>CAVMJV010000004.1:0-4800000 GCA_963681835.1 Meloidogyne enterolobii | reverse complement strand
ATAAGTTAGAGAGGAAAAAGAAGCGATTTTGTGGTGTTGGAACCTGTTATCTTAGTGGTGGAAAAAGGGAAATATCGCCTAAAAAGAGGAGAGAGTGGATTAAACTTACTGGAAGAGAAGTCAGAGAAAGGCAGACACTGAAACGAGGAGCTGTTGTACAAACGCTCAGCTTGCCCTGTTAAATAGGCTGGGATTGGACTGGCATTTTGTTTTTAATGCCAATTTCGAAAATAATTAGTTGTAGACATTAAGCCTGTACAAGTTAGAGAAGCATAATAAAAAGATGAAGTAAAGTTGAGAGAAAAAGAAAAAGAGTAAAAGAAATAATATAAAGAGAGGGGAAGAAACAAAGTTTGCTAATCCTTTTTTAATTTTTGTGGGAGGTTTTTGTGGTTAAGTGGGTTATTTTAAGCTTTTTGGGGAGGATTTTGGGGGTTCGTGTCTATTTTATTTCCATTTTACTCTTAATAATTTTTTTTTGAAATTTTAGAAACATCGACTATTTTTTTAATTTAATTTAATCGCTACAAATAAAAATGAATGAACACGCTAAACAAATTAGACTTCCAAAGAAGGCGGAGAAAGTTAAAAATAAGACACCAGCTCCAGTTCAAATCACTGCTGAACAGCTTCTTCGGGAGGCTAAGGAACGCGAATTAGAGGTTTAAATTTTATATTTTTGCTTTAAAATAATTTGTGTATGTAGACAGTCCCTCCACCGCCCAAAGTTCGAATTACCGACCCGGAAGAATTGGCAGAATATCACAGAAAGAAGAGAAAAGAATTTGAAGATAATATTCGAAAAAATAAAATGCAACTTGCAAATTGGATTAAATATGCAAAATGGGAGGAATCGGTTGGTGAATTACAGCGTTCAAGATCTATTTTCGAAAGAGGGTTGGATATAGACCACAGAAATATTACTGTTTGGTTACAATATGCGGAAATGGAAATGAGGTTGTATAAAATTTATAACGGGGTGCTGCCTTATATTTTGGAAAATAAAATTTATAACGAGAGGTCACAAACGGAGAATAAGCTAGTACCATTTTTGTGGGTCACAGATGGTAGCTCCTTCGACTTGGCTCGTCAAACTGACAATGAGTCAAACTACTCTAATTTCGGGTTAGAGGGACTTGATTGGTGTAGATTAGGTTGTGACCAATTGAAGTCTCACTGAAAAAAAGTCTCAAGCTATCATTTGTCTTTATCACCCCTAATTCTAAAACGCTGACCGATGGAATATAGAGGATTTTATTTTGTTAACTTTTTATGTGGGTTTTTCTCAGAATTTAATCGTTCATTAACTGACTGATTAAAAAAGACAAACTCACAGAAAGTCCACAGGAAAAGCCTCCCATTTTCAGTATATCCAATATATTTTAAACTTTTCCTTCAAGGAATAAACAAATTAATCATGCTCGTAATATTTGGGATCGTGCTGTTTCTATTCTTCCACGAGCAACTCAATTTTGGTTAAAATTTACTTATATGGAAGAACTTGTTGGTAACGTTCCTGGTGCAAGACAGGTTTTTTAAAAATATTTTTTGATATTTTAATCAAAAATTTTTGAAGGTATTTGAACGCTGGATGGAATGGGAACCTGATGAGCAGGCTTGGAATACTTTTATTAATTTTGAAATGCGTTATAAAGAGATTGATAGAGCTCGGAATATTTATCAGGTATTTTTTTTCATTTTAAAATTTTAAGCTGATTGTGAGATTAGGTTAATTTTGGGTCCACTCCATAAGGTCAACACCCTAAAGATCAACTTGACCTGGAAGTCAACTCCAAATATTGAACCCTAGACTGAACCCTAGCGTCAGTTGACCTCTCGATTTTGACTCGCTGCCCTTCTGTTATTCGTAAATTTGTATATCTTGGTTATTTTTACGGTTATCCCCTCCATTTTCTCTTCTCCTTCCCTTCCTTTTCTATAAAATAGTGAAAATAGTCTGTAAAATTGATTAAAAAATTTTTTTGACTTGATTTGTGATAAATTTGGCCTTTTCACTATTTTTTAACTCAAAAATTATTTTAGAGATTTTTACACGTTCACGGCCATGATTTCCGTAATTGGGTTCGTTATGCACGTTTTGAGGAACGCAATGGTTCTATTGACAATGCTCGCGCTGTTTTTGAACAAATGCTTGAATTTTTTGGAGAAGATGGACTGAATGAGCAAATGCTTGTTGCTTTTGCACATTTTGAAGAACGGCAAAAAGAATTTGAACGTGCCCGGATAATTTATCAATATGGCCTAGGTATGTGGTAGTGATGTTCGGGAGAAGAAAAAACTCGGGAATCGGGAAACGGGAGTCGGGTCGGGAAATGACCTCGGGAGTCGGGATCGGGAGTCGGGAATTTTCGATAAAAAATTAAAAAAAATTTTTGGCGCCTTCGGCGTCAAAAATTCTGATTTTTTCGTCGCAAGCATAAATTTTAAGCATTTTTGAAGGTCAGAAAGCCAGAATTTTCAATTCTTCGCGCCGCAGGCAGAAATCTTGATAATCATGGAGGTCAAGAAGCCAAATTTCATCAATTTTGGCCGGTTGGCTTTCTAAATTCCCAAAATTTTTGCCTCGTCGCATCTGGTATTAAAATATTGCATCCATGGAAGGATATAGAGCGATTAGAAGTGATTAAGGAGCATTTAATATTAAGATGGATAAAGGTGGTTAGCAGAATTAGTTCAGTATTAGCGGTAGCCTATAATAATAGGGTCTATTAAGAGGGGTGTATTACTGAGACTGGCTAATCAAATTTTAAAGACCTCTTAATCTCAAATCATTTGTCTGCGCCGCAGGGAAAATTTTTTTATGCTTGGCATGCTAAGAGGTCATATTCCTTCCATTTTCTGCGCCGCAGGCGAAAATTTTCGAAAATTCATGACTAAATTAATTTTTCTAGTTTTCTCACGTTTACTAGTATTAAAAAAATTAATTAACAATTTTAAAATCAAAATCAAAGTTAAAAGCATTTATTTTCGGAAGGAAAAATTATTTAACTCACATTTCCCAACCCCGGATTTAAACCCATCCCCATAAAATATCACAGTGAGTTAAGTCATCAACCTAACCACTCAACCATCGCTCAACAACAGAGGGTTGGAATAAATATTTAGATATTTTCCCCCTTTTCCTTTTTCTTTTTTTTTATTTTCCCTTACCCTTTTTTTATTTTTTCAGTTTAAAAATAAAATTTTATCAGAAAAAGCCATTCTTAGGGGTGTAAAAATTTCCCGACTTAGTCGGGAATTGACATCGGGAGTCGGGGTCGGGATCGGGAGGCCAAAAACTCGGGAAATTTCCCGAGTCGGGTATCGGGAGTCGGGATACCCGAACATCACTAGTATGTGGATTTGGTTCCGTGACTTTTGCGCCGAGAACATTTGCGCCGCGACTTTTGCGCCGCGACTTATGCGCTGAGCGACTTTTGCGCCGGGGGACTTTTGCGCCGCGACTTTTGCGCCGCCACTATCATTAATAATTATGAAAAACTACAGCCGGACCTCACTATAGAAGATGTAGGATAGTTGAAATCTTCGGATATCAAGATCCAGATCCGATATCCGACTTAAGATTTTCGGCTATCCGGCCTTTTTCAGATCCAGATATCTGGACACGATAACCCTAGACTATAGTGCACCCTCTTCTGGCATAAATCATGCCTGAATAGGGGTAGGAGACCAAATATCCTGATTTGCAAGTCAGGTTCTTTGAAGATGACCCTCTAGGGGGTCGGTTTATTTTTCAACTTCCTCTAGGGGGTCGGTTTATTAGAGGAGGCTATTGAACTTCCCGAAATATTGTACTTCCTGAAATTACTTCAGCTCCTGGATAACATTTTTAAGGTGTACACTGGTCCGACTGTGGATATTATTTTTTTAAATTATTGCGGCGCAAATGTCGCGGCGCAAAAGTCGCGGCGCAAATGTTCTCGGCGCAAAAGTCGTGATACCGTGGATTTGAGGGGGGGGGGTTACTTGTCTTTTTGAGAATACGGTCCTTCATAAGTCAACAATTTATTTATTTAAAGCTCCATTTCTCTGAAAAGTGATATTCATAAAGGCTGACTGATCAGAAAAAAGTCAGGATATCAGAATATTTTTGTTTCGGATATCGGGTCCGGTTCTGGTTATCAACAATGACTTTTTAGGATTGGAGGGAAGTGAGAGGAATCAAGGGGGAAACATTTCTTATCCACGTCAGAGTTTGCCATGAAAAAGAAATGTTTCCCCTCTTGATTTTTTTCATTTTCCTCCATTTATCTCCTGTAGATTTTAAAATAAAATCATCTTTAAGAAATTTTTTGCAGATCATATACCAAAAGAAAAGAGTGTTGAACTCTTCAAATCTTTAACTGTTCATGAAAAAAAATTTGGAGAACGTATACGTATTGAAAGTGTTATTTTATCTAAACGAAAAGTTCAATATGAAGAGGTTTGTTTTTAATTAAAAAAATTTTTTTAAATAAATTTTTCAGCAAATAAAAGAAAATCCTTTCCATTACGATGTTTGGTTTGACTATACACGTCTTTTAATCAGTGAAGGGCAAGAACGGGCAGAGGTTGAAGATTGTTTTGAAAGGGCTATTGCCAATGTTCCTCCATATATGGTATATTTATAAAAGAATTTTAATGGGTCGATACCAGGGATGGATTTTCTACCTTCCCCTGAATTCCATCTTTTTGGGTCTTCCGCTTCCTTTTTTAAATCTCTTTTTTTCCTTCCGCCTTCCCCTTTTTAAAATCAAAAATTATCCTCCCTGCAATATACCTCTATTTTGGATACGTTTCTTAAATTAAGCAATATTCCCAATTTAAGCTACCCCCCCATTATAAGTTACCAAAGGTGTATCTTTTCAACCCAAACGGTGTATCTTATAGCAAGTTCCTATATATTGCCTTTCATCCCTGATGCCTAACCTTGACATAGATTTTAACTCTGACCCGAACCTTACAAACCCTAAAGGGCCGGGCTGCAAACCTAGTTTTAAATACCTATTTAATCTTTAAGGAAAAACGTTATTGGCGTCGTTATATCTGGTTATGGGTTTATTATGCAATATATGAAGAATTGGATGCAAACGATCCTGAACGTTGTAGAGAGGTTTTTTTGAAAAAAATTTTTAATACATTTTTTATAAAGGTTTGGACTGCTTGTTTAGATATAATTCCTCATCGTCAATTTACTTTTGCATTTATTTGGTTAATGTTTGCACAATTTGAATTACGACAACTTAACCTGACTGGGGCACGTAAAATTCTTGGCGTTGCAATTGGGAAATGCCCAAAGAAAAAATTATTTCGTGAATACATTGAAATTGAGCTTAAATTGAGGGAATTTGATAGGTTGATCTATTTAATATTTTAAAAATTTTGAAAATGCAATCCCATCGATAAGGGTATTTGCAGAAAAAAGAATCTTTTTTCTTACTTCCTAGCAAAAACAAAAATCCAAACGAAAACAAATTCAAAAAACAATTTATTTACAAAATTACATGGCAATACAATATTATTGGTACATTATATAGGGAAGAAATATCACAATTTAAGGTGGTTCATCTATATTTATTGCCTGTGTTCATCTATATGTATCCATCGTCCCGCAGCCATACATACTCATGCAGCAGCCATAGGAACGTCGACCTTGAACTCGCCAGAAGATCCAGGAGGGAAGATGGCCTTGGCGTCCCCAGCATCTGGAGGAGCCCCAGCGAAGCAGATCTCGAGCTTGTCATCACCTTTTGGAGGGCCGTTCTGGCGGATCACTTCGACTTGGGCAGCGGCGCCGGGCTCCACGAATCCGAAGACGGGGTTGACTCGGTAGTGCTCGTTATTGCTGGACTTGAGCTTGAAGGCGAAGCGGACCTTGAAATGAAAAAAGAACGATTTTGATTATAGGAATGATTTGAGAGTGAGAAAAGAGAAGATGATTTAAAAAAAAATAAATACTACCTCAGGGTTGCCGTTCATCAGCTGAAGCGAGACGTTGCCTCACGAAGCAGGGACCTGGATAGCAGCTGGCTCGACTTGGACCGCCATTGTTGTTGTGAAGATGGTTGTTGATTGTTTGAAGAGTTGTCGTTGTTGAGAGTTGGTGAACGATGATGATGACAAAGCTTTTATATCATGATTTCCGTGAAGAAATCACACACACCCAGCCAACTATAAAAGCCCACTGATTTCGTTCAAACGCAACACTTCACAAACGACAACTCTTCAAACAATCAACAACCAATCTTCACAACAACAATGGCGGTCCAAGTCGAGCCAGCTGCTATCCAGGTCCCTGCTTCGGGAGGCAACGTCTCGCTTCAGCTGATGAACGGCAACCCTGAGGTAGTATTTATTTTTTTCTTCAAATCATCTTCTCTTTTCTCACTCTCAAATCATTCCTCTAATCAAATTTTTTATATTTTTTCAGGTCCGCTTCGCCTTCAAGCTCAAGTCCAGCAATAACGAGCACTACCGAGTCAACCCCGTCTTCGGATTCGTGGAGCCCGGCGCCGCTGCCCAAGTCGAAGTGATCCGCCAGAACGGCCCTCCAAAAGGTGATGACAAGCTCGAGATCTGCTTCGCTGGGGCTCCTCCAGATGCTGGGGACGCCAAGGCCATCTTCCCTCCTGGATCTTCTGGCGAGTTCAAGGTCGACGTTCCTATGGCTGCTGCATGAGGATGGCTTCGGGACAATGGATGAACACAGATGATGATGATGTGAATAGGAAATATATAATTGTAAATTGTGATATTTCTTCCCTATATAATGTACCTATAATATTGTATTGTAAATAAATTGTTTTTGAATTTGTTTTTTTTTGTTTGTCTGATTTATTGAGTCATCTGTAGGGGTTTTTGAATGAATGCTTTTTCATTTTTTGATACACCACACCTTCCATTTTTTTCTAACCTTTTCCTTTCCACCTTTTCCTTTCAAGCTTAAAGAGGAGTTGATTTTTGAGTTTTATCCCAGCTATTCCAATTAAGTTTGCGCAATACCTCGTCTAAAATTTATTTTCCAAAAACTTCAAAAATGTCCGGACACGTGTTTGGCCTTCGTAACCTTCGAGAGTCTTTCGTCATCAGAGAGAGTTTGATTTTTCAAAGAGTTGTTGTCTTCTCTTCTTTTTCATAATAAGAGTTGTCCTCATTAATCCACAGAAAACCAGCTTTTAAAAATAATTTGTAAAAAAAATTTTTTTTCTCTAGATGCCGTAAATTATACGAACAATTTTTAAAATTTGTTCCCGATGATAGTATGACATGGATGAAATATGCAGAATTAGAAAATTTATTGGGCGATGATGCTAGAGCTAGAGCAATATTTCAAATTGCTGTACAACAGCCAATGTTGGATATGCCTGAAGTTTTGTGGAAAGCTTATATTGACTTTGAAATTGAACAAGGGGAAAATGAAAGGGTTAGAATTTTGTATGAAAGTTTGTTGAGACGTACACAACATATAAAGGTTATTTTAAATTTTTTGTTAAATTTAGGGAAATTTTGGACAATTTTGTTGATTTTTCATATATTTAGTTGTAGTTAGACAGCTTTTTAGCTGTAGTTAGAGATATAAGATACCTCCGATACATATTAGATAACCTCATTGTAAAATTTAATTTGTGTGACTGCCTTTTTTAGAGCTGCTTAAGAGATACACCTCTATCTAATCTTCTACCCCTCATTATAAAATATGATTTTATCCGCTACAAGGGTGTAAGTTATGTTTGGCTCTATTACTGTGACAAAAATAATTTCGGATTTTCTGGACCTGTTCATTTTTAATTGTTTTTAAAAATATTATTTTGTAATTTAAAGGTTTGGATAAGTTGGCTAGAATGGGAAACATCAAATGAAGAATTCGATAAAGCTAGAGCTTTGTATAAACGTGCAAATCAAGCATTGGAAGGATCACCAGCTGAAGAACGTCTTTTACTTTTGGAACAATGGAAACAATTTGAACAACAACACGGAACTGAAGAAGAACAAAAATTTGTTGAAAAAATGATACCAAAACGTGTAAAGAAGAGAAGACAAATAATTGCTGTGGATGGGACAGATGCTGGATGGGAAGAATATTTTGATTATATATTCCCTCAAGATCAAGGTTTCTTTATAGCGAATAATAAATAGGATTGTCGGTTAGGCACAGTACTGTGAGGGTATCTGAAAATTTAGGTTCGATCCTTAGGTGCTTTCTGTCTTCGTCTGAAAAAGGGAATTCCAATTTCTTGACTCAATTTCAAAATAGTTTTTGACTTACAATTTTTTGGTTCAAGCATTAGAAGGTGTATCTTAGGTTTAGAGAGAATAATAGGATTGTCGGTAGGATCAGAACTGAGGGTCAAGAAATACGAATTCCCCATCAAGGTGGGGGACTTGATGAGATCTTCAGATGTTCAGGTCTTCAGATTTTCGAAGAATTTCCTATGCCCGACATATCGAAGCTTATCTAAAATTAAATAAAAAAATTTTTCAGCCTCAAAAATCAATTTCAAATTACTCGAAGCTGCCCGTGCTTGGCGAGAGAAGCAAGCATTGGCTATGCAACCTGAGCCACACGAAAGAGAGGACGAGGAAATGGAAGAATCTTAAATTTATTTGGCGGGTTTTGTTCTTAAAAATATTTTGAAGTTTTGAGAGATCAATTTATTCTGTTAGATCTCTAATTAAAAATTTTGTATTTAAACTTTAAATTATTCTTTGGTTTATAAAAATTAAAGATATTCTTTGATTTATTATAAGGTTGACGAGCTTACTTTATGGTAAGGGACCCGAGACTTTTTTTTCTAAAATCGTCAGTTTGGCATTTCGACACCTTGAGGATTTGACTTCTCGGCTATTACGGAGACAAGAAACCCCACTTTTAATTTTAATCTACCCCTCCTTCAAAATCTCAAGAGAAAAAACAATCCAAAACCTTTACCATTAAAAAGCCGAATAATAATGAGAAAATAGAATTGATTCGTGTGATTTAAAAAGAAACGGAAAACTTTGGCTAGCATTTTCCAACATTTACTGGGGGAAGAAAAATAAATCGGAAAATAAATGAAAACACAAAATATTTTTTTTTGATATTATTCTTTCTCCATAAATCCTTTTTTTATATTTTCCATTCAATCCTTTGCTTATTCCGTTCCATTTTTGTTGGTGTTGTTTCCAGATCGAGTTTCAACTAAAAAAATTTTTTTTAGAAATTATCCAAACCCTATTCTCCCTTTCTAAAAACTTACTATAACTTCCAACGTCAATCTGTTCTGGAAGCTCTGCAATTGTCACATCAAAACGATCTTGTACACTGTTCAATGTATTCGCGTCAGCCTCGTCTGAAACAAATGTGATAGCAAGTCCTTTTGTACCAAAACGTCCAGCACGAGCAACCTAAAAGTAGAATCATGATTTTTTGAGTAAATGAAAATATAGGGTTCTGACTCAAGACTTCGTCCCATCAGAACCATTTCTGATTCGAAAGGGAAAAATTTCCTGAGGTGGACACCCCAAACCTCATTCTGACTTCCCAGCCCTAGTTAACATATTTAATAAAAACTCACTCTATGCAAATATGTATCAGTATCTTCAGGCATGTCATAATTGAAAACAATGTTGACACGCTCAATATCCATTCCACGTCCAAACAAATTAGTCGCAACAAGAATTCTCTTCTGAAAATCTTTAAATTGTTGATAACGGCCAAGACGTTCATCCTGCGGCATTGAACGATGAATGGCGATGGAAGGAAAGTTTTGTTCAATGAGGAGTTGATTCAAAGCTCGGCAACGAGTGACGGAACGCACAAAGATGACAACCTTAAAATGATTTTCAAAAAAATTTTTCCAAGGAAAAACCTGATTAAATTCCAAAGCATCGAGCAAATCCAACAATTTCCTGTTCTTTTCATTCTCCTTCAGACGAACATAATATTGTTGAAGACCGTGAAGTGTAAGTTTAGCCTCATCGTCAACATAAACTTCCATAGGCTGAAAATTTAAAAAATTAGAAAAATAAAAGGAAGTAAACACAAAATCAGACAAAATGAATGATTAAAGAAAGAGAAATTGCATTCAAAAAAGATTTTCTGATAGACTTGTAATGATTCCTTAATTATCCCCAAGGCTACAAAAATCAAATTTTTTGACTAAAAAACTAAAAATTTCTGTTTTTAAGGATATCACTTATTTGTGGTACTTAAAAAATGCCAAGTCCAAATTGTCAGAAGTGGGAGAAAGTAAGTAAATTCTTCATCAATTATAACAATAATAATATAATAAAGCCTTCAGCGGAGCCTCTCGAGCGTCTCCGGCCATCAAAAAAAACATTAAAAACAGGCCAAGAGCAACTGCACGATTTCTGTTCAAATTTTATTAATTATCTAAAGAATCTTTTCAAAAATCAAACCTCGTAGCAATTACTCTTCTACATCCAAACAACACGTTCCAACGGTGAGAAGGAATTGTGTGTCTCTCACCGGCGGCGATCGAGAGACATCTTATACACCAATGACTTTTTAAAAATATTTTTTGTTGTTTTTGATCAATTTGAGTTCTCAATTTGAGTGGAAAATTTTTGAATTTGGTTAAAAATGGTTGGAATACGACGCGCGAAGAGAAAGAATTATTCCAAAAAATCTTTCAAGTCTTTGCCAATATATACAAAAATCCGCTCCAATATATACAAAACAAATGTTTGCCGTAGTGTTTGCACAAACGACGGTCTCGAAAGTTTAAAGATAGCCCGGAGAGTATTTTCCAACAGAGCAACAACACAAATAAACTTTTTTTTGAGAAGATGACTCACTTCTTGCATAAATTTCTTGCAGACGACTCGAAGCTCCCGTGGAAGTGTTGCGCTGAACATCATCACCTGTTTCTCCTGTGGTGTCATTTTGAAGATTTCCTGGACATCATGACGCATATCTAACAAAAAATAACAGAATAATTTTAATTAAATCAAGTTTTGACTAACCAGCGTCCCCAATCATTTTGTCACATTCGTCTAAAACGAAGAATTTGATGTTTTTCAGCTTCAATTGTCCTGTACGTCCCAACGCCAGCAGACGCCCTGGAGTGCCAACAACAATGTGCGGAGTGTTCTTAGCCAAAGTTTCCTCGTCCTTCTTGATCGGCATACCACCAAAGAAAACCGAAACCTTAAAAGAAGAGGTTTTATAGTTGAACAACATTTTACTAAAAAACCTTCGTTCCGGGCATATATTTGCTAAATCTTTCATATTCCTTCGAAATTTGAAAAGCAAGTTCGCGAGTGTGACACATAACGAGAACAGAGACTAAAAAAGGAAAAAGTTTAAGATTCAAAGAGTTGAAGAACTAACCCGTCCCGTCAACTGGAGTCAATTGTTGGAGTGTTGCCAACACAAATACAGCTGTCTTCCCCATACCAGACTTTGCTTGGCAGACAATGTCCATACCCAAAATTGCCTGAGGAATGCATTCATGTTGGACTAAAAAGGAACAAATATAACTTGTCAATCTCATCTTCAAGGTAAACCTTCAGAAGGATGTTCAAATCCACAGTCGATGATCGCACGAAGAAGTTCTGGACGAAGCATTAAATCTCGGAATCCGCTGCTGTGAATACTGGCATAATTACCCTTAAAGAATAAAGTTAGAATAGTCTTAGACAGCAAGAGAACCTTTATCTTCTTTGAAGCATCTCCATTTTCAGCAATAGTTTTAGCCTGTTCTTGAGTTTCGTCTTGCTCCTCTTCATAATCCAAAAGTTGTTCCTCGTCCATTTTTTAATTAAAAGTTAAATTGAATAAAAGAATTTGTTTGTAAAAAATCAGATTTTATGTTTCTAAGGAGTTAAAATTAATAAATTAGTTGTTAACAAAAACTTTAACAGGTAGAGGTAAATTCTGGTTTTTAATGCTAGGGCTTATTTGGCTAATTTGCTTCACTAGACACACCAAAATCAATAAAAAGGAATCTGTGCGGTAAAGCTAGCATTTAATATGCTTCAGCCAAAGAAATGAGAACGTGTGCAAGGTGGATTTCGTTATTAAAGAATGGCGGATAAAAATTAAACATTATGACAATTTTGTAAAATTAAATCTTTTTAGGCAATTATTCAAAATTACTAACTATTTTCAGTTCTCTTTCTCTAACCTTTCCATTTTCCGGAAAGGACGTTTCATCACTAATTTCATCGCTAAGTATGTTTCATCGCCAGAACATTTTTTGACTCTACAGTAACTATTATCATTTCTCTCTCTCATTTTTCTTTTTTTTTTCTCTAACTTTTTCATTTTCTGGAAAGGACGTTTCATCGCTAATTTCATCGCTAACTATGATTCATTGCCAATTAATCTACTGTCTCGACAGTAACTATTTTTATTTCTCTTTCTCATTTTTCTTTCTCCATTTCTCTATCTTTATTTTTTTGTAAGAGCTAACAAGACGTTAGAGTCTCCATTAACAATTTTATTTCTAAATAAAACGATTTTTTGCTTAATTTTTTTAAACTATTTTCGATGAATTTCATTATTATTTATTTCTTCTATATTTTAACCTCATTTATTGTAAATTGTGCTCCTTCTTTAAATATTTCTTCTTCAAATTTTCTTTCAAATGAGGATGATTTACATTGGATTTTTCGACTTTTGCCTATTTTAGTTGGTTATGGCTTTCTAATATTTTTCTGTTTTTATTTAATTCGTTGGGTGGAGAAGAAATCTAAAGGTTTTTTTAATTAAAAAATTCTAAAAAAAAATTTTTTTAGACAACGATTCTTTTCTTCAACAAAATTTTTTTCTTCATTTTCTTCGTCTTTTTGCTATAGGCCAACCAGAATATAAACAATTACCACAACAAAATTTAAATAAAAACAAATCAATTCCTCCTTCTTTTTCGCTACGACGGAAAAGAAAATCTTTTTTTGAAGATGCAATTTATTTTTCAATATTTTTCATAGGAATTCAGGTTTTTCTTTGACATTTTTAGTTTTTAAAATTAATTTTTTGGGTTTAAAAATAACCTTGGGGGGGGGGGTATGATGTTATAATACCAAAAGCTTGTAATACCAAAGCTTGTAATACCAATAGCTTGAAATACCAAACCCCCAAAAGATGTTGAAATACCAAACCGTGGAAAATAGCCTGTAATACCAAATAAATACCAAAACTATTATTATTCAATTTGTTACTAAAACTGTGGAATTTTTTGTTATTTATCTCCCGGCAGAATAACTTGTTGGTTTTAGCCTGTTGGCTTTTAGTCTTCGCTGGGAAAACTGTTCTTGTGACAAGCTGATTTTTGGAGTAAAAAATTCGAATATACAAATAATAGCTCATTTGAAAGGGCTCGGCGAGCTGAGTTGAATAACACCAAAATCAGCTCGATTAGATGATTATGAACAAAGTTATGACCAACGGAATCTTCGCTGGAAAAACTGTTTTTGTGCTGCTACGGAGGGTAGGCCGGGCATGGTCTTCGCTACACAATGGCCGTGCTTCGCTGCGGTCGTGCTCGCTTCGCTCGCGTGACCGTAGCGAAGCGGCGGCCGTCGTTCCGCTCGACATGCCCGGCTTCCTCCGCAGCGGCAAAAACTTTTTTCCGCGAAAACCTTATGTGAGAGGTTTCCACACTTTGTATTATGAAGGATTTTGGAGGAGGATTATATTATACACAAAGAGGAGTTTTATAAAATTTTTTCAACGGTTTGGTATTTCAACAGCTTTTGGGTATTTGGTATTACAAGCTTTTTTGGTCACTTTGGTATTTCAACATCTTTTGGGGGTTTGGTATTTCAAGCTTTTTTGGTCACTTTGGTATTTCAACAGCTTTTGGGGGTTTGGTATTACAAGCTTTTGGTATTATAAAACGTTCCGCCTTGGGGGATGGGCATTAAAAATATTACTTTTTTACCCCTCTATTATATAGCTTTTACTTTCGATTATAGTGTGAACCACTTGTGGTCAAGTTGGGAGTGTTCCTGGCTGCCACTTTTTGGGGTCGAGAGTTCGAATCCGTCTCTTGTATTTTTAGCGATTTTTTTCCTATAATCTGTTTTAATGTTACTTATCTTTCTAAAGTATTTTTGTTGGCAAAAAAAATTTTTATTAAATTTTAATTAAAAAAAATAAATTTAGTTTTCAGTTTTGTCTAGTCTGTATGGGCTTTTATCAAGAAAGAATAATTACACAACCTTACAAAATTCAAAATATGACAAAAAAAGAATTTTTTAAAGATGCTCAATTTTTAGTTTTTGCAAATAGATTGGTTAATTTTTATTAAAAAATATTTTGGAAAAATTAAAAAAATTTTTGAATGAAATTTGAAAGGAAAATAAAATTAAAAAATAATTATTTTAAAATGAGGTAAACAATTTTGATTTTTAAATAAAATTTTAAATAGTTTATTTTAAAGGTTGCTTTAGTTTTGGCTGGAATTTATATTTTGTTTCGGTGGAAAAGGTTAATTAAATTTTAAAAATATCTTTTAGAATTTTTTGCGGACAAAATTTGCGGACAGTTTTCTCACATTAAAAAATTTGCGGACACATTTTGCGGACATTTTTCTCACATTAAAAAATTTGCGGACACATTTTGCGGACATTTTTTTTTATCTTAATATGCTTGGAAAATGTTTTCTGCCCTTAAAAGTTTTTCTAGCTGATAAAATTTTCTTAATTTTCAGTTTACCAGTTCATGTCCCTCCTCTTTATCTTCATTCTTTCACTTCTTTTTCAAATGTGCTTTCTTCTTGGTGTCAATACGAGGCTCTTAAATATGTTAGCTTTCCAACACAGGTTTTTTAAAGTTAATTTTTGAGAAAAATCAATTAAAAATTTCTCAGACAGTCTGTAAAGCAAGTAAATTAGTTCCAACAATGATTATGGGAAGAATTGTCCGTAAACGTCAATATTCAATTAGAGAGTACATTTTGGCTTTTATTATTGTTTTTGGGGCTTCTATTTTCTTTTTATCTTCAACTAGGCAAATTAAGGTTTATTTTTGATTTTTGCGGATAATCCGCAAAATTTTCTCAAAAATTAAAAAAATATTTTTTAGAGAGAAAGTAACGACAAAAGGAGAGAAGAAACAAATTCAGCTGTTTCTGGATTTATATTAATGTGTGGATATTTATTACTTGATGCTTTTACTCCAAATTGGCAAAAAAGTAATGAAAAAATATTTTTTATTTTATAAAAATCAAGTTTTTTTTCCTATTAAATTTGCATCAAATTTAAAATGGGTCAAGACTCGTAATGGTCAGTAAAGCAGGAATACTGTCACTCTGACCCTTACGAGCCCTTCAGAAATACTGACCCTTATTAGCCCTTTGACCCTTACGAGCCCATGACCATTTTAAAATTACTCAAAGTTAGAAATATTTTTGGAATTATTCCTTTGTATCAAAGGTTTATCCAAAAGGGACAGAAGCAATTAACCTCTAGATACGACCTTCCGTTCAACTTATGTCAGAAAATTAAAAATTACTTTTTTTAAAGAATTATTTGAACAACCCCCACGTCTCCACACTAGTCAAATGATGTTTGCAGTTAATTTATTTTCTGTAATTTTGTGTTTAATTTCTCTATTACAACAAGGAACATTACTTACTTCAATTAATTTTATTTCTAAACATGAAAATATTTTTGTTGATTGTTTACTGCTTTCGTTGGGTTCTGCTTTTGGGCAGGTTTATTTTTTAATTAAAAAGCTGGGCAGGAATATGAAATTCTGTTTTAAAGACTCGGAATTTTTAAAAAATAATTTTAAGAGGCTTTCATCTCATAATTTAAAATAAAAGTTGAAAAAATGTTCGAAAAACAAAATACTCTCGAAAGGACTCGAACCTCTCAAGTAAAGGGCTTGGACAGACACCGATCCCGCTACACCACAAAGCTTGTACTACAAAATTTTTATTTTTAGGTTTTTATTTTAATGACTGTTAAGCGGTTTGGCCCTGTTGTTCTTTCGGTATTTATTTTCTCAACTATTTTTAATTTTTTCCCCTAAATTTTCCCAAAAATTTTCAGTTATTGATGACAATTCGTCAAATTCTATCAATTTTCTTTTCAACCTATAATTTCGGTCATTCAATTACTTTAATAGGATTTTTCGGGTTATTTACAGTTTTTGGTGCAATTATTGTTGATATTTATTCAAAATATAGAATTAATACAGGAAGAAGGCTTAGATAATTTATTTTTAATAATTTTACCTCCTAATATTTTTTAAAATTCCTATAATTATTTTTAATTTTGCTTTTTTTTCCCTTGAGAAAAGGTACGTTAGTTTTAATTTTGAAACAAACAATTTTTGTATTTACCCTCATGGTGGGGTTGTTGGTTTCGAACAGAAGAACCAAGGATTTTTTGGTTCCGAAGATTTTCACAGAACCTAACCCCATTTATTAGTGCAATTTTAAACAGCAATTAAATCTTTAATTTTTTTCTTAAAATTTTTTAAAGTTTTTGAGATTGACTTAAATATAGACAAATAAATCTTATAAAATGGAGACCTTTAATAAAATGACAATTGGGAATGTTTCAACTATTTTTGCTTTTATTCTCCACAGGTGACAAATATTTAAGAATACCATTTGGAGTATTTGAAGGAGAACTTTTTTCTTCTTTATTATGTTTTAAAAGTCTTTGACTACACTTAACACCTTTTGAACGAAGTTGACTGGATAATTTTGGGGAAGGACGACTAAAAAATAAATTAAAAAAATTTTTCTGAAAAAAACCGTCGCTTTTTTCCACTGCTCCCAGGCGTTCTCTGATTTTGGAAAGAGGCTGATAAATTCCTTGATTTTCCTGGAGTTCTGTGTTGATTTTCGTTACCTTCAATTCTTTAACAAAAAAATTTTATTAATTTTAAATTAAAAAATTCAACAAACCTAGATATTTTACTGGCAGGAGTAAATGTTGTATTCCCTTTCAAAACAAGCTTTTTTGGAGTTGTAAAGTTGAAAGACACTTGATTTTGAGAAAGAGAATTCTCTTTTTTAGAGAAATAAATAGCTGGTAAATCCTCCAAGAAAGATTTTTTGTCATCAAAAATAAAGTTGGGAGGTGTACTAAATTTAATTAAAAATTAATAGTCAAACTCAAACTTCAATTTAGATGGTCGTTCAATGGGTGGGTAGGGGTTGCTGTTTAACAATGGAACCTTCATAACTCTAATTCGAGTACTTCTTTCGGTACCGATCGATAAAGCATCATCGATTTACTGTAGAAAATTTTCGGTTTTTTTAGGAATGTGAAACTAAAAAGTTACAGGGTATCAAAGTTACTCTAATTTAAAATAAACCTCAATATAAAATGATTCCTCATGGGGAAATCTTATAATGAAGTCCGACTACCATTAAACATCTTTAAAATAAAAACCTTCTTCCATCAAAATTTGTTAGCTTCAAAGAACACTTTATTTCATTTATTGTTTGATTGTCCAACATATTCTCATTTTGTATTGGCGGTAACAAAGTTGGGTAATCAAATTTGATTGGAATTCCAGTTTTACTAGAAGTCTAAAAATAAATTAAAAATAAAATTATAAAATCAACAAACCTCCTTTGAATATTCATTGTCCGTTCTTTCATTATTGGACCAAATCCGAATATAATCGCGACCAAGAGTAAGAAAGTATTTTCCGCTTTGACTCCATTGAACACATTCAAACTAAAATTTAAATCTATAAAATTTTTATAAAAAATAGAGAAAAAACCTCGAATTCATTTCCTTCCAATGCAAATTTTGGATTTGGAAGAAAACTTTTATTTGAACTTTTAAAAAGGTTTTGCCGGTAGTTACGACTTTCCTTAAAATATTATTTAAATTTAAAATGAAAAAGAAATATAAATAACCTGTAAATCCCAAACGTACGCTCTATTTCGAGATGAGCCACAAATTAAATGATCGGAAATGGAAGATGTGGCACATTGGACGTAGAATGAATCAATACCATGTCCATTTAAGGAGCGTACTTAAAATTTGAAAAATTATCTTTAAAAATTTTTTGAATGAGTTTTAATGAAATTTTAAAAGGTTTTGGATTGAAAATATGCGAAGAAAAATTTTAAACTGAATTTATAACGATCAGAGTCGAACCTAGGCAATTAAAAAAACAAGCAAGCTACTAAATCACTAGACCACAGAAGAACATTTTTATTAAAAAATTTATAAAACTAATCCAAGTTTTTTACTTTTCAAAAAAAACCTGGTAAATCACAGCTAGATACCGGCAAAAATTCATGTATTTTATCATCTGTACAGGAAGCAAAGAATGAAGAATTAAAGCGATCCCAACACATTGACGCTATTCCCGGCTCTTTTCCTCCTTCTTCTTGTGGAACTTTGAGTGTTCTTAAAGCAGCACCAGTAATATAACGCAAATCCCAAATTCGAATCCCGCTAAATTTTTCTTAATTTAGTAAAAATTATTTTAAAAAACCTTGAAGCGGAGGAGGATGAAGAAATGACATAATTCTCTCCAAAATGCAATAAGCCTTGAAAAATAAAATATTAAAAATAAATTCGTTAATACCAGTAATAGAAGCAACAGTTTTCGAACGTTTACAAGAAGAAGGAGAAACAACTAAAAATTTTTTTATCAAAATTAGTCAAGCTATGAACAAACAGGCATGGTAATACTTTGGAAGTTGTCCCCCTTACAATTTTTCCCTTCCTAGAATATTTCTCTGATCATTTTTACAAATTCCTTCAGTCTTTCCCTTTATCCTAACATAAGGCAATTATCAGATGACTGTCAAAAGTTTGTACAAAAAGTTTTATAAAGACGTAACCAAGTATTACCTTTTTATTACCAAAAAACGGAGAAATAGGAAAGAAAAAAGGATAGCTCTTCAAAGTATTACCACCAGCCCTTCTAAAAAAGCTAGAAAAAAAACCTCCAGGAGATTCATGCGCAAATGCAAAAGTTCTTGATGGAGCTAAAGCTCCCCATTCGGAGCCATCAATTGTTATTTGCTCATAAGGAGGGGAGCGCAAATCCCATCCAAGGATTGAACCATCACGAGAGCCAGAAACTAATAAATCTTTAAAAGAAATTTAAGAAAAAACCCTAAGAAAAATACTTGGATTTCCAGGACAAACACTGGCACATCTAACAGAACATGAATGCCCAACAAGACAAGAAATTGGCTTTCCATTTGTAATATCAATTAAATGAATGTGTGATTTGCCTGATAAAGCAATTAACCATTCTGGAATTTCAGGTAAAAAGCAAAAATCCAAAATGACGCTATGAATACGACTACCTTAAATATATATATTTAGTAAGAGAGGTAAAAATTTAGACAGGGCATCCTGCGATCTCCTGGCCAGGCGCAGGTAATTCTACCTAGAGACCGGCAAAATCGAACTTCCGGGATCCCGAGTAGGAAAATCCTGTCCAGCGCCGGTCTCTAGTTCTACCTATGATAGCTATTGGGGCGCCGGTTTCACCTTCTTTTAATAAAACTCCCGCCTAGTAAGCGTTTTAAATGTTGGAAAGATAAATCTCCCTTGTCCCATACAATTAAAAAAATTAAAAACCTCTTCTAATAAATTTATATTTATCTAAATCTTCTTTTGCGTCGAATAAAGCAATAGATCCCATTTCATTTCCCAAAACAAAAATGTGTTCCTGTTGAGAATGTGGTGAAAATCTTGCTGATACCCATTCAAACTAAAATTTTAAAAATAAAAATTAAAAAGAAAATTAAAAAGTTACGTCGTTTGCATGGGGAACTGAACAAAAAGATTGAATAAATTCGTCTGGGCATTTGTTGTAAATATATTTGTTGCTTGAATAATTTGAATAAAGTTGATCATACATTCTCTCCAAAATTTACATTAGTTAAGTAAAAATAAAGAGAAACATTCGAAAAAAAGAGATCAATAAGTGATTTTTATTAGAAAATTTATTCTACGCTATTTTTGGCACTTAATTTTGTTTTTGGCGAAATGTTTAATTTAAAGCTCAAAAAGTAGTATAAAAGGGCAATGTTAAATATTGTTTTTATTTTTCTACGTTTTTCTACATTTTATCGAGTTTTTATTTTTTTTCTGTTGGTTCGTTACGTTAGTTGGTCTTTCTTGTTCTTTTGTCTTTCATTTGTACTTTTAAAAGTTTAATATTTTGAGCGTCATTTGTGCTCTTCATTTCCTTTCATATTTTTAAGACTAGGTGAGTGCATAAACAATTTGATATGTGTTAGTGTATTCACTTTTACTTGAGTATAAATTCTTCATATTTTTCTCCATCATTCTTAAAAATCCTCTTAGTTTTTAAATAAACTTGTTAAATTTTCAGACAATTAAAACGTTTATTTTCTATAATCAAAACAATTATGGCTGTTCCTCCCGATGTT
This sequence comes from Meloidogyne enterolobii, assembly GCA_963681835.1. Classification (NCBI taxonomy): domain Eukaryota; kingdom Metazoa; phylum Nematoda; class Chromadorea; order Rhabditida; family Meloidogynidae; genus Meloidogyne; species Meloidogyne enterolobii. Next base: position 4,779,658 of record CAVMJV010000004.1, on the reverse strand, counting down.
ATCGAGAAGATCGAGGCTGGGTACAAAAAGTTGCAGGTACAGAAAGTTCCAAACATTTTTAACTGTTTTTCAACTTTTAGGAGGCACCGGAGTGCAAGTCTCTTCTCAAGAAGTACTTCACTAAGGAAGTTATGGACCAGTGTAAAGGGCTCAAAACTAAGCTTGGTGCTAACTTGCTTGATGTGATCCAGTCTGGAGTTGCGAATCTTGATAGCGGTGTTGGTGTTTATGCGCCTGATGCTGAGTCTTACACTCTCTTCAAACCGCTTTTTGACCCGATTATTCAGGTTGTTTTTGGATGTTTTAGTTATTTGACGTTTTTTCAGGACTACCACAATGGATTTGGACCTGACCAGAAGCAGCCGCAAACTGACTTGGGTGAAGGAAAGACTCAGCTTTTGCCTGATCTGGATCCTGAGGGTAAATTCATCAACTCGACTCGTGTTCGATGTGGGCGTTCTCTTCAGGTTGCTTTGTCGCTAAAACTTTTTTATTTTTCTTTTCCAGGGATATCCGTTCAATCCGTGCTTGACTAAAGAGAATTATACGGAAATGCAGGACAAAGTTAAGGGAGTCTTTGAGCAGCTTAAGTCTGGTGGGTTTCCTTTTTTCCTTCAAATCTACATTTTTAATATTTAGATGCTGAGCTTGGTGGCACCTATTATCCTTTGGAGGGGATGACCAAAGAGGTTCAAACTCAATTGATCAAGGATCACTTCCTCTTCAAAGAAGGAGATCGCTTTTTGCAAGCTGCGAATGCTTGTCGTTATTGGCCAACCGGGCGTGGAATCTACCATAACGACAAGAAGGTTAGAATTTAGAAAAAAGTTTGTTATTCATCTATTTTTCTAGACTTTCCTTGTTTGGGTCAATGAGGAGGATCATCTTCGCATCATTTCTATGCAAAATGGAGGCAATGTTGGCCAGGTGCTTGAGCGTTTGATCAAAGGAGTTAAGGCAATTGAGACTAAGGTTCCGTTCTCTCGCGATGATCGTCTTGGCTGGCTTACTTTTTGCCCTTCGAACTTGGTTTGTTTTGAATTTATTGTGACATTTTATCTTTGCTCTTTAAGGGAACGACCGTTCGTGCATCTGTTCATATCAGATTGCCAAAGATTAGTGCCAAACCGGAATTCAAGAAGTGAGTTTTGTATTTGCAAGTGAGATATCTCAATCAAAAATATTTTTAAGGATCTGTGATGAGATGAAGTTGCAAATCCGTGGCATTCATGGTGAGCACTCGGATTCTGAGGGCGGCGTCTACGACATTTCTAACAAGGCTCGCCTTGGGCTTACCGAGTTTGAAGGTGGGAAAGTTGAAGAAAAAATTTTTGTATAACTTTTATTTTCAGCTGTCAAGCAGATGTACGACGGTGTGAAGAAGTTGATTGAGCTTGAGAAAGCTGCCTAGATGATGGGAAATAATATGCTGCTATAGGAGTATAATTAATTATAGGTGATAAAATAAGTACTTAAAATTATAGTTAAAAAGGATGATACTCTTTTGAATATAAAATGTTAAAATTTTTTCGTGCATATTATTTGTCTTTTTTGTCGATATTTGCGAATAAATTGCATAATTAAATTTGTTTTTTTGCTTATAAGTTTTTTAAGCTTTTAATGTTTTATGAGTAAACTGTCATTTGTGTAGTAGGGTTTTTCATCCAGATAATGAGGTTGGTCTTTCAAGGTTTGTTGAGTTTTTGTGGACTAGCACGGCTAGCTTTCTGTCTTGTAGAAAGTATATTGTTCGGCAAAGCGGATAGAAATCGTATGTTGTGTGTCAGATTTCGATTTTGTAAATTTTTACCAAATCGACCCCTGCAGTTTGAAAAATTGACTTGATCGAAAATGTCCAATCCCAAAATGTCCAATGGTATAGAAACACTTGCCCCTTATGATTCAGTTACAGAGAATCGTCTGGTTTATATTGTGCTGCATGAGCCCTTTCCTGCTTTGGTAAAACGAAGCTGTTGACTTATAAGGAACACTTTTTTACTCTATTAATTTTTAATGAGAGTAAATGAGTAGCTTTAACTTTTTTTTAATTTTTTAATTGCAGCCTTTTTTAAACAATTAGTATATCAAAAGTCACAAATTATCGATTTTAATTTAATTTTCAATTATTTTTTTTTATTAATTTATATTTTAATTTTTTTAGATATTATTTTCTTTTAATATTTCATGAGTGCTTCTTCTTCCTCTAATTGTGACAATCAAAATAAAACTGCTAAAACAAAATTAAATGAAAATGGAGAAGAAAAAGAAAAGGAAGAAAATTCCATTCCTGGACCAAAACCTCCAAAAACAGCCAAAAAAGAATATATCGAAATTCTTTTAAATCCTCCCGAAGAAAGAATAAAAAAGAAGAATAAAAATATTTGTGAACGTATTCTTTCGAGACTTAAAAATCGAGAAGTTTTTGGAAATTCTCTTTCTTTGCCCAACATTTTTGAATTAAATAAAAGAAATTCTTCTGTTCATCAAAGAGATTTAAAAGCACATACAGGCTGTGTTAATGCTGTAGATTTTTCGCCAAATGAAGAATGGATTGTTAGTGGTTAGTTTATTTTTCTGTTTTTTTGGGGAGTTTTGGTTATTTTATGTAGAGTATCCGAGTAGTTTTAACAGGCTTGGGTTTTTTCTGTCTACTAGGGCTTGAACTCGGGATCCCAATACTTGTGAGGAGAATCCTAATATTTTAATACTTACGCGATAGACTCGGTGTGAACCGAGTCGGAGTTTCCCAATTACTCGATTTCCCGATTACTCGCTCGATTTTTCCCGCAATTTCTCGGTACTCGACGTACTCTAATTTTAAGTTCTCTAACGGAACTCCTTTCCGATCCTCACCAATTCCCTTAATTTAAAATTTTATTTTTAACAAGGATTTTGTTTTTAATTAAAAATGAAAGTCAGGTTGAAACACGTTTTGTAATACTTCATAGAGTTGGAGAATCACTTCTTGATCTATTAACGGATTTTTCTGAAATCCCGCGGACTCCGGAGGATTGCTCTATTTCTTTCGGACTCCGTGATCCCGCAGACTCCGGAATCCCAATAATATCATTTTTCGCCCTAAACTCAGTGTCAAGATGCGCCAGTATCCATAAAAATCTTGATGGGATCCAACCTCAGATTGCATAAATATTTCATATATTTTATGATCCTAATTTTTTAAAAATTAAAATTTTAAATTTCCAGGAGGTGACGATTTAAAAGTCCGCCTTTGGAAAACAGTTGATTGCTGTACTTCTGAAACTCCCTCATTAACTAGCGTTACGATGAAATCAATTCATCAATCAAATATTTTTGCTCTTCGATTTTCTCACAAAACTGAAAGAGTTTATTCTGCTGGGAATGACCATCGACTTTTGGTTCATGATATGAGGTTTTTTTGAAAAGAATTTTTTAATTTAAAGAAAATTGTTTTTTAAAGGACTCTTGGACGTCTTTGTACTTATCGGGCAGCTTCTTCTATTTATCATATTTCCACTCATGTAATTTGTTTTTTTGTTAATTTTGGCTTTTTTGAGACTTTGTTTAGGGTTTTCTTTAAGTTTAATTTATTTTTATGGATTAGAAAAGCGCGTGCAGATACACACAAAGCTCTCTGTTTTATAACTTTAGTACTAGATGCCCTCCAATTTAAGATACATTTTTAAAAAATTAGGTTGGTCACTTGGGTAGGAAAATTTCTTAACATAAGCAATGCTAGGATACTTCTCGTTATAAAATATAATTTCTTATGCCCTAACAAAGGAGAGTGCCTTGGGTGTCCGCGGGACTTCGGAATTAATGATCTACCTGCCTACCAAATTTTACTCCGTAGTCCCGCGGACACCCCCTATACTCTCCTTTGTAAGGGGGTATCCTATAATGGGGTTAGACTTTCTAATTTGTTTAAAAAACCCCAAAAAAATTTTTTTCCTAAATTTTCAGCCAGTCGATGACAACATGATTGCAGCCTCTTCAGATGATCGAAACGTTTATTTGTTTGATTTGCGGGGTGGGGAAGGTGATGGAATGTGTACAAAATTAAAACAGGAGGGACGTGCTTATTCTGTTTGTTGGAATCCTTTAAATCACAATATTGTAGCTGTTTGTAATGAAAAAACAGGATTGGTTATTTATGATTTGAGGATGGGAATAAAGTAAGGAGAAAATTAATTTTTATAAGGGGAATTTATTTCTCTAACTAAAAAAATAATTTTGTAAGGCTGGTCAGGTTTGAGGGTTTTTTACTGGGAAAATGTTGAAATTTATTTTTTGTTAGTCTCAAAAAAAGCTTATAAATTTAAAGTTTTCTAAAAAAGCTAGGGTTGACTCCCAATTCTAATTAGGTCTGAAATTCGTATATTCTCTATAGGATTACTAAAATGGTATGACTAGGTCCGAAAGGTCGAATTGGGCATGATATATTTTGTCCGAACACATACAGTCAAATTTCGGCACTCCTGCCGTTTAAAGGGGTTGCCGTTCTTTGACCACTATGAGATTATGAGACTATAATTTTGGCATCAAATTTTGAACTACTTTATACTACATGTGAAAAATAAATTTAGTAAGGAGAGAAGGATTAATTTTGATTGATAGAAAAGGAGAATAGAATACATTGGTTTTATAGAACGGCGGCCCTCTTAACGGCAGGAGTGCCCTCATTTCATATAAGAATTGCCTTGAGCGTCGGCCCAGCTCTATAACTTACTAATTCTTTATAAAGATTAAAATTTGGCTTCCAAGGAATTTCATGCCTTATCCAAAAACCAGATTAATTTTTAAAAGAATTGTTCTTTCTATTATTTTTTGTTTGTACCATTTTATAAATTTGTTTAATTTTTATTTTAAAAATCTTTTTCAGTAATTATGTTGAAGCTGGAAAAATTACTCGTCGCGCAATTTGTTCAGATTGGTCACCAAATGGTGAAGCACTTTTTTGTGTTATGAGTCGTTCAAATCCTGTAGTTTTTAATGTTTGTTTAAAATTTTTAAAAATTCTTTTTATTTTTTTTAAAGTTATCTACCTCAGAATATGTTCATTTACGTGATCCAAATTATTCAAATTTTTGTACAATTAAATCTTGCACGTTTGCTGGTCATAATTTTATGTGCACGGGCAGTGATGATTGGAATATTTATGTTTGGGAAATGCCAACAGATTGGAGCGGTAATTTTGAAATTTTTTTCTGAAAAAATTTTCGAAAAAAAAATTTATTTTTTTCGAAAATTTTTTTTGAAACAAAATTAAAAAAAATTTTTTGAAAAAAAATTTTTTTTAGACAAAAATGAAGAAAATGAGTATACCAGTAACGCCTACACTGTCCTACGTGGGCATCGCTCAATAGTCAATCATGTTAAATATGGCTCAAAAAGTGGATTAATGTTGTCTTGTGGAGTGGAAAAAATTGTCAAAGTAAATTTAAAAAAAAATTTTTCAAAAATTTTCTCCTTTTTTCAGTGTTGGAGTCCTTTGCCATTATTTAGTTCCTATAGCAATCCAAAACTGAGAACAAAACTTTCAAATGCACGTCTTTTTCCGTATGTGGATATGGGTGATCCACATGGGGATTCTGGTTAGATTTTTGAAATTTTTTAAGAAAATTTTTGGCTCTTGTCCAGTTTAGGCGTCCAATCGCACCTTTAGACGTCTAAACGATTTTTATGCGACCAATGCGCGGGGGTCGTTTTGTCGCTACAGTGAAGATTTAAATTTTGAATTTATATATTTTTCCCATTCTCGGAACAACTTCACCCGTTTCCAAACAACTCGGAACAAATTCTTTCGTTGACGGACCAACATCTCAGGCTGACGCACAACTTGGAATATGTTTTTCTTGAAAAGAAATAAAAGTTACAAAAATAATCTAAATCGCATAAAAATTTGTTTGGGCTTCTAAACTGGACAAGAGCCTAAAGTTTTCTTTATTTTTTTGAAAAGTTTTATAAAAATTTTTCTAAAGGCTAAAAAATTTATTTTAGATATTGAAGAAGATTTGAGCACATTACATCGTTTTGATTATTATTATGAGGTTATTTTTTTTTTAAATTATTCTAAATTTCCAAAAGATCCAGTCTTTACGAATGCGTCAGTCTAATGGAATTGTGGAAGATTCCGATTCGGATTCTGATATGGATTCAAATTATTCTTCTGGATTTCTTTTGTATCAGGTCTTTTTTAAATTTAATAAATTTGGTCGCGTCATAAAAATATTTTTTAGCTCTAATTGAGGTTATATTTAAATGGAATTTGTAAAGAGAAAAGGTTAGTCGATTGGAATTCTTTTTTTCCCTAAAAATTTAAATTTTTATGACGCAACCTTGGCAATATTTTATACTTTTCTTGTTATATTGTATATGTGTATCCTTTCATATTAATTTTAACAATAAGTAAGGTTGTTAGCGACCTGTTAATTTTGACCTGTGATGCATAGGTGGGTCGGAATTCAGATTCCCGACGATTTTTTCCTTCCGATTTTCGAAAAAATTTTGATTTCCGAGTTCCGACTTTTGAGCCAGTTCCTATTTCCTACACATCGTACTGTTCCGACCCACACATGCTGTGATGGCTCAAATAGAAAATTTTAAGGTCATTTGAACCGCCACAGGCGAAAATTAACCGGTCGCTAACAACTTTAGTTGTATACATTTTTAAGCCAATTTAGCAAGCAATTGCAATATTTATCACAAAAATTAAAAAATTAAGACAAAGAATATGAGGATACACCAATATTTATTATCAATAAATTTTTTTAAAAATGTTTTTTAAGTTTCAGAATAATGCAAATAATGGAAGTAACAATGGAGATGACCAAGAATCCTATTTTAGTGGTATAAGTGCCGGTGGGGATGTTGAAGATTCGTCAACATCAGAAAATGCTTCAATTTCTAGTCAACCCCTTGGTCATTCTGTTGGGGGAGGGGGAGGCCATAATAATTTCGATGATGCTTTTTAAAAAGATGTGAACCAAAAAAGTATATTTTTTTGACAAAATAATTTTTACACTTCTAATATTTGTGTGTATTTTATAGAAATTTTTATAATTGAAAAAATTTTTTTTTAATTTTTTAAAAGACTTGAATTTTGTCTTGAAATATTTTTTAATTATTTTTTTTAAATTATTTTTCATTTCCTCGCGTAATTTTCACCGAAGCCGAGGCGAAGCACTGGGTCTGAGGCGAAGCTTTAGTAAAATTGAAAATTAATTTCTAAATCCACTACATTTCCTCCTCTGGAAAGCATGTGTTGTTGCCCTTCTTTAGACTAGTAAATTTGGGATGGGCTGCGGGTTTTTTTCTTGACCTGAAACCCCAATCTGACTTTTCTTAACCCTACCCATCCCGAACTGTATGTCTCCTTACTCGGAGAAAATTTCTCATTAATATTAAAAATGAAGACGACTCTCCAAAATACTGAAACTTTGATCAGCTATAACTTTTCAATTTGGGGGTCAGGGGGAAAAAGCCAGAAATGGCCAATAGGTTTTCGACCCTGCTCTACACGATGGTGCAAAAATTTTTCGAAATTTTTTCATACAGTTCGGGATGTTCCCTTGTTAACCCTACCTATACCTAAATACTTTTTTGTACTTTAATTAATCGAAAAATATTTTCGGTTAATTGTCTATTCGGTGAACTTTTCTTTTATTTTTTTTAAATTTTTTAAAATAATTCTAAATATTTTTTTTCTTTGTTTTTAGCATTTAAATATTTATTATTTAACAAAATTTTTTTTCGTTTTTGTCACTTCACGCATTTTCACTTTTGCAACGACTTTAATTAAAACCTCATCAATCAAATAAATAAATTTTCTACTTAAACAACAACAAAACAATAATTCTCTTCTAAACGCAGTTTATAAGGTTTTTATTTATTTTTTTAATTTTATTAAAAAAAAGAAAGATTGATGTTTATAAATTTTAGAAAAATTGAGGAGTTTCTTTAATTTTAAATTTAAAAAAAGAAATTCAATTTTTAACTCTCGCTTTGCGACAGAAAATTTAGAAAAAAGGAAAAATCGCGCGCTGCTTTTATCTCTTTATATTTTTTTCTATGCGCGCAATTTCACTAACCTTTTATTAACGAGAGCCATTTTTTCACTATCCTCTACAGAGGTGGGTTGGTACAGTCAGAGGTGTGGGAAATCGTAGGAGCCGGAAATCGGAACTGGCTCATAAGTCGGAAATCAAAATTTTTTTCGGAAATCGGAATTTCGACCCACCTCTGTCCTCTACATACCTAGAAAATCAATTAAAAATTAATTAAATTTTTTTATTTTCTTTTTTTGAATAAAAACATTCAATTTTTTTTATTTTCCATCGAAAGATCATTCCCTTTTGTAAAAATAAAAATAAATAAATGGGCTGAGTATACGTCCTTTTAGTAGAAAATGGAAGAGAAAAAAGACTGATTAGAAAAGAAAAAATAAAAAAAAAGATAAAAATTCCGTTGCATTGAAAAATATTTTTATTTATTTTTGTTTACCTAAAAAAATCTTTTTTTAATTTATTTTTATTCAAAAATCTAAAAAAAATTATTTTCAAATTAAATTGTTGTGTTCGCACTTGCAGAAAAAATATAATTGAAAATAAATAACCAGCATTGGTTTGGATGGTGGCACAGTCGTTTGTGCTTCGGTCTGCGCCCTTTCCGTGATGGTTCTATTCCATCCCACAATTTTTCCACGGCATGAACATCGGACATGACATAAATTTTTGAAATATTTACAAAAAAAATTTTTTATTTTTCCCTTTTTGGGGTTATCGCTTAATATTTGGATTAAATAAAAATTCCGCGCTGTTATAGAAAAAATAATGGAAAAAGGGTGGAGAAATGCCTTGCGTCGCCTTTTTTTAATTTTTTTTCGTCGCAGGACGCAAGAACTTATGTAACCTCGCCATTAATTAACTTCTCCCAAACTAACCAAATTTTATATAAACATTGTCTAAATTGAATGTATTATCCCGTTTCAAGATTATTTTATTGTAATAGATCTGGGTGTACTAACTTTAAAAATTTAAACAAAATTCTACAAAAAATTTTCAAAAAAAAAATTTAAAATTTCAAAAAATTTTTTTTTCAGCATTCCTAAAATAATAAAATGACAATTCTTCATATTCGACCAAAACGTGCTCGTATCCAAACCTTTTATCGTTGTGTTAAAAATATTGTTCGATATGATTCTACCTCTACAGACCAAAGGGAATTTAAAAAGGTTTTTTTTGTTGAAAATTTTTTAAATAATTTTTTTACAATTTTTAAGGTTATGGTTGCAAATCGAGGGGAAATTGGTAATTAATTCTTTTAAATTTTTTAAAATTTCTTTGCCATGGATAAGGTTGGGATTTTAATTTGGTATATGTATGTCTAGTTTATTTTTAAATACCATTCCTCTTTTTTTTATCCCGAGCCATAAGAATAATCGAAATATAAAGGGAATACAAATATTTTAGTTAATTTTTGTTAGCTTGGCAGGATACTCGCTCACTAGAGATCGAGCTGTACCTGGACCAAGGCCTGGGTTTTTCCTGTACCCAGAGTCGAGGCCCAGGCATTTTTTATCTTTCCGGGTTTTTTCTGGACTAAAGGCCCAAGATCCGGCCCAAGTCAATAAATCAAACTCCAGAGCACGCTTTTCAAAAATCTCATCTCTATCGCTCACTCCTTTAGAGTGATTTTAAACGAGTGTTGGGCTATTTCCTTCGATTCAACAATTACTACAAGCTAGACCTATCTCTTAGATTTATCATTTCCTTTCGCTTATTCCCTGGATTTGTATTGGCTATGGATAGGCAAAGTCGACGGGAAAAGTTAAATTATTCTTTCCTTATCTCTCAATTACTTTCCTCAATTCTTCTTCAATTTCTGTCGTTCAATTCCTCAATTCCTTCCCTTACAAAAAATTCTCTCTTTAATTTCTAAAAAATTTTCTCATTTTATAGCAACGCGAGTATTTCGAGCATTAACAGAAATGAACAAAACTTCTGTTGCTATTTATTCAGAACAAGATAAACATTCAATTCATGTTTATAAAGCTGATGAAGCTTATTTAATTGGAAAAGGTTTTTTTATAAAATTTTATAAAAATTTTTAAATTTTCTTTTTAAAGGTTTACCCCCTGTTGCTGCTTATTTAAATATTGACCAAATTGTTGATGTTGCTCTACGTAACCAGGTTGATGCTATACATCCAGGATATGGGTATTTTTTTATTTTTTTTTGTTAAAATTTTTGTGAAGGTTTTTTTCGCCTTATTTTTTTTTAAATCACAAAATTTTACCCAATTTTATGTGTTTAGGGCAGGCTAAGTTCCTTCCTAGCCTAACTATTGAGGAAAAAAAATCGTTGATAGGATGGTTAGGCGGTTAACAACCTTCCATTGCGGAGGAAAGTTCTTAGGATCAAGTTTCCTCCAAATTTTTGATATTTTTTGAGATGAGTTGGGTGTCATTTTATTCATGATTTTCTTTTATTGAGAGCTGATACCTGTAGAACGGAAATTTTTTGCCTTCTTTCCTTTGGGAAAGAAGGCAAAAAAGTTGACTGTGGTTAATCTTAATGTTAAGATTTTTGTTATTTAAAAATTTTTTTTTAATTTTATTTTTCTAGTTTTCTCTCTGAACGTGCAGATTTTGCCCAAGCTTGCCAAGAACGCGGAATTGTTTTTATTGGACCTTCCCCTTCTGTTATGAGGCGCATGGGAGACAAAGTATTTTTTCTTTTTTTTATTAAAAAATTCTTTTCTTTTTTTAGGTTGCTGCCCGTCAAGCAGCTATAGAGGCGGGAGTTCAAGTTGTCCCAGGAACTAATCATCCAGTAACTAGTGCTGATGAAGTAATGGATTTTGTTAAACAATATGGGACTCCGATAATAGTTAAAGCTGCTTATGGAGGTGGTGGTAGAGGGATGAGGAAGGTGGAAAGGGAAGATGATGTAAGTTAAGAAGTTTTTAAATTTGTGGGGATTTTTCATTAAATTACAAAATTAACTAAATTATTAAAATACACGCTGAAAAAAAGTATCTTATTAAAGAGATTTGCCTAGACATCTCCCCCACTCACTAGTCATCCAAAAAAAATTTTGTAACAGTTGATTGACTATTGGGGTAGCATATGTATCAACCGGGACAAAAGTCGAAACTTTGAAGCCCTATAACTTTCCGATTTGGGGGTAAGGCCAAAAGGCTGGCAATGGGAACTCGACCCTGCTGATGACAGTTTGATATGGTTCCTTGTGAGAGGTATTTAATTTTAGGTATATCTTATGGTGAGGTCCGATTATCAGAAAAAATTTAAAAAATTTTTTTAATATTTTTAAGAATAATTTATTTAATTTTTTTCTAGGTAGAAAATGCTTTTAACAGAGCCTTTTCTGAAGCACAAGCAGCTTTTGGTGATGGTTCTTTGTTTGTTGAAATGTTTAAATTTTTTTTTTTTTGAATTTTAAAAAAAATTTTTTAAAGATTTGTTGAAAGGCCAAGACACATTGAAGTTCAAATTATGGGTTGGCTATTTTCTAAAAATTTTTTTAAAATTTATTTTTAGGCGATCATTACGGAAATTTAATTCATTTATACGAAAGAGATTGGTTAGAAAAATTTTTTTTGTAAATTTCTCATTTTTTTATTTTCCCAGTTCTGTTCAACGTCGACATCAAAAAGTTGTAGAGCTTGCTCCAGCTCCAATTTTAGACCCTATTATAAGACAGAAAATGTTGGATGATGCAATAAAGTTGACAAAGCATGTTGGGTATCAGAATGTTGGTAGGTTTTTTTGAAAAATTTTTTTCGGAAATTTCCCCAACTTTTCTAGGCACAGTCGAATTTTTATTGGATAGAGCCGGGAATCATTATTTTATGGAGGTTAATGCTCGATTACAAGTAGAACATACAGTTACTGAAGAAATTACGGGAGTTGATTTGGTTGGTTTGGAAGGGGGAAAAATTTCAATAAAAATTTTTTAAAGGTTCAAGCCCAAATTCGTATTGCTGAAGGAAAATCTTTAGACGATATTAAATTGAAACAGGATGCTATAAGTGTTAGTGGTGCTGCTATTCAATGCAGGTTTATCTTTAAAAGAGATTTTTGGTGGATCTATTAGCTGTTATCTTTAAAAAATTTGCAGTTGATTAAGAGATTGTGTGGTGTAGTTGGTAACACGCTTGATTTGAAAATTAAAGACCCCCAGGTTCGACCCCCTTTATTCAAAATAATTTATTTTGGCTAACCAAGCTGTCAAATTCCGTTTATGATTTATTTGTAAACGGGCCTAACGCTTGGGATATTATAGTTGATCATGAATATGCATTTACCTTTGTGGTATTATGTACCCAGACAGGTCAAGACATCTATTTTTTAAACCAAATTTAATTTTTGTGTCTTCAACTTTTTCTTTTTTGTATCACGTTAAACCCTATATAACGCTATTAATGGAGTCGAATTTTGCTAACGTTAGGATAGGAGTGGCGTGGTAAAGGGAAGACATTAGTCTAATAATAAGCACGGCTCTCGGGACTGAATTAAACAAATCTAACAATAAGAAGGGGGAACTGCTGAGGGGGAAGACGTCTCTGTGCTAAAAGCTTCCATTATTTCCAATTTTCATCTCAACTCGTTAACTTTCCCTAATTAAAAAATAATTTTTTAGAGTAACAACAGAAGATCCAGCAAAAGGTTTTCAACCAGACAGTGGCAGGGTATTTAAATATTTTTTCTACTTAAAAAAATTAATTTTAAAATAAAAGATTGAAGTTTATCGAAGCGGTGAAGGAATGGGAATTCGTTTAGATGGCGCTTCTGCTTTTGCTGGTTCTGTAATTTCTCAACATTATGATTCTTTACTTGTCAAGGTTTTTTTCAAAAAGAAATTTTTTTTAATATCAAAATAATTTTAGGTAATTGCCCGTGCCAGAAATCATCATTCCGCAGCTTCCAAGTTGGTCAGATCACTTAAAGAATTTCGCATTCGTGGAGTTAAAACAAATATTCCTTTTTTGGTATTTTTCTTTAAATTTTTTTTAAAGTTTTTTCTGTCAGATCAACGTTCTCGAACAACCAGAATTTCGAACAGGCGTAGTTGACACACTTTTTATTGACGAACATCCAGAATTGTTTAATTTTAAACCTAGCCAAAACAGAGCACAGAAACTTTTGTAAAATTAAAATTTTTTTTTAATTTTTTAAAATTAATTTAAGACATTATTTGGGTCATTTAAAAGTAAATGGACCTTTGACCCCACTAGTTACTGACCTTCCACCAAGAAATGTTCAGCCTGTTGTTCCCCCTGTTCCAGCAGGTTTTTTTTAATTTTTAAAAATTTTTTTAAAATAATTTTTAATAGACCAACCGCCACCGGCCGGTCTGCGAGACATTTTGCTAAAACAGGGACCTGAAGCATTTGCCAAAGCGGTAAGGAAGAATAAAGGATGTCTTTTGACTGACACCACATTTAGAGACGCACATCAAAGGTTTTCTTAATTAAATTTAAATTTTATAAAATTTTTCTAGTCTTTTGGCTACTCGAGTGAGGACTTTTGATATGGTCAAAATTTCTCCTTTTATGGCTTATAATTTTTCAAATCTTTTTTCTATGGAAGTTTGGGGAGGTTTGGAATAATTATTTGTATTTTTTCTATTAAAAAATTCCTTATTAGGCGCTACTTTCAATGTAGCTCTCCAATTTCTTCACGAATGCCCATGGGAGAGGTTGGAAACATTACGACGTTTAATACCCAATATTCCTTTCCAAATGCTCTTTCGTGGTGCAAATGCTGTTGGATATTCTAGTTATCCTGATAATGTTATTGACAAGTTTGTTTTTATTTATTGGATAAATTATAATTTTTGCAAAACTTGTAAAGGATTAGACCTCACTTATACCTTTGAAGTTAAATTTTTATCTTATATTGAGATATCTTATTGTTAGATTTGGGGCAATCCAGTGGCTAACCAAAATTTTAGTGTCTTAAATTGAGGTGTTTCTGATATTTGTGTATTTTATACGAAGTTTTGTGTGTGTCTTTTGTTTACGATTAAGAGTACGGTTCATATTAAATAGAGGTCAACTTTCTCACTTGGCATTTTTTAAGTTTGTAGTGACTAACAATAAGAAATATTTTTTTAAGATTCTGTGAACTTTCTGTTAAATCTGGAATTGACGTTTTTCGTGTTTTTGACTCTTTAAATTACCTTCCAAATATGCTAGTTGGAATGGAAGCTGCTGGAAAGGCTGGAGGGGTTGTTGAAGCAGCTATTTCATATACTGGAGATGTTTCCAATCCGGAAGCAAAGAGATACAATTTGGACTATTATTTGAAGTTGGCTGATGAACTTGTTAAAGCTAATGCGCATATACTTGCGATTAAGGTTAATTTTGAAAAAAAATTTTTTAATTTTTTTTTGAAAATTTTTGAAAATTTTTTTGAAAAATTTTTTGAATTTTTTTGAATTTTTGAACATTTTTTGGAAATTTTCTCGAAAAATTTTTTTTTTATTTTTTGAAAATTTTTTTTTGAAATTTTTTTTAAAAATTTTTGAAATTAATTTTGAAGGATATGGCCGGTGTATTGAAACCTGAAGCTGCCAAATTATTAATTACTGCACTTAGAGATAGACATCCAGATATTCCTATTCATGTACACACACACGATGTAAATTTCCTTAAAAAATTTTTAAGAAAAATTTTTTTCTTTTTAGACAGCAATGACAGGCGTAGCAAGTATGATAGAATGTGCTAAAGCAGGTGCTGATGTTGTAGATGCAGCAGTTGATTCGATGAGTGGAATGACTTCACAGCCGTCTATGGGGGCGATAGTTGCTGCTTTGGAGAGGACAAAACATGCTACAGGTTATTTTCCTCTTTGAAAAATTTTTTGAGAGATTAAATAGGCCTTTCTAGCGCTGGGTGGGGGTAGTTGTCTAAGCGATACCTCCAATTTAAGAAACCTCATTATTTTCTTCCTCTAGGAAATATATCTTAAAAAACTTTTTAATTTATAACTTAAAGGTCTAAATATGGAAAACATTTCAAAATACAACGCCTATTGGGAAATTGCTCGTCAGCTTTACCAGCCATTCGAATCTTCTGTTTCAATGAAAAGTGGAAATTCAGATGTTTATATTCATGCAATACCTGGTGGTCAATACACAAATTTACAATTTCAAGTTTTTTTTAATTTTAATTTTTAAAATATTTATTTTTGAATTCTTAAGGCTTATGCTCTTGGATTGGGAGAACAATTTGATGAAGTTAAAAAAATGTATGCTGAAGCAAACTTGGCTTTGGGTGATATAATTAAGTAAGAAAAATTTTGTTTTTGATTGGAGCTTGGAATTTCCTACCTTACCGTTCTACCGATACGAGATACCGAAAAATACCGATAGTACGTTACCGTCCGGGCTCTAATTCCGATTTAAAAAATATAATTTTTTCCTAAAAGGGTAACTCCCTCGTCAAAAATTGTTGGCGACTTGGCACAATTTATGGTACAAAATAAATTGACACTTGAAACTCTTGCTGAAAGAGCAGAAGAATTGTCTTTTCCAAAATCTGTTGTAGAGTTTATGCAGGTTTGTTTTTATTTTGGAATTTTTTTCAAAATTTTTTAAGGGTTTAATAGGGCAACCTCCCTATGGTTTCCCAGAACCTCTTCGAACTAAAATTCTTCGGGGAAAGAAAAAAATTGATGGCCGTCCAGGTGAAGGAATGCCTCCAATGGATTTGGAAAAGAAAAAGAAGGAATTGGAAGAAAAACATGGAAGAGAATTAAGAGAAGTTGATGTAAGGAATAAAAAATTTCTAAAAAATTTTAAAATTTTTTTTTTAAAAATAGGTAATGTCTTCAGCCATGTTCCCTCGCGAATTTGACGATTTTGAACAATTCCGACAAACTTATGGACCTGTAGACAAACTCGAAACTCGTGTATTCCTTGTGGGACCAAATGTCGCTGAGGAAGTTAATGTAAATTTTTGTTAAATTTTTCTAAAAAAATTTTTTAATTTAAAAAGGTTGAAATTGAAAAAGGAAAGAATTTAATAATTCAACATTTGGCAGAAGGCAAATTAAATTCAAAAGGAGAAAGAGAAACATTTTTCGAATTGAATGGGCAAATGCGTTCAATGTTTATTTTGGACCAGGAAGCATCCAAGGATATTGTTGTAAGGCCGAAAGCTATGCCTGGAATTAAAGGACAAATTGGTGCTCCCATGCCTGGAGATGTAAGTGGATTTTTTTTTGTAAATTTTGGTGCTAAAAATTGTATAGAACGAGAAGGGGGTACATTAATTCAGAGTATCGCTCACCCCTCAATAAAATTTTAAAATGTGTTTAAATTTAAATAATACCCTTTTGGATTATTTTGGGTCATCTATAAATAAGGTTTAACTGTAAGAAAATAAGAAGGGATTTATACAAATTTTCTTTGGGAGCTGTCCTAATTCAAAAATTTCTTTGGGTCATGGATGTCAATAAATTTTTTCTTTTCATTAAAACCGGGGTTTGAGATGTTCATTTTCTAAAAACATTGGGTTTATAATTCTCAAAAATTCAAATTTTTTTTCAGATTCTAGAAGTAAAAGTAAAGGTTGGCGACAAAGTTTCACCAAAACAAACACTTTTTGTGCTGTCAGCAATGAAGATGGTTTGTCTATAAATTTTTAATTAATTTTAAATTTAATTTTTCTAGGAAATGAGTGTTGATTCGCCAATAGCAGGAACTGTAAAAGCAATACATTTAAACACTGGTGATAAAGTAGGACCTCAAGACCTGGTGATTGAAATAGAGCAACAGGAGTAAATATAAATAATTAATTATAAATAAACAAAACTAATTCAGATATATATTTATATATTTAAAAAAATATTTTTATATAAAAAATATTTATTAGAATTACCTATTTATGTTTATGGTTACCCGATAGATCTGCGGACTAGGGATTTCTCGGCTCGACGATTGTGGTTTATAATTTTGCCCGTTTTCATATAATTGGAATTATAAAAGTAGACAATTTTAACGGGTTAGTTTATTCGTTTGTTGAACGAAAATTTTAAATTTTTCGTTGAATTTTTGGCGAGCAAAATTTCAATCATTTCTAGGAAATCCCTGCTGCGGACACACTTAAAAATCTCTAATTTTAATTTACCAGGTTATATATTAAATTCGGATATTTAACAAATTTATTCCCTTAAAGAAAATGACTAAAAATTTACAACTATAATTTTAAATAAAAAGAGGAGTTAAGGACATTTTAATTTTTGGGCTAGAAAGCTTCTAAAGGGTTAAATAAAAAAATAATAATTTTAAACCTAGGCGTTTCTAACATTTCTTCTCTCTTTCCAATTTTTAAGAAATAATTTTGACTTCCCATTCTTGAAATTTAGTTTTTGGTAGAATATGACTTGAAAAGAAATTTTTCTCCCAAAATATTTTTTCTAAAAAAACAAACTGTGCAATAAGGGTAAGCAAAGGCGATGGAAGCGAACATTGTGGATAAGCACCCATAACAAGTCCAATATCCAAATGTGTATATTTAATTGGGTGGGCAGAGTCTAAACCACATTCAGAAAGACCAGAAGCACAAATTAAAAAAGCTGCTGGGCCTTGATGTCCACGAAGTGTTTGGACAGAAGGTCCAATGTCCGATTGTTTAAGTTGAGCTGTTTGAACATCAGAAGAGTGGAAAGAAAAGTCCTATAAAAATTAAAAGAATTTTTTTAAAATAGTTTAAAAAAGATTTGCCGAGCTGGGTATCGAACCCCCATCCCGGGCATCACAGAACCAACGACAAACCCACTTGACTGCATGACCAACTATCCCTTTAGCCTCCTCCCTGTCTAATTATTCCCAAAAATGCTTTCTCCCAGCGTTTAATATTTCGAACCCTCGTCCCAAGCATCACAGAACCAACGACAAACCCACTTGACTACATGATCAACTATACCTTTAGCGTCTCGATACGCCTAATTACTCTCAAAAAGTCTCGATACGCCTAATTATTCCCAAAAATAAATTTCTCCCAACGTTTAATATTTATTTCTTACCTCACTAAAAAGTCTAGAAACTTCTACTGGCTGTCCAAATACATCTCCTGTTTGTTTAAGCTGTTCAGCATAATTTACAGCTCTAGCGGGTCCATTGTCCATAGCAGCTGAACAATGTCCGTAACTTAGAACTACATGGCCCGTTAATGTTGCAATAGTCATTAGATGGGGATTACGAGCTTTTAGAGCCTGAAAATTTATTTTTTATTTGAAAAAGAATTTTTGCGGATAAAATTTTTCTCAAAAAAATCCCTTGCTTATTTTAAGTCAGAAAAAAATAAAATCATTCACAAGAAATTCTCGCAAAATTTTTCCTCACAAAAAATTATCCGCAAAAAATAATTTTTAGATAAAAATTAATTTATGATTTTTAAGACCCCTTAAAACCTTACAAGTTCTTTCATTTCTGCCAAAGCGTCAGCCATAGCCAATCTTCCTTCTGCATCTGTATTAGTAATTTGTATTGTTTTTCCACTTCTTGCCTTAAAAATAAAATTTAAAAAATTTTAATTGGATTATTTTTTACAGTTATAATTTCATCAGTTGTAAAAGAATTAGATCCAATACTATTTCTACACATACACATACATCCAACTACTTTAATTCCTGTTGGTTTTAAAATATCCAAAGCACGGAAAAAACCTACAAAAAGTAAAATGTTGAGGTTCTCTAATTATTTTTGGGACCAAATGTCGAAAAAATTGGGGTAGGTTAAAAAGGAGGGGAAGGTTAGGAATAGAGACGGGTTAAGGATCGAACAAGATTTTTTGATGAGATTTCTGGAAGAGATAATATTGAAAATAAAATAAAAATTTAAAGATTAAATCCTCTCAAAAAATAAGTTTATTTATGGTCAGAAAAGTTCTCGCTAATTTTAAGATATTGAAAAGGGACCCCAAACCCTTTGACAAAAATATATAATAAATAATAATTTAAAAAACTATGGGGAAACTCCTAGATAATTAAGAGTGAATTTCACAAAATTTTATTAGTCATTTTAAATTAAAAAAAACCTGCCAAAACAGCACTTCCATATTTATCACGAGACATTCCATACATTGAAGTACCCACTTTTAAATTTGCCCCGCCTGTATCTATTGTCACCCCTAAAATTGTTTTTATTTGTTAAATTTTATAAATAAAATAACCTTTTCCAACAATAAACAAAGTTTCAGTAATTTCTCCTTCTCCAATATATTCTAACCAAATTAATCGGGCCTTTAAATTTAAAAATAAATTTTTTTTCTAAAAAAAATTATAAAAAAATTTTTTAAGCTTTAAAAAGCCATAAAATTAAATTTCTTCTCACTTACTCGATGTTCTTCAATATTATCAGCACTTCTAGAGACGGCAGCCATTAATGGATAATTTTTCAAAATTTGATCTTTATTTTCAACAATATTTATTTTAATTGAAGAATCTTTAAATTCATTTAAAATGTAGTCAACAACACGGGAAGGTGACATTCTTTGAGGATCCTGAAAAAAATTTTAGTTAAAAATTAAAAAAAAACAAAAAAAATAAAAATGCTAAAAAAATCCGAAAATATGAAAAAATAAAAAGAACGGCAAAACTACCTATCCCTTAGTTAATGAAGGGAATACTCTAATTAAGAGAGGAGATATACATATCTCTTAGTTTCCGGAAGACTGGTAATTGGGTAACTACTTGATAGGGCTCTTACAAGGAGAACTCACGAACTGTCAGTCAAAGCTTTGTATTTTTTGGTACCAATCGATAGGGCATCATCGATTTACTCTTGTAAATTTTCGGCTTTTTTGGCTAGAAATATGAAACTAATACTAAAAAGTTATGGGGCACTCTTTGAATAAGAGTGAATTAATCTATTAACTTATTGAAATAAACATCAACTAAAAAGCCTTATTTTAATATTGAAAATTTATTAAATTTAATTTTAAAAATTAAAAAAAACCAAACCCCATCTCCAATATCTCTACACAAATTAAAAGAGCTTTGAATTCCTTGTAAAAAATCATCCAAAGACCCATAAGGTACAAAATTTTCAAATTTTTGGCATTTTGTTTTTAATTCCAAAATTCCAATTAAATCAGCCTTTTCAACAAAATTTTCAATTTTTTCTCGATTTAGAAGAGGTGTATATAATGAATGGAGAAATCCGATAGCAGAACATATTTGGGCTGCTGGAAAACGTTCAGTAGGCAAAGTTATTAGAAGAGGGGAACGAGCTCCAGTCATTAAAAACCTAAAAAAATCAAATTTTTTAGCATTTTTTAACGAAATAATGAGAAAAGTTAACATAATAATACGGCAAAAGACTTATTACATAATTAGAAAATTCAAAAAAAATTTTTTAAATTTACGCATAAAAGCATAAAAACCCAATGAAAAAGACCCGAACTTCCGCTAAACTAACAATAAGTACTAGAGATCGAGCTGGGCCTGGACCAAGGCCTGGATTTTTCCTGTACCCAGAGTCCAGGTCCAGGCATTTTTTTGACTTTCCTGGGTTTTTCCTGGGCCTGGGTTTTTCCTGGACTACAGGCCCAGGTCAATAAATCAAACCCATAGCCCAGGAACAGGCCCATGCTTTTCAAAAATCTCGATCTCTACTAGGTACAACCAACACCTTTCCCACTTAACCAAACTCCTATCGTGCTAGTAGATTAAAAACAATGGATTCTTTTAAAAAATTTCATATTAAATTATTATTTTAAAAAGTTTCAAACCTTTTTCCCGCTGCAATCCCTGCTTTTATATATTTCCTAACATCATCAAAATCTCCATGAATAGAGCCTGTACTTGAATAGATTACGCGTTTTGCTGGAATCTTTTCTGCTGGAATAAGCCAATCATTTCCATCATCTAATGAACAACAAATCTTAATTTAAAAATATAATTTTTTAAAATCCAAAAAAACCTTAGAAAAGTTTTCTACTGCTAAGCGTACTTCAGCGTACTTATCTTCCAACAAAGACAAAGATTTAACTCCATCAGAGACAAGAATAATAACATCAAAAATTGTTTCGTTTACCACATGAGCTGACACGAGTTGGATCATAATAAAACAAAGAATTTAAGTAAAAAAGAAGAAGAACGAATAAACACCCATGCAAAGTGTCCGAGACCTATTTGACAACATGGAAAATGAAAATTTACACTTTGAAATTTAATTCAAAAAATAAACACGAAACGTCGAAAAGTTAAAATAACAAACAGTGGCATGACTTTTCGTCAATAGAATTTCCGTCAACGGACTTTTCGTCAATGAATTTGATAGTCCATCTGCTTTACTGCATTCAGTTTATTCATTTTAGTTTTAAAATTCTATTTTAGACTTTATTCTGGTTTTCTTAAAAAATAATTACAGATTAGTTAAAATGAGTTTACTTTTTAGATGTTTCAAGAGTTTGGCTTTAAGAAATTTGTAATTTGTTTTCTTTAAACTTAAATTTTTTTGTTTTTAAAGTTGCACTGTTCCGCCTGTTATGTCTTTCCCAACGCCCAGAGTCGGATTAGAATTGGGTCTAACAGACTGCCGAGTGGCCGTTTTCAATGATAGAAAAGCCGAAGTTTTATCTTAAATTTTTGTTTTGATTAAATTTAAAAATTAGGTGATCAAGGATGGTTCGAAGACTAAAACTATTCCGTCTGTGGTTGCTTTTGCAAAAGGCGATGACATTATTATTGGTGATGCGGCAATTCGACACAAAAACTCTAAGAATATTTTTTTTATGATGGAGCTGTTAATTGGAAAAAAATTTGATGACCCGATTGTTCAGATTATAAGGTAATCGTTTAGCTTGTAATGAGTTGCTTCTATATTTAGGGAAAATGTCAAATACAACATTTTTGAAGATTCTAATGGCGATGCGGGGATTAAAGCAGCAAATGGCAAAATTTATTCACCCAGAAAAATTTGTTCTTTGATTTTACAAAAGATGAGTGATATGGCAGAAGATTATTTGAAAACGTGTGATTTGGAGACGGTCATTACCGTACCTTCTTACTTCAGTGCCGGTCAGCGTACACAAATTGAATGGGCGGCCGAAATGGCACATATAAAAATCGTCAAAATAGTTAGTGAACACGAAGCAGCAGCTTTTCCCAAGTTCTCTATGTCTTCTAAGGGATTTACGTTTGTGATTTTAATTTTTATTTTATAAAATGATTTTTAGCTTGGCTGTCTGTGGCATGGAATTGGGAATTTTAAGTATTTCAATTTTGGCATTGCAGAATGGTCTCTTTGAAGTTAAATTTACTTCTAGCATTAATTTGATTGACAACACAGCCTTCAAAAAATTTCCTCACTTCAAAAAACCAAATAGACATTTAACTGAATCCCACATTGATAAAATAATGTCCTTGTATGCGAAAGCTTTAATTGATGCGAAGATGGACAAGGAAGAAATAGACGATGTTATGCTTATTGGAACTTTGGCATCTGATCATAAGGTTTTTTGGTACTATGCGTTTATATCCCCGCAATTCTGCAAATGTTTGTCCGCACTTTTTTCATTCTTTCTTTTCAAAAAGGATTAGAAACGGTCAACTTAACGTCCATTTTTTCTTAGCCTTCTTTCTCCTCTCACAAAGATTAAAATGTTCAAGTAAAAATAAAGGAAGACAAATTTTCGCTTATAGAAAAATATAAAGGTAAAAATAAGGGAATGTTTAGAAATTATTTCGGTAATAGTTTGTTTGGTACCACCCCCCCCCCCCCCATTATTCTGATTTGATTGGACCGAAATACGGGCCTATGAACATTTCGAATTTTGTACAAACAAATACTCATTTGAAGCAGTTAGACGAAATGAGTCAAATGACATCAAAATCATCGTGATTGAACAAGATTGGACATAGTTACGATACAAGTTACGATAATTGCTCGATGGTTTTTGACCATTCTGAGCCATATATCTCGGTCCACAGGCATTTACGGGAAAAAGAGTGGTACCATTCGCCTATATTTTTCGCCTATATAAAATTTGTCTTCCTTTATTTTTACTTGAACATTTTAATCTTTGTGAGAGGAGAAAGAAGGCGAAGAAAAAATGGACGTTAAGTTGACCGTTTCTAATCCTTTTTGAGGAGAAAGAATGAAAAAAAGTGCGGACAAACATTTGCAGAATTGCGGGGATATAAACGCATAGTACCGGTTTTTTTAAATTAATGCTTAGTTTCTTAATCAATGAGATTTGCCTAAATCCCGGTATTTATAAACTTTTTTCTTTCAAATAGTTTCGACAAAAAATGGCAGACACAATGTTTGGACGAAAGCCGGTGATTGCAAAGGCTGATGATATCTCAATTGGCGCTGCTATGATATGTGACATATTGGCTTTGCGGGTTTGTTTTTGATTTCTCGATTTTTTAACATATAGAATGTTCTTGAAAATTGATTCAAGAATACATTCTTTTTATAATATTTTGATTATTAAATTTATTTTTAGTTTCCAAGTAAAGATTATAATGTTGAGAGATTCTTGAAAGAAGCAAAAGCTAACCTTGTGCTTGAAGTTCCAGATACTGTCTACGTTTGCGATGATGTTTTTAATCGTTTAAAACAACTTTGATTTAAATTTTTCAGGTTTGGAAGACTGTCCATCACACCATCAGATTGTTATTTGCCAAGATTGGCATTTTTGTAGCCACTCTTAAGGCTACCAAGATTCTACTTTTCTACGCTTCCAATTTTGCTCCCGCAGTTAACACAAAAATACTGATAAGACTTGTCTACGACTCTTCAAAAGAGTTAGTTTTGATCTTAAATAACTTTTGAGTTAAGGCCTATTCCGACTTACGCTTTTTGCCCTGAAGAACATTCTTCATAAAAAAGTTTTCTAATTTTGATTAGCATAACTTGTAATACTTCTTTTCGTTTCTAAGTAAATAAATCACTCTTCGGTATTACCCTGATTGTATGTCCATTTTCTTTCCAATTTTTATACTTAACTTGTTTTTAGTTCTCATCATTATGGTTTCAATAGTGGCCTTCCTAATTATGTTATAGCGAATTATTTTGAAACAATCAACGTTTTATTGTTGGACATTCGAAGCTTGGACCACAACGAAGTTCGTAAAGGCCTTGAAGTTTTTTTAAAAGATGTAGATAGATATGGGAAAAGAAAGATCAAGGCGAAAGACCTGAAGATACCCAAGATGGAAGTACTTTTTAAGGATTTGAATCGAAGTATTAATGGCGAGGTAAAGAAGGAAGAACAGAAGAAATTGGGTGAATCCAAATCGGAAGAAATTCAATTTTTGAAATGTGTGAACGTCACGAATGATAAGAAGGAAGAAAGTTCATTCAAATTGGTAAAGATTCCACACTTTCATCAAATTATTAATGGAGTTACTTATAAATATATCTATATTGCCATGTAAATCTTGATTCTTATTATGATTCTTATTTATTTATTGTTCGCATAGAACCTCGGACTTTTTTTTCTCATTTGCTTTAAAATTAAAATAAATTTTAAACACTTTTCTTTTAACCTTAATTGGAGTTTCTGATTCTCCAAATTTATTTGTGATCGTGATTTTTGTGAGTCAGTGGCTAAATTCACTCAATATAAATTATGAATGTGTGCATCTAAAAAAGATTTATGATTTTACTTCTAGAGTATTTTACATCCCTTTTAGAAGCTTAGCGTTTGAATTCTCTCGGATCTTTTCCCTCAAAGTTATTCGAATAATAATGGCTGATCTGCAAAGAGATCTTTTTGTTTAAAACTTTTCCTTCTCGTATTCTTTTTATCGATTTTTAAGTTATGCGCCCATTTAATGTTTGTACAAAGAATAATTGTTTGTACAATTTTAATTCGGAATTTTATTTAAAAAGTTTTTGTATTTTACTAGATAAGTTAAAATTAGTATTTCTACATAATTGAAGAGAAATGTCAGAATTGGTTTGTTTTTGATAAAAGCCACAGAAATCTTTATTTTTGTTTTCAGCTTCAAGGAATTGCCAGTCTTACAAAAAGTGTACAACAAACCCTCAACAGCTATGAAGTGCGCAAATTGGGCGATAAAGTGTAAGAGATTGATGTTTTTTGCTACTAAAAAGAATTTTACTTAAAGTCAAGGTTATGTTATGAATTTTACTGAAACTGAGCAGAAAGTTCGTGAGGCTACTAATGAAGATCCTTGGGGTATTTTTTTTTAATTTTTTTAAAAATAAAATTGTGTTTTTAAAGGACCAACAGGACCGGAAATGCAAGAAATTGCGAGTTTAACCTTTCAGTATGACCAATTTACTGAGGTTATGGGAATGTTGTGGAAGCGTTTGTTACAGGTTTTTTTGATAAATAGTTTAAGTGTAAGTAAAATGTTTTTATAGGATAATAAAATGGCCTGGAGGCGTGTTTACAAGGTTTTTTGAATTTTTTGGAATTTAACTGGAATATATATTTTTAGTCTTTAATTCTGCTCAATTATTTGCTCAAAAATGGGAGCGAACGAGTTATTTCTACAGCCCGTGATCATTCTTTTGAAATGCGGGCTCTGGAAAGTTACAAATGTCTTGATGAAAGAGGAAAAGACGAAGGGGCAAATGGTATTATTTTTTAAGATTAAAAATTGGGTGAAATGCGCAAATTGGGCGATAAATTGTAAGTGACGGCGTTTATAAGACAGCGTTTTCTCAAGTAATTCCTTAACAGGGGATGGATTTCTACTTTAATCAAGCTAGCTTTGTGCTAACTATAAGTTTTGGGCTACTGATCTTTACTTAAACATTTTTAGATTCTTGAGTTAATAAACTGAGACTAGGCTCAGATCAGGCTATAAAATCCCTTTTTATTGTGGTTTTTTCATTACCTGATGAACATTTTTCTATCCTTTAAGGATACTTATTTTATTTCAATTAAAAACTTTTTCAGTTCGTCATCGTGTCAAATTAATTTTGGAATTATTAAATGATGATGAATTGTTGAGAAATGAACGTCGTAAAGCAAAAGCTGATGGGAGAGAGAAATACCAAGGATTTTCAAAAGATGATATGTTATATAGAGGAGGCTCTAATTCCTCAAAATTCGATTCTTTTGAACGCTGGAATGAAAAGAAAGTTGAAAAAGATGAACGAGAAGAGAAACAAAAAGAATGGAAATCAACTTCTCGTAGCGGTTCTAATAGTGCCCGAAGGGAAGTTACAGCCTTTGATTTTGATACAGCGGATAATTCGCGTTCAAGAGCGAGTGGTTCTCCTGAATTGGGAATTAGAGAGGTTTTTTTTTTAATTTTTTATTGTTGACCTTGATTTTAGTTAAGCTCTTTTGCCGGGTCCAAAGTCATTTAGAATTTTTTCCTGTTTCTCCCGTGGCTTTTATTAGACCGTCGTTCACTCTTCAAAAAAATATTTTTTTATTTCCTGAGGGACTATCGTCTTGCTTTTTACAAAGAAAACCAACAAAAAATTTCATAGTCAACAAAAAGAAACTACAATGGTGTCTTCTATTGAATACTACTTAAAATATCGATTTCTTAGAGATCATGTTCCCTTGTTAGATTTTGCTTAAATTATGGTCCTACATATTTTCTGTATCTTCAACTAGTCTTGTGAAACTAAGAAATCTCTTCTAACTCCGATCCTTACTTTTCTTAAGTTTTTAATATTTTTAGAGAACACCAGAACCTCAAGATGAGGCAGAAGATGAAGAATTTGGTGATTTTACATCTGCTAGAGCTGCTGCCCCAACAAATGGAAAACAAACAATTCCAACATTTTCGTCTTCAAAAAATATTTCTTTGGCTAATTCAAAACCTGTTGGTGGCGGTGGTGGAGATGTTGATCTTCTAGGCTTGGATTTAATTGGAGATGTGCCAACAACCAAACCAACAAAAATTCAACAAAATTTCGGAAATTTTGATCCTTTTTCTTCATCAAAAAATTTACCAGAATCTAACATAATATTTATTGAACGTCCAAAGTCTCAACAACAACAACAGTCAATATCTCCAATAGCTCCACAAAATGTGAATACTACTAATTTTGTTCAATCAACACCTTCAATTCCTTCTGCTGCTCCAGAACTTTTGGATTTGTTTTCTTCTCCAACACAGCCAATAATACAAAATGGTAAAAAAATTTTATATAAAGTAAATATAACTTTTTATATAAAGTTCATGTTCACACATAATGATTCTTTTCAAGCTCTCTCACTATTATTTTTATTAGGGTTGCCAAAATGAACCGACTCGGACCGAAAGATCGAGTCGGGCCTAAGATATTTGGCCCGAAAGTGGCTCGTATAAGGCTGACTCGATAAAAACAAGCCCGAAAAAATGCCCCGACCGTCGACACGACTCGAAAACGGCAAACCTAATTTTTAAGATACGCCTCTATAGTCGTGTCTCGATATAATTAACTATTCGTTTGATTAACTATTTGAAATAGCATTTTCTTTTACCTTTCCCCCGTTATTTTTTATATTTTATCTAAAAATGAAATTTTTTTACAGAATTTATGTCACCGGCTATACAAAAATCAACATTAACGTCAACTAATCAAATTGACAATCTTCTAAATTCTGTTCAAATTCCACAACAAGAAGTCATTTCAAACATTTCCTCTCTAGCTACTGCTCAACTAACAACAACAACAACTAACTCAACAACTATAAAAAATCAGCCAAAATTGCCAAAAACGTGGGAGGATTTTAAAGGAAAGTAAGGAAAAAAGAATTTTTTTGAAAATTTTTTGAATTTTAAAATTTTTTAGGGTAAATATAGATTTTGATAATCTTTCGCTCAAATCGCCAGTAAAAGCGACACCAACTTTGAATGAGCTCAAAAAATCTTCTTCTGGAGGACAAAATATTTCTTCGTCTTCAGGTTTTTTTAATCTTTTTTTTTAATTTTTTTATTTTAAGGGCTTGGACAGTGGCAGTAAATTTGAGAGGAAAAATTTTTTTTGTAATCAAAGGATTTGGAATTGGAAACAAATAAATGGTTTATTTTTTGGGGTAAATAGAAATAAAAAATTAAAAGGAGGGGGATTTGCGGATAGTTTAGGTTATATTCTCGGTTTCTTGGCTTTATAGCTTTTTCTGTTTGAGAGAAAAATTAATTTTGGAATCTGTCCGCAAATCTCTCTCTTAAAGTTAGTAACTTCTATCAAAAAATTTTATTAAAAATAATTTTCTCTTTCAACCAAAAAATTTAGGGGCTTTTGTCCGGATTATGCAGGGTTTCGATCTCGAATTTTTAAAAATCCGCAAAATTGATCGAAAAAATCCGCATTTTATATCAAAAATCCGCAAGAAATTATCAAACACAAAAATTGAACTAAAATCACTTTATGCTAGAGATCGGACCGTACCGTACTACGGCCGTATTTTTCGGTATTTATCGGTATTCCGTATCGGTAGTACGGTACGGAACAAAATTCCGATCTCTACTTTATGCATTGTATTTTTCGTCTTCTACAATTAAATTAAGCAATTTTTTTATTACTAATGATCATCTTATGAAAATCCGACAACTACATTCTGAAAAATTACACTTGCATTTTTGTCGAGGAAGATGTCGCAAATTTTTATTTCTTCCATTTTCAGCGCCGCAGGCGAAAATTTTTTTAATTTTGGAAGATCCTTAAGCCAAAAATCGTTCATTTTCAGGCCAGGCAAAAAATTTTGAGGATTTTGAAGATCAAGGACACTTCCTTTTCTGCGCCGCAGGCGGAAATTTTGAGAATTTTGGAAGGCCAAGAAGCCAGATTTCACCATTTTCAGCGCCGCATGCGAAAATTTTGAGGATTTTAGAAAGTCTTAGCGGAAAAATAATGACATTTTTGCTAAAAACCACAAAAAAATATAAAAAATCCTCATAATCTTCAAAAGGCCACAAAAATCCGCAAATCCGCATTTTAAAAAATAATCCTCATCGCTCTATCAAAAAACCACAAAATGAGGAAAAATCCGCAGATATCGAAACCCTGGGATTATGCGTCCAATCAATTAAACAAACAACCTTTTTATAAGTCCAATATACGGTGATAAGTACTCAGCTTTGCGTGCTAACAACGCAGAAATGAGTATTTATTGCCAGTAATTTATGCATAAAAATGTGATTGGACTATGTATATAAACTTTTCGTTGGACGTATAAAGGGGTAAATGTCCTGTTGGTGTCCTACCTGTTCGCAAAAAGAATGCTTATCTTTCCTTCCTTTTCTTGCATTTTTTCTCAAGTTGAAGACAGGTAGGACACCAACCTGACATTTTTATGGTATATTTTTGGGGTAAATTTGGGGTAATTATTTTTCTATAAAAGTGTCATTGGACGCCTAATCTGGACAAAAACCAAAAAATTTATTAATTTCGGGAAAATATATGGTTTCCCTTTTTTAAACAATATTTGCATACTATTTTTCTAAAAATGTGAATTTTCTTCTTTTTGCACTAATTTTCCTCATAATTTTTTCTGTTATTTTAAAAAAAAAATGGGTTATTTAGGTGGTAGATTTTATTTAATTTTCTCTTTTTTCTATCAACCAAATAAAAAAACACATCCAATTAATTTGTCAGTACCTTTTCTATTTTTCCACTGTGATATATTTGTTGGGAAGGAAAGCGCACTCAAAAAAAAAGTTTTTTTTTGAGGAAATTTTTAAGATTTAAATTTTTGGGTGCGCAATTGTTTTTCTTTTTCGATTTTTTAAAAAAATTTTCCCTTTCTTTTCATAGCACAAAAATAAACTTTTTTTGCTGGTCTTGATTTTGTTTTAATTTTTTAAAATAAGAAAGTTATTTTTAAAAATGTAGGCATAAATCCTATTCGTAGCGCCGTAATACCAAACTATGTTAACTATACCTCCTGTGTTCTAACATTAATATGTTGTTTCAACAACAGGTGAGGTTGTCAACAATTTGGTATTTATTTTGTCTTTCAGCGTTTGGTATTATGGCTTTATACCATCCTAAAGAAATTAGGTTTTCCCCATTTCTAATAGGAGGAGGGGTCGGGGGAGGATGCAATTTTTCCTTTTAGTTGGATTTTTCTCGTTACTTACTCTATCATAGTGAGGAGACCTAGGTAGAGAGAATTTAAAATAAAAAATAAAACATTTTTAAATAATTTTTTACTTTAAACCAAAAAATTTAAAAAAAAATCAAAATTAACAATAGAGAGAAGATACTAAAATTAAAAAAGAAACAAAAATTGAAGGTTTAATTGTGTGTTAATACAAAGAAAATAAAATTGTTTTAACGAATTCTTTTAGTTCTCTAAAATGTTTAAAAAAATTCAACAAAAATTTTTTAATATTTTTTTTGGAATGTAAAAATATTTTAAATAGAAGAGAGAGAACATTTTTGAAAAAGTTATGGGAGAAAATTTTAAAAAATTTTCTTTTTTTTAATTTTCAGAAAATACCCAAAAAAATAAATTTCCAGACCTTTTTTTTAATTTTTTTTCAAGTTCTTTTTTCTTCCACAGGAATAGGTTTATAACCAATCCCACCATTTTTCTCTTTTTCTTTTTGATGATTTTTTCGACTATCGAGAGCGTCTAGCAAAAGGGCTGCGAACACTAAAATTGTTCCTAAAATGTGTCTGTTTGTGTATGGATGGGAGAAAAGAAGAATTGAGAAGACTAGACTGAATAACTAAAAAGGAAATTTTTTTTTGATTTTTTAAAGAAACTTTTGGCTCTCTTTTACAGTTTATGCGCCCCATAGGAATTGACTTTGGACTCGAATTCGGAAAATAAATTTTTCTGGTGCCTAACAAGTTCTGAAAAGTGGCGGTGAGCAAGTAAAGAAAATTCCAAAAATCTCATCAGTACGATTCTGGTATCGTCCCGATTCAGTGTGCCGAAGACGACCTAGAGCCGTTGGCTTGCTCATAAATTTTGACTAAAGGATGTCAAGTCAACCTCAAAAAAATTCTAAGGAACCCAAGGCCAACTTAGAAAAAAAGGGACACATAAACTGTAAAAGAGCCAAACTTTTTTTTTATACTTTTCGTAATGTTGTAACAATAGAACAAGTAAGAGGGCCAAAATCCGTGACTGTTTTGAAGATGAAACACTTGAAATAAATTAAATTTAGAAAATTTTTTTGATTCAAAAAAACCTGTCCAACAGCCCCCGACACAGAAAACAATAAAATTTCCCTTAAAGCTCCAGGATAGGCAACAAGAAAATTGAAAAAAGCAATTAATTCTCCAGAGACTACCAACATTAAAGAAAGAAATGCTGAAGAAAAGGCATTCATCGAGAACATCATTGCCCATTTATCGGTTGTGTAGTAATGACGAATTCGATCTTTAAATTTAATTTGATTAAAAAATTTAAATTAAATGAAAATTTTGTTAAATAATTTAAAAAAATAATTTATATATAAAAAAGGAATGTAGAAAGGGTTAGGGACCCGAGAGGGTTCGAACCTTTACCATTCCAAACGGAAACTCTAACACACTTGCACTTAACTAAGGGTACACAGTGAGGGATAAGTGTTTCTAGGGTGGAGAAAATTAAGAAAAAACATTATTTTGTGTAAGAAAAAAATTCAAAAAAATTTTTTTTAATTTTATTTAAAAAAAAAATTATTTGTCTACTAAAATATTGTTTTTTCTTCCTTATTCTATTTAAAATAAAATTCAAAAGAAAACCTTGCACAGCCCCAGTAACTCCATCCATAGCCAAAGATGCACACAAAAGTAATTCTCCTGCTCCAAATTCAAAATGTTTTACTTGTTTTCCAGGTTTATACAAAAATATAGCCATTCCAATAACTATTAATAAAACATAAAAATATTTTCGAAGAGGGTAGCGTTTATGAGCAAAGAAAACACCAAAAAGCATTATTGGAATTGGTTTACAAGATTTTCCGAGAATCTGAAAAAATTTTTTGAAATAAAATTAGTAAAAAAAAGGAAAAATTTTTGATTAAAAACAATAAAATAGACAAAAGAAAGTGTTTGGCTCGGAAGGGTTCGAACCCTGACGAGAAAAAAGTGTAGGCAGAAATGATACCACTACACCACAAAAATCTTGAGAGGAAAAATTAAATTTTCTTTTATAAAGAAATAAAAGAACAGGCTTTTTTGTTAGTTAAAGGAACACTTGCAATTGAAAAACGGAAAGTATAAAATTCGAAAAAAATTTCAAGTGCCCACTCCTTAATAGAATAAAAATAAAAAAATAATCTAAAAACCTGTGTTGGATAATTAACCCATTCCAAAGCCATATTGCTAAAAAGCATTGCCAAAAAATAGGAAATAGAGCAAATTGAATACATAAAAGAAGGCACATTATCTCTAATAATTGCTGTTTTTGTTCCATTATTTTTCACTATTGTAGCTAATAATAAATTACAAATACATTGAAAAAATACTAGTGCTTGCATATAAATAAATTTTTCGTTCTTTTCTCCGTAAGTTTTTATTGTACTGAAAAAATTTTTTTTTGAATTTTTGAGGAAATTCTTAGGGGAGAGAGGGGGGGTATATCAGAAAGAAACCCAGAAACCCTCTACTCTTCTTATAAATACATTTTGGGCCCCATAACTTTTAAATAATGTGGAGAGGATTGGGAAGGATTTGAAAAAAGTCAAAAAGTAAATGTAAAAAATAAGAGAGGGATCCTTTTAGCTAGGGAAAAAATATAAAAAAATTAAAGCAAAAACAGGACAAGAATTAGGGCAAAATTTTTTAGGGGAAAAATTTTTTAAAATTAAAATCTCCATAAAATAAAACAAACATTTTTTCCTGAAAAAAGCTAAAGGCCCCATAACAAACAATTATACCACCAGCACAAAAAGCCAAATTTAAAGCACGTTGAGTCCATCCCTGTTGTGAGGCTCGATGAAGAGTACTTCCACTAACCATTTTGCTGTTTAAAGAAATAAATGGTTAAAATTAGCCTTAAAAAAGCTTTTTCAATAAATTATTTTAAAAGATTTAAAGAAATAACGATTGAAATAAATAAAAGAAAGAATTTATTCGATAAGCTGACGTTGAGTTGAGCTTAAAAATTGATTAGTTGACGTTTACTTTAATTCAAATTTTACTTTAAATTTAAAATTTTTGGCATTATGTTTTTTTTGACTTTTTATCTTTTTTAATTAGAGATAATTGGAAAGTTAGAGAGTTTAGAGAATCAGAGAAAAAAATTAGTTTTTTAGAAATTGATAAAGGAATGAATGTTAGTTTCTGATAAACTTTTGTTATTTGATAATAATATTTACGAAAATTATTCACGTTTTGTTGTCTTTTAATCCTTTTGTTTGTTGTTTTTGTTCTAGTAGAGGGGTTATTTCACTTTCCTTTAGCAAAACAATTTTAATCTCTTCCTCGTTAGTTGGTTTATGAGGGATTTCTTTAGACGTCATCCTTTTTTTCTTAAAATTTAGTTAATCCTTACTTTTAAATCTCAAAAAACAACTAAAAAAGGTTAATTTTTAATGACTCATTTAATTTCGTTATGCTCTCAACAACAAATTTTTTGCTTATTTTTCCCCCTTTCATACTTACACTATCGACGCATATTTTTTGTCTAGACTTTAATGAAGGTCATTTACTTAAAAAATAACTTTTTATTGACTGAAAGATTTGATAATTCTGAAGCTGGTCCCCCCATTTTTTCTTTTTTTTCCTTCCCTAAGATTGTACGTAATGGACAGATTTAGTTAAGATTATTTTTGTTTTATTTTAAATGCTTCCCTTCCCCCTTTCATTTCAAAAAACTACTAATTCCCTCGTTTTGGTAAATGTTTCTTTTTTATCCAACATTTCCCCAAAACATTTGAATTTATTCCTCTTTCTATTTTTTTATTAATCTTTTACTTAACCTTAATCCAAACTTTTGTACCTATTTAATTAACTTCTATTTACTTGCCGCTCTTTTATTAATTCATGTCTCACTTATTTTTTCATGATCTCACTTATTTTTCTATAATCCCCATCAAAATTTACATTTCTATTTTTTCCAGAAAAATTTATCGTTTATTTTCTAATCGCTTATTTTTTCCTTTCCTTAAATTTTCCCAGAGAATGCATAATAACTGGATTGGGACTCACGATGGCAAATTTCATTGTGACGAAGTTTTTGCTTGTTATATGCTAAAGAAATTGCCTAATTTTGCTGACTATCAAATTGTTAGAAGCCGGGATCCAGCAATTTTGGGTTTGTTTTGATAAATATAAATTGCGGATTTGTCCGCAAAATATTTGCGGACATTTTGCCAAATATAAAAAAATTTTCTCTTTTCTTTTTTAGAGAAGTGTGAAATTGTTGTGGATGTTGGAGGTGTTTATGATCATCGAACTAAGCGCTATGATCATCATCAACGGTTTTTACATATTTAATTTTATTTATTATTTTTGTTTTTTTAAAGGGACTTTAATGACACAATGAAGACTTTGACTGGACTTGACTTTGAGGTGAGGAAAATTTTTATTTTTCATTTTCTCTTTCTTGTTTTTAAAATTAAAAATTTAATTCCTCCTCCGAGGTCAATAAGTTTAAAATCCTCATTTTTGAATTTGCGGATTTATCCGCAAAACATTTGCGGATATTTTTCTAAATATTAAAAAAATTTTTAGACCAAATTGAGCTCTGCTGGTTTAATTTATGCGCATTATGGAAAGCAATTAATTGCTCATCTTACTGGAATTCAGGGCGAAGACAATCCAGATTTGTTACGTTTATATGAGCGTCTTTACAAAACTTTTGTTGAGTCAGTGGATGCTATTGATAATGGAATTGATCAGTATGAGGGAACTCCAAAGTAAAGTTTTTTATTAAATTATTTCTAGGGTTGGGGTCGGGTATAGGTGATTTAGGATTTGGCTAGCTGAGGGGCCAATCGCGTCATTTTGCCGAAGACTAGCTCGAAAGGCCCGATATCGTGTCCCAACTACTTATTTCCTTTTTTCTTTACATATTTTCAGAACTTGTTATGAGGTAAAAATAAAAGAAACGCTCCATTAAATATTATATTATTGTAGAGAATTACAAAACTATTGTATCTCGCCAAAATTTTGGCGTTTTCCTATCCTTTTACTCCCAATATTTTTCCCTTTTCCCCACTTCAGGGGGACTATGGGGAAAATAGCTACGCCCTTGCTAACTTAAGTAATCATAATTTATTTCTCAATTATTTCTCTTTAAAGATATCAATTGGCAAGCACATTAAACTCGCGTGTTCAAAGTTGCAATCCTGCTTGGAATGACCCAAACCCCGACCCAGATAAAAGTTTTTGTCGAGCTAGAGAAATTGTGGGCGAAGAATTTGAGGAGAAACTTGGTTATTTTTTGAATGCTTGGATGCCAGCGAGACATTTTGTTGAAGAAGCGATTAAAAATAGATTTGAGGTTTTTTTGAATTTTAAAAATTTGTATTAAAATTTTTTTCAATTTTAAGGTTCACGAATCTGGCAAAATTTTGTTTTTCGCTTCTGGACACATTCCTTGGAAAGAACACTTTTTCGAATTGGAGAAGGAAATGGAACTTGAAAATGAAAATATTTCTTTGGTTGTTTATAGTGATACTTCTGGAAAATGGAGAGTTCAAGCAATTCCAGTTTCTGAAATGAGTGGATTTGAAAATCGGTTTTGTTTTACATTTATTTAGAAATTTAAGGGGAAATCGTGACTTATTTTTCAGTAGGGATGGAGAACCCCCTATTAAATTAGTCTGTAAACTCCTTGTACGTAGCAGGGATGAGCGCAAGAGGCAATCGTGAAAAACGCAATGCGCTCACCGCTTTTAGGTGGTAATCGGCAACGCCTAGCAATAACTGTCAGAAGGTCGCAGGATCGATGTTTTCCCGTTGATAAACTTTTAACTTCGTTTGATCCTATAAATTTAATCTCTAACGAGAAGATTATTCCTTTTTAAATAATTTTGAAATTACAAAATTCCCTATTTTTAAAGAGTCAAAATTCCTTGGATGGGCTTTCGTGACCAAGAATTAGAAGAAAAATCGGGCATTCCTGGAGCTGGTTTTGTTCATATGACTGGATTTATTGGTGGAGCTAAAACTAAGGAAGGGGTATTGGCTATGGCTATTAAGACAATTGAACAGGGATGAGAGAAAATTGGAAAAATTAAATTTTTGACTTTTAATTTATTTGTTTTTTTTTTGGTTGTTTTTACTTAACACTAAGAAAAATATTTTTTTCTATTGAAAAAAAATTTAAGAAAAGTATTTATTGTTTTTCATTTTGATATGAAAATAAATTTAACTATTTTTTTGTTCTTTTTAGTGATGTGAAAAAAATTCATTTTTATTTACTTTGGTTTATTTCTTGTTTAAATTTTAATTTTGAATTTTTTTTATTTTTAGGTACTTTTATACTCGAACCTTTTAAAATTCCGTTAATTAAAAATATGGCTGACGATAATCAACAAATGGCAATGTCTGCTGTTCCTGCACATTATAATGTTGTAAGTGTGGAAAATTTAAATTTATAGTTGGTGAGGTTTGTTAGTTTATAAAAAATTTTCGGTATTTATTTCCTTCCTCCTCAGTCCGCGACTTACAAGGGAACATTCCGAACTACCACCAAAAATTTTGCAACGAAACATATACCATTGTGTAGAGCAGGGTCTATTATGGTGCCCGTTTTTTTTCAATTTTTCCTTCCATAATTTTAAAAGTTGCCAGTTTGGAGATTTTTTGGTTTTGTTTTTTGTTAGAATTTAATTTCAGACAATTCCCTTTGCTAGTGACATTCCTGGAGGTGTTTTTCCGGGTAAAGCCATACTTGTGAAAGGCGTTGTTTTGAACTTGGCAAATGATCAACGTTTTTCAATTGATTTGTGTTGTGGCAAATTGGTGCAGGGTGAACATAGAGACGATAAGGTTTGTTTTAGATTAAGAAAATTTTAAACATCGGGCAGCAGTAATGGAAAGGTTCCAGAACCGGAAATGGAACCGAAGAAATTCAAAAAGCGGTTCCAGCATCGGAACCGGTTCCAGAGAAATTTTGGAAGTTTTCCATTGCTGTCGGGCAAGCATCAAACCATTAGATTCTTGACATTTATGGCTAGGTGTGTCAGGTGTTCTACCGACTGAACTGCCATAACGATGACTTTGTTTTATCTCTTAAACTCACATCCGTGGGGGCTTTCATCGGAACTGTCGGTTCCGATGAAAGTTCCAGGGGTTTGTTTTGGGTTCCGGGGTCGGAACTTTGGATCCGGTTCTGGTAAAAATTTCGGTTCCGGTGAAACCCACATTCATGGGGAGTTTCCTCCACCACGTTATGTACGTGGTGGACGAAAGCACCTAGGAATAACTGCCATAAGGACCCTGTATCGTTGCCTGCTCGTTTTTATTTCCCGTTAACTTTATTAAATTTTCAGGCTTTACATATAAATCCAAGATTTGATCGTGGACTGGCACTGTATAAATTATTTAAAATTTATTTTAAATTTTTTTTCAGCTTTTCAAAGCCTGACAGAGATATTGTAATTAATTCTTTAATTAATAATGTTTGGGGGACAGAGCAGAGAAATCAAAACAATCTTGTTTTTGAAAAATCTTTTTCTATTAGAATATTAATTTTGAGAGATTATTTTAAGGTTTTTTTTCTTTTGAATTTTTAATTGGGTTAACTAGAAGAGTCTGGCCTATTTAAGAATGGGGGAATAGAGGGTAGATGTGAGCTCCAAAAAATCCAACTAACTGACTTTCTATGTCTAGATTTTGGGACTTTGAATGGCCATATCTTGGCCAAATCAAAAAACGGGCAAAAACGGCTCAAAATCCTTGCTAGAAAGGGCACATTCTCTAACAAATGAGCCTGGTCTTGACCCTTTTTAGGTGGGACACCTCGCAACTTTTCCTTGTTAGTTTAACTAATTAATTTTTTTTTATTTTTTAAAGATTTCTGTAAATGGAAAACATTTAAATGATTTTGTGCATAGAGTGCCTTTGGAAACTATTAAATGTATTTTTATTTGTGGATGTGTTAGTATTGATGTTATTGAATATCAGGGAACTGTTTAGTTTTTATTTTATTTAGAAATTTTTTTAAAAATTATTTGGAAGGGGGCCGAAAATTAAATTTTAAAATTTTTATAAAATTATTTTTTGTCTCCCAGCTATATGTTTTCTAAAGGATTTTTCTATAATGAAAATTAATTTCTGTAATATAGTTGATAATTAAAAAACCCCAGAAATTTTTTTTTTAATTTTTTGAAAAATAAAATATTTCTTTTAAATTAATTCTTTAATAAAATCTTTTATTTTTTTAAAGAAACCAGGAAGTATAACTTCTTGTCCAAGTGAAGATAATAGTGATAGTTTATGTATAGAAGACGAAACTGGCCCAATAGAAATTTTAAAACCGGTTAATTTATTTATCTTTTAAAATTATTTTATTTTTTTAAAAGAATATTCCTTTTATTTTTAAATTAAATGGTGGATTTCTTCCTCCACGAGAAATTTTGTTGATTTTGACACCTTTATTAAATCCAATATCTTTTGCAATTAATTTGGAGTGTTTAAATGATGAATATTTGTTCCACATGAGAATTGATTTCCCAACACAAAATTCTGCTGCTGGGGATAGGGTATTCTTTTTTAAATTTTTATAAGGCCTACATATTATTGGGAGGGGGGGGATTCGAAAATCTGAAACTTAGACTTTTTTAAATCCGACCTGAGGACAAATTTGAAAATCCGACTTGAAACAAGGCTTAAAAAATTTTTCTCAGTTCATCCGTCTCTACTATTATACATAAAATTGGGGTAGAAAACAGTTTTTGTTAAGGAATTTGTTAGAGGACAATAACCGATGTGAGCCAAGTTCCTGAATTTTTAGTTTTTCTGAATGTGTTGGGAGTTGAGCTTAAATATTCTATTCGATTATTGAAAGATACTCTATCCAGCCATCCCTTTCCATTCTCTTCATTTAATCTCCAGTTTTAATAATAATTTTCTTTCAAGGGCTCCGTTGTTCGAAATAACACATCACAAGGAGGTTTATGGCAAAAAGAAGAACGCCAAATGAGCCGTTTTCCATTTTCACCCGGAAGTACAGCCGATATAAGAATTATTGCTTGTTTAGAATCCCTTAAAGTATTAATTGATGGTTGCCATTTTTGTGAATTTTATTATCGTTCTCCCGGTTCTGTACCCACACAAGTGAATCGTGTAAGTGTGGTTGGTGATGTTACCTTACAAAAATTTACTTTGAAAAAATGAGTTAAAGAAAAGATTGAAATTTCGAGAATATTCCTATTTAAATACATATTTTATTATTTGAAACACATTCTTATATCAAAAATTGTACAAATCACAAAGAAACATTTCAATTTCAATTGTAGTTTTATTTATAAATTATTTAAAGCTTCATTTTTCTCAAAATAAAATGCGGTAATAGTGTCGTTTCCCAGCCCCCTTTTTTTCCTCCCAATTTTCTACCCTATGTTTGTACGGAATAGTCAAATTTTCCCCTTTCTTTCATCAAATTTGCCTTTCCATATTTTGCCTAAAAACAATCAAAAAAGATTAATTTTTTATTCATTTCTTTCACAAGGCCAACATCCATATCTTTCGTCTTCCTTAACACTTATTGTTGTTCGACCCCCACATTTGTAGCAAGTTCTCTTTCCATGAAGAAGTCCAAGCTTCTCAAGCCATGCATCGAAATCATTATCACCTTCGTTTCGAACAGAAACGCCATTTACAAATTTTGTTGAGGTCGTCGAGATTTTCACATCCCTTCCCCCTATGATTTAAGCAGGACACCAAGTTTGTTTTTGGCCGCAGAACACGCTTTGGTAATAGTGTCGTTTCCCAGCCCCCTTTTTTTCCTCCCAATTTTCTACCCTATGTTTGTAAGGAATGGTCAAAATTTCCCCTTTCTTTCATCAAATTTACCTTTCCATATTTTGCCTAAAAACAATCAAAAAAGATTAATTTTTTATTCATTTCTTTCACAAGGATAAAAAAGTGAGACATGATGCCAAAAATTATAAAAAACATTTTCAAATAAGGAAAATTATTTTTCCTTGGCATCATGTCTCACTTTTTTATCCTTTTTTATTTACTACTAAATTATTTGGTAATAGTGTCGTTTTTTGATTGTTTTTAGGCAAAATATGGAAAGGCAAATTTGATGA
Organism: Meloidogyne enterolobii; assembly: GCA_963681835.1. Lineage (NCBI taxonomy): Eukaryota > Metazoa > Nematoda > Chromadorea > Rhabditida > Meloidogynidae > Meloidogyne > Meloidogyne enterolobii. The sequence continues at coordinate 4,739,565 of CAVMJV010000004.1, read as the reverse complement.
AAGAAAGGGGAAATTTTGACCATCCCGTACAAACATAGGGTAGAAAATTGGGAGGAAAAAAGGGGGCTGGGAAACGACAATATTACCCACCCTTTAAAATCAAAAATTTTCCAAACAACCAGGAAAGCCTAATTTCCTATCATACTAGAAAACCCTCGAAACACAAATAGCAGAAAAAAACAAAATATATACATTTTATCAGAAAAAAGAACTAAATAGTCAATGTCTCGTTTCACTCATTAGATTTGTGGCCCTAAAGAGGGCCGTTTGGGTTTGTTTGTTGTTTGGCGATGTTGAGCCATTTATTTGGACGAAGTATACTTCGTCACCGCCTTAGTTCCTTCCGAAACGGCGTGCTTAGCAAGCTCGCCAGGCAGGATCAGACGAACAGCAGTTTGCACTTCCCGTGAAGAGATGGTAGAGCGCTTGTTGTAGTGCGCAAGTCGTGAAGCCTCAGCAGCAATTCGCTCGAACACGTCGTTGACAAACCTTAAAATAAGAAAATGTGAACTGAAAAGTAAAAACAAAATTATTACGAATTCATAATGCTCATCGCCTTTGAGGAGATTCCAGTGTCCGGATGGACTTGTTTCAAAACTCGGTAGATGTAGACCGAGTAAGACTCCTTTCGCGACTTCTTTCTCTTCTTGTCTCCAGTGCGCACAGCTTTCGTTGACTTGACAGCTTTCTTCGCTCCTTTACCAGGGGCCTATTTCAATTGTCCGCAGATTCTGCATTCTGTGCACAGAACACAGATTCTGCGGAAATTCTGTTTCAATTAAATTCTGTGTGCACAGAATCTGTGGTGCCCGCAGATTCTGCGAAATCAACCACTGATTCTGTGGAAACATTCCGCAGATTCTGTGGATGAAAATTTCTGTGGAAAATATAGAAATCTGTGGATTTTTTCCACTGATCCACAGAATTTCTATTTCAATTATTTTCCTGTGGTTCTGTGTATTTTTCCTTCTAAATTCAAACTTTTTATTTCCGCGTTTTTGAAAATAAAGTGTTATTGAAACGAAAAATGGTTAGGACAGTTCGGTACTACTGCAGTATTAATGGTACCTGATTTTTTGAAGAAAAACTTTAAAAATTCTTAAATTAAACTGAAAAATATTGTAAAAATTTAAAAATTTTCCCTCCAAATCACATAAAATCCATTTAAATCTTTTAGATATCACTTTAAAACCGCTGATATACCGCTTAATTTTCTGGTTCATCCAATATCCTTAAATCCCCAATTAAATTAATGTTTCGGATCGGAAAAATCAGGAGATGGAAAAGTCAGGAGACTACGATAGATGTTGTTGCAAGGGAGGGAAATGTTACAAAACTGGGGATTGTTTAGTCAGAAATTGAGGTTCCTGGAAATCGAAAATGCCTGGAATCCAAAATTTCAGTCATCGGAACTTGAAAATCGTAGAGGAGGGATTAAGTGGGATATCCATTGATTTTGAGGTTTAATATATTGGAGGGATTAAGGAGGAAATCTATCATTAAATAGGAGGAGAGATTATGACGGATATCAATGAGAGATCATAGGAGATATCCCAGGCTAGATATCCTCAAGAGATCCCGGGGAAAAATCCCCTCATTAGAGATATCCATGATGATTAGAACATCATAGCTCTAAATTTCAGAATCTCTCGCGTTTTTTTATTTTTTTATTGCTTGGATATAACAAAAAATGCTAAAAAATGATGTACCTTTTTCAAAATTAATTTTAAGTAATAATTTTAAGTAACAAAATTATAATTTTTATATCGAAAAATAGAGAATGAATCAAACTCTAATAATCTTTAAAAATTCTAAAATTTGGTTAAGCCTAGGCCTAGAAAAAAATTTTTAAAGTTTTTCCGTAAAAAATTCGCAGAAAAAATTTTAGGGTGGATTTTTTAATGAATTCTGTGTATTTTCCGCAGACCACAGAAATAATTGAAACAGAAATGCACAGAATCGACTAAAAAAGCCACAGATCTGTGGATTTTTTTCTGTGCACAGAAAAATAATTGAAATAGAATTCTGTGGTTTTTGCATGTTTTTGGATGTTTTGCAGAATCTGTGGATGTTTCCACAGATTCTGTGCATGTTTCCACAGAATCTGCGGACTCCTTTTTCCGCAGAATCTGTGGAATAATTGAAACAGAATTTCTGTGGTTCTGCGGTCTGTGCACAGAACGCAGACCACAGAATCTGTGGACAATTGAAATAGGGCCCAGAAGGTTTTGGAGGTGCCATTTTCGTTAAAAGTTGTTGTAGCTTTGGATGAACGTTGTTTTTTAAAAGCGGTTGAAAAGTGAAGAAGAATCGTCAACCTAAGACTTTTATACAAAGAGGAAAGGCCCGCCTCCTCTGCAATTGCGAAAGAGTTAGAGACTAGAGAAAATTATTGATATTTAATGTCTGACTTTTTATTTATTAAGTAAATAGAGAAAAATAAGAGAGAGAGGATGATAAAAATAAGAGAGTTACATGACGATAATGCAAGCCATATTTCTCTTTTTCTTTATAAATTCTCATAAAACCAAATGTTCTTTTCTGCTTTCTTCTTCTCTTATTTCTACTAGGTTTACGCCCCTCAGTTTTCCCGCCAAAAACAAGCGACGCCTTAAAATTTCATATAAAAGTCGAAAAACAACGGCATTCCTCACAGTTTTCTGTACAACCATTTTGCTTCTTCAAATTTTAACGCTTTTCAACAACAAAAATGTCAGGTCGTGGTAAAGGAGGAAAGGGACTTGGAAAGGGAGGCGCTAAGCGTCATCGAAAAGTTTTGAGGGATAATATCCAAGGAATTACCAAACCGGCAATCCGTCGATTGGCACGTCGTGGTGGAGTGAAACGTATTTCCGGACTCATTTACGAGGAGACTCGAGGTGTTCTGAAAGTCTTCCTTGAAAATGTGATCCGCGACGCGGTAAGATTTTTTAAGCAAATTTTTTGATTTTGACTTTTTAATTTCCCAGGTAACTTATTGCGAACACGCCAAGAGAAAGACTGTCACAGCCATGGACGTCGTCTATGCGTTGAAACGCCAAGGACGTACTCTTTACGGATTTGGTGGCTAAACAACATCTGGCAAAATGCAGTGAAAACAACAAACAAACCCAAACGGCCCTCTTTAGGGCCACAAATGTAATAAGTGAAACGAGACATTGACTATTTAATTTGTTTTTTGTGTAAAATTTTCTTTTTTGACTTTAATATTTTTTTATAATTTTTGTGAAACGTTAGAAACAGTTGTATCATTTTTTCTGTTCGATGTTAGGAAGGTATGTGCTCCAACACAGTCTTTGTTCCTCCACTGAACGTTTCAATATTTGAGAACTTTTGGCTTGGCTTTGGTTGATCCTCTTTTTGTTTGGGGTTTTGCGTTAAATTCGAGCTTTAATTCAGACTGAGATGCTTATAGTTAATTTAAATTCCAGAATAATTCTTACATTTGATTTTCAACAATTTATAATTTTTCTATCGTTTTCCATCTTTAAACAATAAACGGATTTGTTTTCCGATCTACGTCAAACCTAGACTGATATACTTTACTGCTAACCTTCAAATCCCAAAATGTCCCCCGGTGACTGAGAATTTTTTGATTGTTTTTATATAGTTGAGGGACTTTTTTCTGCCAAATCCCTCGATATTTAGTTAAATCCCATAGATCCTTCAACTTTTTATCTCCTCGAAAGTGGGTTAAAGAGTGAGATATTCAGGATTTTTGTGGATTATAAATGTGGATTTTGTTCCTCCATTAAAGGACGTTTATTTTGAATTTTAATGAGCATTTTTTAACTAATTCTGAATCAAAACTTTGGCTTGGCTTTTTGTGTCTTTGAAGAAAAATATTTAATTGAGGGGCTTCTTACTTTGTTAGAATTATTTCAAAGCGTAAACACAGTTTTTTCATCAGATTATTTTTTCTCATTTCAATTCCTTTTATTAACTCATCAACTACATATTTCGGTTGGCTTGGGTTTATGTAGAGTTATTGTCACTACTCTCCTTTTTCTCCTTGAGAATAAAACGATCTTTTCCTTTTTGGAAGGTTTTGTTTTTTATTCTTCGATGAGCAAATATTAAAAATTGGCGGGCAAAACAAAACAGCTTGGCTTGGTTTTTGGAAAGAATTGTTGCTACGAACGCAATCCTCAACCTCATTGAGAATAAAAAGTTTGCCGATAAAGAGCCGTCACATAAAACGATGTTAACGATAAAACAGCAACATTTTTGGCTAGGTTATCTCAGATATTTCAGAAAATTTGGAAAAAGCTATAAAGTAAACTGGGTGATAGGTAAAATACCATTCGACACTCTTTTACCTACAGATAACAAAAAATCTATTTATGCTACCCATTTTAATATTCAATATATTTATCTCGATCCCAATAGCCATAGGGATTTAACAAAAGATAACGAAAGTAAAAGAACCCTAAGCGAAATTGAGATGTGGACAATGCTTTGATATTCGACACGAAATAAACTACTCTATAAATAATCATGTCACATGATTCGTGTGTATAGTAAGGTGTCGACTAGTTGGAAATTTTCGGATATTCTGTCTTTTTTTCGAATCCGACAACCTTAGTGTATAACTACTAAGAAATATGTATTTAAAAAATGGGAAATTAGAACAAAAGAAATTAACTAGAAAATTTATACAATTTTAAATATTTTATTTTTAACAAACCTCATAGTCTAAATGAATTTATCAGAATTCATAATTTTGAAGCAACCAATCCCATTTTGTATACAATTTTCTTATAATAAAAACACAAACTAGAAAAGCCTTCAAAATTCATCTTGTTTTTCAACAGACGAGAAACGATGGAAAACCACGAAATCAACAAAAAAATTAGAAAAATTTTTAAGTAAATTACTCCAAAAATTAATAAAATGCAAAATTTACACAAAAAACACAAAATAGTCAATGTCTCGTTTCACTTATTACATTTGTGGCCCTAAAGAGGGCCGTTTGGGTTTGGTTTTTTGAAGTCACAGCAATTCCTTCAAGCAGTCTCGCCTGCAGTCTTCTTTGGCAACAGAACGGCGTGGATGTTGGGAAGCACCCCGCCTTGCGCGATGGTCACGCCAGAGAGCAACTAAAAAATAAAAAAATGAAAACCTAAAATTAAACAAAAATTCCCAACCTTATTAAGTTCCTCGTCATTTCGCACGGCAAGTTGCAAGTGCCGTGGGTTGATGCGAGTCTTCTTGTTGTCTCGCGCAGCATTGCCTGCTAATTCGAGAACCTCGGCAGCCAAGTATTCAAGAACAGCGGCCATGTAGACGGGAGCGCCAGCGCCGACCCGTTCAGCATAATGACCTTTGCGGAGAATTCGATGAAGACGTCCAACAGGAAATTGAAGTCCGGCACGCGAAGACCGAGTTTTCTGCTTTCCTCCGGTCTTCGCTTTACCGCCTTTACCACGTCCTGACATTGTTTTGAGAGTTGTTAAAGATGAAAGAAAGCTTGGTAATTTTGCTGTTTACAGTGAAACTGTGAGGTGGACAAGAAGGAAAAAGCTTAAATAGAAGAAAAGAAGATGGGCGGTCTTTGTTGAGAAAAGACGCAGAAAGGACGCGTATGAGAAATAAAACATTTAATCGTGCCCGCACAAAATACCGAATTCTCAAAATCGCGAATAGGCTAAAATAGCTCAAAATCGCGAATCGGTAAAAATATCTCAAAATATGGAATCGGCCAAAAAAGCTCAAAATATGGAATCTTAAAATATCGAATCTCAAAATCGCGAATCGGCCAAAAAAGCTCAAAATACCGAATCGGCTAAAAAGTAGTTAAAAATGTCGAATTTTTTAAAAACGAAAAGGGCCGTTTGAGTGCCGCTGCAGGTCTTTTTCTGATTATTCAGGGATCTGTAACTCAGTCCAATCAGGTCGGATTTCATTGATTTTGGTATCATTCGATGCAGCTCGACGTGCTCTTTCAGATGAGCTATCATTCGGAAACTCGAAATTCGGTTCGGGATTCGAAATTCGGTTCGGGTCCGGGATTCGACTTTTTCAAAATCCGAGCTGAGATTCGTAATCAGCACATTTTTTTACCTTAGAAAAATACTTTCTCTTATTTTTAAAATTTTTTTACGAAGAAGTTGGTCACAACTTTGTTCAGACTCAACTGGCCTTTGCCGCATTGTCGATATTTTTCGATATTTTGAGCTTTTTTTGCCTATTCCATATTTTGAGATTCGATATTTTGAGATTCCATATTTTGAGCTTTTTTAGCCGATTCGCGATTTTGAGATTCCATATTTTAAGAATTCGGTATTTTGTATGGGAGCCCATTTAATATAATCGTCTGTTCTATAGTCTTTTCATTTCTCCATCTTTTCCTTCCTTAACAAAAAATAATTTTTGGCGGGAAAATTCGGCTCCTATACAACTCATCTAATCGTTAACTCATCTATTCGTTAACTCATCTACACGGCCAAAAAGGGTCAACTCATCTAATCGTTAACTCATCTATTCGTTAACTCATCTACACGGCCAAAAAGGGTCAACTCATCTAATCGTTAACTCATCTATTCGTTAACTCATCTAAACGGCCAAAAAGGGTCAACTCATCCAATCCTTGAAATATCGGCCGGTTGAGTCCCTAGCCGGTTGAGTCCCTGGTCAGTTGAGTCTCAACCGGCCCAAGACTCAACCGGCGGTAATCAACCACTCAAACGGCCGGGACTCAACTGACCAGGGACTTAACCGGCTAGAGACTCAACTGGCCATGGACTCAACTGGTCATGGACTCAACTGGCCATGGACTCAACTGGCCATGGACTCAACTGGTCATGGACTCAACTGGCCATGGACTCAACTGGCCATGGACTCAACTGGTCATGGACCCTACTTACCAGAGACTCAAACGGCCGGAGACTCAAACGGCCAGAGACTCAGACGGCGAGAGACTCAAACGACTGGTACTCAATAGTCTCGTTCCAAAGGATGAGATGAAAGTTTTTGGCCGTGTAGATGAGTTAAGGATTAGATGAGTTAACGATTGGATGAGTTGACCCTTTTTGGCCGTGTAGATGAGTTAACGAATAGATGAGTTAACGATTAGATGAGTTGATCCCTTTTTGGCCGTGTAGATGAGTTAAGGAATTTTAGCCGTTTAGATGAGTTGAACGTTTTTGGCCGTGTAGATGAGTTAACGAGTAGATGAGTTAACCGGACACGGAAAATTCTGCGTCTATTACTTTCTTTTTCTCTAATTACTACACAGATTTGTGGTTTTTAAATAATTGGCGGGCAAACTAGCTTCGCTTTTTTCTGTTAGGAGGCGTGTTTTTCATCAAACTGCAGCGATATAAAAGCATTTTCTTAACTAACTGACCCTCACTTTTCAAAAGTAAAAAGTGTTCAACGTCTAAAAATTACAACAGCTTTCAAAAACAAAAATGGCTCGTACGAAACAAACTGCTCGTAAATCTACCGGAGGAAAGGCACCGCGTAAGCAGCTCGCCACCAAAGCTGCGCGCAAGTCTGCACCGGCAACCGGAGGTGTGAAGAAGCCGCACCGCTACCGCCCAGGCAAGACAATATTTTTTTGACTTGATCTCATTGGAATACTTCACTTTTTTCAGGAACTGTTGCTTTGCGTGAAATTCGTCGTTACCAAAAATCGACCGAATTGCTCATCCGCAAACTTCCATTCCAACGGCTGGTCAGAGAGATTGCGCAAGACTTCAAGACCGACTTGCGTTTTCAATCTAGCGCTGTTCTTGCTTTGCAAGAGGCTTCTGAGGCATATCTTGTTGGTCTTTTCGAAGATACCAACTTGTGTGCAATCCACGCCAAACGTGTGACCATTATGCCTAAGGGTTAGTTTCTAGGATTTTGGCAATCCCGGAGAATCGTGGTCCCTGCGGAAAAAAATCTTAAAAATAAGAAAAAGGATTTTTCTAGGGTAAAAAATTATGCTGATTACGAATCTGAACTCGGATTTTGAAAAAGTCGAATCCCGAACCCGGAATTCGAACATTTGACATTTTTGGAAAAATTTCAAATAAAAACAGCGCAAATTGGTCAAATAATATCTCATTCGAAAGAGCTCGACGAGCAGAGTCGAATGACATCAGAATCAGCTTGATTGTTCAAGTTAGGACAAAGTTATGACACAAAACACTTAGGCTTACGTTGTTTGTTTTTTGTGGTATAACTTCGTCCGATCTTGTTCAATCACGATGATTTTGGTGTCATTCGACTCAGCTTGAAGAGCACTTCGAATGATGTATAATTTGCATATTCGAATTTTTTACCTCAAAATCAGCTTGGTCCCCCCTATGGTTTTTCGATATTCGAGGACCTATATTCGGGTTCGGGATTCGACTTTTTCAAAATCCGAGTTCAGATTCGTAATCAGCATAATTTTTTACCCTAGAAAAATCCTTTTTCTTATTTTTAAGATTTTTTTCCGCAGGGACCACGATTCTCCGGGATTGCCAGGATTTTTAATCAATTTTTAAAAATTTTAAATTTTTAGACATCCAACTTGCCCGTCGAATCCGTGGCGAGCGTACGTGAAGGACTGGAACGTGAACACCAAAACAAACTAACCCAAACGGCCCTCTTTAGGGCCACAAATGTAATAAGTGAAACGAGACATTGACTATTTTTGTTTTTTTTGTGTAAAATTTTTATTTGATTTTTTGTTTTGGAATTATTGGGTTTTTCAAAAATGTGTTCTGTCTGAAGAAAGGAAAAACAAAAATTTCCGTAAACTTGTTTATTTTCGAAATATTAAAACGCCAAATACACAAATATTTTTAGATTAAGTCGGATTATGTTTTTTTTAAGTTCATCATCTTTAATTTGTTCGCAAATCGTTTTCTTCTTCGTTTCTTTTTCTCATCTTAATTGAAACGGAATGGTTGAATCGATGCCAACGGCGTTGGTTGCTTTATTGTTGCTGCTAAATTAGAAGTTTGTGGCTGCTGCCCAGTTAGTCCCATTGACAAATTTGTTGTTGTAATATTTGTATTATAATTTGTTGGTAATGCATTATAGGTGCTTTGGTAACTGAAAAATTAAATTGTTTTTTGAAAGAACTTTAAAAATTTTAAAGAGAAACGACGCGCACTCGTTCAATTTGAATTAAACGGAAATTTTAAAAGGAGGCGAAAATTTAGAGAGTTCCGAGTAGGAAAACAACGCGGATAGTTTAGAAAAATCAAAAAATTTCTGTGTGCGAAAAAATAATTATCACGACGCGAACCGCGCGAATTTACGAAAAAATCAAAAAAATTTTGAAAGAAAAATCGCGAAGTCGAAAAACTAAATTTTAAGGTTTCCAAGACCTTAAATAAACGAAAAAAAGGCTAAAGAAAAAGAACAAGCACGAAACAAAAATTGTGTAAATACCCTGAAGTCGACGGTGCGCCTATGCGCTCTGTTCCAGACGAAAAATAACTGTAAAAACATGGGAAAAAATGATTAAGTAATCGCGGATTAAAAAAATTTTTTGTCGTTATAGAAAATTTAAGATTTATAATGTTTAAAGGAAAAGATTAATTTAAAACGCGTAAAAATTTAATTTTGGTATTATTTATCGGAATATTTTTTAATTTATTTTGTGTTGCTCTCGTTGGAATTTTATTAAAAAAATTTTTTTTCAAAAACTTTGTCACATGTCAAAAAAATTCTTTTTTCACGGTGAGAGAGAAATCGCAAAATGAAAGAATGGAAAAAATAAATTTTGTAAAAACCAAAGTTTCTTTTTAATTTTTAAACGCGTTAAAATATTCAAAAAAAATTTGTCAATTAAATTTATATTTTTTATAAACGCACGCAGGTTGTTGGGACTGAAATGATTGTGGAGCGGAAACAGAAAAATTTAATCCTCCTCCTCCTCCACTTTCTAATAATTGTTGTTGTGAATTATTTGATGTAATTGAAGGTAAAGAATTTGAATAAATTGAATTTATTTGTAAAGGAGGGGGATTAGTTAAAATTGATGGATTTTGTTGTTGTTGTTGGGGAATATTAAAATAAAGTTGTTGTTTTTGTTGTTGTTTATGTTCTGCTGGTGGTGGTTGAAATAATGATGTTGGTAATGGTGGCTAAATTTTTAGAAAAAATTAAAAAAAAAATTTTTCTAGCCAATGTCAAGATTGGGATTAGAAGGTTGACCAAGATGCCGAAAAAACTAAACAAACGGATTTCGTTGACTGTCTCGCCGTATTATTTCCCCATTTTCATTTTTTACATATTTTCTAAAAGTAAGAAAGAGAGGATAAAGTTTGGCCCCGGGCAGGCATCGAACTGCATTCACCTGAAAGTTAATGCTAGACGCTTTTTCTCACCAAAAATTCTTTGCCTGTGATGGTGGAATGGAAGAAATCTGTTTTCTTATGAAATTTGATAATACAAAAACTGTATGAAAATAAGGTAAATAAAGCTACGTTAGGAAGACTATATCTTCAATGGCGTCTTGCCTATTTTGGTGGTCCAAAATCAGTTATTATTTTTATAATTCGGATCTATTCTTATTTTCTTCACCACAATTAATGGCTCTTATTTAAACCCATCCCTCCCTTTATCAAACAACAGAAAAAAATAAAATTAAAGTAAAAACCATTGTATCAGGCTCCTTTTTTGGTTGAAGAAGTTGTGTCAAATCAACACGTATAACTGATTGTTGATCATTATTATTAACTGTTCCTCCACCAATTTTATTTAAATTTTGTGTTGGTTGTGAGTGTTGCTCATTTTGCAAAATTTGTTGTTGTTGTTGTTGGGGTGGTTGTAAACGTAATTCTTTTAATAATTGTTCTCGATAAAAGAAATAACGAGTTCGCGAGTCTTTGTATTGTTCGTAAAGTTTTTGAAGTTCCCTTTAAAAAAATTTTTTTTGAAAAAATTATTCAAAGGTGGCTGACAATCTTAAGGAATAAAAGGGGCGTTTCTAACATAGTTAATTAGGACATCCCGGAAAGATGTAACCAAGCAAAAGATAAGAGGAAGGATGACGTTATTCCCCAAATCAGGCCTCTTTGTTTAATTTCGAGTCGAAATTCCTCCAAATATAGGGTCTGTAGATTCTAGTACCCATCAACCTATGTTTCCAAAATAGGCAGAGCCCTTTCCCTTAGAACAAAAAAAAATTTTAAAAATTTTTACGGATTGTGAGGGCATGGCAATTCAGGATCATTTTCACCACTTCCACCGCCCATTTTATAACCCCAACAGGATTGTTGTTGTTGTAAAGATTGTTGTGGTAATGGAGGTTGTTGGTGCATTAATGGTGGAAAATGTTGTTGGTTGTGTTGTAATGGTGGGAAATTTAAATTATTCAAAGGTGGCTGACGAGGAAATTGTCGTAGAGGCGGCTTGTCAAACATCAATGGTCTGGGCTTTTTATTAGATTTGTGGCCACCGTTATTTGAATTCCTTAAAAATAAATGAAAGGTTTATAAAGAAAATTGGTAAATCCCCAAATTTTTACAAAAATGACCCAGGAAAGTCAAAATCCTCCCAAAAATGATCAAAGGGACAGTTCATCCAATTCACCAAAATTTAAAATAAACAAACATGTTTCGCTTCCTATTTGGATTTCCTGGACATTGTGATGTTTTGTGTTCTTCAGCGCCACAAGTAAAACATTTATCACTCATCCCAGGCTGTTTTCTTAAACGAGAAGTTGAACGCTCTACATGAAGCTCTCTGCCCATAAATCTGAACTTATCAAATTTTTTGATTGCTTTATCGGCATCATTTTCGTTTGCGACATGCTATAAAAATTTGAAGTTAATAAAAAATGAAGAGAAAAATATACCACAAAAGCAAAATTTTTCAAAACATCGCATTCCTGTACCCTCACGTGTGGTGAAAAAAGACTTCTTAAACGAGTGGAGTCTTAAATGAGGGAATTAAACAAGCTTAACCAAAATTTTAACAAATACCAATATTCTCTGGCAGATTTCCAATGAATAGCTTAACCATTTGTTTCGAAATATGATTTAAAAATATTTAAAATAAAAAATAGGAAGAAATAAATAACTCGATCAACGCGAATTTTTTAAAATAAAAAGCAAAGGAAAAGTCCAAGAATTTATCCAAAAATTAGAAAATAAGACACATTTATGGAAATAACTTATACCAGTTAAATTTATGAAAACAAAGCCAAGGCTACCAAAAAAAACTTTTTAGAACAAGTGACTTTTGTCCCACACAAAAATTTCTTTATCTTCCTCAACTTTACTTCCAAAAATGTCTCATATAATCAAAAAACAACAAATATATAAACGTGCAAAGTCTTTAAATAAAATATAAAATAGTTAAACTTTAAAAAACTATGTTTTAATTGTATCATGAGAGAGTACTTGCATCGTTTCTAGGTCAACATATAAAGCAAAGTTAACAGAAAATTCTTCCCAACAATAGTCTCAATAAACCAATTCAGTGGTCACCAGCAGAATAAGAGTTGGTGAAACGGCTCTTCTCGCGCAGCAAATAGTTGGCGACAAAGTCAATAGGTTCGGCCGGTCTCTCCTTTGCAAGAGCTGAAAAATGAGAATAGAATTGTTAATCAAAGGTTTAAGTCTAAAACATAAGATAAAGACTAGGGTACACAGACTTTTCGAGTACAATGCTAAAAACCGAATCCCCTACACACACCGAAAAGTTTCCCAAGCATTTGTCCAATCCAATGCTGAAGGCCAATCAAATAGGTTGAAGCCAGGGAATCAAGTGATTCAAGAAACTATTACCCCCATAACTATAAAGACTGTCTAGGACAGAACAAAGGGAACAATCCCAACTAAGTCAAAGCAATCTAAAAATATACCGCTAAGAGCTTGAAGCAAAATCGGAACAATAGTCTCATCCAGATATTGACGCGTAGGCATGGCCTTAGTTGCAGAAACGTTGTTGCTACTGACCTTATCATCCTAAAAATTATTTCTGATTAAAGTTTCTATTAAAATATAAAGTAACCGTCTTCTTGTTGCCCGAAACAACACCCTCAGAAGTCGCTCCAAAATTCTCCGTTTGCTTATTCTGCGGAGTCGGAGTCGCATCACGCTGCTTCTCCTCAGTAGTCTTCTGCGCCTCGTCAGGCGTAGCCTCATTAGTCGGAGTCTCAATGGCCGGTTTATCCTCAGTTGCTTGCACAACAGGAGTAGAAGTCTCAGTAACTACAGGCGTCTCAGCTGGTACCGGAGCAGGAGTCTCAATCGGAGTCGAAGTCTGATTCGAAGTGTCCATTGGAGTTTGCTCTTCCGAAGACTTGACGACATCCTCAGTCTTGTGCTCCTCCGCTTGAAGATTTTCAGTTGTGTTAGAGTCAGAAATTGGTTGAGTTTCAGAAGACATTATTTCGAATATAAGAAAATAAAGTTGCTGAAATATTTTTTAGTTTGCTAGAAAAAGAAATGATCAAAAATTAAACAAAAACATGGCAAAAACAAGGAACGCTAATTGTAAGCAAACAAATGAAAAATTTCGAAAAAAATAACAAGTTTTGTCTAATGTCCTTCGATCTCTCATTATTGAATGCTATTTTCTTTTGTACGGACATTTTGTCGTTACCCACTTTGTCACGACCAGTTGGTCGCAGGCACTTGATCGCATAGTAACTTTTTGTTTTCATTGATTTGGGTTCATTTTGGAAAATTGATTAAAATCAAATCCTTTTTGTTTTTAAGTTAAAATCTTTAATTTCTCATTTCTGAGGTCTTTTATTTGTCTAGTTTGATAAATTAATCAAATGGTTGACGCTTATTTGACTCATGGTTCGAAACTTGTTGACATCACTAATGAATTTTTTAAAGCCTGTGAAGGTTTCTTTTCTTTTTATTATAAATTTCAATTTTTACTTTTCAGAATTGGAAACTGGCGAATTTTCTATGTCAAATGACTTTAAAATTTCCCATGCTATGAGTGCTATAGGTTTATTTTTTAAGTTTTTAGTTTAAATTATAAATATTTTTTGTAGAAATTATGGATCCGAAGATGGACTCTGGAATGGACTTTTTTGAATGGAAAATGCTTAATTTCACTGACAAGGCAAAACTTACACAGGTATTATTTTTGACTAATTTCTTGAAGTAGAAGGTCTCGAGTAGTTTTGAATTTTATGGTTCCAATTTTCTTTTTATTTTTAACAATGGCTATTGATAAGCATCCTTTATGCTTGATTTGCAGCCATAGGTACAAAAAGAAAACTGGGCAGAAATGACAGAGTGGACATTAAATTCAAAATTTTGGCCCTATCTGGAAACAAGAGTGCCTTCATTTTTTCCCCATCATTTTCCCTTAAAATCGTCAATTTTCCTTACAAGGAGAGTTTGCGAGGTTTCCGACCTAAAAACGGTCGAGACCGGGCTCATTCGATAGAGAATGTACCCTTTCTAGCAAAAACGGCTCAAAATCCTTGCTAGGAAGGGCACATTCTCTATCGAATGAGCCCGGTCTCGACCGTTTTTAGGTCGGAAACCTCGCAAACTCTCCTTGTTAGTAGTCAACATTTTGGCACTAAAATTTTGGAGTTCGTAAAATACGGTGGGGTACCATTCCGTGCCGCGGGTTCCGTGCCGCGGTTTCCGTGCCAGCGAGTTCCGTGCCTGCCCAGTTCCGTGCCGCGGTTTCCGTGCCAGTTGTAAAAGGGGAGGTTTCCGTGCCCAAATTTTAAATATATGAAAAACGGGTTCCGCGTAGATTTTTTAGTTTTTCTTACTTTAAACGATCTGAAGAACATGTTAAAAGGTAGCCGAGTCTTTACTCTAGGCTTTTCTTGGGTTTTTCGGGCTTAGGGGGAAGTCTGTCGCGACTTTTTTTCTTCAGGTAACAAAATTTTAATAAAAAAATGAGTCAAATAAACAAAAATTTATCAAAAAAATAAATAAAAAGTCATTGTCTCGTTTCACTCATTAAATTTGTGGCCCTAAAGAGGGCCGTTTGGGTTAAAGTTGTTGTTGACAAATTTCATCACGGCTGCCATTCCTTCAAAAATTGTCTTGTCAGGCTCGCCAGTCAGAGTACCAGAAGCAAACCGCTTGGACACGTCGTTGACATCCCCTAGAAAAATGGTCTTAAATTAAAATTTTTGAAAAATTTCAAAATAAAAAAAAAACTAAAAAAAAAGTAAGGCATGAAAACTAAAAAATATAATAAAAATGCCAACCTTGTAATTTCCCCATTGTTGTAGCCGTAGGATGGAGTTTGGCACACGTCAAACAAGTTCCCGGCCTTATTAATTTCCTCTTCGGAACAGCAGTGGGATGGAATCATTTAAAAAACTTTAAATTAGAGCGGTATTTTGAAAAAAATTTAAATAGGAAAAGTTAGAACAAATAAAATTTGGGCACGGAAACCTCCCCTTTTACAACGTGCACGGAAACCGCGGCACGGAAACCTCCCCTTTTACAACTGGCACGGAACCCGCGGCACGGAAACCGCGGCACGGAACTGGGCAGGCACGGAACTCGCTGGCACGGAAACCGCGGCACGGAACCCGCGGCACGGAACCTTCCCAGTCCGCGTAAAATAATTTGTTTGCTCCCCAAGTTTTCCAAAGTTTATTCAATTAAATAAATTTTTAAGGAAATTCTGAGACTGCCTGTTAAAGAGATTATTGCAACTTTTGACGCTACCTTTGCAACTATCGCCTCCTGGCTGAATTCTCAACCTTTGGATCAGACAGTAAATTTCTGTTTATTTTGCTTTTGAATCTTAATTTTTTTAGATTTTCTCAAATTTGTGTATGTGTGATTCCGAATTAATCAAAAACAATATTTATTTATATACACTATCAACGGCAACTCTACACTTTATTAGTTTATTAAAGCTATACTTTAGATGTGCTTCTGTTTCGAATGAGGTTTTTTTTAATTTCTAGTTTGCTTCCAACTTGATTAGTTGAATATATTTTCTGTATTTTTCGTGCAAAGTTTGTTTACTTTTCTCGAGAATTTTTGTTAAATTACAATTTGTATTTAGTTTACCCTTCCTAAGATTTTTTGGTAATCCATAGAATTTCCGAAATTGAACCTCACTACGTAAAATTTAAAATTTTTGAGGCTGGAAAAATCGTGTAGTCTTATGAGTCTGTGGAATATGCTCTTGCCCGAAGGACCAAATTTTAAAAAAATTTTGGTAATAGACACTATTACCAAAATTTTTTTAAAATTTTTTTTTTTTCCAGTCCCCCTTTTTTCCTCCCCAAGTTTTTTCCTATAATTTGTACAGAATGGACAGACTTTCCTTCCATATGCCTTCCTTTCTTTTTAAAGAACTGGAAAAAATAATCATTTTTGATTGTTTGTAGGCAAAATATAGTAAGGCAATTGTGATCGACGAAGGAAAATTTTTTCCATTCTGTACAAATTTATAGGAGAAACTTGGGGAGGAAAAAAGGGGGACTGGAAACGACACTATTACCCAAATTTTATCAATAATTAAGAAGAATCTAATATTTGGTGTATCCTTAGTCCTTTCTTCATTCTTAACTAAAAATTAAAATTAATCTCACTTTTCAGGAGGATGTCTGTCTACAAACTGGACATAATGTCCCCAGCTATGACCGAACTTTTGTTTCTACCAATTTGACTGATGCAACCGCAAAATTAAGAAAAACACTTAGAGGGAACAACACTGCAACTGAAAAACACGAATTTCAAGCTTTGCTTATTCGTTTCGAGTTTTTCTCTTCACTTTTGGAAATGTTTGATTTTTTGTTGCCTTCAAAAGGGACTCTTTATTTGTTGAATGCGGGTATTAATGAAACAGAAATTGACCCTTTTATTCCAAATTTATACAGGTTTTTTTTTAATTTTTGAGTTGTATTTTGTTTTCCTCGCCTAAAAAACAAGAAATTTTATAAAATTGAAATTTTGAATAGACTGGCAATTTTTATTGGCGAAGAACGTATTGTAAAGCATAGAGCTATTTAATTCCTAAAGCTGTGCAGTAGGCGGCGTGGTATAATAAAAAAAACACATCAGTCCGGTCTACTGAAGATGCTTTTTCGCTCCCAGCCGCCGAATAACCTTTTGCACTAGCTGAAGGAGAGAGGCTTTACTGTATAATGAAAATCAATAGGTCGATCTGAAATAACGATTTCTAACTTTTGAGTCGTTTCCGATATCCATCAGTTTCGATTTCCTCGGTTCCTCTCTACCCTTGATGAAAAGTGTTGTTATTAAAGACAAAAAAGCTTCTTATAAAAAATTAAACGTTCGTCTATTTTGATTAAAAATTCATTTTCTTGCTTCAAGCTTTCAAAATTAAAAGAAAATCTGCTCGAAAAAATGCCCTACCAGAAAAATATCCAACCAGAAAAAATCCATCTTTAAATAAATTTTTTTTAAAATTCACCACATTATTTTTAAATAGTGCTGGAGAACAACTTCAAAAATGTTTACATTTCCACAAAAGAATATTGGCTACAATTAATTTCGGAAAGCAACCACCAAAAGATGAAAGAGATTCACTTTTTGATTGGTTATCAACTTTTGATAGTAATACATATCTTTATATGTCAACTGCTGGTCTTCCAAGGAAATTACAATTATTTTCGAGATTAGAAGGTTATAAATATATTGAAGATACGCTTGAAACTATTGGAGAAATTATTATGAGTGTGCCTGATTATGTGACTACAACATGGGGAATTTTGGTTTGTTTTTTTTTTAAATTTAATTTTAGTGGATCGGTTTTACATTTAGGATCATTCCATTCGCTTGGATTGATAAAAATAAAAATTAAGAAATTAATTATTGGAGTTGTAAGGTCTTTTTCCCACTCTAGAAAATATAGCAAAAATAAAAATGTTTAGTCGGTATTGGGATGGTTGAGGGTTAACAACAAAAGCATCGGAGAGTTCTCACAGGGAAGAATCCTTTTACTGTCACTGTGGATTTGATATTTTTTCGTTCCATTCTATAGAAGACCCCAACTTCCTATTGCGAATTTATATTCGATTTCTTGTATAAGATAATTGTTCGAGTTGAGGGACGACCTAGTCGGCGAGGTTTCCTCTCAGTCTAGCAAATAAACCAAAAAATGAAACGATCAGGCGGTGATGGAATACTTTACATTGGAACAAAATCTATCATCGGAAATTTTTTATTGTTAGGACCAAATCCCATCCCATTTTCTTGAATGAGTTTTCATGATTTACTTACATTAATATTTTTCTTAGGAAGAGTGGGTCTCAATATTTTTATTTTTTCTTTTAAGGAATTGGCCAAAAAATTTGGTGATCTTCATAGTAACATTCTTACACGTTCAGTTCTTCAATTAATTGTATAAATTTTTAAAAAAATTATTTTTTTAATCAAGAATCAATTTTCTTTTTCAAAGCTTTTCCCTTTAAATCGGCACAATTTAACGGGCACAATTCCTTTTATGCAAATTGCCTTCAATTCAGTTAATCGATTTTGTGGTTACCTTATGAATAATAATATACAAGATGTTATTGCGTATGTTTTTTCTTTTAATTAATTAATTCTCCCCAATTTTTCTAGTCAACACAATTCATATTTTCCTCATTTAAATGTTTTATTTAACGAAATTTTTGGCCTTTTTGAACGTGCCTATACTTGCCTTTATCAAACTCATGGCAACAATTTGGCTAGACAATGGGACTTTTTTCATGTTAATTTTGATGATTTTTCTATTTTAATTAATGAGGTTTGAAACTTTAATTTTCACTTATCAATTATTTTTTTTCTTACAACTAATGACCTTTTATAAAACGAACATGAGTTTTGAATTAAAATTTGATGTTTTTATAAGAAATCCTGATTGCTTAGGTTTAATTGTCTGTAACAGGAAATAGCATGCAAAATGGTGAGATACAATCTCTCGCAATTTTCTCTCATTTTCCGTGATCTTTTCTGTCGCAAGACGTGCGAGATTTTTGTATAACAATAGCATAATCTCGCAAGAATATTTTTGGGTACCGCAGAAGGTACCGCGTACAATTCAACAAGATACATGAGCAATATAATATCAAGTAAAGGGGGAAAATTGTAAAATTGTTCCTATAACTTTAAAGTTTGGTGCCTCGCGGTACTTTGGACAACGGGCCTGCTCTCAATGATTTTGAAATTTTGCCTGCGTTTGAATAGATAACTTTCCATACTAAATGTTCTAAATTTATTTTTAAGGCAACACAGCTTGAAGACGAAATGCGAGGTATTCGTTTAAGAGTTTTCCAAACTCAAGGACTCGTTCTAAGCGTTGGAGGTGTTCCAGTTAATGATGATAGTGATGTTAATGAACATACAAAAATTATTCAACCAATGTCTCCTCTTCCACCTTTAATTGAAAGGCTTAAATTAGAAAATAAAATGGAATATCCTCTCTCTAATTTTTTTCTCTACACAACTTTGGAAACAATGCATCATTATTTTTGGATTGGATTTCAATTACGTTTATTTTTGCCTTTTGAATTTATTTATGTTTATTGGTAAGGATTTTAATAAAAAAATTTTTTTTGATTCTCTTGTTTATTCCCTAGAAGGGGACCGGTGGAATATACGGGTCTTTAATTTTGTTGTTTTTAGGCCTGAATCACCTCTATACATTTTTTAATTTAATTTTTTTAGTTGGGGTTTTTTTATATCTTACTTTCATTTTCCCCTCTTATCATTGTAAGACCGACAGTTCCTCCCATCTTGTTAAAAAATTAAAACGTTCAGCCGTGGTTCCTTGCAGCGGGGAGCTCTCAAGATCAAGTTTCATTCAATTTTTTGCTATTTTTTGGGACGGGACGACCGCTATACTCTTTTTTACTTACAATTAGAATTTTTACAAAAAAATATTTTTCAAGAAGTTCCTTTGTCTTCGTTATTTATATTTTTTCTAAACTTCATTTTAAATTTAATTTTCAAGGTATTTTGGAGAGATTGTTGCTCGTACTCTAAATAAAATGACTTACAACAGAATTAATAATCTTCTTTTAGAATTTCATAGAGGTTCTTATTTTACATTAAATTATTTCTTTTAAAATTTTTCCAGATTTTGACAAAATTGAACGTTACGAGAAGGAACGTAAATTGGATAGAATAGCTGGGAGTCCAACTTCAAGGAGTAAACGTTCCCGTAGTAGATCTAGGACAGAAGAACAATATCGAAGTAGATTGACTGAAATGAAAGTAAAATCTTTGTGTTACAAGTTTGTTTTTTTTTAATTTTTTTTTGAATTGAGTTTTTAGATACTCTTTTGGTCTAACAAGGGAACGTTTTGAACTGTAGCCAAGAATTTCGCTAATCTATTGGTATACGATGCTACACGATGGTGCAAAAAATGCGAAATTTTTGGCTACAGTTAAAAAAATTAAAAAAATTTTAAATTGGTAGTGGAGGTGTTCTATAATAGTTAATTTTTTTTTGATTTTCCTTCGAAAATCAACAAATATTTTGAGAACTTCCTATTAACTTTTCTTCTCGATTTTTTTTAATTTTGGAGTAATTCTCTCTTTAAAATTTAAATTTTGGGGGTGTCTAAAAATGAATGCGGTCTCGAAATTATTTTTCTTAAAAATAATTTTTTGTATTATTTAACAGAATTGAAGCTATAATGTCTTTTGGAATGTTTAAAATGATGGTTGGATTAATTACAAGTAAAGAAATTGTTTTACCTGAAGAAGAAATGTTGCGGTATAATAGACGTTTTATGTTATTCTCTTCTTTGAATGATATGATTTATTATGATTATGAACGTTATTTGGAATATTCTAAGTTTGTTTTTAAGTGTTAATTTTTAGTTTGGGGAGTTTTAAAGTGAAACAAAATTTTTTGAAAAAAAAAAAAGATTTTTATGGGGATATTAGTACAGAGTCCTTAAGTCTCGTCTACCTTATTTAATAAGAAACAAAATTTGCTCATTAGCCCTTTTAAAAAAATTTTTTTTTTGGATTTTATGACAATCTAGTATAGTTGCTTCCCTCTAATTTCTATGTGACTATTTTTGAAAGATTTTTTGTTGTCATAGTTTGCTTAAAGCCGATACTTATCTACTCTCATGTCAGGAATACCAATAATTATAAGAATACACCCTAGATCTATTTTCCAAAAAAATTTGTTTTCAAAATACAAATTTAACTAGAAGTTGTTCCCTGACAAGGAAACATCGGATACTGTGTACAAAAATTTAATAATTTTTTGGTACCAATTGATAGAAAACCATCGACTTCCTATTGCAAAGTGATGAGGGTTTTTTTAGAAAATGACTTTGGGTCGAGTTAGGGCCATTCAAAATTTGAGTATTTAGAAGTGGTTGAGTTTAGGGAAAAGAGAGAAAACAAGCGAACGCTGTCCTTTCTTTCTGCGGAGGAGAGGGATTTCTAGAACATAAAATTAATTTTAATAAATAAAAAATATTTTTAGATTAAATAATTTATTATCAACACCTTCAAAAGAACATTTTCTCAGTGCTGCCCAAACATTTGATGAAGTAGCAACATTTATAAAAAAATATAAAAGAGAATTCTTTTGTGAGGCAAATATTTATTTAATTGAAGCAATTAATGTACTTGAAACAACTGCTTCTAAAAATGCTATTGTTGCTAAATTGTTGACTAATAATAAATTGGTAATAATTAAAATTTAAATAAAAAATAATAACACATTCAAACTTTAGAAAACCCTTAAAAAATTAACCAAATAACGGGATCCAGGGAGTTTGATTCCATAAACTGTGTCTAAAATCCGAGAGCGCCCATTATTTCGTTTTTTACGTAGAGTCCGAACTTCCGAAGGAGCCCAAAAAAGTCCGAAAAATCTTGGAGTCCAAATTTGCATTGCACAAATTTCCGGAAACCCAATAAACAGTTGGCTAAGCCTGCTTCCTGTAAATCACAATAATGTTACGAGTAACTCAATGTGGGCTAGGTTTGCCAAAATGGCCCGACTTGGACCGGAAGATCGAGTCGTGCCTAAGATATTTGACCCGATAAAGACTTGTACGGCCCGACTCAATAAATTTAGGCCCAGAAAAAATGCTTCGACTGTTAGCCCGACTCGAAAACGGCATATTATAGTCTCTATTATAGTCCAAAAAAACGTTTTTTCTGAAAACTTAAAATTTAATGAATTATTTTTAATAAATTCAATGAATTAATTTTCAATTTTTTAAATTTAATTTCAGAATAAAGAACTTTCAATTGACTTTACAAATGTTGGTCATTGCCGTTTTCTTTGTTGTTTTCCAACGTTTATGCTTAAAAATAAAAAATAAAAAGTAATTTTTTTAAATATAATTATTTTTGAAATTTTATTTTTTGAAAAATTTTATTGTGAATAATGGAAGGTTTCTTTTACGAAAAAAGTTTTTAAAAATCTAAAAAAATTTTCGACGTTTAAAATTAATTTTTAACTAAAAATTCACATTAAAAAAGCTCTTTTTTTGTTGCTGCCGTTTTTCAAATTATTTAAATCCATACAAAATCATACACGTTTTTTTCTATTCTTATGACAAACATGAGTAACTTTTTTGAAGGAAATAAGTTTTTTTCTCATTTTATTAATTTTTAAAATTCACAATTTTAGTGTTATTTTAATTTTTGGTTTGGGAAAATTTATACAGCTAATTATAAGCCTCATTTTCTTACTTCCCTTGTAAAAATCGCCTTCTAATAATGAGGGGTATCTTAAATGGGGGGAGGGAGTATAGTTTAGACAACTTCCTCCTCCTCCCACCAATTAAAAGAAACGTTTCTTGAATAGAGGGTCTATCTATTATTGGAGGTATCTTTTAATTTGGTGTTCCTTGAATAGAGGGCATCGATTAGGAGACTTCCCGGCCTATTTGGGGAGGGAAGTTTTTTTTAAGTTTTATTTTTAAAGCTAAAAAAAACTTTAAAAATGCCGCTTGAATAGAATCTATTATTGGGGATATTTTATAGTTGATAAATTATTAGATTTTTAAGGATTTGACGTCTTTTTCTAAACCAAAAAAATTCTTTTTTTCTTGTAGACCTCTATCAAATGACCTTTCTTTTAATTTTTAACAGCCTGAAAAATTTATCTTTGGCTTAATTTTATTCCCGATGAAAAAAATTATATTTCAAAACAAAAATGTTTTCTCATTTTTAGGTGTCTTAATTTTACAATTAAAAAATCTTTTTTTTTGTTGTTGTTTTTGTTAGATCTCGATAAATATAAAAATATTTTTAGAAAAATTTAATTTAAAATTTATTTTTTTAATTATATTTTAATTTTTATTTTAACAATTTAATAATTTTTTTTCTTTTTTAAAATTTTATTTTGTGACTTTGTGTTGTTCTCTAATATTTACAAATGGATGAGGCAAAAGAAGAAACGTCTTCAAATCATGGTTTCTATTTTTTTATTTTAAAACATTATTTTGGTTAAAAGTCTTCTACAACCTAACAGAAATGGGTTTAGTAAATAGTAGAGAAATTTTTTTTTAGAATTTTTGACAATTTACGGGGGAGGGTTCTCAAGTATTTTTCGGTAGCTGTGTCATTCCTATGTTGACTAAATTTAATACCTAGCCATTTTCTCTGTTAATTAAACCTCAACTTTCGTTGTCTCCTATGGGAGCAGTTCTGGTGTAGTGGTATTATTCTTGATTCTCTTCTTTTCCAAACCAGGTTCGAGTCCCCTCTGTTTAATCCTCAGTTTTTATTTTATTCTCAACTTTTTTTTTATTTTTAATTTAATTTTTTGAAAAGAAAGTTTCTAAAGAATTTTTTTAAATATTTTATATTCTTATTTTTCATTTTATTAAAAAAAATTTTTTTCAGAGGAAGAATATCAACCACAAAATACTTCTACAATTTCACTAAATGATGAAAATTTTGATAAATTTAATGAAAATAAACGTCACCGTCCAAAAATTGACGAAGCAGAAATTGATAGAAAAATGATGGAATTTATTGCTTTGAAAGAACAAAAACAAAGACAGAGTGTTGTTGGTTTGAATGAAACTTATGAAGTTTTGCCTCAATTTAATGGTTTGTTTTGAATTTTTTTTAAATTTTATTCTTATTTTTTTGACTTAAAATTTTTAATTTTTTTCAAACGAAAAACACGAATTTTTATTCCTGTCGTTTTGAGACTATTTTTCCCTCGGAAAATAAGTCAATCTTTTACTCTTATTTTTTAACTCATTCAACTTACCGTAAATACTCTAGTTGAAGCCCATCTCTATTACAAGCCCATCTGAGGAGACCCATTGAAAAATATTAGCCCTGGGCTTCGATTAGAGTATTTTCGGTAATTTTTGCATAATAGTTTTGTTTAAATTTCTGATTGGAGTCCAAACTTTAGGCTAATAATTTTTCAATTTCCCCCATTTTCCCCTCCTTCTAATTTTAGACGGTTTTTTTTTTTCAGAAATTATTTTTTGAGGAAAACTAAATTTTCCTCACACAAATTTGTTATCATTTAATATTCTCTAAAAAAATTTTTTTAATTTTTTTATTTTAAAAGAAGTCCCAGACGACGACCAAGAATACTTTAAACACTTATTTCTCAAAAAGTTGAAGATTTGCACTGAAATTTTTGATTTTTCTATTGATCCGCTTTCTAATTTAAGGCAAAAAGAGGTTTTTTTTATTTTTAATTTAAATAAAAAAAATATTTTTAAAGATAAAAAGGTCAACATTGAATGAATGCATTGATTTTATTACTTTAAAAAAGGCTGTAATTCATGAGGATTTTTATGTGCCTTTATTTGATATGGTTTAAATTTTTTTTAAAATTATTTAAGTAGTCAAACTCAAAATTGGGTACATCCACAATCTAAAATTTAATTTTTTGTTTGGCTAAATGGGGGGGGGGGTGCCCAAATTACTCGATTTTAGTTGGGAATTTTTTCAATTCCAAGAGTATATAAATTATGTTGTTTTAATTTTTGGAGTAAATTCTCCGTCTAATTAAACTTAACGGAGAATCTAATCCTAAAATAAAAAAAAAATATTTTGGACACGGATGGATTATTTTTTCGTAGAAAATTAATTTTGATGTTTTTGAAATTAATTTTGATGTCTCCTGCAAAAATTTATCTGTTAAAAAAATTTGTAAAAATTTTGTTTTTTAATTTCCCTTTTTTCTAAAGTTTTCTAAAAATGTTTTTCGTGTTCTTTCACCGCCAACACATCCAACAGGCACAGAATATGATCCTGATGAGGTTTTTTAAAATTTTGATATTTTTTAAAAAATTTTCAAAATAAAAGGATGATCCAACATTAGAACCTTCTTGGCCCCATTTACAATTAGTTTATGATCTTTTTCTTCGATTTATTGAATCTCCAGAATTTAATATTCAATATGCAAAGGATCTTTTAAATCAAAAATTTATTATTAATGTAAATTTTATTTTTTTTAAAATTTAATTTAAAAAATTTCCAAAAAAATTTTAAAAAAATTTAAAAAAAAATTAACAAAAATTTTTTTTTTAATTTTCAAAAAATTTTCTGGATGCTAACACTTACAAAAATTAATTCATAAACGCTTCCTTTAATAAATACGGGCAAAAGGGGTCGAACTATAGACTCTTCAGAAGGGGAGTCAGACACACTAACCATTACACCACAACACAATAGACTCGAAATTTTTTAATTCAATTAATATAGCAAAGGAGAAACTGGGGGGTTTTAAGCATAATTTAATTGATGTTAAAACTTACACCATTTTTTGTCGCAAAAAATATTTTCCTATACCAATTATATCTTCAAAAAATTCTTTTTTAGTTGTTAGATTTATTTGACAGCGAAGATCCTCGTGAACGGGTTTTTTAAAAAAATTTTTTTAATTAAAAATTTTTTTCCACAAAAGGATTTTCTAAAAACAATAACTCATCGAATTTATGGAAGACTTGTTGCTTTTCGACCTTTTATTAGAAAACAAATAAATAATATTTTTTATACTTTTATTTATGAGACTGAAAGGCATAATGGAATTGCTGAACTTTTGGAAGTTTTGGGAAGTATAATTAATGGTTGGTTTTGAAGGGAAATTAAGAAATTTTTTGAATTGTCTTAGAATTTTAGTTAATTTTAGACTAAATTTGGCTGTACTTTAGTACGTGGGTCCCGGAGTTATATACAAATGTTATACCATTCGAAAGAGCTAGTCGAGCTGAATCGAATGCCGCCAGTTTTAGCCCGAGGAAAAATTTTTGAACCGAGATATAGGCCCCTGAAGTTTGAAAAACCATAGGGGGGACCAAGCACTTTTTTGGGGTGAAAAATTCGAAAATGCAAATGATACCTCATTCGAAAGAGCTCGTCGAGCTGAGTCGAATGACACCAAAATCAACGAAATCCGACTTGATTGGACAAAGTTATGATTTTTTATTTTAGCTACTTACCTATGGCATCTGTGGAGATTTTTGCTGCTACGGAGGCCCCAAATACGTCCAGAGCAAGGGAGATAGGAATAGGTTTATGTTACGAGCCCAGACCCAGCGCCCGTAGACTCCCCGCGAGGCGCGTGCCGCAAAACACCGCGCGAAGCGCGGTGTTTTGCGGCACGCGCCTCGCTGACGCTCCATAGGGTTAGGTTTTTTTGCGTCGTAACTTTGTCTAATCTTGTTCAATTTCGTTGATTTTGGTGTCATTCGACTCAGCTCGATGAGCTCTTTCGAATGAGGTATCATTTGCATTTTCGAATTTTTTACCCCAAAAAAGTGCTTACTCCCCCCTATGGTTTTTCGATTTTCGGGGACCTATATCTCGGTCCAAAAATTTTTCCTCGGGCTAAAACTGGCGGCATTCGATTCAGCTCGACTAGCTCTTTCGAATTACTATATTAACTCCGGGACCCACGTACTAAAGTGACCCCCTAAATTTTATTTAAAAAATTAAAAAAAATTTTTTTTTAATTTAAAGGTTTTGCAATTCCACTTAAAGACGAACACAAAACATTTTTAATGCGTGTATTGTTACCTCTTCATAAGGTTATTTATTTATAATTAATTTTTTAAAAATATGAGAGAGTACTTGGAGAATAAATTAATAAAAAATTTCTAATAATTTTTAAAAAATCTAAAAAAATTTCAATTATTTGCTGAATTTTGTGAAAAAAATTGTTACAAGTATTTTTAATGAATATAATTATGTATATGTAGTTATTATTTACTTTCCTCAATAAGTTCCGATATGGTGTAGTGGTAGTGCGCTCGACTACCATTTTTTAGAGGTAGAGGTTCGATACCTTTCTCGGACTAAATTTTTTCTTTTACTTGTCTCTTCTTCCATTTCCTTTAAAATAACATTTTTATAAGCAAAAAATCGTTCAAGAAAATTTTTTTTCTATTTTTAGGCAAAATATTTAAATGCTTATCACCCTCAATTAGCTTATTGTATTGTACAATTTATTGACAAAGATCCAAGCTTAACAGTTGCTGTAGTTATGGCTTTGTTAAAATATTGGCCTAAAGTGCATAGTCCTAAAGAGGTTTTTTTCTTAAAAAATTTTTTTAATTC
The DNA here is from genome assembly GCA_963681835.1 of Meloidogyne enterolobii. NCBI lineage: Eukaryota > Metazoa > Nematoda > Chromadorea > Rhabditida > Meloidogynidae > Meloidogyne > Meloidogyne enterolobii. The sequence goes on along the minus strand of CAVMJV010000004.1, from coordinate 4,712,149 downwards.
AAAAAATTTTTTAGGTAATGTTTTTGAATGAATTGGAAGAAATTTTGGATGTTATTGAACCGACAGAGGTTTATTTCTTTAATTTTTATATAGTCAAAGCTCATTATAAGTTACCCCTTATTTTGAAATACGTTATTTAATAGTTGGTTGATCACTGTAGGAGGTTGTCTAACAATAAGCGATGATTTCCTTATTTAAGAAGGGGAGATACAATTTGGGATGATTTAGAAGGTTGAGGTTGAATTAGGAAGTTTGATTAAAGAACAGACTGGGAGTGTCGCACACGAAACGAACCCCTCATTTTGTTACCCCTCATTTAAATAACGTATCTCAAAATGAGGGGTAACTTGATTTCGAAAAGTCTCGTAGAGTTTTTTCAAGATATCGTCTCGGTCAGATCACTAGTTAGAATATTGCCTAATTAGAAGGTTGCCTGTGAGATTCCTCCCTTTTAGAAACACCTCATTATAAGATATATAATTTTTCAGCTCCAAGAGTTTATTTTAAGAGTTCATCTTTAATCCTGAAAATAATTCTTTATTTTAGTTCAAGAAAGTAATGATTCCATTATTTTATCAATTAGCAAGGTGTGTTTCAAGTCCACACTTTCAGGTTCAATTTTAAAAATTTTTTAGAAATTTTTCAAAATTTTTTTAATTTTTAGGTAGCCGAGAGAGCATTGTATTTTTGGAATAATGAATGTATTTTAGCTTTAATAAGGTTAATAAATAAATTAATTAAAATTTAATTCTAAAATTTAGTGAAAATGTTCAACAACTATTGCCTATAATGTTCCCTGCCTTATACAGAAATTCGAGGAATCATTGGAACAAGTAAAAAAAATTATTTTAATAATTGAAGGTTGGGGAAGGTTTTGATATTATGGATAATTAAAAAATTCTTTCCAAAAATTATTTGTCCGCAAATATTTTTGCGGACAAAAATTTCGTCCGCAAATATTTTTGCGGACAAATAATTTTATCCGCAAATTTTGTCCGCAAAAAATTTTTTAAAAATTATTTTTTATTTATAGAACAATTCACGGCCTAATCTACAATACATTAAAATTATTTATGGAAGAAGACCAAAAACTTTTTGATTGTTGTGTCCAAAATTTTTCAAAATTAAAAGATTCTGAAAATTCTGAAGTGGAGGAAAAACAACGAAAATGGCAACAATTGGAAGAAATTGCTAATATTAATGCCAAACAAATTTTGAAAGAAGAGGGATAAATTCAAAATTCTTTTCCCTTCTAAATTATTGTATTTAAAAGAATTTTTTATATTCGCCACTTGTATTGCCTGCAATATTTTCTGACCATCTTTCCATCGAAAAATTCAGGTCTTTCCCTTGTGTTGTTCCCATAAAAGATATATTTTACTACCTTTACATTTTTGTAAAAATTTTGAGTAATAAATTGGGAATGTTAGAATTATCGTGTGTAAAAATTCATTGGATGGAATAGAGAAGTTGAGTAATGAGCCTAGACCGAAACACAACTGAATATACCGCCCCTATAGTTTCCTTGGTGTATTAAATCAACCGCAAAGACTATTTATGCACTCATATGGGGAAGGGGAATGTTAAGGATTTTTGTCAGTAGTTGGAATGACAATGACAACTGCCTCGGGATTTACAAGATTTAGACCCCCTACTCGAGGCGTGCCATTTTTCTAAGTCCTATACAGAGATTAATGCTAGATTCCTACTTGGGGCGTGCCATCTTTTTTAAATCCTATAAAGGGACTACACGCCTTAGTCTCCCGTTAAGTTTAAGTAAAAAATATTAACCCTTTTAAAAAATATAAAACTCCCACAAATCAATTTTTATCTCAATAAAATAAATGAACCACACACAATTTAACATATCGAAAAAATCCAAACTTTAAAATAAAATATTTTTTGGCGGTTGAATATTGTTTTTTTCTCTTACAAATATATTTTTTAACGGGTTTTATTCATTTAAATATTGTCAATGTCAACATCCCCTTCTCCCTCCTCCTCCTTATCCAAACCTTTTTTGGCTGTTCCCTCCTCCTTTCTATTTTCAACAACAGTCCCAACAACACGACTACGATCATCAAAAGCTACAGCAATATCTTCATCATTATTATCACTTTCAGAGCCTTCCTCAGCCTCTTCAAGCCAAATTAGCACTGGCTGGGCTACTTTAATCATTTCTTTTGCAAAATCTTTTTTGACATATTTGCTACTTGGCTTTGAAAAAAATTTTTTAAAAATTAATCAAAAAATTTTTAAAATTAAAAAACCTTTTTCCCCCAAGAAAGCAAAACTTCTTCATCACAAATATCATTGTCATATAGAGCTTTTATTATATGAGCCGTTTTTGGAAGCAAAACATCCTTTTTTGCCAAAACTTTTTGTTCAATACCTCCAAGAAGATGGCGCTGTGCCTAGAATATTTTTTTATAAAGTATGAGAGAAATTTAAAAAGGTCTTATGGTGGTGAACGGTGTTTCCCCATTGAACCGCACTTTTTGGAAGACTCGAAATGAGGAACAGCTTGATTCTAAACCGAAGATAACTGACAATGACTAAAGGGGTCCACCAGGAAGGTCAAAAGCCGGAACTCATGCACAAGAATATGATTGCCTGCTTTCTTTTGCATTATCCGTCAGTTTCAACTAGAGTATTTCCGTCCTGCCCCTTAATACCCACAAATCCGTCTTAATATGCAATCCGTCTTAATTCGTTATTTATTTGCCTAAAATTTGTATTTGAACTTTTGAGTAATTTCACCTCCTGGCTTTGATCTTCTGGGTTGATCACGACTAGAGAGAATAAATATTCGCAAGAGTTTACCCAGACTTCCCCAACGATCCCAGCCTTTCAAAATTAACCCAAACCTCATTAAACTCCCAAAAATTCAAACCTTAGCATCATTCATGCAAAAACGAAGAAGCAAATTTCGATATTGTTTAATTTGTTGAACCAAATCTTCCGTAAACAAAACATTCGCCAATAAAAGAGAAGCTTTATTCTTTAATTCTAAACGTTCAGCTTCATTTAACATTTTCTTTCCATCCTGGATTGTTCCATCATTTAGAGCCTGTTGGAAATAAGCAAGAAGCATATCAAGACGATCGTCAATAGATTTGTCCAAATCTTTGTCCACAACCATTTTACTCATCTAAAAATATTTTTAAAAACCTTTAGATTTCTAAATTTGTTTAGAAATGAAAAAAGGTTAAAAATCAGTGATTCAACAATTTTTGGAGGCTAATGGTATCGAACCCACGACCCCTCACAAGCAAAACCAAAGACTATCCAATTCAACCACAAAGTCAAAAATCCCCAAAATAATTTTAAAAAATCTTCCTAAACCTCTCCAAAAAAAGGTTAAAAACAATCATTTGACAACTTTTGGAGGCTAACGGTATCGAACCTTTGACCCCTTCACAGCAAAACCAGTAAGTATCCCACTCAACCACCAGGTCAAAAAATATTCAAAATAATTTAAAAAATCTTCCTAAACCTCTCCAAAAAAAAGGTTAAAAACAATCATTTGACAACTTTTGGAGGCTAACGGTATCGAACCTTTGACCCCTTCACAGCAAAACCAACAACTATCCCACTCAACCACCAGGTCAAAAAATATTCAAAATAATTTAAAAAATCTTCTAAACCTCTCCACTAAGCTTCTCAGCTTCAATAACTTCAGGTGCCCAATCGTCATCATCCTCCTCATCCAACGACCCACTCCCTCCACGAACAGCTCCATTAACCGTCCCATTGTCTTCTTCCAAATTTCCATCTTCCCCCGCTTCTGTTGGAGGAGAGCCAGAATCGTTATTATTATTATTAGCATTTTTCCCGTCTCCATTACTTTCTTCACTCGTTGGAGGATTTTTAAGAATATAAGCAGACAATTTTTGTTTTGGATCGACTTGATATCCATGTCCACAAGCTTTACACTTGGCATAAATGACTTGTTTTTTGACTGTCTAAAAATTCGAAAATTTTCAAAAAAAAATTTTCAAAAAAAATTTTATTATTCATTTACCAAAACAGTTTCAGGATTGTCACATGCTGGGCACAAAACAAATTTTTTAATAAACCCATCCAATAATTCTTGAAGTTTTGAAGCATCGTGTTCCCCATTAACAATGTAACGGTCATTCTTAAAGTCAAAATATGTTTGAGCACCGAGCTCACAGCCAAAATATTTTGTTGGATCTAAAAATGGATTGAATTAGGGAAAGGTTAGTTAAAGAAACTTCGAGAAGGGAGAGACTTTTTAAGGGATTGAAAACTTAGGGTAAGTTAATGAACAAGGACATATAAGAGGAGGCTCGATAATAGCTCCCACTGGAATCGGGTACACCCCAATGTACCGCCGAGCTATAACTCTGGTCAAAATTGTCAGATCCTGGTATGGTTCGGTGCATCTCGACCAGCTAAATCGAATTTTGAACAAAGTTATAGCTCGGAGGTACATTGGGCTCGCGGTACACTGGCCTGCTCCACTCGAATCCTACCACTGGAAATTCTTGTTACTGGGTCATTGTATTTAAAGTTTGTGAAATCAATAGAATTTCGAACACAGAGAACACAAAAACGAAAAATCAGAACGAGACGAAATCTAATCCGAAAACCTCAGCTATCGAGAATCCTAGAGACATTGATTGAATATATCTTTCCTTAATGTCGCCCTCAAAATTTTACCAAAATCCCCAAAAAACAAAAAAAACAAACAAGTTGGAGGGCGAGAGAGTGCCTTAGCAATTTCAGGCATATTAGCAACAACAGTTTTAATTCCATTTCCTTTTCCCTCAACTTTGGCCAAAAGGCGTGGCATTTTATAGCGATAGAAGGGATCTTGCACATTACGATTAACATTAACTTTCTGCGCCATTTTCTTTTAAATTATATATTCTTCTCTATTTATAAATACTTAAAAAGAAAATTTAATTAAAAATCAAAGGGGTAATATTTCGGTTTGTGGCCCCCATTACCCAGTTAAAAAGTGGATAGGAACAGCTAGATGTGTTCGGAAATGGGAAAATCGGAAGTCCATTCAAAAGGAAGTTTTCAAGCAGACAAATGATAGTTCGTTGGATAGAGCTTGTATTGACTAACAGGCTTATTGCTAGTCTTGTACTGACTAATATTCAAAAATAGGAAAATTGGAAGCCAATTCAAAAACGACATTTTCCAACTGAATGATGCAAATATTGACATGATTGATTGCCTATAGGGAAATATTTTTTAGGTCGATTCTGGAGTTGGCGGACCTGGGAAATCTTCTGATATCCATCCCTTCTTTCTCGAATCCATATCCGCACACCCTGATCCCATCTGTTAAAATTTATGTTAAAAACTAGGGTATGGTGTGTATGGGGCGACAACTTTTCGGAACAGGATCCCTTAGAAAATCGTCATCTAGTCCAAAACCTTCCAAATAAACTAATTTTGGAATTACTTAATCAGTACAAGCTCTACCCAATAAGGGAATTTGAGGGGTCCACAAACCAAAATAAATTTAAAAAACCTCTTACAAATAAAAATTTTCTTCTCTTTTCTCCTCGGTAATATCCTCTTTATTAATTTTTGTATTAATCCTGTAAGGTATCGGCTCCACTAAATGGCATGCGATTCCCTTTAAACTCGACGTTTTTTCACGTTTATCCAATAGGGACTTCAGTTTCTTTCTTTTCTTTGACGATCGTCCTAAAAATTTGTTTAAAGAATTCTCTCAAAATTTAACAAAAAAAAACCTCTAGGCCAATCGAGCATAAAACAATTAGACTTCGTGTCGCTTTTGCTTTGCTTCTTTAGGCAATATAACATACAATTTGAACAGTCAATTGCTTGTACGGTTTTCGCTTTGAAGAATAAATAGAATTTAAGCTTTAGGTAAATTGAAAGTCTGAAAAATTAAAAAAATTTAATTAAAAGATGAGGAGAGGAATGAGATAATTCCACGAATATTATTAAGTAGGAAATTTTGACTTATAGGGGACTTTTTTTGGCTGGACCGATTTAGACATATGATATGTCATTCGAAAGAGCTCGTCGAGCTGAGTCGAATGAGGGGTGAAAGGTATCGATCCGACAATCAGGGACCGAGTTACCAAAAAACAGACAGCTTTCAGGAGATCGGAAATTTTGAAAAGCCTGGCTCTGGGATTGATTTATTGACTTGCCTGTAGTACTGGAAAAAACCCAAGCCCAGGAAAACCTCAGGAAGGTCAAAATATGCCTGGGCTTGATTCTTGTTACAGGAAAAACCCAGGCTTTGGTCCAGGTCCAGCTCGATCTCTACAGTTTTCAGGAGAAAAAAAAACAAGTAAATCAAGGTGCTTATTTAAACAAAAATTTTCTTGGAAAATTAAATAAATCCGAAAACTTCAACTAAAAAACTTTCAACACAACTCTACCATTAACTGACCCTTTCAACAAACTAAAAAATATTTAAATGTGGAGAGTTTAAATATATTGGGTTTTTCCCCCTCCACCCAACCAAATACACACACCAACGTCCATTCCTTTCGAAATAAAAATATTGAGTTTTTTACCATTAAATGCTTTAAGGATAGCGACCACAAAAAAGCAAAAATAGAGTATATACAACTACCCCCCCCCCCCCCCCCCCCCAACTCTTTTTAAAAACATCAATGGAAGCATCCCTTATATACCAAACAATCCTTCCCTTCTTCATTTTCTCTAATTTTGTTGGAATAGAGAGAAATGCTTTTCCTTTTTTTGCTAAACTAACTAATCATCCCACAATTTAAAAAATGTGGAAGCTTTTTTTTTAATTTTAGAAAATAAAATTTCAAAAAAATAGAGGATGAATGGGAAGACAAAAATGGGAAAGAAGAAAAAGTCGATTTTATTGAATGTTAATGAAATTTGGCAGTATTTAATTAACCAATTAAGAGAGAAAATTTAAATTTTGTCATCCCTAAAATCAACGAAATATAAACTATCAGGGACACGCCCAAAACGGCGCGCGGCCATAACGGCGCAAAGCCATAACTTGCTTCAAGATTTTCTAACCTTACCAAATTTAGTATCAACAATTCCTCTCATCGAGCATAGGAGATTGGACCCAAAATTGACAAAAGCCAGACATTTTCCAGCATGTTATGACTTTGCGCCGTTAAGGCCGCGCGCCGTTTTGGGTGTACCCAAACTATCGATAATTTAGATATCGCCAAACGCAAAAAAGAAATAGAAAAAAGATTGATTTACTCTCGAATAAAATAACAAGAATTGATCATTATCAAGAAATAAATTTGGCCAAGAGTGAAATAAATACGCAAAGAAAACTAACGGAGCATTGCTCTCCCTTTTATAACCTGCAAAATTGTTTTGGACAAAACGGTACATTGACAAAACGGAACAAGGGACAAAATAGTATGTGGACAAAATGGTACACGGGACAAAATGATACAGTGACAACTTGTACTGGAGACTAACTGCCATTGTACAAAACATTCCCACTGCAGACTAGCAAGGGTCACAGCGGAATTAAAATTTTGGTTAAGTGGCTAAGAGCGATGACTACAAAATCGTTTAAAAATAGGTCGCGGGTTCGAACCTTTTCATGGTTAATTAATATTTTCTAAGTAAATATATAAAATAGAACATCAAAAAATCATTTTAAATAATATTTTAAGTGTGTAAAATTTTTTTAAACTTTTAAAAATAAATCAGGTAAAATTTAAAAAAATCGGCTGTTATTTTTTAATTTAATTTTTTCCAAATTGGATTGATTTGGGCAAATGAGGTGTCATTCGAAAGAGCTTTAAAAACTAAGTCGATCTAGGGGCGGATGAAGTTGATCTGACATTCCGGGACCGAGTTACAGTCTCCCGAAAGTTGAAAACCACAGGAGGGCCCCTAGCCGATTTTGGTGACAAAAATTCAAATATAAAAATTATAGCTCATTCGAAAGAGCTCCTCGAGCTGAGTCGAATGAGACCAAAATCTCCGTGATTAGTTTCCGACTTCACCTCAATATAGCACAAAAGCGGTTATTCCGGCGAAAATACAAATTGCCTGTAACTTTTTTCAGAATCTTAGAATCGAGCTGATTTTAGTGGCATTCGAATCAGCTCGTCTAGACGAATCGAATAGTATATGTTACGACCAAAACTTTCAAGATTTTTAACGAGTAAAAGGCATTTTTCTAAACCTGATTTATTCGGCCATTCATAACTTTTTTAAGATATTCAAAAAATCTATAAATATGGTTTTAAAACAAAGATAAGACTCTCATTCATTATTTAAAATAAGCAAAATTTAAAAAAAAATAAGATTCTCGAAAGATAAAGATTCTCGAAGTTGACATGTTCAAGCAAACAAATTTTATCTCAAATATTTAACGAAATAACACGCGAAAAAAATAGAGCGACAAAGAAAAAGAGATAAATTTAGCTCTTTTTTAATTAGTTGGCGTTCTGCCCCAATAAATGACATTTGTTTCGCTATGACCCTTGCTAGTCTGCTGTGCATTCCTCATTTCGGAGTAATTTAAATTTAATTGGGACAATAGCATGTACAATTAAGTATTTATCTGATACTTGTACTCTTTTATTTGTTGATAAATATACAATTTACTGCAATTACATATTAATTATTTTGCATACTCTTTTTATTTCTCAATTTCCATTCTTTAGCCCCAAGCCCATCCCAAATCGCTCCAATCAGGGCTTTGTTTATTGGCTGCTGAACGCATAACTCTGGCATAATCACCAATTGCCTGAAAAGAAAATAAATTTAGCTGTAAAATCAACACAACTTCCCGGTTCCGGAACGGGTTGTGGAACAGAGAAAGGATTTGTCAACTTAAGGAACCAGAGTAAGGAGTAAAGCTAATTGTAAGCTGGGTTATAGCTATTTCTCCTTCAGCTAATGAAAAAAGCTAATCGGCGGCTGTGAGCGAAACAGCATCTTCAGTTTACCAAGTCACCTCCTGCATAGTTTTAGGAATTAAAAAGCTATATGCTTTACAAAAGGAGCAGTTAAATCTTTTGGAACCAGGAAAGCACTGACGCATGTGTGTGATTGCCAAAAGAATAATTTTAAAAAATCACTTCATTCTCAACATTTCTTTGTTGTAACCTCTTCAACAACTGAAGACTGTTTGTATTTAAAGAACGTTTCCCCTGTTGGTTTTGTAATATTCCGACACGGGATTTTAGTAGATCATTTAATGAACTTTTTATGAAGAAAAACGTAGAGGTTGGGCCTAAAAATGATTTAGATTATTTAAAATGATTAATTGATACAGTCGAAACCTCATTATAAGACTGAGTAAACATTGTATCGATACTACCGGATTATTCGCTTGTATTTTCCTTTGATCGAAGCCTTTTGGCATTTGTCCGGTTTTTAAATACCCTAAATCTTCTAAAGGATTCTATTTTTTCAATTTCCTTGTAAGGGTGTGCTTCTGTTTGATTGTGTAGCACACCGATTATGTGTGGAAGGAGACGAGAGGTTAATAGAACCCGATAGTACCATTATACCTTATAAGTAGGGTTGCCGTTTTCGAGTCGGGCCGACGGTCGAGTCATTTTTTTCGGGCTTCATTTTTATCGAGTCGGGTCAAACGAGTCTTTTTCGGGCCTCATTTTTATCGAGTCGGGTCAAACGAGTCTTTTTCGGGCCTCATTTTTATCGAGTCGGGTCAAACGAGTCTTTTTCGGGCATAATTTTTATCGAGTCGGGCATCGAGACTTTTTCGGGCCTTTTTTCAAAAAATTTATTCAAAAAAACAAAAATAATTTTGCTTATTTGTCATCAAAAATAAATCATATTAACATTGTTTTTCATAATCTTCTTCACTAGGGTTGTTCCCCGACGGGGGGGGGGGAGGAGGGCCACGGGGAAAATTTTCGGGGAGGCAGCGCCACGGGGGGGGGGGGGGGGGGGGGGTGGGGGAGGCGCCTTCTTTTTTTACGCCTTCTTCATTTTTTGCGCCGCAGGCGAAAATTTTGGGAATTTTGGAGGTCCTTAAGCCAGATTTCTTCCATTTTTTGCGCAGCAGGCGAAAATTTTGGGAATTTTGGAGGTCCTTAAGCCAGATTTCTTCCATTTTTTGCGCTAAAGCTGAAAAATCTAGAGTTTTGAATTTCAAAAAATAATATCAAAGGTTTAAAATCGTCTCTTGTATTAAAAAAAGTTAAAGTAATCTGAAAATAAGTCTCAAACGATGATTAGTACTCGAACCCAACAATCCTTTAAATAAAATCCAGCGCCTTAACCACTCAACTAACCGCTCATTTAATTAGTTCTGAAAGAAAATATATTTCCGTTACTCAGTAAAAGAAATATCAAAGAGGAAGATCCAAAAGGAAATATTTATCGAGGACATTCGAGTCGGGTCATACGAGTCTTTTTCGGGCCTCATTTTTATCGAGTCGGGTCAAACGAGTCTTTTTCGGGCCAAATATCCTAGGCCCGACTCGATCTTTCGGTCCGAGTCGGGCCATTTTGGCAACCCTACTTATAAGGTTATCTTAAATAGAGAGTATCATTTAGCTCTTCCCAATGGCCGACCAAAGAGTTGGCATTTCTAATCTCTTAAATTGAGGAGTATTCTGGATGTATCTAATCGAGGTTCGACCGTATACAAATTTCAGTAAAAAAGGTTGTTTACCATGAGATGACTTGCATTTAATTAATTGTGCAGTTAATACAATTAGAAACAATAAAATGATTGTTCGTGACATTTTTAGATTTTTTTGGCTTTAAAATCTGTTATTGACAATAAAAAATCTCAATAAAAAATGAACACGAGATTTAATTATAGGGAAATTTATTTTTCAAGATTTCTGGGTATTTTTGTCCTTTTTAAGTAACACAAAAACCGTCTTAGCCTCCAGGCAATCTTTTTATTATTATTAAGAAAATGCTTGTTTGTTGAAAGATTTTTGCATAGAAGTGAAGATTCTCGAAGAAATCTTGAAGAAAAAAATCTAAATAAGTGGGTGTGTGTAGAGGGGGAAGGGAAGCACAATAAATTAGAGTTTCCGATAAAGTTTTCTTAAGAAAAGGTTACAAATAATAAGCCAGTGGCACTAATTAAGAGGATTTCTGATTAAAAACCTTCTTGGTTAATTAGGGGGCTCTGGGTTAGCTAATTAAATGTGCATGTATGCCCGGAAATGATAGGATTATGGTATTTTTTCTAGCTAGTGTTCCATTATGTCGTTTTTTACCGTTGTACCATTTTGTCTTTTTTAGTTACTGTACTATTTTGTCATTTAAACCTGGTGTTCTATTTTGTCATTGTCTTACCAAGATTCGTCCTACGAACAATAAGTTAATAAAAATAAACACAAAACAAAAAATTTTACTTTTTTAGAACACAAAAAAAAACCTTAAATAATATAAAGAGAAAAATATATGTCAGAGCTGTTTCAATCAAAATTTTCCAATAAAAAATTTTTTTCTCTCAATCTCCACGCAAATCACAAGTCTCAGAATGCGCCTAATTAAAACAAAAAATTTTTTTGAAGTTAAGTATTTATTCCCAGTCTTCTTGTCCTTTGAAAGATAGAAAAAATAGAGGTTCAAACATTCCAATTTCTTGGATAAATTTCAGAAAAATTTTTTATAGGAATAGACTTCCTATTGAGAAGTCATATATTCGTTTTCCTGCAAATGACTTCGGGTCAAGTTATCACCAGTAGAATTTTTGGCTTTTGGGAGGTTTGAATATGTGAGTATACGGAAAATGCAAAACTAATTTACAATTTTGTTAGTTTCCGTAAAATAAAAAATTTTTTTAACAGACCCTCCTCTTCCTCCTTATCTCCCAACAAAACATAAATTAAATAAAAAACCTCTTTATCCCCAGCCTTTAACCAAACAATTTTAAGTCCATCCCCAGTAGACGTCTCTCTTTCAGCAAGCGAACGAAAAGCGTCTTTCATCAATTTTTTTGCATCCTCAACAGTTACAGGTTTACGTTTCCCCTCATCGATAGTCTCTTGTTGAAAAGTAATATCAAAAAATGATTGTACAATTGTACCGCCAGCACCAGTGCAGAAAGTTTGTGCTAGACGCCAATGCCCAATTGGATCATAAGAATATAACGCTCCTTTGCCTAGAAAAGTTTTAAAGAAATGAGAAAAAAATCAGAATTCTGCCCATCTTTTCAGTTCCCTGGTAGGAACTAGAGAGTGAATCCAGCCGAGATTTCAAACAAAAATCTCGATAATCTATCTCGTAAGGCCCTCCTAGTCCAGTCTTTACTGAAAGTCCTTGGTGGGTCCTGGGGATACCAACAATAAAGGGAGGGTATGCTAATAGATCCAAGAGTGATCTCAATTCCGGCCTAATTTTTAGTTCAGGCGGGACATTGACCGGGGTGTAAAAAATTATTTCTATTCAAATCAAAGGGCGGAGGAAGAATTTGGAAAGAGCACAAAACTGTGCCGTCCTTCAAAAACGAATATTTAATGGAGCCCAAAAGAATAAAGCAAAAATAGAAAATTAAATGGAGGGTCCCTAAACCAAGTAGAAATCGGAAATTAAATAAATCTTGACCTCGTATATGATTGAAAATATTGACCAGATTATTGTCTTTGAGTCAAGTAAAAATTAAAAATGGAACCAGATCCAGGCCAAAATCAAGGATTGGAACCAGTTTCAGGCCGATCTCTCTAATACCAAGTCAAAAACCAATAAAAAACCTTTAGTATCAATTCCCCCAGCAATACATCCCGTATAAAAAGGAAAAAAGCGGCGACTGTAAAGAATACGAGACAACATAGAAGCAAACATTTCAGTAGTCATTTGATGTTGATAATTAAATTTGTATTGATTTTGACGAAGCTTAAAAGATGAAATTTTGATTTTAAATAAAAATTAAAAGAACCTGCAAAAGCTTTTTTAATTGAAGAACGTCACCATAAAAACCGCAAGTACCCAAAAGAATGTTATTGTCCCTATAAATAAAAAATAGGGAATATTGGGATAACTAGGTTTATAATGACTTTAAAAAATTTCGTAGGATTGCAAAAAAGGTTAAAACAATTTTTTGTTATTTATTTACGAAATTAAAAAATGATTGCCATCGAAGGGGTTCGAACCTAGTACCCCTTTGAGTGTTAAAATCAAGAAGCTTACCGCTACACCAAAGCGTCCTATATAAAGCCTATTTTATTATTAGCATGATTTAATTAATCAAAAAAGAAAATATCAATACGAAATTGCAAAAACAAAAAATCGTGTTCATCGCCGGGATTCGAACCCGGGACCCCTTGGTTGCTAAAATCACAAAGACTACACCACTACACCAAAGCAGTCTTATTAAACATTATTTAGAATTCCTATAGGTTATTTAATTAGAAAAGAACACATCAACACTAAACTGCAAAATTAAAAAAAATATTTCACAAGCTGGGACTCGAACCTAGCCCAATCTGCCTCGAACGTATCCCACTACACCAAAAAGTCTATTAAAATAGCCTGATATAAAAATAAACTAACAAAACGTGTATCTTCTCGCAGTCTCTAGCCAAAATACTTTTCCACATAAGCATACGAGTATCACTACCAAAAACAACCCAATCATCACCACGGATAGCAGCACAAGTTCTAAAAATTATTTTTATTTAAAATTCAAAAAAATTTAAAAGGAATACCCTCCCATATCGTCGTAAGGATTCCACTGCTGAGCATCTGTAATTAGACGAGAATCTTTAAATAAATCCATATCGGTTAACAAAGGAGAGTCAATCATATTTAGTTTTCTTAACTAGAAATTTTCTTAAAAAGAAAAAATTTATTGTTTTTGGCGCCTATCAGATGTATAATGTACACAAAAAAAGAAAAAAATTAATCAAAAATTTCGGAAATACTCAAAAATAATTTTGATGACAATCCTCACGGCGGGTCAACAGGGACTCTAACCGTCCCTTTTCAGTCGTTGTATCATTTTGTCGTTTTTACATGTAGTATCATTTTGTCCTTTTTTACCTGTTGTACCATTTTGTCTGATTTACCATTTTGTTTGGATACACTTTGATAAAATGTCTTTATCGAAATTTCAAAATGTTAACTTTTTAAAAATATTTCAAAAAGCCTAAAACTGCAAAAATTTTCAATAAACCTAAAAATGTTTTGGCTTTTGTTTGATTCACTGACTTTAAGATTTCTTTTACGATGCTTTCAATTAAAATTCTTTAGTTTTTCCCTTTAAACCGCGTACTTTTAATTACATAAATAGATGATACAACATTTTCTTATCAGTTTATATATTTTTACTTTTTTCTTACCATATTTCTTTACATTTTCCTGTCAATATATCGGTATTTCTTTTGCATTTTTATTTTATTAAATGCTATTTGCAATTAAGTATCATTTTGTATATTCTCATTCACTTTTTTGATTGCTCAAATAATACTCGGCAAAAGAATTTTTTTGGGAGGGATCCTGCAAGATTAATCCTACAAAATCCCTCATCTCACGGAGCCCACGGAATCACCAGCTTTAAGATTTCCTTTAACGCTCTCCTGGAAAAAAGAGAACGGGTGTGCGGATCGTCCTCGACGGATTAGGCGCACTCGTTCCCTCCTTTCAAGAGAACATTAAAAGAAAACTTAAAGCTAGTGATTCCGTGGGATGCAGGAATTTGTTGGATTAATCTCCTCCATCTCGTGCTGAGGAATCCCGTTTTCAACAATTTTTTAAATTTTTCAGAGAATTTTTTTGACTATTTTTTATTAATTTTTTTCTCAAAAAATTTTGTTGCCTTGTAATCTTTAATGTCATCAGACACTTCTTTGTTACATTTACTCAGCAAATTTTGTTGTTGTAAAGACAATGGGAATGATCGAGAACGTCTTGTAAATAACAGAGGAGCAGTTATTGAAGATGCCTATCACATACCTAACGGGTTTTTTTTTGGAAAAAAATTTTTTTGTTTAAATTTTTTTAAAGGAATGGAAGTGGACAAGTGACAGATTACGTGACAAATAGTCTACGACCTTTTGCTTCTGACAGAAATATGAATATAGCTCCCGAATTGCAAACGGCACGTAGTCGGGAGGAAGAAGAGGAGGAATTAATGAATAGAATTTTGGATAGAACACAGCAGGTTTTTGTTGAAAATTTTATTTTTTGTTGATTAGAATTTTGGGTAATTGTAGAGATGAAAGGATTTTGGTTGTAGAAATTTTGAGGATTTTTTCTTCTATTTTTTTAATATGACATCTCATATCGCCACTTGTTAATTTTTGAATGCGAAATGCGTAAAGCACAAATTTGCATAAGATAAAGTCCTCCAATTTTTACAACTGCTGATTTTCTAAAATGCGTCCATTTTGAAGATATGGCTAAATCCTTTCCATAACTTTTTTTAAATGCAATCATTCTCCATATCATTCCACATATGATTTCTTTTTAACTGATTCTTTTCTATTTATGTATTCCTTAAAAAGTTGCGGCATTTTGTAGAATGATTCTTAATAGGAGTTATTTGGAAAAAATGAGTCGACTATTTCCCTTAAATTTTGTTCTAAACATAAGTGAGAACCAGAAACTTCATTCAATAAAGCTATAAAAATATATTTTTTCAATTTAGAGTATAATTGACGTTACAAATCTTGAGAACAATTCTCTTGATATTGATATGATACAACGCTCAAGACTTTATGTGGAAGCTGTGAAGCGACACGATGCCCTTTTGGAACGTAAAAAAGCACCACCAACAACCACGGGTATTTTATTAACTTTAAATAAGTTTGGGACAATTTTTTGCCCTAAAATGATATATCTCTTTTTTCTTCACAAAAATCGATTTTTTTTGTTTCTTGCTAAAATTTTAATTTTTTAAAATAATTTTTGTTGCACAGGACCGGGAGATTTATGAATTTTATTTTTTCAAAGTCATAGGAAAATTGAAAATATTTTATTGATTTATCCAAAATGGGTATATCCTCTTGATCGACCACATAATCAGTGTTCATAAATTTTAAACTTGCTCGTACTTGTACCACCCCTAATTTTGGCCTCGCACCTAAGTATGAGTACGAATTTTGGTAGAGGCTTATGAACATTGCACATAATGTATAACAAGACTTGTAGTAAAAGTCGAATTTAGACAAGTTTGTATGTTTCTGGGTAGCCGCGTCGTTGCTACCAAAATCAATTTTCTGTGGTATTTTTCATTTTGGTACATAACACTTGACTTGAAGTGGACTTTTTGTGAAGAAAAGAGAGACCCCCTAATTACGTCTAAAAATTAGAAAAAAGAAATTTTTAAAAAAATTCATAAAAAATCCTTTAAAAAATTCTAAAAAATAATTTTCTTAAAAAAGATTTTTCTGATGCTCACCACAATCACCACCTTGTATCTCCTCTCTCCGGACTTTTAACAAATTTAAATAATAATTCAACAAAAACATTTTTGGACTCTACCCAATGTTCTCAATGTAATCAAGAAGAATTAAATTTATTAAATAAAGCAACAGAATTATTTATGGATGCACACAATTTGGGGACACAAATTGAATGTAAAGAAGAATTAATTGTTTATATGTCTTTGGATGATGATGATTAGAGAATTTTAAAAATTAAAAAAAATTTTTTTAATCAAAAATATTTTTATTTAAATATTTTTTTGCGCATATAAGGTTTGTGAAAAATTTTTTTTGTATTTTTAAAGAGTCAATCGGACCATGCCGAAACTCGATACCATGGGGATGGATCGGAATGAAAAAAAGTCGAGTTAGTTTTCGGATCACATTTTCAAAATTTTCTTAGGATTGGGGTCGTGCTGAAAAAAGTCTTCTGTGGGTTTGGTAGGGTTTAACAAAGGTAACCCAACCCTTCCCTACTAGATAACTATCTCAATTCAAGAGACATTTTTTAAGTTTATTGCTACGGTATGGAAAGACGGGATACTTCGAAATAAAAAAACCTCGTTCATTTATAAGATACGATTTTCTGAGCCATACGGGGATATCTTATAATTAGAGAAAGGGATTGGGAGTGTTGTACGAGAATCGAAATCTCGAAAAATTCTCGATATCGATAACCGAGATTTTCGATCGAGATCTCGTCTGGGCAGGCCCGTAGCCAGGGGGGGGGGTGAGTCTAAAATTCAAAAAATTTTCGCCTGCGGCGCTGAAAATAAAAATTTTTGGCGCCTTCGGCGCCAAAAATTTGGCGGAGAAAAAATTTTCCCCCTTGACCCCCCCCCCCCCCGAAAAAAATCCTGGCTACGGGCCTGCGTCTGGGTCCTATCTCCACTTATAATGAGGTTTAGCCCTATAAAAGGTTTTTTGACCATCAAAAATTTTTAAATTTAATTTCGTAATTAATTTCGTAATTTTCCGTTAAAAATAGCCTTTTCTAATTATTATATATTTTTTTTCGATTTGTATTTGATTAAATTCAATTAAAATATGTTTATTTTTGTTTGAAAGAAAATTATGCGCAATCTCCTCTTCTCTTTTGCAAATATATATTTAAATAAATTCTGAAAAATATTTTAAGGAATAAAAATAATTATTTTTAATCTTTGTTTTACCTATCGCCATAATTCTTTAACAGTATTTTAAAAAGATTAATGTATGCTTTTTATGGAGAAAGGAAAACGAAAGGTAAGGAAAAATAAAATGGGGGCGGGGCGGGGGGGGGGAGATAACACAAGAGTACCGAGTTTTTAAATTGAATTCAGTCGGACACACAATTGGCGATGATAAAATTGGGTAAAATCGAGGTGTATTTACTTAAAATGGGAGATATCGCTTAGGCAACTCCCAACACCCTTCGCAGGAGGCCTACCAAAATAAAGCGTATATTTTGGAAAAAAATCGAAATCCAACTGTATTTTTTAAAAATAAAATTTTCTTTAAAGGCGTCAATGGGAAATGTCAGTAGCAGCACAAAAACTTCCCATTCAACCACCACTTTATGAATGCATAAATTGTGATATGAGTGCGGAAGATGTTTCTTCTTCAATGACTTCTGGATGTAGACAAAATAAATGTAAAGGTATTGAAATTTTTGAAATTTTTTAAAAAAATTTTTTTCTTAGGCCATTTCTGTGTTTACGCAGCCCAAAGAATATTTTCCAACAATTGGTCAACCAATAGAAATGGGAATAATAATGGACAACAAAATTCCCTCAATTCACCAAAAATGCACGAAAAACGAGGCTGTATAAATGTAACAACGCCTACTTTTGTTCAACTTGGATGTACACACAAATGGGTACAGAATGAATTGGAAGAGATTTATTGTGCTTGCAAGGTTTGGAAAAGGGGGGGGGGAATATTTTAAATTAAAAAATAATTTTTAGGGGAATACTTGCAATTTCGACTTGGCGACAGCTAGTCAGTCTTTGGCAGAAAAACAACTAGTTTCACCTTTAAAGCTCACATATTTTCTGTTATTTTTATTTATTTTTTACTCAATTTTTAGTGCCTTAATTTTGTAATAAATTTCTTTTTTGAATTTTTTCGATATTAAAAAAACAAAATCGAGGGGATTACATGAACCTCACAAATCCTTAGAATAGGAGTGAATTCGAATGAGGTCAACAATGATTGGAGAGAAAAAGACTTGTGAAATTCGCAAAAAAGGAAAGGAATCAAAAGAGGATTAAATATTCAAGTGTAAATCACACTTTGCAATAATTATCAAATCCCAGGATGGGAAAAAATTTTATTTTTAAAATTAACAAAATAATTTAACAATTTTTTTTATTTAAATAAACTTCGATTTATTCACTTAAATATTTTCGGCCAGTCTCCCACATTGTACACATCGTCTCCAAAGTCTTGGTTGACCACATCATAACGGAAACCTCGAACAAGACTAACTTTAACCACAGCATCATCATCATGGCAGTCATATTTTGGATGGAACATATCCGAGGGAGAGTCAACAGGAATGTATTTTCCTGAAAATTTTGAGTATTACATTTCATAGAAAATTAAAAAAATACCAATCTTCTGCCCATTGATCGTGAAAAAAATATGCGGAACTTCATTTTTATAGAATTTGTTCTTTGATGGCCAAACAATTCCAGAACCAATTGTTATTGGACCTTCAATTTCGTCCAAGTCCAGAATGAGTTTTCGTTCAGGATTGAATTGTAATTCCCATTCCGATGTATGGTTGATGAAAATAAAGTTTTTGTCATTGCACAGACCTAACAGGTCAAAACTAAAATTTTGTTCCTTATTTTAAAAATTTATTTCGATTCCCCCATAAAATTGATACAGCTTAAAATAATGCTCAAAAATATAGAGTACAAGGGTTAGAGGAATTCTGTGACCCTATGATGACTTTCTAAACAGTAAAAAGCCTAATGGACAATTTATTGATTTAAATAATACCCCTCAAGACTCGAGAATGTAATCTCAAAATAATTGATTGAAATGGATCGAGAAGTCACTTTATTGAAAGGCACTGTTCCAGTAAATCCCAGAGCATAAAGACTGCAGGATCTACGCTCAAACCGGCCACCATAACCAACGAACACCTAAAATAAAAAATATTTTAATATATGAATAAATTATTTTCTAAAATAATGGCCTAAAAATGACTAGGTATGGGGTATTTGTGTTATCAATTTTTAACTCTTTCCCCCAATCTTATTCTGAAAATAACAACCTCTTAAAAACGCCACTAAAAGGAATGAAGTTTAATTCGAAAAACGAGGCATAATTAGGTTTCATGCTATGAAATCGATATTAACGGAAAGATCAGTCAAAACATATTTTTTAAAACTAACCGGCGGAAGTCCAATCATTCCAGCCAATTTGTTAAGTTGAGTTTGCTGAGAAGCAATTTGCTGATCTTGAGAAGCAATTTGCCGATCCTGAGAAGTGATTCGAGCATGAGCCAAAGACAGTTGATGATTCAATTGTTCAACAGACATTACGTAGAATTGCTTAATTACTTTTTTAAAATCACTAAAAAATCAATAAAAATAAAAAAACAATGTAAGACCAAAACACTCTTTAAATGGATTTCAAGAAAAAGAGCTCGATTGTTAAGAATGACTAGAAAATGAAAGAGCTACAGCTTTTATATGAAGAAAAACAAAAATGAATTTGGCGTTATGTTGCAGTAGAATTTTGAATTAAATTATGGGAGGGGATATTTGAGTCTAGCAGGAGTTTTTGTTTTCTTTAAATAAAAGCTATAATTCTTAAATTATTCGTAATCTCTGGATAATCTCTGGATATTTTTCCTTACCGAGATAAGGTAAGAATGGATTAACCAAGGAAAAGAAAAAAATTAACTTGCCCAACTCGGGTTTCCCGGAATAAAACCAAAACCCTGATTTTTTTCAATCGGAAACGAAGCCAGTTCAAAAAAAAATAAACAGAAATAAATAAAAATAATTTTGAATCTTTAAAGATTTGGAGAATATTTTAGACTCAATTGATTTGTTGAGGTTTCGAATTTAGGCCTAACTAGAGAGCGGGCTAGATCTGGATCCAGATCTTGATTTTTCCTGAATCCAGAGTCCAGATAAAAACATTTTTCAGCGTTCCTTGATTTTTCCTTGACTCAAGGTCAAGAATCTGGTCAAGGTACCCAACCGAAATCAAGGTTTTTTGAAAAGTCCTAATCCTAACAATCTCTAGTCCTAACAATAAGAGGATAAAAATATCAAAATATAATTTAATAAATAAATTTTTAATTATACAGGGTGCGGCAATTTTTCCGCCACTTTTATTTTGAGCATATCTCACTTCAAACTCAAGATAAATTGATAATTCTTTTTTTATTCTATTCACAACTCTCTGAGAAACTTTTTGATACAAAATTCACCTTTAAATTTTACATTATAGTCCGATTAAACTTCTCGCAAAGTTTGAGCAAAATTTTTTGGATAAAACTTGACCTAGATTCACGGCTATGATTCTGATATTTGAAATTTATATTTCATTCGAATCAGCTCTTTAATCTGATTCGAATGACGTGAAAATCAATCGGCTACCTTAAAAATGAACCGAGATATGGTCCTCTGAATGACATATTAAATTAAATTTGAAAAATATAAATTTTTTTTCTAAAATTTTCAAAAATGAAATTATAGGCTATTTCGATGCGCCTAAACGAGATATATCGATTGGTACAAAAATTGAAAGGATTGAATGATTTTGGACAAAGTTATGATTAATTAAAATTTAGCAAAAAAAAATGTTTTTTTGAAGATTTTTTTATATTCGGACCGTCTTATCTCTACCATCCGTGAACCGAATTTTTATTTTTGATATCAAAAAGTTTCTCATAGAGTTGTGAATAAAATAAAAAAAGAATTATCAATTTATCTTGAGGTTGAAGCAAGATATGCTCAAAACAAAAGTGGCGGAAAAATTGCCGCACCCTGTATTTTAAAACCTTTCTTTTTTTGAATAATTCTCCAGAAAATCGACAAGTTATAGAAGAAGAAGTCAAAACATTTGTAGTATATTTATTCCATAATTTAAATGGTTCTCGAAGAATTTCTGTTATTTCTATATTATGATGCTTTATTAAATCACTTTTTTATAATTGAAAAAAGGTACTTGAGAGGGCGTTTAAAAAATAGTTTTTAGAAAACTTAAAAATTCTTATATTTTTCAATATTTTCCCATCTGACATTCCCTATTTTGGATTCGCACCAAGCCCATCTTTTTGTAAATTTGAGCGAATCCAACTGAAAATCAACTTAAATATGTTTTTTTATTTTTCTTTAAAAAATATAATGACAAAATAGATTTCCGATTTCTTTACAAAATTTTCTCAAAATGCCCAAAAATGACATTTTATGTGATGTACGTATACCCCTGAAACTTTGGTCGAGGGACAGAGTTTTCATTTATTTCTGGGTTGGGGATAAATGTGAAAAAATTGTTCGGGAATGGGGTCGGGGTACTAAATTTGTTTAAAGACTAGATAACCAAATAAAAAATTAATGGAAGGATACGAAAAAGAAAAAATCATTTAAAAATAAATTCAGACAATTAAAAAAATATCTTATTATTAGCTCAGTCACAATCCGCTAATGAACAAAACAAACTAAGAAATTAGTATTGGCTTTATTCTAAAATAATCAGAATTTTTTTCTTTGTACCTTTTTTGTATAAAAATTCTATTAAATTCAGCTATTTTCTAACAAAAATTAAAAAATTTCTCTCTCAAGTACCCTTCATCGGTATTTATTGTATTTAATATATCAACAATTAATTCTGTTGGTAGTTTTTGTTGTTTTATTATTATTAGCATTATTATTATTTTTTTTTTGTATTTTTATTTAAATATATATAAAAAATTTTTTAAAATAGGACAATTAAAAAAATAGTAATACTCCCTCAGAAAATATTTTTCAACAAGAAAACTTCTTTTTAAAATTACCGACCTTCCCACTAATAAATTTGCTATCTTCCCTTCTTTATATTAAAAATGTCTGATGGAAATAACGACAAAGAGGTAATACTCCCTTGTGTCCCGCCCAATTCTTTCGGATTGATGATACCGATCCCGATACCGGTACCGACTCGGGATCGGGATTAGCCTAAATCGGTATCGGTATTTCCTAAAAAATTTTAATATGAAAAAAAAAAATTAAATTCTTTAATAAATAAATTCATTTTTCATTTTGAAAAAGGTTCTAATTAGTAGTAAAATGATAAATTAGCACTATAAAGCTATTATCGAGGCAAAAACATCTCAGCAACCAATAGAAGACCTTCCAAATCCAAATCAATTTTGATATTTATTTTAACTTTTTTTTTTTCAATTTTTACTTTTAGTTGCTAAATTTTTAAATTTACTCAACTAAAAATATCCTTCGGTAGACGGTTACCTATTAGAGATTTACGTTAAATGACTTTTAGAAAATTCTGATTTTAAAATAAATCAGAATTTGTTTTTAATAAGCTTCCCTTTTGTCGTTATTTCCATCAGACATTTTTAATATAAAGAAGGAAAAATAGCAAATTCATTAGTGGGAAGGTCGGTAATTTTAAAAAGAAGCTTTTTCTTTGTTGAAAAATATTTTCTGAGAAAAAAAATTTTTTTAATATTAAATATTATTTTTAAAAAATTTATATATACCGTATTTCCTGAAATAGTACTCCCCCCTGAATTAGCACTCCCCCCTTAAATAGTACTCCCCTTTAGAGGAGGGTTGAAAAATAGTACTCCCCCCTGAATTAGTACTCCCCCTAAAATAGCACTCCCCCCTAAAAATTTTTCTCCTATATTTGAAAAAATAAAAAGAGACTCATTGAATTATTTTATTTATTCTAAGTAGCGTTGTCGGTTTCACTTGATTCTCCGATAAACAAAACCGGAAAGCCTTCGGTTAACCGAAAACGAACTGAAATTTTAACCTAAAATTTTTCGGAGATTAAAGAAATACAATCCGGTTAATTGGTGGGGTAAAAGTGGATTTTGGGGGATATAAAGGGATTGATATCTGATGATAAAATGGGTTCTGGATTGATCAAGTAGGATTTAAAAGATATCATTGGATTAAGGTTTGATGAAGGGATTTGAGGGGAATACACACAAGATTAGTTAACCCTATGAGATTAGTTAATAGAGGGATACACACGAGACTAGTTAACCCCCTGATAAATTCCTAGACAGAGATATTTCCACTATATCCCAAAAAATTAATTGATAATCATTTTATTAATATCATTTTATTATTATTGATAATCATTTTATTATCATTTTAATATCAACTTTATCCCCTCAAATCTCACGATATCGCTTTTAATCAAAAATTACCTGGCATCCCTACTAATCCGCTAAAACGTCAATATCCTTCTCAATCCTGATAATTTTTTCGACATCCAACTTAATCTATCGATATCTCTTAATCGCTTAAAATCCCATTATACCCCTGGATATCACTCCAAATCCACTAATATCCTTTTTGCTTTCCCTCAATAACCCTATTTTAAGTCACTTGTGTTTAAAAGTCTCGCAAGTTGCTCAATTTTATACTAATTTGGAATCCACATTTCTTGAAAATCCAAATTTGGATCCGGCATTTTTCAAATTACGAACTCTAATTGATTTAAACATTTAAAATTTTGAGACAAATTTTCCTAAGATAAATCATGGAGGTAGGTTGAAAAATAATACTCCCCCCTGAATTAGTACTCCCCCCTTAAATAGTACTCCCCTTTGGAGGAGGGTTGAAAAATAGTACTCCCGGGAGTACTATTTTAGGAAATACGGTATATTTAAATAAAAATACAAAAAAATATAATAATAATGCTAATAATAATAAAACAACAAAAACTACCAATAGAATTAATTGTTGATATATTAAATACAATAAATACTGATGAAGGGTACTTGAGAGAGAAATTTTTCATAAAAACTATTCGAGTGATATAGACCAATTTATCTTTTGAAGGGGCATTTTATGGGGTGTTTAGGCGATTTTTGTTACGTCGAAAGATGAAGGGTCCCTATCTCGTCATCAAATTTTAACGGAAAAATGTGATTAATGCTTTCTTGTAGCAAATTTCAAGGGCTTACAGATAAGCCCCAAATGAGAATTCAGAACTATCCATAAGAGGTCGAAAATATTTTTTGAATATGAAAAACCCCGTTTTACGTTGATTTTCAGGTTAGTGAAATCTCGGCAATGAAATGAGATATGGGCTTAGTTCTTTTTTAGGTAATTCTTTGGTTCGTACCCCCCACTCCTTTTTCCTTCCTAAAAGTATTAAAAAATGGTCAGTCAGTCTTAGTTTATAGAACTCGTCAAGCTGTGTCGAATGACACCAAAATTAACCACCGTCCTTAACTTTGGGCCGAGATACAGACCCCCGAACATTGAAAAATAAAAGGGTGGACCAAGCTGATTTTTTGGGATAAAAATTCGATTAAACTAATATTAGCTCATTCGAAAGAGCTTGTCGAGCTGATTCGAATGACATAAAAACCAACGTAATTGAACAATATTTGACAAAGTTATGACATAAAGTAAACTATTGTAGTCGTTGAGACGCTTGTGCAAAACCCTGCGCTTTGCCAACGGTTTTTGTCTGTATCTCGGCCCAAAGTTAAGGACGGTGGTTAATTTTGGTGTCATTCGACACAGCTCGACGAGTTCTATAAACTAAGACTGACTGACCATTTTTTAATACTTTTAGGAAGGAAAAAGGAGTTGATTTTGATTTGTTTTGATTTTGGCATCAAAATATAGTGAAATCAAAAATGTCCCAAACTTTTGCACATTACTGTAAATATGTAAAAGCTTTCTAAAAATTCTAAAAAAAATTTTTAAACGCCCTCTCAAGCACCTTTTTTCAATTATAAAAAAGTGATTTAATAAAGCATCATAATATAGAAATAACAAAAATTCTTCGAGAACCATTTAAATTATGGAATAAATATACTACAAATGTTTTGACTTCTTCTTCTATAACTTGTCGATTTTCTGGAGAATTATTTAAAAAAAGAAAGGTTTTAAAATATAATCGAAAATTTATTAATTAAATTATATTTTGGTATTTTTATTCCCTTATTGTTAGGACTAGAGAGCGGGATTTTCAAAAAACCTTGATTTCGGTTGGGTACCTTGACCAGATTCTTGACCTTGAGTCAAGGAAAAATCAAGGAACTCTGAAAAATGTCTTTATCTGGACTCTGGATTCAGGAAAAATCAAGATCTGGATCCAGATCTAGCCCGCTCTCTAGTTAGGCCTAAATTCGAAACCTCAACAAATCAATCGAGTTTAAAATATTCTCCAAATCTTTAAAGATTCAAAATTATTTTTATTTATTTCTGTTTATTTTTTTTTGAACTGGCTTCGGGTCCGAGTGTAAAAAATCAGGGTTTTAGTTTTATTCCGGGAAACACGGAGTTGTGCAAGTTTATTTTTTTCTTTTCCTTGGTTAATCCATTCTTACCCTATCTCGGTAAGGAAAAATATCCAGAGATTACGAATAATTTAAGAATTATAGCTTTTATTTAAAGAAAACAAAAACTCCTGCTAGACTCAAATATCCCCTCCCATAATTTAATTCAAAATTCTACTACAACATAACGCCAAATTCATTTTTGTTTTTCTTCATATAAAAGCTGTAGCTCTTTCATTTTCTAGTCATTCTTAACAATCGAGCTCTTTTTCTTGAAATCCATTTAAAGAGTGTTTTGGTCTTACATTGTTTTTTTATTTTTATTGATTTTTTAGTGATTTTAAAAAAGTAATTAAGCAATTCTACGTAATGTCTGTTGAACAATTGAATCATCAACTGTCTTTGGCTCATGCTCGAATCACTTCTCAGGATCGGCAAATTGCTTCTCAAGATCAGCAAATTGCTTCTCAAAACCAGCAAATTGCTTCTCAGCAAACTCAACTTAACAAATTGGCTGGAATGATTGGACTTCCGCCGGTTAGTTTTAAAAAATATGTTTTGACTGATCTTTCCGTTAATATCGATTTCATAGCATGAAACCTAATTATGCCTCGTT
Source organism: Meloidogyne enterolobii (assembly GCA_963681835.1). Classification (NCBI taxonomy): domain Eukaryota; kingdom Metazoa; phylum Nematoda; class Chromadorea; order Rhabditida; family Meloidogynidae; genus Meloidogyne; species Meloidogyne enterolobii. The sequence continues at coordinate 4,685,709 of CAVMJV010000004.1, read as the reverse complement.
TTTCGAATTAAACTTCATTCCTTTTAGTGGCGTTTTTAAGAGGTTGTTATTTTCAGAATAAGATTGGGGGAAAGAGTTAAAAATTGATAACACAAATACCCCATACCTAGTCATTTTTAGGCCATTATTTTAGAAAATAATTTATTCATATATTAAAATATTTTTTATTTTAGGTGTTCGTTGGTTATGGTGGCCGGTTTGAGCGTAGATCCTGCAGTCTTTATGCTCTGGGATTTACTGGAACAGTGCCTTTCAATAAAGTGACTTCTCGATCCATTTCAATCAATTATTTTGAGATTACATTCTCGAGTCTTGAGGGGTATTATTTAAATCAATAAATTGTCCATTAGGCTTTTTACTGTTTAGAAAGTCATCATAGGGTCACAGAATTCCTCTAACCCTTGTACTCTATATTTTTGAGCATTATTTTAAGCTGTATCAATTTTATGGGGGAATCAAAATAAATTTTTAAAATAAGAAACAAAATTTCAGTTTTGACCTGTTAGGTCTTTGCAATGACAAAAACTTTATTTTCATTAATTCGCAATGGGAATTAAAGTCTGATCCTGGACGAAAACTCCTTCTGGACGTGGACGAAATTGAAGGTCCGATAACAATTGGTTCTGGAATTGTTTGGCCATCAACGAATAAATTCTACAAGAGTGAAGTTCCGCATATTTTTTTCACGATCAATGGGCAAAAGATTGGTATTTTTAATTTTCTATAAAATGTAATACTCAAAATTTTCAGGGAAATATATTCCTGTTGACTCTTCCTCGGATATGTTCCATCCAAAATTTGACTGCCATGGTGATGATGCTGTGGTTAATGTTAGTCTTGCTGAAGGTTTCCGCTATGATGTGGTCAACCAAGACTTTGGAGACGATGTGTACAATGAGGAAGACTGGGACATTTAAGTGAATAAATCTAAGTTTATTTAAATAAAAAAAATTGTTAAATTATTTTGTTAATTTTAAAAATAAAAATTTTTCCCATCCTGGGATTTGATGTTTATTACATGGTGTGATTTACACTTGAATATTTAACTCTTTTGATTCCTTTCCTTTTTTGCGAATTTCACAAGTCGTTTTCTCTCCAATCATTGTTGACCTCATTCGAATTCACTCCTATTCTAAGGATTTGTGAGGTTCATGTAATTCCCTCGATTTTGTTTTTTTAAATATCGAAAAAATTCAAAAGAAATTTATTACAAAATTAAGGCACTAAAAATTAAGTAAAAAATAAATAAAAATAACAGAAAAAATATGAGCTTTAAAGGTGAAACTAGTTTTTCTGCTGAAGACTGACTAGCTGTTGCCAAGTCGAAATTGCAAGTATTCCCCTAAAAATTATTTTTTAATTTAAAATATTCCCCCCCTTTTCCAAACCTTGCAAGCACAATAAATCTCTTCCAATTCATTCTGTACCCATTTGTGTGTACATCCAAGTTGAACAAAAGTAGGCGTTGTTACATTTATACAGCCACGTTTTTCGTGCATTTTTGGGGAATTGAGGGAATTTTGTTGTCCATTATTATTCCCATTTCTATTGGTTGACCAATTGTTGGAGAATATTCTTTGGGCTGCATAAACACAGAAATGGCCTAGGAAAAAAAATTTTTTTTTTGAAAATTTTTGAAAAAATTTCAAAAAAATTTTTGAAAATTTTTCAAGGAAATTTTCCAAAAAAATTTTTTTTTCGAAAAAATTTCAAAAATTTCTGAGAAAATACCTCTACATTTATTTTGTCTACATCCAGAAGTCATTGGAGAAGAAACATCTTCTGCACTCATATCACAATTTATGCATTCATAAAGTAGTGGTAAAGGGGGAAGTTTTTGTGCTGCTACTGACATTTCCCATTGACGTCTTAAAAATTTTAAAGAAAATTTTATTTTTTGAAAATACAGTTGGCTCTCAATTTTTTTCCAAAATTATATACGCTCTGTTTTGGTTGGCCTGTGAAGGCTGTTGGAAGTTGCCTAAGCGATATCTCCCATTTTATGTGAATACACCTCGATTTTACCCACTTTTATCATCACCAATTGTGTGTCCGACTGAATTCAATCTAAAAAAAACCCCCCAAAAATCGAGGTCCGAGACTGTAATCTCTAAAAACCCCCACAAGAATACCTCTAACAATAAAAATCAAAAATAAATTTTCCTCTAAAAATAACCTTTGTTGTTGTTGCTCCCTTTGTTGTTTCTTCTCCCCTCCTCCACCCAAACTTTTTAGCAAAGAGAAAATAAAAGAAGAATCACTTCCAGAATCATCCCCATTTGAATTACACATATTTTTCCCTCCACAAATACAGAAACGTTGAGGGGAAACTTGAAAATTATTTTTAGAAAATTTTTTTAATCCAAAAAAACACCTCCGCCCCCACGGCTAATACTCAAACAAACGTGTTGTTGACGTTGTAAAAGTTCTGTCGTTTTGTACAAGTAGGGAAGCGAAGGAGGGCCAAAACCACAACCAGCTGCGCCTGTTGAAGTTTTTTGATGGCACCATTGGCCTAGAATGGAATTTCAATAAGGGAATCTCTCTATAAGCGACAACATTTGGCCTGAGTTTTGCTGACTTAAGAAGGAAAATCACGTTTTAGGGGAGTCAGGTTAGGTTAAAAACAATTATAAACCGAATTAGGCTAAAACAAAAAAGTCGCTTATAGAGAGGTTCTGGAAAGTCGCTTGTAGAGAGATTATGGAAAATCGCTTATAGAGAGGTTCCAGAAAGTCGTTTAAAGAGAGGTTCTGGAAAGTCGTTTATAGGGAGATTCTGGAGAGTCGCTTATAGAGAGATTCTGGAAAGTCGCTTAAAGAACGATTCTGGGAAGTTGTTTATAGAGAGATTCTGTATTTTTATCTACTGTATTTTGATTGTCTCCCAAAATCACCCTTGAAGGGGTATTCAACAATTCCTCAATTATTAATACCTTGACATGTCTGCCCACAATCAGGCCTTCCATCTGGACATTGCCTACAAGTCACGTTTCTCCATGTGGCTGTATTCACATGCATAAGAATTTGGTCGTTACAAAAATCTGTCGAATTTTGTTAGAAAATTTAACAAAAAATTAACGAAAAAAAATTACCAGGCCCAGCACAAACACACAGGACATGGTCAGAAAAATGATCAAAATCACACCCAGCTCGAGTTCTAGACGGCCTCTTCACACACCCTTTGGAAAGCCTGAAAATTCCTGGGACTTCTGAAGGCTGTTTCTCTGCAAAACAATAATCTGCCTCACAAGACCCCATTCTTTAAAAAAATTATTTTACTAAATTAAAAAAAATATTTACTGGCAGTTGCATGGTGCACCAGCTAAACATTGTCCAGAACAGGAATAACAACGACGCCCCTGTAAGGGAAAGTTTTCTTTATTTTAATTAATCTGCTATTTTTCCGGTAATTTTATTTTCCGGAATTTTCTATTTCTCTGAGTTCTATTATATGTAGAGTTCTATTATATTTTTCCGGAACGTGATTCTATACCCTTTCCGGTATAATTTATATTTCCGGATAGTCTATATTCCGGAAATTATTTTCTCGTTCCTATTTAATTTCTATATACTCTCTATGTGTCTGACATCTTTTCCGAATTCTCTCTTCTTTTCCTTTTCTTTTTAATATTTTCCGGAATTCTGTTCCGGATCTATATATTTTCTGCTTCTTTTCCTGTAATTGACGTTCCCTCCGGAATTTTAGTAGTATTTCTGCATATTTTTCCGGAATATGTATAATTCTATACCCTTTCCGGTATTTTCTCTGTTCCGGTATTTTCTCTATTCTCTACACATTAAAATTAAATATTAACTACCTCCAATAAAGCTGTAGACAACGCAAAAATTAAAAGAAATAAAATAAAAAATTTTTTAGTGATCAACAATAATAATTTTGAAGATTGTAAATAAAGGTATTGATAAGTTTGTTTATTCATTTGCAACAAAGTGGGCAATAACTCAGCCTTTGCTGACAATTGCAAAAATTAGGCATTGCCTGCGCAGGGATGAGATGAAAAGAAATTAATTAATTTTATTTTTGTGAGAAGGAAAGGCTTTCTGAAAAATAAATAAAAATAAATTTTTATTCAGAAAATTTAAATTAAAAAAAAGGCTGTACTTTAGCCGGTGGCCCACTCAGAAACGGGTCAAAATATATACCATTCGATTCGTCTCGGCGAGCTGAGTCGGAAGGTACCATTCTTTTTTTGCGGAAATTCCTACGAGCCGAGATATAGGTACTTAAAAATCGAAAAACCATAGGGGGGACCAAGCACTTTTTTGGGGTGAAAAATTCGAATATGCAAATAATAGCTCATTCGAAAGAGCTCGTCGAGCTGAGTCGATTGACACCAAAATCAATAAAATCCGACTTGATTTGACAAAGTTATGCCCATTTGTTTTAGCTCCTTACCTATGGCATCTGTGGAGATTTTTGCTGCTACGGAGGCCCCAAATACGTCCAGAGCAAGGGAGATAGGAATAGGGTTATGTTACAAGCCCAGACCCAGCGCCCATAGACTCCCCGCGAGGCGCGTGCCGCAAAACTCCGCGCGAAGCGCGGAGTTTTGCACAAGCGCCTCGCCGAAGCCCCATAGGTTTATGTTGCTAGTTTTTTGTGTTGTAACTTTGTCTAAACTTGTTTAATCCCGGTGATTTTGGTGTCATTCGACTCAGCTTGTCGAGCTCTTTCAAATGAGTTATAATATGGTTAAAAAATTTTTAATTCCAAAAATCACCCTTTTGGATTAACAGTTTTCAGAAGTCTATATCTCGGTCCAATCAAGTCGGATTTCTTTGATTCTGGTGTCAATCGACTCAGCTCGACGAGCTCTTTCGAATGAGCTATTATTTGCATATTCGAATTTTTCACCCCAAAAAAGTGCTTGGTCCCCCCTATGGTTTTTCGATTTTTAAGTACCTATATCTCGGCTCGTAGGAATTTCCGCAAAAAAAGAATGGTACCTTCCGACTCAGCTCGCCGAGACGAATCGAATGGTATATATTTTGACCCGTTTCTGAGTGGGCCACCGGCTAAAGTATATCCAAAAAAAATTTTTTTTCTAAACTTTAATAATAAAAAATATTTATTTTAGTACATATGCACCTTCATTTAAATACGTCTATAAAAGGGAAATAATAAAGGAAATTTTAATTAGCGGAAAATTTTAATGAATGTTTTTCTTAAAATAGGCTTATTCAAACAATAAAATCGTAAAATTTTATTTAAAACAAAACTTGGTTAAAACTTGATTGTAAAACAAGTTTAATTAATTTTAAAATGTTTTAAAACAAGTTTATTTATTTAAAAACAAGTTTATTAAACATATCAGGAAAATGTTTTGAAGCATGTTTTAAACAAACATGTTTATTCAAACTTGTTTTTAAAAACATGTTTCTACAATTAATTTTAAACAAACTTGGTTTTCCAACATGTTTTACTTATTTAAAACTTAATAGAAAGTTCGCGTGTTTTAATTGAACTTTAATATTAAAATTTAAAAAAAATTATTTAAATATGAAAGTTAGGACAGCGAACGAGAAAAGAGAATATAAAAACAACATAGGAGAATGCTATTTTTTGGCTTAGATAATCCAAATAAAGTTTTATGTGTACAACCAGTTTCCGGTAAAATGCGTCCATACTAGGCTAAATTTTGAAAAGTTTTGAGTAAATTTGGGAGAAAATTGAGAGTTTTTTATGGTTTTGAGCCTTTTTTTCTTTCCACTTATTTTGTTTTTTATGGCAGATTTATTAGTTTTTTGAAGCTTTTTTTAATGGACATTTAAAGCATTAAAAATGGATTTATTTGGAGAATTCGCAACATACAGGATTTAAATTGTTTTAAATAAATAAACTTGTTTTACAAACAAGTTTTAATTTAAAAACATGTTTTTACAATTAAATGGAAACAAACTTGTTTTTACAAAAAAGTTTTGTTTAAATAAAGTTTTAAAGTTGTAAAAAATAAACTTTCTTTTAATAAACATGTTTTTAATTTTAAATGTTCTACAAACATGTTTTAATTAAATAAACATGTTTTTACAATTAAAACATGTTTTCACAAAGTTTTATTTAAATAAAGTTTTACAATCAAGTTGTAAATAAACAAACATGTTTCTGACATGTTTTTGATTTTAAATGTTTTGACAAACATGTTTTTACAATTAGTGAAGGAGATATTTTTAATATAAGCCTAGTTTTTAAAGAAAAAAAAAGTTGAAAAAAATCACAAATAAATTGGCTATAGAAATGGAAATGTTTTTATAAAAAGGCTACTAGTATAAACAACAATATAAAAGCCCTCATTCTCCCCCTAAGCTGTCACCCACAGCTTTTTTCTGGTTTAATGAGCAACAGCTACCAAGTAGCAATGAAAATGGCAGAAAATTTTGGTTGGCGCAGCTTTTAATAATTTTCTCTTTTCAACTCATTTTTTTGAAAAAAGGAAAAGGAAAAGGCTTTTTTTACTTGGAAAAATATTTTTTTTTATTATTATTTGTTGGGGCAAAAATAAATAATTGTGCTCATTCAAGTTTGAACATTGTATAAAACCATTAAAAACATTTTTTGTTTTTATTTTTTCAAAGAAAGTTTTTAAGTTTAAAGGTTTTAAAGTAATAAATGTAAGTATACTAAATTGTAAAACATCCAAGAATATCAACAAAACATTTGGAAAAGTTGAAACAAATGAACATTAAAAATAAGCATGTTTTACAAAACTCTTTTATGTTTTTTACAATCTAAATAATTAGTTTTACAAAACAAACTTGTTTTACAATTGTTTTTACAAACAAGTTTTTATACTTGTTTTTATAATTAAGTTTTAAATAAGTTTTTATAAATAAGTTTTATAATCTAGTTTTATATAAACTTGTTTTAATAAACTGTAAAACATGTAAAACTTGTTTTACAAACTTATTTTACGTTTTAAATAAACTTGTTTTACAAATTAATTATTTAAAACGAATTATAGAATAAAACAAAAACAAAAGCAATTTTAAATTAAAATAACTATAAAAACAATTGTTTCAAAAATATTATTATTTTGGCACTTTGTTTGTTTAGGAGAAGAGCAAACATTTAAAATTTTTTTAAATAAATGAAAAAAATTTGAGACAAATCCTAGAAATCCTCTTTTTCCCTTAAAAATATATTAGTTGATTGGGAAAAAGGGAGGATTAATAAAATAAATAAAATTACTTTATTAATTTTAAAATACCTAATAAATTTATTTCAAAAGGGGCAAAAATTAAAAACAATTTTTTATGAGGTTTTCCTTTAAAAACATGTTTATTTAAACTTGTTTGTAAAACAAGTTTATTTATTCAAAACTGTTGTAAATCTAAGTTTACAATTTAAAACTTAGTTGTAAAACAAGTTTGCTTAGAAACATGTTTGTTTAGAACAAGTTTATTTAAAAGTAAAAACATTTTATTTTAAAACAATTGTAAAACAGGCGGATTTAATTTTTAAACGAGAAAAAGATTATTATTACGAAGCAAAACATATAAAACTTGAAATGTCAATAATTTTAATAATTTGTCATTTTCCTCAAACATTTTTCAATAAAGCTTTTGTTGTAAATATTTATGGAGAAACACAACAGTTGTAAAAATGATGTTTATAATAAAACAAAAATATATTTTTTTTCTGGTTGTTCGAGAAAAAAAGAGAATGAGGGAAGGGAAAGGGGGAAATCCTGTCCTCCAAAAAAATTTTTTCCTTCTGTTGCCTCCCGAAGGAAAATAATTTAGAATTTAAAGTTTAGCTAGTGTTTGTCTATTAAGCGCTAAAAATCAAAAAAGATGGGAAAAGATGGAAAGGATTTGTGCCGGAAGGTTTCGGAAGGGAAAAGAAGAAACACAAAATCGACAACAAAACTTGAATTTATGAAGGGATGACAACAGCTGTGTTTAAAGAGAAATATATAAAATAATTTTAAATGAACATCTAAGTAAATAAAACTTGTTTTACAATTAAGTTTTAATTAAAATGGTTTTCACAATTAGGTTTTAAATAAACTTGTTTTTAAAATGAATCATTAAATAAACTTGAACTATTAAATAAACCTGGAATTAGGTTTTAAATAAACTTGTTTTTACAACAAAGTTTAATTAAACTTTGTTATAAAACTTAGTTAAACAAGTTTTAAACATAAATAAACTTGTTTTACAATTAAGTTTTAAATAAATAAACTAATTTTACAATCCAAGTTTTAAATCAACTTGTTTTACAATAAAATTAAAAATAAAAATTTTAATTTACAATAAAATTTTTCAAAAAAGCTTACGACACCCCCGATTCCCAGGACGTCTCCGTTCCAAGTACTAAGGAGGCCCAGCGTTGCTTAACTTGCCAGATCGGACGAGATGGCGTGCTTTCAACGCGGTATGGTCGTAAGCGAAAGGGACACTTTCTTTATTTGTTATATAGAAAAGAAAATGGAAAGAATGCTAAAAATATTTTTAGCCAATGATATAGAATTGTCGTGTAATTTGTCATAACAAAATTATCATATGTTCAATAAAATTTTTTGTAAAAAAACATAAAAATAAATATTTGTCATAACAAAGACATTTCTAATTTAAAATTATAGACAAACAAGGAAGAAAATTTTTATTTAAAAATAACAATACAAATAATTTTATTATGCTTACAAGCCTTAATTCTATTAAATAGTTATAGCAACATTTATAAAATAAAATTGATATTTTCATTTAATTATAAAATTGAACAATGAATTTATTAAAATTTATTAAGCTTAATAATGAAAACTTGAAGCAAACATAAAAATAAACTTGAATGAAGTTGGAGCAAAAAATAAACTTGTTTTTACAAAAACAAGTTGTAATTAAATAAACTTGTTTTTACAAACAAGTTTAATTAAATAAACTTGTTTTTAAACAAGTTTGGATTAAATAAACTTGTTTTACAAACAATATAAATACTTAGTTGATGTTTTAATAATTTGTAAAAACATAATAACCTTTTAAAAACAATATTAAATAAACTTGTTTTTACAATTAAGATGTTTAAATTATTATTTATAATGTTTACAACTTTAATTACTTCAACAGGTTTAATTAAACTTATTTTCAAGTTTTAAACATGCTTTTATAGTTATCTACCCTATTCCAACTGTTGAACAAAATTTTATCGTTGCTTGTCATAACTTGTTTCGTTCTGATGTAGCTCGTGGTAAAGGAGAGAATTCAGAAGGATTTTTACCTGAAGGGGCGAATATAAAACAAATATTTTATGACAATGATTTGGAAAAAATTGCTAGAAAATGGAATTGTTCGGGTGGAAATGACGAGGAATATGGGGAAAATGTTTATGGTTATACAGGAAAACCCGGTGATTTTTTGTTTAATATTTTTGGGAATTAATATATAAATTTTTTAAAATTGTTTAAGACAAACTATTTTTCAAACAGCCACAGGAAGAGGAATAATTTTGAAATTTATTGTAAATGTTAGGGTTGAGGTTTTCGAGCCGGGCTGCATCTTTTCGAGTCATTTTTTGGGCATCATTTTTATCGGGCCGGCTCGACCGAGTCTTTTTCTGGCCAAAATTCGATGCCCGACCGGGCCCCCAACCAATCATAATTTTTCAATAAAGTTAGAAAACTTTTGATTGATTCCTCACATCCCCTTTTCTATTTCCCTTTACACTTGTAGTAAATAAAAAAAAAACTCTCTTCTTTTTCTCAATCAATTTAGACACAAATACAAAATAAAAAAATCCTTTTTTACTTTTCTTTTCAAAACAAAATAAGAACATAAAATACGAATGAACGAACAACAACAACCTATGGGATAGAAATGGGGTTTACATTAAAAGAGGGCTTTCATCGGCTCCAAGACTTTCATCGGCTTTGAATTTTGCATTTGATGGTTCATTTCCTTCGAAAAATTCTCAGAATAATTAAAGACTCCGATCAACGTGACCAGTTTTTCCGAGTTCAAACACCCCCGAACTCCGAGAAAAAATCGTCCCGTGATTTTTCTTTTCAAAAATCCACATTCAAAATCTTTTCCAAAATTATTCCTTACAATTTCCTTCCTTAGAATCTCGCATTTTAGCTTTGCCAAAATTCTTGATTCCCTCAATTTGGATCTTAACATTTTTCTTTTCTCAACAATATTTTCATTTTCTTTCAAAACTTTCAATTTATCTCTTGACGGGAGGATTTCCTTTTCAGGATCCTTCTCAAACACTTCCAATTTAAATTCCAAACATTCTTTTTCATCAACTTTTTCTTCCAAAATCTTTTTCAGATCAAAATCTTCTTCTAATTCTTTCAAATCAACACAATCTTCACTCACTTTTTCCAAAACAAAACATTCTTCTCTTTTAGAACATACAATTTCTTCCTTAACTTCTTCATGTGAAACATGAATATCCTCTTCTGAAGCAATTTCTTGAAAAACATGGATTTCTGTTGGAATAGGAAATTCAACAGATACCATGTCGCATCCTGCGAATTAATGTCAACTAATTATTTAAAATAACATTAAAATTATGAAATATATTAATCACTACTAAAATTTCACACACATATATTTTGAAATCCATTTTCCTCCAAAAACACTGGCTATAAATATATTGTTTTAACTTCCCTTTAATCACTCTTCAATAAAATAATTATAAAATATATTCTTCTGCTTTTAAATTAATTGTATTTTTTCTCTTGCGAAATAAACTTTATTGGATTTTGAATTAATTGAACTTAGAACTAGGATTTCTTTAAATATTAGGAAAAAAACCCAACAGCTCAGCCGGGTTAAAGAAAAACCGAGAAAATGTCAGCCCCTTTTCGTAACCAAATTCGGTTGTTGGCTGAAGAAGCCGATGATATCCTAAATAATCAAAAATCATTTGCCCTCCCTGTCCAAACTGGAAGCATTTCTCAATATCATACCCAAATTCGCACCCTAATTAATTCATTAGATACTGAATCACAAAATGCAACAGAAATTTACAACGATATCAATCGCCAAAATGATCTTTGGATGGGTGTCAGAACGTCAATGACGGGAGCCGAACGAATAGCAGATAATCCCATATATGATGAATTTGTACAAGATGTGCCCTACCCAACTACAATCCGTAATTTAAAGAAATATATTAACAAACTACGCACAGAAAAGGCAACTTTATCTGAAAACCTTCCCGACCCTTCCAAATCCACTGATACTTTATTTCATCTACCCAAACTATCACTTCCCAAATTTAGTGGGAAATGTATCGAATTCACCTCCTTTTGGAACTCATTTCGCGCTGGGGTCCATGATATTCCAAATCTTTCAGACGCTGTTAAATTTAATTACCTCAAGGAATGTCTGGATGGACCGGCACTTTTATTAATAAAATCCCTTCCATTAACTGATGCTTCTTATCACGAGGCAATTCGACTTTTACGGGAAAATTATGGAAATGCCAATGAAATTAACAGAACCCTTCTGCATTCAATACGTAAATTGCCCATAGTTCATTCAAATAATGGCCCCGAAACCCTTTGTATGGAACTACGAGCTTTCGTAGACCAATTAGAACTATTATATTTACAAATGCTTGAACAAGAATTTGACATAAATACCCTTTCCGTGCAAATGGAGTTAGAATCAAAACTCCCTCCCCTTATTTTGGAAGAAATTTTTAAGGCTAAGGATGAATATGGAGATGAATGGCAGACTGATCAACTTAGGACAACACTAAAACAAATATTGAAGCGCAAAGAAGGCATAAAATCATTAAAGGATCAAAAGAAAGAATTGAATATACCAGAAGCAACACGTTTTTCACCCAGATCCCCACGAAATAATTGGACTAATGAAAGTTCTCCGCCTCACACACCTAACTCCTCTTTAACATTTTTTACTACTCGTAATAATTTGCCAACGTCCAGATCAAGATTTCCATGCGTATTTTGTAACCAATTCTCCCACCTTTCAAACGCATGTACACAATATCCAAACCTACAAACACGTACATCCCGTTTGCGAGAAAAGGGACTGTGTTTTAAATGTTTTAAAAATAACCACCAATCAATGAACTGTCCCCGTCCTATTAAATGTACCTTTTGTCAAAACAATCACCCAAGAGCTATTTGCAGAGCTCTATTTAATTCACCCCAAAATAACACAAACGCTTTTAACAATTCACGGTACAATACCAATAATTCAAATCGTACTAATTTACAATTTCCTTATCAAACCAATTATTCACAACCCCAACCTTCACAAATACCATCACTATTTGCTAGCACATCTTCACAAAATTTTAATGAATTTCCCGCAAGTCAGAATCATTCAAAATATAAAAATGAACAACAGCCATCGCCAAACCCAGAAACAAAAACTATTGGCCCCGCCCAAATAAATACTTCATCACGGTATGTTTACCCTCGAAAACCAAATTCAAGCCCACCGATACTGCTTAAATGTATTAGAGTAGAGTTCTTCAATCCGACTTACCCGTCGAAACGTAGTACAGGCTTTTTAATGTTAGATGATGCTAGTACCCACTCCTACATACAAAAGTCCGAAGCAATTTCATTAGGACTAAATATGAAACCCACTACAGTTAATTTAGGAGTATTCAGCAATCCCTCATGTCAAACGACCACCACCTTCTCTACTGAATTTGGCTTAAAACTTATAGACGGCCGATCCATTTACATTAATGCTTGTACAATTAATCATTTAACACAACCCACAAAATATATTCCCCCATTTTTTGAGATAATAAATAGCACTTCCGAATTTTTGCCTCCCGCCGAAATAATATACCCAGTAATATTATTAGGAAGTGATTACTATTATGATCTTGAACCCACCCCAATAAAAAAGCTTCCATCGGGATATACTTTAGTTAGCACTCTTCTTGGCCCTATTGTGGCCGGTAAACCGTACTCACCTAGTAATAGTCTAATCCACAATACTAATTTTTGCTCCCAAATCGATGATCAAATACAACAATTTCTTTCCCTAGAAGGAGTCGGTATAAAAGAGGATCCCGGGGAAAACTCTGAAGACAAGGTATCAACCCAATTCGTTAAAGACATCAAATTTGTTGACGGGCGTTATGAAATAAAGTTCCCGTTTAAAACCGATCCAGCCCATTTGCCAATACCAACGAATTTTCCTCTATGTTACGGACGCTTGCGTTCTGTATTAAATTCCTTGAAAAATGATAAAACGCTTATTTCCAAATACCAAGAAATACTCACAGAACAGCTCCAATTGGGAATAATAGAAAAGGTTCAAAACCCAAATCAAAATTGTGTACCACTTCATTACCTTCCCCACCACCCAGTAATACGTCAGGACAAGAAAACGGTTCGAATAGTTTACGACGGTTCAGCAAAATTAGGAAAGAACCTGTCACTTAACGAATGCTTATTCTCTGGAACTAACCTTCTGAATGACCTTGTCGGTCTTTTATTTAAATTCCGCCTCCCTAAATACGTAATCACGGCCGATATTCAAAAGGCCTTCCTTCAAATTAGTATAAATCCTTCTGATCGTGACGTAACACGCTTTTTGTGGTTACAAGACATTTCACTTCCTCTCTCCTCGGCTAATATCCAAATTTATCGATTTGCCCGAGTACCATTTGGACTAATCTGTTCACCATTTCTCCTTGCAGCAACAATTCGCTACCACCTTTTAAAAAACAAATCCTCTCTATCACAAGAATTGGAAGAAAATATTTATGTAGACAATATACTTCTTACAGCCTCCTTTATAACAGAAGGAAAATTAAAATGTCTTGAGGCAACAAAGCTTTTTGCAACGGCAAATATGAAACTCAGAGAATTTGTAAGTAATTGCCCTGAAATTATACAAGACGTCCCAGAAGAGGACAAACTCCCCAGCTCAAAAATTAAATTTCTTGGTATTAAATATTGCCCAATCGAAGATAAATTTAGACTTAACTTACCAAACCCACCTGAAATCTCCAACCCAAAGAAATGCGACATTCTTTCATTTGTTGCATCAGCTTATGATCCATGTGGGTTTTTATCACCCATTTTACTCCCTTTAAAATTGTTTTTTCAATCTTTATGGCTAAATAATCTGAAGTGGACCGATCCCGTGCCCGAAGAAAAAGTAAATGAATGGAGGCAATTATTTTCCGAGTGGAAAGACTTAAATTTTTCAATTAAAAGATGTATATGTCCCGACCCCATAAATATAAAACAGATCGAATTACATTGTTTTAGTGACGCTTCTTCACAGGCCATGTGCGCCGCTATTTATTTACGTATCCACCTTCCCCAATCAATCCATTCAACTCTTTTATTTAGTAAAACAAAGCTTAAACCCGTTACAAAGAAAGGTCAAAAATTCACTATACCAAAAATGGAATTGGTTGCAGCTCTAATTGGGTTAAGAGCCCTTATTTATGTAAAATCACAACTCCCTCCTTCAAATGTGGATGAGAACCTGACCCTTTGGGTAGATTCATCCGTAGTTATTGGTTGGCTAAATTCCCGATTGCCAATTAAAGACATATTTATTTACAATAGAATTAAACCGATAAGAACCACACCCAATTTAAAAGTCTGCCACATACCAGGAAGTCAAAACCCCTCAGACTTGGGCACACGCGGAATCACAAAACCAAGTGAATTGTTTAAAAATGATTTATGGCTACATGGACCAAGTTGGTTGTCGTGTGCAACAAGTTCCTGGCCAAAAGAAAATGCCGAAATTCCAACATTCTCATCGAATGACTACAACCCAGTACTAGAAACGAAAGAAACACAACCGATAATGACATTCCACACTACACAAACAAAACTGACACCCCTAATGGAAATAAATAAATTTTCTCGTTTGCCAAAACTCCTTCGTGTTACTGCGTATGTTTTGAGATTTATTGCTTATAATGGACACCCTTCAATTTCCCCATTTTTGAAAAAATACCCAAGGATTAAGAATTTAAACATATCCATCCGAGAACTACGCTCGGCTTTGAAAATAATCATTAAACAAGAACAAGATTATTACCCTCCAACCGAACAGGAAGAAAATTCATTAGGCTTATTTAACGATGAAAATAATTTAATTAGAGCAAATGGCAGGTTAGGAAATAGTAATCTCCCACAAAATACAATATTGCCATTATTCCTTCCAGCCAACTCCCACCTTACAAAATTGCTAATTTATGAAATCCATATTTTAAATCATCATGCAAGCCCTCTTTCAGTACTCTCAATGATTAGAAGAGAATTTTGGATACCACGTGGCAGACGGGTCGTACAACACACTCTATATTTAAGTTGTCTACCCTGCCGCAGATTTAATTCTGTGCCATTTAACCGACCACCTTTTCCACAACTCCCAGAAGACAGAGTGACACCATCCCGTCCATTTTCCGCCATAGGGTTAGATTATTGCGGACCACTACGTTTAAAATATGCTGATATAAATAATCAAAAATTTTACATTCTTTTGTGGGTTTGTCTAACAACCCGTGGAATATGCTTAGACTTAGTCCCAAATCAATCCACCCAACAATTTTTACTGGCTTATCGTAGATTTTCTGCCAAATTTAGCCCTCCCACAGTCATTTATTCAGATAGCGCTCCAACATTTGTCTCGTTTAAAAATTCCCTAAAAACTTACCCACCAACTTGGAACCTCCGAGTACCATATGCGGCTTGGAGAGGAGGTCACTATGAAAGATTTGTGGGTCTAATAAAATTTCACCTCCGCCGCACCCTATCAACCGGAATTATTCCAAAAATTTTTACTTTTGAAGAAGCGCTAACAATAATAGGAGAAATTGAAAATATTATAAACCACCGGCCAATAACCTTCGATTCAACCGACCCAAATGAAATACGGCCATTACGTCCAATTGATTTTATACGTCCCCTAAACAAAAATATTTCCCCAATCTCCAATTTATGCCCACAACCCCACCCTCTCGAAATAAACAGTAACACAATTTCCCTTCAAAAATTATGGAAAACTTTAACAAAAACAAGCCAAAAATTTTGGAAACAATGGGCCCAAGAATATATATTATCACTCCGGGAAAGGTATAAAAAGTTGACAAATAATTCAAACCGGAGCCCCATCCCAGGGGAACTAGTGATCGTTGTTGAAAATTCCCCCGTCTCCGTTTGGAGAACGGCAATAATTGAGAAAATACAGTGTAATAAAGATAACATTCCCGATATTGCAACCATTCGATTCTCATCCGGCCGAAGAACAAATCGTTCCATTAGTCATCTTTGTCCTTTAGAAACAACTGATGAAATTAATAATAAAATAAATCTCACAGCTAATCCCACAAAAGAAAATAAAGAAATTACAACGACACTTTCCCAATAAACATAAATACAAACAATTTCTAACACTTTCCCAGGAATTTTTTATTAAAAATTTTTTTAAATCATTAATTTTTATTTATGTTAAAAATGGGAGGAGAGATTCAAGTTAAAGCATATAAAATCTCTCAACCTTTCAATTTAATTATCATTTTTTAAATAATAAATTTCTTCAATTAATTATGGGAAACATAATTTCTATTAATATTTTTTCTTTGGATTTTTCCGCTTATTTCCAACCAACTAAACCTGAAGGCCCAAATTGGGCTTATTACTCATCTTTCCTAATCCTTCTTGTATTAATAGGCTTAACAATAAATTATGTGTACAAACATTTAAAATTCGTCCATAAACAAAACCATAGGCAAACCAACAAAAAATCCAAAAGCCTTTCCCCTCATACAACAAATACTAGGCCGGTTAAAACTTTAATAAAACAATTTGAATTGTCTTCAATTTGTATAATATTTTTCCTTATTTTATTTTTACCACCCCCTGCCCTCCCATTTCCAAAAAGAAAAGGAAAATACACAATAAGTAAAGTCTTCAAAACGGTTGGAAAACCAACCGCAAAACTTTCGCTACCAATTCTGGCTAGCTCGGCCCTCTACTTCGGTATGGAATCCCTCTCCTCATTTATTCAAGAACACCCAGAATCATCGGCAGCCATATTCTCCCTTTTAGGCTGTTTTGTTTCCTTATTTATACTTCTTATTTTAAAATTAGCTACCTTACTTTATAAATATTTTTCTCGGCCCCAATCCCCTCAAATTGATCAACCTCCCCGCCCTCCTACCTCTCAATAATATAAAATAAATTTAGATGAAAACGAAAAATATTCGAACCCCTATTCCCCAAAACGAAATTTATAAATTACGAAAATATTTAAACTTTACTATTAATAATAATTCATCTAATTCTTCTCCCGAACCAATGTCTATAAATACTAATTTGGTGGCAACTACCGAATCCTCACTTCAGGCGGCCCCCACCGCTGAAATTTCTTCTAAATTTTCAGAAATATCAATTACCGCTAAACCAACCGCCCATCCACCAATCCTTCCTCCATCACCAACACCCCCACCAACCAACATGCCTGTGGATGAAATCCCACTGCCAATTCAACCACCACAATCGCTTGCGTCTCCGGAACTGAAAATGATTTTGGATCCCCCACCGCCTCCACCCAGCTCTCCCATCAAATTTCCAATCAGCCGTGTACGTGTGCTCCCTTCTGGCTTTGTTGAACGTCTCCCAGCATCAACCATTTCAAAAAATCAATTGGCCAAATTGCGAAGGAATAAGAATAAGAAATTTATGAAAAGAAACATTTCACACATTCCCCCATTAAACTCATTAAAATTTACGGTCCCCCCTGTTGTTGGGCGAAAGCCCCATATTATAACCAATTATAACAACGTAAACCCCAACTGGCCAATCCAAAATAATCAAAATCAATTTTCAGTTCCGCAACCCCAAGCTCCACCACAAAACACTATTGTTACTAACACCATGGTCCCCATTGTCTATTTGCCTAATAATCTTCTCCCCCTATTCAATGTCCAACCCATTCATCCAATTTTCGCAGCGGGACTGTCGCATCCTGCGAATTAATGTCAACTAATTATTTAAAATAACATTAAAATTATGAAATATATTAATCACTACTAAAATTTCACACACATATATTTTGAAATCCATTTTCCTCCAAAAACACTGGCTATAAATATATTGTTTTAACTTCCCTTTAATCACTCTTCAATAAAATAATTATAAAATATATTCTTCTGCTTTTAAATTAATTGTATTTTTTCTCTTGCGAAATAAACTTTATTGGATTTTGAATTAATTGAACTTAGAACTAGGATTTCTTTAAATATTAGGAAAAAAACCCTACAACCAAATCTTGTTTTCCATCTAAGGAGCAGTTAAGTTCCACATCCAATTCACAAAATTGTTCTTTTCCAAAATCTTCCACTAAACCCATATCCAAATCTTTTTCCACCATTAACTCATTTTCAACAGTTGGTTCAAAATTTTCTAAAAATTTTTCTTTTAAATTTTCCAATTTGCTTTCGTTTTTGGCCGAATCTTCGTCGATTGGCTTTTCGAAAAATTCCAAAATTTCTTGTGAAAATTCTTCTTTTTCAAATTTAATGTTGACCTTATTTTTGAATGATGGAGTGGGAATGTTTTGCTGTTTGTAACTTTTCTCATGCTCTTTCAAATTTTTCTTTTGCTGTGGGGAATTGGTTCGCAAAGTACCTTCAAGAGAACTTTGGTTTTCCCCAAAATTTTTCTTTTCCTTGGTAATCTCTTTTAAATTTTGCCCTTCGTTTGTAATCCCCTTATGTTGATGGTTTTTCTGCGGACTGTTTTTGAACTCATTTGGTAAAAGCTGAGAAAGAATACTTTGACTGATTGAAGAATAAGTTAAGGGTTCGTTAGTAATAGCCTTTTTCAAAGCATGGCTTGTCTGCTGCTCAATTTCGATTTGAGAGCCTTAATTCTTTTCTTGTCTGGCCAATCCTCTGTAGAAACTTTGAATTTCTTGAAAAATTTCTTAATTTCAAAAGATCCTTCAGTTCCATCCAAATCTGGAATTGTGTCTAACAGAAGATTTTCCATGTTTGCCAGTGACGCATTTTCGGAGACAAGATTAGGATTTTGTTCGAATGGTTGCATTGTTGGTATGAAAGGATAGGGGTATTGCATTTGGTGATAAAAACCATTATTTTGATGACCAAAGAAGATTGGGAAGCCATAAGGCTGCGAATTATTTATTGGCATATTCATTGGAGGGTAGACTGGGTAAGGCTGGAAGAAATATTGATTTTGTTGTGATGGTTCCATTTTTTTTTGAACGTTGAAGAAATTTCAAATCCTATCCACCGAGGCTAGAATTTGAAGTGAAGAAAATTCAATCCACCCACCGAGGGAAAACTGAATAAGATTTTTTTTGAAAAAATCTCAAAAAAGTTGTCAATACGAAAACTATTCCACCGGGGAATAACTTTTCAAAAAAAAATATTTGTTGTTGTTGTTGCAAAAAAATTAAATTCCTGGTCCACCGGTGGCCAACGAAGATCAATAATAAAAAGTCAATTCGTAAATAAATTAATTTCTTTTTCCCACAAAGAACAACCTCTGCCTCAGGAGCGCCAAGTAGTAAATAAAATTAAATAAACTCTCTTCTTTTTCTCAATCAATTTAGACACAAATACAAAATAAAAAAATCCTTTTTTACTTTTCTTTTCAAAACAAAATAAGAACATAAAATACGAATGAACGAACAACAACAACCTATGGGATAGAAATGGGGTTTACATTAAAAGAGGGGAGAGAATAATTGGATGGGGTCAAAATATGGGGAGAGAACGAAAGAAAAACAAATGCTATTTCTTTTTAGCATCACACACTTCCTAGTTTCAAAATACTTTTCATTCCCAATTTCTGATATCTAGGTCTCAGTTTCCAAATTATTCCTGTTCTAGAGATACCTGCAGCTTTCGGGCCCGGCTTAATATTAACAAATTTTTTAGCCAATGTGCTGCTAAAAGCATGTATTGCTTGGGCTGATACTTGTAAATATGGAGTATCTGAAGAGTTAATTTACGATTCTGAACATTCTCGAAGTGGTTCGTGTACACAAATGATATGGGCAGAAAGTTTTAAAATTGGTTGTGCCTACATTGATTGTCCAATATATAATTATTTTGTTTGTAAATACAGTCCAAAGTTGGGATTTTTTAAACTTTTTTTAGTTAAACGAGAGGAATAGAAATCAAAAATGAGTTTGGTCCAATAGAAAAAAGGACGAAATCAACGACTAAAAAATTTGGAGCTGAGCCCTCCCCTTCTATAAAATATCTCCTTTTTTATTAAAACTAGAGTAGCACGCCGAGCCTTCAGGGGCAGGAACGTCGGGGATCGGGGTTTGCCGGTGTAGAGCTTTCGGGGTTCGTGTTGGAGTTTCTGGGGGACGCTATGCTACCCTAATTAGAACTAATATATTAACTCGTCTTTGACTATTGAGAAACGTGGACATCCAATAAAATTTTTTTAAAATACCCTTTGATCCGCCTCAGATTTCTAAAATCGAATAATTTCTAAACAAAAGTTTAAAAATTTAAATTAAATAAAAATTTGCAGAGGGAATATTCCTGGAGAATCAATTTACCAAAAAGGAAGTCTATGCACAAAATGTGGATATTTTGGATGTTCATATGGATATGGGTTGTGTTTAGTTAAAAATATAAGTGAATATCCTGACGATTAAATTATTTAAATGAATATTTAATAAATTAATTTATTTTACAATCCAAGTTTTAAATTTAACTTGTTTTACAATCAAATTAAAAATATTTATTTTCCAATAAAAAAAAGCTCGTTTGTAAAAAATTTTTCAAAAAAAGCTTACGACACCCCCGATTCCCAGGACGTCTCCGTTCCAAGTACTAAGGAAGCCCAGCGTTGCTTAACTTGCCAGATCGGACGGGATGGCGTGCTTTCAACGTGGTATGGTCGTAAGCAAGAGTAACCTCTCTTTTATTAACTATATAGAAGAGAAAATGGCAAGTACAGTATTCTCCCTCACAGACCAATATTACATATTTAAATGCTCAAGTGAAAGATAATGTTTAATTATCATTTTCTACCTCCATTGGAGAAAGTTGAAGCCAAGGTTTTTTTGGTGTGAATGAAAATCCCCAAAAGTATAAAAAATGTGAAGGAAAATTATGAAAAATTTTGTAAAAAAATATTTGAAGTAAATATCAAATAAAAATAATTAAAAAGAAAATTTTAGTTAATTCATTTATTCAATTAAAAAAATAAAGCAAATTTTAAAAATTAAAAAAATATTTTTAGTTAGTTGAGAATTAAAAACAATTCTTCCACAAATTAATCCATTCCTCCATAAATTAATGTTCCACGTCCACGACCATCTTGCGAATCTAAAAATGATTTTATTCTCTTTAAGGTATTCAAATAAAATACTAGAAATTGTTCAAAAGAGGAAGGGCGGAATTTTTTTTACCTGCAAGGAAAGGAAAAATGGAGACGGATGGACTAGGACAGACAAAACACGGACTGACATCAATTTCTAAAGCATTTCCGTCTAAAGGAGCTGATCCGCAAATTAATAGTTACCCAACTTTTTCGCACAAAACAGTAACGATTAACGTAAAAATTACATACTTAAAAGTTTTTGATTTGTACAAGTAATTCGGTTTGAAATACGGAGAACTCCATCAAGTTGTTGTCTATTTAAATTCCCATTATTTACAATTTTTTTAAGATTGTTTGCAATTATTTTGTTGGTGTCCAACAATTTTGAAATTTCCTTTCGGCCCATATTCTAAAAAATAAAAAAGAGAGGTAAAAATTTGAAAACAACTCTACCTTATTTTTTTTAAATCTTAATGGAAATTGGCTTGTTGGATGGAGGATGTTCCAACTGAAAATAATTTTAAAAATTAGAAAAAAAATAAAAAAAAAGTTAAGAAGAAACAAGGTTAAAATATTTTTGCAATGAAAAAAAAATCATATTTTTATTTAAATTTTTGTTAATGGGATAAATTGTCTGAGAACAGCACGAGGGAAAAGGACGATTCAGATCGGCCGATTCAGTATCAGCCTATTCAGTACACGGCCAAAGGGGGACGTTCCCACTGATAATTCCAACTTCAACTAATGCCAACATTATAAGGGGTTGGCATTATCTGGTATTGGTATTATATGGTGGAGACAAGGGGGACGATTCAGTATTCCCATCCCTAGTAGAAGACTACATCGCAGGTTCTGTTTAAACTTTTCGAATTCCGGAAGCCCTAATATAGCTAGATCAACGAGCTGTTTGAATCGGTCATTCTTGGATTGGCGATATCGTTTTTACTGACCTAAACTGGACCTAATTTAATATTCCCGAACTGAGCTATAATTTAAAAATGCTTAAAAGACATATTGCCAAAAAATATTTTTAGCGTTTTTAAAAATTTTAAACTTTTGACTAACCCAAAATTTTTAGAGTCAATTGATAAAACATTGTCATAGTTACAATTTACAATTTGTGAAAGAACAAATCCAAGCAAGCCATTATTTTCCATAAAAGCTTGATTAGTCAATGAAAGTTGCTAAAAATAAATATTGCTTTTGGAATTTTCTCGAGTTTAAGTATTAGATAAGTATAACGGTGATGTTGCAAAAAGAATTTAAGGCTGTTATAGTATACCGGTAGAAAGGTTTCAATATAAGACCCATACCTTTCGATTTGTCTTGACGAGCAGAGTTGAACGGTACCACTTTTTTCCGGAGATGCCGGTGGACCGAGTTATAGGTCCTTTAAAATCGAAAAACCAGGGTTTTGCACAAGCGCCTCGCCTACGCGTTTACTTGACCATTTTGAACTGCTTAGAAGCAAGATCTCGAGCTGATTTTGGTGTCATTCGACTCAGCCTAAAGGATCTATATCTCGGTCCACAGGCATCTCCGGAAAAAAGATTGGTACCGTTCGGCTCAGCTTGGCGAGATGAATCGAATGGTATGGGTCTTATATCGAAACTTTTCCACCGGTATACTATATGGAATTAATAAAGGAGGTGGGAGCAGGATAAAATAAAAAAATAGAAGAAACGAGCCAAAAAACAAGGTTATAATTCCCAGAAGGTTGATCACTAACAACTATCAGATTCAAAAGAGAGCAGCCCTCTGTGAGGTGACCTTCTTGGTCAGACCCTCTGATTTCTGGATTTATAAGCTAATTAATTTTTAACATTTTCACCTTATTTTTAAGGTTTTTTAATTTTTTCAAAACTTTTTTAACATCCACATCATCCACACTAAGCAATTTCAATTGGTTAGTTAATTGATCCAACTGATCTTTACTTAAAACAAATTTTGAGGAATTTGTTGAAATGAGTTGGTTGTTGGGCAATAAATAATTGGGGGAATTGTTTGTTACTTTCATTTTTTAAAGTAGAAAATGATGAAACAAAGTTTTGATTTTTTTGTAAATATTTTTTGTTGTCAAGAAAAGTAATAACTAAATTTACTGTAAAAAATTTTTTTAATTAATAAGCTAGTATATAAAAATTAATTCGAACAAAAAATATTCTAAAGCAGCGAAGGCAAGTATCAAGTAGGGTTGTTGGAGCGGGTGAGGGGCAAAATGAGGTCTTTCCAAAACACGGAACGACAAAATACGTACCTACAAAAACACGGAACGGCATAAGGCGGAACGACCAAAACACAGTCCTCGTTTTGGCATTTTGGTCGTTCCGCGTTTTGGTACGACCTCGTTTTGTCGCTCCGTATCCGTTCTAGCCCGACACGGTTGGCGCCCATTTAACCGAATCGAAAACTTGGAGTCAAAAAGCGGTCATAATTGAGGATGTTGGTTAATAACCGGTCGTTTACCTGAAAAGAGGGATAAAAAGCCAAAGAACTAAAAAAAACCCGACTTTTTCCCACTCGTGATTTAGTAATTATTAAGGAAAAATGAGCACATAATATTTAAAAAAATTAATTTATATATTGCAAAACATATGGGTAAATAAATGCCATTTATGTCTCCACGCCCCTTTTTTCACTTCTCTAGGCAAATAACTGTCAGATTAATATTTTTTGAATTCTCCCCTTTTCTGGATGAATAAAAGATGCGAAAATGACCGAAAATGAAAGGGGCATTAATTTAAATGGAAAGAAAGGGAGGAATTATAAAAAATTTGTTTCGATAGAGAATGGCAATTTAAGAGTAAAAGATTTCAAATTTAATCTATGAAAGATGCTTCAGAATAAACACGAATAATCTGTTGAGTTTTAGAAAGTTTCAATTTATTATTTTTCAAATTTTTAATTAGATATTAACCTAATAAAAACTCTAGCTTAAAAGTACTAAGGAGGCCTTTTTGAATAAGTAAAATTTAATTAAAAAATATTAAACTGAACATTTGACTTAAAAAAAATTTTCTAACGAAAAATTTTCTAAAAAAGCTTACGACACCCCCGATTCCCAGGACGTCTCCGTTCCAAGTACTAAGGAAGCCCAGCGTTGCTTAACTTGCCAGATCGGACGGGATGGCGTGCTTTCAACGCGGTATGGTCGTAAGCGAGAGAAACTCTTCTTTTATTATTTATATAGAAGAGAAAATCTAAAATAGAGTGTTTCCACACAAACCAAATGTTAATTAATCCAGTTGCTAATTTTAATTTTTGATTACTACTCGTTTTCTAAATAAAATATCAAAAATATAAAAACAGTCAAAAGAATTTTATTTTAATTTTAAAATACAATTATAATATGTTTTTTAATTAGTCCCGTTACTAATCTTGTAGGGTTAAGCGTGGTAAGGAAGAAATGGAGGGAGGAGAGAGAGAGGAGAGATCACTGACCAGAAAATCAGAATTTAATATAAACGAAAAAAATTATTTAAAAAAATATTTACAGGAAATTTAAAATATATATTCTGATTTTCAAATTAAAAGTAATTTTTTGAAATTAAAAATATTTTTAAAAATTTCTAAAAAATTTTTTTGAAATTTTTTAACCTCAAAAAATTTTTCGAAAATTTCAAAAAAATTTTTAATTATCAAAATTTTTTTCCAAAAATAAGATCTCTAAAAATTAATTAATTTTAATATATTTTAAATTTCAAAAATAAAATTATATATTTATTTTTACATTAACACAATTTTAATTTTTCAGGGTAATTTGTGGTATAGGGGGAATTCTTTTAAAAACTTTTTGTTTAAATATGTCCTCAATTAATTTAAAAATTTTCTTTCTATCACCGGTAGATCTTCTCAATTTTTAAAATTTAAATTTAAGCCATTCGTTTATGCGCGCCTTGCACAACACTCAATTTTGAATTTGCATGGCCTTGTAAAGGCTAAAAATAAATTTTATTTTTAGTTAAAAATTGAAGTATTTTGGTACGTTTCGGCGCGACATTGTTACGGCGCGAATTAAAGAATACACTAAAGTAATGAACTTATGACCACGAAATTTTGCACTAATATTCTTGAAAGTGTTAGCTATATTCACTATAAATTTCAGAATTTTTTGTAAAATAGGAAAAAAGTTATGGTCAAAAAACTAAAAGAAACTAGGCATTTCCAAGCAAAATTCTGATATTTTTGACCAGAATTTCTGAAATACATAACCAAAAATTCTGAAATTTTCAGACTAGCTAGATAACATAATCAATGATATCTGAGCAAAATTTAAAGGCAAAAGGATGTCTTTAGACTATTTTATGAGGTCAGAAGTGAATGACACTTTCGCGCCGAAACGTCCCCTTCAATTAATTAAATTTCAAAAATTAAATAAAATTCACTTCAATTCCAACATAAGGGGCTTCTTTAGTTCCGTGTAACATTAAGGAGAATTTTTTCAGCCATCCAGTATGATGTTTTTGTTGTTCAATAGGTGTTGATTTTCCGCTTTGGAAACGAACAACTAAACGCCATTTTCCTCGAGGATTTTCCCCCCAAGTATGTGTTGTCATAAAAGGCCAATTTCTGTTGAAAAATGAATTTATTTTGGAAAATTTAGAAAAAAATTTACGTAAATCCATCTTTAGAATCGTCGTCTTTTGGGCGTCGGGATAACAACATTGAAGGTGTTCCCATTGGACTAATTAAATATAAAGTAGTGTCTCCACGTCGGGAAGTGTTTAATGAGACGATTGCCTTAATAAATAGATTTTGAAAATTAGTTTATTAATTAAAAAATAAAATTAAATTAAAAAAAAATTCTTAAGGAAAAAGCATATTTATGGGAACTGACGTCCTTTTAAATTTTATAAGTTAGCCAAAAAGGACCTAAATTCCTGAAATTTTGCAGAGATATAGTTAATACTGTCTACTAACAATTCTGAAAATTTCAGAATTTTTGGCTGAGTAAATCAGAAATTCTGGCCAAAGATATTGAATAGGAGATAACAGAAAATACCGTATCTGTTCACTTGTTTCTCTCATAATCTCTGAAATAATAAACCAAAAAGTCTGAAATTTAGGGAGTTGTTAGCTAAATATGTTGGGTATAGCTCTGCAAAATTTCAGGAATTTAGGACCACCTATGGCTATTTTACAAGAGTGCGACTACAAGTGACCAACCGTTATTCTTACATTACTTATTTCTTTTATTAAATATTTGTTCAAAAAGAATTAAAATATATTTTTTTTCAATTTTCCAAAAAAATCCACCTGGACATGTTCTAAGAAGTTAACTTCAGTAGAAGTCCCAACACAAGCATCAGTATTTAATTCCAAAACTAAATCTCCAGTTGGTGGAATTCTGGTAGGGTGTTCAATTGTTCCAGCTTCACAGTGGAAACGTGGGGGCATTGTTTTCCATACCTTTGCCATTAAAACAATTTCTGCTGCATCGAGGACTCCATAACTAATTTTAGAAAATTTACTTTTATTATTTTAGAAAATTTTTGAATTTTTTTTTTGAAATTTTCTAAAAACAAAAAATATTAAATTTAGGCATGTTTGAGTGAACATAGCTTGCTTCGCGCAACTATACCTTCTATAAAGTGAACCTAAAATCTTGAAATTTTGTATAGATATATATAAAAGTGTTATTTAACACATCTGAAAATTTCAGAATTCTTAGTTAAACATTTCAGAAGTTATCGAAAAAATCAAAGAAAAAGAGAGATTTTAACAGTGAAATTCTGATATTTTTGACCAGAATTTCTGAAATAAACTTTAAAAAATTCTGAAATTTTTTGTAATGTTAGGCAAGATTTTTTTGATATCTGTGCAAAATTTGAAAGCTCAAAGTTAACTTTTGTCTATTTTATAGGCAAAAAACTGAGCGCTACTTCAAACACAAACTGGCTTCAGATAATTATTTTTTTCATTAAAATAAATTTAAAAAATAACCCAAATAAATGGTTATATTCCAACCCAACACCATTCATTTGCCATTCAAAATGTGAGCAGTTTGGTAAGCCTTTGTATAATTGGCGAGTAACTCCTTTGAGGTTTAGAGGTGGTAATTCACGGCAACGTCCATCAAACAATGAATTACGTGAAGACTTTAAAGAAATAAGAATTTTAAAATGGAGACGAAGCTCATTATAAATAAGATGAATTTTGGGGGCTGGAAAGATCACACCTTATAATGAGATGTACATTAAATAGAGGGTATCGCTTAACAGCTCCCTCCACCAGACAACCAATTAAAATTTAAAAAAGAGTATCCTAAATAGAGGTGTATCTATTTTTGGGGATATCCTAAACAATGCTTCATTGTAAAATAAATTTTAATTACAGTCAAAACAGTCAAGTGTTGCAAGTCCCTCCAACTCAAATTCGGATTTGCCTCCAAGGCCAAAGCAAAAACGCCAGCAGCTTCTGGAGCAGCTGCAGAAGTGCCAGAATGTGAACGAGTACAGCGACCGTATAAATCTGTTGTGGCAACCCCACTTTCCGGATTTCTACCTCCATTGGAGAAGGTTGAAGCTAAGGTTGAGGAACAGCTTCTAAAAGAATTTTTAAAAATTTTCAGAAATTTTCCAAAAAACCCACTCATCATAATGTGCATTCTCTCCATTATTTATAGCAGAATTAATCGAAATTGTCCACATACTGGCTGCATAACCATCACAATTACAATCATCATCCTCTCCTCCATCTCCACTTGCCCAAACAAAAATAGAGCCTAATCCGTTTCTTCCTTCATTTACTCCTTTTACTATTGCACTAAAAAATTAACTTTTGAAAGATAAAAAATATTTTTTAACAAAAAAATTTTCAAAAAAGCTTACGACACCCCCGATTCCCAGGACGTCTCCGTTCCAAGTACTAAGGAGGCCCAGCGTTGCTTAACTTGCCAGATCGGACGGGATGGCGTGCTTTCAACGCGATATGGTCGTAAGCAGAGGAGATGCTTTTTTTATTTATTATATAGAAGAGAGGTATTAAAAGAAAGAAATGAAGGCCCCTTTAAAAGTCCAGGATTGAAACAAAAATTTTTATTATCCAAGATTTTTTTAATTTTCATTTTTAATTTATAAAAATGTAATCACCGCATTGTAGCATTTCTCGGTCCATCAACAGTCTTTCCATCATCTGTCGGTCCCCAACTTGCCGAGTAAATGTGTATTTTGTTTGGTTCGTGTCCCATAGAGTTAGCCTCTATTAAATCAGTCATGTATGGCTGGTCAAGCATTCGTATACCGGCAACTTTACTGTCATAAGCAACACCGACCTTTTTAATTTTAAATTAATATTTTCCAAATATTTTCCTCTAATTTTGTCCTTTTCTCATAAAATTTTGCATAATTTTTATAAAAAAATTACCCCGCAAACTCCATTATCTCTAGCTGCAGAAATTTCACCTGCACAACGTGTACCGTGCGAATTAAACCTGTTAATTATTTTCAAAAAATATTTTTTCTCTCGATTTTTCTTTTTACAGTCAAACATCATTATAAGGTACTTCTGGGGATGAAACACTCCTACCTTATAATGAGGCGTATGTTAGATAGAGGGGGTTTCTCTTATAACGAGCTGTATCTTAGATAGAGGGTATCTCTTATAACGAGCTGTATGTTAAATAGAGGGTTTCTCTTATAATGAGGCGTATGTTAAATAGAGGGTATTATACAAAGCATTCTAATTCCGGGGATGAAACATTCTTACCTTATAATGAGGCGTCTGTTAGATAGAGGGTTTCTCTTATAACGAGAGTTTCTTAAATAGAGGGTATTCTACTAAGTATCCTAATTCTTGTGTGTCTTATAATGAAATTCGACTGTAACACAACGAACCAATCATCGGTATAACGTGGATATGGATAGGGATCATTAGAACTAAAATCGTAGCTCGCTTCAGCATTAAAATTTAATTTCAAGTCCGGATGCATATAATCAACTCCATCATCCATTATTGCTGTAGTTATGTTTTTGCCTGTATATCCAAGCGCCCAAGCCTTTTCTACGTTCAAATCCAACCGGGGTTTGCCTTGGGATTGACCGTCGTTTTTCAGGTACCATTGGTATTGATATAGTGGATCAGAAGGGGAGTGAACTTTAAAAAAGGGGAGGGATTAGAATATTAATTTTTATATTTGACTTAAAACAGCCCGCTGTACGGCTACAATACAACAGAACTTAGCTTAAGAACCTTCGTCAAATTATTGTAACCGTCGTTCAATGCTCTGGGGAGGGGGAGGTAACGATATAACAAGAGTCGCAATTAATTAATTGGCTAGCATTGAAAATCTGACTACATATTTATTTAAACTAAGGTTGAAATACTTAAAAAAATTGCCGTTTATCTTAGGAAGAATAATGCCACAGAATTTTTAAAATAAAAAATGCCCTTACAACTAGCATTAATTTTTAATAAATTAATTTTTAATATTTCTATACCTGCAGTAAAATCCAATTGCTCTTGAAGTCTGTCAGCTAATGGACGATAACCACGTTTGAGTCGTTTATAACCTTTTTAATTATTTTTGAAATATAAAATTTTTTTTATTAAACTACCAGTCATTTGTTCCACATATTTGATCTAAAAAATAATTAAATCATCTTTAATAAAAATCATTTGATCAAGTTTGCGGACACTCGCTTACTAACATAATTTGTCTATATAAAGTCAACTCTAATTCTTATATTTTTGGTTAGCTACTAAGGGACGGTGCCCCCTAAGGGATACCTTCTATTTAGGGTACACCCCAACGTACCGCGAGGCCAACGTATCACAGAGTTATAACTTCGTTCAAAATGGTCGAATCCGGGACGCCCTGACATGGTTCGATTCAGCTCGTCGAGATGCATCGTACCTTACCAAGGCGTCCCGGATTTCACTATTTTGAACGAAGATATAGCTCTGCGGTACGTTGGCCTGCTCCCTTCTATTTAAGTTACCTCTCATTATAAGGAAAAATTTTCTTTAGCCTCAATTAAAGTGAGGTCTGACTTGAAGCTAACAATTAATAATTCTAGTAAAAAATCAGAAAATTTATAACAGACTGGCACGAAAATAATTGAAATCTTGGTCTTGTCCGCAATAATCCGTCCGCAAATTTATCAACACAAAAATTTATTTTAAAAATTCCTTACGTGAGGATCGCGTGCCAATTTAGTATGGTGGCCTATTGAACGTCGAGTTCTAGCATGAGAAAGTGCGGGTTGGACAAAATGATATTCTGAATCAGAGCCGAGAAGCTTTAAAAAATTATTTTAAAAAATTCGAAAATAAACATACAGGTCCTCGATTAATAAATCCATTACGTTTAGCAACTTTGTGTGCGTTGTGAATTCCAGGTTCGTTTAAATGTACAAGAAAATGATTTGTGAAAACCTTTAGAAGAAAGTTTTGTTAATCTTTTCCTAATTTTTTTAATATTCTCTTAATTAGCCTCACATTTAGGGGTCAGAAAAAGTTCAGATGGGAAAAAGTCCGGATATCCAGATCCGAAAAAAGTCAAATCCATATATCATGTAATTGGGGAATTCCCAGGATTCACAACCCTACCCACATTCCAAAAAAGTATCAGGTTGGATGATAGGGATAAATGATAGGGATAAATCTGAATGGAAACCGGGCCATCCTTCTATTATACATTGTCAAAACAACCCTAATAGAGGAGAATTGCTCCTCAACTAATTAAAAAGGGGAAAATAAAAAACCGGGGAAACCTTCAAGATTCGTTCCCTTCCCAGGAAAAATTTTAAAAGGAAGCTGAAGGAGCATTAAGCTTATTTGAGTGAGCCTTGAATGCCTATATTATGTTATGTCCATAAAACTGGGAAAAAACCTAAAAACCTAAAAAACCTACTTCAATACCCAACGTATATTCACTCATTAAGGGTATTATCAATAACAATGTTGACACCATTTTTGTAAAAATAATAATCGGATTTGTTGCTATTCCACCTCTGACATGGCTATTAGAAGGAGGTGGCATTCTCTACTAATTTTCTCTCCTTAAAGGAACGTGAATTTCGAGAAAAATGAAAAATGCGGGGCCATAAAAGCAAAATAAAGGGAAAAACCTTTTTAGCTTTACCGGCACGGTAAATAAAAAAAACGAAAAAAGAGAAGAAAATGCCGCTGATATTGAAGGGAAAATGGCACAATGTTTGAGATAAAATGAAAGAAAAGGAGGAAAATGCCGCTCGCGTATGAATAAAAAATAAAAGAAAAAGCTATGGGGACAAGCGCGCATACAAAGGAAAAAACGTCAACAAAGGCATAGAGAAAAGAATAGAAAAATTATAACAAAAAATGTTTTAGACTCCTTTTGGTCTTGGAAAACCTTTGAAATTCTTATTAAATAAATTTCTAAGAATTAAATTTGTAAACAAATTGATTTAGAGGTTGGTAAGATTTGAGAAAAGTAGTGTCAGGTTTTTGTCTATAAATGAGCCAAAAATTGAGGTAGAGCTATGAAATTTTGCAGAGATGTAGTTAATAGTGTTATCTAATAATTCTGAAAATTTCAGAATTTCTGGTTAAGTATCTCAAAAGTTATGGGTGAAAAATTGAAGTAAGTCTGCATTTTTCAGAATTATCAAATAGGCGCTACCTCTTCAACCATATCTTCTGAAATATTTAACCAAAAATTCTGAAATTTTCAGTATTATTAGATAACACTATTAACAACATCTTAGCAAAATTTCATATCTTTAGACACTCTTCTGGCTATTCTATAAAATAAGAAGCAAACGTTGTTTAGCAAGAGAAAGTTTTGCTTCAACAAAAGAGTTTCAGGCACAGTTTAGAGGAAATTTATAAGGAGGGATACGGTATGAGAAGGAAAAATAAAATTTAATTTTTTAGGCCTCCTTTAAGCTACAAATTTTATTAGTAACAATAAAATATTATTTAAATTATTTCAAAAAATTTATGACGAATTTATTTAAATAATCGAAGACCAACCAAAATTTTTATTTCTTCCTTGTGAAGCTCCTATAAAGTTGACTGACACCAAAAAACAGATGGGTAAAGGGAAGATGTTTTAACGTGAAATGGACAGGAATACTTCTTTTATGGCAAAACTACTAGCCTTGTCTATCGATTTTTAAAAATGCCAATGTTAATGCTTACATAGCTTCAGGGCATAGAATATGTAGTTGCTTGAAAGCTTTGACAAAATTGTGTATGTTAAAGAGAAAAGAAATTTTATCAGATGTTAATACTACAAATTGAGGGGGGAGTACAAACATAAAGCTATATACACAAAAAATTGTGTATATTTCAATAAATGAAATTTTAAAGAAAATAAAATTTAAAAAAAAATCGGTGAAGCATGGGACATATTTTTGAATGAAAAAAATATTTTTGGGGTTTGGGTTAATTCATATTTTTAACACGGGTCCAGAAAATCTCATAAAACACTTCAGAATTTGAACAGAATATTGGTATTGGAACATGTAGAGACAAAGCACAGTCAATACTATTCACACATTAGTTAAACACCCCCATTCATTTCACTTATATGTAGTAAACAAATTTTAAAATAAAATTTTTGAAGGTCTAAAATTATGTAAAAAACATAATATCGACATAACAAATTGAATTTATTACTTGTAAAAGTGGATGATGTTTTTACATTCGGACGGTGTTTCACATTATCTGGGGCTACCGAAGGTCATTAGAAAAATTATTATTATCTCAAATAATTACCCTCTCCAGCGAAAGGTGAAGAAATAATTTCCATGGGTAATTATTTTAGCAAATACGCTACCTCAATTTATCCAACTTCTAAGATATCATCAACTATCTTTAATAACTACTCGAAAAAATAAATATCCTTTTATCCCCCCTTTCCTTCAATTATTTATTTTATCAAAATAAACTTTAATTCCAATTTTTAAAAAATAATTTTTGTACTTTCCCCTCTATTTATCTGCTTCTTCCAATTTTTCTTCTCCACGTTTTTATTTTATTTTAATTTTTACACAACTTTGTTTTGGACTTTAAACTTTTTTCAAGCGTCTTTTTTCCTTTTCCAATGATTTCTTTTTTTATTTTAATAATTTTTAATGCTTCTTCTTTTTTATGTTTTTAACGTTGGTTAATCTCTAATAAGAGGAAAAGGCTTAAAAAAGGAAAAAAAAATTTTTTTCCTTCTGAAAAGCCACGCATGCATGTTCCCCCCAATCTTCCTTTTTCCTTCCCCTCTTCCTCTTACATGAAGGAAAAAATTTTTTTTTCTTCTTCCTTTAAAAATTGATGTATTTTAGCATTAAATAAATTAAATAAAAAAATGTTAAGCATTAATTCTATACGTTCTAATAATTAAATAAAATTAATAAACGTGCGCAAGGCGCATTTCGGCGCGAGACACTTACGGCGCGAAGTTAAATTTTATTAGGAAGAAGTGGTTGTATTTTCTTGAAATTTTGCAGAAATATTTTGGAGAGTGTTGACTAATAGTCTTATAAATTTCATATTTTTTGGTTCAAAATTTAAAAAGTTATGGCCAAAAATGCAAGAAAAATAGCTTATCTTACCCCAAAAAGTGCGCATTTTTTATTATAATTTTCCAAATACCAAGCCTAAAATTCTGAAATTTTTGCTGGGAGTAGTTAAGAGTGTTAGAAATATTTGTACAAATTTTTATCAATTTTATTATTTTTTGGATAGTATAGGACCGCGCCTTAGCGTCCCGTTCAAGCGTACTTCCTCATTTTCAGTGGTTACGCTTGGTTGGAATTTTGTCTTATTTTATTTAAAAAATATTTGTGTAAAAGACGAGAATTTTGTATTTTATAAAGAAAAGGGACCAAAAATAAATTTTTAATAAATTCCCCAATTTGTAGATAGATGATGATGAAAATTTTGAAGAAGGGAATTTGGGCGTAAAAATTTTTTTTGGTAAAATTAAAGGGAATTTTTTTTATAAAAACTAATGATTAATCAAATAAAAATGTTTTAAGGTATTCCCCAAATTAATATCATGTAATTTGCAATTGGAAAAATTGTGTTGATTTTGCAAAAGAATTTTTGCTGATTTTTGATTGACTAGAATTAAATTAATTAATTAACATTACAACTTGTTTTACAGTTGTAAATTTCAGAAAAACATTTAGATTACTTTAGTTTGACAAAAAAATTATTTGTAAAACAAGTTGGAAAAGCAATGTTTTACAAATTGTTTTTCCCAAACTTATTTGATTGAGGTTTATTTCCATTAAAACTTGTTTTAAAACAAGTTGGAAAAACATTGTTTTGCAACATGTTTTGCATCCAAACACTCCCAACATTATTTTATGTTTTAATTTTAATAAACACAACAACCTTTAATAATACCCTCTCAATTAAAATATTTAAAATCCTTCCAAAAAATATTTATTTAAAAAAGATAAAAGGCTTATACAAAAAAAGATTATAAACAAAATAAAGACGAAATAAAAATTATTTTTGAGAAAGATAATTTTGAGAAAAGATATTTGATGGAATGAGGAATAAAAAACAGAAAATTTTTTAGAAAAACATTTAATTTATTTTTAGTTTTGTGAATGACCCGAAAAAACAACGAGAAAAACAAATTTGAATTTTGTTTTATTTGTTTTGTATTAAATTGTTTTTGTATAAAAGATGAAGAAAATATAAAAGACCTGAGGAGTGATACATATTTGTGTTTTGTTTAATTTAGAGTTCGAACATTAAAACTTGTTTTAAAACAAGTTGTTTTTACAAACAAGTTGTAAAAACAAGTTGTGAAAAGAAATGTTTTTGCAACTTGTTTTGAAATATATTTTTCCCAACTTTATTCAATTTCTGTTTTTAGTAAAACTTGTTTTACAATTCAAGCTTATTTTTTTATAAGGCTGCATTATAAATAAACTTAAAACTTGTTTTGCTTGCTTGTTTCTCCCAAGTTAGTTAAAAAGTTTATTCTGGTTTTAATTGTTCTCTCATGTTTTTAAGCTTAAAAACATGTTTATAATATTAAATCTTAAAAACAAAGTTCGAACTCCATTTTAATTTACATTAAAAATAGCATAAATAGCTGAAAGATACTTAAATGCCGTTGTTCCCAAATTTTAGTTAAAAAATATTTAAAAATTATTTTTAGTTAAACAACGGCAAAAAAATAAAAATTAAAGGAATTAAAATTATTTTTTTATTTGATTTTTTATTTTTATTCACCTCAAAAAATTTTTAAAAATTAATTATTTCTCTTCTGCTTTTGCTTTGCCATCATAATTGCCATCAGCGGACACGTGGCTATTGCTGGGACACGAAGGAATTCTTGGTCTGCCAATTCCAGTCTCCATTCACACGGTGCATTGTCCCCGTAATGTCCTCTAAAAATTTTTTTCATTATAAAAAAATTCTTTCTTTTCTTCCCCTAACCTTCCTCCTCCTCCTCCCCTCATCATCAAAACACGAAAATGAAGAGATCCAACACCATCCAATGTCCAACGCTGTTCTTCCCC
Organism: Meloidogyne enterolobii; assembly: GCA_963681835.1. Classification (NCBI taxonomy): domain Eukaryota; kingdom Metazoa; phylum Nematoda; class Chromadorea; order Rhabditida; family Meloidogynidae; genus Meloidogyne; species Meloidogyne enterolobii. Next base: position 4,649,940 of record CAVMJV010000004.1, on the reverse strand, counting down.
ATCATTCACTCTAACCGACCACTGGCCATGTCCACAACGACTCGAATTTTTTGCACAAAAACTTCCTGTTGGAGTGCCGGTTGAAAGAAACAATTGAGCAGAATCACCTAATAGAAACAAGATTTCAGGAAAAATAAGTTTCCGGAAATTTTTTTTTAGAAATTTAGGATTGTTTTCCTGAAGAGGCTCTTCTTAGAATTTTTATTGTACAAATATACGACAAATTAATTACCGCTAGGAGAACGAATTAAGAGACGAACACAACAATTTTGTTGTGAATTGTTGTTGTTGTTAAATGAGGAAGAAGAAGGCTCCAATGAAAAGTCTAATTCAACCTGAAAATAATTCAAGTTTAATTAAAACAAGTTGGAATTGTAATTCAAGTTTATTTTAAATGTTTGTTTGTATGTTTGTTTTAATGTTTGTTTTAATGTTTGGTAAAAATTAATGAGATTATTGTTTATAAATTTAATTCAAGTTTAATTAAAACAAGTTTGTTTTGAAAAAAACATTGAAGAATAAAACAAGTTTAACTACTAAGTTTATTTTTAGTTAGGGTATAAACAAACTTTAATTCAAACATTGTAAAACAAGTTTATTTTCAAGCTTATTTAAAACTTAAATTACAATTTGATTAAACCTGATTTGCAGGCGCAGGACATATTCCCAAAGCATTAGACATTTGCAAAAGAAAAGAAGAAAAGGGAGAAGAGTTGTTGTTGTTGTTACCACCTGTGTGGGCGGGGACGTTTTCTTCTTCTTCATATTCTTCTTCATTTTTATTATTTCCTCCCCCTCCATTTCTTCCTTTCCCCCATTGCGCACACAAAGAAGCAGCCGTGCGACGTAGTCCCTGGGTGTGGGAGGCGCAGGATGTTGGTGAAGTAGACGGGGGCACAACAACAGACCCATTCAACTTATTATTGAAGTTGTTGCCATTGTTTAACATTGTTGGGATTAGAAGAAAATTGTTTATATTTTCTTCTTTTTCTTCTTCTTGTGCCTTTTGTTGTTGTTCTAAGGGGTTTTGTTGTTGTTGTTTTTGTTGTTGAATAAAACGACAACTAGCACCAGACAATAGCAGCATGAATAGAAAGAAAATAAATATGTGTGTTTGTATTTTTAATCAAAGAGCTCTAAAAAAAGAAGAAATGTTTAGAAGGCTTTTGCCATATTATAAGGGGGGCCATCACACAAAAATAAAAATAGTGCTTATACAAAAATAAAATAAAAACTGGTTAAAAAATAAGGGGAAAGATGGGAGGGGGGCTTTCTGAAGAAAAAATAAAAATAAATAGAAGACGAAAAATAATTTTTATTTTTGTGATTGTTTGTGCTTGGTTATATTAATGTTTTATTTTATAAAAAGGAGGAAATGTTTTTTTTGTTGTTGTGTGTTTTTGTTTGGAAGAAAGGTCAATTTACCTCCCCTTCCTTCCCCTACAATTTTAAATAAACGTTTCCGGATTTTTATAAAAAAGGAAAAAATAAGTGAGAAAATTTAGAAAAAAAGTACTTTTTGATTTTTTAAAGATTTCTTAGTAATCTTTTAATTATTGAGAAAAGAAAAGGTAAATTAAATAGAAAGAAAAAAATTGGGGAGTTATTTGGGCGCAGGAGCTATTTGGGCGCGAGCATTTATTGGAAGACTAGAAAGGGGGTTTTTATTGGAGAGTGGTTGGTGAGGATTTATTTAAAAAGACAAAATATGAATATTAGACTTGCTCAACTAATTTTGTATTTGGGGGAGCTTTTGGGGAGTTATTTGGGCGCAGAGCTATTTAGGCGCAGGCATTTATTGGGCCCGGACACTTGACTAGAAATGAGGCTTTTATTGGAGAGTGGTTGGTGAGGATTTATTTTAAAAGACAAAATATGAATACTAGACTTGCTCAACTATTTTCTATAAATTATAATAAAAATTAAAAAATATTATTTTTATTTCAAAAATAAAAAATACTTAAGTTGGTGCGCCCCTTTTTCAGTATAGTAAAATTTTTCAAGCCCCAAAAGTGTCTTTAAAATAAAAGTGTATGACTTTAATTATTTTTTTATTATTTTTTAAAATTATTTTTCATATTTATTTTGCTAAAATCTGAGAAAAAAATTATTTCTAGACTAATACACAAAATAAAAAGCCCCCCAAAACCCCTCCCTCCCCCCAAAACCCATTTCTCTCCCTTAATACCACCCAGTATTAAAATAAGTAAAATGTGAAATAGATATAGTGTATTTTTAAAAGAAAAGCTCACTTTACTGGGTTAGCCTTTTTGTGGCCCTTTTTCTAGCTTTTCCAATTGAATCGATGTTGGGAGAAAATTAAATAAAAAAATAATGTTTTTAGTTGATGACGATGTGTGGGGGGAATGACGGCAAAAAAATGATGTGATGTTTTTAGAATTATATATATTTTTTTGTTAAATATATATTTTTTAGTATGTTTTAAATAATAGTAATTTTGTTATAGTCTAGCAGATTCTCTAAAATGAAAAAAGAAATTGTAAAAGCATGGAGATGAAAGAGGGAAGTTGGAAGAAGTATGAGAAAAACCACTTGGCACTGCGAGACACTCATAAATTAGCCCATATTGAAGCTAGAATCATCAAATTTTGCAGAGATTGCCTCAGTAGTGTTGGGTACAATCCCTCAAAATTTCAGAATTTTTGATTTATTATTATCCAAATTATGACCAAAAATGTCGGTTTTTCTGGTAGAAATTGCAACTTTTCGTTATTTTATGATTATAATTTCAGAAATATAAAATCAGAAATTCTGAAATTTATAAAAGAGTTAGTAGAGACGTCGAAACAATTTTATAAAAATTTTCACGTTTCCAACTTAAACCATTAACCCCCCCTATTTTATGCCGCGCCAAAACACTTTCGCGCCCAAACAACCCCAACCTCTTAATAAAAACGTGAAGTTTGGTGTAAGAGAAAAGTTTGGGGGGAGATAAAAAAAAAGTTTCGAGTGCAAATATAAAAAAAAGGGTTTTTCTAGGGAAACCTAAAAATAAAAAGAGAATTTTCTAGAAACTATTAAATTAATAAAATAATTATTTTTATTTACAAGAATTAATCTTTAATTCTTTTTTAAATGCAAAAAAAGAGAGAAAATTAAATAGGGGTGAAGAGACTCTGCAAATTAAAATATAAAATATAATTGCTGATTTGTATTAATTATTAATTTAATATATAAAAATTGCTGACTTGTTTAATTACCAGAAAATTGACTTTATAATTATTTTTTAATATCAAAAAGTAAAAGATAAAAATGAGGGGAGAGCGGTAAAGAGAGTCTCGAGAGGGAAGAAAAAGGGAAATAAAATGTCTTTATAATTTATTCTCGTTTCTATAATCACTCTTTAAGAGACTAAATTATTTCCTGAAATCTTCACTACTTTTTAAACAACTTTTAGTCTGCAAAAATTTTTTTGCGGACTAAGTTTGCGGACAAAAAATTTTTGCGGACAAAATTTGCGAGAAATAACAAAGTTCCAAGTCTAAAGGATCCTATCACTCCCCCTCCATTATATTCATTTTTAGTATTACTGACGATCTCTTTATAGGAAGGGATAATAAAAACAAGTTTCGTAATTGTTTTGTTTATTTTGTTTAAGGGTCAGTTTTTGACTAGACGGTCAAATTCCAAAATTAAAAAAAAAATTTTTAAATAAATTTTAAAAATTAAATCACAAAATAAAAAGTAAAAAGTGTAAAAATAAAAATAAAAATGTCTCGATAAAAATAAAAAGTAAAGGAGAAAGAAGTACTTTTGTCTATGTCCAGACAGCCCACCGCCTTTATTTTTTTTTTGCTTTTTTTTTGCCCAAAAAGAAAAAAAATGAGAAAAAGATGAGTGACTGCCCGTCTGTGTTATGCCTTTCACGTGCAAAAATAAATTTTTTTTTTGTTTTTTTATTGATTTTATCGAGAGTCTTGTGTCTGGGGGAGTAGAAAAAGGGTCCAAAAATAACCAGACTTTGTGCAAGTGTGTGCAAAGAAAGGAGACTTTTCTTCCTTTTTTTTATTTTTCGTTTAGTATTACACTACAAATTTTTTCTTGCATTTGCTGCTTACTTCCAATTTATATCCAGTTTGGGGAAAATATCAACAAAAAGGTTTGGGGGAATGAGTTGAGGGGGGCTTGCAGACAGTTTACCTATTTTTAAAAAAATGAAGAGAATACAAACTAGAAGTAAACCAAAAACTGAAATGAAATTAAATTTAGAATACGAAATATGAAAAAACGAAACTGCCCCCTCTATAGACTAGGTAGTTAATAGAGTTCGAACTTTACACTTTTCACCCCGACGGATCTGGTAGCCGGTTTTTTCCTTTAAACTAGAGTTGCACTCCGACCCCGTACCCAGAACCCCGTCTCTGTTCCCGAAAGATTTTTTCAAAATTTCCTCGGCACAAACCCCGCCCCGAAACAATTGGAAAACCCCGTACCCCGACACATCCGCCCCCGAGCGTTCGGGGTGCAACCCTACTTTAAACTGACCAAGCCCTTAACTTTTACCTACATAACAGTTTTATTCAACTAATTTGGAGAAATAGTTGAGCTAATTACTGGCTATTCTAGCCCAGAAAAGAAGTTATAGGATGGAGTGACATCCTTAGGTGTCCCTTTCCTCCCTCCTTTTCCTTCCAAAGAGACAAAATAAATGAAATTAATTTTGGGTGGTACAGATTGGTATATTTTTGTGTGTCTATTTAAATGTTCGAGTGACTAAAATTTAAATTTTGGTCTATTAAAAGGTGTAAATAAAAATATTTTTCTTTTCCAATTTATTTATTTATTTTTTTGGGGATCGTAGATCATATGGAATGATTATATCAAAGTCGAGGGCATAGTCTCATTACACAAAAATCGCAGAAAGATTAAATAATAAAACCACAATAAATAAATAATAATTACATAATTTTTGTTCCTTATCGAAGAGAAGATAAGAAAAGAAGGGACTTGGAGTAGAGGGAAGGGAACTTGAAGTAATAGTAAGGGAACATGAAGTAATGCGAAGAGGCATTAAGTAGAGTGAAGGGAACATAGAAAGTAATGTGAAGGGAACACATGGGGTAGTGTGAAGAGAACATAAGAAGTAGAGGGAAGGGAACATGGAGTAGTGCGAAGGGAACATAGGAAGTAATGTGAAGGGAACATGAAATAAGGTGAAGGGACATGAAGTAATGTGAAGGGGACATAGGGTAGTGTGAAGGGAACATGGAGTAATTTGAAGGGAACATTAGTAATAATAAGGGAAAATATAAGAAGAATAAACTGAATGGATGGAACATTTATAGCCTTTTCTTCCTCCTCCTCCTTTTATCTTTTAATCGGTACATTAAATACTCTCAAACTAGTTTATCGAAAAGATTATTTTTTAGGGGAGAAAGGCACGTGAATATCTTTTATATTTAAACATCCTTTTGAATTGAGGGGGAAATGAGGGGAGGGTGGGAATTGAGGGGGAATTGAAGGTAAGGGGAAATTTTAATTGAAGAGAGGTAAACTTGTACAAATATTTCAAAAAGGTTTTCAAGTTAAAATGTCACAAACAAACGAAAAAAGACGTATTTGGAGAGGGACTTTGACGTAAAACTCTCTATACCTTTTTGACGCAGTTTGAATTTTTTTTTTATTTTCCTGGAATGAATAGGGAAGAAGATTAATAATAAAAAATATTATTTTTAAGGCATTAAAAGTACACATAAACATTTTTTTAATTTATTCCCACACACGCAGGCATATTTTTAATCCTTAATATTTGAATTTTATTTAATCCAAGCCTTGAGGCATTCCTTACATGTTATCACTTTTTATGAATCACCTGTTTATCATAAGGGGTTTTGTCTGGTCTTAACTTTTGGGAAGCTCTATCCCCCTCATTGAGAAAATTCCTATTTTATCCCTCATTATCCCTTATTATCCTTCCTATATTTTTTATTTAAACATTATTTTGAATTGAATTGTGTGGGGGAAATGAGGAGAAATTTAAATGAATAGGCATCTTTCTAATCCCTAATATTTAAATTTTCAGAACCTTCCTATTCAATACCTAGGAATCTCATTCCTATCCTCTCTAAAAACAAAAATTTCTGTGTTACCACAGCTGTAAAATCCCAGACTTATCTTTCGATAATCTCGGCCTTATTCCGATTTATCCAAATTCTCTAGTAAATTGAGATTAAAAATCAAAATAAATTACGTATAAGGAATGGGCTTTCTCCTAGAGTCGGCCGGTATCGGCCGGTAATACCAGTTTTTTGGAATCCCGATACCAATTTTTCTGATACCGATACCAAAAGGTAAACCCCCAACCCTACTTTCTCCCGCCTTCCGTCCGCCAGAATTGCGTCTTTTGGCCCTTCCGCTTCCACCTTCGCCTTTTACTTTTTATTTTGTTCCGTTTTTTCTACGTTCCGTCTGCCGCTTTTAAAAATTTGGCAAGTCCCAGTCTTGAAATGCATGTGAGAAAAAAAGGAAACAAGATGGGTAAGAAACAAATTTAGAAAGAGTAAAAAATGTTACGAAATTTAGTGAAAAAAATAGAAATTGAAGAATGTGGTAGGAAAATATTGAGAAATAAAAATGAATATTTTTAAAAATAAGAAAATGAGAAAAAACATAATTAAAAAGTAGACAAAAATAAATAAAATATTTTTTTTCTTAATGCTTACTAAAAAAAGTAAAATTTTAAAAAAATTACTAAATTAGGAGGGGAATTTAATTTAACAAAATAAATAAGAAAATAAGTAAACAAAAATAAATAATAATTTTTAAAAAAGTAAACAAATTTTGAAATTCCCCCAAAAATATATTTATGGACTAAAGGAGCAGGACAAATAGGCGCACACAAATAAGCGCCATTTTTTCGGCGCAGCATGTTTTCGGCGTTTAAGGAAAAAACACATAAACACACTAAACGCCGAAAACATGCTGCGCCGAAAAATGGCGCCTGTTCGTCTGCGCCTATTTGTCTGCGCCTATTAGTCGTGTAAACATGGACTAATGTCCAATGTTTTTTGGTCTAAAAATGAGTGAAATAAACAACAAAAAATTTATTTATTTATTTTTATATGCACAAAGATTGTGTCACCTTTTAAACGCCTACACACGTTCCTTTAAATAAAAAAAATATTTTTTTTCTTTTTATTTTTTAATCAATTCTTCCTCGGGAATATTCGAGAAGGGCCAAAATAAATAAATAAAATGAGTCATTTTTTGAAAAAAAATTTTTTGTCAATTTTTGGATTTTTTGGTGATTTTGGGGGGAATAATGATGAAAATGACCAAAATAAATTTATGAATCATTTTTCAAAAATTTTGGAATTTTTGAAAAATGAGGGGAATTCATGATATTTTAATGAATTTAATATGAGAATTTTTTAAATTTATTTTTAAAAAGGTTATTAAACGAAGGGGGCATTTTTGTGTAAAATGTGTTGAGTAGAGAGTGTCAAAGTTTGCCAAATTAATTAATTAATTGGTATTTATCAAAAATCAAAAAATATTATTTTTTGATAAATTTAAGACTCTGAATAGGGCAAAAAAATTTTTTTGAAAAAATTAGTGATCAAATAATTTGTTTTTTAATTTGTTTTTGATAGAGAATTGGTCTGGGACCAGTCGTCAATTTTTAAAATTGAAAGTATTTCCTTGATAAACTTAAATAGGGGGCGGCTTAGCCTATTCTAGAATGGTGAATAGATGTGGATCTGTGTTCCTAGAGGCGAAATTAATAAAATTCACTCGACCGTTTGATCGAGCACAAGACTGAGCGGAAAAATGTAAAAGGAAGAAGCTTGTGATTTGAACTAACTTCTCCGATTGGCAGTCTTTCCCTAGCGTTCTTTGAATTTTATAGTCAGTCAGCGTGAAATCATTTAGTTTTCCATGCATTTCACTTACACAAAAATGGCTTTGAATTAGTCCAATCAAATTTAAATAAATCCAAAACCATAAAAATGTTTTCAAATAAAAATCATCTTTAAAAACCACAAAATTCTTATGGGACATATATTCTAAAAAAGGGGGGAGGGGGAAGTGTGTACACGCCCTGTAGAAAATAACTTGGCTCAACTCGAGTTTGTTACTCCATTAGAGGCTTACATGTCTAATGAATAGTGCCCGGCGTCGGACCGGCCGTATATTCCTGGATCCGGGTCCCAAAACCGCGTTTTTGTCTATTTCCGGATTTTTCCAGCTGGATCCGGTCCGGCTCTAGTTGCAAATCCGGATCCGTGCCCGGAAACAACGTCCGGGCACTACTAATGAAAGTTTTGAGTCCAATTTAAAAATAAAAAAAAAATAATAAAAATAACTTATTATTCACACGAAGCAACGATTTCAGGCAATAATAATGAAAAGAAATAAACTAAGTAAATAGTCAACTGCTTTCTAAGGTATAATTTGGAAAGGAGTCAACAAATTAAAAAATAACAGAAATGGCCAAAAGTTAATTAAAATGGTCAGGGTTGAGTTGAAGTAGTTAGTATATATTGGAGGTATTTGTTAAATAAATGAATAATATTTTTCATTAAAAATGGACAGAAAAGAAGATACATCAGAAAATTAAGGAGAGAGGCTTATAAAACACATAAAAGTTTAAAAAATTCACGTGACAGTCAATTAATTATATCACTATATTTTGAAAGAATTTTAATATAATAGAGTGGGGGAAATGAAACAAAAATTTGGTTAAAAAAATTTTTTTTGAGGAAAAAAAAATTTTCTTGAGGAAAAAAATTTTTGTTAATGGGAAAAAATTATTAAGGAATGAGGAAATAAAAATAAACAGTCAGCTGAACATTGGTAATTTTGATCAGTAATTTTTTGAATTTTTTTTTGGTTGTTAAAAATGGGAATTAGTAATATATTTATGGGCAATTAAAATATTAAAAGACACCCACGCCTAAAAATAAATTAAAAATAAGGAACATTAAATTAAAAAAAAAAATAAAAAATACCAAGATTCAGACAGGAGGGCATTAGAGATTTAGCTTAAAAAATAACTACAAAAAATATTTCGCCAACATCTAAACATAATTCACGATTCCCGGGAATTGCTAATATTTAAAAAACCCCCGAAGAAAATCCTCCCCAATTTTAAGAATCGAGTCGGCTAGTTGTATATTATGTTGTATATATTAGCTATGTTGTATATTAAGTATAGGATGGATGTCCCGATTGTGATTCTGGTCCCGTTCGAAACCTGGGGAGCTGGAATCATTTATTGTAACTTGGACTAGACATAGCCTTTAAAAGGAAATGTTTGGGCTGGATTAGAGGGATAAATGTGGGGTATGTTAGATCGGTATATGTTAAAAATGAAGTTATTTCGAAGCTGAATAACTAAGAGAACGAAGTATTTCTGTGGTAGGATAACTGAGAGATTATAAAAAAGTCTTCCTCATACTAAAATAAAATCTTCTTCCATTTTATGCTGAATATATACGGAAAAATATAAACCGGAAAAAATAAAAAATTAAAAAAATAAATTCAAAATTTAAAAATAAAAATATTTTTATTAAAAAAATATTTTTTTTCTTTAAAAAATATTATTAAATTTAATAAAAACAAGGAAAATAAGAGTACAAAAAATAAAAATAAAATTTTTTTATTAAAAATAACACACAAAAAATAAATAAATCTTTATAAACTTGACAAATTGAATGATGTAAAACCCAAAAAAAATTCGAGAAAATAAAATAATATTTACTTTTTGGTTTTGCGTAGGTTGTATGTAAATATAAACACTGAAAATATTTTTTATTGAATGTAAAAACACAATAAGCAAATAGAAACTTTAAAACGTGTTTTGCTCAGGTGAAAATATTAATATGTATTATAAAAAGGGATTAGAATAAATTTTAAATAATGTTTGACAAACACGTGTTTTGTCATTCTAAAACATTAAAACATTGATTGTAAAACATTTAAAAATTTTTAAGGTTGTATTAATTAAGCATGTTTGTAAAACATTCCAACTTTGTTTTGAAAACATAGAAACTTGAATGTTAACAAAAACATTAAAACATTGTTTGTAAAATATTTAAAACTTTTTTTAAGTTGTATTAATTAAACTTTGTTTGTGAAACAAAAAAATTGTTTGAAAAACATTCTAACTTTGTTTTGAAAACATCCAAACTTGTTTGGAAAACATCCCAACTTGTTTGGAAAACTTTAAAACTTGTTTATGTTCAAGTTTTATTTAATCAATTAACGTAACATGTTTTGTCTCTTCAAAACACTAAAACTTTGTTGCGAAACACTTTAAAAACATTATTTTTGTAAACATGTTGTATTTCTTTAAAAACATGTTTTGTTTCTACAAAACTTAATTATGTTTCCGTATTGTATTTTGTAATATATGTTTTGTATTTTCTAGCTGAAAATTCTCGAGATTAACACGGCCACGAGAATCCACAAGAGTAACCCACGATTTTTTAAAAAGATTAAAAACAACACGTGTATCCGTTAAAGCAAACTAAAAGTCAATAAAAAATAATTTTAAAAATATTTATTTATTTTTTCTCAATTTATTGCTCAAAAATTTAATTTTTTTAATGATGATTATGATGTCTCCTCCCTCTTTGTTTACGCCTTCCTCTTTGTTTTCTGCTTTTGTTATTTTGTTGATTTTTTGGTCTAAGCATTTTATGCCAATCTGAGAATCCGATTGAATCGGGTGGGAATGAATATACCTTTTTTTGGAAATTTTAGAATTAAATAAAAAAATATTTATTTAATTACCTCCATTACCCAATGGGAGTAAGAGTCACGAGAGAGCATTTTTCTTGGAGATTTTGCGTACCTTTATTAAATTGAAATTAATTTTAGAGAAATTATTTTCTAGGTTTTTAGGTTCAAGGATTTTTCATTTTCTTGCTAAAAAAATTTCAATTCTTCCCTTAATTAATTTATTAATTTAACCCAGTTTGGGCGCAGGAACGTTTGGCGCGGACTATTATAAATCAGTCTAATGATCACCTTACTTCCTAAAATTTTGGAAAGTTATTCTGAATGGTCTTATCTACAATCTCTAAAAATTTTAGAATTTTTTATTTTGTATTTTCCAAATTATGAGCAAAAATATTCAACCATCCAAGGGTAAATGCGCATTTCTTGCCTCTTTTAGTCCATAACTTTAAAAATAATTAACCAAAAATTCTGAAATTTTTATTTGAGATAGCTAAGGCCCTTTAAGTTATCTATGCAAAATTTCATAGCCTAAAGTGCTCATTTTTCAATTTTATTTACATGCGCAAACTCCCCCATCCAATTTATTATTCAAATTTTTCTCTCACCTGTCACCGGGAAATTCAATGAATAATGTCCAAGCTCCTTTTCTATTGACCTAGACAGAAAATTAAAAATATATTTTAATAAAAAATAATATTTTTGTATTGCCTGATAACTATTTGTAAATATTTGCCCAGGCGAGATGTGAAAATCAACTGTGTTGTCTACGCCAAGGAGTCGAAAGAATATAGCTTCACTTACATTATGATTTCTTTAAAAATAATTTTTTAATAGATTATTTAATCAGTTAATTATAATCTTAATTTAAATTTTAACTTTAGTAAGTAGATCAAAAAGTTTTCTTATTTTTGGCTGCTTAAGACTCAGTGGAAAAGAATGCTTGGGGAAAAGAATGGTTGTTCTCCTTAGAGCGCGGCCTTGTAATAATTTTTAAATGAAACCGAAAGCGATGAAATTTTGTAAAGACATCCCTAATAGTGTTATCCAGTCCCATTGCAAGTTTCAGAATTTTTGGTAAACTATTTGAGAAATTAAATTCAAAAATTCAAGCTTTGATGCGATAAAAGTCGAATTTTTTGTGTTAATTTTTTGACCCTAACATTTAAAATAGACAACCAAAAATTCTGAAATTTTGCCCAAAGGTAGTCTCCAATATTAGAAAAATCTCCAAAAAATTTCATATTTAAAGGTCCAGGATTTTTTGAGATAAGGAATTTAAAGTGTGCGTGTTAGCGTCCTCACAACAATCTTTTTGTTTATTTTTTGACCCTAACTTTTAAAATAGCCAATCAAAAATTCTGAAATTTTGTTAAAAGGTAGTCTCCAATGTTAGAAAAATATCTGCAAAATTTCATTTTAAAAAGTCCAGGATTTTTTGAGATCAAGAATTTTAAGGTGTGGGTGTTAGCATTATCCCACAGCCTTAAGCCCTCAACAAAAATAAACTTGGAAACAAATTCAAAAAAATTTCAAAAATTTTTTAAAATTAATTTTACCTTATAGACAAAGTTAACCAATAATATTTGGGTCTATACGTTCTATTAGGATCTTTAAAATCAAAATAATCGTCATGAAAGAAATGGGCGGCCAAATCTTCTGGGATTATTAAAAGGCAAAAAATAAAAATTTTAAAAATTATGGAAGGCCAACAGAAATAATTATTTTTATTTAATAAATTTAATAATTTTAGTTGTTTTATATTAGGCAGCATTTTTACTTTTTATTTTTTTACATGCGCAATGTAATCATAAATTTTATTTATTGAGAGAGAGAAGATGGCAGTGAAAAAAGGAAGAAAGTAGAAGAAGACGAATGTAGTAATTAATTATTAAAAGCTGTAAAAATAAAAGAAATATTAAATTTAAATGGTAATAATTGGAAATGGATAGGATTTTGAGGGAAGGATTGAAGGAACAACATATCCGTCCCAAGCTTGAATGGGTCAGGCTACACAAAACCTGACCTAAGAAATTTCCTAAAATCCGATCCGGATTTTATCAACTCGACCCTCCCTGCCCTTCACTCAGGCACAAAAGGCCTTTAAGTCCAATACCAATGTTGAGGTTAAATGTAGATTAGATAGGTGCACCTCAATTTAGCACATCCCAGTCTAGCTAAGTATTTTTAATAAGCCTAAGAATAGAGTTGTCGATTCTTGGAAAATCTCCGAATATCCGGAACAGACAGAAAATACTCGTTTCTTCAGCTCGGTTCAGTTCTGAACCGACACCCTACATAAGAAAGTCTAATCTAGACAATAATGGCCATTATTGGACGTATGTTTTCGAGTCATATGTATCTAATGGTATCATTTTAAGGTTTATATGTGTCTCTACGATGGACTGACCTATTTCCGGCTTTTCAAGCCTTAATTTAGATGATTTTTGGGAAGAAATCAAAAATCCTCTTTAATTTTTAATTTTATTTTTGACAAAAAAATAAATCATTTACCTTTATTTAACAACAAAAACAAGACAAATTTAAAAGTCAAATAAAAATATTCTTTTAATGGATGAGCACATTAAAGAGGCCAAAAAAGACGTTTAAAAATTTTAAAATTAAAAAAATGGGTGCGCAGAAAGAACAGAAAAAGGTAAAAAGACGTGTCAAATTGAATGGTGATTTAAAGAAAAAAAAATAAATTTTAAAAAATATTTTTGTTGTTTAAAAAAATTTTTTGTTGATAAATGCTCTTAAAAATTAAGAAATTTAAAAAATAAAGTGTTAATCCAAGCTGAAATTTATTTTTAAAATTAAAAGAAAAATTTTAAATAATGTAAGGATGATTCACTTAGAGCATTTAAAACGCTTAGGCGGGGGTTAAACGAACTAAAAGGATATAAATGAGATAAATGAGAATACATTAGTCTATGCCAACTTAATGGAAGAGCTCCTGTAAAATGGAGAGCGATTTTAATTTTTAAAATCCTTTTAAAATTTTTTAAAAACTATTTTAGAACCTAAAACACTTGGGAAATTAATTTAAAAATTAAAATTAATTTTTTGTTAAATAAATTCATATTTTTAAAAATTATTTTTTTTTAATATTTTTAAGCTCGCGGCGAATCAAGGGGTACCAGTAAATTTAAATTAAATTTTTTTTTTAATTTTGATAATAAAAAATAATTTTTTTTTATTTTTCTAAATAGTTAAGGATGCCAGTTAGGTTAGAAAAAATAATTTTAATTTTTTATGGCCCTTTTAAAAAATTAAAAAAAAACAAATTGCATGTCTGTCCCTCCCAGCATGATAAAAACAAAAAAAACAAAATAATAAAAATATCTTTAGGCATTTTTATTTTTTAAAATTTTGTTCTAGATAGTTGCTGGGAAAACGAATTTAGAAAAAATTAAAGAAAAAAAATTTTTATTTTTGAAATTTATTTTGGCGTTTATCGGGTTTATTAAACGACAAATTTAATAAATTTATTAAAAAAATTTTTTAGGGCCGCCAAAGAATTTTTAATGAATTCTTAGTAAAATGTTAAGGATTCAAAATGATAATAAAGAATTAATTAATTTAAGAATTTATTTTAAATTTTTAAAGCAATATTTTAAAGAGGAAAAAATTTTTTTAATTAGAAATTTAATCAAAAATCAAAAATAAAATGGCTTTTAGGACAAAAAGAGGCAAATTTTCAACTAAAATAATAAATTTAAACAAAGTCAAAAAGTCAAACAAATTTCTTTAAAATAAATTTTTATTAAAAATTAAATAAAAAAATCTACACATCTACACGTCACCTCCCAAAATTTAAAAGAAAAAAATTAATTGAAATAATTAGTTGAAAAAAAATTTATTTTAGCAAAATTATTTTTTCCCCGTTTAAACTTTTGACTTTGACAAATATTAAAAATGATTATTGTTTAGTTTTGGCTTGCAAAAATTAAATTTTAAAATTAAAAAAGAAAGAAAAAAAATATTTTTTAAAATTTGGCCAAGAAAAAATTTTTTTATTTGAAACATTTAATTTTTTAAAAATAAAAAAGCAAGGAACAGAAAGTAGGGGGGAAAGAAAGCGAAAAATCCCCCTTAACAATTTATCGTTCAAAAGTGGCCCTTTTTTATTTTTTCTTTTCTTTTTTCCGCATTTTGCACCAAAAGAGTGGAAAGAATTTTAAGCGATTCTCGAGAGTTTTTACATAAATATTTTTAGTTGTTGGTCCCTAGAGGAGGGCCAATAACCACTAGTAAATATTAAAAGTGCGCATAAAGACAACAAGCATATTAAAAGAAAGGAACGTATTGAAGGAAAAAAAAAGAAAATAAAAAGGAAGGCCCAAAAGAAAGCAGAAAATAAAATAAATAAATTGTTTGTATTTATTTTAAAAATATTTTTTATTAATTATTTAAAATGTGCGCAAAAATAAATAAAATATTTGCGGACATTAATTTAAAAGAATAAATCAGAATTTAATATTTAAAAAAGAATTAAATCAGAATTAATAAATAATAAATAAAAATAGACTAATTAACTATACTAAGTTAATACTTTTTGTTTACAAATTTTCATTTTTAAAAAGTGAATTTTTATTAAAGCGAAAATTTTTTAATGTTAACTTAGAGAAAAATAAACAAAAGACTTTAAAAATAAAAGAGAAAAATAAAGAGAATAAAATTCTCTAACACAGCCGCGTAAATGTTCTCTTAGCACTTTTTCACAAAGAAAGTTGTTTTCTCTAATTTTTGCTTTAAATTTAACTGTAAACAATAAACAACCAGCCGTCCGCCATTTAATCGCAGCATTACCGGCCGTGTGCCATATAATCGCACACACTTATTGCTGTAAATAAAACGCAGCCATTATATCGCAACTATGAAACTTTAATAGAGCACCTTTTAAGTTAGCACAATTTCCAGACCCAAATACAGTGGATTTAAGGGGAGAAAAAAGATAAATAGCTGGCGACTTTGGTAGTAAGCGGCGGTTGTTAAACAGTTATAGATTTATTATCGCAAAATTATTTTTTAATAATTCATTTTTTACAAACTATTTATCTTTATTAAACCATGTTAAATAGTTTTAACAGTAAACACCGAAAGTTTGACCTCTCCGCATTTTTATGGTTTTGTGATAATTTAAATTTGTTAGGAATTAGAACAAAAGTGTAGTTCTTGAACAAAAACGGACCGGTTTTGTGTTCTTTTCTATTTTCAAAAAAAACTATATTTTAAGAAATACAAATTTTTTGAAAAGAAAAAACAAAAATTTTACAAACTGTCAGATTTTGGATTTACAGATAGCTTTTGAATCTCCTTAATCTCAAGAAAATGATTAATTAAATTTTTATGAACGCGCAGAAATTTTCGTTTTATTGACTGCTTTTGTTCTGTTTAGGTTCGTTTTTTCTGATGTTTGTTTGTTTTAATTTGTTTTTACCTTTTAATTTTGTTCTGATTTTAATTGTTTACCATATTTCTACCGTATTTAGTTTAGAATAATGTTATTGCCAATTCTATTAAAGATTCGATTTTGTTTAAAAAAGGTATCTACAGAAATCATCAGATATTAAGGCATTCACATAAATCTGTTTTTGCGAAAAACAAAATTAGGAGGGGATTTTGAGGGGAAAAAGGAAGAAGTGAGAGCAAGTAAAAGGAAAAACTCAAAATGGAAAACAAGATAAAAGAGGATTAGCAAAAACAACAGGGGATTTCTTGGCAAAATAGAGATAGCAAGAGATTTGTATATAATCAGATAGAACAAGGGTGTTGTAGGTTAATAGGGAACACAAGAGTTCCGAAGGAATAAACAGAACGGCATTAATATAGGGTGTAACGGAGAGATTACTATGTATAAACAGAAAGAACAAGGAATTCGTGGATAATAAGGGCTAACAACGTATTCGGGGATTAAAAGGGATCACAAGGGATTCAAGCAACTAAGAGGAAGATCAAGATATTGGGGGTACAAGGTAGAAACCAAATGTCGAGGTAGAAACCAAATGTCACTCCCAGCCGCAGAAAAACCTTTTCGCTAGCAAAAAAGAGAAATAGCTATAGTCCAGCAGCTTTTCTAAAATATTAAATTACGAAGTAAGGAAAGTAGTTTTTGAGTTTGTACAGAAACAAATTACATCAAATATTTGGTCAAATTTGGATATATGCTTCTTAATTTTTGATATCCGTTCAACCCCATGCAAACGTTTTTGATCCCTACAAATCGTCTTTTATCCTATTTTAAGTGTTTAGTAAAATATCTGTTGTTTTGGAGGGAAACGGGAAAAATGCAAAACACAGGCGAATCAAATGTCTATCATTTTCTTGCAACCTTTTCAACCAAGAATCACAGAATAACAACGAGTGCCATATCGTTTTTGAGTTATAAAATTTCCGGGCATATTGATATCGTGGATATTTAGGGATTTGGAGTGAATAATAGGACTTATAGAGAAAACAAAAGATAACGAAGGATATCAGGGGATTCTTCCTAATATATCCATAAAGCCTTCTTGATCTTATTAAACTATAAAGGCAGAGTAAAACTATCAAGGCAGATAAAACTACCAAGACAGCAAGCATATTAAATGTCTTGATCAAAGAAAAAAGGGATGGATAAAATAAAATTAGACAATAAAATCCACAAATCCAAACAACTAGAGAGGCGAATTTTGGATAAAAAATTCAATAGTACAAACGATAGCTCATTTAAAAGAGCTCGACGGGTTGAGTTAAATGACATCAAAATCAGCACGATAAGATGATTCTGAACAAAATTATGTACAACTTAACATTCCTTTAATAAAAGTTTTTGTGTTGCTACTGAGGGTAGGTCGGCATTCAAAGCATAGAATAGGTAAAAAGAAATAGGATTAAGTTACGAGCCCAGAACCCAGCGACCGTAGACTAGAGATCGGACCAAACAAATATTTGGTCAAATAAAATCAAATATTTGACCAAATTTTATTTGATTTTATTTGATCAAATATTTGTTTGATAAGTTTCTGAAGAAATTTGATTTTTTCAAATATCAAATAAATATCAAATAATTTGATCAAATATTTGTTTGATGAAGGTTTGAAAAATCAAATATTTGATCAAATATCAAATAATTTGAAAAATTATTTGATTTTCGTTTTTAGCCTGTAAGATGGCATATTTTCCTTATAAAATCGATATGATAACCGAGATTTTTGCTCATGGACAAATTATTTATCGTATCAGAACATATCGCGATGCACATGATATCCTTATATTACTTCATAGATGAGTCCGCACGATTGAGTCATCTTTGTATAGTAATTTAAAAGGGATGTTGGGGATTATCAGTGATATTGACGGATTAGAAGTAGATCGTTTTAGACGATTTGGGAGGATTAAGAGGAATTTAGGTGGATTAAGGGGAATATAGATGGATTTGGCGATTAAAATATATCATTGGAATTGGCATGATTAAGAGGATATCAGGGCATTTGGAAACAAATAACTGGTAATTTGGATGGATATCGACGGATTTGGAGGGATTTTGGGATTAAGAGGGGTATAGTAGGATTTGGGATGGATATCGAAAGATTTGGAGGAATATAGGTGATTAAAAGTGTTATCCCGATGCACGTTATATCCCTTTATTTAACTCAATCTTCCAATATCCCCCTATATCCCCCTTAAGCCTTATAATTCCCTCATATCACCCTTGATCCCTCCACATCCATCTTAATCCTAGAATATTTTCTCCATATCATAATATCGCCGATATACTCTCAAATACACAGATTTATATGGTATTCCAAAATTTTTAAAAATTTGATATTTGATCAAATATTTGACTTTGCAAATCAAATTTTTTCAAATATCAAATATTTCTCAAATTATTTGATCAAATATTTGTTTGATGACTTTTGGGAGAAATCAAATTTTTTCAAATATCAAATAATTTTCAAATAATTTGATCAAATATTTGATTCTGTCTTTTGTCCGATCTCTACCGTAGACTCCCTGCGAGGCGCGTGCCGCAAAACCCTGCGCGAAGCGCAGGGTTTTGCACAAGCGCCTCGCCGACGCCCATAAGTACACGTTGACCATTTTGAGCCTCTTTATCTTGGCTCAGAATTAAGATCTCGAGCTGATTTTGGTGTCATTCGATTCAGCTCGAGGATCTCTTACGAATGAGCTATCATTCAAAAAATCGAATTTTTCACCCCAAAATTGTGCTTATCCCCACTATGGTTTTCCGATTTTCGGAGACCTATATCTCAGTCCACAGGCATCACCGGAAAAAAGTCGTTCGTCTTTGCACGCTGAGACGAAAAGAATGGTATGGGTCTTATATCGAATCCTTTCCACCGGTATACTACACTATATCCAAATTAGTGAAACCTCCTCCCCTCAAAACCCCTAGGTTCTCAAAATACATTATTTACACGCGAACCCCTTTTAAACATAAGATAAGCTCTAAACAGAGCAATAAAATCGTTTGTTCTTTTCACGCACTTTGCTGCATATAAATTACAACTTTGAAAACTTATAAAGAGCGGTAAGGGGCCGCGCAGCGGCCCCTTACCGCTCGTAGGTAATTAAATCAGAATTATTAAATCAGAATTATTCATAAAAAAATTAAATGTTTAAACAGAATCAGAATATAGAAGGGAATTAATACATAATACTCTACTTTGATAAAATCAGAATTATAAAATCAGAATTTTATCAATTAAATAGGAATTACAAATCAGAACAATTAATTAAAACCATAATTATTGCAAATACAAACAAATTAAAAATCATAATTAAAATATCAGAATAATAAATCAGAATTATTGATCAGAATTAAAAACCAGAATTTTTATCAGAATTACAAAGTTGAATTTTTAGTCAGAATTAAAAACCAGAATTTTTAATCAGAATTTTTTAATCAGAATTATCAATCAGAATTATTAATCAAAATTATTAATCAGAATTATTAATCAGAATTATTAATCAGAATCAGAAATCAGAATTATCAGAATTTTTAGTCATAATTTATTAATCAAAATTACAAATCAGAATTTTAACAATCAGAATTAAAAATCAGAATAATTTAAAACCAGAATTATTAATTACAAATAATTATTAATCAGAATTTTTCTTCCTACCGTCTCTATAAAAATATAAAATTCCCCTAAAAATAAATAAAAATGTAAATAAAGTTTGAAGCTTAAAGTAATTTATTTATTTTTATTTTGTTTTACATAGTAGTTCTTCCCCCCTCCATTTCCTGTCGTATTTTATTTATCTTAACAAATTTCGATTTTTTTTTGTTTTACTTTTTTTTTCTTTTTAATGCTTCAACTTGTCTATGCCAAAACAACAAATAAATTATTTATTTTTTAAGTTAAGTAAACAAAAGAAATTTTTAAAAAATAAAAAGGGGAACATTTTTGGGAGAGATTCTGATTTTTAAATTATATAAAAATCAGAAGGGGAAAATGTAAAAAATCAGAATTATTTTAAAAATGATTAAATATCAGAATTATTGGATCAGAATAAAATAATAAAAAATCAGAATAAATTTAAAAATCAGAATAAATAATAAAAAAATCAGAATTATAAAACCAGAATAAATGTCAGAATAATCAGAATTAAAAAATATCAGAAATAAAAAATCAGAATATTTATTGTATACAAATATGTATAATAGAATAAAACCAGAATTTAAACAAGAAAACCATAATTATTTTATTAAAAATAAATACAAATCAGAATATCAATTTAAATTTAAAATATAGTTAAATAGGCAATCCCGGAGAATTGGGGTTTCTTCGAAAAAAAAGTTTAAAAATAAGAAAAAGGATTTTTCTAGGGTAAAAAAATACGCTGATTACGAATCTGAACTCGGATTTTGAAAAAGTCGAATCCCGAACCCGAACCAAATTTCGAACCCTGAACCCGGATTTCGAATAGGCAAATGATAGCTCATTCGAAAGAGCTCGTCGAGCTGCATCGAATGATACCAAAACCAACGCGATCGGACCTGCTTCGACAAAGTTATGACATAAAGTAAACCTCTGGGAGTACTGTAAGAGTCGGCGACTTATGTTATAACTTTGTCTAAACTTTATCAATCACTGTAATTTTGGTGTCATGCGACTCAGCACGACGAGCTCTTTCGAATGAGCTATTATTTGCATAAACTTTTTTTACTCCAAAAAATCACCCCTATGGTTTTTCAATATTCCGGGGTCTGTATCTCGGTGCAATCATGTCGGATTTCATCGATTTTGGTGTCATTCGATGCATCTCGATGAGTTCTACCTGCATATGGAAGACTGACCATTTTGTACAATGTCCGACAATGTCCGGGGTCAAATTCCGAATTCGGGTTCGGGATTCGACTTTTTCAAAATCCGAGTTCAGATTCGTAATCAGCGTATTTTTTTACCCTAGAAAAACCCTTTTTCTTATTTTTAAACTTTTTTTTTCGAAGAAACCCCAATTCTCCGGGATTGCCGTTAAATATTATTCCCTTATTTTTAAAATATTTTTCAAATATATTAATTTCCTCTAAATATATTAAATTTCAAAAATTCCAAAAAATTACTATTTTTATTTAGGAATTTTAAAAAATGAGTAGGAGGAGTTTATTTAAAATTTAAAATAAAAGAACAGTCAGAATGATATTTGAGACGAAAAAAATATAAAAAAATGAACGCAAGGTTAGCTGAGTACATTTTTCGTGTAAATTTTTATTTATGTATGTTGTTCAGGCTTATAAAACCAGAATTAGAAAATCTGTAAAAAGCCAGAATCAGAACAAATTTAAAAATCAGAATTCAGAATTAGAATTAGAAAAAAATTTAAAAAATCAGAATATAAGTCAGAATAAAAATCAGAAGATCAGAATAAAAATCAGAATAAAATTGAAAAAATCGGAATCTAAGTCAGAATAAAAATCAGAAATACAAACCAGAATTTTTTTCATAATTAAACAGTTTATTTCACTTTAGTGAACTTTTTTAAAATTAAATTAGGATTTACTTAAAAATTAATTAAAATTCTAAAATTATTATTTACTTTTCTTTTAAGATTATTATTTTTTTATTTTTGCCATAAAAATAAATAAAAATTTTTATTTTACTCATCTCGCGCATATAATCGATTGTGTAATGGATATATTATTTATTTGGACGCCAGAGGCAAAAAAATAATAAAATAAAATATTTAAAGGTATAATTAAAATTCTTTTTGTTGATGAGTGTGTCCATTGAGAGTCTCTCCTTCCTCTCTCGTCTGTATAGTTGCGATTGAAAAATTAGAAAAGGAGGAAAAAGGTGTTGGAATTGTCCCAAAAAAGTGAGAAAATAAAAAAATAAATTAATAAAAAGAATATTAAAAAATTAACAAAAGAAAATTTTTTTATTGTCCTACAACTTAGCTACTATTTTTTAAATTCCAATATTGTAAAAAATAATTTTTATAGAGATTAAATAAGATAAGGAAAGCAATTTCAGAAAAAAAATAAAAATATTTTATATCCTAGAGAGTCTTTTATTTTTAAACAAAGTATAAAAGATATTCGAGGTCTGTCCGAGTTTTATCAAGGCCGACAATTAAAAGAAGAACACCTTACAATAGCTGAAGATGAAATTCTACTAGACAACGGAGATTGGGGACTAGGAGAATATTTAAAGGATATATCAGGATTAGGCTGGATTGAGAAAAAAGTCGGGTCTAGTTTCGGATCGGATTTGGACTTTAAAAGAGTCGGTGTATAGGGTAGTGTTTCGCAGGAACCGGAATCGGGACTGAAATTTTTACCGGATCCGAATCTGGAACCGGAACTTTTCAATACAAAGCGGAACCAAAAAATCCCGGAACTTCCAGCCTAGCGGAACCGGTACTTCCGGCGTAACACTAGTATCGGGCCAACATATTTGGATGTTGACCCGACATATTTCAGAAAAATAAAAAAAAGAATAGGTAGACCTAAATTAAATCTAAAAAAAATTTTTTAAAGTTTTATTTCTTTGAAAATAAAAATAATGAAAACAATAAAAGACTAAAAAAAGAAAACAATAAAAAAATAAATGAGTGAGAACCCTGAAATTTTGTAAGGCTGGGAAATTAACAAAAACCGGTCGTTTTGAGCCATTCTTTTTTTTAAATAAAAACGTTACTTTTTTTGATACTAAAAAATAAATAAAAATAAATACACACAATCATCCACTTTTATTTTTTTTTAAACTTGAAAACCTATCATTAAAAGGTTTTAAGATGTTTTGAATGAATCATTTAGGGAAATAAAAGAGAAAATAAAAATTAAAAAAAGTGGAAGAAAAATTATTTTTAAAATATTAATTGTTGATAATTTGAAAAAATTTGAAAATGGGAAAAGCTGAAAAATTCGAAAATTGGCTATTCGAAATAGTTTTAAAACAGTGATAGGTCTAATTAGCCGAAATCTGATTCGAAACCCAACGCAAGTTTTTTTTTTAAACTGGGTCGATCATTGTTCTGAACTTATAAATTATGATGGTACAGTTGAATATTTTTTATAACGACACAATTTGGGAGGGCTTAAGGAATAAAGAAGGAAGGGAGGACGCTTGCTCCAGGACCCTCTCTCCAGCTTAGAAAAGGGCTTGATAGATTCCGTTAGAAAAAGAAACCTTGTTTAATCAGACCTCCATTTTGGACTAAAAATCGGACCGAGACGAGCTCCTTCATTCATAAATCTCAATTTCGAGAATCTAGATCTCTTTGAAATCGACATTTCAACTAGCCTTAACGTTTCCCTCTTCAGACTAAAAATTATTTAAATAATCTCTATAAGGGGCCTACAAAGTTTAATAAATTTTAAACTCTGATTTTTAAACTCTTTTATTTCTTCATAAATTTAAGAGTGCATTAATAAGCCTATTTATTTATTCACATTTTTAATAATAACAAAAATTTTTCCAAAATTGGAGGCATTCATTTTACTCTTTTTGAATTTATTCTTGAATTTTAAAAAAGAACAAAGTTTAATAAATTTATTTATTAAAAACTCTTTATATTTCTGCACTTTTTTAATAAAATAATTTATTATAAAATTTTTTATTTTTTTCTAAAAATAGAAAAATAAATTATGGAGGGTCCTTTAGCTAAAGAAAAAAATTTTTTTCGAATACTAAAAAATTTGGTAAAACTCGATAAAGGCTGCACCCAAAATTGCAAACACTAGATTAAATCTATACTAAAATTTGAAAGATATAAAGAGTAAAAAACAAACAAAATTAAAAAAATTTTACAGAGGAAAACTAAATTTAGATTTCTTTAGTTTGCAGTCCCTTTTGGACACAAAAGAAAAGTCTAAGGCCTCGGGTTTTGTCAATTTCTGGTTGAAATTTATTCGAGGTTCGGAGTCTTCATTTTTGTTCAATTGGTCATTAAAAAATAATTATCTTATGTCTAGGTCCATCAAAATGGTTAGTTATCCGGGATTGAGAAACGTACGAGGTTAATAGGAACCCTATCTTTCCTCATAAAATAAATATACAAAAATAAATGACGACACACCTACATAAAAGAATTTTTTTATTTTTCTAAAAAATTCCAAAAAAATAAAAAGCACTAGAATACACTAAAATGTTTGTTTGTTTATATTATTCAATTTCAAATTTTGAAATTTGATAAAATAAATTTTGAAAAAAAAATATTTTTTTTATTTTATTTTTTGGTGTGTTTATTTTTTATTTTGGGAACATTGAAAAAAATTTTTTTATTTTAAAAAATATTTTTTGAAAGTCATCCAAAAATTGGGGAGGAAAAAAATATAAATTTTATTTTGATATTTATTCTTTTTATGACGTTTTTAAAAATTTTATTTTTTAAAGAAATTGGATGGAGAATAAATGAATAATAAATAGATTAATTTTTTTAAAAATAATTTTTTGGGAAGGATTTTTAAAATTTTAATTGTTCGTTTAAATATCATAATATAAAAATTAAAAAAAAATTTTTTTTGATTAAATTGAAGCTTTATAAATTAAAAAATACAAAAAAATTTAAAAGTTTCGCCTAGGATACACTAAAAAATGCGATGAAAAAACACGTCTTTGTGATACTGCCTCTACGAAAATTTAGCCGAGATTTTTTATCATTTTTCAATTCAGAATAAGAATTTCCTTCTATTTTTCAGTAAAAATATTTTTTATTTTAAATATTGCCCTCAATGATATTTGTCAAATTAAACGACATTTTGTCAAATGCCACAGACAACGATCAATCGCACAAGCCTTGCATGCCCAGCTTATTTTAAAGGGGATCACTAGTAAATCCCCCATCCCAAAAATTAATAAAGAATCAAAATAGCTGCACTACCCGCTCTTAATATTTACTTGGCTAAATTTAATTGAATTATTGCATATTGAGTAGATTTCCCTTTAAAAATTATTTCCCTTTATTTTAAAACTAAAAGAGTCTTAATTTTCTTTGTAAATTTTTTTTATAAATTTTTTTGTGAAGTTCAGACGTGGAAAAAATTAATTCGAGAGAAATACAAAATTAAAAAAATTTTTTTTAATCTTTTTTCCTTCAATTTATTTAACACAAAATTTGTATATAAATAAAAATGAAGAGATCGAATAAATTTTTAATTTGAAAAAAGAATTTTTTTTTAATTTTTGGCACATTGCTTCGTCTAAATTATAGTGTATTATGGCCTGTATTTATTTTTCATGTACCCGTTTAATAAACAAAATTTTACATAAACTTTCTTTTTGTAATTGCCACCAATCGTCTGGAAAATAAAATAAATTTTATTAAATTAAATAAAAAATCAGAATAAATATCAGAATAAATATCAGAATTAAAATCAGAATTTAAAATCAGAAAATAAAATCAGAAAAGTTGAAGGGAGAGGATGGGGCGTTCTGGCGCAAAACAGGTAAGGCGCGCGTCTATAAATGGAAACGTTTCCGAAAACTTTTAAGTATGTAATTTTTTCCTTATATTCCTAATATTCTTAACTACCTACTCTTAAAATTTCAGAATTTTTTGTGCAGAATTTCAAAAGTTATGGCCAAAAAACTAGCAGAAATAGGCATTTTTACTACATTTTTGGCCATATCTTCTGAAATTCTGAACAAAAAATTATGAAATTTTTAGAGGGGTTAGATAACACTATCAAAGATGAATGTACAAAATTTCAAGAATTTTATAATCCTAAAATTTCAGAATTTTTAGTTCAGAATTTCAAAAGTTATGGCCAAAAAACTAGCAAAAATAGGCATTTTTGCTACATTTTTGGCCATATCTTCTGAAATACTGAACAGAAAATTCTGAAATTTTTAGAGAGGCTGGCTAAGACTATCAATGATAAGTGTACAAAATTTCAAGAATTTATCTCTGCTTTTGTTGATTTTATAGCTTTTCGCAACAGTGTCGTTTAAAGAGAAATTAGCTACCTTAAATTCTGTTTAAGTCCCCCTCCACTATTTTTTGGTGTATTTGTTGGACGTTGTTGTCTTTGTTGTTCTTCTTTTTCAACAAAAATTGTATTATTAAAATTTGGATTAATATTCTGATTTTGTTGTTGTTGTGCAATATTTGTTGTTATTACCCTTCGGTGGTGACATAAAGCATGTAAAATAGCCAGATCAAATACTTCCTTTAAATATTTCAGAATTTATTTCAGAATTATTTTCAGAATATTATCAGAATTAGTGGAAAGATGACAAATTTAAAATCAGAATTAAAATCAGAATTAATTTAATAAACGGAAAAAAATCAGAATCAGAAAAATCAGAATTTTTATTTTCAGAATTAATCTCAGAATGAGCACAAGAGAATCAGAATTAATTTCAGATTTTTTTCGAAAAATCAGAATTAATTTTATAATTCCAGAATTAAAATCAGAATTTCTATCAGAATTATTTCAGAATTAATTAGAAATCAGAATTAAAATCAGAATTAATTTCAGAATTTTTTTTTCAAAAAATCAGAATTAAAATCAGAATAATTCAGAATTTTTATCATAATTATTTTCAGAATTAGCACAAAAATCAGAATAAATTTCAGAATTTCATAGTTAAAATCAGAATAAATTTCAGAATTTCATAGTTAAAATTAGAATTAATTTCAGAACAAAATTAAATAAAAATACTTTTAAATTCTGTTGTGTAACAGCAGAACATTCCAGCCAATGCAATTGTAGTCTAGAAGCTAGTTGTCCCATTACGCTCGGTTCTATAGCTTCTCCTCTGCGAGTGTTCATTCTCTGATCGGATTGAGTTCCAACCAATATAACTATGAGGATTTTTTGGTTTTTTTTTTGAATTAGAGGGTTTTTTGAATTAATTCTTGAAACATTTTTCAAAGAGAAATTTAAAAAAAAATTTTTTTCCGAAGTTCAAGATTATTCTTGAAATAATTTATCTCATAAATAATTATAAAAATTACTAAAAAAATAATTTTACTAGGTGCAGAAGGAGCTAATGCACGTATCTCTGGCAGCCAACGTTGCGTAGCTGAACGTAATGTGGATATTTTTGCAACACTAAAAATTAATTTTTTATAATTAAAAAATTTTTCCCTTACTTAAAACACAACAAAAAAACAGAAGCATCAGCATAACCCAAAGGACGAATTGTATCAAATTCTGACCTTCCTGCAGTGTCACACAATTCTAACCGCAAAGGTTTTCCATCTACACAGACTGTTACTTTGAAAAAAAATTTGAAATTTATTATTTCTGGTATTTATTCTTAAAATTAATTCTGAAAAAAATAATTCTGAAATTAATTTTGAAAAAAATTCTGAAATTAATTTTGAAAATAATTCTGAAAATAAATTCTGAAAAGATAATTCTGAAAATAAATTCTGAAAATAATTCTGAAAAAATTATTCTGAAATTTAATTCTGAAAATAAATAATTCTGATAATAATTTAATCAGAAATAAAATAGGTTATTCTGATTTATTAAATTTAATAATTCTGAAAATAATAAAAAGGGTCTTATTCATTATTTCAGAAGATAATTTTATTATTTTTATAGAAATTCTGAAATTAATTCTGAAATTAATTTAATTTAAATTTAATAAATTAATAATGTTACCAGAATAATTGTCAAATGCTGTTGGACAATAACGCTCTAAATTATTTTAAATTTTATTTAAAAATTTTTTAAATTAATTTTTAATTAATTAAATTAATTTTAAAATATTTCTAAAATTTAAATAAAATAATTAATTAAATTTTAAATAACCACAAAATCCATTTCTTGTGTATGACACAACCAAAGAAGTTTTTCCTACACAGGGATCCCCAACTAGTACACAACGAAGATGAAGCATTAAAATATTTTTTATTTTATTTTTATCTAAATTTAAAAAAAAGGGAATAATCTTGAATTTAAGATAGAAAAATTTCAAGTTTTAAAATTTATTCTTCCGCTTTTAATTTGAAATTTACTCAATATACAATAATTCAATTATATCTAGTTAAATAAATATTAAGAGCGCACAGTGTACGGGTTGGGTCATCTGATCGCTTATCAATTTTTGGGACGGGGGATTTACTAGTAATCCCCTTTAAAATAAGTTAGGCATGGAAGGTGTGTGTGAGATTACGGTATATCCTTTGAGTAGTGGATACATATTTGGAGTAAGATTTTATAAATTATTTTTAAATCGGTTTTTATCAAACCTCTATTTCACAAAAAAGGACTAGAAACAAATATTAATTCAGAGCGATACAAGGTGGGAAGAAACAGTGTCGCTGATAATGAGATATCTCCAATATTTAGCTACCGCCAAAATTAAGGAAAATGTCTTTTAAAAATAAAGTCGAACCCCCATTGTAAAAATACACCTTTTGTGATAAAACTGTATTTACAATAGAGTTAGAGAGAGAGGTGTATTTTGTAATAGGTATAGTTACATTCGAGGTCCGACTGAATAATGGCCCGACTATCCGTGTATTTATAATTAAAAAAATTAAAAAAATATTTTTTATACTTATTAAAAATGAAAGAAAAAATTTCACGCATTTACTCTTTCAAAAAATAATAAATAAATAAATTTTATAGAAAATGTTGCTATTTATTTGAGAGGAGGTATAATTAAGAAGAATTTAGATTAATTTTTAATTTTTAGTTTAATGGTTTTTGGTTCTTTTTTGTAAAAAAAAGGCAAAAAAATATTAGGAAAAAAAATATTTTTTCCTAATTTTTTGGTATTTAATTGAATTGATCAAAAATTAAGAGTTTTTATTTTAATAAAAAATTGTGAAAAGAACTTAAAAATAATTAGGTAATTAATATTTATTTTTAGAGAGTTGAATATTTATTAAATATTTTATTAGGAAAATTAAACCATTTTTAAATTATTTATTTTAAATAAATATTAACTAATAATATACCTACATATTACCTATATTTTCCAGAAGGCTTCTATTCATAATTGGTTTCCGGAAATATAGTTTATGTTTTATATTATAGTTTCCGGAAAAGTTACTATTTCAGGTTTTCCTTTAAGTTTAATTTATTATATAGCTTCTATTACCCTTTCCGGAAAGTTTATTTTTATAGTATTTACCGAATTCCGGAAATTTATAAATATGTATATGCATAGCGATATTAATTTTCCGGAAGGCATCTTTTAAATTAAAATTTCCGGAAACTTGTTACTGTTATATAAATTCCGGAAATTTTTTTAGCGATAATATCTTTATGAAAAATTTAGATAGAACTTGGTATAACTTATATTTTTAATTTATCGTATTAGACAATTTATTAAGATAAGAAAAAATAATATTTTAAAAATTTAAAAGGGCAATTAATTCATTTTAATTTAAAATCAATTAAATATTTTTAAACAATTTTTGGATAATTTTTATTGTTTTTAAATAATATTTAAAGTAAATAAAATAAAAGATAACGTCACAAAAAATATTTTATTTACCATAATTAAATTTATGATAGTCTACTAAAAATTAAAAAAATATATTTTTTATATTTTTATATACTAAAGAATATTAATCATTTTATATTTTCTATATTTATTCCATTCTTTGTTTTATTTTTAATTTTTTTAATTAATTAATTTTATTTTTTTACGATTATTTGGTTATTTAAAGTGATCCGGAAAGTTTATTATATCTATATACCTTTGAATATTTATCTTCCGGAAACTATTTAAAAGAATTAATAAAGCTACTATAACTTTTCCGGAATCTATAATACAAAACTTTCCGGAAAAATAAATTTATAATCTTTCCGGAAAAATACAAAACTTTCCGGAAAAATAAATTTATAATCTTTCCGGAAAAATACAAAACTTTCCGGAAAAGATAGATTTATAACCTTTCCGGAAAAATACAAAACTTTCCGGAAAGGATAGATTTATAACCTTTCCGGAAAAGTTTCCGGAAACTATAATATAGAATTTCCGGAAAATTAAATATTAATCTTTTCCGGAAAATAATATTCTATAACTTTTCCGGAAAACTTGTATAAATATAGCTAGTAATATAAACTTTTCCGGAAACCTTATCAGACAAATAGACAATAAATAGAAGCCTTCCGGAAAAAAATAGAAGCCTTCCGGAAAAAAATAGAAGCCTTCCGGAAAAAAATAGAAGCCTTCCGGAAAAAATAAAATATTATAAGAGTTATTTCCATTTTTCAATAGCAAGCTTCTACCATCGCCAAGAATAATTTTAAATAAAAAAGAAAGATGTCAAAAATCAAGAAATAAATTTTATAAATTATAAAGCAGAATACAAAAATCATTTTTATATATTTTTTAACATATTTACCGTATTTTCTCGATTAATTCCCCTGGGGATTTATTTTTTCAACCCTTCCTTTGCATGGGGAATTAATCGAGGGAGGGGAATTATTAGAGTTTTGGCATTTGAACGTGCAGTAGGGTATTTGGTGGTGGGGAATTATTGTTTCAACCCAACTCTAGCATGGGGAATTAATCGAGAGGGGGAATTATTCGAGGGAGGGGAATTAATCGAGAAAATACGGTAATCATTTTTCAGAACAAAAAAATAATAAAGGTTAATATAGAGTTTGGTAGCGACAGTTACCAATTTCCTTATGAATTACTTTGTCTTTTTTTTTTATTTTGCCGAAAAGATGATTGAGTTGACCGATTTTTTTTTAATTTTTAGTACTAGGTGGTATTAATAATTATTAATAAATATTAATAATAAATCGGAAAATGAGAAAATAAAAAAATGAAAGAAAAATTAATTAAAAAATAAATAAAGGAAGTTGAAGAAGAAAAACTGGTAAATAATTTTTTAAAATATTATTAGTTAGTTTTTTTTAAAGTTTTTTTGAATTAGTTTTTTGAAGACTGGCGCCTTTGAATATTAAGCAAGTTTTGTGTTTTTTTTATTTTTTCTGAATTAATTATTTTTTGGACAGTATGCTTCTCAAGAAGGACGTCTGGGCGCGTGGTCATAAAAAAGGGAATAAATTAGTTAAATTTATGAAATTTTGCAGAGATATCCCTGATAGTGTTAGGTATCTACTCTAAAAATTTCAGAATTTTTAGTCAAGTATTTGTCAAGTTATGACCAAAATTGCATGAATTTTAGGTGAGAAACGGGCACTTTTGGCTTTTTTTTGGCATAATTTCAGAAAGAACAAACCAGAAATTCTGAAATTTAATTTTCGAGTTATCTAATAATTTATAAATAAACTAAGACGAGGAAAATAAAAATCAGAAGTTGAAACAAAAAAATTTTTGAATTTATTTTTACTTAATATATAATTATTAGTTAATTTATTAGTTTGTTATTTAATTAAAATAAATTAATTAATTAATCATTTTTGATAGATATTAACTTGAGAAACACCTAGACAGTTTAAGGCACGTGGTTAAACTTAAAAAAATTTCTTGTTTACTATAAATTGTGGGAAATTATTATAGTACCCTGTTCAGCTTATTTTTAATTAAATTTATAAACTTATTAATCAAAAAAATTTCTATAAATGTCGAAATAATTATTTTAAAGTGTTTCTTAAATTTTTAACTGATCAACGATCACCTATTTATTTAATTAATTTTATTGGGACAAAATTTCATTGAAAAAGAATTTCTTGAAAGTTGCGGGAAGGGGTAGGGGATGCCAACAAGGCAGGGGATGCCTTGACAGCAGATCGTTTGAAGTAAAGTATCAGAACTTGAAACTGTCGGAGATTGCTCAAAAGTCGGAAAACGTAAATCGGAATTCCTTTATAAATTTTTTTAACCTCTGCTTAACAATGAAGTTGAAATTGAGAACGAAATAGGAAAAACAATTTCTTAAACATATTTTAATTTTCAAGATATCTAGCGACATCAAAGATTTTCCACAAAAAATTTTTTTCTTGTTAAAATTAAAAATTTATTGCCTCAATAGAGGAAATATTATTATATTTCCTCGAATAACTACCCTGCGTAATTATTGTTTCAACCTATCGTTGGAGGGAGAGTAATTAATCGAGGGAGGGCAATTATTTCAGGAATAGTAATTAATACAGGTTATAGGTAAATTTGAATAGTTAACAGATAAAATAATTATTTAAAAAAATATTCTTTGATAAAATTAAAAGGAGATAAAGTTTGACGAGATTTGATTGTTTTGTTGACTGTTGATTGCCCTCTAATTAAATGCTTTTATATATTGTTAATTGCGATATTTAATTAATTGATAAATGAATTGGTCTATCGCCGAAGCTGGAAAATATATAAAAATAAGGAAAGAGACTGGCAGAAGGAGATGAGGAAGGGGAAGGGGGGATATGTTTGGGCGGATGTAAAAATAAAAAGGATTATTTATGGAAAGGAAAGGAAGGAAAAAATAATTTTTTGGTAAATAATGTAGAGGTTATAAATTAAATTTAATTAAAGTTAAATGTCAGTTTATGGTCGAAGGTTATGTGAAATTTAAAGTGAAACATTGTAAGAAGAACATTGCCAAAACAAACAAATTTTGTGGTTGAAGCTCACTGCTTATTTTGAAGCAGTGTTTCATAGACTCGTTGCCAGGGGTGGACGCAATTGCAGACTGTAGATTTCGTAAAATTGCGTGTTTTTTCGACTTGCGGACTGCGGATTTTTTTCATTTACGTCCACCTCTACTCGTCGCCCCAGAAGCATTTTATACTCGGTAATTCTGAGAAGTACTCCTAGAATTTATTCTTGCATTTTATTTCACAGCCGTAAAATCATTAATTAACAGTCATTAATGAACAGTTATCATTTAGCAGTGGTCATCAAAATCACACTAATAAATAGGAAAGTTTCTTTCATAAATGGATTTCAAAAAATTTTGACTCTAATACAAGGATCCTAGGACTTAGTTAAAGCTATTATACAACTCCTGGAGCAATCCCTCAACCATGAATCCCTCATATCTCTACTTCCTCTTTAGAAAAGTTTGGTCTCCTCATAATTCCTCCAAGGTCCAACTTTCCTCTAGACACTTAAAAAGTGATAAATTTATTTTTAAATACATATCATATAAACGAAGAAACTAAAACTCTCTTTCTTAAAATTTGGTGATAATCAACATTGACTTGCTTTGTCATTTTATTTTATTTATTTCTTGTCATTTCTCGCCTTTAATTTTCGCGCATTCATGCCCTTCCTTTTTATTTTCTCAAAACTAAAATCCTTTTTCTGTCAATTTCTCGGTTTGTGTGTGTGTGTGCCCTCTAGTAATCCATCATTTTGAATATTTAAATATTTTTAAAATTTATATATTTTTTTTCTTGCAAAATATTGCACTTTTTAGAGCAAATAAATTGTCAATTTTTAAATAAAAAATTATTAAAAAAGGTTGCAAATAAGTTGGTAAAAGGTTTGAAAAATATTTTAAGAAAGTTGCTAAAAGTTTGTAAAAAAGTTGGAAAAAAGTTGGTAACAGGTTGGTAATAGGTTGGAACAAGGTTGGTAAAAAGTTGGAGATGTTGGAAAAAAGTTGCAATAAAATAAATAATAAGTTGGGAAAAGGTTGGGAAAAAGTTGGAAAAAAGTTGGTAATAGGTTGGAACAAGGTTGGTAAAAAGTTGGAATAAAGTTGGTAAAAAGTTTCTAATAAGTTGCCGAAGTTGGGAAAAAAAGTTGCAATAAGATAAACAACAAGTTGCCAAAAGGTTGTAAAAAACTTGGAAGAAAGTTGTAAACAGGTTGGAAAAAAGTTGTAAAATTTAATTAAAGTTGGAAAAATATTTGGGAAAAAGGTTTGTAATGTAATAGAGAAAATAATTAAAAATAAAATATTTCCGGAAATGTTTGACTGCCCTACTTTTCCGGAAAATTATTTTTTGGACGCAGTCTTTATTTGGGCGCTACTTTTATGTTAATCAACATATCTCACTATTTAAAATAAAATTAAAGGAATTTGAGGAAGTAGAATATTTTTACATTTTTCATTTAAAGATGAGTAAGAGATAAGAATGCAAAAAATAAATAAAAAAATATAATAAAAAAATTGTGTACAAATCGTCGTCTGCCTCACTTTTTTATACAAGGTAAACAAAAAACTGGAATAATAAATAAAAATAATTAAACAAAAATAAAAAAATAAAATAAAAAGTGGGTATAATTTTAGAAAAAACAGACAGTAATGAAGGGGGTGGGTTGAAGGCAATTCAAATTACTGTGATAAGGGGTGGGGTCCAGACATGCACGAAACGTTTCGTTTCGTTGTTTCGTTAGTTTCGTTATGTTTTTTCCTGTTTCGTCTCGTTTCGTGACGAAACACTTTTTAGTTTGTTTCGTTTCGTTTTGTTAACGAAACACCTGTGTTTCGTTAACGAAACATTACCCATTTTTTAGACCAAAATATTACCCAAAAACTGAAAAATTTTCCCCTTTGATGCTCAAAATTCAAAAAATTTTTGCCTGCGGCGCTGAAATCTGGATTTTAAGCGCCTATGGCGCATAATTTACCATATTTTTTTGAATTTCTCGTTTGATTTTGTTTTTTTAATATGATCTACCTCTTAATGCCATTCAGGGCAGGCGCAAGAGTTTCAATAAAGTTTAGTTTCAATAAACGAAAACGCAACTGATGGCAATGATCATGAATATGGTTGTCTTTTTTCGGGCCTGTTTCTATCGAGTCGGGCCAGACGAGTCTTTTCGGGCCAAATATCTTAAGCCCGACTCTATCTTTTGGTCCGAGTCGGTCCATTTTGGCAACCCTAATCATGGGCGTTGTTATTAACAAAAATATCTGAGTTGAGAAATATCATTGGATTTGGCGGGAGCAATGGTGGTATAGGAAATTGGGAGAGAGTAAACGATGTATCGGTGGATTTGGAGGGTTTAAAATTTTTTTTAAAATGTCGGGAATCAGGAACGGTTTTAGGGGACAATAATTTCCGACAAAATTAATTCCCGATTTTAGGGAATCAGGAAACGGGTCGGCAGGTCCCTGATATACACATATTCTCAACACATAATTCGATTAAAGTCGATTTGGTGGAATTAAGGCTGATATAGTGGATTATGAGTAGCCTGGGACCAAAATTTAAGGTCCACTAAGCTATTAGATCAATTATAGGCCATATTAACGTGTTTAAAATCGAATAATTAAGAAAATAAAACCGTTTTTATTAGATTTTTTGAAAATTAAAATGTTTCGTTTTGTTTCGTTTCGTTTCGCTAAATTTTTACTGTTTCGTCTCGTTTCGTTAACGAAACGATTTTTAAAAAATTTTGTTTCGTTTCGTTTCGTCTGAAAAAATTTTGGAGTTTCGTGCATGTCTGGTGGGGTCCTTGAAGAGATATAAATGAGTTCCATTCTATGTGGGACGTTTCTGAATTTAATTTAGACTGAGAATCAATTTTCTTGGGGAACGGGGGCATGATCAAGAGGAACCCTTCCTCTTCTCTGTGGGCTAGGAATTTTCCTGATAGAATTTTCCTGTCCCTCCCGAGGAAACCATATAAATTTGTAAACTTTATTTTTACATGAAAAAGTAACAAAAATAACTGTAAGAAATATTAATAAAAACACACGTCTTTTATTATGTAAATCGTCATGGAAACGACGCATTTTCCCCCTTTTATTTGCCCGACAATTGGAAATAAAATTTATTCTTAAAATTATATTTTTATTTTAAAATGCTAAAATGTCAACAAAAAATAATATTAAAGTAGTAAATAAAAATATCTCTGCAGAACGTTTAGGCTTACTTAGAGAAGAATGTCAAAGATTAGGGAGAATTTTGGAAGAACAAATTCAACAACACTATTATAGGTAAATAAGTTTTAATAAATTAACGGAAATAATATAAAATAAATTCCGAAAATATAAACAACTTTCCGGAAATATAAAATATATTCCGGAAAAATTAATAGAAGTAATATTAAAATTGATACCAGAAATAAAAACTTTCCTGAAATATATAATATAAATTCCGGAAATATAAAATAAATTCCGGAAATATTATATAAAATAAATTCCGGAAATATTATTATAATATGTATTTTCCGGAAAACTTGATACTTTTCCGGAAATAATATGAAAATTTATTCCGGAAATATTATTATGTATTTTCCGGAAAATTTGATATTTTTCCGGAAAAATTATTATAATATGTATTTTCCGGATTAATATTTTTTCGGAAATAATATGAAAATTGATACCAGAAATATAAAACTTTCCGGAAAAATAAAATAAATTCCGGAAATATACTGATAGAATCTTTTCCGGAAAAAATACATATAACTTACTGAAGATAAAAATAAATTCTGAAAATATAATAGTAGAAACTTTTCCTGAAATATAATATGTTTTATTCCGGTTTATACTAAAGTCTCAGTGACAAGTTATAAACATTAAAACCTTCCGGAAATACTTTAATAAATAGGAAAACCTGATATAGGTATTTAAAATAAAATTATTTTTAGATGTGGAATAAACATTAATTTCCATCAACAACAAAATAACGTAACCAATAGAAAAGCTTTAGCAACAATTTTGAAAATCAGCAAACCTCCTCAACTTCCAGAAAAATTAAAAGAAAAATCCCCTTCTCCACTAAAATATTCCCCTCCTCCTATTTATCAATTTAAAAGAAAAAATAATTTTTTAAATCAAAGTCCTTCCCCCTCAAAAATTTTTTATAATTTTAATCAATTTATTTTTCCACCAATACAAAGATGGCATCCAACAGTTTGGCCAACAAAAAACAGAAATCCTCCTAAAAATAAATTAAAAAATAATTTAATAGATGAAGTGAAAGACAGTGTTTCTAAAACCCGTATTGTTGAATTTCCTGCTAATGCTACAATTCCTAAACCTTTTTGGTTCACTAAACGGTAGAAATTAAAATTATAATAAAAAATTTCCGGAAGTTAAAGATTTCCGGAAAATTAAATAATTTTCAATGTTTCCGGTTTTCTGGTTAAGTTGGTTAATTTTGTAGGTTCCTTATTAGAGATTTTCTGAGGATGATGGTTCGATGCCTTCATGGTTCTAATTAATTTTCACGGTTTTTCGCGACCGTATTTTTACTTTTGCAACATTTTAATTTTTTTAAAATTAAAAAAAAAATTATTTTGTAGTGCCCGGCGCCGGACCGGATCCGGCCGGATTTTTCCGGAGTCCGGGTCCCAAATCCGGGTTTTTTTGAAATTTCCGGATTAAAACCGGACCGGATTTATCCGGAAAAATCCGGCCGGATCCGGTCCGGCTCAAGTTGCAAATCCGGAATCCGGATCCGGGTCCGGCAAAATCGATTTTGCCGGGCACTATTATTTTGCCTATTTTATACCTAAAAATTTCTTTTATTTCCCCATACTAGCCCTCCAATCCCTTGTATCTATGCAGAACGTCACTTGCATCAAATGATGGAAGAAAAGCGTCGAGAAGACCTCCAATTCAAATTGTATCGTTTCCGAGCTCGTTCAGTTCCATTGAGTACATACAGACAACCCAACTTTGATTGGAAATCAAAAAATCAAAGGTTTAGAACGCGCTCTCTTCCCTCGAGAAGTTTAACTTCCGCAGCCTATTCTTCCTCTGATTTTGCTTTGAATGAGAGGAAAGCTAATCTGCATACTCGATCACCTCCCCTCTCAACATATCTAAGACCCTCAAGTTATAGCCAATCAGTGGAGGAATTGAGAGCATTGAAGGCACAAAGAAGAAGTGTTGGACTTTTATCCAAAGCTCATGGACCTAGTGGGGTTGAGGTAAATTAGAGAGAAATGTAGTCATACCTCACTTATAAAATACACCCTCGGGGATGAAAAAATCGTATCTTATAATGAGCTGTATCTTAAATAGAAGGTATCGCTTAGGCAACACACCCCCTCCCCTCACCTTCGATTTTTTCTTAGAATGTACATAATGGTCAGACTTTCTCTCATCTATGCCATCTGTTTCCAGATTCCGAAATCAAGACCTATGCCAACGTTGAGACCTCTAGTATTGGGTATATTTTAATAAATGAGGTCCAACTAGGTCAAATCTCATTTTGAAATTACAGGAACACTCTATAAGATGGAGAATTCTTTACAAACTACGCCATTCCCAGCAGTGTTTGGCTCCTTTCAGGCCTCTTTCTACCAGTTTTAGAGCTCAAACAATGCCCGACTTTGTTAAATTACAAGAAGAATTTAGCAGAAAATTGGCAGCAAATAGAAGATTTAGAGCTAGCACAGTGCCGAGACCCTTCCATTTAAGCGAACGAAGATATAACGGAGAAATACGAGGGCATAGTTGTGAAGTAATTTGGAAGGAATTTTAAATTTTTTTTATTTTTTAAATTTTAAAGAGTTGGACAAGAAAAGATAGGGAAGATAAAAGAAGAAATATGGAACCAGAAAAAAGACAAGAAAGGGGAAGAAAAGTGTGGAGGTGATTGATAATAAACAAGAAAATTAAAAAAATAAATGGTGATATGTAAAAATCATAGATTTGCTAGTTTTCTAATTTAAAATTATTAAAAGTGTTAAAAATAATTAATATGTAGGATTAAATTTAAAAACTTTAGTCTATTCCTAGTTCTATTTCCTAGTTTATTTCCTAGTTCCTTTATAACTTATCACGTTTTACTATAAAAGCCCTTCTTTATCCTCCTCATCCTTTTTCTAAATCCAAAATAAATTGCCATCAGTTCACCTAAAATGCATCAAAGCTTCGTCTACATCGACTCATCTCTACTCGCGTTGGCATTACTCCTATTTTCAATACTTCTGCCGGCTTATTCATGTATCCACTGCATCAAGAAGAAGTCGACGAAGAAGTCAAAAGGCTCAAAATCAGAAGACGAACTCGTCAAGTCACTAGTAAAGAAGTTGGACAAAGCCAAGAAAGAAATGAAGGCTGAGACACCAAAGAAGCCTACCTTGGAAGCGGATGGGGCAGCTAAAGTTGAAAAGA
Organism: Meloidogyne enterolobii; assembly: GCA_963681835.1. Taxonomy (NCBI): domain Eukaryota; kingdom Metazoa; phylum Nematoda; class Chromadorea; order Rhabditida; family Meloidogynidae; genus Meloidogyne; species Meloidogyne enterolobii. The sequence continues at coordinate 4,610,877 of CAVMJV010000004.1, read as the reverse complement.
AACCTGGGGGTGGCAAAGGGGACAATTCTCCCAAAGATGATCAGCTTCTTCTACAAGCAAAGGGGGGAGAAGTAAAGAAAGCTCCACTTCCCGCGGACAAAGGCAAGGAAGAGGGAAAAGAGGTTAAAGCTTCCTCACGTAGTGATATCATCAGCATACCTATCGGTGTCAGCATTGGACAATATAGGGTGGAAGAGGCTTTGGGTTCTGGTGAGTTGTTGGCAATTTTTGGTGAAAAATTCGTAAAAAAATTTTCAGGCGGCTGTGGTGTTGTCTACAAGGTCAAAACAAAAAGTGGCGAATATCACGCAATGAAACTTGAACGAACGGACCAGAAGAGGCGAGATCAACTCCTTCCTTTAGAAGCGCACGTTCTCAAGCAGCTACAGTTTACTGACTACGCTGCAAAATTTATTGAATATGGAAAATGCTCATGTGGGTTTTTGACCAAAAATTTTTTAAAAATCTTTCAAAAAATTTTTTTGTTTTTCAGCAAAAGACCTGTCATTTCATGTACTTGTTATGGCCCTTCTAGGCAAGTCTATAAGTGATTTGCAGGACAAGAGACCTAAATTCAAGTTCACAACTGGGACCGTCCTTCGAATTGGTTTGCAGGCGTTAAGGGTGGGGAGGCTTATCTTCTACTAATATCTCTCCCTTCATTTTCAGGGAATTGCCTTTCTTCACAGCATTTATTACGTTCATAGAGACGTCAAGCCGTCCAATTTTGCCATCGACCGAAACAATCAGAAGAGAGTTTATCTGATTGATTTTGGACTGTCACGGTCATTGAGGAAGAGGGCAACAAAGCTTTTGAGGAAGCCTAGAGCAGGTGTGCCCTTCCGTGGAACTCCAGGCTATTGTAGCTTGAATGGTGTGTTTTTGACGAAATTATCAAGAAGAAAAACATTTGTCATTTTCAGCGCATAAACGTGTCGAGCTTGGCCGTCATGACGATCTCTGGTCTCTCGTCTATATGATGGTTGATTTGAACAACGGTTCCCTGCCTTGGTTCGGTCAGGAGAATAGAGAACATGCTGCAGTTTTGAAGGAATTTCTGATTGAAAGTGAATATATGCATGTCTGTTACCTGACTAATTCACCCAAAAATTTGACAATTTCAGGGCTGTCCACTCGCATTCAGATCAATCATGGACTACCTCCGTACTTTAACCTACAAGCAAAGACCCGACTATCACGGCCTGGAATCCATCTTTATTCAAATGCTTGAAGCACGGGATATTAGCAGCAATCAGCCAATGGATTGGGAGCCCCTTTATATAAAGAGGCCGGAGGAAGTAAGAAAGCCGTCAGCTGTTAGTTGACCAATTAGTTATGAGAAATTAATTTTTAAACATTTTATAGGCCAAAAACCCCAAAGCAACCGATACTGTCGTTGATTTGGCGGATAAAACTCAGGACTCCAACACTCCACAATCGGGATCTGGATAACTTGAAAAGCATCTTGAAGTATATATGAATATTGGAGGATATCTATAAATTCACTATCTAATTGAATATATATTTTTGAAATTGTTTGTCGTCTTTTCTTTGTTATAATAAATTGTAGAAATAAAAACAATTGTTTAATTATGTATAATACTGATTAGTATTTGTATAGAGCGAGATTTTCAAAAAAAACCTTGACCTTGTTTTCGGTTGGGTACCTTGACCAGATTCTTGACCTTGAGTCAAGGAAAAATCAAGGAACGCTGAAAAATGCCTTGATCTGGACTCTGGACCCAGGAAAAAGCAAAGTCTGGAGCTAAACTACAGTTTCCTTACCAGGCTCAGAATCTGGGGCCAGATCCAGCCCGCTCTCTAAGTATTTGTATCATCTGACTCACGCAGAATTCTGATTTTCTTGATTCATCTGTTCCGTATTTTGTCATTATTCACCTATTTTACACCCTTAACTTCGGCCTTATTTTAAAATGAATAGTTGGGCTTTCCTATAAATTTTCCTTGCGGGGCCAATAAATGAAGAAATCTGATTCTCGGCCTTCGAAAATTATCAAAAATGAAAAAATTTTCATCTTCCGACTTCCAAAATTCTCAAAAGTATCCTTTACTCAAGAGATAAATTGTCCGTTTAAATAAAGGAGGATTAAAAAAGGCCATTAGCTGTTAGTCCGATTAGTTTGGAAAAAATTTATTTTCAGCTTTTCCAGGCTAAAAACAGCTTACAGGCCTAACTTATTTTGAAGGGGATCACTAGTAAATCCCCCGTCCCAAAAATTGTTATACATAGAATCATAATTAGTAAACCGTGCGCTCTTAATATTTACTTGACTAAATTTAATTGAATTATTGCATATTAAGTAGATTTTGGGTGAAAAGGGGAAAAATAAATTTTAAAACTTGAAATTTTTATTTTTTAAACTCAAAAATTATTCCCTTTTTTAATTTATGTAGATAAATTTTAAAAATTTAACAATCTCCAGTTTAACAATCTCCACAATTTAAAATTCACCCCCCCCCACTCCGAAATCGGGAATTTTGTTTTTTTTGTCGGCTCGTTCCCTGGTGTATACTGTAAAGCATATGACTATTTAATTCCTAAGACTGTGCATTACACCACGTAGACGACTGTAATGGCTAACACATCAGTCCGGTCTAGTGAAGATGCTGGTTCGTTCCCAGCCGCCGAATAACCTTTTGGACTAGCTAAAGGAGAGAAATAGCTATAGCCCAGTTGCTTTACTATACCCCGAAAACCCCAAAAGTTTTTCGGGTCGGGGAGCGGGGTTTTTACTTTTTTCGGGGCGGGGAGAATTGTGAAAAAATCGTTCGGGAATGGGGATAGGGTACTATTTAAGCAGCCCTTTTTTAAACTTAAAATTCCTTCCTTCAAACTTTTAACAATCTCTCCACAACCATTATGAACTTTCTAAGGCGAACATTTTTTGGATTACCGCGTCAAGCATTGCCAGATACTACGGATTCTCTTCAGTCAATGATGTTTGTTGATGAACACGGAGAAATTACATGGGAATTGTGTGAATGTGCTGTTTCTCTTCCAAGCAAAAAACTCTTAATTGGGCCTTGGTAGAGTTGATTTTTCTTTTAATTTTTGATTTTCTCTTTTTCAGTATTGCAGCTTTTAGCGGCAAAAACTCTTATAAGAAGTCACAATTCATTCCTATCACTTTGCATAATGATTCAAAGCATGAATGGATTGTCTTTAAAGTGCAACATTATGAAGTGAGTCAATTAGAGATCGAGAATTTTTGAAAAGCCTGGACTTTCCTAGACTTTGGAGTTTGATTTATTAACCTGGGCCTGAGCCTGTAGTCCAGGAAAGCCTGTAGTCCGACTGTAGTCCTGGGCCTGTATTCCAGGAAAACCCCAGGAAGGTCAAAGAATGCCAGGACTTGGATTCTAGGTACAGGAAAAACCAAGGCCTTGGTCCAGACCCAGCTCGATCTCTAGTATATTTGGAGCTGTTTTGGCTGTTTAAAAAATTCTTCCCTTATAGCCAAGAGACCCTTTTATGGCACAAGAACAACTTGCAAAACTTGAAAAGGCCTGTGTTCCTTTAATGGCTTCTCCTAATGTTGGATTAATTGGGCCCGGACAGGACGTGGTGTTCAAACTTATTTTGCCGGATCGTAATATTTGGCCTGTTAGTCGGTGAGGACATTTTTAAAATTAAATTTAGGGGACTTATTTACTTTGGGGTACCTACCCCAATTATTCCCAATCACCCCATTTATTCCCAAGCCAGTAATACCCATGGCACTGTTCCGAAACAGATTTTAAAAGGCGAAAAACGCGAAACTATCACATCCCTGGTGCACACCTATGTCCCTGTAGATAAAGACCAAGCGACTTTGACCATTTTGGGCTTGCGAATAAATGTGGTGGGTACCTAACAGTTGTGGGCTTACAACTAGTCTCTATCTCGTGAAATCTCGTTTTTTAGAGGTTTCGTATTTTGTGGGCTTAGCCACCCCTGGTACCTAAGTAATTCGATTAATTTTGGGCATGATTAAATTTTAAGAGAAGCAACTATTGGCAAAATGGGCTACTTTCGTATTTTACAAATGCAAGTAACTGATCCGTGGGAGGTATTAAGTGCGTTTAGCGGTAATAATACTTCGCTAACAAGAGGGATTAAACAACTCTTTGATGCATTAAATACTGCTAGAAGCTGTGAGGATGCTTTGGAAAGGGTCTGTTTTGAATTAAAAGTTGGTAAATTGAACTTCGTACCCCTCCTCTCCTTTTTGGTCAGACTTATCATGTTACAAACCTTATCTATGGATAAGTACCCAGCTCTGTTTTTTGGAACCCATGCCGATGTTGGGTGGGTGTACTATTAATTCTATTCGTAATAGGCTAACTTGTTGACCATAAAATCATTTTGGGACTCACCCAGAGTTCTCACCGAGTTGGGGACTCACCCAGCCTACTCACCCAGAGTTCCGCTACACAAGCCCATTGCCGGATCATTGGTTAAAAACGAAAGGCTCTGGGTAGTTATCACCATAGAAAGGATTTTAACACATTAAGACTGACTGACCATCTTTTGGAACGAAAAGGGGTGAGGGTGTACTAAGTCCAATTTTACCAGTAAAATTAAAAAAAATTCTTTTTAAAGATTTATTCTTGCGATGTTCCTTTTTTCCTTCCTCTGTGCCCTATAATTCTGTCTGAAACAAATTTGAATGTTGGAGCGAAGGATAAGGTTAAGAAGGATGAACAAAACAAAGTTTAAAGAATATATACTATTTCTGTAGCTTTTTTTTGTTTTGTGGCTAAATATTTATGTATTTGTGTCTGTAAATATCTGGAAAAGATAATAAAATAGTTTTTCCTTTGATTTGATCAGGGTTCTTATCCGTACTTATTTTTGGAAGTACTTACAAAGTTGGAAATGTTCTGAATTTTAAAATTCTCAGTATTTTTGCCAGTGTCGCTAAAATACTGTAAAATACTCAAACTGGCCGCACTGAACTGGCTTTACGCAGTTTAGAAGGGTAGGGGACGATTCAGTATCGCCAATTCAGTATCGCCGATTCAGTATTGGCCGATTCAGTATTCGGGCTTTTTGTCCATAACTTTCTGCTCGATCAATATTATAGGAATTATTATATATGATTTGATAGGTCTCGGGGTGTCTCATCTTTTTCATAATTGGACTGATCTGATCACTCTACAAAAAGTTATCACTGATAAACGACGTCACAGGCATAAAAAATCGGTTTTCACGCTGTAACTTTTTTTGTGATCATCAGATCTGATCGGGCCAGTTATGAAAAAGATGTCGAATCTCGAGACCTTTCGAATGATATGGGAATTATTCAAATCGGTCGAATTTCAGGAAAGTTATGGCCATATACTGAATCGGCGGATACTGAATCGGCGATACTGAATCGGCTATACTGAATCGTCCTTAACCGAGTTTAGAAAAAACGAAAGCCGTTTTGCTGCTGCGATCTATTAAAAAACTTTTAATTGTGGATAAATTTACTTTTTATTTTTTTGTTTTGTTTTTCATTTGTTTTTCACAATTTACTTCACTTTTTTCTAAATCTAAACATTTTTCTTAAGGTTAAATTTCGATATTTTTCTTGGTTAAGCGTTTAAGGATATTTTATCAAACAATTTTTTCAATTTTGGCTATTTAAAAAATGTATATTAAAGAGGTTTGGTTTTGATTTTTATTTAACTTTTTATATTCTGCGGACAAAATATTCTTCGTTGTGGAACGATTCCTTTTTTAATTCCATAAGATACATTTTGTGGACATTGCCCCTTAATTGAGAAATTGTCCGCAAATTGAAAATGTCCGCAAAAAAGAAAATGTCCGCAAAAAGTAAATGTCCGCAAAAAAGAAAATGTCCGCAAAAAGTAAATGTCCGCAAAAAAGAAAATGTCCGCAAAAAGTAAATGTCCGCAAAAAGAAAATGTCCGCAAAAAGAAATTGTCCGCAAAAATGAAAATGTCCGCAAAAGGAAATTGTCCGCAAAATTGTCCGCATTTTTTTTTCATTTTTCTAAAATTTTAGAACTTCATTTTTTGTTTTCAGATAAACATTACCGGATTTAAAAGCTACAAGGACATTACAACAATTCGCGATTTATCGCCCAAACACAATGTGGTTATTGGACGAAATGGGAGTGGGAAAAGCAACTTTTTTGCGGCAATTCAATTTGTTTTGAGTAGTGAATTTACGTCAATTACACAACATAATAGACATGCATTTTTACATGAAAGTGTTGGGGCAAAGTCTGCTACTGCAAAGGTTTTGGATTTTTTGAATTGCAAATTTTTTTAAATGGGCAAGAAGACAAGGTGCTTTCTGCTGACTTTTCTCCTCCCGTTAGTAGTAGAGATCGAGATTTTTGAAAAGCCTGTTCCTGGGGTCTGGTTTTGATTTATTGACCTAGGCCGGATCTTGGGCCTATAGTCCAGGAAAAACCCAGGAAGGTCAAAAAATGCATGGGCCTGGACTCTTGGTACATGGTAAAACCAGGTCTTGGTCAGACCCAGCTTGTGCTATAGTTAGTATTTCGACTTGCGGACAAAACTTGCAGATTATTTATTGTGAATACTCGTTTTTTGGGAGAGATGAAGGTTTACTCCGAAAGCAACCCAAATCGGTGTTAGTCTGTTTTTGCAAGTGATAAAATGAAGGGAGTGTTTATCCGCAACTTTTGTCCGCAAATTTTAAAATTTTTTGGATAATTTTTAAAAATTAAAGAGGTACTCTAAAAACAGTTTTCAAGATTTTCGCCCATATTTTAGCTTTCCTTGTATTAAATTTTAGGTAGAAATAGTTTTTGACAATATGGACCATCGCATTCCCACAGAAAATGAGGAAGTTCGAATTGTACGTGCACTTACAATGAAAAATGACACATATTATATTGATGGGAAAAGTGTAACGAAAACTGAGGTTTTTTATTGAAAAGTTTTTTTTATTAAAATTTTTTTAAGATTGTTAATATGATGGAATCTGCTGGTTTTTCCCGTTCAAATCCTTATTATATTGTTAAACAGGGAAAGGTAAATTTTATATATTTTTTTATTTATTTATTTATTTTAATTAAACAAGTTAGAGTTTGCTATACACGATCGAAGTCGAAAAAGTTGTATGGGGGTATCTTTAATAAGTTGAGAGTATCGGTTAGGAGGCTTTCCAACCTAGAACCTAGTTTTAAAAAAGCCTAACCTAGTTTTAAAAAAGCCGCTTAGAGGTGTACAGTATTGGAGGGGGTATCTTATAATGGGGTGTTTCTTAAATAGAAGGTATTATGTTCGGGGGTCCTCTACTTACAGGCTAAACAAAAGGTAATAGTTAAGAATTGGAGAGACACCTTAAAACACCTTAAAAATATTTTTTTCTCTGAAAATAATTTCATGTAGGGAATCGACCATACTGATCACGAATCTGACAATGAGCTTACATTAGAATATGTCTTTCGAACCCCGGACCCGAATCCGACACATTCGAATTCTGGGTTAAAATTCGATATTAAAAATTTAGGGCTAATCTGACACTCCTATTCGATCTCAGATTCCTGATCAGCATGGTCGATTACCTAAATAAAATTATTTTCAGAAAAAATAGAATAATTTTTGAGAGATGTCTCCCCAATTCTCCACTATTACCAGACAAAACTAAAAAAAAGTATCTTAACATGCCAACTTCCCTCATCCACTGGCTAACAATTAACCAAATTAAATGATCAACCGTTCTTTAAAAAAATATCTTTTTTTAACAGATAACAGAATTGGCAACAGCTTCGGATGCTTATCGCCTTAAATTAATCAAAGAGGTATTTTTCCTTAATTTTTAAAAAATTTTAAATCAAATTTTTAGGTTGCTGGAACTCGTGTCTTTGATGAGAAAAAAGAAGAAAGTACAAAAATATTGACCGAAACACAAGGAAAGATTGAAAAAAGCGTTACTCTATTAGGCTATATAAATGAACGTCTTAAAAAATTGGAAGAAGAAAAAGAGGATTTGAAGGAATATCAAAAATGGGATAAAATGAAGAGGTTTTTTTGAGTTTTTTTAATGAAAAAAAATTTTTTTAAAGGTCTATCGAATATACAATTTTTGATAAAGAAATAACTGAAGCTAAAACAAAATTGGAAAAATTAACTGATCAGCGAACAAAAATAAATACGGAACAAAATAAGGTTTTTAATTTTTGAAAAAATTTTTTTTGTGTTTCTCTCAGTTTTTGTTTTAAATTCTTTCTCTTGAGAATCTCTATTTTCTGAAATTATTTTGACAATAGAAAAAGATTTTTAGAGAACACAAAAAAATTTTTACATTTTTTGAAAGATATGAAATTTTTCGGTAATCTTCTAGTTTACTGGTTTCGAGAAAAATAAGGAAAAAGTGCTGTCGATTTGGTCGAATCCGAGTCTTGGATTCGAAATAAACAGTTTCTAAGCTGAGATTCGGACTCATTGTCAACACACCCGATTACCTACTGGTAACTCAAAAATATCGAAACAAAATTTTTTTTAATTTTTTGGGACCAGTAAACTAGAAGGTTACCAATTCTTCGAAGAATATTTGTGATTTTTGGATATAAAGATCGCTTTAATCCAGTCCGGATTTTGTGGTTTCCTAAATCCTAAGTCAAGATCAAAGAGATTTTCATATATTTTTTTGACTCGGGACAAGAAACTATTCGGGGTCCTCAATTCGAAATCTAGGGCAAATTGATTTAAGGTTCTTTAGACGCGTGATTATGGAAATTTTGTCCCTATTTCTCTGCTTTTTTGCAAATCACACGCCTAATTATCTAATTTTTTTTGTTTTGCAGTATGAAACTAGTCTGATAGAAATCAAAATGAAAATTCAAAATACAGAAAAACAAATTCGTGAATTGGATACTCATTATAAAGGAAAAAGAGAAGAGAAGGAGACCTTAGTTAATGAACAAGCAGAATTGATAGAAAAAAGAACACAATTGGAACTTTCTGTTAAGGATTTACAAGCTGAAGTTGAAAGTGAACGGAGGGGGAAGGTTTGAAAATTTATTATTTTTAAATTGAACAAAGGCGGTTTTTTAATTTAAGAAATTTTACGAGGGGAAATTCGAAATTTATTATTAGAAAAATCACCCAATACTCAATCTAGACGAGATTTTAAGCTTAATGGGGGCTTGAGTTCCACCCGAAATGAGCAAAAGGGAAAAATTTGAATAGGGATTGAGCAAAAAAAGTGAATTTTTTCAAAGTACATGCCAAAATTTTGGCGCACACCCATTTGAGCCCCCCCCCCCCCCTAGAGATCGACTTCTGGCTACGCCCTTGCCAATTAGTGATTTACCCTCGCCAAACTCTAACTTCGGACTTCCTTATCTCGGCCCAAAGTCATTTTATAATAAAACTGATATCACTTAGAAAATTGGAGGTTCTCTATCGAAGGGTACCAAAAAAAATATATCAAATTCGCAGTCAGAAAATTTTCTTGTTATTAGAATAGTTTTGTTGATTTTCACAAAAAATCTTTTTTGAGGCTCCTATTCGTTCTCTCGTTAAGCCACTATTGTTAAGTCTAGGGTTGCCAAAATGGACCGACTCGAACCGAAAGATCGAGTCATGCCTCGATGTTTGGCCCGAAAAAGTCTCGTACCGGCCCGACTCGATAAATTTGGGCCCGAAAAAGACTCGTAACGGCCCGACTCGATAAAGTTAGGCCCGAAAGTGACTCGTACCGGCCCGACTCGATAAAAACATGCCCGAAAAAAATTGTCTCGGAAAAAGACGGCCCGACTCGAACGAGTCTCGATAATATTTTTCCAGATTTGTGGACAAAAATGGATGAAATCTGGCTCCTTGGCCTTCCAAAATTCGAAAAATTTTCGCCTGCGGCGCTGAAAAAGGAAGAAGTTTGGTCCTTAGCCTTCCGAATATCTCAAAATTTTTGCCTGCGGCGCTGAAATGAAAGATTTTTAGCTCCATACTTTGCTTCACATCTCGGACTTACTGGCTTTAATTGATAAGCTGGATTACTGGGAGTTATGGTATATATTCCGCGGGATCCCGTCATAATTTGAACTTTTGAACCTCAATCAGTTTTGAGAGTCCACAATTTTCCGCAGTCCGCAATTTTAACTTTAAAATACGCAGTCGCAATCTTCAGTCCACTAGTATTCCATTTATAGCGCCGCAGGCGAAAATGGTCGAAAAAAACTTCGACCATTCTTCTACTAATTTTTTCCCCCTTTCCCCTATTTCGGGGGGGGGGGTGGCTCTAGCAGCGCCACTGGACACGCCCTTGGATTAAGTGTACGAGGAATTTATTAAGTGTACGAGAATCAAGGATACGAGGAATTTTAGCATACAGCGGGATTTTATTAAGGGATTTGGTGATTAACGCACGATATACCTTCAAATCTCCTCATTCCTTCTAAATCCCATTACAAAATATCACCTTAATCATCTGATATACGATCCTGAACCCCTTAATCATCTGATCTCCTTTAATAAAACCAAATCTAGCAATATCTCACCCCAATCCTCCGGTAATTTAAATCACCTTAATCCCTCAAATCCACTGATATCCATTTCAATTCTCTTCAGCCCTTCCTTTACCCTCCTGATCCATCGATATACCTTTTAATTCACAGATATCCCTCCTAATCCACTAATTATTTTTAAATAAATCTTATAAAAAAAGACTCGAAAATGTCTCGGTGCCCGACTCGATAAATTTAGGCCCGAAAAAGACTCGTATCGGCCCGACTCGATAAAGTTAGGCCCGAAAAAGACTCGTATCGGCCCGACTCGATAAAGTTAGGCCCGAAAAAGACTCGTACCGGCCCGACTCGATAAAAACAAGCCCGAAAAAAAATGCCTCGACCGTCGGCCCGACTCGAAAACGGCAACCCTAGTTAAGTCGGTATTTTGTTTAACGTTTTATTCTAATTGTAAATACATTTTAATTAAATTTTTTAGAACGCTGCTGAAAATGAAAAGATAGGCATAGAACAAGTCATTGCTGAACGCCAAGCACAACTTAATGAACTTCAACCAAGATATCAACGATTGTCGGAAGAGGTTGTTTTTGCTGAATTTGTATTAATTAAAAAAAATTTTTTTAAAGGAAAGCTCCAAAGATTCTGATATCCGTATACTTGATCAACGTTGTAAAGAACTTTATGCAAAACAAGGACATTTAGATAAATTTAGAACAGTTGCAGAACGAGACAAGCATTTAAATGCTGAAATTCAGTGGATAGATAGACAATCAGATGAGATGAAAAATCAAATTGAAGAAATTAAAAAGTCAATTCGGGCAGATGAGAATGAAAAGGAAACTCTGGCTCAACGACTTCGGGTTTGGAAGAAACTTTTTTGTTTATTTTGGGGAAATCTCTGGTGCAGTTAGGAATGTTCCCTCTTATTGTTAGAATTTAAGTCAGATCCTGGGCGTTATACTCTCGAGGATTTCCAGATTTGAAAATTTGGGATATCCGGTTAAATGCTGGATGCAATCGAAAAAAATGAGATTACCTCTACATTAGATTACCTCCAAATTTTGAAAAATTACTCTCTCAGATGTGATATTTACCAAGAGCGTAGGCCAAAAAAATTTACTTTTCAACACCGCTGGCGAAAATTTTGAGGGTTGTAGGTGTAAAAAATTCACTTTTTTTTTATCATTTCTCTCCTAAATTTTTTTGTTTTCCCCATTTTAGGGGGGGGGCATAGGCCCGAAGCCCCCTGGCTACGCCCTTGATATTTACTAACATTTTTTTTTAGGAAGAAAAACTTCAACTCGAAGATTTATCTATCAAAATGAATAAATTAAGTCAAGAAATCAAACAAAAAAAAGAACAACTTAACAAAGCTATAACTCATCGAATGGATGATTCTCATTCAGAGAAAGAAAAGCGTGAAAAGTTGACAACGCTTCAATACGAAGTTAATAGAATGGAAGAAGATTTTAGGCGGTTGACTCCAAAAGTAAGGGGTTTCTAAGGGTTTAGAAAATTTTTAGACAAAATAAAAATTTGTAATAAAATTTGCGGACAGTTTGCATTAATTTGCGAACAGTTCGTATTAATTTGCGGACAGTTCGCATTAATTTGCGACTATCCGCATATTTTTTTAAATTAAATTTACTTCATAAAAAAATTTTTTTTCAAGGCTACTATGAATGGAATAACAAGTATAAAGACAATTCTCGAAGAATACAGAGATAAGAGAATCTTTCCTGAAGTTGTCAATGGTTATTATGGTAAGGAGTTTTAAGAACAAATCTATTTTTTTCCAAAAAATTTATTTAAAGGTCGTTTGATTGATCTTTTTACTTGTGCCCCAGAATTTAATAAAGCAATTGAAGTAACAGCTGAATCTCGTCTCTTTTACCATGTTGTCGAGAATGACGATGTTGCAATGAAATTACTTGAAGCTGTTAATGAACGTTCTCTGCCTGGAGAATTTAATTTTTATCCTTTAAAGCGAATTTTGGATACTCAACCTCGAGAAATTGTTGATCAGGTTTTTTTGGTTTTAGCTAAATTTGGGGTTAGGAGCTTTCTATTTCCTTTCTTTCGTTTTCTGCCTTAATCCGTGATCTTGTTGTTTCCTAGATCCAGAGCCATGTTAAGGATTTTTCTAGGATTCCATGATTTTTATTCGGCTCAAATTCGAGAATTTGTGCGAGATTAGCATTTTAAAATCAAGAATTATCTTTCTTGTTAAAGAAGGTTTTTTCTTTCAATCTCTGCCCTTCCATGAATAGCAAGGACGTATCTAAGGGGTCGATTTCTGCTAGGCTAAAATTGGGAAGCTTTTTCATTCAAAACAAAAAATAAATCATTCTAGGAAGCTCGTCCACTCATTGAATGTATGCGATTTGATCAAAAATTCAATCAAGTCTTCAAAATGGTATTTAAAGATCATGTTCTTGTGCCTAGATTAGATGTTGGTACACGTGTTGCGCGTAATGAGGCTTTTAATTGTGTTACTTTGGACGGTATGGAATTTTTCTGATCTTTAATAATTATTTTTAGGTGATCAAATAAGCCATCGTGGTCCAATGACGGGAGGTTATATGGATGTTAAACGTTCAAAATTGGATTTGATTCGAAAATTAAAAGAAGCAGAAAATGACAAAAATGATTTGGAGGTTTTTTAAGTTTAAAAATTATTTTAAAAAATTTTTTTAGAAAGAAATTGACCGCTTAACAGAAAGAATTTCTCAAAATCTTAATGGTGTAGATCAAATACGGTTGGAAATTTCAAAGTGTGAAACTCAAATTCAAACACTCAATAATGCTTATCACAATTGCTTGGCTAAAAAACAAATAACTTCTGAATTACTTAATAAATTATCGAACAATGCTGAACCTAAAGTTTGTTTAGAAAATATAAATTTTTTGTTAAATAGTCGGGGGAATCTGTTTGGACAAGGGGGTTATGCTGTCTTTATCTGTTGCAGAATTTCAATTCTGTGCTGTTTTTTTCTGTTTTCCGCTTTTTAAAATCCTTTGTAATGATCCCATCTTCGGTAGAGATCATGTTAAAAAGTGGGGAAGTTGTATGGACAATAGGATGAAGGATATCAGGGCTGTGCGTCATGTCGTTTTGGCGTGGCGTTTGGCGTCCATTTTTGGCCGATTTTGGCGTGTGGCGTGATTTAAGAATTTGAAAAATTGGCGTTTAGCGTTTGGCGCGCCACGTGAAAATTTTGGCGCACAGCCCTGAAGGATATTGTAAATACTCTTTCATTATTATCTGTTAGTTCGAATGTCCGGCAATTCGTTTTTTTACTTAAACTTTGTTATGTACAATTAAGTTACGTCTTTATTTATTATTTTCTTATATATTTTTGGTCCAAAAAATTTGCAAATGATTTACAAAATTTTATATAACCCTAAGAGTCGAATAATTATGCGGACCTTAAATTTCCTCTAAATTAAAATAATTTTTAAAATATTCTAAATTCAGAAAGCACAAATTACCAAACTCAACAATCGACTTAAAGAGCTTACTGCCCAAAAAGTATCAGTCAATAACCAACTTAAAGCTCCTTTGGAGGCTGGATTAACTGAAGCTGAGAGGGATAAAATTAATAAAATGGAGGTTTTTTTTTAAATTTTTTTGGCAAAAAAAATTTTTATTTGAAAGGATGACATTAAAAAGGGTAAAGATGCTCTTGAAAAAATTTCCAAAGATCGTGCTGATTTGGAAAATCGAATACAAACAATTAATAACGAATTACAACACAAATTATTTAAAAAACGAGAGCAATTGAATGCTGTAATTGAATCATTTGATGCTGGTGAAAAATTAAATCGTTTGGATGCACAACAATCAGAAATTAGACTTATTAATGTAAGAGTGAACAAGTTATTGGAATTTGTTGGAGGTTTATTTTAAAATTTTTTGAATTTTTTTAAATTTTTTTTGAGTTTCTTTTTGAATTTTCTTAATAGGAATTAGAGATCGAGTTTTTTGAATGGCCTGGACTTTGGGTATTGACCTGGACCGGATCCTGTGCCAGGAAAGACCCGGGAAGGTCAAAAAAATGCCTGGCCAGGACTTTGGGTACAGGAAAACCGCAGGTCTTGGTCCAGGCCCAGCTCGATCTCTAATATAAATCTAGCCACCATAAGAAATAACTAGTTCCTCATTTATTTAATTCCCGATTTTTGGGGGTCGGATAGACGTAAATGGATTTTAGTGGTCCCAATTTTTTAAATTTTTTTCTTGAAGGGCTGTTAGTCCGTTAAATATGCCTGTGTTTTCTCTTTTTAACATTTAAATAATTTCAAAATTTTCTTTTTCAGGATTAGATAAGAATATTGAGGAATATAGCATAAAGAAAGCAGCATTGACTGGTGCATTAGAAGAATTACAAGATGAGCAAAAGAAAGCGGAAAAGTTATTGGAAGACTTTGCTAAAAATGCTGAAATTTTTTGTACAAAAATAGCCAATCTTCAATCTAAAAGGGAAGAATATTCTAGAAAGGTTTGTTTTTTGTTTGATTTTTTTATCGTGTAATATTTGCATCAAATCGTGAATTTTTTTGGTCCAGTCATTGATTTATTATCTTGCTAAAAATAGGAAATTTAAAAATATTTTTAGGTTAATAACCTAAAATATTTTTAGGTTAAAAAATAAAAATATTTAGGACCTTTTGACCTGATTTTTGACATAAGTCAAGTAAATTTAAAAGAAGAGAAATTTTGGTCCTTTCCTAAATTTAAAAACAATCAAGAAACTAAAAAAGCCTTGATTTTACTCTGACTCCAGGAAATAATCAAAGTCTGAATCTAAATTGGTTTTATCTCTATTATCTAAATATCAGGGGTGTGGCATTTCGTTTTTCATCTTTCAGTATATTTTGGACTTTCATGTTTCGTTTTTTAAAATTTGTTTCGGCATACCCCTGTTAAATATTGTTGTGATAAAAAAAATATTCCCAAAATTTTCAAAAGAATTCTTGATCTAATTATGCTTAACATCATTTCCTAAATTAAAAAATTTTTTTGAAGATAAAAGAAATTGGTCCATTACCAGCAGATGCCCATGGAACTTATGATAAACTACCATTAAAACAGTTGGATAAAAGATTAACTGAAGCAATGAATCATTTAAAAAAATATGAAAATGTTAATAAAAAGGCTTGTGAACAATTTATTCAGGCAGCCTCACAAAAAGATGATTTGGCTAAAAGAGTGAATGAATTACAGAAAAATGAACAGGTAAATTGATGAAATTTTTGATTAATTGAAATAAAAAAAAAATAAGAGAATTTTCATGTCCAAGTTATAAATTGGACTTTAAAATTTTTTTCTAAAAATTTTTCTTCCTAGGCAATAAAAGACTTGTTAACAGTATTGGAAAATCGACGTTATGAAACTCTTCATTTAACATTTAAGCAAGTTGCAAAATATTTTTCTGAAGTGTTTCGTAAACTTATACCTAATGGATCTGCTAATTTGGTAGGAAAAAAATTTGCAAATTATTTTAATAAATTGATTTGGGGAATTGATTAATACGTCGTTATTTTGAACTGATATATTGTTTCGGTCGTTTTAAACTAGAAATGTGGCTTTGGGATCAATCAAGAGTAGTGATCGGACCGTACCGTACTACGGCCGTATTCTATCGGTATTTATTGGTATTCCATATTGGCAGAAATACCGACCGATCAAATTTTTGCCGTAATACGGGCCCTATTCCGTACCATACCACGTCCTTATTTTTCGGTATTCCGTATCGGTAGTACTCAACACACTTATCTAAATTATTTTTTTGCATATTTAATCTAGGGATTTGAATGACTAGAGTTGAATAAGGCCCTCAATTTGTGTTGATCAAACCGGTGTAGTATATTATTGTCCGCACATTTTTGTGTGTAGTCATTTTATTAAAAATAAATTTATTTTTAAAGGTAATGCAAACATTGGAGAAAAGTTTAAGTACTCGTTCTACAACAACATTATCTCATAGTACAACGTTGCAAAGTGGTGCTGAAACTGAAACTACAATTGGTGAACAACCATCTATGCCTGAGCGAGTTTTGCATGATTTGGAAACTTTTGTTGGGACGAGTATTAAGGTATATATAAAGGGAAATGGGAGTATTTCTGATACTTTTTTGTCATCGGATCAACGAGACATTAATAAAGAAGTAGAGGTAAACAAAATTTAACATCTTTTTGTAACCCAAATTACTCTGTATTTCCATTTGCTACGGAGAAACGGTGTGAAATTGACGAAGGGAGAAACTGGTCCGATAACAGGATATTACCAGAATTTTTCTGGAAAAATTTTTTTTGAAAAAAATTTTTTAAAGGTTTCATTTACTGGTGGTACAGAAACTAGAGACATTACTTCACTTTCTGGAGGTCAAAAAACTTTGGTTGCTTTAGCCTTAATTTTTGCTATTCAAAAATGTGATCCAGCACCTTTTTATTTGTTTGATGAAATTGATGCAGCTTTGGATCAAGAACATAGAAGGGCGATTGCTGGTAAGTGAACTAAAATTTTTTTGATTTTTTATTTGAAAAATAGGGGAAAAATATTTTAAAATGAATTTTATTTTGATTTTTTAAGATTATTTTTTTTTACGAGAAAAAATTAAATTTCCAAATATTATTACTGCATAAATTAAATGGGACTTTATTTTTATCTAAAAAAAATTTAATTTTTTCAAAAAATAATTATTTTTCTTGGAAAAAAATTTCGTCTTTAAATTTAAAATTAAGATGGGATAATTAACAGTCTACTAATCATAAATATTCTTTAAAAATCTAATTTTATTTAAAAAATTTTAGAAATGATACATGATCTTTCCCAAACTGCACAATTTATCACGGTATATAAATTAAAAAAAATTTTTCCTACCCAAATATTTTTCTTTTAAAAAAGACAACATTCCGTGCTGAATTGTTAGAACATGCCGAAAAATTTTATGGTGTTCGTGTACGTGATAAGGTGTCTTATATTGATGAGGTGAAGTTTTTTTTTAGTTGATTGAATAAAAAAATTTTTGTGTGTGAATAAGGGGATAATCTGTGGGGATATAAGAAATGTGCCATTCCGGCACCTAAATATCCGCAATTATTCCACTCCTGATAAGGATAAGGGGATAATCTGTGAGGATATGAAGCGTTTCTTTCTGATTCCCTAAAATTGGTAATTTATTTTTTTATGTTGGCACGATCACTGGTTGAAATATTTAAAAAAAATTTTTTTTTGGAGAAAGAATTCTTTAAAGATTTTTTTTTGGGGAAAGACAAATAAAAAATTTGGTTTCTTCCTTTTGTTCGGTTAAATAAAAATTTCTTTTCCCTTTTAAAATTAATATAAAATTATAAAAATTTTTTTAGATAGCAAAGGCGTCAGCTTTTGATTTTGTGCAAGATGATCAGGCACATACTTGAGAATTATATTTATTAATTTTGAGACAAATTTAAAAGAAATACTTATTTTTTTTTGGTTACTTTAATTTTATTTTTTTTGGAATCTTAATTGAAATTTTAATTATTTATTTTGTGTAAGGTTGGTGATTTTTTCTGGAAAAAATTTTTTTGTTTTGAATTTTTTTAAACGGCCAGAAAATAATCCTCTTGAATATTATTTTTATCAATTAAAAAAAAATTTTTTTTTAATTGGTTGTCTACCCTCCCTATAATCTCTTTAAAAAATTAAATCACTAGACCTTTTAAATTTTTTTGCCCCTTACAAATATTTAATATTTCTCTACAAATTTTGGATCTCCTCTCTATTTTAAACACACACACATATAATTTATGTTTATTTTAAAAATTTTTTGGAAATAAATTTTTTTTGTATTTGGTTTTGAATTTTTTTAAATTAATTTTTGAATAATTAATTATTTTTTTAAATTTTTTTGTTTAAATAATTAGGAAAAATTTTAATTAATTTTATCATTTCTCGTCTAAAATATATTAATTTATTTTTTTTCCCAATTAGAAATTACCAGTCTTTTAGTACATTAATTAAAAATAGTCACACCATTTTTGATTTGAGAATTTTGTGGGAATATTTAATTTTAATTTAATACTTTTTTTGGAGAATTATAAAAATACCGAGTGTTTCAATTGCGCGTCTCCCCACAAATTTTTTATTTTTTAAATTTATTTGTAAATTAAATATGCGTCCATAACAATGTCACGGGTTACGCGAAGCAGGCCTTTTCGCCCTGAAACCCGATCCGAAAAATTTTTTTGGAAAGCCGACCCACACACTACCTGACTTTTTTCTAACTTTTGACATCCCTAGTCCGTGAGAATACACGTGATAATATACGTGTTTGTGTTCTTATTTTGTGTTCTCATGGAAACTTGTTCGTTTTACTCTTTAACAAATAAACACAAAAATCAATCATTTAATATTTATTTAAGAATTAAGGGGAAAAATTTTTTTGTTGTAAAATAAATTTAATCTTTTGTCAACTAAAATATTGTTACATTATTTTAAAAAACTTTTTTATTTTAGAAAAAAAATTTTTTTTTTCGTCAATACCTACCTATATTAATTTTCTAAACAAATTTCCCCCCTTCCTCTGAAAATAAAAATTCCCCAAACTATAAACAACATTTTTTAATGGACGTATTTAATGCTGGTTAAATTTAGTAGAGTATGAATTATTATTTTTTAAAATTAATTAATTTTTAAGTGAAAAGAGGAATAAATTTAATAATTTTTGAATTTAATCGTTCTCCCTTCCCCCTCTTCAATAAACCAAATAATGGCAAAAATTGAAATTTTGGTTAAGTGGGTAAGAGCGCTGACTCCACCATTCGCCTATAAATAAGGGTACCGGGTTCGAATCCTTTCGTGGTTAATTAATATTTTTAATTAAGTTAAGATTGTAAGACATGAAAATAAACGTTTTCGAAAAATATTTTTAAGTCGTAGAATTTTTTAAAAATTTTTAAAGGCAGAAATTTCCAAAAAATAACATATTTTTCTACTCATCGTCTTACCCTTCCTCTTATTTATTCAGCAATAATTCCAAAAACTTTTTTATTATTCCAACAACTCCAAAAAATATTATTTTTTTTATTTATTATTAATTTATTTATTAATTTTATTTCTTAGAAAAAAATAATGTCTCAAAATTCCTCTTCAAAATTTCAATGTGAACTATTCCTTTTACCCCCCACATTTAATTCTTCAACAAAAAACAATTTAAATATTAAAATTAAACAAACTTTTTTATTTTCTCCTAATAATTTAGAAAATTTATTTCTTCCAATTTCTCTTTCTGAGGACAGCAAAAAAATTTTAAAAATATTTCCAGAAGATATACTCTGTTCAAATCGTTCCTGTTTAGGAAGAGGTGAATTTTCTTGATTTCTCTTTTAAGTAAACAATTAGATAATTGAAAACTCCTAACCTCTCATAGAAAATATAAAAATTAAATTTTAATTAATTTTCCGAGGTTACTAACCGTGTACCAGTCACATACCACCAAAAGGATCCGAACCCCGCTTATATACGGGCGCATTAACCAACTAAGCCACAAGTACCAAATTGAAAAGTGAATACGAGTCTCTGCCTATTTTAGGATGCACTGATCGTTTTCATTTTTTTCTTTACTAACGAATTATAAAAATATGTATCTAATTTTTCCAAAAAGAAAATTAAAAATCAGAACAGAATTAATTCTACATATTTTTTAGACAATTCCCCACCTCAATTTTTATTTGTTGCTTATCCACTTTATCGAGAAAATAATAAGAATGAGCAGAGGCGAAGAATACGTCTACAAGCTAAATTAACTTTATTATCTAACAACAAGGACGATTTTATTATTTTTGAAAATGTTTTTAATAAATGGATTGGGTCTTTTATTGGTAAATAAATTAAATTTGAAAATTAATTCTGATTTTGTTCACATTTCTCATAATTCTCTCACTTATTTTGTCTTGTCCATGAAAAAATTTCAGAATTTATCAGAATAAAACTAGAAATTATCAGAATTAAACTCAGAACTATCAGAATTAATATCAGAATAAAATCAGAATTTGTTAGGATAAAATCAGAATTTGTCAGAATAAAATCAGAATTAAAATCAGAATTTATCGGAAAAAATCAGAATAAAATCAGAATTAAAATCAGAATTTATCGGAAAAAATCAGAATTAAATCAGAATTAAAATCAGAATTTTCGGGAAAAATCAGAATTAATATCAGAATCTATCACAATAAATCAGAACTAAAATCAGAATAAATCAAAATATATCAGAATTAATATCAGAACTTATCAGAACAAAATCAGAATTTTACCTACTAATTATTTTCCCCTTTTACCTTCCAGCCCCCCACCAACCACTAACAAATTCATCCACTCGTCGAAGAATACTTGTTTTACTCAACCCTTTTAGTGGACAACAACAAGCTTTAAATCTGTGGGCAAATGAGGTTGAAATGATTTGGAGAGAAGCTGGTTATCAAATTGAGATAATTGTTACTGAACGGCCTTTTCACGCGACTGAGTTGGCAGAGCAAATTTGTTTGAATAGAGTGGATATATTGGCACTTGGAGGGTAAGGGGGAATAATAAAAATATTACAGAATTATTTTCAGAACAGTCAGAAAATACCAGAATTAATTTTTTTAATCAGAATTAATTTTTAGAACAAATCAGAAAATACACGAATTATTTTCAGAAATAAAATCAGAATTAATTTCAGAACTATTTTCAGAATTAATTAGAAAATACCAGAATTAATTTTTAAAAAATCAGAATTTTATCAGAATTTATTTCAAAAAATCAGAATTAATTTTCAGAATAAATCAGAAAATACTAGAATTAGTTTAATAAAATCAGAATTAAATCAAAATTAATTTTTAAAAATCAGAATTAATTTTCAGATTAAAATCAGAATTAATTCTGATTTTAATTTTACTATCAAAATTTTAATTAATCTCATTTTAGAGGCGACGGAATTGTTTCAGAAGCGCTTCACGGTCTCTGTTCCAGAGCAGATCACGAGCGCGCTCTTCGCCTCCCAATTTTACATTTACCTATGGGTACAGGGAATGCTTTAGCTTCTTCAATTGCTTACCAGGCAAAGTGAAAATTAAAAATTTTTTTTAATTTTTAAAAGTCCCTTCCTTTCAGTGAACCTTTCCCTCCACGTGGCTCTTTTTGTCAACAAATGGCTTTAATGGCTATTCGGCCAAATTTTAATCGTTTATGTCTTTATCAGGTAGAAATTGAAGGTGGAAGAAGAAAAGGACAAAATAATAAAAATAATAATCAATGCAAAATAATGTTCCTCTCGTTAAGTTGGGGGCTAATGGCTGATATTGGTAAGGAGGAGGTATTTTATAAATTATTGTGAAGGAAAATTAATTTTACTGTCGTAATCAGAATTAAATCTCATTTATCCCATCTTGCTAGTGAACAAATTTCAGAACAGAATATGTCAGAATAAAACCAGATTGTCAGAAAAATCAGAATTAAAATCAGAATTAAACCAGAGTTGGATTAGAATAGACCAGAAATTATCAGAATAAATCAGAATTAAAATCAGAATGAAACCAGAAAAAATCAGAATAAATCAGAATTAAAACCAGGGTATAATTTCGGAATACTGAACAGAAAGCAAATGGGTCAAGTTATATGTCATTCGAAAGAGCTCGCCGAGTTGAGTCGAATGGTGAAAAAATTTTCGTGCGGACTCATACAGGGGCTGAGATACAGGTCCCCGAAAATCGAAAAACCATAGGGGGGACCAAGCACTTTTTTGGGGTCAAAAATTCGAATATGCAAATGATAGCTCATTCGAAAGAGCTCCTCGAGCTGAGTCGAATGACACCAAAATCAACGAAATCCGACTTGCTTGGACAAAGTTATGCTCTTTTATTTTAGCTCCTTACCTATGTCATCTGTGGAGATTTTTGCTGCTACGGAGGCCCCAAATAAGTCCAGAGCAAGGGAGATAGGAATAGGTTTATGTTACGAGCCCAGACCCATCGCCCGTAGACTCCCCGCGAGGCGCGTGCCGCAAAACCCCGCGCGAAGCGCGGGGTTTTGCACAAGCGCCTCGCCGCCGACCCATAGGTTTAGGTTTTTTTGTCGTAACTTTGTCTAATCTTGTTTAATCACGGTGATTTTGGTGTCATTCGACTCAGCTCGTCGAGCTCTTTCAAATGAGGTATAATTTACATATTCGAATTTTTTGACCCCAAAAATTTCCAAATTTCGGGGGTCTGTAACTCGGCCATATGAAGTCGGATTTCGTTGATTTTGGCGTCATTCGACTCAGCTCGACGAGCTCTTTCAAATGAGGTATAATTTACATATTCGAATTTTTCACCCCCAAAAACAGCTTGGTCCCCCCTATGGTTTTTCGATTTTCGGGGACCTGTATCTCAGCCCCTGTATGAGTCCGCACGAAAATTTTTTCACCGTTCGACTCAACTCGACGAGCTCTTTCGAATGACATATAGTTTGACCCATTTGCGTTCTGTTCATATTCCGAAATTTTTCCAAAACCAGAAATTATCAGAAAAAATCAGAATTAAAATCAGGGCTGTAGTGTAGTGTACCGGTGGTAAAAGTTCGAGACGTGATATATGTCATTCGATTCGTCTCGACGAGCTGAGTCGAACGGTACCACTCCCTATTTTAGGAAATAATTCTGGACCGAGTTATAGGTCCCGGAAAAATGAAAAACCATAGGGGGGAGTAAGGTCGATTTGGGGTGAAAAATTCGAATATGCAAATAATAGCTCATTCGAAAGAGCTCCTCGAGCTGAGTCGAATGACACCAAAATCAACAAAATCCGACTTGATTTGACAAAGTTATGATTGTTTGTTTTAGCTCCTTACCTATGGTCTCCATGGAGGGTTTTGCTGCTACGGAGGCTCCAGGTATGCCCAGAGCAAGGGAGATAGGAATAGGTTTATGTTACGAGCCCAGACCCACCGCCCGTAGACTTCCCGCGAGGCGCGTGCCGCAAACCCCCGCGCGAAGCGCGGGGGTTTGCACAAGCGCCTCGCCGACTTTCCATAGGTTTATGTTGCTTGTTTTTTGTGTCGTAACTTTGTCTAATCTTGTTCAATCACGATGATTTTTGTGTCATTCGACTCAACTCGTCGAGCTCTTTCGAATGAGTTATTATTTGTATAAAAAATTTTTTATTCCAAAAATCGCCTCTTTGGATCTTCGATATTTAGGGGCCTATATCTCGGTCCAATCAAGTCAGATTTTGTTGATTTTGGTGTCATTCGACTCAGCTCGAGGAGCTCTTTCGAATGAGCTATTATTTGCATATTCGAATTTTTCACCCCAAATCGACCTTACTCCCCCCTATGGTTTTTCAATTTTCCGGGACCTATAACTAGGTCCAGAATTATTTCCTAAAATAGGGAGTGGTACCGTTCGACTCAGCTCGTCGAGACGAATCGAATGACATATGTCACGTCCCGAACTTTTACCACCGGTACACTACACTATATCCAAAATCAGAATGAAACCAGAAAATATCAGAATCATCTAGCCTACATTCTCTGTTGCTGTGGGTAGGTTGGCGTATCCTGGGGAATCTTCGGATATCCGGACCCATCAATCTAACGTGTGAATATAGCAACAAAATGTTTCCTAAATTTTCTAATTTTTTTAATTAAGACATTGGAAGTGAACGTTTTCGTTTCCTCGGAATGGCACGTCTTCATTTAGAAGCTTTCCTTCGAGTAGCCTTCCTTCCATACGTGGCAAGATATAAGGCTCGAATATCTTATTTGCCTTTACCTGAAGGACGGCTACGTAATAAAATAATGGAAAAAATGAGAATGAGGGTTGAGGAGAGGAGGGAGGAAATTGAAAAAGAGGAAGAAGAAAATGAAGATTTTGAGGAGATGATTAAAGGAATTGAGGTGAGGAAGTCTATGGAATTTTTAAAAAAACAAGATTATTATTTGCGGACAAACATTTGCGGACAAACATTTGCGGACAAACATTTGCGGACAAACATTAGCGGACAAACATTTGCGGACAAACGTTTGCGGACAAACATTGCGGACAAACATTTGCGGAAAAATTTTTGCGGACAAACGTTTGCGGACAAACATTTTGCGGACAATATTTACGGACAAACATTTACGGACAGAGCCAGAATAGACCTTTAATTAATCCACGTCCACTGAGTCTTGGGTAATACTTTTTGTTACCGTCGAATACATATACTCCTTGGAACTGAAGAATCGTATTTAAAATGAGGAGTATATCTTAAAATAAGAATATCACTTGGGTATTGTCCGCAATTAAATTTGTCCGCAAATTTATATCAACATTTTATTTGTCTGCAAACGTCCACCCGCCGATAATGGCATTCCAATTTAAAAAAAAAATTTTTTTTCACCAGATACCTCCACTCGATCAACCAGTCCCCTCAAATTGGCAAACAATTGAAGGTGTATTTTTTGTTTTTTTTCTGATTTTTGACAATTAAATTTTCTCTTTTCAGAAGAATTTTGTTTTGTTCACATTGCTGCCCTTTCCCATATTGGCTCAGATCTTCCTTATATTCCTAGTGCAAAGCTTGATAACCCTGTACTTTTTCTTACTTTTGTTCAATGGAAGAAAATTTCTCATAGATTACACATGGCAAAAATATTGCTTAGGTAAGGGAGGTCTTTTAATTAGAAAATATTCCTTTCCCTTTTTAAGTATTGATACGAGTGCTCATTTAAATGACCCTGCATTTGAGGTGAGAAAACTAAAATAATAAGGGTTCCCCCTCAAGAAAAATCAGAATTTGACAGAATAAGATCAGAAATTTACTAGAATCAATTTCAGAATTTATCAGAATTTATATCAGAATAAATCAGAATTTTTAAAATAAAATCAGAATAATTCTGGTTTTATTCTGAAATTAATTCTGATTAAAATTCTGATTTATTTGAAAAAATTAGAATAAAATTCTGATAAAAATTCTGGTAAAATTCTGATTAAAATTCTGATTTTATTTTAATAATTCAGAATTTCTGATTCTATTTAAGAAATCAGAATAAAACATTTTTCCACAGATAATCCCCATTTTGGCTTGCCGAGTAAACCCAGAAAAGGATGCTGGCGGCTTGTTAGCATTGGATGGTGAAGCAGTAATAAATGATGGGAAGGTTAAAAAGACTTTATTTTTTTTTAACAATCAAAGTTTATTTGCAGAATTCTTCAATGTCCTTTCAAGTCGGTCCAGGTAATAATAAAAATGCTACAATTATTGGACGTCAAAGGAGATGAAAAGAGAACGGAAATTAATTTTTTATTTTAATGTAAATTCTTCATTTTTATATTTTTTTTTGTAAATATGTAGATAGAGGATAGATAAATTTATCGAGGTGTAAGGAGATCAATAAAAATATCAGTCAATTTGTATCTACAACAAATAGAGGAAGTGTTAAAGGAAATTTATAACAAAGGGAGGGGATTTTAGAAAGTTGCGGACAATTTTTTAAAATTGCGGACATTTTTTAAATTGCGGACAATTTTTCGTATTTTGCGGACAACAAGTTACGGATTGGAAATTTCATGTCTGAACCCTGGCCTTCCACAAACGTTGTTTGTACAATGAAAATGATACCCAACAGAAAGATGAAGTAAAAAAAGTCGAAAAATTGAGGAGAACGATGAAATTAAGGGGACAACAAAAACAAAAAACAACAACGTTGTCCTCGACAACACTCACCTAAACCTCAAAAAATACTCAATAGATAAACAAAACGAAAACTTTATTTTTTTAAGTGCCTTATGAGAAATTAACAAAATTATTTTTTTAAATTAACAAAAAATGGCACATTTTTCTTTTAGTCATCTTTGGTCCCCTCACATCTTCTCGTACTTGCGAACCGCCTTGACCCCGCCGCTCTCGCATGTAATGACCATTTTGCCATCTCCATCAACGTAGCGCTTAAAAAGAACAAAAATTTTTCAAAAAAATTTCAAGTTTCCCACCTCAATGTGGCTGTCCTTGTCCTTTTCACTGATCTTCTTCTGCTCTTCAACGAGCTTCCCATCAGTAAAAGTAAAGGTGCTCATCAATGTGCGCCCATCAGCGGTCTTCTGCTCCTTCGGTTCTCCAATTTTGAAGTCGCAAACCCAATTAGCGAAAGTTGAGGTGGAAGTCATCTTCCAGTTGTCACCATCAACTACAAACTCGAGAACGGCTAGAAAAATGAAAAATTTTGTTCGAAAGAATTTTTGAGAATTTAAAAATATTTTTACGTTTCACAGCGGCAGCAGTGGCACGAACGACCATTCCAACGCCAACCTCTTTGAGGTAGTCATTAAAATTGTCGGAGTCAGTAAGTTTCCACTTTCCGACGAATTTGTCAGCCATTTTTTTAATAAAAAATTTAGAAGGTTGAAAATATGAAAAGTCTGAAAAAATGAGAAAAGGAATTAAAAAGAAGATTTGCAATTGAAGGGGAAATGCAACAAACAAGCAACAACCAAACAAGACTATTAAAGGAATTCGATAAATACTTCTAATAGATTGTGTAAACAAGAGATAAGGAAAAATAAAAATTAATAAAAAAAACATTGGGAAAAACATAAAATGATCTTTGTTCATTAATTTGCTCCTTTTATAGTACAACTTTTTTAAACTTTAAAAACAGAACGCCAAAATATTATAATTTATTTTGGTGGAAATTTGAAAGAGGCTTTTTTATTTTTTGTTTTGGTTAAACTTCTCCGAAACTTTAACAGGGAATCTCGAAATTCAACTCGAACGCCTAACATTTGGGGAGGTCGAATGTATCCTGCCCGATGACGGCACGGCTTTTATCGAATTTGCACGGCTTTTATCGAATTTTTCGTTCAAACCTGGCAAGATTACCTTTGATTTCATTTGTTAATTTGGCTGACTCATAATCTGATTTATTTGTCCAATATTATTTTTAGAGAGCTAGCTGGATCTGGATCCAGACCTTGATTTTTCCTTGGTTCAGAGTCCAGATCAAGGCATTTTTCCGAGTTCCTTGAGTTTTTCTTGACGCAAGGTCAATAATCTGGTCAAGGTATCCAACCGAAATCAAGGTCAAGGGACAATGTTTTTTTGAAAATTTTGCTCTCTAATTATTTTTAAGCTTAGAATATCTTTAAATATTTTAGTTTTCAGAAATTTATCAATTAAAAATAAATTTACAATGGTTTTTGAAAATGTAGTTGCGGACTTGCTCAATCGTTTTTTGGGTTCTTACATTGACAATTTAAATGCTTCTCAATTAAATATTGGAATTTGGGGAGGTTTTTTGTTTTTAAATTTTTTTTTATTTTTATTTAATTTTTTAAGGAGATGTTAAATTAAATAATTTGGATATTAAAGAAACTGCTTTAGATGATCTTGATCTTCCCGTTAGACTTAAATTTGGTTATATTCAAAGTCTTGTACTTAAAATACCTTGGAAATATCTTTATACTGAGCCGACTATTGTTAATATAAGGTATCTTGTTTTTGAAGTTGTTTTAAGGCTTTATTTAATTTTTAAATTTACACAATTGAGCCAGGGGTGAGGTCGGAACGCCGGACATTTTTTGACCCAAAATCCGATCCCAAGGAAACTTTGAAAACTGACCTGACCTTTTCCTCAAAAATCCCTGTGGTTTTTTAATATGAGGTGTGTTCTAAATAGGCGGCATCACTCAGGTACCACCTCTACCCAGTGGACAAACAACTTTTCATAAACGTATAGTATCTTATCCAGTATACGGGCTGTAGCTTATATACATAGATGTCCGATTGTATAAATTTAATTGTTTTCAGTGAAATTTACATGATAATTGTGCCTAACCAAGGAATTGTGTATAACGAAGAGAAGGCTAAGAAAAATGAACAGGAGGCCAAGCAAAAGAAACTGGCTAGACTTGAAGAAAATAGAAGAAATAAACTTAGTAAGTTTTTTATTTAAATAGGTTTTATACTAATTTTTGTTTTTCTTATCAGAACAAAATATCCAAACAGACGATACTTTCACTGAAAAATTGGTTGCACAAGTTATTAAAAATTTGCAGATTCGAATAAAACGAGTTCATTTACGTTATGAAGACAAATTTTCTAATAGAGGAAGGCCTTTTGCTACGGGAGTGACTCTTGATTCTCTTAACTTTCAGGTTTTTTGATTTTTAATTTTTGCGGACAATTGCGTCTTTTGTCTGCAAGTTTTTTAGGTCTTTAACGGGAGGATATTCTTAAGGATAGAATTGACTTTTAGATGCACCTTGGGGTTGAAGGACTTTCTAAAAGCAATTTTGGTCACTAACAAAAGACAGTTTCTTGGGTAGGCACGATGTCTGACAAGGAACCATTCTTTACTGTGACTGCGAATTTGATATATTTTTTGGTACCATTCGATAGAGGACCCTCGATTTAATTTTGTTGTTTGCGTGTTTGCTTGCAAAATTAGCTTGGGCCGAGTTATGGCCATTTAAAGTTGGACCGATGAACCAACTATGTTTCTATTTTCTTTACAAATTATGCAGTAATTGTCCATAGAAATTGTTACCCATAGAAATTATTTTTTTATTTCTTATTTTTAGACAACCGATGAAAACTTCCAGTTGACAGTTCAAAAAGAAGCCGTTAAAATATTTTACAAGTAATTTAAATCTTTAAAGGTTTTTAAATTTCAAAAAATTTTTAAAGACTCGTTTCGATGAATCATTTAAGTATTTACTCTAATGCTGGATCTACTCTTATTTCTGATTTGCTTGATAAAAAAGAAATTACGAAGGCGTTGTGTAATTCTATTTCTACTGATACTAGTCGACCTGAAGGATATAAATATGGTTAGTTATTTTTATTAATTTTTTTGAGGGGTTAGGGTTATTTCAACAAAATTCAATGAATTATATTTTTAATTTTTGGGGCTAGGTTCTGGTTGTCGAAATTTTTAAAATTACTGACCAACCATTTTCAATTGTAAAGTTATTTTCCAGAGAATAAGGCTCATTATTCTGGCTAAATTTTAGAGTTAAAATTTCTCAGGGTTTGTGAGAAATATTTAAAAAATTAGAAATTCTGTGAAAAGTCATTTTGAGGGGTTGGGTCATTTTTTTGAGGGGTTGGGTAGGCCCCTCTCATTTCCTCCTTTCAAACTCAAAAAGCCTTTTATGTCAGCATATTTTAAGGAATAGTCCCCAAACTTATTTTTTTATTTAAATTTTTAGTACTTGAACCTTTATCTTTAAATGCCAAATTAAAATTAAATCAAAAACCTGAAACTGACGGATCTGACTGGACTATTCCAAAAGTTGATTTAATTTTACAATTGGAGAAACTTGCTTTGGCTATTGGAAAATTTCAATATCAAGATTTTCTTTTATTTTTGGAGGCACAAGAAAGATTTAATTTGTCAGCACAATATTTTAAATATAGACCAAATTTGATTGAATATAAAAATCATTACAAGGAATGGTACTAAATTTATTTTTTTATTAATTAATTTTGCTAACAATAACTAAAAATATTGGGCACCCTAATTTCTATTTTAAAGGGGAGCCAAGAAAAAATATTGAATAACAGATTCTGTCAAGAATAGAGTTGTTCCTCGATTTGCCCGTCCTCGCCCGACAATGATTTTTTAGACTCCATTCCTGTCCCGATCCCCGACATCCCTGTTGCCCTAAAAAGTTCTCTCCGACGGGTCGGATCTCTCCCCGTCCCCGCCCGACAATGATTTTTAGACTCCCGACTTTTATCCCCATCAAAATTTCTGACCTGATCCCCGACATCTCTATTATCCGAAAAATTTCTCCCCAACGGGTCGGATTTTCTTTTTTTTTACAATTAGTCAGGCATCTAAAAACATTTCCCTGATTTTTGAATACTTACAAGAAAGTTTTTTAGTGTAAAGTGTAGAAAATATACGAGTCGAAAAACGAAAAATTATTAACCCAAAAACTTGTCAAGTCAAAAAAATATTTTTCAATTTTATTAAAGGTGGAAATTTGCTTACAATTGTATACTCCATGAACATGTTAAACGACGTCGAAATAATTGGTCTTGGGAAAGGATGAACAAACATAGACAAATGGTTCGAGATTATAAGGAAGCTTGGATTGTTTTTAGAACGGAGAAGAATCCAAATGAATTGGTTAAAAAGACGATTGAGGTAAAGAAAATTTGGCTATATTACTGTTTATGAGTCCAATCGAACTTTTTGAGTCCAATCAAAAAATAATTGGTTTTCTTGGTGTTGCCAGTTTGGGGTATGGGTCTAAAACATTTCTTCATGTTCGGGACCTACGCCCACGATTTTTATTTTCCGAAATTTCGAGGGATGAGTAAGGAATGGTCCCAGACCCATTGGGCGTAGGTCCTGAACATGAAGAAATATTATGGAACTATACCTCTACTTTGAAATACCAAGAAAAATCCAATTATTTTTTGGTTGGACTCATAAAGTTCGATTGGACTCATAAACTGTAGTAGAGCCAAAAAAATTTTTCAAAAATTTTTCTCTTGAATTTTAGAACGTAGAAGAGACTCTCGATGTTTTTAACCTTAACATTGCTAGACAACAAGCAGAATTTGAAATTGATAGACGTGATGATTTAATACGTGTTGAGGATCAAAAACAGGAGGGATGGGTTGGTTGGGCTAAAAGTTGGTTTGTTGGAAGTGGCAAAAAAGCAGAGACGGAACAGACAGAGGCTGATGCAAAAATTATGGAAAAAATTGAACAAGCTGTTACACCAGAAGAAAAACAAAAATTATTTGAAGCTATTGACTATCAGGTTAATATTTTTTTATTGTTTTTTGTGGCTGTAACTTTGTGGGTTATGACAAAAGTTTTTTGGTCGAATTCTAAAGGTCTAGATTCGGGGGGTTTTTTCCGGGGGAATCATTCTATTTATTTATTTTTGTTGGGTAAGTTTATAGACTTTATATACGAAAAGCACATATGTATAAAATTTGTGATCTCTTCCACTTTTATCTTCCGCCGATTTCTGTCTTTCTTGCACTCCTGCCTTCCGGTTTTTAAATACGGTAGGGCCTATCCCTGGCATATCTATATCCTTTTCTTGCTCATTTTTTGGGCTGATTTTATTTGTATAGAAGAATTTCTATTTCTTGTATTATGTATTTTCTGTCAAAAATATAAACATAAAAATCTCTAGTAGCCCTGGCACTAATCATGTAGGATCTCAACTTTTGTTTACTTTTCTCTTTAAGGAAAATACTCCACCAACCGATTATCCAAAACATTTTGTTGAAAATCGAATAAATTTTGGCCTAGCATCAGTTGTAATTTCTTTAGAAAATGTTCTCGAAATGTGCTTTGCTGATTTGACAGCAAATTTGGATCATCGTCCATCTGCAAATGCTATCAAGTTTTTTTTAATTTTTTCTTATTTTTAAGCTTATTTTTTTAAAGGTATATTTCTTGTATAAAATCTTTTGAAATGAATGCCTTCCAAGAAAATGCAAAATCCCAATCAATATTAAAGATGACCGATTCTAACCGGCCTTGGCTTAAAATGCAAATTGAAACAAATCCTTTAAATAAAGATTTTGATCAATCAGTGGAATTACTTGTTGCGCCTATAATGCTGATGTATCATGCTCCGGCAGTAAATAAAGCTTTGGATGTTTTTAAACCTCCTGAAACTGTTCGACTTCAACAATTGACTGCTTTGGCTATTGCAAGATATGAGGAAGTTAAGGTTGGTTGGTAGTGTTTTTTTTGAGTTTATTAATTTCGTTACACAGAATATTAGTTCTAGTTTAGGAGTAATGACCTAGGGGTGTGCCTTCCATAAATTTTAGTCTTTCTTTAGTATTTTGTTTTTCTTTTTTTTACTCCTCTTTTGGAATGCTCCTTTAGCGAATCTAATTTTTTCTAACTCAACTTCTTGATTAAAAATGTGTTAATTTTGATACAATTTATTGACTGATTCTTTCTGCTAGTTTAATCGATGATTGAGACTTTCTTTTAACTCCAATATTTACTTTAAAAAATTATAACTCCCGTTCCATTTTTTAGGCCCGTTCTACTACAGCTTTGCAACATATGGTAGAACAAAAACGAAAATTAAAATTGGAGATTCAAATTGATCCTGCTACAATCGTTTTGTGTGCTGGAGGTGTTTTTGATGAAGGAAAGAATGTTTTGGTTGCAGAATTGGGACAACTTAATTTAAATACAAAATCACAATCACCTGAAAGGGCTTATGAAAAGGTTTTTTTTGAAGATTTTCTGAAGAAATTTTTATTTTTCTTAGATACTTGACCCAAAATTAAAATCTTTGATGGCACAAGCTTATGATAATTTCCAATTGAGCCTTTCAAATGTACAATTAATTTTTGCTGATACTTTTAAGACGTGTATGCAAGCAAGGAATGATAGATATTCTCCATATCATTTATTAAAACCTACAAATATGGTTATTGATGTGCTTCGTTCAACAATTGATGATCTTCAATTACCCATGTATTTTTTTGTAAATTTAAGAATTAATTTTTTCTTTGCGGGGGAAAAAAGTAAAAACACAATTTCCAAAATTCAACGGTTTTGATATTTGGTTCTATAAATTTTT
The DNA here is from genome assembly GCA_963681835.1 of Meloidogyne enterolobii. Taxonomy (NCBI): domain Eukaryota; kingdom Metazoa; phylum Nematoda; class Chromadorea; order Rhabditida; family Meloidogynidae; genus Meloidogyne; species Meloidogyne enterolobii. The sequence continues at coordinate 4,577,857 of CAVMJV010000004.1, read as the reverse complement.
GGGAAAAATTTGGAATTTTGGGAACCCGGGAAAAAATGCTCCTAAAATTTCTTACATGTCACAGATGTTCTTGCTGACAATGAACTAGGATTTAATTGAAAATTTCGATTAACTTGACATTTGTCAATTAGGCTAGAATTGTTGGTTTCAAACCGAACCGAAAGCTTGAAGATTTTCGGGTTGATTTTGGTTAACCAAAAAATTTTTTGAAACAAAAACACCATAAGTGTGGAGATTTCTGTCATTTTTTGGCTACGAGGCTCTTTTCTGTTATAAAATTTAATGCGTTTTAAGGTTTCGAATGTTTGGAAATCTACCAGATGTAGTTTTAATAATTTCTGATGATCGTCTAGTTAAACTTCTAGAATTATTAAATAGCATTCCTAGACCCGAATTTGATCAAGAAGTTGTTGATTTATCAGCACCAATTGAAGGAACAAAATTGCGTGATCGAGCAAAAATGGTTGCGATTATGGAAGTTAGTGAATTGGATGAAAATATTTTGTTAAAAGACAATGAAGAAGGAGGTGGGGAAGAAAAAAGTTCAACTTCTTCTGAAATGAAGGGAGAGAAGAAGAGTGACTCGGATTCTTCTACTTTACATAGAGAATTACAAATTCAATTTGATATTAATTTAAGTCTTAATGAGGTTTTTAATTTATTTTTTAAAATATTTTGGTCAAATATCTGTTGGAAAAGCCTTGGTTCATAGCCAGGTTTTAATAATAAGCATCTATCATCCTTTTTTGGGTGATAAATTTCTTACTTTTTCAACTAGTCGGTTGACTACAGGGATGTTACGGGTTGAGAAAAAAGTGTTAGGCATTGAAAAAAAATTTTTCGGATCAGCTTCGTGTTGAAAAAAGTCCGAGAGTTTCTAAATTTCTATGGTCGAATTTCGGATACCCCGCCAGATCCCTGTTTGGCTTTGTTTCATGGTCTCAAAAATTTATAAACTCTGATTCATTTATTTTTATTTTAAAGGTTGGTATTGTTGTCAATAAGAGAGACAAAGCATTTTTGAGGTTTATATTACTTTTCCCATTTTAATTTTCTAAAACTTTTCAAGTGCCCATATTTGTCGTCTTGGTTTTCATTTAAGAAAAAGAATGTTTGATATGATTGCTAAAGCCCATTTAGGCTCTTTAACATTAGAAATGCCACAAATCGATTCTTCTGGAAAAGCTCAAACAATTTGTTTAATTGATAATGAAATGAGAGAAGGAGATCATTTGATTGATATGGTTTATAAACAGGTTTTTTTCTAACTTTTTGGACTTGAAAACTTTTTCTTAAGGCAACAGGCGAAAGTCCATCCTTCAAAACTGAATTTAATTCAAATGAACAGTCAATAAATTTTGTTTTTCAAATTTTAAACTTTAATTTATACAAGGTTTCAGTTTTTAAACTTTTTTATTTTTTAAAATTTTTATTTTTTTAGGACGTTTTAAATGACTTAAAAAATTTCAATGATCGTTTACAACGCAAATTGTCTCAAATTAAACCCCCACAAATTGAACAAGCTTCTCCTCAAACTGCTGGTGGTTCAAGACGTAGAACTCCCTCAATAAGTAGTCGTTCTCGTGAAGGCTCTTTAGATAGAAAAACGTCGGGAAAGAAGCGATCACCTTTTATTAAACCTGACGTTAGATTAACAAATAAAAAGAAATTTGTTTTCGATTTTCGAATGCATGAAATTGCTGCAAAACTTTATGCGAGACAAGGGGATATTGCTGTGAGTTTTTTAAATAAATGTTTTTATTAGAGCCTAATTTAGAGGGATTGATAGTATTATATCCCTTACAAATGGCCTATCTTTACCCCTATAATCTTCTGATCCCAGGCCCGATCAAGATCTAATTTAGTGGGATTGGAGGTATTATCTCTTAGAATAGCTTCCCTCATTCAATGATCACCAGTGGTGGGTCGGAATTCCGATTTCCAACACCTTTGACTTTTCCGACCTACATCTGCTGGTGATCACCACAATCTTATACAAGTTATCGTTAATTTAATATTTTATTTGCTATTCAGGGTGGAATTGACCCAACAGAAGATCCCGATGCGATTCTTGAATTTTGTGCACTAAATATTCGAAGCTTTAAATTGAACGGTAGTATGGTAGATGACGGCTCTATGCATGCCGATATCAGCTTACAAGCTTTTACAATGGATGATCGAAGGAAAAATGCAACAATTCATCGTTTAATGGATAAAAAGGACACTGAATCGACTGATCAATTTGTAACAATAAAATATAGTCAAAATAACCATGGAGATAAATTTGGTAGAAAAACTTTTTTTTTTAAGTTTCCTCTAATTCCCCACCTATTTTCAGTTGATTTATTGTCTTCAAAATTCTTTTTAATGTTGGCACCAGAATTTTTGGGTGTTCTCTCAACCTTTTTTATTTTGAAACCTGATGAAGATGTTGATGAGAAAACTGGTCCTTCCGAACTTTTTTTAACGCCAAATAGCAGCAGTAACAAATTGGCACTTTCCAAACAATATGTCTCTACTAGTTCAGTAGCTAAACAAGCATTGGCAACTAAAGGTACTCCAGCAGAGCAATCAACTTTTGAACCTCCTGGAACGTTGACTTTAAATTGTAAAGTATATGCAATCGAGGTTTGTAAAAAATTTTTTTGTGATTTTTAAAAAATTTAACTGACAAGGGAACATTTTAAACTGTAGTCTAAAATTTCGCGTTTTTTTGCACTATCGTGTAGAGCAAGGTCGATAACCTATTGTAAATTTTTGGCTTTTTCGGTTTTGACCCACTATTTCGAAAAGTTATGGCGGCTCAAAGTTTCGAATTCTGGAGCGGTCGATTTTCATCCTATCAACAAAAAATTTTTTTTCATTAAAAATTTAATTTTTTAGATTATTTTGATTGAAGATTCACTCAATCCTTCAAATTCGCAAGCTATTATTCTTTCATTTGATGCTTTATTGGATGCTAAAAATGTTTGCTTTTAGAAAATTTTTTTATAAAATTTTTTTAGCTTAATGGTGTTCAACAAATGGATGGTGGAATTCAACATTTTAAAATTTACAGCACTTATTTTGCTAAAGAAAAGAGACATTTAAGTAATTACCAAATTTTAAAAGAGGTTTGAAATTAAAATTTTTTTTAAATTGTTAATTTAAATACTTGGGGGTTATGTTAGCGTGTTTAAGTTTGTATACCTCTTTTTGTTCCTTTGGGTTTTTGGCCCACATTTCTCCCATTGGTTTGTGGATCTCCATATTTCTTTTTTCAGTACCCTTATTTTTCCTACCTGGAATTTTCGTTTTCCAGGTAGGGAAAAGGCTACGATTACATAAAAATCGCGCGCGATTTGCGACAGTCGCGAGGCGACAAGATGTTGCTTTGTGCTAACATAAAATTAGCGTTTTGCGCTTTTGCAGAAGTCGCCGTTTTATGTAAGCACATAACTAGCGACTGTCGCCGGCGACACGTCGCCTAGCGACTGTCGCGTGTCGCGCGCGATTTTTTTGTAAGCGTAGCATAACGTGGAGATATGGGAATTTAAAGGAAATTTGTGGGCCAATAAAACATTAAAAGGAAAAAATTCAAAAAAATCGTTTCTTGGTAGAAAAAGCTCAAATCTTTTTTTTCATATATTTTTCCTAAAAATTTATTAAAATAATTTCATTTTAGATGGATATTAAATTTACCGGTTCAATAGACGATCAAGAACATACACAAAACTTTTCTGTAAAAATTGACCAAGTCACTTTGCGTGTTAGTCCTTCAATTATTCGTTTATTAAGTGCTGTGAGTGCTCAATTTTCAGAGCATCAACGAAAGGTATTGAGGAAATCTTCCAAATTTTTTTAAAAATTTTTTTTAAAAGGATCAAGAAGCAAAATCAGCCCGAGCAATTTTAAGAGAATATCAAGACTATTGGAAACCTCGAGTAATTGAGAACGATAAATATTGGTGGTTCCAATTGGGAAATGATTCTGTTGTTGAAGAAACGGCTGAAGAAGTTGCGGAAACTACGCAAATTGTTATTAATCAAAAGGTTTTGGTTTTAAGCTTCAAAAATTTTTTAAAAATTTTTTAAAGGCTGATTTCACTATTAAACAATTTATTGTGACTGTTGAAGCTGGAATGAAAGATTTTACTCGTCCAATGATTTTATTGGAGAGTGCAATGCTTGGATCAGCTAAAAATTGGTCGACTCAATTAATTGCGGTTTTTTAATTTTTTGAAAAAAATTTAAAAAATAAATTTTAAAGGAGGCAGAAGCTAGACTTCAAATTTCATATTATAATGAGGCTTTTAACGTTTGGGAGCCGTTAATTGAACCGGTATTACATCAATATGAAGGATGGCAGAGTTGGAGACTTACATTAAAGGTTTTCTTTTTGGTTGAAAAAATTTTTTTGAAATTTTTGAATTGAGAAAAGTTTTTTTTTTTAAAGATAAGTTCACAATTAGAAGAAGACACAAATTCACAACAACAACGTCAAGGAACGTCAAAATCTATCAAAGACAAAATTAACCAGAAAAAAGCTGTTCTTCCTCCTAAAATGGCTTTAATTTTTGAAGCTAGAGAAATGATGAATATTACTGTGAGTATCGAGATTTTGTGGTTTTATTGAAAAAAATTTTTTTAAAGGTTTCAAAATCTTTTCTGTTGTTAGTCAATCAATTATCTGAAGTAAATTTTATTTGAAAATATTAAAAAAGTAAACTAAAAATTTTAGTCTTTCGAAAAAGCAGCAAAACAAATTAGTCCACCAAAAAGTCGTCATTTACCTGGTTCTTCAAGTTATATGTTACTTAATGAAACTGGACTTGAAATAAAAATATGTAATACGTCTACTTTGAAGGTTTGAAATTTTATTTAAATGCTAGAGGTTGACTCTATAATATGTATGCTCCGAGAATTAAATACTCCTCACACCAGCCTATATAACTTAGGTTTTCTTGGATCCATGTCGGATGTTTGGTGTCAAAGGTTTTATGCATTTTTAGTTGTGGGAAGGACACGGATCACTTACATTAACACGGGTGTCGTATAGGAGGGTTCTCTTGACAGATCGTAACACTTGACATTTGCTAATAGGGTTGTACCCCAGTCTCCGTCTCCGAAAGTCGGGGAATTTGAGAGTTTTTTTTTGAAAATGTGTAAGTGATACCCCACCCACTTTAAGGTATATCCAATATGATTTTTAAACTGGCATGAGGTGTTATCTTATATTTAAACTTTATTAAAGGCTAGTCAAAAACAAACAGATTTGGAATGCAATAGAGGCGAATATATCCCATTAGAATTAATTGAAAATGATAATAATAATGGAAGTGAAAAACAATTAAGTGCTGGTAATTGGCAAATGAAAGAAGATCAAAGACACGTAGAATTACAATTAAAAATAGAGGAACCAAAAACTGAAAGAATTGTGAATATTTTGAGAGCTGAAATGCAATGTATTGATTTACCTAAAGAAGCTGATTCAGGTAAATATTTAAAATTTTTAGTTATTTTTTATGTTTCAAATGGTATTTTCTGTCGTAATACCAAACGCCGAAATACCAAACTCCCAAAAGTCACACCGAAATACCAAAATTTGGATTCATCGGATATTTTTTCCAAAACCTCCTCACATCGGATACTTTCTCAGAAACCTTGAACATTTTTCGAGAGCTTTTTATTTTGGCGTTTGGTATTACGGCGCGCTCCCTGTTTCAAATCTCTATTTGGTATGTTTTAAAATTAGAATTCGCATGCTGTTGTACCTTTTGTTGCTGGTGTATTAGAGGTATATAGAAAATAAAAGAAAATGATTGATCAAATATGCAATAATTATTCTAGAATATAATTCAAATTTCATGAACTGGGTGTGGCATTTGAAGCCCCTCATTATAATTTTAAGCTCTTATATTTCTCCCTGGGGAGCATGCCAGTCTACCTCACATCAGATATTTTTTACAGAAATTGATAAATTTTTTTCTTTTAAGGTAGAAAATGGGCTTTGGTTGTTGATACACAACTTGAAGATTCTCGACATTTAGTTGTTTTGCGTTCTCCAGTCAATGTTTCTTAAACTTTTTTCTTTTATTTTTAAAATTTTTAAAGGTTATTAATCGAATGGATATGTCTGTTGAATTTCAATCACACAAAGATTTGGAAACTACTTTTTGTGGTGTTTCTGCTATTGATAGTCGTCCTTTAAATATTCCATTGCCTCAACTTTATACTCCGGACGGGGAATTTTCTATTCGTCCGGAGGGAGGAATTTATGACTGGAGTGACCTGTAAATTTTTTTGGAAAAAAATTTTTTTTGAAATTTTTTTTAATTTTTTGGAATTTTTTTTTTGAAATTTTTTTATAAATTTTTTTGAAAAATTTTTTTTGAAAATTTTTTTCGGAAAAAATTTAATTAAAAATCTGAAAAAAAAAATTTTTTCAGATTTTCTTGGCATGATTTTGACAATGTAAAACGCAAAACTGTTCGTTGTGGTAAAAAGGGTGTTGAACATGAAGCTATTTTTATCGAAATGGGTAATTTATTTATTTTTTTTAATTTTTTAATTAATTTTTAAAGTTATTACCGAAGAAAAAATTCGACGAGGGGCAAAATCTTTAGAATATTCAATTCATACAATTAATTTATTTCCACCTATACATTTTGTTAATTTGTTGCCTTTGTGCTTGGAAATTGTTGAACCTGTAAAAAAAATTTATTTTGTTAAAAATGTTGAAAAAAATTTTTAGATTCGACGTGAAGTAACTAGTGGAGAGGGAGTTGATTTATACAATTTAATTGCTGGGATGCCTTTTGTTTTGAAGGTTTTATTTTTAAAATAATTCTTTCAAAAATTATTTATGTTTTTTTTTGAAATCTTTTTGGGGCATTTGTTTTGGTTAAAAAAAAGCAATTTTAACCCCTCTCGTGGGTAAAAATCCTTCTACTTTACTACTTTGAATTATAAGGTTTGGAATGCTGAAAATAAATTGGATAGGATTGAGTTGATCTTTTTGACCTACGAGGGGATGATGAGGTTAAAAATTGTATAATTTTCTTAAAAAGAATCGGAAATGGAATAAAATAAAAACTGCAGGTTGTTAACACAAATCGAAGGTTCAAAATTTGTCGGTTAGTCTCCGTATATTAGGAGCTTTTCCAATACCTCGATTCTTTGTTTTTTGTATTTTTTTCTTTAATACCCTTACATTCATTATTAAAAATTTTTTCCAATATTATTAAATTTAAGCTTGAAAATGGAGGTGAAATTTATAAAATGAAAATGACTATTCCAGAAGTTGGACAAAGAAATGATTTGACAGTTATTAAACTTTTAAGTGAAACTTCAAATAAAGAATTGGTTTTTTTTTTTATTTTTTTTACTTTTTTATTTTTAATTAAAATTTAATTTTTTTTTGTAGTGTCTCGGATTAAATTGGAGTATTGAATTTCTTCGAACAACACTTTCTCTTTTTACACCTTACTGGATGGTTAATGATACTGGAAAGGAATTAATTTATCAGGTTTTTTTTTTTAATTTTTAAAAATTTTTTTATGAAAATTTGATTGAGTTAGGGAGGGGAGGGGGGAGAATTGATTGAGTTCTAAAAATTGGTGGTGATTTAAATTGTTTTTCGGTGTTTTGTGTTTTTCTGTTATTTTAATATGTAGTCTGATTATTTTTTGGTAAACAAGGTTTGTCACAAACTTTCTCTACTAAAAATAATGTTGCTTTTTATTATTCACATTTTATGTAATTCTAAAAAAGACTATAAAATAGAGATCGAGCTTTTTAAAGCCTGGACTCTGGAGTTTGATTTATTGACATGGGCCGGATCTCGGGCCCCAGTAAAAAAACCAGAAAGGTCAAAAATGCCCTTGTTGGACTCTGGGTACAGGAAAAAACAGGCCTTGTCCAGGTCCAGCTCGATCTCTACTAGGAAATAAAGATATTGGTCTGTGACAAACTTTGTTTCTAAATAAAGCAGAGTGTTTTTATTTGAGTTTAAAATAGCCAGAAATTTTTTAAATTAAAAATTAAAAGAAACCTCTCTAAATTAACCTTTCTCCTTTAGGGACCTATCGAAAAGTCAGTTCAAACAACTCCACAAGCACATCATCTACGTGCAAGTATATTTGGGCAGTGTTGTACTTCTATACTTCCAAAATCATTTACAGAGGGAGAAAAGGTTTTCTTTTCTTTAAAAAGAAATTTCTGGCTATTTTAAACAAATAATTTTTAAGAAAGAATTTTTTTAAATAATTTTTGGCCTTCCCGTTATCTTGCCTTGTTTCCCTTTTTTCCAATTCATTCCTTTTTTCATTCTTCTTTTAAAAATTACAAATTGTCAAAGTTAAAATTAAGGTAGGTCGAGGCTTCGTCGAGGCTCTCGCCCATTTTCAAACCTCGACCTCGATTTTGCTGCCCTCGGATCTTGGAACCTTGGTCTTGGTCCTCGCCGAGGACTGAGGCTAAATATACACCCCCTAAAGATTGACTTTTTGTCAGAAATAGAAGAATTTGACTTATTTTTCTTAAAAAAATTCCCAAAATATCACTGACCATTATGCACCTTTGACAATTTATAATTTTTAACAGAATAAATAAAGAAATTAAGAATAGGAAATATGGGTAGAAATTTGGTAATCATTAGTCTTTTTTTTTCATTTTTCAGCAAGCAAAACATTCAGAAATTAAACATTTACCAAATCAAAATCCAATAATTTTGCCACTAAATGAAGAAGATTTTTATGAAAAAAAGAAGGCAAAACTACGAATTTCAGATTCTGAATGGTCTGCAGAATTTCCTTTAGATTCTGCTGGAAGTAGTGGAAGAATAACTTGTCATTCTGAAAAGAAAGATTTTGAGGTTTTTTTTAATTTTATTTTTAAAAAATTATAGTCTAACAATATTTTTTGACCCCATTTTTTAAGATGGATATCTTTATCTATATAGAATTTCTTTCCAAAATTTATGCGATTTACCGTCCCGATAATTTTGGGGATCATTGTATCACATCCTTTTTTATGCATTTTTAACTTAAAAATTTTTCCCTTGTATTTTCTAATGTCTCTTTAAAATAAAATGTAGGTACAGTGGCGGAAATTTAAATAGGGAAATGGTAAACTCTATGTAATTCCGTTCATCTTTATCCGATCTGTCAGATCTTAATTTTAAAAAATAGCTTAATTTCTATCTCAGTTGACATGTTTCAGCGTTTTTCAAAATTCTGATATTTTCAAAAACTTTTCGACCGGTCTAACAGGTACTACATTTTCGACTTTTCGGAGAAATTTTTTTGAAGTCTGAAAAAAATATATGTGATTCTCCTCTAGATTCTAAATACAATGCAAAAAACCGCATCTAAATCGGTCCGGATTCTACCGAGTTATGAATTTTTGAAAATCGAAAAACACCCATTTTTGCTAAAAAAAATCGACAAAAAATGGCAAAAAATCGCGTTTTTTCGATTTTTAAAAATTCATAACTCGGTCGAATCTCAACCGATTTAGATGATTTTTTTGTATTGTATGTAGAATCTAGAGGTGAATCACATATATTTTTTACAGACTTCAAAAAAATTTCTCCGAAAAGTCGAAAATGTAGTACCTGTTAGACCGGTCGAAAAGTTTTTGAAAATATCAGAATTTTGAAAAACGCTGAAACATGTCAACTGAGATAGAAATTAAGCTATTTTTTAAAATTAAGATCTGCCAGATCGGATAGAGATGAACGGAATTACATAGAGTTTACCATTTCCCTATTTAAATTTCCGCCACTGTATATGAATTTCTGAGTTCTAAAATTTCCCTTTGAAATAAAAAATAACCAGAGGCAGGCAACGAAGATTTAATATAAAAAAAATTTTTTTTTAATTTTGTAGTTAACTGTTGACGTCAAATTATGCCAATCTGGATTAACTAAAGTAGTTACAATATCGCCTTTTTATCTTCTTCAAAATGATAGTAAATATTGTATTGAAGTTAGAGAACCAAATAGAAATGAATGGATTGTTATGCCTCAAACTTCTGTAAAAATTTTATTTTTTTTTTTGATAATTCTTAAAAGATTGAAGTCCTCTTTTTTGGTTGGAAATAGAGATCGAGCTGGGTCTGGACCAAGGCCTGGGTTTTTCCTGTACCCAAAGTTTAGGCCCAGGCATTTTTGGACCTTCCTGGGGTTTCCTGAGCTCAGGATCCGGCCTAGGTCCAGGAAACCCAGAGTCCAGGAATAGGCCCAGGCAATTTTTATGCCTGGTTTTCCTGGGGCAATTTTCTCCCAGACTTAACTTGAATGTAAGAGGGAAGAGGGGTTCTTTTAGAATTTGATAAAAAAAATTTTGATAATTTAATAGAATCTGGAATAGTTATTAATTGGGGAAGTAAATTAAATTTAAGAAATTTCTTTATTAAATTAAATGTTAATTTTAAAAGGTTATTGGTTTTTGGCCTGAACAAAAAGAAAAGCGAAAAACATTAATTGCACGTTTTCCAAAAACTAAAGAAGAATCTATTCAATTTCCGTTTACAGAAAATTTTGAAGGTTTTGCGAGAGTTAAAAATTCTGTAGGTTTTTTAATTGATTTTCAAAGGCTTCTTCCACAGAGTTTAAAAAACAAATCCTTAGGGGTGTAAAAAAAGTTCCGGTTTGGCCTGAACCGATTTATAAACCGGATCCCAGTGAGTTCCAATTTCCGGAACCGCGACCAAAATAACAAGGAACTTTCTGGAACCGGAACCGAAACTTCCGGTGAAACTCTACTAGATACATCCCCATTTGACTCTAAGCGATAACCTCTATTTAAGAAACACCTCATAACGAAAAAACCTCATTTTCAGTTCCAAACGGGTGTCTTATAATAGTGAGGGTTGATTTTATTTTAAATAAATTTATATATTTTTCAAGTTTATTGGTTTTTACATAATTGTTTCGCTTTCTGATGATTCTTCTGTTATTAATATTGAACAATTTATGCCTGGAATGGTACCTGCTATTTTAATGAATGCAACAAAATTTCCAATAAAATATTGGCAAGCAGAGGTTGAAGAGGAAAAAACTTTGGAACCTGGACAAGTTATCCCGTTTTCTTGGGATTGTTTAATTACTAAAGAAGGTTGGAAGGAATTTTTTTTTAAAGGAGGGGGAAATTTGCTTGTCATTATTTGGGGTCGGATCCTCTTATTTTTCTAAAATTAATTTTGAGTTGCAAATGGCGAAAACCGGACAGCAATACAGTCGTGATTTGATTGTATATTCCTGCTATCATGGGGGATAAAATCAGTTGGATTTTTCTTACCTTACATAGCCTCAGGACATTTTTATGATTAGAGCTCTTTATAATATTCTATGCTTTTAAGCTCGTCTTTTTGAATGGAAATCTGGAGATCATTCTGGTTCTGATGAATTGCTTCATAATCGAGATTCTTCCTATCTTCCTTCAAGAAATGCTGGTTATCATTTTTGTGTTTCTTTTCTTAATGGAAGACAACGTGTTGTTTTGGTAATGTTTTTCTTTTTTTTTAACAATTTGGAAATATTTATCTTATACTTATTTAATTTTTACAATCCATGACTTATCCTAGTCACTTTCATTTTTTTCTTTTGGTTATATTTTCAGCTTTGACTTACAGAACTGTCACGGGTAGAGAAATGGTCGGATAGGATTTCGGGTCGAAAAATTGTCTGGGGTTTGGTTATGGGATATAGGGTATTCCGTGACATTCCTGATTTAGAAACAGAATTGTTTCGAAGCAAAATATCTTTAAAAATCGGAAATCGAAATTTTGAAACTTTTATGATCCAGACCTTTCTAAGGAATGTAAGGATATCGATAGTTTTAATTTTTTGAATATTTCTCTAGTTTACAAGTGATGCAAGTATTTCAATGTTAGCACATGAACCTTTTGAATTTGAACAGCCAAATATGCACGTTGAATTTCGTTTACATGGAGTTGGGATTTCTTTAGTAAATAATCATAAATGTATTGAAGTACTTTATATGGTGGGAATTCTTGGAAAAATTCAACGAAAATTTCCCTTTAGGCTATATTACCAGGTCAAGGTCAGAGGGACGGTTTTTGGATGCAATATCGTCAAACAGACCATCAAACAACTCTATGGGTTAAATTACACAATTTTCAAATTGATAATCAACTTCCATCTTCTATCTTTCCTTGTATGTTGGCTATGGTGCCGCAGCCTAAAAGTGTTGTTAAAGATGGTTAGGCCTTGGAGAATTTTCCAAAAAAAATTTTTTTTAATTTTAATTTAAGCCCCAAAACCCTTTTTGGAATGTTCTTTTGTCATGAACCAATCAGAACATTCAAATATCGTCCAAATCAAATTACTCGAAGCTTTAGTACAAGAATTTTCTGTTCGAATGGATCAATCACTTATTAATGAAATTCTTGATATGTTCCCTAAAGAAAGTATTGAGACTGATTATAATGTAAGAAAAATTTTATTTTTTTAAATTTAATTAAAGTCGATTCCCTCGTTTTTAGATACCCTCAGAATTAGGAGGTACATACACCTTTTTAGATTTAAGATTTGTCACTTACGTGAGTGGACTATCTGAGAGATACCCTCTATTTAAGATCATCCCATTATAAGGTACGATTTTTGGAGGTTTCCATTATAAGGTACGACCAAGGAGGTTTCAAAAAAAATTTCCGATATAATACCCAATGCTGAGTATTTTGGTAATGGGAGCTAGGGAGCTGGCTTCGAAGCCGGAGTTAAGACTGAAGCCTTGAGTCTAGTTAAAATTTGAAATGTGTCGAAGCAGTAGCTAAAAAATGCCCAATACCCATCACTGGCTCCCGGACAATGCGTCAGTGGACAATGCGTGAGTGGAAAATGCGTCAGTGGACAATCGGTCAGTGATGATATAAAGTGATTAAAAGTGATGATATAAAGAGATAAAAATCAACTGATATCTCTCCAAATCGAATGAACTCCATCCTAATCCAACCAAACAAATTAATATCTCTGTTAATCCTCCCAAACCCGTGATATCGGCCTTAATCTCAATAAATTCCTCTATATCTCTTATAACCCCTGAAATCCGTACTTAAATACTCCTATCAGTTTATATCCCATTTTTATTCCTTTTATATCACTTTTTATCCCTTTACATCATCACTTTTAATCACTTTTTATCAATACTGACCGATTGTCCACTGACGCATTTTCCACTGACCGATTGTCCACTGACGCATTGTCCGGACACGCCATCACTGTATATTGTAGTTTCTAAAAAATATTTTTTATTTTAAGAAGGAAGCATTTTCTAAAGATTTGGAATTAACTAAAGGAAATTTAAATAAAAGAGCTTTACAAACAAGAATATCACAAGCAAAGGCTTATTATGAACGTTTACATATTTCTCCGTTAATGGTATGGAACCAAGAAATTTTTTCTTTAATTTAATTTTTTACTCAGATTCATCTAAGTTTTTCACAAGGACATGTTAAAGAAGGTGATAAGGATGCTGCTGGTATTCAATGGGAATTTTTAAATTTAATGTTAAAAAGTGTTGGTGTAACATTAACAGAAATACAGGATGTTACTTTTAAGTAAATTTAAAAAAATTTTGAATAGAAAAAATATTCAATTTCTTTTTAAAGATTAGCATTTTTCCACCGTGAAGCAGCTTTTTATAGCCGTACACAATTACAAGCAGAAATTCAATCTCATTATATTAAACAATTTATTAAACAAGCTTATGTTTTGATTTTGGGTGAGCATAATTTTTTGTGTTTTAAAATTTCCATTTTCAAAAAATTATTTCTAAGAATCTGAACTTAAATTACGGGTACACTCCAATGTACCGCTGTGCGATAACTTCGTTCAAAGTGCTCAGATCCGGGACGCCCTAGTATGGTTCAATTCAACTCTCCAAAACGCATCGAACCATACCAATGCGTCTTGGATTCGACCACTTTTAAAGAAGTATAGCTCTGGAGTACATTGGTCTGCTTCCTAAATTACCACCTTCTCTCAATAGGAAACAGTGTTTTAAAGGGAATGATTTATAGATAGCTTTTTGAGATATGGGAGCCTGATTTGAATGTGGTAATAACTTTTTTAGGATGCCAATCTTTAATTGTGTGTGATCCTCAAGTTCGTTTTCTCTCTTCCAACAAATTAACTCATGTTTTTGATCTTAAAGGGATAAATTATTTAACTAACGAAAAATTACAAAAAAAAATTTTTTTTTAACTTTTAATTTTTTAAAGGATTGGATATAATTGGAAATCCTTTTGGATTAATTCGTGATTTAACTGCTGGTGTTCAAGACTTTTTCTATCAACCTATACAAGGGGCCGTTACCGGGCCTTTAGAATTTGTTGAGGGAATGACTTTGGGTGTTAATAGTCTTTTTAGGTGAAAAATAGATTTTTAAAAATTTTTGAAATTTTCTCAAATTAAAGTCACTCTGTTGGAGGCGTTTTAGGCGCAGCTTCACGAATTACTGGAACTTTAGGTAAAGGAGTCGCTGCCCTAACTATGGATGAAGAATATCAACGTAAACGTTTACAAGCTAGACAACAACCTACAAATTTTGGTGAAGGAATGTTTAGAGGTGTTAGGGGTGTTGGACAGGGAGTAATTGATGGTGTTACTGGTAAGTTTTTGTGGGGGAGGAAAAATTTAAAAAAAATATAAAATTTTCTAGGAGTAATTTCTAAACCTGTTGAAGGGGCAAAGAAAGGAGGCGTTTCTGGTTTTTTAAAAGGAACGGGCAAAGGATTAATTGGTGTTGTTACAAGACCTGTTTCTGGAGTTGTAGATTTGGCTACATCAATGGCTGATTCTGTTAAGACGTAAAAAATATTTTTTTTTGTTAGAGAAGTATTTTTCCGGAAAATTGTTGTTGAGCGTATTCCTCATTAAATTATTTTATTATTTTTACGGTAATATATTGTTGATTTTTGGCAAAAAATTTTAAATTTTTTGGGTTTAAAACTGGTCGTGAACACCCCTAATTTTTATTAAAAATATTTTTATCTTTCTTCAGAGTTGTTACAAATGCAGAAGAAATTAGACCAATACGGCCCCCTCGAGTTATTACAAATGATAAAATTGTCCGTCCATTTGTTTATGCAGAAGCTATTGGATATAAAATATTTAAAGTAAAAAAAGAATATTTTTTAAAGAAATATTTTAATTTACAGGAAATTAACAAAGGTGATTTTGCCGAAACAGATTGTTATTTAGCTGATGGGTCAATTTCTAAACATTTGGTTATTGTTGTTACTGACAAGTGAGAAGAGATTTTTTAAATAATTTTTAACAAATATTTTCCGGAAATGTTTTAAGTATTATAGATTATTTTTCCGGAAACGTTGTAAGGTTATTTTCCGGAAAGAATTATACATTGTTTCGTTAAATATATTCCGGAAAATTTGCAAGGTATTTTCTATAAATTATTTTCCGGAAAAGAATTAGAGTAGTTATATGTTTTCCGGAAGTATTTTTGAGGAAATATTTATTTTTCCGGAAAAGTTTCAGAATTATTTTTTACTTTATTCCAAAAGTTTCAAGCATTAAAATACAAATTTTAGACGCGTGATCGAAGCACGACAACACGAGTTAACTGGTAATTGGAATGCTGATTGGAGCCCAACTTATTCTGAAATGAATAAACCTGAATGGTTTATTGATGAAACTAATGGTCTTAAATATGGTGTTTAAAATTTTAAAAATTTATTTAAAACAAAACAAAAAAATATTTAAAGGTGTCAAAATTTCATTAAAAGAAGCTAAACGTGGAACTTTCTCTTTATTGGGACGTCCAAAAACAAAGGGAAAATTAATTCTTTTCCAAACGGAAGAAATTGCAAAACGTGTATTTGATAGAATGTTGAGTGCTTGGGAAAATTCAGCATAAAAATACAGCAAAATTTATTTTTTTATATTTATATTAAATACATACATAGCTTTTGATTTTAATTTCTGAGTTATTTTTCCGGAAGACAATGTACATATTATTATTATTTTTCCGGAAAGTTATTTTCCGGAAGGTTTTAATAAAAATTTCCGGAAATATTTACCAATATATTCATGCATTATATTTTCCGGAAAAGTTATATAAATTATTTCCGGAAAGTTTTTATATCTTATTCCGGAAATATTTACCAATATATTCATACCTTATATTTTCCGGAAAAATTTCTCAATTTATTCCGGAATTGTATTGTCTTCTTCTCCCTTGCCTTCTTTACCCATATATACCTATGTAATTTTACCTATCTCTAATCATGACTTTCGCATCGAAACAAGTGCTTCTTTAACAAAAATATAATTTAAATGGAATTAATCTATTCACCTCACTTTTTTGTATCCCCGTAAATTCTTTCAATTTTAGATATTTTATTAAAGTAAATAAAAATAAAAGGATTTAAAAAGTTTAACCAAACTTAGACTCTTCTCTAACTCATTACTGGAACGGCCTCACACATTGATTTGAACTATTCCCTCATCGATTTCCGGAAATGCCCCCCCCCCTCATCCTTATCTATTCTCTTGGGCATTGGCAGATCTTGCCCATGTCTGAACTGAAAAAAGGTTCTGCTGTCTGTTCAAATGTATACACGCCCGTAGGGCGAGTCCTTTCGCTAGTTTTAAAAATATAAACATTCGAAAAATTATTTTTTATTTAGAAAAACCTCGAAAATCGAAATTTGATTTTGGTATGATAAATTATAAATAGGTAAATAAGATTTTTACCCTAAAAATCAATTAAAAATTTGAATAAAAAAGATGATAGGCACTCTCAAAAAATTTATTTATAATTTATTCTCAATTTAAATATAAAATTTTAAAAATTAAAAATTAAAAAAATAGGTTTAATTAAAATCTATTTTAAGCGTAATTTGTGTTTATTTATGGGGTTATTTGGGGATGGAGTTTCGATACCCGTTGGAGATATACATATTTTAATTTAACAATATGGACAAGTTGAGGGAAATTATTTTTAATTTGTAATTGTAAGGAAGGGTGAAAGCAGCGTCTCGGTAGCTCAGTTGGTAGAACACCTGTACGTGGTGAGCGAAAGCGCCTAGCAATAACTGCCAGGAGGTCGCAGGATCGAAGCCTGCCCGGAGCTTACTTAATAATGCCTATATTTTATTCGAAAAAAATTTTTTTCTTATTTTTAAATAGATGGCAACAAAAACAAAATTATTTAAAATATTAATATTTTTTGTTTTTATTATTAAAATTGTAAATTGTGGAATTTGTTTGTGTAAACCACGAGTTGATGAGGGTAACAATAATGATCAACATGGAAATGTTGTAATAGACAATCCAGGTAAATTAGATTTATAAACAAAGTATATAATATTTTTTTTATCTGTTGATGCTCAAAATGCTCAAGTTGATGAGGATGATGGAGGTCAGTAAATAAATTATTGGGGGATTAAAAAAACTTGTTTGGGTGATAATTGTTTTATTTTTAAGAACAACCTGAAAATATTCAAGTTGATGAGGATGATGAGGATGAAGTTGATGAGGATAATGAACATGAACAAGTAAAATTAATTACATGACGAACTCGAAGGGTTTAGGGTAGCCCTTTTGCCCTATTTACAGGGCATTTACCCTATTTTTGAGGCGGCCTGTTTTAGTGTTTTGGAAAGGGCCGCCCTGGAATTGTTCGAAGAAAAATTTTCTCATATAAAATGGGAAATTCTTTTTAGGGACCTAGGGAAGAGTTCTTTATTTTGAATGGTGTTAGTTAAATCGACTTGTATAGAGGTTCAACTACATATGATGGAACTGCTCTATATAATTACATAATTTTAACAAAACCAAAAAATTTTTTCCTTATTTTAATAATCAAGTAAAATTTGTTTTTACTGAAAGGGTTTAGTAAATGTTAAAATATTTCCGAATGGTTAATAGGTAATTTTATTTTTTAGGACAACATTGGAGTAAACATTCCAGCTGCGTGGGATTATGTCGTAAATGCGCAAACTTCTACTGATGATGAGGCAAGCTCATCTTTTTCATCTGACGATGCACATCCACCTCCAGTTGTTTAAAAATATTTTTTGTTTGGATTGTATTTGATTTTGAAAGAGTTTAAAAATTTTTGAAGGAAATCGGATTTTATTTTATAATTATTTTAAATTGAAAATTTTTCGCTTCTTTTGCTAAATTACTGTTTTTGTTTTTATTATTCAATTAAATTGTGTTTAAAAAAAGTTTAAAAAATATTAATGTTTACACAAAACAAGCTGAAAAGTTGTTTTAGGAAAAAGTTTATGGTAACTTAAAATAAAAATTTCCGGAAATATTTACCAATATACTCATGCATTATATTTTCCGGAAAAGTTATAATAAATTGTTTCCGGAAAGTTTATTTATTTTATTCCGGAAATAGTCAACAATATATTCATACCTTATATTTTCCGGAAAAATTTCTCCATTTATTCCGGAATTGTATTGTCTTCTTCTCCCTTGCCTTCTTTACCCATATATACCTATGTAATTTTACCTATCTCTAATCATGACTTTCGCATCGAAACAAGTGCTTCTTTAACAAAAATATATAATTTAAATAGAATTAATCTATTCACCTCACTTTTTTGTATCCCCGTAAATTCTTTCAATTTTAGATATTTTATTAAAGTAAATAAAAATAAAAGGATTTAAAAAGCTTCTAGTTAATCCTAAGATTTTTCTCTCAAAAATACACCAAAAAAACAAACAAAAAATATATTTTTCTCTTTAAAAAAATAAAAACGTCATATCATCAACTTTTATGGGGACATATTACAAAAATGGAAAATTATATATAAAATAAACATTTTTTTCTAAAAAAAATAATTTTTTTTTGTTTTCCTTTTCTTTGTTGCCACATTTGGCATTTACAATTTTTTAGTATATTTTTTCTTTTTTGTTTGGTTTCCCATCAGAAAAAGCCAGTTTCCTGAAGTTTTTGCACAAAGAAACGGAAATCTGCTGCCTCATTTGGAGTAAATCCCTTTAAAAGAGAATAAAAGAATATTTTATTTTTTTTCTATTTTTAGGATCTATGTATTTAATAATTAAAAAAGAATATTTTTTTAATTAAAAAAATTAATTTTCTCCCTTACAGAATTCTCATCACTAGAAGCAATAGCTTGTAGCACAGAAGCCATCCTTCCTAATTCTGTAGGGCTCATTTTCATTTCAACTCCGAATGCTTCTAATGTTGGAGATTCTAAAATTATTTTTAAAATTAATTTTTTGATTTTTAATTAGATAAATTGGATAAATTAAATTCAAAATTGTTAGATCACCCTATGAACTATAGGTAACATTTCTATCATTTCCGGAAAGTTTACAGAATACCTATATTAATAGTCTTTTTAGGTGAAAAATAGATTTTTAAAAATTTTTGAAATTTTCTCAAATTAAAGTCACTCTGTTGGAGGCGTTTTAGGCGCAGCTTCACGAATTACTGGAACTTTAGGTAAAGGAGTCGCTGCCCTAACTATGGATGAAGAATATCAACGTAAACGTTTACAAGCTAGACAACAACCTACAAATTTTGGTGAAGGAATGTTTAGAGGTGTTAGGGGTGTTGGACAGGGAGTAATTGATGGTGTTACTGGTAAGTTTTTGTGGGGGAGGAAAAATTTAAAAAAAATATAAAATTTTCTAGGAGTAATTTCTAAACCTGTTGAAGGGGCAAAGAAAGGAGGCGTTTCTGGTTTTTTAAAAGGAACGGGCAAAGGATTAATTGGTGTTGTTACAAGACCTGTTTCTGGAGTTGTAGATTTGGCTACATCAATGGCTGATTCTGTTAAGACGTAAAAAATATTTTTTTTTGTTAGAGAAGTATTTTTCCGGAAAATTGTTGTTGAGCGTATTCCTCATTAAATTATTTTATTATTTTTACGGTAATATATTGTTGATTTTTGGCAAAAAATTTTAAATTTTTTGGGTTTAAAACTGGTCGTGAACACCCCTAATTTTTATTAAAAATATTTTTATCTTTCTTCAGAGTTGTTACAAATGCAGAAGAAATTAGACCAATACGGCCCCCTCGAGTTATTACAAATGATAAAATTGTCCGTCCATTTGTTTATGCAGAAGCTATTGGATATAAAATATTTAAAGTAAAAAAAGAATATTTTTTAAAGAAATATTTTAATTTACAGGAAATTAACAAAGGTGATTTTGCCGAAACAGATTGTTATTTAGCTGATGGGTCAATTTCTAAACATTTGGTTATTGTTGTTACTGACAAGTGAGAAGAGATTTTTTAAATAATTTTTAACAAATATTTTCCGGAAATGTTTTAAGTATTATAGATTATTTTTCCGGAAACGTTGTAAGGTTATTTTCCGGAAAGAATTATACATTGTTTCGTTAAATATATTCCGGAAAATTTGCAAGGTATTTTCTATAAATTATTTTCCGGAAAAGAATTAGAGTAGTTATATGTTTTCCGGAAGTATTTTTGAGGAAATATTTATTTTTCCGGAAAAGTTTCAGAATTATTTTTTACTTTATTCCAAAAGTTTCAAGCATTAAAATACAAATTTTAGACGCGTGATCGAAGCACGACAACACGAGTTAACTGGTAATTGGAATGCTGATTGGAGCCCAACTTATTCTGAAATGAATAAACCTGAATGGTTTATTGATGAAACTAATGGTCTTAAATATGGTGTTTAAAATTTTAAAAATTTATTTAAAACAAAACAAAAAAATATTTAAAGGTGTCAAAATTTCATTAAAAGAAGCTAAACGTGGAACTTTCTCTTTATTGGGACGTCCAAAAACAAAGGGAAAATTAATTCTTTTCCAAACGGAAGAAATTGCAAAACGTGTATTTGATAGAATGTTGAGTGCTTGGGAAAATTCAGCATAAAAATACAGCAAAATTTATTTTTTTATATTTATATTAAATACATACATAGCTTTTGATTTTAATTTCTGAGTTATTTTTCCGGAAGACAATGTACATATTATTATTATTTTTCCGGAAAGTTATTTTCCGGAAGGTTTTAATAAAAATTTCCGGAAATATTTACCAATATATTCATGCATTATATTTTCCGGAAAAGTTATATAAATTATTTCCGGAAAGTTTTTATATCTTATTCCGGAAATATTTACCAATATATTCATACCTTATATTTTCCGGAAAAATTTCTCAATTTATTCCGGAATTGTATTGTCTTCTTCTCCCTTGCCTTCTTTACCCATATATACCTATGTAATTTTACCTATCTCTAATCATGACTTTCGCATCGAAACAAGTGCTTCTTTAACAAAAATATAATTTAAATGGAATTAATCTATTCACCTCACTTTTTTGTATCCCCGTAAATTCTTTCAATTTTAGATATTTTATTAAAGTAAATAAAAATAAAAGGATTTAAAAAGTTTAACCAAACTTAGACTCTTCTCTAACTCATTACTGGAACGGCCTCACACATTGATTTGAACTATTCCCTCATCGATTTCCGGAAATGCCCCCCCCCCTCATCCTTATCTATTCTCTTGGGCATTGGCAGATCTTGCCCATGTCTGAACTGAAAAAAGGTTCTGCTGTCTGTTCAAATGTATACACGCCCGTAGGGCGAGTCCTTTCGCTAGTTTTAAAAATATAAACATTCGAAAAATTATTTTTTATTTAGAAAAACCTCGAAAATCGAAATTTGATTTTGGTATGATAAATTATAAATAGGTAAATAAGATTTTTACCCTAAAAATCAATTAAAAATTTGAATAAAAAAGATGATAGGCACTCTCAAAAAATTTATTTATAATTTATTCTCAATTTAAATATAAAATTTTAAAAATTAAAAATTAAAAAAATAGGTTTAATTAAAATCTATTTTAAGCGTAATTTGTGTTTATTTATGGGGTTATTTGGGGATGGAGTTTCGATACCCGTTGGAGATATACATATTTTAATTTAACAATATGGACAAGTTGAGGGAAATTATTTTTAATTTGTAATTGTAAGGAAGGGTGAAAGCAGCGTCTCGGTAGCTCAGTTGGTAGAACACCTGTACGTGGTGAGCGAAAGCGCCTAGCAATAACTGCCAGGAGGTCGCAGGATCGAAGCCTGCCCGGAGCTTACTTAATAATGCCTATATTTTATTCGAAAAAAATTTTTTTCTTATTTTTAAATAGATGGCAACAAAAACAAAATTATTTAAAATATTAATATTTTTTGTTTTTATTATTAAAATTGTAAATTGTGGAATTTGTTTGTGTAAACCACGAGTTGATGAGGGTAACAATAATGATCAACATGGAAATGTTGTAATAGACAATCCAGGTAAATTAGATTTATAAACAAAGTATATAATATTTTTTTTATCTGTTGATGCTCAAAATGCTCAAGTTGATGAGGATGATGGAGGTCAGTAAATAAATTATTGGGGGATTAAAAAAACTTGTTTGGGTGATAATTGTTTTATTTTTAAGAACAACCTGAAAATATTCAAGTTGATGAGGATGATGAGGATGAAGTTGATGAGGATAATGAACATGAACAAGTAAAATTAATTACATGACGAACTCGAAGGGTTTAGGGTAGCCCTTTTGCCCTATTTACAGGGCATTTACCCTATTTTTGAGGCGGCCTGTTTTAGTGTTTTGGAAAGGGCCGCCCTGGAATTGTTCGAAGAAAAATTTTCTCATATAAAATGGGAAATTCTTTTTAGGGACCTAGGGAAGAGTTCTTTATTTTGAATGGTGTTAGTTAAATCGACTTGTATAGAGGTTCAACTACATATGATGGAACTGCTCTATATAATTACATAATTTTAACAAAACCAAAAAATTTTTTCCTTATTTTAATAATCAAGTAAAATTTGTTTTTACTGAAAGGGTTTAGTAAATGTTAAAATATTTCCGAATGGTTAATAGGTAATTTTATTTTTTAGGACAACATTGGAGTAAACATTCCAGCTGCGTGGGATTATGTCGTAAATGCGCAAACTTCTACTGATGATGAGGCAAGCTCATCTTTTTCATCTGACGATGCACATCCACCTCCAGTTGTTTAAAAATATTTTTTGTTTGGATTGTATTTGATTTTGAAAGAGTTTAAAAATTTTTGAAGGAAATCGGATTTTATTTTATAATTATTTTAAATTGAAAATTTTTCGCTTCTTTTGCTAAATTACTGTTTTTGTTTTTATTATTCAATTAAATTGTGTTTAAAAAAAGTTTAAAAAATATTAATGTTTACACAAAACAAGCTGAAAAGTTGTTTTAGGAAAAAGTTTATGGTAACTTAAAATAAAAATTTCCGGAAATATTTACCAATATACTCATGCATTATATTTTCCGGAAAAGTTATAATAAATTGTTTCCGGAAAGTTTATTTATTTTATTCCGGAAATAGTCAACAATATATTCATACCTTATATTTTCCGGAAAAATTTCTCCATTTATTCCGGAATTGTATTGTCTTCTTCTCCCTTGCCTTCTTTACCCATATATACCTATGTAATTTTACCTATCTCTAATCATGACTTTCGCATCGAAACAAGTGCTTCTTTAACAAAAATATATAATTTAAATAGAATTAATCTATTCACCTCACTTTTTTGTATCCCCGTAAATTCTTTCAATTTTAGATATTTTATTAAAGTAAATAAAAATAAAAGGATTTAAAAAGCTTCTAGTTAATCCTAAGATTTTTCTCTCAAAAATACACCAAAAAAACAAACAAAAAATATATTTTTCTCTTTAAAAAAATAAAAACGTCATATCATCAACTTTTATGGGGACATATTACAAAAATGGAAAATTATATATAAAATAAACATTTTTTTCTAAAAAAAATAATTTTTTTTTGTTTTCCTTTTCTTTGTTGCCACATTTGGCATTTACAATTTTTTAGTATATTTTTTCTTTTTTGTTTGGTTTCCCATCAGAAAAAGCCAGTTTCCTGAAGTTTTTGCACAAAGAAACGGAAATCTGCTGCCTCATTTGGAGTAAATCCCTTTAAAAGAGAATAAAAGAATATTTTATTTTTTTTCTATTTTTAGGATCTATGTATTTAATAATTAAAAAAGAATATTTTTTTAATTAAAAAAATTAATTTTCTCCCTTACAGAATTCTCATCACTAGAAGCAATAGCTTGTAGCACAGAAGCCATCCTTCCTAATTCTGTAGGGCTCATTTTCATTTCAACTCCGAATGCTTCTAATGTTGGAGATTCTAAAATTATTTTTAAAATTAATTTTTTGATTTTTAATTAGATAAATTGGATAAATTAAATTCAAAATTGTTAGATCACCCTATGAACTATAGGTAACATTTCTATCATTTCCGGAAAGTTTACAGAATACCTATACCCATTAATTTTTCCGGAAATGTTTAATAGTCTATGCATTCAGTAATTATTTTCCGGAAGACTTTATACTTAAACATTTTCCGGAAAGTTGTTATAGTTCAATTATTTTCCGGAATGTTTAATATTTAAATTGTTTTCCGGAAAGAATTATTTTCCGGAAGATTTTATATTTAAACAGGTATTTTCCGTAAGTTTTTATAGTTAAATGATTTTCCGGAATGTCTAATATTTATTTTCCGGAAAGCTTTAATAAATAATTTTCCGGTTATGTACTCTTTTTCTCTCCTGCTCTCTTCTATATTACCCTTATAGAAACCACGTCTAATTAAAAAATAATTTATTTACGTGAAAGTGCAACAGCAACTTTATCCACTCCCCCCATCCCCGCCAAACTATTCCTCGCTTCTTCCCCAAAAAGTTTTTCCAAAAAATCTTTTCCATGTGCTTGAAGGAGTGCTTTAAGGAAAGCTACAGTTTCTTCTACTGGCGGGCGAATTGCTAAAAATAATTTATTTTTTAAATTTCTTTTTTCTCCCCTACCAGCTGTGCACATTGCAGAATTTTCGTCATATTCATCTGAACAATCTGGGCTTCCATCACACAAATATCTTTAAAAATGATTCCATTAGTAGACCCTTCTATTTAATGGACTTTTCACAAAGACCTCTATCTTATCAACACCCCCATTACCGGGCGTCCACAAGAAAGAGGTCTAAAAATTTAAGAAACTTACTTGATTGGAATACACTCGCTGTTAGGACATTGGAAGGGGTGCCAAGTCGGACACTGAACTAATTCTTCCCCTCCCCCACTTGCTGTCCTCTTCCCGCCCCTCGCCACAAGAACATCTCGAATACTAAAAGCTGAATTTTTGTCAGTAAATAATATCAATAATAATAAGGTTATTAATAAAAGAAATAAATTTTTTGGAATTTTAGGAAATTTGGAAGAAAATAATTTTAATTGTGTTGATAAGGATGAATTGACGTTGCTTGTGGACTGCTTCATTATTTTGTGTTTTTGAAGTTTTCTTCCTTTAAAAATAAAATAAACTTGTTTATGGTTAACCGGAAAGAATATAATTATAGTTAGAGTGTATAGCAATATAAAAAGGTTTTCCGGAAAGGTTATATTGCTTTTCCGGAAAAACAAAACAATGAAAAGACACATATAAAATAAAAACACATTTTTCCGGAAAAACACATATAAAATAAAAACACATTTTTCCGGAAAAACACATATAAAATAAAAACACATTTTCCGGAAAGTTTTCTAACAAAACACATTTTTTCCGGAAAAATACATAAAAATAAAAATACATTTTTCTAAAAGTTTGTCTCAATATTTTAAATTTTTAAAAATAAAAATAACCAAAACAACGTCAAAAGTCTAATGAGTTGTATAAAAAGAGGCGGATTTTTAAAAAAGTCAAAAGAAGTGACGAAACTGTCTGCAGAATAAAATTTAAAAGAAAAGTTATTTATCCTCATAAAAATAAAAAAAAACAAAAATACACTTTCCGGAAAAATACATTCCGGAATAATAAAGTTTGAAAAATAAAATACTTGCCTTTAAACAAAATACATAAAAATACAGTGATAAATTATAGCTCTAATTCCGGAAAGAATATTCCGGAAGAATTATAATTTAATAAAACACATTTTTCCGGAAAAAGTTTAGTTTCCGGAATAATTATAATTTTTAAAGTATTTTATCAACAAAAATACAAAAACACAAAAATAACACATTATTTAGAGTTTCTAGAGTAAAGGCTTTATTATTAGTGAAGGAGCCGCATTGATGTATTTTTATTATTTCTTTGAAAAAAGAAAACAATTAAAAAAGGAGAGAAAAGTTAAAGTTTTTTTTCATGGCATTTAATTTTAACACATCCTCTCCTTGTAATTTATATATATTAAAATGCCAATTGAGAGAGTTTGGCTTCTTTAAACGTGCATTTCACGAACAATAAATATATCGAGAAAATTAGAAAAAAGGGTGGGAAGAAGCAATTTATAGCAAAAGGAAGGGAGGATTAGTTAATGCCCTTAAAAAGAAGAAAAAAAAATTATTTTTTACCAATTGATGCATATAAAAACCCTTTTAATAAACATCAAGTGCCAAATAAATTTTTTTTGCTGCTTGTAAAAGCAATCGGTTGGAAAAATAAGATGAAAAATGAGGTGTTGAAAATGATTAAAAAGGAAAGGATATAAAATTGATGAAAAATTAAAAGGAGAAATGTGGGTGGAGAACAATGAGAGGGACAAAAAGGGAGGGAATCCAATAATCAAAAATTAAAAATACAATGAATACATTTCCGGAAATAAAAGTTTATTAATTATAGTTATTACATATATAGCTATACATATTTCCGGAAAAATACAAGAAAATACAATTTTCCGGAAGAATAAAACAGTTATAAAATAGGTATAAATTTAGCATGTGTTTTCTGGAAAAATTATAAAATACATTTCCGGAAAAATTTATTTTTATTAATTTATACAGTACGGTGCATATGTTTACGGACAAAGGCGTTAAAAAAATAAACCTAATTTATTCGAAAAATTGAATTGCTTATCGAAATGTATAAAGTAATTTTTATACCATTCTTTATGCTTTATCTATAGATACAAGTATCGGCTGAAACATATTCGTTTATTTCCAAAAAATTACCCAAATAAATTTATAACCTTAATTTTTGTGGTGCAAATGTTTACGGACAAATCAAATAAACCTAAATAATTTCAGAATAGTATGCCAAAAAAATTTATCGCTACTCCGTAGACATTTTCATAGATATTGAGTAGAAAATAAAAAAGAACGGAGTCTGTAACTTTTTTCTTCGTTGAGATCTCGAATCTCAAAAATCAACGGAAATTTGGGGTACAGTAATTAAAAAAATATTTTTACCCCCTAGAGCTTAAATTAAAAATTTTCTTTTGGGTCCATTAAAAAGCCCATAAAATTTGCTACAAAATAATCCAAGTTTTTATTTTTCCAATAAAAACTCATGGAGCTGAAGGAAGCGAAATTTTTTATGTTATCATTTTTGGGGTATTTTATGTGATTTTTGACCATTTTTATGAGAAAGTCGATGTGCGTCGAACAACTATTTTTTAGAATAAATGAGACCATGACTATTTTGTAGTAAATTTTATGGGCTTTAAGATAGGCCTAAAAGAAAATTTTTAATTTAAGCTCTAGGGGGTTAAAATATTTTTTGAAGTACTGTACCCCCATTTCCCGTTGATTTTTAAGATTCGAGATTTCGATGATTAAGTAAGTTAAAGACTTCGTTCTTTTTGCTTTTCTACTCTGTATCGGTGGAAATGGCTGCAGAAATTTTTGTAGAATTTTTGCACCAACTAAAGTAGGAATATTCGAAGTTATTTAATTTGTCCGTAAACATATGCACCACAAAAATTTAAGTTATAAAATTAATTTGAGTAATTTTTTGTAAATCATAAATGAATTTGATCCAATTGATGTTTCATTAGATAGTGCATAAGAAATACTATCTAAATTATATAATCGGGTTTCATTATAAATTCATTTTTTTCAAATTTAGATTAAATGTTTTCAATGCCTTTGTCCGTAAACATATGCACCGTACTGTATTATATTACAATTAATGTATTAAAAAGAATAAAATATAGAAAAAGAAAAACTAGATTGAAAATTAAATGTGTGTGAAAATTACTTTTTAACGAAATTTGAAGTGATAAAAGTTTAGAAAAATGAAAAAATGACGCATACTTTTAATTTGTTTATAAACTTTTAATTAAAAAAACTTGTCACGAAATTTTTAAAAGATACAATTTATAAGTTGTTGACTGCTTTTTATTAAATAATTTTATTTTTTAATGCAAAATTATTTAAGCTAGAATATTTATAAAATACAATAAAATCTCTTTTAAACACAAAACAAAGTTTTCTATGTAAAAAAATATAAAGTATAACTTGGGTGAATAAAATAACAACTTTCCGGAAAATACAAAAAATACAATGTGTTTTAGAAGATAAACTGCAAATAATAAAAAATAAACTTTCCGGAAAGAATATAATAACATTTTCCGGAAAAGTCATAAGAAATATACATATTAAATTAAAATCAGGTGAACAGTACATAAAATAAACCAAAGAGCAACGAACCAATTTTAATTTGCAAAATTTTTCTTTTCAATTTTTAATTATTCTATTTAATTTTAGAATTTTTCCATTAAAAATTAATATTAATTAGAATAATAAAAAAATAAAAAAAATGACGAGAAACACAAAAGAATGTATACAAATATTTAATGAATACTTTAAACAAAAAACTGGCATTTTTAAAAAGTATTAAAGGTAAATTAAAATAAGGTAAAATAACTAGTTTAAATAAATGAAGAAAAAAAAAGACAAAAAATAAAGAAGAAAAATTTTTTTAAAAGAAAAAAACGTCAAGCTTTAATTTTTAATGAGGGTATAAACGTCTATTTACTTTAAAAGACTTCCTTGTTTAAATATTTTGATATGAAAAAAAAGTTGGGAAATAGCTCAACAATTTTAAAACAAAAAAGAACTAATAAATAAATAATTAGAGTAGAACATGTCTTTAAAATGCAGGTCAAAATTTAAAAGGGGGGTATTTAAGTAGTTGAGTTGACTTGAATATAATTAATTAGATAATTTCTGTATTTGTTGGTGTTTTCCGGAAAGTGTATAACTCATAAATATTTTTTCCGGATAAGGTATAATTAATATGTACATATAATGTTTTCCGGAAAACACATAATTAATATATATTTTCCGGAAAATACATAACTAATAAATATGGCTTCCGGAAAAGTTATAATTAATATAATAAATTTTCCGGAAAGTATATAACTAATAAAATAAATTTTCCGGAAAATGTATAACTCATAAAATAAGCTTTCCGGAAAAGATATAATTAATATAATGTCTTCTGGAAAATACACAACCAATAAAATAAATTTTCCGGACAAAAAAAAAAGAACTAATAAATTGAATAATTAAAAATTGAAAAAAAATTTTTGCAGATTAAATTGCTTCGTTGCTCTCTTCGGTTTATTTTATGTACTGTTCACTTAATTTATTTTAAGTTAATATTTCTTATGAGTAGTAGATGGATGGCCATTCGTTTTACTTAAAAATATAGTAAAAATTGTATTCCGGAAATAATTTATTTTCAATTTTTAAATTTGTATTTTCCGGAAATTCGTCTATTTTTGTGTTTTTATGGAAATATAGATAAAAACACCTAAATTGTGACTACAGACTTAATAGACAATTAAAAAAATTTTTAACAAATTTTTATTAATTATTAATTTAATTTAAAAAATACACGTAAAAGTTGAAAAACTTAAAATTAAAAATTAATCGAAAAAAAAATTAAATTTTTCAATTTTTAATAAGTGCACAGCACGGAAATTAAAAACAAAAATTTTTTATAAAAATAAAAACAAAAAAAAATCAAGCAAAAATATTAACTTAACTAAAATATGCAAATTCATAAAATTTTCAATAAATTTTAAAGTAAGTTGAAAGTCCAAAAAATGTGTAGGCGAAACAAAAACTCATCAAAAAAAGTTGAAAAGCTACTTAAACTTGGAAAAGTAAATTTATTTATTAAAATATGGCGAAAAATAATTTTTAGTTGAATGAATTTTTAAGAGAAAAAAATTATTTTTTAAAGTTTTTTAAATGTACTTTAATGGATAGGGGAAGGAAATAAATGTTGAGGAGAGAAGAAAACAATTTTTAAAAATGACAGCATTCTTTAGCCAAAACATAATTTTTTTTATTAGTGTTCAAAAAATAGTTAAAAATTGGACAGAAAATTATTAAAAAAATTTTTTTTTTCGAAAAATTTTTTCAAATTTTAAGGTGAAAATATGTAAAGGTACATTAGGCAGGGAAAAATACATAAAATCAGAATTATAATTAACCTGTGTATTTTGTTAGTATTTTCCGGAAAATGTATAACTAATAAAAATGTTTCCGGAAAAAGTATACCCAATAATATTTTCGGGAAAACATAATTAATAAAAATATAGTTTCCGGAAAATGTATAACTATGAAAAAGTTTTCCGGAATTATATAATCAGGGTTACAAAATCAGAATTTTTAAAGTAAAACACAAAATCAGAATTATTAAAATAAAATACAAAATCAGAATTTTTAGAATAAAATACAAAACCAGAATTGTATTTATTTTCTAATTTTGGGAGCAGTTTTGGTACAGTTTAAAATACAAAATCAGAATTATAATAAAATACAAATCAGAATTAAATAAAATACAAGTAAAATACAAAACCAGAATTTATACATATAAAAATACAAATTCTGGCTTGTCTGCAATTCCTTCTAAAAATAAATTTATTTAAATAACACCTGTCTTTTGTAGTTTCTAAATTTAACAAAATTAAATTCTTTTATTTAATATAAATTTAAATTTAAAAAATAAAAAGAGAATTTAAATATCCATAAAATTGCCTATTTTTTAAAAATTTATTTTAGGCATATTTTTGTGGGTGTTAAGCGATTATGAACCGAAAAGTGTGTTAAAAATTATTTTTAACGGTTGATTGAATTATAGGGGAATATTTTTAAGTTTTTTTTATTAAATAAAAAATATTCAAAAATTGAAGTAAAATAATAAAATATTTTATTTTTATTTTCCAGTCCATTGAATATTTATAGATATTTTTTAAAACAAAATTTTATTTTATTTTTAATTGTAAAAACTATTATTAAAATATTATGATGTTAAATAAATTTCTAGAAAATTTTTCTGGAAAATAAGAACAAATTTAAAATTTTTTTTTCTGTCAAAAAATTAATTTCTTCTTTCCAGCAGAAATTTTAATTAATATAGTAAAATCAGAATTATATTTTTTAAATAAAATCAGAATAAAATCAGAACATGTATTTTGCTTTAAATAAACTTTCCGGAAACTTTTGTATTTTTATTAAATTGTATGTATTTTTCAGGAAACAATTTAATTAAAAATACATGTGTTTTTTAACTAAAAATCAGAAATACAAATACAAATTCAATTTACGCAAATCAGAATTTATGTATTTTTCTATTAACATTTTTACAAAACAATCAAGTAATTTAAATTAATTTTAAAATAAAAGTGAAAATAAAAAAATAAAATTATAATTAATATTTTAATAGAAATATTTTTAAAATAATTAATATTTTCATTGACTTATAAAAAATTTTTTTTAAATTTTTAAAGAAAAAAATTCTCTCGGAAAAATAAATAATTTTTTTAATTCCAAAAAATTTTTAAAACAATTATATACCTAATCATATTTTCACCCGACCTTTTACAAAAATAAAAATTAAAAAAAAAATAATTTTTTTTCCACACATTTCCTCAATTTTTTTTATTTAATTTTTAATTCATTTATTATCTTCCCCTAACATCTTCTCCCCCTCCAACCTTAACATTTGGATTAGCATGTGGATCATCAAAACCAGGCAAATTATTTAAATTTCCTTCTCCTCCTTCTTTATTACTTCCTCCATCAGACAAAAATATTAAAAGAAGAAAATAACCAAAAACCAAAATAAATAAAAATAATAAAATTCGTTTAACTGAACGTGGAAGACGAGTATAACGATAACTACAAAAAAAATTAAGAAAAAAATTTTTTTGAAAGATTAAAAAAAATTTGAGATTATGGTGACATTTGGTCCCAATTTTCTTACAAAATCAATTAGGAAAATTTCTTCAGAAAAATTAAAATTGATTATTTTTGGTGACAACCAGTTCCAGCAAGGAGGAAAAGATTAAGAAGAAAAAAGGAAAAAAATTGTTTAAAGGAAAAAACTAAAAAGAGGTGACATTTGGTCCCAATTTTCTTATAAATCAACAGAGCAGTCTAAAATTTTAAAATTTTTCAAAATTTGCTTGTTCAAAGATTTACAGATTTTCTAGCTTTTTTAACTTTTCTGGTCGGTTTTGGACTATTCCACCCATTTTCTAATTTAAAAAACTAAAATTAATTAAACTAACCGAATTCCATGCTCCGAAGCAGCCCTTTTTGCATATTTAGAATCGTCTTCATTTCCAATATAAATACTTGATGATCCACCAGTATTGGAGTTATTAGTAGATTCGGGCAGTAATTTAGAACGAGCTTAAAAAATAAATTTAAAAAAAAATTTTTAAATTTTGCGGATAAAATTTGCGGACGGATCTTGCGGACAATTCTGAGAAAAAATAAGATCTACTTCTAAAAAATTAATTTTTTGATGATATTTGGTACCAAAATTTCGATTAATTAATCAGTCTCTTTCATTTTTAGAAAATAAAAAAATTAGTATTTGTCCGCAAGTTTAAATCCGCAAATTTTTTTTTCTTAATTTTAAAAATAAAAAAACCAGTAAAAACATTATTGCTAATTTGCATTTCATTTAAATAATCATTATTATTTCCACCATTTGGACTATTATTTTCATTGTGAATAACAGAAGGAACTATTAAATTTTGATTTGGAGGTGTTGGAATATTTT
Organism: Meloidogyne enterolobii; assembly: GCA_963681835.1. Classification (NCBI taxonomy): domain Eukaryota; kingdom Metazoa; phylum Nematoda; class Chromadorea; order Rhabditida; family Meloidogynidae; genus Meloidogyne; species Meloidogyne enterolobii. The sequence continues at coordinate 4,545,013 of CAVMJV010000004.1, read as the reverse complement.
TGTTTTTTTGTTCAAGTTCGGGCAACTGAAAAATTTTTGGGAAAATTAAAAATATCTTTAAAAAAAACAAACAAAAGACATTCCCAATCCATTCCTTCCCCAATTTACTGTTTGTAATTTATTTATGAGTCGGTCCACAATTGGAGATTGTTGGTTTTCACGAGGGAAAATACACTCCTTAAAAAATAAATTTCAAAAAAGCATTTAATTTTAATCAAAGAATCTTTGATTTATTCAAATATTAAAGAACTTCTATTAAATAAAATCAAGTCAAAATTTCTTAAAATTTCTAAATCTCAAGGGACCCGTTTGGACAAAAGGACGGGTTCTGCTGTACCCAGAATCTCAGACAGGTCAGTAAGCAAAGCCAATAGTCCAGGAACGGACCCATACTCAATTATGATTTATTTAAATATTAGGGACTTCACTTGTTCCAATAAATAAAAGCAAATCAAAATTTCTAAAGCTCAAGGGATCAAAAGGGGCGGGCTCTGCTGTATCAGCCAGAATCCGGGACATGTCAGGAAACGAAGCTAATAGTCCAGGAACAGGCCCAGAACTATTTAAAACCCTCCAACTCTACCCCTTATCAGGAAAAAAAGAAAATAAAGTCGAATCGAATCCCCGGTCAAAAAAGGGTGACAGGGTTTCGAGTAACACATCCCCAATCCCTCTCCTAACGAGATCTGGTCATGGATACGGATACAGATAATACCAAAATGCCTGCAGATATCCGTCTGTATTCGCCGTAAATATCCGGATACGGATACCAAAATCAGTATCCGTGACCAGGTCTGCTCCTATCACTCCAATAAAACAAACAAAAAAAACGAACCAAACAACTCGGACATTTATATCCAGCTGGCGCTGTTGTGTCAGGCAATTGCCTTACACGAGCATCCAAACAATCCCAATGAAAAAGATGTAAACATTTAAGTCTCAAAGTTTCTCGAATTGTTAAAGGCTCTGAAAATTGAAAATAAGTTGAGTCAATTTAAATTTAAAATGAACCAAAACACAAAGGACAATTAACATCATAATCGCTGTCTGTCAACCAAGAAAGGTAGGTTTGAACAACGCACTGGAAAAGAGAAAAATTAATAGGGGAATTTTGGAAAAATTAAAGACTTCCTTTCAAAGAATGCTTTGGACTTAAAGGAAAGAGGGAAAATTGAAAGAACCAGAATCCGAGACAGGTCAAGAAAACAAGACAAAAGGCTCAGAATTAATCAAAAAATTTTGGAAAATTTTCAGGCCCGTAGCCAAGGGGCCTTCAAAGAGTGCTTAGACTTCAAGGAAAAAGGGGGGAAAATTGAGAGAGGCCAGAAACCGAGAAAAGTCAAAAATACAACCCAAAGAGAGGGAGGAGAGTCATAAAGCTTCCTTTCCCTATGGTCTACTTCCTGGAGGAAAATGGCACTTCACAAAATTATGGGAATCAAGGGGAAACAATATTAAATAGGGGAGAGTCAGAAAACTCCGAATTAATCGAAAAATTAAATTTAGAAATAAACTTACAGCTTCATGGTTCGACAATAGACAAGCTTCGCAAACATTTACTCGATGCTCAAAACAAAATAAATTGGTCACCTTACGTTTAGGACATTTACAAAGACCCATTGAATAAGTCAAATTTATAACTATTAAATCTTTAAAAAATTAAATTAGAATCGAAAAAACAAAAAAAATTTGACACGTAATTTCCTACATTTTCAACAACAAAAACAGAAAGAGAAAAATTAAACTTTTATTTTTCACTGTCTGTCAATAAGAAAAGATAAGGGTTAGAGAAAAAGACAAAAGGACAAAATGTCATTTATTTATTTAATAAACATTATGCCAAGAGAAAATAAATTAAAGGGGAGAATTTAAATAATTTAAATGGAGAAGGACGAGGGAATGTCTTCTTTCAGCAAATGTTTGTTCTTATTTTACGTAACTGATATTTTGATAAGAGCAATGATAACGAGACTATTAAGAAAAAAAACTATCAAAACAACAAAGACATTTATTTAAATAAATTAAATTTTTAAAATAATACGACAAAGGAGAAAGATTTTTCAAAAAATATTTAAGGGGTAAAATAAACAGGGGAAAAATATTTAAGGGAAAAAAAGAAAACACTTAAAAATAAACGTGTCGGGCTAACTCGCGGAACGGACAATTCACGGAACGACAAGTCGCGGAACGACAATTCTCGGAACGGACAATTCACAGTCCGACAATTCACGGAATTACCAAATCACGGAACGACCGATTCACAGAATGGCCAAATAATGTCTGTTCCGTGAGTTGGAATTCCTCGAGTTAGCCCTCACCCAAAATAAATATATTTTATCATTTTCTAAACAATTTTCTAATTTTCTTTTCATCTCTTCATTTCTCCTACTTAACGCATCCTTTTCCCATTACAACAAACAATAAATAAAAGTATCAAAACAATCATAAACATCAGAACAACACCAAAAGCAGCACAAAAAGCAGCCCAACGAGGCACCAAAATATTATCAGACACAACTTTAATATCCTCACTTTTGACCTTTTCGTCAATCAAAATAATTAACGTTCGCTTCTCAAAATTTGTAAGACTATTCCAACCACAAGGATTTGATTGATCCAAATTTTTGAATAAATCGTCGGTTGTGTTGATAGACAGAAGAGACTGAAAATATTGAAATTTTGAAATTTTTGGAGTTGAATTTTACTTGGTTGAAAGTCCCCGTTTCATTGTTGTAGTTGTCCGTAGTTTCCAATAATGAGGCAGTCGATCCGGTAGTGTTGACAAACGATTGAACCTAGTAAAATGGTGAACTCAAGCCTCGAAGGCTAGGGAGTGTTTATGAAACGGATCAGGGCGAACATTTCCAAACCACTAAAATAGGGAGGGAACACTCAAAAACAGGGCCCTATAAATAGGGTAAAATAGTCATCCTGGAACGGATACCAAAAATGGCGGATAAAGGGTAATCTGAACTAAAAGGTTAGACTAACTTTGAGACCTTAGAAAAAGTAAATTCTCCTATACAGACAAAAAATTTTCTAGACCCGTGGTTTGGCACTAAAAAAGGCCCGAAAACCCCCCAATAGATTGACTTTTAGATTATTAGTCTAGATCAAGAGCCTATCACAAAAATGTTATAATTTTCTTCGAGACGATCCAGAAAGGTTAAATCCCCCTTCCCTTTCACCCCTTTTTTAAACTCACCCCATCCAAATCCTTGCTAGAAGTCTTGTAGAACTCTTTAGTGCTGCTATTTGTATTGTTTTGATAATCCCCTCCAATCACCAAACCAGCAGTTGATGAACACTTGGGCACCAACCAAAAAAAGATAAAAATAATAGCGATGACGGAAATAATAAATTTGTTTCGCAAAAACATTCTAAAATTTGTGTTTTGTTTAAATTAAGTTACAATGAAGTGAAGAGAATTGAACGGCTTTTATAGTAAAAAATTTTCCGGAAAGGAAGTGACGTTAGAGTATTAAGTAATAGAGACGTCCAAGACGGTTTTTGAGTTTTTTGAGACTAACAAGGGGAACTTATCGAACTGTCACCAAAAATTTTATAATTATTTTTGCACCATCGTGTAGAGCATAGTCGATAACATATTGCCAATTTTTGGCTTTTTCGGCTCCGACCCCAAAATCGAAAGGTTATAGGGCTTCAAAGTCTTCAACTTTTGGAGCGGTCTCCTTTCCTATTAAATAGAAATTTTTCTCTTACTAAAGAAAATAATGAGACGGTCCTCCTTTTTTCCTTTTTTCCTAGACTTTCTTGGGTCTTTTCGTGTTTCGTTTAGGAAAGAAAAAGGATTTTGGGATCTGGTCTGGAGACTTGAAAATTTTCGTTTATGGTCATCTCTATATTCAACTCTCAAGCAAAAAAATATGTATTTTTAATAAATTTAAAAAAAATTAAAAAAAAAGTGTGACGGTCAAGGGATCGCGGATGGATAGAGTAAAAGTAAGTCCTTTTTGAATTCGGTTTAAATTTTTGATAACCCATCCACTCCGGACCTATCACACTATAAAATAACAAAACTTTTCTTTATATTAAAACCTAAATTAATTTGAAAGAAAAATGTCGAGATTCTCCAATGGTTATAGAACAAAACAAACCTGTTTGTTATTTAATTTAATTTTATCACTTTTAAATTTCTATTTTCCCTTTACTTTTATAGTAGAAATATTTAAAGTTCAAATTACTCCTTCTTAAACAATTGAAAAATAATTCCGGAAAGAAAAAAGAAATACAAAGAATTTTCCGGAAAGAATATAACTGGAAAAAACACATTATTTAGATTTCCGGAAAATTTATTTAAGAATAAATATATTAGATTTTTCCGGAAAGAATATAATGGGAAAATACTTTATTTAGATTTCCGGATTGAAAAATACATAATTCCGGAAAGAAATACAAAGAAAATACAAAGAATTTTCCGGAAAGGATATAACCGGAAAAAACACATTATTTAGATTTCCGGAAAAGAATAAATATATTAATATTTTCCGGAAAGAATATAATTAAAAACTAAATGTTTATCATTTTCCGGAAAGTTTATTATATTTAAAAAATACAAATTTACCGGAAAATACAATTTATTAGAAGAAATACAAATTTAAATAATTCTTTATATTTTTCTTTCTCTTAATTAATTTTAAAAAATATCATAGAGGCCTAGATCAATAAGATGCAGACAACGAGGGTCACGCCAACCTGGTTTACAACTAAAATAAATTTTAAAAAATTTATTTTTAATTTTAAACCAAACCGGCAAGATGCCCTATAATTTCCATTACCAACATGAGCAGCAAAACACGTCCCTCCATGATAACAATATTTTTCTAAATAAGGCGGACACTCACGTGTAGGGGGTATTTCTGGTTTTTCTTCGTAATATTCCTTTTCTGTTGATTTTTTAATTTTATTTTTATTTAAAGGAGGAGGTAAAGCTTTAATTTTGATTAAATAAAAAATTAAGAGAGAAAATAAAAAATATTTTTTAAACATTTTTTGAATTAAATAAATAAAAAAATAAATTTTTGGTTTTGTAGAAATTTAATTTTAATTTTTAAAAATATTCTAATGGTGTTTTTATTCAATTTTAAAATTGAATTAAAATAAAATAAACCTGAATTAGAAAACACATAACGCCTTTTTGTATTTTTATAAGAAAATACTTAAATGTTTATTTTCCAGAAGGCATAACATGAAAATACATTTAAAATTCTTTTCCGGAAATATGTGTTTTCCGAAAATACTAAATATAATTTTCCGGAAACAGTAATATATATCAATGTTTTCCGGAAATTATATAATTATGTCTTCCGGAATAGACGATAATTATATTTTCCGGAAGGAAAATACACGGTAGAATATTAATTATATTCAGCTGTAATTATATCCGGAAATACACAATACTTTTATTTTTTAAATAATTTTCCGGAAACATTAAAATTATTATTTTTCTTGAAGGTACATACTTGTTATAATTTCCGGAAGCTTTTTTCTCTTATTTCATGTCCAATCTTAAGTAAGTAATTAAATTATAAATTATATTTATTCCGTAAAATTAATTTCCTTTCCCTCAAATTTATTTTAATAAGGCTTATTTTATTACATTAAAATTAAATTTTTTTAAATTTAAAAATAAAATTCAAAAAACATTAAAAATCAAAAAAAGATTTTTTAGAATATTCCAAAATTAAAATTTATTTAATATAAAATCAGAAATTTATTTTTTATTTATTTTAATTTAAAAAATGATTAAAAAATATATTTTATTTTTAATTTCAATTTTTTATTTAATTAAAATTAAAGCTTTACCTCATCCGTTGCCTCCTCCTATACCTCCTCCAACACCTCCACCAGTATTAAATAATTCAACTAAAAATTCAACTGCTTCGATAGATACGATTACTCTGACACGCCCATGTCCGGAAAGTTATTCTAAATATTGTTACAATAGAGGGAAGTGTTATGCAGCTTGGACGGGCAATGGAAATTACAAACCTTTTTGCCAGTATTTTTTTTTAATTCACTAATTTAAAAATATAGATATTTTCCTGAACTTTAAAAATATGGTAGATAGTTTCCGGAAATTATGTAAGGCTTCCGGAAATAAATCTAATAATTATTTTTCCGGAAGGAATATAAGATATGTATTAGACAAATTTACCAAAAAAATTTTTTACAAAAAATTAATTTTAGCTGTGCAAGAGGCTTTCATGGCTCTCATTGTGAATACCTTTTTAATCCAGACGTTTATGGATTTTGAAAATAAATATTTTTAATTAATAGACCCCTAAATACGACGAGAAAAAATATTTAAGAATATAAATAATTTTTAATATGTTTAAATTAATTAAAAATAAAATATGATAAGGTTACAGAATTCATTTATTTTATTTTTAATTGTATTTTCCGGAAATGCTTAATTTATTTTTTCTGTTCCGGAAAAATTGTCATCAAGATGACAAAAAACTATTTAAAAATAAAGAAAATTTAAAATAAGAATTTAAAAAGATGAATCAGTTATATAAAAATAAAATTAATTAAATTATATATTTCCCTCCTAACGGTAGGAAGGTAAAAAACCTCTAGAGATAATTTTTCACAGAAATTAATTTTTCACCTTTAATTCTCAATTTTTAAAATTATTTAAAAAAACACTTTTAGAATATTCCAGAATTAAAATTTAATTTCAAAAATTTATATTTTTTATTTAATTTTTAATTCAAAAAATGATAAAAAAATATTTTTTATTTTTAATTCCAATTTTTTATTTAACTAAAATTAAAGCTTTACCTCGTCCAGAATTGAATAATATAGATACGATTACTCTGACACGTCCATGTCCGGCAAGTTATTCCAAATATTGTTCTAATAGAGGAAAGTGTTATGCAGCCTGGGTCGGTAATGGAAATTTCAAGCCTTTTTGCGAGTAATTTTTAAAAATTTTTTAATTTAAAATTATTGTAGATGTTTTCCAGAATTATATAAATAATTATTTTCCGGAAATTATTCATGTTTTCCGGAAACGTATAAACAATTATTACTTTCCGGAAGAAATAAAATATTTTCCAAAAATTATCTAAGGCTTCCGGAAATAAATATATATACGTAACTATTTTTCCGGAAGGAATATGACGAATATACTAAAAAATTTTTTAATAAAAGTTAATTTTAGCTGTGTAAAAGGCTTTCATGGCCCTCATTGTGATTATCTTTTTAATCCAGACGCTTATGCATTTTGAGAATATTTTTGATTAATAAAAATGACAAAAAATGAAAAATTATTGAAAAATTCAAAAAATTGATATTTTAAATAAACAATTTTATATTTAAATTAAAGAAAAAATAAAATCCAACAAAATGAAAAACATCGAGAATACAAAGAATATATATCTTAATTATTCGTTTTTGGTCGTTTTAGATTGGCCATTATTCCGGATATTATTTCGATATCTAAGTAAACCACTACCTTTTCCAACAAGGTAATCCAGTTTAATATTTAACCTAGAAAATAAATAAAATGTATTTTCTTTGTCAGGAAACTTTTGTGTTTTATACTGACTGTGTATTTTTCCGGAAACAATTTAATTAATTATGTACGCTTAGATGTATTTTCCGGAAAATATGTATGTATTTATAAGGACTATGTGTTTTTCCGGAAACAATTAAATTATGTGTTTTTTTGTATGTATTTTGTGTTTTCCGGAAATATTCAATTTATATGTATTTTTAGTTAAATGTATTATATCCGGAAAATTTAATAATTTTCTTTTACTTTCCGGAAGCATTATATGTATGTATTTCTGAGTTATATTTTTATGAGGCTCTTCCGGAAAAACACAAATATATGAATAAAAGTCGCAACAAGCTTACCACAAAAATTCAATTAAAAAGTCATATGATTTTTTGTATTTATATGTTCCCGGGTATTTTTCCATTAATATTCTTTTAACTGCTTCAGTAGCTTTAGGTAAATTGTAATGTGGAATACGCGTAAAAAAGAGGTGATGGGCTACATGACCTGAAATTTAAGCAAATTTTTAAATTAATTTTATTCTTCTACCGTCAGTTATGTTATGCATTGCTTTGTCTATTCCAAATCCAAAAGCTTAAAAAATACAGAAAAATACAAAGAATTAAATTTAATATTTATTTACATCTATCAACTGTCTGTAACTGTCCTTTCACAAATCCCCACGTTCCATCTTCATAAACTTCAGTCTGTTCGTCATGGTGTTGTAAATAAGTAATCATAACTAACCAGAAACCTAAAATTTTATTTTATTTGAATTAATGTTTAACCTTTCCGGAAAAATAGAAAAATACAAATTATTGGTGAATTATAATATTTATTTCATTGAAGTATAGACTTTCCGGAAAATTATTATTTATATATTTAAATATAACTTTCCGGAAAATTTTGTATTTTCTTTTAAATATAATTTCCGGAAAAGATTTACATAGAAACACATTCCGGAAACGTATTTTTATAGATAGACTTATTCCGGAAAACAATTCTTCTAAGGAAAAGTTTCCGGAAAATTGTCTTCCTTAAAATATAATTTCCGGAAAGGTTTAATTAAAATGTATTTTCATTAAAACACATTAAAATAGATATGAAACACAAAACTTGGAACATAACCGGAACATAATAATATTTAAAAAATATCCATAAATTATAATTTGAACAATATAAAGCTATCTAAAATAAATTTAAAAAATTTTAAATCAAAATAAAATACATAGGCACATATAAAACAAGCAGCACCACTAACAACACATTTAATTCTATCAGTATTATTTTCAAATAATTTAGACCAAGGCCAAAAATGAGAACCATCGGGAATACCAAATATTGTATATAAAGGAATCCAACTTAAAAAGGAAATGAATTTTAGAGAATTAAATTTTATGTGTTTATTTGAAATATAAACTTTAAGGAAAATTATGGGTTTTTAAGCTATAAAACTTTCCGGAAAAAGTTTATTGTAGCACACTTTCCGGAAAGAATATTAATATCAAATGTGTTTTCTTTAAATTATATATACTTTCCGGAAAAACACAAAAAATGTGTTTTTCATTTAATAATTGTATTTTTAAGTCAATAGTCAAATTAATAGAATTAAACCTTTACCTAACAAACCCAGTCAACGGAAATTTGAGATAATGTTTGGATATCCAATTTAAAGATAAATAAAGCTTTTCAGGTATCCAAGGATGGCTCATATCCTTAAAATCAAAATTTTATTTTTTTTCAAATTTCTTTTACTTTATCCAAGTGTGCAGTGTATTGATGGTGTAGTCTATGGGATTTTTGCCACGGCCAATAAGGGACATAAAAAATAGAATTTTTGAAAAATAAATTTCTTAAAGAACCATAGTAGGAGCATGTGCCACATGCCCAAACAAATCATTCACCCAAGTATAGGAAGAAAACGTTCCGTGTCCACAATCGTGTCCAACAACGAATATAGAGAACAAAAACATACCTAATACCCAATACCTATAAAATTTAGTTTAATTTTAAAATAAGAAGGGAATAAGGAGAAAAATTTTAAAAATTGGGAAAAAATTTTTTTACCAAAGCAAAAGTCCAATAATCCCAAAATTGTCCTCAGCAACCCCAACAACCAAATAAAGTCCATAAATAATTAAAAAATCCAAAATTAAATAAGAAAGTGAACGAATTAGAGACTAAAAATTAAAAATCAGAAAAAATTTAAAAAATAAAAAAACTTTTTCAAAGCACTCTGCTGGGATTGCATTTCGAAGTTCATTTAAATTAGGGAAAGAATTAATTTTGTTGTTAAAATCAGAAATTGTATTTCCATTTGTTTTAGTTGTTTCGATAAGTGTATTAGACATTCAGAATTTTAAATTAAAATAATTCTGATTTTTAAATTAATTCTGGTTTAAAAACACAAACTTTTCTGAAAAAATACAAACTTTAAAAATAAATTCTGATTTATAAAACACAGACTTAAATAAACTTATTCTGAAAAAAACACAAAAATTCTGATTTAAATACAACCAGAATTTTCTTGCAAAACACAAACTTAAACTTAGGTATTCTGATTTATATGTAGAACACAAACTTAAAAAACACAAAAATACAACCAAAATTTTCTTATAAAACACAGCTTAATTCTGAAACAAAAACACAAAATAAAAATTCTGATTTATATATAAAACACAAACTTAAAAATTATTCTGATTTTACAAGTTCTAAAGCAAAATACATTAATTTAAATAAATTAAAAGATGGTGGGAAATAACCTATCAATTTCTTCTTATTAAAAATGGAATATAATTATGCAGTGATAATTTTAATTAAATCGAACGATTTTTAATTAATATATTACACCAAAATTGTTAAACTACATTTTAATGAAAAAAATACAAATTCTGATCTTTGAATTATTCTAAAACGCCAAAAATATTCTGATTTGCAAAAACACTGACGAAACACACTTATTCTACTATAAATTAAAAAATCAGAATTTTCTTGTTTTTCTAATCAGAATTAGAAAAACAAGAAAATTCTGATTTTTAAAATAAATTATTTTAATATTGAAAAGCGATTTTTTAAATGAATAATAAAAATAAAATAACTGACTGAACATTTGCATGAAAAATCCTTAAGAATAAATTTTAGATAAGAAAAACACACTTATATTTAGTTAACTTCCCCTCCATTGCAAATTGAATATTTAATCTTTGATTTTCTAGACAAAGAGGAAGGAAAAAATAAGAATTGTACTATCTAAAGAATTATTTTAAAGTCAGCAGAAAAATCAGACAAGTTTAAAAATAAACGAACCTTGTAGAAAAAAAAATAAAAAAATATTTTTAAATTTTATTTCAGAATGTAAAATTTCAAAAATAAAAAAATTCAATGAGAACAAAATAAAATTAAGTCATGTCTCTTAACTATTTATCCTTTTTATTATTAAGTTGCTCATCATTCTGAACAGTAGAACGATATTTAAGTAAACCACTACCTTTACCAACAAGGCAATCCAATTTAATATTTAACCTTAATTATAAAATGAAACACAATGTATTTTTAGTTAAATTTCCGGAAACGATTAAACACAAACACATCTTTCCGGAAATGCTACGAGTGTTACTGAAAACACAATGTATTTTATCATTACTCTTCCGGAAAAGTAAGTGGTTTCCCTTGAATACAACTTTTCCGGAAAACATGTATTTTAAAAAAATTCAATGAGAACAAAATATATATTTTGTTACGGAAAATATATATTCTATTAGAACGACTAAACACAAACACGTCTTTCCGGAAATGTTACGAGTTTTCCGGAAAACACATGTATTTACTCTTCCGGGAAAAATAATTCCTTTGAATATAACTTTTCCGGAAACTTGTATTTTATTTTAATATTACTGTTCCGGAAAATATTATTTTCTTAGAATAAACTTTTCCGGAAAGATTATATAATTTAAATATAAAATTTACCATAAAAATTTAATTAAAAAGTCATATGCACTTTTATGCTTATATGCGCCAGGGTATTTTTGCAAAACTTTTTTAACAGCTTCCGTAGCTTTAGGTAAATTATAATGAGGAATACGAGTAAAAAAGAAATGATGAGCTACATGGCCTAAAATTTAATTTTAAAATTAATTTCCAAAATTTCTACCATCGGTTATATGATGCAATGCTTTGTCTATTCCAAACCCAAAAGCTTAAAAAATACATACAAAAATCTAATTAAAAATTAATTTAATTATTTATTTACATCTATCAACAGTCTGTAACTGCCCTTTCATAAATGCCCAAGTCCCTTCTTCATAAACTTCAATTTGCTCGTCTTGATGTTGCAAAAAGGTTATTATGACCATCCAAAAACCTAAAAAAATAAAAATATTCAAAGAGAAATACAAAGTTTTCCGGAAAGATTTTATAGAAAAATAAAGTCTTCCGGAAAATTTAAATTAAAAGCAGTTAATTTGTGTGTTTTATTTAAATATAATTTCCGGAAAACATTCTACATAAAAACACATTCCGGAAATGTATTTTTATAGATAAACTTTTTCCGGAAAAGTTATTCTTCTATAGAAATAGTTTCCGGAAAATTGTGTTTTCTCTAAAATACAATTTTCCGGAAAACTTTTAATTAAAATGTATTTTCTTGTATTTTCCTGTATTTTCATTAAAACACATTAAATTAAATATAAAACACACAACTTGGAACATTAACGGCACATAATAATATTTAAAAAAGTTCCACAAATTATAATTCATATAGGAGAGAATAACCTATAAAAATTTAAATTTTAATTATTTTTTAAATTTAAAAAATACAAAAGAGCAAAGAAAACAGGCAGCAACACTAACAACACATTTAATTCTATCAACATTATTTTCAAATAATTTAGACCACGGCCAAAAATGAGAACCATCGGGGAGTCCAGCAATTGTGTATATTGGGTTCCAACTATTTTTTTAATTTTAATTTTTTATTTTAAAAATAGTCTTAGAAAATTCACCGAATAAGTCCAGATAAAGGAATTTTGGCAAAATGTTTTTTAATCCAATTACTGGATTCGTACTCCTCTTCTGTAACCCAAGGGTGTCCTTTATCCTTAAAATTAAAAAAATTTTTTTTTTCGAAAATAAATTTTCTAAAATATTTTTTCCCAAATTAAATTAATTTTTTAATTAAAAAATAGTAGAAAAATTAAGAAAAAAAATTCCAAAAAATATTTCCTACTTTATCCAAATGTGCCGTGTATTGATGGTGTTGTCGATGTGATTTTTGCCAAGGCCAGAATGGAACATAAAATTAATTTTATTTTTTTTCAAATAATAAAAATAAAAACCATAATAACAGCATGAGAAATATGTCCAAACAAATCATTCACCCAAGTATAGGAAGAAAAAGTTCCGTGTCCACAATCGTGTCCAAAACAAAATAAAGAGGATAAATACATTCCGAGAAACCAATACCTGTTAGAAAATTTTTTAAAAATTTTTTTTTTGGGGGGGGGGGTTAAAAATGAATTTTAAATTCATAAATGAAATTTAGTAATGTTTTAAAATAAAAAATTTTTCAAAAGTAAAAATTTTTTCAAAATTTTTCCGAACTTTTCAAAAAAAAATTTTCGAAATTTTTTTTAAAATTTTAGAAAACCAAAAATTTTTGAAATTTTTATGGAATTAAAAAAAATATATTTTTTTTCCTCTCACCAAATTAAAAGTCCAACAAATCCCAAATAATTTTCAACAATTCCAACAACCATATAAAGACCAGAAATAATTACCAAATCCAAAATTAAATAAGAAATTGAACGAATTAAAGGCTAAAAATTAAATTTAAAAATTAAAAAAAAGATAAAATGCCTTGTCAAAACATTCTGGGGGCACTGACATTCGCAGTTCCTCAACGTTTGGTACTTGTCTAAAAACTCCGATATTTGAAGACGCAGATTTATCATTGCTACCATAAAATTCAGATTTGCTGTCATCATTGAAAAGACGATAAGAACTGCTCCCATCGTCATTAATATTGCCGGGATTGTATCCACCATTGTTTATTAAACTATTTTTGGTTGTGTCAACACAAGACATTCAAAAATTGAAGGATTTAGATAAAGCTAAAAATTAAGAAAAAAATTTTTTGCTGAAAATTAAACGAGAATATTCTCTAAAAGTATTTTTTTATTATTAAAATCAGAAGATTAAATCAGAAGATTAATTAATTAACCTATCCCTGATCAATACTAGGGTTGTCCCCCGTCCCAGCCCCGAAATCGGAGAATTTGAGAGATTTTTTTAAAACCCAGTGAAAAAAATAAAAAATTCCACCGTGGTCCTGCCTACCTGAAAGTTGTTCCCCGTCCCCTCCCCCCGTCGGGGCTCTCCCCCTGGTCAAGGTATCACGACTTTTGCGCCGAGAACATTTGCGCCGCGACTTTTGCGCCGCGACTTATGCGCCGGGCGACTTTTGCGCCGCGACTTATGCGCCGCGAATTATGCGCCGAGCGACTTTTGCGCCGCGACTTTTGCGCCGGGGGACTTTTGCGCCGCGACTTTTGCGCCGCCATTATTTTAAAAAAAATAAAATAATATCTACAGTCGGACCTGATTATAGTGTGCCCCTTGGGTTTAAAAATGGTACCCAGGAGCTGAAGGAATTTCAGGAAGGTTTTGAGCCATAAAAGTGAAAATAAGGAGAAAGCGGAGATATCTATATGTAGATTACCGTATTTCTAATAGTGTGAATCTCAATTAGACGACCCCTCTAAGAAACCGACCTTTAGAGGATGGTTGAAAAATAAATCGACTCTCTATTAACCGACATCTTTCTAAGAACCTGACTTTTTCGGATCAGGATATTTGGATCTGCTAAACCTATTCAGGCATGATTTTCTGCTCCAAGAGTGTGCACTATTATGTAGGGTTATCTTCAGATCTATAATAAGGCCGGATATCCGAAAATTTCCGGTTCGGATATTGGATTAGATACGGATATGCGAAGATTTCGAACTATCCTACAACTACTATAGTGAAATCTTGCTGTAGTTTTTCATATATTTTTAATGATAGTGGCGGCGCAAAAGTCGCTCGGCGCATAAGTCGCGGCGCAAAAGTCGCCCGGCGCAAAAGTCGCGGCGCAAAAGTCGCCCGGCGCAAAAGTCGCGGCGCAAAAGTCCCCCGGCGCAAAAGTCGCGGCGCAAAAGTCGCCCGGCGCAAAAGTCGCGGCGCAAAAGTCCCCCGGCGCAAAAGTCGCTCGGCGCACAAGTCGCGGCGCATAAGTCGCGGCGCAAAAGTCGCGGCGCAAATGTTCTCGGCGCAAAAGTCACGGAACCCTGGTCAATACCCTATAACGCCCTGGTTAATACTTCAATAACAGATAACAAGACGGGCGCAGTCCCGTACTTAAAAATCTCTTTGAAGAATACTTTCCCCTAAGCCTTCCCTGAATTAAAAGGGACGAATCTATTTTGAAAAAATTTGATAAAAGTAAAAAAAATTAACGATCATTAACGACGCCCACCCCCTCTTCCCATGCAAAATAATTTCAATTAAAAGATAATTGTCTAATAAAAATTATTATTACATACCTACTTCCCCTTCTCCTTTCTTTTCTTCTCCTCTAAAAATGCAAGCAATAAATTTATAAAATCGAACGATTTAATTAATGATCAGACGATGCACTAAAAAAAGGTTAAAAAAATAAATTAATAAATTTTATGAAAAAAAAATCAAAAAATAATAATAGACATAACAACTTCATTTAAAAAATAATAAAAAAAATAATTTTATTTTTATTAAAAAATATTTAAAAAATTTTTTTTAAATTAAACAAATTTTGGCAAAAATAATAAATTAAAAAATAAATATCCTATAACGGGATTTAACAATTTAAAATAAAATATATCAATAAAATAACAATGACTGCAAACATTAAAAATTAAAAAAAAATTTCCTCGTCGTTGAAAGAAACAAGAACAATCCCTCAAATTGTCTATTATTAATTTAATAAAACTTGCGACGCTTAGAGAACGGGCCAAGATTTGCACGGCTGAAAATACAAATATAAATTCTGATTTTTAAAAAGTAAAAATACAAAAACACATTAATTCTGATTTGCAAAATACAAAATTTTTAAAATCAGAATTTTAAGAGAAAACACAAATTTAAAAAATTCTGATTTTTAAAATCAGAATTTTAAAATCTGATTTTTAAAAAGTATTCTGAATTTAAAGAATATTCTGGTTTTTAATAAATTCTGATTTTAAAAGAATTCTGATTTTTTAAATTCTGATTAAATATTCTGGTTTTTAGAAATTCTGATTTTAAAAAATTCTGATTTTTTTAGATTCTGGTTTTTCTTTAAATTCTGGTTTTAATTCTGGTTTAAAGAAAATAAAATTTCTGATTAAAAACACACATTTATTAAATACCAGAAAATACGTCACCTTAAAATAATTCTGATTTGTAATAAAACATATTTTCTGATTTTTAAAAATTAATCAGATCTGCAAAAACACAAAATAATTTTATTTATTTTTACCGTTTATTCCTCTGAATTCTCTCATCATATGAAATAAGTATTTGATTAAAAATTTGTCGAGTGTTGTCATCAGCTAATGGGAACAGAAACAATTCTCCATTAAAATTAATTTTGAAACAAACACGTCCTTTCATATAGTCAGACTTGAGAAATTCATAAAGAGAAAAATAACCAAAAGAACGAGCACGTTCTGAAGGATTGAAGCCGTAGAAGAAACTTTAAAAAAGAAAATTCTGATTTTTGAAAAAAATTCTGATTAAAAAATCAGAATTAAAAAAATCAGAATTAATTCAGACTCTTCACTGTTCTGATTTTTAAAAGTTCTGATTTTTAAAAATTCTGATTTTTAAAAATTCTGATTTTAAATAAATTCTGATTTTTAAAAATTCTGATTTAAATAAATTCTGATTTTAAAACAAATTTTCTGAAACAAAAACACAAAAAATGTTTGTATTTTTTAAATTAAATTCTGAAATTTAATTAAAGTTTATTTTATTTATCAGAATTTTCTTTTCCTAAAATCAGAATTTTGTGTTTTCTTTATTATAAACTTAAATTTTATAAAATAAAAATTTTTTAAATAAAATTAAAATACCGAAAATCATCAATGAATGCGCTCAACGAAGAAAATCCTTCTGGAGTAGACTAAATTGAAAAAAATAAAATTACAAAAATTTTAAACACTTTTAAAGGTCAATTTTAGGGCGCGGGGCCGTTTTGGCGCGAGATTATAAGATAGCGAGTTGGTTATCAAAAATGATAAAATTTTGCAATAATAACTCTTGAACCTTTATCTACTTTCTCCAAAAATTTCAGAATCTTTGAGCAAGAATTTTAGAAATTATGATCAAAAATGTTGATTTTCTGAAAAATGCCTAATTTTTCAAGGCCTATCGACTATAACTTCAGAAATATTTGATGAAAAATTCTGAAATTTTTGGACGAGGTAGCCAAGGATGTTAATGAAATTTGAGAAAATTTTTATGAAGTTAGGTCTCGCCTAAGTGCCACTTTTTTGTTCTCGCGGCAAAGCGGCCCGGCGCCAAAACGACCTCAACCCCAATTTTAGTGCCTCAAAAAATTAAATTGACACTTAAGCCCACCCAAAAAAATTTATTTAAAATTTAAGAAAAAATTCCCCAAAAATTAAAAAAACTAACCAAAAGAGTTTGCGATATTTGATCTCTAAATTTACTCAATTTACTTGTCAATAACTTCAATGGATCAATATCAAAATTGCTGCTATTTAATGATGTATTTGATCCATTAGAAATTGTACTACTCGAAGAAAGATTAAAAGAAGAATTTTTTGAAAATGTTGAAGACATTCCAAAAATAAATAATTATTTTAACTAAAAAAGCATCTATAAAAACCCTTGAAAAATTTAAAAAATTAACTAAAAATTATTTTAAAAAATATTTAAATGATTATTAATTAAATAATTAAAAAAAAAATTCAGCAACAAATTTTTATTTATTTTTTTCTATCCAACAATAATTTATTATTTGCTATAAGAGAAATGTAACATTTAGAAAGAATAAAATTTAAAGGCAGAAAATATATAAGGCATAAATAAAAAAAATATTTCTTTTAAATTAAGAAAGTGAAACTTATGTAAGTAAAGGATAAATGTAAGAAGAATTTAGAATTAAAAAAACTTAAATAAATAAAAATATTTTCGTAAAAATCTAATAAATAAATTTATAAATATTTTAAGATACATATTGTCCCAAAAAAAACTTATTTCCCTAACTAGGGTTGGGGCCCGATCCAACCGAAAAATAGAGTCGAGCATCGAATTTTGGCCCGCAAAAATGATTCAAAAAATGCGACCGGACAAGAAAACCCCAACCCTATTCTTAACTAATAAAAATAAAGTCAGACCTCTATTTTATATATTGGGCATTCACAAGGCAAGGGCGTAGCCAAGGGGGGGGGGCTTCTGGGGCTAAAGCCCCCCCCCCCCCCCCCGAAATGGGAGAAAGGGGAGAAAATTTAGGAGAAGAATTAGCAAAAAAGTGAATTTTTTTGGCCTACGGCCTTCATAATTTTAAAAATTTTCGCCTGCGGCGCTAAAATGGAAGAAATCAGGCTTCTGAGCTCCAAAATTCAAAAAATTTTCGCCTGCGGCGCTGAAAATCACAATTTTTGGCGCCTGCGGCGCCGAAAAAGTGAATTTTTTGGCCTACGGCCTTCTAAAATTAAAAAAATTTTCGCCTGCGGCGCTGAAAAAAATAAAAATATGGTTCAAAAAAATTTGCGTTCAGAACGCCAAGGTAAACGCCAAAAATTTTGCGCACACCCAGTGTTAGCCCCCCCCCCCCCCCCCCCGAAATCGACCCTCTGGCTACGCCCTTGTCACAAGGGAACCTTTCGAACTATAAGCCAGAATGTTGTACTTTTTTCGATACCAATCGATAGAGCATCATCGATTTACTCTAGAAAATTATCGGCTTTTTTGGCTAGGAATAAGAAACTAAAAAGTTATGTGGCTTCAAAGTTTGCCAAAAAATGTCAGACAGGTTCTGAGGTTTGTAAATTAAAAAAAAAATTTTTTTTGGTTGATTACTGGATGGGATAAATTGACCTTAATTTTACCTTTTTTAACCCCAAGAATGCAAGGTCTGACTTTATTAACAAATAATACAAAAAAATTTTTAAGGTATCCAGGTTTAGAAAATCCTTTTCAAAATAAAAATAACCGTTTTTTCGAAAATTTTATTTCTCCTTCTTTTTATGTTGCTTCTTCTTTACAATTTTAATTTTATCCAATTTAACAGCCATCATCCAACCGATTACAGGGCATAACCAGTAAGTTATCTTTTAAATTAAAAAAAATTTTTTAAATTATTTAAATAAATTTGCGGACACATTTTGCGGACAAAATTGTAAAATCAAATTTATCCGCAAGATTTGTCCGCAAAAATTATAGGACATAAAAATACCATAAACCATTGAAGATCCAATCCAGGACAACCCATTAGACGAGAAGAAGCCACAACAGGATTCAAACCAGGAATGCCAATATAAACGAGTGCTTTAAATTTATTTAAAAAAATTTTTCAAAAAATTAAAAAACAAACAAAAAGTTAAAAATCCAGAAATAATAAATGGAATAAGTCGAGTTTTTACAAAAAGAGGCATTCTTTGAATAGAAAAGCGAAGTAAAAAAGCACATAATAACTCGTTAATAAATACATAATTGAATGGAACCTGAAAAATGAAAAAAATCTTTTAATTGGGAAAATGCTTGACACAAATATTGAGTCAAAGAAAATAAAATAGACAAGTTTAAAAAATTTTTTTGAAGTTCAAACTTTGGTTACCCGCACAAAAAAATATTTAAAGAGCTTCCCAAACTCACAATCAGAGCAGAATTTAAAAACTAGATTAACGTCAAAGGGGATTAAAAAATTCATTTGGCTAGGAACAAGGTATTCCTAAGGCTCCCTAAACCAAGAGGGAAGCATTAAAAGGAAAAATAAAAAAAGATCAAAGTCCTAGGGGGACAGTCTATAACGAACATCCTAAAGACCCTAAAAATTCCCCCAAAACTCAAGGGATTCTTGCCTCCAAATTCCAAGGGAGACAAGTTATAATTGAACATCCAAGAGACCTTAAAAATTCCCCCAAAAACAAAAAAAATATTTTTACTTTGTAATTAATTGCACAAGGAAGTCTTTCAAACAGTTGAAGATGATCTATTGAATAAGACAAAGAATAATACCAGAGGGAGTTAGCCAAACGAAAAGCCGAATATCCACCGACGCTTTGAGCAAATATTAGAGCCAAAAACTTTTCTGAACTGAAAAAATAAATTTTTAAAAATTAAAAAAATTTTATTAAAACCTCATCCTTCCAGTAAAGAATTGTTCAATAACAGGAAGTGGAGTAACATAGGCCCCTCGATTGAGCAAATTTCCAGAAAGCAAAAGCATTGAGACTGCGAAGAAGAAGCCGATTGGGCCATAATGTTTTACTATTACCGCTAAATAAAAGAAATTTTTGGGGTAGGTAAAAATAAACTGAAAAATTAAAAAAAAATTTGCGGACAATTTTGACTTTGCGGACTTTCCGTATTTTAATTTTTTGATAAGCAAATTGCTTTATGATGGGATTACTTGTTTTATTAACAAATAAAAACACTTTAAACTCTTCAAATTTAGCCTATACCTAATCTAAATAGAATCTAAAACATTTAGGTCATCTTGTCCGCAAATTTAAAAATAAAAAAATAAAATTTGCGGACAAACTACAGATTTGCGGACAATCCGCATTTTAATCTTTTGATAAGCAAATTGCTCAGGGCGGGATTATTAACAAGTAAAACGCTTTAAATCCTTCCACTTAGCCTATATATCAACATAGATAAATTAAAAAACCTTTAGGTTATCGTGTCCGCAAGTGAAAAAAGTTTGTCCGCAAATTTAAAATCAGCTTAAAAAACCTCAATCCTTACTATTTTCATACACACAAGTACACATTTGGGCAGTGCCAATCAATTCAATAAGCAACACATAAATTAGAGAAGACTTTTTAAAAATAAGCCCAACAATTTTTCTTGTAATTTCCGCAAAAAAGAAAACGAAGGCATAATAGGCAATTGCAATTATTGCGGGGAGAAGAGTTTCCACGTTGAAATTTGTAGCAACCATTTTTAGAATAAATTTGTTTTGACAATTAAATTCTTGAATAGAAACAAATTTTAAATCATAATCACCCGTTTTCTGCTGATAAAAATAAATTAAAAATATTAATCGAAAAATCTGACACACATTTTGCCAATAAGGCTAAAATAAGAACAAAAATACACATTTTGCCAATAAGCGCAAAATACACATTTTGCCAATAAGGGCAAAAAACACATCTCGCCAAATACATATTTTGCCAATGAGGGTAAAATCCTTAATTATGTCACCAAAATTTCTATTTATGTATTGTTTTTGCGAGTTTGGTTTGGATTTCTGTAGTTTTTCAACCAATTTTTCTAATTAGGTAGTTGAATGAGTACTTACTCAGGCAGAGATATTGCAACATTTTTTGGAGCGAGAAGCGGGACCACGGGGACTCAATTGAGGTATATACAATGGACTCAATCGTGAGGACTCAATCGTGCGGACTCAATCGTGGGGACTCAATCGTGCGGACTCAGTTGAACTGCTCCGTGTCCTGGCATTTGTTGAAGTAATAAAAATTTACGTAAATTCTCTAATAGAAGCACATCCTCCAATACAAGCACGCCCTCTAATATAAGCACGCCCTCCGAGAGGATTGAACGTGTCCGGACAAAATATCGAATCGTTAAAATATGGAATAGGCTAAAAAAGGGTTAAAATCTCGAATCGGGTAAAAATGGGTTAAAATCGCGAATAGGCTATAAAGGGGTTAAAATGTGGAATCGTTAAAATATGGAATGGTTAAAATCGCGAATAGGCTAAAAAGAGGTTAAAATACCGAATCGTTAAAATATCGAATTGATAAAATGTCGACACGGCCAAAATGGGTCAAAATGTCGAATTTTTTTAGAAATGGCGCCAAAACCTAAAATCCGGGCGTTACCGTAATACCGACGGTATTTTTCGGTATTCCGTGTCGGTAATACGATACGGAATGCCGACCGATAAAATTTAAAAGCTGATCGGTATTTTTCGGTATTCCGTACCGTATACGGTAAGGTACAAAATTTAGGTCTTAATTAAAAACAAGTGACGCCACTCTAATTTTTCCGTATCAGGATCCTGTTGTGTTTTCCGGATCCGTACGATCATGCCGGACCGGATCCGGTCGATTATGCTTGATTTATACGGTCCGATTTTACTCGGTAAAATACAGTGAACTCAGGCAGAAAAGATTACGCCGGACTATGACATACGAGACTTATCAATCAAATTATCAAAAATAAGTTGATAAATTTATCAACAATCAATGTATGGCACTCATCTGACCCTTTTTTAAAAGAATTCGACATTTTGACCCATTTTGGCCGTGTCGACATTTTAACCATTCCATATTTTAACGATTCCATATTTTAACCCTTTTTTACCCGATTCGATATTTTAACGATTCCATATCTTAACGATTCGGTATTTTAACCCCTTTTTAGCCTATTCGCGATTTTAACCATTCCATATTTTAACGATTCCATATTTTGTACCGGAGCCGGATTGAAAAATAGAAGCACATGTGTTTCAATTAGAGTATTTCCATGTAGTATAAAAGCAATAGATACCTTATATCACTAACAACAACACACACAATAAACTTCACAAGTCAATGGCACAGTCTGCATACTTAGGTGGAGGTGGTACAGCTGGTGGAGGAGGTGGTGATGCTTCTGTCTATATGGGGTCTGGAGCCGGCGGTTCACCGAAGCAACCGGCAGCTGGAGGTGGCGGTTATGGAGCTGCTGGTGGAGGCGGTGCGTCAGTCTATCTTGGTAGTCCTGTTGGTGGAGGCGGAGGAGCCGGTCAACAAAGTGCATATATTGGTGGACCTGCTTTGGGAGGAGGTGAATAATTATTGATCCTAATATGCTAATAACTGATAATTTTATTTAAGCTTCGGCTGCTGCTGGTAGGCCTGCATGTGGCGCAAGTGCTTTCGAAGGTGGCAGTGGCTTGTTTGTTATTTCTTGTGGTGGTGGTGGTATGCAGTCGATTCTTGGTACTTCTCCTTCTGGCGGTGGTACACAAACTGCTCTTGGTGGTCCTTCTCGTGGCGTTGGTACGCAGAGTCCTTTTGGTGCTCTTCCTACTTGTGGCTTCACGATTCTTGGTGGTCCTTCTTCTGGCGGTGGTACGCAGAGTCCTTTTCCTTCTTGTGGCTTTATGCCTCTTGGCGCTCCTTCTTCTGGCGGTGGTACACAAACTGCTCTTGGTGGTCCTTCTCGTGGCGTTGGTACGCAAAGTCCTTTTCCTTCTTATGGCTGCATAATTCTTGGTGCTTCTTCTGACTCGCCTATGGGGGGAGTTGCTGGTTCAAGTGAGTTAAAACTTAAATCTCAAACCATCATTAATTGAGTTTTTATTTTCATTTAAAGATGTTGGTGCTTCTTCGTCAAATCTTGGTGGTCCTCAAATAGGTTGTGGCACTGGTGCGCAGTCTGCTGGTGGCGGTCCTCAAATAGGTTGTGGCACTGGTGCGCAGTCTGCTGGTGGCGGTCCTCAAATAGGTTGTGGCACTGGTGCGCAGTCTGCTGGTGGCGGTCCTCAAATAGGTTGTGGCACTGGTGCGCAGTCTGCTGGTGGCGGTCCTCAAATAGGTTGTGGCACTGGTGCGCAGTCTGCTGGTGGCGGTCCTCAAATAGGTTGTGGCACGGGTGCACAGTTTGCTGGTGGCGGTCCTCAAATAGGTTGTGGCACTGGTGCACAGTTTGCTGGTGGCGCGGGGTCTGTCTATATGGGTGGTGCAGCTGCAAGTGGAGGAGGAGGAGGCGGTGGTTTCCAGAGTGTTTACATGGGGAAATGATGTGCGCCGAGGACAGAAGATGGAGAAGAACAGAAGAAGCTGTTGTTTGACTAGATAACCTCTCTTTTCCTTTCCAATCCCCCATAATTGTGTGTTTTGTATTGTGCCCCAATTTATTGTGGTGGCCCATTAAAATAATCCAAATGTGTCAATAGACGTTTTCCAATCCCTCTTAATGTTTGCCTGATTTAAAATTACTAGCTCATTTCATAAAAAAATGTTCTTTACAAAAATCGTTATAGAATTTTTTGTACAAGTCCAAAAGCCTTGAAACTTAGTATATAAATTTTTTAGAGTATTTTCTAATAGATCCCAAAATTTGAACATTTTTGGTTTGATATTCTAGGAGTTCTCGTCATTTAATAAGTATGGTTTGAATGTCTTTTGTAGCCATATTTTAGCTCAGACTTTATTTTATAACTTGTAAATTTTTAACAAATTTTTTATTCATTCACACAAAATTAAAAAAATTATCATCCTTCTATAAAAATATAATTTTCAACGAGGCTAAATTTGCATCCCTTTTTAGGAGATTTTTTTGAGTTTGTATTGTAGATTAAGGTTAGCGGATCCGAATATCCGGATACGAAAAAAGGACGGATATCCGGAAATTTTCGGTCCGGATAACCGAAGATTTCCAACCAGACCGGTCATGGATACGGATAATATCCGGATACCCGCGGATACGGACGGATATGGATAGTGCTTTTTTAAAATTGGACGGATACGGATATCCGCGGATGGATATGACTCAAAAGTTGGACGGATATATTGACCCTACGGATATATCCAGATACGGATAGCAAAATCAGTATCCATGACCAGGTCTGTTTCCAAATATCCGCCAATTGTAGATGGATGTTTCCATATTTTTTTAAAGTTTTTTATCGCTACTTAAAATAGAAAAATAAAATATTTAAGACGAAAAGGAAATTTCACATAAAAACAAAATAACAAGTTTTAAAACGAAAAATAGAACAAAAGTTTATTTTAGGATTGCGCTCTACGAGTTCGTAAAACACTTTTTGTTGTTAATGACCCGTTTGATTTTTTGATGTCAGCACTGCTGCGAGTATTTAATTGTAGGAATTTGGAGCGGACGCGTTTCGAGTATATTGAGAAAATGCTTCGGCAAAAGAATACCTGTTTGGAAAAAATTTTTTAAAATTAAGGAAAAAGTAGAAAGAAAAAAATTATTTGGCACCGAGAGGGTTCGAACCTCCATCCGAAAAATGAGGGTAATCAGCAACACTACCACTACACCACACAAGTATATTTTAACAGGGAAGTTAAAAGAGCCGAAACTGGAAACCGGTGTTTTTGGCGAATTAACAGGAATCGAAAATTGAGGGTATCGGTTAATAACCGATCGCTAACAACCCTATTTAAAACACCCTATTTAGTGAAAGAATAAAGGTAGAATTTGGCAAAGTTGGGAATTCCAGTATCAGTGGGGAGTAGACCGATATATCGATAGCCCAGTATACCCCCGAGCTATGCTTCGTTCGAAATTGTCGAATCTGAGACGCCTTGGTATGGCTCGATACGGCTCGACGAGCTGAATTAAACTATACCAGGGACTTCCGGAACAATTAAGAACGAAGTTAAAGCGTGGCAGTATATCGAGATATACTCGTATCAGTATTTGAAAGCTCGTACCAAAATCCATACTCGTACCTGAGTACGAGGTACGAAGTATGAGAAAAGAAAATAGGCCCCTCTAATCTTTTTAAAAATTCAAAAATCACACCGTATCTTGTGTAGTACTATTACTATCATTCATTATATCATCCACTTCCTCCTCTACATTTTGTAAAAATCTAGGGCAAGGACGTGCCCAATTAGGAGGCCTTCTAGCAGCTGGTAAGCGTTCCAAAGCTAATTGGGCTTTGTATCGACAATATGCCGAAAAGGTTAAAACATGTGTAGTTCCCTAAAAAGGAGAAACATTTTCTTTGAGAGAATTTTTGATTCCTTCCTCTACCTGAACAGAATCTGCATTTACTTGATCTAAATGTTTTGAAGCAAATAGTTCGTTATCTTCAAAGTTGGAACACCCAGAATTGTTTAGACGCAAAGAAGGAAGTTGTTTTCCAGTATAAAACCATAGGAGAGTGAGGAGTAAAGAACGCTCACTAGGCTCGTAGTGAATGGATAGAACTCTGCCCTAAAGATTAGAATTTATTAAAAACTAGTGACCGGTAAAACCGATTTATCCTTACCCGGATTTGAAACTAGAGGTCACTAGGGAGGTGAAAGGATAATGTATAAATTTGTATGTACTATTAAGTCAGATTTCGCTGATTTGGTGTCATTCGACTCAGCTAAATGAGCTCTTTCGAACGAGCTTTTTGGCCCCCAAAAATTAACTTGAACCCCTTATAAGGGTTTCGATTTTCAAGTAAATCAGGGTGTAATTAAAATTTAATATTAATTCATTACCACAAAAATGTCCTCTTCAAAATCAGCCGAATTAACCAGCACACAATCCCCCAGCTTTATATAAACATCAGATTCTGATTTATGCCGAATTGAATTAAAACAAAAATATTGTTTGACATTTTCCTCGTTGGAGTCAGGAAGTCTACGTAGCGGTAATTGTTTAAGAACACCTAAACCTATAGGGCGCCAATTTGAAGCAAATTGAGAAGGTTGGGAAGTGAAGGTTGGAATGGTTGAAGTTGGAGTATTTAAAGGTTTTGGGGGTTTTGAAATTGGTTTGGGTAACAATTTGGTACGAGAAGGTGATGGGGAAGCTGAAGAAGAAGAAGAGAATAAAACCATCTTTCGAGACTGAAAAAAAAATTTTTTTTTAAATTTTTAAAAATTATTTAAAAATAAATGAAATTATTACAATATGAAGCTGACGACAGCTCCGTCTTTCCCCTCCAATCCTTTTATCTGGCGAAATTTCCGAAAGTTTCAAATTTGCCAATAATAAAGCTTTCCTTTTCCTTCTTCGAATAATTAATTTCTCGTTATCTTCTAATTTACTTCTTTTGTAATTTTTCTTCTTCTCCTCTTCTTTTCTGTTCCTCAACCTCATTAAATACGCCTGCTTCTCCCCAACGGCTTCTGAAACATCTAAACTTTTTATTTCCCTTTTTATACTAGTACCTTTCAAAACATTTAAATCAGAATTAATCTGAACATTCTCATCTGTTTTTCTTCTATTTCTCAAACTTGTTTTGTAATTTTTGCAGCTTGCTCTGCAGCCTGTTTTGCAACTTGTTTTGCAGCCTGTTTTGAAACTTGTTTTGCAGCCTGTTTTGCAGCCTATTTTTAAACTTGTTTTGCAACTTGTTTTACAATTCTTTTTTCCACAAACATTTTCCAACTTTTTTCTTCTTTCAAGTTTATTTTCTTTTTCAATAATGTTTTCTTCCTCTTTTTCTCTAATTTCCTCTTTGATTTCTTTAATCTCTACACTTTCCTCCTTAGTTTCTTCCTTAATTTCTTCTTTTAAATTTTCTTCTTTCGGAAGATTTTTTCTTCTTCTTCTTTTAATTAATTTTTCTTCCTTCACCTCCTTGCCCTCTTCTAAATCTTTTACTTTACGCCTAACATATTTTCTTTTAGGCTTCATCTCAACCTCTTCCTTGCCTACTTCCTTTTTCTCTTTCTTAATATTTTTTAAACTAGTTTTTCCATTTTTATTTGTTGTTTCTTCCTTTTCCTTCATATTTTTCTGAATTTCTTTTTTGGAAATTTTGTTGGAGAATATTAGAAGAGGCTGTTGTTCTGTTGGAGATGACCAAATACCGCTACTTGTTGAGGAAGAGGAAATATCTGATGATAAATTGAAGAATTTTGAAGAATTTAATGATGGCTGGAGAAAAATATGACGATGGGGACTTTTATCGTTAAATTCCGATGACTCATTTGTAGTTTTTGTGGGAAAGAAAACGACGTCATTATTATCATTATTGTCCTCAACCAATACCTTAAAGCAAAGTTGAGTTTGATTAGTCTATTACAGTATACAAAAAATCTAGGGAGAGATAATCTATTTAAAGGGCCCGACGTCTAATTAGAGAGGGGTACTTACAATTAGAGAGGTGTCCTTTCAATTAGAGAGGTGTGCTCTTAAATAGAGAGGTGTCCTCTCAATTAGAGAGGGGTACTTTCAATTAGAGAGGTGGGTGCTGCATAATTAGAGAGGTGTCCTTTTAATTGGAGAGGTGTCCTTTTAATTGGAGAGGTATCTCAATAGGAGAGATATGTCCTCTCAATTAGAGAGCCCTAAAAATAAACTAAAAAATTTAAGGAAAAACGGCCACCCACTTCAGGCTCCAATTTAGGCATTCTAACAAAAACATCGACATTGTTACTCTCCTTCTCAACATCCCCCCAATCCTGCTCCATTTCCTTCCTTAAAACAGGGGGACTCATATAAGGGCTGGGAGAAACAGAAGGAGAAGAAGAAAATGTTGAACAAGAAGAAGAGGAACTAGCTGGAATAAACATTTTGTTGTTGTTGTTTTGTTGTTGTTCAAAGGATGTTTGAATACTAAGGTTTTGATGAATGTTTTGTTTTTCTAAATAATCATTATGTAAATTTATAGAAATGTTGTTAGTGTTAGTTGTGTTGTTAGTGTTGTTGTAATGGGTATAATAAACACCTATTTGACGCATTTCTGAATTTGAAATGTTTTTATAAGGAGAATAAAACTTTAAAATAAACTTGGAGAAACATAAGTTATTGTTTAAAGAAACAAATTTATTAAAAACAAGTTTGTTAAAAACATGTTTTTAAAAAAAGTTTATTAAAAGAAACAAGTTTATTTTGAAACAGGTTTATTTAAAAATAAGTTTAATTAAAACAAGTTTCTTTAAAAACAAGTTTAATTAAAACAAGTTTATTAAAAACATGTTTAATTGCAACAAATTTATCCAAAAACAATATTATTTAGAAACAAGTTTGTCTGTTTCTGTACACTTTACGAACATATTTTATTATAAAATGTTCATTTCAGAATAAGTTTTAGTATGTTTTTGATATTTTCTCAACAAGTTTATTTCTTTTAAATGTTTTTACGGTAAACATGTTTTTAAACAAACATCAATTTCAAAACATATTTTTTCCAAGTTTATTAAAAGTTGCGATAAAAGGAAAACAAAGCGGAACATATAAAAACAATAAAAACAACAGAATATGTTTGTTTTAGTCACCTAAAACTTTTTATAGGTGTTTGTAAACAACATTTAAATAAAATAATATATACGTAGCAAAGGAATTTTTAAAATGGATTTTATTTTTTTTTCAAATTTAAAATTATTTTAAACGTTAAATTTTAAAATTTATGACTTTATTAATTAAAAATTGATCGTTAATTTATTTTTAAATCAATAATTCTTAAAATAAAAAAAAATAGAAAAAAGAGGTGAAGGTGAGGATAATGAGGAGAAAATTAAAAAATAATTTTAATAAATTAAAAAATAATTAAAAAATAAAAATATTATTTTTAAATGATTAATTCAAATATTTAGTTGACTCATTTTTAAACTTTCCTAAAAAAATATATTAATTTTTATTAGAATGATTATATTTAGTTGCTATCATTTGACGAAACGCAAAATAACAAGTAAATAAATGGGAAGAAAAAAAATTTTTTTTGTTAATTTCGAAATAAACAAAGAAGCATGTCTAAATAAAAATGTTTAAAAATAATTAAATGTTTTTGGGAAAAAATAATAATTTTTTAATTTTTTTTATTACAGTATACCTTCAAATGTTTAAATTTTTATAAGGTCCTAAAATTAATTTTAAAAATAATTTTTGTATTTTTTAAAATAAAGTGTGAATTAGTTAGGGGTAACATTTACTGATACCGCAGATTTTTTTTGGAAATTTTATTTTTAAAAATTTAGAGGCAAATAATTTGTAGTTACAGAAAGTTTTTAAAGGAAATTTGATGTGCCAGTTGATAGTTAATCTTAGTTGAGGAACCTAGTTGATCTATGCCATATAACTTTATTAATTGCCCTCCCTCGATGAATTACCCCCTCTAACGAGATATTGAATCATTATTATCCAGGGTGATTACTTGAGGGGAAAATGGTATCCACTCTTAAATTTTGTTCAAGACACATGCTTCCTCCTCAGCTCTCGACTTTCGACAAAATTTAGCCGTTCCGTTAAACGCCTTTAAAAATGCAACAGGGACATATTTCCTGCCTTAAAGCTCCGGTAAAATAAGAGTTTCAAAAATTTCTAAAAATGAGGTTATCCTTCTTCTAATAAAAAATTTTTAAAAAAAAAGCCCAACGATTTCACAATTGATTTTTATTTTTTTGAATGCTATTTATACATACAACTAAAAAAAATATTTGGCGGCCAAGTAAGAATATTTATTGTCTACTATTAATGTGTGCGTGCATTGAGGGGATGGGGGGGGGGATAGATTGGGGGAGATAGAAATGGAGAAAGAAAAAATTTTTATTTAGACTTAGCCGTGAGCAATCCTGGCAAGAAAGAAATTTTTGATTGATTAGAGAGGTAGGGAGGGGGTAGCTTACTGTAGTTGTTTTAATTAAGGCATGACTAGGCCAAAGGTAGCTAGCAAGAGGCGGAGAACCCTCTTCGAACGGCTATGAAACTCCGTCAAGAAACTCCAAGTCCATATAAGAGCCCTTTCAAGCGACCGAGGAACTTCAAGCCTATCATAGATCAGGGTCGGTCTACGTTATAAAATTCCAAAGCTAACTGACATGAAGGTCTGTAGGTCTCCATCTCCTCGAAGGTCTCCATCTGTCTTATATGGCCATTCAAAGTCATACGGTCGTTTGAAAAGTCTCCTTTGAAAGTCTCTATTTGTAGCTTGCGCTCTCTAAAGCGACTCCTACCTAGATATACTTTCGAAACCAAATCTCAACTCAAGAGGCATCCTTATATAGAGTGATTCGATTGTATAATGAAGAATTCGCCGACAAAAAAAAATAAATAAAAATTCCTATTTTATTAAAACATTTTTAATAAAATAATCCAAATCCTATAATATAGTTTCTAATTTCACTCACATAAATTAATAAAAAAGAACAGATTCATATCCATGTACGCGTAAATAATTAAAAAAAAGTTTTCAAGGTTAAATAAAAAATGAGTTGAATAGATTTTGTAAAATTAGCCTGCAGGAGTTTAGAGTTTTTAGTAGAGACTAGGAGTGTCATACGAAAATTCTCGATAACCAAGATTTTCTATAGAGATCTCGTCCGGTCCGGTCGTCCTTATATAAAAGAATGCCTATAATATTTTTGAAGGAAAAAACCTTTAGGGCATATCATGTAGAATTTCACCCCACGTCTTTGACGTAAAAAGGAGAATCTTCAAACTCGTATGTAACATTTAACGGTAAGACAGCAATTTAGTTAACAAAAAGTTATTTTTTAATTTTTAGTTTTTACAATCCTTTTAGCCTCGCATTTGAATAAGCCACAGGGAAATGGAATGAACTATAGAATGAGACTTGATTAAGAATAAATAGAATGGGGAAGAATGGGGAAAAATGAAAATGCGGGGGCAAATAACAGGATATACCCCTTTAAAATATGACAACCTTATAAGAGATATAGATTTAAATGTAGCTTGACTGAGAGATTTTAATTAGGAAATTTAAAGAAGGCCAATACATCTCCCCCTCTCCTCCCCAATACGACACTGATTTTTAAAAGGTTAAATTTTAATACAGTAAATCTAATAGAACTTCTATTTTTCAACTAGAGTTAAGCAGTATCGGGATTTGAGAAAAAATCGGGATCAGGATTTTGGAATGGTGATACCGACCCGACATCGGGATCATTCAAAACCGGGATAGGAATTTACCTTTGGGTGGGATCTGAAAAATCGGGACTGGGGTCCAAAAACCTGGGATAATCCCGATCCCGATGAACTCTACTTTAACCCTCTCGGAGGGTGTGTGCTTATTGTGCTTGTTGGAAGGTGTGTTTCTATTAGGAGATTTACAGTATTCCCACAAACACTTTATTACAGTAACATTAAGAAATAAAATAAAAATTCAAAAAATCCTAAGAATTAATACCGTAACCTACAGTAAAATTTTAAAAGGAGCACAAAAAGGTGTCGACTACACTCAAAATAATATTTTGCTAAAAAATACATATGTATTTAATAATCTTTTTTAATAAAATACAAAAACACTTAAAAATGCTTTTTGAACTAAGAAAACACTCCCCCCGTTCTTTTAATAAGGAAAGTAAATACAAACATAAAATGTGAGGGGTGGAGCGAGAAAAAGAGAAAAAAGACTGAATAAATAAATAAATTTGTTGAGAAAAAGAATAATGTAAAAAAGAGGACATGGGAGGGTTGTGAAATGCCAAATAAGAGGTTTGGACAAAATGCCAGCAAGTAGAGAATTGGACAAAATGCCAACAAGAAGAGAAATGGACAAAACGTCCAAGCAGTAAATACCGTATGTAGTCGGGATCATGAGTGAGCGTTGTCGGAATCAAGTTTTCATTGTTGATTTTTTGTTTTGCGTTTATCCACAAACAATAGTATTGCATTATCCCTCCGTTAACTTTATTCTGCACTGAAACTGAACCATTCCAGATTCGGTGCAGATCCTTGAAGGCCCTCGGGGTGATCAAGTCCCTTGAACTTTTCCCTACATCAAAACACCCCAAAGTTTTCACGAACTTTCACGAACTTTATTACGCGATAAACAAAACAATAAATGAAAATATTATAGCGTACATCGAACATAGGACAATACATTCTTTACTCCTTGTCAGTATTACCTTCGGGCTACATAATAGGAAGTCTCTAAGCTACTCATATAAGCTGGAGACAAAATAAAGAAGACTTTTTGGCTTCTGAAACTTTAAAAATTTTGCGCCAAAAGTAGGAAGCCTTGATATGCATTAAGCTATCATGGAACAGCTCCCAAAACTAAAGCTCTAGATCTAGAGCTCATATTTGAATAAGTCGGAGCCGAAGCCACAAAACAATAATAAATACCACCCAAGTTCTAAATAGACCTAAGAAAGTCATAGGTCACCGAGAGTTTTCGAGACTACGAGTTTAGATTTATTCAATTTAAACTAAAGGTTCTGATTTACTAAATAAAATGTTGGTTTTTCACCCAAAAAAATTTTTCACCCAAAAAATCAAGCTTACTCCCCCTATAGTTTTTTCTATGCTTCGAGACCTATAACTCGGTCCAGAATCATTTCCTAAAAATAATTTCCTAAATTAATTTTGCGTTATTGCGTTTTTTTAAAAATTGTCTCTTGCGCTCACCCGGTCTCGATACAGTACCCCACAGTTTTGTATGGTTGGGCAATTTGTC
Organism: Meloidogyne enterolobii; assembly: GCA_963681835.1. Taxonomy (NCBI): domain Eukaryota; kingdom Metazoa; phylum Nematoda; class Chromadorea; order Rhabditida; family Meloidogynidae; genus Meloidogyne; species Meloidogyne enterolobii. Next base: position 4,512,176 of record CAVMJV010000004.1, on the reverse strand, counting down.
GCTAGGCATTTTGTCTTTGTACTAAAATTAAGAGCCGTTTGAAAAACTGGCAAAAAGCTTAAAAATGATGAAAAAACTGAGAAAAAAAAATTCGAGAAAGAAAAAAAATATAAAAGAAATTTTAAAATAAAAACGAAAAAATAGTATGATAAAAGTTGATAAACACAATAACAATGTTTAGGCTGGAAAGAAAATAAAAAAAGAAAGAACATTAGAGAGTGGTAAGTAAATCGATAGACGACGATGTGGCGGTCTTTTTAGAATAAAAATTATTTTTATGGAAGAGATTTGCGGATTTAATTTGCGGACTTGTTTAAAAACAAAAAAAAGTTGGGTGAAACAAAGGGGTGTTTAGAAGGCTTAGGAGGTTTATCCCTAGTCTCCAGAACTACTATAGAGACACATTAAACCTCAGCTAAGGTGGGTATAAGTATTCATGGATATGGCCCTGCCTAATTTTAAAAAGCGGAAGCCAAAAGGAAGCGGAAGGAAAAAAGCAGCGGATAGAACGCGGAAGCGGAAAGGTTTAGAAAGAGACTGAATGGTACAGAAGGCGGAAGAAAATGACTGTTGTTGCTTCAAAATGCAGCAAATTCTGAAGATATCAACCCTCTTTGGCCATGACGACGTTTTAAAGGAACAGACGCGGTTTCATACAGATGCGGGTTCGAATAGAAGTTAATATCAGAAATATACCTGAACTTAACAAAATTTAGGGGTTAACTCGAGTAAAATAACAAATAATTATGCTAACTAAATTAACTGAACAAAATTAGCTGTTCCCAAAAATATATAAATCCCCAAAATTTTCTCTAAAATAGACTGGGACTTATTTCTCAATTTATTTTGAAACAGAGTAGTTAAAGTAACCAAGCTAAAATATACTCAATCAGATCACAGATTTAGGCAAAAAATTAAAATTAATTTAAATTTTTAGCTCAAATATCTCTGATTACCTCGTTAATTCAGAATAAATTACCTAAATTAATAAAATTTTTTAATAAATAAATAAAAATATTTTTATTTATTGAATGAAGTATAGAAAAATTGGTTTTACTAAAAATGGTTAAACTAAAATATTTTCTTTAAAAAATTTATATTTTTTTTAAATATTAAGGGTTAGCTGTACATACAAAAATTAAAAAAATAAATAAATAAATAAAGAAAAATATTTAAAAAAATTAAAAATAAAATTTTTTTTAATAATTAAAAAGGCTGTACTTTAGTACGTGGGTCCCGGAGTTAATATACAAATGTTATACCATTCGAAAGAGCTCCTCGAGCTGAGTCGAATGACACCAAAATCAACGAAATCCGACTTGATTGGACAAAGTTATGATCTTTTATTTTAGCTCCTTACCTATGGGATCTGTGGAGATTTTTGCTGCTACGGAGGCCCCAAATACGTCCAGAGCAAGGGAGATAGGAATAGGTTTATGTTACGAGCCCAGACCCAGCGCCCGTAGACTCCCCGCGAGGCGCGTGCCGCAAAACCCCGCGCGAAGCGCGGGGTTTTGCACAAGCGCCTCGCCGACGCCCCATAGGTTTAGGTTTTAGTTTTTCTATCGTAACTTTGTCTAATCTTGTCAAATCACGGTGATTTTGGTGTCGTTCGACTCAGCTCGAGGAGCTCTTTCGAATGAGGTATCATTTGCATTTTCGAATTTTTCACCCCAAAAAAGTGCTTGGTCCCCCCTATGCTTTTTCAAATTTCAGGGACCTATATCTCGGTCCAAAAATTTTTCCTCGGGCTAAAACTGGTGGCATTCGACTCAGCTCGACTAGCTCTTTCGAATGGTATAACATTTGTATATTAACTCCGGGACCCACGTACTAAAGTGACCCCATTAAAAAACAAAATAATACATAATTGACATTTATGTGGCAGGGTTGATTAAAGACCGGACTGAGAGATCTTAAAAATCCTCGATTCTCGATAAACAATATTTTTGGTCGAGATCTCATCTCGGTCCTAGTTTTATGGAAACTGTTGCTAGTCTGGATTTATGAGACTTGGTAACATAGACAGACTCCTTTAAAATGTTTGAAAAAAATTGTTGGGTCGACCAGCAAATGTTTAGAAACTTAAAATTTTCATGTACTTGTACTTTGCCTATTTTTTTTTCTCGCACTTGTACAAATACGAAAAATTAAAAATGGCGTATGTTTGGTACGAATTTTTCTTTTTTTTCATGTACAAATAGACAGGTACCAGTACAAATTTTGTTAAGAAATTTCAACCATTGCCAGCGATTGTTAGATAAGATCCTAATAAACTTTTAGTTGTTTCTAACATGCCAACATTTTTTAAATATTGTTTCAAAAAACCATAAAAGGATTGTCCAAGCCATTCAAAAAAGAGGGCACCCTATTTTTTGTTATTAAATCCAACCCATTTCATACGTGATCTACGAGCTAGCCAAGGAAATTTAACTTGGTTTCGAATAATTTTGGGGAGGGAGCAATTTAACTAGCTTATGCTTCAGCCTGCCGTAAAGGACTAAAAGGAGGCTACTATTAGAGAGGTCTGGATATTAGAGATCGGCCTGGGTCTGGACCAAGGCCTGAGTTTTTCCTGTACCCGAGTCCAAGTCCAGGCATTTTTTGATCTTCCTGGGTTTTTCCTGGACTACAGGCCCAGGATCCAGTCCAGGTCAACAAATCAAACCCAGAGTCCAGGAACAGGTCCAGGCTTTTCAAAATTTCCTATCTCTACTGTATATATTTAATTAGTAAAAAAGGTCCAGCCTGACCCCAAACAATTTTGTCAAGGAGCAGCTAACTTGACTGGCTTCAGATAGCAAGGAGACTAAAAGAGGCTATTATTAGAGAGGTCTGGATATACTTTATTAAAAACCAAAAAATTTTTTATTACAAAATTTACAAAAAAATTAAAAAATTTTTAAGAAAAAAAATTTGTCCGCAAATAAAAATCCGCAAAAATATTGCGAAATTGTTGAGAGAAAAATAAAATTAAAATAAAGGCAACTAAAAGTTAAACAAAAGAAAGAGAAGAAAAAGAAATACTATTTTCTTTTCTTTTTTTATTGGAAAAGGCTTACTGTGGCCGACAGAAGAGAAAAGACAAATAGGAAATAAACACGTGAATTTTTAAAAAAAAGTTGTATAAAGTGATATTTGTATTTTGGAATTGTAAAAAATTAAAAAATGATATTTAGGGTAATTAGAGTCAAAAAATTCATTTTTTGTATTTTAGATCGTTCGAGTCTTATGTTCTCTCCTCAAAATGTCTTTTCTCTCTCTTCTCTCCTCAATACAAATCAGAATTATACAAAATCAGATTATCAGAATTATTACAAATCAGAATTATTACGAGACATCAGAATTATCAGAATTTCTACAAAACAGAATTATCACAAATCAGACTTACTGCAAAACTACTTCCAGAATTTGTAATTGTATTTTAATAAGTACAATTTGTATTTTAATATCAGAATTTGTGTTGTAATTTTAATAATTACAATTTGTAATTTTATCAGAATTATTATTTTTTAATTAAAAACCAGAATTTGTATTTTAAATATCAGAATTTTTGTTATCAAATCAGAATTCTTTATTAAAATACAAAAATTCTGATTTTTAAATAAAATACAAATTCTGATTTTACAATCACAATTTACAATTAAATCAGAATTTGTTGTTTTAATTAAAATCAGAATTAATTATTTTAAATTTACTTTAATACTTTTACCAAATTTATAATTAAAGTACACATTTTCATTCTTTATTTAATTTTTATCTTTAATTTTAATCTTTATTTTATAATAATTAATTTAATTTAAAAACAAATTTTTAAAAATATTTAACAATTAAAAACTAAAAACAATTTTTTTCTATTTTTATTTACAATTCACCACCAATCACTCTTTTTTCCGGGCATTGATGTCCACAGCATTTCTTCTGTTACATTATCATAATTAAGTGGGGATTGTGTTGTTGTTATTGCTCCCCTTCCCCATCCATTGTTTTTACAATATTGCAGACTGTTGTTCATGCCTACAAATAAATAAAATTTACGTGTTTAAATTGTGTTCTGATGAAAAATCAGAATTTGTATTTTTCCAGTTATTTGTAATTTTATCAGAATTTGTGTTTTATTTAAAAATCAGAATTTGTATTAATTGTATTTTAATTAGTTTATGTTTAGTCTGACCAAAAATCAGAATTTATGTTTTAATATACCTAATCAGAATTATTATACAAACACATTTTAATCAGAATTTATTTTCATACGATATTGAAAATCAGAAATTGTAAATTAATTACAGTTTGTAATTTTATCAGAATTTGTGTTTTAATAAAAAATCAGAATTTTTGTTTTAATAAAATCAGAATTTGTGTTTTAATTAAAATCAGACTTTATGTTTTGTTCAAACATCAGAATTTGTGTTTTGTTCAGAAATCAGAATTATTTACAAACACAAACATGTTTTAATAATGTTTAATTGTTTTTCTGAACATTACCTTCAAAATTGTTTGTTTCGTCTCTATCAAAACATCTCATTCCCTCATTTCTATAACAACCTCCACCAGATCTACTCAAAGTAAACTTAACAACAACAGGTTTATTACTATTATTTATTGTCCCCTCATATTTTTCTAATTTATTTCTTAAATTTCTTTTCCTTCCATTTAAAGATGTGGATAATTGTTCTATATTTTGCATCGAACAAGTTGATGTTTTTGAAGAATTCTGATTTTTGGAAGGAATGCTGTTTGTGTTATTACAGGATAGACTACTGGTAGCTGTTGTTGGGTTGCTATTATTTCCTGTAGATGTCTTTTTCTGAGTGAAAAAATTTTTTCTAAAAATTTTTTCTTGGTTCTCAGAGTATTTTAAAAATTTCCCACTAATTTTCTCTATCAAAAAATTAAAAGAAAAATGAAATTCACCTTCCTAGAACAACCCAAACAACAACAAAAACACCCCAATTTCTTCCAACATTTAATCCCACAACATTTAATTTTTTTATTATTATCATTAAAAATAGCTTCCTTTGCAAGTCGTTCTTCTTCTAATTGGCGAACTCTGTTCACTTCAAAAAAAATTTTTTTTTGAATTTTAATTAAAAAAATTCTTTCCCACTTGCATATTCCTCCAGATAAGAAGCACGTCTATACACTTTCATTGTCCCACCAGTCCCCGTTGTTGTTATTGTTTCTTCTGTTGTTGTTGCAGTGTTTGTACTAGCATCCATTTGCGAAGGAAAGGAATTCCAATAATGTTTTTGTTGGAATGTTGGTAGTCGATAATTATTATAAACATTGTTGTTGTTGTTAAAATTATTAAAGTTTTGGTTGTTTACAATGTTTTTGTTATTGTTGTTGTTGTAATAATATTCTTCATTGTTGTTATTGTTCACAACATTGTTTTCCGGCTCTTCTTCAATTACACCGCATTGAACAGCAACATCGGACTAAAACATAAAACTCTAATTAATGTTCGTAACTAATTCTGATTTTTAATAAAACATAAATTCTGGTTTTTTTTTAAATTCTGGTTAAAATATAAAGTGTAATTATTGAATATTAATTAAATTACAATTCTGGTTTTTACTTGGAAATTCTGATTTTTATTCTGTAAATTCCAAATTCTGATTTTTATGGTAAGATTACAAATTGTTTTCCTTGAAATTACAATTTCTGGTTTTCACATTTTTGAAATTACAAATTCTGGTTTTTAATTTGAAATTCTGGTTTTTATTAAAATTACAAATTCTGATTTTCTGTCTCTGAAATGAACTTAATTAAATTCCAGAATTATTTAAAAACACAATTTCTGATTTAATAAAGTTACAATTAAATTTTACAATTACAAATTCTGATTTTTATTTTTAACTACACCTTAAAATTTCTTTGATGTCTTCTCTGCCACAAATTATTTCTGTTATTATTTAAATTAAAACACAGCAGTTCATTATTATTTTTCCTTTCACCATCCCATCTACTCAATTCCCATTCACTTAGCCAATTATGCAAAGATTTTGAAGCTAAGAATTTTCCAACTTCTAATTGTTGTAATCTAGCATATTCTTGTGGGTGTTCAAACCGTAAAGCTCTTAATTGGGAACGTAATTGTCGTTCAATACCTTCAGGTAGAATTTGTCCGACCGTCTCAGAGTATGAGGAATGCATTTTATTTTCTTCTATAAAATCAGTAAAAACAGTAAATTATAAGTAAAATTAGTAAAAATATGAAAAAAAAATATTTCTTAGTTAAAAAACATTTTTATAAAATAAAATGACAGATTGGTGTAATTTAGAGGAAAAATGAAGAAATATGATTTAAGAAGAAAAATATAAAAAAATATCCGGAATAATTTAATAAACCATTTATTTTTTTGCTTGTCAAAAAATTAATCCAGAGATTTTTGTTTAAAAAAAATAAATAAAAATATTTCCCATCTTTAAATGTTTGATCTCTCTCCTCGATTGATTCTCCCGTAAAAATTCCTTTTTCTTCATGCGACAGATGGTTGACTTTAAAATAAACAACTGACGGAATTTAGTAGAAAAAAACTTTACTGATAATAAAAAACAAAAATATTTTTTATTAAGTGATGGACTCATTAAAGAGGGTCAACTGGCGGCTACTACATACTAATACAAATATTATTATAATAAAAACACTTGGAAATAAAAAAAAGTAACTAATTCCCTAATCTAGCCAGATAATGGCTATTCTACTACCCACGAAGGGGTCTTCAAATAGATATCAAGGGTACTAATTCCCTAATCTAGCCACATAATGCCTATTCTACAGCCTACAAAGGGTTCTTCTATTAGGTATCAAGGGACAAACTTGCTAATTTAGCCCCTTAATTGCTATTCTACAGATTTCAATAGAATCTTCTAATAGGTATCAAAGGTACCAATTCCCTAATTTAGACCTTTCAGGTCTATTCTACCACCAGCAAACATGGACTTAGATTATGTAGCAAGAGACTGGTTTCCCAATCTACCCATTTAATTTCTATTATATTTTCTATAAGGGATTTTCTTAATAGAATAATTAACATGGCCCGTCTACTAAATAAACGGGCTCTTCGATTAATTCCCTAATACCAAATTTCCATAGAAAAATCAAAAATACATTTTTTAATAATAAAAACACACTATATATTTATACTAAATCATGTTTTCCTAATAAAAACAAAATACACAAAACAAATGTTTTTCAAGTTAAAAAAATATAAAAAGGAGGGAAAATGCTTGAATAAAATACAAAAATAATAAGAGAATAAATGGGGGGATTTAAGGCATTTGAAACATTTTTTGTATGATTTCACATAATGAGTGTAGAGAAGCTGCTTTCTTGACTTTTTAAAAATAATTTTGAAATGTGCTAAATTTTAATAAATTCTTGGATAGAAAATAATAAAAATTTAAAATAAAAATAAATTTGTAAAAAATTAATAAAAAAATATATTGAGAAAAATAGAAGACACACAAAAATTAGTAAAGAATGGCTGAATAAGCGAACAATTGCCATCATTCATTTTCACGTCTAAAAATATTTTTCTTTGGCCTATCTAAATTTTTTTCTAATTCAGAAAATAATTCTTTGAATAATAGACTAGACAACTGAAAAAATTTTTTTTGGGAATTTTTGAGCTAATTGGAAGCCTAAAAAATTTAAAAAAATAAAATCGGGACAATAAAAGAGTTGATATTCTTCTTCTTTCAAAAATTTTTTCTTCTCTTCCTTTTAATAAAATTTAAAATCCAGCAATTACACAGTAGGATTCTAAAGCAGAAATTCCAATATAGAAAAGCCATAGACATGCAAAAAATCCAGATGTGAGAATTTGGAATTTGCGAGGGCCTCCTAATTCGCCTCCAATTGCTCTTAAATATATTTTTTTAATTTTTAAATGAAAAAAAAATTAAAATTATTTTTTGAAAAATATTTTTTTTAATTTTAAAAATAATTTTAAAAATTTCTTAATTCTTAAATAATTTATAAAAAATAAAATATTAATTTACGGATGTCTTCTAGCCACAATAACAATAACACAAACAAATGCTTCTATACAAAAAATAGTAACAGAAAATGCTAATGCTCTATAAAAATGATTTTTTTTTAATTAAAATAAAATTAAAAAATATTTCTTACCCAGGATCAACTCGAAAAACACTTCCTTTGAACCAATGATAAACGGCTGCTAATGTCCAAGCTATACCAATACCGAGAAATACATTTACCTATAATTTTGTGTTTTTATTAAAAAAAGTTGGAATGTTTGTAAAATATGTTTTTAAAAAAATAATTAAATAAAGAAAACACAAACAGAAATACAAACTTAATTAAAATCAGAAACACAAACTTTAAAAAGAAAAACACAAATCTAAACACAAAATCAGAAAACACTAAAACACAAACTTTAATAAGAAAAACACAAGTATTAAAACATGTTTTACAACTTGTTTGTGTTTAAAACTAGATTAAATAAAAAAACACAGAAATACAAACATTAGAATCTAAAATAAACTTACAGCATTTGATCCAGTAACATTTCCTATTGAATTATCTGCATATTTGTCTTGTACAGCAGAAACTTTGCTTGCAAAAGTGTCGGGAACGGAAGTACCTAATGCTACGAAACTGATTGCAGTAACTTAAAAAATAAAAACTGCAATTTTTAAAGGCATATTTTTTAGACCTGCATCTTTGAGACCGGCCCAACAGCCCTTTAAAAATAAAAACAAAATTATTAATTATGTTTTAGAAAAATACAAGAATGTTATTGAAAAACACATTCCCCAAAACTTGAGGTTTCTCCTCAAACATGTTTCGAAACATATTTTCTTTTTTATAAATATTTTTAACAAGTTTTACAATCTTCAGCAAGGTTATTAAACTTGTTTTAAGTAAATTATAATATTTAAGAAAAAAACATTTGTTTTTGCTAAATTAATAAAATATGTTTTGGTATGTTTAAACAATGTTTCTTTTGTTATGTTTCTAGAATGTTTTACAAATCTTCCAAAAGCTTTGTAAGTTCCGGAAAATAATGTTTCGATATTCCTGAAAACACAAAAAACACAATGTTTTTATTTAAATAATTGTGCTTTAGTGCTTTCTAAAATTGTGTTTCAGTGTTATTTAATCAACTTACAAATTGAGAAGCAAGATCACCAATAACTGCGGTTAAAAGACCAATCTACAAAATTTTATTTAATTTTATTCTATTAAAATAAAAATAAATATTACCATGAGTATAGAGACTGTAAAACATGCCCAACCACCCCAATAATCTGAAAATTTTAAATAAATTTTTTTTTAATTTTAAAAAATAACCAGTAGGTGGAATAGTTGCAAATGCCAACTTCCACGGGACAGAAATAAAATGCATTAAATAGTCAGATTTACTCGGTTGTTTCCCTTTTCCTTTTGTAATTGACAATTCCTCCCCTTTCAATCCATCAGCTTCTCCCGGCTCCCGAATGACTAATTTAGTTGTTTTTCCTTCATCTTCATCTCCTCCTTCTTCCTCTTCATCATCATCATCTCCAGCACTTACAGTTAAAGCATCAATAAATTGTTCTCGCCAACTGCTAGTTCCAAGCATAAATGAGGCATTTGCTGTTTTTAACATTCTGTCAACAACACCCTTAAATTAAAACTTTTTTTAATTTTTCAAAATGTTTTACAAATGTTTTTGTTTCCCAAACATGAGAAAATACAAATGTTTGTTTCCCAAAACATTTGAAAATACAAATGTTTGTGTTTCACAAAACATGAGAAAATACAAAACAGAAGGAAATACAAATGTTTGTTTAAAAAACTAATTTAATAAATATTTTACAAACATACTAAAACAACATGTTTTTAAAATGTTTGTCAAGAAAAGTTTATTTAATGTTTCCCAAAACATTTAATAACACAGGAAAATAGAAATGTTTGGTGTTTTGTGTTTTTAATGTTTTTCTGACAAATAAAACAAGAAACAAATTGTTTTACTCTGTTCTAATTTATTTCTTAGTCTAGACAACAAAACAGGTAAATTTGTAGGAAGCTAGTTACCGGCAAAGATTTTTGGCCAGAAAAAATATTAGTTGGTTGTAGGCAATTATTTAAAATAATAATAGGAAAAGCAATTAATGCTTACACAATATTATTTTTGAGAAAATATATTTTTTAATTACTAGTAGATTGTGCAATCGGCACAAAAAGGACAAAAAAAAGTAAAAAAGGACAATTAATGTAATAAAAATAAATAATTAAAAAAGAATCAAAAATTATGAAAAAACAATTAAGGAAAAAAATTTATTTGAAGCTTTTAATGAGGCTATGCCGATAATGCCAAGGTGATTAAAATGATTGACATGTACAATGAACAATAAAAATACAAATAAAAAATAATGTTTGGAAGCCTATATAAATTGGAAATATTTTCAGGAAAAACACAACAAACATTTAAAAATAATATTTTATTTAGCCTCAAAAATAAAAAAAATTTCCAAACTCAATTTTATTAGAAACAAAAACACCTGTTTTTGTTTCAGAGAGAAACAAGTTTGTAAAACAAGTTTTACAATTCCCCAAACATTTTCCCAACGAAATGTTCATTTAAAATCAAAACATTTTTTAATTTATAAATGTGTTTTTGTTTTAGAGAGAAACAAGTTTGTAAAACAAGTTTTACAACTCTCCAAAACATGTCCATCCCTATTAACTTTTTAAGACTAATCCAATGTGTTATAGTAATCGCCGCCTTTGTAAATTTGATAAATGCATCAGGTAAACTTTTTTTTTATTTCCAAGATTTTTGGCATTAAAATCCAAAATTAATAAATTTAAGAAGGCCTTTACGGAGGGTTATATGGAGGTTATGGATGGGGCGCTGCGCCGTACTGGCATTCCCATGACGGGCATGAAGGTTGGAATGGACAACACGGTCATCATGGGCATGGAGTACATCATGATGGATATGGAAAACATGGGGATTGGGGACATGATCGGTATGGAAATGATGGATGGGGACATGGCTACAAACATAAAGACAATCACGGTAGGGAAGAATTTTGTGTTTTCTAATAATATTGTTTCGGCTTGGAAAACAATTCCGGAAAATACAACTTTATGAAACGTGTGTTTTAGAAATATGTATTTCTGTTATAATAAACTTGTGTTTTATTAAAAGTTGTGTATTTTGTATTTTCCGGAACATGTATTTTCCGGAAGTTTTTACAAAACTTGTATTTTCCGGAAAGATGTATTTTATAAAATTTCTGATTTAAACAAAAGATAAAACACAAATTTGTTTAAGACGATGGACACGCAGCCGGTTATGCAAAGGGTGACAAATCAGACTGGTCTAATTATCAATACGGAGGCCAAGGAAATAAGGCACAAGGGGATTCGTATGCTAAGGGATATAATAGTGCTTGGGGTGATGGACATGTTAGTTTAAAAAAATTTTTTTAATAAAAAAATTAATTTAAAGGATGATGGAACTGACTACAAACATGCCCATGGAGATGGACATGACAGGCAAAAAAAAATTTTTTATAAAAAATTAAAATATTCCCCATTTAAAATAAAATAAAAATAAAATTTTATAGCGGTTGGGGATCCCACAGTGGACATCATGATGACAAACATTGGGACGGTCATGGAGGAGATGGGCATTGGGGAGGTCATGGAGGACATAGTCACCATGGAGGAGGAGGATATGGTCATGGAGGAGGATATGGACATTGAGTACTATTAGAATGAAGAAAAGAAAAAGAAATTTTGATTAAAAAAATTTAGAAACGATTAAAAGATAGGTGACATTTGATCCCTCCTATATACTCTCCCTCTACCCCTCTCTTTAGAAAATTTAGTTTAGTAATAATTCTTAGGTTAGTTTTAGAAAAATAATAATAAATTTAGATAATTTAGAATTAAATAATTAAATACCCCTCCAATTAAATCATTTATTATAGCCAAATAACTCATTATTCCCCTACTGATCCCTTGTGATTTTACACATATATTTGTAAATTTTGATGAAAATATAAAAGAATAAATTTTAAAAAATTAATTTTTTTACCTGGAACTCTTTGCTCTCCTTTATAGTAATTTGACATTTTCTAAATTCCCCCAATCGTGGCTTTCCCAGTTCAGCAATTTCTAATTGATCAGGCGTTAAATTCATTAAATTCTCATCTGAAATTTAAAAAAAATAGAAAATAATTTAAAAAATATTTTTTTGGTTAATTTAAGAAAGACTAGGACATATTTAAAAGCAATTATTTTCTCTAATTTTTTTATTAAATAATTTTTATAAATATATTTTTAATTAATTAATGTTTCTGCTTGCCCTTATGTTTTTTACAATTACAAAAGAAAGCTAAAAGCGTTTGGGACAGAAAGCAAAAAAGCAAAACAAGCTAGGAAAGAGGAAAATGTGTTTATGTAAAATACAAAAGAAAAATACAATGTTTGTATTTCATGTTTTTGTTAAAAACATGTTTGGGCTACAAAAACACAAACAAATTGTTTGCAACAAATAAAATGTTTGCAACAACAAAATGTTTGTAACAAAGTAAATGTTTTACAAATTGTAAATGTTTTTACAAATTGTAAAATGTTTCTTTACAAATTGTAAAATGTTTTTACAAATTGTAAAATGTTTTACAAATTGTAAAATGTTTTACAAATTGTAAAATGTTTTACAAATTGTAAAATGTTTTTTTACAATTTGTAAATGTTTTTCTTAAAACTTTAATAAATTGTAAAACATGGAAAAACACATTTAAAAATACAAAGCAAAAATTACAAATGAGACATTTAAACAAACAATTGTGAAAAACATGAAAGAAAATACAAAACATCAAAATACAATAATTACAACAACAAAAACACAAATTAACCTGAATTTTCTTTATCTTGCGATGTTTGTCCAAACCAAGAATTAACTCTTTTTCTGATTGATTTGTTTTGTTTTTTGTTTTCATTTTCAGAAGACATCTCTGGGCTCAACAAGTTTGTTTGGCCGCCTGTGTCTTACAAAACATGGGAAACATGTAAAATGAAGAGAAATAGTAAAAATAGAGAAAATAATGAAAAAATATGAAAAAATGTGAAGAAAAAAGGAAATTTTAGTTGAAAAATATTAAAAATAAATTTAAATGATTTTTTGATTTTTCGTTTAATTTTGAGGGTTTTTAATTTTTTAATTTCTAAAAAAAATTTTTTTACCTTCTCCCAAAGTACTTGTAGTGCTCTGACGTCTATTATCAAAACTTTTGTTTAACCGTTGTTGTTCATTTAATGCTGCAGAACTAGAACGGCGTTGTTGATCAGCAGACGAAGCCCTTTTTCTTTCCATACGTCGATGGAACCGTTCTTGGACTTTTTTCATATCTAATTATTTTTTTGAAAAATATTTTGAATATAAATTAAAAAGCAACATAAAAATGAAGCTTTTAGGCAGATTAAAATTGAAGCAAATAATTTTAGTTTATTAAGTTAATTAATTTTTAATGTGTTAATTTTTTATTTAATTTTATTTCAAAATATTTTTCTTCAAAAAAATTTTTTTCCAGAAAATTAAAAATTAAATTGCTTGAACTGAATGATAGAAAAGTGTAAGGAGAAATGAAGCAAATACATACAGTAAGGTGCAAAAGTTTGGAACATTTTGTTGTAATTTAGTTAATCAATAAATTTTCGTTCATTTCTCAACGAATGAGCTGGATTAAATTTTTTTAAATTAAATATAAGTGTTATCTATAGAATGAAAATAAAAGTTTTTAAATATCTTCAGATATTCTTATATTTTATCCTTAAAATATTTTATACCTAAAAAATAAGGGGTGCAAAAGTATGGAACATTTTTGATTTTGTTGTATTTTTATGGAAAACTCCAACGAAAAAAATCTATAAAATTTTCATCGTTCAAAGATAATGATATTGTAAAAGAATAAAAAGAAACTGTGTCCATATCGTTACTCTAACCGGAGATCATGACACCCCGGAAATCAATGTAAAATAGGGGTAAATCACTTAAAAAATATTTTCGACCTCTTATGGGTCATTCTGAATTTCGATTTTGGGCTTATCTGAAAGCCCTTGAAATTTGCTACAAGATAGGTATAATTTTACTTTTCAGGAAAAATCTATTCGGGTGATATAGACCCTTTTATTTTTGAAAGGTCATTTTATGGGGCATTTAGGCGTTTTTTGTTGTATCAGAAAGATAAATGGTCACAATCTCGCTATCAAATTTTTTCTTAAAAATTATATTAATGCTATCTTAAAGCAAATTTCAAGGGCTTTAAGATAAGCACAAAATGAAAGTTCAAAACTATCCATAAGAGGTCGAAAATATTTTTTTAAGTGACTTACCCACATTTTACGTTGATTTCAGGGTAGCGAGATTTCGACAATGAAATGAGATATGGGCCTAGTTCTCCTTTATTTTACTTTATTATAGATCAATATGCTTGCATGAATTTTTCTAGATTTTTTTATTAAGATTTTGACATTAAAATATAATGAAATCAAAAATGTTCCAAACTTTTGCACCCCTTATTTTTTAGGTATAAAATATAAATAGGGTAAAATATAAAAATATGCGAAGCTTATTAGAAACATTTAATGTCATATTAAAGACAACACTTATAGATATTTTTAAAAAATTTAATCCAGACGATTAACTGATAAATGAAAGAAAAATTATTGATTTACTAATTTAAAGCAAAATGTTCCAAACTTTTGCTCCTCACTGTATGTAAAAAACAAAAAAGCAGAGAAAATTAAAAAAAAAAGAAAATTAAAAAAATGTTTAATAAAAACCAAATATAATTTAAAAACAAAAAAACTAAAAATCAACACAGAAAAAATATTTATGTAAAAATATAATTAGACAAGGTAAAAAGTAAGTAAAAGAGAAAGGCTAGCAGAAGCAAAAAAGCAATATTTTATTAATTTTTTAAAATTAGATTTAATTAGTTTCCCAGGATTCCTTATTTGTTATTTTTTATTTGTTTTATTAAGCGTTAAAAGAAAAAAAACTTTAAATTCTGTTATTTTAAAAGTTTATATGTGTTTTGTGTTTTTGTTGTTAATCAGGTGAAAAAATGTATTTTGTTAAGGTTGTATTTTATTAAATTATAAAGTGTTTTCCGGAAAATGTTTTTAAAAAAATACATTGTTGCTTCCGGAATTTTAAAGTTCCGGAAAGTGTGTGTTAAAATACAATAGTTTGAATGTATTTTTTCCGGAAAATGTTTTAAAAAAGAAATACAAAATTCCGGAAAGTGTGTGTTTTTACTGTATTTTTTCCGGAAATGTGTTTCTAATAAAATACAAAAAGAAAATAGGTAATTTGCTTACCGGACATCTTTTTAGTCCAAACAGGCGGTGACAATTCCAAATAGAAAAAATCTGAGCGTTCGTATTGTTCGGTATCAACAATTCCAATATCAATAAAGGCCCTAAATTTTATTTTATAAAATTAAAAAAATATTATTTAAACTCACTCAGTTTGATTATCCTCAAAAAGGATTTCTCCGCTTTCTTTAGCTTCATAATGTTTACCGGTGGTAGCAGACCCGTCGTAAGTTCTTAAATTGTATTTTTAAAAATAATTTAAAAATAATATTGAAAAATTAAAATTCCGGAAAATATGTACATTCCGGAAAAGTTGTTTAAAAATACATCAACAATGAAACACATGAGTATTTTCCGAAATATACATAGTTAAATTAATTTTAAAAATAAAATTTCCGGAAAATATTCCGGAAAGAATAATAAACATCACAAAACACATGAATATCCTTTTCCGGAAAGTTATATTATATTTTCTTTTTCCGGAATATATTACAAAATTATTAAGTTTACTTGTAAGGCAGTAAGACTTGACCCCTACATCCACTTGTCCTTTGCACCCTGAGAGTTATATGTCCACAATTTTCAACAACTTGAAAGTGATCGTATTCAAATGAAAATACACCAGCATGGTCATCATCTGAGTATTTTACATAAATTTATTTTTCAATTTTTTTAACAGACCAAGAATCATAATTGTTGCGGTAGTAGGCATTTCCAGCAGAGCCAGAGGAACACCTCCTAACCTTGTAGGGTCCTAAAAATATATTTTCTATATCCACCTTTCAATGGGAAGAAATAACCAAAATAAGGCCATCACGTGTACGAACTCTCAAATTTGTTAAATGCAAATAAAAGTGTTCGTCTTCTTCGAAAACATCGTCATCCACAATTTCTAAAAAATTAAAAAATTTTCTAAAAAATAAAGTTTATTTACCAATAGGTATTTTGCAGTGCCTATCCTCAGGATAAAACGTTAAAGTTCCTTTAGCAGGTTTATAATCACTTCCCGCGTTGGCTGTTCCATCCTCTGTATAATAGTCAACCATAACTGTTAACCCCTCTGGACCGCCATCTCGGCCAACAACAACGTCTAAAATATAAAATGTTTTAAGTTTCGAGAAATGTGTTTTGCACATTTAAATTTATGTTTAGATAAAATACAAAATCTTTCGGAATGTGTTTTCCGGAAATATTAAATTGTATTTTTTCATCAGGTTTAAAATACAATCTTTCTGTATTTTCCGGAAAAAGTAAACACAATACTACTATGTTTGTTTCCCCATAAAACAAACATTGCTATAAATTAAAAAGTAAATTGTTTTTTAGAAAAACAATAAAATGTTTCCGGAAAACCATATAAATATTTTACAAAATTAAAAAAACACAAATATATCCTCAACCCACCAAAAGTCCCAACATTCTCCAAAACTGTATAATGAGCTGGATCAAAAAATATTCTACAAGTATTATGCCTAGCTTGTCTTTCTTGTGCTTCGATAACAATATCCAAAGCCTTGTCATGCTCTCTCGCCAGTCGTTTTCTAACAATATCGCCCCCACCAACAAGTCTACGAGTTGCCTGGACCTTTTTTGAAGAATAAATTTATTTAATTTTTCTAAGAATATTTTAATACCCTATAGAAGGCACGTGATTTTGGTCCTTTACTGATCATTTCATATTCAGCCTGGGAGAAGGAATAATTTTTTTAATAATTTTAGTCAATTCAAAACTTGTTTTTGTAATTCTTCTGGCTCCATATGAGGATTTTTTCTTCTAAGCTCTCTCATTGTTTCAATAAATTCACGACGATGTTCCTCAAAGGCACGCAATGCTGGGTCCATGCCATCTTGTCCCCAATAACGATAGTCGTTTGTTGCCCAGAAAATTTAAAAAATATTGAAGGAAGGAGAGATATTTTAAGAAAACACAAAAAAACACATTTAAAGAAAATGTGTTTTCCGGAAAGATGTTTTAAATTAATTTTCCGGAAAAAACAACGTTTTAAATTCTCCAAAACATGTTTTTAATGTTCTCAGAAACAAACATGTTTTTAATTTTCGGAATGTTTAAACTATGTTTTGTTGTTTCCCAGGTGTTTTTAAAATGTTTAGAACAGAATAGAATGTTTTTAAGAATGTTTTAAACAAAATACTTGTTTTTCTGATTTTTATTTAAAACAAATTTAATTCTAAAAACTAACGACTCAATAGCAGAAGCATTAGTTAAGGCGCTTGTTCCATTAGTAGTTTCAAGCATTTTAAGCTCTTCTCCCTCAGTTGCTATCATTCCGTGAGACCCACGACGATAACGATGAGGCACAAATTTTTTCTTAAATTTAATAATTTTTTAATTAATAAATTCAAAGCAAAATGCCTGTATTAATTTAATATCAGCAATCCAAGCAGTTAAAACAGTAATAGGAAAGAAAGCAAAAGTTACTAGTCCTTCCCATATTTCAATAACTCCAGGGGAAAAATAAGCTAAAATTGCCCACAACCAAACATAAGCAAATATTGACCATGTTGCAGTAACAAAAAATACATCCAAGTGTTTTTGTCTTCTAACTTCTTTTGGGGGGACAGCAGAAACACAAATAGCAATAATCATAAATAAATTAAATGCTGCTGAACCGACTGAAAATGTATTTTGTATTTTTTAATTTAATTCAAATATTATTTGGGTCAAGAAAATACAAGGAAAATGTTTTCCGGAAAATACAATTAAAACAAGTTTATTTTCTTAATTAATTTTGGTTGTGTTTTAAATAAATTCTGGTTGTGTTTTAAATTAATTCTGATTTTTGTATTTTTCCGGAAAATACAAAACAAGCTGTATTTTTAAATTAATTCTGATTTGTTTTTAAATTATGTAATTCTGATTTTGTTCGAAATTAATTCTGATTTTATTTAAGAAATATTCCGGAATGTGTTTTCCGGAAAATCATCCAGTTTATTAAAAATAATTAAATATTTAAGCAAATAAATAACCAATAGTATTAGGCCCCAAATCGCCTGCTTCAAAACCTTTTCCGACCACCTCAATTATTGAAAGGAGTATCTCAGGTGCAGAAGACCCTAGTGCCATAAGCGTTAAGTTGGACACCTTTAATTTAAATATTTTATTAATTTTCAAATTTAAAAATTACAGTATCGTTCCATATTCTCACTTTGACTTTGGCTGGAGGAAGACCTAATCTTTTAACTACAACAGTTCTTTCCATACTTGTAATGACCTAAAAATATTTGTAATAATTATTTGCGAGTACTAATTTTTATGTGAAAAGGAGTTTTACGGAAAACTGAATTCATTGTATTTCTTGTTTTCCGGAAAATAAACTGGGAAAAAAGTGTTTTCTTATCTAAACAGACTTTTCCGGTTTTATATTTTACTATAAATAAATGTGTTTTCCGGAAAACACATTAACATTTGTATTGTGTTTTTCTAAGTTAAAAGATTTTCCGGTTTGTTTTAAAATTATTCCGAAATGTGTTTTCCGGAAAATAAATTATTAATACACGTATTTTGTTTCTAACTTAAACAAACATTTTCCGGTTTCATTTAAAAATATAATAAAATGTATTTTCCGGAAAAATATTAAATTCATAGTATTATTCCGGAAAACACATTAACATAATTAAATATTCTCAAATGTGTTTTCCGGAAAAACATTAAATAAACTATAAAAAATACAAACTTCAATACTCGACATAAACCTATCAGCAACAATAGAAACACCCAAAAACAAATATGCAATAACAAAAAAATATATTATTCCTCTCAAAAATCTATCTTCAGTCCCCAAATCTAAAAAAGGTTTCCATATAGGTACAAGCATTCCATCAACACAATTTCTTGTTGAATCTGCTTCTGTACAATTAGTGCCAGCATTAACTGGTTGAATAATTAATAAAAGAGTGAAAATGCCAAAAAATAACAAAAAATGATTAGAAAAATATTTTGGTGATTGTTGTTGTTGATTAAATGAAGAAATAAATGTTGGGAAGGATGAAGAGGAGGAAGGGGAGGAGGGAGAGTAAAATTGTCTCCTCCACCTTTTCTTCCTCATCAATCCATCGCTGTACATCCAGAAAAGGTATTAAAATCTTTGAAAAAAAATTTTGAAAATTTTTAAAATTAAAATTTTTTAATAGTTAAGAGAAGACGGATAGATATAAAAACTAAAAATTATCTAAATCACCTTAATAAAATTTCTCTTGGGGAGATTTATGAAATAAAGGTAGGTATATCAGTTAAGGAAAACATTAATTCTTGTAGAGAGAAAATCTGGAAAAAATGTATGAGAAAAAATACAATT
Organism: Meloidogyne enterolobii; assembly: GCA_963681835.1. Classification (NCBI taxonomy): domain Eukaryota; kingdom Metazoa; phylum Nematoda; class Chromadorea; order Rhabditida; family Meloidogynidae; genus Meloidogyne; species Meloidogyne enterolobii. Next base: position 4,492,511 of record CAVMJV010000004.1, on the reverse strand, counting down.
CCGGAAAGAAAATACAATTGCAAGTATTAAAGAAAATACAAAAATACCATTCCGGAAAAACACATTATTCTGTTTAAGAGAAAAACGCATTCCAGAAAACATTAAAAACTTTAAATTAGAGCCCGGCCGGAGGGGTTGGTAGATATTCAATATAAAAATATTAGAAAAGTCAAAATTTTCTCGGTCGATTATCGAGCCATATTCTTCTCCGTATATTCTTTTCCGGAAAGTATTTCAACAGAAAATATATTCTGAAGTTTACAAATGATGATGCTTTTCCTAAATTTATTTATTAAATGATTTTTAAGACTAAGAAAATAAGAGGATTAGGAAAAAATAAAAGAAGGCGAATTTTGAGAAAGAAAAAGTGAAAAGTTTGTAAATGAGTAGAAATAAAATAAAAAAGATCGTCTGCGCGGTTAAACAGCTTTAACAATTTTTTATTCTTTTTTTCTTTTTATTTTTTAAAATGAAATTACCGCTAACATGAAGCAACAGAAAATTTTTTGAGTTAGAAAAAATGAGGAGAAAAAAAAATTATAGAAGAAAAAAACTAGGTAGGTGGGTGGGTGAATGAAACACAAAAGAAGAAGAAGAAAATAAATTTAAATAAATATACGCAAAAAAATGTATTCTGAAAAAACACAAAGAAAACACAAAGAAAATACAAATTCTGGAAAAAACACATAAAATACACATTTTGTCCTTTTGCTCTTTTAAACTTTGTTTTACTTAAAAATCAAGTGTGTGTTTGTGTTTTCTAGCCATTTCTTTTTTTCCGGAAAAACACAAGGTTGTTAAGTTGTTTTAAAGAGATTTTAAAAGTTTTTAGATAATTTCCAATATTATTATAAATTCTTAAACCACTTGAAAAAAATAATTTTAAAGTTAAAGTTGAGAAGTATAAACTCAAAAAAAATTTTTTTTTGAAGTGTGCCGGGAATATTTTTAAAGAAAATTGACAAAGTCAAGAAGCCTTTCCCCTTCTTATGTAAACAATTGGAGGTAAAATAAAGGTATCATTGTCGTGTGAAAAGCAGGAGAGAAACAAAACGGAAAATATAGAGAAAATAAAATATTTTTTAAAAAATATTTTGAAAAATATTCTAAAAAATATTCCCAAGATTTTACGAATTTATGCGTGGGGAAAAATGATATTTAGGGGGGGGGGGGTATTTTAATTTAACAAAAAGTGTTTTCCGGAAATTTTAATTTAATAAAGAAGTGTTTTCCGGAAAATAGAAAATACAAGTAGAGATAGAAAAATACATAACACAAATCCGGAAAATACATAGAACAGAAAAAATACAAAACATTTCCGGAAAAAGAAAATACAATTCCTAAAAACACAAACACATTAGTGTTTTTAATTTAAAACCGGAAAGTGTATTTTCCGGAAAAATGTTAGAGACAGAAAAACACAGTTGATTTCAGAAATTCTTTATAATAGTCATTTCCGGAAACTTAAGTTTGCGAACTTAAGTTTCCGGAAACTTAAAGTTTTAATGGTTTTACTTAGCTAAATTTTATTCAAATAAAATAAAAGAAAGGTGTGTGTATAAATTTTCCATTAAATTTGTTTAGACATTTAACTAACCGGAAAATCTTAAAAGTTTTTTTGTCAAAAGTGCCGAGAGGGGAATTGATGAGAAAATAGGATTTGTTGTTCCCTAGAGAATAAAAAAATTTGATTTGATTTGCTTTTCTTTTATTTTTTTTTATTAATTTTCTTCATTTTAAAAGGAAATGAGAAGAAAAATAAAGTTAAAATTTAATTGATATTTTTTTAAAAATTTCAGCAGAACAAAAAAATTTTTTTTAATTTTTTAAATTTTTTTTTACTTTTATTTTTTATTAATTTCATTCGCATTTTTCATATTTTTATTTCATTCACTAAAAATTATTATTTACTATTTTATGACGAGATAAACCGAAAAATAAATATATATTATAGGCAATAAATTGTTCAAGTGCTTTGTCGGCATCGTCATTGCCTAATGGGCATAATAATATAAAAAATGAAAGGTGGTTGGAAATAAAAATGAAAAAAAATTTTTTAAGGTGTTTAAAGAAGGGAGAAATGAGGCGAAAATATAAGTGATTGAGTGGAAGAAAAAGATCCGGAAAAAATACAAGGAAGTAAAATATATAGACAACGGTTAATTTGTAAAAACACAAATTGAAAAGAAAATACAAATCCGGAAAATACAGAATATTGTGTTTTTGTTTAATTCTGATATAATTTTTGTGTTTTTTTCGGAATTTTATTTAAATGTATTTTTAGGATAAGTTTTTCCGGAAAATACAAGTATTTTGTATGGTGAAACACAAAAAATGTGTTTAGAATCCGGAAAGTAAGTCTATTTGTATTTTCCGGAATTTTCTTTAAGTGTATTTTTAAAAAGTGTTTTCCGGAAAGTTTAATTAGTATTGGATGTTGAAAAATAATTTTAAAAACAACTTATAATTAAAAAATAGAGAAAGAAGGCAAAAAAATTAAATAAAAATATTAAGATAGGGCAAATCAATCAATTAATAAATATTAAAGACTCGCGCAGCTTAATTTTTTATTTATTTTTATATTCAACCTAATCTTTTATTTTTCCCTTTTAATGAAGCATCGTTAATGAGGATAAAAATACAAAAAAAAATAAAATTAAAAAGAATTATTTTATTTTCTTTATAAATTTTTAAATAAGAGAAAAATACAAAAAATTAAAAAACTGGCAAAAAAATAAGTTTTTTGGAGGTTGGTAAAAACAAAAGAAAATGATGGTATCAAAAGGTGTAGTTACGTCAGTTAAATAAAAAATTTTATCTTTAAATGTTATCTAAAAATTATTTGTTGAATGGTAGGCCTCTTTTGAAATAAAAAATTTAAATTTAAATTAGTAAACTTTGGTTGTTGTTGAAAATTGCAAAAATACATTTGTTCTAGTATTTTTAAAACACAAGAAAATAAGCCGGAAAACCCAACCGGAAAAACACAACGTTTCCGGAAAAACACAATTTTTGTGTTTTAAACAAAGTTTGTTTTAACACAAACATTTATTTTTCAGAACAATTAAATTCTGATTTATATTCTGTATTTTCTTAAATAAATTCTGATTTTTATTTTTATGTGTTTTTCCGGAAATAATTCTGATGTTACTGAAATGTATTTTCTTTCCGGAAAAGTTTAATTCTGGTTTATAATGTGTGTGTTTAAAAAAAAATTTCCGGAAAACACAAGTTGTGTTTTAATTAAATAAAAACATGTGTATTTTCCGGTTACAATGTTCGAATATTCTTTAAATCGAAAACACATTAAAACTTGAATTAAAATAAAAACACAAAACATTAAAAATTATCGTAAAATAAAATAAAAACTTGGAAGGTTTGAAAGGCAACAAAACTTGAGGAGAAAAAATATTTTTAAAAAGAAAAACTTGGAATAAAAATGACAAACCAATAAAAATAAGAAAAAGTGCAGAAATTTAGTCAAACCTAAAACATGTGTTTTGGACAATAAAAAAAATTTTTTTAACGAAGAAGATCGATCTATCTCGTTAATTTTTTAAAAATTATTGGTGAACAAGGATTAAAAAAGATGATTTTATTTTTTTTAAATTATTAAAATTTAATAAAAAAAACCACTTTTTTGGTAGATGGGGTGAATCGAGATGAGTAGACTAAAATTTAAGAATTTGGTGGGAAATACATAATGGCCCTCATTTTACTAGACCAAAAATAGGGTAAAAATTCTGAGTTATACAACATATCTCTGAAAATCAGGTCGATCCTCATGCGCCAAAAAGTGCCCCATAATTAATTAACTGTATTTTCCGTAAAAATTAAATTATTGTGTTTTGTTGCATTCAGTAAAATGTTTGAAAGTTTCCGGAAGCATTTAAATTAAATTCCGGAATCACTATTATAATTATAAGTAAATTCCGGAAGATGTTCAGATGAAATTCTGATGTTTTATTTAATCCAAAAAGTTTCCCGAAAAAGTGTTTTGTTTTAATTAAACGATAAAACAAAATTTCCAAAAATTGAAAAGCTTTGGATTAAAAAAGAACAAAAAACCTTTTTTTTTCACATTTTTCCCACACATAATTAATTTTAAATTTATTTCTAAATTTGGAAAAAATGTCCAAAAATTTTTCCAAATTTATTTTTCTCTTAATTTGGCATTTAATTTTTTATAGTCTTGTTCTTTTTATTTAAAATTTTCACATGGAGTTAAATTTTAAAAAATTTTATTTTTAAAATAAATTAGTAAATTTAAGAGTATTTTAAAATAAAATTTAAAAAATTCCAAAATTCTAGAAAATATTTCCCGTTAATTTTCCACCTGTAACTCCCTACTGTATATCAAAATAACAACAAAATGATGTCAGATAAAAGATTAATTGACTAATAAAAAATAGGGAATAATAAAATTCTATTTTATGGAGGGTATTTTACATATGTTTTGTCTCAAAAATTATTGCGCGATAAAAAAAAATAAAAATGGCAAAATATGTTAGCGCACCTGGCATTTTTCTTATTAAAAATTATATTCTCATTTAAAAATACAAAATTAAGAAAACACGCACAAAAAGAAGTAAATAACAAGGTGGATTAGAAATACAAAAAAAATCTATTGAAAATGAGAAGAAATATTAAATTAGATGTATAAATCAGAATTTAATATTTCAGAAAAAATACATAAAAATAAACACATCAGAATTAAATATTCTGAAAAGAAAATACAAAGAAAATACAGAAAATACAAAATATTCCGGAAAAATAAATTCCATTAAAAATCAGAATTTAATATTTTCCGGAAAGGAAAAGAGAGTATAAACCAGAATTTAGCCATTCCGGAAAGAAAATACATTTCACTAACATCAGAATTATTTCCGGAAAACACATAAAAATACAAATCAGAATTTATGAAAGAAAATACAGAGTATAAATCAGAAATTAATAGTTCTGAAAAATTTAATTAAAAATCAGAATTTAGTGTTTCCGTAAAGAAAATGTGTGACTAATAATTGTAAATAAACAATTAAAAATTTATTCTGAAATAATTGTTTTTAAAATTAAAAAGAGTAATTAATTTCAACAATAATTATGACCTAAAAGGATCGCGCAATTATCCCAATTATTTTTAAAATTAAAAAACAAAGTGGCTTTAATTGTTAAAAATAAAGGAGTTATTTAAACCTTTATTTTGAGGCTAAATTGAAGGAAATTAAGAGAAAGATTGAAAAAAAAATTGAAAAAAATAAAAAGGAAGTTAGGAAGCCTCAACTGTAAAATAATACGAAAAAATTTTAAAAACAAAAGAAATAAAAAAAGTAAATAAATAGAGCAAAGTTAAGAATTTTAGAGTAAATGTTGGGAATAAAAAGAATATAAAGTTAAATTTAATTTCCGATAAGATGTATTCTGATATTTATTGTGTTTGTTTAGAAAAAAATAAATTGTATTTTTATTTTAAATAATGTTGCGTGTTTTTCTGAAAATTAATTCTGAAAATTTAATTCTGAAAAATAATTCTGAAATTTAATTCTGAAAATTTAATTCTGAAAAATAATTCTGAAAATTAATTCTGAAAATTAATTCTGAAAAATAATTCTGAAATTTAATTCTGAAAATTAATTCTGAAAAATAATTCTGAAATTTAATTCTGAAAATTAATTCTGAAAAATTAATTCTGAAAATTAATTCTGAAAATTTAATTCTGAAAAAATAATTCTGAAAATTAATTCTGAAATATACTCAACATTTCTGAAAAACAATGTTTAAAAATAATTCTGATTGGTGTTTTGTATTTTCTGATTTATTGTTTTTGTGTTTTTGTGTTTTCCGGAAAACATTTAGGTTTGTGTTTTATTCTTTAAAAACTTTGTTTGAAAATAATTCTGATTATATTGTTTGTTTATGATAATTGTTTTTGTGTTTTCCGGAAAAATATTTATGTATGTGTTTTATTTTATTCCTGAACACATTTTTGCCCTCAATAAAATGTTTTAAATTTTAAGGAAACATACGAAAATTAAAAATTTAATTCCAAAAACATGTGAACATTAAAGAAAAAAAACAAAGGTAAGAAAAACATTTCTTCCTCGCTTACAAAAAGTCTTTTGTCTGCAATAAAGGGGCATAATATACCTAATAATATTGGCAGAAACTAGTAAGCTTATTCCAAAAGTTTCTCAATTGATTTTTGATTGACTATATTTTTTTAACTTTTTTTTCTCCTTTTCTTTATTTCCTCATCTAAACCCCCTTGGGTCTTTTCTAACGAAGTTTCTCTCTCCCCTCTCCTTTTCATTTAGCCTGACGACTGTTGCTGTTTTTATTTTCTCCTTTTATTATGTGCCAGCCTTTCTTTCCCTTTCTTTATTTCCTTATTACATGAATGTTTTTTTTCTCTTCTCTCTTTTTATCTTTTCTCTCCTATAATTTTTTTCTTTTCTTTTGTAGTTTCGTAATTTCAAAAATTGTTTTCTTGTTTTTGATTGTTTATTCTGGTTTTTTTAGGTTTTTTAGGTTCTTTAGGTTCCTTTATGGAGCAAAGTTCTTCTAACCTCGACTTGGATAATTACAATGAAAATAGAGTAGATGATGCTTTAATGGAGGGTTGTTCTTCTACTTTTGGTATTAGATAGGGGTTTATATAGGGAGAAAAAACTATAACAATTTTTAAGAAATTCCATCATTAGCAATTCCATCATCATTAGCAGATTCACAACAGATGTTATTACAGCGACTTAAAGAATCACAAAAATTGTTGAAACAAAAATCACTTTCCGTTCCCGATTTCTCTAGTATGTTTACCTTTGCTGAGACCACAAAAGGTAGACCTATTCATACAAACTTTCTATTCTCTAACATTTTTAGTTCAAAATATTTTCTCAAAAAAATGCTTCTTCTGTGAACAAGAGTTTTTTGATTGTGTCCGAATCAGGCATTACAATTCCAAAAATTGCAAAATCCAAAACTTTTATACAAACGGGTGGTCACTACAATTTGAGGAAGTATTAAATAATGACGATCTACCTAATACAGACACATTGTTTGATTTTTCGGAGGAAGGCCCTTATTTAGTAATACCCCTTTTTTTCTTTTCATACAAATATTTTAGCTTTACATAGTGCGCAATGGAAATGAAATTTATAACATTAAATACTTTGGGGTCACATCACAAATATTAACAAATCGGATTTCGAAACACAAACACGAAGGGACTTTCAAAGAATTATCAAACTCAGCAAATGTAGAATACGGCTGCTTTTTAACAAAATTAAATAAAAAGACAGCATTATTTTTGGGTAAATTAAATAATATATTAAATAATATAAATTATTTTTCCAGAGGGGTTACTTATATTATCGTCGGAATTAGGCACAAATTTAATCAATAAACAATATGAATTTAAAAACATAGTTGATGGCTTAAATTGTGAAGAAATTAAAAACGACGAAGAAATGAAAAATGCTATTCTTGTTCATCACAAATCAGCAATTATATTACTGAAAGCAAAATGGTCTCAAATTAGATGGTTAAATTTTTTGTAATAACTGTTGATTTAATAAAAATAATTTTTGTTTTGACTTTTTTCCCGATTAAAAATTTTTATTTGTTTTTTATTGTTCTACTGACATTCTAGAAAATTACGTGGTGAATCCCTTTCATGGGTGAGGAGAGAGTTTGGACTTAAAACTTACTTGTAACACCCCAATTCCCAATTCCAGCCGGCGGAAGGGGATTTTGAGAGGTTTTGGTGGGTAAAGTGTGAATGTCACCACAATAGGTTATGGATGACAAAATAAAATAATAAATATTATTCAGTGATTCATTTTTATTTTTTATTGTCCAAACCAAAGCAGCAATTTTTTTAAAAATCTCTATACAAAAATAATAGTACATATTTTTCCGGAAAGAAAAAAAATTGAATAAAATACAAATTTAAATTTTCAGATATTATTTCAGAATTACTCAATTGTTCTGATTCTGACAGAAAATAAAATACATAAAACACCGAGAACCAAATACATGTATTTTCCGGAAAAATAAATGTTTTGGTTATCCGGAAAATAATTTAAATATTATGTATTTGCAATTGTTTTTCCGGAAAGAGAAAAAATACTCAGAACGTTAAATATATTTTCCGGAAGGAAGTTATGCTTTAATAATCAATCCGGAAAATAATTTAACTACAATGTATTTTCAGGGATGTGTTTTTCCGGAAAGATGTTTATTTTTCCGGTTGTTATGTGCTTGTTATGTTTTGTATTTTTGTCTTTTTCCGGAAAATATTTATGGAATAAAAATAAATGTGTTTTCCGGAAAATAATGCTTTAACCAATCTGGAAATAATCTAGGTAATTTTATGTGTTTTCGAGTATATTTTTCCGGAAAGAAAAAAAATTTAAATAAACAGAAAGAAAATACATATAATTTAAATATATTTTCAACAAAAGAAATATTTAAAAGTGCATATAAAAAGTAGAAAAAAAACTCGAGAGAGGGGAAAGGGGTAGAGATTTCATTTAATATATAAATAACAAATAAAAAATATTGAGAGGGAGAGTTTGGCAAAAGGAAGTAGACAATGATGAGCTTCTAAAGGAGTGAAGAAATTTTTTCTAGCCAATATTTTTTGGGAGAAAATGGGGCTGAAAAAAATGCCAATGTGGTTATGGGAAATATATATAACTACAAATAAATATAAATATAAGAAAAAATGAAGAAAGAAGAAGAGTCATTTTTAAAAAATAAAGGGGAAATTTTAAAAGAAAATTGCATATTTTAATAATTTATTGCTTGTTTTGTGGGTATAAAAAATGACGAAAGCAGAAGAAAAATTTTTAAAATAATTTTTAAATTTTGAAGATATTTAAGAATTAAAAATAAAAATTAAAAAAAAAAATAATTTTGCTTGGAAACAATAAAAAAAAAGTTAATTTTAAACGGAATTATTTCAGAATTAATTTCAGAATTCTGATTTATACACCTGAACTTTCAGAACAATTAAATTCCGGATTATTCTCTATATTCTATTTCATAAGTTCTGATTTGTATTTTTCCGGAACTTTCTGATTTTATGTATTTTCTTTCCGGAATTGTTAAATTCTGGTTTATACTCTCATTTCTTTCCGGAAATATAAATTCTGATTTTAATTTAATTTATTTTTTCCGGAATATTTTGTATTTTTTTGTATTTTCTTTTCAGAAATATCTAATTCTGATGTGTTTATTTTTATGTATTTTTCCGGAATTATTGAATTCTGATTTTAATTCAGAATAATTTTCAGTAAAATACTCTCCCTATTAGAACAACCCAATTAATCTTTGCGCAATATTTTAGATCATTTAAGAAAGGCTTAGACAATTAAATATTAAAAAAAATAAAAAAGACGAAGCATTGAGCAAATAAAAATAAAATAAGTTTATAATGGGGAAAGCTTCTCCTGACATTTTTTAAGTCGAGGTAAAAATAGGGTTAAAAAGTAAAGGGAAGGTATAAAATTGAACAAAAAAAATTTTGTTAAAATTAAATTAAAATTAAGGGGAACTAAAATTAATTTAAAAAAATCACACAAATTTTTTAAGAATGGGGTTGATATAATTATAGCAAAAAAATAAGGTTATCAGCGATATCTTAGAGGAGATTTGGATATATTCGGAAAGGTAAAGAATTTTAATAAATATTTATCATTTAAAAAGAGATTAAAAATATTTATTTTTAAATTTTTAAAAATATAAAAAAAATATGTATAGATATCCAGGTGAAAGAAAATTACGTTTAGGAGGAATTAGTAAAAGCAACAGAGCAAATAATAGCAAAAGAAGCCAAAAAGTCTAAAAGTCCGTTTCCCTCTTTTAACTCTTTCTCTACCCTCATTTTGACGCGAGAGTGAAAATGAGGATAGTGAAAATTTAAAAAAATTTAGAGAGAAGGGAAGCTTTGGGACTAACTATAACTCTCTCCTTTATTTTTTAAAGCTGGACTGATGCCAGCCAAGGAGAGAATAAATAGAAAAGGAACCGTAAAAAAAAAGAGCATCTTTTATTTTTATTTAGTCCATAAACACACAAAAAATGAAAAATAAAATAAAAGAAAATTTTACCTAGGCGGATCATCTTTCAGAAAAATAAAGGTTTTTTGTTTTTTTTTTGTTTTTATAATTTAGTCTGTTTATTGACTAATGGGAAAATTCAGAATAAAATTTTGTGTTTTCAGAAAGATAAAACAAAAATACAAATTTTCCGGAAAATAAATAATTGAAATTCCGGAAGAAAATACAAGCAAATACAAATATTCCGGAAAATACTTTCCGGAAATTAAATACGAATTAGTAAACTTTCCGGAAAAATAATTGTTGTAATTCCGGAATAAAAATACAGGAAAAATACAATTCCGGAAAATAGTATACAATTTCCGGAAAAATAAAAATACAAGTAAAACAACCTTTCCGGAAATATACATCGAAATTATTATTTTCCGGAAAAAATTACAGAAAAAAGAAAGAAAAGGGAAAATGGAGAGACGGTAGAGACAAAATAAAAATATATTGTTAGCTTATTAAATTCTCTATTACACACAAAAATACAAAACTTATTGTTTTTCTATTAGACATTTCTTGGGACAAATAAAAGCTAGACACACACAAACTTATTTTCAACTTTAAAACCAAGTTTATACTTTTCTAACTTAAAAATCCCTTTGGTAAACAATTTAAAGTTAAAAAACTTGCCTGCGCAAAAGGCACAAATGCTTCTTAAAAATGCTAGAAAATTTTTTAACTTAAAATCTCTTCAAAATTCCACTTTTCGCTCATTTCTTTAATTTATTTTTAGAAGAAAAAATTGTAACTGATCCCCAAACAGTAATTCCCCAACAAAGTAAACTTTAAGAAAAATTGAGAGAAAATAGAAAAAAATATTTTTTCTAAAAAAATTTTTAAATAAAAATTTTTGGTGTCATGTTGCAATTGATAAAAGCGCAACAAGTTTCTTTTGTTTTTAAAACATTTAGTATTTTTTTCTATTTTTAAATAATTTTTTTATTTATAAGAAAAATTAATTTTTTGTAATTTTGTAGGACCTGTTTTATATTCCCTCTTGCTTTTAAATACAAATTTTGCTACTGGTAGTAGCTACGCCTAAGCCATACCCTCAAGCTTAGATTCTTTCGTTTTTGAATACGATTTATGAATTTCCCATCCTCCATTAAAGATTTTTAAAAAATTTTGTTTTGAATTAGCTAACATTTATTTTTTTACAAATAAAAATTTTCTAAAACAATTTATGATATGTATTTTATAATAATTTAAGTATTATAAAAAGAAAGTGCACGTATAATACCACAGTCGGACCTCACTCGCGTGTAAATCCTTGGGGCTACAAAAAATTGTCCAGTAAAATGAGGGACTTAATTTTGGGCAACTTCTCACTCATTCTTCTGGTCAACAATCAGATTCAAAAATGTACACTAAAGTGAGCGTATTAACGTTAATGGGGGTTCAAATAAATAAAGTCCACCTGAAACCGGCAAATGAAATAAATTTGAACTTTAATATTTATTTTATAAATAATTCTATTTAATTATTAAATTTTAATATAAATTAATATATATATCTGTTTTGCAGTAAAGGAGAAGATCACTAAAAATAAAATAAAGCTGCACAGTCAAAAATATAATTTTTTAAATAAATATTTCTTAAATTTTTTATTCAATCGACCGATCATTTTTTGCTAAAAAATAATTTTTAATACAAAAATAAATTATTTTCACCTGAAACATGACATACAACAGCTCTAACACCTTGAGATTTAAAAAAGTCTAACCAAATTTGTTGTTTAGTAGATAATTTGTCGTTAGGTCCTTTTACTTCTACTACCTACAAAATTAAATTTTTTTGAATTTTTATTTTCAAAAATAAATATTCACCAGGGATGCCACGGGTTACTACTTGAAGGGTACCAGATACCAGACAATCTAAGATAACAGTCATTTTTCTACAAGAAACCAGACCCAAAGAAAATTTTTTGAAACCCAGATCAGAAACCCTGCCTGGCTTTGTTCTCAACCCCGTGACATCCCTCTAATATTTACCGCTAATTTGCGATCCTCGGCATTCCAAAGGGTCAAATCAGGAAATCCACTACGGCTTTGGCGAAAATTTGAACACAACTTTTTAAATAAAGCATGTAACAAAACAGGTGAACAACAATGTAGAAAACGCTAGAAAAAAATTTTTTTTCTTAGAAAAATCACAATTTTATACCAAAAGTTGTTCTTTCCCTCCTTCAAAATCGTGCCATTCAATGGTAGAACTCCTTGCTGAATTCCCCATATTTTTTGCTAATTTTTCGTTGTAATGTTTGTCAACAGTTGAATGAATAAAGCATGGACAATGAACAGATTTACGAGGAGATTTACGTTGGGGTGATCCTGTTGAAGAAGGAATCCTTTCTTCAAATGTTGTTGAAGGAGTTTTGTTTAAGAGTATACATTCAGACAAGGATTCAAGAATTTTTTCAAGACGAGAATCAATTAAAGTTAAGCGATTTTCGTAGAACATTGTATAATTGAGATCTAGAGGGTCATTCTAAAAAATTAAAAATATTTGAGTGAATTGAACTTTATTATTAGATACATCCTTTGGGGCTGAAAATCGAACCTTATAATGAAGTCTATCTTAAATTGGGAGTATAATTTCTCTCAGGGATGTCTAGAATTACCCGAAATCGAATACTTATTGTTAGTGTTAGAAACCCAATCCGACAAAAATTTTGAAGACCAAAATTTTGAAGACCGATTCGAAACACGACTTTTTTCTCTCAACAAGAGATATCACTGCTTCATACTCAGTGATCAACCAAAATCAAAAAAAATTTTCTTTCAACAAGAGACATCCCTTATTCATACCAAGTGGCCAGTTAAAGTTAAAAAATTTAAAAAAAAACCAAGGGCCAAAAAACTGACCCTCTAAATCGCCCTTGCGGTCCTAATTTTGGGGGCATCTCATAGAGAAAAAATAGAAAAAAATCCCTCACTTGCATCCACGAAATCCAAACATTATTAGCCAACTCATTCTCAAATTCAACACACGAAATTATATCCCAAAAGAATAGTCGAAACAACATATGCCAAATTTTTCCCTCAGCATGTACTCCCTCCTTGTAATTTTCATTTTCAATGAAATGGCGTAATGCAATTTCTTCAACGTTACATTTATTTATATTTGTATTATTTAAATTTATTGGAGCTGTTGTTGTTTGTGTTGAAGGCTGTTGTTGTTCAAAAAGCCCTCCTCTTCTTGTAGAAGTAAAAGAAAAACAAGAAGAAGTATCTGAAGCTGACGACAAAGTATCTGATTGAATTGTAGTCTCTGGTTGAACATTTTCATTAAGATTAGGTTGAGTTGAAGTCGAAGGAATATAAAAATGGTTAACTTGAAGACCATCGCCTAGCCCCTTTCCTAATGTAAGTCCAGTAATTGAAACCTAAAAAATGAAAAAGAATTTCCTCTCAAATATTCTAGAATATTTTTGGTACTACGCGTTTATCCCCGCCTCTATTCTCCTTTTCCTCTCCTTTCTCCTCTCATAGATATTAAAAAATGGTCAAGCCAAAAATAATACTTTGTCTTATTTTAACTTTAATTTCCTCACTTTTCTATCTCATAATCATTAAAAAGTGGCCATGGCAAAAGTAATACCATGTCTTATTTTAACTATAGATTTGTCTGATCTTTACTTTAATTTGACCATTTTGTGATATTTAGAGAAGAAAGGAACCTGTAGACCCATAAACTCATAGTCCCTTTTATTTTAACAAACCTTTTCTGGTTCATCCAAAACCAAACGATTCTCCAACAAAGCCTGTGGACAGTCCACCACACGTTGGGATAATTTGTCAAGTCTTTCTTGTAGCGACAATTTATCAGAAAGCAAAACAAAATTGTCTTCAATTCCTTTACAACAAAATTTAGCTGCCTCCGCATTTCGTTTCAAGTGTTTATTTAAATTAAGCACCAAACGTTTATACCATCTTCCACGGGAATTGATACAAAAATGTTTGAGTTCTAAAGGAAAATAAATTTTAAAAATGCAAAAAATTCCAAAAAAACCTTCTTTACTCAACAAAAATATTAGCCAGTTTACAGCAAGTTCATAGTCTCTTAATCTCTGGGCTGCTTCAACTCCCCGAAATATACAACGACAATAAATCCAAGGAGGTGTAAATTTGCGTAAATAAACAGGCAAATTAATAAATTGAAAAATTCTGAAAGTAAATTTTTTTTTAATTTTTAAAAATAAAAATAAAACTTTGCATCCTCTTCGCCATCCAAAAATTCCTTAGAAAATAATTCTTTCAATTCTGCAGCTACAGATTTTGCTTCTTCAAATAAAGACTTGTCAATAAGGCAAACTAAACGTTGTTCATCATATTTTGCTTTAACATATCTAAATTTCAAAAAAATTTTTATAAAAAAAATTTTAGAAAAAAATTTAAAGAAAAACCTTGTTAACCCATCAAAATCAGAAAAAAGGTCAATCAAAGAATATTTCAAATTTAAATTATTTACAAAATTTAAAGTTTCTGCTTGACGTTGAAGCATTGAGAAACTGAAAAAAATAAATTAAATTAAAAATTTAAAAAAATTATTTCGAACATTAATTGATCACACAAATCAACATAACATTGATGGGGACGAACAGCAGCGGCGCCAACATCCATCAAGTTTGGGGCATATACAGAGAAAAAAGAATTAAAGAAATAGAGTATATCCTGTTTAATTCTGTAGCACTTTCCGGTTAGTTGTTTTATACTGAAATAGAATAAGTTTAAAAACAAAAACAGAAAAATCAGAATTAGCAAACAACAAAAAAGACAACAATAAAAACAAATAACAAACAGAACAATCAGAATTAATTAAAAACACAATAAAAGAAAACCAGAATAAACAAAGAACGAATTCCGGAAACGTAACACATTACGAACAGAAAAATCAGAATTAATATAAACACAAAACAATGAAAAACAAATAACAAACAGAAAAAAACCAGAATAAACAAACAACAAAACAAAACAGAATTAATAAACAACAAACAAAACAAAACCAGAATTAATAAATAACAAACAGAAAACCAGAATTAATAAATAACAAAACAAAATCAGAATTAATAAACAACAAGCGAAAAAATCAGAATTAACAAACAACAAATTCCGGAAAACACATTACGAAAAACAAACAGAAAAATCAGAATTAATACAAAACACAACAAAAATACAAAAACCAAAATAATCACCAAAACTTAAAAGAAACACATACAAAATCAGAACATAAAAGAAACACATGTGTTTCATATTAATTCTGATTTTTGTATTTCTTTGTATTTTATTAAAAACATACAAAAATCAGAATTTGTATTTTTCCTCTCAAATTTCCCCTATAAAAACAACAAATAAAACCCACCAATTCAACAAATGCTTCAAATTACACCGTCCAAAAACATCTTTACGTATTGCATGCTTTTTTAATTCTCTAATAATTCCCTGCCTTCCAATTCTTGTATCAATATGAAATTTTTTGCAAATAATTTTAAAATCGTCTACTTGAAGTAAATTGAAAGCTTCATCAAGTGTGATATTTGAAGAATTTGGATCGCCATTTTCGTTTATTGAAAATGCTTTGAAAAATATTTTAAATTAATTTAAGAATATTTTAAATTAAATACCTTCCTCAAAAAATCCATTTTCACAGAGTTCAATAAATAAAGGCATCAATTTTGGGCCCAAATCGTGATATCTTTAAAATTAATTTCAAAAATTAATAGAATTAATAATAGTCTGATAGTTTGAGGAGAAATAGGGAAATGAAAAAAATAATATCGAGTAGTTAAATAGATTCTCGACCACTTTTTCTATCTAAAAATGAGGAACATATGTGCTTGATCGAGCGAGCACAGGGCTGATCAAACACACAAAAATGGAAAGAGGATACAAATACCAGTTGATCACGACCATTTTTTCCTACTTACAGCCTTGTAAAAAGAATCTAATTTAATTTTCTGTGAACTTATGAGTCTAACAGTATTTTTCTTTTGCGGACAAAAAATTGCGAATTTTAGAAAAATATTTAACAAATTTATTTCTAAATTATCTGTTCTTATTTCATCTCCCTCCCACCAAATCTCTTGAAAAATTAAAAAAATTTTTTTAAAGTTAACTCACCTAATATTACGAGCAATATGAAAACCTCTTCTCCGTACCAATATTCTACAAAAAAGTTGTTGAGCCGAAACTTGAAAAAAATTTTTTTTTAATTTTTTATAAAAAAAAATAAAAACCTGAAGTTGTCAAAAAAGAATAAACTTTTCTTAAAGAATCGCCCCAAAATTTAGTTGCAGTCTCCAAAATATTTCCATGTCCGTTTTTAACACAGTGGAGAGCCTTAAATTAATTTTCAAAAAATTTAAAAAATCAAAAAAAACTTTTTGTATAATTTGCCAAACAAAACGTAAAGAATAATGAACTGGAAGTAATTTGTTAGACAAATTTTCTGTTGGTGGTGAGTCCATAAGAGAATCATTTTCGTCTGTCAAATCCATTGGTCGATTAGTATCGCCTATTTTAAAATTTTAAAAATGAATTTTGGAAAAATTATGAAAATAAAATAAGATGAAAAATACCCAAAAAATAGTCTGAAAAATTAGAAGGAAAGGAAGGAAAAATTTTTGAAAAATTTATTCGTGCCGACAATAAAAAAACGACAAAATATATATCATTCGAAAGAGCTTGCGGAGCTGCAAGTAACAATGACAGTTCGATATTGTTCCTTGTGAGGTCGGATGGTACCAAATTATGCGGCACTCGCAGCCAGAAGTTAGAAAATGAAGCTCGAGATGGTCAGAAACCATAGGGGGCCTTAAGCTGATTTTTGAGGTCGAGAAATCGAATAAGCTCATTTGACTAGACATTTTCTTTCTAAATTTTTAGAAAAAATTTTCAGAAAAAGAATTTCCCCAATTTTCTAATTGAGCCGTTTTAATTCAAAAAATAAGTCAAACCAAATTATTTACATTTTGGAGGTGGAAGATTGCGCAAAAGCTCTTCTTGCTCATTCAAAAACCTTTGTAGCCGTTCAACACACAAATCATAAATTTGAGCTAGTGGCAAATCGGAACAATAATTTTTGGGTTTAAAAGAAGTAATTGGAACTTCGTTAGAGCTATCATCACAAATAGTTATTGGACTTGCTGGAGCTTAAAAAAGGGTATTATTTTTTTAACTATTTTAGTTGATAAAAATTTATTTGAGATATTTGCGCGTAAATAAAATGAGGAAATTTAAAAAGTTGAAAAAAAAATTTGCACTTTACTAATGAATAGAGATCGATGAATAGAGATCCGGCTTTTTTTCCAAGGCCTGGGTTTTTCCTGTGCCCAGAAAAACAGGCCAGGCTTTTTTTACCTTCCTGGATTTTTCCTGGACTACAGGTCAATAAATCAAACCCGTAACACAGGAACAGGCTTTTCAAAAATATCGATTTCTTTTAATGACCTCACGAACCGAAATAAGACTGTCAGTAAAAATAGAAAAAAGAATCCTATTTTCAAAAAACCAATCCTTACATTAACAATAAATTCTAATAAAATAACGTTACCCCTAGAAGGTTACAGTCATAAACCTCCAAAATTCCAGAAAAAACGAAAAACTTTTTTAATTCTAAGAAATCCAAATTAAGGTTTATTCAATTTTTGGTGATTTTTAATTTAAAAACAAGAAATAAAAGAAACCTCTTCTCGCATTGCCATCAAAAACATTTTCAGAAACAATACCAGAATTCAGTGCCGAACTTCTCGGGGCTTCAGAATTTGAACGAGAATCCTCATCCTCCACATTCACAACCACGCTTGATTTATCCGTTCTCTTTTGATTCTTCTTGGAGTTATTGACTTCCCTGGATACTTGTTCATTCTCCTTATGTCCTTGTCCTTCTCCACAAAAAATAATATCATCATCATCCTCCTCCACCTCCCCCTCTCGATTTTTACATTTTTCATAATGTTGTAAATAAATAGAATAATCCATCTTTTTGTTACATTTTGGACATTGACGAATATTTTGAATTCTTTTAAATGCTGCTTCTATTGTATTGTTATTGTTGTTTTTAATAATATTTTTAGTTGGACGGTCAGAATTGGTGTTGTTAAAGGCTGTTTTGTTAGACTTCTTTCTAGTCATTTTAAGGTATAAATATAATTAGACTATTGTTGTTGTAAATGGCTGAAAATTAATTAGATTAAACAAAAAAAATTCAAAAGAAAATTTCAAAAACATCTCCAAGTAAATCCCAAAGAAAAACATTGTCAAAGGGACACGCCCATAACGGCGCGCGCCCAAAACGGCGCAAAGCCATACCCTGCTTCAAGATTTACGAATCCTAACAAATTTGGTATTAAACGATTCCTCTCATCGAGCTAGGGAGATTGGTATTAAAATTGGCAAGAGTCAGACATTTTTCAGCAAGTTATGGCTTTGCGCCGTTATGGCCTCGCGCCGTTTTGGGCTGTACCCAACTCGAAAAATTCCCCAAAGATTGGAGTAAGACTCAAAGTTTAATTTTAAAGAAAAACTATTAGAGTCCTGAACAAATTTCCCCATAATTTTTTATTCTGTTTGACCAAATGGCAAATTTACCTCTACTGACCGAAACGAATTTAGATGTTCTAAAATTTATTTTTACAAAGTATAAAAGCCTACTGTATAATTTGAGTCTCCATTTATTTTTTAAATTTAATGAGGCAATTTTTATTTTTTTTTTGGACATATTTTTCTGGTTTTTGTTAATAAAATCCTGCTTTAGGTTTCGATTATTTAAAAATTGCTTTGCGTCTTATAACGAGAAGGGTAATAGGAAAAGAGATAATTCCTTGAACGATTTTGTCTTTTTACTTTTTTGATTGTTATTCTTTTTGTCGCAAGACGCAAGGCTATTTTTAAATAAATTTTTAAAAGAAAATTTTAAGTGAAATTTTAAGAGCAGAGACGAGATCTGAGACGAGATCTCAAACAAAACAATCGCAATTTTTTGAGACCTTATGGCGCTCCCAGTCAGGGCTGGACGAAATTCCGGATTGCGTGAAATTGCGTGTTTTTTGACTTGAGGATTGCGGCTGCGGATTTTTAAATTAATTTGCGAGTTGTGACTGCGGAAAATTTTTTTTCAATTGCGTCCACCCCTGCTCTCAGTCCTGTTTTTATTCCAAAAATTCTTCTTTGTAATAAAAATTAATTTGAATGCTTTTTTTTAATTTTTTTATATTTTTTTCAGAACAAAAAAGAGAAAATTATTTATTCTATTAAAACGCCTATATTATTTACTACTTTAAATTTGACTTTAACAACAAAAATTATAAAAAGTTTGGTATTTATTTTTCTTCTGTGTTGGTTGCTGAATGAAGGTGGGTGAAATTTTAAATTTTTTTTCCCCTAAAAAATTTTTTTAGGGGAAATTTTTTTAAATTTTTAAAATTTTTTTTCTGAAAAAATTTTCTTTTGTGTTTTGATTTTCTAATTGTGTTTTGAATTTTAATATTAAAAATTTTTTTTTCTTTATTTTCACTCCCCCCTCTTTAATTTTTAAGAAAGGGCAAAATTCGATTTTAGCGTCACTTTATTTATCGCTTGCTTAATCTTTTTTAAATGCCCTTTTCTCTTGCCAATGATAGCTATTTAATCAATTATGGCGATTTTTTGTTTTTATTTTTAAATTTATTTATTTTTAAATTTTATTTAAATATTTTTCGGCACTTTTTTTTTAATTTTTATTTATTTACTTTTTTTTACTTCCTTAATTAATTTCATAATTGCTTCTTTCATTATTTATTTTTATTCTCTTCTTTCTGTAGTTTTTCCGGATTTTTCTAGTCATTTCAAAATTTAGGGGATGGTTTAAGCTTTTTTTATATTTTTAAAATTGGGGATGTCTTAAATCTTTTGAAAAAATATCGGTAATTCCAAGGCTGGTCCCCCCCCTTTTTTTTCTGTTTGCCTGACCATTTTGAGATTTTTTGCTTGAAATATAATTTACAATATATCATTCGAAAGAGCTGTTCGAGCTGAGTAGAATGATACTATGATCGGATAGATTTGTCGATTTTGAACCAAATTATGAAGCTAAATCCTCGATGGACATGCTTTTTGTGATGATGAAAGGGATTAAAACAATTGCTCATAACTATGTTTATTTAAGTCGGATTTCGATGAATTTAGTACCGTTCGACTCAGCTTGAAGAGCTCTTTCGAACGATATATAATTTGCCATAAAAAGTTTAAAAAATCGAAAAAAAAAATTTAAAGGAAAAAAAGGGGGGCCAGCCTTGGAATTACCAAAACAAAATATCCTTCAACCCTTTTGAATTATTTTTATTTTTTTGTGTATATTCCAGGGATGGGACGTGTTTAAAAAAGGTAGTCATTCATGTTTGGGGTTTCAAAAAATTTTTCGGATTGGATTTTTGATAGAGGAAAATTCGGATAACCGACTCTGCCCATTTTTGGTACTTAAAAGCTTTGACCAGTCGATGTGTGTTTTGTAATTTTTCCGGATTCCGAAATTTTTCCTGATATTTTTTATTGTAAAATTTTATTCCGGTGTTAGCCTATTTGTTAAAAAAAAGATTTAATTTGGCCTTGAACCTTTTTGAAAAAAAGAAGTTTTTCAGTCACAATTCCTATTCTTGTGCTTCATCAACATACTATAAGCATTTTACTTATTTCTTTACTGATTTTTAATTAATTTTTACTTGAATAAATTAAAAAACAATTTTCATCGGAAAAAGGTTTTTGTTTAAACTTTTAAAAGAAAAACTTTTTTTTCTTTTAAACAAAAATTGATTTAAAGGGGGAAAGTCTATATTAAAAAAAGTTAAAGGAAGGGGGGATTTTTGTTGTTGTTTTTCTTTTTTTAAATTATTTAATATATGCTTACGTGTTTAATATTTTTTTTATTGTAAAATTTTCTGGCCAATGGACTACTTTTCCCAGCAATTGATTTTTGCAATGATTTTTTTGGAATATTAATTTTTATTAATTAATTTTTGGTGTTTTTTGGAAGATTTTTGTGAAAATTTTTTGGGAAAATATTTTGGGGAAAAAATTTTCGGGAAAAATTTTAGAAAATTTTCGGAAATACTTTTTGACTCTGCGTCATTGTTATAATTTTTTAAAAATATTTTTAAAATAATTTTATTTTTGACAATCCTTCCTGTCCCCTTCTGTTATTATTTTTAATTTATTTGAAAAAAATTTTATTTGAAAAAAACTTTATTTAAATTAATTTTTTAATTTTTCTAGATGACAGCAAAACAAAGAAGATCAGCAACAAAAGGATTGTTAGTATTTTTATTTTTAAAAATTTAATTTCCCCCAAATTTTTTTTTTCAGTGAACCAGAAGAGTACGACGCTAATTTAGATTGTCCAGTACCGTATATTGCTTGCGTTTGTAGAGGTTTTTTTTAATTAAATTAAAAATTTTTTTTAAAAATTTGGGAGGGAAATTGGGTAATTTTTTGAGGTTTTTTTTGACATTTTTGTTAAAAAATTTTTTTTGGGAATTTAATAAATTTTATTTTGAAAAAAATTTTTTTTTTAGAAAATTAGAAAGAAAAAATTTTTAGAAAGAAAAATTAATTTTGAAAAAGTCAATAAATGATCGAAAATTCAATCAATATTTTTTTTGAAATTAAAAAAATATTTTTTTTTAATTTTTCTAAAATTTTACTCTTACTTATTTATGGGCTGAAATATATTTTATAATTTTTGTTTTTTATTTTTAAAAATTTAATTTAATTAAAAAAAATTTTTTTTTAATTTCAAAAATTAAAAAAAATTTTTTTTTCTTAAATTTGTAACATTCATTAATTTACACTGGAAAAAATCGTCAAACGAATACCAGCCAAAGATTCCTAAAAAAAATTTTTTTTTTAATTTTTAAAACAAAATTTATTTTCTCTTATTTTATATTTTTTCAAGGTGTTCCAATTCCTAAAAAATAAAGGAAGATTTTTGGCGCCTTCGGCGCCAAAAATCATCAAAAATTTACCCTATGGGAAGAAAAAATTGTCTTGAATCTTGTTAATTTTTTGTCTTGAGTCGTGGGGTCTTGGTCTTGGAAAATTTTCGGCCTCGGACGTCTACGATTTTTCCTGTTTTTTAACACACAGGGAAATTGACGGATAAATTTTTACCCAAAAAAATTTTTAATTAAAAATTAGCATTTTACATTTAAAAATAAAATTAATAAGAAATTCTTTTATTTTCTCTCATTTTCAAGGTGTCCCAATCCCTAAAAAAATAACGGATGAAGGTGTTGGTTTTAGAATGCGTTGTACTAACGATCGTTGTCATTTGGCTAGTTCATTTTTTTTACATAAAAAATGTTCGGATAAATTGGAAGAAAATTTATTGAAAATTTTGGCAAATGAAGGTTCTGCTAGAGGGTGGACAGGTTTGTGGAAATTTAAATTTAATTTTAAATTTATTTATAATTTAAAGATGCACAATTAAGAAGTAATTTGTGGGAAAAGAAGGGGCAATCTTTAGTTGGAAGAATTTTACGTTGTCGATGTGGAATGGGTGTAATGAGTGTTGATGTTGATTTTTACAAGGTTTTTTTGAAAAAAAATTTTCTTGAAATTTTTTCTTGAAAACGATGGTAAGTAGATGGATTGGGGAGGCATGTAAGGATGGTAGGCTGTAGAGTAAATTTGAAGGGTAGTCCGAAGGGAACATAGGTAGGCTGAAGGGAACCTCTGTAATTTTTACCAGTCCGAAGGGAACATAAGTAGTCCGAAGGGAAAAGTGGTCCGGAGGGAACCTCTGTACCAGTCCGAAGGGAACATGAAAATAGGCTGAAGGTAACATGAATGCTGTCCGAAGGTAGAGTCTCTTTACTCCAAAGGAGCCCCCTATCTTTTTATTGCTCCAAAAGAAACATGTTAAATAGTCCGAAGGGAACATTAAAAAATTAGTTTGATTTTTGGTAACATTCTCATAAATTTTCCCTTCATTTCCTTGTCTATTTCCTTAATTTTTTTATTAAAAAATTTTTTATCTTTTAAAGAAACAAATGGTTGAAGAACGAAAACAAAAAACATTTGCTGATCCAAAAGTAGTACAAGCTAAAAAGGCAGCCAAAAAAAGTAAATTACCTGCTGTTAATTATAATAATGTTCGTCCTGTTCCGTTGGAATTGTTGTCGAATGATTTTCCAGCCAAGTTGGTTTTTCTTAAAAAGTTTTTATAAAAAAAATTTTAGGAGTTCAAATTTATTTTTTATTTAATTTTTGGCCATTTAACAGTAAATTTTTAGCTTTTGAAAAATAAATTCCCCAAGCGGGTTCGAACCCTCACCCCTTAATTTGGTAGTTTTACCAACTTAACCACGTGACTGTTTTTGCCATTTTGTTTTTTTATTTTTTTCTTTATTTTTATTCTTTTAGATTTTCATTAAAAAAATTTGTTTCCTTTCAAAAAATATTTTTTTTTAATCTAAAAATTTTTTTAGACCATTAGAACATTCACCTCATCAATATTTAAATGGTCGTTCACTCGAAAGGGAATCCCCCTCTTCACAACAAACAACAATAACATCGTCACCTACACCTCCATCTATTCATCATGAACAACAACAACGTTTATTTTCGAGTGGTGGTAGTGAGGTTTTTGAATTTTTAAAAATTAAGTAAACTTTTTTGCGGACTAATTTTTGCGGATTGGTTTTTGCGGATAATTTTTGCGGATAATTAAAAAAAAATTTTATTTCAAATTTTTTAAAATATTTTTTACAAATGAGTATTTGTTTATATTTTCTTTAAAAATTGGAATTAATTTTTCTGAGAGAGGAATTACTCTTAAATTCAAAAAAAAAGTCCGCAAAATATGTCCGCAAAAATGATCTTTTTTTTAATTGTCCGCAAAAATTTTATTTTTTCATTTTAAAGAAACATGTTGATGAACATCGAAAAAAGAAGGCTTATGGCAATCCAAAATCAGCACAATCTAAAAAATCATCAAGAAAATCAAAATTGTCAACACCTAATACTTATAATAATGTTAGGCCTGTTCAATTGGATTTGATACAACAAAATAATGAATTTGTTACAAATGGGTATTTTTAAATTTTTTTAAAAAAATTTTCAGAAAATTTTTTTAAAAATTTTTTCGAAATTAAAAAAAAATATTTTTTTCGAAAATTTTCGGAAAATTTTTTTTCTGAATTAAAAAAATTTTTTTTGAAATTAAAAAAAAATTTTTTTTTGAAAATCTTCTGAAATTTTTTAACTTAAAAAAAAATTTTTTTAAGAACATCTGAACATTCGCCTTCACTATCTTCAAATCAATATTTATCAAATCGAGTAGAACGAGAATCGCCTAGTTCAAATTCAAAAACACCAATGACAACACCGTCACAAACACCACCAACAGCTCCTCCTTTACAAAATGATTTACAACAACAACAACAAAATTTGGGAGGAAATAATAATAATATTGTTAATGGAGCTGGTGGTGACATACAAGTTTGTTAAATTAATTTGGGTTATGACCTCTAAGGGGTGGGGGGAGTTTATAATCGGCATATAACCCCAAAAACTAGAGTTTCCCCGAAAATTCCGATTTCGGAAAGTTCAGCTCTTTTTTTGTTTACGGTTCCGAGATCCGGAACTCAAATTGAATTCGGTTCCGGTCAGAATTTCGGTTCAACACTACCCAAAAACCTAATAATTTTTGATAAGGTGATTTTTAAAAGAAATTTCCTCCAAAACTAAAAACGTATTTTTGACTAAAAACTTAATTTTAAAATTTTGATAAACTGAAAAATCTGGGGTAGAACCGCCGATGGATTTTAAGCCAAAAACCACGACCCGAACGCCGAAAGCTCTACCTCGGCAAACCCCGATCCCCGACGATACCACCTTCGAATGTAGGGGTTCTATTTTAGTAAAAGCCGTTTAATAACCGGTATTCACAAGGATTTACGTATATGGATATCTGAAAAAATATGTCCAAATATTCGAAAAGTTAGGATATCGGACCTTTATCTTTCTAATATATTTTTTTA
This sequence comes from Meloidogyne enterolobii, assembly GCA_963681835.1. NCBI lineage: Eukaryota > Metazoa > Nematoda > Chromadorea > Rhabditida > Meloidogynidae > Meloidogyne > Meloidogyne enterolobii. The sequence continues at coordinate 4,467,392 of CAVMJV010000004.1, read as the reverse complement.
TTTTTTTTAGCCGCGAAGATTTTACTCTCTCTTCGATCCAGATTCACGTGGATTCTATTTGGGAGAACAAATTCTAGTTTGTTTTTTCTTTTTGATTAAAAAAAAATTAATTTTTGAAGGTCTTAAACATTTCCAAATTTTAACCATAGAAAAAAATTTTTATTAGAAAAAAATTTTTTTTTAATTTGGGCTCTAGCTAGGGAATTTTTTATAAGTTGGGTTTTTTTTACGAATCGTGCCGACGTTCGAGTCATTTTTTCGGGCCTCATTTTTATCTAACCGGGCCGTTAGAATTTTTTTCAGGCCAAAAATCGAAGCCCGATTCGACCTTTCGAACCGAACCTGATCGGCAATCCTATTTATGAGTTATTACTAGAGCCAGGATTTTTAGGCATGATAAAGTTAAAAATACGCGCCTATATAGGCACTAAAAAACTGCCAAAATAGGCACCAAAATCCAAAAAAAAAGGCAAAATAGGCAATATTTTTTCGAGATTTTCTGATTTAAAGTGACTAGATTTTATTAAAAAAATAAATCTAATCAATAAAATGTTAAATAAATTAAGTTTGACGATCAGAATTACATATAAATTAATTTATATTAATTATTTTGTTTCCAAAAATAATTTGATAAATTTTTCAGAAGAAAATTTTTCCCAAAAAAATTTTTTGACAAAAATTTTTTGGGAAAATTTTATATTTTTCATCAAAAAAATTTTTTAGACAACAATTTTCTCAATAAATGCCCAAAAATTCGCAAATTTTAGTAAAAATATGCAAAATAGGCTGAAAAAAAGGCAAAATAGGGCACTTTTCCAGAAAAAGTTGAAATAGGCAATTTTAGGCAACGATAAAAGTAGTTAGAAAGCACATTTTAGTAAAATAACACCGGATTTGAACGTTTCAGCATCAGGCCTATCTAGGAAAAAAACAGGCATTTGCCTAAAAATCCTGGCTCTAGTTATTACTTTCATTGGACTCATAAAAATTCATTGGACCCATGAACTTTACCAGAGCATTTTTAACTTAAAAATTTTTAAAGAAAATTCAAAAAATATTTTTGCAACCTAAAAAAAATTCTTTTTTTTTTCAAAGGGTGAATTTTATCTACCTCGTTTACTTCAACCTTCTAGTATATAAAACAACAACAAAATCTCATCAAAAAAAATTTTTTTTCTTCTTCTTCCTCTTCTAGTATTTTATCCAAGTGCCTAGGAAAATAGAAACGTGCGCAACTTTTTTTTTTGAGAGAGAAAAATATAAATATTTATGGGTGACACAAATATAAATTATTTATTTTTTTGGGGTGATTTTTTTGTTTTTTTGGCAGCAATATAAAATATTTATTTAAAAATTTATTTTTATTGCTGTCATAATAATTTATTAAAAAAAAATATGTAAATATAGAAAAATAAAAAGTTTTTTTTTTTGAATATTTATTTAATGGGTTTGGGGTAGGTGGTGGCAAAATCGCATTCCTGGGATCCTGTAACGGTATTTTCTTCAATCTTTTGTGCGTGAAGGGAATGCGCAAAATTAATTCCGGTAATCCTGTTCGTCGCTCAAAACCCGGGATTTTACGGGACGGGATCCCGTAAAATCCCGTACGAGGTCCCGCCCCGCATTTTAGTCAGAAATTTTTGTTTTGATGCAGGATTGGTGGTATATTTAAAAATTAATTAATCTTTTAATAAATTAAATAGATTCTAGAAAAATTTTAGGAAAAAAATTAACTTTCTTTATTATAACTTTAATCTTCCTTGGAAACAATTTGTAATTTTAGGAACGATTTAAAAATTATTTTTGAAAAATTTTTGAATTTTTTTTTAGAATTAAAATCCAGACATCTTAAATCTTTACTTCCCTACTACTATTTTTGGTTAATAAAAAATCTTTAAATCTCTTCCTAAAAATTAAATTAATTTTCAAGGAAAAATACAAATGAAGAAAATTAATTTCCAAAAAATTAATTTTCAAAAAATTAATATTTTTGCAAATTAAATAAAATGATGTGATGATTTTTTTAATAATTAATTTAGAAAAAAAATTAAAAATTAATCCCTTTTTTAAAATTATTAATCTTTTAAAGAGAAAAAAGAGGAGGGATTAGTTATTTAATTTTTAATGAATTAATTTATTTTTTATTTTTAAATAATTTATTTTAAAAATTATTTAAATACCCTAAAATTAGGCTAATAAATAAATATATACTAGTTGATAATTTAATTTTATTAAAAAAATTTTTTTTTTAATTTTTTAAATTTTTTAAGCACGCGTTAAGGGAAGCAGGTTCATTTTTAAGGAGAAACCCTCAAGTTTCCTTTGCTTCATTTATCCACAATAATTTTTTAAAAATTTTAGAGGCTCAAAATATTTGTTAAACCATTTATTTTTTATTTTAAAATATTTATTTAATCAGCAAAAATTAATTACCCCGGAAAGGGTTCGAACCCACGACCCTATTTTTAAGCTTATTTTGAAGTCAGGGCCTTTACCCACTTTACCAAAAAATTCGTTTTGGGGAGACAAATGTTTGAGATTCTGCCGGCAAAAACAAATGAAGGAGTGATATCTGTGATACATTTAGGGAGTTTATTGAATTTTGAATAGACGACCACTAGGTTTTGGTCAAGTACTGTAAGCCTACTGTTTAGAAAAAAGTTTTTAACCAAAATAAAATTTAAATTTTTTCGACTCAGATTCTGAACGTTATTTAGGAAGTACATACATATCAGGAGTCCAGCCGTCGACCTGATTCTCGAACTTGTGAATTTATTTTTTAGCTCAGCTAGACCCCTTGGGTACCTAAGGGACACGCCCAAAATTCAGGCGTGCCCCTTCGTGCGTTCCCCTTTACTCCTGATCTGTGTTCTTCCCTTAATTATTTTATTCCCTTGTTCAACAAATTTTTTTTCTTAATTTATCCTCATTGTCCTCCTTTTATCATTATTTTTTAATCTTTCCAAGTATTATTCATTTTATTTAAAAAAAATTAATATTAAAAAAAGACAAATAAATAGAGGTAGAATAACTCTCATTAATTACCTCCTTTTTATTTTTTTTTTTATTTTACTCGTCTCGGCTTTTTTAATACCCAATTATTTATTTTAAAATCTCCCTTTTATTCTCATTTTACACACCTATATAATTTTCTTTTTCATTAAAAATTTTTTTTTTAATTTTTTTAAAAAAGCTAAATTATCCCCCAACCATAAATATTTAATATAGGTTAGAGAAGAAAAAATAGTAGGGGAAAATGAGAGAGACAACGTGTTGGCAGACATTTTTAAATTTATATTCGTCATTTTCCGCCTTCCATTTTTCTCGTTAAAATAATTTTTTAAATTTATGTTCCTCTTCCTTTTTCGTTAAAAATAATTTTTTTAAATTTCCGATAGACTTGAATATTTTTTAAAAATTATTTTCCCCTCCAATTGCCTTAAAATTTAATTTTTGAATTTTTAAAAAATGCTCTGTACCAACAACAACAGTGGAAATACTCCCCCTGAACGGAGAGACCCTGTCCCGCATAGAGGATTTAATGCTAAAGCTAGAGAGGTGATTTTAAATAATTATTTAAATTAATTAAACCAGAGAAGAAAAAATAGTAGGGGAAAATGAGAGAGACAAGCGTTGGCAGACATTGTCTCTCTTATTTTCCTATAGTCTTTTTGGGGTTTTTAAGGAGTGATTTTTGTGGGCCAAAAATAAATTTAGAATTAATTTTAAGTATTTTCTAGACCTTAAAAAATTTTTTAAAAATTTTCAAAAAAAAATTTTCCTTCAATTTTAGGTCCTTTTGGATTCAGAAAAGAGTCGTTATTGGGAGTTTTTGAGTCGAAGTGTTCACAAAGCTGAAAGGGCTAAAATGTGTCCAGCAAATAATTTTCGTCGTTGTGGTGAGCTTAAAAAATTCTTGTAAAAATAAAATAAATTTTCAATTTAGGCAGTGACGAAGAATTTTTGCGTAGAGTTCGTATTGGTAGAACAGAAAGTGAGGGTGGGGACTCTTCTGGGTCCCGTGGAAGTGTTTCTGGGGAAAATAAAATTAAAGGAATTACAAATGGTAAGGAAATAAATTTTGAGATTAAAAAATATTTAAGTTAAAAATTAAAAATGTATTCTTGGTGTAGTGGGAAAATTGTAATTTCCCTTGTGTAGGGGTCGCAGGTTCGAACCCGCTCGTGGAAAATTTTTTTTTCTCAGAAAAAATATTTTTTGGCAAAAAACCAAGAGTACATTACAAAAAATTTGGAAAAGTATTTTTGGTGTAGTGGGAAAATTCTTAGTTTTCATTGTGCAGGGGTCGCGGGTTCGAACCCGCTCGTGGAAAATCTTTTTTATTTTCTTATAAAATATATTTTTTGGTAGAAAAATAAGAAAAGTATATTCCAGAAAGATTTTAAAAATTTTTTAAGTTGAAGAACACAATGAACAATTCGATGGAATTGATGATTTACCAAAATTAGAATCGAAACTACAAAAATTAAAAAATCGAACATTACAAGAAATTGGAAAATCTCTTTCTGCTTATGATTTAAATGTTAATGGAAAAAGGAAATGATTGAAATGCAAAAATTTTTTTATTAATTTCATCAGCTATTTTTAAGGAAAAGAGGATGCAAGTTTTACCAAAAAATTAAATAAAGCTGTATGTGCGGGGTTGGTGTAGTGGGAAAAATTGTGACCTTAGCAAGTAAGGGTCGGGGGTTCGAATCCTGTCGTTCCCAAACTTTTTTCTTTTGAGAAATTTTGATAAATTTTTTGAAAAAATAAATTTCAGAGTCTTAAAAAATTTTTCCTTTTTATTAGGAAGAATTTTCTTGGATTTATTAAGGATTTATTAATATTGACTATCTTATTAATTTAAATTTGTTAACAAAACTTGCACAAAATTTTTTATTAAAAAAATTTTTTTTCAACATCTACAATTTTTATTTGATCTCATTTTCCTTTTGTTGATTCAATTTGATTTTTAAAAACACAAAAACATCTGTGCTCATTTTTGTAAATATATTTTTTCTCTCTTAATTTTCTCTTTGTCTCTCAAAAGCTTTTAGATTGAAAGCCATAAAGAAGGGAGGAGATATTTTTAAATAAAAGTTGGTAGATCAAGTATTTTGATAACTTTTTTTGTATATAAATTTATTTTTTTATTTTTGTGTTCCCTTCTATTTTTACTTGCTTAATACCCCATTTTGTATATTTTCTTTTTTTGCCAAAAAAAAATTTTTTTTCTCCTAAAAAAATTAATTTCTTCCCAATATTCCCCCTTTGACTTTTTTAATGTGTGTACTAATTTTTGTTTTAATTTTATATTAGTAAAAAAATTCTTTTTTTAATTTTTGAATTTATTTTAGTTTTTTAACAAAATTGGGGTAATTTTTGGGATAGCTAAAAATTCGAAAAAAAAAATTTTTTTTATAAAATAAATCAACTCCAAAAATATAAACGAAACTACCCGTTAAAATTAGAGACCGGACCGAGACGAGATCTCGATCGAAAATCTCAGTTATCGAGATCGAGAATTTTACGAGACCTCGATTCTCGTACGACACTCCTAGTCCGGTCTCTAATTAAAAATGAAAAAAATTTTTTGAAAATTATTTTTGGGGCTAAAAAATTTTTTATTCTTAATTAATTAAATTTTCAACAAGCCAATTTACGTATTAAAATAAATAATATTTATTTTTGGTATTTTTAATTGTTTAGCTGCCAATATATTCAATATCTTTTTTTTTTGCAAAAATATAAACAAGCAATATGTGCTATATCCATGCGCGAAAATAATTTTTTTTTGTAAAAATAATTATAACTCTTATAAAAAAATGTGTTTAGGCTCTCCTATAATTAAAATTTAATTACACGTTTTGCTTAGTTTTTGCCTAGTCGGCGCGACAATTTTAGTTAAAGTGATCCTTTTTGCCTTTTTTCTGGTCCCAGCTATGTTCATCTTGAAAAACAAACAAATAATTGTCCATAAAATGATTCAAAATTTAAACAAAATTAAGGCAAATCAACTTAAAATTAAAGCTTTTTGCCTTAATTTTTCTTGAGTTTCGCTTACTTATTTAGCCATAACTTTTTGTAGCAAGTTCTGATCAAATCGATCCTGTTAGATAAAATAATCCTCGAATCAAGAGCTTTCGTTTGGTATATAAATCATTCAAATCAGTTAAGAATCCAAAAAAGTTATGGCCCAAAATATGGCCTCTATTCACTTCATTTTCATGAACTGCGCTCACTTATTTAGCTATAACTTTTTGTAGCATGCTCTGATCAAATCAATCCTGTCAGATAAAATAATCTTCACATTAATAGCTTTCGATTGATATATTGACCATGCAAATCGGTTAAGAAACAAAAAAGTTAAGGCCCAAAATGGGACCCTATTCACTCCATTTTTAAATAAATATGTATTACTTTTTGGCATTAAAAATTAATTTTTGGCGTAATGTTTAAAATTCTAATTTTGGTCATTTAATCTTTTTGCAACATTTCTTTTTGCATTTCTTTTCTTAAAAATTAATTTTTTTCGAGTAATTTTATTTTTAATAATCATATTTTTCTTATAGATTTGTAAGCAATTCTATTTTTATTATAAGACACCTATTTATTATTTAAAATCTTCCACTACTAACGCGTCACAGTTTTTTTATTGTTCTAGATGTATGACATTGACGTAAGTTTTAGTAATTTTTTTTTAATTTATTGGATTGAGGTTTGTTTTTGTTTTCTTAAAATATTAGGAGACTTCTCACTGACAGACAATTTACCGAAAAATTGAAAATTAGGCAAAAATTTACCTGGGTGATCTTTTGTCCTTCGGTAAACTGTCTCTTGTTGGGCAACTTTTATTCCCTACTTCTCTAATAGATCATATTTAACATAGAAATTGGTTTTTTGAGTGGGTTGGGTAGTTATTAAACTGATATTCCCTATAATTTTTAATTGTCCGCAAATCAATTTTTTGTCCGCAAATATTTGCGGACAAAACTAAATTTATACAGAATTGATATTTTTACTTATTTTTAGTTTCTAAACCGGCTGAGTCGTACACTTTGTGAAGCAGTCAATGAACAGGATAGACGTGTTGCTGAAGAGACGCTTTCAAAATTGATTGACTCTAACCAATGTCTGCAACATTGTCTTTTGCTTTTGGAAAGTGGAGAGGTTTTTTTGAATTTTTTAAAAGTATTTTTGTTTTAAAGCAACCATATGCACAAGTTGTTGCTAGTGGAGCGTTGAAGCGCTTGTTAAACAAAAAAGTCAGTTTGAGCCTTCAGGACCGTCTTGAATTAAGTTGGTTTTTTTAAATTTTATTCAACGAGGATTAGAGATCGAGCTGGTCTGGACCAAGACCAGGGGTTTTTTGTTTTAGAGTTCAGGCCCAGGCATTTTTGACCTTCTTGGGTTTTTCCTGGACCTGGGTTTTTCTTTGACTACATGCCCAGGATCCAGCCCAGGTTAATAAATCAAACTCCAGAGGCTAGGAACAGGCCCAGGTTTTTCAAAAAATTCCCATCTCTAGCAAGTATGCCTGTCCAATCTCCACATTTTATAGTGGGTCTAGTTCCTACACATAATTTTTCTACACCTCAGCGTCTTTAAGGGGTTTATTAAAATCCTCGTTTTGTCCAGTGATTAATTTTTGTGCCGATTTAGCCTAAAAATATCCGCAACTATTATTCAAAAAATTCCATAACAATAAATTTTCTCTTTAAAAGGTCGTTATTTGTTGAAATACCTTGTTGACCGTCCTTCTCTTCCTCTCTACATTCAGAACCCTTTGTGTAAATTGTATGCTTATTTGACCAAAATTGGATTGTTGGAGAAAGACCAGACTGGAACATTTCATTTTCAAATGCCGATAGATCAAATTTTGACTTTGGCCAAGGTTTCTTTATTAAATTGAGTCGTACCTCTTTAGATACACCAATATAACTCCGAAAATGGCTCCATAGCAGATTAGACGCAACTGAAAAAATTTCCGCAGTCCGCAATTTTTATTTTATAATCCGCAGTTTTTATAATCCGTCCAGCCCTGTTTTATAGGGAAAAATGGCCAAAATTGGCAAAGCAAATAACATTAATACTCACGATTTAAGTGGGACACATTTAGGATACCCACGTTTTTCTAAATTCGATAGTTCACTGTGGAGAGAGTGCCTGAGCGTTACCTTCTATTTAGATATATCTCATTATTTGAGACTATCCTATAACCCTTATTATTATATAAAAGTGTGGTCCGACTTGTATTTTTAACATTAAGAATTTTTTCATTAAAATTATTTTTTAGGAGCCTACAGCAGAAGGAACTATAGGCTTAAAGTTGTTAAATTCTTTGGTCGAAGAAATGAATTTGGTTTTTATTTTTATTTTATTAATTAGGAAAAAAAATTTTTTTAAGGAGGAAGGCTTTGAATCTGTTAGCAAGCAAAGAAAGATTTCTGGTTCTTTTAGAGATACTCGACTTTTGGATATTTTTATTGTTTCGTTGGATATTCTTAAACAAGCTGCTGAAGCTAAAACTTTGAATGACTCTATGGTATAGTTTAAATTTTTTTACAAGATTTTCTCTATAGTCGCTGGAAATTAGTAAAAAGCCGAGGCCAATGAATTCTCGTTTTTCCTTAATCCCGTCCTAATTTTTTTCTTTTTCCCAATTTCTGGTGGATAAGAGTGGGCGGATTCCCCCTCCCCCGGTTATGAGCCTGATTAAGGATGTTACAATTTGAGAAAATAGACATTTTTAAATAAGCTTTTAAAAATAGAAAAAGTTGTGAATTTAGTTGGTGATGGGTCGATTTAGTCCAAAAAATTCCCTTTTTTCCTCAATTCCCTCCCCAAATTTTCTCCTTTTCCTCATTTTCGGAGGGAAAGGAGTGGAGACTAATGCTGTGAAGGCTAATGTAATCGGGGAATTACACGATCCATTGTCCCACAAGTTTGTTGAGAATCCCGGTTTTTATTTATTTTTTGCTAGGATCTTTGATAGGTTTCTCATCCCTTTTTGTCAATTTTCAGCTTTTATGAAAATTTAAATTTTATTTTTTTTTCAGTTATCATATATCACATTAGCACTTGATCTCTCCTTTGCTTGTACTAATTATGACTTTTCGGGTATTGTAAATGATGAAACTTTGGATGAGGGCAATAATGTACAAATACCTACAAAATGGCGACCAGGTTTTCTTCCAGAATTTTTGCCTGAAATTTTTTTCATTTTTTTTCAGTTTTGGTAGAAAAACAAGTTGTTACAATGTTTTTTGATCTCTACTTTGTTTTGCCTGAACAAATTATTTCTAAAGCTTTTTTAACTTTGGTTTGAAATTTTTTTGAGATTTTTTTTAAATTTATTCTCGTTTAAAGGTCCAATTAGTCTCTATCCGCCGTCTACTCTTTGATGGTGTTGATCGTCTCAAATTTTTGGATTCTTTTATTTGCGGGTTAAAAAGGGTGCTGGAAAGTCCGCAAAAGTTGAGTTATCCGGTTGGTAAAATTTTTTTTTAATTTTTTAAGATTTTTTTTTTTTTAAGATTTTTTTTTAGCCCTTTCGATATTTTTATTATAGTGTTTTTTTCTGTTGTTCTTTTGGTATTAAATTAATTACCCCCTTTTAACTTGTGTTTTGGTGTAATGGATAGTGGGTTGGGTTTGATAATTTTGGGGGAGGAAGGTTCGATTCCTCTAGTGGTCTAATTGCTGTCTGTGGACTTAATTTATTGAAGAAAAATTTTCTTGAATTTTTTACGTGTTTAAAAAAATTTTTTCCATCTCCTTTTGACTTATTCTACTAATTTTTAAAATATTTCATTAATTTTATTTCAATTTTAGGATAATTTCCATCAATTTTGCCGTATTTTAAGCCGTTTAAAGGCCAACTATCAAGTCTCAGAATTAGTTAAATGTGGAGATCAATTCAATAATTTATTGGAATTATTAACAGTATTTACTCAACAAAGTCTTCAAATGTCTCATTTATTTACTCAAAGCAGCATTTTTTATTTAATGTCTTTTTGGAGTAGAATGGCTGGTTCGCTTACTTATGCAAGGGTTGATGTTGATTTGGTTTGTGAAAATTTTTTTTTGAAGATTTTTTTGAGGGGAGGGGGTGGTTCTTTAGGCTAGGAGAATAGTCAAAATTCTCCAAAAAAAATTTTTTTTTAATTAAAAAAATTTTTTTTTTAAAGATTTCGGCTGCTATCCCAAAAGTATGTTCAGCCTTTATCCGTTCGAGAGTATTGCTATCTGAGAATGTTGTTAGGTATTTTTCAAATTAATTTTTATTATTCTAAATATTTTGCCCTTTATGTAAATTCAAATTTTTTACTATTAAAAAATTTTTTTTGTTTGTCCGCAAATAGTGTCCGCAATTTTTAAAATTTTAAAATTAAATTTTTTCTAGAGGAAATATTGAAGACCCTCTCGAAGATTTGGGTTCAGTTAAGCAATTAATGGAGCTTTTTACAGTTATTTCCCGAAGTGACTATAAAACTTCTGTAGAAGAGTTGGTCAGAAATTTTGAAGAAAGTTTGGGTGTTTTGTTTAGACAGGGAGTTAGTAATCAGGTTTTCTTTAAATTTTTAAAATTAAAAATTGTGAATTTAGGATCAATTAATAGCCAGAAAACAATTAATTTGGCTAATTACAATGATGGCTGCTGGTATAAATGGGAAAGGTTCTGCTGGTTATGGGGATGATGAAGATGTGTATGATGGAGAAGTTGTGTTTAGAGTTTGGAAGGTTTTTAATTTTTTTTTGGATTTTTTACAAGGGAACATTCCGAATTGTATGTAAAAATTTTGAAAAATTTTTTGCTTTAATATTAAAAATGAAGGAGACTCTGCCACTCTAAAATACTGAAATTTTGATTAGCTATAACTTTTCAATTTGTGGGTATGGAGGAAAAGTCAAAAACGGCCAATAGGTTATCGACTGCTCTACACGATATTGAAAAAATTTTTTTGAGATTTTTACATACAGTTCGAAATGTTTTCTTGTTAGTATTAAAAGTCCGCAAATATTTTATTTTCTAAAGGACATCTTTCTTCAAACTTTAAATCTTTTTCGACTTCCATCCTTCTGTTTTGACTTTTTTTCCACATTTTATTCACTTTTTAAAAAACGGAAGAGCCCGATCCTGCTCTTTACTAATAAAATTTTTAAGTCCACAACTTGCGGACTGTAATTTTTTTTAATCAAAAATTGTCCACAACTTGCGGACTATATTTGCTGATTTTATTTAAATTCTAAAAATTTCTTTAAAATTTATTTAAAGACAATGCAAATGACTGACCAACGCTTAGAAAGTCAACAACCCGGTGCTGTTGATATTCAATTAGAATTTGCTTATATTTATTTAATGGATGAATTTAGAAGAACTTGTATTACAGACCAAGCAGTACGGGAAAGTAAACTTTATGAAAAACTTGCTCCTTTGGGAATTAACGATGAAGTTGGTGTTTTGAGGTTTTTTGCTCAGAAAATGTAAATAATTTTTTTTAAATTAAATTTTTTTGTTAAATAAATATTAAAATTCCCCAAAAATTATTAAAGAGTGACCGGGAAATCTTTTCATTTTCAAGCCCCTCAACCTTATTAGGTCCTCCAACCATGTTGAACGAAATTTTTTCTTAATTTTTTAACATGTCGAGGTTTGATGTTCAAAAAAAATTTTTTTCGACTTGCTTTTAGGTGTTTTAAAAGTTTGAGTGAGAAATATTCTAATAAAATTCTTACCTTAATTTTTGGAATGAGGAGATTAAGGTAGGAAGTGGAGGGAGGAGATGGGATTTCATTAAGGACCTTTTTCAACTTTTTTCTCAAATTTTGTCTTTAATTAGCCGTTTAAATTATCCAACTTGTACTTTCACAAAAGATATTTACCTTGTGTTTTGATTGATTCTCAAGTTCGTTCCCTAATTAAAACCTTTTAAAAAATAGTGACATTTTGTCCCAATTTTTTAAGGAAAATTATTTCATTTTAAAAATAAAATTTTTTTAAATTTTAGAATAACAAATTTAAAATTTTGGGGAAAAGATGAAAGAATATTAAATTCAACATTAGCTCTTTTAAATGATTTAACTGCTGGTTATTCAAATATTAGACGTTTATTAAAAACACAAGAAATTCAATTATTATTGAGGAATCATGCTGTAAATTTTTAAAATAATTTTTTTAAATAATTTTTTTTTTTAATTTTAAAGGTTTTTGATTTTGTTGCTACCAACGAAGATATTTCTATAATGCGTTCTAGAACAAATTTTTATTCGTCTTTAATGCGTTTAGTTAATATTGAATTGGAGGAAGAGCCAGCCTTTTTTGATGAATTTATGGCTCCGATTACAGGTTTATAAAGAAAATTTTTCAATTTTTTTGGAGGGAGGGGAGGGTTTTATTTTAAAAATTTTGGGAATAAATTTGAAAAATTAATTTTAGGGGTAAAAAATTATTTTTTGAATAAGATGACATTTTATCCCAAATTTCCAATAAAATTGTTTCATGTGTTAAAAATTTATTTTAAATTTTTTTTCAATTTTTTATAGTTTTTTGCTCTTAAAAATTCGAGGGAAAATTTTAAAGATTAATTTTTGAGGCTAGTTTTTTTTTGGAAATATGACATTTTGTCCCAAATTTTTAAAAATTTATTTTCTCTTATAAAAATTAAAAAAAAATATTTTTTTCAGTTAAATTCAAAGAAATTTCTGCAATATTTCAAAATGGCAATATATCCTCTTCTGTTAATGAAACTCAAATTCGAATGGCTGTTATTGGATTTATGCGTGATTTGCGAGGAATTTCTGCATCTTGCACGCGGAAACAATTTTATTTGAATTTTTTGTTGTGGTGGTAAGTTTATTTTTTGTTTTAATCAAATTCTGATTTTTTAAAAATTAAATTCTGATTTTGTTTTTTACTAAAATTCTGAATTTTATTTCTACGTTTTGTTCAGATTAAGTTCTGATTTTGTTTTTATTCAAATTTTAATATGTTTTAAACAAGTTCTGATATTTTAAAGTTAAATTCTAACCTTGTTCTAATCAAATTCTGATCATGTTTTTAACAAATTCTGAATTTTTAATTGTTTTAATTAAATTCTGGCCTTGTTTTAATTAAATTCTGATTTTATTGCCATCGTCGTTTTTGTTCAGATTAAATTCTGATTTTTAAAATTAAATTCTGATTTTGTTATTAAACAAATTCTGATCATGTTTTTATACTAATTCTGAATTTTTAATTGTTTTAATTAAATTCTGACTTTGTTTTAAACAAATTCTGATTTTATTACCATCGTCGTTTTTGTTCAGATTAAATTCTGATTTTTAAAATTAAATTCTGATTTTGTTATTAAACAAATTCTGATCATGTTTTTATACTAATTCTGAATTTTTAATTGTTTTAATTAAATTCTGACTTTGTTTTAAACAAATTCTGATTTTATTACCATCGTCGTTTTTGTTCAGATTAAATTCTGATTTTTAAAATTAAATTCTGATTTTGTTTTTAAACAAATTCTGATCATGTTTTTATACTAATTCTGAATTTTTAATTGTTTTAATTAAATTCTGACTTTGTTTTAAACAAATTCTGATTTTATTACCATCGTCGTTTTTGTTCAGATTAAATTCTGATTTTTAAAATTAAATTCTGATTTTGTTTTTAAACAAATTCTGATCATGTTTTTATACTAATTCTGAATTTTTAATTGTTTTAATTAAATTCTGACTTTGTTTTAAACAAATTCTGATTTTATTACCATCGTCGTTTTTGTTCAGATTAAATTCTGATTTTTAAAATTAAATTCTGATTTTGTTATTAAACAAATTCTGATCATGTTTTTATACTAATTCTGAATTTTTAATTGTTTTAATTAAATTCTGACTTTGTTTTAAACAAATTCTGATTTTATTACCATCGTCGTTTTTGTTCAGATTAAATTCTGATTTTTAAAATTAAATTCTGATTTTGTTATTAAACAAATTCTGATCATGTTTTTATACTAATTCTGAATTTTTAATTGTTTTAATTAAATTCTGACTTTGTTTTAAACAAATTCTGATTTTATTACCATCGTCGTTTTTGTTCAGATTAAATTCTGATTTTTAAAATTAAATTCTGATTTTGTTTTTAAACAAATTCTGATCATGTTTTTATACTAATTCTGAATTTTTAATTGTTTTAATTAAATTCTGACTTTGTTTTAAACAAATTCTGATTTTATTACCATCGTCGTTTTTGTTCAGATTAAATTCTGATTTTTAAAATTAAATTCTGATTTTGTTTTTAAACAAATTCTGATCATGTTTTTATACTAATTCTGAATTTTTAATTGTTTTAATTAAATTCTGATTTTTTTCTTTTTTCAGTTTTTCCAATGGTGATTCAAATGTTTCCAATTTATTCACGGTAATGCAAGAATCAATAAAACTCTGGATTGACAATGCTGATGTTGTTACACCAATTTTAAAATTGTTGGCAGAATTAGTAATGATAGACAATCGAGACTACAATATGATATGCAAAGTTGTATGGCTGTTGTTTTGTTTAGAAATATTGCTAAAGTTATTTGTGAATATGGTGAGTTTGTTTTAATTAAATTCTGGTTTGGTTTTGTATGTTTTTTATTAGATTGTGATTTTTAAAATTAAATCCAGAGGTGTTTGAATTGATTTCTGAAATTGTTTGAAATTGTTTGTTTGTTTTTATTAAATTCTGGTTTAGTTTTATATGTGCTTGTATTAAATTCTGATTTTCAAAATTAAATCCGAAGGTGTATCTTGTTCAGATTAGATTCTGAAATGTTTTTATTGAATTCTGGTTTGGTTTTGTATGTGTTTGAATTAAATTCTGGTTAAGTTCAGATTAAATTCTGAAAATGTTCTACACATGTTCTGAATTTTGTTTGTGTTCTGGTTTTGTTTTTATTAAATTCTGAGATTGTTTAAATTAAATTCTGATTTTTTTCAATAGGTACTAGATTGCTTTCATTACCTCCAGTTCCAAAAGAACACCATTACAAACAACGTATTAAAAACACTGGTGTTTGTTGTCAAATAATTAAAAATGTTTTGGCTGGGAATTATTTACCTTTTGGTGTTTTTTATATTTATGGAGATACTTGTATGACTGACACTTTGGATATTACTTTTAAATTATTTTATAAATTACAAGAAGAAAATTTTTTGGTAATGGACTGCTTTTTTCCTCAGTTTTTAAATTAAAAAATAATTTTTTTTCTAGGTTTATCCTAAATTGACCCAAGCAGTTTATGGTTTTCTAGACATTGTGACTAAGGACTGCACGGTAAAAAATTAAAAAAATTAAAGAAAAATTTTTTTGGAACAAAATTTAATTTTTAATGGCCAGAAAATTTATTTTTTAATTAAGAAAGATTTTTTTCTAATTTTTTTTTGAAGGCATACATTTCAAAAATGGAAGAAATTTATTTTATTGCAATATTTCGAGCTATTCATCGCGGTATTTGTTCTGTAGGTAAGACAATTTTTTACTTGGCAATAGTTTTTTGGTTCCAGGATATGTCAACAACATTTACTAATAATTTGGGAATTAATAATAATTTATCGTCATTTTCATCTTCACCTTTCTCCAATATTTCTTTTGCTGGTGAGGAGTGGGGGCAATTGTTTATATTCACTCATTTTTATTTTCTTTTTTATTTTAATTTCTTTAAAAATCTCTTTAATAATTTCTTTTTATATTTTAATTTCTATTTTTTAAATTTATTTTTTTATTCAAAATTCTTAACTATTAATTTTCTTAATTCTTATTAACAAGGGAAAAGTTTTTAGTTCTGTCCATTTAAGGGGGGATTTTAAAAATCAGAATTTAATTTAAACATAATTAAATCAGAATTTTCTTAAAACAACACATAATTGACGCAACAAAATCAGAATTTAATTAAAACATGAACTGTTAAATAATAATGTTCATAATTTCTTGTTCAGCTTAAACCAGAATTTAATCTGAACATTTTTAAAATTTATTTATTTTCTTTAGAAGTATGGGATGTTTTAATAAAATTCTGAAATTATATATGTTTAAATTAAATTCTGATTTTAAATATAGACCTTTTTTATGCTTAAAATTATTTTTTATTTTTTTATTCAATTAGACACAACAGCAATTTCAACAAGTTGTTCAATTCTTGATCAAGTTATTACTTATGTTTTTGAACAATTAACACAACAACCGGGAACAACAAGTATGATACAATTATATAGGGAGCCAGAAGGTGATAGATGGAGAACGGCTTTTGAAAAACAACCAAATGTTTTGTATGAGGTGGGGGTGTTTTTGAATAGATAATTTATAAAACATGATCAGAATTCTATTCGAACATGTCGGAATTTATTTTGAATAAAACTAGAATTTAATCTGAACATTTTTGGAATTTATTAAAACAAAATCAGAATTTAATCTGAACAAAATTAATAAAACCAGAATTAAATCTGAACTCGACCAGAATTCTATTAAAACAAAATCAGAATTTAATTCAAACATTTTCAGAAATTCTCTATTAATCTTTTTAATATTTAGATGCTTGTTTCAATTCTTTCCCAAATATTGTTTGAAGAAGTAAAATGTCAATGGTCAATGTCTCGTCCACTACTTGGCTTAATTATTTTAACAAGAGAGTCTGGCCGTTTTGATGAATGTAAAAGAGAATTTCTTCGTCAACAACCAGAAAATTATCAATTGGAATTGGATAAGGTAAAAAAAAAATTAATTTTTTAGTCGGGGCTGATTTATAGTAGTATACCCCTCTGGCATCTGAAAGAAAAGCATCCTTATATTAAGTTGGTTAAATTGGGGATATATTTTAAATTGAGTTATATCTTGGGTACATTTCTGTTGGTGCAGTCGAATTAACTTGTCGTCTCTTTAACCCGCCACCTCCTCACATTTGACGTTCTTCTGTACGTCAGCTCAATTTCTTCCCTTAGGGTTCTCCATAGGTAAGAGAAGGTCAATAAAATTTTTTTATTTATATGGGAGTTGACTGCCAAATAAAATTTTAAATTAAATTTTTAATTTTCAAAGGCATTTACTCGCCTTATGGATGGAATAGCCAAAAATGTGACCTTAAAAAATAAAGATAATTTTACTCAAAATCTGAGCACATTTCGTAAAGAGGTAAAATAAAATTTAATTTTTTCCCAAAATTTTTTTCCAAGGTTGATATAATCCTTAGAGGTGGAACTGTTGTTTCTTCTTCTACAGATATTCCGGTAACTACAAGTATAGGGTCTGAACAAGAATATACGGATAATATGACTGATTAAAGGAAGGAATAAATGAGAGGAAGGAGGAAGGAAGTTTTTTTTTAATTATTTATTTTTGAAAAAATAAAATATATCTCATATAAATAAATTTTTTAACAAAAAGTCTTTTAAAAAGACTATAAAATTATTTAAGAAAATGATAATTTTTTCAGACTTACACATAGATACGGATAATATCCCCGGATCTAACTGGTCAATAAAATTTAAAAAAAGCAGGATCCTTTTTATATCCGCGGATTTGGATCAATATGGATAATGTTTTTTTTCAAAAAATCAAACAGATACGGATGGGTACGGGTATGATACTCTAAATCCATGTATATTCATCTCAAAGTCTCCCCCTGCTAAAATCCATGTCTATGTGCAAGTCTGATTTACTTTTTTTTTGTTTTTTTCTGATTCATATAAATTTATTTTTTTTTTGTTGTTTGAATAAAATCTAGAAAGATTTAAAAATTGGAAAGTTTAATTACGATGTGTTTTTTTTTGAAAGTGTAACAAAATTTGGCCAATAAAAATATAAATCATGTTTTACCAGCCTCACTTTGTTTATAATTTTTTGATAAAAAATTTTTTCTTATTTTTTTTTTGTACTTCATATATGTGTTCGTATTTACATAAAATATCTATTTTAATAATATGATAATTTTATTTTTTGTATATTTTTTCAGATGAATTATTTTCCAATTTAAATGTGTTCATGGTAAAATTAAGGCCAACCTCCACACATTTTTCTGTCAGAAATTTAGGGTAAAAAATTTTTATTTTTTTTTCTTAAATTTTTTAAAATTTAAAGTAATTATTTACGAGGACCTGTTATTGGAATTAATTTTGGATTTACAAATTCCTCTGTGTCCATTTTAGAAGACAGAAAAGCAAAGGTTTTTATCTTTTAATTTTTTTAAAAATTGACCGGTTTCTTGACCTTGAATTAAAGGATATCCAAGGAATTTAGAGAGTAAAGAAGGATGACAGGGGATTTGTGGAGATTAAAAGTTTTTGGTGGATTTCGGGTAATAAAGGAATATCAGGGAATTTGGTGAATTTGGAGATACCGTTGGATTAGGAGGGATATCGAGGATTAGGAGGATTTGTGTCAAAAAAATGAGGAACCTGGAAATGCCTTGACTCCGGATCTAGGAAAAAGTTGATCTCTATTAATCTGTTAAATATTTTTAGGTTCTCAAAAATGACGAAGATGCTTTCACTACTCCCTCAGTTGTTGCCTTTACTGAAGATGGGGAATATTTAGTTGGTGCCCCAGCTGTGAGACAAGCTGTTTTGAATAGTCAAAATACAATTTTTGGTATTAAACGATTAATTGGACTCAAATATGAGGATAAACAAGTTCAGGATTTTATGTAAGAAATTTTTCCTATAAATTTAAGAAGTCTATAGTTAACTGATTAGCCATAACCAAATTTTTTTGATACCTGTATGTTATCCCAATTCAATTTTTTACATGAACTCGGCAATATATCCCCTCCAGAAATTTAGTTCGCGGCTTAACTTGATCCTTTTTAATGAATTTGTATAGGAAGGATTCCAAGAGGTCGCAGGATCACCCACGTCTAAGCGTTTATTTACCTCTCGATAGTTTTATAAATTTTTGAATGCGTTGACCTCCTCTCCACATTTTTCTGCCATCCTAGGTTCTTTCACTCCCCTTTTAACCCTCAATTGTTTCTTTTACGGAAGTAAAGCCCTTTCGTTCTAACATAAACATTTTTCTCATTTTGTTTGATGACTCACAAGTAAATTTGCTCCACTTTAAAATTTGTCCTCATAAATATGTTCAAGTGATCATTTGGGGAAAATTTACACATATTTTTCTTTTACAGGAAAACCATCCCATACAAAATTGTAAAATCTTTTAATGGTGATGCTTGTATTGAGATTCAATCAAAGCTTTATTCTCCTTCACAAATTGTTTCCTTTATTTTACTCAAATTGAAGCAGACAGCCGAAAATTATTTAAACAAAAAAATTAGGGAAACAATAATTACAATTCCTGGATATTTTAATGATTCACAAAAACAAGCATTGGAGGAAGCTGGTAAACTTGCGGGAATGAAAATTTTACGGTTTGTTGATGATTCTGCTACTGCAGCTGCAATTGATTGTGATTATGGACGAGGATCACGCGAAATGTTTGTTGTTTTTTATTTAAGTGAAATTCTGGCCCACTTTTCTCTAATTCTCCACTACTTTCCCCATATCCTCCAATTATTTCGATAAACGGGACGAGGGACTTAAATTTCTTGGAAAATGAATTTTGTCTTTAACTTCCCACTCCGAGCTTTAGTGAGGTTTCCTAAAATTAATTTTATTAAAAAATTTCTAGTGCTGTTTGTAACTTAAATGGAGGCATTTTTGAATTTTCCATTTTGAGAGTTCAAGATGAGGCTTATGAAATTTTGTCAACTAATCACAATCCTTTACTAAGTGGCGATGCTTTCAATAATACTATTGTAAATTATTTTGTTTCTGAATTTGAACGAGAAAATGGAATTGATTTGAGCAAGGTTTTTTAAATTAAAAAAAAATTTTAAAAGTTAATTGTTCTTTGTAGTTCAAATCCTGGTCCATTCATTTGTTATCTTTTTTTCCTTCTTTATTGATCTTTTCCCGGTTCCTCCTAAAAAACAAGCGGTTTAAATTTTTTATGGATCCCTGAACATGTCGAAGATTCTCCTTATTTTTACCTAAGGCAGGGAAACTGAAAAAAAGACATGGCAATTTTGGTTATATGCAGAAGAGTCTTCCTATTTTATCTGACACGAGAATTGGCGTTAGTTTAGTTACAATTTTATTTTTTAAGGACCCTGTTGCAATTCAACGCTTGCGTAAAGCTTCTGAAAAGGCAAAATGTCGACTTTCAAGTTGTACACAAACTGAAATTATTCTTCCAAATATTTTTGTTGATACTAATGGACCTCCTAAACATTTTCGAATAAAATTGACACGTTCAAAATTTGAGGAATTGACTGAAAATTTGATACAAAAAATTGAACAACTTGCTCAAAGAACATTAAATGATGCTAAAATGGCAAATCAAGCAGATGATAAGGATTTACAATTAAATGAGGAGGAGGATTTACAATCTACTGGAGTTACCTCAGTTTTGACCATTGGAGGGATGTCTAAAGTACCTAAGGTTTTTTTTTAAATTTTTCAAATTTATTTTTCATTATTTCTCTCCCACTCGCCCCATTTTTTTTCTTTTCCATTTTCTTCAAAAAAATTTTTTGAGGGTCACTCGCCTCTCTGTTTTCCTTTTTTTCTCCAAAAAAGGGAGGGTGGATAATGGAAAGTATATTTTGTTTTGTTTTTTTTTTAATTAATTAAATGTAGATTAGAAATGTTATTGAAGAAATTTTCAAGAAGGAAATATCTGATTCTCAACTTGAAGATGGAGAAATTTCAACTGGAGCCATTTATTTAGGTGTTCTTTTTGGTGATATAAATTATTTGGATGATAGACGAACATCTAAAAATCGAATTTTTACAATGGTATTTTTTATACGCTCATAGGTCCATCTAGCTCATAGGTCCAATCTTGCAAATTTTAATTTTCAATGTCTTTTTTTTTTATTTTTAGGCTTCACAAAAAATGTTTATTGGAGACAGAAAAGCTGTTGGATTACAAAATCTCGCTAAGCATGTTTTTATTTTTATTATTTTTCCAAAGGAAAATTTTTTCTTATAGTTTTGGAGAATTATTACAATTATGATTAAAGAATATTATATTGCATTGCATATTGATATTCGATCAAAAAAAGCAACACGAACATTAGGGTATTTCGTTACACGTTTTTCTGATGATAGAGAATGCTGGCGCGCCATTCTCGATGCTGATAACTAGTTTGAACTTTTTTTTCAATATGCTAACATACTAGGGATCCCTAGGGGTGAGAAATATGACGGGCTAGGGTCGGTTCAACCTGACTTTAAAAATTCGGGTTGTGTTTTGAAAATTTATTGGATCGATTTTTGGCTTGGAAAAAAGACCGAGATTCTTGTTTCGAGTAACCCACGACTTCTTTGCTTTACAATAGGGTAGCACGAGACCGTTTAGAAACCTCGTTTATTGTTCCCTGTGGCGGGTCAAAAAGAAAAGAGAGAAGGAAAAAGTCTGCCACAGGGAAAAATAAACCTCGAATTAAACGGTCTCGTGCTACCCTACTTTACAATATGGATGGCTGTTGAAAAACAGGCTGTACTTTAGCCGGTGGCCCACTCAGAAACGGGTCAAATTATATACCATTCGATTCGTCTCGGTGAGTTGAGTCGAATGGTACCACTCTTTTCTTTGCGGAAATTCCTATGAGCAGAGATATAGGTCCTTAAAAACCGAAAAACAATAGGGGGGACCAAGCACCTTTTTGGAGTGAAAAATTCGAATATGCAAATTATACCTCTTTCGAAAGAGCTCATCGTGTTGAGTCGAATGACACCAAAATCAACGAAATCCGACTTGATCTGGGAATTTTTATAAGTATATCAGGATGGACATACCTAACTGAATTAGGTAACAAGTAAATTTCTTAAGAAAAGGTCGCAAATTCTCAAATTGATTAGTAACTGTTTGAACTTTAGTATATTCGTTTTGTCGCCCCAGTGTCTGCACACTGTTCCATAAGTTTAAGTTACCCCATTTTTTGAAAAATAATTTCGTGAAATAATATGTCATCGAATTGTTGCGGACAAACAAAAGTTTTTTTACCAGAAAAATATTTTTTCCAGTGCTAAACATGGACCTGATTATTATTATGATACTGGTGATCCGGAATACTTATGCAACTATGTTTACAATTTTTTAAAGAATTTTTTGTTTATTAAAAAGAAAAAAGTTTGGACTAAATTAAAGCCTTTTGTTTATAGAATTAATTTACCATCGCCAGAAAAGTATGAAGATCTCCAAAAAATTAAGTTTAGAAGAGTAATAAAAACTCAAAAAAATAAGAGATGGTTAAAATTAAAGAATAAAAAGTATTTTTTATTTAGAGCATATTAGAAAGAAAATTTCTTAAAAAATTTTTGAGGACATGTTTTGAGGACAAAATTTTAAATTTCTATTGTTTAATGGATACCGTTAGCTGTTAACCAAAACTTTATGAAAAAATTGAAACCAAAAAAAAAGAAGGAAAAAAAGCTCAACCTTTGCCTAAAAATTTTTTGTCCGCAAAAATTTTTTTGTCCGCAAATTTTTTTGATAAATAATAACCTTTTGTAATTTCATTATTTTTCATTTATTTTCCTCTTTTAAATTTAAAATATGATTTTTCTTAACTGCCTTAATAAAATTTTTTTATATTTTTTAACTACCTCAATGCTGCCACCATATTTGTTTATTTTTACAAACTTTTATTTGATAAATAATAGTTTTTTAAAATATTTTTTATATATTTTTTAAATATTTTTCAGATAAATTTAAATGTGTTTATGGTAAAATTAAGGCCAACCTCCACACTTTTTTCTGTCAGAAATTTTGGGTAAAAATTTTTTTTTCTTAAAATTTTTTAAAATTTAAAGTAATTATTTACGAGGACCTGTTATTGGAATTAATTTTGGTTTTACAAATTCCTCTGTTGCCATTTTAGAGGGCAGAAAAGCTAAGGTTTTTATCTTTTATTTTTTTTAAAAATTGACCGGTTTCTTGACCTGGAATCAAGGGATATTTAAGGAATTTGGAGGATAAAGAAGAATACCGCGGGATTTGTGTAGGTTAAAAGTTTTTGGTGGATTTTGGGTAATAAAGGAATATCAGGGGATTTAGTGAATTGGGAGGGGTATCGCTGGATTAGGAGGGACATCGAGGATTTGGGGGGTATTAGGAGGAAATAGGGGCATTGGGAGGGTTTTATTTTTATTTTTTATAACACTTAAAATCTCTTGATCTTGACAATGAGTTTAGGAATAATTAAAGTCTTGACTCTATTAAATTTTTAGGTTCTCAAAAATGACGAAGACTCTTTCACTACTCCCTCAGTTGTAGCCTTTATTGAAGACGGGGAATATTTAGTTGGTGCCCCAGCTGTGAGACAAGCTGTTTTGAATAGTCAAAATACAATTTTTGGTATTAAACGATTAATTGGACTCAAATATGATGATGAACAAGTTCAGGATTTTATGTAAGAAAATTTTTCTAAATTTAAAAAGACCTAGTCAATAACCAATTTTTTGATACCTCAGAAATTTAGTTTGCGGCTTACATACAAGGGAACATTTCGAACTGTGACCAAAAATTTTTAAATAAAAATTATACCATCGTATAGAGCGTGGTCGAAAACGTATTGTAGTATCCGGCTTTTCTTCCCCTGACCCCCGTTTCGAAAAGTTATAGGGCTTCAAAGTTTTTAGTGAATTTGTATAGGAAGGGTTCCAAGAGGTCGCAGGATCACCCACGTCTAAGCGTTTACCTCTCGATAGACCTATAAATTTGTGAATGCGTTGACCTCCTCTCCGCATTATTCTGCCATCCTAGGCTCTTTCACTCCCCTTTTAACCATCAATAGTTTCATTTACGGAATAGAAGCCCTCTCGTTCTGGCACTTTCTCATTTTGATGACACATAAAAACAAGTAAATTTGCTCCCCTTTAATTTGTCCTCATAAATATGTCCAAGTACTCGTGTTTGGGATAATTCACAAATTTTTCTTTATAGGAAAACCGTTCCATACAAAATTGTAAAATCTTCTAATGGTGATGCTTGTATTGAGATTCAATCAAAGCTTTATTCTCCTTCACAAATTGTTTCCTTTATTTTACTAAAATTGAAGCAGACAGCCGAAAATTATTTAAATAAAAAAGTTGGGGATGCAATAATTACAATTCCTGGCTATTTTAACGACTCACAAAAACAAGCATTAAAGGAAGCTGGTAAACTTGCGGGAATGAAAATTTTACGGTTTGTTGATGATTCTGCTGCAGCCGCAATTGCTTGTGATTTTGGACGAGGATCACGTGAAATGTTTGTTTTTTTTTTAAGTGAAATTCTGGCCCCCTTTCTCTAATTCCTCCCTATTTTACCCATATCCTCCAATTATTTCGATAAATGGGACGAGGGACTTGGAGCTATCGGAAATTTATTGAGAGATGAATTTTTCGTAAATTTGGAGGCCACTCGTCTTTATTTGACACGTTTAGGGTGAAATAGAACGAAGAACCCTAGATGAGGTTCCCAAAAAATTAATTTTATTAAAAAATTTCTAGTGCTGTTTGTAACTTAAATGGAGGCATTTTTGAATTTTCCATTTTGAGGGTTCAGGATGAGGCTTATGAAATTCTGTCAACTAATCACAATCCTTTACTAAGTGGCGATGCTTTCAATAATGCTATTGTAAATTATTTTGTTTCTGAATTTGAACGAGAAAATGGAATTGATTTGAGCAAGGTTTTTTAAATTAAAAAAAATTTTAAAAGTTAATTGTTCTTTGTAGTTCAAATCCTGGTCCATTCATTTGTTATCTTTTTTTCCTTCTTTATTGATCTTTTCCCGGTTCCTCCTAAAAAACAAGCGGTTTAAATTTTTTATGGATCCCTGAACATGTCGAAGATTCTCCTTATTTTTACCTAAGGCAGGGAAACTGAAAAAAAGACATGGCAATTTTGGTTATATGCAGAAGAGTCTTCCTATTTTATCTGACACGAGAATTGGCGTTAGTTTAGTTACAATTTTATTTTTTAAGGACCCTGTTGCAATTCAACGCTTGCGTAAAGCTTCTGAAAAGGCAAAATGTCGACTTTCAAGTTGTACACAAACTGAAATTATTCTTCCAAATATTTTTGTTGATACTAATGGACCTCCTAAACATTTTCGAATAAAATTGACACGTTCAAAATTTGAGGAATTGACTGAAAATTTGATACAAAAAATTGAACAACTTGCTCAAAGAACATTAAATGATGCTAAAATGGCAAATCAAGCAGATGATAAGGATTTACAATTAAATGAGGAGGAGGAGGATTTACAATCTACTGGAGTTACCTCAGTTTTGACCATTGGAGGGATGTCTAAAGTACCTAAGGTTTTTTTTAAATTTTTCAAATTTATTTTTCATTATTTCTCTCCCACTCGCCCCATTTTTTTTCTTTTCCATTTTCTTCAAAAAAATTTTTTGAGGGTCACTCGCCTCTCTGTTTTCCTTTTTTTCTCCAAAAAAGGGAGGGTGGATAATGGAAAGTATATTTTGTTTTGTTTTTTTTTTAATTAATTAAATGTAGATTAGAAATGTTATTGAAGAAATTTTCAAGAAGGAAATATCTGATTCTCAACTTGAAGATGGAGAAATTTCAACTGGAGCCATTTATTTAGGTGTTCTTTTTGGTGATATAAATTATTTGGATGATAGACGAACATCTAAAAATCGAATTTTTACAATGGTATTTTTTATACGCTCATAGGTCCATCTAGCTCATAGGTCCAATCTTGCAAATTTTAATTTTCAATCTTTTTTTTTTATTTTTAGGCTTCACAAAAAATGTTTATTGGAGACAGAAAAGCTGTTGGATTACAAAATCTCGCTAAGCATGTTTTTATTTTTATTATTTTTCCAAAGGAAAATTTTTTCTTATAGTTTTGGAGAATTATTACAATTATGATTAAAGAATATTATATTGCATTGCATATTGATATTCGATCAAAAAAAGCAACACGAACATTAGGAGTAGTTATCCGTAGGGGACCGTCGCGGCTGTCAATAACTGACCCTTTTCCTTTTGGGGTAAATTATTGCCAGCCGGTCAATTAAAACCTATTAAGAGGGTGTTTTAACCTTTTATCTTGCCGCAATTTGTAATTGTATTAATTTTTATCCCTTTGAAGTTGCCGACAAAAAATAACATAATTATTTACAAATTGTTTTTCCCGCGACGGTGATTTAGTATTTACAATGTAAATACTAATTGTTTTTTGGCGCAAAGCCGCGACCACAATTTTCGCGCAACCCGCGACGGTGATTTTCGCGCAAAATTTTATAGACGACGGTGAAACTCCTTGTAATACAAATTGTTTTTTCAGGACGGTTACCACGAGCGTGAAACTTTCTGAACTTTAATTTAAGTATTTAGTTTGCAGACATTAATTGTTTACCCATTGGTAATTGACATCTTTTTATCTATTTAATGTACCGATAATTTCAAGTACAAATTGATTTTCGCGCAATAATTTTTTAAAATTTTTAAAAATTTTTAAAAATTTTCTTTTAAATAAAAATAAAATTAACTTCTTTAAAAACTCTTTGGTATGCTGGCAAAATGTTTTAATTTAATTACATATTGTTTCATCGATTAAGTATCATATGGTTTCGCGCAAAAATATTTTAAATTAATTAAATTTTTATCCCTTTTGAAGTGACAACAAACCTATCTAATTACTAATTGGTTCCTTAAAAATTAAGAGAAATGGTAAAACTTAAAATTTATAAAAATATAAAAATTAATTTATCAAATAAAATCAACTAAAGTTATTGGTATCTGTATAATAACAATGGCAGATGTGGACAATAAACGAAAAAATAATTGTTAAATAGTAAGAGAATATTTAAAATGAAAATAGGAAAAAGGAAAAAATAGGAAATCGAGCAAATAAAAGTGGGAAAGGGGCAACTTGCCAAAATAATTATAATAATGGCGCGTCATTGAGAATGTTAAATAATTAATGATCAACAAATAAAATGAAAATCGTAATATGCTTTACCTATAAAGCAGAGGTTCAATAATTAGTCTTCTTAACTTATCTAAAGTAAATAAAAATAAAATTTCCCTCCAATTTAAAAGGAAGGCTTAGAGAAAAAATAAAAATGTAAATGAAAAAATGAAGGAGAAGTAATTTAAGAAGTAATTTAAATCCAATTCTTTTAAAATAACATTTTTATGGAAGGAGAGATATTTTTCATTTCTCGAATATGTATATCCAACTGAAAGTCTAGGGAATGGGGATAGCCATATATAGACATGTCTTGAAAAAAGGGGCGTGGCTATCTAAAGTAATTTTTTTGCAAACTTTTTTAAACTAAAAATTAAAATTTTTAAGGTAAAATTAAATTTCCTGCCATTTTCTAAAATCATTCTTAAAATTTTTCCAAAATAATGGCAATCAATATGTCCAACAAAAAAGCTCTCATTGGACAAATTCTCCCCGAAATAGAATTTAATATTACTGCTAACGGCCTAACAATTTCTGCTTCCGAACGTATTTCTACTCCTCGTTTTGTGCCTTTTGACCATGCCGGTCGATGTCGAGAATGTAAAGGATCCGAAGTGGAGCTCGACTTTGTTGTAACAAAAGAAGGGTTGACTTGTTATTGTACTCGAATTAAAACACCCACATTCATACCGTTTGACACCATCCACGATCTTCCAGGCCACTGTTTTTTTAAAGTATTTATTATTAAAATAAAAAATTTTATTTTCTTAAATTAAAGATCAAGAACAAGGGTCGAATCTTCAACATTGAACATGGATCTCCACCATGTGCAGCGACCCCTATTATTAAAAATATTCAGCCCGAGATAAATGAAGTTGAAGTGTCTCCAATAAAACCACCTTCGCCTAAGAAGATAAAACAAGAGATTCCAGCTGATGAAGAATTTGAAAATATTCTTCAGGAATTCTTCGACAACATAGGCTGTACCACTACTAGTTCTACTACTACAGCCACTGTTCCGATAGAAAAAGAAAAGAGTGAAGAAAAAATTACAAAAGAACAAGAAAAAGAAGTTATGGAAAGTCCACCTCATATTGTAAATTTAGATAATATACCGCTTCCTTGATTTGTAAATCCTAATCTTTTTAAATAATTTATTTGTATTATTATTACTTATCAATTTCAATGGAATCAATTAATTTTTCTAGTAAAGAATTAAAATTTAAACTTCCATTCGGTCTAATTATTTCTGGACCAAGTTCCAGTGGAAAGAGTACTTTTCTTCTAAGATTTATTACACAAGCATTGGATTTAATCGATCCACATCCTAAAAGTATTCTCTATTGTTTTGGTGAAATGAGTAATATTGTCCCCGTTCTTCAAAAATCTGGTGTAGGGGTATTCGCTGGTGTGCCACCCGAAGATGTAATTAAAAGACTTCCAAAACCTTCACTTGTTATTCTCGATGATTTATTACTCACTATCGATGAAAAATATTTGTCGGAATTATTTACTAAAAAGTCACACCACCAAAATTTTTCTATAGTATTTGTAACGCAAAACTTATTTGAAAAGAAAATTAAAGTTGCCAGGCAAAATGCTCAGTATATAGTTATTATGCGTTCTCCAAACTCTGTTCTTTCCGTCAGAAACATTGGTGCTCAACTTTTTCCCAAGAAGTTAGATTATTTTCTCGATTCCTATCGGCAAGCAACAAACATTCCTTATGGATACCTATTAATTGATATGCATGCTTCTTCAGATCCTACATTACGTCTTCGTACAAATATTTTTAAAAACGACAACGAAAAAATAATTTTCATTCCTAAAAATGGGGTCTAAATCTCAGTGCAATATTAGTTCACTTATTATGGATAATAAAGACTTTTTAAATTCATTGGCAAAATCAAAATCGGATAACAAACGTCATGGAATGCTTAAACAAGCTAACAGTCAGCAACTTCTTGCTATCGCTGAGATATGTTTGAATATTGTAAAAGCGCGTTATCAACTAACTACTCGCCAACGGAAACGTCTTTTACCCTATGCTGAATTTGTTCGCCGCATGAGTCGTGCCAGAAGTGAGAGGGGAGCAAGAAAAATTATCTCTCAGAAGGGAAGTGGGTTAGGAGGTGTCCTTACAGCTCTTCTTACCCCTATACTTATAGAAATTGGAAGAAAAATTATAAAAAGTGATACCGATACAAATTAACTATTCATTTATATTATCATTATTCATTTTAAAAATTTTAATAAAAATTAAAAAAAAAATATGGCAAATAAATTTATTCTTGTCCCAGAGGATATTTATCGTGGTCTTACTACAAGCGATGTAGGCGAACCAATTCTAGATTTTACTCGTCGTGCTTTAGAAAGATCTAAAAGAAGAAAAGAAAGTGAATCCTCTAAAAATGTTCACTATAATCAAGAGTTGAGGAGATATTTACAATTGAGAAATGAACGCGAAAATAGACCAGTTAAAGTTGAACTAGTTAACAATAAATCTAAAGGCACTATTGTACCCAAAAGTAATTCACAGCGCGCATCGTATATTTCTGCAAATGATGACATAGATAACGACGACAATTGGATTAGTGATAATTCTTTTTCATATTATCCCCAAGAACCCCCTAATCACGCATACAATATTGTCCCTTCTCTTTCTTCATCCTCCATTCCTTCAACAACTAAAAGTGATCAAAATATACAATTAGATCCAAGACCTACATCAAATCAAGCAGTAGAAAGAAATTTGAAAAATAATGGTAAAAGAATTAATATAAAAAGAGAAATAAAAAAGAAAAGGAAACCAAAGAGAAAAACAAATAAAAAATTTTCTCCACCTGAAGATATTTCAGAGCCAAACTCTGTTATAGCATCACAAAATGCACCATTAAGTCCTTCTCCTCCCATACCTCTAGAAGTTTCAAAGAGAGAATTAGACTCAGCTGACTCAGATGTGTTTAAACGTAGAAGAAATAGTGATATTAGACAAGAGAGATTAAAAGAGATTGCGCAAGAAGAGAGAAGAAGAAAAGTATTAGAAAGAAAAAGAGATATTAAAAAATATAAAGTTCCTATAGACCAATCAGCTTTAGCTCAAGCTAGAAAGGATGATGATATCAAAAGGCGTCAAAAACTAAAAAGAAAATTTGTTATCCCCGAAGGAACTACCCTTATCCCTATTAAAAGATTAAGAAGACCTGTTACAAAGAAACAATCAGAAAATGCATCAAAAAGTTGGATTAAAAGATTAGCCGCTGCAAGGATCAAATTAGGAAAAAATAAATGGGCAAACCAAAAGCCTACACAAGAGGATATTAATAAATTTAAACCTACACTTTGGTAATTTTCTAAAAATGGCTAACTTTACAAAACTTCTCGACAGACTTTACAATGATCCTAATTCCCCTTCAGCTTATGCGGGTGTAGATAGTTTATGGAGGGAGGCAAAGAAAACGTTTAAACATATACCAAGAAATGTAATCAAGCATTATTTGGAGGGGCACCGTACCTATACCCTTATGCGCCAAAAGAGGGTGAACTTTAAAAGAAGTAAAACTATTGCAGCAGGTTTTATGACAGATGTACAAGTGGACTTAGCTGATATGCAGTCTCTTTCTAGGCATAATAAAGGCAATCGATATATACTATTAGGAATAGATGTCTTGTCCAAACGAGTCTTCACTGCCCCTTTAAAATCAAAGAGATCAGAAGATATGTTGGAAGCCTTTCGTAATCTTATTAGTCAAATGCCTATGAAACCCCACAGGATATTTTCTGACAAAGGGACTGAATTTAAAAATAGATTACTAAAAGAATATTTTGAAAAAGAAGAAATATCAAAATATGAAGCAACTCATTCTACAGTAAAGGCATCGCTAGCAGAAAGGGCTATTAGAAACTTAAAACAAAGACTTTACCGATATTTCTCTCAAAATCACAAACTTAATTGGATAGATATTTTACCAAAAATTATTGAGGGAATTAATAAATCTTACTGTCGTGTGCATGGAATGCGTCCAATAGATGTGAATTTTAAAAATGCTCAAAAAGTATGGGAGAGAATTTATGGAAATATTTTTTCAACTAAAAATTCCAAGAAACCAAAATTTAAAAAGGATGATTACGTAAGAATTAGTCGGGACAAGGGTCATTTCGAAAAAGGCTATCTACCAAATTGGGGAGATGAAATATTAGAAGTGGAAAAAGTAAAAGATCATGTGAATCCTATATTATATAAATTGCGCGACGATAAAGGGGAAAAATTCAAAGGATCCTTTTATGAAGATGAAATGTCTAGAGTAAGAAAGGATGCAGCAACAGAGTACCGCATAGAAAAAGTTATCCGAAAAAAGAAAAGAGATGATGGAACATATGATATACTTGTTAAATTTATTGGGTACCCAGAAAGAGAATGGATTCACGAATCAGATTTAGTATAAAAGATAAATTATTTTTTCATATTGTATCATTTTAACAAAATTTAATAAAAATGTCAAATAGCTTTTTCGTATTTTTACCAAGTAATGTCCCAGATTATTCATCAAATAAACCAAATAAATTCCGTGTACATTTACCAAAACCACTTTATTTTAATGGGAATTGGGTGTGTGGATTACACAGTATAAGTTATCCTTATTCATGGCCCTCAACTATTGGAACTTTGGATGAGCAATGGTTAAAAATACACTTCACAGACGATTTAGGACAGAAGCATATTCTTCGTATACCAATCCCAGGGGCATCGCATACCAACGTTCAAAAATTATGCGATTTTTTAAATTCGACACTTAAACATCAAATTACTGCAATAGACCATGTTTTCGATCCTGATAGCACGTCAAAAGATATAATTGTTTCCCCTCCAAGATTAGAAAAACGAATAAAAAGAAATGTTCTTTCTTCACCACCACCACTACCAAAAGAGAGTCAAGTATTAAATTACTTTTTTCAAAAATTTTTTAATTACTTTTCTTAGCTATCTTCACCACCAAGAATAGCAGATGTAAAAAAAGAATTAAATATAAGTCAAAAGGTTATTGTTCCTTCCTCCCCTCCAAAATTAGTGGATAAAAATGTTCAAATATTAAATGAAGGAAATAAAAAAATAAAATTGACACAAGACCAACCAAAACAAGAAAAATATGTTGCGCAACCCAATAATGAGGGGAAAATAAAATCTAATGAAAATGTTCCATCTCAAAAACCTTTAAAAACAGATGGTCAGAAAGTGGAAGCAAAGAATGAGAAAAGTCAAATAAAAGGTGAAAAGGTCATTACTACACCAACCCCTACTAAAATTGAAAAAGATAGAAAAGATCCAGAACCGAAATCATTAGAAAAAATAGAAAATGATAGAATTAAGAAAACAATTGTAACACCTGTCATCACTACTCCCTTCTTTTCATTAGGATTAGCTGAAATTGAAGAAGAGGAAAACAATAAAACAAATAAAGAAGAGGAAGAGTTTGAATTTTCCATAGGGGAGGATACTGTGTCGGATAACAATAATTACCTAAGGGGAGGATTTTCTAGTTTTGCTGTATATGCAAATGGTCTTACAGAGAATATGATTATTGGGAATACACTCAGCTCTCTTCTGCGAGTAGTTTCAGTCTCTGGCGCAACACCAGGAGAATATAATGAAAAGATTTATGATACACCCATATATGCCCGTGTCCTACCTAGAGAGATTAATGAGATAGAGATCGAGTTAAGAACCTTAGACAATGGACGATTAGTTCCTTTCGCATACGGAACAGTTTTAATAGTATTGATATTCAAAAAAGTGATAAATTTTTAAAATCCATCCATTTATTGTATTCATTCATTTTTTTTTCATAAATTTAATTTAATAAAAATGGTTCATATTTTATTCGATACTTCTACAGTAGGATATGATGATTTTATTCAAACACCTTTAAATATACAAGAAGGGAGCGGTTTAGAAAACACATATACTTATTTCAAAGGAGCTTCCCCTTTTCAAAGGGGATATGGATTACAAGGTGGTGCGGGAATAGGCGATGTTCTTCGAGGACTTTGGCGCTTTTTTCTTCCTATTGTTCGTCGTGTGGGGACTACTGTATCAGCTGAAGCTTTAAACACGGGGCAGCGTGTGTTAGAAAGAGTAAACCAGGGAGAGAATATCAAAGATGCTCTAACTAGTGAGGGAAAGAAGGGGATAGACACACTACTTGAGAAGGGAGGCATGCCTAAACAATTTGGAAGTGGTGGTGGTCCGAGAAAAAGTATAAAAGATAAAAGAAAGTTTTCCCAGCCAAATCATAAAATCATTATTGGAAAAGTTAACAAAAAACGAGTCAGATCAGACGCATTCGGACTTTATTAATTAAATTAAAAAATTACAAAAATGGCATACCACAAAATAGATAAAGATAGTATTAATTTGATTACAAATGCGTTGGACTTTTTTCAAATTCCTCCCACAAATGTGAGCATTTCTTCAGCAAAAGTTTTTGAAATTCTACCAAGTAACCCCCTTACCGATACACCATATCACTTCAAAATACACTCTAGTCAAAATTATATTGATCTCACAAAATGTTACTTATTTACTGAATTCCGTATAAGAAAAGAAGGGGCAAACGGTACATGGATAAATCTAAGCGAAAACGACATTGTTGCCCCTATCCAATTAATTGGTCACACATTTATTAATAATATGAGAATAAGTATAAATGGAAGAGAAGTTTTCAACTCCAATTCGTTAATGGCCTACAAGTCTTACCTTTCACATGAATTAAGCTTTTCAACAGCGGCAAAAAATTCCCATCTAAATGTTGCGGGGTATTATGGAGACACAGGATTAAACTTACAGGCAGGAATAGGATTTAATTCGAGGAAAGCACGTTTTGGGACAAGCAATACTGCACAGTTTATGGCAAAGATAGATGCAGACCTTTTCAATCAGCCCTTATATTTAATTAATCACTGTGAGATAGATATAGAAATTCTCCCCAATGATTCACGTTTTGTACTAATTGCCCCACCAACAGCAGCAGGAATACCTCAAACAAATCGTTACCATTTCGAAGTAATTAATTGTAAACTATATGTGAAGAAAGTTGATATAATGGATGGGTTAGCTCTCGATATAGCAAAAAAGTTGGATATTAGGCCCGCAAGATATGCCATAAGGAAGACAATGATGAAACCCTTATTTATTAGTCAAGGTCGCTACGAGTTCAATGCAAATTTATTTATGGATCAGATTCCTAGAAGGATAATACTTGGGTTAGTCTCAAATAATGACTACGTGGGAGCTATCGACAGAAGTCCTTTTAATTTTCAATCCTTCAATATAAAAGAAATTAGTATAATTGCAAACGGTCGAAGTTACCCCCAGGCTCCTTATGACTTGGATTTCCCCAATGGAAAATTCGCGCGTGCTTTTAATGATATGAATGAGGCTATAGGTTTTTCAAATTCCCTGGAAAGCAACGGAATAACTTTTGAGCAATATGCCTACACGCATTGCATCTTTGTATTTAACCTTACAAATAGTGGCGAGGATCAAAGTGGACTTTTTGATTTAATTAAAAATGGCACAACAGCTGTTAATATAAAATTTAGCCGACCAATTCCAGAGGGAGGGGTAATGCTTATAGTGATGGGTGAAGCTGACTCACTTATAATGCTCGATAAGAATAGAACGATTACCAGTGATACAACTATTTGAATTATCATTTCTTTTATTATCTTTTCATTCACTCTTTTTTCAAATTGTATTTTTTTTTAATTACAGAAATAAAAATGTTTTCTAAAAAAGCTTCTTTTATTATTTTAATATTAAGAATTTTCCTTCCCATATGTGGATTAACTGTTGAAGAAGGGGTTAATATCAAAGAATTGCCCGAGTATCGCGAATATTTAAGACAAGTAGCTTACAGACATATAATTTTAACAACAACTCAGGCTTTGCCAAGGAAATCTGCTATTGGTCCCTTTGCTAATTTTCCCTCTATACAGTTATGTAAGGATGCACCCTCATCAAGTGAAAATTACTATACCCATGTCTATTGTTGGGTAATGCTCCTTCTTTATGCTTTGCTAGTGCTTAGTTTAATTATTTATCAATTACGCTCATTTGTTTGGTTAGGGAATACGATCCCTTCGAGAAAAAATAAAAAAGAAAATAAAGAAATAGAACTTAAAATATTAGATGAACAGTATACAGATTACAAAAATAATGGTATCAAATCCACAAACGAATCAAGTGTTCAAAGGGTGTCTATCGTGTGACCAACTTCCCGACTACTCTTCAATACAATACCCTTCAGCATTTATTTTAAACTTGGACCCCCAAAATTTAGAAGGATCTCACTGGGTGGCAATATATGCAGAAGGAAAGGAAAGAACAATTAATTATTTCGATAGCTTAACTCTTTTTAATATTCAAAAACCCAAAGATGGATGTAAAATTAATAATTTCCTACGTCATTTTCCATATATACTTAGAAATTGTAAACCTTACCAATCCCCCTTAGCCAAAACATGTGCCCACCACTGTATATGTTTTATGTTTTTCCTTTCTCAAAATTGTACATTTAATGAATATATTAATATGTTAGACAGAGAAACTAATCCAGATTTATTTGTTAAAAAATTTGTAGATAAAATGATTAAATATTTTTTTTTTGCTCTTCCATTTATTACCAAGGAAATGCCTACATATAGTAAAAGGATATGCAGCCGCATCCAAATGCCATACGATAATTGGTCATTAAGAGGGCGTGGCTTAAAACGAAAATAAGAGTAACATGTAACGAAAAAATATTCTCAGTAAAGAAACATCATCATTTTAATTTTATTCGACAATTTTTATTTATATATTTTAAAAATTTTTTTTATTAATAATGAACCGATTTACCCCTCTTTATTTCCTTCAAACATTACACAATTTTCCCTCGTATTTTTCTTTTTTCTTCCCTAAATCTTTTAATATATATAGAATTTTACATCTATCCATAGGATTAATCTATCCACATGAATAATGATATCTATCCATAGGAATAAGATCATACATATCAATTCTTATTCACTAAAATCATTACTAAAATTTCTATGCATAGAATAAGGTCATATAAATTAATTTCCCTTCTATTAAAATTTTTAGTTAAGTTTATTTTTTCTAAAAATTCTCAAGAAAATAAAAATCTTGGTACCTCATTCCCTTTTTGCTACGTGAAATGATTTCTATGGTGTAAAAAATTTTTTATAATTAGCAACTAATTTCCTGCGTTTTATAATATTCATTCCTTATATTTCATAAAATTTCTAGAATTTGGAAAAAATCGATAATTTGCAATAAATTCTCTATTTAAAATTTTCCCATAATAATCCTACCTGCTCTTTCTCCTTTAGCACTCACCTCCATCTTTAGGACCCTCCTTTACCCTTTAGAAATCATTTCAATCGAAACTTTTTATCCCGTTCATAAATAGTTTCCATCAATTTTCAACATTCATTCATCAATTTTTATAAAATTTTCCAAATTTTAGAAAAAATCAATAACTGTTTATTTTTCTAAATAATTCTCAAGAAAAAAAATCTTGTTACTCACTCCCTTTTTGCTATATGAAATGATTTCTATGGGATAAAAAATTTTTATAAAATAATTTCCTGGTTTTATAACATTTATTCCTTATTTTCATAAAATTTTCAGAATTTAGACAAAATCGATAATTTGCAATAAATTCTCTGCTTAAAATTTTCCCAGAATTAAAATCCTGCCAACTCTTTCTACTCTAGTATCGACTTCCATCGTTAGTCCCTCCATTCCCCTTTAGAAATCATTTCATTGTGCAGAAACTTTTTATACCGTTTATAAATAATTTCCATCATTTTTCAACATTCATTCATCAATTTTCATAAAATTTCCAAACATAGAAAAAATCAATAATATTATTCTCTTCTTTTTAATTAAATAATATAATTACAGATTTAGAATCATAATTTTAAATATCTCGATTTTCACTTATTATTAATAATGAGTCCTCCACCAACCAAACGTGCAAAGCTTTCATCGGAAAATTCTCGCGCATTTTTTATTGAAAATATTCTTTCTTCAATTATTTCTTCACAAAATTCAATTGATTTACCTCAAGTCGGCCAAGGACATCCAGAAAAATACGTCACAAAATTGGAACAACAAGTTATTCACAATAGAAAATTCCGCTACACTAAATGCCACACGAAATTCCAAATTAAGGATGTCCCCGCAGACCCCGAAGGGCTGCTCGCTGGTATATTCCATCATTGTATTGACACAGCAATTGAAGAAAGTCGTGAGAAGGGATATGAGGCAGATCATTTAGGATGTATTATTAGCAGCGAATTACTTGAACATGATGTATGGACCCCTATTAGACAACTTAATGACAACACTGTCGATTCAATTTTAAATCAGTTCCTAAAAGTTGGTCAAAGTAAAAAACAACAAGGAACAACACTGTGGGGAAAACCCTTTGATGTAAAAATAACTACACTTGATATGAAAAATTTACCAGAAAGACAAAAAACACTTGGAGGTCGAAAAAACGCTACTACACATCACCGAATTAATAATCAATGTTTGATTAAGGTAGGATAATAAAAGTATAATTTAAATATAAAATATCCTTTAGATCAATAACATTGACGGCAAAAATCATTGCCTTTTCTTTGCATTACAAGCAACTCTTGTTAGCAACATAGGAGAACTTTCCCGCTCCCAATTTTACAATTACTTACATGGTCGTTATGGATCTAGAAATAAATTTAAGAAGGAAACCTACGAGTTAATTAAAGAAGTTGGAGCTACATTTGGTTTAAAAGAATATGCGGCAGAGGACTGGGTTGGTCCAGTTGTTGATTATTGGAACAACAAATATAATGGAAAATTTACATTCAAAGTCTTTATTTTTGGATCATCTGGGAATTACAAGCCAAAGTATAAATATGGCCCAGAAATTTATGATACGCCGATAATTCTTTATTACGACAACAAGCATTTTGATGGTGTTCAAAAAGTTGGGAATATATTTGGTCAGCCTTATTGTCTTTCATGTGAAGTGGTTTACAGTCATCCTCAAGCCCACAGTACTAAATGTTGTTCCCGCTGCTTAAAATGTTCTCAAATTGGTCCAAATTTCCCTTGCAAAAAAGAAAATTTTTACAGGTAGCCTTATCTAGTTCTTATCAATAAATTTTTAATTATTCAGAAAATGCAAAGATTGTTGCAAAGTATTTGAAAATATCGATTGCTTCTTACATCATTTAAATAGCGGATTTTGCAAAAATTCTAAGCAATGTGATAAATGTGGTGAAATTTACAACTTTTATGACAACAACAAAAATGGTCGCAAAGGGCATGTCTGTTTTGAAAAATATTGCGGGAAATGCGGGGATTACCATGATCCAAAAAGAGGATGCTACATAAGACCACTAAAACCCAAGCAACGAGATCCATATCGATTAGTGGCATTTGACTTAGAGACAATGCAGCACAAAATTACAAATCCAGCTAAACAACAGAGAATTCACGAGACCAACTTTATTGCAGCAAAGATAGTATGCCCGAAATGTATTACAACAGGGGAATGGAAACAAAGTTTAAAAAATAAAATTTGCAAAGTCTGCGGCCCCCACCGCACTATTACATTTTCACAACAGCCTTACAACGATACAAATACAGATCACAAAATTATTTCACAAAATCCTCTAGAAGCTTTTGCCCTATGGATATTATACGACCTTCCAAACAACTACGACACATACGTCTACTCCCACTTTGGTGGACGTTTCGATATGGTTCTCGTCTTTGAAAAATTATACAACCAAAATTTAAATCCTGAATTAATTATGAAAGGCAACAAACTTTATGAAATGAAAGTAGCGAAGCGACCAAATTCGAATCCAAACATTGTATTTCGTGACTCCTATAATTTAATGCCTATGGCTCTAGCAGCATTGGTCCCAACATTTGGCTTAGAAGTAGAAGACAAGCCATTTTTCCCGCATTTATCAAACCGACCAGAGAACTATGGAAAAAGAATATTCCCAACAAAAGAAGATTATTTGGCTGATGGAATGATGCCCGCCAAAAGAAGAGAATTTGATATTTGGTATGAAGAAAATAAAAACACTCCCTTCCTGTTGGATGAAGCGCTGGCAAGCTACTGTACTAATGATGTTGAAATATTAATGTGTGCGCTTATCGCCTTTAGAAATGAATTTTTTGAAACAACAAAGAGAGCATCTCACAATGGAATTGATGCTTTGAGGGAGTGTATGACTATTGCAAGTGCGTGTATGAAGCATTTCCGCACCAATCATTTAGAAAAGGAACATCTGGCAATAGTCCCTGAAAGAGGATATGAAAATGTGGATAACCAAAGTCTTTTAGCATTGAAGTTCTTCCAGTGGTACAGAGAGGAAAACAACGTAGAAATTCAAACAGCACACTGGAAAGGTGAAAAGGTGATTGGAAAATATAAATTAGATGGGTGGATAGAAGAAGAACAGTTGGGAATAGAAGTTAATGGGTGCGCCTGGCATGGATGTAAAGATTGTTATCCACGTGACAACATGATTTTACCTAATGGTCTTACAGCAGGAAAGAAACGACAAAAGGATAAAGAAAGAATGGAATATATTTTGACCCATGTAAAAGAAGTTAAAGTTTTTTGGCAATGTGAAATAGAAAAGATGTTAAGAAGAGATAGGGATATGAAGAAGAAATTTGATAATTATTTGGATGAAGGTCCTTTGGAAATTAGAGATTGCTTTTTTGGAGGGCGCACAGGACCGTTGAAACTTTTCCATATGACCAAAGAAGGAGAAAAAATATCCTATTACGATGTAACTTCGCTTTACCCATTCACCAATTTTATTACAAACTACCCTATTGGACACCCTATTGTCCACAATTTAAATGAAGAAGTTAATTGGTCGTCATCATCAGACAACAAATTTCCTTTGGCACTTTTAAAAGTATTTGTAATTCCACCAAGAAATATTGATATTCCTATTCTTCCTGTGAAATTAGACGAAGAAAGACTACTTTTCCCGCTGTGTGCAAAATGTGCCAAAATGTACCCAAATGGAGGAAGAAATGAATTTTATAATTGTCAACATAGTGATAGACAACGAGGATGGGTCAGCACGTGCACATCCATTGAATTAAATGCAGCATTGGACGAAGGATATATTGTCACCAAAATATATCGTGTATTAGAATATAAACAGTCAGACAACGAGCTTTTCCGTCCATACATGCGGGAATTTCTTGCCCATAAAATCCACGCTTCCGGTTTTGATGAAAAGATAAGAGGAAATAGTGAAGAAGAAGAGAAATTTGTGAAAGAATGTTGGGAAATGTTTGGAATGAAGATAGAAAGGGAAAAGATGGTACCAAATAAAGGAAAGAGGGCAATTGCAAAACTGGCTGTAAATAACCTTTGGGGGCGTTTTTCACTAAGAAATCAGGGATTTACTCAAACTCACATCACCGACGATCTAGCTGAACTCGGGGAATACATTCACAACAATTCAATAGAAGTTGCAGCAATTGAAGAATTAAACAGTGAAACATTGATGATACGCTATTCAAAGAAGAAGGAATGGATAGAAGAACATGATAGCTCAAATGTGGTGATTTCGTTATGGACAACCTCCGCCGCACGCTTGCACCTCCTGAAGTTGATGCAAAAAGTGGTACGAACACCTGGGTGTTCACTACTTTACACTGGTATTTTTTCTTAATCTTTATTCAAAATTTATTTTTATTCTTCAGACACCGACTCTTTGATTTTCGCCTACCCCGAGGACAACAATCCACTAGAACTCGGGCCACATCTTGGCGACCTGACAGACGAATACCCACAGCACGAAATTCTTGAATATTGCAGTGGTGGCGCAAAACAATATGGATTGAAATTGAGAAGAAAGAATGGAAATGACGACTATGAATATGTTCTAAAGGTGAGGGGAATGACACTTAATTATGACGTTATGAATAACCAAAATCTAAGATATGAAACTTTTAAAGATACTGTTATTAATTTTGTTAAGAATGGTGATCGTGACCCTATATGTGTAATCTACCCCAACTTTTTACGCCCTTCTGTTGTAAATAGTTCTGTTACTTCACAACCCTTTCATAAAATGTATAAGCCTTTTGTCGGCAAGGGCATCATTCGCCCGAGCGATTTCTCTGTATTAAATTTTGGCTATGTATCACAATAATCTTTAATTTTTATATTGTATTCTCTATCTATTTTACCTTATATTGTCTCTATCTATTTTGAATTATATTTTTATTTACTATTTTTCTTAGCGATTTATTCTATTGTTTAACTTTATTTAAAAAATTTTTCGAATATTTCATAATATTTATTTATTTTTAAATAAAAATTTTACAAATGGAAAATACTTTTTTGAAAAAATTAAGGAATAGAAAATACTTTTTTGAAAAAATTAAGGAATGGAAAATACTTTTTTGAAAAAATTAAGGAATCGAAAATACCTATTTTAGGGGTAAAAACACATAATTAGTGAATAGAAGATACTATTTTGAAAAAATTAAGGATTAGAAGATACTATTTCGAAAAAATTAAGGAAGAGAAGATACTATTTTGAAAAAATTAAGAAATAGAAGATAAAAATTAAATTTAAGAAATCAAAATTAAGAAAAAGGAAATACTATTATGAAAAAATTAACAAGTGGAAGATATCAATTTTAGGGGTAAAAAAGCATAATTAGCGAAGAGAAGATACAATTTTGAAAAAATTAAGGAAAAGAAGATGAATTTTACTGTATTTTGTGTTTTTTAGTAAAAAATAGGCAAAAAGTGGTAAAAAATGCATAAATGCACGTGTTTTACATGCGCATGTTTTTTGTATGCGCGTGTTTTGCATGCGCGAACCTTGTGGATATAATCTAAGCCATTGATTAATACTAGTCTTATCCGAGTTGAAATCGAGAAGAAAAATGGAAACCAGCAAGAAGTATAAATTTTAACCATACCTAAACTTAACCATATATATTTAAAAAATTTATAAGTATAGAACCTATTTTTGTATACTATTTACACCGCATTTAAGGAAAATATAAATAATAATAAAAAAATATATATAATAATACCTTATGACTTTTCATAAAAATATAAACTTCAAGTTGGCAAGGTATCTTACACCTATAGATTAATTACCTAACTCTTGATTAGCTAACTTAGTTAACAATGTTGCCTTAATTATGTTATTGTATCATTACACGTTAGTCCAATAAATCTTCAAAATTTCATAATATTTATTTATTTTTAAATAAAAATTAACAATTGGAAAATACTTTTTTGAAAAAATTAAGGAATGGAAAATACTTTTTTGAAAAAATTAAGGAATGGAAGCTATCGATTTTAGGGGTAAAAACACATAATTAGTGAATAGAAGATACAATTTTAAAAAAATTAGTGATTAGAAGATACTATTTTGAAAAAATTAAGGAAAAGAAGATACAAATTTAATTTTAGAAAGCAAAATTAAGAAAAGGGAAATACTATTTTGAAAAAATTAACAATTGGAAGATATCGATTTTAGGGGTAAAAAAGCATAATTAGTGGATAGAAGATACAATTTTGAAAAAATTAAAGAAAAAAAGATAAAATTTAATGTTTTTTGGTGTTTTTTAGTAAAAAATAGACAAAAAAGTGGTAAAAATGTATATATGCGCGTGTATATTGTATGCGCGTGTATTTCCTACGTGTATAAAATCACCATCCTTGCATGTATTCAAAATCATCTACCGATTGACTAAATTTTCTTCCTTCATAACAAAGATTATCATCGTAGTCGGAAAGAGGTACAGGTGATGTTACATCAAAATCTTTTTCAGATTGAACAGTATACAGATTACAAAAATAATGGTATCAAATCCACAAACGAATCAAGTGTTCAAAGGGTGTCTATCGTGTGACCAACTTCCCGACTACTCTTCAATACAATACCCTTCAGCATTTATTTTAAACTTGGACCCCCAAAATTTAGAAGGATCTCACTGGGTGGCAATATATGCAGAAGGAAAGGAAAGAACAATTAATTATTTCGATAGCTTAACTCTTTTTAATATTCAAAAACCCAAAGATGGATGTAAAATTAATAATTTCCTACGTCATTTTCCATATATACTTAGAAATTGTAAACCTTACCAATCCCCCTTAGCCAAAACATGTGCCCACCACTGTATATGTTTTATATTTTTCCTTTCTCAAAATTGTACATTTAATGAATATATTAATATGTTAGACAGAGAAACTAATCCAGATTTATTTGTTAAAAAATTTGTAGATAAAATGATTAAATATTTTTTTTTTGCTCTTCCATTTATTACCAAGGAAATGCCTACATATAGTAAAAGGATATGCAGCCGCATCCAAATGCCATACGATAATTGGTCATTAAGAGGGCGTGGCTTAAAACGAAAATAAGAGTAACATGTAACGAAAAAATATTCTCAGTAAAGAAACATCATCATTTTAATTTTATTCGACAATTT
The DNA here is from genome assembly GCA_963681835.1 of Meloidogyne enterolobii. Lineage (NCBI taxonomy): Eukaryota > Metazoa > Nematoda > Chromadorea > Rhabditida > Meloidogynidae > Meloidogyne > Meloidogyne enterolobii. The sequence continues at coordinate 4,423,878 of CAVMJV010000004.1, read as the reverse complement.
TTATTTATATATTTTAAAAATTTTTTTTATTAATAATGAACCGATTTACCCCTCTTTATTTCCTTCAAACATTACACAATTTTCCCTCGTATTTTTCTTTTTTCTTCCCTAAATCTTTTAATATATATAGAATTTTACATCTATCCATAGGATTAATCTATCCACATGAATAATGATATCTATCCATAGGAATAAGATCATACATATCAATTCTTATTCACTAAAATCATTACTAAAATTTCTATGCATAGAATAAGGTCATATAAATTAATTTCCCTTCTATTAAAATTTTTAGTTAAGTTTATTTTTTCTAAAAATTCTCAAGAAAATAAAAATCTTGGTACCTCATTCCCTTTTTGCTACGTGAAATGATTTCTATGGTGTAAAAAATTTTTTATAATTAGCAACTAATTTCCTGCGTTTTATAATATTCATTCCTTATATTTCATAAAATTTCTAGAATTTGGAAAAAATCGATAATTTGCAATAAATTCTCTATTTAAAATTTTCCCATAATAATCCTACCTGCTCTTTCTCCTTTAGCACTCACCTCCATCTTTAGGACCCTCCTTTACCCTTTAGAAATCATTTCAATCGAAACTTTTTATCCCGTTCATAAATAGTTTCCATCAATTTTCAACATTCATTCATCAATTTTTATAAAATTTTCCAAATTTTAGAAAAAATCAATAACTGTTTATTTTTCTAAATAATTCTCAAGAAAAAAAATCTTGTTACTCACTCCCTTTTTGCTATATGAAATGATTTCTATGGGATAAAAAATTTTTATAAAATAATTTCCTGGTTTTATAACATTTATTCCTTATTTTCATAAAATTTTCAGAATTTAGACAAAATCGATAATTTGCAATAAATTCTCTGCTTAAAATTTTCCCAGAATTAAAATCCTGCCAACTCTTTCTACTCTAGTATCGACTTCCATCGTTAGTCCCTCCATTCCCCTTTAGAAATCATTTCATTGTGCAGAAACTTTTTATACCGTTTATAAATAATTTCCATCATTTTTCAACATTCATTCATCAATTTTCATAAAATTTCCAAACATAGAAAAAATCAATAATATTATTCTCTTCTTTTTAATTAAATAATATAATTACAGATTTAGAATCATAATTTTAAATATCTCGATTTTCACTTATTATTAATAATGAGTCCTCCACCAACCAAACGTGCAAAGCTTTCATCGGAAAATTCTCGCGCATTTTTTATTGAAAATATTCTTTCTTCAATTATTTCTTCACAAAATTCAATTGATTTACCTCAAGTCGGCCAAGGACATCCAGAAAAATACGTCACAAAATTGGAACAACAAGTTATTCACAATAGAAAATTCCGCTACACTAAATGCCACACGAAATTCCAAATTAAGGATGTCCCCGCAGACCCCGAAGGGCTGCTCGCTGGTATATTCCATCATTGTATTGACACAGCAATTGAAGAAAGTCGTGAGAAGGGATATGAGGCAGATCATTTAGGATGTATTATTAGCAGCGAATTACTTGAACATGATGTATGGACCCCTATTAGACAACTTAATGACAACACTGTCGATTCAATTTTAAATCAGTTCCTAAAAGTTGGTCAAAGTAAAAAACAACAAGGAACAACACTGTGGGGAAAACCCTTTGATGTAAAAATAACTACACTTGATATGAAAAATTTACCAGAAAGACAAAAAACACTTGGAGGTCGAAAAAACGCTACTACACATCACCGAATTAATAATCAATGTTTGATTAAGGTAGGATAATAAAAGTATAATTTAAATATAAAATATCCTTTAGATCAATAACATTGACGGCAAAAATCATTGCCTTTTCTTTGCATTACAAGCAACTCTTGTTAGCAACATAGGAGAACTTTCCCGCTCCCAATTTTACAATTACTTACATGGTCGTTATGGATCTAGAAATAAATTTAAGAAGGAAACCTACGAGTTAATTAAAGAAGTTGGAGCTACATTTGGTTTAAAAGAATATGCGGCAGAGGACTGGGTTGGTCCAGTTGTTGATTATTGGAACAACAAATATAATGGAAAATTTACATTCAAAGTCTTTATTTTTGGATCATCTGGGAATTACAAGCCAAAGTATAAATATGGCCCAGAAATTTATGATACGCCGATAATTCTTTATTACGACAACAAGCATTTTGATGGTGTTCAAAAAGTTGGGAATATATTTGGTCAGCCTTATTGTCTTTCATGTGAAGTGGTTTACAGTCATCCTCAAGCCCACAGTACTAAATGTTGTTCCCGCTGCTTAAAATGTTCTCAAATTGGTCCAAATTTCCCTTGCAAAAAAGAAAATTTTTACAGGTAGCCTTATCTAGTTCTTATCAATAAATTTTTAATTATTCAGAAAATGCAAAGATTGTTGCAAAGTATTTGAAAATATCGATTGCTTCTTACATCATTTAAATAGCGGATTTTGCAAAAATTCTAAGCAATGTGATAAATGTGGTGAAATTTACAACTTTTATGACAACAACAAAAATGGTCGCAAAGGGCATGTCTGTTTTGAAAAATATTGCGGGAAATGCGGGGATTACCATGATCCAAAAAGAGGATGCTACATAAGACCACTAAAACCCAAGCAACGAGATCCATATCGATTAGTGGCATTTGACTTAGAGACAATGCAGCACAAAATTACAAATCCAGCTAAACAACAGAGAATTCACGAGACCAACTTTATTGCAGCAAAGATAGTATGCCCGAAATGTATTACAACAGGGGAATGGAAACAAAGTTTAAAAAATAAAATTTGCAAAGTCTGCGGCCCCCACCGCACTATTACATTTTCACAACAGCCTTACAACGATACAAATACAGATCACAAAATTATTTCACAAAATCCTCTAGAAGCTTTTGCCCTATGGATATTATACGACCTTCCAAACAACTACGACACATACGTCTACTCCCACTTTGGTGGACGTTTCGATATGGTTCTCGTCTTTGAAAAATTATACAACCAAAATTTAAATCCTGAATTAATTATGAAAGGCAACAAACTTTATGAAATGAAAGTAGCGAAGCGACCAAATTCGAATCCAAACATTGTATTTCGTGACTCCTATAATTTAATGCCTATGGCTCTAGCAGCATTGGTCCCAACATTTGGCTTAGAAGTAGAAGACAAGCCATTTTTCCCGCATTTATCAAACCGACCAGAGAACTATGGAAAAAGAATATTCCCAACAAAAGAAGATTATTTGGCTGATGGAATGATGCCCGCCAAAAGAAGAGAATTTGATATTTGGTATGAAGAAAATAAAAACACTCCCTTCCTGTTGGATGAAGCGCTGGCAAGCTACTGTACTAATGATGTTGAAATATTAATGTGTGCGCTTATCGCCTTTAGAAATGAATTTTTTGAAACAACAAAGAGAGCATCTCACAATGGAATTGATGCTTTGAGGGAGTGTATGACTATTGCAAGTGCGTGTATGAAGCATTTCCGCACCAATCATTTAGAAAAGGAACATCTGGCAATAGTCCCTGAAAGAGGATATGAAAATGTGGATAACCAAAGTCTTTTAGCATTGAAGTTCTTCCAGTGGTACAGAGAGGAAAACAACGTAGAAATTCAAACAGCACACTGGAAAGGTGAAAAGGTGATTGGAAAATATAAATTAGATGGGTGGATAGAAGAAGAACAGTTGGGAATAGAAGTTAATGGGTGCGCCTGGCATGGATGTAAAGATTGTTATCCACGTGACAACATGATTTTACCTAATGGTCTTACAGCAGGAAAGAAACGACAAAAGGATAAAGAAAGAATGGAATATATTTTGACCCATGTAAAAGAAGTTAAAGTTTTTTGGCAATGTGAAATAGAAAAGATGTTAAGAAGAGATAGGGATATGAAGAAGAAATTTGATAATTATTTGGATGAAGGTCCTTTGGAAATTAGAGATTGCTTTTTTGGAGGGCGCACAGGACCGTTGAAACTTTTCCATATGACCAAAGAAGGAGAAAAAATATCCTATTACGATGTAACTTCGCTTTACCCATTCACCAATTTTATTACAAACTACCCTATTGGACACCCTATTGTCCACAATTTAAATGAAGAAGTTAATTGGTCGTCATCATCAGACAACAAATTTCCTTTGGCACTTTTAAAAGTATTTGTAATTCCACCAAGAAATATTGATATTCCTATTCTTCCTGTGAAATTAGACGAAGAAAGACTACTTTTCCCGCTGTGTGCAAAATGTGCCAAAATGTACCCAAATGGAGGAAGAAATGAATTTTATAATTGTCAACATAGTGATAGACAACGAGGATGGGTCAGCACGTGCACATCCATTGAATTAAATGCAGCATTGGACGAAGGATATATTGTCACCAAAATATATCGTGTATTAGAATATAAACAGTCAGACAACGAGCTTTTCCGTCCATACATGCGGGAATTTCTTGCCCATAAAATCCACGCTTCCGGTTTTGATGAAAAGATAAGAGGAAATAGTGAAGAAGAAGAGAAATTTGTGAAAGAATGTTGGGAAATGTTTGGAATGAAGATAGAAAGGGAAAAGATGGTACCAAATAAAGGAAAGAGGGCAATTGCAAAACTGGCTGTAAATAACCTTTGGGGGCGTTTTTCACTAAGAAATCAGGGATTTACTCAAACTCACATCACCGACGATCTAGCTGAACTCGGGGAATACATTCACAACAATTCAATAGAAGTTGCAGCAATTGAAGAATTAAACAGTGAAACATTGATGATACGCTATTCAAAGAAGAAGGAATGGATAGAAGAACATGATAGCTCAAATGTGGTGATTTCGTTATGGACAACCTCCGCCGCACGCTTGCACCTCCTGAAGTTGATGCAAAAAGTGGTACGAACACCTGGGTGTTCACTACTTTACACTGGTATTTTTTCTTAATCTTTATTCAAAATTTATTTTTATTCTTCAGACACCGACTCTTTGATTTTCGCCTACCCCGAGGACAACAATCCACTAGAACTCGGGCCACATCTTGGCGACCTGACAGACGAATACCCACAGCACGAAATTCTTGAATATTGCAGTGGTGGCGCAAAACAATATGGATTGAAATTGAGAAGAAAGAATGGAAATGACGACTATGAATATGTTCTAAAGGTGAGGGGAATGACACTTAATTATGACGTTATGAATAACCAAAATCTAAGATATGAAACTTTTAAAGATACTGTTATTAATTTTGTTAAGAATGGTGATCGTGACCCTATATGTGTAATCTACCCCAACTTTTTACGCCCTTCTGTTGTAAATAGTTCTGTTACTTCACAACCCTTTCATAAAATGTATAAGCCTTTTGTCGGCAAGGGCATCATTCGCCCGAGCGATTTCTCTGTATTAAATTTTGGCTATGTATCACAATAATCTTTAATTTTTATATTGTATTCTCTATCTATTTTACCTTATATTGTCTCTATCTATTTTGAATTATATTTTTATTTACTATTTTTCTTAGCGATTTATTCTATTGTTTAACTTTATTTAAAAAATTTTTCGAATATTTCATAATATTTATTTATTTTTAAATAAAAATTTTACAAATGGAAAATACTTTTTTGAAAAAATTAAGGAATAGAAAATACTTTTTTGAAAAAATTAAGGAATGGAAAATACTTTTTTGAAAAAATTAAGGAATCGAAAATACCTATTTTAGGGGTAAAAACACATAATTAGTGAATAGAAGATACTATTTTGAAAAAATTAAGGATTAGAAGATACTATTTCGAAAAAATTAAGGAAGAGAAGATACTATTTTGAAAAAATTAAGAAATAGAAGATAAAAATTAAATTTAAGAAATCAAAATTAAGAAAAAGGAAATACTATTATGAAAAAATTAACAAGTGGAAGATATCAATTTTAGGGGTAAAAAAGCATAATTAGCGAAGAGAAGATACAATTTTGAAAAAATTAAGGAAAAGAAGATGAATTTTACTGTATTTTGTGTTTTTTAGTAAAAAATAGGCAAAAAGTGGTAAAAAATGCATAAATGCACGTGTTTTACATGCGCATGTTTTTTGTATGCGCGTGTTTTGCATGCGCGAACCTTGTGGATATAATCTAAGCCATTGATTAATACTAGTCTTATCCGAGTTGAAATCGAGAAGAAAAATGGAAACCAGCAAGAAGTATAAATTTTAACCATACCTAAACTTAACCATATATATTTAAAAAATTTATAAGTATAGAACCTATTTTTGTATACTATTTACACCGCATTTAAGGAAAATATAAATAATAATAAAAAAATATATATAATAATACCTTATGACTTTTCATAAAAATATAAACTTCAAGTTGGCAAGGTATCTTACACCTATAGATTAATTACCTAACTCTTGATTAGCTAACTTAGTTAACAATGTTGCCTTAATTATGTTATTGTATCATTACACGTTAGTCCAATAAATCTTCAAAATTTCATAATATTTATTTATTTTTAAATAAAAATTAACAATTGGAAAATACTTTTTTGAAAAAATTAAGGAATGGAAAATACTTTTTTGAAAAAATTAAGGAATGGAAGCTATCGATTTTAGGGGTAAAAACACATAATTAGTGAATAGAAGATACAATTTTAAAAAAATTAGTGATTAGAAGATACTATTTTGAAAAAATTAAGGAAAAGAAGATACAAATTTAATTTTAGAAAGCAAAATTAAGAAAAGGGAAATACTATTTTGAAAAAATTAACAATTGGAAGATATCGATTTTAGGGGTAAAAAAGCATAATTAGTGGATAGAAGATACAATTTTGAAAAAATTAAAGAAAAAAAGATAAAATTTAATGTTTTTTGGTGTTTTTTAGTAAAAAATAGACAAAAAAGTGGTAAAAATGTATATATGCGCGTGTATATTGTATGCGCGTGTATTTCCTACGTGTATAAAATCACCATCCTTGCATGTATTCAAAATCATCTACCGATTGACTAAATTTTCTTCCTTCATAACAAAGATTATCATCGTAGTCGGAAAGAGGTACAGGTGATGTTACATCAAAATCTTTTTCAGATTGTTGTGAAGTTGACTGAGTTGTTTTATCAATAAAAATATTTGCCATCCAGCCTGATAATGGTTCTTCCTCCGCTAATTCTAATAATTCCAAAGGGTAATATCTATCTTCATGAGTATTTTTCTGGACTACACACAGATGATATGGATGATTAAGTCTTATGCGATGACGTGCATAAAAATGCGCTGCAACATTAATATTAAAAGGTGAAGAAAGTCGGCCATAAGCAAGAATACTATTCGCTCCATTTCTACTCAAGTCGTCAAAAAATAAAGTTTTGCTCATTCCGTTAATGTCTAAATAAGTTGTTTTCAATTTCTTCCCCTTTAGCTGTTTTAAAATTTTATCACGATTCGAAGGGTGAATGAGTTGATAGCGCAGTGAGGAAACACTACATTTTAAAATTTTAGCAATTTCATCAATAAGGAGAACCATTTTATTAATTTGAGAATAATTGGAAATACAAAAATTTTGGAAAATTTATAAAATGATTTTGGAAATATGAAAGGATTCTAAAACCTTTCCTACCCCCTACCCCTACACTAAAGACATACACCATCCGAATTCCTCCCCCTACCCCCGACAATCTTAAGCTTTATATGACTTCCACTCAAATATAAAAATCATTTAGAAAATTTGCAAAAAATAATGAGCCAAATTATTCCTGAATTTAATCCTTCCATTCCTCCACCAGCTCTTCCTCTGAAAACAGTGACGGAACAACCATCACCACATCAGACTGTTCCTTTAAAGGCAGTAATGGAACAACCATCCCCACATACGGCTCTTTCTTTGAATACAGAAAAAATGGTACAACCACCAACAGCTTTTCCAGAAAAACTTCTTTGGAAACTTGTAAAAGGGAAAACTGTTCTGCAATATCACCTTTGCTATGGTTATTTATTATTTTATATATAAATTTTAATTTAAAACTTTAGCATGTCAGAATCGACTCTTCAATTCAAAAGACAAAATAGTTCGCAATGGTGATAGAGTGATCATAAAGATTGAATTATGCGACAACTGTGTCAAAGATAACTGCGAAGCAACTGATTTGCTATCAAACAAAAAGAGGAAAATTGTAAAGAAAACTTAAAATTTTTTAGAAATCACTTGAAAATTAAACTTTGTAATTTTAACTTTAATTTTAGTAAATATTTTAAATTAATTTATTTATATATTTTTTATTAGTTAACCCCTATTTCTTAGTTTTATTACTATACCATTTGTATCCCCTTTCATAAACATAGGTTTATTTTCACATTTCTCACTCTAAATACATAATTATAGGTCAAGTCTAGAGGTATAAGAAATAAAATGAATAAAATATCTCTTTTAAGTATTAACAATTTTTGCAGTTCTCTGAAGAAATAAATCATAGGTCAAGATTGAATAAATAGAGAAATATATAAAAAATATAAATTTTAAACATCTGGCTTTGTTTGCATAGTTGTTTCTATATATAATTAATAGTTCATGACTTACTGGGGGATTACGATAAAAAATAATTTCTTTTAAAACATGTCAAGTTAACATATTTCGTGATAGAAAATAAAATAGGACATGGCTCGATAGAAAGAAAAAAATATTTTTTGAACATCTGTCATTGTTTTGGAGTAACTATTGGTTGAGTATGAAAAAGAGAAGACAATATTTAAAAAAAATAATTTAAAACTTGTTTTGTTTACATAGTCACTCACTTAAAAAGGATTAGAATGATCAAAAGTATTTAAAAGTATTTTATATTGAATAAAATAATCAAATTTTTAATTAAATAAATTATTAAAAATAAACGAAATAATTTTAAAACTTATTTTCCTTTTTAAAATCATTCATTATTTTCATGTCCAAGTAATTTTGCCCTGCGGCGGCGTTTTCTTTCCGCACCACATAAGTCCTATCAAAAATTTATAATTTATTAAAATATTTGCAAAAATAATATTACTCGTCCTCCGTGCTTCTTCCGCTTCTTGATTGTCTGATTTAAACATAAAGGTGTTGTGCAACCTTGAGGCAAAATTGGGACAGAATTTTCCATCAGACCATTTTCTATGCTAGGCTCCCTAGTCACGATCTAAAAAGATATTGATAAATAAATCGACAAATTTTAAAGCTACTTTAGATAAATTTGGTGTTAGCAAAAGTTCCTGTTGATTTCCTTCACTAGACCCAATCTATAATAATAATGTCTAAATCGTTTTGTTAATTTAGAATTACTAGAGAAGACGATTGAGCATTTGATGGACCAGGCTGATCGATTTCCCTATCTGATGGAAAAGGAAATTATATTGGGGATATATTAACTAAATTAATCTACCAAATTTTAAACGGTGCCGTTTTTGTTTTTGTTTTATGGGACGCCACTCAGGATCGTGCTCCTCATCGGATAGCTCAGCATCGGTCCATCCATTGTATTTATGTCTGGGGGGTGACGGTAGTTCTGTTGAACTCCTAATTTCGTGGACAGGAGTTGTCCCTTCAATGTGGAGATTAAACCATTTTAGTTTAAGGTCTTGACAATCCTAATAAATATTTGTATAAAATAAAAAATAAAATAAGATTACTGAAAGATTGTTCTCGTCCTCCCAAGTCATTTCTTGATATGTGAAACCTTTCCACTTTATAAGGAATTGACGGTTTCTAAAACCCGTTCTTAGGTTCTGAACAATCCTTGAGGTGACAATTGACTCCACTTCGTATTCACCTTCAATAATAGGCGGTGGGGTAGGTAAACGTGGAGGTGGAGTAACAAATCCTTTATTAGATGGAGGTCTCAGATTCAACATTTGTTTAAAAAATTTGAGTTAATTTCTCCAATTCATCATTAGAAATCAAAACTTTTATTTTTAAATAAAGTAAATTATTTTCTTGAAATTTTATAAAAGAGAAATACCAGTGACTAAGTTTCTCAAAAGAAAGATGGAATGATTTAAGGATGTTTCACTAAGTCAGTTCGCCACACCTAAAGGCCGGTTCACCAACAAAAGTTGGATCGCCTCACCTAGAGACCGGTTCCCCAACTTTATAAGTTAGGAAAGGAATTTTCCCCAAAAGGACCCGTATACCACTTATAAAGTCAGTTCGCCACACCTAAAGGCCGGTTCACCAACAAAAGTTGGATCGCCTCACCTAGAGGCCGGTTCCCCAACTTTATAAGTTAGGAAAGGAATTTTCCCCAAAAGGACCCGTATACCACTTATAAAGTCAGTTCGCCACACCTAAAGGCCGGTTCACCAACAAAAGTTGGATCGCCTCACCTAGAGGCCGGTTCCCCTACTTTATAAGTTAGGAAAGGAATTTTCCCCAAAAGGACCCGTATACCACTTATAAAGTCAGTTCGCCACACCTAAAGGCCGGTTCACCAACAAAAGTTGGATCGCCTCGCCTAGAGGCCGGTTCCCCAACTTTATAAGTTAGGAAAGGAATTTTCCCCAAAAGGACCCGTATACCACTTATAAAGTCAGTTCGCCACACCTAAAGGCCGGTTCACCAACAAGAAGTTGGATCGCCTCACCTAGAGGCCGGTTCCCCAACTTTATAAGTTAGGAAAGTAAGAAGAGGGGTTAAGGATCCAAGGGCCCTTTTCTCTTTATAAAATTTTAAGGAAATAATTACTTTATTCAAAAATAAAATTTTACAATCAATTTAGGTAGTTGGAAAAATAAACTCAAATTTAGTTTAAATTGATGATGCAGTGAAATTTAAATATAAATAATTTTTATTGACTTAAATTTATTTTGAATAATTAAAATTTTAAATTGAAAAATTAAATAGTCTAGATGAAAGTAAAATCATAATTAATAGGGCTGTGAATTATAGGGACTAAATAACCAAATTATTCGGACTAGAATATAAACGAAACTTTTTAAAATTTTACAATAATAAAAATTACAAATAAAAATTTTTTGTTGTCGTATGAGAAATTTTCCTATTGTTTTCATTAATAATTCGATGGATTGGGTATTTTTACACTTTAGACATTTTAAGATGGACTCTTCGTGAATTGAGCTAATTGGGTAAATTTAAAATCAAAAAGCTTAAATGGGTAGGACATTTATGGTAGGTTTTTTTTTCTTCGATTTTCAATCCATCGAATATTTTTTGCCGAAATTGATAAAATATGGAAAATATGAAAATGAAAGTCCAGATTTTTGAAATCGATAAGGGTGGAAATTGTAATTTGAACCAATGCAAGAAATAGATATAGATTTCTTAAGGTAGCTCTAATAAAACCTGATAAGAAAAGTCCTAATAAGAATAGGCGATTTTAAGGAAATATTTTTACTTAATAAAAAGTTTTGGGACCGGAAAAAGATATTTCAAAGCGGTTTTGTGGAAAATACTCAGAAAAATATGCTTTATCATTTGGGTTAGTTAAATTTGTTCCGAAAAATTTTTCCGAAAAAATGGGATTTGGTATATCCGGTAGATCCAGATTATCCCAGCCAATTTTCATTTTCATGAAAAATGCAGAAACTGTCAACTGAGATACAAATAGAGCTTTCGATTGCTATATAGAACGTATTTTTTGAATGAAAAACTAAGAATTAAGAAAAAATTTTCTAGCGCTTCCATACTTTTTTCCACGACTGTATATTAAAATTAATTAAATTTATATATAGTAGTGGTCAAAAAGAGAGGCAAAATTAAATGAAATCAAAACTTGCTATTAATCAGTTAAAAATCGATTTAGGAAAGATTTTTGTTTGGTTAAATAACCCTTTAATTCCTATTTAAAAAGTATAAGGTTTGCCGACTTAATACATATCTTCTAATATCCAATCCACGCTGGACTAAAAAAAAAGTTTTACTAATTTCGTGCAACAAAAAAATAGGGACAAAGTCTTGTATCAAGGTACTCACCCAACAAAAACCCCTTTTTGACAACTACTGTATATGAAAATAAATTTAAAAAAATAAAACTAAGAAACTTAAGAATACTCGATTTTACTAGATATTATTTATTATAAATTATGATTAAAATAGCAAGCAAATTTTTAATTATTAAAAAGAGGAGAATTAATATAAATAAGATAATGCAAGGAAAATTAGAAAAAATATTGAATTATTAAATATTAAAAAATAATATTTTAAAATTAAAATTATAAAAATTAAAAAATGTTCTGCTAAAAATAATATTTATAGAATAAAATAAATTATTTTGGGATATTTGAATAATGAAAAAGTAAAAACGAGAATGACATATATTTACCCTTTAATACAATTTTTAAACATCTGCTAGTTTTATATCTTTCCACTCACATTTTCATTCTTTTTTTTTTGCCCTATTATTTTTATTTTTCCTATTTTTAATTTTTCTTTAATTTTTCGTACTATATTTCTTACATTTTTTCCTTTCCTTTTCTTTTTTTGAACATCTGCTTCTGTATTGCGCAATACCTTATTGGATAAATTCATACATTCCTTATTTTTATTTTTTAAATTAATTTCTTAGTTTTTAAAAATTTTAAATTCATAGCTATAAATATTTAAAACTTTTTAAAAAACTCTAAAATATTTGCTGAAAAATTTTTATTATGTTCATGTTGTAGAAAAATTCATTGTTTGTGAGATGGAATAGAACCATCGTGGAAAAGACCCCAACCGAAGCACAACCGACTGTGCTACAACCATCCATCCTAATGATGGTTTATTTCTTTTCATGTTTTTTCTGCAAGTGTGGACATAAAACTTATTCGATTGTAATTGTAATAAAAATTTGTCGCCACATCAGATAATTTAAAAAAGCTAATTTTTAATTAATATAAAATAAGTTAGTAAGTTATTGCGCGAAACAGTTTCTGAAAACTAAAACTAATTTGTATTTACAAAATTTTCATAAGTTTAAAAATTTTGCGCGAAATTTACCGTCGTGGGGTTTGGCGCGAAAATTACCGTCGTGGGGGAAAAAGCAATTTGTATTACAAATTGCTTTTAAAATTTTTAGACAAAAATCACCGTCTTGTTTGTCTGAAATCACCGTCGTGGGAAAAACAGTTTGTAAATAATTATGTTATTTTTTGTCGGCAACTTCAAAGGGATAAAAATTAATACAATTACAAATTGCGGCAAGATAAAAGGTTAAAACACCCTCTTAATAGGTTTTAATTGACCGGCTGGCAATAATTTACCCCAAAAGGAAAAGGGTCAGTTATTGACAGCCGCGACGGTCCCCTACGGATAACTACTATTAGGGTATTTCGTTACACGTTTTTCTGATGATAGAGAATGCTGGCGCGCCATTCTCGATGCTGATAACTAGTTTGAACTTTTTTTTCAATATGCTAACATACTAGGGATCCCTAGGGGTGAGAAATATGACGGGCTAGGGTCGGTTCAACCTGACTTTAAAAATTCGGAACTTAAAACACAACCCGAACTTTAAAAATTCGGGTTGTGTTTTGAAAATTTATTGGATCGATTTTTGGCTTGGAAAAAAGACCGAGATTCTTGTTTCGAGTAACCCACGACTTCTTTGCTTTACAATAGGGTAGCACGAGACCGTTTAGAAACCTCGTTTATTGTTCCCTGTGGCGGGTCAAAAAGAAAAGAGAGAAGGAAAAAGTCCGCCACAGGGAAAAATAAACCTCGAATTAAACGGTCTCGTGCTACCCTACTTTACAATATGGATGGCTGTTGAAAAACAGGCTGTACTTTAGCCGGTGGCCCACTCAGAAACGGGTCAAATTATATACCATTCGATTCGTCTCGGTGAGTTGAGTCGAATGGTACCACTCTTTTCTTTGCGGAAATTCCTATGAGCAGAGATATAGGTCCTTAAAAACCGAAAAACAATAGGGGGGACCAAGCACCTTTTTGGAGTGAAAAATTCGAATATGCAAATTATACCTCTTTCGAAAGAGCTCATCGTGTTGAGTCGAATGACACCAAAATCAACGAAATCCGACTTGATCTGGGAATTTTTATAAGTATATCAGGATGGACATACCTAACTGAATTAGGTAACAAGTAAATTTCTTAAGAAAAGGTCGCAAATTCTCAAATTGATTAGTAACTGTTTGAACTTTAGTATATTCGTTTTGTCGCCCCAGTGTCTGCACACTGTTCCATAAGTTTAAGTTACCCCATTTTTTGAAAAATAATTTCGTGAAATAATATGTCATCGAATTGTTGCGGACAAACAAAAGTTTTTTTACCAGAAAAATATTTTTTCCAGTGCTAAACATGGACCTGATTATTATTATGATACTGGTGATCCGGAATACTTATGCAACTATGTTTACAATTTTTTAAAGAATTTTTTGTTTATTAAAAAGAAAAAAGTTTGGACTAAATTAAAGCCTTTTGTTTATAGAATTAATTTACCATCGCCAGAAAAGTATGAAGATCTCCAAAAAATTAAGTTTAGAAGAGTAATAAAAACTCAAAAAAATAAGAGATGGTTAAAATTAAAGAATAAAAAGTATTTTTTATTTAGAGCATATTAGAAAGAAAATTTCTTAAAAAATTTTTGAGGACATGTTTTGCGGACAAAATTTTAAATTTCTATTGTTTAATGGATACCGTTAGCTGTTAACCAAAACTTTATGAAAAAATTGAAACCAAAAAAAAAGAAGGAAAAAAAGCTCAACCTTTGCCTAAAAATTTTTTTCCGCAAAAATTTTTTTGTCCGCAAATTTTTTTGATAAATAATAACCTTTTGTAATTTCATTATTTTTCATTTATTTTCCTCTTTTAAATTTAAAATATGATTTTTCTTAACTGCCTTAATAAATTTTTTTTATATTGTTTAACTACCTCAATGCTGCCATATTTGTTTATTTTTACAAACTTTTATTTGATAAATAATAATTTTTTAAAATATTTTTTATATATTTTTTAAATATTTTTCAGATAAATTTAAATGTGTTTATGGTAAAATTAAGGCCAACCTCCACACTTTTTTCTGTCAGAAATTTTGGGTAAAAAATTTTATTTTTTACCCAAAATTTTTTAAAATTTAAAGTAATTATTTACGAAGACCTGTTATTGGAATTAATTTTGGTTTTACAAATTCCTCTGTGTCCATTTTAGAAGACAGAAAAGCAAAGGTTTTTTCTTTTTATTTTTTAAAAACTGACCAGGTTCTTGACCTGGAATCAAGGGATATCCAAGGAATTTGGAGATACCGTTGGATTAGGAGGGATATCGAGGATTAGGAGGATTTGTGTCAAAAAAAAATGAGGAACCTGGAAATGCCTTGACTCCGGATCTAGGAAAAAGTTGATCTCTATCAGGGATGGGCCGGGTTGAGAAAAAAGTCGGGTCGGGGTTTCAAAATTTTCTTCAGGTCGGGTTTCGGGTCGCAAAAAAGTCAGTGTCTCAGGTTTCGAGTAACCCGGCCCATCCCTGATCTCTATTGATCTCTATTAATCTCTATTAAATTTTTAGGTTCTCAAAAATGACGAAGATGCTTTCACTACTCCCTCAGTTGTTGCCTTTACTGATGATGGGGAATATTTAGTTGGTGCCCCAGCTGTGAGACAAGCTGTTTTGAATAGTCAAAATACAATTTTTGGTATTAAACGATTAATTGGACTCAAATATGAGGATAAACAAGTTCAGGATTTTATGTAAGAAATTTTTCCTATAAATTTAAGAAGTCTATAGTTAACTGATTAGCCATAACCAAATTTTTTTGATACCTGTATGTTATCCCAATTCAATTTTTTACATGAACTCGGCAATATATCCCCTCCAGAAATTTAGTTCGCGGCTTAACTTGATCCTTTTTAATGAATTTGTATAGGAAGGATTCCAAGAGGTCGCAGGATCACCCACGTCTAAGCGTTTATTTACCTCTCGATAGTTTTATAAATTTTTGAATGCGTTGACCTCCTCTCCACATTTTTCTGCCATCCTAGGTTCTTTCACTCCCCTTTTAACCCTCAATTGTTTCTTTTACGGAAGTAAAGCCCTTTCGTTCTAACATAAACATTTTTCTCATTTTGTTTGATGACTCACAAGTAAATTTGCTCCACTTTAAAATTTGTCCTCATAAATATGTTCAAGTGATCATTTGGGGAAAATTTACACATATTTTTCTTTTACAGGAAAACCATCCCATACAAAATTGTAAAATCTTCTAATGGTGATGCTTGTATTGAGATTCAATCAAAGCTTTATTCTCCTTCACAAATTGTTTCCTTTATTTTACTAAAATTGAAGCAGACAGCCGAAAATTATTTAAATAAAAAAGTTGGGGATGCAATAATTACAATTCCTGGCTATTTTAGCGACTCACAAAAACAAGCATTGGAGGAAGCTGGTAAACTTGCGGGAATGAAAATTTTACGGTTTGTTGATGATTCTGCTACTGCAGCTGCAATTGATTGTGATTATGGACGAGGATCACGCGAAATGTTTGTTTTTTATTTAGATGAAATTCTGGCCCCCTTTCTCTAATTCCTCCCTATTTTACCCATATCCTCTAATTATTTCGATAAATGGGACGAGGAACTTGGAGCTATCGGAAATTTATTGAGAGATGAATTTTTCGTAAATTTGGAGGCCACTCGTCTTTATTTGACACGTTTAGGGTGAAATAGAACGAAGAACCCTAGATGAGGTTCCCAAAAAAATTAATTTTATGAAAATTTATAGTGCTGTTTGTAACTTAAATAGAGGCATTTTTGAATTTTCCATTTTGAGAGTTCAAGATGAGGCTTATGAAATTTTGTCAACTAATCACAATCCTTTACTAAGTGGCGATGCTTTCAATAATGCTATTGTAAATTATTTTGTTTCTGAATTTGAACGAGAAAATGGAATTGATTTGAGCAAGGTTTTTTAAATTAAAAGCGTAATCCAAATTTCCTCTCAATTCCTCTATCTTCTTCAGCCTTGATTTCCTTTATTAGTGTTTCCTGGTCCGTTCATTTGTCATCTTTTTTCCTCCTTTATTGATCTTCTCCCGGTTTCTCCTAAAAAATAGCGGTTTAACTGACGGTTTAAAATTTTTATGGATCCCTGAACATCAGAGTTGTTTCGAAACAAAAAAATCTTCGGAAATCGGAAATCGAAAGAAAAAAACCCTCGAAAATCGAAATTTCGAAACATCTCTGCTGAACATGTCGAAAATTCTCATCTTTACCTAAGGCAGGGAAGCTGAAAAAAAGACATGGCAATTTTGGTTATATGCAGAAGAGTCTTCCTATTTTATCTGACGAAAATTGGCGTTAGTTTAGTTACAATTTTATTTTTTAAGGACCCTGTTGCAATTCAACGCTTGCGTAAAGCTTCTGAAAAGGCAAAATGTCGACTTTCAAGTTGTACACAAACTGAAATTATTCTTCCAAATATTTTTGTTGATACTAATGGACCTCCTAAACATTTTCGAATAAAATTGACTCGTTCAAAATTTGAGGAGTTGACTGAAAATTTGATACAAAAAATTGTGCAACTTGCTCAAAGAACATTAAATGATGCTAAAATGGCAAATCAAGCAGATGATAAGGATTTACAATTAAATGAGGAGGAGGAGGATTTACAATCTACTGGAGTTACCTCAGTTTTGACCATTGGAGGGATGTCTAAAGTACCTAAGGTTTTTTTTAAATTTTTCAAATTTATTTTTCATTATTTCTCTCCCACTCGCCCCATTTTTTTTCTTTTCCATTTTCTTCAAAAAAATTTTTTGAGGGTCACTCGCCTCTCTGTTTTCCTTTTTTTCTCCAAAAAAGGGAGGGTGGATAATGGAAAGTATATTTTGTTTTGTTTTTTTTTTAATTAATTAAATGTAGATTAGAAATGTTATTGAAGAAATTTTCAAGAAGGAAATATCTGATTCTCAACTTGAAGATGGAGAAATTTCAACTGGAGCCATTTATTTAGGTGTTCTTTTTGGTGATATAAATTATTTGGATGATAGACGAACATCTAAAAATCGAATTTTTACAATGGTATTTTTTATACGCTCATAGGTCCATCTAGCTCATAGGTCCAATCTTGCAAATTTTAATTTTCAATGTCTTTTTTTTTTATTTTTAGGCTTCACAAAAAATGTTTATTGGAGACAGAAAAGCTGTTGGATTACAAAATCTCGCTAAGCATGTTTTTATTTTTATTATTTTTCCAAAGGAAAATTTTTTCTTATAGTTTTGGAGAATTATTACAATTATGATTAAAGAATATTATATTGCATTGCATATTGATATTCGATCAAAAAAAGCAACACGAACATTAGGGTATTTCGTTACACGTTTTTCTGATGATAGAGAATGCTGGCGCGCCATTCTCGATGCTGATAACTAGTTTGAACTTTTTTTTCAATATGCTAACATACTAGGGATCCCTAGGGGTGAGAAATATGACGGGCTAGGGTCGGTTCAACCTGACTTTAAAAATTCGGGTTGTGTTTTGAAAATTTATTGGATCGATTTTTGGCTTGGAAAAAAGACCGAGATTCTTGTTTCGAGTAACCCACGACTTCTTTGCTTTACAATAGGGTAGCACGAGACCGTTTAGAAACCTCGTTTATTGTTCCCTGTGGCGGGTCAAAAAGAAAAGAGAGAAGGAAAAAGTCCGCCACAGGGAAAAATAAACCTCGAATTAAACGGTCTCGTGCTACCCTACTTTACAATATGGATGGCTGTTGAAAAACAGGCTGTACTTTAGCCGGTGGCCCACTCAGAAACGGGTCAAATTATATACCATTCGATTCGTCTCGGTGAGTTGAGTCGAATGGTACCACTCTTTTCTTTGCGGAAATTCCTATGAGCAGAGATATAGGTCCTTAAAAACCGAAAAACAATAGGGGGGACCAAGTACCTTTTTGGAGTGAAAAATTCGAATATGCAAATTATACCTCTTTCGAAAGAGCTCATCGTGTTGAGTCGAATGACACCAAAATCAACGAAATCCGACTTGATCTGGGAATTTTTATAAGTATATCAGGATGGACATACCTAACTGAATTAGGTAACAAGTAAATTTCTTAAGAAAAGGTCGCAAATTCTCAAATTGATTAGTAACTGTTTGAACTTTAGTATATTCGTTTTGTCGCCCCAGTGTCTGCACACTGTTCCATAAGTTTAAGTTACCCCATTTTTTGAAAAATAATTTCGTGAAATAATATGTCATCGAATTGTTGCGGACAAACAAAAGTTTTTTTACCAGAAAAATATTTTTTCCAGTGCTAAACATGGACCTGATTATTATTATGATACTGGTGATCCGGAATACTTATGCAACTATGTTTACAATTTTTTAAAGAATTTTTTGTTTATTAAAAAGAAAAAAGTTTGGACTAAATTAAAGCCTTTTGTTTATAGAATTAATTTACCATCGCCAGAAAAGTATGAAGATCTCCAAAAAATTAAGTTTAGAAGAGAGGACCTGGAATCAAGGGATATCCAAGGAATTTGGAGATACCGTTGGATTAGGAGGGATATCGAGGATTAGGAGGATTTGTGTCAAAAAAAAATGAGGAACCTGGAAATGCCTTGACTCCGGATCTAGGAAAAAGTTGATCTCTATCAGGGATGGGCCGGGTTGAGAAAAAAGTCGGGTCGGGGTTTCAAAATTTTCTTCAGGTCGGGTTTCGGGTCGCAAAAAAGTCAGTGTCTCAGGTTTCGAGTAACCCGGCCCATCCCTGATCTCTATTGATCTCTATTAATCTCTATTAAATTTTTAGGTTCTCAAAAATGACGAAGATGCTTTCACTACTCCCTCAGTTGTTGCCTTTACTGATGATGGGGAATATTTAGTTGGTGCCCCAGCTGTGAGACAAGCTGTTTTGAATAGTCAAAATACAATTTTTGGTATTAAACGATTAATTGGACTCAAATATGAGGATAAACAAGTTCAGGATTTTATGTAAGAAATTTTTCCTATAAATTTAAGAAGTCTATAGTTAACTGATTAGCCATAACCAAATTTTTTTGATACCTGTATGTTATCCCAATTCAATTTTTTACATGAACTCGGCAATATATCCCCTCCAGAAATTTAGTTCGCGGCTTAACTTGATCCTTTTTAATGAATTTGTATAGGAAGGATTCCAAGAGGTCGCAGGATCACCCACGTCTAAGCGTTTATTTACCTCTCGATAGTTTTATAAATTTTTGAATGCGTTGACCTCCTCTCCACATTTTTCTGCCATCCTAGGTTCTTTCACTCCCCTTTTAACCCTCAATTGTTTCTTTTACGGAAGTAAAGCCCTTTCGTTCTAACATAAACCAGTGCAATTTGACAGCCAAAAGCAAAAAATGTCTTCTTCTGACACCTTTACCCAACTTGCTAATCAATTAGCAGCAATTGGTAAACAAATGGAAAGCAACAGTGGAACCGATAATACGACAACAATGCAGCAAATGTTTCAATTTTGCACCACATTATTGACTCAAATGGCTCAACAACAAAATTTAATTATGGAACAACAACAAACTATTCAAAAACTTCAAATGCGTGACACTCTCCTGGATCTCATTGAAGAAGAAAAACAACAAAAAGCAATCGTGATCACCAATCTACCTGAAAGTAATTGTGAACATGCAAAGGAGCGTGTGGAAGAAGATTTTGAACAAGTCAAAGAAATTCTTGATTTATGCGATGTGGAATGCAGACCAAGTCAAGTTTACAGAATGGGAACAATTTCTGGAAGACCGCGACTTTTGAAGGTGGAATTACCAACCAGGTTTTTTGCAAGAAAATTTTTATTGAATAAATCAAAATTAAAAAATTCTAAATTTAATAAGTTATTTGTTCGTAAATCTTTGTCTAAGGCTCAGCGAGCCGAACGGTCTAGGCTTATTGAAATTTGTAAAACTTTGCATTCTCAAAATCCCAACTCCGATCATGTTATTTATGCTGACCATGTCCTGTCCGCTAAGGACATCCCTTTATTTAAATCAAACCCCAATAATTTTAAATGTGTTTGCCACAATGCATAAGGAGTAAGGGATGGCCACTTTGATACCTACCAGTTGACTAAAAATAAAAATTTTTCAAAAAATAAAATAAAAAGTGGTTTAATAAATATAAGATCAATTAGAAATAAAATGGATGAGTTTTTAATTAGTTTAAGAACACTAGGTTTAGAAATGCTGTTTATTACTGAAACATGGTTAAAAGATGAGGACATAAATTTATTTGAGTTCAAATTTTCAGAATATTATAATATTGTTTATATTAATAGGAAATCCAAACTAGGTGGGGGATGCGCGATACTATTAAGTAGAAATATTACATTTTATGAAAAAGTAAAAATATCCAAATTCAACACAGAAATTATTTGTCTACAAATAAACAATTTTAAGAAATTAAATATAATATTACTTTACCGTCCACCTAACACTAGCTACGCTAGTACAAAATCTCTTTTTAAATACATCGAAACTCTTTGTACCGAAAATTGTATAATCCTCGGTGACCTCAACTTTGGGTTTAAAGATTTGAGCTGGTTTAATTTTACACCTTATGCAAAATCTAAATTAGGTGAATGTTTTATCGATTTTTTTAATAGAAACACTTTAACATCAGTCACACACGAGCCTTCTAGAAATAATTCATTCTTAGATTTGATATTAATTACAAACCAGAATTTAGTATCAAACGTTTTAGTTGAAGGAGGAATCTTTTCTTCAGATCATGAAACATTATTATTTGATATTAATTGTCCAATAAGTAAACAAAATGAGAATAGAATAAAAAAAAGATTTTATAATAAGAATAAAATAAGCAATTTAAACCCATATTTGTCCCTATTATTAAAAAATACTATTTATACTGGGTTTCTAATTGGGGACAAATATAATATAATTGCTAAGTCAATATTAAATTCATTTGACATTTTCATCCCTGAACAAATTATAACTAAAAAAGATCGAAGAATAAAATATCCCGCTCACTTAAAAGCTTCTATAGCTGAGAAAAAGAGATTATACAGGTTACAAAAAATTAATAAGGAATATAAATCAAAATATGACAGTATATCTCTATATATTAGAATCGCTATAAAAAATTTTATTAGTAAACAACAAAACAAAATCATTTCAAATAATCCACTTAATGTTTATAAATATGTTAACAAAGTTTATAAAAACAATAGAGATATACCAGTTATATTATATGAGGATAAAGTCTATATAGAGAATTCTGAAAAAGCAGAACTTTTTGCAGAAATTTTTCACAAAAATTTTAACAATTTTAACTCTAATGTTTCTCGCAATGATATTATTGCTAGCGTTAATTCAGATACTACTTATATATTGAATGATATTGATGTTACAAGTATTGAAGTTTATGAAATCCTAAAAGCCCTACCATCAAAAAACAGCGCTAGCCCGGATGGCATAAATTATCTTATGTTAAAAAATATAAGCATAATATTGGCACCTTATTTATCTGAATTATTTAGAGCTTCATTGGATGAAGGCATTATACCTGACATATGGAAAAAATCATTAGTTATTCCCAGTTTCAAAAAAGGCGAAAAATCTAATCCATTAAACTATCGTCCAATTTCACTTACTTGCTGTAGTTGCAGAATCATGGAAAAAATACTTGTAAAAAATATAATAAATTTCTTAGAGAATAAAAAGTTCTTTAGTTCGGATCAATTTGGATTTATTCGAAGAAGATCCACTACTCTTCAGCTAGTAAGTAGCTTGGAGGATTGGTACGAAGCCTTATTTGAAAAAAAGAATATAGATTGTATTTATATTGATTTTTGTAAAGCTTTCGATAGTGTTCCTCACAAACTCCTTCTTGACAAATTATATGCCTGTGGAATTAGGGGAAAACTACATAGGTGGATTAGTGAATTTTTATCAAATAGAACATATCAAGTAAAAATTAATGATGTTTTATCAAACCCATATGGAATTACCACGGGTGTTCCCCAAGGATCCATTATTGGCCCACTAATGTTTCTAATCTATATAAATGACTTATCCGACGTTATTCCAAACGGAGTCAAAATTAAACTATTTGCTGATGACGTTAAAATCTATAAAGTTTATAAGACTAAAAATGAAAGATTAGAACTAGCAGTTGCCCTTAAAAACGTCGAGGAATGGTCAAAAAAATGGAATTTAGATATATCAGTTGATAAGACATTCGTACTTCATTTAGGTAAAGATAACCCAAGGGATCAATATAAGATTTTTAATAATACTATAAATGAAGTTCAATCTATTCGCGACCTTGGAATAATCATAGACGACAAGC
Source organism: Meloidogyne enterolobii (assembly GCA_963681835.1). Lineage (NCBI taxonomy): Eukaryota > Metazoa > Nematoda > Chromadorea > Rhabditida > Meloidogynidae > Meloidogyne > Meloidogyne enterolobii. The sequence goes on along the minus strand of CAVMJV010000004.1, from coordinate 4,400,656 downwards.
TTAGGTTTAAAGAACACATTAATATAATTATTCGCAACGCCTATCTAAGGATGAAAACAATTTTTAGAATAATAAAGTCAAGAAAAACATCAACTTGGATACTGATATATAAGAGTTATATTAGGCCTATGCTTGAATACGCACCGGAATCTTGGAACACTCTTTACAAAACAGAAATTAATTCTCTTGAAAAATGCCAAAAATTTTTTACTAAAAAAGTTTTTAAAAAATGTAATTTACCCGAACTACCCTATGAGAATAGGTTGGAATATCTAAACCTTCAAACACTTGAGAATAGACGTAAAATTTTTGATTTAATGCTTATGTATAAAATAGTTAATGGTTATTCTCACCTGGGACTTGAAACACTCTTTTCTCATCCTATTAAGAAATCTAGCCATTCTTCTCATAGAATTATTTCAAAAAAACAAAATTCTAAAAGTTCTAGATCATTTATAAATAGAACAACTAAAATGTGGAATATACTAGGTAAAAATACTATTTTAAGTAAATCACCCTTAGATTTTAAAAATAAGCTTAAGTCAATACTTATTGTATAAATAAACTGAGTGTTCTTAAAAAAAAATTAATTAAACTCATCCAGGCTATCTAAAAAAATCTAAAAAAATCCAAAGTTAAAAACTGTATTTTTTTGCTAAATGGGCTTTGCATCTAAGTGGCCAAATTAAATTACCTTGCGACTAAATGGTCAATTAATTTTTATACTTTCGCGTCTAAATGGTCAAATTAATTTATTTTTATTTTCGCGCCTAAATATTCAAATTAATTTATTTTTTTTTTTGCGCCTAAGTGGGCTTGGCGTCAAAGTGGCCTAATCGATTTATTCCTTATGCTGTTGTTTGTACTTTTTTATACTCTAGCATTTCTTAGTTGTTTGGATTTTTAATTAAAAAAATTTTTTTATTTTAGACTGAAATAATCTTAAAATTAAATTTACTATAATTTATTTTGCTGTTTTTTTCAGGTTTTTTTTTTATTTTTTTTTTTTATTATATGTTTTATTTAAATTAATACACAGATATACATCTAGGCTAGATAATCTTAAAATTAAATTTACTATAATTTATTTTGCTGTTTTTTTCAGACTTGCATGCCTGGTGTGAAACGTAACCCAGTTCATTTCTCTCCAGTGCAATTTGACAATTAACTTAGTCGTATATCTGTGTATATCAATATCCCTTCATTATGATTATTTTTGTTGAATATTCAGTTAATTTATTACCATTGACCAAATATATATTTTATTAAGACAATGATGTAAGTGTCCATCCCTTTCATTGTCATTTTTATATTGAATAAATAAATTAAATAAATTAAATTGGAATTAATTTTGGTTTTACAAATTCCTCTGTTGCCATTTTAGAGGGCAGAAAAGCTAAGGTTTTTTCTTTTTATTTTTTAAAAACTGACCAGGTTCTTGATCTGGAATCAAGGGATATCCAAGGAATTTAGAGAGTAAAGAAGGATGTTGGGGGATTTGTGGAGATTAAAAATTTTTGGTGGATTTTGGGTAATAAAGGAATATCAGGGAATTTGGTGAATTTGGAGATACCGTTGGATTAGGAGGGATATCGAGGATTAGGAGGATTTGTGTCAAAAAAAATGAGGAACCTGGAAATGCCTTGACTCCGGATCTAGGAAAAAGTTGATCTCTATTAATCTGTTAAATATTTTTAGGTTCTCAAAAATGACGAAGATGCTTTCACTACTCCCTCAGTTGTTGCCTTTACTGAAGATGGGGAATATTTAGTTGGTGCCCCAGCTGTGAGACAAGCTGTTTTGAATAGTCAAAATACAATTTTTGGTATTAAACGATTAATTGGACTTAAATATGAGGATAAACAAGTTCAGGATTTTATGTAAGAAATTTTTCTTATAAATTTAAGAAGTCTATAGTTAACTGATTAGCCATAACCAAATTTTTTTGATACCTGTATGTTATCCCAATTCAATTTTTTACATGAACTCGGCAATATATCCCCTCCAGAAATTTAGTTCGCGGCTTAACTTGATCCTTTTTAATGAATTTGTATAGGAAGGATTCCAAGAGGTCGCAGGATCACCCACGTCTAAGCGTTTATTTACCTCTCGATAGTTTTATAAATTTTTGAATGCGTTGACCTCCTCTCCACATTTTTCTGCCATCCTAGGTTCTTTCACTCCCCTTTTAACCCTCAATTGTTTCTTTTACGGAAGTAAAGCCCTTTCGTTCTAACATAAACATTTTTCTCATTTTGTTTGATGACTCACAAGTAAATTTGCTCCACTTTAAAATTTGTCCTCATAAATATGTTCAAGTGATCATTTGGGGAAAATTTACACATATTTTTCTTTTACAGGAAAACCATCCCATACAAAATTGTAAAATCTTCTAATGGTGATGCTTGTATTGAGATTCAATCAAAGCTTTATTCTCCTTCACAAATTGTTTCCTTTATTTTACTAAAATTGAAGCAGACAGCCGAAAATTATTTAAACAAAAAAATTAGGGAAGCAATAATTACAATTCCTGGATATTTTAATGATTCACAAAAACAAGCATTGGAGGAAGCTGGTAAACTTGCGGGAATGAAAATTTTACGGTTTGTTGATGATTCTGCTACTGCAGCTGCAATTGATTGTGATTATGGACGAGGATCACGCGAAATGTTTGTTGTTTTTTATTTAAGTGAAATTCTGGCCCACTTTTCTCTAATTCTCCACTACTTTCCCCATATCCTCCAATTATTTCGATAAACGGGACGAGGGACTTAAATTTCTTGGAAAATGAATTTTGTCTTTAACTTCCCACTCCGAGCTTTAGTGAGGTTTCCTAAAATTAATTTTATTAAAAAATTTCTAGTGCTGTTTGTAACTTAAATGGAGGCATTTTTGAATTTTCCATTTTGAGAGTTCAAGATGAGGCTTATGAAATTTTGTCAACTAATCACAATCCTTTACTAAGTGGCGATGCTTTCAATAATACTATTGTAAATTATTTTGTTTCTGAATTTGAACGAGAGAATGGAATTGAGTTGAGCAAGGTTTTTTAAATTAAAAAAAAATTTTAAAAGTTAATTGTTCTTTGTAGTTCAAATCCTGGTCCATTCATTTGTTATCTTTTTTTCCTTCTTTATTGATCTTTTCCCGGTTCCTCCTAAAAAAACAAGCGGTTTAAATTTTTTATGGATCCCTGAACATGTCGAAGATTCTCCTTATTTTTACCTAAGGCAGGGAAACTGAAAAAAAGACATGGCAATTTTGGTTATATGCAGAAGAGTCTCCCTATTTTATCTGACGAAAATTGGCGTTAGTTTAGTTACAATTTTATTTTTTAAGGACCCTGTTGCAATTCAACGCTTGCGTAAAGCTTCTGAAAAGGCAAAATGTCGACTTTCAAGTTGTACACAAACTGAAATTATTCTTCCAAATATTTTTTTTGATACTAATGGACCTCCTAAACATTTTCGAATAAAATTGACACGTTCAAAATTTGAGGAGTTGACTGAAAATTTGATACAAAAAATTGAACAACTTGCTCAAAGAACATTAAATGATGCTAAAATGGCAAATCAAGCAGATGATAAGGATTTACAATTAAATGAGGAGGAGGAGGATTTACAATCTACTGGAGTTACCTCAGTTTTGACCATTGGAGGGATGTCTAAAGTACCTAAGGTTTTTTTTTAAATTTTTCAAATTTATTTTTCATTATTTCTCTCCCACTCGCCCCATTTTTTTTCTTTTCCATTTTCTTCAAAAAAATTTTTTGAGGGTCACTCGCCTCTCTGTTTTCCTTTTTTTCTCCAAAAAAGGGAGGGTGGATAATGGAAAGTATATTTTGTTTTGTTTTTTTTTTAATTAATTAAATGTAGATTAGAAATGTTATTGAAGAAATTTTCAAGAAGGAAATATCTGATTCTCAACTTGAAGATGGAGAAATTTCAACTGGAGCCATTTATTTAGGTGTTCTTTTTGGTGATATAAATTATTTGGATGATAGACGAACATCTAAAAATCGAATTTTTACAATGGTATTTTTTATACGCTCATAGGTCCATCTAGCTCATAGGTCCAATCTTGCAAATTTTAATTTTCAATGTCTTTTTTTTTTATTTTTAGGCTTCACAAAAAATGTTTATTGGAGACAGAAAAGCTGTTGGATTACAAAATCTCGCTAAGCATGTTTTTATTTTTATTATTTTTCCAAAGGAAAATTTTTTCTTATAGTTTTGGAGAATTATTACAATTATGATTAAAGAATATTATATTGCATTGCATATTGATATTCGATCAAAAAAAGCAACACGAACATTAGGGTATTTCGTTACACGTTTTTCTGATGATAGAGAATGCTGGCGCGCCATTCTCGATGCTGATAACTAGTTTGAACTTTTTTTTCAATATGCTAACATACTAGGGATCCCTAGGGGTGAGAAATATGACGGGCTAGGGTCGGTTCAACCTGACTTTAAAAATTCGGGTTGTGTTTTGAAAATTTATTGGATCGATTTTTGGCTTGGAAAAAAGACCGAGATTCTTGTTTCGAGTAACCCACGACTTCTTTGCTTTACAATAGGGTGGCACGAGACCGTTTAGAAACCTCGTTTATTGTTCCCTGTGGCGGGTCAAAAAGAAAAGAGAGAAGGAAAAAGTCCGCCACAGGGAAAAATAAACCTCGAATTAAACGGTCTCGTGCTACCCTACTTTACAATATGGATGGCTGTTGAAAAACAGGCTGTACTTTAGCCGGTGGCCCACTCAGAAACGGGTCAAATTATATACCATTCGATTCGTCTCGGTGAGTTGAGTCGAATGGTACCACTCTTTTCTTTGCGGAAATTCCTATGAGCAGAGATATAGGTCCTTAAAAACCGAAAAACAATAGGGGGGACCAAGCACCTTTTTGGAGTGAAAAATTCGAATATGCAAATTATACCTCTTTCGAAAGAGCTCGTCGAGTTGAGTCGAATGATACCAAAATCAACGAAATCCGACTTGATCTGGGAATTTTTATAAGTATATCAGGATGGACATACCTAACTGAATTAGGTAACAAGTAAATTTCTTAAGAAAAGGTCGCAAATTCTCAAATTGATTAGTAACTGTTTGAACTTTAGTATATTCGTTTTGTCGCCCCAGTGTCTGCACACTGTTCCATAAGTTTAAGTTACCCCATTTTTTGAAAAATAATTTCGTGAAATAATATGTCATCGAATTGTTGCGGACAAACAAAAGTTTTTTTACCAGAAAAATATTTTTTCCAGTGCTAAACATGGACCTGATTATTATTATGATACTGGTGATCCGGAATACTTATGCAACTATGTTTACAATTTTTTAAAGAATTTTTTGTTTATTAAAAAGAAAAAAGTTTGGACTAAATTAAAGCCTTTTGTTTATAGAATTAATTTACCATCGCCAGAAAAGTATGAAGATCTCCAAAAAATTAAGTTTAGAAGAGTAATAAAAACTCAAAAAAATAAGAGATGGTTAAAATTAAAGAATAAAAAGTATTTTTTATTTAGAGCATATTAGAAAGAAAATTTCTTAAAAATTTTTGAGGACATGTTTTGCGGACAAAATTTTAAATTTCTATTGTTTAATGGATACCGTTAGCTGTTAACCAAAACTTTATGAAAAAATTAAACCAAAAAAAAAAGAAGGAAAAAAAGCTCAACCTTTGCCTAAAAATTTTTTTCCGCAAAAATTTTTTGTCCGCAAATTTTCTTGATAAATAATAACCTTTTGTAATTTCATTATTTTTCATTTATTTTCCTCTTTTAAATTTAAAATATGATTTTTCTTAACTGCCTTAATAAAATTTTTTTATATTTTTTAACTACCTCAATGCTGCCATATTTGTTTATTTTTACAAACTTTTATTTGATAAATAATAATTTTTTAAAATATTTTTTATATATTTTTTAAATATTTTTCAGATAAATTTAAATGTGTTTATGGTAAAATTAAGGCCAACCTCCACACTTTTTTCTGTCAGAAATTTTGGGTAAAAATTTTTTTTTCTTAAATTTTTTAAAATTTAAAGTAATTATTTACGAGGACCTGTTATTGGAATTAATTTTGGTTTTACAAATTCCTCTGTTGCCATTTTAGAGGGCAGAAAAGCTAAGGTTTTTTCTTTTTATTTTTTAAAAACTGACCAGGTTCTTGACCTGGAATCAAGGGATATCCAAGGAATTTAGAGAGTAAAGAAGGATGACAGGGGATTTGTGGAGATTAAAAGTTTTTGGTGGATTTCGGGTAATAAGACTGACAGGAACCGGAAATTACAAGAAAGGGCAAAAAAATTCCGAAAGTTCCGGTTGACTGAAACTTTTACTCTAGTCTATTAGAGATCGAGCTGGGGCCTGGACCAAGGCCTGGGGCCAGAGTCAAGGCCCATGCATTTTTTAACTTCCTGAGTTTTTCCTGGACTACAGGCCCAAGATTCGCTTAGGTCAATAGATCAAACCCGGAACCCAGGAACAGGCCCAGGCTTTTCAAAAATCTCGATCTCTATAGTCTACTACTCTAGTCGGTGTCCGCAAATGTGTTGCTCTTACATAATTTTATCTTTATTATCAATTCTTTTTATTTTTTGAAAAATTTTATTATTTCAAAAATTTTGTTTAATTTACACTTCATTTTTTATGCAATAATCTCTCCATTGTCTTAGAAAAAATTTTCCCCCTGAATGCTTTTATATTTTTATTATTTTTTTACTACCTCAACACTGCCATATTTATTTTGGTAAAAATTTTTTTTACATTTTTTAAAAACTATTGAAGTTTATTGCCTTAGAATATTCTCTAGTTATTAATAAAATAATTTTTTAAAAAATGTTTGTTATTTTAACAAAAAGAGACCAAACGTTTTTCAAGATTTTACACTCAACCAACCTAAACCGCTTAAATTATTTTTTCCCTATCCGCACAATTTCTTATTGGGATAAAGTGTCATTTATTAAGATCATTAACATTATGCCTCGCGGATTTTTAAATTTCAAAAAATTCCGTTTTCCTTGTCAAGCATCGGACATGAACATGAGACAAAAACAGCAAATTTAATTAAAAAATAATTTATCGAACAAAATTAAAATAATCTTTATGAGAGTCAATGTCATCAAACAAGTTTGGGCAATTTTTCAACAAAAGCAGGATCTTTCATTTCTTCTCTTACCACATCAATACCTCCCAAAAGTTCACCATCCAGATCTAAATTTTTTCTTTTTATCTTTAAATTCAAAAAACAAACAAAGTTGTGGGTAAGTAGGCCAATCACTATAAATTTTCAATCCTTGACGGACTTGTTCGTCTAGAAGAATATCAAAGGTCCAAAATTGGACGTTGTGGGCTTTTAAAAGTTTGACAATTTGTTGACTGAAGCCTGAAAAAGAATTAAGATTTTCGAACTAATTTTTAGAGATCGAGATTTTTTGAAAAAGCCTGGAAGCCTGTTCCTGGGCTCTGGGGTTTGATTTATTGAACTGGCCGGATCCTGGGGGCCTGGACTCTGGGTACAGGAAATACCCAGGCCTAGGAAAAATCCAGGAAGGTAAAAAATGCCTGGGCCTAGACTCTAGATACAGGAAAAAAATCTAGGCCTTGGTCCAGACTAATTTTCATTAAAAAAATTTTTCTTTAACTAACCGCATTTTGGTTCAGTTGGCGATCCCTTCATAAAAAGAGTCAAACGTTCTTTATTTATTAAACGTTTAAGTCGTTCATTTAACTTTAAAAAAATTTTAAAAATTTAAAAAAATTAATAAACCTCTTCTTGTTGTTTTTCTTCACTTTTTTCTTCCCCCTCTGTCTTCTCTGCCGTCTCTCTCAATTTATCAATATTTTCTTTCTTTGCTGCAATTGCATCAAAAGTAGATTTAATTAATAATTCTTTGAGTTTTATTGGAATGAAGCCTTCTATACGGTCAATTAATTTTCCTTTCTATATTAAAATTATAAAAAAATTAATTTTAAGTCAAAAAATTATTTAAAATTATTTTAATAATTATTTAAAAAATAAATAGCACTAAAGGGAATCGAACCTCAGATCCCTTCCAGGGTAATCGAGAGCCTTAACCAATACACCACAGAACAACTTAAATGAATTTCCTTAAAATAGACGTAAATTTGCTTCAAATGCTAAAATAACCCTCTAAAAAAATTAAAAAAAACCTGAAAAGCCAAAATCGTCGGGATAGAATTCACTTGATATTCTTTAGCAATTTCTTCATTTTCCTCAGCTACCAATTTCCCAATTTCATAATCTGTTCCATATTCCTTCTCATTTTTTAATTCCAAAATTAATTTGTCATAATCAGTACAAGCTTCTGACCAACTTGCCGAGAAGAGAACAATTTTTGTAAATTTTCTAGAAAATAGGGAATATTAAAAATATATTTTATTAGACTTTAAAAATATTTTCTTAAACATTTTTAGGGTTTTTATTTATTCGAAAAAAAAATTTTCCCCATTTTCTTCTATTTTTTCCCCATCGATTTAGTCTTGTAGAATTAATTTAGATAGTGTTAAAAAATTTAAAATATTGTTTAAAATAAAAAAAAATTTTTTTTTAAATTATTTTCAACATCCAAAATTAATTTAAACAGCGAAAAAAAAAGTTTAAAAAATGTTTAAAACCAAAGGGATTCGAACCACCACCCCCTCTTGGGGGAAAACAAAGGAGTCTAACCACTACACCACCGATTCAGTAAGTTTCTTCAATAAATTCCCCTTAAACCCCATTGGAAAACTGTTACAAAAGTCCCTTACAAACATTTTCAAATTTAATTAAAAATTAATTTAAAAAATATACCCATCAGAATTAATAAAATTCTCAAATTGTTCTCGAGTATTAATTGCTTGCATATTCAAGTTTGCCAAATTAAAAAAAATATCTAAAAATATCTAAAAATAAATTTAAAAAAATTTTTTTAATTAAAAAAAATAAAAGTAAAAAATTCAAAAGAATTTTTAAAAAATAGAAAAAAAAATTTTCAAAAAAAAATTTATCTATAAAAAAAATAAATAAAATAAATAATCAATTATTGTTGTTGTTTTTCTTCCAAATTACTCGTACAACTTTCTTTACTACTACAACTAGTAATTGATGGGGTTGATGAAGATGTTGATAATTGTGGAAGGGGTGGGGGAGGGCCTCCTCCACGCGATATTTTTGTCTAAAAAATATTTTTTTAATATAAATATTTTTAAAAATAATTTAGAAGATCGAAAAGATTATTAACAAGTGGGGACAGAATTGTTAAAAAATGATTAAAAAAATTTTTTTGGCCGATCGAGATTTGCGGACACAATTAAAAATAACGGAATCTAGTTTTAAAAATCAGAAATGCTCAATTGGATACTCTATAAAGTCATTTTTCCTTAGAAACCAAAAATAGAAAAATATAATCAATTAAAAATTTTTTAAAAATTGCGGATGATATTTGCGGACAAAACACTTTTTTACGGAATCCGCTAAATCAGAAAAGAATAAAGTTATCCCGTCAATGTGTCGTTATCTCGAATGTTTGATTAAATCAACTTGCTCAATTTCGAGTTATACATTAAAAAATAAAAAAAATTTTTTTAACCTTATTTAAAAAATTAAATTTGCGGATAAAAAACACATTTGCAGACAATGCTAATTTAAAACAAATATTTAATTCTAATATCATACTCAACTTCAAGGCAAACATTGAAAAAAAATTTTTTTTAATTTTGAATGTCCGCAGTATAAATCCGCAAATATCTTCCCCATCTTATATTAAAAAATTTTTTAAATTGCGGACAAAATTTGCGGACAAAGAACAAACATTCAAAAAAATTTTTTTGAATGTCCGCAAGTATAAATCCGCAAAATTCATCCCCTTCTTATATTAAAAAAAAATTAAAAAAGAAAACCTCTTCCATCAATTCCTTCAATTTCCCAAATTCTTTAATAAAAGCTAGACACAATATTTTATCATTAATTCCTTCCTCTTCCTCCTCCTCTTCATTCCCAACTTCCCCCTCTTCCAATTCTTTTTCTTCTTCCAATTCCTTCAAATATTCTTGGCATTTATTAAATATATTTAACAATTCTTCCAAGGAATTTACAAAAATTTTTAGTGGAATAGTTGAACGATGATGACAAGTTAAACGTAGCAAATTAAATTTGGCACTAGGAATACGCTGAAAAAAATAATTTTTTTGAAAAAAAATTTTAAAAATATTTTAAAAATTTTCAGAAATTTTTTTTTCAAAATTTTCAAAAATTTAATTTTTGAAAAAAACTTACAAAAATTTTTTCAAAAAATTTCTTAAAAATTTTTTAAAATTTTTCAAAAAATTTTCTCAAAAAAAAATTTAAAAAAAACCTTTAAATTTGGAATAAAAAATTGTTGAATAAATAAATTTGCTGTTAATTCATTTGAAAGACATGCCGGGAATTGCATCAATTTTTGGACTAGTAATTGTACCCATGGATCTTTGATTGCTAACTTTAAAAAATATTATTAGATTATTAACACAATCGGACCTTCAAGGAAAAATTAATCCCAAAGAAAAATTGAGCTTATAATGAGAGGTAACTTAAATTGAGGGTATCTTTTTGAAATCTCCCCTCTCCCCCTACACACACATAGAGTGGTAAACCAAATTGGCCATATTGGCTCTGGTCTAGTTTATGAGTCACCGTAAGTTCAAAAAAATTTGACGAAGAAGAAAATTTCGACAAGACAAAAATTCCGAAAATTTGGAGACAAATGTTCCGAAAAATCTTGGAGACGGAATTTCGAGAGACAAAAATTTCGTACACCCCACCCATCCCATGTGAAATTTATTAGGTCGAGATAGCCGAAACTCGACCTTTCTTCGACTCAAAACCTAAGCCAAAGAAATCTTTTTTGAAATCCGACACGGACCCCGACATTCTATTTCCTAACCCTACCCTTTAAAATAAATAAATATTAATGTTTAATTTACATTTTTAGCCATCCAAATTAAAGGTTCACAATATCTAAAAGCATTTGAAGGGTCAAATAGTTGTCTTCTTTTAATTGTTCCACTTAAAGGGCAAAATTCGCCACCCAAAACTAAATGGTGTAACCACAAAAGTGAACACAAATATTTTTCTTTTATAAATTTATCAATTGAAGGAGGTCTTTGATCAGAAAATAAAAATTCTTCTGTTTGAGAAGGAAGGTTTATTGGAGTTGAAAGTGTTAATTCTGCACGGATTGCATCCTGTAAAGAAGTAAAAATATAAATTGAAAAAGGGAAAATGGGAGAGAGAAAGATGAAATTCGCTGTGGATGGAAGCGAAAGAAACCCTTAAATCCTTAAAAACAGAAATGGCGGATCCAGATAACTGGATCCAAAAGTCGGGATATCCAAAACTCAGGTTTGGGCACATAATAGAAGCGAAGAAACCCTATTATTTAAAAGTATTGTCGAAGAATCAAAATATTCCGTCAGAAAAAAGTACAATTTTTTTGGATATCGGGTTCGGGTATCCAAAGATTTCCCCGGATCAGCTAACCCACCCTTTAATCGAAGAGAATCTTTTATAGCCTTCTACATTCCAATTTAAAGGTTGGGTCCTAGACTCAAGCCAAATAAAAACAAAAATAATTTAAAAGAAACCTGTACAAGCATTGTAGAAAAAGAAGGTAAAAAGTGTCCAACAACTTCTTTCAACTCTCCCTCAATCAAATTAATTAACTGTTCCTCTCCCAACAATAAAGATTTGCAGTGGATGCCCATTACTAACAATTTTAAAAGTAATTGTAAAGAACCCATTTCTTTAGGCAAATGTGGACGAGGACTAGCAGCATTATCTCTCAACATTTTGACAGCGAAAGAAGCAATTAAATGAAGTATATGGGGATCTCCTGCGATCATTGCCATTTCAGGAATTATTATTGCCTTTAAAAATAAAATACATTTTTAATAAATAAAAAATAGTTGTAAAAATGAACGAAAAAATTTTTAGAAGTAAAAAAATTTTTTTTGAATTTTTGAAATTTAAAAAAAAATTTTTTTAAAGTAGAAACTTAAAAAATAAAATAACAGGGGTGATAAAAAGATAGCTTTCCTCCAAGAGGACTCGCACCCAAGTCTATTGCCGTAAGAACCAAACACACAACCAACTACACCACAACATCACTAAACAACAAACTATTATTTAATCAACTTATACAAAAATAAAAAATAAGGGAAATTAACTACCTTTAAAATTAACTACCTTAGAAAATTAACTACCTTTAAAATTAACTACCTTTTTTTAATGAAAAAAACAAAAACCTTGTTTTGGCATTTCTTTCCTCCACCACCACTTTCTAATAACGTCTTTAATTTATTTAATTGTTGAACATCTTAAAATGAATTTTTAAAAAATTTTATAATTAAAAAATAACCCAAATGTTTAGTTCTCAAATGTTTAGAACAAGCATCTAAACACCAAGCAAAATAGTGACAAACATCTAAAAAAATCTTTTTAAAAAATAAACAAAAAAACAGACCTACTTTCCCACAAAATTCCATATTTACATCTCTAAGAGCCATTAATAAATCAAACCGCAGAGAACAATAATAAGGATTTTCTGTTGCCAAAAAACGTTCACGAAGAGTATCCTTTGAAAAAAATTTGAACTTGAAAGGAAATTTAATTTTTAAATTTACCACTAGTCTAGTATAAAGTTGTTCTCTTAACCCAATCATTGAGATTAATTCTACAAAAAAAGAACAATAAAAAAATTATATTTGAAGAAAAGTCCGCAAGTTTTTATAGAAATTTGCGGACAAAACTTGCGGACTTTTCATCACAAAAATGTAAAAAAAAAACCGCAATTTTAAATTGAAAAAATTTGTCAGCAAAATTTTACGGACATCTGCGGACAAAAGTTGCGGACTTTTCCCCACAAATTAAAAAAAAATCCGCAAATTGAGTCCGCAAAATTTTAAATAAAAAAAAATTTGTCCGCAAACTTCTGATTAAATTTGCGGACAAAACTTGCAACCTTTTCCCCACAAAAATTTAAATAAAAACCTTGTACTTGTTTTCTCTGACGTCTCTGTTTAGTAGCTACTTCCCCAGCAAAAAAGCTACTAGTAACGTTTATGCCCGGGGAAAGCAATTGTTGGCCGTGTCCTTCACTTAGCGATTCATTTAAGACATCGGAACCTTTTTCTCCAAATATTAAATGTTGTCTTCTTTCCTCAGAAATGTAACTATCCAAAATGGGTTCGATTGATTCTAGAAAAAGAGTTTCGTTTTTAACCCAAATTTGTTGACGGACAGAGACTGAACATTGATCATAGAGTTCCTAAAAATTATTTTTTAGAAAGAATTTAAAGCTTTAAAATTTATTTTCTTAATTTTTGACAAGCTGTCAGTTCATAAAAGTAATCTTTTATAATTTTTTAATCAAAAAAAAAATTTTAAATCAAAAAAATTTTTGCGGACAAAACTTGCGGACTAACCTTATCACAAATTATGAGCTTCAAATATCTATTATTTAAAATTAAATTTTGAATAAAAAAATAATTTTAAAAAACCTGTCCGCAACTTTAGGTAATCTAGCAAGTGTTTCCAAAACTATAGGCCTAATCCTCGGAACACGATAAAGACGAAAACAGCGCTCCAAATGTCGTTCTAGTCTATGTACATTTTCAGGTGTTTGATTGTTGCCGAGTGAACGTAATTTTGATACTAAACGTTCGGTGAGTTCGGTAATAACCTTTAAAAAAATAAAAATAAAATTTTTTTAATTAAAAAAATAATTTTAACAAATTTTAAGAATAAAAGCTTTCGAGAGAAAAATAAAAGGAAACGAAAGGAATCGAACCCAGGCTTATAAAAAATCAAAACCTTAACCACTTGACCACAAACGTACTTAACAATTTCATAAATTTTAAACTTAACTAAAAATTAATAAATTTAAATACAAACCGTTTCATGATAATCAGCCCTACTTATTCCATGTAAATCCAACAGTTTCATAACAGGTTTTAGAGAAGGGAGCTAAAATATATTAATTTCTTAATTTTATAAAGAAAATTTTTTAAATTAAACAAAATTTAAAATTTTTCCGGATTTTCAAGCAAGGAAAGTTACGGACAAACTAGATCCTTTGCTCCACCACAGATAAAATCCTTAATTCTCCAGACACACACCTAGTGGCTTGCCCAATTAAAAAAAATTAAATAGAAGTATTCTCCCTACTAGTATTCCCCCATCATTTTTACCCCAAAAAATAAAGCAAAATTCACAAACCTGAACACTATTAGTCACTTGAAATTGTTTAATAGCCTCAACAGGATCAGCACACGTTGTCAAAATTTCTCTCAAATTATTAGACGTCGCAATTCCGCATTTTTCCAAATCCCCTAAATATAGAGGAGTTGCTGTATTTGTTGTTGTAATGCTTACCGCTTCCATTATCCTTTCCAAAAACAAAAAAAAATAAATTAAAAATTCAAAAACACCAAAAATCCAATGGAAAAATTAACCAAATTTTCTTTTAAAAAATTTCAAAAAATTTCCACATTTTCAAATTTTATTCAAAATTTTTTATTTTATTGTTTCTCAGCAAATAGGCAATACAATCATCAATTTAATTTTTAAATACAGGAAATACAAAAAAAATTTTTTGATTAAAATATATATTCAAGTATATGAATATTCATATCAGAAATAGAATTGAGATAAAAAAGAAATAAAAATAAAAAGTAGAGAGGCGAGAATGTTAAAGAAAAGCAAAAAATACTTGATTTAAAAATTTTATTTTTAAAATTTTTGAAAAAGTCCACACAAAAAAAGTCCGCAAAAAAAAGTCCGCAAAAATGTCCGCAAAGTTGATCATGCTTTCTTTTCGCAGACTTAACAAAAGACCAGATAAAATAAAAATTGATGATTATTGGTTAGTAAAATCGTGTAAATAGATAACCATAAAAATAGTTATTTAAACTAAAATAATAAAAAAATAAATTTGCGGACAAAATTTGCGGACAGATTTTGCGGACTTTTTTTATTCCAACTTTTTCCGGTATTTCTTTAATCAAGTGTTTCTTTGCTAGTCATAAAAATAAACATGAGAAAACAGAGACAAATTTCGTTTTTCTTTACTTGAAGATTTCTTAGGTATAAGCAAATTATGACAGAATTTTTGAACATTTTTTTAAGTTTAATTTTTTGGTGAATGAAAGAACAATTTTATTTTTTATTTAAATAAAAGATTCAATTGCAGGATATTTTTCGATTTTAATTAAAAAATCAAAAAAAGACACACAAAAAATGGAATTTTTTTGGAAGAAAAAAATTTTGGTTCTTGTCCAGTTTATGCGTTCAATCGCACCTTTATACGTCCAATCAATCTTTATACGTCCAATGAAAAGTTTGTGCGTCCAAACAAATTTTTATGCGTCCAATCACATATTTTAAGTACCCGGTTCTGCACTATATTACCAAAAAATAGAAACCTCTACTCAACTAGAGTTATAAAACACAAACATATTACCAGACCAACGGTTTTAACACAAAGAACCGGGTACTTAAAATATGTGATTGGACGCATAAAAATTTGTTTGAACGTATAAACGTTTCACTGGACGTATAAAGATTGATTGGACATATAAAGGTGCGCTTGGACGCATAAAATGCGATTGGACGCTTAAACTGAACAAGAGCCAAAATTTTCTTTTAGGTTCGTCATATATACGAGACACGCATATAAATTAACATTTAAAAAAACTAAAAATAAACCTTACACCTTTCTCCTATTAAAAATTCAATTTTCATAGCAATGATCCTGAAAAATCAATCGAACAAATGGCTTGTCTATAGTAAGTAGAGATGTACAGAATGGACATACTGGATGGAATGAATTGGTGCCATGAGGCATTGTTATACGAGACCAATAACTTTAAAAGAAAAAATTTTTTAGACAAAATTTCTCAAAAAAACAAACCGAACAGTCCTTTTACTAGCCATATGTCCACACGGATTAAATGAATATTCCAAAAGACCCGAGTCAAGATGAAAGGCTGATTCCATGCCCATTGTTAATTGAGCAACACGTTCTGAGTCGACGAGGCATATTGGACAACGAAATGTTACTGCTGAACCGTTCTTTTGAACTTAAAAATTTTTTTTTATATTGGATACCTTAAACATCTCCAAAAATAATTTAAAAAGTTTATAGAAAAAAATTTTAACCAAAAAAATAAATTTTGAGGATTAAGTTTAGGCAAGACTTAAGGACTTTTTGCCATTGACTTTTTTCTCTGGACTAAATTTGCGGACTTTTTTCTTTAATTTTAAAAACTTCCAAGAAAAACTTTTCTACTCAAAAATTAAGTTTCAAAAAAATAAATATAGCATTTAACACAATACCTCCCCAATTGTGTTTCCCTTGAACATGTCCACAACGGAAATAGACCTACAAAAATTTAATTTAAAAAATTCGAAAAAAATTTTTCCTTACATAAGGCTGTTTTGAACTACTACTACTTTTGCTGTGTCGCTTTCTTGGAATAACCAAAGTATTTAAATTGACTGGACATTGAGGTTTGCCAGCATTGAGTTCGTCAAGTCTATGCTCTAATTCGACTTTTGATGGACTTTGTTTTAGCCCTTCAGCAGAACGCCACAAAAGTGTTGCCCCGCAAAGATCGATTAGAGTACCGTCCTGAATTTGGGGTAAATGAGAAAATTATTTTTTGAAGGAAGCATTTACTCCGTGGGTTTCCTGAAGAAGAAAGAGGCAAGGGCGCAGCCAGAGGGGTTGCCCCCTGAAATCGACCCCCCGACTAAACCCTTGGAAACAGAAGAGGGGGGGATTAAGCTATTACAAAATATAAAGCAGACAGTTATTTTAACAAGAAAATTAATTTTGAGACCATCCAGAGAACGTACCCCCTTAACATAAGTCCTCCTCCTGGATGAACCCTTGCCCAGACAATGAACAAAATAATTAAAAATTCAAATCAACCTGAAGTTCATTGGTTTCACCCAAAACTAAAGCACCACGTTGAGTTGAAGATCGAGCTGAACGCAAAGTGTAAATATCGCCATCTACCGAAACTAAACACAAAAATAAATTTTAAATATTTTTTCAATTAAAAAATAACCTTCTCTCCAAATGTACATTTCTCCTGTATCGTCCTAAAAAATAAAAAAAAATTTCAGTTCAAAAACAAGAAAAATTAACCGAATGCTCCTCCCCGTTACACCAATTTGGATGTAATATAAGCACACCATTTGTAGTTAATCCATCAAATTCCCCATTTTTCTTTTGCCATTTGGTAGCTTTTTCTCCAAGAAAAATATTACGAGAAGAGTCAAAACCAGCAGCAAAAATTTGAACCTTCAAAAGAAATTTTCTTAAAACCCAAAAAATCCAAACTCTGTGAGGTTTGTCCCTTTCAGCCAAAATACGACAAGCATAGCGAGATATTGTTGAACTAATTGTTTTTTGTTCGGAATGTTCTTCTCGGTGACTTGAATGACGGCTTTTATTATGTCCACCACAACAAGGAGAAGGATGTCCATTACCCGAAGCTAGCCAAGTGTCTACTATTGTAAAGTCTATTTGTTCTTCTGAAGAACGGCCAATCTAACAAAGAAAATTAAATTAAAAATTAGATCAACACACATCTGAAAAAAATTCTTTATACTTAAATAACTCAGGGACGTGCTATCCTGGTGAATATATCAAGTTTGAACTCTAAAAGATTTGGGTTGGAGCTGGTCCTAATTTTGGTGGTTTGGTATTTAGACGTTTTGGAATTAAGGCCCGATCCCTATGAAAGATAAGCGACTTAGTGTCAGTTAAATCAGTCAAAAATTTAAATTCAAAATCACCTCTAGAACAAATCCACATACAACAGGAAGGTACTTATGTTAGTAATTTTACTAGAGAGGGAGCTGGATACGGATCCAGACCTTGATTTTTCCCAAATCCAGAGTCCAGGTCAAGGCATTTTCAGAGTTCCTTGATTTTTCCTTGACTCAAGGTCAAGAATCTGGTCAAAATATCCAACCAAAATCAAGGCTTTTTGAAAATCTCTATCTCTAATTTTTACAGAAAATATTATTTAAATAATCACCCCGAAAACTTCCTTAAAATACACCAAACCTGAAACATATCTTTGGTAGGGTCTAACAAATACTCTACAACAACAGTTCCATTCTTTCCATAACCGAAAGCCACTGTATGTCTATTAGAATCACGCAAAGCTTTAGCTTTATTGGCTGCAGCAGTTCCACTCAATTTAGTGACTGAACCTTTCTTTATTCCATTTGGCTCCAAACGGCGTTTGAAAAACATTTTGGAAAAATTTTTTCGATTATTTGCATGATTCTTCTGTTCTCCAGTTAATTCAGCACCGTTATAGCTAAAAAATAAAAAATAATTCTTTGATAAAATAAAAGAAACCCAAGTAAGACGAATTGTCCATAATAAATTTCGCCAGCACAAAGCAATAATTGAGTCAATCCACCAGCACATTCATCAGTAATAATTTCAGAAGATTCATCTCCAAATTGAATTAACACAGACAAATCAGTATCATCAAATTTATTGCCTTCCATTCACTAGTTAAAAAAATTTAAATATCGATTCAAGTTTGTCCGCAAGTATTTTGCGGCTATCCGCAAATTTTTTGCAGATAAATTTGCAATTCTCTTTATCTAGACAAATGCCCGCTCTTACATTTTCAGATAAAAAATCGTTTAAAATAGTTTGATATTAAACAAAAAATGCAAGTTTTGCCCGCAAGTATTTTGCGGACAAATTTGCAATTTTTTATCGATACAAAAATACGGCCTTTCATTGTTAAGATAAAAGGGGGGTTTTACTAGCCGGTAAAAACAAAAAACAAGTCCTCATAAAAGCAGAAAAAAGATCTATTTTATCCGCAAATATTTTACGGACTAAAATTTATCCGCAAATTTTTTGCGGACACAACCCCACGCCATCCATTACACAAAAATTAATAAACAAAGAGAAAATTAAAACAAAAATAAGAATCGATAGAAACGATGTGACAAAAATATATATCAATTTAAATTTAAAATAAATAAATATTTACTTGTTTTATTCAATAAACCCCAAAAATAGAACAAACATACAAAATAAATTACTGATAGCAAAAAGAGATTTTTGTAGTTAAAAAAACAATCCAAGAAAAAACGTGTCGGGCTAACTCAAGGAACGGACAAGACAAGGAACGACAAGTCAAGGAACAGAAAAGAGCAATTTTGTCCGCAAATGTTTTGCGGACAAAAAATTTATCCGCAAGTATTTTGCGGACACAAGTCAAGGAACGACCAACTCATGGAATATTTTTCAAAATCATGGAATATTTTAAAAATCAGAGAATTTTTAAAAATCAGAATTTTTTTACTTCTGTTTTTTTAAAATATTCTAATTTTCCTAGAATTCTTATTTTTTAAAAATATTCAGATTTTTTAAAAAATTCCAATTTTTAAGCTATTCCATGAGTTGGTCGTGAGTAAAGTTGCCACCTCGCTCGACCCGAAACTCGAAAGATCGAGCAAGCCGAGGCTTTTCAGCTCAGAAACGAACCGAATCAAAAAAATTAGAACTCGAAAAACTCGGAAACAAACCGAATCGAAAAACCCAAGCTCGAAAAAAATGCACCGAACGTCGGCGCGAATCGAAAACGGCAACCCTAGTCTGAGTTGGTCGTTCCTCGACTTGTCTGTTCCGTGATTTGGAATTCTTTGAGTTACCCCTTACCCAGAAAAAATAGATTAATAAATATTTTCATAAAATAACCTTTCCCGCACTTTAATTAAAAAAAATAATTTTTTTTCCACATCCTTTAATTAACGGTAACGATTTCGTATTGTAGATGTTGCTTCACGCTTTCGACGTCGAGTAGTAAATGGATAACGATGTTGATTATTATTATTATTGTGACCATCATCAAAAGTTTGATTAAGATGAGTATTATTGTGATGATGACGACTTGAATCTTTAAAGAAAATTTTTATTCATAAACGAACTCCCAAAAAAAAGTTGAAGAAAAAAATTTGCGGACAAAAATTGTCCGCAAAAATATAAAATTTGCGGACAAATCTTGCGGACGACAATTTTTATTATAAATGAACCCCCAAAAAAGTTGAAAAAAATTTTGCGGACAAAATTCAAATTTGCAGACAAATCTTGCGGACGACAATTTTCAGCATAAACGGACCCCACAAGAAATTAAAGAAAATTTGCGGACAAAAAATATAAAATTTGCGGACAAATCTTGCGGACTAACATTTTTTTTAACGGATATTTAAAAAAGGAACGAATATGCCGGAGAAAAGAAAATATGTAGATTCTAAATATAAATGGACCTCCCAAAAAAGTTAAAAAAAATTTGCGGACAAAAAATAAAAATTTGCGGACATATTCTGTTAACATTTTAACGGATATTTAAAAAAGGAACGAATATGTCAGAGAAAAGCAAATAAAAATTATAAGTCAGCACCTTGTACA
Source organism: Meloidogyne enterolobii (assembly GCA_963681835.1). Classification (NCBI taxonomy): domain Eukaryota; kingdom Metazoa; phylum Nematoda; class Chromadorea; order Rhabditida; family Meloidogynidae; genus Meloidogyne; species Meloidogyne enterolobii. The sequence continues at coordinate 4,380,159 of CAVMJV010000004.1, read as the reverse complement.
AGTCAATAACCAACCCTATTGAAGCCAACCTTAATTTTATCCGCAAAAAAATTGTCCGCAAAAAATTGTCCGCAAAAATTAAAAAAAATTAACAAACCTCGTTCCCGTCCTCTTCTCTCCTGATGATCACCTCCAACAAAAAATTCATCCCCTCCGTCATCCTCATCATTTTCATCTTCAAAACTTTGTCTTTGTGGAAAAAATTCAGCAGCTTCGTCTGTCCCAATTTGTTCACTTCTACGAACATTTTTTGACATTGTTTGATGACGTTGATGATCATTAATTTCTTCATTTAAGCTATTTTCTTTTTCTTCTCCATCATCATCCAATTCAACAACCTAAAAATTTATTTAATTTTGATTTCGATTTGCCCAGGCCATATGTTAGTTATGCTCATAAAGATGAAAATGTCCAAAGGAACGTAGTTAAGAGACTGATTTAATTTAGAAGATTGGAGGAAGGTAAACTAATTTTTAATGGAAACTACTTAATAATATTTATTGTTAGAATACAAGGGAAAATTCCCGAATATACATATTTCAAGTTCAAAATAAATTTGGTGGCCTATTCCTTAACAAGGAAGCATCTGACACTGAACTATACAAATTAAAAAAGAAGGGAAGTTTAACAACTCTAAAAGACAACAGAGTCCCCATCTCCTGGCTCCAATATCTACTCTAGTCTTTGGAATGGCACGCGGACATATCGAGATATTTCAATGCACGAACAGTTACCCTACTGATTTCGGGAACTACGGCAAGTAATTATTTTAACACGCAAGAAATTATTTTTGTCACCCCAGTCCCGATATGTCCGCACACCCTTTGGGATGACCTCTCTTAAAACCTCGGTTATCAAAAACGAAATTCTCAAGACATTGACCTCCAACTTTATTCAGAAAAATAAAAATTTAACTAACCTTAATATTCGGTTTTGTATTGTTAAGATTATTCTCTTCCCTCTCTCTTCGAAAATTATGTCTCTGTCTGTCACCATCCCTTATATTTTCAGCACGAGGGAATCGTCTAACATTATTAGAACATCGACCTGGGGATGTATAGAAAATTTCTTGTCGTTGAGTTGTCACTCTCATAACCATTGACGGACCACAACTTTCCTCGTTTTCTTGTGGAAGATTGTTGTTTTTACTTAAAAAAATTTTTAAATTAAATTGAAAAAATGAGCAATAATGCAAAATGTCCGCAAAAGTAATCCGCAAAAACACATACCCATAGGAAAACATTCACCCGTATATTTTACAAGTAAACTCTCGAACCTGGTTAATAACCCAAAATTTATTCTACACGACCCTAACACCGGAACCTTTAAAATAACAAAGCACCGAAATACCATCATGACGCCATTCCAACAGATATTATATATAGGCAGGCCCGTACCCAGAAGGGTATGGGTGGAATTTGCTCCTTCTCCCCGAAATGGGGTAAAGAAAAAATAAAGGGACTGAGGAAAAAAGTGATTTTTTTTCGTCCACAGCACCAAAATTTTCCCCCTTGTCCCCCACCCCTTTCCAAAAAAATCCGGGTTACGAGCCTGATTATAGCGCTTGGTATTTCAACGTTTCAATAACATCATGCCCAAGACCCAACCCTTAATAAAAAAAATAAACCTATAAATAGCAGGAGGAACAGAACTATCTTCAGACCAAACCCTCAACATTGAATGTAATCTTTGCTCAAAACGAGGATTTTTAGTCATTTCAGATTCCAACCGGCGAAGAAAATCATTACGTTGATGAAGTACCAAATCAGCAGAATTTCCTCTATTTTCTTTGTTTTGTCTGACTTCTTGGTTGTTGTTTGGAACGTTTTCAATCGATGTCGCTTTATCTACTTTTGTTGGTGCTGATTTTGTTGGCAACTCTTTTTTGTTGGAATTTTTGAGTGACAAATTCGAAATTAATGGAAGGCTTGTATTTGCCGTAGTTTTTTGTTTTTCCACTTCTTGTAAACGAGTAGCGAGAGCTGAAAAAAGGGAAATTGAAAAAATAAAAAGTTTAAAAAAACCTGAAATAATATCAATTAATTCACGAGACCCAACACGTTGATTTTCCTGTTCTGCCCTCAAATCTTCAATAGTATCGCGTAATGTGTCTATTTGATGTTTCTGGTCTTGAATCTAAAAAATATAGGAAAAAATTCAGAATTGCTGTCAAAGATCAAGGAATTGTTCAGAGGATGAAGAGATAGGGAAAGTTTGGTTGAACCTTGTCCGAATCCATGCTGCCCTCGAAAACAACCATAATTTTGCCTTTGTATTAAAGGAAGGATTAGAGAAGAAGCAAGAAGCAACCCCTGGGAAAACAAGGCAGCCTTCCTAAATAGATTGATGGCCCATGGATACAAGATTTCAGAATCTATTTATGATAAAGGAGTTAAAATGTCCTATAAAGCTAACAGAAAGATTAATGGTCAAAGGATTCCAAGAACGACCCCATGGAAATCACAAAACCATTACGGGAGACTATTATAAAACTTGTTAATAAAAAGCAAAGATCGAACTGGTTCTGGACCAAGGACTGGGTTTTCCTGTACCCAGAGTCCAGGTCCAGGCATTTCTTAATTCCTGGGGCTTTTCCTAGGGCTGGGGTTTTCCCGGACTCCCAGAATCCGGCCCAGGTAAATGCATCAAATCCAGCGTCCAGGCCCAGGCTTTTCAAAAATCTCGATCTCTAGTAAAAAGCCATCCCAATCTACCAATCTTAAAATCAATAAATACTCAAAAACTAACCAATTTATGCAAGGACTGAGCTTCATGAGAAAATATTATAGTTTTTGTTCTTCCATCACGAGGTGTTGCAGGTACCTTCCCTTCTTTTCCCTTAAAAATAAAACCAAAAATCGTTCAAAAAATCATTAGAAATCAAACCAAAACAGTTTCCTCCAACTTTGTGGTTAACCCAAAAGCCACAGTTTTTAAAGTTTCTTTGCGTTGAACAGGTTGTCTATTGCTGTTATTGTTGACAGACTTCTTTTCAGAATTACTAGCTAAACTCTGATTTGAACCATGCTTAAAACCTCTCCTTTCTTGTGACTCTCCTCTTCCCTCAGACGGATTTTTAAGTATTGATCTGCTGTTCTTTTGGGCACTCAAATTTTTTAAGGGATTTGGCAAAGTTCTTGAAGGTCGTTGATTTTGTATGTCGGCCCTGAAAATTTTTAAAAAGTAAGCAAAAATAGGTACAGCCAATAACGGCGCAGAGCCGTAACGGCGCGAGGCCATAACTTGCTGGAAAATTTCTGGCCCTTATCAATTTTGGTACCAATCTCCCTAGCTCGAAGAGAGGAATCGTTTGACACTGAATATAATCGGATTCGTAAATCTTGAAGCAAGTTATGGCTTTGCGCCGTTATGGACTCGCGCCGTTTTGGGCGTGTAAAAAATATATCCTTAAAAAATATACTCGTTTGTGTAACAAACTTCAGCATCTTTATTTTTTTCGTTGTTTTGAGGTGGAGAAGAACGTGGACCATAAGAATAAGATACTGATAAAGGCGATGAATGAGGCACAAAATTACCGTGAGGCACAGACGCCATCTCTTAAAAATAATAAAAGACAGATGGAATTACCAAAGTATTTTGACTATCTTCTTTTAAATTGTTTAAACTACGATTGAAAATACAACAAGGGATTATGAAAAATAAAATGGACAACAATTAATGTTCGGCTTTAGTGAACGAATATCAAATTCGCGGCGAATACAATTAATCGCGAACAAATTTTTTAAAATACACAACGCCAGAACGACGTTAATATCGGAGGATTTGAAAATTAAATTAAGGACCTTTGGGCATAAATTAAGGACCTTAGACGCGAAGAATATACAGATATATTTGGGGGATTTGAGAGGGGAATAATACCGGAAAACCCTCTAAATTAGGGACTTTGGGTGAGAAGAAAGTAAAGATATATTTGGGGGATTTGAGAGGGGAATAATACCGATTAGGGAATTGGTACCCTTGATACCTATTATAAGACCCTTTTGAGGGTAGTAGAATAGCCCTTATGAGGCTAGATTAGGGAATTGGTACCCTTGATACCTATTATAAGACCCTTTTGAGGGTAGTAGAATAGCCCTTATGAGGCTAGATTAGGGAATTGGTACCCTTGATACCTATTATAAGACCCTTTTGAGGGTAGTAGAATAGCCCTTATGAGGCTAGATTAGGGAATTGGTACCCTTGATACCTATTATAAGACCCTTTTGAGGGTAGTAGAATAGCCCTTATGAGGCTAGATTAGGGAATTGGTACCCTTGATACCTATTATAAGACCCTTTTGAGGGTAGTAGAATAGCCCTTATGAGGCTAGATTAGGGAATTGGTACCCTTGATACCTATTATAAGACCCTTTTGAGGATAGTAGAATAGCCCTTATGAGGCTAGATTAGGGAATTGGTACCCTTGATACCTATTATAAGACCCTTTTGAGGGTAGTAGAATAGCCCTTATGAGGCTAGATTAGGGAATAGGTACCCTTGATACCTATTATAAGACCCTTTTGAGGGTAGTAAAATAGCCCTTATGAGGCTAGATTAGGGAATTGGTACCCTTGATACCTATTATAAGACCCTTTTGAGGGTAGTAGAATAGCCCTTATGAGGCTAGATTAGGGAATTAGTACCCTTGATACCTATTATAAGACCCTTTTGAGGGTAGTAGAATAGCCCTTATGGGGCTAGATTAGGGAATTGGTACCCTTGATACCTATTATAAGACCCTTTTGAGGGTAGTAGAATAGCCCTTATGAGGCTAGATTAGGGAATTGGTACCCTTGATACCTATTATAAGACCCTTTTGAGGGTAGTAGAATAGCCTTCATGTGGCTAGATTAGGGAATCGGTACCCTTGATACCTATCATAAGACCCTTTTGAGGGTAGTAGAATAGCCTTTATGTGGCTAGATTAGGGAATCGGTTCCCTTGATACCTATCATAAGACCCTTTTTAGGGTAGTAGAATAGCCTTCATGTGGCTAGATTAGGGAATCGGTACCCTTGATACCTATCATAAGACCCTTTTGAGGGTAGTAGAATAGCCTTCATGTGGCTAGATTAGGGAATCGGTACCCTTGATACCTATCATAAGACCCTTTTGAGGGTAGTAGAATAGCCCTTATGAGGCTAGATTAGGGAATTGGTACCCTTGATACCTATTATAAGACCCTTTTGAGGGTAGTAGAATAGCCCTTATGAGGCTAGATTAGGGAATTGGTACCCTTGATACCTATTATAAGACCCTTTTGAGGGTAGTAGAATAGCCCTTATGAGGCTAGATTAGGGAATTGGTACCCTTGATACCTATTATAAGACCCTTTTGAGGGTAGTAGAATAGCCCTTATGAGGCTAGATTAGGGAATTGGTACCCTTGATACCTATTATAAGACCCTTTTGAGGATAGTAGAATAGCCCTTATGAGGCTAGATTAGGGAATTGGTACCCTTGATACCTATTATAAGACCCTTTTGAGGGTAGTAGAATAGCCCTTATGAGGCTAGATTAGGGAATAGGTACCCTTGATACCTATTATAAGACCCTTTTGAGGGTAGTAAAATAGCCCTTATGAGGCTAGATTAGGGAATTGGTACCCTTGATACCTATTATAAGACCCTTTTGAGGGTAGTAGAATAGCCTTTATGTGGCTAGATTAGGGAATCGGTTCCCTTGATACCTATCATAAGACCCTTTTTAGGGTAGTAGAATAGCCTTCATGTGGCTAGATTAGGGAATCGGTACCCTTGATACCTATCATAAGACCCTTTTGAGGGTAGTAGAATAGCCTTCATGTGGCTAGATTAGGGAATCGGTACCCTTGATACCTATCATAAGACCCTTTTGAGGGTAGTAGAATAGCCCTTATGAGGCTAGATTAGGGAATTGGTACCCTTGATACCTATTATAAGACCCTTTTGAGGGTAGTAGAATAGCCCTTATGAGGCTAGATTAGGGAATTAGTACCCTTGATACCTATTATAAGACCCTTTTGAGGGTAGTAGAATAGCCCTTATGAGGCTAGATTAGGGAATTAGTACCCTTGATACCTATCATAAGACCCTTTTGAGGGTAGTAGAATAGCCCTTATGAGGCTAGATTAGGGAATTGGTACCCTTGATACCTATTATAAGACCCTTTTGAGGGTAGTAGAATAGCCCTTATGGGGCTAGATTAGGGAATTGGTACCCTTGATACCTATTATAAGACCCTTTTGAGGGTAGTAGAATAGCCCTTATGAGGCTAGATTAGGGAATTGGTACCCTTGATACCTATTATAAGACCCTTTTGAGGGTAGTAGAATAGCCTTCATGTGGCTAGATTAGGGAATCGGTACCCTTGATACCTATCATAAGACCCTTTTGAGGGTAGTAGAATAGCCTTTATGTGGCTAGATTAGGGAATCGGTTCCCTTGATACCTATCATAAGACCCTTTTTAGGGTAGTAGACATTATTAGAACAGGGTAGTAGACATTTTAGGGTAGTAGACATTATTATCTAACATTATTAGAACATCGACCTGGGGATGTATAGAAAATTTCTTGTCGTTGAGTTGTCACTCTCATAACCATTGACGGACCACAACTTTCCTCGTTTTCTTGTGGAAGATTGTTGTTTTTACTTAAAAAAATTTTTAAATTAAATTGAAAAAATGAGCAATAATGCAAAATGTCCGCAAAAGTAATCCGCAAAAACACATACCCATAGGAAAACATTCACCCGTATATTTTACAAGTAAACTCTCGAACCTGGTTAATAACCCAAAATTTATTCTACACGACCCTAACACCGGAACCTTTAAAATAACAAAGCACCGAAATACCATCATGACGCCATTCCAACAGATATTATATATAGGCAGGCCCGTACCCAGAAGGGTATGGGTGGAATTTGCTCCTTCTCCCCGAAATGGGGTAAAGAAAAAATAAAGGGACTGAGGAAAAAAGTGATTTTTTTTCGTCCACAGCACCAAAATTTTCCCCCTTGTCCCCCACCCCTTTCCAAAAAAATCCGGGTTACGAGCCTGATTATAGCGCTTGGTATTTCAACGTTTCAATAACATCATGCCCAAGACCCAACCCTTAATAAAAAAAATAAACCTATAAATAGCAGGAGGAACAGAACTATCTTCAGACCAAACCCTCAACATTGAATGTAATCTTTGCTCAAAACGAGGATTTTTAGTCATTTCAGATTCCAACCGGCGAAGAAAATCATTACGTTGATGAAGTACCAAATCAGCAGAATTTCCTCTATTTTCTTTGTTTTGTCTGACTTCTTGGTTGTTGTTTGGAACGTTTTCAATCGATGTCGCTTTATCTACTTTTGTTGGTGCTGATTTTGTTGGCAACTCTTTTTTGTTGGAATTTTTGAGTGACAAATTCGAAATTAATGGAAGGCTTGTATTTGCCGTAGTTTTTTGTTTTTCCACTTCTTGTAAACGAGTAGCGAGAGCTGAAAAAAGGGAAATTGAAAAAATAAAAAGTTTAAAAAAACCTGAAATAATATCAATTAATTCACGAGACCCAACACGTTGATTTTCCTGTTCTGCCCTCAAATCTTCAATAGTATCGCGTAATGTGTCTATTTGATGTTTCTGGTCTTGAATCTAAAAAATATAGGAAAAAATTCAGAATTGCTGTCAAAGATCAAGGAATTGTTCAGAGGATGAAGAGATAGGGAAAGTTTGGTTGAACCTTGTCCGAATCCATGCTGCCCTCGAAAACAACCATAATTTTGCCTTTGTATTAAAGGAAGGATTAGAGAAGAAGCAAGAAGCAACCCCTGGGAAAACAAGGCAGCCTTCCTAAATAGATTGATGGCCCATGGATACAAGATTTCAGAATCTATTTATGATAAAGGAGTTAAAATGTCCTATAAAGCTAACAGAAAGATTAATGGTCAAAGGATTCCAAGAACGACCCCATGGAAATCACAAAACCATTACGGGAGACTATTATAAAACTTGTTAATAAAAAGCAAAGATCGAACTGGTTCTGGACCAAGGACTGGGTTTTCCTGTACCCAGAGTCCAGGTCCAGGCATTTCTTAATTCCTGGGGCTTTTCCTAGGGCTGGGGTTTTCCCGGACTCCCAGAATCCGGCCCAGGTAAATGCATCAAATCCAGCGTCCAGGCCCAGGCTTTTCAAAAATCTCGATCTCTAGTAAAAAGCCATCCCAATCTACCAATCTTAAAATCAATAAATACTCAAAAACTAACCAATTTATGCAAGGACTGAGCTTCATGAGAAAATATTATAGTTTTTGTTCTTCCATCACGAGGTGTTGCAGGTACCTTCCCTTCTTTTCCCTTAAAAATAAAACCAAAAATCGTTCAAAAAATCATTAGAAATCAAACCAAAACAGTTTCCTCCAACTTTGTGGTTAACCCAAAAGCCACAGTTTTTAAAGTTTCTTTGCGTTGAACAGGTTGTCTATTGCTGTTATTGTTGACAGACTTCTTTTCAGAATTACTAGCTAAACTCTGATTTGAACCATGCTTAAAACCTCTCCTTTCTTGTGACTCTCCTCTTCCCTCAGACGGATTTTTAAGTATTGATCTGCTGTTCTTTTGGGCACTCAAATTTTTTAAGGGATTTGGCAAAGTTCTTGAAGGTCGTTGATTTTGTATGTCGGCCCTGAAAATTTTTAAAAAGTAAGCAAAAATAGGTACAGCCAATAACGGCGCAGAGCCGTAACGGCGCGAGGCCATAACTTGCTGGAAAATTTCTGGCCCTTATCAATTTTGGTACCAATCTCCCTAGCTCGAAGAGAGGAATCGTTTGACACTGAATATAATCGGATTCGTAAATCTTGAAGCAAGTTATGGCTTTGCGCCGTTATGGACTCGCGCCGTTTTGGGCGTGTAAAAAATATATCCTTAAAAAATATACTCGTTTGTGTAACAAACTTCAGCATCTTTATTTTTTTCGTTGTTTTGAGGTGGAGAAGAACGTGGACCATAAGAATAAGATACTGATAAAGGCGATGAATGAGGCACAAAATTACCGTGAGGCACAGACGCCATCTCTTAAAAATAATAAAAGACAGATGGAATTACCAAAGTATTTTGACTATCTTCTTTTAAATTGTTTAAACTACGATTGAAAATACAACAAGGGATTATGAAAAATAAAATGGACAACAATTAATGTTCGGCTTTAGTGAACGAATATCAAATTCGCGGCGAATACAATTAATCGCGAACAAATTTTTTAAAATACACAACGCCAGAACGACGTTAATATCGGAGGATTTGAAAATTAAATTAAGGACCTTTGGGCATAAATTAAGGACCTTAGACGCGAAGAATATACAGATATATTTGGGGGATTTGAGAGGGGAATAATACCGGAAAACCCTCTAAATTAGGGACTTTGGGTGAGAAGAAAGTAAAGATATATTTGGGGGATTTGAGAGGGGAATAATACCGATTAGGGAATTGGTACCCTTGATACCTATTATAAGACCCTTTTGAGGGTAGTAGAATAGCCCTTATGAGGCTAGATTAGGGAATTGGTACCCTTGATACCTATTATAAGACCCTTTTGAGGGTAGTAGAATAGCCCTTATGAGGCTAGATTAGGGAATTGGTACCCTTGATACCTATTATAAGACCCTTTTGAGGGTAGTAGAATAGCCCTTATGAGGCTAGATTAGGGAATTGGTACCCTTGATACCTATTATAAGACCCTTTTGAGGGTAGTAGAATAGCCCTTATGAGGCTAGATTAGGGAATTGGTACCCTTGATACCTATTATAAGACCCTTTTGAGGGTAGTAGAATAGCCCTTATGAGGCTAGATTAGGGAATTGGTACCCTTGATACCTATTATAAGACCCTTTTGAGGATAGTAGAATAGCCCTTATGAGGCTAGATTAGGGAATTGGTACCCTTGATACCTATTATAAGACCCTTTTGAGGGTAGTAGAATAGCCCTTATGAGGCTAGATTAGGGAATAGGTACCCTTGATACCTATTATAAGACCCTTTTGAGGGTAGTAAAATAGCCCTTATGAGGCTAGATTAGGGAATTGGTACCCTTGATACCTATTATAAGACCCTTTTGAGGGTAGTAGAATAGCCCTTATGAGGCTAGATTAGGGAATTAGTACCCTTGATACCTATTATAAGACCCTTTTGAGGGTAGTAGAATAGCCCTTATGGGGCTAGATTAGGGAATTGGTACCCTTGATACCTATTATAAGACCCTTTTGAGGGTAGTAGAATAGCCCTTATGAGGCTAGATTAGGGAATTGGTACCCTTGATACCTATTATAAGACCCTTTTGAGGGTAGTAGAATAGCCTTCATGTGGCTAGATTAGGGAATCGGTACCCTTGATACCTATCATAAGACCCTTTTGAGGGTAGTAGAATAGCCTTTATGTGGCTAGATTAGGGAATCGGTTCCCTTGATACCTATCATAAGACCCTTTTTAGGGTAGTAGAATAGCCTTCATGTGGCTAGATTAGGGAATCGGTACCCTTGATACCTATCATAAGACCCTTTTGAGGGTAGTAGAATAGCCTTCATGTGGCTAGATTAGGGAATCGGTACCCTTGATACCTATCATAAGACCCTTTTGAGGGTAGTAGAATAGCCCTTATGAGGCTAGATTAGGGAATTGGTACCCTTGATACCTATTATAAGACCCTTTTGAGGGTAGTAGAATAGCCCTTATGAGGCTAGATTAGGGAATTGGTACCCTTGATACCTATTATAAGACCCTTTTGAGGGTAGTAGAATAGCCCTTATGAGGCTAGATTAGGGAATTGGTACCCTTGATACCTATTATAAGACCCTTTTGAGGGTAGTAGAATAGCCCTTATGAGGCTAGATTAGGGAATTGGTACCCTTGATACCTATTATAAGACCCTTTTGAGGATAGTAGAATAGCCCTTATGAGGCTAGATTAGGGAATTGGTACCCTTGATACCTATTATAAGACCCTTTTGAGGGTAGTAGAATAGCCCTTATGAGGCTAGATTAGGGAATAGGTACCCTTGATACCTATTATAAGACCCTTTTGAGGGTAGTAAAATAGCCCTTATGAGGCTAGATTAGGGAATTGGTACCCTTGATACCTATTATAAGACCCTTTTGAGGGTAGTAGAATAGCCTTTATGTGGCTAGATTAGGGAATCGGTTCCCTTGATACCTATCATAAGACCCTTTTTAGGGTAGTAGAATAGCCTTCATGTGGCTAGATTAGGGAATCGGTACCCTTGATACCTATCATAAGACCCTTTTGAGGGTAGTAGAATAGCCTTCATGTGGCTAGATTAGGGAATCGGTACCCTTGATACCTATCATAAGACCCTTTTGAGGGTAGTAGAATAGCCCTTATGAGGCTAGATTAGGGAATTGGTACCCTTGATACCTATTATAAGACCCTTTTGAGGGTAGTAGAATAGCCCTTATGAGGCTAGATTAGGGAATTAGTACCCTTGATACCTATTATAAGACCCTTTTGAGGGTAGTAGAATAGCCCTTATGAGGCTAGATTAGGGAATTAGTACCCTTGATACCTATCATAAGACCCTTTTGAGGGTAGTAGAATAGCCCTTATGAGGCTAGATTAGGGAATTGGTACCCTTGATACCTATTATAAGACCCTTTTGAGGGTAGTAGAATAGCCCTTATGGGGCTAGATTAGGGAATTGGTACCCTTGATACCTATTATAAGACCCTTTTGAGGGTAGTAGAATAGCCCTTATGAGGCTAGATTAGGGAATTGGTACCCTTGATACCTATTATAAGACCCTTTTGAGGGTAGTAGAATAGCCTTCATGTGGCTAGATTAGGGAATCGGTACCCTTGATACCTATCATAAGACCCTTTTGAGGGTAGTAGAATAGCCTTTATGTGGCTAGATTAGGGAATCGGTTCCCTTGATACCTATCATAAGACCCTTTTTAGGGTAGTAGAATAGCCTTCATGTGGCTAGATTAGGGAATCGGTACCCTTGATACCTATCATAAGACCCTTTTGAGGGTAGTAGAATAGCCTTCATGTGGCTAGATTAGGGAATCGGTACCCTTGATACCTATCATAAGACCCTTTTGAGGGTAGTAGAATAGCCCTTATGAGGCTAGATTAGGGAATTGGTACCCTTGATACCTATTATAAGACCCTTTTGAGGGTAGTAGAATAGCCCTTATGAGGCTAGATTAGGGAATTGGTACCCTTGATACCTATTATAAGACCCTTTTGAGGGTAGTAGAATAGCCCTTATGAGGCTAGATTAGGGAATTGGTACCCTTGATACCTATTATAAGACCCTTTTGAGGGTAGTAGAATAGCCCTTATGAGGCTAGATTAGGGAATTGGTACCCTTGATACCTATTATAAGACCCTTTTGAGGATAGTAGAATAGCCCTTATGAGGCTAGATTAGGGAATTGGTACCCTTGATACCTATTATAAGACCCTTTTGAGGGTAGTAGAATAGCCCTTATGAGGCTAGATTAGGGAATAGGTACCCTTGATACCTATTATAAGACCCTTTTGAGGGTAGTAAAATAGCCCTTATGAGGCTAGATTAGGGAATTGGTACCCTTGATACCTATTATAAGACCCTTTTGAGGGTAGTAGAATAGCCTTTATGTGGCTAGATTAGGGAATCGGTTCCCTTGATACCTATCATAAGACCCTTTTTAGGGTAGTAGAATAGCCTTCATGTGGCTAGATTAGGGAATCGGTACCCTTGATACCTATCATAAGACCCTTTTGAGGGTAGTAGAATAGCCTTCATGTGGCTAGATTAGGGAATCGGTACCCTTGATACCTATCATAAGACCCTTTTGAGGGTAGTAGAATAGCCCTTATGAGGCTAGATTAGGGAATTGGTACCCTTGATACCTATTATAAGACCCTTTTGAGGGTAGTAGAATAGCCCTTATGAGGCTAGATTAGGGAATTAGTACCCTTGATACCTATTATAAGACCCTTTTGAGGGTAGTAGAATAGCCCTTATGAGGCTAGATTAGGGAATTAGTACCCTTGATACCTATCATAAGACCCTTTTGAGGGTAGTAGAATAGCCCTTATGAGGCTAGATTAGGGAATTGGTACCCTTGATACCTATTATAAGACCCTTTTGAGGGTAGTAGAATAGCCCTTATGGGGCTAGATTAGGGAATTGGTACCCTTGATACCTATTATAAGACCCTTTTGAGGGTAGTAGAATAGCCCTTATGAGGCTAGATTAGGGAATTGGTACCCTTGATACCTATTATAAGACCCTTTTGAGGGTAGTAGAATAGCCTTCATGTGGCTAGATTAGGGAATCGGTACCCTTGATACCTATCATAAGACCCTTTTGAGGGTAGTAGAATAGCCTTTATGTGGCTAGATTAGGGAATCGGTTCCCTTGATACCTATCATAAGACCCTTTTTAGGGTAGTAGAATAGCCTTCATGTGGCTAGATTAGGGAATCGGTACCCTTGATACCTATCATAAGACCCTTTTGAGGGTAGTAGAATAGCCTTCATGTGGCTAGATTAGGGAATCGGTACCCTTGATACCTATCATAAGACCCTTTTGAGGGTAGTAGAATAGCCCTTATGAGGCTAGATTAGGGAATTGGTACCCTTGATACCTATTATAAGACCCTTTTGAGGGTAGTAGAATAGCCCTTATGAGGCTAGATTAGGGAATTGGTACCCTTGATACCTATTATAAGACCCTTTTGAGGGTAGTAGAATAGCCCTTATGAGGCTAGATTAGGGAATTGGTACCCTTGATACCTATTATAAGACCCTTTTGAGGGTAGTAGAATAGCCCTTATGAGGCTAGATTAGGGAATTGGTACCCTTGATACCTATTATAAGACCCTTTTGAGGATAGTAGAATAGCCCTTATGAGGCTAGATTAGGGAATTGGTACCCTTGATACCTATTATAAGACCCTTTTGAGGGTAGTAGAATAGCCCTTATGAGGCTAGATTAGGGAATAGGTACCCTTGATACCTATTATAAGACCCTTTTGAGGGTAGTAAATAGCCCTTATGAGGCTAGATTAGGGAATTGGTACCCTTGATACCTATTATAAGACCCTTTTGAGGGTAGTAGAATAGCCCTTATGAGGCTAGATTAGGGAATTAGTACCCTTGATACCTATCATAAGACCCTTTTGAGGGTAGTAGAATAGCCTTCATGTGGCTAGATTAGGGAATCGGTACCCTCGATACCTATCATAAGACCCTTTTTAGGGTAGTAGAATAGCCTTCATGTGGCTAGATTAGGGAATCGGTACCCTTGATACCTATCATAAGACCCTTTTGAGGGTAGTAGAATAGCCTTCATGTGGCTAGATTAGGGAATCGGTACCCTTGATACCTATCATAAGACCCTTTTGAGGGTAGTAGAATAGCCTTTATGTGGCTAGATTAGGGAATCGGTTAGATTAGGGAAGTGGCTAGATTAGGGAACCCAAGTAATGCTCAAAAATTAACCAAAAATCCAAAAAAAATGAATGTGAAAAATGCATGGAACGAATCCGACTATTATTACCCAACATGAAAAACCCTCTCCTACTTACCACTCAAAGGAATTTTTAGTTCTGTATCTCTCAATTCAAAAAGACGAGAAGACGCTCACAATCCACGCATAAGTTCGGAATAAAAAATTTGAATGTTTGAAATGTTTGCAGAACAGAGAATTGCATAAATAACAAATGAAGACAAATCGCCATAAGTGAGAAGGCCACAACTTATTAAATGACTTCCATAATAGAGGAGAGAAGAAAAGAATTCATACTAACAATAAACTAAAATGATTTTTTTGATGATTTTTTAACTACAAAGAAAAAATTTTGGTCAAAGATAGGAAAAGTTTGGTCCCCACCAAACAATTTTGGTACCTATGACAAACAAAAGGAAATCGGGACTATGTTAGCTAGTCTTAACAAATCCAGCACAAATATTTATTTATATAACAACGAGAAAATATATTTATATCAGGGATAGGACGGGTTACCCAAAACCCGAACTTTTTTTGACCCGAAACCCGACCCTTAATTCGTGTAAATCCACCGGTATCCCCCTCATCGTCCCCAAATCACTAATATCCCTCAAACGCTCCGAAAAATCTGGATTTTCAGAAAATTTTAATTGACCCGGCCCGAAACACTTTTTATCGACCCGAAACCCGATTCTAGGAAAATTTTTAAACCCCGACTCATTTCTCAGCCCATTCCATCCCTGATTCTTAATAAACATCACAACAATTTTTTGACAAAAAAATTTCTATTTTTATTAACTTCTTTTACTCATCTTCTTTATCGCTTTCTTCCGATTTTGTTGAAGTCTGTAAAAAGAGAATAAGCTAATTTAATTAAATTAAGAAAAAATACCGAGTGGACAGAAGCCACCTCCACTTCCTCATAAGTTACGGCCTGGGTATCTTCAATACCCCCTTTTGATGACGCTTGTTTTCCTTCTTTTTTAACCTTTTCCTTCTTCTTTCCTTCTTTTCCTTCTCCTTCTTTTTTAACATTTTCCTTCTTCTTTGAAACCTCTTTCTTTTCCAATTTAGCCTTTCCATCATTCTTCAATTCTTCCTTTCCTCCCTTTTTAACTTTCCCATCTTTTGAATTTTCCTGTCCTCCCTTTTTAACTTTCCCATCTTTTGAATTTTCCTTTCCTTCCTTTTTAACTTTCCCATCTTTTGAATTTTCCTGTCCTTCCTTTTTAACTTTCCCATCTTTTGAATGTTCCTTTCCTTCTTTTTTAACATTTTCCTTCTTTTTTGAAACCTCTTTCTTTTCCTTTTTAATTTTTCCATCATTCTTCAATTCTTCCTTTCCATCCTTTTTTATCTTTCCATCTTTTGAATTCCCTTCTTTTTTAATTTTTTCAGGAGTTTTTTCCTTCTTTTCCGGAGTTTTTTCCTTCTTTTTTTATCACTCGGCCCTGCTTCCTGTCCTTTTTCTTCTTTTTTTGGTGTCTTTTTCGATTCAAATCCTGTCAAAATAAAGATAAGAAACCTATTAAAAACTGTAAAAATACCCATGGCTGAAAAACAAACAGCAACAATAAATTTACGTCAAATAATAAAATTTACTGAAAAAAGAAAATTCAATTAAAATACGGATTAAAATGAATATAAAGTCGAACAAACTGGTAAAGCGGATGTGAATTGGGGGGTTTTTATAGTATTATTAAAGACAGCGTTACGAAATTCGAGATCATCGCCGTATTAGCTTTTGGAGTGTTTGAGTATCCGGAAAAGGGAAAAGAAAACAAGCTATTTCTTTTTTTCACTCTCTCTGGTTTCTTCACATTTCTTTATGCAGATGAAGAAGAAAACAACAATCACGAGGAAAAGGCAGAGAGAAAAAATGTCACGCACAATAAATAAGAGAAATGTGCGTGACGGTTTTTGAGGCTGAAAAAGAAGAGAGAAGTTGCTCGTCTACACCATAACCCCAGTCTCTAGCGTTCCAACTTTGGATGGCCATAACTCGGCCCAAAATAATTTTACAAGATAGCGGATATCACATTACAATAGGAAATCGGGGGTCCTCTATCAAATAGAACCAAGAAAAATATCCCTTCGTGGTTGTTACAATCCCTATAAACCACCAATTTTAAAATGACAAAAGCTACGTCAAAAATTGGCAAAATGTATTTTATTAGAACAGTGAAGCTTTCAAATAAAAAAATTTTTATTTCGTTTTTTTTCTTCATTCTTTTCTTCCGTGCCCGCTCAAAGGATAGATGAATCAAAGGATAGATACGGCTAAAATCGATCAAAGGATAGACGCGGCCAAAAGCTGCTAAAGGATAGATAAGGCAAAAAACGATTAAAGGATAGATGCATCAAAGGATAGATGCGCCAAAGGATAGATAGGGGTAAAATCCATTAAAGTATAGACACTCTAAAATTGGGTAAAACATAGATAAAGTTTGGAGTCCAGTTGAGTACCGACTGTTGAGTGCCTGATCTTTGTTTTTTTCTGATCTTTGTTCTGATTTCATGTTTCTGTTCTGATTTTTATTTTATTCGTACTTTAGTATATTCACGGTAAAAAGTTTTTGCCGCTGCGGAGGAAGCCGGGCATGTCGAGCGGAACGACGGCCGCCGCTTCGCTATGGTCGCCGCGAGGAAGCGAGCACGACCGTAGCGAAGCACGGCCATCGTGTAGCGAAGACCATGCCCGGCCTACCCTCCATAGCAGCACAAAAACAGTTTTTCCAGCGAAGATTCAGATTGTTAAACATTTTTGTCCAGACTCAAACGACCTATTCAGCTGTCTATCCTTTGATCGCTTTTGGCCGTATCTATCCTTTAGCGCATCTATCCTTTGATGCATATATCCTTTGATAGTTTTTGGCCGTATCTATCCTTTAGCGCATCTATCCTTTAATTCATCTATCCTTTGTAGGGGAGCCTTTTCTTCAATTTCTTCTCAAAGTAATTCATTCATTCCATCATCTTCTCTTATTCCAAATAAAATTTTTGAAATATCTTCAGCATTTTCTTTGGTCAATAAGCGTCCATCATCCTTTGTTTTCTGCTGATGATGGTTCCAAACCATGACTCGAAACAATTTTTCCAATCGAGAAATTGAAGGTTTGTTTAAGGTGGATAGAATTGCTTCATTGACTTCATATGCAAGCATATTGCGTTGATTCAGACTCTTTAAAAAATTTTTTTTTAATTTAGCTCAAATTTTTCCCCTTTCTTTAATTTAATGTTATCCCTCGCTAAATCAAAAAAATTTTTGAGGAGGAGAAAGCCGACGAGATAAAAATAACGACTCAAAATAACAAACAAAAAAATCAACATTTACTCCAGTCCTGATTAGGAAAAAATTTTTTAGGCTGAGACCGAGACGGTGAGACGTATGAGAACAACCGCATCATGGTTAATTGGATGGATGGTCTTTAAACCTCAAAATCGAAGGAAGAAACTCTGGATCGGAGAGCAGAATCCGGTCCAATTTTCTTAAGAATACCTCTGCTCATCCCTACCACCCACCTTTATCAAACAAAAAAAAGAGCTGGGAGAAAAAAGACTAAAAAGGAGCTTGGGGACAAAAGACCTAAAGGATTCCCCCCTTCCTACAAATCCCTCAAAATTTAAAAACAAATTGAAAAAAAAACCATGAGATATCCAAAAGGAGAAGTTTCTGGGTTATCAAAAGCAAGAAGTGCATAAGTTTGTTCCAACTTCGCAAATAATTCTTGAGGAATATCCGAGCATTTATCCGCAAGATTTGATTGGGCAAATGACAAAACTTTATCAACTTCTCTGAAAAAAAAAATTAAAAATTATTTTATGAAAAAAATATTTGGGGTTTCTAAAGACCAAGAATTTAAGGTTCTTCTCCGTGTGGATTCTCCCCTTTTAGCCCTTTTCCCTGAAAAATTTTGCTAATTAATTTCCTTTTCACTTAAAGGCCCATATTCGTCGAAGCAGGGTGGAGATCGAGTTAAGAGAAAATGGTCAAGACAAGTTTTCGAAAAATTTTCCTTAGGACGGTTTCAGGTCTAAAAATCAGAACCTCGGATACCCCAACCTACCTCCAATCCCCGAAGGTCAGGGTTCTTTGGCCAAAATGATACAGATGCTTCTTGAGTTCATTTACACTCACCCACCCTTTTATGCCTAACTCCCCACCACCTTTTCTCCCCTTAACACCACCAATAGGGTTTCGTTTTGTGGACGAAAATAAACGCCTATAGGTAGGAAGAAAAAGAAAAGAAGAGAAATTTTTCTTTACGTTCCTTAAGGCGGAGGAAAAGAAGAGGAAGGAAATTCATAATTTCCTTAAAGCTAAAAAAGAAGAAGAGGGAACACGAAACGAAAAATTTTCGTGCAGCTCTGGTTGGGGTTTTCCAGTTTGGCCGACGATCGAGTCATTTTTTCGGGTTTCATTTTTATCGGACCGGCCCGACCGAGTCTTTTTCGGACCAAAATTCAATGCCCGACTCGATTTTTCAGATCGGGCCCCCAACCCTAACCACATATTCCCTCTAAAACCTTCCCAAAAATATTAAATCCAAATAAACCTAAAAAAATCCCCCCAAGTCCCAATCCCCCCAAAATTCCCCTCCAAAATTAATTTTAAAAACCTGACTTATTTCGAATTAATTCCACCAATTGTTGTCGTAACAGTTTAAATTGAAGTTTTTGATTTGAATTTAATAAATTCGGAGCGATTTCACCAATTAAACGAATAGCAGTTTCAATATCTCCATTTATTATACAGTTATGAATAGCACTTCTTTCATTTAACGTATCCACATTTTTGGTATTTTGAAGAATTTTTTGATCAGACAAATCATTTTTCTTTTGTTGAGAAGTATCAGATGAAGGAGATAATTCCGCGTCTTTTATTAATAAATCGGCTGAAAAATGAATAAAAATTTTAAAAAATTTTAAGAGAAGCTCTGGTCCTTCCCTCTCATTGTTCAGTCAACCTTCATAATAAGACGTCCCCCTCATTTTTCTATCTGACCTAGTTATAAGTAGAGACCGGAACGGGATCTAGACCCGGTCCCGTTTCCCGGTCCAGTTTCCCGGCCTTTTTGAAGATGCCGGGATCGATCCCGGTTTCCCGGCCGGTTAATTTTCATTTCCCGTTCCCGATCCCGGCTTTTTTCAAAATTCCGGTCTCTAGTTATAAGTCATATCCAACAAAATATGCCTCTATTTAATATACGATTTTTTAAAATTTGATTGGCTACTGGGTAGGGGCACCTAAGCCGATAATCAGTCGGATTCCAAAATTTAGGGTACTCCTCATTATAGTAAGAAACAATTTTTTACTCCCTAGGAGGTATTTAGAAATGAGATTCGACGGCCCCAAACCTCCTCAAAATAATCAAAATCCCCAAAAAAATTTAAAATAAACCTGCTTCCTTATATCCACTAAATACCAAATATTCAATGACCAATTCGTGTAATTTAACTGAATTATACTCTTCATTAGCATCTCCAAAATGATTGTTAAACCAAGCTTAATAAGAGAAATAATTAAAAATTAATTAAAAAATATTAAATTGTTTTTTTTATATTTTTAAAAATAATATTTATTAAATAAAAAAATTTTTCAACATTAAAAAAAAATTTAAAGATTATTTTTGACAGATTTTACCTTAAAAGAAAGCGATAACAAAACAATAAAAAACTATAGGGATTCGAACCCTCAACAACCATTAAAAACAATTGAACGCTAACCTACTATTAATCAACTTAACCACCACTACATAACACAAGTAAATTTATTTTTTCGACCAAATAGAATTATAAAGAATAACCCAGTAACTAGAAAAAAATACTAGACGCCCCTAAGATTAAAAAAAATTCAAAAAATTAATAAAATAAAATTTATTAAAAATTTCAAAATTAAAAAATTATTATTTAAAAACCTACAGGATTCACCACCATCAAAATCATCTTCAGTTGAACAAATTAAGGAAGGTAAACAACCAAAGGTTTCGTCCGTATCCATTTTTAAGGTAGTTTTCAGAGAACAAAAATTCCTTCAGAAAATAAAAAAATTTGTTTAATAACCCTAAAAATATTTTTAAAAATATTAAAAAAATTTTAAGAATATTTAAATTGATAAAAACAATAAAAAAATTAAAAAAAATTTTTATCGACTAATTTACTAGGTCGTTTCATAAAAAAGTTCGTTTATTTTCACCGTATGATGAAAAAAAAATTTTTTACCATTTTTATCAGATTTTGTTTTTATCCTATTTTATAGCCCAAAGTCTTAGCTCCATAATGGAACTAAAATTTAAAAAATAGAAAAGACCAAAAAATTTCTATGCCTTCAGAAATGAGCGAACTTTTTTAAAAAATTAAAATAAATAAATTTATCAAAAAAATTTTTTAAGAGAAAAATAAATTTAAAAATAAAATTAATTTTTTAAATTATTAAATTAAAAAAATAAAATTAAGTTTGAGACAATTTTAAATTATTAATAAAAACTTTTTTTTTTCATTTTGTAAGGCCCAATTTTTTCATACAATAAGCTATTCCTTTTTCCTCAAAATCTGCTTTTGTTGCCCATTGCTAAAAAAGAATTTTTTTATTTAATAGAGACAAATTTTTAGCCTAAACAAGAAATTTTGGTCCTTTTCCTTTACCCTCTTAAAAAGTCCGCAAGTTTAGTCCGCAAATCTTATAATTTATTTTATAAAGGTAAAGAAGTATAGAGGAAGGGAAAAAGATGGAAAGACCCCTTCAAATCAGTAGTTAACAGTGTTTGGAAATTTGAAAATTTGCTCGTACCTTATTTATTGAAATCATATACAGGTATGAATACAAGTACTTGCCTTCCAACACTAGTAACTAATAGAGGCCGATATTTTCAAAATTTTGGATAATTTAGGCTAGTAACCTGGACAGGATTCTGGATCCAGGAAAAATCTAGACTGGATCCAGATCCAGACCGAGATCTCTAATAACTACAAGACTGGTGGGGTTTCTCCATCAAACTGTAGTTACGCGAGTACCTGCACTCATTTGGTAAAAGCTTTCAAGGACTAATAGTT
The DNA here is from genome assembly GCA_963681835.1 of Meloidogyne enterolobii. Lineage (NCBI taxonomy): Eukaryota > Metazoa > Nematoda > Chromadorea > Rhabditida > Meloidogynidae > Meloidogyne > Meloidogyne enterolobii. The sequence continues at coordinate 4,358,634 of CAVMJV010000004.1, read as the reverse complement.
ACTCGTTAATAATCCACAAAAAATTTTTAAATTTAATTTAAAATAACCTCATCATGATCTCGCATCAAATGAGCAAGCACAGCGCCCCCAAGAAATACCAAATGTTTTCGTTTAGGAGGTGCATCAATTCGAATTTTGAATTTCTTAAAAATTGACACAAATTTAAATTCAAAAAAATTAAAAAAACCTGAAAGGCTTCCGTATTTCCCTTCAAAATCCTTTCCAAATATAATTGCTTTACTTCACGTTCCAATCGGGAAGGCAAGCCTGGGTACATTGTAGTGCCTCCAGAAAGGATTATACGTTTGTAAAATTCAAGGCGAGTGTCTAAAAAAATTTTCAGAAATTTTTAGAAAATTAAAAAAATTCCAAAATTTTTTTCAAGGGAATTTTCATAAAAAATTTTTTAAAAGATTTCGGAAAAAAATTTTTTTCCGAAATTTTCCAATAATTTTCTCAAAAATTTTTTATGAAAATTTTCAGAAATTTTCCAAAAATTTTCAAAAAAAATTTTTCCAAAATTTTCGAAAATTTCCCAAAAAATTTTTTCAAAAATTTTTTTTCCACCCTACCAATATCCGCAGACTGTATAACTTGAAAAAGAAGTTCAGACAATCCAAGCCTTTCAACATTAGCCAAGTGTGGCTGAAAAAGAATTTCTGGTGCTTCAAACCGTTCAGCACCCAATTTAATATTTCGACCATCTGGAAGCTTAAATTCAATTTATTAGTTAAAAAAAAATTAAAAAAACCGTATATGTTTCAGTCAAAACTGTTGTTTCCAGTGCAAGTTTTTGTTCCTTCTCTACATCGTATCTTTAAAAAATTTTTTAATAGTTAAAAAGGAACTAGAAAACTCACGCCACATAACAAAATTTTTCTTTTAATTGCCTAACAGTTTCAAAATCTGCAGAATGGTTGAAAGCATAACCACGATATTGTAGAAGCTAAAATTTTTTAGAATAATATAAAAGGGGTTTTGAAACTCGGAAACAAATCACAAAGCCATAATGGCTCTAGTGGTTATTGTGAGAGTAACACGCCGTAATGCTAAAACGTAGAAATACCGTTGAAATAATAAACTGTGGAGACGACGTTATATACATACCAAACCTCCTAACGGGTAAAGATTGCTCAAATATATTTTTATAGGCCGTTTGTTTGGCTAGGCCGGTTTACACGTTTTTAGTATCACGGCCAGGCCCGCAGCCAGGAGTTCTAGTGGTTGCCGAATTTTTGGTCCCTGAAACACCAAGGTGGATTCTTCCCCCCTCCCGAAAAAAATCTTGGATACGGGCAGCATCATACTATTGTCAGAAATAAAAATCTTATTGCCGCCATTTCTACACCCCAAAAAGCTCTTGTAATACTAAAATCAAAAATAAAAACCTTAATCAAATGTTTAGTAATATCCCTTCCAGCAAGATCCAATCTCTTTGTAAGATGGCTTAAAGCAAATCCTTCAAAAACTGGACAAATATGAGTCACTCCATCACCGCTATCAATAACCACACCAGTATGAAGTCCTTGAGCGTAGAGAGTCAAAACTGCCTAAAAAATTTAAACTTTTAAGAAAAAAAATTTCAATCAAAAAAAACCTGTATAGCTATAAAAACTGCATGAAAACCATACTGTTCAAACATAACTTCAAGCAATTTTTCTCTGTTGCTGTTCGGATTTAGTGGAGGTTCAGTTAGCAGGAGTTTACAATCCTAGAGGAAAAAATTTTTTTTAATTTTGAACTAAAAACTAGAAAAAACGACATTCAAAGAAACTTAAAGGTCAAAGCAACACAAACTGACTCCCAAGGAACCAAACCCTCGAACGCAACAGAAAATCATTTGGAAAGGCTTCGCGTTCTTGAGACAGAAAATGAGAGCACAGTCCAGGTAGGCGCGCGGCCATAACGGCGTAAAGCCATAACTTGCAAAAGATTTACGAATCTTACCAAATTTGGTACCAAACTACCCCCTCATCGAGCTGAAGAGATTAGCACCAAAATTGATGAGGGCCAGAAATTTAACAGCAAAATATGGCTTCGCGCCGTTATGGCCTCGCGCCTACTTGGGTGTGTCCCAGAAACTTTTCTCTACTTTTTTCTAATTTTTTTTTGTCAGAAGAGGTCCCGATTTTTAAATAAGCGTAGCATAACACAAAAAGGTAAATGTGGAGATTACTGGTCCCGAAAAAAATGAACAAAGAAATGAGTTTTTGATATTTTTGAGGGTTGCCAGTAGGTAGTCGAGTGTGCTGAGTCCGAATCTGAGCTTAGAATTTGTTAATTTCAAACCACGGATCCGATTTCGACCAAGTCGAATTCGGAGTAAAAAATTCGAAATTAATTTTGATACCAATCGACTCAACTCGAATAGGCGTGTCAGATTAGCCTTAAATTTTTAATTTCGAATTTTTTACCCCGAATTCGACTTGGTCGAAATCGGGTCCGGGGTTTGAAATTAACAAATTCTAAGCTCAGATTCGGACTCAGCACACTCGATTACCTACTGGCAACCCTCAAAAATATCAAAAACTCATTTCTTTGTTCATTTTTTTCGGGACCAGTAATCTCCACATTTACCCACAAAAAAAACAACAAAAAATATTCTCCAAAAATTAAAAAAAAATCCAAACCTTAGGGTCAATATCCATCTTTTCCGGCCCAAACGTATAATCCCACAAGTGTCCCATATCCTCCCAACTTTTAACTATTCCATTGCTCATCGGGTAGTTTACATCCAGCAAGTGTCTAGCGTCTGTACATTCTTCCCCAACCATTAAATCCTTTTAAAAAATTTTTTTCAAAAATTTTTTTTAATTTCAAAAAAACCTTGATTGGCCTGTTATTAACTATTTGTTGAGTATTTGAACGAACTAGAGGCCTTCCTACAGCTGAAGGGAAAATAAAATCGGGGAAGTTTGAACCAGCATAGCCACATTTTACAAACTTGAAAAGAAAAAAAAATTTTTTGAAGATTTTTGAAATTTTTTTTAAACTTACACCTGTCCCGTTATCTACAACAATTACTTTTCTTCCATTTTTGTCCATTTTTTGAATTAAAAAAATTTTTTTCTCTAAAATAAATAATAATAAATTATAAATTAAAATTTTCCTTCAGTAAATCAATCACAGCCTCTTTAATTATTTTTTGTGATTTTTGTAATGATATACATAAGTAAACAGGTAATTAAATTAATTTTTGAATGACTCATTTTCAGGTTTTTAAAGTAAAAATGACTGACTCATGGCCCCAAAAGATTCTCCAAATAAAAAAATATTTTTAAATTTTTGATGAAAAATTAAAACACAAAAGGAGGTACAGACAAAACGGCGCGTGGCAATAACGGCGCAAAGCCTTAACTTTTATAAAAATCCATCCCTTAACAATTTTAGTACCAATCTCCTCAGCTAGATGAGTAGACTTGTTTAATGCTAAATTTGGTAAGACTAAAAAATCTTAAAGCAAGTTATGACTTTGCGCCGTTATTGCCGCGCGCCGTTTTGGGCGTGTCCCCACAAAGGGTTAAAGTGTCAGTTGAGTGTGGCCGGTTGAGTACCAGCAAGCTATAGCTTTGTTACAGCTCGATATCTGATAGATGTATTTACCAGATACATAAAAATTTCAAAATAAATAAAAAATATAATAATAGATTATTCAATAATCAATTTTTGAAAACATTTTTTAATATTTTTTTAATATTAATTTTTAAAAAAATAAAAATGTGACAAAATTTTTAAAAATCTCTTTTTAAATAATTTTCACTCAACAAAAAAAAAATTTTTTGCCCTAATTTTTCCTTTACTCTTCGAATACACCTAAATATTCTTTGTCTTATAATTATTTATTAAAGACAAAAAAATTTTTTTTCAAAAAAGTAAAGAAAAATTAAGGGCACAACACTTGGAATTTCCAAAAAAATTTTTTCAAAAAAATTTTCAAAAAAAACCTCCTCCATTAAAACCTATCAAATTTCCAATCCAAAGTTTGTTTTTCTACCAATTTTTGAAATATTCCATCTTTTATATTCATTAAATCATCAAAACAACCCATTTCTGCAACACTTCCTTTATCTAATACAACAATTTGTTCTGCATGTTTAATTGTTGATAAACGATGGGCAATTATTAAAATTGTTTGTCCACTTTTTGATAATACTTCTAATGATTTTCGAACCTTTAAATAGATGAAAAATGAATTTTTACGGACATTTTTAATTATTGCGGACATTCCTTACTTTTGCGGACATTTTTTACTTTTGCGGACATTTCTCATTTTTGAGGACATTTTTTACTTTTGCGAACATTCCTTACTTTTGCGGACTTTTTTTTTAATTTTTTGCGGACAAGTAGTTTCATTGTTTAAGAGATTTATCTTTCTGTCTGCAAAAAATGTCCGCAAAAATAATTTTTTAAAATTAAAAAAAATACCAAATATTCACTTGTCGCATCTAAAGCACTTGTTGCTTCATCCAATATTATAAAACGAGGTTTCTGTAAAAATATTAGAAATTATTTACAATTTTATAGTTAATAAAAACCATAATTAATGCCCGGGCTAAAGCAATTCGTTGTCTTTGACCTTTAAAAATTTTTTTTCAATTTATAGAAAAATTTTCCCATTTTTAAAAGTTGGAGAGAGAGAGGTAAAGCTTATTGATCTTGTTTCTTCCTAGCGGTTATTGCTAGCAGCTTAACTCAACACGTACAGGTCTCCCTTCTTTATAATTAGCTCAGTCCCTGGATTTCTATTTTTCTATCTGTAACATAAAAGCAAAATTGGCTCCCTCGTTGTTTTGTGGGAGTCGAAATATTCAGGAAGAGAAAAAATAAAAAAAATACCTCCACTTAACATAGACGATCCATGTTCCCCAACCATTGTATCAAATCCTTGAGGAAATGAACGAATAAATTCTAAAGAGTTTGAAAGTTTGGCAGCTTTTTCAATCTTAATTTTAAAAAAAAAATTTTTTTTATCGCAAAAAAAATTAAAAAAACCTCTTCATCCCCAATTTCTACACCTTCTGGAACTCCATACAAAATATTTTCTTTTATTGTAGCTGAGAAAAGGACAGGCTCTTGACTTACTACTCCACACATTTTTCGCCACTCTTTTAAAATTAAAAAAATATTTTTTATACTAACCAAGAAAAAACCTGAAGGGTCTATATTTTTCATATCTTGTCCATCAATTAAAATACGTCCTTGAGTTGGGGAATATAGCCTAAGAATTTAAAAAAATTTCTTTTCCTCTCGTGCTTCCAAAAGTCTAAAAAATTCTTGAGAAGTCCGCAATTTTTATCCGCAAGTTTTTTTTAAAAGGATTATATTTTGATTGTAGTACTGGGCTGTAACCAGAGAGAGAAGGGGAAAGAATTTGGGGAGGGGATTTTCTCCTGGCCCCCAGAAAACCTGGTTACGGCTCTGTTGTAGTAGCCGCAATTTAGGATACGTTTCCCGAGTATTGGATGTAAAAAGAAGCTGCCTAAGCGACCACAAGAATACGATTTTTGGTCACAATTTGCGTAAAAATTATTTATAAATTAAAAATAATTTTAAAAAATTATATAATACTTTATGAGTAGGGTTGTCGGTTCTTGGAAAATCATCGAATATCCGAAACCAAAAAATCATCGGTTTTCGGTCTGGTTCGGTCCAGAACCGACAACCCTATTTATGAGAAAATAAATATTCTAAATTGCGAATAAAAAGTTTCGGACTCTTCCCTAATTATATGTATTAATAAAATTAAAAAAAAAATAACCTTAACAATAAATGTGCTATTGTTGATTTTCCACAGCCCGAAGATCCAACAATTGCTGTTGTAGAACCCACAGGAATTTTAAAAGTTATATCATTAAAAATTGGGTCACGATCAGGATATGAAAATGCAACACTTTCAAAACGTATTCCTTCCTTCAAATCGGTTAAACAGACACCTCCTATAAGTAAAAAATTTTTTATTTAATATTTAAAAGTCTGACACAGCTAAATCAAACAGTTTTATTTTTAATATCCGCAGATGCAGTCCGCAAGATGACTTAGAAATTTTCTGTCCTACCCAAAATTCAGACTAGTGTTCGACAAATGGATGATTTCAATAACAATAGCCGGGAATACCGAAGTATCGAGTCAATACTTTTAGGAGTACCGTGGGAGTACCGAACCGTGCCAAAAATTCGTTCAATCCCAGAATCTCTAAATTTTCCTATTTCTAATAAAAGGGCAAAAATTATGGAAAATTTAGGTAATGATTAGGTTCATTCCTTGCATATTTCACATTCATTTTCTGGGGTTTTGTGGTTACTTTTTGATTATTTAACATTGTTTGGGTGTGTATGTGAGCATTTTTTTCATAATTTTGCTTATTAGTACCTTTCTTGGTCTGTTCTACACCAATTTGTAAAATTCAAAGGACCCACAGAACAGACCAAATAAAAGGTACCAATAGGACAATGGACCCAGTTGCTCTCCACAGACCCAGTTGCCCTCAAAAATATTTTCTAAAATTTAATTTAAAAAACCTTCCCTACTTACCACTCAAAGGAATTTTTGGTTTTGTATCTCTCAATTCAAAAAGACGTGAAGACGCACCCAATCCACGCATAAGTTCGGAATAAAAAGTTCGAATGTTTGAAATGTTTGCAGAACAGAGAATTGCATAAATAACAAATGAAGATAAATCGCCATAAGTGAGAAGGCCACAACTTATTAACTGACTTCCATTATAGAGAAGAGAAGAAAGGAAGCCATATCCAAGAATGTAATAACTGAAAAAAAAAGAGGATTGGGTTATTAGGTGATTTTTAAATAATTTTTGAGGGACGAGAGAAATATGTTATGGTTACAGATAGGTTACACCTTTATGTCCATTTAAATTTTGTAGGGGTTTCAGGGATAGGCCGGAATGAGAAAAAAAAGTCGGGCCGAGTTTTAAAGTTCAAATCGAGTTTCGGATCAAAGAAACGACAGAACTTCAGTTTTCGGTACTCGGTTTATTCCTAGTATACCAGATACCTCTTCATTTTTCGGGACCTATAGCTTTGCATTTAATTATTCATTCATAAAACACAGGAAAAATTCTTTAAGAAATTTTTAGGTTAAAAAAATAATTTAAATAAAAATCTCAACAAACCCTCCAACAATAATAGCAGTAGCACATCCTTCTTTTCTTGAAATTTCCCAAATATCAGAAATTTTATTTTTATAAGCTTTCAATTCTTTATTTTCTGCCACAAAAACTCTGACAGTTTTGACATTTGAGAGACGTTCAGTTGCCAACTGAAAAAATTTTTTTCTTTCAAAAAATTTAAAAGAACCTCATTAGTTCCAGCAATTGCTTCTTGCATTTGAGTAGCATAATAGCCTATCCATTTACCATAAACCAAGAAAGTTCCAGCGATAAGAGGAATGACAATTAGACCCAAAAGAGAAAGTTCTGGGGCCTATTTCAATTGTCCACAGATTCTGCATTCTGTGCACAGAACACAGATTCTGTGGAAATTCTGTTTCAATTAAATTCTGTGTGCACAGAATCTGTGGTGCCCGCAGATTCTGCGGAAACATCCAATGATTCTGTGGAAACATTCCGCAGATTCTGTGGATGAAAATTTCTGTGGAAAATATAAAAATCTGTGGATTTTTTCCACTGATCCACAGAATTTGTATTTCAATTATTTTTCTGTGGTTCTGTGTATTTTTTCTTCTAAATTCAAATTTTTTATTTCCGCGTTTTTGAAAATAACAGTTTTATTGAAACGAAAAATGGTTTGGACAGTTCGGTACTACCGCAGTATTAATGGTACCTGATTTTTTGAAGTAAAACTTTAAAAATTCTTAAATTAAACTGAAAAATATTGTAAAGATTTAAAAATTTTCCCTCCAAATCACATAACATCCCTTTAAATCTCTTTGATATCACTTTAAAACCGCTGATATACCGCTTAATTTTCTTGTTCATCCAATATCCTTAAATCTCCAATTAAATTAATGTCCTAAAGCAGGGTTCGGATCGGAAAAATCAGGAGATGTCGATCCGACATGTGGCTTTTTCAAACTACGATAGAAGTTGTTGCAAGGGAGGGAAATGTTTGGGGATTGTTTAGTCAGAAATTGAGGTTCCTGGAAATCGAAAATGCCTGGAATCCAAAATTATAGTCAAATCGGAACTTTAAAATCGTAGAGGAGTGATTAAGTGGGATATCCATTGATTTTGAGGTTTAATATATTGGAGTGATTAAGGAGGAAATCTATCATTAAATAGGAGGAGAGATTATGACGGATATCAATGAGAGATCATGGGAGATATCCCAGTATACGCTATACAGATATATTCTATAGATCCTGGTAAACATCCCCTCATTAGAGATATCCATGATGATTAGAACATCATAGCTCTAAATTTCAGAATCTCTCACGTTTTTTATTTTTTTATTGCTTGAATATAACAAAAACTGCGTAAAAAAGATGTACCTTTTTCAAAATTAATTTTAAGCAATAATTTTAGGTAATAAAATTATAATTTTTATATCAAAAAATAGAGAATGATTCAAACTTTAATAATCTTTAAAAATTTTGAAATTTGGTTAAGCCTAGGCCTAGAAAAAAATTGTTAAAGTTTTTCCACAGAAAGTTCGCAGAAAAAATTTTAGGGTGGATTTTTTAAAGAATTCTGTGTATTTTCCGCAGACCACAGAAATAATTGAAACAGAAATGCACAGAATCGACTAAAAAAGCCACAGATCTGTGGATTTTTTTCTGTGCACAGAAAAATAATTGAAATAGAATTCTGTGGTTTTTGCATGTTTTTGGATGTTTTGCAGAATCTGTGGATGTTTCCACAGATTCTGTGCATGTTTCCACAGAATCTGCGGACTTCTTTTTCCGCAGAATCTGTGGAATAATTGAAACAGAATTTCTGTGGTTCTGTGGTCTGTGCACAGAACGCAGACCGCAGAATCTGTGGACAATTGAAATAGGGCCCTGGTGATGTATATACCTGAAAATAAAATTTCTTTGATATTTGAAATAACTCTTAGTAACAAGAAATAGACGGACATCGTGACTTTTATCGTTAAAATGAAAAGGATTTTTCAAAATTGTTAACAAATACTTCGAGTCAGTCAATGGTTAGTAGAGATCGGCCTGGATCTGGACAAAGGCCTGGGTTTTTCCTGTATCAGAGTCCAGGCCCAGGCATTTTTTTACTTTCCTGGGTTTTTCCTGGCCCAGGCAATATATCAAACCCAGAGTCCAGGAACAGGTCCAGGCTTCTCAAAAATTCCGATCTCCAATGGTTAGTGGATATAGACACACCCTTCTATAGCCCCCCCCCCTCCCTCGAAATCCGACTCCTGTATAAATCTTTGGCAGTGAGGGAGTACATTGAATAGAAAAAAGGCATCCCCAAAAGAAGTTTGGTGAAGCTTCACAGAAGGAGCTGGACTCCTTCACCAAATGAGTCCAAAGCCTCACCAAAGGAAAAATTTTTCAAAAAATTAGGTTCCCTTATTCCCTTTTCAAAACCCTCCCCATATCAATAAACAAACCATCATTCCTGCAGTCACAAAAGAAGTGAAAAGTGAACGAATACCATCACCCAGATTTGTAGAAAGAGCATTTCCAACAATATAAGCATCTGAAGATAGACGGCTTACAATTTCCCCAACTTTATTTTTATCAAAAAAAGCCATATCTTGTTGGAGAATGTTGCGGAAAACGTTTGTACGTAAATCGTTGACTATGAGTTGACCTTTAAATTTTCTTGGTTAAAATTTGGGTAAAAAATTAAAAATTTTTTTTTCTTCAATAATTGATGAAAAATTGAATTGAATTCCTTAAAAATAGCAAATCGAAAAATAAACCCATGAAAGAATTCGAACCCACCCCTTTCCGTTAACCTAGGCAAACACAGTTGCACTTAACCACAGACTCATTCGACAACAAACACCAATTTTCCCAGTGTCAGGCTAACTCACGGAACGGACAGTTCGCGGACCAGACAAGAACGACAAGTTACGGGATGACCAAAACAAGGAATATTTTAAAAATCGGAATTTTTTGAGAAATCCGAATATTAAAAAAAATAAAAATTAAAAACAAATTGTTAGTCATTCCCTGATTTGGTAATTCCGTTTCTTGTCTGTCCCGTAATTTGGAATTCCTCGAGTTAGCCCCCACCCCCCATTTTCCCATCAAATACTAAACAAAAAACGAACTTGTTGTATGCATCAAATAAATACGTCCACCAATTGCACATGCTCCAATAGCAAGAATAATACCTATAGCCCATGGATTGTGTCGAAGATAACGTGCTATTCTTCCAAGAAAATCGTCTTCTTTTTCATTTTCTTTCTTTTTTGTATCCTTTTGAGGAATTATTGAAAATAAATTTAATTCATTTTTTGCTTCTTCATCTCCCTCAGTTTTTCTGTCTTCTGGTTTTGAAGTGTCAAATTCATCAATCATTTTGCCAAGAATTCGAGGTAGTGTTAAAAATAGGCCAGAGCCAATAGAAAGAAAGACTAGGCCGGCTAAAAAATGTAAAAAAAATTTCGGGAGAAAATGTCACCCCACACTTTCCAAAAAAATTTTTGGGACAAAATGTCCTCCCGAAAATTTCCGAAAACATTTTTGAGACTAAATTCTATCGCAAAAATTCTATTAAAAAATAAATTTTTGGGACCCCGCCGAAATTTTCAAAAAAAATTTTTTTGGGATAAAATGTCCTACATACCACAAATTTACGTAAAAGTTTTTGGGACAACCAAACCTGGACATTCCAAACCAAACCTAAATCCCATCCCAAAAATTCTATTAAAAAATAAATTTTTGGGGTCAAATGTCCCTCCAAAAAATTTAAAAAAATTTCAAAAATTACGAACCTATAATTCTCCATTTGTAAGGCAATGCCAAAACCGCAATTCCCCTTACATCACTAATTTTTAAATCTTTAATAAGTTTTGGTTGTCGTTTAGACTCTCCACTGCTAAAATTTCTTCTTAACGGCCTGAAGAGTAAACGCAATTTTTGTGGTGAAAGAAATTTTGTGGTGAAGAGGTCACCCGTTTCATTTCGTCTAGACAACAAATTTGAAGATATTTTGGTTGAGAAATGTCTAAAAAATGAAAAATCAAATTTTATAGGAAAATTAGAAAAAAACTAAAATTGACTTAAAAACAGAAAGCTTAGAGGGGAAATTTTATAAAATGAAGGATTAAAGCACACGTTAAAAAATCAAAAAAGAACCAACATTCAACATCGACTTATTTATATCAGCTTAAAGTTGGTATCAGAGATGTTTCGAAATTTCGATTTTCGATTTTCGATTTTCGAGGGTTTTTTTCTTTCGATTTTCGATTTACGATTTTCGAAATTTAGTGATATTTTCGATTTCCGATTTTCGAATTTTTGAAAAAATTTGAATTTTTGGCTCCAAAACGGAGGATTTTTGGCTTATCGGCCATCATAAATTTAAAAAATTTTCGCCTGCGGCGCAGAGAAAGGAAGATTTGTGGCTTAAGGATTCTCCAAAATTCTCAAAATTTTTGCCTGCGGCGCAGAAAATGGACGAGTTTTGGCTTAAGGATCTTCCAAAATTCTCAAAATTTTCGCCTGCGGCGCAGAAAATGGACGAGTTTTGGCTTAAGGATTCTCCAAAATTCTCAAAATTTTTGCCTGCGGCGCAGAAAATGGACGAGTTTTGGCTTAAGGATCTTCCAAAATTCTCAAAATTTTTGCCTGCGGCGCAGAAAATGGACGAGTTTTGGCTTAAGGATCTTCCAAAATTCTCAAAATTTTCGCCTGCGGCGCAGAAAATGGACGAGTTTTGGCTTAAGGATTCTCCAAAATTCTCAAAATTTTTGCCTGCGGCGCAGAAAATGGACGAGTTTTGGCTTAAGGATTCTCCAAAATTCTCAAAATTTTTGCCTGCGGCGCAGAAAATGGACGAGTTTTGGCTTAAGGATTCTCCAAAATTCTCAAAATTTTTGCCTGCGGCGCAGAAAATGGACGAGTTTTGGCTTAAGGATTCTCCAAAATTCTCAAAATTTTTGCCTGCGGCGCAGAAAATGGACGAGTTTTGGCTTAAGGATTCTCCAAAATTCTCAAAATTTTTGCCTGCGGCGCAGAAAATGGACGAGTTTTGGCTTAAGGATTCTCCAAAATTCTCAAAATTTTTGCCTGCGGCGCAGAAAATGGACGAGTTTTGGCTTAAGGATTCTCCAAAATTCTCAAAATTTTTGCCTGCGGCGCAGAAAATGGACGAGTTTTGGCTTAAGGATTCTCCAAAATTCTCAAAATTTTTGCCTGCGGCGCAGAAAATGGACGAGTTTTGGCTTAAGGATTCTCCAAAATTCTCAAAATTTTTGCCTGCGGCGCAGAAAATGGACGAGTTTTGGCTTAAGGATTCTCCAAAATTCTCAAAATTTTTGCCTGCGGCGCAGAAAATGGACGAGTTTTGGCTTAAGGATTCTCCAAAATTCTCAAAATTTTTGCCTGCGGCGCAGAAAATGGACGAGTTTTGGCTTAAGGATTCTCCAAAATTCTCAAAATTTTTGCCTGCGGCGCAGAAAATGGACGAGTTTTGGCTTAAGGATTCTCCAAAATTCTCAAAATTTTTGCCTGCGGCGCAGAAAATGGACGAGTTTTGGCTTAAGGATTCTCCAAAATTCTCAAAATTTTTGCCTGCGGCGCAGAAAATGGACGAGTTTTGGCTTAAGGATTCTCCAAAATTCTCAAAATTTTTGCCTGCGGCGCAGAAAATGGACGAGTTTTGGCTTAAGGATTCTCCAAAATTCTCAAAATTTTTGCCTGCGGCGCAGAAAATGGACGAGTTTTGGCTTAAGGATTCTCCAAAATTCTCAAAATTTTTGCCTGCGGCGCAGAAAATGGACGAGTTTTGGCTTAAGGATTCTCCAAAATTCTCAAAATTTTTGCCTGCGGCGCAGAAAATGGACGAGTTTTGGCTTAAGGATTCTCCAAAATTCTCAAAATTTTTGCCTGCGGCGCAGAAAATGGACGAGTTTTGGCTTAAGGATTCTCCAAAATTCTCAAAATTTTTGCCTGCGGCGCAGAAAATGGACGAGTTTTGGCTTAAGGATCTTCCAAAATTCTCAAAATTTTTGCCTGCGGCGCAGAAAATGGACGAGTTTTGGCTTAAGGATCTTCCAAAATTCTCAAAATTTTCGCCTGCGGCGCAGAAAATGGACGAGTTTTGGCTTAAGGATTCTCCAAAATTCTCAAAATTTTTGCCTGCGGCGCAGAAAATGGACGAGTTTTGGCTTAAGGATCTTCCAAAATTCTCAAAATTTTCGCCTGCGGCGCAGAAAATGGACGAGTTTTGGCTTAAGGATTCTCCAAAATTCTCAAAATTTTTGCCTGCGGCGCAGAAAATGGACGAGTTTTGGCTTAAGGATTCTCCAAAATTCTCAAAATTTTTGCCTGCGGCGCAGAAAATGGACGAGTTTTGGCTTAAGGATTCTCCAAAATTCTCAAAATTTTTGCCTGCGGCGCAGAAAATGGACGAGTTTTGGCTTAAGGATTCTCCAAAATTCTCAAAATTTTTGCCTGCGGCGCAGAAAATGGACGAGTTTTGGCTTAAGGATTCTCCAAAATTCTCAAAATTTTTGCCTGCGGCGCAGAAAATGGACGAGTTTTGGCTTAAGGATTCTCCAAAATTCTCAAAATTTTTGCCTGCGGCGCAGAAAATGGACGAGTTTTGGCTTAAGGATCTTCCAAAATTCTCAAAATTTTTGCCTGCGGCGCAGAAAATGGACGAGTTTTGGCTTAAGGATCTTCCAAAATTCTCAAAATTTTCGCCTGCGGCGCAGAAAATGGACGAGTTTTGGCTTAAGGATTCTCCAAAATTCTCAAAATTTTTGCCTGCGGCGCAGAAAATGGACGAGTTTTGGCTTAAGGATCTTCCAAAATTCTCAAAATTTTCGCCTGCGGCGCAGAAAATGGACGAGTTTTGGCTTAAGGATCTTCCAAAATTCTCAAAATTTTTGCCTGCGGCGCAGAAAATGGACGAGTTTTGGCTTAAGGATTCTCCAAAATTCTCAAAATTTTTGCCTGCGGCGCAGAAAATGGACGAGTTTTGGCTTAAGGATCTTCCAAAATTCTCAAAATTTTTGCCTGCGGCGCAGAAAATGGACGAGTTTTGGCTTAAGGATCTTCCAAAATTCTCAAAATTTTCGCCTGCGGCGCAGAAAATGGACGAGTTTTGGCTTAAGGATTCTCCAAAATTCTCAAAATTTTTGCCTGCGGCGCTAATTTGAAGAAGCCCTGATCTATTAACAATATTATGCTTCGGCTCCGGTATATTGGAGGATTTGCTTGAATTAAGGTGCATTTGGAAGCCTTCTCCCTTATGCCAGAACCCTATGCCAGGTACCGCCCAACCCTATGAATAAATCGGCCTAGCTCTTTACTATATCAGGGGACTACTACTATATCCCCAATTCCTTAGAGTTCAAGCAAAAGTTCCAACTTAGACCTAACATAACAAAAAATAATTTTCCAATTTTTTTAATTAAAAATTTTTTTTCGATTTTCGTTTTTCGAGGTTATTTTTCTTTCGATTTTCGATTTCGAAGATTTTGAAAAATATTTTCGATTTTCGATTTCGATATTTTTGGATTTCTTTCGATTTTCGATTTCCGATTTTCGAAGATTTTTTTGTTTCGAAACATCTCTGGTTGGTATGTAGCACCCCGAGCCTTCGGGGTGGGAACGTCGGGATCGGGGGTTGCCGGGGTAGAGCCTTCGAGGTTCGAGTCGGGGTTTTTGCCAAAAAAAAATAGTTGGGGTTTCGGGGTACTACGCTAGTTTAAAGTTGGTAACACATTCTAAATCTGACCATTTTATATAGAAAAGGGGGTTACCATCTAAAAATATTAAGAACAAAAAGCACAGGTATTTTCGACAAAAAATGTCCGCTAAAAGTTTAGCAGACAAAAAATGTCCGCAAAGTTCAAAATTTGCGGACATTTCTAAAAATAAACTAGCAAATGCCACCTATTCTGCCCAGTTAAACAACGAAACACCCCACATAAAATGATCCCAAAAATCACAAAACCCATTTAAATTTTAAAAAATAAAAACCTTGTATTAGACAATAATCTTAAATTCGTTGCACTCAAATTTAAAAGGCGCGAAGTTGATGTCGGCACATCACAAATACAACGACGACCAAAGAGTATTAACCATCTCATTTATTTTAAAAATTTGTCAAGAATATTGTCAAGAATAATTGAAAATTAAAGAAAAAATTAAAACAAAAAAATTATTTCAAAAAAATTTTTTTAAGTATTTCTTTACATAGAAAAATAAACATAAAACAAGCAAAATAGCAACTCAATAAAATACATTTTTTACATATTTTTTTACAAATTTTAAAAATATACAAATTAAGAGTCCTTTTAGAGAAAAATAAATTAATAAGACGGATTTTTTGAAAAATCACAAAAAAACAAGAAATCTTTCCAAAAAAATATTTGCGGACAATTTTTGCGGACTAATTTATTTTGCGGACAGATATTTTTCCAAAACAAATCATCAGCTTCTACATGATCCTTTACAAAAATCAGAAGCAAATTTTGGGAATTACTTCTTTAACAAAAACTTTTTGTCCGCAAAACTTGTCCACAAAATATTTGCGGACACATTTTACGGATTAACATACTCTTACGGATTAACGTTATTTCACAAAAATAATGTCTTCATATGATCTATTGACGAACCAGAAGTAAAATTCTAGCACTTAACTTATCCACTAATTTAAATCTGTCCGCAAAAACTTGTCCGCAAAATTTGTCTGCAAAAAATTTGCGGACACAAAGAAAATTTGCGGACAAAGTAAAGAAAATTCTCTAAAAGGATTACCACAAATGCCACAACAAAATAAAATACACAATTAAAATTAAAATAAAAATTCAAAAAAATCTTCCAAAAATTGCCAAAGACAATTTGTTTGTTATATTTTGAGCAATACAATAAAATGGAATCGCCGGGAAATTTAATTTATTATTATTTCCTTTTAAAGTTGAAAGAATTTCTGTGTCAACCAAACAAGAACTGACAATAAAGAAAGGAAATAAAGCTCCAAAAATACATCCAGAAATTATAAAATTTGAAGAATAATTTGTTGCAATTGTTAAAATTGTGCCAAAACCGAGATGAAAGGGCCAACGACGTTCGATTAGGGCAATACGGGAATTCTGCAAAAAAAATTTTTTGCAGATAATAATTAAAAGAAAAAGAAATTTAGTTTTAAAGGTTTTGGAATTTAAGAGAGTATGAGGACATATCGGGATTGGGGTGACAAAAATAAGTTCATACGTTTGTTTTAAAACATAAAACTCTATTCCAATATACTATTCAAGACCCAGTGGCCGTAGGTTCCAAAATCAGTAGGGAAATTGTTCTTACATTGAAATATCCCGATATGCCCGTCCCGATATGTCCGTATGTCTTTAGGAGATGTCCGAAAAGATGCCTATACTTCTTACCTCCCTATTTGATTACTCCCAAAAATTAATTCGTTAAAAAAATTAAATAAATACCAAATTAACTCCATTACTCATCCAAATATAGTCAAAACTATACAAAGAATTTAGCAATGCCATATAAACAAATCCAAGACTAAAAAATAAAATTTAAAATTCTCTCAAAAAATTCTAAAAAAAACCTTGAAGAAATTATAGGCAAATTAATGTTAAAAAACAGCATTGCCTGGAATAAAAAAACTAATTCGACAATAATTGCATGAACAAAATCAGAAGCAGCCCGAGCATAATCTGGAATTTTTTGGCCTGTTTGCCCACGGTAACGGAGTGCTGCGCCGGCAACATCAGCAAACCAGAGGATCTGTTTGGAAGGGAAAATAATTATTTTTAGGTTTATAAATAGAAATTAAAAAAATTTTTTAAGGAAATTTTTTGAGTAATTTTTTCATCAAAAAATTTTTTTAACCTAATTTTTGAGAGAAAAAATAATTTTCAAAGAAAAACTAGCAAATCTGGAAGCGAAAAACAGCAGAACATCCAAACGGACTCGAACCCATCCCGTCACCTTCCCAAGACTAACGTCTTACCGATTTGACCACGAAAACAACTTATCTGCCAACCAAAATTTAAACCTATATTTTCAAGCTTAAAAGGAAAAAAGTAACAGAATCCGAATCAACCGCAATTAACCTTAGAAAATCCCAAAAATGAATTTAAAAAATAACCGATAGCAGCCGAACAACAATCAATACAGGAATAAGCACAGAAGACCCCAAGCAACTGACAAATGAAGAAAATAGAGTACCTTGCCCAGCAAAATTTACAAAGAAAGCAATTGACAACACGAGAAGAACAGAGGCAATGTTGGCGCAGACGCACTTAAAAATTATATAAAATTAAAAAATAAATGGAAAAATAATAGAAAAATAAAGTCAAACTCAAATTAAGAATAACTTCGAATTTCCTCAAAAAAATAAAAAAAATTTTCCTTTCAGAGAAAGAATTTTCCTTTCACCACTCCAAAAATCAAACTTTAAAATGATTAAAGAACGTTTCCAAGGGTAAACAAGGGCGCTAAGTACGAATATAAACTCCGTTTTGGGTGTAAAATAAAGATAAATTAAAAGTTTCCCAGAAATCACACCCCACCCCCCTAAGATTTTAATAAAACTGGTAGCCAAAAAATTCCAAAAATTCCAAAAATCAGACTTAAAAATTATTTAAAAACATTTCCTAGGGTAAATAGGGGGCTGATTATGAATATGAACTCCGTTTTGGTGTAAAATGAGTTCCCAACAAGATAAATCAAAAAATACCGAAAATTGTCCCACTAAAGATTTAATAAAATTGGGAACCCAAAAAATTCCAGAAAAAATAATAAAAAACTTAAATAAAAGAAGTAACATACAAAAACAAATACCCTAATAATACGTTTAGGAGTTGAAACTTTATTTATTTGTTCAGTCGGTGGAGGTTTACTGGAACGCTTTTCGAGTTCTTGTTGTCTGCGTTTTTCGAGTACTGTTTGGAAGGAGGTTGTCGATTTTTGTTGTTGTTGACGTCGATGCTCGGTTACCTTTAAAATTTTTTTAGCTTTTAAACCACACTAGAAGCTATAGAAAATACCAAATACACCCAAAATTAAAGGGTACACTTTTCTAAAATTGCGGACAAATTTTTGCGGACAAAGGATATTTGCGGACAATACCAAATTTGAAAAAGTGTGGAGCTCTGGAATTAAGCGATATCCACAATTTAAGAGAAACCACCTCATTATAAGCCTACTCTCCCAATTCCAAGAGCATTTACGAGCGAGGAGAACCTTCCCACCCACACATTTAAATCCTATACAGGGTCTAGACTAAAGCAGACTTCCCCAACCTCATAAAGACATTGAACCCAAATCTTAGAGATCGAGCTGGATCTGGATCCAGACCTTGATTTTTCCTGGATCCAGAATCCAGACCAAGGCATTTTCAGAGTTCCTTAATTTTTTCCTAGACTCAAGGTTCTTTAAGGTATCAGAAAACCTTGAAGGGTCAGGTCTGGTCAAGGTCCTCACCTAAAACCAGGGATCAAGGTCAATTTGAAAACCTCAAACTCTAGTAAATCTCTCCAGTTAATTTCGTCGAGTGTGTTAATTATAAAATAAACCTCTTCCAATCCCGAGCTACAAACAAATTTTTTGACTTACACTGCTTGAAACAGGCGGATTATCAATTTTATGCAACACCAAAAATCCTTGAAGTGAACAAAACAATCCTCTAAAATACTCCGCACAAATAGAAAATAAAATATCAGTTAATCCACCCATTATTTTATTTTAATTTTAAAAAATAAATAAACCATAAATTATTGAATAAATGCATTTTTACTGAAAAAATAAATTTATTTAAATAGAAAAAAAAATTTTTTAAAGAAGGGAGGAGCGCGGAAAAAATTTTTCTCATGCCTTTCTAAGAACTTAAAGAAAGATTATAAAATGTTTATTTTGTAGTTGAATAGGAAAAAGTACTTTAAAGATTGCCGACAGACACTTGGGGACTAAAATTGCGGACAAAAAAATATTTTTGCGGACAAAAAATTTTTTTGTGGATTAAACTAGCGGACATCAACGAGTTACTCAAAAGGAAAATTAAAATCATTTTTTAAAATGTCAGACAAGTTATCAGAAAAAAAAAACTATTAAAAATCAAAGTCATTTTCCGTCTATTCTTCTACCGTCCAAAAACCAAAAGATTAAAAAAAAGTATTAAAAAAGCAGGCAAAATAAATAATCAATAAAATACACTCCTAGTTGAGCAACAAAAATGAAACATTAAATTTGAATGTAAAAATGGATTATAAAAAATCACAGGGGAATGGGCAAAAGAATTAAAGGAATGAAAAAAGTGATTTTTAAAAATATCAAAAATTCAAAGAAATAAAAAAAACCTTTAAATTAATACACTTAAAATAAAGCCTAAATGGACGTAAAAAATTAAAAAAAAAATAAAAATCATTTGATTAAAATAACACATGAAAATTCCGTGACAGTCTGATAAAAATTTGTTACGACATTTGGACAGAGGACAATTGACTATACTACATTTGGACATAAGACAATTGAACACAAGACATTTGACAATATGACAATTGTCCATGCGACAATTAGCCAAATGAAAATTAAGTAAACGACAATTGAGCATACGACAGTTATGTAGGCTGAAACAGTATTTTATTTGACGAGTTTTTGAATTAAAAAGATTAAAAAGGAAATAAAAAATAACAAATCTAATCAAATTTAATTCTATTCAATTAATTTTCTCCCTTTTAATTGATAAACGCTTTCACACCTTGCACTTTTAGTTCCGGCTATTTTTTTGATTGACCGCACACACAAACAAGCTTTTTGCTTTAAATATGGGTCATTCTTGGATTTTCAAACTTTCTACTCTTCAATTATCATTTTATCGTTATTTATCATTTTATCAAAAAATTGAACAAAATTTTCTTTTTAATCAACTCTCGTTATTAGCGACCCTCTTAATAACGGAAATTCGATATAGGCGACTTTTCCCTTTAGACTCGAAGAAATTCTGATTTTTATTCTGGTTTATTCTGGTTTTTTGAGTCGCTTATACTGGGAGTTTTTGTGAGTCGCTTATATCGGGAGTTGACTACATGGAGTATTTTTTGATTTTAAAAAGAAATGTTCGAAGAATCCTCCTCAAAAACAGTTTTTCTCCTTTCAATCGTTTCCTGTGCTTCTCTAGCTTCCCTCATAATACTGATACCTATGGCACATTTTTCGATGCAACGACGGCTTTCTTTGCTAATTTCTGTTGCTAATGAATGCAAAGTAATTTTTAAAGAAAAAAAAATTTTTTTTAATTAAAAAATTAAAGTTGGAATCGAAAAATTTATGGAATGATTTGAACAGAAATAGTTACAAAACTGAAAGATTTCGAAGAGAGACTGGTAATAATAATTATGCAAAGTTTGAACAAGCAGAGAAGGAGAATTTGTGTTGTGCTTGCAAACAAGGCAAGTAGAATAATAAACGTTAAATTCTGATTTTTATATTTAAATTCTGGTTGTCATAAATTCTGATATTCTGACTTTGGAATTCTGACATTCTGGTTTTTAAAATTCTGATTTTTTAAAATTCTGATTAGTTCTGATTTTTAAATTCTGATTTCAAAATTCTGATTTTTGAAATTCTGATTTTTAAATTCTGATTTTTGAAATTCTGATTTTTAAATTCTGATTTTTGAAATTCTGATTTTTAAAATTCTGATTTTTGAAATTCTGAATTTAAAATTCTGATTTTTAAACTTCTGTTTTTTTAATTCTGATTTTTAAATTCTGATTAATTTTGAATATAATTTTAAAATTCTGATTTAATTCTGATTCCTTTTTAAGGCAGCCCCGGACCCCCTGGGAAGGCAGGAAAACCTGGAAGACCAGGAACAGACGGAACACCAGGAAAGTGGGGATGGGGTGGACGACCAGGGAAATACATTGCAGCAACGAAGGATGACGCAGCGACAGATTCTTGCCTCAAAGTAAATAAAATATTTTTGAAAACTTCAAGTCCATTTTTAGTGTTATCCCGGCATTCCCGGACCTCCCGGTGCTCCAGGCTTAAAAGGGTTGCCGGGCTTGGCTGGAGAGCCTGGAAAACCTGGAAAGAATGGAGTAAGTAGCAAGAATGGATTGACTGGTGCTGCTGGTCAAAGAGGAGAGGTTAAAATATTTTTGACCATTTTGTACATTTTTCTCAAAAAATTTATTTTTCCCTTTATAGATTGGGTTCCCGGGCATAAAAGGCCCACCAGGCGACCCAGGCCGAGTTTTGAACGGTGCTCCTCCAGGACCTCAAGGTGCTATTGGATTGCCTGGCCCTCGAGGCCCTCCGGGAAAGAGTGGCAAGGACGGAGAATGGGGAATGCCTGGCAGTAAAGGAATGAGAGGTTTAATGGGTCCGAGAGGTGAATTCGGAGTTGTCGGAATGCCTGGCCCCCAAGGATCGCCAGGGGAGCCTGGTCCAGCAGGAGGCTGTTGGCATTGTAAACAAGGTGAGGAAATCTTAACTAGAGAACTTGCAACGATTGGACTATAACAGGTAGAGACGTCCGAGACCGAAAATTTTCCAAGACTCAAGACCAAGACTACACCCCAAGACCAAGACTTGACCCCAAGACTCAAGACCAAAAATTATCAAGACTCAAGACAATTTTTAGGTTCCATAAGTCAAATTTTTGGTTTATTTTTTGTTATTTTGACACGATCACAGTCAAATTCAGCACATTCGCCTATAATTTCGAAAAATCTATGCGAAATTCAAGGAATTTTTCCGAAATTCAAAGAATTTTGGGGAATTTATCCGGGTGAAAAATCAATGAAATATATTATTTCAGATTGGATGGATTAAAGGGATATTTGGGTGGATTAAAGTGATATTGAGCGATATCAAAGATTAAGAGAGATAACCGTGGGATTTAGTTAATTATGAGGGATGTCGGGGGATTCTGAATTATCGAGGTATTAAGGAGGATATAGAGGTTTAAAGGGGAATTCGGGTGAATTAAGAGGGATCAACAGAAATATTATGAATTTGGGGGACCTGAGTGATTGAGTGATGGTGGCTCTCCCTTTTCCTGCGTCGCAGGCGAAAATTTTGAGAATTTTGGAAGGGTATGAGGCCAGATTTCTTCCATTTTGGAAATAAAATAAAGATTCCAATAAAGTTCAATTCTTAGGGGTGTAAATTTAGAAAACCCCAAAAAAGTCTAGACCGAAACCAAGACCAAGACTACACCCCAAGACCAAGACCGAAAAAAAACCCAAGAAAAGTCTTGGAATCAAGACCAAGACCAAGAGTCTCGGACGTCTCTAATAACAGGAGAAACCTCGTTCCCCAATGATTTCTTTAATGGGTTGGAACAAGGTGAGGCAAAGGACTTCTACCGGGACCAATGAGAGAAAATAACCCTTGGTTGTTTGGAAACGAAGCTGGGATAGTATTTGGGATTGAGATACTTGGAGAGCCTTGGGGGAGCTTTAGAAAGAGCCATCTTTCTTATTGTTCTAGGCTTGGGCTCCGTCCTTAGGCCTCATCCCTTTTCAATAGCCTCATACCCTTTCAAAACCTATACAAATGCTATGGACATAGGGCCATCTTTGTGAAAATTCTTGCCAAAATCCTTGGGTTCCATTCAACGTTCCAAGACTTGGGCTACACCCCCCTCCCCTCCAAACCTCCAAAATAAACCTCAATGTTTAAGATTCCTTCTATCAACAACAAACAACCTCAAAATATCATTACTCTATACCCCCCGCACCAATAACATCTCCACCTCCCCCACCAACCCTAATCCCAATAAAACAAGACTTGACTACCTACAATTTAGCAACAGAACAACCCTTATTTAAGCCTATAAAGGAGGAGCAAAATAAAGCATATGGACAAATACAGATAAATAAAATATCATCATTACCAGCCTCCTCCCCTTCAATAGCCTCATCCCCCTCAATACCTATACAAATGTTTCCGCCTAGCTATGAAAAGGAAGAACAAATAAAATTTCAGAAAAAAGGCCCAATACAACTGGCTACATTTTTTGGTTATGGAATAGGGGGAAATTATGGAAGGAATGGAAATAATAATGAAAATATACCTAATAAAATTACTAAATTTGGAAGAGAAGAAGAAAATAATAGCAATAATGATGAATTTATTGATGTTACTAATAATGAAAAGATTGATGAGAAAGAAGGAGCTGTTCTGGTTTAGATAAATGATGTGAAATCTGTTTTAAATGCCAGAATATTTTTAGTTCTGATTTTGTTTTATAATTTTTCTGATTTTTAATATCAGAATACATATAATAAGGGGAAATGAACAGAAATCAGAACAAGTTCAGAATAAAAATCAGAATAAAAATAAGAATAAAATCAGAAATCAGAACAAGTTCAGAATAAAATCAAAACAAAATCAGAATAAAATAGAACAATCAGAATAATTAAAAATAAAGCCAGAATAAGATCAGAACGATTTTTAAAAAATCAGAATAATTTCAAAACAAAATCAGAACAATATTTTCCCAGAACAGAATTAAAACTAAACTTGTGCGCCATATAAACACTTAAATAAAGTTGGGTAAATTTATACTGTTTACTGGATAAAAAAAAATAAATAATACATACTTAAAAAAATAAATAGTAACACTTGTAGCGATTTAATAAAATCAATCTTTTAAAAAATAGTTTTGAATAGGGAAAAAATTTTAAAAAATACAAAAATTTGGTTGGTGTTCTTCCTCCCACAATTGGAGGCTGAGGGGCTTCCTTCCCCAGTAAAATCATATCATATCTTCCATACTTCCCTTCTTTGATTTTTTGCTTCAATACACTTCCTCAATAACTCAAAGCCAACAAAACCATAGTCAAACAAATCGCCATTATACTCCAAGTCATTGTTGCAGTTGAAGCTCCTGCAAATGGAGGCTGAGGGGCGGGGCTTGGAGGAGGGAGAGTTGTAGTAGTGGTTGTTTCAGTTGTAGGGGTTGTTGGAGCTTCTGTTGTAGTTGGGGCTTGTGTTGTAGTTGGAGTCTCTGTTGTGGTGGGAACTTCAGGTGTTGTAGGAGTTGTTTCAGGTGTAGGTGTATTGGTGTTTACCACATCTTGAACTGGTGGGCCAATGATGAAATATGAAGTATGCGTTGGTTCGGTTGACGGTGCTTAAATTTTTTGAAATTTTTTAGATAAGGAAATGGAAGAGGCTCTTTCTCAAAGGAAGAGTTCCTCAAACTCTCCTCTTCAAAGGGAGAAAGAATCCTCTTCCCCAAAGGAACATAAAAGTAGTGTGAAGGGAACATCAGGGTAATGCGAAGGGAACATCAGGGTAATGTGAAGGGAACATCAGGGTAATGTGAAGGGAACATGATGTGATGCTTTCTAGATTTCCTGTACTTGAGAGATTTTCTTCTTTAACCCCCCCCCCCCCCTCTGAACAACTTTCCTCTAATCTTGTCCTATTTTAACAAATAAGTCTTATCCCTTAACAATCATTTAAACAACCTCCAGTAGTGTTTGTAGTTGTTGTTTCTTCAGTTGTTATAGTTGTAGGCATAGTTGTTGTTGTCATAGTTAATTCGCTTTGAGGTACCCCAACATCCACTGTCGCATTTAGAGGAGGTACTGGCATTACAGTATTAGGGCTTTCAGGAGATGGAGTTAAAGATTGAGCCAGTTGACTAAGAACCTCTGAAGGTGTTGTTTTTGTTGTATTTGGTGGAACTGCTAGGCATTTTTAAAGTTATTTTCTAACATTAGTAATGTGAAGGGAACATTGGAGTAATGTGGAAGGAACATTGGGGTAATGTGAAGGGAACATTGGGGTAATGTGAAGGGAACATTGGGGTAATGTGAAGGGAACATTGGGGTAATGTGAAGGGAACATTAGGGGTAGTGTGAAGGGAACATTGGGGTAGTTCGAAGGGAACATTGGGGTAGTGCGAACGGAACATTAGGAAGGAACATTTAAAGATACTATTAAAGGGAGTATTGGGCTAGTGAAGAGAGTTCCCTCCGTTCCCTCCGTGGTGCGAGGGGAACCCCAAGGTAATGTAAAGGGAACATCCTGACTGCAAGGGAACATCCTGGCCATTTTTAATTCAAATTTCACCAACCTAAATTCGTTTCCGGATTTTCGCCACCTCCTTTTGTAAAAACAAAGACTTGTAGAAGAATGATTAGCACAAAACTTTTCATCTAAATTTTTTAAAAATTAAAACCCCCAAAAATTTATATAAACAAGTTACCCCTAAAATTGTTTAACGTCTAATAAAAAAATTTAAAAGTGCTGTTAAGGAAAGGGAAAGCAATCAAGAGGACGTCCAACTAGCGCAGGATGATGTGGCAAATATGTACATATACAATAGGTGGAGGATAAGGAAAGAGAGGGAAAATATAGGCTGCGCAAACAGCCTTGCGCAATGTTAATAAATCCAGAATTTTCTTTTTTTTTACATTATCCCTCTTATCTCTCCTTTTTTCTTTCTCTATAGAGAGGGGATATTGTCAAATCAACATTGCCTAATGGCCACGCTTTTTGATTTTTTTTATTGATTAAATCAGTTGATTTGGCAATCATGAGTTTTTTAAAGTGATTGATTGTTTGTTTGAGAATTTCGAAATTTGAGGTTTTGAGTTAAAAATTTTTTTCAAGTCTAAAACGAATTAATCCGAATTAAAAATAACTAGATAAACAAGTTATTTATGTAAATGTTTGGATAAAAGCTTGGTTGAATAATTTTGGAGAAAAGGGGTAATGCGAAGGGAACATTGTAGAGTGAAAGGAACATGGTAGCATCTTACAAAAATTGCTCAAGTTCAAATTTAAACCTCTGTAGGTTTAAAATTAAAATATAAATCAAGTTTTAATTAAAATTTAATAATGATAACTAGAGATCTAGCTGGGCCTGGGTTCCAAGGCCTGAGTTTTTCCTTTACCCAGAGTCCAGGCCTAGGCATTTTTTTTTACCTTCCTGCGTTTTTCCTGGGCCTGGATTTTTCCTTGACTACAAGCCCGGAATCCTGCCTAGGTTAATAAATCAAACCTAGAGTCCAGGAACAGGCCCAGGCTTTTCAAAAATCTCGAACTCTAATAATAACTTGACCTAAAAATTCAAACCTAAAAGCCTGTGCTAACCTTTATAAGCTCAAAACCTAACAGAATTTTTCATAATTAAATAATTATTTAACATATTTTATATAAATTTTTTATTCTACTAAATTTAAATTTTATAGCAATTAAATATTTAATATTTTCAAAAAAAACTAAAATTTAAAAGAAAAGAAAAAAAAGATTGCGCGACAATTGAATGAGATAAAATGTGTGGAATATTTAATAAAAACACCAAGAAAAAAATTATTTGACCAAAATAAATTGCAACAAAACAAAAAATATATACCGTATTTATTCTAATATGAGCCCTGGGCTTATATTTTTCAATGAGTTTTCTCAGATGGGCCTATATTAAAAGTGGGCTTATATTAGAATAAATACGGTATAAATTACTATTAGGGTTTGAAATTGTTTTCTTAAACAGTAAAAATATATTTTCCAGTAGAGATCGATCTGCTCAAAAAACTGATCAAATGCAGAAATGTTTAGTTAAAAAAATCGGAAATATACAGGGATATCCTTTACAAAAATCAGTAATGGAAAAGTTCCAAAATTTCTCTGGAGCCGGTTCCAGTTACGGAACCTTTCCATCCCTTACTAACAATAATTATTTGATATTGAGGAATAGAAACATCAACCCAGAAAAATTTTCAGACCAGAAAAATTTAAAAGTTTATGAACAAAATGTTCCCTTCACTCTATGGTAGAGTGAAGGGAACATTATTTCTCAGGAATACAATATTAATTTTCAAACTTAAAAATCTTTCAGACTTAAAAATTTTCTTTCTCCTAAAAATTTTCTTTCCCCTAAAAACCCTAATAATAATTAAAATTAAAAATACATATAATAAATTTATTTAAATTTTGCCATAATAGGCGAAGGGAATGGGCCCCCTTGCATTTCCTCCTCGTTTAAAAGCAAAGTTTTCCCATTTTGACCATTATGCTCTCTAAAATTAATTTTTGAAATTTTAAGTAATATGTATATTTATTTACCTAAACCATTGGGCTAATTTGTTAAAATTTTTCTGTATCCAACGTGTATTGGTTTGAAGAACTTCCAAACGTTGTTTAAATACATCCAGATTTCTGAAAAAAATATTGAATTAATTAAAAAAAGATGAAAAAAATTTGGATTTTATCGAAAAAAATTCACTTGGAAAATTTTTTTAAACTCCAAAAAAAAATTTTTCCAAAAATTTTTCCAAAAAATTTTTTCCAAAAATTTTTCCAAGAAATTTTTTTCAAAAATTTTTCAAAAAAAATTTTTTTCAAAAAAATTTCCTTAATTCCAAAAAAATTTTTTTCCAAGAAATTTTAGAAATTAAAAAAAATTTTTTTTGGATTTAAAATTTTTCCTTAAAAAATTTTTTTGGGAAAATTTTTTAAAAATCAAAAAAAAAAAATTTTCCCACTTTGTAGTTTTTTGATTTTCACGAAGAAAGTTTTCTACTTGATCAATAACCCTTTGAGATTTGCCTACAATTGATGAAGAAATAATTGAACGTAATAAAGTTTGTTGGTCTTTAAAGCTTTAAAAAGGAATTAATTTTTTAATTCCCCCTCTTTTCTTACTCCTGATAAATTCTTGGCCATCTATCAATAAAGAAATCCAAAATTATTTTCTTTCCAATAATTCTACTTCCAACATGTGTAAATACTGAAGGTTTGTCTTGTAAACGGATAATTGTACTATTTACATCACTGGCCATTGTAAGAAGCCTTAAAAAATATTTGAAAATTTTTAAGAGGATGAGAAGAAGTTTGAGTAAATTTTCAAGGAACGGGTCAACTAAGACTGAGTGCCAGCTAACGTTAAACAATTAGCCTTGATCCCATCAAAGTAAATCTTATACCATTCGAAAGCCAACATTAATCGGATTTTTCCCAATTGGAGAAAAAGCAGCTTTGTTTTTTTACACTTTTTCCTCCCAATTTTTGATTAAAAAATATTTCAAAATATTTTTAAATCTAAAAAGATGTGATAAATAGGGTTGCCGTTTACGAGTCGGGCCGATGGTCGAATCATTTTTGGGCTTCTTTTTATCGAGTCGGGGTCTTTTTCGAGCCAAATATCTTAGGCACGACTCGATCTTTCGGTCCGAGTTGGTACATTTTAGCAAACTTAGTGATAAACCTTCATTCTTAATCAATCTCCCTTCAAAAATTTAAATTTAAAAAATTTTAATTAAATTTACATTTTTAAAGTATGTGTATCTCTAGAACATGCCAAGGCAACAAGTAAACGTTCCTTCTCTACTTGAACAATTTCATTTCTAAATAATTCCAAAATTAAATTCCAATCTTGTTCCGTTCCATAATGAACACCTTCACAATATGCTAGAGTTCGGAAAGGTACAGGGATTTTGGAACATTGACTAGCCATTTTTCTTCCTGGTTTATGTGGTAAAGAAGGTGGTGATCTAAACAAGAAAATAGAAAAAAATTTGAGGTGAAATTAACTAAAGAGCCAAAATCTTTATCCTATCCTTTTCTCCAAAATCAACTGTGGAAGGGCCAGCTCCAAAACGGGTCGAATTATAAGTCACTCGATTCATCACGGCGAGCTGAGACTTCTTATCCAACCTTTTATCGAAAACTTATCCCAGCTTCTCCCCAAAATCTTTATCTTGACCTATTCTCAAATATCCCCAATCCCTCACCTATTTGGCACCGATTTAAATTTCCTAAACACATCCCTCTATCACAATCCCTCAGTATCCCGACATATAAAATTAATTTTTTCTCAAAAAAATCTTCACCCTGAATTATTCCCATTATTTTCTGTTGAAATAAAATCTGTGCACGAATCCACAAATTGACGCCGATAAATATCAAGAATGGCGTTTATACACCGCGAATCTCTTAAAGTACACATTCTTTGAATTATTCGTTGACGAAGTAAACTTTAAAAAATTAAATTTTTTAAATAATTTTAAATCAATTAATTTACTCATTAAAGAAATGTTTTTCTCCATCTCCAGGTTCCCAATCTGCAAGTTTATCTAATTCACGTTCAAAAATGTCACCAATTAATAATTTAATATAAGCCTATTAAAAAGTAAATTTGTTTAAATTTTTTTAGTTTTAATTTTTAAATCAGAATAAGTTTAATAATGTTATCCTAACTTTCAGCTATTCTATAATTTGTCCACGAGCCCGATTTCTTTTCCTCCACTGACAGAGCAAGATTTCACTTTCCTCGCCTGACAGAACCCGATTTCCCTTCCTCACCTGACAACGATTTTCAGACCGTTCTACGACTCTGATCCCCGACAGCTCATTCACCGACTCCGATTCTCGTCAGTTCATTCACCCGACATCCCCGTTCCTCGAAAAAATTCTATCCGACGAATCTGAGGTCAACCTTAACCTCAATTCACGAGTTTTTCAAAAAAATTTCCTCAAAAATTTTCTATTTTTTTACCCTCAAATCCTCAGTTTCTGGTTCATCATCAAAATAACTTTGTATTACATTAAAACCAGTTAAAGCAATTTCCCAAGGTGGGTATTCCTCTTCTTTTGCCAAATATTGAGTTAAATTTAAAGTATCCTTTAAAAAATAATTATTTAATCATTTAAACAATCCCTACTTCATAAGGCAAATAACCACCCTCAGCTAATGTAAAAGCATCATCAATTATACGTACACGGCTACCCATTGAAAGTTTCTATAATTTGTAGAAAATTAATAGAATAACAAATAAAAAAGTCTATAGGGGCATAGACAAATTAATTGAACAACTAATTGTTTCAAAAATTCAATTAATTGTTCAAGGTTTTCTCAAACCCCCATAAGACAAATTATTTTCTTAACTCAATATTTTTCCGACCTAAGCAACAATTAATTGTTCACTGCCTTCCTAAGCTCATAAAAAGCAGATTTATTGTTCACAGTTTCTTCTGACCCCCCATGAAAATTTTTTCCAACCTAACTGTTTTTCAACCTCATTAAACCAATTAATTGCTCACTGTCTCTTCCAACTCCCAATAAAACCCCCAATTAATTGTTTACCGTATGGTTATCAAATAATTGTTGTCGGATTTGTTCCATTTCATCAGGAGCATATTGCACTCTATAAAATCCTTGAGAACGAATATTTAAAACAATTACATCCCCAGCACTCGTTTCCAATTCTGTTGAGTTCGTTAACCAAAGCATTGGTTGATCTGTTCCATTAATACTCCACCAAATAGGAATATCCCATTTAAATTCCTTTTCCTCTTCATTTTTCTTCTCATCGTCTTGTAAATTTTTCTCACCTTTAAAAAATTTTTAAATTTAATTGAAAATTTTTAAAAATTGGGCATTCTGTCCAAATGTAATTTTATATCCTTCAAGCCTTAAATTTGCTTAAGTTCACACTTAAAAATTACAAATTTAAGCTTAAAACCTAGAATTAAAAATTAGGTTACACTTGAAAGATTAAAGATTAAAACCTAAAGTTCGAACTTAAAAATCAAACAAAAACATTATTAAAACTTAAGTTCGAACTTAAAAACTTATATTGAAACAAAAACATTATTAAAACTTAAGTTCGAACTTAAAAACCTGAATTAAAACAAAAACATTATTAAAACTTAAGTTCGAACTTAAAAACTTGAATTAAAACAAAAACATTATTAAAACTTAAGTTCGAACTTAAAAACTTGAATTAAAACAAAAACATTATTTAAACTTAAGTTCGAACTTAAAAACCTGAATTAAAACAAAAACATTATTAAAACCCAAGTTCGAACTTAAAAACTTGAATTAAAACAAAAACATTATTAAAACTTAAGTTCAAACTTAAAAACTTGAATTAAAACAAAAACATTATTAAAACTTAAGTTCAAACTTAAAAACTCTATCTAAATTTTAAGTATGAACTTAAAAACTTGAACTAAACTTTATAAGTTCAAACTTACCAGAATTTTCTATTAACTTTGACGATTCAAGTTTCACATTTCCAACTTGTTTTTGTTGAACAATTAAACTTGTTTTGTTTAAATTAATGTTTGTTGTTGTTAAATTGTTTGGATTATTTTGTTGATTTTTAATATTAAATGTATTATTGTTGTTTTTGTCAATTTTTACCCCTTTTTCATCAATACTATAATCACCGACTATATGATCTAAACGAAAACGTTGTTGAGTTAACAAAACTTTGTTTGGAGAAATTCGCTTTACCTTTAAAATAAATTTTTATTTTTTCCTTTAAATTTATTTTTTATTAAATTAAAACTTGCTTGTACAACAGGGAATCCAGTTTGTTCTGTCCAATATTTTGCAAAATTTTTGACATTAAAAGGTTGTCCTTCGCTATCAAGTAAATGTTGGGGAACTGCTTCTGTTAATGCATCCCACAGGTCAGAGTGTTCGGCGTTATGGTATTTGAAACGGTTTAGGTAGATCTTTAAGAAAATTTATTAGATACAAGAGGATTTCGAATCTTACATTTAGTCCATTTTTAAAGCTTTCTTCACCCATCACAGATCTTATCATCCTCAAAACGCTTGCACCTTTGCTGTAAGTTATTGAATCGAAAGCTTCACTAACATCCTCAGCCTTTCGAATTTCAAAGAATAGAGGATGGGATGTTGCACGAGAATCGCGGTCGAAAGCAGAGTCTAATGCTTCGATAATAAAATAATCACGCATTCTAAAGCCCCCGTTGCTGATTGCATCTGTGCCCAAATATTCCTTAAAAATAATTTTTTGAAGACACTGAAAGTGGAAAATAAGAGGCGAACCATCAAGGTAGCAAAACCTTCATTAAGCCATAAATCACTCCACCAACGCATAGTAACCAAATTACCAAACCATTGATGAGCTAATTCGTGAGCGACAACTGAGGCAACAGCCATCTTTTGTTGAGCAGTGTATAACTCTGGGCTATATAGAAGATATTTTTCGCGGTATGTGACCTTAAATTGAGGGGGGAATTTAAAAAATAATTTCAAACAATATCCCCACCAATCCCCAATTTTCCATTGCTCCAGCAGCGAAGTCGGGAAATGCCATCATATCTTGTTTTGGAAGGGGAAACTCAATTCCATAATAATCCTCATAAAATTCCAACACTCGAATTCCGGCTTGTAAAGCATAAGAAGTAAAGTTTACAGCATCTTGACGTGCCCAGATACGAAACTTTAAAATTTAAATAAATTCCAATCATCAAAAATATTTACTCGAATTCCACGCTTTGTATATCCCTCAACATAATCAAAGTCGGAGACTACCAAAGCCAACAAATACGAAGACATTGGAAGGGTCTCATCAAAATCAGTTTGAATCCATTCTTCATTGTCTGTAGCCACTCCATCACGAATTTCTTTTGCATTGCTAACAGCTCTGGAAAAACCAAAAAATGTCGTCAGTGGTAAAAATTCATAAAATGGCGCTTCATCACGATCCAAAATACAACGATCGTTGAGTATACCAAGATGGGTACAGCCCGATTAGGCGCGGGCCGCACGACGATTAGGCGCGACCTTTGATACCCTCCAAAAGGACATCTAAGGAGGAAAAGGAAAAGGACATCAAAAAGGACATCCTTCTAAGCCAAAAGGACATCTACTGACATCCTTGATACCGCTTCCAAACATAAATAATTTAGATACCTAGAGCCAAAAGGGTGGATAATATTGAGACGATAAATAGCTTTAAAATGTGGTTCATCAAAACAAGGCACCTGTAAAAAAATTTATTTTACATCTTTGACAATTTTTATCCGTACCATCCTTCTCGCATCAGTAGGCTCCATTTGTGTAACTGCCGCGCATTTATGTTCACCAGCAAGTGTTGTGTATGTTGTTAAATAGAGGCCAGAGAGTTTGGAGGCGATTGGTCCTGTGTATGGAATCTGATGAAAATATTGAAAATATTATTTGGATCGAGTAAATAAAGCAAAATACCCGAAAGAGGTACACATCGCCTTTCTCCAATGTCCCGTCCAACTCAAAAAAGACCTGAAAAATTGATATTTTTTATAAAATTATTCTAAACATTACCTTTTCTCTAGCTTCATCAACTTTGACTTCAACAACTTTAGGGGCCGATTTTGACATGTTTTGATTGCTCTCATCCACTCGATTCAACTGATACTTTTCAAGATTAAACCGATCAAAAGAAAGCTTTAGAGCATTTAATTCTATTCGACGTGTGCTTTGTTCAACACGGAACTTCATGAGTAAATCCCCATTAAAAGTTAAATTGTTTTCGTCAGGAATTTGTGCACCAAAGCCAGGAACAAATATTTTCATTGTTAAATTATACCAAATTGGGTAAAGCTTAAAGTTTAAAATTTTAATTTTTAAATTTGAAATAATTTCACCTCTCCAGAAAGTCGTAATTCATCGGCTCCAGGCTCCTCAGCGGTCGTACTAACACTACTCTCTTGCTCATCCTCTTTATCTTCCTCCTCTAAAGTCTCGTTGTTAGAAGTTGCTGGAGCGACCAATGATTTGCCGGGAACACGAAAGCGGTTTCTATAATTAAAAGAATATATTAGTCCATTCTGAAAAATTTTGAAAAAAAATCAGAAATTCTGGAAAAAATTCTGAGAAAAAATTCTGAAAAAAATTCAAAAAAAAAATCAGAAAAATTCTAAAAAAATCAGAAAAATTCTGAAAAAATTCTGAAAAAAATCTGAAAAAATTCTGAAAAAAAATTTCTGAAAAAAAAATTCTGAACTTCTGCAAAAAAATCTGAAAAAATTCTGAAAAAAAATTTCTGAAAAAAATTCTGAAATTCTGAAAAAATTCTGAAAAAAATTTTCTGAAAAAAAATTCTGTAAAAAAAATTCAAAAAAAATTTCTGAAAAAACTAACATATCAGTCGCCCTTTCATGTTGTACTCTCCCTACAAGTTTCGCAACTTCAGGCAACTTTGTCGAAATAATTCCATCAAACGATTTACTTTCATTAATATTACTGTCATCATCCGCAATCCTTCCTTCAATATATTCTCTCAAAAGAACATCTCGAGTAAGTATAAATGTGAAGAGAATAGCAAGTAAAAGGACGGAGAGAAAAGCAATAAGGGTTAAAAGAATCTGACAAAATTTTAAATTTCCAATCTTAAATTATTTGTTTGGTTCCTCTACCTGTGTTCTAGAAACAAGAAAAGAAGATTTTGAACTAGTTGGTGGACAAACATTTGATATTCGAGAACGTCGTGATGATCCTGTCGATGGTGGAGGGGGTGGAGGTTTTGTAGGTGGAGTAGGTGAAGGAATTGAAGAGACTGAAGAAGGCATCTATAAAAATAATTAAATAAAAATTGAAATAAAATTTAATTTACACCCGCGAAATATTAAACAATATTTAAAATTCCCGTAAACAAAAATGTTTATAAATACTGGAAACTTACTCAAAATATTTACAGCAATTCCGTAAACATTTACAAATATTTACGACATTTCCGGAAAAATATTCAAGTTATTTTTACAATTTTCCGGAAAAAACATTAAATATTTAAAACTTCCGGAAAATAATTAAAAGCATTTTACAATTTTCCGGAAACAATCAAAAATACCTATTTACAATTCCGGAAACATTAGAATACAAATTCCGGAAACATTCAGAATATTACAACATTTCCGGAAAATATTCTATTTATTTTTAGAAATTTCCGGAAACAATCAAAAATATTTACAAATTCCGGAAAATAATTAAAATATATCTTCAATTTTCCGGAAACAAACATTAAAAATTTACAATCCCGGAAACATTAACATACGAATTCCGGAAACACTCAAAATATCTACAATGTTTCCGGAAAAATATTTAAATCATTATTACAATTTTCCGGAAACATTATTTAAAAATATTTACAATTCCGGAAACAAACATTCAATGTTTACAATTCCGGAAACATTATTAAAAAATATATTTACATTCCGGAAACATTCAGAATATTCACAATTCCGGAAACATTATTAAAAAATATATTTACAATTCCGGAAACATTCAGAATATTCACAACATTTCCGGAAATATTCACAAAACTCCAAACATCCGGAAAAACTCTCAGTTATAAATATTTTCCATTTTCCGGAAACAGTCAATATATTAAAAAAAATTCCGGAAACATCCCGAATATTTTACAACTTCCGGAAAATCCTAAAAATATTTTACAATTCTCCGGAAATTATCTAAATTAAATTACAATCTTAACGGAAACATTCTAAAAAATATATTTAAAAATAATTTAGCTTCGAAAACATTTAAAAGTCATCAAAAAAAATTGAATGACGACGAATTTAAAAGTAAAAATAAAAATAAAATAGTGAGTATAGTCACCAATTTTAATATTTAACCCAAAATGATCGAAAAAGGAAAAGTGGATGGATTATCAAAAAAATTTTAAAGGAGAAAAGTACTTTTTTAGTCACTAAAATTCAGTGTTTACCAAAAAATGACAAGGAAAGGAAGCAATTTAAAAGTGAACAACTACTGAATTTGTAATTTTTACATAATTTAAAGGAAAAATGGACAACTTTTGCATAATAAGATTTCCAATTTTTAAAGTTACCAAAAAATATTTTTGATGAAACTTTTACTTACTTTTGCCAAAATTATCATAATAAATACAACGGAACTTGAAAATTTTTGATAAAAAAATAGTTTAAGCAAAAGTCGGAAAAAAAATTTTTTTCTTCAGATTAAATAAAAATAGTTATGATTGAGTAAATTTTGGATAAAAATGAAGGGAATAAAAAATAAAATAAATGTATTTATTGGCAAAAATAAGCATCCCGAACAAGAGGTTAGTTAAGAGAGCCGTCGCGTGGTACGGGAGGGAGGGAAAGAGTGAAAGGGAAGAAAAGGATATAAAATAAGAATATTTAAATTGAAAATAAGGGGATAAAATAATTTTAAAGATGATTAAAATGAAGAAAAGATGTTTTTTAAGTTTTTAAGGGTATTTAATGACCAAAAATGAAAGGAAAATAAAAATAAAGGAAATAAGAAGGTATATTACCCGTGGATGTGAATATTACTTGTAGAGTTTGGTGTCCGGTCCGAAAGATCGAGTCGGGCATTGAAGCTCGGGCATCGAAGCCGAAGCCCGAAAATGACTCGAACGTTGGCCCGACTCGAAAACACCACCCCCTGAATATTACACGTATACCTAGGAGAAAATTAGGAGGGATTGAGACACTTAGGAGGGGATGGATGAGGGATGGAGACAATTAGTAGGGAATGGAGAAGTTAGTTGGACACTCACCACAAGATGCAGGAGATACAGGTCATATGTGTAGGCGACTTGTGGAGGGAGATGTTACCTTGTTAAGGAACCTCTTACTAATAGATAAGCTACAATTTTTCAGTCAAAGAAGGGTATCTAAAAATAAGGCTCGACTTTACTATTAGTACCCCCTGAAGAGATTTAAAAAAATTTAAAAAATTTAAAGACTCTAAAATACATAATTTATAAAGTAAAATAGAAAGATGAGGAGGGTGGTTAATGAAGTTTTAAATAAATTCTCAAGGGAAGGGGGGGGGTATAAACTAGAGAGATAAAACGAGCAAGTAAATTGTGCTGTTTTTTCAACTTCAAGGCCTAAAATGGAAATTCTCAAAAAATTATAAAATTAAATTAAGTTTGTTTAAGAAAAAAATCAAAATTCAAGAAAAAATCAATTTGAAAAATTAAAAAAATTTTTTTTTAATTTTTGTTAAAATTCCGGAAAAAAATTGAAAAAAAATCAGAAATAAATTAAAGAATTTATTTAAAAAAAATATTAAAAATAAAGAATCTATCAAATGTGACACAAAAAAATAGGATAAAAATGTTTTTTAGTTGAAAAAATCCCCCCACATTTATATATTTAATCCATGTGAGCAAAATATGTATTTTTTAGTCTCTATGTATATTCAATTATATTTTTAATTGTTTTGATTTATTTTTTATTTGAAATGTAACACACAAAAAAATTTCTTAAAAAAATTTTTTTTAGGAAAATAATCAAAAATAGGTAGAAAAATCAGTAACTAGGGTTGCCAAAATTGCCCAACTCGGACTGAAAAATCGAATCGGGCCTAAGATATTTGGCCCGAAAAAGACTCGTACGACCCGACTTGATAAAGTTAGGCCCGAAAAAGATGTCTCGACCGTCGGCCCGACTTGAAAACGGCAACCCTATCAGTGACTTTGAAATACTTTTATGTACATAACAATAAAAACACAATTTTATAAGACATTTTAAATTTTAAAGTTAATAAAGAAAATTTCAAAAAAATTTTTAAAAATGATAGGAGACTAACTAACAAATAAACACAAAAAATAGAACCAATTCGCAAAATAATATTTATTTAAATTAAATTTTGCAAAAATTTTTAACCCAAAAATGCATATTTTTTAGGTTTGTTATCTACAATTTTTGGAATTTTTAATAAAATTAAATATTTATTTAAATAGTCTCAAAAAATCGTTCTATATTGTGTTTATGTGGTAGTGGTAGTCCTTATCATTTTTTTAAATTCCTTTTCTTTTCAATTTTTCTTTACAAATTTTTGTTTTATTAAAAGAAAGGACCTTTCACACTTTTTAACAAAAAATCCCTTTTATTTTATCTTTTAATGTTTGTCTTTTAAAAATTTTAAAAATTTAAAAAAATTGTTAAAATTATTTTTTAAAGAAAGTTTGATAAAAAAATCCCCGAGAAAAGGATCAAAATCACCTAAAAACCCTTCCCTTCCCCATAGATCTATTACACCAAAGATTGAGAGTCAAAAAAAAAATAAATTTAAAAATTAATAAAATTTAGTAATAAAATTTAGGGTAGCTCAAGAGACCCTAAAAATAAAAAAATTATTAAACGCTAAATAGCAGGGCTGGGTAGGATCGAGAAAAATAGGTAGTCAGATCGGGTTCCTGGTAAACTCGACAGATCCCAAACGATAACTCTGATTTCTGTGTAATCCAATTTTGAAAATCTAATTTTCATTTTTGGATTTTTAGTCAATTACTCGATAAAATTTTGGCAAAAATAACAAAAATTTTGGTTAAAAAAATTTTTTTGTCCGCAAAAAAATTTTTTGTCCGCAAATTTTTTGCGGACAAAATTTGCGGACAAAATTTTTTAAAATTTTTTCCCCATTCAACCCTCAAAAATTAAAAATAAACCAACATTATGTCTCACTCCTTGTTTGTTGTTAACAACCAAATCCCTCATTGGAATTGACGACAAAAACATTTTTGGGGGCATTTTAGGCCTATTTTTATTATTATTTTCTTCTTCCATTGTTGTTTCCAAGTCAATATTAAATTCAAAATTTTCTTCTTTTTCTTCTTCTTGTTCAATAGTAAATGGTTCTAATAAATCTTCATTTTGTTGCAAACTAGCTACTTGTGATAAAGACAATGTTATTGTACTTGTTGGGGAGGAAGGGGAGGAAGAAGAAGAGAATGAGTGTGATGGGTGACTTGTAGTAGTAGTTGACTGTGGGTGCGCGGATATTTTTTGTTTTTGTTTTTGCTTTGTTTCTTTTGTTTTGGAGGGAAATGGAACAAGCTAGAAAAAAGAAAGAATTATTAAAAATTTTAAATTGTCCGCAAATTTGATGTTGTCCGCAAATTTTTTGCGGACAAAAAATTTTTTAATTTTAATTAAAAAATCCTCCTTATAAGAGACACTCATTATTAGATACTCTCTATTTAAGCTACTCCCTCCAAAGCGATACCTCTATTTAAGATACACCTCCCTACAATATACACTCAATACTAGGTATACTTCAATTTAAGAAACGTCTTTTCTTGACAACTGGATACGATTTTTCAGTATAAGAGATAAGAGACGATTTTTCAGACGATTTTTCCTAAGGTGTAGCTTATATGGAAGTCCGACTTTATTTAAAAGTTTCTATTTATTTTTTATTCCCAAAAAACTAATTTAAAAATTCCTCCCATTTTCATCAATTTTTGCAACAATTTAAAGAAGCAAAATTAATTAAAAGAAAAAATTCAGAAAAAACGCCTATTTAGAGCAAAACACATAAAATAAAAAAATTTTCTCTTATCATTTAAATGCGCAAAGATTAAAAAAAGGGAAGGGGTGAATTTAATGTATTAAATTACAAAGATTATTGGCCAAGAAAAAAGTGGGTATCCCCCAAAATTATTTCTTGGAAATTTTAAAAAAGGAGAGGGGGAACTTTATAGACCGGATCTCACTATAAGAGACCCCCCTTGAAACCAAAAAAATAGTATCTTATAATGAGGTGTATATTAAATAGAGGGGTATCGTTTAGGCAGCTCCCCTCCCACTTATAAAGTCCCTTCCCTTAATGGCCAAAGTCTCTTAAATAGAATGTCTATTAAATAGAGGGGTATCTAATATTGGGTGTACCTTATATAGAGATCCTCTTATTTGCAACATAAAGATATTTTTAAAAAAGTTGGGTGCAAATTTTAAACCCAAATATTAATTTTAAAAAATATTTTTTGATCTAAATAATTTAATAAATATTGCCGTCAAAACGTCTGTTAAAAAGAATTCGTCTCTCCACACAAATTATTAAATTAATAAATCAAAAAGGAAAATGTGTTAAAAGATAGGTCAGGTTAAAAAGAGGAAAAAATAGATCATGCAAGTAGCACATGAACCAGACTGACAATAAATATAAAATATAATTTTTGTCCGCAAAAAATTTGCGGACAAAATTTGCGGACGAAAAAAATTTTTTGCGGACAAAAAAATTTTTGCGGACAGTCCGCAAATTTTTAATTTAAATTTATTTTCTTTAATTTTCTGCAAAAAATGGACTTAAATTAAGAAATATTTGGTTAGTTAATGTTTAACAATACATAAACAAATTTCATATAATTTCTACTTTTTCACAGCGTCATTGTTCGCTAAATATTCAACAAAACTTTTTAAATTCAGTTTAAACATGTAGAGAAAATTTTCAGAAAAAAAATATTTTTGAGTTCTCAAGTTTATTTTAAATTTTCTGAACACTTTTCTAAAAGCTTATTCCCTCAAGTTTATTTTTTGAAAAAAAATATTTGCAGACGTCCGCAAAAAATTTTTTTTGTCCGCAATTTTTTGTCCGCAAATTTTTTTGTAAATATTTTATTTCTTTTTATTTTCTCCGATGACCCGAATATCACAAAGTAATTAATATAATGAAAGCGTGAAAATATTTTTGAGGACAACAATGAAATGAAAAAAAGTCATACGGAAATTAAATGAATGACCAAACTCGAGAGAGAGGGGTTAAATAGTTTAGGGTTTGCACCATTTAATTAAATAAAATGTTCTGCTATTTTTCATTGAAATTTAATTAGTTTCATGGAAATTAATTTGAAAATATATATTTTTGGATTTTTAAAGAGACAAGTTTAACACAATGATCCTTTGGTGGGTCTTAAGACCTAAAAATAAGTCTGATGTTGTCTTGGGATAATTTGGAGATGTGATAGTAGGGAGGTTATGGAGGGATCATAGGCATGATTTTGTTAATTCAAGACAAAATATTAGTATCGGACATCATTATAAGACACCCTTGGACAGAAAAGTGCATCTATATATTTGCGGACAGTCCGCAAATTTTTTGCGGACTTTTTTTGTAAAATTTTTTGAAAAAATTTTTTGCGGACAGTCCGCAAATATAATGTATGGTATGTTTAATTGAGGGAGGGGTTGTTAGGCAGTTATGCACCACTACCAAGTGGCTAATCAAATTAAGAAAAAAATATATAAAAAAAGAAATCTACCTGAATAAATTTTTGAAATTTCTGTCCAATTTTAAAGGAAGATTTGTTGTTTGTTCCTTGTTTAACATCAACATAACAGCGTTCATTATCATCATAAAAATCGTCTTCCATTCTTCAATATAAACTTGTATTTTATTGAATTACTAAAATAAAGTCTGAAAAAAAAATTTTTTAGGAGAAAAATTAAATAAAATAATAAAAATAAATTT
Source organism: Meloidogyne enterolobii (assembly GCA_963681835.1). NCBI lineage: Eukaryota > Metazoa > Nematoda > Chromadorea > Rhabditida > Meloidogynidae > Meloidogyne > Meloidogyne enterolobii. The sequence continues at coordinate 4,317,546 of CAVMJV010000004.1, read as the reverse complement.
TTTGGCGAAATGTTTTTATTTAATTACAGTAATTTTTCGACATTTTTGATTCAAATTTTAGGTTGTTATTGGGTTATTACTTTTTAATGAGTGATCAGACTTGCTCTAATCTATTAGAAAAAAGATACAGCCTATCGAGGGCTTTCGAATGATATAAAATTCAATTGTATTGGATAAAGCAACAAAAAGTTATAGTCGATCAAAGCGCGCTGACACTCAGTTTGCAGTTGTATAACGGAAAAGTACCCAAAAAATTTCTAAAAATTAGAAAAATGAATCTAGGTAGGTATGTAGGTAATTTAACAACGGTCTAATAAAGGGTAAAATAATTTTTTAATTAGAGGAGAGATTTAAAAAAAATTTTTTTTGATTAACTAATTTTGGGTCAATTTTTTCGCTCATGGTAAGGGATAAGTAAAAAATGAAGGATATATTACTCTAGCGCGGAGGCAAATGCCATAAAATTATACTGAAAGCATTGGCCACAGAACAAGGAAGAAAAGAAAAAGCTTAAAAAAAGCTTTTATCGATTGCCAGTGTAGCTGGTAGGTAGCTAGTTTAGTGGAAGCCTGGAAGCCTTTAGGGGGTAATAAAAATAGAAAGAAGGCTTTAAGTCAACTGATCTTCCAAATAATAATTAAAATGACATTTTATTTTTGACAGAATTTTAAAAATAAAAAATTGAAAAGATTGCATCAAATTAAAAAAATTTTTTTAAGAGTGACATTTCATCCCATCATCAAATTTATTTTTCATTTCCACAAAAATTCACGCATTCTTGAAAATTGGGGAAATTGTTATAATTCCCTTTAGCTCCATAATAAGAAAAACGCCAACAAGAATTAACTTGAGAACTCCAGGCAAATCTGGGCTTGTCTGGAACTCCCTCAGCAAAGGTACCGGAATCGTCGGGAAGCGAACACAAAAATTCTGAAGAGAAACTTTTTAATTTTTTCTTTAAAAAACAACTTTTTGTAGGGCAGCAAACACCTTTTTGACGAGAGCATTCATGCCCTTCAGGACATCCACCTCCACCTTCTTTAGGGCATTCAATGTAGTTGCCGTCAGGGATGAGGTAAGAAGCGTTGCAACGTTTTGCTTTAAAAGGGAAGAAATTTTCTTTTAAGTAGGGGAGTTAAGGAGGGAATCTAAAGGAAGGGATACTTCCGATTAACACAGCTAAGGAGAAATCCTGAATTTAAGGATCGATTTTCAACAAGACCACAAAGCCAATTTAAGGAAAGGATAACTTCCGATTAAAAATGCTTGTGATAGACTTCAAAAGGATATAAAGGCAATGGCTTTTGACAAGCAAAGGGAGCCAAACTTCTCTAGACTAAAAAATCAAAATCAAAGGAAAGGACGCTTTTAATTGACACATCTAAGGGGAAATCCTGGCTTTAAGGATAGAGTTCAAAATCTCAGAGCCAATCTGTGTGACAGTTAAGTAAAAGACAGTCATTTATTTATTACAATAACAAGAAACAAAGGCATAATATATAGGACAAAATAATAATGCGCAAACACAACATAGGGGGAAAAGTATACAAAAATATGCGCAAAGGGAACACAAGTTGGAAGCAAAAAAGGCATTAGGTGTGTGTATATTTATTTATATATCACAAAAGAAGCCATTGTTTGCTGGTTACATGAGTTGTGCTAATTGGATTGTTGATGGCTGGCTGCTCTCCGAAGCATCGAGACCGCCCTTTCTTTTTTATTTCTCTCTTCCGTTGCCGCTGCACCATCACATCCCGCTGCGTCCCGTCCACTAGTTGCCGCTTTTCTGGCCCATAGCTTGCTGGAGCTGCTCCACGTAGGGATCGAGGTAGCCTAAAAAAGGAATGAAAAAGGGTGGATTTTGAGGGTTTTAGACAGAAAAAAAAACAAAAATTCGTACCGTATTTGTAGGCGCCAGCAACAGCACCAACAACGGCGAACAGGAAGAACACGACGACGGCACCCATTGTTGATTTGTTGTTGTGAAGGCTGTTGAAGTCGTTGTAGCACGCTGAGTATGGCGAGGTTGTTAGAGAGGGTTGAAGACTAGTTGCTTTTATAGTATTTTTGAGAGGGAAAAAGTCTTTCCGGTATCCTTCCTGAAAGACTATAAAAGCCTCTAGAACACTCTCTCCACAACCTGCCATAATCTACTACTACTCCGTCTTCGTGCTTCTCAACAACAGCTACAAATCAACATGGGCGCCGCCGTCGTAATCTTCCTCCTCGCCATTGTCTGCTCTGTTGCTGCTGCCTACAAATACGGTACTAATTTTCTTTCTTTTTTAACCCTATCAAAATTCATCCTTTCACTCCTTTTTTCAGGCTACCTCGATCCCTACGTGGAGCAGCTCCAGCAAGCTATGGGCCAGAAGGGCGGCAACTAGTGGACGGGACGCCGCGGGATGTGATGGTGCAGCGGCACGGAAGAGAAGAAGAAAGGAAAGGATGGTTCCAACTCGGAGAGCAGTCATCAAAGTGATACTATAAAAATGCTCTAATGCTTTGTATTTGTCACCAATTGTAGTTTTTCCTATATTTGTTCACAATTGTAAAATATGTCTATGTAATTGCCCCTATGTTGTGTTTGCGCACTATTATTGTCGTATGTACATAGTATTTGTTTGTAAATAAAGGTATTCTAAAGGCGTGGAATTTTGTGTGCTTAGGGAAAAGTGTGATATCTGGGAGAAAAATTTAAAATTAGGGCCAAATCTGATGTCAACTTCAAAAAACTGTTTGATAGTCGTTTAACACAAACCTTCCTTAAGGTTTCATTTTTAAAACCAAAAATCCGGGTTTTGGCATTCTGTCTTTAAATTATCCAAAATGGGATTTTCTGTCATTTTAAATGTAAAAAAATTTTTTACCCCCCCCCTCCCCCTTTCCTTTAACTCAGTCCATAACCTCTTTTTTACCTTACAATTTTCCCCCCAAATAATTTAATTTACCTAAAATCCACGGATCCTTCTTTTCACTGCTACTACAAGCCTTTCTGCAGGCACTAGCAGATTCGAAACGATTATCGTTTCCTTCACATCCATTGTAAATAAAAGGTTGACAAAGACCTTTAAACTTTTTTGAGATTTAAAAAATAGGTAAAAACCGGTCTGTGAATTGTAATAAAATTGTTTTGAATTTTGGTTTGGAGAGGTGGTGCCAGAGCACGCAACACCTTTATCGTGTGGTAGAGAACAGTCTGAATAAAATTTTTATTTAATTAAACAGACTACAAAGGCTTTTTAGCACCTTAAAAAGAATTATTATGGAAATAGAAAACTCTTTCCGACGAAAGGTATCGAACCCGGGTCCCCCAAAAAAGTACTAGTCAAACGTGTTACCCACTACACCATGGGAACATTTTTTAATAAAGGTAGTTAAAAAGGGAGTTACGTGGATTTTCAACACTTTAAAAAGGATTATTATAAAAATAGAAAATACCTTCCGCCGCCAGGTATCGAACCCGGGTCCCTCAAAAAGTACAAGTCAAGCGTGTTACCCACTAAACCACGGGAAGGATTTTTTGAAAAATTAGCTAAAAAAGGATTTACGCGGATTTACAGAACTTGAAAAAGAATTACTATAAAAATAAAAAATACCCTCCACCACCAGGCATCGAACCCGGGTCCCCAAGAAAGTGCAAGTCTAACGTGTTACCCACTACACCACGGGAACATTTTTTAGTCAAAAAGGATTTACGTGGATTTTCATTTTCATTGCGTTCCTTCTGTGATTCCGTAAGTACATTTTGCTCAAGTAATAGAACAAAAAATAAAATTATAATTAATATTTTATTAAAGCTTGTATAATTTTTATTGAACATTTGAAGGCTTTTTAGAGAAATAAATTGACGTGATTAATTTTATTAAATAAAGATGAATATAAAATTTTGTAGATGAATAGAAAAATGATTGAAGAATAAATAAATAAATTAGAAAAAAATTTTTTTTTGTTAAAAATAAAAAGAAAAGTTGCGCGAAGAGAAGAAAGGGTAAAGAAAAAAGGTGAAAATGAAGGGAGAAAATAAATATTAAAATAAATAAAATGTGTGAAAAGAAATTTTCAATAGAAAATTGAATTAAATTAAAAAGGTTAATAAATTAAAGTGAATGTATTAAAATTAAATAAAGAAAAAAATTAAATTTTTGAAGGTTAAAAAACGTTAAAGAAACATTTAAAGAAGCCAAGGTCTCCCCAAGTCAAGGTCTCCCCAACCATTCCTGATCCGTTGGGAAAACTTTTTTCAGGGAACGGGGATGTTGATGAATGGACTGTCGGAGTTAGAGGTCGAAGACTTGAACTGAATTTATATCGTTTGATGATTGGGGAGTCAGGGATCAACCCTAGTTTCTTAATTTGTTTTCTGTGTTTCCATAGCTATTTAATTTAAAAATTTGTTTTATGTTTTGAATAAAACAATTTTTTTATTTCAAGAAAGCTAAGAATAAAAAAATAAAAAATAGAAATTAAAAAAACCCGAGGGATTCTGACCGTTACAGACTTGAGGCTATATTTAGAACCATAACTTTTTTAACCTCGAATCGATTTAAATAATTATTATATCAATCGAAAGCGCTTGATGTGGGGATTATTTTATCTAACAGGACTGATTTGATCAGATTAACCTACAAAAAATTAGAGTTAGATAATTAGGTAATTAAAAATATTTTTTCAAAAATCAAAAAATCTCTCAATTTTGGCATAATGTTAATTAACGACATTTTATTTTTTTAATAATTTCATTTTGTCAACTAGCCAAAAATAAATAAAAATGTCAACTAAAACGGGTTTACGCTGGAATTTTTGTGTAATTACGTGGAGTTGATTAAAAACTTTTTTTTTGTTTTTAGATTAAAAAATAAATTATTCAAACTAAATGTCTTCAGTTTTAAGTTCTTTTTTCTCTAGAGATCCGCGCACATCATTTCCCTATTCACTTCCTACCGAGACTTTTACAGTTCTTACACAAGAACAAATAAATGTTGGCAAAAGTTTAAAAAAGGTTTCTTTTTTTGTTTTCAAGGCTAAACTACAGTTTCCGGTCCAGGCTCATTGTCAGAAGTGGACGATTTATATGTCATTCAAAAGAGCTCGGCGAGCTAAGGCGAAGGGCACTAATTTTTGTGTCGTTGACTCAGCTCGCCGAGCTCTTTCGAATGACATATAAATCGTCCAATTCTGAGCCTGGACCGTAGACTGTAGTTTAGCCGTTTTGATTAATTTTCTTTTTTTTCCAGTCAGAACCTCAAGAAAAGGCAACCTGTTTTTGGACTTTAAATGCAAATTCGACTTCACTTAAAATTCAAGCTCAAAAATTAAAAACTCTGAGGCATCCTAATGTGCTAGCTTATTTGGATTCTTTGGAGGTTTTTTAAATTTTTTTTTTCGAATTTTTTTGCTTCTTCACTCATTTTTTTCATTTTCGTTTATCCCAGGTTTTTTAAAGTATTTTGAATTTTGTAGCATTATTTGGGATTGAAATGTTTGAAATTGTGTCAGCGATTCTACTTCACTTAAAATACTAGCTTTTGAGTTTGTTCTAGCTCGTTTTTCTTTTCTGTGGGTCCTTTAGCTCTTCAAAATTAACGGCTGTCCCTTTACTCCGATGCAATACGTTCTGACCCTGAATTATGTTACAAAATCCAATAGTAGCCATTAAGAACCCGTAAATAAAATAAATAAAAGTAGAAATAGGCAAAACCTTATTCCTTTACTATTTTCTAAAAAAATTTTTTTCCAAAAATATTTTTAGGTTGAAGGCTCATTCTATTTAATTACCGAACCCTGCCGGCCTCTTGCCTATTATTTATCAGAAACTAAATTGACCTCTACACAATTAGAGTTGGTTGTATCTTGGGGATTATATCAAGTTTTGGTCTGTTTTGAATTAATTTTTTGTTGAAAATTCTCTCAAATTTTTTAAAGAATTGCCTTAAATTTTTACATAATGAAGCCAAATTGTCTCAAAATAATATGCGAAATGCTATTTTTGTTACTTCCTCCGGTGATTGGAAATTGGCTGCTTTTCAAAGTTCAGGCAGTTTAAGGTTGTTTAAATTAATTTTAAGGGTATTTTTAAATTAAATCATTAGGGATATTATTTAATTTGTTGTTGAGTTCTATTTGGGCGAGTGGTTAAGGTGTCTGATTTTGAGTCGGGTTAGTTCAGGGTTCGACTCCTTCCACTGAGTCATTTTTTCTAGAGGATTAATTTACATGTTTTACTCAATAAAAAATATTTTTTGAGGGGCCTAAATTTTTTCTTAAATTTTCAAAATATTTTTTAAAAAATTCTAATTATTTTTTAAAGCTCTCCCCAAGTCGATTTAAACGACCTAGCCTCAGTTGTTCTTCAAATATTTACTAAAAATGATTCTTTGGATATTTCTTCCCCTGCTGCTCTTTCAAAAATACCTAAAAGAATACATCCTTTATATAAAAGACTATGTGCAAAATTGCGAGCTGTGATGACTGTTGGGGATATTTTGAATGGTTTTTTAAAAATTTTTTTTGAATTTTTTAAATTATATTTTTTTAGAATGTAGAGCAAATGGTGGCTTTATGAAAAATAAATTTGTCGATACTTTATTGTTTCTGGATGAATTTCAGGTTATTTTTTTAAATAATTTATTTCTTGACAATCTATTTTCTAAATTTCTGCTTTTTTTTTTAATTTGGGACAATATTTTTGTTCCCTTTCACTTCCCCTACTTTTAAAATTGTAAAATATTAAGTGACTTTCAGGAGACTTTAAAATTTTTTTTTCGTATTCTTTGATATAGTCAATAATTCTTTAGTTAATTTTAGACTTGTTTTTGTCTGTGAAGCTATTTTCTGATAGTATAGGCCTTTTATTTAAGTTTGACTATTTTTGGAGTGACTAACAGCAGTCCTCCTCCGCCTCTCCTCTCTATCACCGATTTTTTTTATTTAAAAGGAGATTCTTTTTTCCTTTTAAGATTTCCATTCCCCCTTGAAATTTTCAAAATAATTCTTTTTTTTTACCATTTTCCCCTTTTTTAATTTCTAATCATTTTTATAGCTTCGAGAAGCACCAGAAAAACAATCTTTTTTTGTTCGTTTAAATACAAATTTGGAACTTTTTCCTGAAGATATTGCAAGGAATAAAATTTTGCCGAAACTTATTCATGTTTGCTTTTAATTTTCATATTTTTCAAAATTTTGTTATTTTAGACTTATGAGTACGGAGATGCTGGTGCGCATATTCTTCTTCCAATGTTTAAACTTGGCAAATTACTTGATGAAGATGAGGTTTAATTTTAATGGGGTTTATTTTTTATTAATAAGAGGTGGTCGATGACACTGGGCCTTTTAATGAAAGTCAACTAATATTAGAAATTATGGTTGTCGGTTCCTCGAAATTCTTCGGATATCCGAAACCGAACCGAAGAGCCGACCAAAAAATCCTCGGTTCTTCTGTTCCGACATCCCTATTAGAAATAAATTAATATTCTCATCCACTTATAAATGGGAAAAGTAAAGAAAAATTTTGGAAAAAATTCAATCTCTCCATTCAATAGAGGACTCATAACTTCATATTGCAAAGTTATATTTGTTTTCTTACAAAATAACTAGCCGTTTAAATTTCTATTGAATGGAACCAAAAATTTTAAAAGTGCACTAAAAGTATTAAAAATGTTTTCTCATTAGAATTTTAAAAATTTTCGAGTTTTTCCCCTAAAATTATTAAAAACGACCATAGAAATAAATTTATCTAAAAAATTTTATTTTTTTTAGTATCAACAACGAATAGTTCCTTGCCTAGTGAAACTGTTTAGTTCTTCTGATCGTACTACTCGGTATTTTATTTATTTTATTAAATCAACCAGAGGGATGTCACGGGTATAGAAAAATAGGTCGGATAAAATTTTGGAAAATTTTTTGGATCGGGGTTTTTTGGATTTTTTTGAATAAAAAATAAAATTTTTTCGGATAATTTTTTAAATTTTAATAAATTTTTCTTGGATCAGGTTTTGGATTTCAGATCGGAAAAATGTCCGGTTATCGGATTCTGGATAACCCTTGACATTCCTGAAACTCAAATCTTTTATAATTTTTTTTAATTTTTAGGGTCAAATTACTAGAAAAAATAGACGAGTTTTCCAGTCGCTTAAAACCTCAGGTTGTCAATGAGAAAATTTATCCGTTCGTTTTTTTTTTTAATTTTTAAGAAAAAATTACATTTTTTTCAAGTAATTTAATTACCGGTTTTCTCGATTCCAATTCAGCTGTTCGTGAAAGCACAGTTAAAGCTATTGTTTCTTTTGCAGATAAATTGAATTATAATAATTTAAATAATGATTTGATGAAATATTTGGCTAAATTACAAGGTTTTTTTGAAATTTTTTGAAAAATTTTCAAAAAAAAAAATTTTTTGAAAAATTTTCAAAAAATTTTCGACTTGGCAAAAATGGTTTTTTTATTTTCTTGAATGAAAATCTCATCATATTATTTCCAAAAAAATTCTTAAATAAATATCTAATAATTTTTTAGGATCAGATCCAGAACCTAGCATTAGAACAAATACAACAATCGTTAGTTTCTTTTAATTTAAATTGAAAATTTATTTTTAATTTATTCGATAATTGTATTGTTTCCAAGCCTATTCTACTAATCCATAATTTTTTAAAAACTTTTTCTGCGTTTTCATAGCCAATAAATCATTTAAAAATGGATTATTGGAAAAATTGCAACCATTTTCCCTCAATGGGCATCGAACCTTGGTCCCCCAAAAAGTTCAGTCAAGGGTGTTAACCACTACACCACGCGAGTAATTTTTAAAATTTTTCGTTTATTTTTACTTGATGAGATATTGATAAGCGTTAAGTATTTGCCTTGATTAATTGGTCCTTTAAAGGCCTTTTATTTATTTTCAATTTTTTAGTGTCTCGGCAAGATTGGTTGTTTTATCGATGCCAGTCATCGCCAAAGAATTTTAATTTCTGCTTTTACACGTGCCTTAAAAGATCCATTTCCTCCTGCAAGATTGTCTGGTGTTATTGCCTTAAGTGCTACACAACAATATTTTTCTTTAAATGAAGTAGCTCAAAAAGTTTTGCCAAATTTAAGTCCTTTGGCTGTTGACCCTGAAAAACAGGTTTTTTTTATTTAAATTTTTTTAGAAAAATTTTTTTTGAAAATTAGTGAACAATTTTTTGAAATTTTTTTTTGAACTTTTTAAGAAATTTTTTTTTGAAATTTTCAAAAAATTTTTGGAAATTTTCAAAAAAAATTTTTTTTGAAAATTTTTAAAAATTTTTTAAAATTTTCAAAAAAAAAAAATTTTCTTGAAATTTTTCAAAATGTTTTTTCGAGTTTTAAAAATTTTTTTTCAGGTTCGAGATCAAACATTCAAAGCTCTAAGCGGCTTCCTCGAAAAACTCCAAAAAGCAAGTGATAACCCAGAACTTATTGCTGAAATGGAAGCACAAGTTAAAGCCGGCGGAAAAGTTGGGTTGCTTAGTGGAGATAAGGTTTTTTTGGAAATTTTAAAAATTAAAAAAAATTATTAAAGGTCCCTCATTGGGCTGGTTGGGCAATTAAAGCAATTTCTGGTAAATTTTATAAGTCTACTACAACAACACCCGAGACGACAACTCCAACTGAACAACAAAATGTTCGAGAAGCATCTTCTACTAAAATTGAAAATGAGAAGAATATATCCAAAGGAAGTGTGGTTAATAAAATGGAGGTTAAAAAGGAGGTTAGGAAATTTATTTTAAAAATTTTTTTTATTTTTAAAGAATTTTTTTGTAAATTATTTTTGAATTAGTTATTTTTGAATTAAATTTTTCAAAAAAAATTTTCTCAAAAAAAATTTTTTTTTTAATTTCCAAAAAAATTGTTAAAGAATTTTTTTCCAATTAAAAAATTTTTTTGAAAAAACCTGTTTTTTAGGGTCCACAGAAATTTAAAAATATATTTAAGAATTTTTTTAATTAATTATTTTTGAATTAAAAAATGAATTTTATTGGGTTTTAAATTTAAATGGATAGGAAAAATGAAATAAAAATTTTTGAAAAATGCCCAGAAAAAATTTTTAGAAAATCACTTTTAAAAATTTTTTTATTTCTTTTGGCTGTTGACCCAGAAAAAGCAGATTTTTTCGTTCAATTAATTTTTCAGGTTACCCAAAATATTAATAAAAATTCTGCTGCAATTTCTGATGGTTGGGGAGATGAAGAATTATCAGAAAATGAAGTGGAGGAAGAAGAGGAAAATATAAAAAATATTGGCAAAATTAATAAAAATACTAGAAATATTAGTAATGAGGACGATGATTGGGGTAATAGTGGTGGGGGAACTTGTGCTATTGATGCCGATAGTTGGGAATCTATTAATGATGAAGAGGTTTTTTTAGAATAATTTAATTTTTTATGTATCTACTAGAGGCCGGCAAAATTGTGTTTGCGGGATCCCGACGGATAAATTTCGCAAAATCCCTCACCCCCGCAAAATCCCGCAAATCGAAAAAAGTGCGGAATTGTGGGACGGGATCCCGCAAAATCCCTCACTCCCGCAAAAACCCGCGCGGGACCTCTAGTATCTGCCAAGGTTTGGGAATTTTAAAAAATTTTCTGAAAATTTATTTCAAAATGTCCAATTTTACAAAACGGTCAATTTCCAAAATGCCCAATTTGTAAAATGTTAATTTTTTATTTATTTTTCAGGCAACCTTAACATCAAATATTAAATCTTCATTGGAAATTAAATCTGCTACTTCTTCTAAAAAACCAAGCCCACCAATAACTGAAGGAACAACCACAGCCTCATCAACAGGAGGAAAAGCATTAAAACTTGGAGCAGTTAAAATGACTCATCGCCAAACACAACAACAAAGTTTTAATTTTTAAAATTTTTTTATGAAAATTTTAAAAATTTAATGAGATTTTCAAAAATTTCAAAAAAAAATTTTTTTTGAACCCTTGAAAATTTTTTTAAGAATTCCAAAAAAATTTTTTTTGAAATTTTTTAAAAATTTAGACCTCTTTTAATTTTCAAAAAAGCTGTTTCAAAAACTTTTTTAATTAATAAAAATTATTTTTAAATTTTATTAGAAGATGTCGACCTTTTATTATTTGGAGAAGAAGAAGAAGAATATCATCAACAACAAAAAATACAGCAACACCAACAACAACAACCTAAAAAGCCTTCAATAACAAAATCCTCAATAACTTCAAGTAGTAATAATAGTAATTATGGGGATGAACATGAAGATGATTCAAATTCAAATTTTGGAGGGGGAGGAGGTAATTTTGCTTCAACAATATTAGCTAGACAAAAATCACCTACAATTCCGACTGAAAAATGGAAGAAAAATGAAGTTGAAAAATCAAAAACAACAAAAATAGATACGACAGATTGGCAAAGTTGGTAAAATTTAGAAAAAAAAAGATAATTTTTTTTAAATTATTAGTAGGATCGAACCTCATTATAGGATACCCTTCAAAATTATTTTTCTTTTGTTTAAAATTATTTTTTTTTTATTTTGGTTCGCACAAGTTATGGGGAATGAGGCCAGTCTGTCTAAATGATACCCCCCCCTAATATTTAAGATACACCTCGTCATAAGAAACGATTTTTTCAGTCCCAAGCAGAGGTGTGTCGGAATTCCGATTTCCAACGTTTTTTCTTTCCGATTTTCGGAAAAATTTTGATTTCCGAGTTCCGACTTTTGAGCCAGTTCCGATTTCCAGCTCTTCCGATTTCCGACACCTCTGACTGTTCTGACCCATTTCTGATCCCAATGGAATACACTATAGTGAGGTTTGATTTATATATTTTGTTTAAGTAAAAATTACAAAAAAAAATTATTTTTGTAAAAAATATTTTTTCCAAGAATTATTTTTTAAAATCAGAATTTTTTTTTATTTTTTAGTTTTTTTTTGTTAAAATCAGATTTCTATTTTTAAGACAAATTTATTTTTATTACTCTCAAATAATATATATTCTATATAATATAAAATTAAGAATAAGCATCATATCAACTTTACCAATTTTTCGCTTTTTTTGTCTTTTTTTCTGTACGGGATAAAAATATAAATATATTTTATAACTTTTGTAATTTTTCCGGAAAGTTGTAATTATTTATACAATTTTTCCGGAAACGAATATACTTTTCCGGAAGGTTATACTTATTCATACAACTTTTCCGGAAATTTTATTATTTTCCGGAATTCCCATTACAATTTTGTTTCCAACCGGAAATATTTCTGTTTTCCGGAGAGTTGTACTCATTTATACAACATTTCCGGAATCTATTCTACTTTTCCGGAAGGTTATACTTATTCATACTACTTTTCCGGAAAATTTATTACAATTTTATTTCTTTCCGGAAACATTTTTTTCTGTTTTCCGGAAAATTGTAATTGTTTATATTCCTTCCGGAAATGTTTATTTCTGTTTTTCCGGAGAGTTGTAATTATTTATACAACTTTTCCGGAAACGAATATACTTTTCCGGAAGGTTATACTTATTCATACAACTTTTCCGGAAATTTTATTATTTTCCGGAATTCCCATTACAATTTTGTTTCCAACCGGAAATATTTCTGTTTTCCGGAGAGTTGTACTCATTTATACAACATTTCCGGAATCTATTCTACTTTTCCGGAAGGTTATACTTATTCATACTACTTTTCCGGAAAATTTATTACAATTTTATTTCTTTCCGGAAACATTTTTTTCTGTTTTCCGGAAAATTGTAATTGTTTATATTCCTTCCGGAAATGTTTATTTCTGTTTTTCCGGAGAGTTGTAATTATTTATACAACTTTTCCGGAAATATTTTATTAAATTTTATTCCCTTCCAGAATTTTTAATTTTAGTCTACTTTTCCGGAAACGATTTTATTACAATTTTGTAATAAATTACAATTTTGTTTTTTTCCGGAAATTTTATTTCTGTCTTTCCGGAAACTTCAGTTAATAATTATTACAGCATTTTTAAGCCTTCTATAACTGTATATTTTTACTAGAAAATAAAAATATATAAAAAGTGTTTAAAACAATTTACCATAAATTAAATATTATTTTTTGTTTATCTAACAGTGTACTAAAAAATATAAAACAAAAACAATAAAAGAAAATCAATTTAATAAAAAAAATTAAATTTCCCTACTTATGTAAATTTGAGAGGAACAGGTTTTTGTCAGTTTTTTTTTTAAATTTTTGCACGTAAAGTTGATGAAAAAAAATTATTATATTTTTGAGATTGCACCGGCCAGAAACAAAACAAAATTAGTATAATTGAGTACTCTTTCCAAAAAATTTTTTCAGCAAAAAAATTTTTTTTAGTCGTCCAATTCATCCTCAGTGGGTGGTCTACCTCCCTCACCTCCCGATGCGCGAAAATGTTTTTTTCTTTAAAAAAAATTAATTTTTTAAATTAAAATTTTTAATTAAATTTTTTTCTCACTCTTTTTGAGCAACGTTGTATTGGTTCCGCTTGTTGCGGTCTTTTTGTGAACAGCCCCAAATTATTAGTGCTAAAAGTAGAAGACTTGCAATAATAATTATGAGAGGAATTATCCAAGACATTGCTACTATAAAAAATTAGGAAAATTAATTTTTAAAAAATATAAGAGCTAAAAATAGCTACTACCTAAATTAAAAATAGTTAGAAGAAAATGTGAATGAAAAATAAAAATAAATACCTCGCCCCCTTAACTTTATATTAACCAAAAAGTACATATTTTTTAATCAGCCTTCCCCCAGTTTCATCAATCATTTTGGAAAATAAAAATAAAAAGTGAATCTTTCGCTTTGTCTTAATTTGTCAGCTCGAAAAATAGGAAAAAAAAGTTTGTATTATAGGGAAGAAAATAATAAAAATAAATAAAATTCAGGAAAAATAATCCTTCCAAAGGTTTTAATTTACACATTTATATTTTAGTCATATTTTAAATAAATTTAGGAATAAAATCCGGAAGGATTTTATTTATTATACGATTTCCGGAAAGTTTTAAAAATTGTAAATGAAGAATAAAAATACCAGCCCCTTTATATTCTATATACCGTATTTCCTGATATATGGCCAGGCGTACTATTTTTCAATCTTCCAAATGGCCGTACTAATTGAGGGGGCCGTACTATTTTTCAACCCTCATCGAAAGGGCTGTAGTAATAGAGAGGTCCGTTCTAATAAAGTAGGCCGTACTATTTCAGTAAATACGGTATGTATTTTTGTGGTGATAATATAATTCCGGAAACTATTCTGTCGAAGAATATTGCAATATTTTTCCGGAAATTTTTGAAATGTTTTCCGAAAGGAATTAAATAATTTGTAAGCAGCTAAAATAGTAGATAAACTTAATTTTTAGTAAATTTATTTAAAATATGACTAAAATGAATTTAAAAAATTTTTTTTATGTTCCTCACATGGAATCCTCACATAATGCTCCAAGGTAACTTGAAACTCTCGTGGTGGTCTGCCAAATTCTTCTGTAAATGAATTTGTAGCTAAACATTTATATGTAGCCTCGTCATCGACGTCTATTGACCTAATATACAAAGCTTTTGCAGTTAATACGTATTTGCGACGACTTGAGATTGTTTTACGCATTTTATCAGGAGGTAATAGAACGCTAGTATCTAGAAGAATAATTAGTGTAAGTTCCGGAAATAAATGGAAATAATCCGGATTGTTAGAATCAATTTTACAATCCTTCCGGCAAGTAGTAGAATAATTTTAAAGTCCTTCCGGAAGGTTAAATTAATTTTACAATTCTTCCGTAAAGCTAAAATTACAATCATTCCGGAAAGTTAAAATTAATTTTACAATCCCTCCGGAAGGTTAGAATAAATTTAAAATCCTTCCGGAAGGTTAGAATAAATTTAAAATCCTTCCGGAAAGGTTTAAATTTTACAAACCTTCCGGGAAGTAATAAATTAATTTTACAATCCTTCCGGAAAGATAAAATAAAATTTACAATCCTTCCGGAATTTATCAAATATTTCCGTAAAGTAACCTAAGCAATAATTCCACTTTTCCGGAAAGTAATAAAAATTATTTTACAATTCCGGAAATTTTTCCACAACATTTGTAAACTTACTAAGCGGCCTATTATCTTTAAACCATCGTATCTCAGGCAAAGGATATCCTATAGCTGGGCATTCAATAAATACATCACCCCCTAATGGTACTGTTTTGGCTGAGCCGATCCAAGAAAAACTTCAAAAAAAATATTTTTTAAATTCCAATTTTTTTCTCTCACAAATTTCCATCTTCTACTTGATCTAATCTAGTAGTTGCATTTAATATTAATACTGGGCGCATATTTACAAATAAATTCCCTACAACTGTAACCCTTTTTTCTTCACCCTCCTCTGTATTTGTTGTTGTGTTTATCTCACAACGATATTTTCCTACTGAAGTTATTGGTGCTGGGGAATCGAATTCTAGAAAGGCACGGGTTCGAGCTCCATTGTACCTACTTAAAAAAAAATTTTTTTTTTGATTAATATCTTAATTAAAATTAATTTTTGATAATTTAATTAAAAAAGAAAAAGCTTTTAGCTGGCTAGCATTTAAAACGCTCACTAGGCGGGGGTTTAAGATCTAATAAAAAAAAAAAAGAAGGCGAAAGCAGCGTCCCGGTAGCTCAGTTGGTAGAGCACCTGTACGTGGTGAACGAAAGCTCCTAGCAATAACTGCCAGGAGGTCGCAGGATCGGAGCCTGCCCGGGATTAAAATTTTATCTCACTCTTACTTTAATAATGTTATTTTTCTCTATTTTTTCTTTTATTTTTTTATTTTTTAAATTTTTACCTCGCCTCATGTATTTCTTCTGGTTTTGGAAGTACTCTTACTTTAAATTATAAAAGGTTATTTTTATTTTTAATTTTATATTTTGAACAGCGGGATATAATATTTAAAAAGAAAAAATTAAATTTACCAAATCTTGCTTCTTTAATTCGGAGAACATCTTTGCCGTTAGATGTCGCCTGACACCTTTAATAAAAAAAATAAAATTACTATAAGCTTTTTTGTATTCCCACAAACTTTCCTGAAAGTCAATTGTATATTTTTAAAATTATTCCGGAAATATTAAAAATATAATTAAAATTTCCGGAAAGGCTTTCCGGAAAATTCTCCGGTAAGTTATATAGGAAAATAAATAGAAAAAATAATTCCGGAAGTAGTCAGAAATTATAATGCTTCCGGAAATTATTTATTAAAATTCCGGAAAGTTATTTAAATAATTATACAATTTTCCGGAAATAGTTTATAAATTTAGTACGATTCCTCCGTTTGAATTATTTTTATATAACTTTCCGGAAAAATTTCCGGAAGTTAAATAAAATTCCGGAAAGGTTGTATGAAAATTATAATTCTTCCGGAAAGTGTAAAATTTAAAATTTACCGGAAATTATAATACTTCCGGAAATTATTTCCGGAAAGTTATATAACTTCCGGAAAGGTTATATGTAAATTATAATTCTTCCGGAAATTATTTATTAAAATTCCGGAAAGTTTAAATCCCATTTTTCTAATTCCGGAAGGGTTATAGCCATAAAATTTTATCAAAATTTCCGGAATTTTTTTTCCTAATTTTTTCTCACCAAAGTGCACTTAAGTTAGCCATTTGCGGACTCTGCGTAGATGACCGTCCACTCTTTGCATCAAAAACAACAAAAAGATTTCCTTGCGCAAAAGGACTATGCCTTCTTTGAATATTATTATTAGCCTCGTTTTTATTTGGAAATGTACTCAATAAAAATAATAATAAAAAATAGGGAAATTGAATTTTGTTTTGGCGGTAATAATTAAGGCAAGGGTGAATTAATTTTTTAATTAAATTTAAAAGGGGAAAATAATAATTTTTATTTTTATTAAAATAATAAAATAAGGAAGAGGATGTTGTTAACATTAAATTAAATTTTAAAATTTTAGCTCGTATTTTTTAATTAAATTTTTATTTTGAAGATTTATTGTTGTTTATTTTATTTTTTAATTAAAAAATAATTTACATTATTGAAAAATAATAAAATATTTAATTAGAATAACTGAGTATCTAAAAATTAAATTTTATAAGGACAATAAATATTTTTTTAAATAATTATTTTTTTTAATTTATTTATTATTTGTAATCTTTCCGGTAGGTTGTAATTCTTTAAAGATTAGTTTTTAATTATTCCGGAAAGTTATTCAAATAATTCTACAATTTTCCGGAAGTAGTTTATTAATTTTGTAAAATTCCTCCGTTTGAATTATTTTTATATAAACTTTCCGGTAAAGTTGTCCGGAAAGTTTATATAAATTTTCCGGAAAGTTATAAAATTTCCGGAAAATTAAATAATTTGCGGAGAGTCATATGAAAATTATAATTCTTCCGGAAATTATTTATTAAAATTATTACGGAAGGTTTCCGGAAAATTTCCGGAAAATTAAATAACTTCCGAAAATTAAATAACTTCCTGAGAGTTATACTATTTCCGGAAAAGTTTTAATTTAAAAACATTTTAAAGACTTTCCGGAAAGTTGTCACACTTCTAAATAATTTTATAAACCTTTCGGAAAACTTTCCGGAATCTAAGTTTAACTTTAAAGAAATATTTAAAAAATAATAATTTTTTATTCTTCACATATCAAATACGCATCCATAACATTTGCTTAATAAAATAAAAAAAATAAAAAAAACCTAAAGGATAAAATTTCAAAAAATAAAATAGCAAAACGTGAATGAATAATGCCTCAAGGAAAGACTGAGAATAATTCTGTTAAATAAAAAAAAAATAAAAAAATAAATATAAAAAATAGGCAGCCGCCCAATATAAACTCTAAAAATATAAACTGAGTCATTCAAAGCGACAGTCAAAAAATAAAATAAAAAATATTTTTTCTTCTTTAAATTGAAATGAGGTGGGCCATGAAGAGAAAAAAAAATTGAGAAAAAAATTTTTTTAAGAAAAGAACGTTTGTTTGTTTATTTAAAAGAGGGAAAAAATATTTTTTTAGAAATTGAGGGAAAATGAAATAAAAAGGGGTGGTGGTTGTGATTTGATTTTAAAAAGAAGAAAAGTGCTTCAATTGGGAAGAAAGGAGAAATTAAATTGAATTGCGCTATTTTGAGTATTTACTATTGTTGAGAGAATAAATGTTGTTATGAATAGAATAAACTTTGATATTTTATTTGTTTTTAAAACAAACTTGTTTTAGAAAAATTCTGATTTTTAATTAAACTTGTTTTAACTAAATTCTGGTTTAGATAAACTTAGTTTTAAGTAGGTATGTTTAAATAAATTCTGGTTTATAAATAAACTTGTTTTGATAAAATTCTGGTTTTAATTAAACATGTTTTATTAAAATTCTGATTTTAATTAAACTTGTTTTAGAAAAATTCTGATTTAGATAACCTTGTTTTAAATAGGAATGTTTTAATTAAATTCTGATTTATAATAAAACATGTTTAAATAAAATTCTGGTTTTAAATAAACTTTGTTTTAATTAAACTTGAAAATGAACTTGAACAGAAAAACATATATAAATACTCTAAAAATAAATATTTTCTTCTCCAAATAATTCACCTTAAAAACTCAAAAAAATAAAATGTTTGTATAAAACTTGCTACTGTTTAGAAAGGAACAAAAGTCGTAGAAAACTCCAAAAAACAAAAAAAATAGAGGAAATGGCCAAAAGTTGGTGTAATAAAATGAAAAAGAGAGCAGAACAGAAGGAAAATGAGTGTTTTAGGGGTGGCTGACGCGTTTTCATTCTTCAATTTTGTGTTGTTTATATTACGGATTTTTTTCACAATTTTTGTAGAAAATAGTAGTAGTTATTTTTTGGGGGAATTGCGAACATGTTTTTATTATTTTTTAAATAATGTTTTAAATAAATTCTGATTTTAAATAAACTTGTTTTTAAATTATTCTGGTTTTTAAATAAACATGTTTAAATAAAATTCTGATTTTAATAAACTTTGTCGGAAAATAAAATTGAACAGAAAAACATTGTTTAAATAAACTTGTTTTTATAAAATTCTGATTTAAATATTCATGTTTTTAATTTATTCTGATTTTAAATAAGCTTATTTTAATGTCTGGTTTTTTTAAATAATTCTGATTTAAATAATAAAATAATAAATGTAAAAATAAAATAAAAAAACATCTAAAAAATTATTTTAAAAAAATAATAAATTTTCTAAAAAAATTTAAATTGTTTTTTACATATTTCCCCGTCAATTCCAATAATTTCAGCCACGTCGCAGCATTAGAATTCCCAAAAGGGAGGAAAAGAAAATCCTTTACAACAGCAAAAAGTGAATATTATAGGGGGAATTTGGAGGTAAATTAAGGCTAAAATGTTTTTGGTTGAATAAATATTGGAATGATAAAAATATAGAACGGTTAAAATAATATTAAAGTAATTTTTGACAGCAGGAAATAAAAAAATAAAAATCAGAATTTTGTAAAAACATATAAAACTTTAAAAACAGAATTTATTAAATTTCAGAAAAACAAGTTTAATTCTGAAAAATAAATTAAAGTTGGAATTCTGAAAATTAAACTTATATAAATTAAAAACCAGAATTTAAAATCAGAATTTCATTAAAAACATGTAAAATTAAATCAGAATTTTTCTAAAACAAGTTTATATAAAATCAGAATATAATAAAAATCAGAATTTCAAATGAACAAAAATACCCCGAATTAAATCAGAAAATAAATAAAACTCAAAAGAATGTTCGTGATATAAACCAAACATTTTTCTTCTTTTTACCTTCCCATTATAACCACAACAGATTTTATTTATTTTCACATTAATTTTACTAGCTATTTATTAAGACATTCGGCCTAGTATTTTAAAAACCTGTTGTTTTTATTTGTTTTTAAATTATAGTTTTTTTAATAAATAATGGAAAAATAAAAGTAAAAATTTGAAGAGAAAAAATAATTTTTTGCTTGATTTATTTTTTAAAATTAAATCAAATAACATTTAACTAAATAAGAAATAAATTGTGACATTTTTTAATTTTTTTGACAATTTTCTCGACGTAAAATATATTTTTTATTTTATTTGTTCAGTCAACTAATTAAACATAGGTATAAATAGGTAGTTATTATTATTTATAAAAACATGAAACCAGAATTCATTTAAAACAAGTTTATTTAAAAATCAGAATTTATTTGAAAAAGTTTATTAAAAAAGTTGATTTAAAATCAGAAGTTCATTCAAACAAGTTTAATATTTAAAATCAGAATTAAATAAAAACAAGCATTTATTAAACCAGAATTTATTCAAAACAAGTTTTCAGAATTATCTTAAAATTAAAAATCAGAATTTATTAGAAACAAGTTGATTAAAGAACAGAATTTTTTAAAAACAAGTTTATTTTTAATCAGAATTATTAAAATCAGAATTAAAACAAGTTTATTTTTTATCAGAATTTTTCTAAATCAAGTTTAATTAAAAATCAGAATTTTTTAAAAACATTTTTAAATCAGAATTATTTCCCAATAAAATAGTACTTATAAAGATTTATTTATTTTTTATTACCCAAAATCAATTTGGCCATTTAGAGTTACGAAATGCGTGCGTGAGTGGATAGTGAGGTAAAACAAGATGACAAGCTTTACTAACAATAAAATCCATTTATTTGTCTATTTCCTCCTTTTTCCTTTTAATTTTTTTTTCAAAGAAAAAACCTTTGTGATTGGACACCATTTTTCAACAAGCTTTTTTATTACTTTGGAGGAAATAAAAAAAAGAAAAGTGAAAAATGGGAGAAAATACGTTAAAAATAAATTTATTTATTTTTAGTTTTGTTGATTTATTTTAAGGAAGGAAATAATGTTTTAATTAAAGTTTATTTAATTTAAGGTTTATTAAAACAATCAGGATTTAATTAAAACAAGTTTAATTAAAAATCAGAATTTTTTTGAAACAAAGTTTATTTTTAATTCAAGTTTATTAAAATCAGAATTTATTAAAATCAGAATTAGTTTAGAACAAGTTTAATTAAAATAACTGAAACAAGTTTATTTATTTAAAACCAGAATTATTAAAAACCAGAATTCCTTTAAATCAGAATTAATTTAAAACAAGTTTATTTTTAATTATTAAAATCAGAATTATCTTAAAATTAAAAATCAGAATTCATTTGAAACAAGTTGATTAAAAACCAGAATTTCTTTAAAACATTTAAATTAAATAAACTTGTTTTTAATATTAAAAATAAGCAAAAAAACATTTTTAAAAACATTACTAACCTTTTATAAAATGAACAACAAAATAATATATTTTTAATAATATTTATGAGAGGTGTTCAAAACAAATAATAATAAAGTGTTGCCCTTACATTTTTAATAATAAATTTAAGGAAGCCAGAAAATATGAAAATTGTATTTTTTAATAGAAAAGACTGACCATTCGTTGGCCAATAAAAATAAATAATAATAAAAATATTTATTTATTCAACCAAGTAAAAATAAAAATAGAAAGAGAATGGAAGTCACGCGCAGGAAAAATTTTTATTTTTATTTATTAGTTAATTAAATAGATTTATTTTTAAATATTATCAGAATTAATTTTAAACAAGTTTAATAAAATCAGAATTAATTTAAAACATTATTAATTATTTAATATCAGAATTTTTCCTAAAACAAGTTTATTTAAAATCAGAATTAATTCTGAACAAGTTTAATTAGATAAAATCAGAATTTATTAAAACAAGTTTTAAACAAGTTTACAAAAACCAGAATTAATTCTGAACAAGCTTAATTATTTAAAATCAGAATTTATTAAAAACATGATTATTTTTATACATTCAGAATTTATTAAAAACATAACTAAAAAATCAGAATTAATTTTGAACAAGTTTTTAAAAAATCAGAATTTATTTAAAACAAATTCACCTAAAATATGTACCTACATAGATATAGTTCTTGTCTTTAAATATATTTAATAATAAAATTTAATTTAAATAATTTAAAAAAAAATAATTTTTAAATATCCAACTGTGTTTAATAATAATTACCTCATGTTTAAAAAATTATTTAAATAACAAAAGTAATTTTTTCTTTAAAAAAGAAAAGCCGATTGATCGGCTTATGGGAAGAAGAATAGAAAATAAAAGAAAAAAATCAAGGAAAATAAAAGTATTTTTAGTTTAAGCCGCGGGGTAAAAATAAATTAGTGAAAAAATTTTTTTGATTGGAAAAAGTAAAAGAAATGACAACCGCTTGGGTGGGCAATTGAGTGAATAGAGGACATTTGTTATTTTAAAATCAGAATTATTATTTTTTTTAAAGAAAATTCTGAATTTTTTGTAAACCCAGAATTTAAATGAAAAATATAAACTTGGTTTTTAAAATAAAAATCAGAATTAAAAAAATATTTTTCTGATAAATAATTCTGGTAATTTTAAAAACATTATACATAGTCGTTAGAACAAAAATTCTGATTTTTTTCATCTAAAACCAGAAATAATTTCGAACAAGTTTATAAAAACAAGCTACATTAAATACAAGTTTAATTAAAATCAGAATTAAATTAAAATATGGTTATTTATAAAATCAGAATTAATTCTGAACAAGTTTAATTATAAAAATCAGAATTTTTCCAAAAGTTTATTTGAAAACCAGAATTAATGCAAAACAAGTTTAATTAAAAATATTTCCAGACTCTATAAAAGAACAACTATAATTAACAAAGGACACTTGTGAGGGAATTTTTAGTGGATAATTTAAGAATAAAAAAAAAATATTCTTTTCTCGTTATATTCTCTATTGAAAACGATGTAATTTTGTCTTGTAATTTATAGAAAAAAATTATTTGTTGAAGTAATTAAATATATATTTTTTTGAAAGGTAATTTAAGGAAGAAAATTTAGGACAAATTTTGTAGGGGGACAATTTGTTTTAATTCTTTATTTTAATTGATATTTTTTGGGAAGAAAAAATAAATCTTTTTTTTATCGCAAATTAAAAAATAATTTTTTTTGTTGAATTTTAAAAATTAAAAAAAAATTTTTTTTAAATAAAAGTTTATATCTATTTTTATAATTATTAAACTATATGAATACTGATAATTTAAAAATAAATTTACAAAAATAAAAATTAAAAATAAAAAATTTTTTTTGTCCGCAAAAATTTTGCGGACAAAAAAAATTTTTGCGGACAAATTTTGCGGACAAAAATTTTGCGGACAAAGGCAAGAGAATTTTGAACATACCTCAATTTAATTTTTAAAAATTAATTAATCTTCTTTTGTTGGAATAAACCCAAACCGTTTAAAGGCTTCTTTTTCAAGCATTTCCCTATCGTCAGGATGTGATATTTGAATTAATTCATAAGCACGTTGACGGACTGTTTTTCCCCACAAACTAGCTATTCCATATTCTGTTACTACATAATTACACTTGAAAATAAATTTTTTTTGGAATTTATTTTTAATTAAAGAAAATTTTTTGTTCGCTAGAAATAAAAAAAAATTTGTCCGCAAAAAAATTTTTTGTCCGCAAAAAATTTGCGGACAAAAATTAACTTGCGGACAAAATTTTGCGGACAAATTTTGCGGACAAAAATTTTAAATTTAAAAAATAAATAAGCTCTTACATGTCCTTTAGTTGTAACAACACCTGCCCCCTTAAAATATTTATTTTTAAAATTTAGATGGCCCACAAACCTCTTTTACATGAGGAACAATTTTAGGTTCTCCTTTAGTCGTTCTAGAAGGAAGGGCGATTATGGCTTTTCCAAGACCATCCAGAGCTACGGATGATCCAAAAATAAAATCAACTTGGCCACCAAAACCTTTGTGAAAAAATTTGAAAAAATTTTTTTAATTAAAAAATTTTTGTCCGCAAAAAATTTGCGGACAAATTTTTTGTCCGCAAAAATTTTGCGGACAAATTTTTTTAAAAATTAAAGAAAAAATTTTAAATTGCGGAAAAAATTTTTATTACTTAAAAAAATTACCAGAATAAAATCTTTTTCCAATAGTATCAGAAACTACTTGCCCAGTTAAATCTACTTCTATAGCTGAATTTATTGCGGTCATTTTACTTTGTTGGATAATTGTTGTTATTGAATTGGTGAATCCAGCACTTCCAAATACTTTAAATTAAATTTTAGGAATTTGAAAAAAAAAATTTTTTTTAATTTAAAAATAATTTTTAAGCCAAAAAATGGTCAAAACAACTAAATAACCCAGGAAGGATTCGAACCCTCATGGTCGACAACGCAAGACAAGCACGCTAACCAGTCGGCCACCACAAACTTAAACTCGACTATTTAATCTAAGTATGTAACTTATATAAAAATAAACTTAAAATCAACTAAAAATTAAATGAACATCCTAATTTAAAAATTATTGCGGACTAAATTTGCGGACAACCTCCCAAAACTTAATTTAAAATTTTTACTTTATTTTTTATTAAAATAAAAATAAATAAAAATAAAAACCGAACAAAATAAAGGATTTCCATCCAAAATTTCATAAAATTTTTTAGACCCCATAGCAAAGCAAGTAACTATTCTGCCTGGATACATTGTTTTTTGACTGTTATTAATTACTCCCAATTTTAATAAATCTACAATTCCATCACTTATCATTTCTGTGTGAATACCCAAATTTTTGTGTTGTTTTAATTGATCCAAAACGTTGTTCGGGATTGAACCTATTCCTTTAAAAATATAAAAAAAAAATTAAAAATTTGCGGACAAAAAATTTTTGCGAACAAAATTTAATTTGCGGACAAAATTTAATTTGCGGACAAAAAAAAATAACAAAAAAATATAAGGTCACATCTACTCAAAATAAATTTCAATAAGAAAAATAAAAACAAGAACAAGTACTTGGACATTTGATCCCAGATTTAATATTCTTTAGATTTTGAAAGAAAAATCCGAAGAAAAACAAAAAAGTTAACAAAAGTCAATGAAACCCGGAAAATTTCGAAAAAATTTAAGAGCCAAAAAAATGCGGAAAAGAATTTTGCAGACGAAAAATGCGGACGAAAGTTGCGGACAAAATTTGCGGACGAAAAATGCGGACAAAATTTGCGGACGAAAAATGCGGACCAGACAAAAACAAAAAAAAAATAGAAAAATTGTGAGAGTCATATCCCTCAAAACCCCAAAATTAATTAACACAAAAAACCTTCTCTATTTCCTCACCCATTTGTAAAGTCGCCCCATTATCAACTAAATTTTCAGCTATCCATTTCCCAATTAACCTTTCCTGGTCATTCGATTCAATTGCTGGTAATTCGAAAATTGGTGTTGTATTGATAGAATGTTCAACTAAATAGTCAATTTGTGATAAATGAATTTCTGAATCTCCAAAAGTTTTTGGTTGAGAAGTGTTTATTGTGGCTATTATTTTTTTGGCGTTTCTGGCGGCTGGACTTAAAAAATTTTTTTAATTTTTGGAAAAAGCACATTTGCGGACAATCACCTTTTGCGAACAAACTCCTATTTACTCCTTAAAATTGTCACTAAAAATTTAAAAAAATACAGGACAGAATTCACTGCTTAAATTTCCGCAAATGTGCTCTTGGAATTTAAAAAAAACTGGAATTTTAAAGAATTAAAAAACCTGGATAAATCCACATTAACACCCAAAGAACAAAAACCATGTTTATCTGGAGGTGATAAATTCAATAATGCAGTATCTACAGGTATTGCTTTTTCATCAAAGAGACGAGCAGAATCGGAGAGAAAAAGAGGAATGTAATCGGCCAGACCTTAAAAATAAACCTTTTTCGTTAATCCTCCTTCAGTTAGATAAGAAAAGCTGTCAAAGTTTATTCTAATTATCTTCTAAAATCCGCAATTTTTTGTCCGCAAGTCTTATTTGCGGACAAAATTTACGGACTTTATGGGCCAGTAGACTTGAGAAAAATTTAAATATAAAATAAGAAAATTAAAAAATAATTTTAAAAAACCTTTATTTACCAGTGGGCGCATACTGTTACATATAAAAATCGTTCTGCTTCGTATTTTTCCATTAAATTCTTCTTTAAGCCAAGGCAACTTTTTTTTTTAATTAAAAAAAAAAATTTTTTTTAACTTAGTTACCTCACCACAGGTTAGTGCATGCATAACCTTAATGTCAGTCAATCCATTTTTGAGTACATGCCTACCCAAAGCTTTGCACAAATCAATGGGCATAGAAACAGCATGGTGGAGGTAAATACTTTCTCCTGTAAAAATTATAAAAAATTACAAAAATTTTTCTAATGCAAAAAATTAAAGCAATTTTGACTTATAATTAAAATTAATTTTGAATAAAAAAATTTTTTTTACCCTAAACGGACTCGAACCTTCAACCTAAATATTTACCGAACAACAAACACACAACCCACCCCACCACCATTATTTAAAAAATTAAGAAAATTTCTAACGAGAAAATTAAAGTAATTTTGACTTAAAATTAAATTCCAACAAGGAAAAAAATTTTATGCCAAGCGGACTCGAACCTCCACCCCAAATATTTACCAAACAAACGCACTACCCACTACACCACCCATATTTTTTTAATAAAAAATTTTTAAAAAACCGGATTTAATTTCCTTGACAGCCTCATCCAATCCACATATTTTTGGCATTTTTCCTTCAATTGGAGTTGCTAATGTCCTCAATGGCTTGTCAAAATATCTCAACCCGAATAGGTAACGGCATTGGGTTGGGCAAATCTTCCAATAATGGAAGAGAGAAGAAACCATTTCTCTTCTAAAATAAATTTTAAAAAATTAATTTATTTAAAAATAATCAAAAATAATTTTAAATTTAATCTAAAAATTTTCTAAAATAAAAATGCTATTAATTAGGATCAATAAAAAAATTTTTGGCACCAAAAGGATTCGAACCCGCGACCCCAAATAAGGAGCAGTCAAGAACACTAACCATTACACCACAATGTTAGTTCACAAAATTTTTTTATTAAGCGAACCTATAGAGATAGTAATAAAACTAGCAAGAACAATAAAAAAAAATTTTTTTGACCTCAAGAGGGCTCGAACCCCCGACCCCTAAACATGGGTAGTCAAGAACGCTAACCATTACACCACTAATGTTACTATCGGACTTTCGTACAAAACGAACTTAAACAAAAAAATAAAACATGGAAATTAAATTAATTAAAAACCACAACACCAAAAATAAAAAAACGGTTTAAAAAACCAATTTACAACAAAACAAAAAAACACGACAAAAAAGCTTTATTGATAAAAGAGAAATGCAATAAAAAAAGAAATTTTTTTAAATGCAAAACACGAAATTTTAAGTTAAAAAAGGCGAGTATCAAAATTAAATATTGCCACTAATATTTGATTAAATATTTAAGTGAAAGAACAAAAAAATAATAATTTTTTGATTGGGATATTTTTTTGGTTGGGATATTCTTTTAAAATGTATACTTTGAAGGTATATTTGAAGGTAATTTATTTAAATAAATATTTATGTCATTAAAAATATTTTTTTGAAATTTTTTATTTAAACAAATGTCCGTCTCCCTTCTACTCTCCCACACCCCTTCCACCTTCCATTCTCCCCTCCACCACCTCACCTAATCAACCCACCTCTCCCCTCCTCTATTCTCTTCCCCACATCCCCTAATCAACCCTCCTCCTCTCCCCGCCTCCATTTACTCCCCCCACCTCTCCTAATCAACTATCTACCCAATTTTCTAACCAATTTATTTTTTTTGTTCTCGTTTTCTCATTTTATCTAGTTTTCTATTTATTATTTAATTTATTTTATTCTTAATAGTAGTACATTTTTAATTGATTTTTGAGTTAATTATTGAAAGATCGGTTTAAGGAAAAGAATCCAGTTTTTAAAAATTTATGGAGAAGAGGGAGAGACTTAATTGTGAACTTAAGAAAATTCAAAAAATTTGAAAATAATTTCTTGCGGACAATTTTTGCGGACGTCCGCAAAAATTTTTTTCGGACAAAAAAATTTTTTGCGGACATTTTTGTAAATTTTATTTCCATAATTTTTCCTTTTAATGACATAAATATATACCTCAAATTAAAGCAAAAAGAAATTAAGTGAATATAGAGAGGTTTTGGCAGTAAATTTATTATTATTTTTTCTTTTTTAAGTGAATATTAATTTTCATGTTTCATCATTTCTCCTAAAATATACCCTTCCTTAAAAAAATTTTTTTTATTTCATTGAAGCAGAAGTCGGCGACAAAAATTGAACAGATGCTGGCTAATTTTTTTGGATATTTTAATTAAATTAATAAAAAAAATTTTTGCGGACAAATTTTTTGTCCGCAAAAAAATTTGCGGACAAATTTTGCGGACAAAATCCAAAATTTTTGTTATTTTTAAAATTAAAAAAAATTCACACTCAAAAAATTTTAAAAAATTAAAAACCTGTTTTTGTTGCAAATTCATTTCTGGAGAACAAAAATGTATTGGAAGACGGTTTTGATGAACCTTTGGAGTTGTTGGAGCTTTGTCACGCGGAACAAATGAACCATTCTTTCCAAAAGGAATTCCGAAGAAAGCACGGGTTCTGAAAATTATTTTTAAAATTATTATGAATGGAAGGGTATATGAAAAAAATTTTCAAAAAAATTTGCAGACAAAAAAAATTTGCGGACAAAATTTTTTGTCCGCAAGTTTTTTGCGGATAAAATATTTTTGCAGATTTTTTTCCAAATTCTGAACAGGATTCCAGGTCTATTATAAAAATGTGATTCTTTCAGAATAATTATCTCGAGGGAATATATTTATAATTTTAAGTGTCCGCAAATTATGTCCGCAAAAATTTTTTTGTCCGCAAAAATTAATTCAAAAGAAAAAAAAAATAAATTTAAAAAAACCGTTGAAATGGATTTTCAGAAGCGCTTCTAGGCCATATTTTACGACTTTCCTTGCTATTATTTCCCCTAGTTAATCCTCGACTTTGTCTTTCATTATTATTTTGGTTACTTGTCGATTGTTTTTGTTGTTGCTCTTTTTGAACATTTTTTTGCAATAATTGTTGTTGTTGAATTAAAAATGAAGAACAATCAGAACTTTTACGATGAAGAAAACCACGATTAACTGGTGGCATTATTCGAGGAATACCTTCAAAAAAAGTAAATTTATTTTAAAAATATAATATCTGCGGACAAATTTTTGCGGATTTCTCTAGTTTTAAAGATTCCTTCTTTTAAAGATTCCTAATTGATTGTCAAAAAATTAAAAATTCCTAAAAAATCTCTTGTCGATCTTGTAAAATAGCCACCCCTCCTACAAAATATCCAAAAACATTCCAAAAAAATTCGCCAAAAAATAAAAAATATTTTCGGATTTTTACACATCCAAACTATTTAAATTAAAAAATATTTAATAAAAAAAACCAACACAAATAATTAGCATATTGAATAAGTAAAGACACAACAGAAGCCTGCAAGCCTTTTCTGCGCTTTACAAAATCAATTTCTCTTAAGCTTTCCTAAAAATAAAAATATAATAATTTAATAGGCAACCCCTCATAAGCCGCCAAAATGGCAAACAATCATTTGGCATTTCGGCGGATTCTACGGTTTGGGATTTTCAAGGCTTTTAAGGGTGTGACCTTTTGGATTTTCATTGTTTGGCATTTCGGCGTACTTCAAATTTAATTAAAAATTAAAAAAAACCTGAGAACCCGTAAACTTCTTTTTCCTACAATTTGCAATGTTAGCCAATGGACGGCATCTAGACGAATCTCCATTAGCTGTCACACTGCTTGTACTGCTACTTAAACAACAAGAACTTCCAGTACCCCAAATAGAGGCAGACGGGCGCATTTCTATTGGATCTACAAATATTGCTGGGGCAAAGACTATACCCAAGTTTGCAATGGACATTTGATTTGTTGAGGAAAGATCGGAGACCTTGAAGAAAAATTTATTAAAACAACCAGTCTCTAGAAGAAAAAACCTTTTTAAGTTGTCTCATCAAATAGCACAGTGTTGCCTGGTTGGTAAGCGGAAGGAGATCTATCAACATTAAAACCTTCAAAATTAGTAAAAAGTTGTTTGTTTTGCCAAAAGAAGGATTTCGCCTTTATTTCGGGCATTCTCGAATTTATTTTATAAGCCTTTATTTTATAAATAAATTTTTATAAATCCGCAAATTTTTTGTGGATTTTTACAATCCGCTGACATTTCTCGTCCTTTCAGTCCGCAAATTTTTGCAGATATAATCCGCAAACCTTAGCAAACTTTTCTAAATCCGAAGATCTTAGCGACTTTATTAAGTCCGCAAATATTTGCAGACTTTTTATAAATCAGTAAAAGATGTCCGCAATAAAGACATCCTTTATAAACATAAAATATTAAACAAACCGATTCAGCCTGTACACGTTCATTGTTCAAAGTACTCACATTACTCATAATATTAGCTTGATGATCTCCAAGGATTGGTCTCTTCAAAGCCCCAAAAAATCGTTTAATTAAGGTGCAAACATCGTGGACTGTATAAGTATCAGGAATTCGTGAAAGTCCGCAAAATATTTGCTGAAAATTTGAGAAAAAATTTCTTTGAAAAAAAATTTCTTTTTAGTCCGCAAAAATTTTGCGTACAAAAAAATGGTAATCTTGTGCTTTACTGGTCCCTAGAAAAATCTGTGGAAAAAGTGTTAGTTCGACATTTTTGAGGTATGCCAGTAGGTAATCGATCTTGCTGAGTCCGAATCTGAGCTTAGAATTTGTTTATTTCGAGCCCCGGACCCGAATTCGACCATGTCAAACATGGGGTAAAAATTCGAAATTTCAAATTTTATGTCTAATCGGACTAGTCCCCTCGAGCAGAGTCGATTGGTAGTAAAATTATTACGTTTCGACATCTTTAGACTAAGTTATAGTGTCTGATTTGTATACTGGAGTGTAACCAAGCGTGTATTTAATTGATCATAACTTAGTCTAAAGTGTTCGACCTGGTCGAATTCAGGTCCAGGGTTTGAAATAAACAAATTCTAAGCCCATATTCGGACTCAGCACACTCGATTACCTCCTGTCAGACCTCAAAAATATCGAAAAAGTACTTGTACCACATTTATTTTCTAGGGACCAGCAAAGCACAAGATTACCAAAAAAAATTTTTTTAATTAAAAAAAACCCAAGGATTTCTCATTCTGACAGCACTTCCTTCTTTTCGAAATATTCCTTCCATAGTAAACGCATTTTTGTTTTCAAGCCATGTGAAGGCTTCTACCAGAAATCTGAAAAGAAAATCTTAGAAAAAATTAAAAAAATGTTTTGTTTTAATTTTTGCGGGCATTTCTTGCGGACAATAAACAAGAAAAAATAAATCCATTGGATAACAACCATTTAGTAAAAATGATAGGAATGGGGAAAGGTATTTTATCACTTGAAGGGGATTTTTATAGGTACCAACTGAAGATGGGAGAAACATTCTTTAGAATATTTTTTCGAACGCATTGTAATGCCAAAATGTCGAAATACCTAAGGGAGTTTTTTCAACTATTTTTGCGGACATTTAAAGAAAACTTTATTTGCGGACTGTTTTTGCGGACTTTTTATAAGATTGTAAGCTCCCCAAAAATATTTTTAGAAGCCCTCTTCCTTAGTTAGACCAAAACCTCCCCCCTTTCTTAACCCCAAACCTCCCAAAAAAATAATTTTAATAAAAAAAAAACAAACTAACAGAGGCACTCCATACAAAGTAACTTTCCTTCCCCTCCTTTTATTTCCACTCCCCGTCTCAATTTCAATATCATAAGAAAGCACATTTTCCAAAGAAATATTTAAAGGCCCCAAATCCTGAGTTTTTGTATTTGGCCGTTTCTTCATTGAAATAATTTCGTCTGTTGACATTTTTTTGAGGTAAATAATTAATTAATTATTTAATAAAGCTATATTACCTTAAAAACATTTATAAAAAAATTTTCCAAAAAAAAACATTTCTCCAAAAAAAAAATATTTTTGCGGACTCATGTCTGTTTGCGGATTCTTTTTGCGAACAATTTTTTAATTGGAAACTTTTTAAAAATTTTTTCCGCAAAAAATTTTTTGCGAACTCTTTTTGCGGACAATTTCCAAAAATATATTATTCCCTCGGAAATTCAAAAAAATTTTGACTTCTTTGCAAAAATTCAAGCCTGACCCTTTCATAACAATTTTTTTGAAAAATATTTAAAAAGGTCAAACCTTTTTAATTTTAATAATATTTTTTTTTAAATTGTCCGCAAAAAGAGTCCGCAAAAATATTTTTTTTGAAAAAATATTTTTTGAATTTTCAAAAAAAATTTTCAGCACCTAAAAATGAAAAGAAATAAATTTTTAAAAATAAAAGTGATTTTAAAAAACACAATTTTAGGCAAAAAAAAATAAATTAAAAGCTCTCCAAATTTTTATTTTTTTAATTTTAAATAAAAGCAAAAAAAAGTTAAAAATACAATCCAAAATAATTTTCACAAAAATTAATAGACAAAAAAATATTTTTTAGTAAAAAAAAATGTTGATTATTTTTACTTTTATTTTTACAAATATAAATTCAAAAAAAAAAATAAATTGAAAAAAAGAGAATTAATATATAAGAAAATTTTGAATTTCAGAGAGAGTAAATTAAATTTTTTTTAAATAAAAGAAGAGAAAAAAAATAAAATAATTTTTATTTACATTTTAGAGCCTATCTAATTCTTGAATATTTCCAAAAAAAATTTTTAAGAAAATTTTTTAAAATTTTCCAGAGCCCTCCAAAGCCCTCCTTCCAGAGCTCTCCTTTTTTGAAAGAAAAAAAATTTCCAAAAAATTTTTTTGAAAAGAAAAAAAATTTTCAAATTTTTCCAGAGCCTTCCAAAAAATTTTCCTCGAAAAATTTTTTTTTGAGAATTTCAAAAAATTTTTTCGAAATTTTTTCCACAGCCCTGACCCCGTTAAAAAATTTAAGTTTTTAATTATTAAAATTCAATTTATATACAAAAAAATTTTTTTCCTTAAAAAGGATAGGGCCTCAATAAATTGAAAGTATTTTTTAAAGAAAAAAAAACAAAAAAAAATTTTATACTTTATTTCAATTCATCATTGAAGAGGTACGTTTTCCTGAACGTCTAGCTACTCGTCGTCCTCTATTTAAATCATCATAGGAGAGCCTGCAAAAAAAAAAGAAAAATTTTTTTCAATAAAATATATAAAAAGAAAGCTTATTGTCAGGAGAAAAGCCAAGAAAAAAAAATTTTTTTTAATTTTATTTCCCCAATTTTTATTGAAAAATCTATATGTGTGGGTGGGTGTAGTCAACAATTATTCTCATATTTTTTTTATTAAATTTCTCTCCCTCTCAAACTTGAGTTTATGACACATAAAAAATATATGAATGGTTTTATTCTTATGCTTTATCAAAAATATTATTCTATGGGAAATTAAGCTTCTGGGATTACAGCCCTCTCCCCCGAAATGGAAAACCTCTATTTTTGTTGTGTAGTCCCTAAAAATCCCTAAAAATAAAAAAAAAATACCATTTAACTAGATCACGTTGTTTTGTATATGCCGGGCGTAACTGCATAGTTAATTTAAATTCACTTTTTGTAGCTGCGTGTGAGTAAACATGGTTGCTTACAAAAGATTGAATTTCTTCAGTCAAATTTATATTCATATTTGTTTGAAGTTCTCGATTGAATTCTAGGCCTATTAGCCAAAGGGTTGAGATTGGGTCTCTGTAAAAATATTTTGACCCTATACGCAGATCGTGCCGGCTTGATATTTTTTCCTTACTTTTTTGAGTGGCTCGGAATGGTCATATTTCTCTTCATTTTTGATGTTTGTGATTTTGCCGTAAGGAAAAATGGTGACTTATTTCTTCTTGCTATCATTCCCTATATTTCTGTTAATTCTGGATGCTCGCACAGACGAAGACGGACAGACAAAACACGGACGGACACAGATAGTCAAAACACGGACGGACACAGATAGTCAAAACACGGACGGACTCGGACAGACAACACACGGAGGAAACGGACAGACTCGGACAGTCAAAACACGGACGGACTCAGACAGTCATCGAAATTTAATATTTTTCTCTGTTTTTCCTTATAGCAAACATCACAAACATAAAAACTTGGGAAAAATACCCAGTAAAAAAAGTAAGGAAAAAATTTCAAGCCGGCACGATCTGCGTATAGAGCCAATATTTTTATATTTCTTTTCCTCAAAATTAGGGTTGTCAGTTTCACCAAATTCTTCGATTACCCCGAAACAGAACCGACAAACCGAACCGAAAATTTTCATTTTTCAGTTCAGTTTTAAAACCAACAACCCTAACAAGAAAATTCTCTTCCCTAAAATTTTTTTCAAAGGCTTGAGATGCCAAAAGCTTTTTGAAAAAATTATTGAAAATTTTTTAGAGCCGTTGGAGTACACAAAATAAATCACAAGTTTAATTATCTATTTTTACGCCCACACGGAAAAATATTTCCAAAAATTTGAAAAAAAATTTGAAAATTTTTTTTCAAATTTTCAAAAAAATATTCCAAAAAATCAAACAAAAAATCAAATCCCACCTCCACCCCTCCCTCTTCCAAAAAATTTTTCCCAAAAAATCTAAAAAAACCTTTTCCACTTACTTATATTCCATATCCATTTCCAATTTACAAATAGGCTTGTATTGTCGTGGATTTACATGACACAAAGCAACACAAGAATTTCTTTCTAGAGAAGCTACCAAATGACGAATTTTTGATTCAACCAAACCAGCAAAAATTAAATGGTCTTCTTCTCCTTCTGTGACGCATAGAAGGACAATAAAATGTTTGTAACGTGTAAAAAAGTTTATTTCTTCAAAAAGTTTTTCCCATGTAGCGTCACCTCTCGAAATTTCAATTATTGAGGAAAGACCTAAAATAAAAATATTTTTTTAATTTTTTTAAATTAAAAAAAAATCCTGAGTGCGACATAATACCAAACGCAAAAATACCAAACCCCAAAAAGCCGCCAAAATACCAAACTGGTTTTTTTCCAACAGCGAGGGGAAGACCTCCAATAGTTATCTATTTGGTATTTCGGCATCATTTCCCCTGTTCGGTATTTCGAAGGTTTTTTTTGGGGATTGGTATTTTGGCGTCTTATTGTTAATATTAAACGATCATATAATCAAAATCCTGCCAGAAAATCTATGAAAAATAAATGTATAAACCTTCTTTAAATTCATTAGTCATCACTTGACGTGTAGACCTTGTTACGTTAAATGTTGAATTTTGTTCAGGGAATGCAGGTGTTATAATTGGCATTAAATGGAAACGATCTGACATTCTTGTACGAGGATCCCATATCATATCTATATTAAAGAAAAAAATTTTTTTATTTAAAATGGTTGTCCGCAAAAATTTTGCTGACGTCCGCAAATCTATCAAATGCCCGCAAATATATTTTCACACTAACAGAATAATTCCTAACTGTGAAAATGCCTTGAAAAATTCCAATGGCTAAAAAATTCCTCTCTTTGATATTTCGTAAGAGAATTTTTCGATTTATTTTGATTTGCGGACCAAACTTGCGGACATACACAAAATTTCCAAAAAAATCATTAAAAAAATAAACCTGCAAAATACGGCATATCAGACCTCGGAGTAGCATCCGCATCTTTTAAAATAACCGGATGTGGCCATTCCCATTGAGAAAAAACCAAAAAGAATTTTTCCAATAAAACGGCAGGGGATGCATTTGGATATAATTGGCAAGTTCTAGCAACGAGGATTGCCCACGAAACGCCTCCAAGGAAGCCAAGAACGTTTGAATAAATGCCGTGATCTAACAAATTTTTTTAATTTTTTAAAATTAAAATAAAAAACCACATACTTTTAGCCCACAATTTGACTGCTCGAAGTGTTAAAATAAAATTAGAGTGGCTTGGGATTAACCTCAAAATTTCGTCTGCGACTCTACAACCTTTAAAAAAAAGAATTTTTTTAAAAAGAAAAACACAAAAATAGCAAAAGCGTAGCCAGAGAGTCGATTTAAGGGGGGCTAAAATTGGATGTGTGCCTAAAATTTAGTCGTTTGCCATGCCGTTCCTAACGTAATTTTTTGAACATATTTCTATTTTTTCAGTGCTGCAGGCAATCACCTCCTCAAATTTTTCCCTTTCCCCATTTCGGGAGGAGGGAGGGAGAAGCCCCCTGGCTATGCCCCTGCAAAATAAAAGACTCCACCCCAGAATATCACCACCCTAAATATCACCCCCCTAAATATCACCACCCAAAATATCACTTGACCCTAAATATCACCACCCAAAATATCAAATGACCCAAAATATCACCACGCAAAATACTATGCAAAAAACAACAACGTAAACCTATGGGGCATTGGCAAGGCGCTTGTGCAAAACCCCGCGCTTCGCGCGGGGTTTTGCGGCACGCGCCTCGCGGGGAGTCAACGGTCGCTGGGTTCTGGGCTCGTAACGTTAACCTATTCCTTTTAGTGATTCTCAGCCTTGTATGCCGGACCTATCCTCCGTAGCAACACCAAAACAGATATTCAGCAAAAATTCACTAGGTCATAATTTGGTTCAGAATCATCGAATAAAGCTGATTTTGGTGTCATTCGAGTTTAAGTTTTACATAAATATATCCTAATAGTTCGTATCGACGATATTTTGAGTGGTGATATTTTGGGTCATTTGATATTTTGGGTGGTGATATTTAGGGTCAAGTGATATTTTGGGTGGTGATATTTAGGGGGGTGATATTTAGGGTGGTGATATTCTGGGGCGATCCCAAATAAAAATATAAAAACCGTTTAAAGAACGAATGCTTTTTTCATCCAAATTTCTCAATAAATTATCGTCTGTCAATTGCTGCTCGTCTGTGACTTCTTTTAGTGCTAATCGAGCAAATAAGATATCTAATTCTATACCGCTATAATGCAGTTTGATTAGAGGGACAAAAGCATCCTCAACTTTGTGGAGATCTGAAGTATTTTCATCCTGAAAAATTTGGGAAATAAATTTAGAAATTTTAAAATTTTTAAAAATGTTTAGCAGAAACAAAAAAATGTTAGGAAAAAACAGTGAAAGGATTCGAACTTTCCTAGTAAACCTATCGGAACCTACACCCAACCCACTCAACCACAACCCAACTTAATCAAATTTTCATTTTCTCTTGCTATAATCACCATGAGAAAAGAAGAGGAAAATAATTGGAGACCCTATAAATGAAGGAAACTCGACCGCTCCAAAAGTCTGAAAACTTGAGCAGCTATAACTTTTCGATTTGGGAGTCAGGGCCAAAAAAGCCTAAAATTGGCAATAGATTATCGACCATGCCCTACATGATGGTATCATTTTATTTAAAAATTTCTGGTCACAGTTCGAGTGGTTCCCTTGTGAGTCCTAAACACAAATTTAATTTTAATTGACTCAGATAAGCAATTAGATATATATCATTATATCAACTCTTTTTTTAGAGTTTAAAATTCAAATCAAAGTGTAGATTTAAAACATCATTGTCAATTAAAATTTTCAACCTATTTTAAGGATTTTTTAGTTGTGGGGAGGAATATATTTCTAGTTTTCATATCTCGTCAGAAAAAAGCCAAAACTTTAAGACATTATTGTTAGTATCGATCAACCCTGCTCACAGTGCCATCTCTAACAGTACCGAAAATTTAAAAAATTCAGTTTCCTTCATTAAATAGAAAATACCAAAGATGACAAAATATCCCATTTCCTTAAAAACCCCAATTATTTAAAGCAAACCTCTTTCAATTTTTCATAAAATGAAGTAAAAAAGTCAGAACGATCAATATGTCTTGGAACAACACAAAGTGAGTCAATATCAGCTCCAGGGGTGTGCACACCAAGTCGATATGAACCAAAGGTAAACAATTTTCCGCCAACTGTTTCGAGTTGGTCTGGAGGGATCTGAAAACAAAAAAATGTCAAAAGCATGTTATAACTCCCCTTAAATCCATCCTGATTCCCAAGTAAAGTACTTAACCAGGAAAAGCGTCCAAAAAACATGGACGCTAACTCGGTTCTTCAATTCGGAACCAAACCGAAAATTTATCGGTTAGGCTTACAATTAGAATATCCGAACCTTAAAAGGGTCCGGCTACCCTTCTGGCGATTAAATGACTAACATCAACTTTTCATTCGAAAACTGGAATCTTGCCGAAATAAAACTTTCATCAGGTTTCAGAGAAATGTTAATCAGGTTTGAATGAGCTCCTATGTACTAGTCATTTAATCAAAAAGGTTGATAACCATAAGAGTTGGGGGTCACCAGAAAAACTTTCGCAAGAAAAAAGGCGCTAAACATAACTGGCAATACGTTTCGTTCCGTAATAGTGAAATAGGTTTCGTTTCCTGCCCTCTTTCCTCTTGACAATTACGAAACTAAACGTTTCGTGCAGATATGGTGGCAACAATCGGACCAGTCACCACAAATTACCCCTGAACTGTGCCCCCCCCCCCCCAAAAAATCAATAAAAATAAATTTCAAAAAAACCTTGTCTACAGAAACATTTTTCACCCATTTTTTAACCATTGTATTAATCTTCCTCAAAACTTCCAAACGTCTCTGCATATCCACATCTGTTTCATACAATCCACATTTTTTTAAATATTCTTCCAATTCTTTAGTTAAACGTAAATCTTTTTCTGTTGGTGTTTTTGTACATATTGGGGGAGATACTCCATATTGTGGGGTTATTGTTGGAACTGAAATTTGTTGTTGTTGTTGTAGATCATTACTACTACTCATTTTTAATTAGAAAAAAAAATAATTTTTGTAATCTAGAAAAAATTTAAAAAATAATTTAAAAAATAGGGGCACGCCCAATTAGGCGCGAGACCATAACGGCGCAAAGCCATAACTTGCTGGAAAATTTCTGACCCTTATTAATTTTGGTACCAATCTCTTCAGCTCGATGAGAGGAATCGTTTAATACTAAATTTGGAAAGATTCCGAAATCTTGAAGCAAGTTATGGTTTTGCGCCGTTATGGCCGCGCGCCGTTTGGGCTGTACCCCTGATAGTCTACCAAATTCTCCCTTATAGTCTCTCAATATTTTTTGTAGTTAAGTGGTTTACATCTTCCCTGCAAATAGGTAAATATTGAGAGGTTCGACTCTTTCTAATTCTTTTTCATTTTCAAATAACTAAAAAATTTGCGGATTAAAGTTGCGGACAAAAAAAAAGTCCGCAAGTTTTTTGCAGACAAAAAAAATTGTCCGCAAATTTTTTTGCGGACTTTTTTTAATATCCCTGGTTTTCCCCAAAAAATTTTCTGGAAAAAATTTTTTTAATTGCGGACAAATTTTGCGGACTTTTTTATGAGTCCGCAAATATTTAAACCTACAAAAAATTTTTTAAATTTTTAAAAATCAAAAATGTGTTTTTCTTCTAACAACATTCAAACAACAAAAAAAAAATTTTAAGTTCAAAAATAAATGTTTATCCAAAAAAAGAAAAAAAAATGTGTGTATATTTAAAATAGAAAGGGAAGAAGGGAAATTTCGCGGCTCATTTTTTAAACTAAAATATATTGTGGTCAATTGTTGAAAAACAAAATTTTTTTTTTGAAAATTAAAATATTTTTTTTAAATTCATAGGACAACCAAAAAAAGGAAGGGAAAGAGTGGCAGGGAACGAAGAAAAAAAAATTTTTTTTCGAATTTTTTTTTGAAATTTTTTTTTTTAATTTAAAGGAAAACTATATTTGAAAAAACCAAATAATGAATTTTAATTTATATGTATATTATTTGGGAGAGATTGAGAATTTTTTTAAATTTGCGGACAAATTTTTGCGGACTTTTCTTAAATAAATTGTTTTAAGCCGTCTTTTTCATATTTGCGGACTTTTTAAAATCCGCAAATATTATTTGCGGATGTCCGCAAATAATTACGAACTCAAAAAAAAGTCCGCAAATATTTGCGGATAGCCAGTAAACCATTACAGACAAATATTTGCGGACTTTATAAAATATCCGCAAATATTGTCCGCAAATTTATTTTGCTTTAAAAATCAAAAAATCACTTTCATCTCAATCTCTCGATAATAAAAGAAACCAGAAAAATATATAAATTGGTAGAGATGAGGATAGAGAGAAGGAAGAAAAAACAGAAAATTTGAAGAAAACGAAAAATATATTTATATAAAATTAAACAACAAGAGGGCACTTTCTTTTAAAAAATTAAATTTGTTATCCAAAAAATTAAAAAAAATTTTTTTTAATAATTTAAAGAAACGCCCTCAAAAAATTTTTTTGAAAATTAATTTTGATTAGATAGTTGATTTTTATTTTCATTTTTTTAAAAATCTTTTTCAAAAAAATTTCAAAAACTACAAAATTACCAACCAAATACCTTATCAAAATTAAACAAAAAAAATATATATTTAAAATGCTCATTAAAGAAGAAAAGGATTGTGGATGGCCATATTTAAGTTTAAAAAAAAACGAACAAAAATTCTATTCCTATTATTCTAATTGTAGGTTCCCTTGGATTCTAAACTAGCATTATGTTCACAGCCGGTTAACCGAAAACCCGGGGGTCACAGACACAGGCCAAATCGAAAAACTCCAAAGTACCGATCACTAGTGGATAAAACCGGTAGTGAACGACTCTCTAATTTAAAATAGAGCTCGGAACTTTTCTGTCTGTTGGTAATATATGTCTCACCGACAGACAGATAAGTTCCGAGCTCTAATTGCAACCCTATCCTAAACCCATTGATAAAATTAAAAAAATTATACTCTCATTTCCATCCATCGTCCATTTTTCCTCTTATTTCAAAGTGTCAATCAATCAATTTTTTATTGTGTGGACATTAAATATAGAGAGAAAAATGACACAAAAAATATATTAATTAGCGCGGCAAGCATCCGCCCTCTTCTCTAAATTTTTTTTAAAAAAACTTTTTCCTTCAATATCTTCCCATCCTCATTTTGTAGTCATCATTGTAACGAATTCTTTAAAAAAAAATTTTTTTTAAAAATTCCCTCAAAAAAATTCCAAAAAAACCTTCATAATTAACTTGTCCATCCCCATCAATATCTGCTTCCCTAATCATTTCATCCACTTCTTCATCAGTCAATTTCTCACCCAAATTGGTCATAACGTGGCGAAGTTCTGCAGCGGAAATGAAACCGTTGCCGTCTTTATCGAAGACCTTTTTTTAAAGATAAAAATTGTACTTTGACAGCTTTTAGAATAGCTAACAGCCTCTAGGAACCCCCCCCCTCTATGTATAAATAAGTGTTGGATTTGGACAAGAGGACATACTAGACAAATCCAAAAATAATATAAAATGGTACCCGTTCGCCTAAACCAATGTTCGTAGATCCAGTCAGGACAAAACCCCTAGATCTATTCAGGACAAAAAAACCCCCAACAGATTTGGCGAGCTTACGCAATAAAACCAGAAAAATCCCATTCAAGCAGCACTGGATTAAAATGACCTTTAGAAAACTGACAACCTTTAGGATGATAAACTAAGGAAATATTAGACTTCTCAAGGAGATATAAACAAAAATCCATAAAACATAGAAAATGGAGTCCGCTCGTCTAATCTTGTTCGTCTATCCAGTCATTACAAAACTAACAACGAGAGATTATGGGAAAACCCCTCCAAAATTACTCCCTTCTTAACCCATTGGTATTCTACTAACCCCCTAATAAAATTAAAAAGTTAAAAAAAATACTCTGAAAGCCTCTCGAATTTCCTCTTCGCTGTCTGTATCCTTCATCTTACGCGCCATCATTGTAAGGAATTCAGGAAAGTCAATTGTTCCGTTACCTAAAAATTAATTTATTTAAATTACTTCAAAATCAAAAAAATTCAACCATCAGCATCCACTTCATTAATCATATCTTGCAATTCGGCTTCTGTCGGATTTTGTCCAAGAGAGCGCATAACTGTCCCCAACTCTTTTGTGGTGATAGTACCATCGCCGTCCTTGTCGAATAATGAGAAAGCCTCCTTGAATTCTGTAAAAAATGAATTGATTAAGAAACCAAACTCTCCTCAACGTCTTAAAGGTAAAAATAGTGTTAGAATCAAGGCTCACTTTTTCCTTCCTTTAAAAAGGAAAATAAAGAAAAGGAAAAGATAGCTAGAGTAAAACCGGGTCAATTTTTGAACCAAAACTAATCCCGAGAAAATTTTCGAAAACCCGATCCGAAATCCTAACTAAATTGTTTCTCTACCCGTAAACCCAAACGAAACCATTACCTATGTAATTTTTAAAAAATTCCAAAATTCTTCATAAAAATCCAAAACTTTTTTTAATATTTTAATCCCTTAGAATTTAGTTTTATTGATTAACCTCCCAAATTTACTTCCCCATTTTAAATACCATGTGGTAAGAGTCATTTGTCGAAGTGTCTTTTCCCCTTTGGCCTTTTTTGATTTATTTTAAGTTCCAAAAGGAGAAAATTTTTTTAAATTATGGGGTTTGAAAAAGGGAAGCTTAATTTCTGAAATAGATGCCCGAAAAAGACCCCCGTACTAATCAAAGGACAAGAAAACTCGGCAAGTTTAAACCTGTTCCTTAGAAAAAGTCGGGTCAAGTCAAGTTTTCAAAGACTTCCTTCGGGACATGTTTAGGGTCGGAAAAAATCCCTAACCTGACCAATCCCTATTTATAAATGCTTGGAGGATAAACGAGATAATTTAAAAAACCCATGCCTAACCCCACGATTAATTCCTTCCACAAATCTGGACCTTAAAAAAAGTCGGGTCTAGTCTTCAAAGCTGTCTTCAGGACCAGACCTGGGCGAAACTCTAAATTTTTTTCGGACGAAACGAAACGAAACAAAAATTTTTAAAAAACGTTTCGTTAACAAAACGAAACGAAACAGTCAAAATTTAACGAAACGAAACGAAACAAAACGAAACATTTTAATTTCGAAAAAAATCTCAAAAATCTGGAGTATTTTATTAACTACACAATTTTAAGCATGTTAATTGGCCAATAATGACATATAAGTGATCGTAAAATTATGTGGACCATAAATTGTGGTCCCATTAGCCAATTTTTCTCTTAATCTCACCTAAATCTAGAGTTCAGCGGTATCGGGATTTATAGAAAAACCGGGATCTGGATTGTGTAATGGTGATACAGATCCCGGCACGAGATCGGGATTGGACGAAATTGTCGCATTACCGAATGACTAATTGACGACAAAACTTTTGGATTATTAAGTCCTTCCCTCAAAATATGCAAAAAGATTAATCTGCGAATACTCCCAGTACGGGCTCCAAAGATAATTAAAAATGGGGTCAACCCTGTACCCCTCATTAGCTCCGTTAATCCCACAGATGACTGATTAACCTTGCAAAGGGATAAAAGCAAAAATGGTGCTGATCAAAAATTTGTATGCCTTCAGGGTCAATAGGTCATCAGTATGTAGGTTTACGAGGGGGGTCCTTTCTCATCGCCGGGGTCCTTTCTCATTCTCATCGCAGACGAAAATTTTTAGAATTTTATAGGTCCTTAAGATAGATTTTTTCCATTTTCTGCGCCGCAGGCGAAAATTGTGAAAATTTTGAAGGACAAGAAGCCAGATTTCTTCTTTTTCAGCGCCGCAGGCAAAAATTTTTTGAATTTTCATCACCGATGGACAAATTTTTTCAGTTTCTGGGTTATATTTTGGTTTAAAAAATAGGTAATGTTTCGTTAACGAAACACAGGTGTTTCGTTAACAAAACGAAACGAAACAAATTAAAAAGTGTTTCGTCACGAAACGAGACGAAACAGGAAAAAACATAACGAAACTAACGAAACAACGAAACGAAACGAAACGTTTCGCCCACGTCTGTTCAGGACAGATTTCGCGTCCAAAAAAAAGTCGTAACCTGAACAATCCCTATTTATAAATGCTTGAAGGAGGACAAGAAAAATTTAAAATACCATGCCTAACCCTACAATTAATCCCCTCCATATCAAAAAATTTAAAAAAAATACCAGCAATTTGTTCTTCAGTCAATTGATCAGCCATTTTTTAAAAAAGTTTGTTGTTTTTCAATAAAAATAAGCCTAGGAATTAAAAACTTCTTGTTGTCTCTAAAATTGGTTGAAAGAGAATATAGAGAAATTTCTAGTCAATATTCCTCCTTTCTCTTCTTTACTTGTCAGAAAATGTGTCAGAGCAAAAAGCCTTGCGAGAATAAAAAAAAAGGAAGAAGGGGAAATGTGTGTGTATGTCTATTTAGTTGTGTTGTTTAAAAACGCTTTTTGGAAGCGAAAAAAGGAGAATGAATGGAAGACGAGAGAAAATAAATTATTTTTATATCAATCAGTTAAAGTCTCCCTTAACTGATTTGGTTGAATGTAGTTTAGGTAGAAGAACACACCAAAAATTGATAAATTTGTGTGTGTTGTCAGTCAAATTAAATTTAAAATAAACTTGACGCGTTTCGATTTTTTTCTGATACCGGATTTGTCAATTTATAGAGCTGAAATTAAAATTTGAAGTCAAATTAGTTTAAAAAAGAACAAAAAAACTAAGAAAAATCACAGAATTGATAATCAATCATTTAGAAATTAAAAAAAGAACTTAATTAAATGAAGAAAATAGAGAAATAAAAATGATAAGAGACCACTAGAAAACAAGAGACAATTTTAAAATTAGAGAAATAAACAAGTTTTTTATAAGCTCTCACATATTTTACCAAAACCACATTTTGCCAATAAGGCTAAAAATTTACGTTTTGTCAACACACCTTGTTGACAAAACATAAATTTTTATCCCTATTGGCATTATGTCGTGTTGGTAAAATGTGAAATCATTTTTAAAATATATAGAATGCCAAAAAATAAAAAAAGTAAGTATATTTGAATTAAAAATGGGTAAAAATGTCCTTTTAAACAAAAAAAAACAAAAACAATTTTACCAATCTAAAAAATTCCAAATTAAAATAAAGGAATGAAACAATCATTTAATGGGAATCTTTGTTGGAATTTAATAGAAAAATGAGGTCAAAAAAGAGGAGGAACAACAATTCCTTCGGGAGAAATGAGTATACGATTAAATGGGAAATTGGGAATGTG
This sequence comes from Meloidogyne enterolobii, assembly GCA_963681835.1. Taxonomy (NCBI): domain Eukaryota; kingdom Metazoa; phylum Nematoda; class Chromadorea; order Rhabditida; family Meloidogynidae; genus Meloidogyne; species Meloidogyne enterolobii. The sequence continues at coordinate 4,272,583 of CAVMJV010000004.1, read as the reverse complement.
AGTAATCTTATTAGAAAAATTTTTTTGAGAAAAGGAGGGGAGGTAAAAACAAAGAAATGTGAATGTTTTGAAAGGAGAGATTAAAAAATGTTTTAGAATTTTTAATTAAGAAAAATTAAAAATTAGTGTTTGCGGACTGACTTTGCGGACAACAGAGTGTCGGACAAACAGAGTTGGGTGCGCCGTCTAACCAATTACCAACCAACTAGTAATTACAGATTGACATGCGGACAACTACCAAGAGAGTTGGTGTTTCTATATTATACAGGCGAATCTAATTATAAACCATTATAGGTAATTCCAAGGCTGGTCCCCCCCCCCTTTTTCTGTTCCCCTGACCATTTTGAACTTTTTTGCTTGGCATATAATTTTCAATATATCTTTCGAAAGAGCTGTTCGAGCTGAGTAGAATGATACTATGATCGGTTCGATTTGGAGATTCTGAACAGGATTATGAAGCTAAATCCTCGATGGACGTGCGTTTTGTGATGCTGAAAGAGATTAAAACAAATGCTCATAACTATGTTTATTTAAGTCGGATTTCAATGAATCTAGTACCATTCGACTCAGCTCGAAGAGCTCTTTCGAATGATATATAATTTATCATAAAAAGTTTAAAAAATCGAAAAAATAGAAAGGAAAAAAAAGGGGGGGGGGGACCAGCCTTGGAATTACCCCATTATACGATGGCTTAGGTTGTGTCCGCAATAAAAGTCCGCAAAATTTTTCCCTAAAAATTCAAAAATATCCCAAAAAACACTCCAACACCTTCCTTCCTCCCATTATGGGAGTCTTATATTTATTCTATTTTTAGAGCACCCAAAAAACAAACACATATTTTTATTTTCCAAGTCTGTCTACTTACCTAAATAAAATCCCCTATCCTTCCCACACTTCCCCTAATTATCATTTTATTGTTGTTTTTATTCAATAAAATGCATCATTCTCCCTCAAAAACAATTATATTTAATGCTTACGTATTTTTTAACGTCATTTCGAAAATATTTTTTTTTGCAAAAATCCTTAAAAATACGAATCCGTAAAAAAATCCGCAAATTTAATACGCAAAATTTTTTAATTTCTATATTCTTTGAGATATTTTAGAAGCTATTTTTATAACTCCCTAAAAAAGGTCTTCTCCTTCTATCAAGGATGTCAAGGGTTATCCGTGTATCTGATACTCGATCCGAATTCGTACCAGACTTTTTTCTCTGCACGTAATATCCCGTTACTTTTTACTTTAATAGAGATCAGAAGTCGGTCAGAAAACACGGAGGTGCCGTAAATCGGAACTCGGAAGTTGGAACTGTCGGAATTTGGAAATGGTTCAAAAGTCGGAACTTGGAAATCAGCCTAAATTTTCGAAAATCAGAATTCCGACCGACCTCTGAAAGAGAGATACAGTAGAACTAAAATAGAGTAAGGCCTCATTATACGATACATAAACCACAATTTATGTTCTCTTAAAGTTAAAGTTCTCTTAAAGTTAAAAATGCATGGCGCAAAATTATAAAAAATTTAAAAAAGGAGACAAAAAGAAAAGTAAATGGATTCGACGAAAAGTAAGATGGCTAAACTTTAAGCATTTTAAGTAGAGAATGCTTAAAGTTAAGTAGAGACTAAGGTTCGACCTTTCGAAGCGGGGCTGATATTACGGGGAACGGTGAATTCGAGACGGGGAACGGGGGGGGGGGGGGGAGACCTCCCCCCGTTCCCTGAAGAATTCTTCCCTTTCCCGTGGACGGGGGTCGAACCGTAGTAGAGACCGAACTGGAAGAGTCGTACGAGAAGCAAAATTAATATCTTGAAAAATATCGATTCTTGATAACCGAGATTTTTGTTCGATCGAGATCTCATCAAGTCCGGTCTTTTAAGTTTCTGAAACTTAAAGGTCCTCCCCCTCATCTTAAAATAGCCTCATTTAAATATCACCCCCCAAGGCGCGCCGAAATTTGCGGATTTTAATTTGCGGACCCGAAATTTGCGGACTCGAACTTTGCGGACACGAATTTTGCGGACCCGAACTATGCGGACCCGAATTTTGCGGATCTAAGATTAGCGGCCAAAAATTTGCGGACCGACAATAGAGTCTACTGAACCTCGGAAGTTTCAAAAATTTTAGCCTTCGGCGTTAATTAAGATGAATTCAGGCATCATACCTTATGAGATGGCCATATAAATGATTTCTTCAAGGAATTTTCTCGATTGTTTAAATTATGAAATAATGTTAAGATAAAAAATTGATAAAAATTTTGGAAAATCAAGAAAAAATTTTGAGTCTGGTACGGATCATGGTAAACTCGCCGGAATCATCGAAAAATAAAATTTTTAATTTTTTCCTTTTACTCAAGTGTCGGTCCAAAAATCCTGGTTCCGCAAAAATCAGGTCCGCAAACTTAGTGTCCGCAACCTTCGGGTCCGCAACTTTCGTTCCGCAAATTTCGAGTCCGCAAAGTTCGGGTCCGCAAAGTTCGCGCCACGCCCCCCAAAACAAACCAAAAAACTCAATAATCAACTCGTGAGCATTTTTTGTATTTACATAAACATTTTTCAATTGATGTTTACATACATTTTTGAGGTTGAAAAATAGGCAAAAAAAATATAAATATTAGATATACAAGAATGAAAGCATGGAAAGCTGCCTTTTTTCTCTTCAAATAAAAAAAAATGGCGGCTGACTGTTTTTGGCTTGCCTTGTTTGTGCTTGTTGGCAATCCGATATAGCTTTAGAAAAATGGAAGGGGAGAGAGGTTAGCTAGGTCCTCTACAGAGGTTAGCCTCCACAGGGGTAACTCCACAGACTCTCTCTCCATCCACAGACCCTTCACAGACTCTCCCTCTCTTAAAACCTTTATTTTTTTGCCCCTACTAAGGATAAAAAAAATTTTTTTTTCGAAATAAAGGTAGAGAAAATGCGCGCAAAAATAATATAGCTGTGGGAAAGCCTACGACTATTTTACTCTATAAAAGGCTTAAATTTAAAGCAAAAAAGCTTTCCAATGGATATATCTTTACTTTTAAGGCAAAACGCTCGCATACAACTATAGTCAGCTTATATTGACTGTCTCTAGCTTAAAGTATAGGGGACGGGGATAGAAGAGATAAAATACTTTAAGGCTTTTAAAGGACTTAGGCCAACAAAATTTTTTTTCCAAAGTATAACATCCTTGTTTGTCTATCTGTCGTAGTTTAAACAGAAAAAAAGGACATTTCGCCTAAAGTACAATTTGCCAGGAAGAAGAAAAGATTTAATTTCGTCACAAATTGAAAATTTCTCGGACTAAAAATTTTTTTCTAATTTTCAAAAATTTTTAAAAATTTTTAAAAATTTTTGAAAATATTTTCAGACAAAGACAAGACATTTATCCTTATCTAGAGGAAGAAAAAATCCTTTTCTCAAATAAAAATACAATTTTTACAAGGCTTCTCGTCATTGACGCTCTATCCTTAATAAATACTTTTTTTATTTTTCTCTAGCTGATGCCCTCAAAAGATAATCTTTTTTTTTAATTTTTAAGAGAAGGAAAAAAGTGCCTATTTTTTCTCTAATTTTTATTTTTCACCAAAAAATTCTGAGAAACTTTAAAAAAGCTGATTTTTGCCCTCTTAACATCAACGAAAAATCCAAAAAAAAATTTTTTTTTGCCCTTTTCCCCCTTATTTTTATTTTTCACCCGCCACAATTTTTTCTCCTCATAAATGCGCGAACCTCTCTCCTTTAATTCTCACCTTCCCTTTCCCCCAAAAAACCCATTAAAAATATATCACTTCTCGTCAACAGTTTAAGGGACATAAAAATATTTTTTTATTTTAATCTCTCTCACATATACTTGCGCAATAAACATTATAAAATTGAGAAAAAAATTAATGGGAAAAATATATTTAATAATTATTGCTAATTTATATTTTATTTATACGAGGAAAAGCATTTTTAAACAAAAATAAATTAAAGTTGGTCTGTGGTGTAGTTGGAAACGTTTAGGTTTTGGGTGGGCAAGGGATGAAGGTTCGAATCCGGTTGGTGGAAAATAATTTTTACGTTTTCCGGAAATAGAATTAAAGCATTTCTAAACACATCAGACGTTCCGGTTGTTTGTTGGTGTAGTGGGAAACGTCTAGGTTTGGGTTGGTAAGGGTGTTTAAAAGGTCGCGGGTTCGAATCCGGTTGGCGGCAAATAATTTTAATTTTTTTCTAAAATATGTAAAAAATGAAAAAATAATTTTGGGACTAAAAATAAATTTAAAATAATTTTTAAAAGCAAAAAGAGGGAATTTAAAGAAAAATCAAAAAATAATTATTGAACAATTCTCAAGATCGAGACATATGTATCAATCAATATCTAACCATCGTAGAAAATAAATATTAAAATCGAAAAAAATTTAAAAATAAAAAAGAGAAAAACCAGTCTATGTATCTATCAAAAATTATCTTTCATTTTAAAGATTTTTAAAAATAGTGAACAAAAAAAATAATTTTGTATCCAAAATTATCCAAAACCATTTAGCAGTCTTTTAAAAGATAAATAATTAAAAATAACCAACTAATCGACTATCTTTTTTAAGAATTAAAGGAATAAAAAGATTAAAATAAAATAATAATTTTATTCAACCAACTTATTTTCTTAAAAAAATTTTTTTTAATATTAAAAAAGAAAAATATATATAAAGGAGAAGAAAAGTCAGCCGATGGCTTTTGACAATTTTTAAAAGTAAAATGGAAAAAAATAAAAATTTATTGAGGAAAAGGTTAGTAGAGAGAGACAGCTAATAGAGAGAAAAGAAAGAGAGACAAGGAAAAGCTTTGAGAGAGACAAGGAAAAGCTGTCATCTGTCACAAAAGTGCGCAAACTCTAGCAAAAAGAGAGATTGTGTGTGTAAGTAATGATTGATTGTTTGAAGTGCCAGATGGTAAAAGAACGAGAATAAGAGTAACAAAATGTTAGTAAAAGGATAGCTAGTAAATAGGGAAGGTTTCGAAATATTAAATGACAGCCGGTAAGACAAAATGCCCATCATGTAAAAGGGTACAAAATGTCCATGAAGTAAAAAAGGGACAAAATGCCCATCATGTAAAAGGGTACAAAATGTCCATGAAGTAAAAAAGGGACAAAATGCCAATCACGAAGATTACATAATGGTAATAGAAAAAAGAGGGTAACAAACGATAATGAAGGAAGTTGGGACAAAATGCCCATGAAGTTAAATTGGACAAAATGCCAATAAGGTAAAATGGACAAAATAACAAAAAAGGAAAAATGGACAAGATGCCAATAAAGTAAAAGAGAACAAAATGGCAATGGAGAAAAAAGCGGACTAAATTAAAACAAAAAGGCAGCAACAAATCTGTCAATTTGTGCTTTTACATTTTGTCCTTAAACTCTAACAGCCTCTGACCAAGACACCCAAACAAAAAGAAAAGCGGCTTAACAAACACACACAAGTTGGCTAATCAATAAAAAAAAGCTGTTTTAAAGGCTTCCCCCTTTTTCTAAAAATGTTTTTTAATATCCCGTCTTGTTTCTATTTTAGTTGATTTAAACAATTCTTTAAAAAATCGTTTTAAGACACGTCTAAAAAGCCGATGGATGAGCGGGGGAGAGATGTGGAGGGGGGCTATCTGAGCGGCACCTTATCTCCTCGATCAATTACCCCTATAGCAAAAGGTTGAAAAAATAATTATCCCAGGGAAATCATGAAAATATCCCCCAATTTAAGGAACTCCCCACTATAAGAGGATAGAAACGTTCAGGTTATGAGCAGTTAAGGGTTGCGGGTTCGAACCCGGTTGGTGGTAGATAATTTTTAATTTTTATCCTGCCTCTATTTTAGTTATCATTTTATAAGGGTAAAAGACTTTGGACAACTTTCTATAATTTTTCTAGCCTTTACTAAAAATTGAGGTTCGACCATAAAAATATTTTTTAAAAAATAAAAATGAGAAAAATTAATTTTACAGAATTTTTGAATATTTTTTTAATACCTTTTTTTAATATTCATTTTTATTTATTATCCCCACAAAGTCTTTTCCCTCCCAAAAAAATTATATTTTTTCCTTTAATTTTCTCATTTTCTTTTTAATGTCTTCTCTAGGGAAATGAACACACACCGGGAAGGAAGGAAAAAATAATAAGAGTTTTCTGGAAAATTAGTTTTTTTGGACATTTTTCTAGTTTAAAAAGGCAGAAAAGTTTAAAAAAGAAAAAAATTAAAAAAATTTTTTAAGAAAAAGAAAAAATGTGTGTGAACAAAAAAGAACGGAAATTAAAGAAAAATTGGGGGAAATATTTTAAAAAATAGAAGGGGAAATGCTTTAGATATTGAAAAAATTGATTATTAGAAAATTTAATTTTATAAAAATCTAAAAATAGAAAAAATACTAAAGAAAAAAATTTTCAAAGAAAAAAATCGAAAATTTAAAGCGGCACCAGGAATTTTCTTGGCGTTCAGTCTTTAATACATATATCTATCTAAACAATAAGGCTTCTCAATTATACGTAAGTCGCTTTCATCCGTCTACTCTATTGGGTTCCCAGTAGTATGCTTTAACTTGATATGACACCCGAACACTTGGCTTGTATTTATACGTCGAGACTCAGTTCAGTTCAAAAAATTCAAATGAATATCTAGACAAGAAATAAAGAGATAGATTCCAAGATACAGTTCCAGATGAATGTATACCTTAGTATTGCATAGAATTTTTTGAGCAAAAAGGTTGAACGAATTAAAGTGAGGTCCAAAACTGTAAAATAAAAAAAATGAATTTTTAAAAATAAATATAAAGAATATTTAATAATAAAAACAAAAAAATGAAAGAATTAAAGACAAGTCTAATTACGTCAATGAAGCCTATTTTTTCTGTTTTGTTTGTTGTTGTCGTCCAAGTTTTTATTTTCTTTAAAAATATTATGGATGGATGACCATCTAACTAAAAATCGCTTTTTATTCGATTACCAGTCAGGTGTTAGAAAAACAACAACAAAAAAATTGACTAAAAATTACTAAAAGCTTGCTCCTTTTATCTGCAAAATAAAAGAAGCAAATATGAGGGGCAAAACACCGTCCGACAAAAACAACGCCCACAAATTGGAGTAAAAAATCCGTTAAACCTTACAGATTAAAAATTCGATTTTCTCCAATATTAGGTTATACTACCCATACCTAAGTCCCACCAATCTCTAGTAAAATGAAGCAAAAATTTTTTTAAAAATTTAAATGAAAAGATGAAGCATTTACCTATATATTTTAATTATTTATATAGGTAAAATGAACGGAAATAGGGGGAAAGATAATTAATAAATAGAATTTCTATTTTTAGAGTATCAAAAATAATTATTAAAAAAATAAAAGCAAAAAATCTGAAAAAAAAATTTCTAAAAAATAATAAAAAAATAGAAACAAAAATCAAAAATGGAAACAAAAAATAAAATAAAAAAATAAAATGCAAAATAAAGAGCTCTTAATATTAAACGAAAAAAAAATTTTTTTAAAGCAAAAAAATTTTTTTCCTTCAAAAAAAATTTTTTCCCCACCAAATAATCAAAGAGAAATGCAAGAAAATTTCGAGCAAAAAATTAAGCAAGTTCTTGTCTCTTAAAAATTTTTTTTACTAAAATAGGGAAATATAATAAAATTGAAAAATAAAATTAGAAAAATGAAGGACAGACCAAAAATAATATTTTTTCAAGTTTTTGCTCTAAAAAAAATAAAATTATTGAAAGAAGTGTTCTCGATAAATTTTTTGTTCTTCTCTTTTTGGGTGTGTTAAAGATATAAAAAATTTTTTTAAAGAAAAATATTTTTTTAAATGTTGCAGAAAAAATAGACTATTTTCAGAACAAAACACACAAAAAATTTTTCTAAGAAAACATAATAAAAAAATTATTTTAATGGACATCCGCTTAAAACAAATTAAAAAGAAACCAAATTTTAATTTAATAAACTAAGGCGTTTATAATTCAAGAAAAAAAGTGAGGCAGTAAAAACGAGAAAAAATATAACTTGACGAGAAAAAATTGAAAATTTGCGGACAAAAAACAAAACTTGCGGACAAAATTAAAATTTGCGGACAAAAAACAAAACTTGCGGACAATGCAAAATTTGCGGACAAAAAACAAAACTTGCGGACAAAATTAAAATTTGCGGACAAAAAACAAAACTTGCGGACAATGCAAAATTTGCGGACAAAAAACAAAACTTGCGGACAAAATTAAAATTTGCGGACAAAAAACAAAATTTGCGGACAATGCAAAATTTGCGGACAAAATTAGCGAACAAACATAAAACTTGCAGAAAAAATATTTAACGAATAACAAAAGAAATGAGCGGATAAATCCAAAGTTTTGCGTAAATATGCAAAAAATAAAGAATTAAGAGAATTAAATATTCCCTCTAAATAAATTTTGTAAACAAAACTAAAAGTTTACCCTTCTAAAAAAATTTTTCTCCCACAACTCCATTGTCCGCAAAAATATTTTTTTCTTAATTTTATATCGAAAAATGTCAACAGATGGTCCAGAAAAAAAAAATATTTTTTTCTGACTTATCAAGAGAAAAATAAACAAGAAAAAATTGAGAGGAGAAAAAATCTTAAAAAAGCACACACATACATAACGGTTGCCCAGCAGCAAAAAAAAAGGCAGAAAAAAAAATTTAAAAAATAAAGTAAAAATAGAGAAAAAAAAATTAAAAAATTGTGGGAAAGGATTTTGAAATGAAGAGGGGATTATCGCAATATATAAATATTTCTAAAAATGGCTAAAACTAAAAAATTAAAAAAGTTATCGAAAGCTTTTAAGCTCTTAAACAATCAAAATGAGAATATCAATTGAAATATTTTAAAAAAGAGAGTAGGGAGAAGAAAATATACAATGTTATTTAAGGAGTGTCTACGAAAGATAGAAAGAAATCAGAGAAAAACCTGGGACTAAATTTTCACGAATGGGGTCGGTTGAGTCCGACAGTTAAGCAATGGGCCGATGCCTAACAATAAGACGGGAGATTAAGACGGGGCCGTCTAGGGCAAGTCGGATGCAAAACAGAACCCGATTCTCAAAAAACTATTACCCGCTTATTAGAAGCCAATCGATTTAACATACACCCACTCCAAAAGCTTAAAGAAATCAAGGTAAACTATGGGCCCCTTAGGCACTCCACCTCCCACATTGACCTTAAAATGACGGAGCATGTAAAATCGATGTTTAATTAAAAACAAAAAAAATTTAAAAAAACCTATTCACATATCCATATGACTCAATAAAGTTGATTTAACAGAACACTCCTCCAATTTTAACGTCTTCTTGCTTTTGTTGGCTTCTCAAATTTCAGCTACTCAATAAACCTAAAATATTTTAAAAAGCATTAAAATATATTTCTTTCTATTTTAAAAATATTAAAAATAAAGTAATTGATATATAAAAATTATTTACTAGTTCATACAAACATTTTTATTCTATAAAATTAAAAAAAAATTTTTTTTGCGGACAAAATTTGCGGACAATCATAGAATTAAAAATTTCAGTTTTCTTGAATAAATTAAACAAAGGCAAGTGTATCTTTAAGTAAATGAGTGGAATATAAGGTTATATTAATTTATAATACCAAAAATGTCGAAATACCAAAAAAACGGTACTTGTGTAGTTTACCCCACATACGCCCCGCCCCTTAATCTTTCATCCTTTTCTTTCCAAAAAAACGGTACTCCTATAAAATGAAATTTAATCCATATTTTCATAGACATTTTTTATAAAGAAAAAGGAAAATAGAGCAGAGGGGCGGGGCTTATGGGGGGTAAACTACACAAGTACCCAAAAACCGTCGAAATGCCAAGAACTGTCAGCGGCTTTTGTTTGGTATTTCCGTGTTTGGTATTACAACAAGTTTCGGAATATAAAAATGAATAAAAAAACGGCCAGAATAAATGAGATTTTATAGGAGAGTATAAATTACTCGATTTTTAAAAATTTCCTGAAAAAAAATTTTTTTTGAAAAATTCCTGAAAAATCGAAAAAAAATTTTTTTTTTAATTTCCAAAAAAAATCGAGTAAAACAAAAAAAAATAGAACTTTTTTTTAATTTAAAAAAGAAATGACAAAAATTTAATAAATATTTTTGCACGTTTAAAAGAAAAGAAGAGAAAAAAAAAATAAAATTTTTGCGGACAAAACTTGCGGACAATAAATTGTAAAGTGAGTAGAAAAAAAGTATAGGTAAATATTTTGAGTGGAATTTTAAAGAGAGTAGTTTTCTGGTAATAATAAAGCGATTATTAAATTTATAATGCACACCAGGGGATAATACTAATACTATTTTAATAAAAAGCAAATTCTAAAAATTATCTAAAAATTTCAAAAAAAAAAATTTTCAGATATTTTTTTAATTTTTAGTGAATGCCTTTTTCTTCCCAATTTTTGATACTAGTAATTTGGAGTCTTCTCAGTTATGTTACCACAGTCCTCAATTTTTATACGCAAAATTCCAGTTTGGTATTTCGACGGGTTTTAGTGGTTTGGTATTAAGGGTTTTTGCCCAAACACTTCCCCATTTTTTCCTTTTCCCCATTTCGAGGGGGGGGGGGGAATTCGCCCATACCCCATGGTTACGGGCCTGGCTACACAAAATAATCAGTAATAGAAATATTCGACTTGCAATTAAAAATTGCGGACTAGGAACATAACTGAACACCTAAAAAAGTCTTAACAAAATTCATTTTCTTAAAATTCAACCTTCAACCATCCTTCTCCATTTTAATTCCTCTCTTAGCCCGCTTCCTACCAATCCCAGTTGTTGAAGTCGCAACAACTTTTTTCCTCTTTTGCGGAGTAATTTCACTACGTCGAGCTTTGCGTAAACGCTTGTGAGGGCTTGGAAGCGAAGTTGAAGAAGAGGGCAATGTTGATGTTGAAACTGTTGTTGGCTTCTGAAAAAAATGAGTAAAAATTATTTAAAGATGGAATATGAAAATCTCAAAATTTGGAATTTATGTCCTACCTTATGGTACCAACTAAGGTTGGCGGATCCGGATATCCGGATCCGAAAAAAGGCCGGATATCCGGAAATTTTCGGTTCGGATACCGGATATCCGGATCCGAAAAAAGGCCGGATATCCGGAAATTTTTCGGTTCGGATACCGGATCCGGAAATTTTCGGTTCGGATACCGGATCCGGATATCCGAAATTTTCGGATTGGATACCGGATCCGGATATCCGAAGATTTCCAGCTATCCGCCAAACTTAGTACCAACTAAAGATCGAGCTGGGTCTGGACCAACCCCTGGGTTTTTTCTGTACCCAGAGTCCAGTCCTAAGCATTTTTCGACCTTCCTGGGGTTTTTATGGTACAGGCCTATGATCCGGCGCAGGCAATAAATCAAACCCAGAACCAAGAAAAAGGCCCAGTCTTTTCAAAAATCTCGATCTATGGTACCCCAACCCTTAGGCAAAAATTGTGGAAGTGGAATGGCATAAGCGAAAAATTCACTTTCCCCATCATCCTTCTCTCAATATATGTAGAAGGATGGTGAGAGAGTGATCCAGCCCACGTCTTCTTGATGTTCTCTTGGTTAAAAATAGTTTTTTACGCGTTTCGGACTTCCACAAAATTCAAGGAAAAATATGAATTTTCAAATAATCCAATCCTTTAAAAATAAGGATGACAAAAAATCCCAACTTTAAATTTGAAGGACAATGGTTACTCTACCCCTCTCTAACATTAAAAATTTTATTTAAAAATTAAAAACCTCTTCTTCGTGTGCATCATTCAATTCACTAGTGGATGGAACACATTCTTCCGACTTTGAAGTAATTGTTGTTTTAACCACCATTTCATGTCCAATTTTCACATTTGATTGCTTGGTAACCTTTGCTGGATGAATAAATAATGAACGAGAAACTCCAGAAGCTCCAACAGTCTTTGCATGGTAAAATGAAGGGACCTAAAATTTTTTAAAAAATATTTTGAGTTGCAATTAGGGATGTCATGGGAAGAGAAAAAATAGACGGATTCGGGTTTCAAAAATTTCCCAAGGCGGGTTTCGAGTTCAAAAAGTCAGAGGTTCGTGATGAGGTTTTCGAACATTTACTTGGGATCGGTTCTGGGTCAAAAGTCAGGGTTTTGTTTAGGTCTTTAAAACTTTATTGGGTCGGGTCTCAAAACTAAAAGTCAAGGTTTCGTATTTCGGTTTTCGAAACATTTTTTGTACCGGTTCAGATCAGGAAAGGTCCGAGTTTCAGGTATTACGTAACCCGTGACATCCCCTTCCCTCCAAACTTTCCAAAAAATAAACCTTCTCCTCGTTCACCGCCTCGTAAACATGACTAGTCGACGTTTCATTAGTATCCAGAGGTTTGTCTTCCCGAAAATCAAAATTCCATTTTTTTACTTTTTCCTCCATATTTTTGTTTTCCAACTCTAAAAATTCATCAAAATAAATTTTAAAAAGTATTCCAAACAAAAATAACCTTTTAACCATTCGTCCGTCTCAGGCGCCCGTCCAGAACCGAACAAAGAACGGCGTGAACTTCGTTTTGCTAATCCATCCATTAAAGGCAAATAATGTTTAAAAGAATGTTAATAAGCTAAAAAAGAGATTAACGTAAAAAGACAAAAAAAGTATTGAAAAACGATGAATCATCCAATTTTTAGAAAATCAATAAATAAAGGGACAGCCCAGTTAGGCGCGCGGCCATAACGGCGCCAAGCCATAACTTGCTTAAAAATTTCCTAATCTTAACAAATTTAGTATTAAACGATTCCTCTCATTGAGCTAAAGAGATTGGTACCAAAATTGATATGGGTCAGAAAATTTTCAGCTAGTTATGGCTTTGCGCCGTTATGGTCTCGCGCCTAATTGGGTGTGTCCAATAAAAAAATAAAATTGGCATTATGTTTATTAAATTTAAATTTAAAATATAAACCAGACCTGGTCACGGATACTGATTTTTGTATCTGTATCCGGGTATTTACGGCGGATACAGACGGATACAGGCGGATATCCGCAGGCATTTTGGTATTATCTGTATCCATATCCGTATCCATGACCAGGTCTGATATGAACAGTATTTTTGTGAAAAAATTAAAAAAAAAACTAGAAAAGCTAGAAAAAAAAGAAATTTATGGGGTATAACAAATCGAAAATTTCCAAAAAACCTCCCCACTAGTCATTAGATTTCCAGAAACCTTAATTTACTATTAGATGACATTTGATCCCACAAAAAAATTTGGTGTAGTCTGAGGACACACAGGAGGAATGTCTCTTAGAAATCTTTTTCTGAGTCAGTCCGGAACTAATAGATTAACTATTTTACAAGAATCACTCACAGATATCTATACCCAAATATTTAGCTCTCAAACAGGGCTGGATCAAAAATTAGAAAATGATCGAAATTCAAGTTGAAAATCAAAACGAAAAATTTGTCAAAATTTCAATCCAGCACTGTCCTTTCAACTACATATATACATAATTACCGTATTTCTTCTAATAGTGAGACTGTCTCTAATAGACCGACCCTCTCTAATAAACCGACCCTCTAGAGGAAGGTTGAAAAATACCGACCGATCGCACTATTAGAATAAATACGGTATTCTTAATTATTTACAAATTTAAACCTCCAATATAGAAAAATAAATCTTCAAATCCTTCAATTTCTTTGATTTATTCCTTCCCTTCCTCCTCATCCTTTTCTTCAGGTATTGGAGTTATTGTGGTCAAATTATTTTTAGTTTGTTGTTCCCCTCCAATTACTTTAGATATAGCAGCAGCTATAGCCATACTTCCAGCTGCTGTTTTTATAAGTGAATTTTTTCCGTGCCCTGTTGTGGCTAGAAGAATGTCGGGGATGCCTTCCTTTAAATTGAAAAAATTTTCAAATTTCGCGATTTTTTCAAAATTTTTTTAGAAAATATTCGAAAATTTCTAGAGAATTTTTTGGAAAATTTTAAAAATTTCTTGATTTTTTCTAGAGAATTTTTGAAATTTTTTTGGAAAATTTTTGAAAAATTTTTAAAAAATTTCTGGAAAATTTTTTAAAAATTTTTCGAAAATTTTTAAAAAATTTTTCGAAAATTTTTAAAAAATTTTAAAAAATTTTTAAAAAATTTCTGGAAAATTTTTTAAAAATTTTTCGAAAATTTTTAAAAAATTTTAAAAAATTTTTGGAAAATTTCTGAAATTTTCTAAAAAAATTTCCCCTAAATTTCCTTTTAAAAATAAACCTCAAAATCTTCAATATCATCATTTTCTTCATCAGATATAGTTGTAGATGAATCAGCAGTTGCTATAGAACCCTTAGCTGTTGGATGGATTACTCCACTCTTCTTTTTCTTTTTTGTTCCTTTTTTGAGTTGTTCTACGATTTCGTGGATTTCACGGCCTAAAAAATTTTTTTTAAATTTTATTTTAATATGTGTCAATACCCTTTAATTTATCCCACCCTTCAGGACAGTTCCTAATCGGGATAATTTGGAGCTTTGGATACTTTGGAAGTACAGGATGTGTAAAGGATTATTATAAAAGGAGTTTAGCAAAAGTTTACCCACCGGGCAGGACATGCGACCTCCTCGTAGTTATTGCTAGGCGCTTTCACTCTCCGCTTATAGGAGCTCTACCGGTGAGCTACTAGAGCAACGACTAATGCTTTCTTATTTTCCTTTAGATAGTTTAACCCCCGCCAAAGTGTTTTAAATGCGCTAAGTGAATCATCCTTACATTATAGATGAGAAATCAGGGTACAAGAACGCTGTGATAATTGAAAGCTGGGAATAAATAAAAAAAGATGGGATAGGGAGTTTGACAGGAGATATGTCTTACAGTGAATTAAAGGTAGAAAATGGAGGTGGATAAGAGAAGGAAATTAAAATAAATTCAAAAAAACCTTTAGTTTCAGGCAATTCTTTAATCAGATAACAAATTGAAATAGTTGAGGGAACGATAAATCTTGAAGAAAAAAAATTTTTTAATTAAAAAAAATTAAAAAATATACAAGGGTATAAAAGACCAAACATCAATTATTTCCTGAATTTAAAAAATAAAAATTAAGAAAAAAAATTTAAAAGGCATACATATAAGGGTAAGGTGATGAAAGAGAAGACAAAATTGATAATCTAAAAAATAAAAAAAATATTTCAAAAAAAAATTTCAAAAAATTTTTCAAAAATTTTTTAGAATTTTTTTCGAGCCTAAAATTTTCAAAAATTTTCAAAAAATTTCCAAAAATTTTTTGAAATTTTTTCGAGCCTAAAAAAATTTCCAAAAATTTTTTAAAATTTTTTCGAGCCTAAAAAATTTCTAAAAAATTTCAAAAAATTTTTAGAATTTTTTCGCCTAAGAAATTTCAAAAAAATTTTGAAAATTTTCAAAAATTTTCAAAAAATTTTCAAAAATTTCAAAAAAAATTTTTTCGACCCTAAAAAATTTCCAAAAAAAATTCCCAAAAAAAACCGTGTTAGTCATAAAAACAATAGATTGCACAAGTGAACGAAATCTTTGGGGAACAAGTTCTGAAGTGATAAAAAATGCTATTGGGCCAAGAGCAGCTCCATAAGTAATTCCATAAGCTATTAAGGAGAAAACACAGCCGTATTTGAATTGGGGGTTGACGAAGAAAATTGATTCTTTAAATTATTTAAAAAATTTATTTTAAGGCCTAAAAATTTTTTTTTAAATTTCTAAAAATTTTCAAAATTTCAAAAAAAATTTTTTTTAACCCCCAAAAATTTTTAAAAATTTTCGAATTAAAAAATCCGCAAAAAAATTTTTTAAAAATTTTTTCGAGCACTTAAGTTTCCGGAAACTTAATAAAATAAGTGTAAACTTAAGTTTTCCGGAAAGATTAAATTAATGCTAACTCGAGTTTCCGGAAGTAAACAAAGTAAAATGTTCCCGGAAACATTTTGAGGATTTTCTTGGAAAATTTAAAAAAAAATATTTTTTTTTTGATTTTTCGAATTCAAAAAAATTTTTTAAAAATTTTTTTGAAATTTTTCCGAGCCTAAAAATTTTCAAAAAAAATTTCTAATTATTTTTTAAATTCAAAATAATTTAAATTAATTTACTTTGACTAGTCATTCTATCAAATAAAATATAAGAACATAAACACAATGTATTTGCAATCCCACACCATATTAACATTGGACGACGACCAAACCTTTTTTAAATTAAAGTTAAAAATAAATATAAAAATTATCTTAATTTAAGCCTAGTTAATTTCAACTTTAGTTAGTAGATTTCCGGAAACTAGAGAAAAAATATATTCCCAGAAACATTAAAATAGCGTAAACTTAAGTTTCCAGAAGTATAACAAGTTTCCAGAAATTTTAATACCTATTTACTGCTAAAATATGTTTCCGGAAAATAAAATAGTGTAGACTTAAGTTTCCGGAAACATTAATTAAAATAATAAAAACAAGTTTTCCGGAAGTAAAAATGTTTCCGGAAGCTTAATGAAATAAATAACAAACTTAAGTTTCCGGATAATTTAATATTTAATGTAAAAATACATAAGTTTCCGGAAACTTGAAAACTTAAGTTTTCCGGAAACACTAATAAAAATAATATAAACAAGCTTTCCGGAAGTAAAAATGTTTCCGGAAATTTATTAAATAAATAGTATAAACTTAAGTTTCCGGATAGTTTAATATTTAATGTGAAAATAAGCTTTCCGGAAAAATAAAAACTTAAGTTTCCATAATTTAATTAAAATAATTTATAACTTTTCAACACTACAAGTCCCAATAACTGAAGCAACAAAATTCGCGCAAATAAAAGCAAATGAGGAATACTGTAAAATAAATTTAAATTTAATTTATTTAAAAATAAATTAAAATTAACTTGACTAGCATTAGCATCAAAATGGGCTTCTAATAAATCTGTAGATATGTAAATTATTGGCCAAATACCAACTAAGATTGTTTAAAAATTAGGAAAAAAACAGGCTAAATTTACTTTAAAATTGAAAAAAATTTCGAAAATTTTTTTAAAAAATCTCAGAAATTCAAAAAAGTTTCCAAAGAAATTTCAAAAAATTTTCGGAAAAAAATTCAAAAATTTTTGGCTCTACTCCAGTTTATGCGTCCAATCGACTTTTATGCGTCCAATGAAAGTTTATGCGTCCAATAAAAAGAAAATTGGATTTTTCTTGGTATTGCAAAGTTGGGGTATGGTTCCACAACATTTCTTCATGTTCTGTCGAGAAATCGACAAAGAAAGGGGAAAAATAATAAAAATAAAAAATAAATAAAATTAAATTAAAAATTAAATTTTTTGTAAAAAATATAGAAATTTATATTTTTATCTTAAAATTAAATCTATAATAAATTTCTATATTGCCACACACATTTAAATAACCACTTTTTTAATCTAATAATTTTATCTCTTTAAATTTCTAATAATTTTTATGTTTATTCATTCATTCTGTTTTTTCCTTTCCAATTTTATATATATCGTCAATAACTTGTGGAATTAAATAAATAAATAAATAAATATTAAATTAATTGAGTTTTTTACTTGTTTGAGTTTAAAGTCTTCAAATTCGCCTAGTCTCAATCGACAAGCTCATAGTTGGATTCGTATCGACCCTCTTTTATTTATAGGCAGTTTCCCGACCTGTTTATCAATAAAAATGGTGCCACGACCCGGGACCGCCTAAAGTTCAGTCAACATCACCAAATCGGCAAAAAAATCTTTTTGCCTACTAAATCGTCTAAATAAAATTTTAAATCGTCAAATTTCTTGTTCTAAATCTTCTTACTTCTTTCAACCTTTCAAAAATGTCTCGAATACTTCGTCAGGAGCTCGGTGCAGCAGTCTCGTCACTTGTAGAACGTCTAAAAAATGCCGATTCATACATCGACAAAATCAAATCGAAACCCACAGCAGAGGAGGAGCAGGAACTCCTAATTTCAGTCGAGATGGAACTTGTACATCTCGCCCAGAGAACCGAGCAGCTTCAGACACTTATTCGTCACTACAATCAGTATATGGAAAGTTTAAGTGAAGCCAAGCAAGATGAGGAAGAAAAATTTCTGATCAACTATTTAACTTTCGACGAAAAATCTGACAAAAGCGAGTTTCCCAACCGCTGGCCAATTACTAGTTTGTTAAACCGAGCACAAGAGGCAATAAATCGGCTAAAAGCGTATCGAATTATGCGTCAAATGACGTCAGAAAATAATAGCGACAATTCACATAGAGCGGCAAGTGAGCAAGGATACGCCAACATCAACGAATCCCAGCGGACGCACATTATTCAGCCAAATCCAGAAAGGCGTCAGTTATATTCAGATGAAGAAGAAGAAAGGGAATGGTCACAACAGCGTCGAAACCTGAGACAAAATAGTGACCGCGACGTTTATGAACCACACGTACAATCCGTCTATACACCGTGGAATGCCCTTAAAGTTGATAGTGTTCGTCTACCTACATTTGGTGGCGATATCAGAGAGTGGAGAACCTTTTGGGCATCCTTTGAACATGCAGTAGATCGTCAACCATATCCTCTCTTCCAAAAACACCTTTTGCTACTACAGAACCTCAGAGAAGGATCGGCGGCGCGCGAAGCTATTAGCGGATACCCTCCGTCCGACACGAATTATAACATCGTCAAAGAGATTCTAAAAGATAAATATGGAAATGATGATCAGTTAAGCGACCAGTTAGAAGCGCAACTTCTAAAAATGACGCCTATTCGAAATAATCTTCGTGAATTATCGCAATTTCAGAAGGAGGTGGAACGAATTTGTTTACAATTGGAGAGTTTAGGTGGCCAAAATCAGCGTTTTTTGTGCAACATTATTAAGTCAAAACTCCCTCATGGAGTCCTCCAACAGCTCGTCACAGAAGAACTTCATTCTAAAAGAAAGTGGGACGATAAAGCGCTTCGAAAGGCTTTAATAGATATCGTCAAAATACGCCAAACGACGGAGGAATGTATGACTTCATTTCAAAGTGAACCAAGACGAGAGCAAATGCGGGACCAAGTTAATAGTTCAGGATCATACAGGACTGAAAGGATGCCAATACGACAAGATACGCGACAAACACCACGTCCAATAGAGCAAACCAGAGCCTTTCCTGTATTTAGCGCCAATAATCGAGATAACAATCAAAACTCGTTTTGTTCGCTTTGTTCCAACAATGGTCACAAACCAAGCCAGTGTCTAAAATATCCTACTCCTCAAGAACGGAAAGCACGGTTAGAAGAGCAAAAAAGATGTTTAAAATGCTTACTGCAGAGTCACTCGACGGAACAATGTCCACGGTCGTCCTCTTGCAGAAATTGTGGAAGTTTAGACCATCATTTCATTATTTGTTCTAAAGTTAATGCCCATCTCCAGCCAATTAATCAGTCTATACAAATTCGACAAACAAGAAATTTAAGGCAACCCGATCAAAACCCCCGTCAAAATTCATTTCAAAATCGACAAAATAACAATTTCAGACCAAAATTAACTGGTGCAAACGCGACGACACTAAACAATCACAAACCAGTAACGACCCTGAGTGTCATTAATGAAGAGTCTGAAGAAAAGGAGCAGGTAATAAATGAAGATGTCGACAATACGTCTAATTCGTCTAGTTCAGTTACATATTTTAATGCCGATCTAATAAAAAATGAGAATAAAACACATCTAATGACTCTAAACATCCAAGTCTCGTGTTTGGGAGGTCCTAAAGAAGGAATTCCGGCTATGGTTTTCTTTGATTCGGGCAGCCAAACCAGTTATATCACCAAAGAATTAGTTGAGCAACTTCAACCGCCAAAACTCTCGGAAGAGATGCTTCGTATACACACCTTCGCAAATCAAAATCCAAAAACAATACGATCACTTCTCGTCTCCGTCCAGTTAAAACGTCAAGATAATAAATGGGAGCCAATCCAATTGAATACAATTAACGAAATATCGTCTAAAATGGAGTCTTACCAATTTACAGGTAAACATGATCAAATAGAACCAGTTACAGGCACGCCTTCTATTCTAATCGGCATACGAGAATTTTGGAATTTTGTTACGGGTTTACGTCAAATCGGCCCTAAACTTTATAAGATACAAACAATATTTGGTGATGTGTTGGGTGGTGAATCGTGCCTTGGAAGGTCCAATTATTCCTCAACATTTATGTCTATTAACGGCAAAAAATCCGACTATAACAATGATATGGAGAATTTCTGGGCATTAGAAACTATTGGAATAAAAGAAAATCCTGAAGAAAAGGATGATGACACGGCTATGCGTCTATTTAAACAATCTATTCGTCAAAAACCGAATGGCACTTATACTGTACGTCTCCCATGGAGAGAGCCTCGACCAGTCATAAACTCAAATTGGGCAATGGCGTACAGTCGTCTTCAGGCTAATATCCGGCGTCTATCCTCCTCACCAGAACTTCTTCAGAAGTACGACAAAAATTTGCGAGATCAAGAATCCAAAGGCATAATAGAAGAAACTGGAAGAGACGAACAAGAATTTTTCATGCCACATCACGCCGTTATTAATCCTAAAAAATTGCGAATCGTCTTAGACGCGAGTGCACATCCAAAAGGAGCGTCAAGTCTAAATCAAGCGTTGTATCGCGGACCTGTGCTTCTACCTACGCTAGTTGGAATGTTAATTCGATGGAGAAGCTGCCTTATTCCCATCTTATCTGACGTCCAAGCCGCCTTCCATACAATCGAAAAGTTGCCTGAGGACCGTCAATTCTGCAAAATTCTTTGGCTCCGAGACGTCACTAAACCCATATCGTCAAATAATCTGGTCATCAAGAGATATACGAAAATGGTCTTTGGCGTAATTTCATCTCCTTTCGTGCTGGCTGCCGTACTTCTTCATCATTATGACAAATTTGATAGTGATTTAGCAAAAGAAATGGCAAAAAACACTTACGTCGATAACATCCTATTTCAGTGCCAAAACGAGGAAGAAGCCCTTGCAAAGATCAAAGAAGCTAAAGAAATATTCAAACAAGCGGCCATGAATTTGCGGGAATTTCTGAGTCATCGGCCCACAATTATGGAACAAATCCCGGAGGAAGATCGTCTAGATAAAGCAAAAGCACAGGTACTGGGAATAAAATGGGAGATATCTAACGACTCTTTAACACTCAAATTCCCAAAAGAAGACGACAGTGTCATCAGTCGTCGCTCAGTTCTCAGTGCGCTAGCGAGTATTTACGACCCTCTTGGACTTATTAACTCGTGCCTACTGTCGACAAAATTATTCTTTCAACGATTATGGGACGGCGATCGAACATGGGATCAGCCAGTTAATCTTGAGGAGCAGCAAGAATGGCAAAATATTCGTCAAACTTGGAAGGACCAAACCATCTCTATTCCTCGCCTAATCATACTTAATGAGTTTGAAGGGTGCCAAATTCACGTATTTAGTGATGCGTCGGAAAGTGCATATGCAACTTGCGTCTATTTACGTACGTCAAAAGATTTGTGTGTCAATTCATCGTTAATCTTCGCAAGGAATCGGCTGCGCCCAAAAAACGCTAAATCGAGTCTGACTGTTCCGAGAATGGAATTGCTTGGGGCTCTCATTGCCGTTCGAGCTAAAATTCACGTACAAAACGAACTTCATAGAAAAATCGACGCCGTCCATTTTTGGCTCGATTCTCGAATTGTTTTAGCCTGGATTCAATCAACAGACCCCAAACCTCAGTTTGAACAGCGCCGACTTACAGAAATTCGTAAAGGAGCAAACGGAATATTTCATTTTGTTAGGACAGACCAAAATTCGGCCGACATCGCCACTCGTGGATCAACGCCTTCTGAACTCCAAAATTCGTCTCTTTGGTGGAACGGTCCTCACTGGCTATCACGTCCAGAAAACGAATGGCCCGACGAACTAGCATTTTGCGTCAAAAGTCAAGACAATGAGAGTAATATAGACACCGTCAATACTAACACCTTCTCAAATAATAATAAAGAAACTAACCAACCTGAACCGCCAATAATTGATCCATCACGTTTTAGTTCAATTTTCACTCTTCTGAGGGTTATAATCTGGATTATGCGTTTTATTGGAAAATTGCGACCTAAAATTTTAAATACCAGTACGACAAATTTCTCACGAGTTGGACCTATCACAGTGGATGATTATAGAGCAGCTAGAATCTTTATTATCAAATTGGAGCAAAAACGTCTTTTAGAAAATTATTCGACACATCCAATGGCTATAAACCAAGATGGACTTTTATGTCTCAAAACACGCGTTACTATGGCCACTAGCTAAAATTGTGAAGTTAAATGGTTCGACAAATGAAATACGCAGTGTTGATCTTTTGACCGGGGATGGAAAAATTATAACTCGTCCAATCAGCAGATTATGCCCATTAGAAACAGAAATCGAGAAGTCGTCAAACGAACATACTAAAGAAACTAGAGAAACAGACAAAAAGAAAGAAAGTTTAATAGACACAACGAGTAACGCCAAAACAGCTCGCACACATAAAATGGTCTTGAGAAATCAAACCCACCCAATTAAAATTAACTCGACTACTACACTGATGTCACTCATGTTTTTAGTTTTATTTAGCCTTCCGGTATTAAGTACAAACACACTTTGGTATCGATGTGGACAATTCGACTATTCATGTCTTATCGGCCTTTCGTCAATTATTACCGCACTTTCCGTCTACAGATTCGAGTGTGAAAGTTGTGAATTGCAATGTTCAAATAGAGGTGTTGTCGTCAAATCGCCTATAGAAGTTCAAAAAACGGCAGTATGCTGCATGAACAACTGTATAGACCATTCCAATTTAAAAGAATACACATACGAAGTTGCCCATGAAATTCTTGTTAACGACTATACATGTGAAGCGTGGTTCTGGGCCAACTCTCAAAACAGCATCAGCAAGAAAATAGAATGTCCTGCAGTCAATGAATGTGATCTGTTTGATTGTTACTTTTGTCTCGAGCAGCTAGTTAATCCAACTTGTAATCCTAGATGGGCAGCCTTCTTACTACTCGTGTCAATTTTCATTTTGAGTAGCCTAGTTGGAATACTTCTAACAACAATCCGTTCTTTACATACTATCGTCTACACCTTAACTTTAATTTTGAAAATGCCATTTCAACTAATACGTTGGATACTCGGCAAAAAATGGACGAATATTGAAGTAAAACGACGACTACATCGCACTGAGTTAAATATTAGAGAAAGAATGAGAAATATAAACCGCCAAAGACGACAATTTCGATATCGTCTAGCAAATGTCATGTTGGGAGCGATGACAGGCATATTGATAGTAAGCCCCACATCGTCAGTCATATCGATAACTACTCAAACAGAAAGTTGTTTAAGAGGAACCAAAGGCCTTACATGTACTATCAACAGCGCAACCACACTTACTTTATTACCAGCCGGCCAGACTAATACGTTACTTTTGCGGGATGAGCATGGACTCACTTTGGGTACTCTAACAATGCGTCTATCATCTTTAAAAATGGCATGTCACCAGGAATCAATCGCGTGGTTACGTTCATACCGCGTTGAACCGACTGCTGTCAAAAGGTGCCCTCGAGCCGGCTCCTGCTTCAACGACCATTGCGAGAATGTTCGCCCAAATAGTTACGTCAAGGAACTACTAGTCGGCAGAGAATTACCTGGTAACACATTCTGTATTCCGTCAACGAGTTTTTGGGGCAACAGTTGTGGACTGCCTTCATCAGCTTGCCTCTACTACAGATATTTTGCGCGGCCAACAAGTTCAAATGTTTATGAAGTATTTACATGCCCAAGCTGGAGCCCAGAAATAGATGTGGAACTCACGATAGAAACCAACGGGGGGCGTCGTCAAATGAAATCTATCAAATTACACCCGGGCATCACATCGGCCTCGGGGAACATCTCCATTACGCCGTTGGCTATATCTCTTCCACCCATGCCCTTACTCGGGTCGACATTCGTCACTAACGGACAAGCCGTCTCAATCGTCAATCGTCTACCGATGGATTTACACTGTGGAACCGAAGAAGCAGCTCGATCTCTTAATTGTTCACTCGATTTAGAAGCGTGCAAGGAATGTTTCCCTAACCATAGTGACGGGACAGTGGAATGTAATTGCCGCGATGTAGACTTGGACGCGATGATGGAAATTCCGGAAACTCGACTTCCAATCACCAAGGCAAAAGTGTAGCTCGAGAATAATGGACCAACGATTTCAGCGACTTACGTATACGCACCTGTGCAAATACATCTCCAAATGAAAGGGTTAGCCCTCCACCTTCAATTACGCGACTCAAAGTGTTTTATTGAGGAGGCTCGACTTCATGGATGTTATCGTTGTGGAGTGGGGGCTCAGATAACCTATAAATGCCGCTCCGACTATGCAAATCCCTTAGCTACTGTCAAGTGTGACAAATGGCACAATTGGCAAAGAAACTATCCCCTTCGGCTATTCGGACGTCAATACTTTATGCACCGTTGATTGCCCTGCAGGATTGACAAAATTCGTCTTAAACGGCACTTTGTACTATATTCCTCTCAGAAAGCAATGGGGACATCAAATGTATCGTTCAGAACAAATCATCAACGAACCGGAGACACTCAGCTTTTGGCCAAGTTTAGGATTCGACATTTGGGTACTATCCAAACTTCTTCAAGGTGGACCAATATTTCTTGGCATAATATCGTCAATTGGACTTGCCTTAATCGCCGTCTATCTCTTTATGCGCCTATCGCCAATATTTCGAGTTTACCGACAAATAGCTAGAACAATCACCATCCTAGCAACCTTAGCGCGAGTTCAATCGTTAACGACAATAAAGTACGCATCCATCGACAAACCCGAACCGTTTTCGTCAAACCCGAACCAATTTGGATGGAATCTCCTTGGGATTGTCCTTGTGTCGACCAGTATTATAATTTTAACGCTTCGATTTATCTATTTACTTACGCCAAAGCCCTTTCGGCCCTTCTATAGACAAAAACGCCAAAAACATCCTGCGCCGATACTACCCGTCATTCCATTTATAATTATTGCACTTTCAGTGTGGCCGGCCGGATGTCCTTTCCAGGAAAAGAAAAAATTCCAACGACTAACTAGGCCACCCACATTTTGTACAAGTGAGCGACAAAACTATGATATCACCCTAATCACAGCAAAGAGAAAAATTCCAATCAACTATCAGTATGTTCAATCAGAATTCCATCACTTTTACGAAAATAAATTTAATTTCAACACGCCCACATTTTTAAATATAAATTCAACTGCAAAATCAATCATTATTAATTCATTTAAAATTTTTAATAAAATGTTTACTGGAGGTTTTGGTACCCCGCGTCGAACTAGAATGATACAGAGACAATTTCGCACCCCCTCTCAGTCCCCACCTAAAATATCGCAATTCAATACCGAGCGTCTAGATTTACACCTGGCTCGTATATATGGAGATAATTGGTTCCATACAATCGAAACCATCGACAAAATTAATGAATATTTGAGAAAAATGGAAATCCAGGACACTCACAATTGTACGACCATCGTTGAATGGGATTATATCACTTATCAGCCAGCGAAAAGTTTGTTAGTTCATCCAGGGGAGTCATTGGTATCTCATTGGTGTAAAAAAGGGCGCCCCATCAAAGAAGTGCACTTACCAGTATTGCGTCAAAGCGGGGGAATCATTGGAACGTCAAAATGTTCCCGACAAAAGCAGCGTTATGGGTTCATTCCTTGGCGCATGGGACAATTCCATCATACTTACTTTCCCCTTCAAAACTTGGAAGTGGTTCTCCACCGTCATCAATCCCCGAAAATTCAATCACCTGAACGTCCAATATCGCATAATCCCTCCCCTGAACGTTCATCTACGCCAATAAAAGAAATTTCCCCAATTAAGCTTAACATTTCGACTGCGCCAGATAAAGCTCTCGACAACTTGTTGCAGGCGAGAGATGCGTTGGATCGGGCGATTGCTCTCTTAAGTCAGCAGCCGTCGACTTCGCGCATCAATTAAATTTTTCCCACATTTATTCTTTTGTAAATATTCTTTCCTTGTTCATTCTTTTCTTCCATTCTTTATTCATAATATAATTTCATTACTTTACAGATTTTAAAAAAGTTCTCTATTAAATTTATTATGTCACGTCGAGCAACTATTAAAGCACCAGAGAGAGGAGAGTCGACTGCGACTTCCGAATCTTCCATTCCTAAATTAAGAAGCCTTGCTATTGTGGCACCAACCTTGCACAAACCGTTTTCAAATTGTTCCTACTACCCTGACCGTGACCGTCGATCCCCAATTCGTCATGACCGCCAACGCCGAACACCTCGTCGCACCATCCACCATCATCGTCGAACGCCACGCAGCCCTGAATACGCTTCCGCTTCTAAACACCATCGTCAGAAAACTCCAAAACCCCCACCGCCGCCGTCACGACCCCCATCTCCTTTGCCTCCACCACCTCCTCCACCCGAACTCCCCCCAATCAAATCACCAATTAAAATTGATGCCGAGCTTTGGACAGCCATCCCAGAAAAAACCAGGGCCATCATAAAACAATTGGAAAAGAATTTGCAGCAAGTGAACGCAAATATGATTGGCCTGGTAGCGATAAACACTTTAGAGGGTTTGGCGTCGAATCCAACAGCCCAGCAATACCTTGAACAGCTAGTCCAAAAAATTTCAGCATTACAACCTACCACTAAACAATTAGAAGAATTTCTCCCTCACCAGAAGGATGACGGCAACACGACTAAACTATTCAGGGAGGCGTTTGGCTTGAATTTGAAACTCAAGTCGGCTGGTGGCGGGAGTGTCGAGAAATCGACAAAGAAAGGGGAAAAATAATAAAAATAAAAAATAAATTAAATTAAAAATTAAATTTTTTGTAAAAAATATAGAAATTTATATTTTTATCTTAAAATTAAATCTATAATAAATTTCTATATTGCCACACACATTTAAATAACCACTTTTTTAATCTAATAATTTTATCTCTTTAAATTTCTAATAATTTTTATGTTTATTCATTCATTCTGTTTTTTCCTTTCCAATTTTATATATATCGTCAATAACTTGTGGAATTAAATAAATAAATATTAAATTAATTGAGTTTTTTACTTGTTTGAGTTTAAAGTCTTCAAATTCGCCTAGTCTCAATCGACAAGCTCATAGTTGGATTCGTATCGACCCTCTTTTATTTATAGGCAGTTTCCCGACCTGTTTATCAATATGTTCGGGACCTACACCCACTGGGTCTGGGACCATTCCTTACCCTATCCCTCGAAATTTTTTAAAGTTACAGCCAATTTTTTAAAATTTCAGAAAAACAATTATAACTTTCAGAAATTTCGAGGGGTCGGGTAAGGAACGGTCCCAGACCCAGTGGACGTAGGTCCCAAACATGAAGAAATGGTTTGGAGCCATACCCCAACTTTGCAATACCAAGAAAAATCCAGTTTTCTTTTTATTGGACGCATAAACTTTCATAGGACGCATAAAAGTCGATTGGACGCATAAACTGGAGTAGAGCCAATTTTTTTTTGAATTTTAGAAAATTTTCAAAAAATTTTCAAAAAATTTTCGAAAAATTTTTTTTAAATTTTCTGAAATTTTTAAAAAATTCCAACCCCTCATTAAAATTAAATTTAATAAATTCACCAATAATTTGTAAAGACAACGTCCCAATAATAAACGCTTTCCGTAAATGTGGTTGTTTTAATATTTGAATTAAAGCTTTAATTAAAGATATATTATGGTGTCCTCCCCCTTCCTTCCTTTTATGTCCACAAGTGTCAGCTTCTTTTAATATTTCATTTATAGCCATTTGGTGATTGTCTGGTTGTTTTCCTAGTAAATTTAAAAAATTTCCGGAAAACTTTAGATTATTAGGTATTTTTCCGGAAACTTAAGTTTGTTATTTCTTTTATTAAGTTTCCGGAAACATTTTTACTTCCGGAAATCTGGTTTCTATTATTTAAATTAGTGTTTCCGGAAACTTAATTTTTTAGGTTTTCCGGAAACTTAAGTTTATTAAGGTATTTTAAAAAATTTCCGGAAACAAGTTTCTTCCGGAAAACGTGTTTCTTTTATTTTAATTAGTGTTTCCGGAAATTTAAGTTTTTAAGTTTTCCGGAAACTTATTTTCTATAAAAATATTAAACTATCCGGAAACTTAAGTTTATACTATTTATTTTATTAGGTTTCCGGAAAACTTTTTTACTTCCGAAAAACGTGTTTCTATTATTATTTGTTTTTCCGGAAACTTAAGTTTATATTAGTAATTTTAATATATTTCCGGAAAACTTAAGTTTTTAAGTTTTCCGGAAACTTATTTATTATAAAAATATTAAACTATCCGGAAACTTAAGTTTATACATATTACTTATTTAATAAATTTCCGTAAACTTGTTTTTATTATTTTAATTAAAATTTCCGGAAACTAGAGTTTATTGGGTATTTTAATAAATTTCCGGAAAACTTATTTTTCCGGAAATTTATTCCTTTTTTCCGGGAACTTAAATTTATATTAATTTAATTAAGTTCCGGAAACTTAAGTTTCAAAGATTTTCTTTCATTATCTCAGCAACAAATTTTCTCCTTTTTTGGAGTTATTTAAAAATTAAAAATTCAATATATATTTTAAATAGTTGACAAAAAAAATTTTTTAACTCGAAATCTAACCTTGATAAAATTCCAAAGACTTAATTGCCGCTTTTCTATCATTTCGATTTAATAATAAAAATTTTGGAGATTCACTTAGCGGGAGAACAATGAAAATAGACAAAATGCCAGGAATGGCTCCAAAACCTAAAAATAAAAAATTTTTCAAAAAAATAAAATTTTTCAAAAATTTTAAAATTTTTTTTTTAAAAAATTCAAAAAAATACCAACAAGAGCCAACAAATTTCTCCCCAACATTAAATCCATTCCCATACCCATTCCAATTACACTAACAGCAATGTAGGAAACTTTGGAAATACTTTTAAAATTTGATTCAATTTTAAAATAAACCTTCACTCAAAAAGCTACATGTTCCTCTCAATTGTGTTGGTGTTGTTTCCTTAAAAAACATCACGTACGCATTTATCATATATAACAGGTCCCGCCTAGTAAGGGTCTTAAATATTCGTCGACAGGGGGGTCAACCCAAAAGACTTACACCCAGAAGACCTCTCCCAAAAGACCTACTGGCACAAAAGACCTAAAACTTTTGAAAGGGAATATCTAAAGATTTGGAGGGATTAAGGGAATATCGATTGCTTTAGTTGATTGAAGGGGATAGAGATCTCTATAGAGAATCTCTATAAAATACAGATCGGCTACTTATCTTCGTAGAGCTGGATATTTATCCTCCATAACCCCTCTAAATCCCTTGATGAATCCCTCGATTTCTCGTTTTTTAAAAAATTTACTTGAATAAAAAGAATTAGAGACCCAAAAGAAAGCCCAGAGCCGACAGCAGCAAAAATTCTACCAAAAATTAACAGTTCGGGAATTTCCAGAAAAATGGCTAAAAACATCCAATTAAATTAAAAAATAAAATTAAATAACCAGCTATAGTAATTAAAGTTCCAAGTAAAGAAATACAATTGGCTAGACATAGACTGTCTGGAAAAGTACAAAAAATATAAATTTTAAAAATTATTTTTTGCCATTACAATGTACTTTCTTTTCGATGAGAAAGGGAAAAAAATTTTATTATGAAATATGAACTTAATTTTACTTTAAGATTTTATCATTTTTGGCTACTTAGTAGTAAACAAAATTAATAATTTTAAACTAAAATTTTTAAATTAAATTTTTTAAAATTAAATTTAAAATTTATTTTATGATGAAACTTGATAGTCTATTAATAATTTTAATCTTCAACGCGATATTTTGGAGTTTAATTAATTCTGTTAAAAATAATAAAGATAAAAATGAGTTAACTAGAGTTGGGGAAACCTCAAAGGATAACGAGGAGGCTGAATCATCGGTTAATGCTCAGATTCAAATGTTAAAACCAAAACCTAAAATTACAAAAAAGGGCACAACAAATGATAAAAAAGAAGAAAAAAGGTTGAATCAAAGGGAATATATGAGAATGTGGCGTCAAAACAACAAAGAAAAGACGACAGAATATTTTCAAGAATACCGCTCAAACAATAAAGAAAAAATACTAGAATATTTTCGAGAATATCGTGAAAATAATAAAGAAAAACTGACAGAATCTGGTCGAAACTACTACAGAAATAATAAAGAAAAGAAGCGAGAAGCTAATCGAAAATACCGAGAAAATAATAAGGAAAAATTGAAAGAATACCATCAAAATAACAAAGAAAAGAAGCGAGAAGCTAATCGAAAATACCGAGAAAATAATAAGGAAAAATTGAAAGAATACCATCAAAATAACAAAGAAAAGAAGCGAGAAGCTAATCAAAAATACCGAGAAAAAAGGAAAAATAAAAAAGCAAATTTACAAAATGTTGATCCAATAGTAGGAAATGTTCATTCCGATAATGGAGGAGGAAATGATTCTCAAGAAGAAAATCTTTCTGATCAAGGGGAGGAAGAAGGGGACAAAGACGAAACAGAAACTTATATGGATGAACAAAATCAGACTGTGGTAGAAGAGCCAAACAAAATTCATGAGAATTGCACGAATCAGATAGATTTGAATGAGAAATATTATCCTTTTGATTTGAACGAGAAACCTGAAAACGAAGATGTTATTAAAGACTAATTTTATAATAAAGAAAAGATTTAAAATATTCAGAACAAATTAAAGAGATGTAAAATTTAATAAATTTGTAGTAAATAAAATTTATTCAAAGTTCAAATCGCCATATCATTCAATAGAGCAAGCAAAACTAAATATAGTAAATCTCCTAATTTAAGCCTTTCCGTACCTTTTGGAAAGCTGAAATATTTTTCCGGTTTTAGATGAGTTTGGTTCGTTATTAATTTGTGTATTTTCGTTATTATTTTGTTCGTTATTATTTTATTATACTGTGGAGCGGCATGATTTTAACACAATCCGAATGTGCGGTATAAAGTTAAATTAACAACGGCCGGAATAAGATGAAAGCGGCAAATATTTCATCCATTTGTTTGAGAATTGTAGTGTGTGTGACTTATATACTTGTTAATTATGCCTTTAACATTTTTACTTCTCTATCTGGAATCTCTTGATAACGATTTAAGTTGTCCTTTATTTTTAAAAAAATACTATTACAAAAATCATTCTCTCAACACGTCACCAATTATCCAAGTCTGGGGTAAAACTCCTCCATCGTTGTTTTTACGTTTTATAAAAAGCATCTCATCTATTTCAACAATAGTATCATCTCCTCCTTAAAAAATTACAGAAGTAGGCTAAGCGCATACGAATAAAACGCATACGAATAAAAGTAATTTACAAACCAAAAAAAATTGAAACGGACTTTCCTCTGAATGGGAAAATATGTGTATTGTATTATGAAAAAAATTTTTTTCACATGTCTATTACAAGAATAAAAAATTAAGTTGAAAAAAATTCTCTCAAAGAGCAATCTCTCAAAGTATAAGAGATTTTTTTCGTAATTTTTACTTTTTATTTTCGTAATTCGGAATTTTTTCCGGTATCTTCGTAACCATAATTCGTAACCCAAAAAACGCCGTAATTCGTAATTACGATGGAACTCGCACGAAATATTTATTATGGACCACAGATTTTTTCTCGTAATGCACTTTATTTTTGCTGGGAAAATCATTTTTAATTACGAAACATACATAAATATGTCTACTATTTGCACTTATGTATATTATTTAAATTCAATTATAAATTAAAATTTGTAATTTTTGGTTAATAAAATAATTTAATAATAAAAGTTTTAAATTTAGGATGAAACTTATTAGTATTTTAATGATTATTATATTAAATGCGATATTATGGAATCTGATTGATTCCGTCAAAAATAATAAGGATAAAAACAAGTTGACCCATGTTGAGGAAACCTCAAAGGATTTAGCTAATGATACGATGTTTAACGATAGGGTAGAATCATCGGCGGATCTACAAATTCAAAAATATAAAGAAGTGTTAAAAATAAAATCTAAAATTACAAAGGAGACAACTATAGGTATCGAAGAAAAAAAGCTTAAGAAAAATGAGAATATGAAAAGTAACTGGGAAAATAAAAAGGAAAAGAAGCGAGAAAGGGACCGAAAATATTATCAAAAAAATAAGGAAAAGAAGCGAGAAAGAGACCGAAAATACCGTCAAAATAATAAAGAAAAGAGGCGAGAAATTGACCGAAAATACTACCAAAATAACAAAGAAAAGAAGCGAGAATGGGACCGAAAAACCGTGAAAAAAGGAAAAATAAAAAGGCAGATTTACAAGGTGTTCATTCTGATAATGGGAAAACTTCTTTTGTTAATACACAGAATGTCGATTTTGGAAATAAAGGTAAATTGCCAATCGTTTACGAAGATAGCATTCAGCATGACGAAGAAAATCTTTCTAATCAAGAGGAAAGACAATGTAACAAAGACGAAACTGTAAACTATGTGGATGAGCAAAATCAACCTGTAGTAGAAGAGCCAAACAGAATTCCTGAGAATTGCATGAAACAGATAGATTTGAATGAGAAATATTATCCGTTTGATCTGAACGAGGAACTTGAGAACGAAGATATTTTTTAAAAGGACCAATTTTATGATAAAGAAAAGCTGTTAAAATATTCACAATAAATTAAAAAAATGTAAAATTTAATAAATTTGTAGTAAATAAAATCGTTTTCCAATTCTAAACCGCAATATCATTTAACTGAGCCAGCAAAGCCAAATATATTAAATCTCTAATAGAAGCCTATCCGGTACTTTTTGGATGTGCCGCCCTCATCCATAGTTTGAGGCTCATTTATTTGTTCTTCATGCCAATCATTTACCTCAAGAAATGTATAAGTAGAATTTCATTGCTTACCCAAATATAATCAAAAATCTATTATGTTTTAAGATGTCTTAGGACTAACAGTATTTTCCCGGCAGTTTTCTACTCTCGGTCGGGAATGATTCTACAACGGTTCACATCTCTTATTCTTTGTTAGAGAATTTGAGACCACATTTGTGGAAAACTTTGGGAAAACCAGAAAAAGATGTGTATAAAGGGCAAATAAACAAAAAACAGACAGATTTAAAAAAAAAAACAACAACAGATTTTTTCTCGTAATGCACTTTATTTTCGCTGGGAAAATTATATTTTATTACGAAACATAAATATGTTTACTATTTTCACCTATGTAGTATTTAAATTTTTTTCCTCCATTAAAATTTATAATTTTTGGTTAATAAAATATTTTTAATAAATTTTTAAAATTAATTTACGATGAAATTTATTAGAATTTTAATAATTTTAATCGTTAATGCGATATTTTGGAGTTCAATTAATTCTGTTAAGAATAATAAAGATAAAAAGGAGTTGACTAGAGTTGAGGAAATCTCTAAGGATTTAACTAATAATAAGGTGTTTAACGATGGGTTAAAATCATCGATCGATCCCCAAATTCAACTGTTAAAACCAAAATCTAAAATTGCGAATAAGGGCATAACTATAAGTAACGAAGAAAAAAAGTTTGAGAAAAATGAGTATATGAAAAGTTACTGGCGAAAAAATAAGGAAAAAAGGCGAGAATTTGATAGAAAATACTACCAAAAAAATAAGGAGAAGAAGCGAGAATATGATCGAAAATACCGTCAAAATAATAAAGAAAAGAAGCGAGAAAGGGAACGAAAATACTACCAAAATAACAAAGAAAAGAAGCTAGAAAGGGACCGAAAATACCGAGAAAGAGGAAAAAATAAACTAGCAAGTCTGCAAAATGTTCATTCTGATAATGGAGAAACTTCCTTAGCTAATAAACAGAATGATAAATTTGGAAATAAAGGTAAATTGCCAATCGTTTATGAAGAGAACATTCATCAAGAAGAAGAAAATCGTTCTAATCAAGAAGAGAAAGAATGTAACAAAGACGAGACTGAAACTAATGTGGATGAGCAAAATCAAACTGTGGTAGAAGAACCAAATAAAATTCCCGAGAATTGCATGAATCAGATAGATTTGAATGAATATCCGTTTGATTTTAACGAGGAACCTGAGGATGAAGACAAAGACAAAGCTTATATGGATGAGCAAAACGAAACTGTGGTAGAAAAGCTAAATAAAATTCCTGAGAATTACATGAATCAGATAGATTTGAATGAGAAATATTATCCGTTTGATCTGAACGAGAAGCCTGAGAACGAAGATGAGGATGTGTGTTAAAAAGACTAATTTTATAATAAAGAAAAGACAACGTTTGTTAAAAAGAAATAAATTTGAAGAAAGAAATAATGTTAAAATTAAAGAATTTTAAAACTTTAGACAACTTTGTATAAAATTTCGAGTACTGATCAGAAATTTTTTTTCTTTGCCCTAAGATGCGGTGTGTCTAATTTGCCAAGTATTTTTCGACCATCGGCTTGGAATGAGTAATTTTTAATTCCTCCATCATGTTTTTACTGATCTATTCGAATCATTGATTAACGAATTAAGCTAGTCAAACATATATTGTTGCAAAAATCATTTACTCGAAAACTTTCACCAAATATCCAAGTCTGGCGTAAAACTCTCACTGTGTTGTCGACTCATCTATTTCAACAATAGTAATATTCTTCCTTAAACAGTTCCTCAAATATTTCTTCCAGTGTTAACGACTATTTATTTTCAATTTGCGTTCAAAAGAAACAATAGAAGACATCCTGTAAATTCTGCCAGACGAAACAAACAATGGTTACATGGCGAAATCCAACTGCTTTTGGATGGGTTTTGCTTCTTGCCTTATTTGAATTTTTTAAATTTTTTATATGTGTATGTAGTGTGGTTAATGTGTTTAATGTCTAACACTTTATTAATATAACCCTTCATTACTAAAAAAGAGATTATTTTCTGTTAAAAAGATTTTTTGGTAGATATATTCTGTTTAGAATGCTCATGTTAGTAAGAGTTTTTAGGGAAACAAGAAAGAGTTGTCTACATATAAAAGTACAAACAAACAAAAACAGACAGATTTCAAAAAACACCACATGTTTTTTCCCCGTAATGTACTTTAATTTCCGTGAGAAAATTATATTTTATTATGAAACATACAGATATTTGCACTTATGTATTATTTAAATTCGATTCTACATTAAAATGTGTAATTTTTATTTAATAATAAAATTAATAGTTTAATAATAAAATTTTTAAATTTAGGATGAAAATTATTAATATTTTAATAATTATTATCTTGAATGCGATATTTTGGAGTTTAATTAATTCTGTTAAAAATAATAAAGAGAAAAAGGAGTTGACTAGAGTTGAGGAGACTTCAAAGAATTCTACCCCATTTAATGATGGGGTAGAATCATCGGCGGATCCTCAAATTAAAGAATATGAAAAAACGGTAAAACCGAAATCCAAAATTGCAAAGGGCACAACTATAGGTATCGAAGGAAAAAAGTTTAAGAAAAATGAGAATATAAAAGATTACTTTCAAAATAAAAAGGAAAAAAAGCGAGAATATGATCGAGAATACTACCAAAATAATAAAGAAAAGAGGAAAGAAACTGAACGAAAATACTACCAAAAAAATAGAGAAAAGAAGCGAGAAAGGAACCAAAAATACTACCAAAATAACAAAGAAAAGAAGCGAGAAAGGCAACGAAAATACCGAGAAAGAAGGAAAAATAAAAAGGCAGATTTACAAAATGATCATTCTGATAATGGGGAAACTTCTTTTGTTAATACACAGAATGTCGATTTTGGAAATAAAGGTAAATTGCCAATCGTTTATGAAGAGAACATTCGGTCTGAAGAAGAAAATCATTTTAACCAAGAGGAGGAAGAATGTAACAAAGACGAAACTGAAAACTATGTGGAAGAGCAGAATCAATCTGTGGTAGAAGAGGCAAAGATGAATCAGATAGATTTGAATGAGAAATATTATCAGTTTGATCTGAACGAGGAACCTGAGGACATAGATGAAGATGTTTGCTAAAAAGAAATAAATTTGAAGAAAGAAATAATGTTAAAATTAAAGAATTGTAAAACTTTAGACAACTTTGTATAAAATTTCGAGTACTGATCAGAAATTAAATTTTCTTTTATGCCCTAAGAGCGGTATGTCTAATTTGCCAAACATTTCTCGACCATCGGCCTGGAATGAGTAGGCTGTGGCCGACATTTCTTTCATTTGTTTTAGATAGTTGCAGTGTGCGTGACTTAAATAATTTTTAATTGCTCCATCATGTTTTTGCTTATCTATCCGAACCAATGATTAACGAATTAAGCTAGGCGCTTTCGAAAACAAAATCATTTACTCGACACTATTAACTAACTACACAAGTCTGGGGTAAAACCCCACAATGATTTTTCCTGTGTTTTGTGACAGGTAAGTGGTTGAAATGAGAATACAAACCTTTATTAACACAAAACAGGATTATTCTATGCTAAAACGATTTTTCGGTAGCATATATTTTGGGTTCCAGAAAGCGATAATGCTTTCGTGGACCTTCACCCTGACTTATAAAGTCAAGGTAAAGGTCCACGAAAGCATTGGCGTGGTTTACGTATTTTATATTGGAGGGGGGGGGGGGGGGGCATGCGGACATGTCCTTAGAAAAAACAGAAAAGAGACTTGTCTATAAAAGTGCAAACACACAAACAGAGATGATTTGATCTTTTCTGGGTTATTATCCTCTTCCCAGGCTTAATCATCTGAACAAAAAAATTTCCCAATTACTTTCCTTTCATCGACAAAATTATATTTTATTAAGAAATATATATTTTTACTTATGTATTATTTAATTCTTTAACATTAAAATTTATGGCGTAGTGACAGAAGACCCACAGACAGAAGACCCAAGGACAGAAGAACCACAGACAAAAGACCCACAGACAGAAGACCCACAAGGACAGAATACCCACAGACAAAAGACCCACAAGAAAATTTTTTTAACTAAAACTGTAAAAGAAATTTTTTGAAATTACTGAAAAAGATTACCAATTTCTCAAGGCACAAAATATAAATTTTAAAATATAAAAAAATTTATTATAAAGATCATTTAATTAGAAAGTGATTTGAAAAGTCGGGTGATTAATTGGGATATGTAGGAATATCGTGGGATATAGAGAATATAGGGGTAAAATCTCGAATCTACAGATAACTATTCTTATCCGTGAATTGTGTATAACTGAAACTAGGAGAAGGAAATTAACAGCAAATCGGGTATGTCTAGGAATTACAAGGGATGTAAACTTTTAAGCTTTTACCACTAATCCGCTTTTATCCACCGATATCCCTCCATGTTACTAAGAAATATATGTAATTTCTACTATCCCAAAGATCCCCTTATCCTTGCATATCTCCAATTCCCTTGATCGCTTCTAATCCTTCTATATCCCTCTATGTGGACTTAACTGACATTCGCTATAATCCAGTTAATCCTAAATACCCCTTGCTTCTAAATACCCCTTTGATCTACCTTTCCCTTTCACCGTCACAGACAAGAATTTTGGAAATTTTGAAAGGCCAAGAAGCCAGTTTTCTACCTTTTTAGCGACACAGATGCGAATTCTAATAATTTTGGAAGGCCAATTAGCTATTTTTATACTTTATTATATCTAAACCTGATCGGATCCAGATTTTTTGACACGACATGGACCGGATTTTCGGATAAAAATCCTGATAATCTGGGAAAGCAAGATCCCTCTTCGTTAAACAACCTCTCCGGTAATTTGACAAAATTCTCATCATTGGAACAACTTCACCTTTGTTGCAACATTCCCTATTGTTAAAATAACATGCCCGTGGTCGGAACAAACTACCCTGTCATTGAAACATCGTCCCACACTTTTGGAACAACCCTCCAGATTGTTGGAATTGAAACAACTTTTCCGTTGTTGGATCAACCCCTTATTGTGAAAAACAAATAGAACTAACAAAATCCCTCGCGCCAAAATTTATGCACAATAAAAGTGAAACAAAAAATATTTGTGGGTCTTTTGTCTGTGGGTATTCTGTCCTTGTGGGTCTTCTGTCTGTGGGTCTTTTGTCTGTGGGTCTTCTGTCCTTGGGTCTTCTGTCTGTGGGTCTTCTGCGTCGACACGAAAATTTATATTTTTGGTTAATTAATAGTGAATAAACTAATATCTTAAACTTGTCTATAAAAGGACAAACAAGCAAAAAACAGAGACTTAAAAATATTTTATTATAAATTAATATAAAAATATAAAAATATTATATTTTTATTAATATAAAAATACTTAAAAATATTTAAAAATATTTTATTTTTGGTTAATAAAATATTTTTAAAAATTTTAAATTTAGGATGAACCCTATTAGAATTTTAATAATTCTAATATTCAATGCGATATTATGGAGTTCGATTAATTCTGTTAAAAATAATAAAGATCAAAAGGAGTTGCCAAGAGTTGAGGAGACCTCAAAGGGTTTGACTAATAATAAGATGTTTGATGAAGGGGCAGAATCATTGGTCGATCCCCAAATTCCACTGTTCAAACCAAAATCTAAAATTTCAAAGGAGACAACTATGGGTAATGAAGAAAAAAAGTTAAAGAGAAGAGTGTATATGAAAAGATACAGGCAAAATAATAACGAAAAAATGCGAGAGCTAGGTCGAAAATACTACCAAAACAACAAAGAAAAGATTCTAGAAAGTGTCCGAAAATACTGCCAGAAAAATAAAGAAAAAAGGCGAGAAACTGAACGAAAATACTTCCAAAAAAATAAGGAAAAGAAGCGAGAAAAGAATCGAAAATACCGAGAAAGAAGGAAAAATAAACTAGCAAGTTCACAAAATGTTTATTCTGATAATGGAGAAACTTCTTTAGCTAATAAACAGAATGATGATTTTAGAAATAAAGGTAAAATGCCAATCGTTTATGAAGATAATATCCAGTATGAAGAAGAAAATCGTTCTAATCAAGAGAAGGAAGAATGTAACAAAGGCGAGACTGAAAACTATGTAGATGAGCAAAATCAAAAGCTGGTAGAAGAGCCAAAGAAAATTCGTGAAGATTGCATGAATCAGATAGATTTGAATGAATATCCGTTTGATTTGAACGAGGAACCTGAGGATGAAGACAAAGACGAAGCTTATATGGATGAGCAAAACCAAACTGTGATAGAAGAGCCAAATAAAATTCCCGAGAATTGCATGAATCAGATAGATTTGAATGAGAAATATTATCCTTTTGATTTGAACGAGAAACCTGAGAACGAAGTTGAAGATAGTTGTTAAGAAAGAGATATATTTGAAAAAACCCGATTAAAAAAAAATTTTCAAAGACCGATTAAAAAATAATTTTATAATTTTAAACAACTTTGTAGTAAACAGTATAAAATTTCAAGCATAAAATTTCAAGTTTCGCGTCTTATGAAAAGCGACCCATTTCAAAAATATTATATCGATCCTTAAAAACAGGAATCTTACAGAAAATAAGAATGTATTAATGCGAGGTTTGCTGATGTTTCCAGCATATACACCTCGAATAATCAGTCAACGACTGTATTATGATCTATTTTCAATTCTCGTTCACTAAATGTATAGAAGACGTTAATACTTTTCATTAATTCTTCACAATTTGAGAAAATATTCCAAGTTGCAAAGCTACTATAAAGCCATTATTTCCTCACTCCACTAAACATTTAACTTAAAAGTTCACTTGTCTATAAAAGGGCAAACAAACAAAAACAGACAGACAAACACTTCTCGATTATATAATAAGATGACATATGATGATGACATGTCGGCAAAAAATTTTCCGCAATGTAATAATGACCTTTCTATGAGAAAATTATATTATATTACGCCCCTTAATGGGAAAAGTATGTGTATTGTATTATGAAAAAAATTTTTCACATGTCTATTACAAGAATAAAAAATTAATTTGAAAAAAATTCTCTCAAAGAGAAATCTCTCAAAGTACAAGAGATTTTTTCGTAATTTTTATTTTTTATTTTCGTAATTCGGAATTTTTTCCGGTATCTTCGTAACCATAATTCGTAACCCAAAAAATTCTTAACCCTCATACGAAATATTTATTACGGAATAGTTTGCCCTATGTCATATTATTTAAATTCAATATTAAAGGAAAATTTATCATTTTTGAATAATTAGTAGACATAAAATTAATATTTAAAATTATTTTTTAAATAAATTAATTTATAATGAAACTTGATTGTCTATTAATAATTTTAATCTTCAATGCGATATTATGGAGTTTAATTAATTCTTTTAAAAATAATAAAGATAAAAATGAGTTAACTAGAGTTGAGGAGACCTCAAAAAATTTAACTAAAATGTTTAACGATGAGGCAGAATCTTCGGTTCAAAAATCTGAAGGGGTATTAAAACCAATTGAAAATAAAGGCAAAAAAATAATCAGTAAAGAAAGGAGGAGGGAAATTAGCCGAAAGTACTACCAAAATAATAAGGAAAAAATTCGAGAAAGAAAACGCATTTACCATCAAAATAATTGGGAAAAGAAGCGAGATTATGATCAAAAATACTATCAAAATAATAAGAAAAAGATTAATGAGAAAAGGCTAGAATATAACCGAAATTACATAGAAAATAATAAGGAAAAGAAGAGCGAATGGAATCGAAAATATCGAGAAAAAATGCAAAATAAACAAGCAGGGTTAGAAAGTGTTTATTTTAAGGAAAGAAATGTTCATTCTGATAATAAAGAAGGAACTTCTTTTGAAAATTCACAGAATGAGGATTTTGGAAATAAAGGTAAATTGCCAATTGTTTACGAAGGGAACATACATTTTGAAGGAAATCCTTCTTATCAAAAGGAAGAAAGTAAAGACGAAACAGAAACTTGTGTGGATGAGCAAAACCAAACTGTGGTAGAAGAGCCAAATAAAATTCCTGAGAATTGCATGAATCAGATAGATTTGAATGAGTATCCTTTTGATTTGAACGAGAAACCTGAGGACGAAGATGAAGATGTTTGTTAAGAAAGAGATATATTTGAAAAACTTTAGACAACTTTGTATAAACTTTCAATCATTCCTATCAGAATTTCATTTTTCATTACCTTCTATCAAGTCTGTATGGGTTTCGCTTTTGGGTATTTTCTCAAATTTCTTAAAAATCTATCAGACTGCACTATCATTTCAATGATAAATATATTGCTTGTTAATACAAAATATAAATATAATTTACACTATTTTCATTTACATATATTAATTGTTTAAATACAATATTAAATGCACTTTCCTTTAATTGTACATGCACTTTTTATTTTTTATTATAAAGCGTAAAACAATTTTCCCAATGTGTTTTTTTCATCTATATTGCTTATTTAAATTCAATAAATTTAATTATCTTGGTTAATTAGTAATACATAAAATAATATTTTAAATAAATTTTTAAAAATTAATTTATGATGAAACTTGATAGTATTTTAATAATTCTAATCGTCAATGCGATATTTTGGAGTTTAATTCTGGTAAAACTAATAAGGATCAGAATTTGTCAAATAGAGTTTCAAAGCTAGTACAGAGCCCTTATTTCCTCACTCCACTAATCATTTCACTTAAAAGTCCACTTGTCTATAAAAGGACAAACAAACAAAAAACAGACAAATTTGAAAAAAACACCACATATTTTTTCCCGTAATGCACTTTATTTTCGCTGGGAAAATTATATTTTATTACGAAACATAAATATGTTTACTATTTTCACCTATGCATTATTTAAGTTCAATTCTACATTAAAATTTATAATTTTTAGTTAATAAAATATTTAAAATAAAAATTTTTAATTTAGGATGAAACCTATTATTATTATAATAATTATCACATTCAATGCGATATTTTGGAGTTTAATTAATTCTGTTAAAAATAATAAGGAGAAAAACGAGTCAACTAGAGTTGAGGAGACCTCAAAGGATTTAAATAAAATATTTAACGATGAGGCAGAACCATCGGTTGATTCTCAAATTCAAAAAGATAAAGAAACGGTAAAACCAGAAATTACAAAAAATGACAGTAATAGAAAAGAATATATGAAAATTTACCGGAAAAATAATAAAGAAAAGAGGCGAGAATACATTCGAGATCACTACCAAAAAACTAAAGAAAAAATGAGAGAAAGTGCGCGTAATTACTACCAAAATAACAAAGAAAAGAGGCGAGAATGGGATCGAAAATACCGTTTAAACAATAAGGAAAAGAGACGAGAACTTAATCGAAATTACTATCAAAATAATAAAGAGAAGGAGCTAGAACGGAATCGGAAATATCGAGAAAGTAGGAAAAATAAAAAGGCAGATTTACAAAATGTTCATTCTGAAGGAAGCAACGATCCTTCTGATAATAATGAAGGAACTTCTTTTGTTCGGAATGATTTTAGAGATAAAGGTAAATTGCCAATCGTTTACGAAGAGGGAATTCAGCATGAAGAAAGAAATCATTTTAACCTAGAGGAGCAAGAATATGGAGAAACAGAAACCAATTTGGATGAGCAAAATCAAACCGTAGTTGAAGAGACAAACATGAATCAGATAGATTTGAATGAGAAATATTATCCTTTTGACCTGAACAAGAAACCTGAGGGCGAAGATGAGGATTTTTATTAAAAAAGAAATATTTTTGAAAAAAATAACACTTTTAAATTATTCAGAGTAGATTAAAAATTGTAAACATTAAACAACATTGTATAAACTTTCGAGCATTTCTATCACAATTTTACGTTTCAATTATATACTAAGTTGAGTTGTGGTGTGCATTTTGCTTCAAAAGAAATATTTTTGAAAAAAATAACACTTTTAAATTATTCAGAGTAAATTGCCAATCGTTTATGAAGAGGACATTCGGTCTGAAGAAGAAAATCATTATAACCAAGAGGAGGAAGAATGTAGCGAAACAGAAACTAATTTGGATGAGCAAAATCAATCTGAGATTGAAGAGGCAAATATGAATCAGATAGATTTAAATGAATATCCTTTTGATCTAAACAAGAAACCTGAGATCAAATATAAAAATTCTTTTGATTTAAATGAGAAACCTTGGGACGAAGATGAGAACGATTTATAAAAAATATATTTTTAAAAAATG
Source organism: Meloidogyne enterolobii (assembly GCA_963681835.1). Classification (NCBI taxonomy): domain Eukaryota; kingdom Metazoa; phylum Nematoda; class Chromadorea; order Rhabditida; family Meloidogynidae; genus Meloidogyne; species Meloidogyne enterolobii. The sequence continues at coordinate 4,229,507 of CAVMJV010000004.1, read as the reverse complement.
TTAAAATATTATAGTAGATTAGAGATTTGTAAAACTTTAAAACTTTAAAAACTTTGTATAAAATTTCGATCATTTCTGATTTTCTGTTATGCCATAAGGTGCTTTTATATATAAATTTACCTATATGATTTGGCTGCGACCGACAATTCAGTTACTTGTTTGGGGTATGCGGGTATATGTGACTTAAATATTTGTTAATTGCTGATTTAATTTTATTTTATAGAAATTTATTTCTTTTGATTTCTTCTGTCAATTTAAACAATCGAATCGACATGTCGAATACACTTTAGTTTTCTGTTGATTTTTCTCTGATTAAGAAATGGAATATTTTGTAGTTTGTATATTTATTATAGTACAATAATCTAAAGGCTTGCACTTTGTCACCCCCTCCTCATTAATAAAAAAATTAAAACACAAAAAAGGATGAAAAAATTTCAAAATACCCTTTACTCTCACTATAGCTGTTTCTTTAGAGAATATCGTCCCACAACTAGAATACGCGTCCATGGAAGTATATGCGTCCCAAGAATATTATAAGCATCCCAAAAATAATTAAGAAAACAGTAGAAAAACAATCTTAGGAAAAACACTACTTGCCTAGGACATTAAAATACGATTGGTCAGAAAATGTATATAATAAAATTTTGTTTATAGTTGTCATTAACGTTTTTCTGATCTAACGGAACCTAAAGATTTAAGGATTTAAGCTAATTACAAAGCCCTCATTTCCTCACTCCAATAATTATTTTACTTAAAAGTCCACTTGTTTATAAAAGGACAATTAAAAAAGAGATGAAAAAAACACCACAGATTTTTCCCCATAATGTACTTTATTTTCGCTGGGAAAATTATATTTTATTAAGAAACATATGTTTACTATTTTCACCTATGTATTATTTAAGTTCAATTCTACATTAAAATTTATAACTTTTGGTTAATAAAATATTTTAAATAAAATTTTTAAATTTAGAATGCAACTTTTTAGTATTTTAATAATTATTATATTAAATGGGCTATTATGGAATTTGATTGATTCTGTTAAAAATAATAAGGAGAAAAACGAGTTAACTCGAGTTAAGGAGACCTCAAAGGATTTATCTATTAACGATGATGCAGAACCATCTATCAATTCTCAAATTCGAGGATATGAAAAAAATGACAAAGAAAAGAAGCGAGAACGGAATCGAAATTACTATTCAAAAAATAAAGAAAAGATGCGTGAATACATTCGAAATTACTACCAAAAATCTAAAGAAAAAATAAGAGAAAGTGCGCGTAATTACTACAAAAATAACAAAGAAAAGAGGCTAGAATGGGATCGAAAATACCGTCTAAACAATAAGGAAAAGAGACGAGAAACTAATCGAAATTACTATCAAAATAATAAAGAAAAGGAGCGAGAACGGAATCGAAAATACCGAGAAAAGATGAAAAATAAAAAAGAAAACTTAAAAAATGTTGATCCACAAGTAGGGAATGTTCATTCTGATAATAATGAAGGAAGTTCTTTTGTTCGGAATGATTTTAGAGATAAAGGTAAATTGCCAATCGTTTATGAAGAGGGCATTCAGCATGAAGAAGGAAATCTTTTGAACCAAGAGGAGGAAGAATGTAGCGAAAAAGAAACCAATTTGGATGAGCAAAATCAATCGGTGGTTGAAGAGGCAAACATGAATCAGATAAATTTAAATGTGTATCCTTTTGACCTGAACAAGAAACCTGAGGGCGAAGATGAGGATTTTTATTAAAAAAGAAATATATTTGAAAAAAATAACACTTTTAAATTATTCAGAGTAGATTAAAAATTGTAAACATTAAACAACTCGGTATAAACTTTCGAGCATTCCTATCAGAATTTTACGTTTCAATTATTTCCTAAGTTGCCGTGTGTCTTAGACGTTCGGATGCATTTTGCTTCACCCGAGTCTGTATGGGTTCCGCTTTGGGCCTTTCTTCAAAACTTCATAAAAAATTATCACACTGAACTTTCATTTCAATGATTGTTTCAATAGCGGGAATGCACGTGAATGAAGTTTGTGTGGCGCATTCTTTTTTTAGATTTTTATTTAATCTTTTCCCTCGAATACACTTTAGAATTACCTGTTTATTTTTCTCTAATTAAGAAATGGAATATTTTGTCCTTACTAATGTCGACGGAAGTGCAATTTTGTAATGCACTTTCGTCTCAGTGAGAAAACTACATGTAACGTGTTATGAAATAAAATTACACAATGTATTTAGACAATATAATAGACTTGTCGAATACACTTTAGAATTGTCTGTTGATTTTTCTCTGATTATGAAATGGAATAATTTGTAGTTTGTATATTTATTATAGTACAATAATCTAAAGGCTTGCACTTTGTCACCTTCCGCCCTCCTCTTTGATAAAAAAATTAAAACAAAAAAAAGCACGACAAAATTTCATAATACTCTTTACTCTCACCTATCGTCTCACACCTAGAATACGCGTCCATGGGAGTATATGCGTCCCAAGAATATTATAAGTGTCCCAAGAATAGTATAAAAAACAGAAAAACAATCTTCTGAAAAACAATATTTGCCTAGCACTTATTAAAATATGATTAGTAAGATAATGTATAGAATAAAATTTTGTTTATAGTTGTCATTAATTTTTACTGAACTAACGGAACCCAGAGATTTAAGGATTTAAGCTAAGTACAAGGCCTTCATTTCCTCACTCTAATCATTCTAATTAAAAGTCCACTTGTCTATAAAAGGACAAACAAAAATTTGTAAAAAACACCACAGATTTTTTTCCCGTAATGTACTTTTTATTTTCACTGAGAAAATTATATTTTATTACGAAACAAAAATATGTATGTCTACTATTTCACTATGTATTATTTAAATTCAATTCTACATTAAAATTTATAATTTTTGGTTAATAAAATATTTTAAATAAATTTTTAAATTCAGGATGAAACCTATTAGTATTTTATTAATTATTATATTAAATGCGGTATTATGGAATTTAATTAATTCTGTTAAAAATAATAAAGAGAAAAATGAGTTAATTCGAGTTAAGGAAACCTCAAAGGAATTAACTATCAATGATGAGGCAGAATCATCGGTTCAAAAATCTGAAGGGAAGTTAAAACCGATTGCAAATAAAGGCACAAGAATAAGAAATAAAGGAAAAAAGCGAGACTATGACCGAATCTACTACCAAAATAATAGAGAAAAAATTTTAGAAAGTAGACGAATTTACCAGCAGAATAATAAGGAAAAGTCGCTAGATTATATTCGAAAATACCGTCATAAAAATAAAGAAAAGTTCAAAGAATATGAAAGAATATACCGGGAAAATAATAGAGAAAAGAGGAGAGAAGCTAATCGAAAATACCGAGAAAAACTCAAAAATAAAAAAGGAAACTTAAAAAATCTTGATCCGAAAATAGGAAATATTCATTCTAATTATGCTGGAGACACTCCTTTTGTTAATACACAAAATAATGATGTTAGAAATAAAGGTAAATTGCCTATTGTTTACGAAGAGAGCATTCAGCATGAAGTAGAAAATCTTTCTAATCAAGAAGAGGAAGAATGTAACAAAGACGAAACTGAAAACTATGTGGATGAGCAAAATCAACTAGTAGAAGAGCACATTCGTGAAAATTACATGAATCAGATAGATTTAAATGAGAAATATTATCCTCTTGACCTGAACAAGAAACCTGAGGGCAATGATGAGGATTTTTATTAAAAAAGAAATATATTTGTTTAAAATAACGCTTTTAAATTGTTCAGAGTAGATTAAAAATTGTAAACATTAAACAACACCCGAGTCTGTATGGGTTCCGCTTTGGGCCTTTCTGAAAATATTATCACACTGCACTTTCATTTCAATGATTGTTTCGTTTGGGGGAGTGCACGTGAATAAAGTTTGATAGTCATTTACTTGTTTGACATATGTGTGACTTAAATATTTGTCGAATACACTTTTGAATCGCCTGTTTATTTTTCTCTAATTAAGAAATAATATTTTGTCCTTACTAATGTCTACGGAAGTGCAATTTTGTAATGCACCTCCGTCTCAATGAGAAAAGTACATGTAATTTGTTATGAAATAAAATTACACAATGTATTTTCCCTTTATATTGCTTACTTTAGTCAATATTACATTTAAATTTAATATTTTTTATTAACTCAAAGTAAATAAAATTAATATTTTAAATAAATTTTTAAAATTAATTTATGATGAAACTTGATAGAATATTAATAATTTTAATTGTCAATGCGATATTTTGGAGTTTAATTAATTCTGTTAAAAATAATAAAGATAAAAATGAGTTAAGTAGAGTTGGAGAAACCTCAAAGGATTTAACTAAAATGTTTAACGATGAGGCAGAATCATCGGTTAATGCTCAAATTCAAAAATATAAAGAAACGGTAAAACCAAAAATTAGAAAAAATGGCAGTAATAGAAAGGAATATCTGAAAATATATTGGCAAAATAATAAGGAAAAGAAGCGTGGATATGATCGAAAATACATCCAAAATAATGAAGAAAAAAGGCGAGAAACTGTCCGAAAGTACAACCAAAATAATAGAGAAAAGAAGCGAGAATATTATCGAAAATATAGAGAAAACAATAAAGAAAAGATTCGAGAAAATGAACGGAAATACCGACAAAATAATAAGGAAAAGAGACGAGAATGGAATCGAAAATATCGAGAAGATAATAAGGAAAAACTGGCAGAATACCGTCAAAACAATAAGGAAAAGAGGCGAGAATGTGATCGAAAATATCGAGAAAAACTGAAAAATAAAAAGGCAGATTTACAAAATATTCATTCAGATAATGGAGAAACTTCTTTTGCTAATACACAAAATGATGACGATTTTGGAAATAAAGGTAAATTGCCAATAGTTTACGAAGAGGGCATTCGGTCTGAAGAGGAAAGTCATTGTAACTATGATGAGGATGACTATGAAGAAACAGAAACTAATGTGGATGAGCAAAATCAAGCTGTGGTAGTAGTCCAAAAATCAAAAAATGCTTCCAAACAAAATCCAAAAATGCTTGTTTGTTCTGATAATAATGGGGAAGGAACTTCTAATCCAAAAAAAGATAATTTTAGAAATAAAGGTAAATTGCCAATAGTTTACGAAGATAGAATTCAGTCTGAAGAAGGAAATCTTATTTATCAAGAGGAGGAAAGAGAAACTAATATGGATGAGCAAAATCAAACGTTAGTAGAAGAGCCGAACAAAATTCCCGAGAATTGTACGAATTTGATTGATTTGAATAAGAAATATTGTCCCTTTGATCTGAACGAGAAACCTGAGGACGAAGATGAGGACGTTTATTAAGAAAGACGTAAATTAAGAAAGAAAAGATGTTAAAATTTGAGAGTAATTAATCTTTTATAAATTTAAACAACGTCGCAATAAAAAATATAAAATTGCCCTTTATGTTTGTCGCAAAATGCGACTTTTGTATTATATTTTTTGACCTTTTTTCCCTTGTCTTTTTGTGGAAATATTTTTATTTTTTAAATTTCTATTTTTAATCATGCGTAATCAAATACGCCTACTTCTTTCAAATTCTTCCCATTATTCATTGCACTTTGTATATTTTTGCTATTTTTTGTAAAACCCTCACATTTTTTCCTCTATTTAAACGTTAGTAATTTAGAGTTTGTTGTGTATGGGCGTCAGCCCTTAAAGTGTATACTATAAAAGCCAGCCATTAGTTAATTCGAGAGTCTCTTCACCTGTCCATTCTTCCTACCAACCTTCATTGTATTTCGTTCGTGTGATAATTTGTTATCGTCCTCTACGTAAGCGGGGTCGTAACAGAGTTTATCAAAGTATATCTTGTAAATTCTCAGAAATAAGAGTCTGTTTAGATTCTCAAGAGCTTTTCTAATTGTAATAGATTTTGTTTGAATAAAAGTTGTGTAACTTTTGATTTGTTTTATTTAAAATAAACAATTGAAATAAAAGTTAAAGTTTGATTTAAGTTTTCTAAGTTTAGAGTTCTTTGACTAAGAGTTTAGTGTGTTTCTATTTGAATTAAATCTGAGTTTTCTAGAGATTTCTAGAATTTATAAAGTTTGGATTGTATAAAAAGATTTAAATAAAGTATATTATTTGTGAAAATTTTTAAATAGGATTTAAGTTAAATTTTAACTTCAAAATTCTTTTAAAATATTGCGTAATATTTTAATTGTTGAATAAATTTGATTTTTAAAGAAATTGATTTTGAATAGAAAAGAAAAGAGTAAAAAGATTAAAAATAAAAAATATTGTTTATTCATTGGAATATTTTATTTGTTTTTGCGACAATATTTTCCCCTTTTTTGTTTAAAATAAATTAAAAATTACTTTTGCGTCCATAACGTTCTGTGAATAAAGGAGTTAAAATTGTGCCTGAAATTTTTTTATTTATTTTAAAATTATCCCATATCCCATATTTAATGTCCATAAAAAGATTATATTCCCTTATTAAAAATATTTTTGGTAATGTAATTTTTTGTTTCATGAACCACGGAAACGTCTAGTACCGTATATACCCAGAACTAAGGACCGTTAGATTCGTTTAACTAAAAAACATTGGTCTAAGTTTTCGTTTGTTTTTAGTGAAAACGAGCAAAAAAAATTTTTGTACCAAACAAATAGCCAATAAACCAAATATTGAGAAGCAAAGACCAATACCTCAAAAAATTTTTTTTTACTTTGAAAAAAAGGGAAAATAACCAAGTAAATTCCCATACAGTTAAAACACTTCCTCGCGCAATATAAGAATTATTAATGAATTCTCTGTGGAATAAATGAATAAAGGAGGAATTTTAAAGAAAATTTACCTAAACGAGTCTCCTATAAATTGAAAAAGAAATATTTTTGTGAATAATTTAAAATTTAAATACCAGCTGTGTTGGGATATGAAGAGGAATAGCCTTCCTAATAAAAAAAATAAATTTTGGGGTGAAAATATTTTTTGGGGATTTAATTAAAAATTTTTAGTGATAAGAAAAATTCGGAAATTAATTTTAAAAAATTTCAGAAATTTTTTTAAATACCAGAAAATTAGATAATGCAGCGACGGCAGCTATTAAACCAATAATTCTTGAAGGACTTCCTCTAAAATTAAAAAATTGAAGCTTGATATTGTATGTAAAGCCCAGCTGCTTTACCGGTTGCACCGGATGGTTCAGAGAATATTTTTTAAATTTGGAAAAAATATATGGATGATGATCCATCCAATAGACCTTGGTTGAGGAAAGGAATTCCGCACGATGATTTATTTTACTCAACATGAAAGAGGAAAAGCGGGAAGAGGGTATACTAGAAGAAGACTAGGACTCATCAAGCTCGATTACCTACGGCTACGGCATGCCTCAAAAATGTCAAACTAGCACTTTTTCCTCAATTTTTTCTAGGGACAAGTAAAGTGAAAGATTAACACAATTTTTAAAATTTTAATAAAATTTAATCAAAAATTTTATTCACCTTGGAGCAAGCATTATATGAAAATAAGGACAAAAACTGTCGATTACTCACTTCCTCAATAAGTGATCAATACAAAATATTTTTAAAAGTCAATTTTAAATATTTTAAGGTCTTGATCTTTAAATTTGTAAACTTTTAGCTTTAGAAAAACTAAAAAAATGTAAAGAAGACAAACAGTAAAAGTGTTAGGAAACGAAAAGGATTTAAAGAAATATTTCGGTTACTTTAAAGAATAAGTAAACAAACCAAGCTTAAAAAGCTTATTACAAATAAATTAATAATTATATCTATAGGTCGGATAGACGAAATCTCGAAGAAAAATCAGTAAAAGTTTGGGTTAGACCACCTTTCTTTTCTCGTTTCGCTGACCATTTTGAGCTTTTTTGTTGATCTATAATGTTACATATATAGTAATATTTGAAAAAGCTTCTCAAGCTATGTGAATGATGAATGATACCTAGATCGGTTAGGTGCTTATGAATAGAAGGCTGAACTGAAAGCTGAATTGTAACTAATAAACTTTTTGTGTCGCTGCAAGGGAGTAAATTTCGATCAGCCTAAAGATTTGAATGATATAATTTGGCAAAAAGAGAATAGCTGCAAATGAAATTAGGAAAAAGCAGAGATGGGGGGGGGGGGTATGAAACAAACTAGTACCCAGAAATCCCTATCAATGGGATTTTTCTAGGTGTCTCGTACCAGACTCTCGGTCCGATATCTATTAATAAGCTGATAAAAGAGAAATAAAAAGGAATTTTTTAAAATGTATTAAAACCAAAAAAAACATTGAAAAAGTTGAAAATAAACAAGGAATGATGAAAAATTAACAAATAATCTCCTTTCTGTAGGGTGCAAGAGAATAAAGTTGATAAAATCAATAGTTATGCTGTTAAAAAATGGAAATAATTGTCAAACACGTGTACCATAAACTAATTTTATGCAAATTCCTGGACTAAAGATCGAAGTTTTGTTTTGTTTTTGTATTTAAAACAACTCGCAAAATAAAAAAACTATTTTGGCATTATGTTTTATTAAATGACTTTTTATCCCATAATTTATTAATATTGAAATAGTGTGTAAAATGAAGAGAGACAAGAGAAAATTACACCAAATTCTTTGATTTCTACTTCTCTTCAAGGCTTTCTCAAGAGTTTAAATCATTTGACAAGGAACGTTTTAGGCGTTTTGGTGCAGTTAACTTGGCACAGTTTAAACTAGAGTACGTCCGAGTTGAGCGAGTTCGAATTTACTCGACTCGACCGCTCGGGTTTTTGCGTCATTACTCGGACTCGGGATCATAATACTCGGCATTACTCGTACTCGGAAACTTCTTACTCGACTGACTCGGTTAAAACCGAGTATTTTTATGCCACTTGGATGCTGATAACCGCATTACTGCCAACAAATGCCCAATACCCAGCACTGATGATGAATAGTTTTCAGTAAATTATTGTTTTTATTAAAATTATTTTAGAATACTGTTTTATAAAAATTACTCGATTTACTCGTACTCGGACTAAAAAGTTTGTTATGTCCGAGGGTTGTACGAAAGTCGACGTGCAATGATTAACAGTTTATCTAAAGAGAAATAACAATGTGTAGGCGAACGGATAGAGTTGGAACAGACGAAGGAGATCAGGGTCTAGCCGGGCTAGTATAATCCAATTAGATTGACGCTTACAGTAGCTTTTATAGTAGTGTCGCCACTACACAACAAAGTTGAACTCGTATTCGAACTCGGACTCGGCATTACTCGAACTCGGTCTTTTCCTAATTACTCGGTACTCGACGTACACTAGTTTAAACCCTTAAAAAATTTTTTAATTTATCGCAATGCACTTTCTTTCAAAAGAGAAATGTACTTTATATTTTTATTATGAAATGTAAAATAATTTTCCCAATGTACTTTCACCTATATTGCTTAATTAAATTAAATCAAATTAAAATATATCATTCTTGGTTAATTTTAATGATATAAAATTTTATTTTAAATTAATTTTTAAAATTAATTAATGAGGAAACTTGATAGTATTCTAATAATTTTAATCTTCAATGCGATATTTTGGATTTTAATTAATTCTGTTAAAAATAATAAAGAGAAAAATGAGTTAAGTAGAATTGGGGAAACCTCAAAGGATAACGATGGAGCCGAATCATCGGTTAATCCTCAGATTCAAAACAATGAAAAAATGTTAAAACCAAAACCTAAAATTACAAAGGGCACAACAAAAGATAATCAAGAAGAAAAAAAGTTTAATAAAAGTGAATATATGAAAATTTACCGTCAAAACAATAAAGAAAAATTAAAAGAATCTGATCGAAAATACCGGGAAAATAATAAGGAAAAAAGAAAAGAAGTTGACCGAAATTATTACAAAAATAACAAAGAAAAAAAGCAAGAATATTGCCAAAAATACCGAGAAAATAATAAAGAAAAGATTCGAGAATATGGCCGAAATTATTACCAAAACAATAAAGAAAACAGTAAAGAATATGAACGAAAATACCGTCTAATTGCAGGTAATAAAGAAAAGAAGAAAGAATATCATAGAAATTATCGAGAAAATAATAGAGAAAAGAAGCGAGAATCTGATCGAAAATACCGAGAAAAAAAGAAAAATAAAAAAGCAAATTTACAAGATCCAAGAAATGTTCATTCTGACAATAATGGTGAAGGAACTTCTTTTGCTAATACACACAACGATGATGTTAGAAATAAAGGTAAATTGCCAATCGTTTATGAAGAGGTCATTCAGCATGAAGAAGGAAATCTTTTTAGCGAAGAGGATGAAGAATGTGAAGAAACAGAAACTAATGTGGATGAGCAAAATCAATCGGTGGTTGAAGAGGCAAACATGAATCAGATAGATTTAAATGAGAAATATTATCCGTTTGATCTGAACAAGAAACCTGAGGATAACGATGAGGACGTTTGTTAAAAAGAAATAAATTTGAAGAAAGAAATAATGTTAAAATTAAAGAATTGTAAAACTTTAGTCAACATTGTATAAAATTTCGAGCATTCCTATTTTCTGTTATGCCCTAAGTGCGTTGTCTAAAAATCTGCCGTAATGATTCGGCTGTGGATAGCATCAGAGTTGCGTCGTAATTGAAAATTTTTTTAATCGTAATTCGTAATTTAAAAAATTTTTCATAATCGTAATTCGTAATTTAAAAAATGCCGTAATTCGTAATTTATAGAAAAATATTTAAATTAATTTAAAAAATCAAATATTTATTAATAATAATTAATGCTTCTCCCATAATCCTTCCAAGTCCTCTTATTTCTCTGATATTACTTAACATGCCAATTAATTTTCTGATATCCCTCTTAATCCCATTAATCCTCCGATATCTCTTCAATCAATCATGAGGATCTACACAAGATAAGCTACATATTTTTCTACCACCGACCGAGGATGTGTTGTCTGCGGCCGCCGTTTCATTTACTTGTTTGAGCTATGTAGGTATATGTGTGACTTAAATATTTGTTAATTGCTGACTAATTTTATTTTAAAGAAATTTATTTCTGTTGATGTTTTATGTCAATTTTCAATGTTTTAAAAAATAGAATCGACTTGTAAAACTTGTAAAATCACTTAAAATTCTTTGTTTTCTACTTCATAGCTTTCTCAAGATGGCTTTCTCAAGACATACTTAGAATCATTAGACATAAACGTTTCAGGCGTTTTGGCACAGTCTACTTGGCAGTTTAGACCTAAAATTTTTCTTTAATTTATCGCAATGCACTTTCCTTTAAGTGAGACATGTACTTTGTATTTTTATTATGAAATGTAAAATAATTTTCCCAATGTATTTTTAACATCTTTATTGCTTAATTAAATTCAATCAATTAAAATTTATCATTCTTGGTTAATTTTAATATAAAATTTTAATAATATAAAATTAATTAACGATGAAACTTGATAGTATTCTAATAATTCTAACATTCAACGCGATATTTTGGAGTTTAATTAATTCTGTTAAGAATAATAAAGAAAAAAATGAGTTAGCTAGAATTGGGAAAAACTCAAAGGATAACAATGGGGCTGAATCATCGGTTAATGCTCAAATTCAAATGTTAAAACCAACACCTAAAATTACAAAAAAGGGCACAAAAAAAGATAATAAAGAAAAGGGTAATAGAAGTGAATATATGAAAATTTACTATCAAAACAATAAAGAAAGAATACGAGAATACCAAGAAAATAATAAAGAAAAGAAGAGAGAATATGATCGAAAATATGTCCAAAATAATAGGGAAAGGAAGAAAGAATCTAGCAAAAATTATTACCAGAATAATAAAGAAAAGAAGCGGGAATCTGTCCGAAAATACCGAGAAAAAATATAAAATAAAAAAGAAAACTTAAAAAAGGTTGATTCAAAAGTAAGAGATATTCATTCTGATAATAATGAAGGAACTTCTTTCGTTCGGAATGATTTTAGAGATAAAGGTAAATTGCCAATCGTTTACGAGGAGAGCATTCAGCATGAAAAAGGGAATCTTTTTAACCAAGAGGAGGAGGAATGTGGCGTAACAGAAACCAATTTGGATGAGCAGAATCAATCTGTGGTTGAAGAGGCAAACATGAATCAGATAGATTTAAATGAGAAATATTATCCTTTTGATCTGAACAAGAAACCTGAGGGCGAAGATGAAGATGTCTATTATAGAATTTCGAGCAGTCCACTTGGGAAAGTTTAAACATTCAATTTTTTTAGAATTTATCGCAATGCTCTTTCTTTTAATTGAGACATGTACTTTATTTTTTATTATGAAATGTAAAATAATTTCCCCAATGTGTTTTTTCATCTATTTTTCATCTCTATTCAAAAATTCATCATAATGCACTTTTCTTTTAATGAGAAAACGGATATTGCATTAAGAAATTAAATAAAAAATATTTTAAATAAAAGTTCATTTATACTTTTATTTAAGTTCAATATTAATATTCAAATTTAATACTCTTGATTTAACTAATTATTTAAATTAATTTATAATGAGACTTGATAGAATATTAATAATTTTAATCGCCAATGCGATATTTTGGAGTTTAATTAATTCTGTTAAAAATAATAAGGATCGACCCGAGTTAACTAGAGTTGGGGAAACCTCAAAGGATAACGATGGAGCTGAATCATCGGTTAATGCTCAAATTCAAATGTTAAAACCAAAACCTAAAATTACCAAAAAGGGCACAACAAAAAATAACCAAGAAGGAAAAAAGTTGAATAAAAGTGAATATTATCGAAGATACCGTCAAAATAATATAGAAAAAAAGAAAGAAGCTGAACGAAAATATCGAGAAAAAAATAGGGAAAAAAGACGAGAATCAGCCCGAAATTATTACAAAAATAATAAAGAAAAGAGGCGAGAATACCTTCGAAATAATAAAAACAAGAGGCGAGAATGCAGTCAAAAATATCGAGAAAATAATTTAGAAAAGTACCAGGAATATCAACGAAAATACCGAGAAAAAAGGAAAAATAAAAAAGAAAACTTAACAGATCCAAAAATATTAAGAAATGTTGATTCTGATAATAATGGTGAAGGAACTTCTAATCCACAATATGATAATTTTAGAAATAAAGGTAAATTGCCAATAGTTTACGAAGAGGGGATTCAGTCTGAAGAAGGGAATCTTATCAATCAAGAGGTGGAAGAAGCAGAAACATATATGAATGAGCAAAATCAAACAGAGGTAGAAGAACCAAATAAAAATCTCGAAAATTGCATGCATCAGATAGATTTGAATGAGAAATATTATCCGTTTGATCTGAACGAGAAACCTGAGGATATAGATGAGGATATTTGTTAAAAAGAAATAAATTTGAAGATCCCCCCCCCCCCCTCCCTCTCCCCCACTCTTTAATTTCTACCTTCGCTCGAGTTTGTATGGGTTCCGCTTTGGGCCTTTCAAATTTCTTAAGAATTTATTAGACTGCACTTTCATTTCAATGGGAAATATATTGCTTGTTATTACATAATATAAATATAATTTACACTATTTTAATTTACATCATCACTTGTTTAAACCTTATCGCAATGCACTTTCCTTTAATTGAGACATGTCTTTTTATTTTTTATTATGAAATTTAAAATAATTTTCCCAATGTGTTTTTTCATCTATATTGCTTATTTAAATTCAATAAATAAAAATTTATTATTTTTGGTTAATTAGTAGTAAACAAAATAAATTTTAAAGATTAATTTAAGATGAAACTTGATAGTATTATAATAATTTTAACATTCAACGCGATATTTTGGAGTTTAATTAATTCTGTCAAAAATAATAAGAATAAAAATGAGTTAACTAGAGTTGGGGAAACATCAAAGGATAATGATGGGGCTGAATCATCGGTTGATCCTCAAATTCAAATGTTAAAACCAAAACCTAAAATTGCAAAAAAGGGCACAACAAATGATAAAAAAGAAGAAAAAAGGTTGAATAGAAGCGAATATATGAAAATTTACCGTCAAAAAAATAAAGAAAAGATTGACGAAAATAACCGAAAATACCTAGAAAATAATAAAGAAAAAAAGAAAGAATCACATCGAATTTACCAACAAAATAACAAAGAAAAGATACGAGAAAGTAAGCGAGCTTATTACCAAAATAATAGAGAAAATTTGAAAGAATATGCCAGAAAATACCGAGAAAATTATAGAGAAAAGAGGAAAGAATCTAATCGAAAATATCGAGAGAAAATGAAAAATAAAAAAGAAAACTTAAAAAATGTTGATCCAAAAGTAGGGCATATTCATACTGAGAATAATGAAGGAACTTCTTTTGTTAATACACAGAATGCAGATTTTAGAAATAAAGGTAAATTGCCTAGCGTTTACGAAGAGAGCATTCAATTTGAAGAAGGAAGTCTTTTAAATCGAGAAGGGGAAGAAACAGAAACTCATATGGAAGAACAAAATTAGACTGTGGTGGAAGAGCCAACTAAAATTGTTACATAAATCAGACAGATTCAGATGAGGAAGACTATCTTATTTATCTGAAAGATACACCTGATGATGAAGATGAGGAGGTTTGTTAAAAAAAAATTGGTTTGAAAAAGTTAAAATTTTCATAGAGTTTTTATGTTATTCATAATTCATTCACTTTAATCTTTTCACTTTTGTGTTTTTGCTTCGATTGGAAATAAATTTATGTTTAATCACAATAATATAATAAACTGAATAAAATTTGTTTTATGTTTCCAATCCTAATTTCAATAAGTTTTCTACACTTGTCTCCATAAATCTAATAGTTTCGCTTCAGCTAGTCAGTTCTTCAAATTTACATTCTTAGCAGAGAAATTTAGTAAACATTTATCCTAACCAATTTGTTTCGACAAATTATAAATTAATTATTTAATTTTTTTTAAAAAGTAGGAATGAGGGAATTATTTAAATATACATTGAGAAATGGGCCAAAACTTAACAGCCATCCTTAACAGCGTCCTCACTGCGGCGATGATGAGGATGTTTGTTAAATCGTACTCCCGTTTAAACACAGTATTTAATTAAAACATACACAGAAAAATATTTTTTGAATTTTAAAATTAATAAAATTGCTTATTTGTTCTTTGAAAAATTTTTAAAAATTTTCTTTCTTCTAATCTTTTTTCTAGCAAACATCATCATCGTTATCCTCAGGTTTCTCATTCAAATCAAAAGGATGCTCATTTAAATTTATTTGATTCGTGCGATTCTCGGGAATTTTATTTGGCTCTTCTACCACAGTTTGATTTTGCATTTCCACATAAGTTTCTTCTTCGTCTTTGTTACTTTCTTCCTCCTCTTGATTAAAAACATTTTCTTCAAATTGTATGCTCTCTTCGTAAACGATAGGCAATTTACCTTTATTTCTAAAATCTTCCTGTGTATTAACAAAAGAAGTTCCTTCATTATTCTCAGTATGAATATGCCCTACTTTTGGATCAACATTTTTTAAGTTTTCTTTTTTATTTTTCATTTTTTCACGGTATTTTCGTTTATCTTCTTTCAACTTTTCTTTATTGTTTTGGTAATAATTTCTATCTGCTTCTCTTATTCTTTCTTTATTATTTTGGTAATAATTTCGGTCCCATTCTCGCTTTTTTTCTATATTATTTTCTCGGTATTTTCGGATATTTTCTTTCAACTTTTCTTTATTATTTTGATAGTAAATTTTCATATATTCACTTCTATTACCCTTTTCAGCCCCATCGTTAATAGTTAAATCCTTCGAGGTTTCCCCAACTCTAGTTAACTCATTTTTCTCTTTATTATTTTTAACAGAATTAATTAAACTCCAAAATATCGCGTTGAATGTTAAAATCATTAGAATACTATCAAGTTTCATCTTAAATTTAATTTAAAAAATTTATTTAAAATAAATTATTTTATTTAATAAAAATTAACCAAAAATAATAAATTTTAATTTAATGAATTTAAATAAGCAATATAGATGAAAAAACACATTGGGAAAATTATTTTGCATTTCATAATAAAAAATATAAAGTACAAGTCTCAATTAAAGGAGAGTACATTGCGAAAGGTTTAAACAAGGGATGATCGAAATTTCGTACCGCCTGCTATTTCATGCCCTTTTTTCCATTTCGTTTCGTAACATAATAAAAAATTCCGGCAAAAACACCGAATTTGGGATTTAGTCCAACCTGCGCTTTTCCCATTTTTTTCAATTTTTTCATAAAAAGATAATTTCTGCCTTCTGGCCTTATGAAAATTCAAAACTTTTTCCTGCTGTGCATAAAAGCAGGTTCTAAAAGAAATTAAATTGTACAATTTCTTTGAATCAGTTTTATAGAAACAATGAGAATGAACCTATACTATGCGCAACGGAGGGGTAAGATCATGTTCTTTATTTGAAGGATTAAGAATATATCCTATCGAAAATAGAATTCTGATAAGATGTAGATTATGGGATTTGAAATATTGAAGTACGGCATGGTCTAGTTAAATCCTCACTGAGAGAGGACATCGATGTCGCATTCCCCGCGGCAACTTAGGAGATAACAGGAAAGTGAAATTCTTTTAGCGTCTGGCTCGTAACGCTAAGTTAAAATGCCAAACTAATTAAAAATACTTTTTTAAAACAAATATAGAAATTTATTTTCTTTCAATCAAAAATACATTTAATTAACTTTTTAAGTTAAGGATTAAAAAGTGTTAAAAATATTTAATAGGAAAGTGTTTAAGAAGAACAGAAAAGTCCACATAAGCTTTTCCACATAAGTTTCTTCTTCGTCTTTGTTACTCCATCCTTTTGAATTTGAGCATTAACCGGTGATCCAGTTCCATTTTATCCTTTGAGGTTTCCACAATTCTATTTAACTCATTATTATCTTTGTTAATTTTAACAGAATTAATTAATTAACTTAATTAATTAATTAAACTTTTTTGTTTTTGCTTCGATTGGAAATAAATTTATGTTTAATCATAATAATTTAATAAACAGAATAAAATATATTTAATCTTTTAAAACTTAATAAGTTTCGCACACTTGTCTTAATCAGCTAGTTTCGCTTCAGCTCGTCAGTTCTACAAATTTACATTATTTGGAGAAAAATTTAGTAAAAATTTATCCTAACCAATTTGTTTCGACTAATTGTAAATTAATTATTAAATTTTCACTTTGAAAGGTAGGAATGAGGGAATTATTTAAATATACATTTAGAAATGGGGCAAAACAGATAAAAAGTTTAAATGAAGGAAAATATTAAAAATATTCAAATCACGGACATAACAATATTTATTTAATATTTGAAAAAATCAAATTTCTTCAAAAGCTCATCAACAAATATTTGATCAAATAAAATCACATAAAATTTGATCAAATATTTAATTACCCGTCATTAAATATTTGTTTGTCCGATCTTTATAATTTACTCTATGAAAATTTTAACTTCTCCAAATTAATTTTTTAATAAAAATCCTCATCTTCATTATAAGGTTTATCGTTCAGATAAATAAGATAATCTTCCTCATCTGAATCTGACTGATTTATGGAATTAATGTTAGTTGGCTCTTCCACCACAGTTTGATTTTGCTCTTCCATATGAGTTTCTGTTTCTTCCTCATCTTGATTAAAAAGATTTCCTTCCTCGATTCTCTGTGTATTAACAAAAGAAGTTCCTTCATTATTATCAGAATGAATATTTCCTACTTTTGGATCAACATTTTTTATGTTTTCTTTTTTATTTTTCATTTTTTCTCGATATTTTCGATTAGATTCTCAAATTTTTTCTTTATTATTTTCTCGGTATTCTCGTTTATTTTCTTTCAATATTTCTTTATTCTTTTGGCAATATTTTTGGACAGATTCTTTCAACTTTTCTCTATTATTTTGGTAATATTTTTGGTCATTTTCTAGCCTCTTTTCTTTATTATTTTCTCGGTATTTTTGGGAGCATTTTTTCAACTTTTCTTTATTGTTCTTGTAGTAAATTCGCTTTCTTTCTTGTATCTTTTCTTTGTTATTTTGGTAATAATTTCTATAATAATCTTGCCCCTTCTCTTCATTATGATTAGTTGTGACCTTTTTTGCAATTTTAGGTATTGGTTTTAACGTTTCATCTTTTTGAATTTTAGGAGCGGCCGATAATTCAGCCCCATCTTTATACTTTGAAATTTCCCCAACTCTACTTAACTCGTGTCGGCTTTTATTATTTTTAACAGAATTAATTAAACTCCAAAAAAACGCGTTGACAATTAAAATTATTAAAATACTATCAAGTTTCATCATAAATTAATTTAAAAAATTTATTTAAAATAAAATTTTATTTAATACAAATTAACCAAAAATGATAAATTTTAATTTATTGAATTTGAAAAGCAATATAGATGTAAAAACACATTGGGAAAATTATTTTACATTTCATAATAAAAAATATAAAGTACATGTCTCAATTAAAGGAGAGTACATTGCGATAAATTTTAAAAAAATTTTTATTTATCGCAACCTCGTTCAACCCTACGACAAAACAGAAAGTGTATAAAAATTCCTTTGAGAATTTTTCTATTGAAAAGGTTTTGCCGGTGCGGAGGAAGCCGGGCATGTCAAGCGATACTACGGCCGCTCCTTCCAACGGTCGCCGCGTGTAAAGAAAGCAATTTCTCAAAATACTTTCTAAATTTCTCAATCTAATATTTATGAATGATAGTCTATTAAAAAATTTATCGCAATGCACTTTACTTTTAATGAGAAAACGGATATTTCATTGTGAAATATAGACAATGTATTTTCATTTACCTACTTAAGTTCAATTTAATATCATTCAAAAATTTATTGTTTTTAAATTTAATACTCAAGCTAATTAATATTTTTAATAAATCTTTAAAATTAATTAATGATGGAACTTGATAGAATATTAATAATTCTAATCGTCAATGCGATATTTTGGAGTTTAATTAATTCTGTTAAAAATAATAAAGAACAAAATGAGTTAAGTAGAGTTGGGGAAACCTCAAAGGATAACGATGAGGCTGAATCATCGGTTACTGCTCAAATTCAAATGTTAAAACCAAAACCTAAAATTGCAAAAAGTGGCCCAACTAAAGATAAAAAAGAAAAAAAAAGTTGAATAAAAAGGAATATGATAGAAGATATCGCCAAAATAATAAGGAAAAGAGACGAGAAACTGATCGAAAATATCGAGCAAACAATGAGGAAAAGATGAAAGAACGTGCCCGAAAGTATTACCAAAATACTAAAGAAAAGAGGATAGAATCTGCTCGAAAATACCGTGAAAATAATAAAGAAACGAGAAGAGAATCACTTCGAAAATATCGAGAGAATAATTTAGAAAAGAAGCGAGAATATGAACGGAAATACCGAGAAAAAAGGAAAAATAAAAAAGAAAACTTATCAGATCCAAAAATATTAAAAAATGTTGATTCTGATAATAATGGTGAAGGAACTTCTTATCCACAGAATGATGAGTTTAGAAATAAAGGTAAATTGCCAATAGTTTACAAAGAGGGGATTCGGTCTGAAGAAATAAATCTTATCAATCGAGAGGAGGAGGGAACAGAAACTTATGTAGATGATCAAAATCATCATGTGGTAGAAGAGCCAAATAATATTCCCGAGAAATGCATCAATCAGATAAATTTAAATGAGTATCCTTTTGATCTGAACGAGAAACCTGAGGATAACGAATAATATGTTTGTTAAAAACCTGGAAGAAAGAAAATATGTTGAAATCGAAAAAGAGCAGATTAAGAATTTTTATATTAATTATAGAATTAAAAAAATTTTTTCCTGTGAAAATGTTGAAGATAAGATAAATTTTATTTTATAAAAGATCGTTGGTTTGGAAGTGTTGAGTAGTGGTGTCACTATAGTTTTCTCTGGAAAAAGTTTTCAAGCGAACATTTCAAGCTATGCGACGGCCGCTCCTTCCACCGTCCGCCGCGAGTAAAGTGAGCAATTTCTCAATATAGCTAATAACAATGTGTTATGTTTCTCAATCTAATATTTATTAATGATAGTCTATAAAAAATTTATCGCAATGCACTTTCCTTTCACTGAGAAAATAAATTTTATTGTGAAATATAGACAATGTATTTAATTTACCTACTTAAGTTCAATTTAATATTATTCTAAAATTTATTATTTTTGTTTATTTACTCAAACTAATTAATATTTTAAATAAATTTTTTAAATTAATTTAGGATGAGACTTGATAGAATATTAATAATTTTAATCGTCAATGCGATTTTTTGGAGTTTAATTAATTCTGTTAAAAATAATAAAGAACAAAATGAGTTAAGTAGAGTTGGGGAAACCTCAAAGGATTTAACTATTAATGATGGGGCTGAATCATCGGTTGATCCTCGAATTCAAAAATATGAAAGAACGCTAAAACCAAAACCTAAAATTGCAAAAAAGGGCACAACAAAAGATAAAAAAGAAGAAAAGAAGTTTAATAAAAGTGAAAATAATAAGGAAAAGAGGCGAGAAGCTGACCGCAAGTATCGAGCAAAAAATAAGGAAAAAAAGCGAGAATACGACCGAAAATACCGAGAAAATAATAGAGAAAAGAAGCGGGAATGTGACCGAAAATATGTCCAAAATAATAGAGAAAAGAGGCGAGAAGCTGCCCGAAATTATTACCAAAATAATAAAGAAAATAGGAAAGAATTTGCTCGAAAATACCGAGAAAAGATGAAAAATAAAAATGAAAACTTAAAAAATGCTGACCCAAAAGTAGGGCATATTAATTCTGATAATAATGAAGGAACTTCTTGCCTTAATACACAGGAAGATTTTAGAAATAAAGGTAAATTGCCAATCGTTTACGAAGAGGGCATTCAGGTTGAAGAAGGATGTCTTCTTAATCAAGAGGAGGAAGAATGTAATAAAGACGAAGCAGAAACTTATATGGAAGAGCAAAATCAAACAGTGGTGGAAGAGCCAACTAAAATTAATTCCATAAATCAGATAGATTCGGATGAGGAAGACTATCTTATTTATCTGAACGATAAACCTGAGGATGAAGATGAGGACGATTGTTAAAAAAGAAATTAATTTGAAGAAGTTGAAATTTTCAGAGAGAGTAGACTATTTCGTTGTAAACAGTATAAAATTTAGAAAATATCTTTCTTGTTTTAACAGCACATCGGTACTTTTAGGGTTTGACACATTTAATAAGCAAATATCTGAGACTTAAACATATCACGATTTTATGCAAATCCTTTACTGTAAATAGAAAATAAAACCCCAATTCTGCTTCGATTTTGAATTTAAACCGTCGCGATTACTCAAAAAAATTTATTTTGGCATTATGTTTAGATAAATGACATTATGTCCCAAAATTTATTAAAATTGAAATAGTGTAGAAATTGAAGAGAGACGGCAGAGAATTATCGGTTCTTTTTTATCTTCTACGGATTAGCTAGTTTGTTGCCTTTTTTTCAACAGCTTATTATTGACGAGAGTATTTGTACTTTATCCTTTCTATTTAACTTATGTTTCATTTAAACTGTGTTGATTGATTAATATTTGTTAAAAGTTACTTTTAGTGTTCTTTAACATGTATGTAAACTAGACGCATTCCACAATCATTTTCTTCCAAAATCAACATGCCTAATCGCTCAGCATGCGATATTGAAGTTCCGGATGTACCACTAGCACAATTTGACGATCTTGAAATATTGGATGATTCGAATCTAGAAAGATGTGTTCTACCAAAATCAACTCTTGGAAATAGGTAATGAAAAGTTTAATGAGTTCTGATGAGTCTAAGTCAAGTCTAAGTCCCCGCCGTAGGGAAGGCATCGGGGAAAGTTTTGTGGAGTTTCGTAGAGCAGCGCCACGGGGGTATGAACGGGAATTTTTAGAAACATCTTAATTCCTAGGGAGAGGGATCGGGGAAGTTTCCGTAGAGCAGCACCACGGGGGATGAACGGGGAATTTTTAGAAACCTCCAAATTCCTAGAGAAAGGGGATCGGGGAATGTTTTCGTAGGGCAGCACGGTGGACTTGGAATTTTTAGAAACCTCCTAATTCCCCGTCTTTACGTAAGGTGAACGACCTTACGAGTCATTTAATCCCAAAAAATCATTTCTAAAGGCCACGCAATCAACAAACCCCACAGAAAATAGCTGCTGAAATGGACAAATCTGGCTCTTCTACTTCCAACTCTATGATCTCTACTTCTCTTCAAGACTTGGTTGAATCCTTTGACAAAAACGTTTCAGGCGTTCTGAAGGATATGAACAAGTGTACTGAACAAATTGCGCCAGTCAAAATTCGTTCCCAAGAGGAGATTATGAATGAAAGCCAGTAAGTTTTGACTTGTCTTTGGATTGTCTTTTACCTGTTTTAATCATTTTAAGGTTCTGGTGGACGCTCACAGGCAATTACGGCAGTCTTCCTCCTATTGATTTTCACCAATCAGTCATTCGTCGTAATCAAATGGCAGCGCTAGATTTGAAAGTTCCAAAGGTTTCTTGTTCTTTTGCTTATTCAAAAATTTGTTTTTAGCAGCGCAACCACGAGGGAACTACTCCAACTGGTCCAGACAGTTTTTCTGATACTGACAGTGGAGAGGATGACGATAGTGATGGTAAAAATGACTCACAACGTTTTGACTTTCATGCAGCTGCAGCGTCAATTGGAACTGATGCTTTGCCTCCTGTTAATGCTGATAGAGTTATTGAAGAGATTGATGATATTATTCAGGTTTTCTTTTGAATTTTGGTTATTAAAATTGTAAAGTCGGGGTCTGGACTTATTCTCCAATCTGCTGACCTCGGGGGTTATGGGATGTATTTCTGAAAGTCTGTGAAATCCCAGAGAAGCCCTTATGTCAGTAAATTCTAGGGAAGCTAAAAAATTTCTTGTCTCAGGGTACAGGAAGACTGGCCCAGATTTAGTTCTATCGTTAAAATTAATTTTAGGCCGGTGATTTGATGACTCGTTCCTTAATCAACACTCCTCGGACATTGGAATCCTTTGACTCAATGTACTCTTCAATGCGTTCTCCAAACAATTGTATAGATGCCGAGCAACTATTTAGTGTTAAACAACAACCTAAAAACAGCGAATTGGCTCCTATTGACGCTGAAGGTTTTTTAAATTTTTTTGCAATTTTTTGCTATTTTTTAAAGAAATGACACGTTATAGTCAAAGTAAATTGATCACAATAGTCTCAGAAATTGAGCAAATAATCCAATTATACAATGAGGAATTGGTCAATGAACTTGCTAGACGTGATGAATTAGACTATGCTAAAGAAGTTAGAAATCAATTTATTACTTTATTAATTGATGTGCAAGAAAAGCGGCGAAAGGCTGGAAGTATTAAAAAGCAAAAACAAAAGGAAAGTAAATTTGCTGCATCGAAAAATAATGTTTGTTTGAATTTTAAAATTTTTTAAGCTTAAGTTGAGAGTTTATTTGGCTAGAAAAACGAATTTT
Source organism: Meloidogyne enterolobii (assembly GCA_963681835.1). Classification (NCBI taxonomy): domain Eukaryota; kingdom Metazoa; phylum Nematoda; class Chromadorea; order Rhabditida; family Meloidogynidae; genus Meloidogyne; species Meloidogyne enterolobii. The sequence continues at coordinate 4,206,109 of CAVMJV010000004.1, read as the reverse complement.
AAATTTATTTTTTCGAGCATTTTTCATTTTAGGATAAAATAGGTTAGGTAATTTTTGGGATTAAAAAAGCTAGGAAATTTAAGAATATTGTTTAAAAAATTTTTATAACTGTTTTTAAGATTTTGTTAATTTTTTGGGTATTTGGCATTTTTACTGATTTTTTTATATTCCAAGAAATGAGAAGATTGTGAGGGTCATACGAAAATTGAGATCAATTTCGCGTTATTATAGTTTGATAACTGAGGTTTTTGTTTGAGAGCTCTTCTAGGTCCGTCTCTACTTCAAATCCCCAAACTTTCTTTAATAAAATTTTTTCCTATTTTTTAAAGTTGTGTTCTGTCAAAATTCCATATGATAATTCTCAGGAAGTTCCAGATGTACGCGTTTTGGAATCTTTAAACAAAAGTATATTTTTTTAATTTTTCAAATAATTTTTTGTCGTTTTCTAGTTTTGCAAGCAATGAGCGATGATAGTGATCAATTACCTTCTTTACTTACAGACTATATTTTGAATGGTTTTTTTTTAATTTTATTTTTTTAAATTAATTTTTATTTAATTTTATAGTGATTTGTCCTACAAAAAATACAAATGTGGAGGGTTAACGTTTAAAAAAAGTTTTTTTTTATTTTTTCGATTTTTATGAGAAGCAAGTAGGGTTGTCGGTTTGGAACGGAACGAAGGAATTGATGATTTATTGTTTCGGTTTTTTGGTTCAATTTCTGATATCCGAATATTTTCCAAGAATCGACGAACAGTGATACATATCACACTTCAGCCGAAACCCCGTCCGGCCTGATATCCTTACAAATTTTTTCAAACCAGGCCGAAACTTGATATAAAGGAAGTTTTTTTTTAACATTTTTAAAATCTTGTTTGGCCCTTAGGTTCAATTTCCGACTATTCCAAGATTTTTCAAGAACCGACAACCTTAAAGCAATTTTATTTTTTACTTTTTATTTTAAAATTTCTCTAATTTCTAAATTTTTCCATGACATTCTGCTTTCTTGATTTAATCTAAATTAGAATATTTTCGAAAAATATTTAATATTTTTAAATAATAAATTCTTTCATTTTTTTCCTCTATTCATTCTTCAATTTTATTTTTAAAACAAATGTGGATTTAGAAAAAAAATTTTTTTAGGTCTCTTTCTCCTTCCTATGTCGATGAAAAAAATGTTTTTCTTTGTTTCTTTCAAATAGGTTTTTTACAAAAGAAAATTTTTTTTCTGTTCTCCTCCAAAAAATTTTTGGAAATTTTTTGGGATTTTTTTGGTCCTTCTAAATGAAAAAAATTTTTTTTCGAATTTTTTTTCCACATTTGTCTCTTCAATTTTTAATTGCTTTTTCTCGTTATTCTTTAATTTTAAATGCAATCTATATATTTATGCTTCTCCCAGATTTTAGTTTTTATAATTACTTAAACTATTAAAAATTTAGATGTATCTCAAATAACTACAACAAAAATTTGCTTTATAAATATTTTTTGCTTTTTTTGTGAATAAATGACTTTAAAAAAAATTTTTTTTAAATTAAGGTTGATTTACTTGATTAATATTTTATTTTTTTATTTAAAAATTTTTTTAAAATTTTTTAGAGGCTCAAAAAAATTTTTTCAAAAAATTCATGGATGCCTGCAACACTTTTGGTCCTCTTTTTAAATCTCGTTTGGATCGAGTATTGAAGCAATCTACAAATTTTAAAGCTGTCTGTTTTGCTCATCATATTGTTAAGCCGGTACTTCAGGTTGGGCCAACGTAAGAGGTTTTTTTTAATTTTTTGATTTTGTATAATAGTCCGGGGGTTTCAGTATAATCTATTTTAGTGAAATTCCCCTTTTCATTTTATTGGTAACATTTAACAAGTCCCTTGGTAATCCTTAAGATTATTGGTCCCTAAAAAATTGGGAAAAAAGTGCTGATCGAGTGTGCTGAGTCCGAATCTGAGCTTAAAAAAAGTAATCGAGTGTGCTGAGTCCGAATCTGAGCTTAAAATTTGTCTATTTCAAACCCCGGACTCGAATTCGACCAAGTCGAATTCGGGGTAAAAATTCAAAATTTCAAATTTTTTGTTTAATCGGACTCGTCTCTTCGAACTGAGTCGAATGACATCAAAATTATTACGTTTCGACAACATTAGACGAAGTTATGGTGTCTGATTTGTATACGGAAGTCTCAGCATGCGTGTATTTAATTGATCATAACTTCATCCAAAGTTGTCGAAACATCATAATTTTGATACCATTCGACTCTGCTCGGTAGGCGTGTCAGATTAGCCCTAAAATTTTAATTTTGAATTTTTACCCCGAATTCGACTTGGTCGAATTCGAGTCCGGGGTTTGAAATAGACAAATTTTAAGCTCAGATTCGGACTCAGCACACTCGATTACCTACTGGCAGACCTTAAAATTATCAAAATAGCACTTTTTTCCCATTTTTTAGGGACCAATGATCTTAAGGATTACCAGTCCCTTGTATTAAAATTAATTTTCGTTGTTTAAGCAATGCTTAATTTTTTTTTCGAAGAGTTTTCGCTTCCGTTTAGCTTCAACCTGGGATAGGGTTTTTTAGCTGATACAATCCAAACTTTCTTCAATTCGAATGTCGACCCGAAAAATTTTCGCCAGCCTAACTTCTCAAAGATTTTGCTTGGTTTTTTTTTTGTTTTTTGAGATTGTTTTTTACAACCTTGAAATTTTTAAAACTATCGAGTTTTTATGAAAATGTTTCTCGTGGCATGAAGGTGTCCCCACAGAAGTCATTTTCCTTGCATTAAAAATATTTTTTTTAATTTTCAGGTGTGGTTTTGCATCATTGTCTAATGCTTTAAATATTTACAACCTAAAATCTCCCAATTTGAACAATTTGGTAGAATTGGGACGCTCTTTTGGAATAACAAACGGAGGTGAAATATTTTCTGTTGGATGGTTTTGTAATTTTATACAAAAATATTGGCCTAGTCTACACCCAAAGATTGCAGAATTTGGTGAAATGAAGTCTTCAATAATTGAATATTTTGGAAAAAGGGAAAATAAAAAGGTTTTTTTTTATTTTTTTCAATTTATTATTAAAAATTAGAATTGGTCGAATTTATTGGGGGAATAATTTTTTGTATTTATTTATGTAAAGGGGCTAGAGATCGGCTTAGTTATCTTCGGATATCCGGAACTGAACCGAAAAATCATTGGTTATTCGGTCCCTGTTTGTTTTGCCTTTTATATATTTTTAAAAATTAAAACCTTCACTCATAAACTAGGGATGGGTTGAGAAAGATCGGATTTTAAATTTTTTTCGAATTTCAGTGAGAGAAAGTCTTAACGAAGAAAGACTCGATCCGAAGAAAATAATTTTGAATACCTGGTAAAAAACACGTTCTAACTTTTTGACAGCTCGACCTACACCCGAAATGTACTACTATTAGTCCTCAAAAGCCATGAGTCTTTTAAGTTATATTAGGTCACAAACTATGGGTTGTACCCTCAAATTTTCTGATTTTTATACTAATTAGCATCTTAGATTCCAACAATTTTATTTCCTTATGATTGTGATAGAGGAAATTTTGAGCCTTGTAATCGTAATGGACTTGGAGCGCATTGGGCTATTTTGGTTTTTTTTTTTAATTTTTTTAAATTTTAAAATTTTTTTTCTAGACAGGGTGTCTTTTACTTTGTGAGGATAATGGAGGAGAAGAATCTACTGGAGAATATATTAAAATAATTAATTCTTCAAATGAATTTAACAATGTTGTAAATGGTATGAAATGGGACGAGAAAAGTTTATATTTAATTGGATATCAAGGAAAAAGCAGGTCTGTTTTCATTTTTTGGAGTTTTAATGGCATATATCAAGGGCGTAGCTAGGGGGTCGATTTCAGTGTGAGGGCTAAAATGGAGTGTGAGCTGAAATTTTTGCATTTACTTTGGCGGTTTCAACGCAAGTTTTATTGTTTTATTTTTCAGCGCCGAAGGCAAAATTTTGATGGCCGATTTGAAAAAATTTCATGTTTTTTCTCGGGGGAGGCTATAGCCCCATAAGCCCCCCGGATATAGCCCCATAAGCCCCCCGGATATAGCCCCATAAGCCCATATAGCCCCATAAGCCCTTGGTATACTGACATATCGTGATCGACATATCGGGCTATTTCAATGTATGAGGAGCCCTAGTTATTTTGCAATCTACGACCTAGGGATCTTTACGTCCCTTTTGAAGAAAAGAATTTATGTTTTAGAAACACGCTAGAGGTTATTTTTCTCAAATAAATCCGATATGTCCGTTCCGATATGTGTCCGCAAACCGTTTTAATTGAACTTATTTTTGTCTTTTTGAGGCTGTTGAAATTAACCACAGGTTTTGAATTAAATCCAAGAATGGATCGGGTTGGGAAAAAGCCGGACCAGGGTTTTGGTGAAAACACAAAAAATCTGTGTTTCGAGTTCTTGATAACCAGGCCCGCCATCCTCTTGAAAGTTGGATCACGGATCTCAAAAATTAAGTTTTTGACCACCAAAATTCAAAAAAATTTACACTTTAGATGTCCGGAAATTTGGGCTCTAGTTTTATAAAACTAGTATGATCCAAATCAGGGCTGTGCGCCAAAATTTTCGCGTGGCGCGCCAAACGCCAAACGCCAATTTTTCAAATTCTTAAAACACGCCAAACGCCAGAACGCCAAAATCGGCCAAAAATGGACGCCAAAACGCCAAAACGCAACGCCAAAACGCCAAAATTTTCAGAATGTATATAGGCCCAAAAACCATATAAATTTTCGCATTTTAGCGCCGCAGGCAAAAATTTTAGATGTTCAGGAGCCAAAATTCATTCTTTATTAGCTCGGAAAGCAAAAATAATGGCAATTCCTGATCGGGGGAGCAATATATGTTCGGAAATATTTATAATAGGATCTTGAGGAGAGTTAAAACAGATTTTAGATTATTAAAGCATTTGAGGATATAAGGCGATGATATAATGGAATTTCGAGGAATTGAGGGAAATCCGGGAGGAAAATCAATTATGATATTTCATCAGGATTAAGATAGATATTGTACCAGTTGAGTGAATTATGCTGGATTATGAGTGTCTCGGGATAAGACATATCGGGATTGGGATTTAAAAGATCGGGATAATCCCGCCCGATCCCGATCGGAACCGATACCGGCCAGCTTTAGTTTAAAGAATAACGTGATTAAGGAGTAACTTGGGAAGATTAAGAAAATTTAAAGGATATAGGGGTATAAGAAAGGAGCAGGGGGGATTCTAGAGGCCAAGAACTAGGTTTCCTTTTTTAAGCCAAGAACATAGGTTTCCTTTTTTCTTATTTTAATTAATTAAAATGTAGTAAATCAGCTGGGCTGATTTACTACTTAAAAGAAATAGTTTTTTCGGAGCCTGTCCCCGGCACTGACCATACCCAGCTACGAGCCAGGTTTTATCTTTTTTAGCGCCGCAGGCGAAAATTTTGAAGATTTAGTAAATCTGTAGGCAAAAAATTCATTTTTTGATCATCCATCCTCACATTTATTTAAAAAATTTCCATCATTAGGGGTGTAAAATTCTGGCGTTTTGGCGCGCCAAAATCGTAAAAACACGCCAAACGCCAGAACGCCAAAATCGGCCAAAAATGGACGCCAAACGCCAACGCCAAACGCCATGGCGCACAGCCCTGATCCAAATAGACTGGCGCTTTCACTGGCTTCTATACTATAGTAACACATTTACATAACACTTTTAAACTATCTTCAATAAAATAAAATTTATCTTCAAAATTTTCACAGAAAAATATTTTTCAAATTTTAATGTTAATAAAATTCTTTATTTGCTCTTTTAAAATTAAAAAAAAATTCTTTCTTATAATCCTTTTTAAAAAACATCATCATCGTTATCCTCAGGTTTCTCGTTCAAATCAAAAGGATAATATTTTTCATTAAAATCTATCTGATTCATGTAATTTTTAGGCATTATGGTTGGCTCTTCAACCACCGATTGATTTCGCTCATCCACATAACTTTCTGTTTCATCATAATCTTCCTCATCTTGATTAAAATGATTTCCTTCTTCAGACCGAATGCCCTCTTCATAAACAATTGGCATTTTACCTTTATTTATAAAATTAGTATGTGAATTATTTAAAGAAGTTTCTCCATTATCAGATTGAACATTTCGTAAATCTTCCTTTTTATTTTTTATTTTTTCTCGGTATTTTCGATTCCATCCTCGCTTCCTTTCTTTGTTATTTTGGCAGTATTTTCGGTTCCTTTCTCGCTGCTTTTCTTTATTATTGTAAGGCGGAAATAGAATTGTGAAATATTAAATAAAACTTTCCCAGCGACCCCGCCTATCCATAACCAATATAATCCTAGGAATAAGAGAAGGAAGCGATCAGTCATTCAATCAGTCAGCTTGTTAGTCAGTTAATAATAAAAGTGAATTAATATATTTATTGCCCGATCGGAGGAATTAGTCGTCGCCCGTTTAATCGCTCTTAAGGAGTGAGCGGTGAATATTGTCCGGCCGGACTACTAACAACAATAATCAATTAGTATTCCCTCATATTCTATTATCCTGGGCTCTACACTGGGTATGGATTCAGCAAACTTCTTCTGGTAGCACCGGATGGTTCGCCTGATCTTCGGAGAAGGCAGACCATCCCTGGCAGCAGTGGAGTGAGCCTCGGCACAACAACAACTCCTTCTTCCATCAAAGGACAAGAGCTGGGCCCGGCTCGAGTCCTGAGAAGGAAGAAGAGGGATATGGAATAGAGGATGAGACGACCGCAAAATGACTGACAAGTATTGAGGAGGCCTCGGCCGTATGCTAAGTTTAAACCTTTCTCTTTTATAAATAAAATTACGTTAAGTTCTTATTAGGGAGTAGCTAGAAGTTAGTAAGGAATCAGAGTTTTCCAGCCCGAAAAACTCGAAAACGAACCGAATCGAAAAACCCAATCGAAAAAAACTTATATTTAGAAACAAATTCAAAAAAAGGGGAAATATCAACGACTAAAAATTATTCACGTGAATTTCGTTTCACTTCACATTTTCCATTTTTGTACACATTTAACCTTCTCTTGGGAAAAATGTTTTATTTTTTTTTAACGGCTAAAAAAAAGAATAATTACTCATTGTATGTACATATATGCATAAGAAAGAGCTAAAAAAAAATTTTTTTTTTCAATACCAAAATGAAAAACCGTCTGGCCCTTCTTTTCGGAAAACTGCCCAAAAAGGGGGATGATTAATTTCCTTTGTTCCATTTCAAAAAAAAACTAAAAAAATAATTTTTCTCCTTTCCCGCAAAAAATGTAATATCTAAAAAAGGAAACATTTCTAAAGACACCAAAGGTTATCTTCCAACGGTTTCATCTCCTTAGAAAATTTTACTTTACATTTATTTTATCCTCTATAAAGTCAGCTTGTGAAAAATTATGTTATGTTATTTTTATAATTGAGTGCTTAGGCACATATTAATTTTTTTTGTACATTCAAATTTAATGTCTTATTTCCTTTTGCTCTACTAGTAAATGTCTATATCAGGGTTCCGATCGACAAATTTCCAATCAAAAGCACATAAACTCGACTTAAAAGCACATGGGAACTAAATTTCCAAATAAAAAGTACACTTCAAATTAAACCATTTTCTTTGCCGCAGGCAAAAATTTTGAGAATTTTAAGGTTAAATTCAATTTTTAGCAAAATGCTGATTTAAAAGTACATACTTAGAAAAAAAAGGAGTAAGAATCGTAACCCTGATCTTAAGCGAATGAATTCTTCGATTAGTGTATTTCTGTACATTTTCCGTCACTCTTAAATGTAATTAAAATTTTTAAAAAAAACCTTAGATTTTATATTCTCTTTAATTAATCAACTTTGCTTGGTATTTGTATATTAAATTTGTTTTTCTCCTTTTTCTTCATTAAATCAAAAAAAAAATTTTTTCTTTTTTTATTAAATCAAAAAGTTTAAAGTAAAAATATCACATAACTTCTAGTTAGTCAAAAATTTCCAAATATTTGTTTTCCTTTTTCTTTCCCTTTTTACCTTTTATTTCCCTCGTCAAATAGTGCCAAACAATTCATTAAGTTATTCAATCTCCGAAAATAGGGACCGTGGTCCAAGACAATAAGCACATAATTTTACTCAAAAAAAACCTATTTAGACAATCATAAATTCATATAGTTTTATGTTTAAATCTCACACATTTACACTAAAAAAAATATATATTTTTCTCTTGTTTTATCAAATTGTCACTCATATTTCCACTCTCCAATTTTTTTTAAATAATTATCTTGAATTCTGCAATATATACAACGGAACGACAAATGAAATTTAGTTTTATGATCAAACTCATGGTGGAATTGTGGAAGATGTGGATGAGGCGGAAGAATATGGCACTATAAGTTTAATTTTAAAAGAAAAATGGGTGTATAAATTAGACATATCTTTTTGGGTTTTCCAAGTGCTAAAAGAATTTTCCTCTTCTCCTTTCCTTTTGTGTGGGGTAGTATCTCTGGCGTATCTATGAACAGTTGGGCGCAAGCAAAAAAAAAACTCAAATAGTAAAATAAAATCTCGTATTATAACAAGTCAAAAATTCCTCTGGAGAAAATTGCGATGAATTTAGTGTCGTCTATGTTCCTATTAGAGTCGTGCGCCAAGAAGACCCACCCAGACAAAAATATACCGTAACATATGAGATTTTGAATTATTTATACACCCTTTCTTCGAGTGGTTAACACTTGTACTAATTAAATGCACACTTTCCACAAAATCCGGGACCAAGGTCCTATAAAAGAACTTTTGTTAAAGTACTCATATGTATTTCCCGGTTAGACAGTCTCTGATAGAGGTATCCAAGACCGAAAATTTTCCAATTGGATATTTTTATTCATTTTCCTCCCGAACACATGATTTTCAGTCAAACCAAGTTTTCTTTTCTAACCATTTTTTTTCATTCACGTGAATTTCTCTATTTTTCTAGAAAGTGTAACCTATCCAAGAAAGTGTAATTCTTTTGGGAAGATTTAAAAAAAAGGGGGAAAAAGAGAAAAATGTATAAAATGATCAAAACATTCAGCTCTAGAATATTCGATTTCTATTATTAGAACAGAGCAGCACAAACTAAAATTTTTAGGGTACACAAAGTAGAATCGGTGCAGTTTTGATCAAGACTAGTTGGAACTTTACGGAACTAAAATTAATTACACTTTCTTGTTTAATGAAGTCTCATTAGCCAATTGCCTTTCAAAAAAAAACCTCTGGTGTCAGATTGGTTAGCAATTGCATTTTTTTTTATTATTTATGTAGTAGCAGGGACCATGGTCCAAGACATTAATTACAAAATTTTACTCCCATGTTAAAAAAAAAATCTATTTAGATTTATGCTATATTTTTAGACTTTAAAGGCGCAAAATGTTTTCTATATTCCCTTATTCCTCGCGTTTTTCAATGTATGTCCTTTTATAGTTACATTCCAATTGTATGTATTTAAATGTGTGGCGCTTTGAAGTCCTTTTCTTGAAAATGTATCAACCCCAAAATGTCACTGTTCAGAAAAATCCCATTAGGTCTGAGTCCAAAACGTCCCTTTTAAAAATGCCAAACAGGGTAAAAATATTCAATTTGTCGAACTGTATTCTCCAAATTATAATTTAATATATACCTGGGGTGTGCCAGTTTCGCGTTTCACCTTTCGTGGATTTTCGCGTAATATGTTTCGTTTTTCTTAATTTTATTTTCGCTTCTTATGATTCGCTTCACTTTATACTTTTAATTCTAAATTCAAATTTTTTTTTTACTTATCCCAATATATTTTCCCTAATAATGTGCCTTTACTATTTTTATTGTTTTCCAAAATTTACTTAATGGTATCAACTATTTATTTCCTCTTGTTAATTATTTATCCGTATCAGTTTATTTTGAGAGCCTTCAGAGTCTGAGATGAAGAGTACTGTAAAAAAATTACGAAGTAGAATTTCCAAAGTGGTTTAAGATTGCCAGTGAAGGGGCAAAGTTTACCTTAAAGAAAACTTTGTGATTGTTTAAAGAAAGGGTAAAGTCTACATTGGAGGAAGTTTTTTTTGATTAAAAAAAAGGCAGAGGTGTAAAGAAAGCTTTTATTAGTGTAATATAAAGGAAAATTATTAATTTAAAATAAAAGTTTCTCAAGAAGCCTAAAGGAAGGGAAAAGTAGTTTAAAGAAAGGGAAAAAGCTTGCAAAAGATTAGAAATCAAGAAGGTGAGAAACTAGCAAATTTAAAAGCAATCATTGTTAATCAAAGCTTTAATGAAAATTAAAAGTGTTTTGTGTAATTCAGGTGAAAGGAACTGATGATAAACAAAAACGTCCATTAATAAATTTCATTAAGTGTTAGCCTAGTCATTCATATCTCCCATTCATTTATTGAAATTTTTTTTTAATCCTATTTTTTTAGAAATTAAATAAATTAAAGCTTCTTAATTATATGTGTTCAAACAGTGGACTGTCCACTAAGGACGTCACGACATCGAGTGCCTCGGCACAAATTAATGTTGGAAATGAAGAAATGACTATTGCTGTAGTTGACAAAATGCTTTTAGTGGGAAAGGTGGGTACAAATCAGGCACGTTATACTGACTTAGAAAAAGTCCATGGGGACACAGTCAGACTTGAGGAAGGTATTAATCGTTCATTAAGAGCTATAAACCGGAAAATAAACCTTAATGCTAATAATTTAACCAATCTAGCAGATGAAGTTAATGTAGGTTTTGCAACACTGGGGTCTCAGATAGAGGATTGTGTTACTCGACTAAAGGGGGTTGGCACTGAACGTACACACTCGAAATCACTTTCGCCTATAAGGTGCTCTCCCAAAAATAAGTCAACTCCCAAAGTTAATTTAAATGAGAAAATTTTTGAACAGCCTCAAATTAGCTTTTCCTCAGCTATAGAAGCTTCGGCTAATAATAATCTTCATATCGATGATGATGAACAAGGGGATGACCATACACTAAATATGTTAAGTAACGAGGGTATCCCTTCCCTAGAGGTATTTTCAGATGATAACATAGTAGCACTAGATAAGTGGAGTAAGAAATTCATGGAAAGAATCAAAGTGTATGGGGCAAGGCTTTCTGAAGAAGAAAAGCTCAACCGCCTCTCTATATTTTTGGACGATACACCCAAACAAATATTTGAGGAATTAAGTCCCGCAAAGCGAACCACTTGTGAACAGGCATTAAAAAGTATAAGAGAAGAGCTCGACTCTCCTCAGCGTAGGTCACTCTCACGACAGGCACTATTAATTTGTAAACAGCAGGAAAATGAAACAGTCAAGGAATTTTTGACAAGATTCAGACCTCTAGCGTTGGCAACAGCAGTAGACATGGCTGGTACTCATCGTGAACGTTATCTATGTGATCTTTTACTGGAAAGGCTTCTCCCTAACATTGCTTTTTGCATGAAACTCCTCAACTTTACTCAGAACAACCGTGGATTTGAACAACTTTGTATGGATGCTAGGGAAGTGGAAATTATGATCCCAGGCAGGAGTAACCCGTTATTCCCAACAGCAAGTGTCAACGAAATACAGGAAGTGAATCAGTACGTAGGTTCTCAGGGTCCTTCGGGACGTTTCAAAACTTTAAATCCAATTAATTCGAATAGAGTGCAACCTCGCGAAGGTTGGAGATTTAACCAAGATAGAACTAATGATCGGAACTTTCAGAATCGACAAATCAATCAACGAAGCTGGTCTAGGCCAAATCAAAGAATGAACAACTGGAACCGCAATCCCTCTAATGATCGGCGATGGAACAACAGACCTGTGTGCAATTATTGCTCCCGCGTAGGCCACTTTGCCAGCAACTGTCGCGAGAGACTGGAACGATTTAACTTCAGACAGTATGAAGGTCAAGGAACAAGTCAATCTCAAAGCAGGTCAGGTCAAATTCAAAATGATTCTATGCTATCAGAAATTTTAAATGCGATCAGAAAGATGAAGGTGGGTGAAAATTCAAATATTCCTTCAGTTCAAAATCTAGAGGTAGTCCAAAAATCTAAAAAGGTTAAAGAAAGTCCTAGAAATGAAAAAGAGTCAAAACAAAGTGCAATCTCGTCTTGGGAAGGCAGAAGGAGCTTAGGTCCAAAATTATTACCACTTACAATTCTAATGCTTGTAGCAATGTTCTCTCCTGCTTTAGGGTTTGAAAATTTACCGAAACCACAATGGCCAATGATTTGCCAAATGGAGAAACAAGGTATTTTATGGTCCCTACCTGAACTATCTGAATGTCCCAAGCTCACACCAAACATTTCGCACGCGCCTATTTCGCAAACAAGAACTGTTTATATGCTTAATGACTTAGAATATGCGACAGACGCGTGGGCTTGTAGAAAAATACGCAAGATAGTTAAAAAATATACTTCTATTACTAATGTCCCAATAACTGAGCCAGTATCTTCAGAAATGTTAGAGGTGTCAAGAGAAGAGTGTAATAAGATGATTAATGAAAAGAAGTGTAGTTTAGGGTCACTCAAGGAAGAAAATGAAGTCTTTACGACTGGAAATAAAATTGATATCAGTCCTAAAATGTGGTTTGTAGGATCGTTTACGTGGACTCAGGTCCAATCTGAAAATTGTATTTTATTTGAAACGCAAGTGTACTCTCACTGGGGCGAAAAGACTATAAGGACACCCTTAGGGGGCACCCATAATTGTTCTTATGATAAAGGTCATTGTTTATTGGAAGACAAAACGTTTCTTGAATGGACCATAAATGAAAAGAGTTTTTGCCGCTATGTCCCAATAGGTCGTTGGACAGGGAAATTTTTAGACAACACCTGGTTATCTGACGACGCCCAAATAGCCTTACATTTTGGAAAGCCCATAGCAAAAAGACAAGATTGTGGCAAAGATTTAGAAATTTCTGAGCAAGGTTTCGCTACCGAAACGCATCTTGAACGCGCAAAGCGTAGCAAAAATGTAGAAAGCCTCGGCTTAGCAACAGCACCTGAACTAGCAGCTAGACTTACATTTCTTGACAAAGAATGGGCAGAAACTATGACTTTTGCGTTTGCTCACTCTTTAAAAGCAGTCTGCGATCATATGGAAACAGTAAAGAAACCAGCAGTAGCAGCGTACCTATCAAACCCTACAGGCCTAGCAAGAATGGTCTTCAATAATGAATATTTAGTAGCAAAACGAGAAGGGGTCTCCTTACTTAGTGTCTGGCCTTGTATAAAATTAAAAGAAAATGAGTTTAGTTTTGTTAACACGAAAATGGATGAATGTTTTGATTTAGTCCCGATTCAGGTCAAAACAGGTTCAAAGGATATTATGGCATTTCTTGACCCAAATACAATGATTATTCAACCAACTGCTAGGAAAGCCCCTTGTTCCCAGTTTAGAAAAATAATAGTTGAAGTGAATAATAATGCTTTAGAAATAAACCAGCAGACTGGAGAAATAGAAACTGTAAAGCCCAGAGGCATAAGGAAAAATGAAGTAAGATATTTTCAGGTTCCAAATCTCAAATCCCATTCCTTTCATGAACTAGTACTTGTTAATTTAACTGACATAAATACTCACACATTTATGACAAATATGGCTAAAGTAAGCGAATTAACTTACACACTTAGTGAAAAAGACACAGTCATTACTAAAACATTATCGGACCAGTGGAAAGAAGCGGGGGATAAAATTACAAAAGAAGTTTTTGGAGATTATATGGGAATTTGGAAAATTGTCATAACATGTCTAGTTGTAGTCTTAATAATTGATTTAGTGATAAGATTGGCCTTAATTGTGTCAAAAAGCTATATAGGTAGTTTAATAGAAATAGCACAGCCATTTAAAGGGAGAATGACAAGGCAAGAAAGTGTAGTAAGGACACCTAAGAAAGTAAAATCGGTACCACTAAAAAGAATGTCCATGATAAAACAAAGGAAAAGGAGTGTACGTAAGCAAAGCAACTGGATTCCTCAAGTATCACAAATACCTCCAATAGAAATAGATGTTCTATCCACCTCAAGTGAAAATGCGGCCTCGGCCAAAAATAAATTAAATATTAACGCTACCTCTCCCAATACAGCAATTACTAGGGTATCAGTCAATAGTAAACCTGTGAATTGTCTTATCGACACTGGTGCAAGTATATCCATAGCTCCTATCTCGCTTGCAAGAGAATTAAATATAGGACTTACCCCTACTTGTTTAGCAATCACTTCAGCCTCGGGTCATGAAATTTTAGTCAAGGCACAAATGAAATGTTGTTTAGAAGTAGCTGGGCTAAAGCATACAGTCGATGTTAATTTAGTAGAAGATAAACAATTAAACAACAAAAGAAATTATCAAATGATAATTGGATGTGATCTTTTGGGTAAACTACCACCTGTCACTTTTGACTTTAAGAACGACAAGGCGTGGTTTGGAAATTCCGCAGTATGCCTCGGCATAAATAATCAACCTCTAATAGAAAATGCGAAAATTTATGCGATAGAAGCCACAACTATTCTGCCAGGGTCCCACAAAATTGTTAAAGGAAAATTAATGTCTATGAATAAAATAGACAATGCATTAATTCATGCTTTAGAAAAGCGTCTAGTAGGTGAAGATATTGCATTAATCCCAACAGTTGTTGAGCCAAACGACAGATCTGTATTAGTGTTCGGCACGGTACGGTATACCGCGGTATTTTTTTCCGGTATACCGATACCGATACCGTACCGGTCGATTTTTGTAAAAACGGTATTTTTCGGTATCGGTATTTTTTTCGGTATACCGATACCGAATACCGGAAAAGGTCATTTGCCGAACACTAATCTGTATGTGTTTTGCTGGCCAATCCCACAAATGCCCCTAAACATATTTTTAATGGAATGCATTTAGCATTTGCAGATGAGTGTATAGAAAGCAGTGAAGGTCCTTGGCTAACCCAATATCAAGATAAAAATGAAATAGATCATCATAAAGTAAATAACTTGGAAAGTGATAAAACATTCAAAATAGATTTCTCCAAAAGCTCAGTCCAAGGAAATGACTTAATTAAACTCCAAAAATTATGTGAAGAATTCTCAGATGTCTTTAGCAAATGTCAGTATGATTTAGGCTCTTGTATAGTAGGAGAACATGATATTTTAACCACGACTGAAACTCCTATTGCTTCCAAACCCCATAGGGTCCCATTTAAATTTCAGAACGAATTGCAAGAAAATATTAACAAGCTTCTAAAATCAGGAGTGATGGTAAAATCTGACACTCCGTGGGTTTCAAACATAGTGTTAGTGCAGAAAAAGGACGGCGGGCTTAGGCCTTGTATAGACTTTAGAAAATTAAATGAAGTTACAGTACCGGACCATTTTCCCCTACCTAGGTTGGAAACAATTATGGAAAAAGTAGGAGGCTGTCACTTTTATTCATCTCTTGATCTCTCAAGCGGATATCTTCAGATAAGATTAACTGAAAGAGCTTCTAGGAAATGTGGTGTAATTACAGAAGACGAAGTGTACCAAATGACCCATATGCCTTTCGGTTTAAGAAATGCAACTAGTGCGTTCGCTAGAGTAATGGCGCATGTAATCAGTGGATTAGAAGATTGTGTGTTAACTTATGTAGATGACTTTCTTGTATTTACAAAACCAAATGACTTTGACGTGCATCTCGATGCCTTAAAACAAGTATTTGAGCGATTAAGAAAATTTTCATTAAAAGTCAGTCCCAAGAAATGTGTATTGGGATCAACAAAAATGCACTTCTTAGGGCATATAATTAATTCCTCAGGCTACACACCAAGCCTAAGCAAAGTGGAAATAATTAAGAACTTAGCAGCACCCACGAGCGTTAAAGAAGTCAGGCGAGTAGTAGGAATGGCATCATTTTTCAGAAAGCATATTCAAAATTTTTCAATGATAGCAGAACCGTTAACCAGACTAACTCGCAAAGAAAATTGCTTTAAGTGGGAAGATGAACAACAAAAAGCGTTCGATAAAATAAAAGAAATATTGACGAATGAACCAGTCCTTGCCTTTCCAGATTATAGTAAGCCGTTTCACATTTTCACTGATGCATCTCTAGTAGGTCAAGGCGGGGCACTAATGCAAAAGAATGAAAATAATCTGTTTCAAGCCATAGCATATTGTAGTAGAACATTAACCACTGCAGAAAGGAAGTGGCCACCAGTACAAATAGAGCTAGGTGCGATAATCTATGCACTTAGGCAATTCAAACCTTTTATTTATATGGCAGAGGTCGAGCTTCACACTGACCATAAGCCATTGGCATACCTTCTTGAAAAGGCGCAGGCCCACCCAAATCTAGCACGCTGGCTCATTGAACTACAGAATTATAATATAAAAATTGTACATGTTTCTGGAAAAGAAAACCTCTTAGCAGATGCACTCTCAAGGGTATTTAAGACAAATGACCCCAAAGAAGTAGAAAATCTCGAAGAGCTTGAAGACATTGCCGAGTTTCCTGTATGTTTAGCCTTAAGAACTAAGTCGCAATTACTCATTGATGAGTCTATAGCAGCCTTTACATTAAGAAAAGAGGATGGACAAAATTATACAATTGATATTAGGCATGAACAAAGTGAAGACCCTGAGGCTTCGGCCCTTATTAAATTTTTAAAGACAGGAGAAATTCCAGAAGAAATTCCGCAGAATGAAATAGAAAAATTTGTAGTATCAGCAGAAAATCTTCAAATGATGGGTGACATACTTTGCCATAAATTACCGAACTTGTATCCCAGAATATTTGTACCAGTCTCCCTTAGAGCATTAATCTTTGAATCATTTCACTCCTCGCACCTGGGCGGAGGACACATGAGTATGAAAAAGACACTAAAGAAATGCAGAAAATATTTTTGGCACAGGATGCATGCAGATATACTCACTTGGACGCGCAATTGTATAACTTGTCAGCTTCGGCACTCTCCAAATCCTCCTTACAGAGCTGAAATGCAGATGGCTCATCCAAATACACTCTTTGCTAAAGTAGGAATTGACTTAGCGGGTCCCTTTCCGATGACACAAAATGGAAACAAATATATAATGAACATTATTTGTTGGTTCACAAAATATGTGATCTCAGTGCCTGTCCCCGATGCAAAAGCACTTACGCTAGCAAAAGCCTTCCTCACAAATTGCTATCTAAGATTTGGCGGATGTATTGAACTGATTACAGATAATGCCACGGCATTCACTAGCGAATTTTTCAGAAATTTCTGCTCCATGTTGTATATAAATAAGAGTTATGCAATCCCACACTGGTCCCAAGGCAATGCAGTCACTGAACGCTCTTTTAGAACATTCCATAACATTCTTGCCAAGTATATAAATAAGGAACAACCTGACTTTGATGAATTTGTTGACATAGCCAGCTTTTGCTATAACACATCAATTCACGCTTCAACAGGAGAAACACCCTTCTTTTTAATGTTCGGTAGAGATCCAATTTTCTGTGTAGACCAAATTCTCGATCCCAGAGTTCACGACCCAATAGCCTTAACTGATTTATCTGAATTCAAACAAAAACTAGTAGTCTCGTTGAGAAAAGCATGGGAAGCCGCGGACGAAGCAAATAAGGAAGCCCAATTAAAGTCAAAAGCCCAGTACGATAAGTTGACAAGAAACCCAACAGTAACTGTTGGTGACAGAGTATTATTGAGGAATTATTGTGGCAAAATAGGTACCTCGAAAAAATTTCACATGCCCTGGAAAGGTGTGTTTAGGGTTGTAAAAATAGATGGAATTTACGTAACCATAGTTAGTTGTAATGCTCCAAGTGCGATACCTAAGGTTGTTCACATAAACCAGTTAAAGAAGTGCTTTGAAGACTTATCACCGATAGTAACAGTCCCAGAACTAAGCCAGGAAGAGGAAAAAGCAATTAATGGCGCAAACAGCCAGGAATCAATCAAAACCACTCCAATGGATGAGAATTGTTCAGAAGAAAATAATAGTAGGGAACCCAATAGTAAAAGGTACAACCTCCGTAGGAATCCCAAAGCCAGAAGGCTCTCAATAGAATAAACTCACTCTCTTAAATATAATTCTAATTATTTTTAATCTCTTTCACAATCATTTCTCCCAAACTTTATCATTTTACTCTCACACATTTAATTTTTTTTTACGCGATTTTAATTTTAATTCACAAAAAAAATTAATTTAATTAAAATAAAATTTTTTTTATTTTAGAAAAGATAATGTCTAAAAATCTTAAAATAAAAGCAACTAAAACTAAAGTATTTGAAGCAGCAATGCAAGGAATTGGATCCTCGTCAACAGCTTCATTAGGGACTTCGGTCCAAAATAATTTGTGTGAGAGCGAGAAAAACGTTGGGACTTCGGTCCATTCAAAAAGTGAAAAGGAGAGAGAAATCTCTTTAAAAAATCTTATCATTTCAGATAACAAAGTAACTTCGGTTCAAAATAAAATGTCAAGTGAAGAAAAACTTTTGGAAGTTGTGAATGTCATTGATCCACAGAGAATTACGGATAGTTTGGAGAATTTTGTACTGGAGGCCGAAAATGAAGATACGGAAGATGAAGAAATACTGAAAGAAGCTCTGGATAAATGGGAGGAAGCATGTAATTCGTGGAGAGAAGAAAATGAATCACAAGCCGTCGGAACTAGTGGGCTTAGTGGAGTCTCGGCTCAAAATAAAGATAAGTTTACAGAAGTAAAAAGTAAAGGAAAACATTATGTTATATCCCAACTTCAAGAAGCCAGACTTATTGCAGTGTCTACATCCCCGAACAAAGAAGATGGGTGGCCTCTATTCATGGAAATTCCGTGGAGTGCTCTAGTCGAAATGAACAATGAAGGCGCGAAAGATGCGTGTGTCGGAGATGACATTTATATTACTAAATTCCAGCGTCGTACTGACAAATTCCAAACCTTGAATGAAAATACATGGTTCTATCAAGGCAATATTAATTGGCAAGCTACGGCGACTGAAATAGAAATGGTTGCAATACAGGAGTTTAGATTGAAAACAGGGTTTGTTGTAGAAACTAAGAGAAGGGGAAAAGATAGAAAGACGGGTTCAATTCGAGTTATTGCTTTTGGAATGGAGCGGACTTCGGTCCTTTATAAACGTCAGTGTGTAGAAGTTGATTGGGACAACTTAAAGAAGGGAATGTTTATTGACATAGCATTAGCACCAATTGAAGAAGGATGGTTAATTGGCCCGAACTATATATTACCTCCGGGATGTAATTTCCGATTAGGAACTGAAGTACTAGCAAAGTCAAACTCGAAAATAGCCAGATCAGCACGTGCGTATGAGGGTGAATGGCGTTTTTCAGCAGTCTCAACCATTCCAAGAATTTGTAGAATAACCAAACGCCATACTTTAGAAAAAATAAACTCAGTTGGGGACCTTATTGAAGCAGCCTTAATTGTAATTGGAGAAGAGAAGAAACGTCTTAAATGGAGGCGACCTATTGAGCTTTGATAATCCTGCTTGGATACGCGATTCTGTGACGATCAGGGACGATCGACCGCATGGATGAGAGAGAAAGTGAACAGCTTTAATGTGTATATGGAGTGCAATCGAATAGACTTAAACTTAAAATTGAAGGGTGAGAATGATGCATAGCTAGTCTTGTCCCTGCGCGCACACTCACAAAAGGCACTTGAGCAATTTCAGACTTTATTAAGGACACGCAGCGATCAACTGTAGCTTAGTCGCGTTCCCAGCACGGTTTATTTGTGATTGCGGACTTTGATGCAATTAAAGAAGGCGAAGTATGGCGCAGGTTTATGCAGCAAGCGGAAATGTTCACCCCAATAGTAGACAGCAGATACTTAGATGTGATGGATCTCCCAAAAAGAGCTAGGGGCTTCAGCGGAGTTTTAAAGGACTTACAGGGACGATCCGTGCAATCAGACAGGTTGAGACTCAAATTGGAAGGCGTGCAACAACCAGAACAACGTGCAGAAGAAAGGTGAACCGAACAACGGTGGCCACCAATAGCTGTGAGGTGTTATCAGTGTGGAGGCAAAGGACACTTGGCGCGTGAGTGCAGACGTGTTTGAAGAAAATGCGAGGCGGACAAAACAGAAGAGGTAGAGATTTAATTTAAATTAAAAATAAAAAGTGACCTCGGTCAAAGATAAAAATAAAACAGGGAATGGAATTGACAATGGAACGAACATTCAAGGAGTGGAATGGTCAGGTAAAGACCAGGGACGGTCTTCCCCGGGGTTGGAGGTGTAAGGCGGAAATAGAATTGTGAAATATTAAATAAAACTTTCCCAGCGACCCCGCCTATCCATAACCAATATAATCCTAGGAATAAGAGAAGGAAGCGATCAGTCATTCAATCAGTCAGCTTGTTAGTCAGTTAATAATAAAAGTGAATTAATATATTTATTGCCCGATCGGAGGAATTAGTCGTCGCCCGTTTAATCGCTCTTAAGGAGTGAGCGGTGAATATTGTCCGGCCGGACTACTAACAACAATAATCAATTAGTATTCCCTCATATTCTATTATCCTGGGCTCTACACTGGGTATGGATTCAGCAAACTTCTTTATTTTGACGGTATCTTCTGTTACGTTCTCGCCTCTTTTCCTTATTATTTTGCTGGTAAATGCGTTTTCTTTCTCGAATTTTTTCCTTATTATTTTGGTAGTAGATTTGGTCATAGTCTCGCTTATTTTCTTTATTTATTTTTGTGCCTTTATTTGAATTTGGTTTTAACGTCCCTTCAGATTTTTGAACCGATGATTCTGCCTCATTGTTAAAGATCTTAGTTAGATCCTTTGAGGTTTCCACAACTCTACTTAACTCATTTTTCTCTTTATTATTTTTAACAGAATTAATTAAACTCCAAAATATCGCGTTGAAGATTAGAATTATTAAAATAAGATCAAGTTTCATCCTAAATTAAAAAATTTCATTTAAAATATTTTTTATTAACTAAAAATTTCAAATTTTGATGTAGCTTATTAACTTATTTACTTCTAATTAATAAAAAAATGTTAAATTTAAATGTAATATTGACTAAGCAAGCAATATAAAGGGAAAATACATTGTGTAATATTATTTCATTTTATTTCATTACTTTTCTCATTGAGACTGAGGTGCATTACAAAATTGCACTTGCGTAGATTCCATTTCTTAATTAGAGAAAAATCAACAGACGATTCAAAAGTGCATTCGACAAGTCGATTTGATTGTTAGAAGCATTAAAAATTGACATGAAAAATACAACAGAAATAAATTTTTCAAATAAAATTAAAGTCAGCAATTAACAAATATTTAAGTTTCACGTATACCACATATCTCAAACAAGTAAATGAAATATTACTCTCGTTCAGATCAAAAGGATATTCATTTAAATCTATCTGATTCATGTCGCTTTAAACTTAAAATGCCAGGATCTGTAATGATTTGTCAGACCAAACAAATATTTGACAAAATTTAAGTCTATGCGTTTATCCGCCCCGATTTTCTTTTTCTTCCATAAAAGTACACATGGGTCAAAGGAATATATTCCCATGAAATAGTTAAATCCATATAGCTCCTCCAGATGTAGGGACAACCATTCAATACCACACCCTAGATTTAAACACGAAGAGTATATTAATTGTGTATATTTATATTAAATTGTGTGTTATATTAAATAATGTGCTTTATTAAACATTTTAATAAACAGTTAAATTAAATTGTGTGCACAGGAAAGTTTGATTTAAAAAAAGACATGTTAGGGGTTGTTCTTCTATTCTAACAAACATCTCCATTTTCGTCCTCAGGTTTCTCGTTCAGATCAAAAGGATACTCATTCAAATTTATCTGATTCATGCAATTCTCATGAATTTTGTTTGGCTCTTCTACCATTTGTTGATTTTGCTCATACACATAATTTTCAGTTTCGTCTTTGTTACATTCTTCCTCCTCTTGATTAGAAAGATTTCCTTCTTCAGACCGAATGCTCTCTTCGTAAACTATTGACAATTTACCTTTATTTCTAAAATTATCATTCTGTGGATTAGAAGTTCCTTCTCCATTATTATTGTCAGAATGAACATTTCCTAGTACTTTTGGATCTTGTAAATTTGGTTTTTCATTTTTTCTTTTTTCTCGATATTTTCGATCATATTCCCGCTTCTTGTTTTTATTATTTAGTCGGTATTTTCGATCAGATTCTTTCATCTTTTCTTTATTATTTTCTCGGTATTTTTGATTATATTCTTTCTTCTTTTCCTTATTATTTTGGTAATAATTTTGGACAGATTTTATCTTTTTTTCCTTATTGTTTTGATAATAAATTCTCGCATTTTCCTTTCTATTCAACTTTTTTTCTTCTTGATTATCTTTAGTTGTGCCCTTTTTTATAATTTTAGGTTTTGGTTTTAACATTTTAATTTGAGGATTAACCGATGATTCAGCCCCATCGATGTCCTTTGAGGTTTCCCCAACTCTAGTTGACTCGCGTCGATCTTTATTATTTTTAGCAGAATTAATTAAACTCCAAAATATCGCATTTACGATTAAAATAATTAAAATAAGATCAAGTTTCATCATAAATTAATTTTTATAATTTATTTAAAATATTAACTCCTTTCAATTAATTAATTTGATTATTAATTAATTTGAATATAATATTAAACTTAAGTAATAGTAAAAATGAACTTTTATGTAATTATATTTTTTATTTAATATTTCATAATAAAATACACGCTTTCTCAGCGAAAGTTCATTGTTTTAAAATTTTAGGATGCAATTTCGGTCGTCAACACCAGTTGACCAGCCCTGGTATTGACGACCGGAAGTACATCCGAAAATTTTATCATAATGCACTTTCACTGAGAAAACCTCTATTTTATTATGAAATATTAAATAAAAAATATTATAAACAAAAGTTCATTTTTACTATTACTTAAGTTAATATTAACAGTCGAATTTAATACTCTTGATTAATTAATTGAAAAGAGTTAATATTTTAAATAAATTTTTAAAATAATTTATAATGAAACTTGATAGTATATTAATAATTTTAATCGTCAATGCGATATTTTGGAGTTTAATTAATTCTGTTAAAAATAATAAGGACAAAAATGAGTTAACTAGAGTTGGGGAAACCTCAAAGGATAACGATGGAACTGAAGCATCGGTTAATCCTCTAATTCAAAAAGATGAAAAAATGTTAAAACCAAAACCTAAAATCTCAAAAAAAGACAGAACAACTATAGATAACAAAGAAAAGATAAGAGAAAGTAGGCAAATTTACTACCAAAATAACAAAGAAAAGATAAGAGAAATTAATCGAATTTACTACCAAAAGAATAAAGAAAGGTTGAAAGAATATTGCCGAAAATATCAAGAAAACAACAAGGAAAAGGTGCGAGAATGTCATAAAAAATATCTAGAAAATAATAAGGAAAAGAGGCGAGAAAGGGAACGAAATTACTACCAAAAAACTAAAGAAAAAAAGAGAGAAAGTGTGCGTAAATACTACCAAAATAATAAGGAGAAGAAGCGAGAATATGATCGAAAATACCGAGAAATTAGGAAAAATATAAAAACAAAGTTACAAGAACCTAAAATAATTGTTCATTCTGATAATAATGAAGGAGTAACTTCTAATCCACAGAATGAGGATTTAAGAAATAAAGGTAAATTGCCAATCGTTTACGAAGAGGGCATTCAGTCTGAAGAAGAAAATCTTTCTAATCAGGAAGAGGAAGAATGTAACAAAGACGAAACTGGAAATTATGTGGATAAGCAAAATCAACAAGTAGTAGAAGAGCCAAATAAGATTCTCGAGAATTGCATGAATCAGATAGATTTAAATGAGCATCCTTTTGATCTGAACGAGAAACCTGAGGACATAGATGAGAATGTTTGTTAAAAAGAAATAAATTTGAAGAAAGAAATGATGTTAAAATATTCGGAGTAGATTAAAGAATTGTAACCCCTAAGACAAATTTGTATAAAATTTTGAGCATTCCTGATTAAATATACAACATAAAATATATATGTGATAAACCTTATACCAACAACAAAGATCTTAACACTTTTCGCAAGGAAGAAGTATGGAAAGCCCAAGTCACCAGATTTCTTCTTTTTCAGCGCCGCAGGCGAAAATTCTGGAAAATTTGGAAACTATATTCCCTTAATCCGCTTTAGTCCCTACCAAACGCACTTAATCCCTCTAGTCCACATATATTTTTTAATCCCTTTAATTTTTATGATAACTATTTTGTGCTGATACTTAGGGAGTATGTCGGCATTTCAATCCTTTTGATCTGAACGAGAAACCTCCGGCCGGAACCATAACTTCAGAAAAAATTTGCTAGCAAATTTTAAAAAATTTGTATTTTAAGTAGATAGTATTTGTATTTTAGTAGTACCCAAATCCCCTGATATGCCCGATACCCCACCAATTTCATGATTCCTTGTTTTCATATAGGGTCAAAATATTTTTTGGTTGCCAAAAAAATTCGATTTATTTGCTTATTTTACATTTTCTATCCATTTTTTTACTTATTTTTTCTTATTCTTAAGCCATCCAGCAATTTGGTCTTTTCAAGCATTACTTGAAAGCAATGCACAATTGAATGTGCCAGCAGAGTGCCCACATTATAATAAAAATAATTTTTGTCTCCCACCTGAAGGAATGGCATTAAAAGGGAAATGCTTACTACTTTTGGGGGAAGGAAATGAATAATTTTGAGGTAAAAAACGGATTTTTGGGAGAAAATTGAGGGAATATTTTACACGTTTTTTAAGGTTTATTCGATTGATGCTTTAACATTCCATTTGTTTTTACTTGAAAAGTTTTTTAAATTCAACTATTAATTGTAATATTCAACAATGTCGTTAAGAACAGTTACTGCAGGTGTTAGCAGTGTGATTGGAGGCTTGTCTATTTTTTTATTTTTGATTTTCGATGTCAGGAAAAGAGTTGTCGGTTCCTGGAAATTTCTTTGGATACCTGAAATCGATCAGAAGAACCGAACCGAAAAACCCTCGATTCTTAAGCTCGGTTATCGGTCCAGAACCGATAACCCTAGTTAGGAAAGCTAAAAGATAGGGTGGGCTAATGTTAGGGCCAATTATGAAACTAATCGAAGGACCAATGAAAAACGAATTTTCTAAATGATAGCATGTACATTTTCATTTGTTGGAAAATAATTTATAAAAAATTTCACTCGTAGTTGGTGAATCTCAAACATATTTCAATTATATATTTCAATTTCAATTCCGGCCCCCCCTGGTTACGGGCTTGTTTCCCAGCTAGTAGTTGAGTCAAGAAAAACGGCATTAATAATTTTCCCCCTTTTTTTCAGTTGAAAAAATCAAAGGTTGGAAAGTTGTGCACAAATCATTACCCCGTATTATTGAATATGGGCGTAGTGAGGGAATACTACAGGTTTTTTGTATTTAAGACTAAACTGAAAAAAATACTTTAAAGGCTACCGCTTCTATGCCCGGTATTGTTCTCGCAGCACATGACGCTGCCCATCATCAAGCTAGTAAAGACAATAGAAATGGGGATAAAGTACATTTACCTACTAACGACCTTACATGTTGGTTTTAATTTTTGGGCTTTTTGTTCATGCCTGGGTTTATAAGCAATCTTCCGATTTCCGAAAATTTAGGCTGATTTCCGAGTTCCGACTTTTGACTCATTTCCGATTTCCGACAGTTCCGATTTCCGACAGTTCCGATTTCCGACACCTTCGTCATTTTCGATCGACCTCAAGTCATAGATTCAATAGGAGAAAGTCACCTCGTGTTGCTTCTGGTATCCTTTGACTCATACTCTGACAAGGTTAAAAACTGGCTACACCCTTGCTGGAATCCACATATATTTTCCAACAAGTTAACAACCCTCCAGTTGATTTATAGCAAAAAATAACAGAAAACAAGGCGTCTCCCTCCCTTCTTTTTAAATTTTTTTTCCAATTTTTTTCAATAGTAATGCATGAAGCCATTCCATTTTTACCTTTACCTGTCGCTTTAACTTGCCTTTTTATGAATGTTGTATTGCCTGGTTCCGGAACTATTTTTAGCGGTTTTGCAGCTCTTTGTATGGGGCAACCTCGTGTTAATATTAAAGAAGGAAGGAAATTGGTTACACTTTTTGTTAATTTTGTTGTTGGGATAAGGTTAGGGGTTTTCTTAAATTTCCTTCAATTTTTTATTTTTTAAAGCCAATTTTTTACCATTACCTTTATGTTTGTTGGCTGGTTTTGGTCTATTGCTTGGGGTGGTCTGTTAACTATACACGCAAGTAAAAAAAAATTTTTTTATCTTTAATTAATTGTAAGAGTCGAATTTTGCTTTCAGAGCAGGGCTGTGCGCCAAATTTTCCAATTTTTCAAATTCCTAAAACACGGCAAACGCCATAACACCAAAATCGGCCATAAATGAACGCCAAAACGCAATGCTGAATGCCAGGCGCACAGCCCTGTTTCGAGTTACGATAGTTGGGGGCTATACTTTTTGGTTTCCGCTTTCCTCAAATTTTCGTGGTCCATTTATACTTTTAAAACAAAAATTGGACAGGGAAGGGTTGGGGTAGGTACACCCTGTTCAATCCTCTATTCTTGTTTCCCCTTTCCTATCCGTTTCCGATTTTCTTTTTTTTTCTATTTCAAAAATTCAACTTTAAAATAAAAAATTTTTATTAAAGTGCAATATCGAGAAGCTTTGCAACAAAGGAGGAGTGAAGCTGTTGCTACTGGTAAAAAATTTTTCCCCTTCGATTTTTCCAAAAAAAAATTCTTTTCCTAAAGCTGCAATAGAAGCATTAACTAAAGATTCAATTTTACATCGTCGTGATGTCAAAACTTTAGTCAAACAACACAAGGATAGAGGAAAGGAAGAGAAGGGTAAAGCTGAAGCAGCAGCAAAAGCAGCAAGTAAATCACAAACAAAATTAGCAGTAGAGAATGGCACAACTACAAATAATTTAAAATTAACTCCAATTGATATTTTTAATAGTAACAAAAATAAAATTGTACCCTCAAATTGAAATTATATATATTAAGTAGAGGTCGGAAAAATCGCATTCACAGGATCCCGTAACGTGATTTTTTTTCAAAAATTTTTGCGGGACAGGATCCCGCGGGATTAATCCCGTAAAGCCCGTTTGTCGCTTAAAATGCGGGATTTCGGTACAGGATCCCGTAAAATCCCGTGCGAGATCCTTCCCGTGCCGACCTCTAATATTAGGCTGGGTATTGGCTATTTTGTGGCTCTGAATTCGGCCTGGGCTCTGGATCCAGCTTGAACTTTTTTTTTAAAGCTCATCATCTACTCAGTTGTCAGAGGGTTTTTAGTTCCTGTTCCTAACATTTTAAGATTTTAGCTCTAGCTAAGGCCGGTTCCGGAGCCAGCAATGAATTATTCTATATACTGAAAAATATTTTTTTGTATTCTATTTTTGAAGATTAATTGTTGTATATATTTTTTACATTAATTATCTGAATTTTTTCAAATTATATACCTGTTGGTTTTAAATGGGTTTAGGGTATATTTTTAGAGAAATCTTAAAAGTTCTTGCAATACTTTATAATGGTTCCTTGGTCCTTGTCCGTGGTGATTTGAGGTATTAGTAATTGAGATTTCTGGAAAGCGGGTACAGCCCAACTAGGCGCGCGGCCAAATAGGCGCAAAGACATAACTTGCTTCTTGATTTCCAAATCTTATCAATTTAGTGTTAAACGATTCCTCTTATCGAGATAAAGAGAATGGTACCAAAATTATCAAGGTCCAGAAAGTTTCCAGGTAGTTATGGCTTTGCGCCTACTTGGCCGCGCGCCTACTTGGGCGTGTCCCCTGGAAAGCCTGGACCTGTTCCTGGACTCTGGGGCTTGATTTATGGACATGGGCCGGATCCTGTGCCTGTAGTAGAAGAAAAACCAAGGCTCAGGAAACCCCCAGGAAGGTCGAAAATGCCTAGGCCTGGATATAAAATTTTATTTTTTTAACGAATTTTCAGATTTTAAATGGCTTTAGTATTTTTAAATAAACTTCCAAAAATATTTGTCAGAAATGCAAGTTCAAGTTCTATCAATAGTTTTACTTTGAGAACTCATAATTGTGGGGAACTTCGACTTGAACATGTTGGTTAGTTTGTTTGTTAATTTATTTGAAAAAATTTTGTAAATTTTTTATGAGAGAAAATTTTTTTGAAAAATGTTTTTGAAAAAAATTTTCAGAGAATTTTTCAAAAAAAAAATTTTATAATTTTTTTGAAAAAAATTTTTGAAAAAAAATTTTTTTGAAAAATTTATTAAAAAAAATTTTTTAGAAAAATTTTAAAAAATTTTGAAAATTTTTTTAAATTTTTGAATTTTCTGCCTATTTTTAAATTCAATTTTAAAAATCAAAATTTAATTTAAGAAAATTATTTTTTCAAAAAAAAATTTTTTTTTAATTTTTAAAAATTTAGGACAACGAGTCAAAATTTATGGATGGCTAGAGACTAAAAGGATGGACAGTTTTGTTTTCTTTTTTAATTTTTTAAAAATTTTTTTTCAGAATTTTTATTGATCAAGGACGCCTATGGAAGTGTTCAAGCTTTGGCTTCAGACCAAATGAAGGATTTAATTAAATCTTTAAAAGAGCAGTCTTCTGTTTGTGTGGAAGGGACAGTTATGGATAGAGGGAAGGACAGAAATAATAAAATACCTACTGGGCAGATTGAGGTTTTTTGGAATTTTTAAATTTTTTGGGAATTTATTTTGGGGCTTATGGAAAAATATAAGGTCCTTTTGGCTCCGGGTAGTCCTATAAGGCTTTGGAAAGTC
The DNA here is from genome assembly GCA_963681835.1 of Meloidogyne enterolobii. Taxonomy (NCBI): domain Eukaryota; kingdom Metazoa; phylum Nematoda; class Chromadorea; order Rhabditida; family Meloidogynidae; genus Meloidogyne; species Meloidogyne enterolobii. The sequence continues at coordinate 4,177,366 of CAVMJV010000004.1, read as the reverse complement.
TCTAAAAAATTTCTAGATTTCCGGGAGTAAAAGAAGCAAAAAATTTTTTGATATAAGGAAGAGGGGGATTCAAGTGGCGGGGGATTCAATTTAAGAAAATGCTTAATAGGCAAAAATTTAAGAACTACAATAAGTAGATTAGAGGGGAAGGTAGCGTTAATGATTTGAGTTAATTTTCCAATCTCTCTCTCTAGATTAGAAAGAGAGGCCAAAAGCCCCTGGTTTAGTAGTACGTGTTGAGAGAATTCGCCTACTAATTGTAAGGTTGAGCAAATCCTGGTAACTTTACCCTACCAAAATTTTTGGACATTTAGACTTTTTTAGGGCCCGGCTCTGCAACCCTAATGCCTAACAATAACTCTTTTAAAAAATATTCAAATTAGATTTTTTTATTTTTAGATTGATGCTGAAAAGATAGGTTGTCGATAAATTTTTGGTTACTCAATCTTTCTGAATTTTAGAAGTTTTTAATTCAATTCCTAATGCTTTGCCAGTGTTTAATTCTTCAACTGAATTAACACGGTAATTTTAAATTTTTTTTTTGGTTTGGTGGTCCACGATTAAGTCAAAGAATTGACTTTTTTTGACAAAAAATTAAAATATTTTTTGAGAATCTTGGAAGGTCGTGGGCCAAACAAAAATTCACTTTTTTAACTCACTCCCCTACCGAAATTATTTTTTTCGTTTTCTTTTCCCCATTTTGGGAAGAGGGGGGCATTCCCCTTGGTTAATAAGGTTGTCAGGGTCCGAATCCGAAAAAAGATTGAATCTTCGGAAATTTTAGGCGCGGGTACCGGATCCGGATATTTTACAATTTCCAAGTATCCAACAACCTACTGTTTTCGAGCTTACAGACAGGAAATAAGTTTGACCGGTAATATTGAAGAGTACAGACCCCATTTTTTTCTCCCTATTTTTCCCCCTATATTTTTACAAAATGGTCAGCCTTTTTCATTCCTTCCATACAATATGCCTTCCTAATTTTTGCCTAAATCAAACAAAAAGGATTATTTTTTGGTATTTAACAATTATGAGTTTTGAGAAGGCTCATTTTCTCTATTAAAACGGGAAATAAAATATCAAAAATAATCCTTTTTGTTTGATTTAGGCAAAAATTAGAAAGGCAAATTGAATGGAAGGAAGGAAAAAGGCTGACCATTTTGTAAAAATATAGGGGGAAAAATAGGGAGAAAAAAAATGGGGTCTGTGCTCTTCAATATTACCGTTTGACCATTATGAACTTATTGAGGAAGGAAAATGGGGGGGGGGGGGTAGGATGCTAGGCTCAGATTTACTCATAAAAATGATTATATTTTTTCAGTTTGACTCATCGCTATCTCGATTTACGCTCGGAAAAAATGCAGCATGCCTTGAGGTTTTTAAAAGTAGAATTTTTTAAAAATTTTTAAAATTTTTTTTTTAGATTTCGGGCTCAAATTATAAGTAAAATGCGTAGATTTTTGGAAGATGAATGCTCTTTTGTTGATATTCAGGTTTTTTTTTGTTAAAAAAAATTAAAAATTTTTGAAAAAATTTTAAATTATTTTTAAAAAAATTTTGGAGTCCTTTAAAATTTAAAAAAAATTAAAAAAATTTTCAAAAAAATTTTTTTTTAAGTTTTTCAGAATTTTTCGAAATTTTTCGAAATTTTTAAAATTTTTATAAAAAAATTTTTTTAGAATATTTTTTAAATAAAAGTTAATTTTTAGACCCCAACCCTAAGCCATTTTACGCCTGGTGGTGCAAATGAATTTCCTGTGCCTGCTAATGATTCAGGCGAATGTTTTAGTCTTCCACAGGTTTTTTTAAATTTAATTTTTTATTAAAAGAAAATTTTTTAGAGCCCTCAGATTTACAAACAATTGTTAATGTGTGGAGGAATTGACAAATATTATCAGGTTTTTTTTAAATTTTTTTGGTTGAGAAATAGAATGAGAATTGTGAACCAAAGTTCCCTTTGATAAAAAAAAATTAATTTTGACCTCCATTTTTGAACGAAAAATTTCTGTCCTTATTTTTAAATTTTTCCTTGAATTTTTTTTGCTTAAAAAAATAAATTTTATTTTGGAATAAGAATGTGTCTCTCCTTTTCATGTTGACCAAAAACTTGGAGAAAAACTACAAGTTTCTGTTTATCCCTTGTCACGTTCCCCCCCCCCCCCCTTTAAAAAAAATTTTTTTTACTCTTTGAATTCGGTCCGTGTTCCCTTTTGGCAAAGAAAAATGAATTTTGACCGTTTTTTTAATTTTTTGACCAAAAAAAATTTTGTCCTTATTTTTAGAATTAATTTATTTTTAAATTTTATTTTTTAAATTCTTGACATTAAAAAAAATTTTTTTTTTAAAAAGGTAGCAATTTGTTATAGAGACGAACCTACCAAACCTAACAGACAGCCAGAATTTACACAATTGGACTTGGAATTGTCTTTTACTAATCAAGAAAAAATTATTTGTTTAATTGAACAAATTTTGATTAATTCGTGGCCTAAAGAATTGGTTTTTTTGTAAAAAATTTTTTTTTTGAAAATTTTTTTATTTTTTCAGGAACAATATAAACCAACCGTTCCTTTCCCTCGAATGGATTATTCTGCAGCGGTTAGAAAAATTTTTATTTTAAAAATCATTTTTTTATTTTAAAATTTTTTTGTCCGCAAAAAAATTTGCGGACAATCCGCAAATTTTTTTTATTTTTTCTAATTTTTTATTTTAAAAATTTTTATAAACTTGTGGATAGGGGGGGGGGGCTGAGAAAAATGGTTAAGTGTCAGGGTTGCAAAAAATTTTCTTTAATTGTGTCGATTTTCTCTAGGCGGGTTTAGAGAGTAACCCCCAACCCTTCCCCTACCTTATTTCATCCCCTAACTTAACGTGGTAAGCGAAAATGTCTAGCAGCAATAATTGTCAGGAGATAACTGTTGTAGGATCGCCACCTGTCGCTGTGGCTTGCTTAATAATCTTTTACTTGAATTTGAAAAAATTGCGGACAATTCTTGCGGACTTTAAAATATTTTTTAAAAAAATTAAAAAAAATTTTTTTTTAGTTGTCAAAATTTGGAACAGACAAACCGGTTAATTTTTTTTTTGAAAAAAAATTTTTTTCTAAAGGATACAAGAATACCTTGGGAAATTACTGATTGTTTATTAGAAGATAATTTAATTAAAGCAAAAATGTTTGTTGCAAAAGGCGCTCAAAAATATTTAACTAAAGGAAGGATGATACGCTGGGAACAGAAAATTGATATGTTGTCTTTTAAAAAAGTTTGAAATTTAATTTTAAAAATATAAAAAATTAGTCCGCAAAAATTTTGCGGACTAATTTTTGTCCGCAAAATTTTTGCGGACAATCCGCAATTTTTTAATTTTTTCCCAAATTTTTTTTTTGTAAATTTTTAAAAAACTAATTTAAATTTTTAATCTAAAGAAAGTATCTTTTTAAATTCTTTCAAAGGATTATTCAATTATTCGCCCATCGTCAATCAACAAATTTAACAAAATCCCAATAAATAAGGACCATCTATTAAATTTAAATTTGGACAAGGATGATGATGTTATTGTTATTTGGTAATTTTTTCGATTAAAAAAATTTTTTTGGCAAACTATTGAGGCAAATTTTGCGGAAAAAAATTTTAAAAATTGCGGACAAAAAAATTTTTGTCCGCAAAATTTTTGCGGACAAGAATTTTTTTGTCCGCAATTTTTAATTTTTTATAAATTTGTTTTAAAAAAATATTTTTAATTAAAAAAAATTTTTGAAAAACTTTTTGGAAAATTTTTACAAAAAAATTTTAAAAATTCGAGAAAATTTTTCTGTCCGCAAAAATTTTGCGGACAAAATTTTTTGTCCGCAATTTTTAATTTTTTATAAATTTGTTTAAAAAAATATTTTCAATTTTTATTTTTTAGTTGGGGCGATTGTGAAGAACATATTTTAAAAGTTCTAGGTATCTTTTTAAATTTATTTAAAGGAAAAAAATTTTTAAAGGTTATTTACGCAATTATTTGGCTGAATCAATTTTTGATTATTTTCAACCTAATCAATTCAATTTTGTTTGGATTCAACGATTTCCTTTATTTGTAAAAAATGAGGAAAGTGGGAAGATAGAAAGTGCACATCATCCTTTCACGGTTTTTTTTTGAAATTTTTTGAAAATTTTTTGAAAAATTTTTTCGAAAACTTTGTCCGCAATTTTTCATTTTTTCTGCAAAATTTTGAAAAAAAAATTTTCGAAAAAAAAATTTTTTTTTAATTTTAATTTTTAGGCTCCAATACCTGAACATGAGAAAGATTTGAAAAATGGAATAAACTTGGATAAAATTGAAGGTTTGTGAAAATGAATTGTTAAAAAAAAGAGTTTTTTAATCGGTATAGGCGAACGAAAAAGTCTTTTAGACAATGAGGTGGATTTTAGGAGGAGACCCCCCAAAGTTTGGCTGTTTAGGAAATTTGGCGTTAAATTAGGGAGTACCTAGTTTTGGATGTATCTTATATGGAGTTTAGACTGCACTAACATTTGCGGACTAAATTTACGGATTTTAGAAAAAATTGCGGATTTTGCCCGAAATTTTCAAAATTTTTATATATAGCTCAACATTATGATCTTGTACTTAATGGAGAAGAAATTGGTGGAGGGTCAATACGAATTCATAATGCGGAACTCCAAGAATATGTTTTGAAAACACTTAAAATTGATTCTGAACCTTTGGTAATTAAAAAAAATTTTTTCAAAATTTGATGGAGTAGGGGGAGGGGGTCTTTTTTAACAATAATCCCTATTTTAAGTCACTGACCCGGCAACATTTTTCTCAGCCCGGTCTAACCTTAACAGAGGGATATGAAGGATTAACAATAAGGATGGTATTGGGAATAAGTGGGGGTCATTAAGAAATATTGAGGTCTGTCTGCATTTGTTAACTTTAAAAGAAAATCTAAATTTTTTAGAAACATTTACTCGAAGCTTTACGATATGGAGCTCCTCCACATGGTTTTATTTTTAATTTTAAAGAACTTAAAAATATTTTTCCTTCAGGTGGTTTTGCATTAGGATTGGATAGATATATAGCTATATTAAATGCTAGAGGTTTAATTAATTTTTAAAAAATATTTTTTGGTAATATTAAACCTGACAGAATTCCTATTTCCGGCGTTTTTTTCTTTCCGATTTCCGAAAAAAAAATTGATTTCCGAGTTCCGACTTTTGAGCCAGTTCCGATTTCCGACACCCTGACTGTTCCGACACACTGCTGATATTGAACCTGACAGACCCCATTTTTTCCTTCCCAGGTTTCTTCCTATATATTTGAAGAATAGTCAGACTTCTTCCTTCAGTTTTCCTTTCATCCTAGGGAAAATAAAAATTAATTTTCCTTTTGATTATTTGTAGGCAAAATATAGAATGGCAGGGTTGGAAGGAAATAAAAAGTCTGACCATTTTCTGGATATATAGGAAACTTGGGGAGAAAGGGGTCTGTCAGGTTCATTTAAAAATACAATTGGGAGATGGAAGAAAGGAAATTCAATTTTTAGGAGATTCAAAAGCTTCTATACGCAATGTTATAGCCTTCCCAAAATCAGCATCTGGTAAATGTTACATGACAGGTTCACCTACAAGACCTGATGAATGGTTACTTGAACGCTATAAATTGAAAATTGTTGAAGAAGACGATGAAGAATTTGATTGTTATGAAAGGTAATATTCGCCATTTTTATTCGCTATTTTTGAAAAATAGTCAGGGAAAAATTGACTTTTATTTTTAATTTATCCTCTTTAAAAAATTTTTTTCACGTTCTTATGTTGGGGTTTTCGAGTTGGGTCGACGTTTCTAGTCTTTTTTCGGGCCAAAGTTCAAAGTCCGACTCGATCTTTCAGACCGGGCCGGATCGGGCTCCCACCCCTAGTTATCTATTAACCTTAAAGGTGCAATGAAGTACTAGGGGTGGGTCGAAGTTTTTTTCAAAAAATTTTCTTCGGATCGGATTGTAAGTCAATTTAGAAAAATTTTAGTTTAGGCAAAGATGTTTTGTGGACTTTTAAAAGGTCAATAAGCCACATTTCCTCCAATTTTGGAAAACATTTCAGTGGAAAATGACGGGTTTCTAGTAACCCGACCCATTCCTAGGAGGTATAACGAGGACAGGCAATCAAAAAATTTTTATTTTTTTTCTGAAAAAAAATTTAAGGGTAAAAGATAACAAAGGAAAAATAGAGCAAAAATAAAGGAAAAATAAATAAAAAAATAATTCAGAAAAAAATAAACTAACACTAAAATAATTATACTTCAATGAGCTTCTTCAACTTCACTAAAATGCACGGGCGTTTTTAAGGGTATTACAGACTTCTTCCCAACATCCCAAGAAAGTGCTTTTCTCATATCTAAAAATTTTTTTTATTTTTTTAAAAATTAAAAAAAATACCAAATGCATCCTCATCAGTTTTTCCATCATCTGTAGCCGAATAATAATCAGTAATTTGCCTAAACACTGTATATCCCAAATTCTCATACATTTTGATTGCTGTACGATTTGAAACGCGTACAAACAAATCAACAAAATAGCAATGTTTTCTGAAAAAAAATTTTTTTTATTCGTCCTGTTGTGTTTGAACTTTTTTTAAATTTCAAAACCCCCGTAAAAAAAGGGAGTGACGTACCGTGGATCCCACCGTCCCAAAAAAATCGTGAAATTTATTTTTATGTCGGCAGGCTCTATGTTGGTGTACTCTACTCCTGCCTGTTCACCCCCTATTCCATCAATATTGGCTATATGTTAGATGACTTAATTTAACAAATGATAAATCGCCTCGTCTCAATTTCCGAAAAGCAGGGATTTATTTTTATTCCGGCATGCTCTCTATTGGTTCACTTTTGATATTTCCCTTTCTGTTCCCCCTTCTTCCCAACTCTATTAATTGTTATTGACTTTAACAAATTCGATAATTTGTTTTTAACACAATCCCTTTGGGGTGAGTACCAAAAATCAGAACCTCATCACCAAAACTCAGAAATGGACTTTTGTGTCGCATAATCCTTGGTGATCACATTGGAAATACTAATAGTAAATTTTTTTCCTATGTCAGGGAAAAAGGATAGGAGGACAAAAATCGTCTCTGGAAGATTTCCCTAAAATTTCGAAACCAAGAACCCCTAAAATACCCATGCTTCTTAATATTTTTAAAATTTAAATGAAACAAACTCTTCAGAAATTTCCTCTAATAATTTCATAAATTTAGCTGCCAATCCCATCCTTCGAAAATCTGATGCGACCGTCACGGCTTAGAAATTATAATTATTTATTTAACTCAGGAAGAAAGAAAACCTGTAACATGCCCATGCCATTCTTGTCCTCTGCCTTCTGCTTTTCCCATAACTTGAAAAAAAATTTAAAAAATTTAACAAACGATAAGACAAGGCCGCTAACTATATCCCATAATTTGACCAGTTGGGTGTTCTGCAACATGAAAATATTCGGGCCAATTGATTAAATATTGCATGTAGAAAGGCAACCCATACTTTAAAAAATGAAAATTTAATTTTTAAAATTTAATTTAAAATAATACCGTTTCTGTAAGCGGATCGAGATTGACATTATTAAATCTGAATAAATCGCTTGGTTCAAATGGACGTATTGTAGTCATTTTTTGAGGAAGATTATACAAATTTACTGGATCTAATTTACTTTAAATTTACTTTAAATTTATTAATTATTGGCGTTAAGTAAACACTTTGGCATTATAATTGTTCTAAATAAATAAAAATTCTCAAAAATTAGAAATTTTTTTATACTATGGTTAAACAAATTTCAGTCAATTTCAGTAAATAATTAAAGCCCACCCGTAAGTGTCGATAAATACATAAACTTCTGGTTAAATTCAAAAGACGAGAGAAAAACGAAGCGAGCCTGGCTTTAATTATAACAAAGTCTAGTCTACTATATGCATTAATAAAATCACATATCCATAATTTTTTTCAAATAAGTTAAATTTGGCGCGGGGCCGTTTTGGCGCGAGCTTATAAGATAGCGAGTTGGTTATCAAAAATGATAAAAATTTTGCAATAACTCTCTACCTTTATCTAAGTTCTCCAAAAATTTAGGATTTTTGAGCAAGAATTTTAGAAATTATGGCCAAAAATGTTGATTTTCTGGAAAATACCTAATTTTTCGAGGTCTATCTATCTATAAATTTAGAAATATTTGATGAAAATTTCTGAAATTTCTTGAGGAGGTAGTCAAGGATGTTAAAGAAATTTGAGAAAATTTTTATGAAATTTGGTCCCGCTTAAGTGCCACTTTTTTGTTCTCGCGCCAAAACTTCCGTAACCCTGGCCAACACAATTTTACTAATTAATAGAAAAGTATAAAATCGAAGAAAATTACTTATTCCAGAACCGATCTATTTCTATTAGATGCTGGAGCTTTCTTTGTATCTAAAAATATTAGCTTATTCAATAAATTATTAAATATATTTTGACATTCTTTTAACCATAAACATTTCCAAATTTTTTCAAATGGTCAAACAGAGTAATACATTTTTGACTAGAAACAGGGCCGGCAAGGGCGTAGCCAACAGGGGGTCGATTTCGGGGGGGGGGGGGGGCTAACATGGGGTGTGCGCCAAAATTTTGTCGTTTACTCTGGCGTTCCTTAAGCAAGTTTTTTTGAATTATTTTTTTATTTTTTCAGCGCCGCAAGCAAGAATTTTTAAAATTTTAGGCCATAGGCCAAAGAAATTATCAATCCCGATTTATATATATAACTCTCCCAGTTCGGTTTCTATTTTAGACCTTCATAAAAATTTTAGAACGTTGAAACCTTGAAAAATCACGGTTATTTTTAAACATTAAAGAATCCCCCCCCCCCCCAAAAAAATAAATTTAAAAAAAACCATAATAATAATTAGAAGATTGTTGTTGAAAATTTAATAAAGATGCCGATTTTGAACGTAATCTATTCCATTTTAATTTTAATGATTCATCTATTCTAGCCAAAATTTTTGAAGCTTTTTTTGTTGTTGGAGTTCGAGTAATTAAAGAAGGAGATTTTGGTGCGCTACTTAATGAAGAATGTGAACGTTGTGATTGAAGTTGTTTTTGGTTTGAAGAATTTTTTGGAATATTTTGGGGAGAGTTTGGTTGTAATGGTGAAGAAGAAATTTGAATTGAAGATTGTTCAAAAATATTATTACCATCATTATTTTCCTTTAAAAAATTATATTTTATAGAGATTTTAAAGTGTAAACTAGGGTTAAAGGCCAAAATGGTGACTTTTCGGCCCGGTTCCTCGGTTCGGTTTCTGGCATCAGAGGGCAGTGGATTCCAAGAGCGTATCCTGGGGAATTAAGGAGGTTGTAGTCGAAAAAATTCACTTTTTTGATCATCCTTCACCTAATTTTCTCCTATTTTCCTTTATTTCGGGAGGAGGGCTCTAGACCCCTGGATACGCCATTGGTGGATCCGGATATCCAAATATTTCACAAGAACCGCCAGCCCCATGTATAAGAATGATCGAGTAAATTCAGCCGATTTTTGATATTAAATATTTGAGATCAGTCCAGTTTCCCAGTCAACATGCCAAGGAAAAGAACTGGGAAATGGGACTCATCTCAGATATTGATATCAAAATTCACATCTGTTTTTGGACAAGCCACGGATTCCAAAGGATTAAAAAAATGCACCAAAAATTCTAAAGAAATTTTTAACAAAAATTAACCTGAAAAGTCAAATCAATAATTCTTACACTAGCATCTCCCTGTGACGCAACCAAAGTTTTTTCACTTTGATAAGAAATTTGTTGATTCCAGTCATCACCAAAAACCTTTAAAAATAAAAATTTTGTTTCAAAAGCGTAGCCAGGGGGGCTTCAGGCGCTAAAGCCCCTCTCCCCGAAATGGGGAGAAAAAGATAAATTTGAGAAGGGGATTGGTTCAAAAAAAAGTAAACGCCAAAATTTTGGGGCACACCCAATTTTAGCCCCCCTGAAACTAAACCCCTAGCTACGCACTTGATTTGTTTTCCTTCCATTAAAAATCTTAAGAATAAACCTCATCCTCTTCCCCAACATCATTTTCATCCATTCCCAAATTAACATGTCCATGGGGATTTGAAATTAAAGAAGAAATGGAGGAAGATGAAGACGATGACGAAGATGGACGATCATCTGGTTGTTGAATAATTTTATTGTTTCTCAAATTCTTCCGTCCATTTTTCTGACGATTATTAATGTAAGATGATGTAAATAGGTGTTGGTGATGAGAAGCAAAATTTTCAACTTGATAAGTAGCTGTTTTTGATTTTTCTTCTAAAAAAATTTGTTAAAAATTTTTTTTAATTAGTTATAGAAAGCTAAAGATATTCTGACAAGAACAGTATCAAAAAATTCTAATGAGTTTTAATTAGGGTTGTCAGCTCGCTAGACTCGAAAGTCGAAAGGTTCTCGAAAGATTAAAACTGAACGAATGTTGCTGACCCTATGATAACCTTTTTATACCCTAAACAGCAAGGGCGTATCCAGGGGGGCTGGGGGGGGGGGGGGCTAGACGTGTCGACGCAGAAGACCCACAGACAGAAGACCCAAGGACAGAAGACCCACAGACAAAAGACCCACAGACAGAAGACCCACAAGTACAGAATACCCACAGACAAAAGACCCACAACTATTTTTTGTTTCCCTTTTATTGTGCATAAATTTTGCGGAGGGATCATGTTAGTTCTATTTATTTTCCAAAATAAGGAGTTTATCCAACGGCGGGAAAGTTTTTTCAATATTAGGGAAGGTTGTTCCATCAATCTGGAGGGTTGTTCAAGCAGTGTTGAACGTTGTTCCAATGACAGAGAAGTTTGTTTCAACCACGGGCATGTTATTTTAACAATGTGGAATTGTCAACTAAAAGCTTACTTTGACAAATAAATTTTTTGGGGAAGCTAGGTCCCAAGAGTTATTGAATAAAGTGAATTTAAATAAAATATTTATCTTTAAAATTAAAAATACAATTAAATATTTTTATAAAGAATTAATGGAAAATTGAAACTGAAGATGATAGGGAAGATCTGCCTATTGTTTATATAGGGGATATAATGGACAATAGGCAGAGATTTAAACAATAGTGAATAGAGAAGTGATATGGAAAATAGTATTAACTAGGGGTGAAAAGACAATAGTTTCCGGAAAAAGAAGAGAGAAGAAGGGGTCAAAGTGGATGTTTATGGGAAAATAATTTATGAAATTGCCTGTCGCGGACAGGTGAAATAAAGGGAAAAATAGGAGGAAATATTTAAATTTATTAAATAATTATAATTTCGTGTTCCTTACACGACACTGGCGGCCGCGCGAAGACGTATTTCTTCGTTTCTTTCTTCTTCGTCTTTCTTCTCATCCTTAATTTTCCTCATTATTGTGTTCATGATTATTTCTTCTGTTTTTTCTGATTCGGGTGTTTTTACTATTATTGTTAATACCTGTGCCAAGAATCTTCCGATTCTAGTATTTTTTATGTATTTAAGTAGAAAAGGGAGAATATTGTCGAATAGCCAGATGTATGTTATATACAGTGCTACCATTCTAATCCACAATTTTTCAAGATTAATTTCCCAAATTTTTTCAAGAATGCTTGTTAATGGATTTTTAACTGATTCTTCGGTGTGTACGTATTCTCCATTTTTTATTGCATTTTCAATTTTTTCTTGTTCAAATTTTTTGTCTATTCCATAGGTTTGGAACATTTGGAGAATTTCAATTCTAGGGTCACTATAGTTCTTTATAATTAAGTTGTGGAATGCGTGTGTTTCAATTTGAGGGAGGTGTATTGGCTTTTGTAGGTCGAGTGTTAATTCATGTATTTGTTTTTCATTTATTTCTTTACTTTTTCCCGTCTTTTGATCAATTCTCAACAATTTTTTCCCGATAAATATAGTTATGAATCTCTCATATGAACAAGGTGTTTCGCTTGCCTTTTCTACTATAGTTAATGTTTTTGGTTCAAGAAATGCTTTTATTATTTTTTCTTTTAAAGTGACATTTATTGGGATCTCTTTGTAGCATTTTTCATTCGGTAGAAATGTGATGTTCTCATAAGGTATTGGAAAGCATGTTCTTGTCTCTAATATTTCATTGGATATCCATTTACCTAAGACATATGGTGTATTCATGATTAACTTAGCTACAATGTTGCTGTCGGTTCCGCTTATTAATTTGTTTTGGTGTTCTCCGTTAATATCTTTGGCACAAAGGATACTAGTCAAATGGTTGAATACTTTTTTAACTTTCTCTGTAGAGAGTATTTCGGTGGCTGTTAGTTCTGCGGCTAATTGGTTACTCAAAATTAATCCGCTTCTTGTGTTTTTATTTTCTCGTTTTCTCCTTATTTTTTCTTTTAAGCTCAATATTTGGTATTGCTGTGCTGGTACTGCGTAACCTTGCTCGCTTATGATTAATTCTTTATTACAATCTATTATTTTTGTGGGGTTATTTGTAAATGAAATTCCTATCTCTTTATTATCAGCTAACCAAATTCTACCCATCCAAGTGCCTTTCCATTTCCTAACTCTTGAAAATTTACACATTTTTTCGTTTTTTTCTTTATTTTCTGCTTCCCAAATAATCAATGAATCATCTTCTAAAAGACAAGCTGCGTTTTCATATCGGCAATGTGTAATATCAACTCCCGGGGAAAATATTGAAGATGAATCTGGTTTAGCGTAAATGCTTATTTTGCTTAAGAAACAATTGGATTCGCCTGTTTCTTGATATCCAATTGACCAATAAGAGTATTCTATTTTTGCTTTATTATTTGTATGACTTGTATTCCTGTTTCCAGTTAATTCCCCTAATCTACATTTTGATTTTTTCCATATTCTGTTGCATTCTTCTATGCTTATTTCTTCTTTTCTGTTTGTCGAAAAAATGTGTGGTATGTTTAATAAATCCTTTTTGTATTTGTAATTTGTGCTTAATATGGAACAATGTGCAGCTGGTATTGGAACAAGGTCTATATTTGGTTGATAGATGTCGAAACTGTGTGTTGTAGGGAGAGGTGGATTTTCCGTAAAATTCACACAAGGTTGGTGATTTTTCTTTATTCTCCAATACATTTGATTTTTCTGTCCTGGGCATATCATTGGAGATTGTAGGAGACTTCCCGGTAACATAATCGCGAGAATGCATAAAAGGAGTATATTATCCGTAACTTTTCGCTTTTTATGTTTCGCTCTTAGTATGATACTTTGTTCTTTAATCACCTCGTTTTCTTCATTTCTTGGGATCTCTAGGCTGTATAAATGGTTAGGTGGTCGATTTAATATTTTACCATTTCCCAATTTTAATTTTATTGATCTATTTTTGTTATTTTCTATTACTTTTCCAATTTTCCAGCAGCCTTTTGGTAATTTTTCGTCATAAATTTGAACTATCTCACCTACTTGCGGGGTTCCTTTTGCCGAAAATTTGGGATTATGATGTTCATCTCTCCTTTCTCTTAACATTATTAGATAATTGATTGACCAATATTCCCAAAATTTATTAATAATAGTGTTGTGTTTTTTCCACTCAATAACCATTTTTTCAGCCGAATCTGCGTTTGTAAGATAATCTGGGTCCTTTTCTAATAATATTGGTGGAAATCCCTGGTGAGCGAACGGGTATGTGAAATCAATCGGTCGTAGAATTATAGTTTCTGGTTCATCGTCTATTTGGATTAATGGTCTACAATTTATGATGGCTTCGACTTCACAAATGAGTGTGTTAAAATCGTCATTGTCTATTATTTTTCTTCCTATTGATTTCCTTATGTTTGATTTTATCATTCCGTTGATCCTCTCATATACTCCTCCCTCCCACGGGGCGAGTGGTGTTATAAATTTCCAATTAATATTTTCTTTAGCAAAATACTTTTGTAGTCCCTCGTCGATTATCTGATCCGGTTTAATTCTTTTCAATGTTTTTTCTGCCAATTTAAAACTCGAACCATTATCCGATAATATATAGTCTGGTCTTGTTCTTCTAGCGACGAATTTTCTGAAAGCATTTAGAAATGCGTGTGTGCTGATACTAGTAACTACTTCGAGATGGATGGTGCGAGTTGATAGACAAGTTAATAGTAAGATCCACCTTTTACTACGTTCTTCGTCAATGTCTTTTACTATTATTGGTCCCATAAAATCTAACCCTGTATTTTGAAAAACTCTAGATGGCGTTATTCGTAATTCAGGTAATGGTGGCATTTTAGCTAATTGGTATGGTTTAAGCCTCTGGCATTTTTCTAAACAACTTTTTAGAGTATTTTTTACAAGATTTCTTGCTCTAGGTATAAAATATGTCAACTTTAAATTGGCTAATGTTGATTGTAGACCTGAATGTTGTCTTGATTTGTGCTCATTTAGTATTATGATTTTTGTTAATGGATCATTTCTGGGTAGATATATTGGATTTGCAAAATCATAACCGTTTGGTAAGTTCTGAAGTCTAGTTTTGCACCTTAAAATCTGGTTTTCGTCGTAGAATAAATTTAGCGTTTCTATTTGATCTGTAGGGAGATTTTCTCGCCTTTGGGCTTGCTTGATTAATAATATTTTAGCAATTTTAATATCGTTCGCATCGAAGTTGCCTTTTAATTTGATTTTAGAGAGCCATGGTTTCTTTATTTTATTTAATTTCGACCAAATAGTTATATTAAGGAATCTAAGTATGAACATAGTGGTGTATATGAGTTTCCAAAAAGAGCTGTATTTGTCAACTCTTGGAATAAAGTCTTTTTTCTCTCCTACGTCTGCTAATTTGTAACATAACACTGGAGTTTGAGGTTCGGGTTTTATTGTGAATGTTTGATTGTTAGGCCAATTCTGTTCATCTTTTCCTAACCATAGAGGTCCTCTCCACCAAAGACTATTTTTTGCTAATTCAGGGCCCGACGAACCTTTACTTCCAATATCCGCTGGATTATCGTCCGTGGGGACATATCTATACTCGATTTCTTTATTTTGTCTTATTTCCATTACTCTATTATTTATGAAGGTTTCTTTATGTTTACTAGTTTTGATCCAAGAAGTAGCGATTAAAGAGTCGCTCCAAAGTATAGTTTTTTCTATTGGCTGTTTTATCTCGTTTGCTACAAATGAAATAGCTCTGGTTCCTATAAGAATTGCGAGAAGCTCCAATCTAGGGATGGTCAAAGTTTTTTCTTTGCCTTTAGGAACAATTCTATTTTTAGCAAAAATTAAGCTTGTATTTGTTTTATGGGGACATGTAATTCTAAGGTATATATTTACAGCGTATGCTTTCATAGAGGCATCAGCGAAGCAGTGCATTTGTAGCGTTTCGGTGTTATCACAGCCGTGGACTATTTTTCTGGGCCTGTTGAATTCCTGTTCAACCCAGCTATCTATTATTTGATTTATTTCATTTAATTCATTTTCTTCTAATTTATCATTCCAATTTATGTTACGAGCACAGACTTTTTGATAAAGAAGTTTAGCTGGAAGTAATGTTGGACCAATCAATCCTAGCGGATCAAAAATTGAGTGAATCAGTGACAGGAGTTCCCTTTTGGTCATATTTTGATAATTACCACTTGGTAATTTTTGGCAATACTCATCTTTTTCTATTTCCCATTTTATTCCTAGGAATTTAAGGGATTTGGTTTCTATACTAGGGTGCTTGTCATTTTCCTCGAACATATTATTTCCTTCGACTGAATTGCAACAAAATTCTCTAACTCTCATTTTTGCTTTATTAAATATCTGAATTAATTCTCTATATTTTTCTTTTATCTCGTTAGTATTTTTAGCCCCAAGAATTATATTGTCCATATACAAATTTGTTTTAATTTCCTCACACAAAGGACTTTTTATATTCTCGAGATGATGTAATATTGTAGCTATAAGGAGAAATGGACTTGAAATGACGCCGAACAATACGCGGGTAAATCTGTAGCTGATTAAATTTGTGTAGTCTGGTTGGTGTTTTATATCTTTTACCCAGAGGAATCTAGTAACATCCCTGTCTTCCGGTCTCAATTGGATCTGTAAAAAAGCTTTAGCAATATCAGCGATCAACAGATTATTAAACATAAGTGTTCTGATCAGTATGCCGGGTAATTGTGGAAGTAGGACAGCTCCTCTAAGTAATTCATTATTTAATGGTGTTTTTCCAGAGCCTGCATCGAATACGACTCTTAATTTAGTGAATGATGAAGAACTTTTGAAAACAGGTTGGTGAGGGAGGTAATGGACTATGTTTGTGTTTTTTGGTGCTATTTCAATCATATTTAAATCCAACTGTTCCTTAATCGTTTTGTCAATTGTTTCCAAAACTTCGGGGTTTTCTCGGTATTTTTTCCAAAGAGATCTGAGTCGGCCTAATGAAACCCCAAAATTCGTTTGTAGTGTCCTTTTCGATTCGATTCGCCACGGCCAGCCTACTTCATAGCGTCCATCAGGTAATTGGTTGATTGACTCCCTGAATTGCTTCCAAGCTATTTCATCATCTGGAATGGTCAATCCCGGATCTCGAATACCAATAGTCTCTAGGTTCCAAAAATCTTTTTCCTCTACTTTTTCAGTAATTTCTCCAACTGCCGACATTACGTATTGTGTTTCATCTTGTATCTCAGCTTCCTTTATTTTCGCTCTGCCGCAGATTATAGGTCCTACTTTTGTGCGGAGCAAGAATCTCTGGTTGGATAAATTTTCAATATTTTCTAAGAGTTTTAAGACGTCAGACAATCCAAAAAGTATGTCAGGAGTGCGTTGCTTTACTTCGATTTCTTTATCATCGTGTAACCAAAATTCCCTTGGATCACTGGGACAATAGATTTTCATTTGATCTAAGTTGGGTGTAGTATACCCTTCGGCAGAAGTAATAGTTCCATTTTTCAATTTAAACTCGATTTTGATCCTATATGATGTGAAGCGGGACTTTTTACCAGCGTATCCATCTACTTCGAGTTCAGTTTTATGTTTAATTTCCGAATCTGAAATCCCTAGTTTTTGTGCAAATCGCTCACTAATCAAGGTACAAGTGGCTCCTGGATCCATTAGTGTGAAACCTCTAATTGATTCTTTTCGACTATTTAAGTATTCAATATTTTTAGTCATTAGCAATGTTTTTATATTTTTGTCTTTCAGCGAGAGAGTGTTGATCTTTTCTAATTCCCTGTTATTTTGTGTACTATTTACTTCCATTATGTCTATCAGGCAGTTCATATCTTCTTGGGAAAATCCTGGATCTGTATTTGTATTCTCACCTGTGTTTTCTCTTATATTATGAATATTTTCTCGTTTGATTGTGTTTTTGGGACAGACAGCAAAGTAATGAGGTTGTGTGCAACTCTGGCATTTTATCTTATTATTTTTACAATATTTGGCAATATGATTCCGCTCGAAACATTTGGTACATTTTCTCAAATCTTTCAACCTTTGTATTCTGGTCTCAAAATTTATATATTTTTTACATTGGACGGAACTGTGATTATCGATCTCACAAAAGACACATGGCCTTCTCTTTTTATTTGTTTCATTGGAATATCTATTTATTTCTGGTTTTGGTTCCCGCCAATTAGTGTTTTTATCCCTCTCTATATTATTAGTAAATACATTATGATTTTGGCGAGGAGGAGGGCGTCTATAATTCGATGAGGAACTTTGGCCATAAACCGCTTCTTTAATTTTTAGATGCTTGTCAATTGAGTCTAGGAGTCGGTTAATAGTCCAATTAGTGGGATTTTTATTTTGCTCTTCAAGTATGACACAACTAGCCCATCCCCCGAATTTGTTTTCAATTTGTTGTAGCAGTGCACCATTGTCGATTTCTTCTCCTAATGCCTTCAATTGCTGTGTGATTCGATGTACATTTATCCAATTTTGACGAACGTCTTCAGTTTTTAATGCCCGAGGACAAAGCTTATTTAATTCCCCATACAATGATCGTTTAACTGAGATCTCATCCCCAAATCGTTTCCTAAGATGGTTCACTACTAATGGATAATTTAAGGCTGTTATTGCAAATCCGCTCACTTCACTATAGGGATGAGGACGAGCGAGGGAGGCAAGTAAATACGTTAGTTTTTCAGAATCGTCTAGACTATGATTTTTATCTATTGAAACTTCAAAAAGACTCCAGAAGCTTGGCCAGTCCGAAACCTTTCCATTAAAGAGAGGAAGATTACAAACTGGCAGTCGAATAGAAGTCGAATGTGCAACCGATGTATTGGCGACAGAATTATCATTATGAGACGACGAGGAGACTTCAATCAGCTTAGCTTCGATTTCACAACTTAGATCCCTCGCTATTTCGATTAGGGCTATAAAACCATCCTCCCCCTCCGCGTGGGTGTTATAATCTTTCAACATGTCCTCCTTCCTATCCTGCGCCTCGAGACCTATGAGCTTCGCCCAGTCTGTATTGATCTGTTCCAACACTTCTACAGATCTAGCTAATTTCAGTTGTTGTGCTCTCAGACTCGTTATACTTTCGGGGTTTACTCCATTATCTGATAATTCTTTGATCGACTTTATATATCCAATGGTTCTTTTCCTGAGTGGACCTAATCTCATTTTAAGCGGTCCCGCGAAAGTGCGATTTGCCATTTATTATTTTAATTTTAAATACAATTTTTAGCTGTATATTAAATACAAAAAATTAAAAGCAATTGTGTGTATATGGATATTTAAATTAATGCAATTGTAAGTTTGTTTAAATAGTATTTAAATTAATTATTCTTTTATTCTTTAATTAGAGCGGCTAGACGTTCAAACAAAGATGCACAAGCACGAGAGGTTTGTCCAATTTGCGAATACACTTCAGCAAGTTGTGCTGCTTTACGTACGGACTCCCCCTTCTTTTTTGCTTCGGCTATTTTCTCTGCTTCGCTCTTCTGTACTTCCAAGATTTGATTTTTCACTTCGGGCTTCTTTTGAGGAAAATTTAATAATCTTCTTAAAAAGACTATATTCACCTTTGGACACGTGACAGGAGTCTTTGAGTGAACACGATTGGGAATCACTGCTTCTGCTCGTGTCGTTTGATGATCCTGCTATTGGAAGGATTAGATTTGACCAGATAGCAGTAGTAAGAATTTTAGCCCTCTTGGTTCTCCCAGCGATTACAATTCGGGAGTTTACCTTTTTGTTATTGTTGTCGGTCCGGGAAGAGTGTGGCCTTTTATGAGCAGCGATCGGCAGTGAACGTCCGGCACTTCCAATTCTTGGAGTAGAGGGTGAACGAGGCCTTCTGGGAGTTTGCTGTTCAGCCAAGACTGGTTTTGTTTTCACAGCAGTGTCCGACGGTGGGTTAGACCTAATCCAATTACAAGGTAAGCAAAATTTATTAATGGGGCAAAGAGTTTTCTTTACAACAACAAACTTTTTGTGAGGTGGAGGCCAATCATCATCATCCTCAGAAGTATCTGTTTCGGTTGCCTTGATATCTTTACTTGGAACAGCAATTGGCTTCTGGTTATTACCACGAGTTGGATTGGAAGAGCCAGCAGTAGACGACGAGCTTGTATTAGTAGTTGTGGCGCGACCGGAAGATGTACAATTTAGTTTATTTTTTGAGCCAGAATCTGGAGTAGTTGTTTCAGGAGTAGAAACAAATTTTTTCACAACACAAATCAAGCAGTTGCAGTTAGTGTTGTCGGAATGCACGCCTTGAGCCGAGGCAAGTATTTGTTGAAGCACAGCAGGTTTAATTGATTCCGCCACTGAAATTTGAGTTATTAGTAAGATTTAGTCGGGGTGCCTCTCCCGGAGCACCACTTTTGTCAACTAAAAGCTTACTTTGACAAATAAATTTTTTGGGGAAGCTAGGTCCCAAGAGTTATTGAATAAAGTGAATTTAAATAAAATATTTATCTTTAAAATTAAAAATACAATTAAATATTTTTATAAAGAATTAATGGAAAATTGAAACTGAAGATGATAGGGAAGATCTGCCTATTGTTTATATAGGGGATATAATGGACAATAGGCAGAGATTTAAACAATAGTGAATAGAGAAGTGATATGGAAAATAGTATTAACTAGGGGTGAAAAGACAATAGTTTCCGGAAAAAGAAGAGAGAAGAAGGGGTCAAAGTGGATGTTTATGGGAAAATAATTTATGAAATTGCCTGTCGCGGACAGGTGAAATAAAGGGAAAAATAGGAGGAAATATTTAAATTTATTAAATAATTATAATTTCGTGTTCCTTACACGACAGGAATGTTGCAACAACGGGTGAAGTTGTTCCAACGATGGGAATATTTTCCCAATTACCGGAGAGCTTATTTTAACAAAGAGGGATCTTGATTTCCTGAATTATCGGGATTTTTATCCGAAAAATCCGGTACATGTCATGTCAAAAAATCTTTATCCGATCAGGTTCAGATATAAAAAATAGTATAAAAATAGCTAATTAGCCTTACAAAATCAAAATTCCTGTCTGTAACGATGAAAGGGAAAAGTAGATCGAAGGGATATTTAGAAGCAAGGGGTATTTAGGATTAACTGGATTATAGCGAGAGTCAGTTAAGTCCACATAGAGGGATATAGAAGGATTAGAAGCGATCAACGGCATTGGAGATATGCAAGGATATCGGGGATCTTTGGGATAGTAGAGATTACTTATATTTCGTGTAACATGGAGGGATAATTGTGTATAAAGGCGGATTAGTATATCCGTATATCCCTGACATATCCGTTTTACTGTTAATTTCCTTCTCCTGGTTACTGTTATACACAATTCACGGATATTCGAGATTTTACCCCTATATTCTCTATATCCAATGCTATTCCTACATATCCTAATTAATCACCCAATTTTTCAAATCACTTTCTAATTAAGTTATTTAAATCGCACTCATCCATAAAATTTAACACTAAAAATTCTTTTGATTAAACTTATAATAGTTTTTTATATTTTAAAATTTATTAATTTTGTGCCTTGAGAAATTGGAATTCTTTTTCAAAAATTTCAGAAAATTTCTTCGAAAGTTTTAGTTAAAAAATTTTTCTTGTGGGTCTTTTGTCTGTGGGTATTCTGTCACTACGCCGGGGCTAGAGCCCCCCCCCCCCCCCCCCCCCCCCCCGAAATGGGGGAAAGGGGGAAAAAATTAGGAGAAGGATGGTCGAAAAAGTGAAATTTTTTCGCCTATAACCCTCAAATTTTAAAAAATTTTCGCCTGCGGCGCAAAAAATGGAAGAAATCTGGCTTCTTGAGCTCCAAAATCCTCAAAATTTTCGCCTGCGGCGCTAAAAAGTGAACTTTTTTGGCCTACGGCCCTCCAAATTCAAAAAATTTCTGCCTGCGGCGCTAAAAAAGGAAGAAATCTGGCTTCTTCGGTTCCAAATTCAAAAAAATTTTCGCCTGCGGCGCTGAATAAGTGAATTTTTTTGCCTACAGTCTTCTAAAATTCAAAAAATTTTCGCCTGCGGCGCAGAAAAGATAAAAATTTATGTACAAAAAAATTTGCGTCCGGAACGCCAAGGTAAACGCCAAAAATTTTTGCGCCCACCCAGTGTTAGCCCCCCCCCCGAAACCGACCCCCTGGATACGCCCTTGCTAAACAGGGTTTTAGTTAATCTAGCCATGTATTGATACTTTAGTCTCATATTTATTTCTGGTCTCATATCGTTCTTAACCAAACCCTAGAAATTTAATTTCTAATAAAATTAAAAAAACCTTGTTCAAAAGCCGAAGATTCCCTCAATGTATTCACCCCATTCTCTCTTTTCCCTCCTTCCTTTTTACTTCTCCTAACCTCTTTTTCCACAATTATATCTTCATTATAATCATTTTGTTGTTGTTCATCTCTATCAATTCTGTCTGGATGATTTACCCGGTCGAGTAATTCACGAATTAAACGAGAACTTAGAGCACCCGAGACAAATGGATTTGTCTTCATAAAAAAATAAAAAAAATTCTAAAAAAATTTAAATAAAAAACCGTAAGTAATTTGTCTGGTGATGGACGCTTTTTTGGATTTTTTGTTAGACAAGCTTTAATAAATTGAGCAAAAGTTGGGGACCTGAAAATTTTAAAAAATGGGGGAAAAAATGATTTTAAACTTGCAAACCATTTTTTCTTGTCCTTCAATTTTGGCACTTTGTAATTCGATTTAGTCATCAAATGCAAAACTTGAATTGGAGGCAATTCAAAGTATGGCGGTTTAAGCTCGGCTAGTTCAATCCCTGTTATTCCAACAGCCCAAACATCAACTTCAGAACCATAACCTCCACGGTTTTCAACATCAGCAACTTCAGGTGCCATCCTTTAAAATTAAAATTAAATACAAATTTAGAAAAAGTAAAAGGAGCGATCAAAAATCAAAAAAGGAAATTGAAAGGAAGCAGGAAAAACAAAGGGGACCTCCATGGAATCGAACCCAGCATTAACTTGATCATCCCTAAAATAAGTCAAGCTCCCTAACCAATCAGCCTACTTAACGGAAGCTTAATTTTTTCACCTAAATATAATCAAAATTTTAATAAAAATAATTAACCAGTAAGGAGTGCCAATGAAAGAAAGACACTTTCCAAGCGTAGCAGTAATTTGGGCAGCAATTCCAAAATCGGCTAAAAAATAAAATTTTAAATCCTCCTAATCTTCCTGAAAAATTAAAAACCTAATTTAATGTCTCCAGTGTGTGTAAGTAAAATATTTGCTCCTTTAACGTCACGATGCACTTTCCCCCATTGATGAAGATACTTCAAAGATGTAAGTTAAATCAATAGAATTTTAGTAAAAACCTTTAGTCCTTTAAGTGTTTCTCTACAAACAAACGCAATTTGGAGTTCCGTCAGAGGGCCGGTCACTGAAAAAAATTTATCCGCATTTTTAAATTTTTATCCGCAAAAAATTTGCGGACTTTCCGCAAAAATTTTTTTTAAACAAACTTTGATAAATGTCCTGTAACGATCCTCCACCACAATATTCCATCACTATCCATAACCTGTCCCTTCGCAAATAGCTGCCATTATACGCAATAATGTTTGGATGAACACAGTCCCTAAGCATCAAAACTTCTTGTTGTATAGAAGCAAAGTTGTCGCCGTGTTCCAATTTTACAATTTTTACAGCTGCAAAAAGGCCAGTTTTCAAGTCACGAGCCTTGTAGACTTCTCCATAGGAACCTTAAAAAATTTTGAATTTTGGGGTAAATAAAATTTAATAGACCAGTGCCGACACGTTGAAGGAGTTCATAATCACCACAGGGATCAGATCGTCTAATTGTGCCGTTCATTTTCTTTTTTGAATAAAATATCAGTAAAAGTAAGTTTAATAAGTAGAAATATTTTAAATTGACATATTTTCTGAAAGTTTAAAGAAGAAAAAAGATTTATCATTTTATTGGGCACGTGGAGGGGGGGGGGGGGGTAATTAGTTTGAAAATCTGATGCGACTGTCACAGCTTAAAACGAACAATTATTTATTTAACTCAGGAAGAAAAAAACCTGTTACATGCCCGTGCATTCTTGGCCACGACCTTCTGCTTTTCCTATAACCTGAAAAAAATAAAAATTTTGTTTGAATAAGCAAAAAGACGCTAACTATATCCCATAATTTGACCAGTTGGGACGTATTGTAGTCATTTTTTGAGGAAGATTATACAAATTTTCTGGATTTAAAATAAAATATATTATAGTTTCAACAGAAAGCTCTTGATGTGAGCATTATTTTATCTAACAGGATCAATTTGATCAGACCAACCTATCCAAAGTTAGAGCTGAATAAAGCTCAAAAATAACGATTGCGCGTACTTATCAAAATACAACTTTTCGTAGGATATTCTGATTAAATCGACACTGTTAGATAAAATAATCCTCACATGTAGAGCTTTAAAATGATTCAAAAATTATTTAAATCGGTTAAGAATTGATAAAGTTATGGCCCAAAATACGACCTTGAGACTGAAACGGTTGTGTTTACTTTAAAATTTGTTAATTTTTGGCGTTAAAAAAATACTTTGGCGTTATGTTTAAATTAAAATGACAATTTATCTTTTCAACTTTTTTCTTATTCCACTCTCTCATTTAACTATTCTCTCTCATTTTTTTATATTTTTTTGTGTTTTGTATTTTTCAAAGTCTATTTTTTATATTCCCCAGACAATTGCAATTGCTCTTTCAAGCAGAAGAACGTCAAAAATAAAGAAATTTATATTTTTTGTTTATTGGGACACGCGGCCCATTTTTTAAAGTTTTCTTTGTTAATCTTTCTTTATTCTTTAGTTTTTTTGGTTAATTTTAAAAGGATTTCTAGTCATTTAATTGTCTCATGTAGTAAAACACGTGCGGGCAATTAGTGTCGTTTACGCGCCTCTTTTTCCTTTTTTTAGTACTTTTGATTTTTGTATGAGTATTTTTAAGTTATTTTTAAGGTTGGGGGCCTGGTTCGGTTCGAAAAATCGAATCGGGCCTCGAATTTTGTTTGGCCCGAAAAAACTCGACCGGCCTGGCCCGATAAAAACGAGGCCCGAAAAAATGACTCGAACGTCGGCCCGGTTGGAAAAATCCAACCCTATTCTTTAACATTGGTTGGGGTTGCGACTTATGGACGGGGTCTGGGACCTTCGTTAGTTTGTTGAGACCTCTTTTGGGTTTCCAAAAAATGTTGGTATGTTTTAGAGATCGAGCTGGGTCTGGACCAAGACCTGGGTTTTTCCTAGGCAACAAGCCCAGGAGGATTCGGCCTAGGATAATAAATCAAACCCCAGAGTTTAGGAACAGGTCCAAGCTTTTCAAAAATTCCGATCTCTAGTATGTTTAACGGATGGTTCTAAACGAGTGGGGCTGTATGTTCCAAAGGTTGTAGGGTAATTTTCAATTTCGTTCCCCCCTCTTTTTTCCCTTCCTCAAAGTATTACACAATGGTCAGTCAATCTTAAGTTATAGAACTCGTCGAGCTGTGTCGAATGACACCAAAATCGAAAAAATCGGACTTGATTGGACCGAAATACAGACCCCGGAAAATTGAACAACCACAGGGGCGAAAAACCAAAAGGACGAAAAAGTATACAAATGATAGCTCGTTCGAAAGAGCTCGTCGAGCTGAGTCGAATGACACTAAAATCGACGTGATCCGAATTGATTTGACAAAGATATGACATAAATCATCGACTCCGGTAGGTCTAAATAATGTCGTAACTTTGCCAAATCTTGTCCAATTACGTTGATTTTGATGTCATTCGACTCAGCTCGAAGAGCTCTTTCGAATGAGCTACCATTTGCTTAAATTTTTTTAATTTCAAAAAATCGCCCCTGTGGTTGTTCAATTTTCCGGGGTCTGTATTTCGGTCCAATCAAGTCCGTTTTTTTCGATTTTGGTGTCATTCGACACAGCTCGACGAGTTCTATAACTTAAGATTGACTGACCATTGTGTAATACTTTGAGGAAGGAAAAAAAGAGGGGGGGAACGAAATTGAAAATTACCGGTTGTAGATCTAAGGGTAACCCTAGACCAATGGATAATTGGAAACTTAAAAGAGGGGGGGGGCATAAATTACACTAATTCCCCCCACGTGCCCAATAAAATAACAAATCTTTTTTTCTTTAATCTTTCAGAAAATATGTCAATTTAAAATATTCTACTTATTAAACTTTTACTGATATTTTATTCAAAAAGAAAATGAACGGCACAATTAGACGATCTGATCCCTGTGGTGATTATGAACTCCTTCAACGTGTCGGCACTGGTCTGTTGAATTTTCTTCAATTACCCCAAAAAATTCAAAATTTTTTAAGGTTCCTATGGAGAAGTTTACAAGGCTCGTGACTTGAAAACTGGCCTTTTTGCAGCCGTAAAAATTGTAAAATTGGAACACGGCGACAACTTTGCTTCTATCCAACAAGAAGTTTTGATGCTTAGGGACTGTGTCCATCCAAACATTATTGCGTATAATGGCAGCTATTTGCGAAGGGACAGGTTGTGGATAGTGATGGAATATTGTGGTGGAGGATCGTTACAGGACATTTATCAAAGTTTGTTAAAAGTTAAAAAATAAAATTTTTTGTCCGCGAAATTTTTGCGGACAATCCGCAAATTTTTGCGGACAATATTAAAAATGCGGATAATTCTTTTTTCAGTGACCGGTCCTCTAACTGAACTCCAAATTGCGTTCGTCTGCAGAGAAACACTTAAAGGACTAAAGGTTTATTACTAAAATCGACTTACTTAACTTCATTTTTAAAGTATCTTCATCAACGAGGGAAAGTGCATCGTGACGTTAAAGGAGCAAATATTTTACTTACACACACTGGAGACATTAAACTAGGTTTTTAATTTTTCATAAAGTTTGGGAGGATTTAAAATTTTATTTTTTTAGCCGATTTTGGAATTGCCGCCCAAATTACTGCTACGCTTGGAAAGCGTCTTTCTTTCATTGGCACACCTTACTGGTTAATTATTTTAAATAAAATTTTGACTATAGTTAGTGGAAGAAAATTAAGTTCCTTTCAATTAGTCGTTGTGGCTGATTGGTTAGGGTGCTTGGCTTAATTTTAGGGATGATAGAGTTAAGGCTCGGGTTCGATTTCACATCAGACCTTTTTGATTTTTTTTTTCATTTTTTAATTTCCTTTTTTGATTCTTGATCGCTCCTTTACTTTTTTTTTCTAAATTTATATTTTGTTTTATTATAATTTACTTTTTAAAGGATGGCACCTGAAGTTGCTGATGTTGAAAACCGTGGAGGTTATGGTTCTGAAGTTGATGTTTGGGCTGTAGGAATAACTGGAATTGAACTAGCCGAGCTTAAACCGCCATATTTTGAATTGCCTCCAATTCAAGTTTTGCATTTGATGACTAAATCGAATTACAAAGTGCCAAAATTGAAGGACAAGAAAAAATGGTTTGGAAGTTAAAAATCGGTTTTTCTCTATTTTTTAAAAATTTTTTAGGTCCCCAACTTTTACTCAATTTATTAAAGCCTGTTTAACAAAAAATCCAAAAAAGCGTCCATCACCAGATAAATTACTTACGGTTTTTTTAATTTTTCTAGAATTTTTGAAATTTTTATTTTTTTGAAGACAAATCCGTTTGTTTCGGGTGCTCTAAGTTCTCGTTTAATTCGTGAATTACTCGACCGGGTAAATCATCCAGACAGAATTGATAGAGATGAGCAACAACAAAATGATTATAATGAAGATATAATTGTTGAAAAAGAGGTTAGGAGAAGTAAAAAGGAATGTGGGAAAAGAGAAAATGGAGGAAATAAATTGAGGGAATCTTCTGAATCTGAACAAGGTTTTTAATAGTTTTTTTTATTGAAAATTAGATTTCTAGGAGTTTGTTTAAGAACGATAGGTGTTTTATGAGCAAAAATAAGTATCATGGGACTAAATTATCAATACATGGGTACATTAACTAGATACCTGTTCTGAATAATAAAAAGGTTATCACAGGGTCAACGACATTCGAACATTTTAATAAATGCCCAATCAAACAATGTCACTGGTCCTTTTCTTGTTTTTGTCTCAAATTTATGGAATAAAAATTCCAAAAAATGGTTCTTTGCGGGAGTGTTACATAAGTCGTGAGTGTAACACCCTAACGTTTCTTTTGAAACTAGCCCCCGATGTGGCTTTAAAACCACCCCACCCCTTGGGCTTGTTATCGCTTAGAGTTTGCAACCTTTTAATATTTCTTAACTAATAAAAAAATTTTTTATTCATTTTAGAAGAAAAATCAAAAACAGCTACTTATCAAGTTGAAAATTTTGCTTCTCATCATTTACACCAATTTAAATCTCCTTACATTAATAATCGTCAGAAAAATGGACGGAAGAATTTGAGAAACAATAAAATTATTCAACAACCAGATGATCGTCCATCTTCGTCATCGTCATCTTCCTCCATTTCTTCTTCAATTTCAAATCCACATGGACATGTTAATTTGGGAATGGATGAAAATGATGTTGGGGAAGAGGATGAGGTTTATTTTTAGGATTAGGGTTGCCAAAATGGACCGACTCGGGTCGAAAGATTGAGTCGTGCCTAAAATATTTGGCTCGAAAAAGACTCGGTCGGGCCGTCTAGATAAAAATGAAGCCCGAAACAAATGACTCGACCGTCGGCCCGACTCGAAAACGGCAACCCTATTTAAATTTTTAATAAAAAGGAGAAGAAAGATGTTTAATTTAAAGGTTTTTGGTGATGACTGGAATCAACAAATTTCTTATCAAAGCGAAAAAACTTTGGTTGCGTCACAGGGAGAGGCAAGTGGAAGAATTATTGATTTGACTCTTCAGGTTAATTTTTAAGAATTTCTTTAGAATTTTTTATTGAATTTTTTTTAATCCTTTGGAGCCCTTGACTCGTCAGAAAATTGTTCTAAATTTTTATAATAATATTTGAGATAGTCAATCATCTCACATATTGATATTAAAAATCGGCTGATTTCTATTGATCATTGTTACACATGGGGCTGTCGGTTCTTAGGAAATTTTTGGATATCCGGACCCACTGCCTTTTGATACCAGAAACCGGACAGGGCCGAAAAGTTTTCATTTCGGCGGTTAACTTACAACGCTAGTTTGCACTAATGTTTTAAAAATATAATTTTTTTAAAGGAAAATAATGATGGTAATAATATTTTTGAACAACCTTCATTTCAAATTTCTTCTTCTCCATTACAACCAAATTCTCCTCAAAAAAGGCCAAAAAATTTAAATATTCCAAAAAATTCTTCAAACCAAAAACAACAACAACTTCAACCACAACGTTCACATTCTTCATTAAGTAGCGCACCAAAATCTCCTTCTTTAATTACTCGAACTCCAACAACAAAAAAAGCTTCGAAAATTTTGGCTAGAATAGATGAATCATTAAAATTAAAATGGAATAGATTACGTTCAAAATCGGCATCTTTATTAAATGTGCAACAACAATCTTCTAATTATTATTATGGTTTATTTTTTTTTTAATTTTTAAATGTTTTTGGGGATTTTTTGGGGAGTCCTTTGGGTTTTAAAAATAAGCACGTTCAATAAATACTTTGTTCTATTTCTTAAATGTTTTTTTTTAATTTTTTTTTAACTTTCTTTCGTAATGTCAAAAATAGAGACAGGAATGGGATTTTTTAGAAATATTTATTTTGATAACCGAAAGATTTTTGTTCATGATCTTATTTCGGTCTTATCTCTAAATTTATTGGACGGGCTATTTTTGGACTCTTTTAATTAAAAATAGGTAGTAAAGAGATCGAATTGTCCATTATTTGAAAAAAAAGAAACGAAAGCTTTTTCTGATATTTTTAAACAACTGCTTTCGATTTACTTTTTGTTTACTTTATCTCTTCCGTTTCTTTTGATTTTTTTAACGATTTAAGAAAAGTGTAAAAGTTGAGCAAATAATTTTTGCATGATTTTTTTAAGTTTATTTTTTGACTAGAAAATATCCTTGAATTTTTTAATATAAATAAAAAAAATTTTTAATTTTAGCAATAAATCAAAATGGTCCTTTCGCTAGTCCAAGTACTCAAAACAACAACATTAGTAATAATAGTCCAGCTGCAAAAAAGTATGGAACTGCAATAAATCAACATCATACTCATCATCCATTTCAATCTAGACCTATGACTTGTTGTTTTGGAATGGTTTTTATTTTTTAATTTTTTTTTGATTTTTTAAAATTGTATTGGTTTTCCGTTTTCCACTTCCTTATTTTTTTTATTTTTCCTCCATTTATTCTTTTTTTAACCCAAAAAAATATAAAATTAAAAATCGCCACTAAATTCGACTTCAGCGCTGCACGCAATTACAGATTGCGAGTTGCGGATTTTTTTGCGATTGCATGCAGCCCTGGTCGACTTCTAACATTTGTGTTATTTCCGACTTAAGGCAGCAAATCTCTGACACCTTTAGGTTCGAAAATAAGGAAGGAAGAAAAAAGAGATTTTTGAAAGGATAACGGAAAAGTACCAAAAAATTTTCCCAAAATATTTCTTTAAAATTTTTTTAAAGGTCCCAACTCCCCAAGTTACAATGGGTGCTTGTTTTGTAACAGTTTTACACAAAAGCCCAATAAATGTCAATTGTTGTGCACAATGGTATCACCCTGCTAACAGAAAACAATTTATGGTTTTGGGAGCAGAACAGGGTGTTTATGCTTTGGATTTGAGTGATATGTCTGGGGAGGATGAAGCGCCGTTAGTTCAGGTTTTTTTTGGAAATTTTTTTTGTAATTTTTTGGAGTTAGAATTTATTTAAATAAATATTTTCTGATAATATATTTTTTCATTTTTCGTATTTAAAAAATTTTTTCAGTCTGGGATTTTTTAAAAAAATATTTTTTTAATCAATTTTGACCCGAAAAGTATTTTTAAAAATTCAATTCTAACCTTTTATATATTTTTTGACATTTTAATATTTCGGAGAATATTTTTATAATTCTGGAGAATATTTTTAACCCGATTTTTAAAATGATTAATTTAAAAATTCTTTTTAAATTTGATTTTTAATTTTAAGAATTAATTTTTTCCTTATTTTAAAGCTCCACGAACGTCGATGTACCTGGCTTCATATAGTTAACGACACAATAACTGCCTTACAAGGAAAAACGCCTTATTTGTATAGACATGATCTTCTTCAATTATTTCAACAAGAATTAATAACACAAAAATTGGCTGATAAATTGCAAAGGCTTCCAGAAAAGTTTAAACCTAAAGCTTTAATTGGGTCAATCAGAATGCCTGAAACGAAGTAAGTTTACTTGTGTGTTTTCAGGTTAATTCTGATTTTCGTGTTTTTGATAATTCTGATTTGTGTTTCTTTCATAATTCTGATTTTTGTGTTTTTAATAATTCTGGTTTGTGTTTCTTTTATAATTCTGATTTTTGTGTTTTTCATAATTCTGATTTGAGTATTTTTCCTTAATTCTGATTTTTGTTTTTTTAATAATTCTGGTTTGTGTTTTTGTCATAATTCTGATTTTTGTGTTTCTTTCATAATTCTGAATTGTTTATTTTTCGTTTGTGTTTTTCTTATAATTCTGGTTTTAATATTTTTCTTAATTCTGATTCGGGTTTATTTTCTAAATTCTAATCTGTGTTTTCCAAAATTCTGATTTATGTATTTTTTAATAATTCTGATTTTTGTATTTTCTTCATAATTCAGAGTTTAGTTCTGATTTGTTATGCGAATTTTATCTATTTCATTATTCTGATTTTTATTTTTTTGTGTTTTTGTATTTGTGTTTTATTTTGAATTTATTTTTTTAGGGATTGTTATCAATGCAATGTTGAACGAAGTATTAATGATGGTGAATTATATCTTTGTTGTGCTGTTCCAAATGCTGGTAATTAAAAAAATTATTAATTTTCTCTAACATTTTTTTCAGTTTTATTATTTCGTTGGTATGATCCTTTAACTCGTTTTGTTTGGCTTAAACGTGTAGAATTGGATAAATTGGCTCTTCCCTATTTGGGACCTCAACATCCACATAAACCGTTTAATTTAGTTTTTGGTTCTGGAGCAGCTAATTCTGATTATCCTATGGTATTAATTTTATTTTTAGAAATAAATTTTTTGGTTTATTCAAAGAAATACAGACGAAACTCTATTATTTAAGTACACATTTTCGAGTGTTGCTAACATTCGAAACTCACTCTCCCTTGGTCAAACCAACTTTAAAAAATGTATTAAAAAATTTTTTGTATGGTTTTTTAAATCGAATTGGGTTTTCAATCATTGATTTTATTAAACAAAATTTTCAGAATTATGAAAAAATAAAAAAAATTAAGGGTTATCTAAAATTGAGGTCCTTTACTAAAAAAATTTAAATAAATTTTCCCTCGTCTCTGAATAATCTCTGCTTGAAGTGGTTGATTCGTTGAAAATTTCTGTTAAATCCCTGAATAAATTTTTTTTAAATTTTTTTTTGTTAAGGTTTGTATTGGAATTTCACGTGCATTAACTTCCCCTGTTGGTACAGCACAACAATTGCTAAATGATCTGAGAAATAATAAAACTTATCAAAAAGACCGTTTAGAACTTCAATTTGTTAATTTTAACGGCCCAGATAGCAATAATGGAGTTTCTTCTTCAAATGGTTGTGGCGGTGGTGTTGGAGGACAATTTTTTGATCTCTTTACTTCTGACATTTTTGGTGGTTGTGGATCGTCAGATGATGAATGTTGTTTTACTCCACAAGGACGTTCCCCCAACAATTTTTGTAGTAAAAATGGTATAATGGGTTCAGATATTAACGGAAGAACTATTTGGAGATGGAGGGAAAAACTTGAAAATGTTGTGGCATTGAAACAATTGGATAGAGATACGTTATTTTTGGCTTATGATAATCAGGTGTGGTCAAATTTTTTTTATTTTTCCGGTCAAATGAGGGTCCAATCTTATTGATTTTATTAACAGAAAATTTTTTTCCGAAGCTAAATTCGATACGAATTAAGTTTTGAAAGCTAACTTAACCCTATACCTACAAGTAGATTTCTTAAAAATTTTCTTATTGTTTCTGGTTAATTTTTTCTTGTCAATTATCTTGGGCATTGGTTTCATGCCACTATGTTTATGGTAATTTAAAATAATCTACTTTTTTGGGCCTTAAATGCTCCTTATACATTTGAATAAGCTAACAAGGAACCACCACAAGCTATGACCAAAAATTTTCAAATAAAAAGAGCCTTTTCAAATAAAAAGAACCTTTTGCTATTTTTTTCTTTTTTTTGGAAAAATTTTTTCCTAAGGATTAAGCTTTTTAAAAAAATTTTTCCTAAGGAGTCTTTATTAAATTTATAATAAAAATTCAATCAAAAATATTTTTTAAAAATTAATTTATAAATTCAGATTCTCATTACTGACTTGAATGGCAATCAAAAGAAAACTGATTTAATGCAAACACATTTTATTTTTGATTCTCGTTTGGAATATGCAATTCCTTTATCTGATTCTGTTTTAGGCTTTCATAAACATGGAATACAAGTAAGAGAGAGGATGGGAATTTTTTTAATT
The DNA here is from genome assembly GCA_963681835.1 of Meloidogyne enterolobii. Classification (NCBI taxonomy): domain Eukaryota; kingdom Metazoa; phylum Nematoda; class Chromadorea; order Rhabditida; family Meloidogynidae; genus Meloidogyne; species Meloidogyne enterolobii. The sequence goes on along the minus strand of CAVMJV010000004.1, from coordinate 4,144,441 downwards.
TTTTGAAAAATTTTCAAGAAATTTCTGAAATTTTTTTAGGATTCTGAAAATAGTTTAAAAATTCTTAAAAAATTTTTTTTAAATAAAAAAGAATTTATATGTAGATCAATTGCAAGGGAAAATCTTTCTTCCGTGGAGGAGAAATTTTTTCAAAATTAAAAAAAAATTTTTTTGGAAATCTCTGAAATGTTTTTAGGATTCTGAAAATTGTTTAAAATTCTATAAAATTTTTTTTAAATTAAAAAAAAAATTTTAAAAATCAATTTCAAGGGAAAATCTTTCTTCCGTGGAACAATAACACAAGAATTAAATGACCCATCAAAAGATTATCATTTAATTGGTAAAGATAGTCTTATTGTTTTAAAAATGATTAAAAGACGTCGCTGTACAAACCTCAAAATCTCTTCTTTATTATCCTCACAAAATGTAAAAGATGTTAATGTTGAAGATGAGGCTGTTGATGATATTAATGAGGAGGAAGTAGAGGAGGAAGAGGAAGAAGAAGAGGATATTTGTGTACTTACAGGCCATATATCTACAATGACACCTCCATAGACAAAAAAATAAAAAGGTCCTTCTCTATTAGATGAATTCAAGTAGGTGCTTTTTTTAAAAAAAATTTTTTGAGACACGCCCAAGTAGGCGCGCGGCCAAGTAGGCGCAAAGCCTTAACTACTTGGAAAATTTCTGGACCTTAATAATTTTGGTACCATTCTCTTTAGCTCGATGAGAGGAATCGTTTTTTACAAGATTTGAAAAATTTGGAAATTTTTGAAGCAAGTTATGGCTTTGCGCCTACTTGGCTGTGCGCCTATTTGGGCTGTACCCAATTTTTTTTCTAGTTTTAAATTTAAATTGAGAATTTTATCTCCGGTTTTTTGGTGCTTTTTCGTTAAAAATTGTTTGCTATTAAAATTTATACTTAAAAAATTAGACTCCGGACCAAGACGAGATCTCAAAAAAAATCTTAATTATTGAGTTCAAATTTTTTGAGAATTGATATTCTTCGAGATTAGTGTTAGTCACGAGACGATATATCGACGATATTTTTCGAGATATCGCGAGATTTTTTTCGAGATTTCGCGTGATTTTTTTCGAGATATCGCGAATTTTTTTCGAGATTATCGATCTCGTCTCGATCAATTTTTGAAAAAATCGAGATTTTTTGATATCGAGATTTTTCGATAATCTCGATCTCGAAAAATCGCAAATGCCTAACACTATTCGAGATCTTTATTCTTTTATGACTTTCCCAATGTCCGGTGTCTCTATTCCCAAAAAATTTTATTTTGCCTCATTTTTTAAAAAAATGTTTGTTTATTTATTTTTCTGTACAATTTTGTGACAATATATTAACTTAAATATAGGTTGTATATTTTAAATATTTTAAACTCATTTGAATGAAAAAATAAATTTAACTTATTTGAAAAAATCATGATTATGTGATTTTTTAATGTATAGATTAGGCTTTGTTAAAATTAAGACCCTGCTCGATTCTTTTTTCGTATTTTTGAAATTAACCGAAGCCACTTTTGGCCGGGCTCTAATTATTTAAAAGGGTTGACTGAAATTTGTTTGACCATTAAAAAAAATTTTTTTTTGAAAATTTTTAAGAATTTATCTACTATTTATTCAGAAAAAATTTAATAATTCAAATATCGGTCAACTTATGCCATCTTTTTGTTATTTTATTCGACTTGCCGAACTATTTTTTTATGTACTTTAAAAAAGCAGATAATTTTTATTTAATGACTTGGTTATTTTGTGGGGGAAATTAAAAATTAAACTGTTTGTTTTAGAATTTTTGAATATTTCTTGAATTTCAAAAAATTCTACTACCCAAGCTAAGCTAATCAAAAAATTGTTTTTTTTTTTGCTTTTGAAATAATTAAAATTATAAATATTTTTTAATTAATATATTCTACCATCTCTCTTTAAACCTTTAAAAAATATAGAATTTTTTTCAGATTTTACTTGCCATTTTTTCTAATAATTTTTTACCTCCTTTTAAAATAATATTTTTTTCAAAAATTTTTAAATGTTATTTTTTATATTAATTTTGCTTATTATATCAATCATCCCTTTCTCTCACCTCTATTTAATTTTTTTTGCGCAAATTTTCTCATGGTTTTATTTTATATTCCCCTTCTCTGGATCTCTAAAAATATTTTATTTTTATTAAATCACATGTTAAGAAAGCTTCTTTTATCTATTTTTTTTAAATTATCAAATCCAAATGTCTCTCGCTTTATTATTTAATTTTTTCTTTCGATTGAAATTCTGTTTCCGCTATTCATCAAATTATTTTTTAGAAGAAAAAAATTTTTTGTCAATTTCCGAAACATTTTTCTTTAAATTTTATTTAAATTTGGGAAAAAAAATAATTTTTTATATGTATGTTCGCTAAAATTCTTTGAAAAAATTTTGTTATAAATCATTTTTTTCTATAAATGTTTACTAATATTATAAAAATATTTTTATCATTTTATATCAGGGTTCGGATCGAGAAAATGTCAAGTGTAAGTACAAAAAGTTCAAATTGGAAGTACACAGGGGAAAAAATTTTCAAAATGTAAGTACGCTACAAAAAAATTTTTCAAAAACCTTTTTTAGTGCCGAAGCTGCTAAAAAGTCTTCCATTTTTTGCGCCGCAGGCGAAAATTTTGACGATTTTAAGGGGTTAGGAGCCAGATTTCTTCCATTTTTTGCGCCGCAGGCGCAAATTTTGGAATTTTTAATGTTAAATTTAATTTTTTAACCAAAAAGTCTATTTGTAAGTACGTACTTACAAATAAGTACATTTTTAATTTTGGAAGTACGAAGGTCGATTTGTAAGTACTGTACTTCCAAAATAAGTACGAATCCGAACCCTGTTTTATATGCTTTCTTAAACTTCAAAAAAAAATTTTTTTACTATGACAAACCACGATTTTTAATTTGTCAAACAAAAATATAATATTTAAAATTTAAAACGTTAAGTCTTAGGCAGGTTAAAAATAAAAAAAAAATTTTTTTTAATAATTTTAAATTTATTTCCTCTATAAAAATGGCCAGTTTATAAACTTAAAAATCATCTATGTATTCAACATTCCCCTGAAACATTTTTATTTTTAATTTTACATTAATTCTGTTTCTGTTTTTCGCAAACTTCTCTGCTTTGTTTTTCTGTTCTATTTTTATTAAAATACTAAAATACATTAAATTCTGATGTATATGTATTTTTATTGTATTTTCGACATGGATAAAAATTTAATAAATAATTCTGATTTTAATACGCTATTATTTTTATTCTGATTTGTATATTCTGATTTTATTTTTGCTGAGTAATTCTGATTTTGTGTTTTAAATTCTGATTTTTATTTTACTGATTAATTCTGATTTTATTTTTGTGTTTTCTGTATTTTTTTTCTGATTAATTCTGATTTTTGTGTTTTCTGTGTTTTACTTTTTATACGTAATTCTGATTTTTGTGTTTTCTGATTTTATTTTTTCTGGGTATTTTTGTGATTGTTGTGTTTATTTGTTCTTCTGATTTTTTTGTATTTTATTTTTATTTACCTTTATTTACCCATAACCAGAATAATCATTAAAAGAAACTTGTGGGGAGTGTTTTTTTCCACATATCAATAAATTAAAAGTCACGCATGCGCGAGTGTGTGTGTTCCACAAAATTGTTTCTTCTAATTTATTTATGGTCGAAGGTTGAATATTTATTTTTTAATGTTTATTTTATTTTTCTAAGAATATTTTTTTTATTTTTTATTTAAAAAAATATAATTTTTAGAAATTTCCACAACCTGTTTTTATTAATTTAGTGTTAAATTTAACCCAAACCTTAAGATTTTTTTTTGATTTTTTTTCTAAATTTTTTAAGTTTTTTTAATTCTTATTTTTTATACTCATATTTTTATTTTTTTTTAAAAAATTTTTTTTAATAAAATTTTTTTATTAAAAAATCCAAAAAAAAAACTTGTTTTTATTTATTTTTAATTTGAGTATTATTTTTCAAACAATTTTTTGTTTACTAAAATGTATCATATTTTTGGTGGAGAATTATTTACTATTTATTTTTATTTTTCCATTATAATTATTGGTAAAAATATTTTTTAAAATATAGGTATTTGGGTTTATTTATTTTAAGCTTATTTTTTTGTTTTTTTTTAATACAGTCGTGGAAAAAAGTATGGAAGCGCTAGAAATTTTTTTCTTAATTCTTAATTTTTCATTCAAAAAATACGTTCTATATACCAATCGAAAGCTCTATTCGTATCTCAGTTGACATGTTTCTGCATTTTTCATGAAAATGAAAATTGGCCGAGATAATCCGGATCTGCCAGATATACCAAATCCCATTTTCTCAGAAAAATTTTTCGGAAAAAATTTAACAAACCCATTTGATAAAGCATATTTTTGTGAGTATTTACCACAAAACCGCTTAGAAATATCTATTTCCGGTCCAGAGATATGATTTTTTAAAAATGGCATTTTTCGCTTAAAAATTGAATTTTTTGCAAAAATAGACGAAAAATGCCATTTTTAAAAAATCATATCTCTGGACCGGAAATAGATATTTCTAAGCGGTTTTGTGGTAAATACTCACAAAAATATGCTTTATCAAATGGGTTTGTTAAATTTTTTCCGAAAAATTTTTCTGAGAAAATGGGATTTGGTATATCTGGCAGATCCGGATTATCTCGGCCAATTTTCATTTTCATGAAAAATGCAGAAACATGTCAACTGAGATACGAATAGAGCTTTCGATTGGTATATAGAACGTATTTTTTGAATGAAAAATTAAGAATTAAGAAAAAATTTTCTAGCGCTTCCATACTTTTTTCCGCGACTGTATTTTTTTTTAATTTTTTTAAAATTTACTTTAGTGTTTGATATAATCAAATTTCATAAATTTAAAAATAATGTTGGCAATTTGAAAAAAATATTTATAAAAATAGGTGAGTTTTGTGGAGAATTTTGCAATTAGTATTTTTATTTTTGGGCATATAGGCTATTCAAAAAATTTTTTTTAAGCCCATTTAACTTTTGGGAGGAGATAATTTTTAAATTTATGTATAATTCGAATTAAAAAATTTTTAGATTTTTAGAGCTTTATTAAATTTAAACATTTTAAAAATGCTAAATTCAATACATTCTTTTTCTATATTTATTTTTACACTTTTTTGCATTGTACATAATGCTGGTGGGGAACCTAAAGGTTTGAATATTATTTTTAATTAAAAAATATTTCTCACAAATTTAGTTACCGAGGCCCGTGCTTATCTCTTTAAAGCTGTTCAGTCTCCCGAATTAACTGCCCTTCAGCCTTTGGGAGTTGTCGATTTTTGTGATCTTGGGAAAGGATTGATGGCTGTGAGTTTGCATATTTTTGATGATTTATTGGAAAAAAAATTTCTCAAAAAAATTTTTTTCTAGATAAATGGCACCCTTAAAGGTCTCCCTCCAGGTCTGCACGGCTTCCATGTACACCAATTTGGTGATTTAAGCCAACTCTGTACAGGTGCAGGATTGCACTTTAATCCTCATAAAAGACACCATGGAGCGCCTCAGGATTTGGAAAGACATGGTAATCGTTTTAAGTTTGAAACCTAGCCGGGAGTAGGTCTGAGGCCTTACGGGATGGTAGCTCTGAAACTTGTTATGCTAATAAAATTCTTCTTACTCGTTTCCGGCTTTCATGGTTTTAGCCCGGAAAACCTGGCCTGGGTCACTTTGTTTATTTTAGCATGCTCTGTACCAGGGATTCTGTTGACCCGATTACTGATTTCCCAAAATCGGTAATTTTACTTTTTTGTCGGCAGGATCCCTGCTCTGTACTATACGGGCCCAGCAATTTGAAAATGTAAAGCTCTAATTAATCATTAAAAAATAAAAATATTTAAAAAATAATAAATTTTTTAGTTGGTGATTTGGGAAATATTCAGGCTGATGTAAGTTTAATCTTTTAAATTGAAAAATCATATTTTCAAACTCTTACAAAACAAATTCCAAAATTTAATTAAAGCATTTTTTTGTTTAAAAATTAAAAAAAAATCCAAAAATTCCTTTCACTTTAAAGGAAAACGGTACAGCCATAATACGCATCAGAGATCGTTATATGACATTTAAGGGTGTAAACAATATTATTGGAAGGGGACTTTTAGTGCATGAAAAGGTTGATGATCTTGGGCGTGGAGGGAATGATGAAAGTTTAAAAACTGGAAATGCTGGTCCTCGTTTTGGATGTGGAGTAATTGGTATACGTGGAGAAAATTTGTAAAAAAAATTAAATTTTTTAATAAATTTTTTAATAATTTATCCAAAAAATGTAAATATTCAAAAATATAAATTATAATAAAAATACATTATAATTAACAATTAAATTTAATTTCTGAAACATTTTATCTCCTATTAAGTAAAAATCAGAAAATACAAAATTAGAAAATACAAAATCAGAATAAATTAAATTAAAAACAAAAATACATTTCTGATAATCAGAAAAATAAAAAAAACACAAAAATCAACTTCCGGAAAAATACAAATAAAATACAAAAATCAGAATTGTTTCAGAAACATACATATAATTCTGATTTATTGCAACGGAAAAACACAAACAATAAACACAAAAATTAATATAAAACACAGAAAATAAATAAAATCAGAATTATTTAATCAGAATTTATTAAAATAAATCAGAATTATATATAGTCAGAAAACACAAACAATAAAATCAGAATTTTCCGGAAAAATAAAAATATATAAAATCAGAATTTCCGGAAAAACACAAACAATAAAATCAGAATTTTCCGGAAAAATACAAATAAAAATTAAAACCAAATAAAATACAAAAATCAGAATTATTATATAATAATTCTTACTCTATTATTTAATTTTAAAAAATTCTGTTTTTTAAAAAATAACACCCAATTCCCTTAATTGTCTCCGTTCTTGTTCTAATCTGCGTTTATTTGCTTCTAACATTCCAAATTGTTCTTCTGATAGCATTGAACGTAAATGTTCAGGTACAAGTTCTTCTTCTTGTTGAATATTTTCCTCATTTTCTTCCTCTTTTTCTTTATTATTTTCTGTCCATCCATTTATTTTTTCTTTATTTAATAAATTATTTTTTAAATATTCTTCTTCATCATCTTTTATTTTTTCTAATTTCTCTTCTTTTAATAATTTGCCATTTTTTGGTGATCCAATAATTGTTGTGTTTTGTTGTTGTTTTATTTCATTAATACCCTCATTTTTCTTAGAATTTCCGTTTATGGTAGAAATTACAGCAGCGGCGGCAATCTTTATTTTAAAAAATCAGAATTTGTATTTTTCTTTATTCGAGAAAATCAGAATTTGTATTTTTCTTTATTTTAAAAATCAGAATTTGTATTTTTTCAAATTAATAAGGCTTTTATAAATCAGAATTCCTATTGTTGTAAATCAGAATTTGTATTTTCTTTTGTCAGAATTATTGGTTGTATTTTTAGAAAACCAGAATTTGTATTTTTGTTTGTATTTAAGAATTTTTATTTTGTACAAATTTTGGTTGTATTTTTATATATCAGAATTTGTATTTTTTCAGTTAATAATGCTTTTGTATTTTTTTGTATTTTTTTAACCAGAATTTGTGTTTCAGAATTATTATAGTCTCTCACCTCACTCATAAATTTCTTCCCATTACTAATTTCAGTCTTTTTCATCTTATCCACTTCATCCTCTACTTTCTTCTTTTCTTCTTCTTCCCTCATTTTCTCTTCTTCCTCTTCCATTTTTCTATTATTTTCTTCATTTATTTTTTCAAAATTTTTTTCCTTAATTTTTGGGGGTCTTTTTATTTGATATTCTTCTGCTGTCCCATAGATTTCCTCCTCTCTAGGGGACAATGATTGTTGTTGAGCTTGAGGTGATTTTATTTCAACTATTTTTGTTGTTTTGTTTATTTCATTCATTTCTAGCACTATTTCATTTTTAAATTCTTTTTGGGTTGTTGAAGGAATTTCTTCAATAGTATTGTTTTCTTGGGCTGCTTCTGCTTCATTTTCTGTTTTTTGTTGTTGTTTCTTCCGTCTATTATTGTATTTTCCGGCTGCTTCCGGAAAGAGTAGTTTATCTGCTAAAGTATTTTTGTGTTTTAGAGATCAGAATTTTTATGTATTTTTTAGAAAATTTTGTGTTTTAGCAATCAGAATTTATTTTTCATAAAATCAGAATTTTGTATTTTCAAAATGTATTTTTAAATCAGAATTTTTTTCAGAATTTTTATTTTGCTTGTCAGAATTTTGTGTTTTAAAATCAGAATTTTGTATTTTTAGAATGTATTTTTTTCAGAATTTTTATTTTAATGTGTGTGTTTTCAAAATCAGAATTTTAAGAAATTGTATTTTTAACCAGAATTTTGTATTTTAACTAAAATTCTGATTTAATATATTTCTTACCAAATTGATGATTTCTAACCAAATACCATACTGCTAACGCAAACCCAGTACACAACAAAAGAGTGCCAAAAATTGCCCCAAAAATAGCTAGAGTTAATCTTGAAGGGTCTACACAGAGATTATTATTATTTGTAGACATGCTAAAAATTTTATTTTTATTTTTAAAATATTTTTAAAAATAAAAATGAGTTTCAGATTTAAATAAAAGATGGGATTCTTTTTATTTTTAGAGAGATGACAAGTAGCGATATATTTAAAAATACAAAAAAAATTTTTTTTGTATTTTTATTCTTTGCTTTTTACCGCCCAAAACAACAGCAAAATTTATTTGTACCTTTAACTGACCGTTACAAGTACACAAAATCTTAAAAACATATTATTTTTGTATTTTCTTATTAATTTTGTATGTCAAGGTCAGAAAATATATTATTTTTGTTTTCTTTCTTAAAATGATTGGGATCATTTCCGTTAAATTATTAATAATTTTTTAAAATTTTTTGTGGGTAGTGTAAAATTGATTTTGAATGCTTGGCTTATTGTTAGTGTGTATTTTAAAATCAGAATTATTTAATTGCTAATGTTTTAGTTTGTATTTTTCGAAATCAGAATTTCTTGTGTTTTTGTATTTTTCTGAAATCAGAATTATTTGTATTACTTGTATTTTAGTTTGTATTTTTCGGAATCAGAATTAGTATTGATTTAAATCAGAATTTTTTTGAAACCAGAATTTCTAGTGTGTTAATTGTATTTTCTTGAAATCAGAATTCTAGTGCTTTTGTATTCACTTGAAATCAGAATTTCTTGTGTTTTTGTATTTTCTTGAAACCAGAATTTCTTTTGTTTTTGTATTTTTCTTGAAATCAGAATTATTTTTATTACTTGTGTTTTATTTGTATTTTACTTCAGAATTTGTGTAAATCAGAACTATTTTTGCTAGTATTTTTGTATTTTCTTGATATCAGAATTTTATTCTTATTTTAAAACCAGAATTTGTATTTTCTGTCAGAATTTTTGTATTTTTCTTGAAATCAGAATTATTATTATTACTTGTGTTTTTCTTGTATTTTTTGGAATCAGAATTTTTATTTTTGATAGATAGATAGTGAAATACAATTTAAAATTAAATAAAATCAGAATTTCTCTATTATAAGGGGAATATAGGGGAAATTAATTAAAAGGGAAAATTAATTGGTTAGAAAAAAAATTTATTTTGTGTTAATTTAAATAAATAAATTGCTGCTAGAATGGAAAATAAATAGCTTTTCTAAATATTTTGTTTTGATTTTGGGACGGAAAAATGAATTTAATCGGGGGAATGGGGGAGTGATCAGATAGAGATAAATCAGATATAAAATATTTTTATTTGGGTGGTTGGGGGGTTTTTAAAAATGGGAACGACGGAAATAAATATATATGTCCAAAATAAATTTTTATTTTTATTTAATTGACTGAAAGAGAGTCAGTTTATATTTAAAATTGGATATATTTATTTAAACCAGTCTTTCCATAAACAAGATTGTATGTGTTTATGATTAGTGTTTTGGAAGGGGAGAGAATTTAATAATAATATTATTATTATTACGTGTTGCAGTATAAATTGACTTGTGTCTTTTTTGGATTAAAAATAAAATAATATTAAAATAGATATTTGCATAATTTTTTTGGAAGGGGTTTGCGGAAGGGTTTTTTGGAGTTATTCTAAAATTTAAATAAAATTTTGGGTTGAAATTAGAATTTTCTTGTATAGAGGGAGTAGGAAGGCAAGGGAGTAATGAGATTTCTTATTTCCTCCAGTCCAGGAATTTTTTAAAAATTCAGAAACCGGAATAGGGTCCTGGATTAGTCCTCTCTATTAGCAGGGCATTTTTTTCTTCCGGCATTTTTAGAAGCGGAAAACGGAAGGAAGGTGGAAGCGGAAGGGCTAAGAAGAAGGGGCAAGTAGGTAAATGACTGTAGAGATCCCACAACCCCTGCTTATCCCTAAATGTTTTTAAAGGGTATGGATGGGTTATTTATTAGAATATAAATTTTAGAGGTAATTATTTTAAACTGTTTAAGAAGTAAAGTTTGAAATTAATTTTTAAATTTTTATTGTGTGTTAAAAGAAAAATAAAAAATTTTCTTTTGCATTTTTACCTGTTAAAGGCTGCGCAGATATATAAATTATAAAAGTGACTATTAGTATTTTAGTGGTATTTTACACAATTTTGTGTGTGTGTGTAAATTAAAAGAAGCAAAAATTAAGAAGAAGAAGAAGTCATTTCAGTTGTTTTGTGAAGAGTCGCCCGTTAAAAAAATTTTTTTCTTCGTTCTCTTCTCTCATTGCACTCCTTAATTGTTTCTATATGTGCCTTTAGGAGCTCTTTACAAATTTTTTCTTCCAAAATTGATCATCACCTTGTGCTTCAATTCATTTCGTTCTCTCAAATGGTTAATTTTTTGGTGGTTTCTTTCAAATAAAAAATTTCGGTCGTCTTCTTTTGGTAAGAAAATCTCTCATTTTTCAAACTGCTCTTTTTTAAACTAGAAAAAACTTGTTAAAGAAGAAAACGGACATTTTTAAATTAAAAGCAGCAATAATACAAGGTCAATATAACTTTTTGAACGGTGAAGGGAAAATGTAGAAGCAATATGTAGAAGTAGAAGCAAGTTTGTTTCGAGTTGAATAAATAGGAGAAAATAGAAAAGTTGTTAGCATGTGTGGTTGGTCGAGTGGTTTAAGGCGCAGGCTGATGAGGTGAATATTAGAAATTAGGAGTAGGGTTCGAGTCCGCCACTTGAAAACTATTTATTTTTTCAACCTTTTTTTAAATTTTTTTTCTCTAAAAAAAATTCAAAGCATCTTTCAATCGGTAAAAATATTTTTTTAATATGACATAGGAATAGAATTAGGTAACTTAATTGAATTAAACATATAATCCATTTAATTTTATTCAACTTCTGTTAAATCTTTTTAAAAAATAATTTGATTGATTTACACAGTAAGACGTAGGATTCTTTGATTATTTGAACCAGTAATCTACAAAAAATCTTAAGGCGCTTTTTATCATTTTTTAAATTCCTTATTTTTCGCCGCTAAAATTTTTGGCACCGAACCGTCCATTTTGTTTAACACTCAAATTTTCGCACTGAAACAGAGAAATGTTTGGATACTATAAAAGCCCAATTTTATCTCGTTCATTCTCCCTCTTCTCAATTGTGACCGAAACCTTTTTCGTATTCTTCAAGAATTATGTTGGCTTTTGCTACAGTGTGTATCCCGTTATTGTTTCATTTATTTCTGTGAGTTTAGATTTTAGGTTGTAGTAGGCTTTTCTTTCGTTTAAGCCTTTCATCCTCCCAAGTTAACACGGTTGTGAACTACAATGTAAACAACAACAACAGTACCGAGCCTGTCTTAACTACAGAATCTTCGAGTTCTGTCGATGGCGGTATTCAAAGTACTACGACTGAAGGAGAAGAAGAAGGTAAGGGAGGGGAGGGGGGTTTTCAAGTCTAAAATCGAAGTAATCTTTTCAATTTCAAGTCACAACCAAAGCAACTACAACAATCGAGCAAGATGAAACCCAAGAAACGAGTGAAGAAAGTTATGGGCCTACCGTGGCAATAGATGAAGTGCCGTATACAGAAGATCCCTGGGATAAAGGAGTGACACTACCTTATACGCCAAAAAAGGGAATAGCGACGAGTACAGTGATATTGGCTGCAATCTGTATAGCGTGAGTTTTTGTATTCTCTTGGGATAACTTGTGAGGTTTTTTTGTTTTATATTTTGGTGGGGGTTACTTTTTTGGGGGTTGGATAACTTGTCAGAGTTGTGGGCCTTTTCTGATGGAGTTTGAATTTGACATCGACAGGGATTACCTGGTAGAGTTAGAAGACAGCTTTTGCTTCAAAGTTGGGGGTCTGTTGTTTCATAGACGTTTTTGGGGGCCCAAGAAAATGAATTCCGGTGTTTAAACCCATTTTGACTCTGACGGCGTTAGACCTCTAATAATTTTTTCCAGCCTTTTGATCTCAATCTGCAATGTTTACTGTTTTGGGAAGACTCGCGGCTATATTTAACTATGGGATTTGAAGTGATGATGTTGCTCTTATGGTGTGATTATTAGAAAATAGAGAAGAATATGTAGACTTTAGTGTCCGAAAATCTTTGTGCCATATAATCGTTTCCTTTATTTTTTTTGTTGGGTTTTGTTGCAAATAAATATTTTTTGATTTTTTACTTACTTTTTTTGTCTTTTGGGTTTTTATCCCAAACTTTTTATTGATCATTCTCTTGTTAAAGCACCTAATTTGTGTCTGACAGTGTTTCACGCTTGGGTTGCTTTATTTCCTTTGCCTTGATTCTTGATTCCTCTGAAATTTAATTTTAAAAAATCACTTTCTAGTTAATTTTTTAATAAAATTTAAAAATGGCAGCAGCAGGCCAATTACTTTTTGATGAATCTGGACAACCTTTTATTTTGTTGCGTGAACAGGAAAGACAAAAACGATTGACTGGTGTAGAGGCTTTGAAGGTTTTTTTCAAATTTTATTTTTCTTTAAATTTTAAAATTTTCTAAGAGTCACATTTTGGCAGCTAAACAAGTCGCAAATACGTTAAAAACATCTTTAGGTCCTCGCGGATTGGATAAAATGTTGGTTAGTCCAGACGGGGAGGTGACGATTACGAATGATGGGGCAACCATTATGAAGGTTTTTTTTGAGTTTATTGGAGGTTAAATTAAATTTTTTTTGAAGAATATGGATGTAGAACATCACGTAGCTAAATTAATGGTGGAACTGTCGCAGTCGCAAGATGATGAAATTGGTGATGGAACAACGGGAGTCGTTGGTATGAATTTTGAGTATTATTAGTAAACTAGGAGAAATATGGTTAAAAATTTGGTATTGGCTGATAGGTTCCTCGTTGGTGTAATGGTTAGTGTTGTGCGATTTGACTGTTGATGGGCGAGGGTTCGAATCCTATTGTTGTAAATCATTTTTTATTAGCTTCTATTACTTTTTTTAGTTAAAATAAAATTAATTTGAGCTAAAAAAAATTTTATTCAAAGTATTGGCCGGCGCTTTAATGGAACAGGCTGAATCATTGTTAGATAAAGGCATTCATCAAACCAAAATTGCTGATGGCTTCGAAATGGCGTGTAAAAAGGCCTTGGATGTGTTGGATTCTATTGCTGAAAAATTTCCAATTGACAATAGAGAGGCATTAATTAGATGTGCTATGACTTCACTGGGTTCTAAAATGTAAATTGAATTTTTTGTATTTTTTAATATGTACAAGGGATGGGAACTCTTCCCGAAACTTTATGAACACTCTACTCGAAACTGGTATTTGACGTGGTTCGGTACTCCCGCAGTACTCCTTAATGTGCCGAGTAGTTGCTTTTCGGTACTGACGGTATTGGTATTATACTGATAAGATTTTGGAATTTTCGGTACTCGTTCGGTACTGGTACTTTTCGTTGCTTCCTGAACGGGTAACGAAAAAATTTATTAGCTGAACACTGCTCGAGCCCCGACTGGTCTTTTTCCTCAACCCGATCCATCCCTGACATCTACTCATTCTCCCTAAAAATTTTTTCAGTGTAAACAAATGTTTATATCAACTAGCTTCAATTGCTGTTGACGCTATTTTAGCGGTTGCTGATTTGGAACAACGCGATGTTAATTTCGAATTGATCAAAATTGTTGGGAAAGAAGGTGGACAACTTGAAGATACTGCTTTAATTAAAGGAGTTGTTATTGACAAAACTATGGTTTTCTTTTAAATTTATTTTTTTAATTTTGTTATAAATTTTAGAGTCATCCTCAAATGCCTCGTCGTATGGAAAATGCAAAAATTGCTATTCTTACTTGCCCGTTTGAACCGCCAAAGCCAAAAACTAAGGTATTAAATTTTTGTTTTGGATAATTTTGAGGTATTGGAAAGATTATTTCTATTGAGGTCTTTCTAGTCTTTCATTCTATTTAAAAATGGAGGTCAACAGTAAAAGCTTGAGTCAAATAGAACTCAAAAGACGTTAAACGATTCCTTGTTTGTGACTCTTGATCCATGAAAAATCAAGTTTTTGGTTTACAAGGGACCTTTCACTTCTTTTTGATATCATTCGCTGAACATAGTCAATAACCTATTCCCAATTTTTGACTTTTTTGCTACGGGGCCATTTTCGGATTGTTATGGGCCTTCAAATCTAGTAAAGGAACCAAGAAAAATCAATATCTTGGGTTCTTATCCAAGCCAATAAATCACTTTTCAATCATTTACTCCCAATTTTTTAGCATAAATTGGACATTACTTCAACTGAAGATTACAAACAATTACAAAAATATGAGCGTGAAACTTTTGAAAAAATGATACAAGATGTTTGTTTTTTTGTGGATTTATAAAATTTTGTTTTTTAGGTTAAAGCAAGTGGAGCAACATTAGCTCTTTGTCAATGGGGATTTGATGATGAAGCAAACCATTTACTTTTACATCATAATTTGCCTGCAGTTCGTTGGGTTGGTGGGCCCGAAATTGAGGTTTTGTAAATTAATTTTTGGGGAATATTGTGTTTGGCTCCCTTTCTCCTTTTTTTTCTTATCTTCCTAAATTCCTCTATAATTACCACTGGTACAGAATCAACCAAGAATTTAATAGTAGTGTAGTTTACCCCCCATCACTCATATTCCCTTAAAAATCTCTCTCTTGTAGTTACCACTGGTACAAAATCAACCGAAAAGAATTAGCATTTTTTTGATAAAAATATTTGAAACATGACGTGAGGAGCTTGGACTTCATAGAAAAGCATACTTTTATAAATTTTGAGCAAAATACTTTTCGCATTTTTATACAAAAAAATCCTTTTTTTGGTTAATTTTGTACTAGCAAATACAGAAAAGAGAGAATTTTTGTGAGAAATATTAATGGGGGGTAAACTACACTATTATTAAATTTTGTTAAAATTTTTAATTTTTAAAGTTAATTGCTATTGCTACAAATGGACGTATTGTTCCTCGTTTTGCTGAACTTACACCCGAAAAATTGGGTTCTGCTGGACTTGTTCATGAATTGACTTTTGGGACAGACAACGATCAAATGTTGTGTATTGAAAATTGTCCGAATAGACGAGCTGTGACGGTTTCTTTGGAAATTTTTTTTTATTTTAGAGAAATTTTTTTGTAGGTTTTGATTCGTGGAGGAAACAAAATGGTTTTCTTTATTTTTGTGAAAAAAATTTTTTTTTCTAAAATTTTTTAGGTTATTGAGGAAGCTAAACGTTCACTTCATGACGCATTCTGTGTTGTTCGCAATTTAATCCGTGACGATAAAATTGTTTATGGTGGAGGTGCTGCAGAGTTGGCTTGTTCTATTGCTGTTGCACAAGAAGCTGATAAAGTATTTTTTGAAAAAAGATTTTTTCACTTTGCGAGGGCGTATTTGCTGGGTTAGGCTCTCCTTCAAATTGTGAAAAATTTTTTTTTAAATTTTCCCTTCAAATGGGAAGAGTTAGTTAACGGGCTTTGGATGGAGAAACAGGAGAAGAGAATGATTAAAATAAAAAATTTTTTGCCTGGTACGATATAAAATTCCCAATACTAAAGGTAGTGTTGAACTTTACGTAGCCTGCCCTCCCACACACACTTGTACAGCCTTCCTGAAATTTGAGGTTTATGTGTACCAGTCTTGTCTAGGATTATTTTTATTTGAAAATCCTGACATTTTTCGTCCTGAAACCCAGCCCGCTAAATTTTTGAAACCCGGCTTTGCTTTTATTCTCAACCCGGTACACTCATGTCATTTACACTCTTGCTATTCTTTTAAAATTCAGGTTGAAGGAATTGAACAATATGCTTATCAAGCATTTGCTGATGCATTAGAAAGCATTCCAGCAGCTTTAGCAGAAAATTCTGGATTGCCACCAATTGAGACTTTAACCGAATTGAAAGCTCGCCAAATTCAAAATGTTTCTGTGTCGTCTGACGAGTCTTTAACTGCTAGCAACACAAAATCTGATGAAAATAATAAATGTTGTTATGAAAAGTTGGCATATTTTTTGGGTGTTGATTGTCTTCAAAAAGGAACTAATGATATGAAATCACAAGGAGTTATAGAAACTTTGTTGTCTAAAAGAGAACAACTTTCTTTGGCTACACAGGTTTTTTATCGAATTTTTTGGAAATTGAATAGAAAATGAGGGGGGATTAGGAAGGGAAGATCCGAGGATTTTTCAAGTAACCGACAATCCTAAAAATGAATAGGAAGTTAATTTTCGGTTGGTCTCTCACAAGGTAACCTCGAAAAGGTTTCCTTGTGAGACCAACCGAAAATTAATTTTCCTATTCATTTTTATGATTGTCGATTATTGAGTCAAAACTTTGTACTTTTTTGCTACCAATCTATAGAGCATCATTGATTTGCTCTAGATCGACTCATATCATCGATTTACTACTACAGTTCGGGTGGCTCCCTTTTCAGCTACATATGATAATCTGGTACTTAAGCTAGTATTTTATGGGCAAAGTTTGTGGGTTTTTCATGAGATACTGGTCATTATTTTCTGGAAACTCACAAAACGGGTTAAATAAACGGGGATATGAAATAAGTAAAATTACAAATATACTTTTTTTTAAAGGTTGTCCGAATGATTTTAAAAATTGACGATGTTCGTGTACCTGAAGATGAAGGGGCAATGTATGGAGGAATGGGTGGGGGTTTTCAGTGAATACTTGGATGAGAGGTTTTAGTTAAAAATTAAATTAAGAAAACGAAAATTGTTAAAGCTTTTTTTGGAAGAATTTTCTTTTTTTTTATTTTTTCCTGAATTTTTTTTGCATTCTGTTAAAAAAACAAATCTTAAATTAATTTTTTTTAAAAATGATTTCAAGTGCTTCACTCTTATTTTTGTTGCAGGAATAAAAAATAAAATCTCGTTTAAATAAAAAAAAATTTTTTTTGGATTTTTTAAGTGTGTTGATGAACACTAGAAAAATATTTTTTTTGAATTTAAAAATTTTTTTTTTAATTTTTTTTAATCGAATTTTGATCGAATTTTTGATTGAATAATTAGCTTGATATGTCTACTCAAGGACAGGTTTTTTTAATTTTTGTTTTAATATGGACTTTCAAAATTTTAGATAATAACATGTAAAGCAGCTGTTGCTTGGGAGCCTAATAAACCTTTAGTTTTTGAACAAGTTGAAGTTTCTCCTCCAAAAGATGGGGAAGTTAGAATTAAGGTTTGCTTAATTTTCTATAAAATTTTGTCGGTTTGTTCTGGGAGGGACGTTCACAAATTTTGACTAAAAATTTTGTAAAGGTTTTTTTTGTAAAATTTTTAAAAAATTTTGTAAAATTTTTAATTAAAATGCTTTTAAGCTTCTTAATTATTTTTTTAGATTCTCTACACTGCTCTTTGTCATACTGACCTTTATGTAAAAATTTTTTTTTTCCTAAAATTTTATCGAGTCTAATAAAAATAATTTTAAAAAGACACTATCAGGCAAAGACCCAGAAGGCATATTTCCTGTAATATTTGGACACGAAGCTGTTGGACAAGTTGAATCTATTGGAAATGGTGTTGAGAGTGTTGCTATAGGTTTTTAAAGGTTTTTGTTTTTTATAAAAATTTTTTTAGGAGATTATGTAATTCCTTGTTTTGTGCCTCAATGTAGAGAATGTGAATTTTGCAAAAATCCAAAGACTAATATGTGCCAGAAAATAAGGTTTAAAAATTAATTTTTAAAATTTTTTTGGGAGATTTGAAAGGGTGGTTGTTCTTGCGGACAATTTTTGGGGAGGAACTCGAAAAAAATTTCGAAAAAATTTCGAAAAAAATTTTTTTCGACTCGAAAAAAATTTTTTTGAACTCAAAAATTTCTGTGGATTTGTATATTTTTCCTCTTCTAAAATTTTATTTTTACGATTAACTTTACTAAGAATTCAATTTATTTTTTAAAAAATATTCTAGAAATCCCCCAATACTTATTTACCCCCAATATAGTACTTATTCATTTTAAACGAGTATTCCGATCTCTATAATTTACTCTCTCTCTCTGAAAATTTTAACTTCTTCAAATTAATTTCTTTTTTAACGAGCGTCCTCGTCTTCATCATAAGGTTCATCGTTCAGATAACGAAGATAATCTTCCTCATCTGAATCTGTCTGATTTATGGAATTAATTTTAGTTGGCTCTTCCATTACAGTTTGATTTTTCTCTTCCATATAAGTTTCTGTTTCTTCCTCCTCTTGATTTAAAAGACTTCCTTCTTCAAAATGAATGCTCTCTTTGTAAACGATAGGCAATTTACCTTTATTTCCAACATCGTCATTCTGTGGATTAACAAAAGTTGCTCCTTCATTATTATCAGTATGAATATGCCCAACTTTTGGATCAACATTTTTTAAGTTTCCTTTTTTATTTTTCATTTTTTCTTGGTATTTTCGATTCCATTCTCGCTTCTTTTCTTTATTATTTTCTCGGTATTTTCTAGCATATTCTTTCAAATTTTCTCTATTATTTTGGTAATAAGCTCGCTTACTTTCTCGTATCTTTTCTTTGTTATTTTGTTGGTAAATTCGATCAGATTCTTTCAATTTCTTTATTGTTTTGACGGTATCTTTGGTTAGCTTCTCGCTTTTTTTCCTTATTATTTTCACTTTTATTAAACTTCTTTTCTTCTTGATGATTATCTTTAGTTGTACCCTTTTTTGCAATTTTAGGTTTTACTTTCAACGTCCCTTCAAATTTTTGAATTCGAGGATCAACCGATGATTCAGCCCCATCATTATTAGTTAAATCCTTTGAGGTTTCCCCTACTCTAGCTAACTCATTTTTATCTTTATTATTTTTTACAGAATTAATTAAACTCCAAAAAATCGCGTTGACGATTAAAATTATTAATATTCTATCAAGTTTCATCATAAATTAATTTAAAAAATTTATTTAAAATAAAATTTTATTTGCCTTAAAATGATAAAATTTTATTTTAATGAATTTAAATAAGCAATATACAGTGGCGGAAATTTACTTAGGGAAAGGGTAAACTCCATGTAATTCCGTTCATCTTTATCCGATCTGGCAGATCTAAATTTTAAAAAATAGCTTAATTCCTATCTCAGTTGACATGTTTCAGCGTTTTTCAAAATTCTGATAATTTCGAAAACTTTTCGACCGGTCTAACAGGTACTACATTTTCGACTTTTCGGAGAAATTTTTTTGAAGTCTGTAAATTTTATATGTGATTCTCCTAAAGATTCTGAATAGAATGCTAAAAACCTCATCCAAATCGGTCGAAATTCTACAGAGTTATGAATTTTTGAAAATCGAAAAAACACCCATTTTTGCCATTTTTGTCGATTTTTTTGCAAAAATGGGTGTTTTTTC
Organism: Meloidogyne enterolobii; assembly: GCA_963681835.1. Taxonomy (NCBI): domain Eukaryota; kingdom Metazoa; phylum Nematoda; class Chromadorea; order Rhabditida; family Meloidogynidae; genus Meloidogyne; species Meloidogyne enterolobii. Next base: position 4,124,639 of record CAVMJV010000004.1, on the reverse strand, counting down.
GATTTTCAAAAATTCATAACTCTGTAGAATTTCGACCGATTTGGATGCGGTTTTTAGCATTGTATTCAGAATCTTTAGGAGAATCACATATAAAATTTACAGACTTCAAAAAAATTTCTCCGAAAAGTCGAAAATGTAGTACCTGTTAGACCGGTCGAAAAGTTTTCGAAATTATCAGAATTTTGAAAAACGCTGAAACATGTCAACTGAGATAGGAATTAAGCTATTTTTTAAAATTTAGATCTGCCAGATCGGATAAAGATGAACGGAATTACATGGAGTTTACCCTTTCCCTAAGTAAATTTCCGCCACTGTAGATGATGAAAGCACTTTGGGTATATTATTTTACATTTCATAATATAAAAAATATAAAGTGCATGTCTAGGGTTTATCACCTACATTTGATTTTTGTGTTCTAAAATTCGTAAAATTTTTGTTTAAGAAGGTGTAAGGCCCATTTCCTGTTATGTACCCATTTTCACTAAAAATTTTAAAAAAATAAAAAAAAATTTCAGATTGCAACAAGGCCGTGGTTTAATGCCTGATGGAACTAGTAGATTTAGTTGTAAGGGCAAAACTATATAGTGGGGAATTTTTTTTTAATTTTTAAAAAAAATTTTTATTTTTAAAGTCATTTTATGGGCGTTAGCAGTTTTAGTGAATATACAGTTTGTGCTGAAATTTCTGTTTGTAAGGTATTTTTGAAACCAGAAATCAGAATTTTTTGTGTTTTTCTCTTGTATTTTTACAATCAGAAATTAATCAGAAATAATTATAAAAATACGAGCACAAAAAATTCTGATTTTATAATATATTTTTTAAAATCAGAATTTTGTATTTTTTTGTGTTTTTCCTTATGTCAGAAATTTAAAAATGTGTTTTTCACGTGTTTTATTAAATTCTGATATTAATTCTGATTTTAAATAATTGTGTTTTTCTAAAATACAAAAAAGAAAATACGAAAAATTCTGGTTTTTAAAATCAGAATTTTTAAGTAATATTAATTCTGATAATAAGTAATTCTGATTGTGAGTTATACTTTCCGGAAACTAATATTGTAGAGTTATCTTTCCGGATCTTGTATTTATAGAGTTAATATTCTATTTCTCCTGCAGAAAATCAAAAAAATAATTTCAGAATTTATATTAAATAGAAACACATTAAAAAATATTTTAAAAAATAAATCAGAATTTTTTCAAAAAAAGATTCCAAAAACCTCACCAATCGACAAACTTTCCCCGCTTGGTTGTGGTGTCTCTACAGGTTATGGAGCTGTTTTAAATACCTGCAAAGTTGAAACAAACTCTACTGTTGCTGTATGGGGATTGGGAACTGTTGGATTAGCTGTTATTTTGGGTGCTAAAGAAATTGGGGCAAAAAGAATTTTGGCTATTGATATTTGTGAAGGAAAATTTGAAAAGGGTAAAAAGGAATTTTTTAAAATTAATAAACTTTTTCAGAAAAATAAAAATCATTCCGTATCTTAGTAATATTGTAGAGCTATTTTCCGGAATTTAGTATTTTTAGAGATGTATAATTTCCGGAAATTCTTTTAACTAGAATAATTTTCCGTAACTTCTATTTCTAGAGTTATATTTTTCGGAAGCTTTATAATAAAAAATATTTTCTGGAAGTTTTTATATTCATAATTGTATTGTTTCCGGAAACTAATATTTCTTACATTAGTTATTTTTGGTTTGTATTTTCTTCAGTTATATATATATATATATATTTTCCGGAAACTTATATTTAGGAATATATCCTTTTAGACAAAGTTTTCTAATTTCACTATAAGATACAGTCTCGGGTGAAAAAAATTGATTTTATAATTTACTGTTTTAAAAATCCTTGAATTTTTAGAAAATTTAAAAACATTTTTTTAATTTCAGCTAAAAAATTTGGAGCTACTGATTGTCTAAATCCTCGTACTTTACCAGAAGGACAATCTATCCAATCCTATTTAATTGAAAATTTTGATGGTGGTTTTGATTATACTTTTGGTAATTTTTTAAAATATTTTGTGATTTAATATTTCTTTATTCAAAAATAGAATGTTGTGGAAATGTGGAGACTATGGTAAATAAAAAATTATTTTAATTTATTTTTTCTTTCGGGTAAAAAAATTTTCTTAATTTTTTTCTGACGTATTTAAATTAGAAAAAAAATTTAATTTTGAAGAGACAAGCACTAGAATCAGCACATAAAGGTTGGGGCGTTTCTTGTGTAGTTGGGGTAGCTGGTGCTGGTGAGGAAATTCGGACTAGACCATTTCAAGTATTTTATTTCAATAATTATTTTATATTAATTTTTTTTAATTTAAAGCTAATTACTGGACGTGTTTGGAAAGGAACTTCTTTTGGGGGTAAATATTTTAATAAAATTTATTTTCAGTCTAAAAACAAATTTCCGGCAACTATATACATGTATTTTTGCAGAATTATATTGTTTCCGGAAAATAATATTGCACCGTTATTTTTCCGGAACTTCTATTATTAGAGTTATATACTTTCCGGAACTAAACTTATTTAACAAGTATTCATGAAAAAATGCAAAATTATTTTTTCGGAACATATTTTCTAGAGTTATATACATACTTTCCGGAAGTTATATACTCTCCTATATTCTTTAAAAAGAATTTTTTCTAATTCAATTTCTAAATTAATTTAATTTAAAATAAAAGGTTGGAATAGCCGCGATGATATACCTCTTCTTGTTCAAAAATGCCTTGATGGAAAAATTAAATTGGATGAGGTGTAATTTTAAATTTTATCTTAATTAAAAAAAATTTTCAGTTTATTACTCATCGCTTTCCTTTTGACAAAATTAATGATGCTTTTGACTGTATGCATTCTGCTACTGAATGGTAAAATTTCAAAAAAATTTTCTTAAAAAAATTTTCTAAAAATTATTTTTCTAGTCTACGATGTGTTATTTCCATTGGGGAGTAAGAAAAATTAATTTAAAGAAAATTAAAATATATAGGTCTATCAAAATATTCTTTCCAATTTATATATTTTTTCACTTTTAAATTACCAAAACTTTATAAAATTATTTATACAATATTTTTCAAACCATCGGGAAACCAAGCCAGAAATTTAAAATAAAAGCTAAAGAGGGAAATGTAAGATAAAGCTTCAGAAAATGACTATGAAAAGTAAGCTTTCCGGAAATATAACTAATAATATATGTAGACTTTCCGGAAAGTTTTTAGCTCTTGAAATAGTCTTCCGGAAATTATATAACTCTGAAAAATACGAGTTTCCGGAAAAATAACTATAAAATTTATTAGTTTCCGGAAAATATCTCTGAGAATATAAAAGTTTCCGGAAAATTGTTTTTATACATATTTTGTGTTTTCCGGAAAATACAAAATTTTATTTAAACTACTGAAAAATACGAGTTTCCGGATAACTATAAAATATATTAATTTCCGGAAAGTATAACTCTGAAAAAAATATATAAAAGTTTCCGGAAAATTATTATAAGATTTTGTGTTTTCCGGAAAATACAAAATTTACTTAAACTAATGACTAGAAATGTAGGGAATATAATTATTTAAGTACTATGTATTAGAAAGACAATTTAAGAAGGCGGTTTAAAATTAGAGATTAATTTTAAAAAATAATTTTGTTTTTAATTAATGAGGAGATTATTAATTTTAAATTATCGGCGACCGTTATTTCCAGTAGTTGATATACCCCCATCCGTTCCAGTTACTGGATAACATAAATTGCCTGCTCCACATTGGAAGCCTGTTGGGCATTCCTTTGAGAGAAATTTTTAGCCCTTAGAAAATTTTTAAATTACCCCATTCGGACCGCAGGGACCTAATACAGAGCCTGATCCTAGAGAGCAACAGAAATTGTTTGTATTGCAAGCATATCCAGGTGGGCATAAATTGTTTACACAAGGACCTTAAAATTTTTTAAAAATTTTAAAGGGGTTCTCAAAAGAGAGAGACCTGGTGATGTTCCCGAAGGACATCGACAACAGAAATTCCGAGAATTGCAAAAATAGCCTTGCCCGCACAAACCATTGAGACATGCTGCTACTGCTGGGTCACCATCACAGGCAGCTTTAATAAAAAATTTTTTTTAATGTTAAAGAAAATTTTGCTATTTTCAGTATGTTTCATGAATGGAATTTCATAAATGATCTTGCTTCAAGTTTGCTTCCAGATGATTTTTACCTCAATTTTATACCATTAAAAAATACAAGACTTACTACTCAGACTGGTTGTTTGTGCTGGCTGTGCAGGACAACAACACCCTAAAACACAAACGGTAGCAAGTTGATAGCGTTGGCATTGTTGGGAACTTACACCTTTTTAAATATTAATTAATTATTAATTTTAATTTTTAAAAAATTTACAAGGAGAGAAACATCCGTTTGGACATCCCCATTGCCTTTTTGAACGCCCCATTGTTGAAATTAATGAATTTGAAGCAATTTCTGGGGTATCAGGATGGTCGGGGTCGTCTTGTGTTTTAACCAAATGGTTGGCAATAATTGCTGTACAAATTCCAAATAGCAACAACAATAAATTTCTTTTTGATAATAAAAAGAGCGGTAACAGTCTGAGCATTGTAATTGTTGATGGTTGCATTTTTTAGGAGACTACATGTAAAATTTTCTTATTGAAAGCAAGTTTAAAATTTTTGAAAAAGGATTTTGAATTGCCAATGGAATCACTTTCTTAGATACCCTTTGTTTTATAATATTTTTAAATTTGGCTAGCCATTGAGGGAGGGATCTGTTTAATCGACACCCTCAACTTTAAAAGGTACCCTCGGCGCTAAAATAATCAAAAAAAATTTTCAACTTCCATCTAAGAGAGAGAGAGGTTCGACTGAATGTATTAGCCAGACCTGCCCATGGATACGGATATGGATACAGATAATATCAAAATGCCTGCTGGTATCCGCCTGTATCCGCCGTAAATATGCGGACCAAGATCAGTATCCGTGACCAGGTCTGTATTAGCAACATTTATAAGTTAGCGTAATAGTTTTTTTAATTTTGGGATTAAGAAAAGTTTCAAGTCTTTGACTAGCTTTAATGTTGCTAATAAATTAATTGTAATAATTTTTTAAATTTTTCAATAGGTCATTGATTAGCATCACTACGAAAAAAATTTACAAAAAATACTAGTACAATGTTTCAAACATAACGCCTATTTAAAAAAAACTTAAAAGATAAAGCAAAAATATATTATATAAAAGAAGAGAACGACTGACCGCTCCTTCAAGTTTTTTTCTTGTCTTTCTACTCAATCTTGATCACAAAATTCATTTGCTTCTGGCCGGAGAGATTTCGCGCGCTTTGATGTTTAAAAAAAGAAGAGATTGAAAAACAAGTAGAGGAAGGGGAAATCAATTTTCAATTGAAGCGAGTTTTGAAGAAATCAAAAAAAAAAGTAAAGGGGGGGGGGGGGGAATGGACATTATAAAAAAATATTTCTTTTCTTTTCATCTTTCATTAAGGGAAGAAGGAATGCTTGGCCCAGCTTTTGTGTTAGCTTTTTTGTTGCATTCGCACTCTACTAGTAGCCATTTTATTTTTAATTCATGAATGACCAGTCTGTTGATGAATAAAAGAAGAAAAACAAGTGAGAAGCTAACAAAATATAAAATACCTATATAAAATTTAATAAAGTAGAGGACTACAAAAATAATGTACGTACAGAAATTGATTGGGAAATGAAGGGCTACAACTAAAAATTGGAGATTAGGTCTTCGGAACTGGACTTTGAACATTTAACAAATTCAATGTTCTGATAAATTTATTTTTGTTGTTTTGATTGGGTTTAAAAAACTGATTACCGCTGTAAAAATAAACAATATTGGCATAATGTTTATATTTAAAATAAATGACACTTTATCCCAATAAAAATAAAATTGGACATTTGATACTGTAGAAGAAACTAAAAAATCAATAAATCGATTTATTGATTTTTTATCGATTTTTTGGAAAAATAAAATTTTAAAAAATAAATTATCGATTGATATCGATTTATTGATTTTTTATCGATTTTTTGGAAAAATAAAATTTTAAAAAATAAATTATCGATTTTATCGATTGAAATCGATTTATTGATTTTTTATCTATTTTTTGGAAAAATAAAATTTAAAAAAATAAATTATCGATTTTATCGATTGATATCGATTTATTGATTTTTTATCGATTTTTTGAAAAATTAAAATTTTTAAAAAATAAATTATCGATTTTATCGATTGATATCGATTTATTGATTTTTTATCGATTTTTTGGAAAAATAAAATTTTAAAAATAAATTATCGATTTTATCGATTGATATCGATTTATTGATTTTTTATCGATTTTTTTGAAAAATTAAAATTTTTAAAAAATAAATTATTGATTTTATCGATTGATATTGATTTATTGATTTTTTATCGATTTTTTGGAAAAATAAAATTTTTAAAAAATAAATTATTGATTTTATCGATTGATATCGATTTATTGATTTTTTATCGATTTTTTGAAAAATTAAAATTTTTAAAAAATAAATTATTGATTTTATCGATTGATATCGATTTATTGATTTTTTATCGATTTTTTGAAAAATTAAAATTTTTAAAAAATAAATTATTGATTTTATCGATTGATATCGATTTATTGATTTTTTATCGATTTTTTGAAAAATTAAAATTTTTAAAAAATAAATTATCGATTTTATCGATTGATATCGATTTATTGATTTTTTATCGATTTTTTGAAAAATTAAAATTTTTAAAAAATAAATTATCGATTTTATCGATTGAAATCGATTTATTGATTTTTTATCTATTTTTTGGAAAAATAAAATTTAAAAAAATAAATTATCGATTTTATCGATTGATATCGATTTATTGATTTTTTATCGATTTTTTGAAAAATTAAAATTTTTAAAAAATAAATTATCGATTTTATCGATTGATATCGATTTATTGATTTTTTATCGATTTTTTGGAAAAATAAAATTTTAAAAATAAATTATCGATTTTATCGATTGATATCGATTTATTGATTTTTTATCGATTTTTTTGAAAAATTAAAATTTTTAAAAAATAAATTATTGATTTTATCGATTGATATCGATTTATTGATTTTTTATCGATTTTTTGAAAAATTAAAATTTTTAAAAAATAAATTATTGATTTTATCGATTGATATCGATTTATTGATTTTTTATCGATTTTTTGAAAAATTAAAATTTTTAAAAAATAAATTATCGATTTTATCGATTGATATCGATTTATTGATTTTTTATCGATTTTTTGAAAAATTAAAATTTTTAAAAAATAAATTATCGATTTTATCGATTGATATCGTATTATTGATTTTTTATCGATTTTTAAAAGTTTCCCAATACGCTCTCAATTTTCAGCACCAAACTACCTTAATTGCTTGTATTTATTTTTATCTCTAACCGCAATATTTCATTTTTCTGCTTCTCTAACTATAGGGATAAACTGTCATGTATTTTTGAATATGGGCATAATGCCAAATATTGCGAATTTTAAATACGATATTTATTTATTTTTATAACGCTCATTCCCCCTAAAAATTCAATCCTTCTCAAAAAATTTTTAATTTTTTATAAATTTTTATAAGGCTGTTCAGCAGCATATAATAATCAAATACACTCTGTCCCAAAATTATGAGTTCACCCCTAAATTTCATCGTAATATGGGTTTCAGACTACAAAATCGAAATATCTTTTAATATATGATTATTTAGCGTATTCTGAAGTATATTACAAGTTCCCAGACAATTTGCAACATTAAGGCGAAAATTACGCCAAAATTTCTCAAAAACCACTGTCCCAAAATTATGAGTTCACCTTATTATTTTGCTTCAAAACATTAGGAAAAATCTAGAAAAATTCAGCGAACATATACATTGATATCGTGAACAAATAAAAAAAACTAGGCCCATATCATTACCCAAAGGCGAGATCCTGACACCCCGAAAATCAACGTAAACCAGGGGTAAGGCTCTTTAAAAAATATTTTCGACCCCTTATGGATTGTTTTAAATTTTTGTTTTAGGCTTATCTGAAAGCCCTTAAAATTTGATACATGATAGTTGAATCTTATTTTTTGGAAAAAATATCTCGCTGGGTTATTAAGTGTTAAATATCCTTGTCACCAAAAAACGACTAAATGCCCCATAAATTGCTCTTAAGGTTGCTTCGAAAGTTTAACGGTCTGTATCTCTCTATGTAATTTTTTCCAAAAAATAAGATTCAACTATCATGTAGCAAATTTTAAGGGCTTTCAGATAAGCCTAAAACAAAAATTTAAAACAATCCATAAGGGGTCGAAAATATTTTTTAAAGAGCCTTACCCCTGGTTTACGTTGATTTTCGGGGTGTCAGGATCTCGCCTTTGGGTAATGATATGGGCCTAGTTTTTTTTTATTTGTTCACGATATCAATGTATATGTTCGCTGAATTTTTCTAGATTTTTCCTAATGTTTTGAAGCAAAATAATAAGGTGAACTCATAATTTTGGGACAGTGGTTTTTGAGAAATTTTGGCGTAATTTTGCCTTAATGTTGCAAATTGTCTGGGAACTTGTAATATACTTCAGAATACGCTAAATAAACATATATTAAAAGATATTTCGATTTTGTAGTCTGAAACCCATATTACGATGAAATTTAGTGGTGAACTCATAATTTTGGGACAGAGTGTATATCACAGTATAACTATAAATTAAAAATCTCTTCAAAAATCACTTTTTCAAAAAATAATAAATTAATTAGGTGCTTTAAATTTTTTTTATTTTTTAATTTGTTGTAGCACATCATTAATTGAGTCATCAGGAAATGATTGACAATGGGGTAGAGCACGTATATTTTCTACATAATAAGCAAAATCTTGTCCAGCCATACTGTGTTAAAAATAAAAAAATTTCCTTTTAAATTTTAAACTAGGGAACTTTGCTACAAGTTTGCAAATTTTGTTTCAAGTGTACAAACTTTGTTTCAAGTGTAAAAACTTTGCTTCAAGTTTGCAAACTTTGTTTCAAGTGTAAAAACTTTGCTTCAAGTTTGCAAACTTTGTTTCAAGTGTAAAAACTTTGCTTCAAGTTTATAACACCGTCCCCGAAACCCCGACTATTTTTCGGCAAAAACCCCGACCCGAACCCCGAAGGCTCTAAAATCCCAATCCCCAACGATCCCGAACCACGAAGGCTCGAGATGCTACCCTAATTTAAGTGAACAATAAATACCCATAAGCAATAGAATCGTGTGGAGTAACCCCTCTAGAATGCACATTTTGTTTAAAATAAAGTTTCAAGTTTTCGTGTATTAAATGAAGCATTTTGGTAGTTAATTCTGGTGGCATTATAGAAGAATAACTGCTGTAGAATTTACCAATTTGCATAACTATTTGTTGAAATTGTGGTGTAGGTGATTTGCCTTCCGGTTTCCACTAAAAATATATTTATAATTGATTTATTAAAGAAACATGTTTCAGTTTATTAGAGTTTCAAGTTTATTTACAAAAATTAACTTTGCTTCAAGTTTGAATGTTTCAAGTTTGCAAGCTTTGCTTCAAGTTTGTAAACTTTGCTTTAAGTTTACAAACTTTGCTTCAAGTTTGAAATAAGTTTGAAACTTGCTTTAAACCTGCTCCAAGTGGCAAACTTAAAATTTATTTAAATACCCACACAAAATAATTTCAAGTTTATTAAAATAAAAGTTTCAAATTACACAAACTTGAAACATGTTTAACTAAAAAATATACCTCTTCTAATGCAACAAGCAATTCCCTATCCATCATTCCAAGCAATTTGTCTTTAATTTCACCAATATGATCAGCATAGTCTCTTGCAGTAGAATCAAAATGTCGTAGGGATGTTTGTCGTTCAACAGGTAAATGTTCCACAAAAGATTGTTTTAATGTAGGGATAAATAGTGCAATTAATTGAAGTGAACGTGAGGCTAATGCTTAAATAATAATTAATTCTAATTTTGTTTCAAGTTTTCAAATTTGCTTCAAGTTTACAAACTTGCTTCAAATTTTTAAGCTTGCTTCAGGTTTGTAAACTTGATGCAAATATGAAAACTTAAAGCAAGTTTGCGATCCTGGTTTCGAGTTCGTAAACTTTGCTTCAAGTTTGCAATCTTGTTTCAAATTTGTAAACTTGCTTCAAGTTTTGTAAAAATTAATCACAAAACTAATTACCCAAATGTTTAACATTAATCGACTTTAACCCAACCAATTGTCTTGCACCAGCCCCCAAAATAAGTTGACAAGTACGGCTATTAAAAAGTTTGAGACATTGAACAACATCCATACTTAATTCCATGCCAGCAGTAGGAAATAAACGAAGAAGATCGCTATAGCTAGCTAATATATTTATTAACAACAAGGCGCTTCTGAAAAAAAATTTTTTGTAAAGTTGAAGCAAGAGAAGATCGCTATAGAAGTTGAAGCAAGAGAAGATCGCTATAGAAGTTGAAGCAAGAAAATTTTGTGCTTCAACTACAAATATTTTTGCTTCAGAAAATAATTTTTTTCAAACTCGAAGCAAAAATTACTTACGCAATAACAATAAACTCTTCGTCTTTTAATTTTAACATTTCTTTTGGTTCTTCATTTTCTTGACCATTTACCATTTTATTATTCGTATCAGTCGTAAGTATTCCATCTTGAACATAACAATCAACAATTCGTTGAATATTAGAATTTATATGAGCTGGTTTCCAATGTTCTGCATCAATTGTTGCACTAAAAATTAAAGTTTTGTTTAAGTAAATATTTTAAGTTTGTAAACTTGAAGTCTATAAACTTAAGTTTTCTATACAAAAACTAAAGGTTATTTTATTCAAGTTTGTAAGCTTGAAAAAAAAGTTTATTTAAGTAATAAACAAAGTTTATTTAAGTAATAAACTTGAAGCAAAAAGAATTGAATTGAAAATAAACTTGAAGCAAGTTTATTTATTAAATAATACAAGTTTATGCTTAAATAAGGTTTGTAACTTATTCAAGTTTATAAACAATTTATATTCAAGTTTGTAAACTTAATTTATATTCAAGTTTATAACTTAATTTATGCTTCAAGTTTGTAAACTTAAACAAAGTTGGTAATTTTGCTATAAAGTTTATTTAAATAATATATCAAGTTTATAAACTTGCTTCAAGTTTACAAACCTAAAATTAATAGAAACTTGCTTCAAGTTTCTATTTAAATAATTAATTTTTCCTCTCACCTTAATTCACGTTGTCGTGCTTCAGTAAATTTAGAAATGAATTTATTGGTCTAAAAAATATTTAAAAAATTAATTTTATAAAATTTTATAGTCATACAATTTGTTGTATAATTGTTTGACAATGTGAACGTGATTGTTGTTGTTGTCCACATTCATCTATTTGTTTACATTTTTGTTTAAATTCTTCAATAATTTGGCAGGTTTTGTGAAATTCTAATGGTAAACATTTTTCTAATACATTATCCTTTAAAATTAATTAATTAAAATTTAATTAAAATAACCAGTAATATCGCAGAGCTATAACTTCCGTTCAAAATTGTCTAATCCGGGACATCCCAGGTATGGTTCGATTCAGCTCGTAAAGGTGCAGTAAACCATACTAAAGTGTCCCAGATTCGACAATTCTAAACAAAGTTATAGCTCTCGTGGTACCTTAGCAAAATTTACAAGGAAAGTTTGCAAGGTACCTAAAAACGGTCGAGACCGGGCTCATTCGATAGAGAAACACCTCGCAATATTTCCTTGTTAGGTTTATCTTAGAGATAAGGTTCATCTTCTAAATGTTTTTCCTTACCTTAAATCTAGACTGTATCCTTTTAGAAATTCTTTCTTCACATAAATAAATAGCATGTCCAATTAATTGAATTGAAGCAGCACGTAGTTGATTTATATTATGACAGGGTAATGATAAAAGAGCTCCAGGTGTTCCTGGGGGTAGTGGTGGTAAATTTGTTGTTGTTGATTTGTCTAAAAAATTAAAAATTGAAAAATTTTGTTAGAAAGACTTTTTGGAGAAGGAGGGGAGGGGTTTTTCCGTCATTAAGTCAACTTTTAGGACAGCTTTGCGGCTTAAATTCGCTTACAATCTTTGATGCTCTTTCAAAGCGTCAAAAATTATATCAATGGAAGAGAATTGAAGGCGCGCAGCTTACCTAAAAGTTGTAATGGCCGGAACAACACACCAAACAAAATTGAGATATGATCCAAAATCTCTCTCTCTCTCTCTCTCTACAACCCGGGCCACCCAAACAAGGATTTGTGTGGCCATCGAAATTTCACTCTCCCATCGAAATTTCAGTGCAGTTCTGTCTCTAATCTAGTAAATACATCCCCTTTTAGTTATTAAACAATGAAGAAAAAATAAACAAATAAAACCTAAAGGCACAGAAGAAGAACCAACAGAATTTCCATTTGAAGGTGTTGAAGTTCCAGAATTTTGTGCTGATGATTTATTCATTGAATCACTTCTACTTTTTTGTTGTTGTTGTTTTTGTAATTGTTCCGATTCTTCTAAAGCTGCTTGATCAGCACATTTAATTATTAATTGTTGGATTGACTTTAAAAAAATGAAAGTTTTTTTTTAAAGAAAAATTTCAGAAAAGGTTCCTGTTAGTCTATACGACCCATAAAAATTTTCCAAATTTTTCTTGGAGATTTTCTTGGAATTTCGAGTTAGATTTGGATTTTTTAATTTGTTTTGAGTTTCTTAATGTTTTTTTTTCAAAATTTTTATCCTATAACCAAGCTTTAATTTTGGAACCATCACTTATTTATGGAGGCTATAGCTGTATTTTTGGCCATAACTTTTTCTATTCTTAACCAATTCAATTAATTTTTATATCAATCAAAAGCTCTAAATGTGAGGATTATTTTAGCTAATAGGATTGATTTGATCAGATCATCCAACAAAAAGTTGTATTTGAATAACTGCTCGGAATCGTGATTTTTGACACTTTTTCGACTCTAACTTTAAGCAGAATGATCTGATCAAATCACTCTTAACAGATAAAATAATCCCCACTCTTAGAGCTCTTGAATGATATGATACTCAAGTAAATCGGTTAAAAAGCAAAAAAGTTATGGCCAAAATATGGCCTCGAGATCGTACTTATGGGAAGTACAAACTGAACAAAAACCCCCTCCAAAAATTAAAAGTAAAACCTTTATTTTAGTACACAAAATAATTAAACAATTAACAACAGCTAACAAAGTTGCATCCCATTGTGAACTAGTCAATTTACAAATATGCTCAGACAAAGTAGTTGGATTATAGCCTATTGTGTCAGCATCCAAATGGGTCAAAATTTGGGCTTTTACAATCTTTAAAAAAAAATTTTTGAATTTTTAAAAATTTTTAGAAACCTGTTTTGTAGAATTTTTAACTGTTGCATTGATTTCTTCTCGTAAAATAGCCAAAAAACGAAATTCATGACAACGAACCAAAGAAAAAATAATTGGGTAAAGATTAGAAATCTGTTTAAAAAAATTAATAAAAATTTATTAGGGAAATTTTATTAAGGAAAGGATGTCAAAAATTTGAAAAAAAATTTTTTTTAATATTAAAATAATCTTTAAAATATTTTAAAGAAAAAAAATCGAAAAAATAGAAAAAAAGAAATATATAAACCGGTAAAGGATTCGAACCTCTATCAAAAATAAATTAAGGCAAGAACCCTAACGACTGTGCTACATGCTTTACAAAATATAACCATTTAAAATTTGCTATAAACTTAAGCACATATTGTAAATTTTATTGTAAAATGAACCTCCACCGGTAATAATTTCACTCCCTAAGAATGAACTTACACGGAGAGGTTGCGAGGTGTCCGAACTAAAAACGGTCGAGACCGGGCTCATTCGATAGAGAATGTGCCCTTTCTAGCAAGGATTTTGAGCCCCGTTTTTGCCCTTTTTTGATCTGGCTTTTTTGATCTGGATTATTTAAAAATCCATAAATATTTCAAAAATAAATTTTTCTTCCCAAAAATAAAATTAAAATAAAAAAAACCTCTCCATCCTCTTCTTCTTCATCAAAAAATTGTTTTCGTTTTTGTTCTTCTACTATAGGCCAAGCAAATTCTTTTTGAATAACCTGTTCAAATTCCTCCAACAACATTTTGCCAATCATTTTTTTAGTTTCTTCCAATTGTGAGCCTAAATGACGGAAACAGTTGACAGCACGTAAATCTGCACTCAAAACTTCCTTAAAAAATTAATTTAAAAAATTTTCTTTTAAAATTGGTACTTTGGGAGTATACTCTCCACAAGTCCACAAATGTTTTTTTTCTTCTCCTTAATTATTTTTTTTTATTAATTTTAAATTTAAGAACTATTATTTTAGCAAAAATTTTGAAAAAAAAAACCTGAATACATTTTTAATTTTTATGAGAGGAAAATAAAGGGAGGAAAAGAAAATAGGTAGACATTTGCGGACACTCCCTAATAAAGATAAGTATTTTCAAAAATCCTGGATCTGGATTTAGGTTAGTAACCTGGAAAGGATTCTTGATCTGGGTCCAGGAAAATCCAGACCCAAGAAAAAATCCAGATCCATAAAAAATCCGAGACGATCGAAAAATGCCTGGATCCAGGATTTTTGAAAAAATCCAGGAAAAATCCAGGCTGGATCCAGAAAAATTCAGATTCAAAAAAATCCAGGACAATCAAAAAATGCTTGGATCTGGCATTTTTGCCTGGATCTACTCCCAAAATACTAAAAAAAATTTCCAAAAAAATTTCAAAAAAAAAAAACCATAGCAGTTTGTATACATTCAAGTGCCCTAGGAACATCATCCTGATTTAGAAGCATTTGAACGGTTAATTGGGCATCTCGAAGACAAGCAATTTCCTTTTTTTTTTATTAAAAATTTACTTTAAAAAATTAAAAAAAAACCTGTAATTTATCAAAAAGACGTTGTCTATTAATTTTGGCATAATAAAGTTGAAGCAAATTTTGGGAGCGTGAACACAACTCTAATTTTGTTTTGGCAAGCTTTTGTCTTTAGAAAATGATAAAAAATGATTTATAAATTTAAATTTTCTGAAGAGGGTTTAGGCCTATGTCCACGAAACAACAAAAAAAAAGGTTAGAAAATACCTCAGACCTTATAAGTGGGTAATTCCGAATTTTAAAAAAATCGGGAGGACAGACAAAAAAACGGAATTCGGAAAAGGGAAAGTAAAGAAACCATCCCATCTTACATGGGTAAAAACTTCAAACTAGGGTAGTTTTTAGAGCCTTCAGGGTTAGAAGTGTTGGGGATCGGGGTTTCCAAGAAAGGCATGTCTGGGTTTTTGCCAAGAAAATCGTCGAAGGACAGGGAGCTACCTTACTTCAAACCACAAAAAAACCTTATAAAAAATTTTTTTAATCCCCAATTTATTCGAGGAAAGATGGCAAGTAAAAAACCCTCTCCTATTAGACAAAATCCCAAAAAATTAATTTACAAAAAAATTAAAAAATCCCCCAATTTCAGGTATTTTTCCCCTAAAATAATTTAAAATTCAAAAATTAATTTACAAAAAAAAAAATTAATAAAAAACCTAGCAATTTTAATTCTTTCAATAGATTCTTCCAAATCGTCATGCAAAGCTTCATAAGAATTTACACTTTTCCAAAACTGTTCACTTCTATTTTCTAATTGTTGATTTAATAAAGTACTTATTGCATCATCAAAAAATTCCAATTTATTTTGTAAACGTAAACAAGCACGGAAAAAACGGCCATTACTTGCTTCTATTGGTAATAATGATTGCTACAAATTAAAAAAAAATTAAAAAAATAAACTAAGGGATAGAGATATTTTTAAAAAATATTTTCTATTGAAAAAAAGGTCAAGTTGAATTTTAAAAATTTTATGAATAAATAGCTTCCACGGCTAACAAAAAATAAAAAAAATTCTTAGAAATAGACAATGAGTAAAGTTGTAGGTTCTTGGATAATCTTCCGATCCGAACTGAAGAACCGAACCGACAACCACATTTCGGTAGATAACGACGGAGCCTGGCACCGATTGGAGTTCAACTTTATAAATTCCCTATGAGCCAGAGACGAGACTTGAAAATGTAAGAGCCCGAATCACAAAACTTGCAACACCCAGTACTGTTCATACCTCATGAATAAATTTAGGAAAGAGTCCTTTTACTTAAATTACCCAAAAAATTAAAAAAAATCCTTTACTTGTTGTTGCCCACTTTGAATAGAATAAAGAGATCCACAACTTTCATGCCTTTCAATAAACGGATTTTGATTTTGTTGTTGTCTTAAAGCTTCCTTTCTTTTTTCTATTGGAGAAAAAAGGTTATCAATTTCTCCAGGTTTAGGTTCAAGAAAAACAGCCTCAAAAGTATGTTGTGTATGGCGAGAAAATGTTGGAGAAAAGAAAATCTTTAAAAATAAAATAAAAAAATTTTTTTAACTTCAAAAATTCTTCAAAAAAATTTTTCAAAAAATTTTCTAAAAAATTTAAGAATCTTAAAAAATTTTAAACCAAAAATTTTTGAGATATTTTGCCAAAAAATTTAGAAAACCGAAACTTCTGAAAATGAGTGATATTATTAAAAATTACCCCAAAATAAAACAAATATTTGCCCAAACCTCAAAACAGAAAACCGGGTTTTTAAAATTTAAATTAACCAAAAACGAGGGGGTACCGGCTAATAACCGGTAGTGAACACCACCTAATTTTCAATTTTTTTAATTCCAGAAAATAAAAAAATTTCAAAAATTTTTCAAAAAAATTTCAAAAAATTTTTAAAAAATTCCTGAAAAATTTTTCAAAAAAAATTTTTTTACATCAGCCACTTCATCCCTCGATATCCGTTCTTCTTCCCCATTTTGTTGTGTTTGTTTTTGTCTAAGTGCCCTTCTCGCCTTCAAATATTGTTTATGTTTCTTTGCTGTAGTTGCCAAATATTGCCGAAAATGTTCCAAAGAAATTGACGGAATTGTTTGTGCCGGAGGGATAGTTTTTCTAGGTATAAATTGTTCTCCCCAATGACGTGTGAAAAAAGCAGAAACTTCAGATCTGGTTCTCTTAGGGTCGGATAGAACGGCTGCCAAGTTTTGGGTGTAGCTAGAAAATTAAAGAAAGAAAATTTTAAGATTTATAAAATTAAAAAAAATTTTTTTCCAGTTTAAAAAGGCAAAAAAAAAAGACTTAAAATTGCTTTAATTTAGGTACAAATCAATCTCTTATTTTTAATTTACCTTCGAAAAAAATTTATTTTGTTGATAAATAATGTTAGTTAGAGGATGCGGTTTTCTAGAGAAGTTGAAATAGAAGAAAAAAAATTTAAAAAAAAATTAAAAAAAATTTTGCATAAAATATTTAAGTTCGAAAAAAGTTTGAAACATGTGGAGGACAAAATTTAATAAAAAAATATATTAAACAAAAAAAAAATTAGCATCTTAAATGGATAAAATTGCAGAGAAAACTTGAAGATAAAATAAATATAATGAAAAATCAAGAAATTAAATTTAAAAATCAAATAAAAAAATTTTAAAAATAGAAAAAAAAGTTTACAAAAAAATCTTGCAAAAAATCTTGTCTTTAGAAATATTAAAATCATCAACTACCTACCACCCACTTAAATTTTAATTGAGAGAGAATATTTTCATTTTATTTTTAACTTTTACAAAATTTGCAACAGAATTTAAGAAAGCATCTAAATCTATTTTAAGATTTATATTCCTATCAATATTTTTATATAAAGTTCAGAGAAAAGATGTGTTCGTGTGTAAATAACAACACAGGTGTTGCATCAATTTACTATTTTTATTTACCTTTGAAAAAAGACGAAAAAAATTATTTTTTAATTTTAAGATCAACCAACATATGTAAAAAAGCTACTCTAGACATATTTAATTTTTTTTGTTTCTAATCCGAAAAAAATTAATTTTTAATAAAAATATTTTTTTTAATTTCTCAAAAATTATAGCAAGACCTTCAAAAAGTAAAAAAATAATTAAAAGCCTTTCTTAAAATAACACAAAAAATCAAAAATCTATTTATTACTTAAACCCCAAAAAATTATTTTAATAAAAATTTTCCCACAAAAATTAAATAAGAGCCCTCATAAAAAATTCAAAAATCTATTTAAAATGGAGGATTTTATACCAACAACCAGCAATAATATTACATCTCCTAATAATTATCCCTCTGGTCAACAACGTCGCTTACAATGGATTTCATTTAATTTAAAAAATAAATATTTAAATAATCAAAATTCAAGTTTTTACAACAATTCACAACAAAATTCAAGTTATTTTAATTATTCCCAACAAACTCTAGAAAGTTTTGATAAAGTGGAGTTAATTAAAGAAAACTTGAAAAATGAAGAAAAAAGAATGAATTTGATAAACAACAAAAATAATAAAATGTTGGTTAGTGAATCGCAAACTTGAAAATAGAAATTAAAAAAATCGCAAACTTAAAAATTAAATAAACATGAAAAAACAAACTTTAAAATGAACGAAAACCGCAAACCTGAACAAACTTGAAAAATAAAATAAACTTGGAAAACCACAAACTTAAATTAGATAAATAAACTTGAAAATCAAGGAACATCGCAAACTTAAAAATAAGATAAACTTAGAAAAATCGCAATTGAAAATAAATGAACATCGCAAACTTAAACAAACTTAAAAATAAAATAAACTTGAAAAAACACAAACTTAAATTAAATAAATAAACTTAAAAATAAACGAACATCGCAAACTTAGAATAAATAAATAAACTTGAATGAAAATCACAAACTTAAAAATCAAGCCAAAAATAACTTGAAAAAAAAAACAAAATAACAAACTTAAAAATTAAATAAACTTGAAAATAATAAAAATTGTGAACTTAAGAATCAAGCCAAAAATAAACTAGAAATTAGCAAACTTATAAAATTAAAAAAATTGGAAATAAGTAAAGATCGCAAACTTAAAAATCAAATAAAAATAAACTTGAAAATAAACCTATTTTAGAAAAATTACTAAAAATAGCTTTATAGAAAACTAGTCAAACTTAAGTAAAAATTAAAAATAACCAATTAACAAACAATTAACAATTAAAAAATTTTTATTTTTAACCTTATTTTTTAGGTAACTAAAAAATTGTCAAGAGGGGTTTTATTATCCAAATTATTTTGGCGTCGATTTTGTCCAAATTGTCGAAAAAGAAGAAAAAATGGAGCTAATTTGAATGAAGAAAGTGAAAGAAGAAATTCAAGTAATTCAAGATTAGAAAAGTGTTGGTCGAGAAAATTAAGGTAAAAAATCAAAAAAAAATTTAAAAAAATGAGTGGGTGTAAGTGGAAAAGATTAAAATTGTTAAAAATAAAATTCCTTCTTGAAATTAAATTTTTAGTTGAATTTTACTTCAATTTTTAAATAATCTTAAAAATAACCAAAAGATATTTTTTAAATTTTATTTAAAAAATTTAAGCATGGAAACCCAAAAAACCAAGAAAGAAGCTTTAATATTAGGAAAACCAATAAAAGAATGGGCTTTTTGGATTATTGTTGCCTTTCTAGCAAGTCTTACAATTAAAGATATTGTTAATTTGGTTAGTTTAATAAATTTAAAAATTAATCTTAAAAATAATTTTAAAGGTAACTGAATATTGTAAACATCCCAAAAAATCAGATATGAGTGGTAAGTTGAAGAGAAAAAATTTTAAATAAAAAATTTAAAAAATACATGAAAAAATTTTTTGGAGTTTAAAATTTTTGAAAAAAAATTTTAAAGAATTTTTTAAAAAATTTAAAGAAATTTAATAAAAATTCTGAAGATTTTTTTCAAAATTTCTTTTCAAAATTTCTTTTCAAAAAATTTTTCCCCTTAATTTTTTAGTTCGTTTTAATGAAACAATGAAAATGCCTAATATAACATTTTGTATGAGTAGAGAACAAGCATGGAGTCATTTTAAGTAAAAAAATGAATTTCTAAAAATTTCCAAAAAATTCTTAGGTTAAACAGTACAGAAAATAAACAATTATGGGACAAAACAATAGCTACTCAATTAGCTAATATGACCAAAAAAGAAGATTTCCTTTCAAAACAATGGGATTATAGAATAGTTATGGAAACATATAATTTGGTATTTTGAATTTAAAAATTAAAACTTACAAAAAGATAAAATATACTTGAAAATTAAATGAAAATCGCAAGCTCAAAAATCACGCAAAAGACATTGAAACTTGAAATAAAGTAAAACAAGCCTAAAAATAAAATAGAATTGCACACTTAAAAATCAAATTAGATAAACTTGGTAAACAAAATTGAAAACTTAAATAAAGTTGGAAATATCTCGTACTTAAAAATTTAGTAAAAATGAACTTAGAAATAAACAAAAATCGCAAACTCAGAAATTAATAAAATAATAAACTTGAGAAAATAAAAATAAACTAAAATATGTAAAGATCATACAAATTAAAATCCAAAATGTTCTAATTTAATTTCTTAAAAAAAGATATCAACACTAACAAGTATGGAAAGAGAAACAACAGCACATGGAACTGTCGCTTCTATTGAAAAATATAATACACAATCTAGGCTTGAAGAAATTAGAAAATTGTCAAAGGTAAATCAACAAAAATTCAAATAAAAATTAAAAAAAATATTTTTGTTTCAAGTTTTGGTTGGGGGAAATACAGAAGAGACAAGTTAGTTTTGAAGAGTTTGTTCAAAAAGTTGGAAAGGAAACATTGGTAAATTAATTTAAAAAAATTAAAAAAAAAATAAGCATTTAAGCGTCGTTCACTTCAACGCTTTCAAAGGACAACTTATGATGAAGATGAAGTAATAAGTACACAATTAAAAATAACTTGGTTATCACAAGTTCAACTTTGGTAGTAAAACATTTAAAAATCGCAAACTTAAAAATCAAACAAAAAATCAAGCAAAAGACGTAAACATTAACAAAACATTTAAGAAAGTTTAAAAAACATCAATCAAAACATTAAAAGCAAAACAAACAAACAAACAAACAAAAACAATGAAAATATTTAAAACATAGTCAAAACATTGAAAAACATTCAAACATTAAAAAAACATCAAACTAAACAAATAAAACAATAGAAACATTTAAAATAGTCTCAAAACATAGGAAACAAAAACATTTAAAACATCTATGAAACATTTACAAAACATCAAACTAAACAAACATAAAATACATTAAAAACATTTGATGTTTTTCAGTTTTCAACCAACATTTGATGAGGATAATTATAAAACTATAGATGATCAAGTAAACAATTAAAATTTACAAAACATCAACGAAATAATGTTTTTAGGGTCAATTTTTTGTAATGTCTTTATCACACAATGCAGAAAATTTGGATGGTGAACAAATTGATTGTATGACTGGTTAATTAAGTTAAATTAAGTTAAAAGAAAATAAAATTTACTTAAAGCTGATTTTCATGGACGTCCAAGTTCAACTAGTAGATTTATGGGAAGTAAAGGAATTACAAAGGATGGGTTTACCGATGAAGTAAATTTAAAAAAATTAAATAATTTTTTAAAAATAAAAAAAAATTGACTAGAAAAATTTTAAAAAAATTTTAAAAAAATTCAACAAAAAAATTTTAAAGTCACACACAGATTGCCTCTAAAAATCAAAAAAAAAATTTTCAAAAAAAATCTTAAAAAATTGAAAAAAATCTTTAAAAGTTATGTCTTGGTATGATGCACGAAACAACAGTTGATGTTAAAGCAAAATATAAAATGTTACCTAATAAAGAGGAAGGGACAGCTTGTGCTGATTTAGAAGATGATAACGTAGATTTTAAAAATTTACTTAATCAACAAATTCAATTAAAGGCAGATACAGAATGGGATTGCCATTTACGCTGTCGTCTTGAATTTGTTCGTAATTTGTGTCAATGTACAGCTCCAACTTTAAGTTACTTAATTGGGCCAGATAAAGAAGAAAAAGAATTAAAAGAATGGCCAATATGTGATTATGGGAAATGTAAAGTTGAGTAAGTTTGGGGAGAAAAAAAATAATTTTTTTGGAAATTCCAAGCGGAGAAGTTAAGGAAATTTGAAAAATACTCCAAAATTTGTAAAAAAATTCGAAAAAAATTTAAAAATTCCTCAAAAAATTTCAAATATTTTTCAAAAATTTCCAAAAAATTCCCACAAAATTCTCAAAAAATTTTTCAAAAATTAAAAAAATTTTTTTTAAAGTGTACAAGGACGTAACTATAGCGATGAGGACTGTACAAAAAAGTGTTTTAGAAGTTGTGATCAAATTCGTTACAATATTGATCATGAAAGGAAAGGGAAGAGTATGAGACCTGGTAAATTTTCCAAAAAAATTTTGAAAATTTCAAAAAAATTTTCTCAAAAGATTTAACAACTGTAGTATTAAAATGGGATTCTTTTGAATATTTAACAATGGAACAAGATTGGGTATGGTCTGTTACTACATTTATTGCAGCGCTAGGTGGAAGTATTGGAATGTGGTTGGGATTGTCTATTTTGAGTTTAATACAAGTAAACTTTTAATTAAAAGTTTAAAAATCAAGAAGAAAAATTTTGAGAGAGACCACCTAGTGAATTAAGAAATTTGTAGAGAATAAATGGACCAGAGATCCTGCCGTCTAGAATTCAGAAAATTAGCAATTCCCGTCGTTTCTTGGGTTGGAAAAATACTAATTCGCGAAATAAGGAAGTAAAAGTCGGAAATTTATTTTTTAAAGTCAGGATCCCTGATATGAATAGGCTAGAAAAAAACATGAAGAATCCTAGTGGACCCGGACTGAAATAAATTTTAATTTTTTAAAAGGTTCGAGAAAGATAGAGACTAGTGTTCGGCAAATGGATTTTTTCAATACCAATAGTACCGAAAAGTATTGGTATTGAGCAAGTACCGAAAATTCCAAAATCTCATCAATACCGTACCAATAACAATAGTACCGAAAAGTACCGAGTCAATACTTTCGAGAGACTGCGAGAGTATTGAACCGTGCCAAACACTAATAGAGACCATTCAATTTTTTGGATCCTATGTTAATCAAATAAAAGTAAAATTTACCCAATAGGCAACAAAGGAGGGCAGGGTTACCCAAAACCCGGCCCTAAGCACATTTTGAAAACTTGACCAGTCTTTTTATTTTTTTTCAACTCGGTCTTTGATTAGCACTATTCTAATAAAAGAATAAATTTTAAAATTCCAAAAATTATTTTTTCAAATTTAAAAAAGGGAAGTACTTATTTACTTACTTATATTGAACAACGTGTTGCTAAAAGAAAAATAAATAAAATGGAAGAAAATGAACAAGAAACAGCCCCATCAAAACCAACAAAAAATCAACTACAAGATGATAACAATAAAAGAAAATATTCAAAAACTTCAACAACTACAAGTTTAGAAGAAAATAAATTGGCAGCAAATCCGTTTGCTAGTCCTTTTAATAAAAAGGTTCTTAAAAATTAATTCTAATTGTAAGGTCGGGGAAAATTGTTAAATGGGTGGATAACTAAGTTTTTACTGGTTTAACGTTCAGTACATACATATAAGGAACAAAATAATTTTCAGAAAATAGAAAATAGAAAAAAATGGGAAAGAAAAATTAAAAAAAAATTTTTAGGCAAATCAAAAATAATAAACATATCAGTGACTGGACGGTGAACAGAAAAAAAAATACTAAATGAAAAATAAATTTAACTATGAGCTGATTAAAATTTTAAAAAATTGTGATTATAACATATTTTTTATAATATAAAATGAATTTTCTTACTTAAAAATTCAAAATATTTTAAAAAATAAATTGTAAAAAAAAGTTTTAGCAATATAATAATAGGGGGTCGTGGGTTCGAATCCGGTTGGCGCCCGATATTTTTTAATTAGTGTAAAAAAATTTCTTTTCAAATCAGAAACAAATAAATTAAAGAAAAATAAATTTTAAACATTTTTGAAACAAAAATAAAATTTTTAAAAATATCGGGCGCCAACCGGACTCGAACCCACGACCCCCTTTAGCTTTGGTAGACTTAATGTTTTTCGTAGAATAAGTTTAAAAAAATAGGAAAAATTTAAAAAAATAAAACAAACCAACCTGTTAATTGTAAAATTTGAACAAGTAGATGAAGACATTGTTGTAGGCGTAAGTGATGTTGGGCTTTGAAGTGACATTTGATCCTTTAATTAATTTAAGTTCTTGTTGTCTTTTTAATAATTTGTCGTCAGGCAAGAATCTATTCTTTTTCTTTCTTTAATTACAAAAATAAAATTTAAAAAATTCTTAAAATTAATTTAAAATTAAAAAAAAATAATTTTAAGTTGAAAAAATACAAATAAACTAGCAAAAATAGAAAAAATTCCTGAGCATTTTTATATTCAAAATAAAACAAAAAAACAACAAAAAATAAATTTATAAGATCAACAAGACATTTGCGGACCAAGTAGCTTTCGAAAAAAAATTTTTTTTCCGATTTTTGGGGACCAAAAGGGACATTAGTTCGTGGACATGAACAAAAAATTTGGAATTTTTATTCATTAATAGACCAAAAAAATACAAAAAAATTCTATATTTATCAGCAGAATGTCCCCAAATGTCTATACTTGCTCAAATAAATTTCAAAATAAAAAGAAAAAAAAATAAATTAAAAATCAAATTAAGCAGTAAAATTTAGCAGTAAAAGCAGCCAAAACAGCAACCATTTATCAATAAATAATTAAGTATGCGAATAAGCAATATAACGGTTATGTTGTTTTGGAGAAGTAGTATTATTGGGAGAATTTTTGTCTATAAAATGAACAAAATAAAATTATTCTACAAAAGTTGGAAACCCAAAAAAAAGGTAAAAAAATTCTCGAGGTTAGTTCCTGGACAAGGACAAAATGTGCGGGAGGAATTCCCCATCCCAAATCGAAAACTTCTGCCGCAGCCAAAAATAAAAGGCGCCAACGCTTTTTAAAAAATAACTTAAGACCCCCATACGAAGACCATCATAAATTGAAAAGTAATTGGATAAGGATTGAGGCTCGTAACCAAGATTTTTTCGGAGGGGAGGGGGGAGGGGCCAAGGAAAAGAAATTTTTCTGCTCCGAATTTTGGGCGCCGGAAATCCTGTCTGAGTTAATTATTAAGAAAAGACGATGGCGCTTTTATTTTTTCTAAAAATAAACCCAAAATTCCCCTCTAGAAATACGGAGAGAATAAAATAAAATTTTTTAAAAAACCTTTGTTTTCTTCAACATAATTAATCGCCAATTTAACACACAACTCGTTTGGATCTCCAAAAGCCACTCTCGATTTCCTAAGTAAGTCACCATCTTTAGGAGATAAAAGGCGTCTAGCCGTGTCCAAAAGCCACGTAGCAAGTCCCTTCCTTCTTAAATGAGAATGAACCCAAATTCTGTCAACGCCGAGGATCGAACCGATTTTGATTGATTTGAAACGCTTTAAAATTAAATTTAAAAAAATTCAAAAAATTTTAAAGAAAACCTTCCCTTCAGGCATCAAAATAACTTCAGTAACAGGATCAACCAGCAACAAACCCCCAACAAACGGCGGCTTTGAATTGCTAACAAAAACAAAACCTTTACGCTTTCCGTGAGCATCCCAAACTGGTAAATCTGGTGCATAACCAATTTCAGTGTTTACAAAATTCTAAAAAAAAATTTAAAATTGAAAGGAAGCAAAATAGTTAAAATCTAGCCCAAAGAAAGTCGATACAAAAAAGACCGCATGGCCGGGGGTCGAACCATCGACCTTCCCACAACAAATCAAACACTCTAACCAACACACCACAAACTGACTATATCAAAACCCAAAAAATAACGCTTACATTAAATTCAAAAACAACCAAAAATAACTATTACCCCAAAAAAACAACGTAAACTAACGGTAATTATTGTCTCCAATTTTCGTTTAAGCGTAGCCGTGGAAGTTGAACGCACACCAAATAGAATACCAGGAAGTGGCGACTCCACGTTTTCATATTGAAGCACGCTGTTAATTTTTTTATAAAAAATCAAAGAAAATAAATAAACCTCTTCCACTGTTCAATTTGAGTCTGTGAAACTCTAAAATTGGCAGTTTCAGTAAATCGATTATGGAAGCGTTCGTGTTGTTTGACATCTGATGGAGTTTCCAAGCTGTATACCATTCCACACTGCAAAATAAATTTAAAAAAAATAAAATTTTGAAATTGTGGGACCAATTGTCACCTCCCACAAATTTTGAAAGTTTTTTGTGACTAATCCCATGCATAATGACTTTCCCAATCCAGAAAATTCAGGAATTAACAATAAAAAGAATATTCATAGCAAAAATCAAAAAAATCAGCAGAAAATTTGGAAGTTATTTTTGTGGGACCAATTGTCCCCCTCCCCTAATTTTTGAAACTTGTCTATACCTAAATTTCATTCCTACCAGCTTTGCCAACACAAAAATACAGGATTTGACAATAAATGTATTTTTAAACCAAAAAAGTCGAAGATGACAAAATATCCCACAAAACCCTCCCAAACCTTAACACAATGCTCCATTCCAATCCCTTTTTGCCCAACATCCAAAATTGTTTGTTTCGCATTTTCAATAGATTTAAGCATTGAGGACACCTTTCTGTTCCCTCTAGGCGTTGATTTTGCTCGACGCAATTTATTTTCGTTTAAAGCATTAGCAGAAATTGTTGAAGCACGCGGAGATGAAAAATAAAGATTAAGTGAAGATTGTTGCATTTTTTATTTAATTTTTTATCTTGTTAATCTAAAAAATTAAACATCAAAAATATTAAATAAAAACAGCCAAAAAATTATTAAAATTCATTCAGCTCGAAACCAGAGATGGACGAAAATTTTTCGTTTCGTTTCGTTTTCGTAGATTTTCGTGGATTTTTGATGATTTTCGTTTCGTTTCGCGTTTCGTTTAAAAATAATTTTTTTCGTTTCTTTCGTTTCGTATTTCATTAAAAATATTTTTTCGTTTCGTTTTCGTTTCGTAAACTCCATTTTTAAACGAAAATGACGAAAAAATATTCGATATTTTTAGACAAATTTTGTCGTATTTTTAAGTCAAAAATTGAAAATTTTTCTTCTAGGAACTGGAATTTCAAAAAATTTTGCCTGCGGCGCGGAAAAATGAACAGAGTTTACTGTTTGTTCATCAAAAATTCTCAAAATTTTCGCCTGCGGCGCTGAAAAATGGTGAAAAGTCGAGACTTAAGTGATTAGGATATAGATCTTATCAATGGACTGGTCCCCTTTTTATATAGCTCGGTTCAGTCCCATTGGTTCAATGAGATCATGAAAGATCAAGAGGAAATCGAGGCTTTGGAGGAGATATACACTGGGGTGTAAAAGTTTATTTACACCTACCGAAAAATTTTTTAGAACCATAAACCCTTGATTTCCCTTTTAATCTCTGATAAAAACCATTGTTCTGAAGAGATCATTCTATATTCTCTAAATCCCTCGATATTTCCCAATTTAACCGATATCCCTTTTAAACACCCAAATCCCACAATATCGCTGTTAATCCCTCCAAATTTGCCTCCTCTATATCAATCGAAATCCATTTTGCAGGTTATCCCGGTATTATCCGTATCTGTTTAATGTATTAGGAGTGTATTGGGGATGTGTAAGGATTAAGACGGATATCTATATCCTTCTAAATCTCTATATTCTTCATCTATATTTTTCCTAGTGATACGATGTGAAAAATTATCACACCTCAATAAAATAGGCATTTTTGAAAGTAAATTTGGCATTGAAGGTGAATTAGGCGAGAAAATTTGGCGATAACTTAGGCATTTTTATAATTTTGATTTTTTTCGTTTCGTTTCGTTTCGTTTCGTGAAAATTGGGATTTTTTTCGTTTCTTTCGTTTCGAAAAAATAAAAATTATTTTTTCGTTTCGTTTTCGTTTCGTACAATGACGAATTTATTTTTTTTCGTTTTCGTTTCGGTGAGTGCAAAATTTTATTTTCGTCCATCTCTGCTCGAAACCCCACAAATTAAAAACTTTTTCTCTTTTTCTCTCGCCGTCTCTCATTTCAACACACTATTTCTTCAAAACTCAGCATGACGTTAAAGTCCCACCCAAAAATTTTTTTATTTTTTTAAAAATTAACTAGAACCCTACAAGGTCAGCTAAGAACCCCACAAATTAAAAATCTTTTCTCTTTTTCTCTAACCGTCTCTCACTATAACACACTATTTCTTCACAAAATAGGTTAGCCTTTAAAGTCTTGTAATCCACCCAAAATTATTTTTATTTTTTTAATTAACTTTTCTTATCTTTTTAACAATATTTTATTTACAACCTATAAACTCACTTTTTTCTACTTTTCTTATCACAAGAAATACCAAAGTCCCCCCCCCCTCTTCAAGTCCCCCTCCTTTTTTAATTTCCTCTCCCCCTTACCACCAATTTTTTTTTCTCCTTTTAACTCCCCACATCACTTTTCTTACTTTGATTCTTTTATCAAATACAAACAACAAATGTTTGAATTTTTTTAAAGAATTTATATAAAGGCAAACATCACCAAACAACAAAATTTATAATTTTTTACTCAATTATATCTCTCCCTTTATTTTTAGGGGGAGGAAACTTGACTGGAAGATTGAGTAAAATTAGTCTCTTTCATTTTTCAATTTAAAATTCAACCTTTCAACTCTCTATCAATTAAATTTTTTAACAAAGGACATTCAAAAAAATCTCGTTTTTAAATAAAAAAACACAAAATTAAAAATCACACTCACACAAAATCAACACATAAGGTTTTCTTCTAGAAACACGAAAAGATGACATGTTTCTCCTAAGGAAACATGTCCTTTTTAACCCCCAAAAAATTGAAAAAATTTAAAAAAAAATATTTTTATCCCAATTTTAAATTAAAAACGTGTAGACGTGTGTGTTCCTTTTATTGACTTTTTTAAGCATTGAATTGATTTTATTATTTAAAAAATGAATTAATTGAGAGAGAGAGATTTAATCAGAAAATCTTTTTCTTATTAAATAGACTCCTTCCTAAATTTTTTTAAATTAAATTTAAAAGCCTTCCCCAAACTTCTATAGCTCCAGAAGGATTCCTTATTAAAATCACAAATTTCAACTACAAAAAACCCAATAACACAAGAAAAAATGAAAAAAAAACCCTTTAATAAGCTCACGAAATACTTAACATCCCTATACTCTAGTGTCCCTTTTTATTTTAATTAAAAATGACACTTTATCCCAATTATTATTTAAAGGGAAATAGTGTGTAAAAATAGGAGAGTGACAGAGAAAAATTTTTTAAGATTAATTTTGCCCAAGAAAATTTTGAAATAAAACGTCAGGAAAACTTTCCTTAAATTCCCCTTATTCTTTAATTTATTTAAAAATGTGAGGATTTAAATTAAATTAAATTTTATTTAGAAGAAAAGTTGAAATATGGAGCCTTTAGATATATTTACTATTTGGTTAACCTTTTTCTCCATTTGCTTTACTTTTTTGCCGTTGTGAGTTTTTTTGATTAATTTAAATTTTTTCTTTAAATTTTCTAAAAAAGTTTCAAGTGAAAAATTTCAAAACAATTTCTAAAATTAAAAAAAAATTTTTTTAATTAAAAATGACATTTTATCCCAATTTTTTAAAAATTTTTAGAAATTTTGCAAAAAATTTTTTTCAAAAATTTTTAATAATTTCCAAATTTTTTAAAGAATTTTCAAAGCCATTTTACCCCAAGAACTTTTTATTAAAAAAAAATTTTTTTTGTAATTTTTTCCAAATTTTTCAAAAAATTTTCAAAAATTTTTCAAAAATTTTTTTAAACACCCTTCTCCCCAAGAACTTTTAAGTAAAAAAATTTTCTTAATTTTCCAGATTTGTTGTAATGGATTGGCATAAACGAGGAACAGCAGAAGGCTTTTCTTCCCTCAGTTATGTCCTTCCCCTTTTAATGATGTGTTGCTGGTTTAAACACGGAATTATTACTCAGGACAAAACTAATATGTTTTTGAATGGAGTCAATTTGTTCTTCTTTTCGTTTTATATTGCTGCTTTTTGGTTTTATCAGCCTAAAAGGGTTTCTTTTTAATTTTTTTTTAATTTTTAAAAAATAAAAGACCTCGGTTAGGGAATATTTTTTATTAAAAAAATTAATTTTTTAAAAGAAAAAAAATTTTTAAAAATTAATTTTTGGGAGACAAAAAAAGATAGAATTTATTTTAGAGGAAAAATTTTCTGTTAATTTAACAAAATAGGCACACTAACCAACTTAGCCACACGTACCAGTACCTCACTGAAAGCGAGAAAAAAACCTCACCTTTGCCTATTTTAAATTGCCGTGGATTAAGCACAATTTTTTATTTTTAAAATTAATTTTTAGAAATTCTGTTAAAATATTTTTTCTCTCATAAAATTTTTTTTTAATTTTTTATTTAAAGAAATATTTGTATGGTCAATTGTCTGCAGTTGGTTTAATGGTTGCAGCTATATTTCAATATGTAAATAAAACACCTGAAGATAAACAGGCTGATTTAATGGGTTTATTTTTAATTTTTAAAATTTATTTTCCGATATTAATCTGGATTTAAAAAAATTTTCGAAAAAAATTTTTTGCGAAATTTCGGTATTTTTTTCGAAAAAATTTTTTTACGAAATTTCGGTATTTTTTTCGAAAAAATTTTTTTACGAAATTTCGGTATTTTTTTCGAAAAAAATTTTTTACGAAATTTCGGATTTTTTTCGAAAATTTTTCAAAAAATTACGAAAATTTTTGAAATTTTTTCCAAAAATTTTTTTACGAAATTTTGGATTTTTTTTCGAAAAAATTTTTTTACGAAATTTCGGGATTTTTTTTCGTTAAAATTTTTTTTCGAAGTTTCGGATTTTTTGAAAATTTTCAAAAAATTATAGAAATTTTTTGAAAAATTTTTTCAAGTCATTTACCCCCAAAAAATTTTTAAAAATTTATTTTAGGTGCAATCGCTGCCTTTACACAAATTGCATCAATGGCTGGTGGAGTATATGACTTGGTTTATATTTTTTAAAAATAATTTTTTTTTTAATTTTAAAAAATTTCCTAGAGAAGGGCAATTCAATTAAAAACAACCGAATATATCCCTGCTCAAATTCAATTTGGATTTTTTGCGTTAACTTTACAATGGACTATTTTTGGGTTTATTGTTGGAAATCCTTATATGATGGTTAGTTAGTTTTCTTAAAAATTTTTTGAAGAATTAATTTCCAATTTTTTGGCCTTTTCAAGTCCATTTTATCCCAAAAACTCTAAAAAAATTCCCAAAAAAATTTGACCTGGAAAATTAATTTTTTACAGACCATTTTTTTAAAACCATAAAATACATACCTTTAGAGTTCCAAAAAATTTGATTTTTTGTAACTCTAAATTTATTTTTTAAAATTTTTTGGACGATTTTCATGGTTTCTAGATTATTTTTGATTTTTCTTCAAAGAAATTACCAAAAAAATTTTCCTTCCCTCCTTACAAAATTTTCCCTTAAAGATAGCCAATGCAGCAGGTTTAGCTTTAAACATCGCAACATTATCACTTTATATTATTTACCCACCCAAAACTTGGAAGGTTCCCATTTTTGGTGTTGGAGGAGGAAAAGAATTGAGTGATGGAGAGAAAAAGGAAAAATAAATTATACATATTTTAAAAGTAAATTTTAGGGGTTTTAAATATTTAATTTTTGACAAAAAATATTATTTTAATGCTTTATTTGTAATTTAATTTTTGATTTTGTTTTTTAATTAAATCATTGTAGAATATTATGTACATCAGGGAACGTCCCGATTCCCGAAAATGGAAAAAAAAAAGATTGGGAATCCCCGCTGTTTTTTTTTTTGTTAAGGATAGGGAGCCTATTTTCAATCTCGGCACGGTCTCTGATGCACTATATATTTTTTAATTGAGTGGTTCTACTAGAAAAAAGGGTCTAATTAATAATCCTCCACCTAGTTCGCTAGAAAAAAAGGGTCTAAACTTCCCCAGAAAATTGGTAAAAAATAAAATTTTCTTCTTAAATTTTTATTGTTTCAAAAAATAGGGTTGTCAGTTCTTGGAGAATCTTTGGATTATCCTGAATTGAATCAACAAAAAAATTTTTAGAGAAGGAACTTCAAAAATTATTCCTAGAACCACTCGTTATTCTCTCCTAAATATGTATAGTTTAATTATTTAAATATTAAATTTTTAACTGTGATTCCTAAAACATTTTTAAAAATCAAGTAGTCTAAAAAATTAACAAAGATTATTAAATAAGTCCATGGCAGGTCCATAGCTATCCTCATTATTTTCCATTATATATACATTTGGTTCATTTACTGGTAACTTGGAATTTTTTGAGGATTTTTTAAAATTAACTGACCGGATGAACCCAAGCAATTTATCCCCCAAAAAATAAAAAAATACCTCGAACGCCTCCAACTGCGACTGCAGTAGGCTCGGAGGTGCAAAATGTTTCGGATCTTCTTTTAACCTTTTAGCTAACCGGCTACGCAAATTGTCTTCGCTAACTTTCAGCAAAATTATTTTGACCTTGTGTTGTGTTGCCTCGTCGTTGCTACCCAAAAGTATGTCCCTAAAAAAATTTTTTTTCCCTAATTTTTAAAAATTAACCGATAAGGTTTTTTAAGAGCCGAACAGGCAATGACCATCTTCCTTTCTTTATTGTTTTGCCAAAGCGCGGCTAAAGACAGCAACCAGGGACGTCTATCCTCATCTTAAATTTTTAAAATTTATCTGGAAAATTTAAAAAAAAACCTGTCAACGGAATCCCCGAAGCCATTTTTTGCTTCATTTCATCAGAATGGAAATCATCCCCTTCCACAAACTCGTATCCATAAATATCTGCGAGCCTTTTAGCAAGTGTAGTTTTACCACTTCCCATCGGGCCTCCAATAAAGAGGACATTAGGTTTATTGTCACTTGGCATTGTGTGGAAATTTAATTTTCTAAACTTAAATTATTTAAGGAATTTTGTGAAGATATTCTAGTTTCCTAATTTATAATTGATAAATTAAAAAAATTTTTTTATTGTGTTAAAATAATTTTATATCTGGAATTATTAAGGGTCAGCAAGTAATATCCTCAGGACAAACTTGCTTACTATAGTAGAAACGTCCAAGACTCTTGGTCTTCGAAAGGTCTTGGTCTTTGACATCTATATCGTTTACCCTCATGGAGAATTAATTCTAAATTAATTTTTTTTGTTTCACTGGGATTTCAGAGATAATTTTTGTAAAAAAATTTTTTCTTGCAGATAAAACTTGCGGACCCCTGGTAACATAAAGGAAAATAATCAACAATTGAAAATAAAAAAGTTTAAAATAAAAACCTTCAAAAAATATTTTAATTTAACATCTTCAATCATCCTCATCAGAATCCTCAGTATTAGTAAAATCAAACGGTTTAAACCCATTTTTTAATTTGTTTACAAGCTCAACTTCTTTGTCTTTTTCCAGCGAACAGTTACGCCAATCGATGTGATCCTCACAGTCTAGTAAGGCTTTTGAAGCTAGAACCTAAATAAAGAGATAGGTTATTTTTAAAAGCCTGGGCCAGATCCTGGGCCTGTAGACCAGGAAAAAACCAGGAAGTTCAAAAAAATGCCTGGGCCTGGATTTTTGGTACAGGAAAAACCACGACCTTGGTCCAGTCCCAGGCCTATCTCTAGAACCTTTTTAAGACGAAAAAAATTAAGAAAAAAAATAATTGAAAAAAAACCTCTCGACCAAATTGTAACGGAAAACGAGACATTGTTCTACTCAACATTTTCGTCCCGTCGGGAAGTTCAACGTAAAAATATGGAGATCCTTCATTTAATAAATCCCAAACCTTTAAAAAATAAGAAAAAATTATTTAAAAATTAAAAACTTGTTCATTTTCTCCCAAAATACAAAATTCAATATTTTTTAATTGAGCAGCATTCAAAAATGTACTTTTTAATGATTTTGCTTTTGATTTTGGAATTGGTACAAATTGTATTTGCATATGCTTAAAATGTTTGAATTAAATTATGATTTAATTTAAAAATGTTTAAATAAAATTCTGGTCTTATTTAAAAATGTTGGGGATAAATTCTGATTTAATCTCTTCTAGCATTAAACAAACACCAGTAAATTTTCCGTAATGTTCAGATAAAATTCTGGTCTTATTTAAAAATGTTTAAATAAAATTCTGGTTTAAATTAAAAATGTTGGGGTTAAATTCTGATTTAATCTCTTTTAGCAATAAACAAACATCAGTATAGTTTCCGTAAAGTTCAGATAAAATTCTGATCTTATTTAAAAATGTTTAAATTGAATTCTGATTTTATTTCTCACAATGTTTTGATAAAATTCTGATTAATTTTAAACATGTTTAAATAAAATTCTGATTTATTTTCAATAAAGTTCAGATAAAATTCTGATTAATTTTAAACATGTTTAAATTAAATTCTGATTTTATTTCTTCACAATGTCAGAATTTAATTTGAACATTGTGGGAAATAAATCAGAATTTTATAAAAACATTTTAAAATTATACCAGAATTTTACCGTTTAAATAAAATTCTGATTTATATTATATAATGTTCAGATAAAATTCTGATTTATTATTAAAGCTTCAACTTGTCCATATTTTGATTAAATTAAATTTAAACTCACTTCAGTTTTGTAATTTCTTTCAAAAACACAAACAACTTCATTGTTTCTATCAGAGAATAAACTAGAAAAAAATATATATAAAATACAAAAATAAATATATACCAATAAGCATCTTTAAATTTATTAACTTCATCACGAACTTCGGCTGGTGCAACAACCAATGATTGAATATGTCCTGAAAAATAATAAAAATCAAAATTTTATTTGAACTTTGCTTTAAAATAATTCAAAATTTTTGTCAAACTTTTCTTTAAAAAATCAGAATTTTATCGGAAACTATGAGAAATTAAATCAGAATTTATAAACATTGTAAAATCCCAACAATACATAAAATCAGAATTCTATGAAACATTTTTAAATTAAACCAGAATTTTTCGAAAAATTCAGAATTATACTTAAACATCTCAATAAAAATCAGAATTTTATTTGAACATTTCAATAAAAAATCAGAATTTTATTCAAACTTTTCGAGAAAACAAATCAGAATTTTATTTAAACTTCTCAATAAAAAAATCAGAATTTTATTTAAACTTCTCAATAAAAAAATCAGAATTTTATTTAAACTTCTCAATAAAAAATCAGAATTTTATTCAAACTTTTTCCGAAAAAAAAATCAGAATTTTATTTAAACATACTATAAACATTCCCCAACACTTTTATAATTTTAATTAATTAAAACATTACCTATACTCATAACAAGCAAATGTCTCTCCATTAACGGCCCTTTAATTAAAAAAAATTTTTTCAAATTAAATTTTCTTAAATTCTAATAAAAACCTTTAGGCATAGCAGTATAACAACTAGTACCAACAGAAACAATTAAATGTTTTTCAGCATCAATATTCGAAAGGCAAAACCAGCACGTTGAAGGGTCAATTTTAGGCCTTTTTTCGTTATAATTTTCTCCTCCCCTTCTTTTACCTTTTCTTCTTCCTTGAAATTCTTCTTGATGCTCTTCTTCTTCATAATTATTATTATCAAATCTGTATTGAACCGAATTTCCTTCTTCCCTTCGACGCTTTTCGTCTTCGATTGCTTTGTTATGTAAATATTCCTAGAGAAAATCAGAATTTTTATAAATCAAAATTTAAAAAAATCAGAATTTTTATTAAAAATCAGAATTTTAAAAAATCAGAATTTCTAAAAAAATCAGAATTTTTCTAAAAATCAAAATTTAAAAAAAACCAGAATTTTTATTAAAAATCAGAATTTTAATTAAAATTCAGAATTTTTTTTAAAAAAATCAAAATTTTCTTATAAAATCAGAATTTAGAAAAAATCAGAATTTTTTAAACTTCCTGAAAAAATCAGTACCTTAAGTATCTCCATATACGGGAACTCTGTCGAATTATCTGGTTGTGTTACCAATTCATCTCTTGATAATTCTCTCATTGGAGTACACGAAAATGCATATAACCATTTTTGTTTATTTGTGTTATTAACTGAAGCAAGTCCAATAAATCGAGTAACGTGTTGGGCTGGTTCCAATAAAACTCGGTGATTCCTTGGAAAAAAAATTTTTGAAAATAAAAAAAATTTTTTGAAAATTTTTCAAAAAATTTAAAAATTTTTTTTGAAAATTTTTTTTTTATTTTTTGGAATTTTTTGAAAAATTTTTTAAAAATTAAAAAAAATTTTTGAAAAATTTTAAAAAATTTTCAAAAAATTTTCAAAAAAATTTTCTTCAGATTTTTTTGGAAAATTAAATTTAATAAAAAAAACCTATAAGGTGAACGTTCATAATGAATTCCTTGGCCAGCAAAATGATAACGAGGTCTCAATCCAGAAGCTAATCTAGCTAAAAGTTTGGAAGTATTTGATGGTTCAATAGATGGTTGATTTGTTGAGTGTAACCAAACATTGGTAGGCCAAATTGATGTTAGTAGGATATCAACTCCCATGAAACCTGAACTTGCAGCAAGTGGAGTCAAAAGGTCGTCAATTGAACGTGTAGCGAATTGAAAGGGTAAAGTCTTTAAAATTGAAAAAATTTGAGTTTAATAAAACCAAAAAAACTATGAGATTACCCAAGTTCAGATCAGAGTTGTTTCAAAATTTCGATTTCGATATTTTTGAATTTATTTCGATTTTCGAATGTTTCGAAACATCTCTGGATCAGATACTTCCCCAATTTAAAATACGATTTTTTAAATTTGGTTGACCACTGGATGGAAAAGCTGACTAATAAAGATGTCCAAGACTCATAACTTAAGGCTTAAACGCTTTACGGCTAATAAACAATATTATTTTCAGTTAACCTATCATGAAATAAGATTTTTTCAGCCCCAAGGAAGTATCTTATAGTGAAACCCAAAGTAAACAAAATAGGAGAGGCCTTACTAAAAAAGACAAGTCTAAACTCAAAAAATCTTAAAGAAACAAACCTGTGTAGACATAGCCGGTGCTTCAATTCCCGAAAAGTAACCAATTAATAATCCATTCGCCGTCATTAATGTCCCTTTCTTCCCAAGATAAGTAAGAGATTGTGAAAACTCAACACTTTCAGCTGGATAATAGGTTGAAGTTGAAGGACAGCATGGGCCAAGGATGTATGTTGGAACGGGGAAATCAATTTCTCCATTAATTACTTTTTCGTTCTCGTCATTGTCTGGACCAAAAAATTCACCGACACAAAAAAGAATATCGAATGGACCAGCCTGAATAAAAAAATTTTTTGAGGAAAATTTTTCTAAAAACTTATAAATTCCAATGTTATTAATAATTTATTTTCTATTCAGCGGCTTTTAAGGAAAAATTCTAAAAATATTTTTTTTCTGGGAAGACTAAAAAATTTTTCGAAGGGTTTGTAGCGGCTGGTATTACAACGCTGCACCTACTTTTTTCTTAAAATCCCCCCAATTTTCTAAAACAAAAAAACCTTTTGATTAACCAAAGCAATGCGTGCTATCAATTGTTTAAAATTTCCATTGACATCCCCAGAACATAAAACTTTGACTTGTCGTTTTTTATCATTTCCAAGATTATTTGAACGCATCCTTAAAAAACTTATAAAATAAAAAATAATCTTCAAAATATTAAAAAAAATATTTGATAGAGCAACAATAAACATTCAAAATATTTTTCTTTATTTATAAGAGCATTTATAAACAAAAAATAAAAAAATAAAATTAATAAAAAACATTTAAAAATCAATTTATTCATCATGTGCATTTCTAGTAGAACCAGGGCAAGCATTTTCAATATCTTCAGAATCTGAATAGGCACAGCCACACCAAACACAATAAAAGTGTTCTCTCCTCAGATAGCCAATTATGTGAGATAGGCTTAAATTTAAAAAAGTTTTCTATGTTAATAACCTAGTTCATAGATATCGAATATCGGGCGTATCGAATCGGCCCAGGCATTTTTTGACATTCCCGGGTTTTTTCTGGACTACCCAGGATCCGGCCCAGGCAATAAATCAAACTTCATAGTCCAAAAACTGGCCCGAACTTTTCAAAAATCTCGATCACTATAAACTAGTAGAACGTCCATATTCGGCAATTTTAGCAAAATTACATTTTTTAGGGTCGCAGTTTCCCTGGCCCAACCAGTTTGTGATTCTCTCATTTTTAAAAATTTTTCTGAAATTATTTCCCCTAATCTTTAAAAATAAAATAACCTATTGTCCAATTCATCCTCATCCATTTCATTAAAATTTATTTCAACAGGTGCCATTCTACCATTGCTGTAGTTATAAGAAAAATTATTTTCATTGTCATCATCTTCATTGTCACTTGTTTCAGGGAGTTTGGATGAATAAATTGGCCAAAACCAAAAATGTTCAGGAACGTCTTTTCCGGCACTTAAAATTGAAAAAATAAAAAAAGACAAAAATCAACCTCAAATCCATTTGTTGACACGCACTTCTAGCCTGTTGAATGTCACTAATTATTTGTTTTTGTAGTGCATGCATTCTTTTTTTATTGCGAAAATCAACAGCTAGGGACTCCTAACAATAAGGAATAAATTGTTTGTAAATTGAATGGCAAATACTATTATTAATTTAAACATAGTCAAATTCAGTTGGATAATGACACAAAAGGATCTCGACAGGCTAAATCAAACTACTAGGTTCTAGAGATCGAGCTGGGCTGGACCAAGGCCTGGGTTTTTCTTGTACCCAAAGTCCAGGCCTAGGCATTTTTTGACCTTCCTGGGCCTGGGTTTTTCCTGGATTACAGGCGCAGAATCCAGCCCGTCAATAAATCAAATCCAGAGCCCAGGAACAAGCCCAGACTTTTCAAAAATCTCCATCTCTATTAGGTTCGATTTAGATTTTACTTCAAAATAAAGTTGGATATTCCCCAAAATAAAAAATGTAAAGGACCCGATTTTTAGTTAAAATTGAATCCAAATTTTCTCCCACAAAAATCACACAAACCTCCATTCTCGCCCTTTTCATCATCCTGTCCATATGAGCTTCACAAACTTGGCGTTGTTTTTCAGTTTGT
Source organism: Meloidogyne enterolobii (assembly GCA_963681835.1). Taxonomy (NCBI): domain Eukaryota; kingdom Metazoa; phylum Nematoda; class Chromadorea; order Rhabditida; family Meloidogynidae; genus Meloidogyne; species Meloidogyne enterolobii. The sequence continues at coordinate 4,085,579 of CAVMJV010000004.1, read as the reverse complement.
TCTTCCTCGTGTCCTACACCGCTCCTATTTGCCTTGACTTGAATTGATATGGGTTCTTTTATTCCTTCTGTTTGACTTCCTTCAAAATTTATTTTTTTTAAACTTTTATTTTAAAAATAAATTTTTAACCTTCTCGTTTAATTCCAAGGCTCATTCCAGGTTTATAACCTGAAAATTTTTGAAAGATGTTTTAAGGAAAATGCTAAAAATTAAAAATACAGCCCAATCTCACAGCATTTTTGGATACACATAAAATTTAGAGACCGGACCGAGACGAGATCTCGATTTTCGTACGATCCTCCCAGTTTGGTCTCTAATAAAATTTGATACACACACATATTACAATTCAAGTTTTTTTTATTAAAAAAAGTCTCCACCCAAAATACCTTTTTTAACATTGGCTGGCAACTGGGTTAAACTATTGGGTTGGTCACTAGGTTTGGGAAGCTGCCTAAAGTCCCCATCCAAAATGCATTTTTTTAAAACTTTGGCTGGTCACTGGGTTGGGATATCTGCCTAAACGATACCCCTAACTAAAATAGCCCCATTATACCCCTCATTTGTTCCTTCCTCAAAAAAGGAATCTACAAGTGAGATTAGACCGTACAAATCTTCAAAAAAAACTAAAAAATACCCATTAATGATAACAATTTAAATCCTTTGCTGTCACTTCCAATAGGCTTGGATATTCCCTCTTCTCTTCTATTCTTCTCCATCTGCTCCCTATTTTTTGGTTTTTCATTTTGTTGTCTTTCCTCTGCCGCTAGACGATTTGCATGAATTTTTAAAGAACGCTGGGCTATCCGGGAAGAATTAATACCTAAAAATTAACAAAGTATGAAAAGTATCAAATTTTCGAACCTGGTTTAACGTCATTCATTTTCTCCATAAAAGTGCTAGACATGTAATCCTCATCGTCTGACATTGGAAAAAGTATGTATTTCAAAAAGGCTAAAAGAATTTTTCAAAATAGAAAAGTAAGAAAATTTAAAAAATAAGTCAAGGTTTCTGAGAACATTTAAATTAAAGCAAATTGTAGGCTCTGCTTCATAACTATAACTCAACCCCAATTTTTCGAGTTTAAAAATGATTTTGCTATCTTGTAGCAAATTTCAAGCTTTCGAATAAGGTCAAATTCAAATTTCAAAGCAACTCATAACGTGTCTAAAATATTTTATAAAGAGGCTTACCCTTATTCTACGTTAATTTTGCAGGGGGTACGGCCCACTTAGTCGCAGGCCACTTTGTCGCGAAGGTTCTTTTTTTCAGGTATGTAGCTTAAAACTTAAATCAAAGGTAATATTGAGGGATTTGGATGTGATATCTGGGATTTGGTCTTCAAAACTTGGCATTTCTCACTTGGCGACTAAGTGGTCGCGACTAAGTGGCCCGCGACTAAGTGTCCGTGTCCCTTTGCCGGGTATCAAGATCTTGACACTGAATGGCGCTCCGACACGGGCACAGTGATCCATTTGCACAGTAAGACAATTGCACATTGGGCATCTGCACAGTGGACAATTGCACAGTAATTTGTGGTTAAGTGCATTTGTGTTAGGCTTTCTGATAAGTTTTTTAATAATAAAATGGTTTTTCTTAAACAAAAACAATTTTCCCTGTTCTATAAGCAATTTTTCCCGTTGTTGGAAAAGTTGTTCGCGGGAGACGAAAACTCGCAGAGATATAGGCTCCCGAAAATCGAAAAACAATAGAGTAAACCAAGCGGTTTTTTGGGGTAAAAAATTCGAAGATGCAAATTATAGCTCATTCGAAAGAGCTTTTTGAGTTGAGTCGGCTGACACCAAAATCATCTTGATTGGATGATTCTGAACGAAGTTATGACCTATAGGTGAATGAGTCTTGCGTTTATTTGGAATGTTTCGCGACTAAACAGGCGTTTTGCGAATAAATGGGTAGGTCGTTTTGCGAATAAACAAGACTTTACTGTGCAATTGTCCACTGTGTAATTGTCCTCTGTGCAAAAGTTTACTGTGCAAATGGATCACTGTGCCCAAGTCGTGTCACCCACTGAATTGAAATAGGTAATTTGCTTTAATTAGTTAAATGTTCTCAGAAAACTTTACTTATTTTTTAAATTTTTTACTTTTCTATTTTGAAAATTTTTTTAGCCTTTTTAAAATACATACTTTTTCCAAAGCAGACGATGGAAGAATACAGAGAAGTTTCAAGTAGACGAAGACATCAAGTTGTTGTAGATGAAGAATTATTTTATTATGTTTTGGAGTAAAGCAGAGAATTTTCAAGTAGACGAAGACATCAAGTTGTTGTAGATGAAGAATTATTTTATTATGTTTTGGAGTAAAGCAGAGAATTTTCAAGTAGACGAAGAATCAAGTTGTTGTAGATGAAGAATTATTTTATTATGTTTTGGAGTAAAGCAGAGAATTTTCAAGTAGACGAAGACATCAAGTTGTTGTAGATGAAGAATTATTTTATTATGTTTTGGAGTAAAGCAGAGAATTTTCAAGTAAACGAAGACATCAAGTTGTTGTAGATGAAAAATTATTTTATTATGTTTTTTTACTTTTCTATTTTGAAAATTTTTTTAGCCTTTTTAAAATACATACTTTTTCCAAAGCAGACGATGGAAGAATACAGAGAAGTTTCATGTAGAAGAAGAAAAAAAGTTGTTGTAGATGAAGAATTACTTTATTATGTTTTGGAGTAAAGCAGAGAATTTTCAAGTAGACGAAGACATCAAGTTGTTGTAGATGAAGAATTATTTTATTATGTTTTGGAGTAAAGCAGAGAATTTTCAAGTAAACGAAGACATCAAGTTGTTGTAGATGAAGAATTATTTTATTATGTTTTGGAGTAAAGCAGAGAGTTTTCAAGTAAACGAAGACATCAAGTTGTTGTAGATGAAGAATTATTTTATTATGTTTTGGAGTAAAGCAGAGAATTTTCAAGTAGACGAAGACATCAAGTTGTTGTAGATGAAGAATTATTTTATTATGTTTTGGAGTAAAGCAGAGAATTTTCAAGTAGACGAAGACATCAAGTTGTTGTAGATGAAGAATTATTTTATTATGTTTTGGAGTAAAGCAGAGAATTTTCAAGTAGACGAAGACATCAAGTTGTTGTAGATGAAGAATTACTTTATTATGTTTTGGAGTAAAGCAGAGAATTTTCAAGTAGACGAAGACATCAAGTTGTTGTAGATGAAGAATTATTTTATTATGTTTTGGAGTAAAGCAGAGAATTTTCAAGTAAACGAAGACATCAAGTTGTTGTAGATGAAGAATTATTTTATTATGTTTTGGAGTAAAGCAGAGAATTTTCAAGTAAACGAAGACATCAAGTTGTTGTAGATGAAGAATTATTTTATTATGTTTTGGAGTAAAGCAGAGAATTTTCAAGTAGACGAAGACATCAAGTTGTTGTAGATGAAGAATTATTTTATTATGTTTTGGAGTAAAGCAGAGAATTTTCAAGTAGACGAAGACATCAAGTTGTTGTAGATGAAGAATTATTTTATTATGTTTTGGAGTAAAGCAGAGAATTTTCAAGTAAACGAAGACATCAAGTTGTTGTAGATGAAGAATTATTTTATTATGTTTTGGAGTAAAGCAGAGAATTTTCAAGTAGACGAAGACATCAAGTTGTTGTAGATGAAGAATTATTTTATTATGTTTTGGAGTAAAGCAGAGAATTTTCAAGTAGACGAAGACATCAAGTTGTTGTAGATGAAGAATTATTTTATTATGTTTTGGAGTAAAGCAGAGAATTTTCAAGTAGACGAAGACATCAAGTTGTTGTAGATGAAGAATTATTTTATTATGTTTTGGAGTAAAGCAGAGAATTTTCAAGTAGACGAAGACATCAAGTTGTTGTAGATGAAGAATTATTTTATTATGTTTTGGAGTAAAGCAGAGAATTTTCAAGTAGACGAAGACATCAAGTTGTTTAGATGAAGAATTATTTTATTATGTTTTGGAGTAAAGCAGAGAATTTTCAAGTAGACGAAGACATCAAGTTGTTGTAGATGAAGAATTATTTTATTATGTTTTGGAGTAAAGCAGAGAATTTTCAAGTAGACGAAGACATCAAGTTGTTGTAGATGAAGAATTATTTTATTATGTTTTGGAGTAAAGCAGAGAATTTTCAAGTAGACGAAGACATCAAGTTGTTGTAGATGAAGAATTATTTTATTATGTTTTGGAGTAAAGCAGAGAATTTTCAAGTAGACGAAGACATCAAGTTGTTGTAGATGAAGAATTATTTTATTATGTTTTGGAGTAAAGCAGAGAATTTTCAAGTAGACGAAGACATCAAGTTGTTGTAGATGAAGAATTATTTTATTATGTTTTGGAGTAAAGCAGAGAATTTTCAAGTAGACGAAGACATCAAGTTGTTTAGATGAAGAATTATTTTATTATGTTTTGGAGTAAAGCAGAGAATTTTCAAGTAGACGAAGACATCAAGTTGTTGTAGATGAAGAATTATTTTATTATGTTTTGGAGTAAAGCAGAGAATTTTCAAGTAGACGAAGACATCAAGTTGTTGTAGATGAAGAATTATTTTATTATGTTTTGGAGTAAAGCAGAGAATTTTCAAGTAGACGAAGACATCAAGTTGTTGTAGATGAAGAATTATTTTATTATGTTTTGGAGTAAAGCAGAGAATTTTCAAGTAAACGAAGACATCAAGTTGTTGTAGATGAAGAATTATTTTATTATGTTTTGGAGTAAAGCAGAGAATTTTCAAGTAGACGAAGACATCAAGTTGTTGTAGATGAAGAATTATTTTATTATGTTTTGGAGTAAAGCAGAGAATTTTCAAGTAGACGAAGACATCAAGTTGTTGTAGATGAAGAATTATTTTATTATGTTTTGGAGTAAAGCAGAGAATTTTCAAGTAGACGAAGACATCAAGTTGTTGTAGATGAAGAATTATTTTATTATGTTTTGGAGTAAAGCAGAGAATTTTCAAGTAGACGAAGACATCAAGTTGTTGTAGATGAAGAATTATTTTATTATGTTTTGGAGTAAAGCAGAGAATTTTCAAGTAAACGAAGACATCAAGTTGTTGTAGATGAAGAATTATTTTATTATGTTTTGGAGTAAAGCAGAGAATTTTCAAGTAAACGAAGACATCAAGTTGTTGTAGATGAAGAATTATTTTATTATGTTTTGGAGTAAAGCAGAGAATTTTCAAGTAGACGAAGACATCAAGTTGTTGTAGATGAAGAATTATTTTATTATGTTTTGGAGTAAAGCAGAGAATTTTCAAGTAGACGAAGACATCAAGTTGTTGTAGATGAAGAATTATTTTATTATGTTTTGGAGTAAAGCAGAGAATTTTCAAGTAAACGAAGACATCAAGTTGTTGTAGATGAAGAATTATTTTATGATGTTTTGGAGTAAAGCAGAGAATTTTCAAGTAGACGAAGACATCAAGTTGTTGTAGATGAAGAATTATTTTATTATGTTTTGGAGTAAAGCAGAGAATTTTCAAGTAAACGAAGACATCAAGTTGTTGTAGATGAAGAATTATTTTATTATGTTTTGGAGTAAAGCAGAGAATTTTCAAGTAAACGAAGACATCAAGTTGTTGTAGATGAAGAATTATTTTATTATGTTTTGGAGTAAAGCAGAGAATTTTCAAGTAGACGAAGACATCAAGTTGTTGTAGATGAAGAATTATTTTATTATGTTTTGGAGTAAAGCAGAGAATTTTCAAGTAAACGAAGACATCAAGTTGTTGTAGATGAAGAATTATTTTATTATGTTTTGGAGTAAAGCAGAGAATTTTCAAGTAGACGAAGACATCAAGTTGTTGTAGATGAAGAATTATTTTATTATGTTTTGGAGTAAAGCAGAGAATTTTCAAGTAGACGAAGACATCAAGTTGTTGTAGATGAAGAATTATTTTATTATGTTTTGGAGTAAAGCAGAGAATTTTCAAGTAGACGAAGACATCAAGTTGTTGTAGATGAAGAATTATTTTATTATGTTTTGGAGTAAAGCAGAGAATTTTCAAGTAGACGAAGACATCAAGTTGTTGTAGATGAAGAATTATTTTATTATGTTTTGGAGTAAAGCAGAGAATTTTCAAGTAGACGAAGACATCAAGTTGTTGTAGATGAAGAATTACTTTATTATGTTTTGGAGTAAAGCAGAGAATTTTCAAGTAGACGAAGACATCAAGTTGTTGTAGATGAAGAATTATTTTATTATGTTTTGGAGTAAAGCAGAGAATTTTCAAGTAAACGAAGACATCAAGTTGTTGTAGATGAAGAATTATTTTATTATGTTTTGGAGTAAAGCAGAGAATTTTCAAGTAAACGAAGACATCAAGTTGTTGTAGATGAAGAATTATTTTATTATGTTTTGGAGTAAAGCAGAGAATTTTCAAGTAGACGAAGACATCAAGTTGTTGTAGATGAAGAATTATTTTATTATGTTTTGGAGTAAAGCAGAGAATTTTCAAGTAGACGAAGACATCAAGTTGTTGTAGATGAAGAATTATTTTATTATGTTTTGGAGTAAAGCAGAGAATTTTCAAGTAGACGAAGATATCAAGTTGTTGTAGATGAAGAATTATTTTATTATGTTTTGGAGTAAAGCAGAGAATTTTCAAGTAGACGAAGACATCAAGTTGTTGTAGATGAAGAATTATTTTATTATGTTTTGGAGTAAAGCAGAGAATTTTCAAGTAGACGAAGACATCAAGTTGTTGTAGATGAAGAATTATTTTATTATGTTTTGGAGTAAAGCAGAGAATTTTCAAGTAAACGAAGACATCAAGTTGTTGTAGATGAAGAATTATTTATTATGTTTTGGAGTAAAGCAGAGAATTTTCAAGTAAACGAAGACATCAAGTTGTTGTAGATGAAGAATTATTTTATTATGTTTTGGAGTAAAGCAGAGAATTTTCAAGTAGACGAAGACATCAAGTTGTTGTAGATGAAGAATTATTTTATTATGTTTTGGAGTAAAGCAGAGAATTTTCAAGTAAACGAAGACATCAAGTTGTTGTAGATGAAGAATTATTTTATTATGTTTTGGAGTAAAGCAGAGAATTTTCAAGTAGACGAAGACATCAAGTTGTTGTAGATGAAGAATTATTTTATTATGTTTTGGAGTAAAGCAGAGAATTTTCAAGTAGACGAAGACATCAAGTTGTTGTAGATGAAGAATTATTTTATTATGTTTTGGAGTAAAGCAGAGAATTTTCAAGTAGACGAAGACATCAAGTTGTTGTAGATGAAGAATTATTTTATTATGTTTTGGAGTAAAGCAGAGAATTTTCAAGTAGACGAAGACATCAAGTTGTTGTAGATGAAGAATTATTTTATTATGTTTTGGAGTAAAGCAGAGAATTTTCAAGTAGACGAAGACATCAAGTTGTTGTAGATGAAGAATTATTTTATTATGTTTTGGAGTAAAGCAGAGAATTTTCAAGTAAACGAAGACATCAAGTTGTTGTAGATGAAGAATTATTTTATTATGTTTTGGAGTAAAGCAGAGAATTTTCAAGTAAACGAAGACATCAAGTTGTTGTAGATGAAGAATTATTTTATTATGTTTTGGAGTAAAGCAGAGAATTTTCAAGTAGACGAAGACATCAAGTTGTTGTAGATGAAGAATTATTTTATTATGTTTTGGAGTAAAGCAGAGAATTTTCAAGTAGACGAAGACATCAAGTTGTTGTAGATGAAGAATTATTTTATTATGTTTTGGAGTAAAGCAGAGAATTTTCAAGTAGACGAAGACATCAAGTTGTTGTAGATGAAGAATTATTTTATTATGTTTTGGAGTAAAGCAGAGAATTTTCAAGTAGACGAAGACATCAAGTTGTTGTAGATGAAGAATTATTTTATTATGTTTTGGAGTAAAGCAGAGAATTTTCAAGTAAACGAAGACATCAAGTTGTTTAGATGAAGAATTATTTTATTATGTTTTGGAGTAAAAAAACATGAACTGCTGGCTTGTGAGAAGATAAAGGAAGATAAAAGGAGCACCATTACCGCGAATGCGGCCGATATAGGTAGATACAAACCAGGAAATAAGAGGCTCAAAACGATCATCTAACTCATTTTATAAAACATTAAGTGCGTTGATAACATCGTTTTCGGGAACAAAAGCTAAGGCAATAATCATTTTACATTTTAAAGCGAAGCCAGGGTCATTATTATAGAGATTCAAAAGATGAGATTGAGATATATGCTTTCTTAGATTTTGACGCGGATGGAAGAAACAACAAAAAATAGAAGATTCGGGGAAGGAAGTTCGGATAGAATTATGGATTGCGCGCTCAAAGTCACATGATATTGAGGTTGGATTAAATAATGGCCACAATTCCTTGATGAAATTGAAAAGTCGAGTGTAGGTTTTCTCTGTTTTGTCAGGCAACAGGCAAAAAAGTACCGGAAAGACGAAGCCTCCACGCTTCGAAAGAATTATAAAAAGTTGATAAAATAAAGAAGGACAGACTGAAAAAAAAGAAATCTAGGGCAGAATTAATAAAATTACCAGAAAAAGTTCCGTCCATAAAAACATGCTCCATTTGATTTGACCAACCAGCACTTTCCTCACTCCCAAAAACAAGAATTCGTTCTTCACCTCCACTATCGCCGAGAAATAAACGTTCTTGCTGACCGTTGAACTAGAAATTTTATTTAAGATTTTTACAAAATAATTTACAAAAAATCTCAAACTTACTTCACGATTCATGTACCGTTCTGTAAACACAATTTCAGCACGTGTAGGTGGACTGGCGAGCGCATTGTTTTCTTTCCTTCTTTGACGTTGAACTTGTTTTCGGCTAGCACTCGTACTAGGCATTTGGCCTAAAAATTATTTTGTACATTTTTATTTACTTAAAAAATACCCATAATTGCTAAATGCAAATTTTGAACCGCTGCTGCACGAATTTGAGCAGGTTTTTCCATCGTTGAGGCGCCTCTTTGACGAATCATACTCATTGCCTGGAGAAAGGAATTTAGGAAAAATTTATACAACTCAAATCAACCTTTTGAACACCAACTCTAGCTGGATCACCTAATCCGGAACAGCTATGCATGGTGACCAATTTTAAAAAAAACTACGTTCTTCATCAGATGTTGTGTGGATGCGTCCAGAACATCCAGTTGTTCCACGTGTGTCACAGCGCCAAAAAATTTTCTCACCATCAGCACTAGGCTTATCCATTACATAAATATAGCCATCATGTGAGAATTTTTCTCTGTTCTTTTCCGTCAAAATTCCGTTGTACATTATGAATTTTATTACTAAAAGTTACAAATTAGTTTTTTAATTCAGTTCGTTTCAATTAATTCAGAATATTTGTTAGACATATTATTGATTTGTAGAATGGCGGTAAAATGGGCGTGCGGTAAACTGGGCTCGCGGTAAATTGGGCGGCGGTAAATTGGGATCGCGGTAAATTGGGCCCGCGGTAAATTGGGCGGCGGTAAACTGGGCGGCGGTAAACTGGGGTGTACCCAAGATAAATGTTGACTTACTCCCCAGGGGTAAGAATTCGTGTGCTGCTGGCTGATGAGCAGATATTGGCTGGCTCTGATGGCCAAACCGCGTGTTTAAGATGAGAACACCAAATCTAGCCTAAAAAGGCTATCTACCATGCTATCTATCCTTTGCACATCTATCCTTTGATTCATCTATCCTTTAATCGATCCTTTATATGTTTTCCAATCCTTTGTATGTGTAATAATTTTTTTATGTTTTTAATAAATTTAGAAAAAACCGGGTCCGGGCCCGGGTATGAAAAAAATCCGGTTTTTCCGGGCTAACCGGTTTTTCTGATTTTATCCGGAAAAACTTGTCCGGGTGCGATTTTGAGAAAAAAAAACCGGGTCCTGGGCCCGGCCTTTTGAAAAGTTCGAATTCTAGTTTGAAACAAGTGGTTTAAGGGACAGCCAAGCAGTCAACTTACTTAGTAAGGGAAAGTCGTCTTACTTAGTCCCCTATTGTTTTTCTAGATTCATGATTTCGAGATTAAATGCAATTAATAAAAATGCAATTAAATATTGAAATAAAATTTATGCTTAAGAAAAGTACGGGAACTTTTGCCGCACCCTGTATTTGAGAAATGAGTGGCTATGGGGATTTAATTGAGACTTCGGGTATATTCTTATGTTCAAGTTTAGTGGATTAAAAGCTGGGGGTATCTCCTCAAATCCCATTATCCTTGATTCACCGATATTACATCCAAATACATTAACATCCCCTTAAAGTTGTAAACACGCGGCCGCAGGTAAGAATTTTGAGAAATTTCGAGGACTACCAGGCAAATTTCTTTATTTTTGTCTGGTAATTAAAAAATTTTTTTGTCGAAGGCGAAAATTTTATGAAGTTTGGGAGGTCAAAGAACCAGATTATTAGTATTTTTCCTGATTCTAGGATCCGAACCGAAAATTTCCAGATATCCAGCCTTTTTTCGGATCCGACTATCATTATTAAAAAGTTTTTAGCGTTGACAAACTGAGACAATTTAAATTTGGCGCTATTTTATTGACGAACTAGTCATTGACGAACATATCATTGACGAACTCATTATTGACGAAATGATCAGTCACCACTAAATTACCGCGGAGATTACCATTATGAGATGGCATTTTATATTTTTTTTGACAAGTTGCCAAAGTTAAAATATTTTTTTGTTTTTGAAAATCCATATTAACCTTACTATATTTTTCCCGCATATTTTTATTTATGGTAAATTCTTCCTTTTTTTCATTCATTCTTTACCTTTTTCTCACATCTTTTTTAATTATGATATTTTAATTGAGTAAGTTTTGAAAAAAGTTTAAAGGTTTTTATTTTTTGTGAAAGAAACTTTATTTAAGAGGAACTCTGCAAGTGCCTATAAAAGGCTTGTTTTAGATGTAGAGAGGGATCCTTGGAGTTTAGGTAAGCTTAGTTTTGAAGCTTGGCTCTATTACACAATATACGTCCAATCAACTATTATGCGTCCAATCAACTTTTATACGTCCAATCAAAGTTCGTACGTCCAATGAAAAGTTTATACGTCCAATGAAAATTTATGCGTCCAATAAAAAGTTTATGCGTCCAATCAAATTTTATACGTCCGAACATATTTTTAGCACTTATAATTTAAAATAAATATAATTTAAGAAATACTTTTTAATAAAAAAAATCCTTATTTCATCAATTAATTTCGAATGCTTTAGCAAAAATTAAACCGGGAATTGTATTCCAATTAGGGTTGCCGGCCCGGTTCGGTTCGATAGGTCGAACCGGGCATCGAATTTTGGCTCGAAAAAGACTTGGTGCCTGGTTCGATAAATTGAAGCCCGAAAAAATGACTCGAACGTCGGCCTTTTTCGAAAACGGCAACTCAAATATATGTTGAAAAATTTTGTTCACTTGTAGATATGGATCTCATAACGCGAATGCTTCTTAGAATAGTGATATGAAACTGGTACGTGATGGTACTGCAACTATATATGGGGAATCATTTTTTAATTTTAATGTTTAATGTAACAGACATTAAATCGTTTCTTAAATTTGTTTTAAATGTTAGCCCTTGAGCAAGGCATTATAATAAATAAAAATTATTTTGATTTTTCTGAATTTATTTTACTGGACGTTTAAAAATCTATTTGGACGCATAAACTTTGATTGGACGTATAAAAATTTGATTGGACGCATAAATTTTTATTGGACGTATAAACTTTGAGTGGACGTATAAAAGTTGATTGGACGCATAATAGTTGATTGGACGTATATTGTGTAATAGAGCCGAAAATTTGTTCAAATTAAAAAGCTAGATAAGGTTGAAAATAGAAGTTTCGCTTGTGTAATGAAAAAAAATCAAATTTTGATAATTAAACGACAAAATGCCAAGACCGAAACTTTTAATTTTTAAAAAGGGAATCGGTTTTTGCTAAACAACTTCCAACCAAAAAACAACTAACTTAAAGACACAACCCCAGATTGGAACAACTCCTAATTTAAAAATCAAATCTTAGTTCAAAAAAAAATTCTACAAACACACAAATTTTATACATTTTATACATTTAAAACAAACAAAAATATATATGTACATACAACAATGAGTAAATAGAATATAGGGGAAATTCAGATATTTTACAAAGGTCAATAAAGAAAGGAAAAGGAGAAGAAAATAGAATAAGTTGGTATTTACAACAATCACAACAAGGGCAACAACAACACAATAGGGGACAATAGAGAATCACTAGAATTAGGGTTGCCAAAATGGCCAAAAAAATATTTGGCACAAAAAAGACTCGTTTGATCCGACTCGATAAAAATGAGGCCCGAAAAAGACTCTTTTGACCCGACTCGATAAAAATGAAGCCCGAAAAAAATGACTCGAACGTCGGCCCGACTCGAAAACGGCAACCCTAACTAGAATGGGGAAGGCGTGGGAGGAAATGAACACCACCCCCCTTCCACCGACAAGTCCATCCGTCTACCTCGAGTGTACATTACACTCGATTATTAAGAATTGATGGATGGACCGTGTCGGCGGAAGGCTGGGTGTTGTCCATTTCATCCCCCGCCCTCCACCATTCATCACGCCTTCGTCCACCTTCTCGCCGCCCTTCATCTTCTAGGCGGCCTTCATCTTCTCGCCAGCCTTCATCGTCACCCCAGCCTTCATCTTCCTCTCTTTCTCGTCCACCATTGCCACCACCACCACCACCGCCCAGCAAAATTGTATCCGTCGTTTCTGTAGTCGTCTCATCAAAACCTTAAAATAAAAATAAAGATGCAATTGATTATATTCAATTAAATTTTCTTACTTGAAGCAGCAACAGAAGCCCCATTATTTGTATCATCTTCAGCGCCTACTTCGTAGATTGTACCAGTGCCAGGACCCACAAAAAACACAGAAGACTGGCCACCTTTAAAATTAAAAGTTAAATTGAGATTGGGTGTAGCCGTTCAACTCACGTGAAGATGAAGTACTTTGTTGACCGGCTCCTCCGCCTCCACCAGCAGGACCACCCATGTAGACAGATTGCGCACCAACGCCACCACCGGTTTGAGGGCTTCCAAGATATGCCGAAGAAGCGCCAACATCTTTAAATGAAAATAAAGGCTCAATTAATGATGGTTTAGGATTTAAGTTTTAACTCACTTGAACCAGCAAGAGAAGCACCACCCGCAGCAGTCATCGTCCCGCCGCCTCCTCCACCAAGAGCAGTCATTGTACCTGTAATTAACACATTAAGATTAATGGCTAAAATGACAAAGAGAATATTTTCTACCTGCCGCAGGAGCGTTCCCCAAGCTTGTTGCCGTCCCTCCATATCCTCCTCCCATTGCAGTCTGCGTTCCACCACCTCCACCAACGAGAGCAGTTGCCGTTCCAGCAGGAGGAGAACCACCAAGAGCAGTCTGCGTACCAAAGCCTCCAAGAGCAGTTTGGGTGCCTCCACCGCCATAGCCAACAAGCGCCGTTTGGGTTCCACCCATCCCGCCGAGAGCTGTCTGGCTGCCGCCCATCCCTACGAGAGCAGTTTGAGTGCCTCCAATGCCACCGAGCGCAGTCTGGGTGCCGCCCATCCCTCCGAGAGCTGTCTGAGTGCCGCCACCAAATCCTCCCATTGCAGTCTGAGTGCCACCGCCGCCTCCAACCATAGCCGTTTGGGTTCCACCGCCGCCTCCGAAAGCACTTCCTCCACCCGCAGACCTACCAACAGCAGAAGCTTAAATAAAAATAAATTATTTATTATTGTCATTAGTTAGGATTAATAATTATTTACCTCCTCCCGAAGCAGGTCCACCAAAGTAGGCACTTTGTTGACCGGCTCCTCCGCCTCCACCAGCAGGACCACCCATGTAGACAGACGCGTTGCCTCCACCAGCAGCTCCATAATCGCCTCCAGCTGCCGGTTGCTGACTGCCGGCTCCAGCTCCCATGTAGACAGATGCACCACCGCCGCCTCCACCAGCTGCACCACCGCCACCGAAGTACGCAGATTGTGCCATTGACTTGTGAAGTTGAAGCTGTTGTCGTGCGCAGTTGTTTGAGTTGAGGTTGTTGATTTGTAATTAAGCTAGGATTTACTACTGCTTTTATACTAAATTGGAATGGCTCGAAGAGAAACTATATAAAAGCAGGCTTAAAGATAATCCTATAAAATCTGTTGGTGCTTTATCTTTTGACAATATATTCACCGATATCCTTCATTTCTACGTATCTTTACTCTTAGTCTTTAATCGTATTAGTTTAATCATGTCTTTCAATAAACGTTCAACTTTTAAATTTAAAAGTTTCTGATCTACTCATCAAATATTTGTTAATTAAGGACCACGCATAATAGTGATGCTCGGGAGAAGAAAAAACCCGGGAATCGGGAAACGGGAGTCGGGTCGGGAAATGACCTCGGGAGTCGGGATCGGGAGTCGGGAATTACCATAAAAAAATTTTTGGCGCCTTCGGCGCCAAAAATTCAGCTTTTTTTGCACCGCAGGGGAAAATATTGAAAATTAAAATTTTGGAAGGTAAGGAAGCCAGACATCTTCTTTACTGGCGCCGCAGGCGAAAATTTTGAGATTTTGTAGAGTAAGAAGTCAGATTTCTTCCATTTTTTGCGCTGCAGGCAATTAATTTTGAGAATTTTGGAGGTGAAAATAATACTAAGTTTAAATCGTTCTCACGAGGAAGAAAAACGAAAAATAATGAGATTAATCATCATCATCGTCCCAGACTCTCCGATAAGGTTTAGGATAGTCGGATAGTCTTTTCGGATATCCAAATCCGAACCGAAAATTTAGGATACTTGTGTCCGAAACAGAAATTTATATTTTCAAAATTTTTTACTGTGGCAATGATAAATTGAGTCCATTGGAGGTAAATAGAGGAAAAGAGAGTGAAATAAAAAAATATTTTTGACGTTCTTTAATGGATAGCCCCATATCTCTTCATATCCCCTCTATCAGTATTAACACCCCCTATTAAACATTAATCACTCAAATCCATTGATATCTCTCATTGATTTCTCCCCTCGTTATCTCTTCAAATTACCATAATCCTAGTAGATCGCCGAAATCTTCTATACTACATCTCCACAGATTCTTACATTTCTAATTTTGGAAGACTAAGAAGCCAAATTTCTTTCCTTTTCAACGCCGCAGGCGAAAATTTTGGGAATTTTGGAAGACAAAGAGGCCAGATTTCTTCATTTTTTGCGCGGCAGGCGAAAATAAAAATATAATTTTATAAGAAAAAGTCATTCTTAGGGGTGTAAAAATTTCCCGACTTAGTCGGGAATTGACACCGGGAGTCGGGATCGGGAGGCCAAAAACTCGGGAAATTTTCCCGAGTCGGGAGTCGGGATCGGGATACCCGAGCATCACTAACGCATAAATCCAATTACCTTGGAAGTTGCCTAACGACAGTGAATTATTAAATTTTATTAAAATGTCTGTAAAAAATAAGATTTAAAAAGTTGAGTTTTTCACTTAAATTTTTTTAAAAATTTATTTTCTGAACATAAATTTAAAATGAACTAATATTTCAATTGTTTGGATATAATTTAGAGGTACAGGGGTGTGCCGAAACAAATTTTAAAAAGCGAAAGACAAAACACCAAAAAAGGGACACGCCCAAGTAGGCGCGCGGCCATGTAGGCGCAAAGCCATAACTAGCTGGAAAATTTCAGGCCCTTATCAATTTTGGTGCCAACCTCTTTAGCTCGATGAGAGGAATCGTTTAATACTAAATTTGGTAAGATTCGGAAAAATTGAAGCAAATTATGGCTTTGCGCCTACATGGCAGCGCGCCTATTTAAGCAATATTCTGCTACTAATATTCTACTCAACAATATTCAGCTACTACAACAATTGCAGATATACAAGAATGTGTGGATTTTCTCCCACCAAAAAAGGGCGAAAATTCGGCGAAAGACAAAAGGCGAAATGGCACACCCCTGGTATCTCTAGCTACACAAAATAAACAAAAAAGACCTTCAAAAACATTAGGAAATAAACAAATTTGGAAATCTTGATTGAATTATTCCATCCACACATTCTTGTATATCCGCAATTGTTGTAGTAGCTGAATATTGTTGAGGTAAAAAGAGTGCCAAAAAACGACGCTCCATTCGTTTAAAAACTATCCACCAATCATTATCAGCTTTGATGTATAATTGAGAAATTAAAGAGGATGTTGTTGAACATTCACAAATGAATTTGTCGTAGGATTCGTAGACTAATCTTGAACAAAAAAAAATTTTTGATTATAAAAAGCTGTCGAAAGGGTAATAAAAAAGGAGAGAGAGACAAAAAGGAGAGCTTAAACAAAAATTAAAAATATTTCCCAAAGGTAAACAACCATCTAATAAGGTCCACTTTTCTAATTTTGATAATGTTAAGGTGATGAAAAATGTCGTACTAATTGACCGGAATAGGAAACCAGAATGAACAATGTGTAATTAATTTTTGTTAAACAAATACCCCAACAAAACGAGTTAGTTAAATAGGCCTCGAGTAGACCAACATTAATTTATGTCTGATTAAATGGACGTACATAGGTATGGTTGTCGGATCCTTGGAAATCTCCGGATATCTAAATCCGAATCGAAATTTCCGGAGACTTTTTCCGAATATCTGGATCCATTAATCCTAGTCATAGGCTCTGAAGTTAATAGGCTCTTAATGAATAACTCATTTGTCATGTATTGCTAGAAGGGAATTTTTGACTCGTTTCCGAAGAGTATTTTTGTCTGCTAGGAATATATATTCTAGTTCCCAGTACCCAAAAAAATATTTAAAAAAAACCTATGCATGCTAGAAGGCAAAATTTGAACAGCATTATTAACCACAGCATTTTCAGCAGACATAACCATTGGAGCTGCGAAGCTTTTTCTAAAACTAAGACTATCCGGATTGAAGTAAATAAAATGATAGGGAATATCCAAATTTGTATTAGGCCGAGCAGTTATTTCATTTGAAAATTGTTCTCCAATTGTTGAAGCGATTGAAGACATTTTTGTGTCAATAAAATCGGAAAGATTTTCAAGGAAATCATTATTAATTGTATCATTTTGTGTTTCATCAGCTCGAACAAAAAAGCAAGCAGTTGCGTTTAAAACACGATAGGCTATCTAAAAATTAAAAAAAAGATAGATTGGAGTTTAAAAATAGGAAGAGGCTTATTTAACTAACGGGTTTTGTTGGGGTAGTTGTTTAACACAAATTAATTACACATTGTTCATTGTGGTTTCCAATTCCGGTTTCCAAAATTTCCATTCTGGTTTCCAAAAACCATGTTCACTGCAGTGACTAGACTAATATAGACAAAGATGGCTTTACCCAGACCCGTAATCAGGATTGGGGGGGGGGGGGGGGGGCAGCGAGGAAATTATTTTAAAAACCCCCGTCCTAAGAGTTTTAAGTCTCCCCCATGAACGCCCCAATCCTTACAAAATTAATAAATTTAAAAAAATTTAAAAAATACCAAATAATATTCCACACATTTGTCATCATTTTCACCATCCAAAATAAAAATTTTCGGAAATTTGTGATCTGAGAATTCGCCCAAATAATCTCTAATAATTGAAGAATCAACAAAAAAGCCACTCTTATTTAGATCAGAAGTAGAAGTATTGGCAGTACTAAAAAATAAATCTCAAAATTTTTGGGATATTTTGTCATCTTTAATTTTCTTTTCTGAGGAATAGGCATGGACATAATCAATAATTAGCCAGTTACCCCCTCCCCTACCCGCGTTTAGACTATTCACAGGTTTATGACCTTCGCTTTTCGGTTCCAGTCAATTTGTCAAAAACACTGGTTTTCGGACCAAATAAGCATTTGAGCCCAACCCTAGTTTGAAATTTAAAAATCTTAGAAATAAATTTTAAAAACCTTTTCTCGTTTAAAATCCCTTCTGGTGTTAATTCTGCTTGCATTGCTGAAGGAACTATTGTTTGCGTTAAAAAATGCCAAAGAACGATCAAATCGCGTTTTTCAACAGAATATTGGATTAATCTAAATTTATTAAATTTTTAATAAAAAAATAGAATCTAAAAACCTTTCTTGATAAAGAAATATAGTCTTTTTTATTTGAGGAAATTCTTCCAAACAATTTGTCATCTGAAAATAAATAATTTTTAATTATTGGGGATTTTTGAAGTCTTAGGATTTTTTTAAGGAATTAGGGTTAAGAGGTTGGTGATCAGAATTGTGTCAGTAATACCATGTATGATATTCCCCATTCAAAATTCACTCTTAAGATCTTAATTCTTTGAAAAAGTGGAGACAAATAAGGCTAAAGCCGGCGACACCGATAAGCCGTAAACTTTAATTGGGAGGCGAGGACGGTTCAACTGCTCAAGTTGAAATCGGAAGTACATTCTTAAGACCTTGGTTCTTTGGATGAGTGGAGACGAACGAAACTGGTGGTGGCTACACCAATAAGCCGTAAAATTTAATTGGGAGGCGAGGACGGTGCAAACGCCAAAGTTTAAGTCGGATCTTCATAAAATAATAAAAAATAAATCTCACCAGACAATGAACTTCAAGAAAATTGAGGCTTCCCAGTGGGAGAAAGTCGACTCCACTAAACAAATCAACCAAAGGAGTCTAAAAATAATTAAAAATTAATCCAAAAAAATTTCAAGTCCAAACCAACCTTGCAAACTCTAAGTAATTGTAAATATGGAGCAAAAAACGTATCCAAAACGTTTTTAAAATGTACCAAATCAGAATTAAATACAACACTAAAGGAGCCATAAAAGAGTTTGTAGGCGTTGTAGGCACGTTCTAACAATGCTCGAATGGTTGGTAAATGGACACAATAATCAAATTGTTTGCAAAGTTTCCTTAACTTTAACAAAACATAATTGAGAATTTAAAAGAGAAAATGAAATTTGATAAGGAGGTAAGGAAAATAAAATCCAACGACACGTCAGGCAGTCATTTTTCTGGGAATAAGGATGTCGGAGAAAAGGTTGACGTTGACCGAGGACAAAAAATTTCCCAGGGATCACATCGGGGAATACCGTAAAAATAATTGTAGGGCGGAGTAGGAGACCAACTTTACAAAAACAAAAAAAGAAATTGATGTATTTTATCATTTCCCAAAAATTGAGAGGAGGTTAGGTATAAGATTAAAATGTTAAAAAAATTAAACTGGAATTTTGAAAAAAATTACCCATCAAACACAAGTAAAAATTTTTAAAAAATAGATAGTAAAAACCTGTTCAAAGAAACACCAATAAAGAAGGCTCCATTCTCAACAACCAGAACAACTTCTTTTGATGTCGATGAACTGATCTAAAATTTTAATTAAAAATATTTAACAACATGGACTGGCCTAGAAAATTCCTGGTTAGAGTATACACAGAGTAGGGTTTCACCGAAAGTTCCGGTTTGAAAAAGTTCCGGCGTTTTTTAGTTCCGGTTCAGAAAACAGAGACTAAAATTGGATCCGGTTCCAGCAAAATCTCGGTTCCGGTAAAACACTAAAACAGAGTTGTACAGATTTTAAAATGCAAGTGATGAAAGGTGAAACACCAAAAAAAGAAAATCGGCGAAAGTTAAAAACATTGCTTTTATTTCCCAATTTTAGAAAATTAATCTCTTACATATCTAAAATCAACAGACTCATCATCACCATTTATACATAACGGCTTTGTTTGTTGTTTTCCATCTTTAATTTCAGTATCCTTTGGCTGATTAAAGAGTATATTGGCACTAAAGTTAACTATAGCCTCAGCCATTCCAGTTATTTCCATTTGTTTTGTTAAGGTCTCTGAAGCAGGCAAGAACAGCATAACTCTAAAAAACATAAAATATAAAAAATTTTGGGTTTGCTCCCTTTTGCCCATCTGAAATCTACCCTAATCCCAACTTAATTAAACTTTGTCATATGCTTACATTCTCCCCAATTCAACAAAAATGAATTCAATCCAGAAGGTCGACATTCTAGTGGTCAAATGTCCATGGAGGTCAACTCAAAATTAAGGTAGTCAATTCCTGAAAATTCTTCGGATATTCGAACCCGAACCAAAAAATCCTCGGTCCTTCGGTTAGGTCCAGAACCGGCAACCCTACTCCAAATATTTGGACGGATAAGGGAGACTCACGATCAAGAATATTTTGGTCTGCCCCCTTATGCCCATCTGACAGTTACGAGAGAATTTCCCCCTACTCTCAGTTATTCCCAACAAATCCTTTTTGATGCTAAAGACATATAAAAATAATTGGGAAGCGATTTAACACGATACACCTAACAATAAGTTCAAGATCCCCCAAAAATTCTTTTCAAATAAAAAAACCTTTCAAGTTCATGCCCTTCTTTTTGTCCAGATGCTGGATGTGAAATAAAAAAGTGTTCACAAATATCCATAAATTTAACGAATTCCGTCTTTTTCGCATCCTTAAGTAACTTTGGGTCATTATATCCAAATAAATGTTGAGCAGCAGCAAATGGAGAATATGGGAATGGAAGCATCGAGGCAGCGTCTAAAAAAAAGTAAAAAAGGTTGAAGGACCTTGAAAACTTTGCAAAATTTCTAAAAATTTCTTAAAAAATTTTTATGATAAAATAGACGCCGTTCTGCGTTTAAATGAAAAATTCGCGAAAATTTAAACAGAACGCCAAAATTAAAATAAATTAACTTTTTTTCTCTAACCGTCTCTTCTTTTTCTATAGTCTTTCTTCTTAATTTCCGTTTCCGGTTTTCTTGAATTTTTAAGGGGATTTTTCTTTATTTTTCTACCAGTTCGTTGTTAATTTAATTTATTTACTTCTGCTAATATTTAATTAATCCTCACAACTTTTTAAGAAGCTTTGAATGGATGAAACTATAATTAATGAATTTGTTGACGAGACACAGCAGCAACAACAACCGCAAGCTTCTTCAAGTAATACAAATGGTGGTATAATTCTCGAGCAGGATCGTTTTCTACCTATAGGCTAGTTCTTAAATTTTAAGTGAATATTTTGGCTCTTGTTTGGGTTCGTTTTAACAGTTTTCCTTCAACGTTTGTACGTTGAAACCATGGATTGGCTGGAACTTTTTTTTGAATCGGGTTTGGAATTTCGTGTTGTCGGGACTGGCCCGACTTAAAGATGTTTCATAACATTCTATTTTTAAATATTTTTTAATAAAATTCCAAATTTATTTCTATTATTATTTCATAATTTTTCTGATGATTCTTTTTCATGTTTCTTCCCAAATAATTCATATTTTTAATATTCCAACTTAATCATAATTTTAAAACAATTCTTGTTTTCACCCTTCTTTAAAAGCAAATTCTAATACCCCAAAAACATCTTTTTCCTCTTCACTTTTAATTTTAAAAATAAAAATCTCCCCCCAAAAAATTATTAAAAACTTTTAAACTTTGAGAATAAATATTAAAATTTTACGTCTTTTCGAATTTATTTTAATCATTCTTGTTTTCACCCTTCTTTAAAAGCCGGGATCGTGTTTCGCATGCTCTGACTCATTCCTAGTTGGAACCTATGACCTTTTGAACTCAAAACTTATTTTAAACGAAAGAAAATCGTACGACTTTATAGAATGCGTGACCTAAACAAAAGCCAAAATATTTTTCTTTATAATTTCCAACTCTCAAATTTCAGCAAATATAACTCGAGTAATGAAGCGAGTAATTCCACCAGAAGGAAAATTGTCTAAGGAAGCTAAGGAATGCATTCAGGAATGTATTACTGAATTTCTTTTGGTATTTTTTAAAATTATTTATTTTTAATTTTTTTGGTATTTTTTAAGTTTATTACTTCCGAAGCTAGTGAACGATGTGCAATAGTAAGTGGAATTTTTTTTCTAATTTATTCGGAAAGAGGGTGAACTCGAAACCAGTTTTTGTTGAAAAAAAAATTCAGGAAAATCCGCAAAAATTTTGTCCGCAAAAAATTTACGGACAAAAATTTTTTATCCGCAAATATTTTGCGGACTTTACTTGCGTACAAATTTTTATCCGCAAAATTTCTGTTTTCTTTCTACTTTTCTCCGACCTTCTTTCTTAAAAAATTATTTTTCAAAAATTTTTTAATTTAATAAATTTATAGGAACGAAGAAAAACAATTTCTGGAGAAGACATATTAACTGCCTTTCGTACTTTGGGATTTGACGAATATGTGACGCCATTGGAAGACTTTTTGAGGAAATTTAAAGAAGGTTTTTTTTAATTAAATTAAAAAAAATTTTGAAAAAATTTTTTTTTATTTTCAAAAATTTTTTCAAAAATTTTCAAAAAAAAATTTTTTTAAGCCAACAGACTGCAAAGTAGTCAAGCCGCTACACTTGTCCAACAAATGGGAAACAATAACAACAACGCTAACAACAACAACAATGCAGCAAATACTGCTAAAGAAGTGGAGGTTGCTACAACTGATGAAAATCAACAAATGGTTTATTTGGTGGGTTTATGTTTTAATTTTATTTTTTAACATGTTAGCAACATGTTTTGCTACAAGTTTTAACCTTGTTGGGTTTTATTAAAGTTTTAAACATGTTTTTAATTTTTAAACATGTTTTTAAATGTTTTTAAACTTGTTTTTCTCCTATTTTTTTATAACTTTGTTTTAAACAAGTTTCGACCTTTTCCAAACAAGTTGCAAACTTTTTTCCAACTTGTTTTGCTAGGTTTTAATTTTTTATTTTACCAAAACTTTTTTTTATTTATTTGTTGAGTTCATAACCAACTTGTTTTTAAGTGTTTTTTTAAATGTTTTATTTTTAAAAATCTAAACAAGTTGCATTTTTTTCTAACTTGTTTTCCCAACTTGTTTCGCTTCAAGTTTTAACCTTTTCTTATTTTACTTACTTTAGTAAAACTTACTTTTTTCTCTTATTTTTAAAACTTTGTTTTAAACAAGTTGCAAACTTTTTTTGAAACTTGTCTTAATTCAAGTTTTAACCTTTTTATTTTTCTTACTACTTGACCAACTTTTTTCTTCTCTTTTTGTTTTAAAAACAAATAAAAACATATTTAAATTTAAAGCAAGAACAACAATTAATAATTAATCCCAACTATAATTTACAACCTCTCCAAGTATTTTATGACGCTGCTAATGGACAGTATTTTATACCTGTTCAACAAGATAATGAACAAATAATTGAACAGATTGAATAAATTAATTTATATTTAAAATTAATTAAGCGAGCCATTTTCTTAAATTTAATAAATTTAAGCTAAATAATTTTTTGTTTTTTATTAGAACCCTCCAGTTTTCTACTGTACGCCTAGGGTGTATATTGGACTTATTTTTAACTTTTAAACTCGGTCCCTTAATCAAGAAAATAAATTATGAACAAAAATTATGTATGAAACAACTCTCTGGACTTGTCCCCGCCAGTCTTTCTCTGTCTTCCCTGTCCCTTTATTATAACCCCGACCTTCTACTACACGCCTGAGAAGTATTATTGCCCCCCTACATTTATCTTTTAAACTTGCCTCTACCCTTTAATAAAAGAATTATGAAAAAATATGGATGTATGAAACAACTCTAGCCTATGTCCTTTCCCCCACCCTCTAAAAGACAGGCTTACTTTTTTTATTTAACTAAATCCAAATCGGAATAGGAAAAGTAACTAAAAAAGTATATTTAAAAGGGTCAGTTTCAGTTTATGATCACTATCAACCACTTGAAAAATTATTTGTCTCATCGAAGCACTCTCGAAAGGATTACTGAACATGGAGAGAAGGGAACAGAAGAATTTTTTGCGAAGAATTGAAGGAAAAGGAAGAAGGAAAAGGTGGATGAGTCAAATGTAGCTAAATTTAAAAAGTGCTTGGAAAAAATCCCATTTAAAAAATTTTTTAGAGGGAAGAGGAAGAAGATGAGGAGAGAGGAAGTATTAAGCATTGAGCCGATTGTCGGCCGATTGCTGCTTTTTTTTCTATTTTTTGATAATAATAAAGCAATGAAAATTAAAAAACAAATAATAAGGAAGGAATTTAGAAAAAATAGGAGAAAGAAGAGAATTAATAGTTGAATTGAAGAAGATTAATCATAAAGTTGGAAATTGAGAGAAAACTCAAGAAAAATTGAAGGAAAAAAGGCGTTGAAGATAGGAAGAAAAACTGAAGGAAGAGAGGAGTAGGTGAAGAGATGAATAACTAATGGATTGAAAATGAAGATAGGAAGATATTCTTGAAGAGGATAAGGAATCTATTTAATACGGTGATGAAGCTACTATCTCATTTCTAATTATTAAGACAGGGTAATAGCATTGAGCATGGTCATCTTCTGATTATGAAGACTTGGTTATGAAAGTTTATCCTCCTCCCTCAGTAATAATAGCCAGAAGAAGCGCTTGAACTAAGAAACTACTCCCTCTCTATCATTTAAAAATCTCGAACGAAGATAAACTCTTCTTTTAAAAATAAGGGCGGAGGCCATAAGAATTGGACGGGCACTCGAATGCGCAAATCGGGAAGAAGAAAAAGCAAAAAGTGCTTAATAGAGAGGATAGAAAGAATTATTTTGACCGGTCATTGTTCTCTTAAAGACTCATTTGCTATTTATATATTATTTCCTCTCTTTCAAATTAGTCCCAAAAATTTTTGAAGAATTATAATTATAAAGCACACAAACACTTAAATGAAGCAAAAATTCTTTTAAACTAATCCCGGGTTTATTTTGAACCAATACTATGCCGTTAGATAGTGATGATTGTCTGTTAACTCCATCTGTAGCTTTGACTTCAACAAGTATTTCTAATGGTGGTTCAAGTCAAATTATAGGTAGATTATCAAATTGGGGGGTTAAATTAATTTTTAAAAAATAGCCTGTCAATCTGGTGACTCTTGTTCGTGTACTGCTTGTTGTCTGTCTGAGCCTTATAAAAAGAACCCTCTGAATTTCAATAAATGCCTGTGGCGAAGACATTGCTGTCATCTCCCTGGTGAACCTAATTTTAATTAAACTATAGGTTTTTTGGATTTCTAGTTCCAAATTAGGGTCATATTGGGCTGACACATTAGACTAACACAGCCGGTTATTAACCCATACTTCTTTGTTTTTGGCCAAATTTTTTATCCTGGATTTTCCATTATATTTTATCCTATTCAAACGCTAATCTTAGGTCTAAATAAAATTTCTAAAATTTATTCAAAAATTTATGCAGAAAAAACTTCATTGACCCTCAACAACTCCGACAGCTCCAACTCCTCTTCCCTTTCCCGGCTTTTATTTTCTTCAATTTTAACAACTCTTACTTCATTTCCTCCATTATTCTTCATTTTTATAATTATTTTTATAAGCAATATCCTTTCTATATTGCCCCCATTTGTACAATCTACACTCATTCTAGTACCTTCTTCCTACAAAAATATCTCATCATCTTCCCTCCTAAATTATGTTCCCCTACAAAATCATTCTCGCGTTAAACGACAACAATGGTGGCCACAACAGCAACAAATGTGGCCACCGTACCCTCAACAACAACAAATGGAGCCTTGCCCTCCTCAATGTTTTGGTTGTCAACCAACAAATTGTCAAGCTGTTCAGTGTATGCAGCCTCAAGTAAAATTGGAAATTAAAAAAAAAATTTTTTGACCTAATAAAGATGGTAAATATGGTTCGTTGTTGTTGTCGTCCTGCAATGATAATACATCCACAGCCTGACTTGAAGACAGCTTGTGATGGTGAGGAAGCAGTTGCTGCTTGTATGAATGGACTTTGTGGGCAAGGCTTTTTCTGTAACCATCGAAAATTTTGTTGTCGATGTCCTATTGGAAAATCGCTTGGTTTTTAACCACATTAAAAATTTAGGAAAAATTTTTTTAGGAAATTGCATTAACGGCCTCTGCCCGACTGGATACGTTTGCAATTCCAACAATTTTTGTTGTGCTGCAGGCGCTGGGTTTTTAAACTTCCTTTGTTCTTTAATGTTTATGAACTTATTTTTAGTAGTGTTATTGGCCCTTGCGTCAATGGTAAATGTCCTGAAGGATATGAATGTGGTGCTGGGGTAGGAAAAAATGTTTAAAAAACTTTTTCTATTAAAATTTGACCAACTTGTTTTATAACATGTTTGATTTCCTTCCATACACAACAAACTTGTTTTATTTCAAGTTTGTTTTAATTAAAACTTGTTTTATTCAAGCTTTGTTTTTTCCTGTGTAAAGACATTTTTCCCCAAAACTTGACCAACTTGTTTTAATTCAAGTTTGTTTTATTCAAACTTGTTTTATTTCAAGTTTGTAAAAACTTTTTTCAATTGTAAAAAACATTTCCTCCCAGAAAATAATAAACTTGTTTTATTTCAAGTTTTATCAAGTTTAAAATTTGTTTTCCCCCTCCAATTTTAAGAATCTTTGTTATGCTCGAACTAGCACAACAAACATTGAAAACAACAACAACCTTTGGGCAGCAGCTGAAGCCCCCAAAACAACTAAACAACCAATTCGTCAATTTCCTTTAAGACCACGTATTGGGGGTTCAGGATTTGGTTTTGTAGGGAACCGACAAAGATTAAATGGAGGTGATAGGCGAATAACTAACAGAAAAAGGCACCAACAGACTAAAAAACGAAGGTTGAATCGTCAAAGAGGATGGGGTTATAAAATTTAAATTTCAAA
Source organism: Meloidogyne enterolobii (assembly GCA_963681835.1). Taxonomy (NCBI): domain Eukaryota; kingdom Metazoa; phylum Nematoda; class Chromadorea; order Rhabditida; family Meloidogynidae; genus Meloidogyne; species Meloidogyne enterolobii. The sequence goes on along the minus strand of CAVMJV010000004.1, from coordinate 4,059,036 downwards.
AAATATTTGTTTAAATAGGTTGGGGAACGGGAGACGATTTATTTGAACCTTTTGCTGATGATTGGCAACAGGATGATGATAATGGAGAAGAGGAAATGGAGGGAGGCGAAGAGGAAATAGGGGGTGATGGGGTTTTTGATTTTTGGGGATGAATTATTTTAATTATAAAAACCATCTAAACTTTAAAATAAACTTTAAATTAAACTATATAAAAACAAAGTTTTGTTTGGAATAAATATAAAATATAAACTTTGCTAAAAATAAACTTGTTCGGCAACATTACAAAATATTTTAATTCAACTTGTTTTTAATCAAGTTTTACAGTGAATCTAGAATGCTTCTACAAGTTATGTTTTGTTGTCATTAGATTTTTTTATTATGTTGACCAACTTGTTTCCAAACAAGTTTTATTGTTCTAATTAATGTTTTAGTTATTTCAATCTTACCAACTTTTGTTTTTCCAACCTTTTTTCCAACTTGTTTGACCAACTTGTTTTCAAACAAGTTTAATTATCTAAAATTATTTCAACTTTTTTCTTTACTTAATGTTTTGAGCAACTTGTTTTGTTTTTAATTTTCTTTTTAAATGTTTGAATTAAAGTTTTATTAAAACAAACATTAACAGTGTAATTTATATTACTCATATTTAGTAATCACAAATCTATTTTTAGAAAATTATTTTTTAATCTCTTTTCTTTTAAATTTTTATATTTTCTTTGTCCTCATCTTATACTCTCGCGACTATTAATAAATCGTCATTTTTACTATTATTCCATTTTTAGAAATTAATTGGTGGAAATTAATATTTATTTAGTTCGTGTCCTTTTTATTGCCTTTTTTAGAGTAAAAATGTTATTGCGCGTGATTATAAAAATAAAAAAAAATAAAAGAAAAAATAATAGAAAAATGCTTTCACAGTACACAAACACAACACAAAACACGAGAATAATTTTAGGAAAAAACATTTTTTATATTTTTCTCGTTGTTAGCAAAGCTTTATAAAAAATTACTTTTTTGTTTAACCCTGCTTTAACGATCAATATCTAATAAATGTTAGCTTAACATTTATTATATTTGCTTTTTTATTTAGCTTTTTTATTTTTGCTATTTTTAAATTAATTAATTTTTTTTTATTTTTATTTTTGCAGCAAAAGCTATTTTTAATTAATTTTTAAGCTTTTTCTCTATTATTTTTTATGTTTTAAAATAAATAAAACTTATTTAAACATTGTTTAAAAGCAAATTAAGTTTGGTTCAGAAAATAATTTTATAAAACAAACTTGTTCGGCAACATATAATTAAACTTGTTTTAAATTTATTACGAACAAGTTTGTTTTATTTTTTAATCTAACTTGTTTCAAGATGTTTTTGAACAAGTTTATTTAATAAACTTAATTTTTGTCCCAAACAAACTTTGTATTTAAACAAAGTTTAAACTTGTTTTTAATAAACTTGTTTTCAATTTTTAAGCTTATTAAATAAACTTGTTCGGCACTAGCTTAAAACAAGTTTCACTATAAATAACTTAAACATACAAGTTTAGATGTTTTGTAAGCAATAATAATAATTATAGTTTTGCAGCTATAAGCTATTTTTGGTTAATTTTTAAGCTTTTCCATTTTTATACTTTATTTTTCATATTTTTTTTTTCTCTGATCTTTCATTTAATTTTTGGTTTTATTTAAAGGCCTTGGTATTTATCTAAAATATATATTTAATTTATTTAATGTTTTTGGATTAGCTATAAATATCAGTGAAAAATTGAGTGGTTGTAAGTGTTAATACGCCCATAATTTTCCAAATATATCAACTAACAATTATGTAAAATATAAATTTATTAAAAAGGAACTTTGTAAAATTTATTAAAACATTTTTTTAGAATTTTACCTAATCATTTCATTCAATTTTTATTTTTTAAAGACCCCTTTTTTTAATTTATTTTCTCAAAAAATCAAAGAAATCGTCGTAAGAAAGAAAGATAAAATTGTTTTATGAATTATTAAAATCCTTAACATTTTTTAAAATTAAAATGATAACGAGAAAAAATGATATTTTTATCTAATCAGAAAAAGTATTTATAGTGGTTGTTTATTTATTGTTTGCTGTAGAAAAATAAACAGAATTTTAGACGGTTAAATTGTAAAAACATTATTTATAACGGGAAAAATAAACAAACATGTTTTAATGAGTGTAATGTTTTATTGAGATGACAAACATTTTATCAATGTTTTTATCAAAATAAAAACGACCAGCTTGTTTTTATTTAGGTTGTATGTTTTTATTAATTTCTTCCAACTTGTTTATAAACAGGTTTATTTTTATTCAATCAAAACTTGTTCAACACTGTTATGTTTTAATTAAACTCAGGTTTTAATTAAAACTTGTTTTCCAACTTGTTTCGAATAAAAAAACATGTTTTATGAATAAGTTTATTTTAATTAATTTTATCCAACTTTCCAACTTGTTTATAAGCAAGTTTGGCAACTTGTTTTTAAACTTGTTTTCATTCAAACATCACTAAAAATTAAAGGATATACTTTAGCCGGTGGCCCACTCAGAAACCCCTCAATATATATACCATTCGATTCGTCTCGGCGAGCTGAGTCGAATGTTACCATTCTTTTTTTGCGGAAACGCCTACAAGCCGAGATATAGGTACCTGAATATCGAAAAACCATAGGGGGGAGTAAGCTCAATTTCGGGGTGAAAAATTCGATTTTTCGAATGATAGCTCATTCGAAAGAGCTCCTCGAGCTGAGTCGAATGACACCAAAATCAACGAAATCCGACTTGATTGGACCGAGATATAGACCCCTAAAAACCGAAGATCCAAAGGGGCGATTATTGGAATTAAAAATTTTTTAATCATATTATAGCTCTTTCGAAAGAGCTCGACGAGCTGAGTCGAATGACACCAAGATCACAGTGATTGAACAAATTTAGACAAAGTTACCACACAAAATACAAGCAACATAAACCTATGGGGCGTCGGCGAGGCGCTTGTGCAAAACTCCGCGCTTCGCGCGGAGTTTTGCGGCACGCGCCTCGCGGGGAGTCTACGGGCGCTGGGTCTGGGCTCGTAACATAAACTTATGCTTTTAGCTGCGGTCGGCATGTCTGGCTTCCTCCCCAGTAAGAAAAACCTGCACGTAGACCAAAGGTAAGGAGCTAAAACAAATGCTCATAACTTTGTCAAATAAAGACGGATTTCGTTGTTTTTGGTGTCAATCGACTCAGCTCGACGAGCTCTTTCGAATGAGCTATTATTTGCATATTCGAATTTTTCACCCCAAAATTGTGCTTGGTCCCCCCTATGGTTTTTCGGTTTTTAAAGATCTATATCTCTGCTCGCAGGAATTTCCGCAAAAAAAGAGTGGTACCATTCGACTCAGCTCGCCGAGACGAATCGAATGGTATATAATTTGACCCGTTTCTGAGTGGGCCACCGGCTAAAGTACAGCCAAATTAAAAACATTCATATTTTAAACTTCATTGATTCAATTTTCCATTTCTTCCCAACTTCGCACTTTGTACTTTTTTTATCATTTTTTCTAGTTAATTCCTCTTTTTGTCTCATTTTTTTTTCAATTTATCCGCTTTTCCATCCGCTTAACACAAAAAACCCACTTCTTCCTTTTTTTTCTCCCTATATTTTTTTTCTTCCGGGGTCGTTTACTTCCGTCTGCCTTCCTTTCTTTGACAGCGATGCTGTGCTCTTCTAACTATAATCCCCTTTCACTCAACTCTTTCCAAAATATCAACAATTTACGTGTAAACTAGTGCAGAAATGATATTTTGGATTAATCCTATTCACACATTTCCCCCCTATTTTTGCATTATTTTCCCCGCTCCTTTCAGCTGCATTTCCTGCGTTGTTTTGTTTATATCATATTTTATGTTTGGCGACTTCATTAGTTGAGAAAATTCTTATTTTTTTACATTATTATATTTTTTGTTAGTATTTTTTACTAGAATTATTATTAGTAATTTTATTGTTGCTTTAAAATACCTAATTAACATCTTTTGGGTATTTGAAAAGTTTATGTAGAGAAACATGTTTTTTAAAAACATATGTTTTTAGAATCAGAATTTACTTAAAACTTTTTAAATAAAAATCAGAATTAATTTACAACATATTAAAAAGTTTTAAACCAAGTTTTTAATTTTACAAACAAGTTTTAATAAGTTTCGAACAAGTTGGAATTAAAGAAGTCGTAATTAAATATTCTTAAATCAGAATAATTAATGTTTTAAACAACTTTTTAACTTTACACAAACATTCTGATTTATTTAAAATTATTTTATTCTGATTTCAGTTGTTCTGATTTTTATTTTTAATATTCTGATTTTTTACAACTGTATTACTTATTTTTTTATTTATTTATTTTTCCATGAAAATATATTTAATTTTATTTTTTTTTAATTTTTATTGCTCATAGTACCAGCAATTTGCAGTAATTTAATGACTATTTTTTAATTACACTTATTTTATTTTTATTTTTTTTCACGTTCTTTTTTTAGTGTAATAATTAATTTAGTTTTTAGTATTTTTAGTGTATACTTTATCTTTACTATAATTTATTGGGTAATTAAAACAAAGGAAGTACAAAGTATAAAAATAAATAGTTTTTAAAGCAAGTACATACAATTGATTAGAATATTTAAGAAATTAATTATATAATGATCATAACATTTTATTTAATTTTCTATCTGTTTAGATAGGGAAGAAACCAGAATTATTGTAAAACATGCTAATTTTTAATTAAAACAGGCGGAATTAGAGATATTCTGATTTTTATTAAAAAATGTTGTTTTAATTAAATTCTGATTTCAAAAAAAACATGTTTTAAATGAATTCTGATTTTAAAACATGTTTTAAAGACATTCTTTTTTTAAGAACATGTTTTAGAAAAATTCTGATTTTAAAAATATGTTTTAATTAAATTCTGATTGTTGTAGAAATTAGATTTATCCGAACATACATGTTTATTAAACACATAAAAACATCCAAAAATATAACAGAATGTTTGGCATTTCCGGGAGGAAGTCCCCGCTGTTTTTCTACAATGGAAGTTTCTTTGGGGAGAACCAGATTTTTCTTAATTTTTGGAGGGTTTTAAAAGAAAATTTATCTTTAAAAGAGGAACTAGTTTAGCAAACAAAGGAAGTAAATAAAAAACTAAAAAATTAAATGGGTCGGTCAACTGTTCAAAAAACAGATAAGCAAAAGTTAAGGCAAAATCCATGTGATTTTATGTTCTTCTTTAAATTTATAAAAATGAAAAAGAGTAAATTTTAAAAACGATTTTAATTTTTAAATTAATTACTATCGTTTTTTAATTTTTTAAAATTATTTTTAAAGATTTTTAAGGCAAAATTCTGGTATTTAAAATCAGAATAGAATTTTTTTGCTGTTAAAAACATATGTTCGAGTAAACCTGACTTTTACAGTAAATCAGAATTTATTTAGAACATGTTCTAATCAGAATTTTCCTAAAACATGTTCTTAAAATCAGAATTTATTTAAAACATGTTTGTCATGGGGAGCAGGCCAATGTACCGCAGCCCAACGTACCGCAGCCCAACGTACCGCGCCCAACGTACCGCAGCCCAACGTACCGCAGGCCCAACGTACCGCGAGCCCAACGTACCGCAGCCCAATGTACCGCAGGCCCAACGTACCGCCGAACAAAATTTTATTTTTTTTTGGAATTCTTCCTTGGCTGTTGAACTAATCCCCCGTTATTGAAGCAAAATCCTCCGTTCTTGGAACAACTTACCATGTTGACAGAACAACTTCACCCGTTGTCAGAACAACTTGCCCCGTCATTGGAACAACTTCCCCCTTTGACGGAACAACTTCCCCCGCTTCCCCCGTTGACAGAACAACTTCCCCCGTTGTCAGAACAACTTGCCCCGTCATTGGAACAACTTCCCCCTTTGACGGAACAACTTCCCCCGCTTCCCCCGTTGACAGAACAACTTCCCCCGTCATTTGGAACAACTTCCCCCTTTGACGGAACAACTTCCCCCGCTTCCCCCGTTGACAGAACAACTTCCCCCGTCATTGGAACAACTTCCCCCTTTGACGGAACAACTTCCCCCGTTGACGGACCAACTACCCCCGTTGACAGGTTTCCCAAGTCATTGGGTCAACTCTCCCCATCAATATAACAAATATTTTTGTTGTAGTTGTTGTTGGAACAACTATTATTCATGTATCGATTTGCGGTACGTTGGGCGTGCGGTACGTTGGGCCGCGGTACGTTGGGCTGCGGTACGTTGGGGTGTACCCTTTGTCATGATCAGAATTTAAATAAAACAACGTTTTCTTTAATAGAATCAGAATTTCTATAATTCCGCCTGTTTTGTTTAAAACTAGCATGTTCTAAAATAATTCTGATTTTTTACATGTGTTAACATTTTGTTCAAGCAGTGTTTCTGTCATTTTGTCTTTCTGACATTCTACTCTTGACATTTTGCAACGAAAATATCGATTCATTTTTATCCCCCTTTTTAGCAGCTAAAATCCTGCTGCATTCATCAGACAGCTTTGTTTAGTCTACGACTATTAAAGGCTAAGCGTTTCCCTTTTTCTTTTTTTCTCTAATTAATATGTCTGTTTTATCGGATATTTGATGGGTATGGACAAATCGAATATTCGATCGAATAAATTCGATTATATTTTTCCGACCTGTTCGACTTTGAATTCGATTTTTTTGCCTTTTCTCCAGTCTAGAGATGAATTCAAGGTGAGATTCAAATTCACCTCTATACTCAAACAATCCCCTCTTTAATCTTTTGTTTGCCCTCACGTTTAAACAGCCCCTCCTTTCTCTCCTTTTTAAAAGCTTGCTCTCATTATTACCAACCTCTACCAACCAGTCAATCTGTCTCCAAACAAATATTATTCGTCTTTCCTAACAAAAAATTTCAATTTCTCTACCTTCCCTCTTGTTTCTATACAGTCTCTTTTCAGTTTAAAACATTTCCCCCCAAATTTTTCCTCTCAATTTTTCCCCTATTCTCGAAGCTGCCACTCACATCGACGTCCGTTTTGTTCTCGCTTCAAATAACACACACACAAATATATAAATATTTTATTTCTTTTTTTCCTTCCATATTTCTCCAATTTCTTTATATATTCACGTTTTCATAGACAATATTTTTTTTTAGTTTTGCCTCTTTTCGAGAGAGCACTAAAAATTGAATTTGCTTTAATTTTATTTTAAAAATTGACGTTAATAAAACAAAATTGAATTTGTTGTAAAAAAGGTTGATAATTTGTTTTAGGTTTGTTTTAATTATTTGAACAAGTTGAAATGGAGAAGTTGTAATTTTTTAATTATATAAACTTGTTTTGGAATAATGCACTAACTTGTTTTTATAAACTTGTTTTTAATAAACTTGTTTTAATTAAACTTGTTTTATTTAAACAACCCCCAACTTGTTTGGTAAACAAAACCAACCTGTTTTAATACACCGGAAACCAACTTGTTTTACTTAAGCATAAACTAACTTGTTTTAATTAAAACCTTGTTTTAATAAACCGGAAACATGTTTATGTATTACTGTTACAACTTTGTTTTTAAAAAACCAGAACTTATATCAGAATTTTTTGTTTTTAATAGACCAGAATAAAAACCTGCCTGTTTTTCTAAACTTGAAAAAACACGCCTTTTTAAATAAAAACCAGAATATAATTTGAACAAATTTTTTTCGCTAAATTATTTATTTTAATTTGATTAATAAATAATTGATTTTCGCCCAAACTTACTAATCCCTTTTTAATCAAACCTTTTTTTTTATTATTTCCGCCACTATTCTTTTTCACCATTTTTACATTTCTCCCTTTATTTTTGCATGTCATCCTCCAATTTCTCTACTAATATTTTATCATGGGTTTTTATTCAAAAAATTATTTTTTTTCCATTTTTATTTCTTCAAATATCAATTCTCCCTAGTGGCCTACATTTTTTCTCATTTTTTTCGTTCTTAATTCCCTCAAATAAATTTTTTTCCTCTTTTATTTTTGCAATTATATATCAGTTGTATATGTTACTTTATTTTTTACCCCCTCGATTGACAATTCATTCAATTTTTTTCTTTTTTTTATTTTTTTTTATGAGTGAATGAATAGCTTTAGTAGATGCTTTTTTGGGCTTTCTTATTCATGTTTTTTGTTCTTTTTTGTTTTAATAAAAAAATTTTTTTGAAAAAAAAATTAAAAAAGCATATGTTAACGCTATTTTAGTTAATTTATTATTTTATGATTTTTTTAAAATTTATTTTTATAAAAATAATCTTGTTTTGAGCCCTAATTATTTTTTAATATTATTCATACTCTAATAGGCAGTTAAATTATGCCTAAAACTTTAATAAATGTTTATAATAAATTCTGATTTTTAATAAAAATCAGAATTTATTTTGAACATATTTAATTAAAAATCAGAATTTATTCAAAACAATCTCTTTTTAATTAAAAATCAGAATTTTTCTAAAACATGTTTTTGTAAAACAGAATTAATTTAAAACAACTTTTTTTTAATAAAAACCAGAACTCAAATTAATTCCGCCTGTTTTTATTTAAAAATCAGCCTGATTCTCAACATAATTCTGATTTTTTTTATTTGTTCTATCCAGTCAACTTGTCAATTAATTTTTACAACTACCGAATTAATCTATTTAATAATCAATTTTTGATTTTATAAGCCCGCACACACAACAACTTTATTTCTCAATACTATTTAGCCATTCTCGACTTCTTTTACTTACCTTTCCTACAAAATATATATTTTTGTGAGGTAAAAATGAGAGAGATTCTTTTTGCAATTCTAGCAAACCAGCTTCCCCTCCAACTAAACAACCAACCACTTTTCTTCTTTATTTACTTGGTCGTCATCGGCTGGTTAATAGAGAGAAGAAAAGGACCTACTACTATTCGATTGAGATTAAAGGAAGTAAAAAAAATAAGAGGAGAAGAGGAGAGAGACCTTCCTAAACAGCCCATCTTCTCTATTATCTACCTAGTCTCCTTGTTTTCTTTGGTTCATCCATCCATATCATTTGGACATAATGTTGTAGGGGGAAGTCAGTCAGTTCGTCTCAACTATCTTTTTTTCTTCACCTTAAAAAAAATTTTTTTTCTTAATTTTTATTTTATGTCGATAAAACACTCAGACAATTGGGTATATTTAATGGGTAAAATAAAAAAAAAATTAAGTGTGCGCGAGAGTAAAATTAAAAAATTGCTTTAAGTGTTACTTTAAATTGTCGACAGGTGTATAATAAAATATATAAAATTATATTTAAAATTTTTTGACGGACAAAAATAATTTCTATGTTTTAATAATTAATTTAATTTGACAATTTTCTTGTTAATAATTTAATAATTATAACTAAATTTATACCAGAATTAAATTAAAACAGGCGGAATTAAATTAAAACAGGCGGATTTTTAAACATCTGTTTTTGTTTTGATTTTATCAGAATAAAAGCAGATGTTTTAATTCCGCCTGTTTTTAATTTAATTCTGGTTTAAATGTTTTTTATATTTGTAATTTTAGGGTCAATTGTTTTATATAAATTCTGATTTTGTTTGTTGTTAGGATATCTATATTTTCTGATTTAATTTTGCTTGTTTTAATTTAATTCTGATTTTTATATTATATCTTACTATTTTTAGTTGTTTTATTTAAATTCTGATTTTGTTTGTTGTTGGAATGCTTGTTTTAATTTAATTCTGGTTTAATTATTTTATTTAATTTCGCTTCATGTTTTAATTTTATTCTGATTTTGCTTGTTTTTTCTGTTTTAATTTCGCTTGTTTTAATTTAATTCTGATTTTTATATTTGCCTATTTTGTAAATATTTCTTCCTCAATTTATTGCACTTTAAAAATATTTTTGCCCTTTCTCGGTGACACAGGTCATCACCATTCTTGTTGTGTGGCCTTTTTATTTTTCCGAATCTCAAAAATCATCAAAAATTAATAAATAATCTAAATATTTAATTAATCGACAGGTGTGTTTGTTTAGTAGCTTTTATTTTATTAATAAAACAACAAAATTGTTTTACAAAAAAAACGGAAAATTTACAAAATATTAAGGCCAAAAGAGAGAGGAATTACGGCAAAATAGACCATCAACAAATTAAAAATTAGTGAAAAGTTGTTTTTTGTACAAACTTTAAAGAGTACCTCTATTTTGGGGTATTTTTTGATCAATTAAAACAAAAATAAAATTAAATTCTGGTTTTATATAAACAAGTGTTTTTATAAATCAGAATTATTTGTTTGTTATAAATAAATTCTGGTTTTGTATAAATTTTTGTTTTTAAAAGAGAAATGTCTTGTTGAAATTAAATTCTGATTTTGTACAAGCCTGTTTTTATAAATCAGAATTTTATGTTTTTTTTTGTAAATTCCGCCTGTTTTAATTCCGCCTGTTTTAATTTAATTTTGTTTTAAATATTATATGTATATGTTTTAAACAAAGTTTTTTATGTTTTCATTGTTTGTTGGAAGAAAAAAACATGTTCAAATTTTTTTATTTTAATACAAACATTTTTAATGAAACACGTGTTTATTAAAACTTTAATTAAATTAGTTAGTTGGAAAAATTTCCAACTAATTTAATTTACGTCATACTGAAAAGAAAATTAATTTTTTTCATTTAAATTTTTCTAAAAATTTTTTTTTTTAAATTTTCAAATTAATTTTCAGTAAACTCTCCTCTTCTCTTATTTTGCCCTCAACAACAAAATAACGTCGGAACTCGCTTCACAACCTTATTTTCCTCTTATAAACAACAATATTAACACACCCGAACATTTTTTCTTACCAACAGTCATCACGACGAGCGGATCTTCATCATCATCTGGAGAGGGTGGAGGAGGAGGAGGTAATAATGCTGGTAGCAACAATCAAAATAATGGACAACAAAACAAAACAAGTAATTCAAACAATTCAAAACAAAAACAACAAAATAAAGAAGAAAATAAGGATGTTTTAGATAACGATGTTTTGAAATTAGCATTAGTATCAAATGAGAAAGATGAATTAATGTTAACAATGACAGGTGAATATTTTAGTTGTTTTGTAAGTCAAGAAAGAAATGAAGCAAAACTTGAAAATAAACCTGAGAAACTTGAAGCAAAAAAAATAAACTTGTTTTAATAAATATAAATAAACTTGTTTGAATAAAAAATAAACTTGTTTAAAGATTAAACTTATTTAATTAATAAATCAACTTGTTTTAATTAAATAAACTTGTTTGGAAAAACATTAAACTTGTTTAGATAAATATTAAACTTGTTTAAATAAAATAAACTTGTTTTAGATAAAACAACAACAACAAAATTAGATGAAGAAGAAGATGAGAAAAACAAAAGTAAAAACATTAAAAAGAAAAGTTTTGAAGAAACAGAAAATGGAAAGATACAACAACAACAAAAACAAACTAAAGAAACAACAAAAATGCCTTCTTCCTCAACAACAAATACACCAAAAACATCAACGGCTATTTCACCCTCACAACAAATAAATACAACAAATATTCAACATAAAAATAGTGGACAACAAAATAGACAACAAATAAAAATTGATGAGAAGGCTGTTGTTCGTGGGGTGCCAGCAACGGGGGGATATACAATGGATGCTTTCAAGTAGGTTTTTTAAAGTTTAATTTAAACTGAGTTTAAGTTTGTTCGGTTTAATGTTTGAGAAACAAGTTTTAATAAGTTTGTAAAATGTTTGTAAAGTTTAATAAGTTTTTAAAGTTGTTTGTAAATGTTAAATTTGTAAAACAAGTTGGGGAACTTGTCAAGTTTAATTTAAAGTTTATTTTATTTTGTTTGTAGGTTTTTATGTTTGTTTGTAAGTTGTAGTTTGTAAAACATGTTTAAATATGTTCGTGGATTTTAATTTGTTTTTATGTTTGTTTGTTAAGCTTAACAAACAAAAATTGTAAAATGTTTATAAACTTTTTTAAAACTTAAGTTTAATCTCAACAAAGTTTGTAAAACAAGTTTATAATCTTTAAGTTTGTAAAGTTTAATTTATTTTTTAATTGCACAAAACTTAAGTTTTTAAGTCTATTTATAACCTTTAAGTTTGTAAAACATGTTTGTGACAAAATGTCATTTTATACAAAAACATTTTGCTTATTAAGCAATTCAAATTGCACTTTTTTCCCTCCAAAGAATTTTAAAGTATTTCCTAATCTTTAAATTTTTCTATATTGCTGATTCATTCAATTTTAAAAGTAAAAAATAAAAAAAAAATAAATAATTTCCTCATATATTTACACACAAAGGTGGAATTAAATTTTTATAAAAAAAAAATAATAAAGCCGGTAACCCTTAACCTTTCTTTTAATGTTTTAAAGATTTTTTTTTGACTGATTTTTATTTTTATTTTATTTTTTTTTTTGAGGAGGGGGGGGGGAAGAGCATTCTTGAGACAATTAACTTTTTTATTTTTGTTTATCTCTAAAACTTTTTTTTTTATTTTTGGAAAGTTGAAGCATGATAAGAATATATTTTTGTTCTTTTTCTATTTAAAAATAATTTTTTAAAAATTAACCCGGGGAAAGATTTTTTAAATTAAATTTTTTTTGATAATTTAGAGAGTAAATTATAATTTTTTTAGTGATGTTGGGAGTCTTTTTTTTAATAGTTTAGGAACTTTTTTAAAAATTTTTTTAGTGAGATTGAGAATTTATTTGTTAGAGAGACCCAGATTGCTCCATAATTTATCGAGTTTGAGTCTGATCTAGGAAAAAACTTTTTTATTGAGAATTTAGAGAGAGACCCAGATCTCTCATTAATTTATCGAGCTGGAGTCTGATCTAGAAAAAAATTTTTTATTGAGAATTTAGTGAGAGACCCAGATCTCTCCATAATTTATCGAGCTTGAGTCTGAACTTAAAAAAATTTTTTTTCTCTTGTTATTTTTTTTTGCTCATTTCATAGATTTTTTTAGCGAAGATAAAAAAAATTTATTGAAATTTTTTTATTGAGGACTTGAGCTGATTATGAGTTTAACGACCAGATACCCAATTTTTGCTTAGTAATTTTTCTATGTTTACCCAATAAAAAAATTTTTTTTCAAAGGAATTTTTTGTTTTGCTGTCCCTTTTATTAGTTAATTTATTAGTGTGCATTTATAGAATATTAAAAGAATTATTTTTTAAAAATGAGTCGAGAAAATAAAAAAAATAATTTTTTGGGGGTTGTTGTTATTATTGTCCAGTCAAAAAAAAACCCCACGTCATCTAATTACAAAAATATACTAAACAAATAAATATGTATTTTTTCTTCCCCATATTTAGCATTTTAATAAGTAAATATTTGTAAAAATACATAGTAAAATTATTTTTTGACAAAAATTCTTAAGATTAGTGTTCCAATATATCTTTAAAGTAGGGTAGCTCCCCGTCCCTCGAAACCCCATACCCCGCCGATTTTTTGGCAAAAGCTCCGACCCGAAACCCGTCACTCCTGTGCCCACGGAGGCTCGGAGTGCTTGCTACCTATTCTATTTTAAAGCCGCTCAAATTTTTAAAATTTTTTTACCAATTAAACCCAGTTTTTTAGAGAATACAAGAAGCACGAGTTTCTTTAAAAATTTACATTTAAAATTTTTTACAATTAAAAACGTTTTTATTTTATTTTTCCGAGAATGCCCTCTCCATAATTACTATATAAGCGAATTTATTCTCGACATTGGGGGATACTCCAAAAAATCTATAAAAAATTCCTGTAAACAAAACTATTGATATTACACACATTTTTGGGGTGTTTTTGGAGTAATTTTTTTTTCTGGGGGTTTTGATGATTTTTGTTTTTTTTTCCTCCTTAATATTTATTAATAAAAATTATATATATATTTTTTTTGACAAAAACCCCTAAAATATTTTAACACAATTATTCATAGTCAGTCATCCTTTTTTTACATCAAATGATTTTTTTTAACTTGGGGGGAGGAAGGTGATTTTTGTTTTTTTGTGTTATTTTTTCTTCCATTTTAATGTGGGAAAATATAAATCTTTTTTTAAAATAAAGACAATAATTTATATTTTTTTTTACAAATTTTAATACAAAGAAGGAAGAAAAAATTATAAATAAAAAAATTCTTCCAATCAATCCACCCTTTCTTCCAATCTTTTTTTTTCTATATTCAGTCAAGGTCATAAATAAATTTGTAGGAGGAAGGGAGGGAGGGAGTTTGAGAGAATAAATAGGGAGAGTTTGAGAATAGTAATATTCTCTAGGTAGAGTGTGTTGTTTTTGCAGAAAAAAAAATTTTTTTTAGTTTTGTTGCACCTTAAAATGTTTTTTAGTGTATTTTTACAATTGTATTTGTTGAATTTTACAATTTTGTAAAATTCGAAGATCATCCTTCTACTAGAGATCGAGCAGGGTCTGGACCAAGGCCCGGGGTTTTCCTGGAATACAGGCCCAGGATCCGGCCCACCTAGGAACAAGCCCAGATCAAGGCTTTCAAAAATTTCGATCATACTCTCTACATAGAGGCTGGGTTGCCCGAACCGGATCCAAGGAAATTTTTAAAAACCCCCGATCCGAAACGCGACCCGACCTTTTTTGTCTCAATCCGTTCATCCCTGCTATACATTTTTTCAATCTTCCAAGTGTTCGAATACTCATTTAAAACTTTAAAAATTACAAAATTTTCACTTAATTGGCATTTTATTTAATTTTTTCTTTCATTGTCTGTCTGTTTTCTTTTTTTTCTCTTTTTCTATTTTTGGTCTCTCATTTTTCCATTATCTTTTTTTTTCCATTTTTAAAGTGAAGTTTTTCATTTCACCAAAACACATCATTTTTCATTTCGCCAAATAAAAATTTTTTTTGTATTGATTGTCTAAATTTTTGGGGGTTTTTTGTTTTTGTGGTTTTTTTTCTTTTTTATTTTTTTTATTTACCGTAAAGTTCTAATAGAAGCCCGGCTCCAATAGGTGCCCATGCCCTATTAGAAGCCCACTCAATTAGGGGTATTGAAGAATAAACGCCCATGCCCGTATAGAAGCCCATGTTTTAGTAGAAGCCCGTGTTCTATCAGAAGCTCACCTAATGGGACCATTGAAAAATAGATGCCCAGGGCTTCTATTGGAACATTTACGGTATAAATTTATTTAATTAAAATATCGAGAAAGGATTTTGAACCCTCCCAATTTATTTTGTAAATATGTTTTTTGTTCCCAAACTTTGTTTACGTAACTTAAATTTATTGAGTTAGAAGGGATATGTACTTTTTGTGTTTAATTAGCTTCTTTTTTTCGATTGTTTATTAAAAGTATACGAGAAATTTTATTTTTTTTCATTTTCTTAGTGCAATGGTACAACAAAAGCAACAACAATCTTCTTCTCATTCACACCATCAACAACAACAACCTACAAATGTTGGATCATCTGCTGTTACTACTCAATCAGCAACATCCAGTCATCATCATAGGCATTCTAGTGCTGCGGCTGAAAGTATTTTATTTTTGATTTTTTGTTAAATTGTGGGGAAAGTTGAACTTCGGTTCTTCCCTTTTTCTTTCCGTAAGTTAAAAATGGTCAGATCTCTTTTTTCAATAGGTTTAGCCTATTTCAAAAATATTTTTTATCTGGATAGGAGCCCTACTAATCAAGAGTTTTGGTGCACACGCAATGTACCTAATCTTTGGTTCTAAAACGCAGAGCGGGTACTTGATAGCCATTTTAGAGCGAGCTGGATCTGGTCCAGACCTTGATTTTTCTTAGATCCAGAGTCCAGATTAAGGCATTTTTCAGCGTTTTTTTTATTTTTCCTTGAATCAAGATCCTTGATCTGGTCAAGGTACCTGACAAAAATCAAGAATCAAGGTTTTTTCGAAAATCTCGCTCTCTATTAGCCATAGGGTAATGTTTTACTCATTTTAACACAAGTCTGACCATTTTTAATAAGAAAAGGATATGGGGGTCGAAATTGAATTTTACTAATTTTACCAACAAATTTAGCTGCTAATATGCATTCTTCAATGTCTAGAACCCAAAGGTCACGGCTACGGGCTGATGATACTACTGGAAAATACAAGTTATTAAAAACGATTGGAAAGGGCAATTTTGCAAAGGTTTATTAATTTTTTTGTTTTTATTAAAAAAGCAATTGTTTTCTAGGTCAAGTTGGCTAAACACATTCCAACAGGTGTTGAAGTTGCTATTAAAATTATTGATAAAACTGCCTTAAATCCGAGCAGCCTTCAAAAGGTTTTAATTTTTTGTTTGGTTCTTGTTAGTTAGGGCAAACACCCCCTGACTTTTGAGAGTGTTTTCACCGTCCACTCCACCTCGAACGGGTTAATAATAGATGGTCAAATTTTGCCATTTTTAGTTAGGGATCGATGGCTCTTGTAGAATAGCCGTCTCATCTTTGGTGAAACACATCTCCGGAGACTAGGATTCAACTCAGTAAAAAGGTTAAGCATGGACCCTAGTTCGTCCTGGATATTGGAAAGCCGTGTTCATGTCGGCCCTGTCTAGCATAAGCCAGTTCCATTTCGAGGACGTTGGACTCTCTCTGGGTACAGGGAAAGCCTGGCTCGTGTCAAAAGAAAAGCCAGGCATAATAGGATTTAACTTTTGTAGGAGGTTGGATAAAAACATTAATCACTCTTGTACAGGGAAAGACAAGCCTAGTCATACCAGTCTCAAATTCTATTTAAGAAACTAAAATTAATTTACACAATTTTTTAAAGTTATTCCGAGAAGTTCATAGAGGTTGGACTTTCTAATGGGTTTAATAAGGTTTGACCCTCTATGGTTTAAGGAGATTGGACCCTCTAATAGGTCCAAGGAGGTTGGACTTTCAAGGCTTTCCAGGCGATTCAACACTGGGAGTAGGTTTACAAGACCATAGTTTGAGCTCTCTCTAGCCCACATAATCTCCATTCACTAAATTAAAATCAATTTACTCAATTTTTATTCAAGTTATTCCGAGAAGTTCGAATAATGAAACAATTAGACCATCCAAATATTGTAAAACTTTATCAAGTTATTGAAAATGAAACAACATTATATTTGGTAATGGAATATGCTAGTGGTGGTGAATTATTTGATTATTTGGTAGCTCATGGAAGAATGAAAGAAAAAGAAGCTAGAGCAAAATTTAGACAAATTGTTTCAGCTGTTCAATATTTACATTCTAAAAATGTGATACATAGAGATCTGAAGGTTTTTTTTCAGATTTTTTTTGAAAATTTTGGTAAAATTCCGTCATATCTCCCGGAATTAACTTTATGCAGTTTGGGTACACACACCATTTATTTGCGAGATACACCCTCATTTAGGCGAATTGACTAATCAACCTGATTATCTGTTTGCTAGCAAGAAACCTATATTACAGCGTACTAAACAAAGCAGCTTTCGACTCTTGCGAGCCGCGTGCTGGTTAACACCGCACGATGCGAGGAATTATGCCCAAGCGTTTTTCGACCTCAATATGTTTACTTTGACCATTTTTATGTTAGCTTGCGAATAAATGGGGTTTGTACCCAAACTGCATAAGTTCCTCCCGGAAACCGATTCGGACAAAAGAATCCCGAAGCTAATTTTGGTGTCGTTTGGCGAGATCTGTCGAATGACTTATCTTTTGTCCAAATTGGTTTCCGAGAGATATGACGAAATTTTTCCTAAATTTTTTCTTGAAATTTTTCAAAAAATTTTTTTTGTAGGCGGAAAATTTATTGTTGGATTCTGCTATGAATATCAAAATTGCCGATTTTGGATTTAGCAATACTTTTTCTCCAGGTGAGTAATTTTATGGATTTTAAATTTTTTTTTGAATCCCATTTGAATTTAACCCAATTGAATACGACATATGGAATTCTTATACAGACTCTCTAGATTCTCTACACGTGATCATCTTGCCCGTTCTGCGCCATTTACTGTCAAAAATCCATGTTATTCCTAGAAAAATTTTATTGCTTGTTACTGGGAATGATGATGATTTTTAGCAGTTTCTTCCTTTATTCTTGCCCAGAATATTCGTTTTTATTTGGGACCGAAACTAAGAACTAAACTAAAATTTTTTGATATCCAAAATCGAACCGGAAAATTCTCCCTTTTTTTGGGTTCTAGCCGACAGCCTATTTTTGATTACTCGGTTTATGTATATCCTTTTGGTACTTGTGAGTTATTCCAAACCAGTTTTTGCGGACATATTTTGCGGACTCTTTTGTATACACAGAATGGTCAGTCTTCCTCCTTTCCTCAATTTCACTCAATTTCACTATGGCATTATTCAATGAGAGGCAAACATGATTTAAAAATCGGCCATTTATATTTAAAAATAATCCTTTCTTTATTGCCTCTCATTAAATAATGCCATCGTGAAATAGGGTGAAATTGAGGAAAGGAGGAAGACTGACCATTCTGTGTATACAAAAGAGTTTGCAAAATATGTCCGCAAAAACTGGTTTGGGATAACTCACAAGTACCATCCTTTTCACTGTTTTTAATCAAAATTTAAAAGGAAATAAATTGGACACATTTTGCGGGTCACCACCTTATGCTGCACCAGAACTCTTTCAAGGAAAAAAATATGATGGTCCAGAGGTTGATGTATGGAGTTTGGGAGTAATTCTTTATACTCTCGTCTCTGGTAGCCTTCCTTTTGACGGGCAGAATCTCAAGGTTTTTTCTTAAATTTTTTTGTTTTAATGTAAATTTTTTTTTGTAGGAATTGAGAGAACGGGTTCTTCGTGGCAAATATCGTGTTCCTTTCTATTTATCAACAGGTTTTTTTTAATATTTTTAAAAAGAATTTTTCTTATGTATTTCATAAGATAAAATTTCCTTAAGATCATTTTTAAGTGGAACCTGGTATTTTAAAACCTCTCGGTACTCGGGTTAGTTGCCTTCATTTTTATACCCCCTCCATTTCCTTCTCCTTTCCTTTTCAAGCCTTCATTTCTAATTTCTCCTTAAGACTACAAAATGGTCAAAAACGATTAATGGAAGTTATTTTTTATTTTGCTTTTTTTCGACCACATGAATGCCTAACCGTTCTAGGAGTCTGGATATTCATTATAGCCCCCTGAAATCCTCTCCGGATACGCTTTTTTAAGTATAAAACTCTTGCCATAGCTTCGATTTTAAATTCCGTCAAGGGCGTAGCCAGAGGGCCGGAAAATTTATAACTAGCCGGAAAATTTCCGGCTAGTTATGGCTTTGCGTTGTTATGGCCGCGCGTTGTTTTGTGTGCGTGTCCCTAGCCTGATGTGAGTGTTGTCAAGTTCAGGGTAGCTAAAATGGAGGAGGTGCGCCTTTGGCGTTTTGAATGTGTTTAAGCCCTTAAATTTCGTCATATTTTTGAAAATTTTCAAACTTTTCTATTTCATTTAGATTGCGAAAATCTTGTCAAAAAATTCCTCGTTTTAAATCCTGCAAGACGTGGAACATTAGAAACAATAATGCGTGATAAATGGATGAATATGGGTTATGAAGAAGAAGAATTGAGACCATATACAGAACCAACAAAAGATGTTAGGGATGAAAGAAGAATATTAAAATTACAAGTTTTTGGATATACTTTACAAGCAATCCATGAATCTTTGGAATGTGAAAAATTTGATGAAATTTTTGGGACTTACTTGTTATTAAAAGAAGCTAAAAAACAACAATTACAATTGCAGCAACAGCAGCAGTCTGCACAACAACAACAACAACAACAAGTTCAAGGAGTTCAACATCATCAAGAAGGAAGCATTTCTTCTGCTACTGCAGGTGTTGGGGGAAATGTTACTGCTTCTACTGCAGATAATCTTCCTTTTAATCAATCAATGGGGTCGACTGGACAGGTTTGTGTAAAAAATTTTTTGGGGGTTTTTAGTGGGGTAGGTAAAACTTTCATCAGTGGAAACCTCCGTTGATTTTATGAGTAGAAACAGTTGGCAAAGGAGTGTATTTTTGTATGTTCGAATGTTTCTTTTGGGGTTTTAGGAAGAAAGATGACCTTAATACTAGAAACCTTGTCAATTTTTTGGGCAAACCCTTAATTTTGTCAACGAGAGGGTGTCGGAAGTTAGTGGGCTGTTACCTTAGAAATTTTGGGTTTACGAGGTATTAAGATAATATGAGGAGAATTGACTCGAGATAAGGAACACGGAATTTTTTAACTCGAACTCGGCCCGAACCTGCCCCAAAACCCAATCCAACTTTTTTCTTCGGGTTGGTATGTTATCCATCGGACAAGGACCTTCTAATGCTGATCAACTTCAAGCGGTGTTTTTTTTTTGGATTTTTTTAACCCATCCCTTGCCTGATGTAATTTATTCCTTGTTTAAAATTTAAGCAACTTACATTAGTTATCAAACATTTTTTTAGTATCCTCAACGTCCCTACACTTCTGTCCAAACTTCAGCTTCCAAAAATACAAGGCGTGCATCTTCTAATGCTGATCAACTCCAAGCTGTTCCACCAATTGCTGTTGTAGAACCTAATAATGCTTTGACAACAACAACTCCTTCAAATACGAATATAATGCCTCCACCTTCTTCTCAACCCTCTCAAGCTGCAAATTTATCAGTAACAGCTATGAGAGCACAACAAAATGCTGTACAACAACAGCAGCAGCAACAACAAGTTGCCTTTCGTAATGCTGCTTTTGGAGGTGTAACGAGTGGTCGGCAGCCTGCTTTAAGTGTTCAGCCATTAGGTTTGTGAGAATTTTTTTGGAGAAATTTTTTGTAGGGATCTGTTGAGTTTGTGGGTCCTTTGAAGATTTTTTATGTCCCGTATCGTTAGGTTTGAGTTCCAAAGTTCAGTTTTCGTGTTTCTTAACATTTTTGGTTTTTAAATCCCAAGTGATTTGAGTCTCTTGTTGAGTTTGTGAGTCCTTTGAAGATTTCTCTGTTCCGTATTATTTGATTTTTTGGGTTTTTAAGATTCGGGTTTGGGCTCCGGATCCTCGTAAATCTTCGGATGGGGGTTAGGGCTGCGGATCCTTGTAACTCTTCGGATATCCAGGAGTTTTCGAATCGAAATATCCGGATTCGTTCACCCTAGTTGGTTTCTTTGGGTTTTGAATCTGTGGGCATACTTGAGACTTGGTGTGATTTTTGGGATTTCTATGTTGGGATTTGACTAGTTGATGTTTTCTTGGGATTTGTAAATTGAATCAGAACCAATTTTTACCATCTGTTACCATTCATATCTGAAACCGTTAATTCTGGTTGGGTTTCTTTGGGTTTTGAATCTGTGGTCAGACTTGAGACTTGGTGTGATTTTTTTGTTTTTAAGATTGGGATTTCAGTTCCTTAGCGTTCTTTTTGAGTTCTGAATCACTCAGACTTGAGGCTTGGTTATCATCAACCAGATGACGTTTTCTTGGGACTTGTAGATTGAATCAGAGCCTATTTTCTTATTTGTCACCTACTTTATTTAAATTTTTTTTGACTAATTTTTATTAATTTTCCTCACTTTTTTTTTCAAGCTTCTCCAGCCTATATTCATCCAATCCAAAATGCAAATGTTCGTAATTTACCAGCAGGAGCTGGTACAGTTGTTGCTTCAGGAAATCATCGAAAAGGTTCAGCTCCAGGTGGACGTGTACCTCTTCCAAATTTGGGATTGCGGACGGGTATTCAACAGCAACAACAACAACAAATTGTACCAGCAAATAATTCTTCTGCTGCTGCTGCTCATCAACAAAATCGGTTTGCAATAAATGAGTCTGTTGTTTTAAATTTTTCTTAAGAATTGTTTTCTCTTCTTTTTTTTAATTATCTCAAAGGATTTGAAAAACTTTTTTTTTTGCGGCTATGATCTTGTTTTTGGTTATAAATAGGGTGTTAGCCCCGACATTTGTTTGATAATTTTTAGGTTTTTATTTGTACTGGTATAAATTCACTAGACTTATAAACTAGACTAGAGCCCCGATCAAATAAAAAAAAATTTTTTTTTTGAACGTTTTGAAAATTAATTTTTGTTTTCATTTTATTGGCTATTTTTTAATTAAAAAAAATTTTTTTTTTCAGCAAAAACATTTCTAATGGTTCAAATAATTCATCATCTATAACAAGAGCTCCACCAGGTTTTTATAATGCATCAGCTAGTAATCCATTATCAGCAAAATTGGTTGCTAAAGCAACAACTGGAGGAGGTTATGTTGTTCCAACAGCTGGTAGTGGAGGAGGTGGAATTGTTTCTTCTGCTATGCAGGTTTATTTTAAATTTTTTGAAAAAATTTTGAGAAAAAATTTTTAAGAAGAGCGTTTCTCATGCACCGCGGGAACCTTCTATTAAAGAGGATGAGGATGAACGGTCATCTTCAAGTCGTAAAACGCCTCCAATGCATGGAACAAAACAACAACCAATAATTGCACCTACAGCAACAATTTCAACAACTGGTATTCTATTTTTATATTTTTATTATAAATGTTACTGGTTAGGGTTGGTTTCCGTCTCCGAAAGCGCGCGTAGGCGCCAAAATAATTTTGATTCCCTGAAATTTCCCAGTATAAAATTGTTCCCCGTTTCCCCTCCCTATGGCGCTGCCTCCCCAAAAATTGTTCACCGTGTCCCTCTCTCCGTCGGGGATCAATCCTATTACTGGTTTAAGACACTACTCCCTTCTCCCTCCCATTTTTATAGTAAAAAATAAACTGTTAGAGGGATGGTGACATTAAAAAAAAATTTTTGTTTTGGTCATTTTAGGGACAGAAAGATTCTTAACTTATATTCTAATTCTCTTTCTGATTTGGCTTTGAACGGGCATACATTAGCCCAAATTAATTTTGTTTGGGAACGGATTTTGTTTGGGAACGGATATCACTTCACATTAGTTTAATTTATGGTTCCTCTATCGAACAATACCATAAAGATTGTTATATCGATGTTTCCTTGCTGGTAATGAGATAAGATTTTTTCTAGGGCACCCTTTTTTCCTTTCTTACCAGAGTTGCGTCGTAATCGAAAAAAAAAATTTTTTTTTCGTATTAGTAATTTAAAAAAAAAAATTTGGAAGTTTGTGATTACGACGCAATCCTGCTTCTTTACATTAGTCGAAATTTTTCTTTACAAATTTTTCTACATGTAAATTTTTCCAAATATTATTTTTATTTATTTTTTTTTCAGTTCCCCCACCACCAATAGTAATACCTCCACTTATTCGAAGTGGTGGACGTTTATCTTTTGATGATGGTGCCTCCGCCAACACAGATAAATGCATTACCGATACAGAATTTATGTTGACTTCTCCAAGACCAATGACTGAACGTGGTGGTAGTGGACAACAACAACAATCAAATCAATCTTCAACTGTTGCTGCTGGAATGGCTTCTGATTTCGCGTAAGGGAAAAAACAATAAAAAAATATTTTTTTAAAAAAGGGTGTTAGGGTGTTCCTTTTAAAAATTTTGAGATGGTTTGAAGAATATTTGAGAAAAAAATTTTTTTCCGTTTATTTAAATGAATATATACCCTACCTATATTTTGCTTCCTTTTTTTTATTTTTGAAAAAATTTTATTTTTTTAGAGCCCAGATTTTATTTGTTTTTTTGGAAAGATATGCTATTTAATTATTATTTTTTTCAAAAATGTAAATAGGGGGTCCGAAAAGAAATTTTCGCAAAAAACGACTGTTTTTAAAAATGGAAGAATAATTCTTTATCCAAGTACATAGAGTTGGGGGGTTTTCGAGTCGGGCC
Organism: Meloidogyne enterolobii; assembly: GCA_963681835.1. Classification (NCBI taxonomy): domain Eukaryota; kingdom Metazoa; phylum Nematoda; class Chromadorea; order Rhabditida; family Meloidogynidae; genus Meloidogyne; species Meloidogyne enterolobii. The sequence goes on along the minus strand of CAVMJV010000004.1, from coordinate 4,035,343 downwards.
GATATTCGAGTCATTTTTTTTCGGACCGGACCGGACCTCCAACCCTAACCCCAAGTATCAAATATTTAACTTATTTTTAAAAAGAAAAAATTAAAATCCAATCCGGGCTCTTTTTCTTTTATTTTTGGCATTAAAAAAATTTTTTTTCTATATTATACTACATATGTATCTGAAAAAAATATATTTTTTATATTTAAAAACATATTTTTTCTTTACTTATATTTTTGAAAAATACTATATATTTATCTATCTACCCCTATATACCTATTTAACATTTCCATTTTATTTTATTCTTCTTTTGGCCATATTTTTTTTTAATTTATTGTAACACGGCCTTTTTTTCTCTTTTAACTTGCCTTGCACACTTGAATTTATACTATATAAATTTGGTTCTTTATTTTAAATTTTTTTTTGTTTGCTGATCTGCTTTTAGTGATCCTTGCATAAATTTTTTGCTTAAATTTTAGTTTTTTTTGTTTGGTTTTTTTGTGTTTTTTTTTAGTTTTAAGAAAATAAGGAATAAAAAAATTTCATATAAATTTATATATAGCAGATTGACAAATTTCAACAAATTTTATTTTTGTTTTCTTCATTTAGTTGTTAAAATTCTGGGCTTGTTTTTAAATTTTAAAATTTATCCCAAGTTTTTATACCCCATAACATTTTTCCCAAAAAATGTTTTTAACTCTTAAAAACACCAAGCTTTAATTGTTTTGATGTTTATCCTTCTTGTTTCCCCATTAGTCGCTCAAAAACATTTGTTTATTTTCTATATTCCTTGATGTTGTGCTGATGTTTTGTTTGTTTTTATTGGTGATGGTTTTGGGTTTTGTAGTACATATATAATTTTCACAAACTTAAAAAAATGTTTGAACTTGTTTTTAATTCAACAAACAAGCTTTAAAAACATGTTACTCTATGTTTACAAACTTAAAAACATTTTATAATTAAAAACAAGTTTATTAAAAACAAGTTTGTTTAAAACAAGTTTTATTAAAAATAAGTTTATTAAAAACAAGTTTTATAAAAACAAGTTTTATAAAAACAAGTTTGTTAAAAATAAGTTTATTAAAAACAAGTTTTATAAAAACAAGAAAACAAACAAGTTTTAAAGACGTGTACAAACATTTTAAAAACAAACAAGTTCATTCAAAAACCAAGTTTTAAACAAAACAAGTTTTAAAATCAAAACATCAAACATTTTTCTACGAACAAAATTTTTTTATTGTTGTAGGTGCCTTGGTCTTCATCAAAGTCCATCAATGCCTCCAATTATGATGAAAACTTTGTTGAGCGCAGCAGCAGCAGAATTGGGAGGAACAACAATAGGAGGAGGAGGAGAAACAAATGAATATTCTTCTAAAATGACAAAATCTGCTACAGGCACTCATATTTCTCCAATGAGCACTCAACTTCATCACGGAGTTCAACAACCTTTCAATCAACAGCAGCAACAACAAATGGAAAATTCACAAACAATGTTTGGCCTTCTCCAACAAAACACTACAAACTCTAGCAACACTAGCAACAACAGTAGTAATAGTAATTTTCCGCGTGGTTCACGCAACAGACAAACATTTCATGGCAAAACTGAATACAACAAGGGTAGTTGTATTGGTTCTGGTATGTTTTATTGTTTCTTTGAATGTTTTTAAAAGTTTGCAACTTGGATTTAATTTAAACATGTTGTAAACAAAGTTTATGCAATTAAATTAAAGTTTACAACTTGTTCAGATTTATAGGCAACAAGTTTATTTTAAAACAAGTTTGCAAAACATCTAAATTAATTAAACTTGAAAATCCATGTTTGAAAAACATGTTTATTTTATTTGTTTTCGCCAACTTGTTTCTTATAACTAAAACATTGCGAATATTAAAAACAAGTTTGCAAAACATCTAAATTAATTAAACTTGGAAATTCAAGTTTGCAAACTTATTCAAAACAAGTTTAACAAAAACAAGTTTGCAAAACATTTTTATTTTGTTTTGTTTGTTTTCGCCAACTTATTTCTTTTAATAAAACATTGCGAATATTAAAAACAAGTTTGCAAAACACTTAAATTAATTAAACTTAAAAATTCAAGTTTGCAAACTTATTTGCACAAAACAAACATATTAAAAACAAGTTTTATTAATTTAAAAACAAGTTTGTAAAACATTAAGGTGCCTTTACTGAAGACAATGCGTCTGCAATAGGAGCAAATGAGTCCGAGATTGAAGAAGCTAATGCATTAACAATTGGTCCTATTCCTTCATCAAGCGGTGGGGGAACAATGCCTACTAGTCAGTATCATCAGCATCAACAACAACGCGGTTCCTTTCTTTCCAAATTGACAAAATTAACAAAAAGGTAGCTTTAATAATTAGCTTAGAGCAATATATATTTAATTAAAAATAGTTAAAATAGGAAGGAAGAGAAATTATTTAATTCAAAAAATTATTTTAGTGTCTCTGTTCCACTTTTAGACCAAATTTCAGTTTAATTTCTCTTTCCGTTTACTCAAAACTTTCTAGAAAAATCACTTCCCTCTTCTCAATTCTAAGGGGGACTGGACCAACAGATCATCAGTCATCGATATATGCACAACCACCACCACAGATTCATCATCAACAAACTTCTCCAGTAATACAAGCAACACATCAACAACAACAACAACACCCTCAACCACCTTTAAATACTACAAATAATAAACATAATCAACATGCTGTTGGGAGAGCTGGAACAATAGGTTGTTGTTGTAATTTAATTTATAATCAGAATTTAATTTAAACATACCGAAAAAATCAGAATTTAATCTGAACATCTTTTAAAACAAATCAGAATTTAATTTAAACATACCGAAAAAATCAGAATTTAATCTGAACATCTTTTAAAACAAATAAATCAGAATTTAATTTAAACATTCTGAAAAAAATCAGAATTTAATTTAAACATTCCGGAAAAATCAGAGTTTAATTTAAACATTCTGAAAAAAATCAGAATTTAATTTAAACATTCCGGAAAAAACAGAGTTTAATTTAAACACTCTCAACTGTAAATAAGCAAATCAGAATTTAATCTGAACATTCCGGAAACGAAAAAAATCAGAATTTAATTGACCTAAACATCTTTTAAAACAAAACAAATCAGAATTTAATACAAACATTCGAAAAAAATCAGAATTTTAATATTAAAACTTTCCGTAAACATCAGAATTATTTTGCTTATTCTAAGTGGACGTTTAGTACGTTATTTTAATTTAAAAAATATTGTTAGGTCCATCCACGGGCGCAGCTTTAGCCGCCCAACATCAACAATTTTTGCAACACCAACAGCAACAACAAGCTGCTTTTTCTGCTCCGAATACCCCTAATCAGGTTGACTAAAAAATTTTTTTTATTTTTACCGAAAAATATTTCTAAAGGCCCAACAGCAACAACAACAATGCCTCCAAAAATTATTTGAAACTGACGGACAAAATAGTCCAAGCGGTGAAGCAATTAGTGGTGGAGGAGAAGAAGTTAAACCGCGCTCTTTGCGTTTTACTTGGTCAATGAAAACTACAAGTTCATTGGCACCTGATGAAATTATCAAGTCTGAGAAAAAAAAATTTTTTAATTAAAAAAAATTTTTTTAAACAAAAAAATTTTTTTTCAGAGAAATCCGCAAGGTTTTGGACAATAACGGGTGTGAATATGAACAAAGGGAACGATATTTGCTTCTTTGTATGCATGGGGATCCACAAAAGGACACACTTGTTCAGTGGGAAATGGAGGTGATTTAAGGGAAAAATGATTTTTCTAATGAAAAAAATTTTTTTTAAAGGTATGCAAGTTGCCTCGTCTTAGTTTGAATGGAGTCAGATTTAAGCGTTAGTTGTTAAAAAATTTTAAAAAATTTTTAAAATAATTTTTGAAGGAATTTCTGGAACATCCATTGGCTTTAAAAACATTGCTTCAAAAATCGCGCAAGAGTTGAACCTTTAATTTGTTTCACAAACATTAAAAAGAAAAACAAAATAAATTGTTTAAAAACAAATGTTTGTGGGGGAAAACAAAAAAAAACAAGTTCGTACAAACAAACAAAACAAACATATATTTATATGAATTTATAAAAATTGTTTTTAAAAACAAGTTTATTTAAAAACAAGTTTATATCTTTAAAAACAAGTTTATTTTTTAAATAAACAAGTTTGTTCAAAAACAAGTTTATTTTTTAAATAAACAAGTTTATTTAAAAACAAGTTTCTAAAACAAGTTTATTTTAAAACACACAAAGGTGTAAAAACATTAAACAAACAAAAACTTTTTACAATTTGTAAAAAATGTTTTTACAATTATATTTATATGTTTTTGGTACTCTGTCTCTCTAATTATATGCAACTTTTTTTAATACTTTTTAATTTTTACAAACTTCTTTTTCTCTGTTTTATTTTTAAAAAAGAATGTTTTTATATTTTAATTCTCATTTTCAAGCAAGAAAAAAAAAGTTTACACAAAAACCCTTAACCCTTTCAAAAAAAAATTTTTTTTTATTAAAAAATATAATTTGCTGCTTTTTTTCATAAATATCCTTTTCTTTGCTTCAGTTTTCTTTGTAACAATTTTTAAAAATTTTTTTTAATTTTTTTTTATTGCAAAAGTAATTTTTGTTGTGATGGGAGAAAATGTTATTATTTTTTTTTATATAATTTTGCTACTATTTTTTAATTAACGTATATGTACAATATATACTTACATATTTTTTTTTATTTTAATTTTTGAAAATATTTTTTTCCTTTTTTGTTTTTCTTTAAAATGCGCATTAAAAAATATTTAAAAGAAAATTCAAGTTCCAACTCAACTTTTTATAAACTCAAGTTCCCCATGTTCCCTTAGACAATATGCGAAAAATAAGCCAATGGGCATTTTGTCGTTTGGTGAAGTGAAAAAATAAAAGTCCTCTGGCAAAATTGATTTTTAACACAATGAAAGACGAGAGACTATAAGGGGAAAAGAGAAAGAGTAAAAATACTAGATTTTATTTTGTGGTACGGTTTTTGGGTGACACTCCCAAATAGGCGCGCGGCCATTACGGCGCTCAGCCATAACTTGCTAGAAAATTTCTGGCCCTTATCAATTTTGGTACTAATCTCTTTAGCTCGTTGAGAGGAATCGTTTAATGCTAATTTGATAAGCTTCGAAATTCTTGAAGCAAGTTATGGCTTTGCGCCGTTATGACCGCGCGCCCTACTTGGGCTGTACCCGGTTTTTGTACGGTTGTTTTTGGGAGTTTTTGGGGGGATTTCTCGAATTAATTTTTTAATTTTTCAGATAATTTTAAAGAGAATTCTTATATTTCTTCAATAAAATGTTAATTCCACAAGCCGACAGAAAAAAGATTTATGAACATTTGTTTGAAGATGGAGTGTGTATTGCAAAGAAGGATTACGTCTCTAAGTCGCATCCGGAAATTAAGGGTGTTCGCAATTTGTATGTGATTAAAGCACTTAAGGTTTGTTTTATTGGGGTAAATTTTTGGAGTATAATAGGGTCTAAAAGTTGCTAAAAAGCCTGGCTGTTAGTAATAGTATCGAGGACTTTAAGAAGATTTCGTGCCTAGGATCTTGGTTTGGATGTTCGGACAGGGACCCAGAGGACCCGAATTTGGCCAAAATTTATAGTTAATAGGAAACTTTTTGGTCAATTTATCAAAAGCTCAGCGGAAGACTGGCTGTAACCTGTCCTTTTACCCTTCCTTTTCTTTTTATATCCTCATTGTCCATGACCTGACTTTCAGTACTTATTAGGTCCTCTAGTGGTGCAGGCCAACCTACCATGAGGCTAACCTACAGCCGTTTTATAACTTCGTTCATAATTGTCGAGACGCCCTGTTATGATTTGATTCAGCTCGTCGAGCCGCATTGAACCATACCAAGGCGTTCTGGATTTGATAATTTTGAACGAAGTTACAGCTCGGCGGTAGGTTGGGGTGTGCCCTCCTCTACTCTCGTTTCACTTTTTTCTGTTCGATATAAAAATTTTTTTTAATTTTAGAGTTTGACATCTAAAGGCCTTGTTAGAGAACAGGTTTTCTTTTAAATTTTCTTTTATTAAAAATATTTTCAAAGTATGCTTGGCGCCATTACTACTTTTATTTGAAAGAGGACGGTGTTCCTTATTTGCGTGAATATCTTGGCTTGCCCGAAGATGTTTTGCCAAATACGCATAAACAGCGTACTGAGCCTTCGAGAATGTCGTATCCGGATAAGATGGGAGGTGGAGGTGCAGGACGAGGTTTTTTAAAGTTTTTTAGTTAAATTAGGGGAGAGGGTTGATAAATTTAGGGTAGGGGTGATGATGGAAGACAATGGGTTTAGGCTAGAGATCGAGCTGGACCTGGACCAAGGCCTGGGTTTTTCCTGTACACAGAGTCCAGGTCCAGGCATTTTTTGACCTTCCTGGGTTTTTCCTGGACTACAGGCCCAGGATCCAGGTCAGGAAATCAACTCCAGAGTCTAGGAACAGGTCCAGGCTTTTCAAAAATCTCGATCTCTAGTTCAGACGCCCTACCCTTTCAATAAGTTTAGTGACTTTGGCGTAGTTTAAAGGTCGAGTTAAATATGGGTCAGTCTGGGGGTTTTTTTTGGATATGGGCCTTTTTTTATTTGCTTCCTTCTTTTACTCTGACCGACCTAGGATCCGTTCTAGTCAACAGATTCGGAAATTAGTCATACCCAGTCTCTTCACGATCTCTTTTTTATTTATTGAAGTGGGACAAAATGTCCGGAGTCATAGCATATGTGAATTTTTTTAATAGGGTTACCTTCCCTTAATTTTTAGAAATTAGTCAAACAGAACCAATTTCACCCCAAAATCTAGGTTGTGGTTTGACCAACTTCGATTTCAATCAAAAAAATTCAATAAAATAAATTTCAAAGGTTTTCGTTCTGGTGGAGACGATCGTGGAGCTTATCGTACAATGGGTGATAAGCAAGCAGATGCTGGACCTGGCTCTATGCCTGTTCGTCAAGGATTTGGTCGTGGAGGGCCGCCAACTTCAGTTCCAACACCACCACCACAGGAGCCGCAAGGAGGTGACGATGGAGGAAATTTTACGACTGGAGATAGTGGCTGGTAAACAAAGAGAGGTTTTTTATGAAAAGAGAAAGGAAAGTATTAAGATGAGAAAAATTTTGTTAAAAAAAGATGAAAATTGTTGTTATGTCTTGAGAAAATAAAAAATTTGTTTTTGGAAAAAAATATTTTTTGGAAAAATAATATTTTTTTGGAAAATTTTTTTTTTCGGTAGAAAATAGAAATTTTTATAAAATTAATAACAAATTTTTAGAGGGGGTTAGAAATTTTTAAAAAAGTTTTAAGAAACGATTTTGAGTGCTTTTTATATTTCCTTAAAGTCCGCATTCAGTTTACGGACTAGACTTCTTAAGATAACACATCCTTTTAAATTTTGTCCGCAAAAAACTTGCGGACAAAAACCCAAAGGTTTTGGATTTATTTAGAGGCGCTCTAGTTTTCAACAAGAATTCCCCTACTTCATTTAGAAAACACACATATATTTTTAATCCGAAAAGTGGCATTAAAATCATTTTAACTGTATAGAAAATAGTAGTCTGAGGTGAGAAGACTATAAAAAGTCCTTTCACAGAAATACACAAAAAATTTTTTACATAAGTATATATTTTTATTATTTTAAAGAATCGAGAGAGCCACAAAAAATTACTTACAATTTAAAATAAAAGTCTCAAGGAATTTAAACAAGAAAAATTAAATAATAAAGTGATTGATGAGGAAGGATATTTTATTGAGGGAGGAGGAAGGGAATTATCAAAGGGAGGGGAAGTCTCGGAAAAAAAACGCCGAAATACCAAACAAACTGAAAAATCGTCGAAATGCTAAACAGGGGAGAAAAAAGACGCCGAACTATAAAAAAACCATCCTCTATAAGCCGCCGGTTATGGGGCTGTTCGGACTCCGAGGTATCAGAAAAACCCCCAAACCCTCTCCATTAAGAGGTTGTTTGGTATTTCGGCGTTTTTGGCATTACGAGTCATACCGAAAATTTTGGAAAATTTTTTTATTATTCATTCAGTCTTGTTGGGTATTTGATTGAGTGGAGGAAGAAGTTCCATTTTCTTTCGATTTTAATGAACCCCAAAAACGCGAAAGTCCAGCTTGTTGATTATTCAAATTATTTGTTTGTCTTGCTGTAACAGGGGCGGAAGAAGTATTGTTATTATTTTCTGTTGGATTTTTGCGCTGAAACCAACCCCATCTTGATGCTTGTGTAGTAGTAGATTTTGCTGAAAAGGGAAAAAATTTTTTGCGGACGAAAAAAATTTGTCCGCAAAAAATTTGCGGACAAAAATTTAAAATTTTTTAAAAAAATAGTCTCCTTACTATTAGAAAGTTTTTCATTACCACCATTAGCATCTTCACTATTAGTCCTCAATCTTGTATTTATTGTGGTTTGAGAAACTACACGTTGAGGAGGAGGGTTAGTTGAATTATTTGCAGTGGAAGTTGACAAACTCCCATTTCGACTAGTATTTAATTTTTGTTGTAAAGCTATTGGGGTTAGCCACTCCTAAAAATTATACTTTTTTGAGAAAAAAATTTTTTTTGAACAAACCGCAGGTATCCAGCGCTCGATAAAGGGGAATGAACCTGAAATATTTGCTAATCTGTTGATCCATGAAGGTAATTCTTTTCCGGTAAGTGTCTAAAAAGTTGATTTTTAAAGTATATTTTTGGGGGAAGGATTAATTTAGGAAAAAAACTGGATGGACGTTGTCCGCAAAAAACTTGCGGATTATCCGCAAAAAACTTGCGGACAATCCGCAAAAAATTTTTTAGCGGACAGTGACCTAATCCAACGAAACTTGATTTTTCTTATTTTAAAAATGAAAAACTAACTTTGCTAAGCTGATTACTAAAGTGATTACAATTCTTCGAAATCAAATGGTATTTATCCCCTTGATATTCATTCCCCATTTGTCGAATAATTTTCTGCACGTCTTCGGGAGAAAAATCTGTTTCTCCTAGATGGATACTTTCTCTTTAAAAATAAATTTTAATTAATTAAAAATTTAAAAGGAAACCTGAATTTAAAATTGTCTCCAAGTTCGTCTGGATCTTTTGGAGAATTTTCAAATATTCCGGACAGAGGGAAGGGATGGCCTCCATAGGAATATTCTTTGAAAAGAAGAAAATTTGAATTTAATTTTATGGAGTCGAGTATATAGCTGGGGAACGAGAAAATAAGGGGGAAAATTTATTTAGAATATTCTGGACGAAAATAATCGTAATTCTTGGTTTTACGGATTGGGGAGGCTTTGTGGATGGAGGACATTGAGGGGTCGTGGGTTCGAACCCGCTCGGGGAAATTATTTTTTTCTTAATTATTTTCTACTCAATTTAAATAGAATTTTCAATTTTGATGATTCTAAGGTTGAAAACAATTTTTTATTGAGAGGAACCCCAATTCTAAAGTACTGATTGCGACCTCAAGGGTGTAGGAGAGGTGGGAAGGAGGTCGTGGGTTCGAACCCGCTCGGGGAAAAATTATTTTTTATTAATCGTTTTCTACTTAATTTCAATAAAATTCTCAATTTTGATGATTTTAAAGTTGAAAATAAAATTACAAACCAATATTATGAACTTCAATTCCACTATGAAAAACACCAACGCCTAACCCAAAAGCATAATCATTTAACCAATACATGTCGTATACATTAAGAAATACTGGAGTTCCAACCATTTTTGAAAAATTAGATTCGTCTTTTTTGTATAAATAGATGAAGAATAGATAATTAAGTAATCTTTATAGGCTCTAAAAATTTTTAAAAATTTTGGAAATTTTGGAAAAATATGTAGGGGGGAAAACAAGGGAGAAAAGGGACACACCCAAATCGGCGCACTGTCATAACGGCGCAAAGCCATAACTTACTGGAAACTTTCTGGCCCTTATCCTTTTTTGTACCATTCTCTTTAGCTCGTTGAGAGGAATCGTTTAATACCAAATTTGGTAAGATTAGGACATCTTGAAGCAAGTTATGGCTTTGCGCCGTTATGGCCGCGCGCCGTTTTGGGTTGTACCCGGGAGAAAATGTTCTAGACTCTAGTGTACCCTTAGTAATTAAAAAGGTTTTTATAGGGGATTTTGTGGGGGATTTTTAATTGTGGGGATTTTTAGTTGTCTAAAATGATTTTTAAGAAAAAAAAAGTAACAAATGTTTCCTCGTCCCTAGTAAAACGAGGAGACTCTCCCCCAATGTTTAAACTCCTTTTAACACACAACACAGCAAAACAAAAAAAATTTTTTTTTAATCGATTGGGAAGAAGAGACCTTTCCTAGTGGAGAGAAAAATAAAAATAAATAGAAGGGTGGCTGTTGCTTCCTTTGAAAAAAATTTTTTTTTCACTTGTGAATTATTTAATAGTTTTTAGTGTATTTTTGTTTTGTTGTTTGTGTGTCTGTAGAGGAATTTTTTTTTTATTTTTTTTTCAGTTTTTAATTTTGCTAATTTATTTTATTTTATTTTTTTTAATCTTTTTTATAATCTTTTTAGTGTTTCTCTTTTTGTAGTATGATGAAAATATTTTTTTTTCTGGTCATTTTCTAAAATTAATTTGACGCGACTAATGCGTTAATTAAATTAAAAGATATTTTTAAAGAGTATAAGTTCCTAAAAATTTAATTTGAAGATGTGTTGTCGGTGGTGTAGTTGGTAGGGTGTTTGCCTCGTGGGGAAGGTCTGCTGGGTTCGAATCCTTTTGAGTGTTTTTTATTTTTGTTATGTTTTCTATCACGTTTTTTTGTGGTTTTAAGTAAGAGATTTTTATTTTACATATCTTTAAATTATTTTTAGTGCTGTTTAGAGGAGATTTAAACATATTTTTGGGATTTTTTGTCGCGAATTTTCGAAGAAAATTTTTTTTTATTTTTATTGTTTTTTAATTTAAATTTTTTTAAATATTTTTTTAGATTTTATAGAATTCTTCTTTGAACTACAAGTCTTTCTAAAAAATGGCTCATTTAATTCAAGATGGTTTTGTTGTGAATGACGCCAAATGGAAATTGGGAATATTCATTACCGATCTAAACAAATCAAAGGATATATTGGTTAGAGGAGACTTGACAATTGGGAATTTAATGATGCAATTGGTTGAACAAATGGGTTTTTGATTTTATTTTGAGGAGAATTTTTTCCAAAAAAAATTTTTTTCAGAAGAAAATCAAGATTGGAGTGATCACGCAATTTGGTGGCCTGACAGACGAAAGTGGCTTAAACATACAAGAAGCACTTTGGATCAAATTGGAGTTACTGCTACAACATTTTTGGAGTTTACACCGATGCATAAACCTGCGAGGTTTTTTAAATAATTTTTTAAAAGTTATTTTTGTTTTTTTAAAGAGTGGAGTTGCCTGATAGACAGGTTATCTATTTTAATTTTATTAAGGATATAGCCTTTAATTAATCGTTGTGTTTATGAGTTCTCGGTCGCCGAGTGGTTAGGGTGTCTGGTTTGTAAGGAGTGGGTTATGAGTTCGAATCCAACTTTTTTCTTTAGCTTTATAATTTCTTCTAAAAATATTTTTTAATTTATTTGGGGTGTTTTGAGTTGGTTTTTGACTTTTAAAAATTTTTTGGTCCTATTTTAAAAGTTTTTTACAGTTTTATGATATTTTTTTGTTTTTTAATTAAATAATTTTCTTTTCAGATTTTAGACGCTCGTCTAGACTTTTCTGTGCCAGTACTCAAAGTCACACAAAAATTGTGCCAAGAATTAGGAATTCGCCACCCAGAAGAATTATCAATTAAACGCGATATTCCAACAGATATTTTACGTAAAGGGGCGCATGTGGAGGCAGATCAACATATACAGCCTTATATGAAGCCGGGAGAAGAATCTATTGGACCTGGAACGTTGAGAACTGCAAAACCAATTAGAGCGTCTACAATGAATTTAAGTGGAGGGAGAGGATCGCCTGTTTCTGGTGCTGCTGCTATGGGACCTGGACATCCTTTTAACGTTTGTTTTTTGATTTTTGTTCAATTTTAAGGTCCATACTATAAGAATACCCCCTCCCCCTTGGGGTTGGAAAAATTTATAAGGAGTGGGTTACCTTAAAGGAATATTACTTTAAAGAAGTCTTGCTTACCAGAATGCCATGGGCTGGGAAAAAATTCGGGGTCGGTTTCGGGCCGAAAAAAGTCCGGATCTTGGGTCGTGTCAGTAGATAGTTAAGAATGAAAGCCACTTCTCTCCTACATTTTAATAAGATATATTTTATAGTAAAGTCCAATTATTTAAGATCAGCCTTTCAATAAAAATTTTTCAATTTTTAGGCTTCAGAAATTGGTACATTGCCTAAACCTGGAACGCTGCCTCGAGGAATGAGTCCTGGACCGGCTGCTGTATTTTTTTTAAATAATTTTATTTTTTCAAATTAATTTTAAAGTATCGTGAAGCTCTTGGAAGAACACCCGAACCTGGGTTTAGCGAAGGTTTGAAAATTTTTCTTTAAATTTTTTTAAAAAATTTTTAGGCCTCGAAGACGATTTTTTCGATCACAATTTAATCAATTCACCCAAAATTGTGCCTAGCCGTGATTCTTTTAAGCCTCAGAATTATTTGGAGAAGGCAGCCTTAAATAGAGGATGGCTTGATTCTTCACGGTTTTTTGAAAAAAAATTAAAAAAAAATTTTTTTAAATTAGTTCATTAATGGAGCAAAGCATATTTGAAGGAGAAACTGTTTTGCTTCGATTTAAATTTGCTACATTTTTTGATATAAATTTGAAGTATGACCCCGTACGTATTAATCAATTATACGAACAAGCAAAGTGGTCTATTTTATTGGAGGAAGTGGAACATACTGAAGAGGAATCTGCTTTGTTTGCTGCTTTGCAGGTTTTTATGTTTGGAATTTTTATGTTTGGAATTTTCTTTGGAAATTTTTAGTAAAATTTTTTGAGGGTATTCCCTTGGTTTTTAGGTTTATTTAGTATTTTAGGGGATATTAAATAGCATTATATTTATTGTTAGTTTGGAGGTACTCGTTCTAGTGTAGTGGTTAGTGATTTTGGTTCACCCTATGAGTGGGTGAGGGTTCGTCTCCTAATGTTGGCATTCTTTTTTGAGTTGCTCTTATTTTGTTTAAAAATCGTTTAGATTTGAGTTTACATCTTTTAAAAATTTTCAAAAAATTTTTTAAAAATTTTTGAAAATTTTTTTAGGTATTTAGGGACCGTTTTTAATATTTAATAATTATTTTATCATTTTTTAAAGTTGCAAGCAACACTTCAAAGAGACACACCTGAACGCGAATCGCCTGAACGAGATGAAGTTGATGTTATGCTTGATGAATTGGTTTTTTATTTTTTAAAAATTGAAAAAGAATTTTTAATTTAAAGGAACAAACTTTGGATGCTGCTGCTTCTATAAGTCGAAGAGAATTAACTTATGTGCCTGAATTGACCGAATATTTGAAATATGTAAAGTAAGGTTTTTAATTAATTTTTTGAAACAAGGCGTCATTAAAAAGCAAAAAAATGAGTACACCTTGATGTACCACGAGCCCAATGTACCGCCGAGCTATAACTTTGTTCAAAATTGTCGAATCCGTGGCGCCCTGGTATTGTTCGATGCGTCTCAACCAGCTGAATCGACCATACCAGGGCGCCACGGATTCGACAATTTTGGACAAAGTTATAGCTCGGCGGTACATTGGGCTCGCGGTACACTTGCCTGCTCCCAAAAAAACTTTTTATTAAATTTTGTGGACATACGTTTATAATTTTTTCTGTCCGCATATGTTATTTTTCTTCAAAGTCCGCAAGTTCTGTCCGCAATTTTTTTTATAAAATCATTTCTTTTTTTATATTTTAGACCAAAAAAGCTCGGTTTCAACAATTTCAAACGTGCCTATTTTACGTTCCGTGACCTCTATTTAAGTTACTACAATTCTGCACAGGATGCTAATGGTTCTGTTAAAGTTAAAAATTCAAAAATTTCTTTTTTAGGCCCTCCCCTTGGTCATTATTACATGAAAGGATGTGAAGTAACTCAAGAATTGAGCGTCACTCAAGGCAAATTCCATATAAAATTACAATTGCCAAGTGCTGAAGGGATGACGGAAATGATTTTGAAATGTGACACGGTTTGAGATTTATAAAATTTGTCCGCAAGTTTAGTCAGCAAATTTATATTTTTTGTAGGATGCTTAAGTTTTTTCTGGGATTCCTATATTACTTTTAATATTTTTATTTGATTTTTAAAAATCTATTCGTAAAAAATAAAGAACTTAAAAAATATTTAGAGTCACAGATTGAATTTGCGGACTTTTTTTTTGTTCGAACTAGGACTGTTGACGAATTGCTAGTAACCGGTACTCTCGTTTTTCAATTCCGGTTAATTCACCAAAAACACCCCTTTTCGGCTCTTGTTTTGTTCGACCGTTCGCTACCAACCTTCGTTCAAACCCTTAAACTAAAAGAATTTTTTAAACTTATTATTTTCCAGGAACAACAATTTTCCAAATGGATGGTATTTTGCCTTTAAAAATAATTTTTAAAAAATTTAAAATTAAAAAGGCTGCTTGTCGTCTCGCTTCCCGTGGTAAAACAATGGCCGATTCTTCGTATAATTCTGAAATGGAATCAATCAAAAAAGTTTTGCAGATGCAAGCTGGAAGTAAAGTTTTAAATTTTTTGAAAGGAAAAATTTTCAAAAAAAATTTTTTAAGGAGCCAAACAACAAAATGGAAGTTCTGTTGATAAAAGAAAAGTTAGACAGCCAGTTCAATTACCTCCAGATTTTAATACAGAAGAATATGCCTCTCAACGTTATGTTCGTCGAACCGGAAACAGAAATGTTTGTTTTTTGGTTTTTTTTTTAAATTTTGACTAAGAAAAAATTAGCGAGCTTATTATTAGCTCTCTAATTTTTATTTTTATTTTTTAAAAATTTTTGTGAGAATTATTTTTTATTTAAAGTTGCAACATCGAATTTCCGATGCCCATTCAAATGTCAAAACCCTCAGTTGCTCTGAAGCAAAATTGCAATATATTAGAAATTGGGAAGCTTTACCAGAGCATGGATTGCATTATTTTATTGTTAAGTTTAGGTTTGTTTTTAATTTATTTTTAAATTAAAATTTATTTTTTTGATTTTTGGACTGTGTCTTTCAAAAAAATTTTTTTTTGAATTCTAATTTTTCCGAAAATAAATTCCCTACCCAAAACGTCCCCATACCCAAGTAAAATTTTTTTATTTTTGCTTTGGTCTTCGTTTTTAATTTTGGGAGATATTTTTTTAAAAAATAGATTTGCGGACAAAAATTTGCGGACACGGTCCAAAATAATTAAAAAAATTTTTTAAATTAATTTTTATTTTTTTTTAATCTTAAAAATATTAATTTTATTTTTTAAAGGAACGGAAAGAATAATAAATCAGAATTAATTGCTGTAGCACACAATAGAATAATGAAAATAAATAGTGACAGTGGGGAAGCTACAAAGACTTGGAGGTTTTTTAAATTAAAAAAATTTTCTCTAACCGATTTGACCACTTATTATATCAATCGAAAGCTCTAAATGTGAGGATTATTTTAGCTGATTTAATTTCAGCTGATTAAAGGTTGATTTAATCTGAGTTTTACTAAAAGTTGTATTTGGGTAAGTGCGTGGAATCGTGATTTTTGATCGTTTTTCGGCTATAACTTTGGATATGATGATCTAATTAAAAGAATCCTGTTAGATAAAATAATCTCCAAATTAAGAGCTTTCGATTGGTATTATATGTACTTAAATCGGTTAAGAACCAAAAAAGTTGTGGGGAAAAATATGGCCTCAAATCGGAAACGTCTTCCTACCCTATTAATTAATTTATTATTTTCTTTTCCCTTATATTAATTTTTTAAATAATTCCTTCACGTTCACTTGTGGTATAATGGTTAGTGTTCTAGGTTTCATTAATATCTAGGTACTGGGTTCGAATCATTTAAGTGGTTAATTATTTTTTAATTATTTTATTTTTATCAAAAATATTTTTTAGATTTGCTGGAATGAAAAAATGGCACGTTAACTGGGAAATTCGTCATATAAAAGTACAATTTGATACGGAAGATATTGAATTTAAACCGTTAAGTGCTGATTGCAAGGTAAAAAATTTAATTTAAGGAAAAAGATCTTTTTAAATTAAATCTAAAAATAGTCTAGACTTGTTTTTATAAGTTTGTAAAAAATTAAGGGATTTTTATTAATAAAAAATAAGATTTTATTTTTTAAATTTTCTGAGGATGGCTCTCCAAATTTTAAACCATTATTCCTACATATATTCATTTCTGATTTGCTTTATACCATTTTTAAATAAATTACTTTGGGATCACCAATGGTATAATGGTTAGCGTTCTCTCCTACAGTACTTTTAGGTACATGGTTCGAATCCTTTTGGGTTAATTCTTTAATTTTAAATTTTTTCCGTTTATTTTTACCAAATAAAAATTTTTTTATGGATTTTTAAATTAAAATAAATTTTTTTGAATTTTTTAAAACAATTTTTTTCAAATTAAAACCTGTCTAGACTATTTTTTAAAATTAATTTCAAAAAACCTCCTTTTTTTATCCTTCAATTAACTTTAAAAAATTTTTCTAGGTAGTACATGAATTTATTGGAGGATATATATTTATGTCATTACGAAGCAAAGATCAAAACCAAACTTTGGATGAAGAAGGATTTCATAAATTAACTGGTGGATGGGGATAAATAAATTAGAGAGAGAGGAGGTATTTTAAAAAATAACTAGTCAGCAATAATTTAGCAGCCATTTTTAATTAATTAATTGCCTTTATATTTTTAATTGGAGGGATTTTTAGGATTCATTAATTTTTTAAAGAAATCTCCAATTAATTTTAATATTTTTTTAAAGTTTTTCAATTCAATAATTCTGTACTTATTATAATTTGCCTTTCTTTTATTCTTAAGCAATATTGTTCTGATAAATTTTAATTTGTTTTCTAGTACACTAGAGTCTGAAGATGAGGATTAATTTGTAGTTTAAAAAAACGGGAAATTTGTCATAATATTTATTTTTAAAAATAGATGACATTTTGTCCTACTATTAATTCAAAAAATTTTTAATTTCCAAAAAATCAATAAATCGATATCAATCGATAAAATCGATAAATTATTTTTTTAAATTTTAATTTTTCCAAAAAATCGATAAAAAATCAATAAATCGATATCAATCGATAAAATCGATAATTAATTTTTTTTAAATTTTAATTTTTCAAAAAATCGATAAAAAATCAATAAATCGATATCAATCGATAAAATCGATAATTAATTTTTTAAAAATTTTAATTTTTCAAAAAATCGATAAAAAAATCAATAAATCGATATCAATCGATAATTTATTTTTTAAAAATTTATTTTTCCAAAAAATCGGTAAAAAATCAATAAATCGATATCAATCGATATATTGATTTTTAAAAATCCAAAATTTCAAAACGTCAAGTTATTTAAAATTTATCATTTTATAGGAAATTATTTTTGTTTAAATACAAAATATACAAATATAAATACAATAAAAATTTTGCACAAATTAAGATCTTTATTTAAAACAAATTATATTTAGCTAGGAAAAAATACTTTAATATTTTTAAAAAAATCATAGAAAATTGTGTATGTTAATAAAAAAAATGACAGATTTACTAGAGTAAAAAATATTACCCCCTGTGCTTATATTTTTTATTATAAATTGAAGAGAAGTCTGTATTTATGTTTTATTTGAAAAGAAAATGAGTAAAGTTAGGGGGTCCTGGGTTCGAACCCGTTCGAGGGCCGGAATTTTTTAAAAGGTTCAAACTTGCTTAAAAAGAATTTTAGTGCGCTTTTAGATACCAGGGAAATTTATATTTACAATTGAATGTCATGAAATTGAAAAATCTGAAATTTAGGGGGTCGTGGGTTCGAACCCGTTCGAGAGCCGGAATTTTTTAAAAGTTCCAAATTTGCTCAAAAAGAAGTTTAGTGCGCTTTTAAACACCAGGGAAATTTATATTTACGTTTTAGTGTCAAGAAATTGAAGGAATCTGAAATTTGGGGGGTCGTGGGTTCGAACCCGTTCGAGGGACAGAATTTTTAAAAAGACCAAACTATATGAATTTTATTTAAAAAATTCTTCGAACCAAAATAATAACTTCTCTGCTTAAAAATTAAAACCTTCAAAACCCAGTCATTAGTCTGTTGGCTGCGAAGATATATTCAAAAATACCTTCTTTAGGACAACATCTATACGAGTCGAAGGAGCATTTCCTAGCCTCTTTCTATTAAAAATGAAAATAAATTTTTCTAAAAATACAAAAAAAAGTACCCATAATATTGCAACATAAATTGTTTTGCATGTTCGTGCTTCTCAAAAATTATGTGACAATCATCTCCACCTACTCGCCAAATTTTCTTAAAAAAATTTTTGGTTTTTCAATTTTTTAAAATTTAAAAAATTAATTAAACTTGTTTAATAAATTTTTTGGACATTTTAAAATAATTTTCTAAACTTTCCCACCCAAAATCGGCAAAATAGACAAAAATTGTTTCTTTGGTTAAGTGGACATTTTACATGTTTCACGTTAAAAAATAATTAAAAAGGGGGTGCGGGTTCGAACCCGTTCCAGAGAAAATGATTTATTTAGCTCCAAAAACAAATTTTTCTCAAAATTTAAAAAATTCTAATTGAAAAATAAATTAAAAATTTTTTTAAAAACCTTAGTCTTTCCAATAGTCGCCGCCAATGCCCCAATTTTCTTTTCCACACTTGTAATTCCTCGCAAATTTGTACAAACAACAGCCAAATAAGGTCTCAATTTATTTATTTCTTCCTTTTCTTTTATTTGTTCACTTGTTTTACTAGTTTTATTAGTTGTTGATTTTCTTGTCGAATTACTTGTTAAATGCCTTTTTTGTTGTTGTTGTCTAGATTCTTCTTGTTGTTGTTTTAAGTCAGATTCATTGGCACCTGGTTTTTAAAAGATTAGTTAAATTGTAGTCAAATCTCATTTATATTTACACGCACTACTAGATATCAAAGGAGTAACCGGAGGAGGGGGGTCAGGGGAAATAAAGAGATCGGAAAACGGGAAATAGGAGTCGGTCAGGGGTCGGGAAACGGGAGTTGGATCGGGAAATGACAATGGGAGTCGGGAGACCAAAAACTCGGGAAAATTCCCTGATTAGGGAGTCGGGATACCCAAGCATCACTACCAATACGTACCCCAAAAAACCAATTACAACAAAAAGATTTCCTGTAGAGAAAATCAAAAACTCAAATCAGAACCCCAAACCTCCAAAAAATTTAAAAATTTTTAAAAATTAAAAAATCCCTTTAAACAAACCTTCCATTTTTGAATTTTTTCTATTCAAAATTTCCATTCCTTTAATTGCAGCTTCCTTTTCTTTACGTTTTTGTGTCTTTTTTCGCAATATTTCATCCCTCAAGCGTTGCTGTTCTTCAACTTTTTTTAAATAATCTTCATCCAAACCAATAGCACGAGCACATTCAATTGCTTGATTATGTGCTATTTCCTTTAGAAAAAATTTTTAAAATTTAAAAAAAAATTTTCTTAAAAAACCTCATCATCTTCTCGAGCATCCTTATAATATCGTCTACTTCTCCTCTGTCCATTATCAATACTTTTACGTCTACGAGAATGATAAACTTCCCCTTCAGCTGGTTCTAAACGTCGACGTTTTGAATAATCTTGAAAAGAAAAATTAAAATAAAAAACTTTTTTGGTCAATTAGTCCATTATTGTCACTCAAAAATTATTTTTGAAATTTTAAGTACCAAAAACTTTCTAATTAAAAATTAAAAAAATTTTTTCAAGGAAAGAAAAATAAAAGGACCCAAAGGGAATCGAACCCTCAACACTCCCACAACGAACCAAGAACACTAACCATTACACCAACGGTCAACTTACCTACAATTAAATTAAACATAGTTAAATATCAATAAAATCTCTAATATTGTTTACCAGAAACCCATCCACCTAAAAGACATCCCAAAAAAATTTAAAAATCAAAATAAAAAACAACTCCAAAAATAAAAAAAACAAACCATTATTCCCGCTATCGTCAGTAACAGAACAGCTTCTATTCCTCGAACTTACAGAAGATGCACTGCTGCAACTATTACGTCGTCTACTTGTACCGCTGCTGCTTGAACGACTTCGACTTTGTTTTAAATGAGGAATATAGTGACGAGGGCGAATATCTAAAAAATATTTTTTCAAAATTTTTTTAAATTTAAAAGAAACCTGATGTCACATTTTTTCTAACAAATTCATCAACCATAGCATTCCAACTATTTGTTGTTTGCAAAACTGAACGATTTATGTAAATATTATTTCCAGTTGTAGGTGGTAGAAATGAAGTTGCTGTTGAAGAAGTCGAAACTGCTGTTAAATGAGGATTTGTAGGCAAAAAAGGAGGTAAAGCAAGAGTTTGTGGACCTGAAAAATATTTGGGGAATTAAAAAGGTTGTTACAATCGTGACTAAAAAAAAATCCGCAATATTTGTCCGCAAATATCACTGCGGGAACAACAAATCAGAATATGGCTTTTGGAAAAATAAGCATAACAGGAACACCCTCAACTAACATGAGCAAAATTCAGATGCCCATACCTCAATCTAACAGTACTAAACTCGCACTCGTGGTGAAGTACGACACTTCTTAATGAACTATATCAAACCATACAGGCTAGAGATTGGTCAGTTAACACAAAACTCAAAGTCCATACTTGATCAACTCAAAACTGTCTTGACCCTTTTTGATTAACCCGATATAATCCTAGCTGAACTAACCTCACCTTTTGCAAGATTTACAAATAAAAGAGAACAAATAAAAAAACAAACCTTGTACATTAGGAACATGCAAATTTTGATTGTTTATAGGCAAAGTTCCTCCACCCAATTGAACCGTACTTGCTCCAATTCGAGATGTCTAAAAAACAATTTTTATACAAATTAAAAATTAACACAAAAAATACCAAATTATTGGCTTTATTCCACGACAGTTGAGGAAACACATTGCTATTAACAATTGTTGGCGGGGCAAATTTTTTATAGAAAGTTTTGCTTCTCTTATAAAAATTTTTGTGGTTGTTAAATTTTGGATTTACATAATATTTGCCCACAAAATTTTGTTGTTGTTGAAGGGATGGACGTGGAATATTTGAAGTTATTGGTGGTGGAATTGATGATAAAATTATTGGAACTGAAGAGACGCCTGGAGGTGGGGGGTTATCAAGAGAGTAAGAAAATGAAGCCGTTGAAATGCTAAAAGGTTCTGTCCCTGGAGGGAAGGTAGAAAAAGATTGATGATTTTGAGAAGTCATAGTTGAAGACTTAAAAAAAAGATATTAAAATAGGGTTGTTCACTGCCTGTCATTATCGGTACCCTTGGTCTTCGGTTACGACAGTTTGCAATCCTCGTTTGTGTGTTTCTAATCCCGGTTTCCAATTATAGGTACGATTTTCGCACTAAAGGTCTTCGACCACGCTTAATCCAACAAAACCACAGGTCATTTGATTCGGTTCAGGTTAATCAATCGTGCATTATAGTGATCGAAATTTTTGAAAAACCTGGACCTGTTACTGGGTTTAATTTATTGACATGGGCCAGATCATAAGCCTGTAGGCCAGGAAAAACACAGGAAGGTCACCTAGGCATGGGGTACAGGAAAAACCCAAGCCTTGGTCCAGACCCAGCTAAATCTCTAGTAAACCCCAATCTAAAAAAAATAAAAATTGTTGAGTAAACCTCTTTCTGTTGTTGAACAGCCTTCGTAGTCGGAGCCAAAATCTCTTGATTATCATCATTTTTTGAAGTACTAGAAGCTTCTTCAGCTTGTAAAGCGTCAACTACAATTGCTTTTTGAAGCTCTTTACATTTCTTTCTTGCAATCTCCAAATCATCCAATTCATCATAATCTAGTTGTTCGTTCTCTTCTTCCATTAAATTTTACTTTAGATTACTAAAATAAAAGGATTAAAGAAGAAAAAAACAAAAAAAAAACAGGAAAAAACAACCGAAGAAATACGAAAAAAAAACAAAAAAATTTCTCTGCAACCCTATCCTTTGTTGTCTCTCTCAATTTAGTGTACTATTTCCTTAATTTTTACTCTGCTCCCAAAGAAAATAAAAAGACATACACAAAATTAAACAGAATGCCAAAATAATTAATTTCCCTTAAATTTTAAAAAGGAAAGAAAAAGGCATGTTAAATTCTTGGCCACAACTTTGTTAATTCTTAACCGATTAGAATAATTTTTATATCAATCGAAAGCTCTAAATGTGAGGATTATTTTAGCTAACAGGATTGATCTGATCGGAGCATTTCACGGAAAGTTACAGCCTGATAAAGAACGAAAGTCGTGATGTGCGCTTATGTGGGATAACTCGTTTTTATGATTGGCTGACCAAATCAGACCCTTAAAAGAAATAATAATACGCACATAAAAGACGCACATACACGACAAGAATCTCTTCAGTCTACAAAAAAAATCAAGTACACAATATTTAAAAAGTAATCAGGCAAATAACCCAAAACAAAAATTATAAAAATAATTAAAGCGCCTTTTACATTTATAATCAATTAAATTTTTAAATTAAAGTGAATACAATTAAAAGAATGCCCACATTAAAGTCCAAAAAAGGCAGCAAAATTATCAATTAAAAAAATTTTTTATATCAAAAAATGTGTTCCTTTTTGTACTCTCAAACCTTCCCTTTTCTTCCTTTAAATTTTTTCATACTTTCGAACAGCTTCAACATTTCCACTCTTACAAGTAATCACCAATTTTCCATCAGCATCAATATAACGCTGAAAAATAAGAAATTGAATCCCCTTAAGAAAATTATTTAAAAATTTAAAACCTCAAAATGGCTTTCCTTGTCATCATCTTTAATCTTCTTCTGTTCTTCAATAAGTTTTCCGTCAACAAAAGTGAAGGTGCACTTAAATAGAAATTGTTAAACGATTAAAAAAATTTTTTCTAGACGTTAGAATAATTAAAAACGCGAGGAAAGGCAATTAAAAGTAATTAGACGTCAGACGGCATCGAACCCCTGACCCATCAAACCACAAGTTGGGAACACTAACCATTCTGCCACGGACGACTACAACACAAAATAAAAAAATATGCTCTAAGTAAAAGTCAGAAATATAAAAAAATACTCCTACAGCCCAGAATTAACCCCCAGCCTACCCAACGTCCAGAGAAAATTTAAAAAATTATTTCAAGAAAAAATTAAAAAAAAAACCTTCAATTTACGCCCATCAGCAGTTGCCTGCTCCTTTTCTTCACCCAACAAAAATTCACACACCCACGTGGTAAAAGTTGAAGTTGACGTCATCTTCCACTTGTCTCCATCAACCACAAATTCCAATTCCGCTAAACTCAAAAAAAAATTTTTTTATTTTAATCAAAAAAATAAACGTTTGATAGCCTTAGCAGCAGTACGAGTCAATAAGCCAACTCCAACTTGCTTCAAATATTCGTCAAAGTTGGTAGAATCACAAAGTTTCCACTTTCCAACAAATTTATAGGCCATTTTCGATTTTTAAAAATTTTTTTAAAATTTTCAGAAATTTTCTAAAAACAAAAAATTAAAAAAAAATAAAAATACAGTCAATTTACTGTTCAAAAATATTATTAAAAATAACAAGAGAAAGAATACTCTCCCTTTCGGAACACACCCAATTAGGCGCCGACCATAACGGCGCAGAGCCATAACTTGCTAGAAAATTTCTAGCCCTTATCAATTTTTGGTACCAATCTCTTCAGCTCGATGAGAGGAATCGTTTAATACTAAATTTGGAAAGATTCGGAAATTATGAAGCAAGTTATGGTTCTGCGCCGTTATGGCCGCGCGCCTAAAAAGGCAGTACTCTCCTCTTCCCTTTCCCTTTCAATTATTTGTAAACAAACACACGGGGAGAGGAAAATGACTAAACAACAAATTATATACTGGACTGATGAAATATAGAGAGTTGAGGAAAAAAAAGTAAAAAATATATCAACTTTTATATAGATAAAAGTAATCGAAGGGGAAAGCACGCCTCTGTAAAAAAAAGATCATAATGAATAAAGAGAGAGAGATAAGCATTTGAAAAAAAAAATAATTTTTTTTGTTATCATTGAATGATAAATGAAAGTAAATAAATAAGAGAACACACATTCATTCATTTAAAAAAATTGAAGAGTGCAAAAAAATAAAGAGAGAGATTGATTAATCAAAAGTTTGAACATTTTTTCTAATTTTTAAAATGAATTTTAGAAGAGATTAACTAATTAAAATAAGGGAACACAGAGCATGTAAAATGGAATTCTCTTTTGCAGAAAAAAACATTCTTTTTTTAATTCAGTAACGACGGCAACTAAAAAAAACATTAAAACGCAACAAAACACACGCCCAAATACATAAAAGAAAGAAAAAAAACAAATCTAAAAATAATCTTTGAAAACATAGAAAGTAAATAATCTTTGCTCAAACAAAAACAAAAAATAAAATTTTCTTTTGTTTTTCAAAAAAACGCCAATTCTAAACATAATGCCAGACTCAAAATCTTTTACAAGGGTAGGGGATCATTGAGTCCCGCCGGTTGAGTCCCGGGGCCATATTTTGGGCCATAACTTTTTGGAATTTCAACCAATTCAAATAAATCTTTTATCATCTGAAAGCCCTGGATAAGGGGATTATTTTCGTCAACTAGATTGATTTGATCAGACTAGTGCGCGCAATCGTGATTTTTGATCTTTATCAAACTGTAACTTTTTGTTTGTTGATCTGATTAGATCACTCCTGCTAGATAAAATAATCCTTGTATCAAGAGCTTTTGATTGATATATTAAGTATCTAAATTAATTAAGAATTGAAAAAGTTATGGCCCAAAATATGGCTCAGGGACTCAACCGGCGGGACTCAATGATCCTGTTCCGCTTTTACAACGAAAATTAAAAAATAAATTAGGACACTTGAGTCTGAGGCAAAAATTTAAAATTCCCAATTAACGTTCTGCCCCCTCCCCTCCAAAAAATTAAAAATTTTTTAAAAATTTGTTTGTTTTTCTTAAACTTAAGCTGATTATGAGGTCATTAAAATTGGCTTGAATCAAGGCCAAAAAAATTTTTTCCCTGGAACAGAAAATAATCCTATGGGGCTTTTAAAGATTCCCGCCAAAGTTTTAAAAAATTTATTTAAATAAAAATTATATTAGGTATTATAAAAAATTTTTTTCTGTCACATATAAAATTATTTTTAAAAAATAATAAAAATAATTACTACATAAAATTAAAAAATTTCAAAACCTAATTTTATATAAAATAAATTTTTTTAGAAATTATATTTAATTTACAAAAGAAATTTTTGTTTTTTCATTTTTTAATTTTTAAGGATTTGGTGCAGCTGCTGCTTGGCCTGCTGCACCCCCACCAGCCCCACCACCACCACCACCAACATCATTACCTGTTTCACTCTCTGTAGGTTGTGCAGAATCATAGACTGTGTCTATAAAAAATGATTTGAAATTTTCTTAAAGAATTTCTAGACTCAGGCAACTAAAAAATTATGGAGGGGAGGGGAGGGTGGGGATCCTAACAATTCTCCCGTCTACTTTCATCGTTGTGACGGCCCCGTCTTATTCCCCTCCTGAATGTCCTCTAGCCTCACAAGTATCGCTTGTGCCCGCTAACATAATCCATCACCAATATACTCCTATAAGACTCCCATCGTCGCGACGG
This sequence comes from Meloidogyne enterolobii, assembly GCA_963681835.1. Lineage (NCBI taxonomy): Eukaryota > Metazoa > Nematoda > Chromadorea > Rhabditida > Meloidogynidae > Meloidogyne > Meloidogyne enterolobii. Next base: position 4,009,555 of record CAVMJV010000004.1, on the reverse strand, counting down.
CCCCGTTTTATCTGGCCTTACAATTATCGCCTGGCCCCTAGCCTCGTTCACTCGTTCATCACCAATACATTTTCCTATAAGGAACCGCAATTCAATCAAAGCTGGAATCGCTTGGAAAATCTATAGGACCCTCTAGAACCGCTCTAAACCTCTCGACGTTCGCGAAAGTCAAAAAGTTGGAACCGAAGAACCTTTCGAATTTTTTGGAACCTAGAAATCACTGGCCTATCCATTAAAACACTCTCTTCCCCACTCCTAAAAAATGAAACAAAAAATATAATTAAATACCATTATCCTTCATCTCATTCTGTAGACAACAAGTTTGTTGTTCCAATGTTCCAGCACCACAATCACAGAAGAATCTTTAAAAAAAATTTTTTTTTTTAATTCTTTAAAAATATTTCCAAAAAAAACCTGTCATGTCTAACAAATTCTACTTGATGACCACGATGACATACATTTATACAACTTACACAAATTGCATTTCTTTCTGTTGTGTTACATGTTATACATCTTTAAATATGTAAAAAAATTATTTACAAATTTCCAAGAAAATTTGTAAAGAGGTAGGCACCTCTATGAATCTCAGCTCACATCTACTCCCATCTGTTGTCGTCGTGGTAGTCCCGTTCTACACCCCCTGAATGTCCTTTGGCCTCTCATATACAGCCGACATTCTGACAATGTCCTTTGGCATTCTATGTTCTAAACTCCGCGCTTGGTCTCCTGGGTGCTGCAAGCCCCTAAGTCTCATTTCACACTTCAATGAATGTCATTTGGCCTCCATATCCCGCTGGCTTTCTAACACTGTCCTTTGGCATCCCATGACTGTTCTAAACTCCCCGCTTGGTCTCCTAAGAACTCCAAAGATTTCTTTGGTCTCCTAACTGTCCTTCACTCCAACTTAACTATCCTTTGGTCTTTTTAAAGCTGGCTTATCTCCATTTCCTCACAGGTCCCGGGTCGGAAGAATACGACTTAATCCCCTTCATCAGGAGTTCACTGTCACAACTCCCTTCAATAAATCCTACAACTCCAGCTCTATAAAGGAAAGGCACCTCTAGGGATCCGGCAAATATTCTACCTACTCCTCTTATTGTGTTGATCACTAAACTTCTCTTACCGTCCCTATGGCTTCCCAAACTCCAATAAAAATTAAAAAAAATTTTTTTTTAAAAAACCTGTAAAAATCATGCATTGGAAAAGATGTACAAGAACTTATTCTAAACAAACAAAATCCTTTATTTATCGCTCTTTCAACAGCATTATAATTATCATAAACACGATTATCACGAAGAATTGGACGTACATCAGTTGCCAAACAAAGACCTTATAAATTTAAAAAAAATTTAAAAGAAAAAATAAAAATTTCAAAAATAAACCTCCAAAACGATTATTATAAAGCAAATTATATTCTAATGTTGCACTTGCTCCTAGAAAAAAAAATATTTTTTAAATAGCCATGGATTAGCTATTGATTCCTTTTTGGATTTTTCCATGTTTTCCAGTCTAAAACTTGGAAAAATGAAAACTCACATCAGATTTTATCAAAATACCCGGAATCCCCTTGTCCTATCAGAATCCCCTAGATTTATCCAAAATGGCTGGAAACCCCTTGTTCTTGACCCGGCGTCGAATTCGAGTAATAACTCCAGTCTTCAGAATTTTGAAGCTAACTAAGACACCTAACGTCACACATCTTCCCCCAAACTTCCTCTTCCAAACAATCCCAATTAAATTTTAAATTTAAAATAACCATTAGTAATTTCAATCCCAGCAGCTCTTCCTTCAAAAATTCTATTTCTTCTTAACACAGGATTTGATTCTGTTGAGATTAACACACCAGATTGTGCATTTCTATAAATATCATTGTCTTCCAAAAGGCCTCTCCCTCTATTAAAAATACAGACACCTCCATCTCTCCCATCATAAATCTTTAAGGAAAATTTTTCCTTTAAAAAACTTCAAAAAAAAAACCTTATTTCTCCTAAGTGTTGGATTACTATCTGTTTTGATCCATACACCCGCCATTGCATTATCGAATATTTCATTATCCTAAAATTAAAAAAAATTTTCTAGACATAATCCAAATCCTATGGCTAGGGTTGGGGGCCCGATCCGAAAGATCGTTTCGGGTATTGAATTTTGGCCCGAAAAAGACTCTGTCGGGCCGGCCTGATAAAAATGGGCCCGAAAAAAATAACTCGAAAGTCGGTCCGACTTGAAAACCCCAACCCTATATGGCCCAAAAAACGCAAATTAATAATTTTGCGGACATCCGCAACTTTTATGCGGACAATCCGCAAATTTTTTGCGGACAAAATTTTTATAAAAATTTTTCCGATTTTTCCCTTTCGCAAACTCTTCATATTAAACCCCACCAAAACCAATTAAAAAAATTTTCATTTTCTCTACCTCAAGAACACCATTTCCATTATTATAAACAAGCACACCACCATTTTGACCACCCCAAATTTTATTTCGAGTAATTTTTGGGTTTGAACCGGTTCTAAAAAAATTTTTTTCAAATAACAAAAAATCTCTCATTTAAAAATAACCTAATTTGTACTCCAGAATATAAATGATTAAAAATATCATTTTCTTCCAAAAGGCCGTGACCGTTGTCGTAAAAGTAGACGCCAACCTACGAAAAATTTTTCATCAATTTTTTAAAACTTTAAAACAATTATAAACCTGCTTTCCTGAATGAATTCTATTCTTTCTCAAAATTGGAGACGAGCCTACAAAATTAAAAAATTAAATTAGGACCAAATGTCTCATTGGAAAAAATTTTTGCGGATTATCCGCAAATCTTTTGCGGACAAAAAATTTTCTTAATTTTCTAGAAACCTGTTGTAACCCAAATTCCTGCCAATGTATTTCCATAAATTTCATTTTCTTCAATTAACCCCTTCCCTTTTTCATGCACATAAATTCCACCATGCAGACCATCATGTATTTTATTTAAGCGAACTATTGGGTCAGAACTTGTACGTATTTGAATTCCAGCCAAAGCATTTCCATAAATATTGTTTTGTTCGATTAATCCTCTTCCCTATGAAAAAAAATTTTTTTTAATTTTATTTATAGAAAAAAAATTTGCGGATTATCCGCAAATTTTTTGCGGATCTCATTGATTTTTCAAAAAAAATTTTCTATTATACGCCCACTCTCCAATAGAAGCCCCCATATAAGCAGAGTCAAAGAGGCATATTGGAAAATAGAAACCCCCTCTCTAATAGAAGCCCAAAATCTAACATAAGCCCAGTCAGAGACATATTGGGGACTTTTATCATTTAGGTCTTATATACCAATAATCTTTTCTTAAAATAATTTTTTCGAATAAAATTTAAAATTACCGAATTGAAATTATAAATTGAACTAGGTTGCTAATTTATTTTAATTATTTTATTCAACTTATAAAATTTATGGAAAATAAATAAAAATTAAATATAATTTTAAAAAATAAATTTTATTGGGTGAATAAAATAATTAAAATAAATTAGCAACCTAGTTCAATTTATAATTTCAATTCGGTAATTTTGAATTTTATTCGAAAAAATTATTTTAATTAAATAATAATATAAAAATAGGTGCCCCCTTTTTACTTTCCTATTTCTATGCCAATTTCGCTGAACTTTGCGGACCAGAAATTAGAGAATCAGAAACTTGCGGATCAGAAACATGGGCAAATTTAGAATCCGCAACTTTCGTTCTACAAGATTCTGGTCCCTATTTTATTTATTTAATCAGAGCAATCACAGGCTTTCAGCCATTCAAAAAAAAATTTTTTCCAAATTTGGGATCAAATGTCTCATCAATTTTCCAAAAAAAATTTTCAAAAAAAATTTTCAAAAAAACTCACTTCACCAAAAATATAAACACCTCCTTGTTGTCCATTAAATATTTCATTTTTACGAATTGTTGGTTCAGATTGTGAAGTTATCCAAATTCCAGCAAATTCTTTTTTTAATTTGAAAAATTAATTTTTAAAAAACTTTTAAATTACCATTTGAATAAATTCGATTTTCCATAAATTGTCCACGTCCTTTTTCATGAACATAAATTCCACCGGTCTTTAAAAAAAGATTTTTTAGTTGAAATTACAATATTAAAGGTACAAGATTTTTAAGCATACGAAATTTTGAAAAAAATGAAATGTTGACATGACGTCAGAAAAGAGAAAATTTTCAAAAGAATGATCCCATAAAGAACCCCAAAAAATTATGAAAAAATTTCGAAAAAATTTCTTTCAATCTTTTTTGTCAATTTTTGAGAAAGTAAAAAGTTGACATTTCGACATTTTCAAAAATTTTCACAAAAATGATTCCAAAAGAACCCCAGAAAATTAAAGACAAAGGAATTTTCTGTGTTTTTTTGCCTATTTTTGAGAAAATAAAAAGTTGACATTTCGACATCTTTACAAAAAAATTTTTCCAGAAATTTTTTAAATTTTCCCAAAAATAAAGTTCATTTTTATTTAACTCTAGACAGTTTAGAAATTTTTGAATTTTTAATACAAAAAATTTCCCAAAAAAAATAAATTCTTTAACCTGTCCATTATGAATATCACATCTTATAACAGTTGGATTCGCATGATTTTTCACCTCAATTCCAGAGATCCTATTTGAATGAATATCACATTTTTCAAAAAATCCATGCCCATTTTCAAAAGTAAAAATGCCTCAAAATAAATAATTAAAAAAAAATTCAAAACCCCACAAAAACTAACCAACATCACGTCCATGATGAATATGACAACGACGGAAGAAGGGATTAGCCTGATTTTTGACCCAAACTCCAGCTAAATTGTTTCGAGCAATCTCGCAATCCTCAAATCTTCCCAGTGCATTATCACTAATAAATATTCCAACATTTTCACAGTCTGAGACAATGCAATGCTAGAAAAAAAATTTAAAAAGTTTACAAAATAGAATTAAAAATATACTCGAATTTTTGGATTAGCTCCAGCTTTTTTTACACACAAAGCTGCACCAACAAAACTATTTGAATGAATAATGACATGGTCAATAACAACATCTGTTTCATCAACTATCTGTTAAAAAATGAATTTTATTTTAAATATAAGACTAGATAAAAAAATCTTTTTATTAGGTTTTTAGCAAGAGCGTAGCAAGGGCATCGATTTTAGTGGGCTCCCCATTTCGGGGGAGGGGGGCTTTAACCACAGAAGTCCCCTGGCTACGCCCTTGGTTTTTAGTTATCTCAGGATTAGGATTGAACCGAATATTTCCTTCGGTCCAGTTCTTCAGTTCGTTTCAGATATCCAAAGATTTCAGTAGAAAGGACAACCCTACTATTGGATATACAAAATTAATAAAAAAATTTTTTCTGATTCTAAAACGCCTACGAAAGACGATAATTTTAGAAGATATTTTCTTCGGAAAGTTTAAAAAATCCAGCAACACCCTTCTTCCACCCAAGACATTGCCCGTTTCCCCTAAGAAAAAATTAAAAAAAAACCTGTAAAGCATAATGATTGACGTGAAGTTGAGAAGTTGTAGCCTTGTCTGGATTAAAAACAGTAGTGCAATAACCGAGATATGAACCCAATGAGCCGTTGACAAAAGAGACCTTTTCAAAAAAAATTTTTTTTTCAATGTTAGAAAATTTTTTGAACCAAAAAATTTTTTGGAAATTTTCAAAATTTTACATAAAAATTTTTTTTTCGAGGCTAGAAAAATTTTGAAAAATTTCAAAATTTTTTTTCAAAAATTTCAAACTTTTTTTCAAAGCTCAAAAAAAAACTCACAACAGTATCCCTCTGATTTTCAATTATAACAGAATTCATAATATTTAATTCAGTTCCACTACTAGCTCCAATTATTTGTATTGATGTTCCTCCAATAATTATAGGTGTTTCTGGTGTATGCCTCCCCGTATGCAAAAATATTAATTTTGGAAGATTTGGACGAGCTTCAACAAATTTTAGAGCTGTTTCAATACATTCAAAATGAGAAATGCTACGACCAGGTTGGCTGTAAATTTCACTTTGGCCTGGACGGACGTGAACTCCATGCCTCTTAAAAATAAAAAAAAAAATTTTTTCGAAAAAAAAAGTTAGAAGAAATTTTTTAAAGGAAATTTTAAAGAAAATTATAAGAATTCAAAGGTTCTTAAAATTAAATTGAAAAAAAAAGTCCAAAAATCACTCAAAAATTTTTTGAAACAAAGACACACAAGCCCAAATCAATTTAGGATTAACTTCGTTAAAGATTTTCGAATCCCCCATGATTTTCAATAACACTTATACTTAAATATATTTTGATTCACGAGCTGAATCGAACTATACTATAATGTCAGGGATTCAAAATTCTTAACCAAAAATTAAAGGATTGTGTCTAAATACGGGCGAAATGTTTCGTTAGTTCTTTCCTGCCTCATTTTGTTTAATCTGAAATTTTTTTAAGAATTTCGTCCGCGTCTGCTTGCTTGTAACTTAGCGGACCTAGGAATACATCCAAAAAGATTTTCCTCCTTCAAAAAAAAATATAAAAAAATATACCAATAATAAATAGCTTTCTTTCCACGGATTTAAACAATTTCTCCAACGATGAGGCTCACGAAGTTCATATTTACACGGAGATACAAGAGAATGATACAAAGGAGTGGTATATTCAAATATTGTTATATAGAGACGCTTCCTTAAAAAAAATTTTTTTTTAATAGAACAAATTGAATTTTAAAAATCATACCACAAGCCACAATCATTAGAGATTCTATTAAATCGTTTAGACACAGCGCCACATCTGCCTAAATCACCTTCGACAAGATAGGTAAAAATCTGTAAAAAATTTTTCTTAATTATTTTACCGAAAATGCATTAAAATAAGCCTAATCTCTAAAATAAACCCACTCTCTAAAAAGGAAAATATTTATAATAGAAGCCTAAGGTCTATAAAAGAGTCTAAGGTCCTATTATTATTATCAACGTAAAATAATTTTTTCGAATAAAATGTAAAATTTCCGAATTGAAATTATAAATTGAACTAGGTTGCTGATTTATTTTAATTATTTGATTCACCCAATAAAATTTATTTTTTAAAATTATTTTTAATTTTTATTTAGTTCCCAAAAATTTTATTGGTCGAATAAAATAATTAAAATAAATCAGCAACCTAGTTCAATTTATAATTTCAATTCGGTAATTTTAAATTTTATTCGAAAAAATTATTTTAAGAAAAGATTATTTATTCTCTAATATAAAATAAGACCTAAATAATATGTATGCCCCCAATATGTCTCTGACCAGGCCTATGTTAAATTTGGGGTTCTATTAGAGAGTGGGTTTCTATTTCCCAATATGCCCCTTTATCTGTGCTTATATGGGCCAGAAAGTTTTTCCAGAAGCATTCCCTGGCTACACCCTTGGTATTTCCCAAAACTAAAATTAAAAAAACTAAACCGTTATAAGAAGCTCATCGGGAATGTTTTCAATAGGGCAATCATCAACGACATCATTATTATTAACAACATCATTTTCTTCTTCATTTAACGGCAATATTCTATTTGCATTTTGTAAAGAAAAATCTAAAGCTGCAGATTGTTGATCTGCCTCTCCTGGAGAATCTGCTTTTAAAAATTTTGAAGGAGGCTCTGATGCTTCATCTGCTGTTGCTGCTAAAGAACTTCGACAACTGGCATCTTCATTTTGTTGTTGGAGGTTGTGTCTTTTACGATAGGCAGCCATCTAAAAATTAAGAAAAAAAATTATTTTAAGTAATTAAAAGAGTAAAAAGACTCGAAAAACAATTTAAAAGTGCTAGAAAGAAAATAAAAATAAACAAACACCAAGAGGAATCGAACCCTACACCCCCTCTAGGAAGGAATCAAAAACAATACCATGAAGATAAATTTACCAGCATTTGGTTATTTTATTTTTAGCTTAACAAACGGGGTCAGTAATTATTAAGGCTGTGATTTATAGGCAAATGCCTTTTTTTTCTGCAAGCTTGGCATGATGTAATACGTTCAAAAAACGTGTTTTTAGCTTGGTCCGAATAGTTTAGCATGACTTTTAGTTTGCCTATTTTTGCCTATTTCGGACTTTTTGAGCCTTTTTGCCTATTTTGAAATTTTCGGTACTATTTTTGCCTTTTTTAGCGATTTTTCATAAATTTTGCCTAAAAATCAGTGAAAATCTAAAAAAATCAGCGCAGATTTTAAAAAAATCCGTGCCAACCCCAAATTTTAATTTATAATTCGACAAATTAAGTATTTTTACTCCGTTGGACATTTTGAAATTAGACGTTTTGGTGTTGGGACATTTTGGGGTGGGACGTTTTGTGGGTTGGGCAAGACTTGCTTTTTGTCAATTATCGACATTTTTAAAAAATTACACCATTTTTGCTCAAAAAATGATTTAAAATGACGAATAAATGGCAAAATGGTCAAAAAAACGACGAATAGGTGGTTATTTTCTTGTTTTTATCATAATTTTATAGGCTGATAACCTTTTTTACCTGCCTATTTTTGTGCCTTTTTTGGCTTTTTGGTGCCTATTTTAGGCGCCTATTTCACTAATTTTACTTGCCTAACTATCACAGCCTTAGTAATCATAAAACAGAGCTTATATTCACCAATTATAAAATTAACAAAAATCAATTATTTTCAAAACAGAAAATGAAAAAAAAACAAAATAAATCTTAACAAACCATATCAGCAGGAATATAAGCTGGCGATTTTGGAGAGGAACGGGCTATTAATGGCGCTGTTTGGTATGAAGCAGCTGCTTGAGAATCTGATTGAGAGTTTGTAGAGACAACGTGTTCTGTATTGACTTTAAAAATTTTTTGTCAATTTTATTAATAAAAATTATGGACAGATTACAAGCTTTTTAAAAGAGCTCCTCCCATCCTACTCCCATCGAGCTCTTTTAAACGACAGAATTTGTCAATATTTGAAAATGGCCCGTAGTCTCAAGTTTTACCAAGAATCAATGGTAATTCCAAGGCTGGTCCCCCCCCCCCTTATTTTCCTTTTTATTTTTTTCGATTTTTAAAACTTTTTATGGCAAATTATATATCGTTCGAAAGAGCTCTTCAAGCTGAGTAGAACGGTACTAAATTTATCGAAATCCGACTTAAATAAACATAGTTATGACCATTTGTTTTAATCCCTTTCAACATCACAAAAAGCATGTCCACCATGGATTTAGCTTCATAATTTGGTTCAAAATCGATAAATCTATCCGATCATAGTATCATTCTACTCAGCTCGAACAGCTCTTTATAATAATATATTGTAAATTATATTTCAAGAAAAAAATCTCAAAATGGTCAGGGGAACAGAAAAAAAAAAGGGGGGGGGGACCAGCCTTGGAATTACCGAATCAATTTATAACCAAAAAACACAAACCTAATAAACCTTTAGTTTCTGCCAGAGACAAAGAGGATTGTTGTTGTTGTTGTTGTTGTTTATCATCTTGAGTTAGGCCAATTTCAATTTCTTGATTAACCGGGTTTAGGGCCATTTGTTTTACTCAAGTTTTCCACCTTAAAAAATTAAATTTAGTAAAATAATCAAATCACAGAAAGTCATGGAAAGGAAAAAAATCAATAAATTAAACATTAACACGCACAAAAAATTAGCGATATTAAAACCTAACCAGTTTAGATATTTCGAAAAATAGCTAAAGGAAAATACCAAAACGCCTAAAATTTTCTGCTAAATTACTGGGCCCAAATAGGCGCGAGGCCATAACGGCGCAAAGCCATAACTTGCTTCAAAATTTCCGAATCTTACCAAATTTGGTATTAAACGATTCCTCTGATCGAGCTAAAGAGATTGGTACCAAAATTAACAGGGGCCAGAAATTTTCCAGCAAGTTATGGCTTTGCGCCGTTATGACCGCGCGCCGGCGTGACCCCACAGTTCAGCCAGTTTTAAAATTTAAATTTTCACTATCAAAAAAAAAAATAAAACAAGAAAATTGAAAAAGATATATGCGCGAGAGACACATGATAGTGGTAGTAATTTAGAAGATTATCCTCCTCTCCGCTCTTTTTTTCAACCAAGTCAAAATAACTAGTCTCGCGAGGATATATTTAAATATATGCAGAGTAGACAAGTTTCTCTTGCCTTCTCCTCCCTACTTAATATAATCTTCCAAATAAAAATTTAAAAAAAAATAAAAGAAAATTGCACCCTAAAGATCCTAAAAATTAAAAAAACAGAGAAATACGTTAGAAAATAATGGGCCGATGTAAGGAGGAAAATGATACGTGTCTCCATATTTCTGCAAATAATTCTACGTTTTTAATTTTGTTAATACAGCTTTTATTAACAAGATGTGGGGGTTTTTTAGCCTTATTATAGCAGAATATAATGGAGGTGAAGTTAGTTATTTTGGCATTTTTTTCAAATTTTTTTTTGAAAAAAAATTCCAAAAATGAGGGCATTTGAAAATAAAATATATAGAGTAGATTTATTAAAAAGGATTGAGCATAAATAAAATATCCAGAAAAATAATTTCGTGACGACCCGACCCGAATTTTCAAAAAAAAAAAAGAAATAAAGAGAGAGAGAATTTTATTTATGTTTGTTGGGGCTGGCTGGTTGCTGCTGGTTGCTGCTGCTGCTCTTTGATTATCTTTTTAAAATTAATGTCTGAAATTTTTGCAATAAAATTATGTTCGTAGACAGACATTAAAAATATAAAACATGGAAAAATGTTAAAAATGAAGAGGGACACTTGAGTATAAAAAATAAAAGAAAATTTGAGAGGGAGGAGGATGATATCAGAAGATGACACCCGAGAGAAATTTGATTAAAAAGAGATAATAGAGTATGGATTGTGTAAAATCTTGATGAAGAAGGTCATTTTAGTAAACACGTAAAAAGACTAGAGGACATATTGGACATTAGAGACATATAGGGTGATTTTAGACATATTTAATGACATTAGAGGCATATTTGGTGAAATTAATGACATATAGGGTGACATTAATGACATATTTGGTGACCTTAGACGCATAGTTGAAATTAAAGACAAATAGGATGACATTAAAACATATAGGGGACATTAGAAGCATATTGGTGACATTAGAGGCATATTTGGGGCATTAGTGACATATTGGACATTAGAGGCATATCTGGTGACAGAGACATATAGGGTGACATTAAAACATATAGTGGACATTTGAAGCATATTTGGTGACAGTAAAGACATATTCAATGACATTTGAAGCATATTTGGTGACAGACTATTAAATATTAAAAAATGTAGATAATAAAATTAAAAAAATATATTTTTTGAGTGAGCAAAAAATATATTATTGTTCATCCTTCTACTCCTCCAAATTTATTTATTTTTTCATTTTTGATCCTTATATAAGATCTCCCCTTGCTTCTTCCTAAAGCAAGGGAAGATTCTCCTTCTTTTAATTCAATTACAATTATATGTATGCTTCTTCTTAATTTTAATCAAAAAATTGTTCATCCAAGAGAAAAGGATGAGTATAGCAATAGAGATTTTTAGGAGATCTTAGGAGATTTTAGGCGATGAAGACGAAAAAAGCTAAGAAAGAGGAGAGAGGTCGCGCGTGGATTTCTTTAAAAAAAAAAGAAGTTTTTACTAATTTTCTTCAACCTCTTCTCCTCTCTTTTTTAGCCTTTTTTATTTAAAAACAATTTTATTTATTTTCATAAAACCAGTATTAAATCCTTAATATTTACAAAATAAAATGAGTGCGCGCTCGCACACATGAAAATGCGAAAAATGACATTTTATATAGGTAGGTATTTTGAAGAGAGAGGGGGGATTTTAAATATTGATTAGAAAATTGAGAAGTTTGAGAAGCCTACAATTTTCATTAAAAAAAGGAAATAAATTTTTAAAAATTAAAAAAAGAAGGAAGTTAAAAAATGAAAATTAAAAAAAATTTTCCGTTTGGTGTAGTCGGTTAATTTTTAATTTTCAACATAAATAGGTCGAGGGTTCGATTCCCACTCGTGGAAAATAATTTATATTTGAAGGAAAAATAAATTTATCAGAAACCATTGATTTTTGTATATTTCCCATGAAACAAAAAATTTCTCGTTTGGTGTAGTCGGTTAATTTTTAATTTTCAACATAAATAGGTCGAGGGTTCGAATCCCACTCGCGGAAAATAATTTTTATTTGAAGGAAAATTAATTTTCTATTTATAATTTTCATTTTAAATTTATTAAAAAAAATTTTTAGACAAATTATCGAGAAATTATAGAAAATTAATTAATTATTAAGGATTAGGTACAAAGTAGAGGTTAGTGGACTTGACTGGCCATCCTTAATCGACCACAACTTTTTTAGCCATGATCCTATCTAAATGAATCCTTATATCATTCTAAAGCCCTCGAAAAGCGGTGCCTTTTTCACAATTGGGTGGATCATGTGCGAATAATCATTAAAAAGTTATGGTTAATTAAAGGTGGCTCATTTAAGTAAAAGGGTAGATTAAAGGGTAAAAAATAATTATCTAAAAAAGAAAATAATACTTTAAAAACTAAATTTGAAAAAAAAAAATAATTAAGTAAATGCGCAAGAGAAAAATAAATTTAGAAAAACAATTAAAAAATACAAAATTAAAAAACAATTAAAAAAATACAATAAAACCCCTCCCCTTAATAATAACAATTTTCGAACCTGAACTTTTTTTTTCTTCCCCTTTTGCTTCTTTTTATAAAATAAATTAAGAGAGCGAGAAAAAAAATTTTTTTAATTTAGAAATTAATTTTTTAAAATTTTTTCAAAAAATTTATATTTAATTTTATTTCTTCTCAAAAAAGAATAAAATAATTTTATTTAACTCGCTCGCGCGCATTTACGTGTAGGAGGGAAAATTGTGTAAAAAATCGTATAAAAAAGTACAAAAAAGAAAGAAAATGTGACGTTCAAAAAAATTTATATTTTAAATAAAAATATAAATATTTACATGTTAGATAGAACTTTTTAAAAAAAATTCCCTTCTTTCTCTATTTATTAAAATTAATTTTTTAAAAAAGCTAAAAGTGCAATGCACTCATAAAGGATTTAAAAAAAGAGAGGAGAAAGAAAAAAAATTATTTACGTCTAATTTGGTGTCATTTTAAGAGGAAAAAAGACAAGAAGAATCACGATGAGACCCAAGACAATTACAAGAAAAAATTGAAAAAAACCTCCCTACAAGAGAACTCCGTATATGGACATGCCCAAGTAGGTGCAAAGCCATAACTAGCTTAGAAATTTTTGGACCTTAACAATTTTTGTACCAATCTGTTTCGCTCGATGAGAAGAATCGTTTACTTCTAAATTTTGAAAAATTCGTAAATCTTGAAGCAAGTTATGGCTTTGCTCCTACCCTTCCGTATAAGAGACCCGATACTTTCTGGATATCCAGCCTCCTCCCTATGTTGTTTCTGAGTTATTCTTTTCCTTCTTCATGCCAATCATTTATTTCTTGACCAAATATAACGAAAAAGGAAGAAAAAAACTGATGTTCAAACTAGGGAGGCGGGATATCAAAGCACCAAGACACACTCACTACAAGAAATCTCCCTATAAGACATACCCCCGGAGGCTGAAAAAAATCGTCTCTTAAAATAAAGGAGCTCGAATAAAAAATTTTTTAACCAAAAATTAAAAAAAATAAACCAGCCTCTCTCAAAAACAACGCAAAATCAAAACATTTTCCACTTTGGTGTAGTCGGTTAGTTGGTAGTTTTAAGGCAAAATAGGTCGAAGGTTCGAATCCCACTCTTGGAAATTAATTTTTATTTGAACTAAAATTAATTTTATTTTATAAATTATTATCTTACATTCAATTTAAAAAATTCTTTTTAATGTAAAAATTAACAAATAAAATTAATTAATTAAATATACAAATGTCTTTTATCAAAATTTCACATATTAAATATTTTTATTTATTTTCGAAGAAAAATATGAGGGAATAGAAAAAAAGAAAAGATAATAATTATGTATATAATTAAACTAAATTTATTATTAAAAAATAAAATACAATGTCGAATCTCAATTTAAACCCTTTTTTGGGGATTGAACACCAAAAAAGAAACCATAAGTAAAATCGAAACTAGAGCCCGGACAGGGAGTCGTACGAGGATTATCAAGATCTCGATAAATCTCAATTCTCGAAAAATCTCAAAAAAATGAAAATTTTATCTTCCGAGAATCAAGATCTCGAAAAATCTCGATCTCGATAACCGAGATTTCCATCAAATTTCGACTCAGTCCGGGCTCTAATTGAAGGTGTGCATTGAAAATCGAAGGCATAGCTTATAGGGCATTTTGTAGGGTAAGTCGATTCTTACAAAAACTTAGGATATCCGGAACCGAACCAAAAAAATCCGAACAAAGAACCTATTGAAGAGATCCTCGGCTTTTGCCGGTTCGGCTCTAACATTGAGGACACCTTCTTTCATCCAGTGGCTAAACAAACTACCAAAAATAGTATGTAAAATTGAAGGATGTAGTAAAAATTAGGGGTATAAAAACCAAGATCCGACTGTATTTAAAATATTTAGAACAAAAGAAAAAATTTTTTGGGGGGGGGGGGAAACATCCCTTAAAAATTTTTTTTTTTATTTTTTATCCCAATCTACACTAATAATTAATTTAAAAAAAATTTTTTAAGGGAAAGAAAATATAATAATAAAAATAAAATTATACTTTTAAACATCACACTTACAAACAAAAAAAATTTTTTTAGAAAGGGCAGAGAGAAGGGTTAAAATTACAAATAATAAGCAAAATTGCCCCTTAAAAATCCTCTATATTTCCTCCAAAAAATCCAAATTTAATTAAACCTTTATTTTTTATTCTTCTTCCAAATCCATCAAAAAATTTTTCTATTTGCTGTAAAATACACGATAATAGAGACTGAAAAAATTAAAAAAAATTTTTTTAATTAGTCAAAAAAAAAAATAAAAATCAAACGTTTTCGACCGCCAAAGAGAATAAGAATTATCAAACTTTAACAAATAAATTCCTCGTCCAGGATAAAAATGAGAACCAAAAAAGACTTCTTGATGACTGTCTTTACGAAAAGTCTGAAAAAATTTTTTTTAATAATTTAAAAATCTAAAAAAATTTTTTAAGGGGCGGGTCACCCACTAAAATTTTTTTCCGAACCGAAAATACAATCTGAAACCCCATCCAACTTTGTTCTATTAAGTCCCCCCATGTCATTCACCCGAAAGTGGTCCTTATATCGTCCCTAAACTATTTACGTTGACCCGGTGATAAGTCAGTTAGATTCTGGTAATGCAGCTGAACAAAGCGGAGCAAAGTTAATTTTATCTCCTAAAAGTCTTAAGTTGTTGACTTCTCCTATCCTCCCTAGAGGTCGGCGCGGGACGGGATCCCGCGCGGGATTTTGCGGGATCCCGCCCCGCAAAGATTTTTAAAAAAAATCCCGCATGCGGGTTCCCGCAAACACGATTTTGCCGACCTCTAATCCTCCCCTACCCATGAACTTCTCCACTCAATCACCCTCAATTCGTACTTAAAGTAAAGAGTGACATGTCAATTACCTTAAAATGGTCAACAAAATCTCAAGTTTTCGACTTTCAACTTTTCCCCTACATCAATCAGACTCCAGGGACTCCTTTTCCAACCAACCCTCTCCTCCTTACTTTCTCATTATACTTAAGAACCCATAAATTAATTAAAAAAATTAACCGGAATAATTTCATCAATTCTAGGCTTATTAGGATCCACAGCCTTTTTAGCCGCCTCAGCTTCAACATCACCTCCTCCTTTCTTTTCAACATCACCACCACTAGCCTCAGCTTCATCCTCTTCATATTCATCTCCACTTTCATCAACATGGACTGTTACCTTTTGAAAAAAATTTTTTTTTGAAATTCTTGAAAATTAAAAAAAAACTTGATTAGTTTCAGCAACCGTCCATTCAAAATAAACGCCAAATCCAATGTCATAATAATCTGTACAAAATTCCCAGAACAACGAATTCCTTTAGAAAATGAAAAATTTTAACGATGGAAATTTCAGAAATTTTCAAAAAAAATTTTAAAAATTTTCAAAAAATTTGTAAAAAATTTTCAAAAAATTTTTAAAAAATTTTCAAAAAATTTGTAAAAAATTTTCAAAAAATTTTTAAAAAATTTTCAAAAAATTTTTAAAAAATTTTCAAAAAATTTTTAAAAAATTTTCAAAAAATTTGTAAAAAATTTTCAAAAAATTTTTAAAAAATTTTCAAAAAATTTTTAAAAAATTTTCAAAAAATTTATAAAAAATTTTCAAAAAATTTTCAAAAAATTTTCAAAAAATTTTCAAAAAAATTTTTTGAAATTTTTCAAAAAATAAAAAAATTTTACACAAACCCTTCAGGATGTGTTGGCACACGAACTGTAACAGTTTCTCCATGTCCTATTTTCAAAATTCCTTCCGGCCCTTCTTTTTTAATAGCCTCTTTAAATTCTGCCAAATTTTTGTTTGTCCAAACCGAGGCTGGGGCGACTATTGGATTTGCTGAAAAAAAATTTTTTTTTGAATTTTTTAAAAAAAAAATGCCAAAAATTATACGAACCACAAAAACGACAAAAAATAATTTTAAAATAATTTCAAAAATACAAAACACAAGAAAAAAGAGGATAGAAAAGAGAAATAGAATTACTATGACAGAACATGCCCATTTGAGCGTATATAGAAGAAACTGAAATTAATTAAAAAAAAATATTTTTGGGAGAAAAATCATGTAAAAATCAGGAAAGATTGTCAATTTTAAGACCTCAGAATAATTTTTTTAAAAAATTTAAAAATAAGATTTGCGGACAAAAACTTTGCGGACTTTAAGGGAAATACCGGAATAGTAAACAAAAAATTTTTTTGGTATTTATAAAAAAAAAAAAATCAAAATAACTCCCAAAAATAAAACTTGTGGTCTTAAAGAAAAAATACTCTTATAAAAATCCTTATCACCCTAATCATCCGTATTTATAAAAATATCACAAAATACCTCCAAGAAAAACCGGAAAGGAACAAAAAATAAATTGAAAAATCCAAAAAAAATTTCTATGAAATTCTTATCCCGTTAACACTTCCGCATTTAATAAAAAAAAATACCAAAAATCCCCAAAAAAAGCCCAAATACCCTCAAAAATTAAGAAAACCCCCAAAAATTCCAAAAAAACCCTCAAAAAATTATAAAAAAATCTCCAAAAATCCCCAAAAAACCCCCTAAAAATTAAAAAAACCCTCCAAAAAACCACAAAATTTTCTAAAATTAATTCCTCACCAGGCATTTCTCCATTAGTGAAGTCTTCTTCATCCTCTTCCTCCTCGTCGTCTTCATCACTCACTTCAGAATCACCTCCTCCTCTACCTTCACCTTCCCCAACTTCATTAACACTCTTAATTTTTGGTTTAGGCGAATTTTTCGCTGCTTTTCCAGTTGTTTTTGAAGGAAGGGCAGCTTCCAAATCCGAAACAAAATTTGAATTTAAACCTCCATTTGAAGTAGCTTGTGAAGCTGCTTGAGCTTGGGCATAAACTTGCGACATGTATTGTTGATAGTGTTGTTCTTGTAGTTGAGAAATTAAATGTTCTTGCTGGAAAAAGAAAGGAAAAATTTAATTTTTGATAGAAAAGACCAAAATGGACCGACTCACAATCAGACCGAAAGATCGAGTCGGGTCTAAAATATTTGGCCCCGACTCGAGAACAAAAACCCTAAACCTAACATAAGTATAAGGAAATTTTTTTCTTAAGAGTAAAACAAAAAAAAAATGAAAAAATTTCCTTCTTAAGGTGTAGTTTAAAGACCGGACGTCCAGAGAACCATACAAATTAAAAAAACTCAAAGGGAGGGGTAACAAATAATGGGGTTTCGAATAAAAATTTTTTTCGAGTAAAAAAATAAAATTTTTAAAAAATGGGGAAAAAATTAAATTAAAAAAATTTAATAAAGTCGTTGCCTTGACAGCAAATTATTTTTTTGACAGCAAATATAAATACATATATGAAAAGTCACAAAAATACGAAATTAAATTTTAATTATAAACTACTAAAAAACTTCACTGACAAAAAGAGAACGACTTTATTCACGTTAAAAAAATTTTTTTTTCTTTTTAAATTAAAAAAAAATTTTTTTGAAAAATGAATGGAAAGTACATAATATTGGGAAGTAAAAACAGTCCTCTTTTTTGATTTAGAAAGTTAAACAGTGTAAAAAATTAATGAAACCCCCTCCTTTTTTAAGATTTACATTTTAAACAAATTTAATCGAAAATTTTAAACCGAAAAAAGAAAAAAAATATTTTTAGTTAAAAAATTAAAAAAATTTCTTAAAAAAAAGAAAAAATTTGGGGGAAAAATTTTCCTGAATTCCTAAATTTTCCAAAAAAATTTAAAAAAAGTTTCTTTAGGGAAGAAAAACAGAAGGAGAGAAAATTTCTTACTTAAAATATATTCAAAAAAAATTTTTCTAAAGCTTTCGAAAAGGGATGGGAAATTTTTTTTTTTAAATTCAAAAAAAATTATTAAAAATTCAAAAAAATTATTAAAAAATTCAAACAAACCTTTTCAGGTTCTCCAGGATGTGTTTGTTGTGCATATGCCAAAAATTGATGATATGTTTGTTTATTTAATGCTTCTTGAATTTGTTGTCTTTAAAAAATAAAATTAAATAAATTAATCAAAAAATTCCCAAAAAAAAACCTTTGCTGTTCAAATTGTTGCAAAATTTCTTTTGATTCAAGCGGGTCTGGAAGCATTCCTTTATTTGTTGTTAAATATGCATTGATGCTTAAAAATTGAAAAAAAAATTTAAAAATTTAAAAAATAAGGACATTTCATCCCACTTATTCAAGAAAAATATTTCTTCAAAAAAGAGCTGTTCAAATTTTCATTTTAGAAATTTTAAGGTTTTTAGCTTTCGATTTTATTAAATTTTGACACTTTTTTGGTGATTTATATAAAGAATGATGATTCACCTAAAGCAGTTAAAACGCTTAATGTTAGGCGGGGGTTAAATAATCTAAAAAGAATAAAACATTAGTTAATGCCCTAGTAACTCCTGTATGTGGTAGCTCCTTCCTGTAGCTCAGCGGTAGAGCTCTTCTGCATGTGGTGAGTGAAAGTGACTAACAATAACTGCAGGAGGTCGCAGGTGAATCCTGCCCGGTGGCTACTCTTTCTTAACTCTTTCTTTTATTAGATTCACGCTTTCGACGATTTTTGTTTCGAAACAGTTCTGCCTGGAAATTAGGTCGAGATAAAAATTTATAGATAGAGCTGTCCAAGATTCTTGGGGGTTTTGGTCTTGACTCAAGACTTTTTTGGGTGTTTTTTCGGTCTTGGTCTCGAGTCTTGGAAAATTTTCGGCTTGAGCTCTAAAAATTCATAGGCTGTCCAAAACTCTTGGGGGTCTTGGTCTTTACACAAGACATTTTCTTGGGGAGTTTTTTCGGTCTCGAGTCTTGGAAAATTTCCGATTTTAGACAGCTTTAAAAATTGATACAAACTTTTTATTTTTACTTTTACTTATTTATTTTTCAAAAAAAAAGAAATCAATAAAAAAAAGTTTTTTTCAAGCTTACGACTCATCCAAAGAAATAATTAAATTACTTATTTTGAAGGAAGAAAAAAAAACTCGTGTCTTCTAATTTACTAAAAAAACATAAGGCATCTTTTCAAAGTAAAAAAAAAAAAAGAGTAAATGAAAAAGTGTCAGTCATGAATTGAGAGAAAAATAAACTAATTTAATAAAATTTAAAAAAACTTTTCTAATGAAATTTTCAACCCACAAAAATACGGGGTTTCAAAAAATCTCACTTTAAAAAATATAAAAATCAAAACCATAGCCATTATGGGATAAAATGTCCATTTTCAGAAAAAATTTTAAAAATCAAAAGCCTTTGTTTAACAATTTTTAACAAAGTTTCAAAAACCCTTAGAAAAAATAAAAATAAATGCGCCCTAACTATTATGGGATATAATGTCCATCTTCAAAAAAATAAAAAAAAATCTCAAACTTTAAGAAAAATAAAATTAATGCCCTAACCATTATGGGATAAAATGTCCATCTTCAAAAAAAATTTTAAAAATACAAAATTTTACATTGGAAAGAAACTTAAAAAAAATTGTTAAACAGATACCTACAGAATTTCCCCAATAAATTTAAAAAAATAAATTAAATTTCAACTAACCTATTTCCACCACCTCCTTCCCCTCCAACATTTTTATTATCACTTCCAAAATTTGCCATTTTTGTAGTCATTTCAATTTTATGTTTTTGTTGTTGTTGATTTTCCAAAGAATTTCGAAATGTTGGACATACAGCATCCAATAAACGAATAAATTCTAACATTGCTTGTGGAACAGGTAATGAAGAAAAGGTTTTCCAAACTTTTCTAAAAGAAAAAAAATTTAAACAGAAAACAGAAAAAGGTATAAATAAAATTTCAAAATTAGATTTATTATAGAAAATCTTTTAAGTTTTAGCCATAAAAAATCCAAAAAAAAATTGCAGAAAAAAAATTTTTTTTATCCAAAAAAATTTTTCAAAAATTTTTTTTTAAAAAATCAACCTTATTTGTTAGAGAAAATGGGATAAAATGTCCATTTCAAAGAATGGGATAAAAAATGAGACATTTTCTTAAAAATTTTTTAAAAAATTTCAAAAAGTTTATAAGAGAATTTTTCAAAAAAAAATTTTTTCAAAAATTCACAAAAATCTTTTTTCAACAAAAAATTTCTAGTTTTAAAAATTTAGGTACTTTATTAATATCCCGCCCCCCACCCCTATTTGAGTCTTAGATTTATTTTCCTTTTTCTTTACTATCAATCATTTTCCTTCAAACATTTCAGGTAAAAGGCAAGTATTACGAAGGAGAAAATAGACGGCAACAGAAAAAATCAGCCTAATGGCAAAGTTTAAGAAGGAAATTTGATTATTCCGAGGCAGGAAAAATAAAAAGGAAAATTAATCTGAGACTCAAATAGGGGTGGGGGGCGGGATATTAACAAAGTACCAAAATTTAACCATTAAAATTCTCAAAATATATATATAAAAAATTTAAAGAACTTAAAAGAATTCTTAAAAATAATTTAAAATCAAATTTAAAAAAAAATAAAAAATCCCCCAAACCAACCCCCCCCTCCTCCTCTCAAAAAATCTCAATAAAATTAACAAAACAAAAAATAAAAATTAAAATTAAACAAAAAAAAATCCCCCCAAAAAAAATTCCCAATAAAATTTTAAAAAATTAACAACACAAAAAAATATACATTAACCAATAAAATGTGCCAACACAAAAAATGAAAAAAAATCTTTGACATCTTTTTAATGCATTTAATTCTTCTTCCCAAATTTTCCTTTTAAAATTTTTTTTCCTTAAAAAGCTAATAAGCCAAAAATTATTTGTTGTTTTTTCTTCGAAAAACATCGGTTCACTTAACAACAAAAAATAGAAAAAAAAGTGCCAAAAAGATCTTCACCCAAAAAAGTCTTTTCAGTAAATCTTTCCTATTAAATCTTCTACTCAACAAAGGATTCTCAAAAAAAAATTTTTTTTTTCTAAAAATTTGGAAAAAAAAACACCAACATTCACTAAAAACACCTACAAAAAATTTCCACTAAAAGAAATCTTCTCGAAAAAAATTTTTTTCCCTAGCAATTTGGATGAGATGTCTACTACGGCTTCCTATAAATTGTCTCCTAATCTCCAAAAAAAACTTCCCAAAAAAATTTCACAAAAATTTCTCCTTAAAAATCTTAAATAATATTCTCCCCAAAAAAACCCCCTCAAAATCTTCCCTTGAAAAAATCTTCCTCGAAAAAAAAATTTTTTTTTCTAACTAATAGAACAAATTAACTTCCCATTCCCTCCCAAAAAAAATTTAAAAAAAAAAATTCCTAGCTTTTCCTAAAATATTCTCCTCTCTTTTTTTCTTCCTCCAAACACCCCTCTCTAATCCCCCTCCTTTAAAAATAAAACAAATAAATTAGTGTTAACAATAAGTATCTTGTATTGTTTACGCCAAAGTGACACACAAAAATTTTAAAATAACTTTAAAAAAAGGAAGAAAAGCCCTTTTTTTCACAACATTTTTGGGGGGAAGTGTCAATATTCGAAAAAAAAACACTTTCTAGTTATTTTTACTTTATTCTCCCTTGGGAAAATACAAAAAAGAAAAATATATAAACTGATGCCGTCAAAAAAAAAATTTTTTTTTCATTTTGGGACGAATTGTCTCATTTAAATAATTTTTAAATTTAATTCAAAAAAATTATTTGAAGTTATGGATAAAAAAATCTAAAAAAATTTCGAAAAAATCCTGAAAAAATAAAAAAAACCCTAAAAAAATTAAAAAAATTTTTGTTTGAAAAAATGCCCAAAATTAAAAAAAAATCTAAAAAATGGAAAAAAATATTCATAAATTTATATTGTACAAAGTTTAAAATAACACGAAATAAAAAAAAAATAAAAATCGTCAATTACTCACATACTTACTCACAATTCAATTTAACCCCCCTTTTACTTTCCACTAAAAAAATTTCTTTTTATTTTTTAAATAGATATTTAAGGTTTAGCTAACCTATAACTCTTCTCTCTTCTTTCCCTTATTCAAAAAAATTCAATTACAAAGACAATTGTATCAAAATTAAATTTTATATAAAAAAGAGAAAAGAAATTAGGCATGAATTTCTGATTTTAAAAATAAATTTAAAAAAAAAGAAAATAAAAAAAATAGATTTAAAAAAATAGAAAAACCCACGATAATTAAATAAAAATGAAAAATTCAAAAAAAAATAAAATTGAGGAAAAAATAAAAAAAAGTTCTGTCCCTTGAAAGTTTTCAAAAAAATATTTTTCATAAAAAAAAAATTTTTTTAATTTTGAAAATGGTAATTTTCAATTTCGTTCCCCCCCCCCCTCTTTTTTTCCTTCCTCAAAGTATTACACAATGGTCAGTCAATCTTAAGTTATAGAACTCGTCGAGCTGTGTCGAATGACACCAAAATCGAAAAAATCGGACTTGATTGGACCGAAATACAGACCCCGGAAAATTGAACAACCACAGGGGCGAAAAACCAAAAGGACGAAAAAGTATACAAATGATAGCTCGTTCGAAAGAGCTCGTCGAGCTGAGTCGAATGACACTAAAATCGACGTGATCCGACTTGATTTGACAAAGATATGACATAAATCATCGACTCCGGTAGGTCTAAATAATGTCGTAACTTTGCCAAATCTTGTCCAATTACGTTGATTTTGATGTCATTCGACTCAGCTCGAAGAGCTCTTTCGAATGAGCTACCATTTGCTTAAATTTTTTTAATTTCAAAAAATCGCCCCTGTGGTTGTTCAATTTTCCGGGGTCTGTATTTCGGTCCAATCAAGTCCGATTTTTTCGATTTTGGTGTCATTCGACACAGCTCAACGAGTTCTATAACTTAAGATTGACTGACCATTGTGTAATACTTTGAGGAAGGAAAAAAAGAGGGGGGGGGGGGGACTAACAAGGAACCATCGTTTACTGTGACTGCGAATTTGATATATTTTTTGGTACCATTCGATAGAGGATCCTCGACATAGTATTGTGGCGCTATCCGTTTTCTTGCAAAATTAGTTTGGGCCGAGTTATGGCCGTTCAAAGTTAGACCGCTAGAGTCTGGAGTTTTAGGGTAAGTAAGCAATTTCTCTCTTATTTTTCATCCTCAAAAAGGCCCCGCCCACTCCTCTTCTCTTTGTTTATTGTGTCTGACATTTTCTCCCTTCTTTTTTTCCTCGCGCCTCTTGCATTCTTATTTCCTCTTTGTAAGGCAATGTGAAGAAAGCAGAGAAAGTGGAAAAAAGTAACAGCGCGCATCTTTTAGCTTTTTTTCATTATACTCAACCACTCCCATAGACTGAAACTTTGAACGGCCATAACTCGGCCCAAACTAATTTTGCAAGAAAACGGATAGCGCCACAATACTAAGTCGAGGGTCCTCTATCGAATGGTACCAAAAAATATATCAAATTCGCAGTGACAGTAAAGAATGGTCCCTTGTCAGAATACCAAAAAAA
This sequence comes from Meloidogyne enterolobii, assembly GCA_963681835.1. NCBI lineage: Eukaryota > Metazoa > Nematoda > Chromadorea > Rhabditida > Meloidogynidae > Meloidogyne > Meloidogyne enterolobii. Next base: position 3,985,522 of record CAVMJV010000004.1, on the reverse strand, counting down.
TTTTCTTATTTTTTTATTAAAAAAATTTTTTTGGTAAAATATTTTTTTATTGAAAAATTTTTTAGAATATCAAAAAAAATTTTTTGAAATTTTTTTATTAAAAATTTTTCCGGAATACCAAAAATTTTTTTATCAAAACTAAAAAACTTTACCTCGCATCATTTCCAACCAAATCAAACCAACCACATTCAATGCCATCATCTTTGTAAGTTCCATATTTTGCTTGCTTTGATAGTGCAATAAATTTTAAACGGTGACGATAATCAACAGCTATTGAACGATTCTTTTCTTGATCTAGAAAAAAAATTTTTTGTTAAAAATAAATTTCAACAAATACATTCCCACACCCTCCCATTACATTCCCCGAAAAAAAGTTTCTTATCCATATAGGTCTAAATGGGTAAAGATACAAATTTCATCAGTCTGGACAAAACCAAATTAAAAACAAAAAAATTTTCTTCATAAAACAAAAAATCTTTCTCGTTAAAAAACAAGTTAGCAAGGGTGTTAAGTGAACCAAATGACTCGGATCTCAACTCAATGAAATTATCGAACTTCCGACTCCCTAGTTTTTTTATTCAGCTCACAATACTAGGGCGTCCCAAATTCGATAGACAAAACAATAACGAGATAAACTCGAGCACATATGCTTGCCAACCTTGTCTCGAAAAATTCTAGCAGAGGACAAGGTTAGCTCCGCTTATCGACCAATCCCATAAATTATTTTAAAATAGAAACCTCTATAGAATGAAAGTGCCATCTTATAAGCTTCCTCTATTCCAAGCCCATACATTTCTCCAAGCAATTTTACATCTATTTCAGGCTGTTCATCTTCAACGCCATAAAGTTTTTCATTCTCCATCTATACAAATTTAATCGTGTATAAAATTAATTTAAAAAGAAAACCTGAATGAAATACCAAAAATACGCCAAAAACCAGACTAATAAAATAAGATCAAATTAAATGTTGAAATAAAACCCAGTAAAACAGAAGAAATAAAAAAAACCGTAAATGTCCTAATAGAAGCCCACTCAATGAAATACATTGAAGAATGAAAGCCCCGAACCCTCTGATAAAAGTCCATGTCTTATCGTATTATAAAAGCCCACTCAAAGAGACGATAAAAAATAGAAGCTGAGGATTTCTATCAGGGATGGGCCGGGTTGAGAAAAAAGTTGTAACGGGTTTCGGTAACCACCTGGTCTCTATTAGAGATCCAATGAGGCCCATGAGTGAATCACTATTAAAAAACCTACCCAAGGGGACCCATTGAAAAATAAAAGCTATGCACTATTTTAGATGTCCACTCATTAAGATTCAAAAAAAGAAAAGCCCAGGGCCTCTATTAGTGCATCCACGATCATTTAGAATAAAATCGTCATAATAGCTCAAAAATAACAAAAAATAAAAACGGCAACAAAACCGCGTGTGAACAAATGAATTAAAATCGAAAAAATATTTTATTTAGACTCAAATAATCCAAAAATTTTGACAACAACAAAAAAATTAAAATGCATTTTTCTTGGAATTCGTGGCGAAAAAAAAAATATAGAAACAGAAAAATAAAAAAATCAAACCCGTCAATATTCACAAACTTGTTTTTTGTTAAATTGCCACGTCAAACAAATCTTTCAGTCAATTTTATTATTCTTCTTGGATGTCATCAATTCCATGTCCAGTTATCTCAAAAGTACATTCACTTTCTGGTAGACATGGAGAGTCATAGATCTTTTTTTGTTGAAAAAAATTTTTATTAGAGAAGGTAAGAATGTCGATTATTTCTACCCCTTTTTCACTCATTCCTGGAGACAAAAAAACGAGGGCACGAACAGAAAAATAAAAATGGGAAAGGTGGTTGAAACATGAATTCCCCAACAACCCTGAAGACAAGAAAACATGGGGCGGTCAAACTTAAATTCCCCGACTACCCTGTAGACAAGGAAACAAGGGAGAGGGGGATTTTTCAAACTTAAGAGTACTTGTGGGTTATCCAAAACCAGTTTTTGAGGACATATTTATGCGGACTCATTTTCTCTTCTCTTTATTGATGCTCTTATCGAAGAATGCCACAAAGAGAATTGAGTGAATCGAAAAAGGAAAAACATTTGACCTTTCCTTACATAAATGTCAGAATAAATATGTCCACAAAAACTGGTTTGGGATAACCCATAAGTACCAACTTAACTTCCCCGACACCTTAAAGTCAAGAAGAACGGCACTGGGACAAAAGGGTAGAAATAACCCACATATACCAGTAAAATAAAAAGATAAAAGAAAACCTTGCAAATTCGTTGAGGTCCTCTTCCCTTTCGAAAAAACAATCTAAAAATGAAAGTTCAAAAATCTAAAAAATTAAAAAAAAAACCTTGTAGTCGAAGCATGAGCTAATATATTTCCACCAATAGGCTTTTTAGGATCTGCTTGATACATATTTCCACCATCAACTTGAGAGACTACTTGGTTTGTAACAACAACTGCAACGCCAAACTAAAAATTAAAAAAAATTATTGAAACTCTCAAGTCTTTTAAAAATTTTAAAAATCGATAAAAATTAAAAAATATACAAGAAAAAATTCAAAAACACTCAAAAGGGCTCGAACCAACACCCAACAAACAAACGAACCAAACACTCAACCACTACACCACCGCAGAACACATTAATCCTCGAACTTTAAACGACCATATTTTGTTACCTAATTATTAAGTCCCCCAATATCTCATTCCCAAAGATAAAAATTAATAATTTTCATACCTCCTCAGCAAGCTTCATTAATCCGCGTAGAAAGCACGCCAGATGTTGCTGTCTTGCTGACAATTCTCCACGGCCAGAATAATCTGTTCTATACAGAGCCATTAAGCTATCAACCACCACTAGAGCATATCGACATTCTGCCATCATTGCAGCCCCCTCCATTAGTAAACGCATTTGATGATCTGTGTTGTAGCAACGAGCATATGCAACGTTTTCTAAGACCATTTGACCGTCTAATTTGTATCTAAAAATGAAAAAATAATTTTTTGGAGAATTTCCCGAAAGTTGAGGCCCAAAATTTGGCCTCTTCCCTAATTAAGGGATAGCCAAAAAAATAATTTCAAGGAGAAACCGCAAAAGATCCCCAGTCAAAAACTCAAAAAACCTTTCCGCGACAGCTAAAAGTCTTTCAGGTCGAAAAGTTCCCTCTGTATCAATCCAAAGACATTTCCCTTCTGCACCTCCCATATCCACTGGAAGTTGACAAATAACAGCCAAAGTGTGGCACAACTGACTTTTGCCTGTTCGAAATTCGCCAAAAACCTTTAAAAGCAAATTAATCTCTCATAAAAATAATAAACAAAAAAAACCTCTGTAATAGAACTCGTTTCAATTCCACCACCCAAAAGTCGGTTTAATTCTCGACTGCCAGTCTCAATCAAGATTAGTTGAGAGCGCTTTACATGGACAACACTAGCAAGAGTAAACGACATTGGAACAAGTTTCTTAGCTTCTCCCTAAAGAACTCATGTTAATCAAATTGAACTTCGTACATCCCCTTTTTTCTTCCGTAAATTGGAAAAATGGTCAGACGTAAAATTTATTCACCCCATACTCTATGGCAATAAGTACCCATTTTTGCTTTTAAGAACCAACAATAACGTTGGATGCGTATACAACTACTACTTAGGTTCAACTATTTCTATAAAATTTTTGTATAGAAAGATCTGCTGACCGAGAGTCTTGATTCGCTCACCCGTAGTTGTGGACCAATAATTCTAAAAAAGCAGAGCTGGGTACTTATCGACAGTGAGTGTGGATTGGAACACCTCTTAAGTCTGCCCATTTTAAAGTGTGGTACGAAGTTCAATTTTGCCCACATGTCAAAAAATAAAAAATAAAGTTAACAAACGTAGATCTTTTCAACTTTCTGTTCTCCAATTCCATTAACTTTCTCCAATTCCTTTCTAGGAGCAAACGCAACCGATTCGACCGTATAGAAGCCATGAGCGCGAAGTTTTTTGATGTCATTTATGTGTATCCCGTGTTGCTAAAATATAAAATTGACCTTAAACCCTTCAAAAATCAACCCAAACAAACCTCCAATTTTTCAATTGTCGTATAAGGCAAGGAAGTTTTTGCTTCAGCAGACTCACTAATTACATCAACGATTGCGGCGGTGGCACTAGCTGCTGTCATTGCACTCATTGGTTTCATTTTTTGCTTTTGAGACATCATTTAACTAGAAAAACAATAAAAAAAAATGAAAAAAAAACAATGAAAAAATGAAGAAAAAAATAAGAAAAACGAAAAAACAATCAACGAAAGTTTCCACCAAAAAAATCGAAAAAGGAAGCCATAATTTTAAACGATATTTTAACGCGCAAATTTTACTCTTTTTCTTTTCCAAAAAATTAACAACAGTCTCTCATCTTTCTGTTTTTCTCTAACTTCACTCTCTCTCCTATTTTTAAATTTTAAAGCTCTATAAAAGCATCGCGTCCGCGAGTCATTTAATTTTCTAGTGATTGAGATTTTCGAAAAGCACGAGCCTGTCCTGGGTTCCGGATTTGATTTATTGACCTGGGCGGGATCCTGGGCCTGTAGTAAACCCAGGAAAAACCCAGGAACGTCAAAAAATGGCTGGTCCTGGACTCTGGGTACAGGAAAAACCCAGGCCTTTGTCCTTACCCAGCTCGATCACTATAATTTACCTTATCTATAAAAACAACTTTAAAAAAATTTTTTTAAACTTTCACAGATAAAAAATATTTATTTTATTATTATTCAACCAAAAAATGCTTCCAACATTTCAATCCTTTGACGACAAAAAAATTACAAAAACTTTTCCAAAACGCCCAATTAAATTACCCAAACAAATTGCTTCTAAAGCACCTCCAACTCAAAAAATTAAACAAATGAGTGCAATGACTACAGCTAGTGCAACAACAGCAATTGTTGATGTAATCAATGAGTCTGCTCCAGTTACTCAAAATTTTAAGGTTTTCATTTTTCTACATTTTTATTTTTTATGATAGGGTGGGTCAACCAAATATTCCTTTAAATTTCTTTAATTTTGTCCTCCCCAAACACCTAATCCTCCCCAAACACCTAATAAGGCCGTAGCCAGGTGCTAAAGTTCAGGGGGGCTAAAGTTGGGCGTGAGCCAAAATTTTGGCGTTGCTATCTGAAAACGAAAATTTTTAAAATCAATTTTCCAGTCTACACCGCATCCTACCACAATTCCATCAACACCAATTTCTCATACTCTCTTTACAACTACAGACTCCAATAACGATTGTGCTATGATTGAATCCTCTATCCAAGTCTCAAAACATCGTCTAGAAGCTTTATATACTCAATTTGAGGAGAATAAAAATAAAATTGTTGATTCTTCTCTTCAAAGCAAAATTCATCGTTCTGGATCATTTACAAATGTTTTGTCAATCATTTCCAAATTTGAGATGAAAAAGACAGAAGTGGAAGTGGAATCAAAATATCTTGAGGAGGCAAAACAAAATTATATTCAGGCTTTGGCAAAATATGATAAGAAGACTATTGAAGCCTTAAAAGAAGTTGGAAATATTACTGAGGAGTTTAATGGTTTAATTTATTAAATTAAAAAATTTTTCGGGCAGTCCGCAAAATTTTTGCGGACTCAAATTTTGTCCGCAAAACTTATTTTCGTAAATTTTTATACCAAAAAATTTTTCCCTTTTGAAGGTTTAATTGTTAATTTGGAAAAGCTTCCCAGCACCAGTCAAGATAACAACTTAAATAAACAACCTATTACGGCTGATAAGGTTCTTTTTTTAGTTTTGAAAAATTTTTGAATTTTTTTAGGAGGTTCAAGCTTGCCCTCCTCGTGTGTTGTTCAAATCTCCTTCAGCTGAATTTCTTCCTACAATGCAAATGTATTCATTTTATATTTTTTTAATTTTTAATAATTTTTTTTGAAGTGTTCCTCTTCCTCCATCACCAATTTTACGAAGTAGCATTAAATCCAAAAATGTTCCAAAAGGAAATGTTACACCTATATCGTTTAAACTCTACAACAAAGAAGATTAAAGAAGAGGCGGTAAAAAAAATTATTTATTTATTTTTTGTCTCGTTTTGGATCAGAACTGTTTCGAAATTTCGATTTTTCGCAGGGGGTAATACTCTTCACTAGTTTAATAAAAATTTTTGGTTCGAATCCGGATATTTGGAGATTTCCTAGGATCCCCAACCCAATTCCTAACTACGAGCGACAGCTGAGCACCAAACATACTCACACAACACCGGTAAATTATTTCCAATTTTTTTCGATTTCCGTTTTCAAAAAAATTTTTTTGTTTCGAAACAGCTCTGCTTTTGACCAATTCATTTATTTATTTTTAAAACTTCGAGTAGACACATAAAATTTGCTTTAAAAAAGAATTTCAAAAATTTTAACTCCAAATTTTGCCAAAAAATTTTTTTCAAAAAATAATTACGGATTTATTGACATTTGCGGACATCCGCAAATGTTTTGCGGACATTTTCTGACTTTCAAAAATATCAAAAATTTTTATATATGAAAAAACGGTGAGTGAAAACGTGAAATTTTTTTAAAATTATTTTTAGGACTAAAACAAAATATAAAAACCCCCAAAAAATTTTTTCATACTTCCCTTTTAAAATTTTTAAACTCATTTTCCACTGCTGCTTCTATTTGCAGAATTACTAGAATGTTGTTGTTGTTGAGGCAATACATTTAATCCAAGCCTTTTAGCTTCACTTTCATAAACTATTAATCGCCATAATTTTACTGTAAAAACTTCTGCTTCGTCGTCGAGTACCTTTAAAATAAATTTTTTTGAATAAAAGAGGCCGATTTTTTATTTACTAACCCTCTCCATACAAAAAATTTTCGTTTGAGAATGCGAAAATCCACATCAAACAGGAGAAAATCAGCCTGTTTGATCTCTAAGGTAATTTGATCTCACTAGAGTCATCCCTTAGGGTCTCTAACCAGTTATCCTTTAAAAAGTTAACCATGTAGGTTTATCCCCTTAAATGAACAGAGAAAACTTACCCAAACCCCACTCCCTTCCCCAAAAAAACAAAAAAAAACCATTGAAAGATCAGCCAAAATATTATCAGGAGAAGCTCTTGAATCAATTTTTTCACAAATAAAAGAAACTAAAGACGGCTCTTCTTCACCAATATATTCACAAATTTTTTTATTAATCCATGGACGAACTCTTGAATCCATTAATTGTTTGTCCAAAAATTCCCAACTTAGAGAAAATGCAAAAAGTTGTTCACGTTCTGTTGGAATTCGAGTAATCAAATCTTTTATAAGTTTTTTTCGTTCTTCTGGCGTCAAAGATTGAATACGATCCTTAAAAAATTTCTTTAGAAAATTTTTAAAATTAAAAAATTTCAGACAAATGGCCAGCAGGGGCTAAAAACGACAATTTGCCAAATGACAAAATGTCACACCCCGAATAAATTGACAATTTGTCAACATGAGGTCTGACATAAGGCTTATAAAAATTTTAAAAAATTTTTCAAAAAAACCTCTCTTGTAATTTCAAACGGCTTAATTTTCTTTTTAATTTGATGTAAAGTATCTTCCTCTTCTTCATCTTCCTCAAAAAGACCATTTACTGGCTGAATTGTTTTTTGCTGTATTGTTGTTATTATTGGCTTTTTAACTGGTGATGGACTTGAAGTTTCGTCTTCTTCATTGTTAGGTGGAGGAAGTGGTTTTTTACCATCTGTTTCCTTATTTTCAACACCATTTTTATGAGGACGTCCGGGAACTTTAAAAAATAAAATTTTTTAATGGTCTTAATACTATCGGACCTCACTATAAGATGCCCCTTTGAAGATTAGGTTAGGGCCTACCTTAAGAACTTGGTTGGTGGTCAACTAATCCTACATACGACGGTGGTAAACTACATTATTTCTTATAGTACCACGTGGTCACCTAACGATGGTTAAATGATCCGGTCAAATGATATGGTCATTTCATTTTATTGGCAGCTTCCACCCCGAACCCGTATATTATGGTATGGGCCGGGGTGGGCACTACCCCTCCTTGCGGAAGGTATCATTAATTACAAAATACCATTTTTAGCCCCAAGGGTGTATCTATAAAAAGGCCCGACTCTCCCAAAAACAAAAAAAATAGAAAAAAACCTGTCTCCCAAATCTCCTTTACTTGAGTTGTTTCTTTCTAAAAATTACAAAATTTAATAATAGCGTTAAAAAAATTAAAAAAACCTCTTTTTCCTTTTGTTGTTGTAAAAGTAACTTTTCCTGTTCTTCCTTTTCTTTAAGTAATTGTTTCTTAACCTCTTCCATTTCACGTTTCTCTTCATGTCTATCTTTAGCATCAGCCTCACGTTCGCGTTCATAATTTCGACGACGTTCAAGTAAGGCAGAACCTCTTTAAATGCAAAAAATAAAATTTCAAAATAGTCAAATAGGGAAAAATACGCAAAATAAATTTTAAAAAAGTCTAAAATGATGCCAGAATATTTTTATTAAATTTCCCAAAATTAATTCCTCAAATTAAAAATTATTCCAGACTAACGTGTTCGAACCCATGACCTCCTAAAAATCAAAACTAAAAACTTTCCTACTTAACCAAAGCGACAAATAAAAAAATTAGATGATCCAAAAATATTTTACAAAATTTTCAAGCCAAAAAGGGATCCTTAAAAAAATGTTCGCAGCTGCAGAATTCGAACCCATAACCCCTCACCCGCAAATCATAGAACCTTACCAACTACACCAACCCAACATTAATCCAAAACAATAAATAAAATAATAAAAACAAACTTGTAATATTTCAAATCATCTCTTTCATCAACATAATCTTCCAAAAATTGTCTAAGTTTTTTAGCTTCTTTATCAATAGTCTTTTTTCGTTGTACTTCACTTTCACGATCCTTTGCATATTGTTTTGCCATTCTTTTTTCTCTTTCTTCCCATTTTTTTAATCTTGTAATATACGATTCTTCACGTTCTGCCAATTCTTTTTTTAAACGACGCTTCTCTGCTAGAACATAGGAATCTTCTGAAGAAGGCGTTCCTCCTTTACGATGATGACGAGATGAGGAAGTACTCTTTTTTGGTGATGGATGTATTGGTAACGTGGCTGTTGATGATCCGGAAGAAGAATTTGAATCTGATGAATGTCGTCTGGATCTAAAAATAATATGGAATTGGTAACAAATTTTTGCGGACACTTCTTGTGGACAATATAGAAAATCAAAACTACTACGTTTAGAAAGAGAATAGAAGAGTAAAAAGTCGATCAAAACAATGACTGCCCCTTGTCAAAAAATGTAATAAAAATAAATTTGTCCGCAAGTACTGTCCGCAAAAAAATTTTTTTGTCCGCAAAAAAAATTTTGCGGACAAAAAAGTTTTTTTTCAGAATCTTCTAATAAAAAATCAAAGCTCAAAAATAAATAAATTTTAAACCTTTTAGAATGCGATCCATCGTGTTTAGAATGTCTACTTTTTGAAGAGCTTCGCTTTTTCTTTCCAGATGGCGACAAAGAATGTTTACGCTTGTGTACCTGAAATAATAAAAATTGCAGATTTAAATTTAAAAAAATTTAATTGCAAAGGGGAAGGGAGCAAAAAATATTTTTTTAAATTTCCATTACACTTACAACCAGCCTGAAAAAGAGTGCATCTCTCTTGATTAATTTTTAGTTGATTTCTCTATAATATTTTCTAGCGTCTGTGAATTTATTTTATTTTTATTTTCAAAATTTTTTAAGAATAAAATTAATTTTTAAGCTCACAAAAACGCGTAGAACACATTGCCAATATAAATAATTTTTATATAAAAAATTTCAAATTTTTTCAAAATTTTTTAAAAGAAATTTTACTACCTCAGTTTTGAAGCAAATCCCAAAAAATTTATTTTTTTTTTTGAATTTTTAAAAACTTTTTTTTTTAAAACTTACCACCAAGTGTAGTTTGCTTTAGATCAAATGACACAATTAAGAAGCAAAAATGTGTGTGTAAATGTGTGTGATATCACAGTCTCCCCTAACAATAAGAACATACCAGAAAAGAATAGAGGAAGAAATGATAGAGAGAAAAAAACAGAGATTTTTAATGAAGTTTAAAAAATTTTTTGAGATAAAATGATACAAAAAAATGAGAGATTAAATAAGAGAAAAGAAAAAAGAAGTTGAAAAAAAAGAATTGACAAACCTTAGAAGTTTCATCATCCACTGGACTTTTAGATACAACATCTTTTTGAGATCCATCTTTGGTAACTGCATCACCTTAAAATTGATACTTTAGATTAATTTGAATAATCCATGAGTATTTCCGATAAATAAAATGGTTCACGAAAACGGTTCAAAAATTGGAAGGTACTATGGGGAGCTGACTAGTACATTAGGCGGCGGTGCATTAGGGGTAAACCCGCACTTTCCAAAAGTTTCTACAAAGGGGAAAAATGGGGAGTTTTGTAGAAACTTTCTCCTTCTACACAGGGGAAACGGCGAAGGACAAAGGACGGTTTCCACACTTTTGGTCAGGAAGTGGTTCCTGGTCCAAGAATGGATGAAGCTGCAAAAAAGTGTAGAAACTTTTTGAAAAAACTTTTAGGAACCGTTTGAAGAAACTTTTTTTTTTCAAAATAGAAAACAAAGTTTGAAAATAATTCTCAAGTGGATCATTCCAAAGGTTTGATATATAGACGAAAAAATGGGCTGTATATGAAAGGAATGCGGCACTCAATTTTTTTCCCTTATTCTTAAAAATGGTTAATTTTCTTTTATTTTTCTCTCTATTTTTGATTTTTGCCTACGACTACAAATGCAAAAGGATTTTCTTTTATTTTTTTATTTCGTTCGTTTGACTGACCGATGTGTGTCCGTGTTTTAACTGACCGAGTTCGTCCGTTTTGTCAATCTGACACATTGGTCAGTTAAACACGGACATAAAACTCGGACGAACTCGGACAGACAAACACGGACAAACTCGGACAGACAAACACGGACGAGCTCGGTCAGTTAAAACACGGACGAACTCGGTCAGTCAAACGAACGAAATAAAAGAAAATTAATCCTTTTGCATTTGTAGTCGTAGGCAAAAATCAAAAATAGAGAGAAAAATAAAAGAAAATTAGCCATTTATAAGAATAAGGGAAAAAATTGAGTGCCGCATTCCTTTCATATACAGCCAAAAAATGTCTAAAAAAACTAACCTATTGCATCATCTTCCGGCATAACTTCAAGAATTCCTGGAGCTTTTTTCTCTATGATTGCTTTAATTGCTGCTCTAAGCTGTTTATCGTCTTCTTCAGGATTTATTGATTTTGGCGTACCCGAGTCCATACCAAGCAAACGTGTTTGATTTTCAGCAAATTCTTTCAAATATTTTTCTGTAGCGTCGTCAACCTATAAAAAACCAAATAAAATCAAAAAATTAAAAAAAACATACTTTAACGTTCAAACGTTTCTCGCCAAGAGGATAATCTTTAAGCACTCTTAAAGCTCTTCTGGTACCATCAGGGTGAACAAATTCACAGAATCCAAAAGCTTTAAAGTTTCCGTTAGGATCTTGAAGACGTTTCCAGGTATGGACAGTTCCGCATTTCTAAAAAAAAACAAAAAAAATCAGTGTGATTTAGGTTTTGATTTCTGCAGGAATGAATTCGTCCTATAAATGTCCTTACTTGATTCTCTAATTGTAAGGATAATAATTAGGGGTTTCGTCTGTGGGGGCTAAAATGTCCTTAAAATACGCATATTCGAGACGCCACAGCAAGGGACAGCCCTATTTTTAATGTATGCCTTTAGTTCTGTAACATCCTTGCTGTTATGTTCATATTACCATGGGACCTATGGCAATCTTCTTGTTATTGATTAATTAAAAATAGTTTTCAACAGGTACTTAAATCAATCAAATAAAATTTTATGGGACTTATACACTCCAACCCACACCCTCCTAAACCAAAACAAAAAATCTTACAGAAAAAAACTTACTCCCAAAATTTCTTGAATAAGACTATCCTCGCATAAGTCAGTAATATTACCAATAAAAACAGTTGTGACCGCAACAGGTTTAACAGGCGGGACCAGACGTGGGCGAAACGTTTCGTTTCGTTTCGTTGTTTCGTATGTTTCGTATGATTTTTACTGTTTCGTCTCGTTTCGTTACGAAACACTTTTAAATTTGTTTCGTTTCGTTTCGTTACGAAACACCTGTGATTTTTCAACGAAACGAAACAATTTTTTAAGCCTAAACTAAGGCCAAAATCTATAAAATTAACCATCTTTTATTGAAAATTAAAAAAATTTTCGCCTGCGGCGCTGAAAAAGGAAGATATCAATTACTTATATACTACAAATCCGTTTATACTCCACTCCCTAATCCGCATATACATATTACTTAATCGACGACAAATTCTATTACCGGACTCGCATCATAATTTAAAAATTGCGGATTGCGAGTTGCGGAAATACTGGAACCGGAACTTCCGGCGAAGCATTAGCTTATATCGCTCTCCTCTCGAAATGGAGATATGGAGACAATTTGGGTAGGCAATGGAGCAAGATAGTGAATTTTTTGGCCTACGGCCTTTCAAAATTTTAAAATTTTTCGTCTGCGGCGCTTAAAATAAAATTTTACTTGAAAAATATTAAATTTTATTTGAAAAAAAGCGTCGCCAAAAATTCGGCTTCGAAAATGATTGACCCCCCCCCCCCCCCCTTCCCCGAAAATTTTCCTTGCTACGGGCCTGGCTTATGGGACAAATTGTTGTAAATAAACCAAAAACTAAATCATTTATAAATCGTAGGCGACTAATAAAGTATTTGAGGTCGAATAATTGCGAAATAAATGAAGTTTTGAAAATTTTTTGAATATTAAAATGTTTCGTTTTGTTTCGTTTCGTTTCGTAAGATTTAGGTTGTTTCGTTTCGTTTCGTTAACGAAACGATTTTAAAAAAATTTTGTTTCGTTTCGTTTCGTCAGAAAAAAATTTTGAGTTTCGCCCAGGTCTGGGCGGGACGAATTGAGTTGGCGGCGCTTCTGCCTAAACTTATTTTTAAAAATAAGAAAAAAATAAAAAAATTTAAACCGGTCGTCTCACAAACGGTCGAAAATTTGGTCTTAAGGTCAATTGAACCCCTCCAACTATAGGCAACTGTGGAATCTGCATTTGCATAACTTGTGGAGGCATCGTTGGTATAGTTGTTTGGGGTGAAAAGAATCCAAATTTTTGTCCTGTAAATTGGCCTAAAAAAGAAAAATGAAACAAATTCTTCAAAGATTACTAAGAAAAAACCTGGCTGATTAGGCTGTGGCATTCTCGGTGCCATCATTGGATTGTTGTAAGGTGGAGGAAATGCCATACTTTTTGACAAAATAAAAAAACTAATACTAAAACAAAATTAATCAAAAAACGTGTAGATTTAATCAGAAAAGTATCAAGAAAAGTGACCTGAAAAGATCAAATCAATGGAAAACTCAAAGTGTAGGGTAGACATTTGCACTTGAGAAGACTCAAAATACAAGAAAAAATAAGAGAAAAACAAAATGAGAAATAGTGTAGAAAAACAATTCAATGGGAAAACTCAAAGGGTTCCCTCATATTTGACCAATGCGACATTTTGCCAATGAGGGTAAAATCGCACGTTTTGCCAATAACTTTGTTGACGAAATGTGTATTTTTAGCCTTGTTGGCAAGATGTGGAATTGGTCAAATATGTGGAGACGCAATAATAAACTCAAAGTGTAGAGGTAGACACTTGCACTCGAAAGATAAGAGAAATAAGAGAAAATAAAGAAAGACAAAACGAGAAATAGTACAGGAAAACAAGAGAAAATCAAAAACAATTAACACTAGTTTTCAAAATACCACAAGAGGGAAATATTACAAAATACCAACTAACTATATTTAAATCAATATCTCTAACAAGTGTAAATAACACACCTGAACCTTCAAATTTTTCAAAAATTTTCTCAAAATTTTTTATGCAAAAATGTTAAATCAGAAAAAAAAATTTTTTTCTTATCGAAAAGCAGAAGAGGAAGAAGTACTTGGTTTCATACGTCCCCCAACACCACTACTATTAATAATATTACTACTATTCAAACTTTCATTAAATTCCAATGAATCATCACCACCCACTTGTTGTTGTTGTTGTAATTGTCCTTTTTCATTTTTAACATCAAAATATAATCCATTAACATATCCCTGGACATGATGTGACAACATATCCAAAGTATTTAAGATTGCCTGGTCAGTTTCATAGGACGCTTCATTTAATGTGTTTACTACCAAATCTTCTTTGATTACATGCTTTCGTTGATTCCTCTTTTTGTTTGAAACTACTTGTGAACGAATATTGTCTCGTTGCTTTTCAAAATCATCCCAAAATGATAATATCCAATTTGGCAATGAAGATAATTGTTTATTATTGGCTTGCTAGAAAAATCTTTTTTAATGAAAAATAGAAAAGAAAACTGTGGGGGATCCCCTAAGACATTGGGGGCTTATAACTCGATCCCTGGTATCCCGCAGCGAGAATGGTGAAAATTTCACAAATAAAGTAGGGTATGATCTATCTGTCTATCAAATTTCATTCCGAAGTCCCACGGACACCCCTAGGCACTCTCCGTTGTAAGGGAGAATGTGAGACATGCGGTTAACAAACATGCGTCTCAAATATAGAGATGTATGCACGTCTTCTATTAGCCCCCAAACACCAAAGAAAAATGTATCAGAATTCAAAAAAAACACTGAAATCTCTTGAGAATTAATAAACCCTTTTATTGGACTCATGATTTCCCAAAGCTCTGGCATGGCACCACACGGGAAAGTAACCCTCACCTAAAATGCTTCACCATCCCCCTTATTCAAAAAATTTCAAAAAAAACCTTAATCTGTAATTGTGCCATTTCCATAGCACAATTTGCATTAACCAATTCTGTTGCGACTCTTTCACTAATACTCCAAAATTCCAAAGGACAATAAGGACGATGACGCAAAGGTTGCAAAAATGGAGGTGTTTGATTTGTAGTTACAATGATTGTTGGAGAAGAATGTGTTGGTGGTGGCGGCATTTCATAGCGTATATGTTGTTGAGTATAATCTTGGTAACCAACAGTTGTTTCTATAATAAAAATATTTATCAAAAAAATTTTGAACAAGGTTCATTTTATAACTCATAAGAAATTTCCCCAATGGCTATACCAAAAAATTTTAAAAAAATCCATCAACAAGTGGACCCTTAAAGCATCACTTTTTTCAACGAGACTAAATGAGCCAGCCCACTCAATTCTACATATTTCCCTGTCTGTTTATTAGAGATTGGAAATAAAAAAGAGAACTTGATGAAAATAAAAGTTACAGCAAAAATCAAGTCCGGACCCAAAATCAGGCTCAATTCTCTCAATCTATAGATACTAGTATTTAAATTAGAGTCGCATAAAAACAGTTAACCGCCCGGTTAATTTTTCCCTGTGGCGGGACTTTTTTCTCTTTTCCCCTTTCTTTTTGATCCGCCACATGGAAAAATTAACCGGGCGGTTAAATAGTTTTGTGTAACTATAATTTAAATGACAACCCCCTTAAAAATCTCCCGCCTTAAAATCTCCCCATAAATTTAAAAAACCTTCATAAACATGTTCCTCCTCAGGTCCCGAATAAATTAGATTTTGTCCAAAATTCGATCCAAAAGCGGCTGCCTTCATTCTAAACTCTTGGTCTGTCAGTCCAATAAAAGTTTGTTTGAAATAGAAAAAGAATTCGGCCAGTTGTGAAAGTCTGGCACCTTCAACAATTTTGTAGAATGCTCGGTTAACATAAGCCATTGGAATAAGCGCAAGACAAATCAGTCGTCTAAAAAAGATTTTGAGAAAAAAGGCATTATTTTGGGATTATCATCTAAATATTTGAACGAAACTTGTAGAAAAATGGTTTGAAAGGCAAGAGACTCGAACCCTCAACTACAAAGCAATTGGTCAAATACTTAACCCACTACACCACAAAAATCAATATTAAAGGGTGAAATAATAAGGACATACCGAGGGGCATTCGGATAACCACCCCTACTCAAAAAATTTTAAAAAACCGAAATGTCATCCTCGCAATATTTCCAGCTTGACTTTTCTCATTTCCATAAATAACTCCAAGATTGTATTCAGACCATTTTTTAAACAATTCCTGAGCAAAACGGAAGTAGCATCCACTTATATGGGCTTCTGGGAAAACTTTTTGTGCTGCTAGAACCATAGTATTTTCAAAGTCCGTAATAACTAAAATAAAGAAAAAGATGATAAAAACCAAAATGAGAAAATTTTAATTTAATCAGCAAATATTTGCGGACAATATTTGCAGGGAAAAACATATGAGAGAGCTCTATCTACAGTCATTACACAGTCAATGATCCCTAAAAATAATCAAGTAAACATGGAATTAGCCTATTCTCCGCAACCAAGCTTATATTTAAACTGTGATTTCTAATCCGTCTTATCCGCAAATTTTTGTCCGCAAAAAATTTTTGTCCGCAAATTTTTCTCCGCAAAAATTTTTTGTCCGCAAATTATAGGACTCATAAAACCCTAATTATAAAAACCATAAAAATATACTTCTGCGAGGTTTTGTCGGCTTAACAGGACCAGCAATAGCATCCATGGCTTCCATATAAAATGATTCAGAATTTTCAGTCAAAAGTGCATGTGCTGCAACAATTAATTGGCCTCTAACAATTGTTCCAATAACAAAAGAATGTTTAAAAGGGGATGGGGCCAATTTAAAAGATGCAGCAATTGTCCAAGTTGTTTGACCAGCAAGTTGTTGAAGCATCTAAAATTTTTTGAAAAATTTTTAAAAATCAAAAAACAAACATATGGATGTGCAAACACAAAAACTGCATCTTTATCACGAGCTCTAGCAATTCTCGAATCATACAAAAATATTGATTGACCATTTCTTTCCGTCAATGTAAGAGGTAATACAATCGACACAATATCAGAATCCTTTTTTGGAGTAAATCTTCCATAAAGCTTTATCTTTTCTCTGAAAAATTTTTTTGGGTTAAATTTAACTTGATAAAATTTAAAAATTTTAAAAGAAAGCAGGAGTGAAATGGAAGGAAGACTGAAGAAAATCAGGAGAGAATTCTAATATCATGACGCGGACTATCAAAAAATGGGGAAAAGGACAAAGACCAGTTCCACTCCCAGAGGAAAAAACAATGACCAGAGCCGTTCCCAGGAAGAAAAGACTGACCTAATCATGCTCATGGCGGAAGAAAAAATAATGACAAAATCCAGCTCTTAGAAGACCAGAGCCCGTCTTCCTAACTCTAGTATAATTTCTATAAATATTTGCCATAAAATTTCAAAACAAACCCCTAATAGAAAAAAATACAAAAAAATAAACCTTTGAGCCAAACGCGCAAGAGAAGCATCCGATCCCAAAGCCACAAAAGTTTCATCATCGCAACCAGATCGAATACTTGCAACAAGACTTGCTCCACTCAAAGTAGGATCTTCTCTCGCTCTTTGTTTCAATTCCTGTCGTTTAATTTCTGCCAATCTTTGCTCTGGTTGTGGCAAATGATTATGCGTATATTTGAGTCCTCCAATTATTTTCCCATCTTCTTGTTCCAATGCAAATGCTTTTGCTGAACATCGACGGTTACTACAACGCCAATAAGTATCATAATGTTTGTAACCACGATGTCCAAATCTAATGTAACGATAACCTTAAAAATTGGGATCAAAGTTTTGCGGATAAATTTTGCGGACAGAAATAGAAGAGCAAACAAACCTAGGGATGGATCAGAGAAAATACCGAATCGGGTTTTGAGTCGAAAAAAGCTCGGGCTTCGGTTAACTCAACCACGAAATCCTGGACGAGTTAAGGAAAAAGTTAGTCAAGTAACTCGTCCAACAACCCTATAGTTCGAGACAAAAGAGCTCGGTTTCGGTAACTCGTTTTGGACGAGGTACAGAAAAGGGTAGTAGTAAAACTCGTCCAACAAGTCCTTTAGTACAAACATCGATGAGTTACTTGTCCTCCAACCCAGGACGAGAATCCCACCAGACGTTAGAAGAATTACTAGCCCAACCTGATGACGTCACCAAACCCCCTATAAATTAAAAATGAACTAACCGTTGTACCAAATACAAATAGATCCCTTGTTTGTAAATCCTCTAGTAAATTCAACCTCATCCTCTTCCGTATCAACTACAGCAACTTTAGGTATTACAACTGGATCAACAACATCATCCACAACAATATCCTCCATTTCGTCAACTTGTTCATATTTTGGTGCTGATCGTTTACGAGTTGAACGGCGTTGGATTTGCTCAAGTTTTGGGCGAATTTCACTACTTGGACTTTCTTTAATTTCTGTTTGGTTTCCCATTTTAAAAGAATTTTTTTTGTTAATCTGAAAAGTAAAAAAGCAGATTAAACGAAAATATAAAAAAATATTTCATTGAATTTTTGAACAAAAAACTTTTCTAAAATTCGATTAAAAAAATTTTTTTTACATTAAAAATTTAAAAAAATAAAATAAAAATAATCATCTTAATCCAGAAGTACTTTGTTTCATACGTCCACCACTACTTCTACTACTGTTCAAACTTGAATTAAATTCCATAGAATCATCACCAGATTTTCCAATTTCTTTAACGTCAAAAAATAAACCATTAACATAATTTTGAACATGATGAGACAACATATCCAAAGTATTCAAAATTGCTTGGTCTGTTTCGTAAGAAGCTTCATTTAAGGTACTTATAACGGAATCTTCTTTAATTACATGCTTTCGAAGATTTCTTTTTTTATTATTTGAGATAGTTACTGCACGAATGTTGTCTCGTTGTTTCTCAAAATCGTCCCATAATGCAAGAATAAAATCGGGCAGTGAAGGAAGGAATTTAGAACCATGCTAAAAAAGAAATTATTTGATAAACGTGTAAATTAATCTATCGTTTGCAGGAATGTCTCGAGTTAATAAAAAAGTTGAGCTTTGGATCGGAGTTTCAAAATTTCTTCGGATCGCGGTTCTGGACGAAAAAAAATTCGAACATCTCTTATCCCTAAATTCGAACATCTTCGAACATCTCTTATCCCTAAATTCGAACAGCTCTTATCCCTAGTTTAACAAATAACAAGTTGGGGCAGCAAAAAATTAAAGAAAGCTTGACAGGAAACGAACCTTATTTACAATGGAACATCTCGAATTAAAAACTCCGACCCAAAGCTTGTCACCAAAAATTTATTACTTTTTTCCACCATCGTGTAGAGGAGGGTCAATCCCCTTGTTAGTAGAATTGGGAGAACATCCTCCCAATAAAAAATGGGAAACCTGAAAAGTCTAAGGGAACAATGGAAAGACAAAAAGAATTTTTATTCCTTAAAAATTAATTTACAAAACAAAACCTTGGAGCTAGTATGTAATTGTGCCATTTCCATAGCACAATTCGCATTAACCAATTCTGTTGCCACTCTTTCACTAATATTCCAAAATTCCAACGGACAATAAGGAAGATGACGCAAAGGTTGCAAAAATGGAGGTGTTTCTACAATCATTGCTGAAGAAGCATGTGCTGGCATTTCATAGTTTAAATAATCCTGATAACCGACAGTTCCTTCTAAAAAAATATTCTTAAAAATGTCTTAAAAATTAAAAAAAAACCTTCATAAACGTGTTCCTCCTCTGGTGTAGAATAAACTAAATTTTGTCCAAAATTTGATCCAAAAGCTGCCGCCTTCATTCTAAATTCCTGCTCTGTCAGTCCAATAAAAGCCTCCTTGAAATAAAAGAAGAATTCTGCCAATTGTGGAAGTCTAGCAACTTCAACAATTTTGTAGAAAGCTCTGTTGACGTAAGCCATAGGAATAAGTGCAAGACAAATCAGCCGTCTAAAGAAAGATTTTAAAAAAAAGATCTAAATCAAGTCTCTCGAAACACCAAATAATAAGACAGAGAAACTAACCCACTACTCCATGAACCGGACGTCACAGCCGGGTACAGCCAAAAACAACGCGTAGCCATAACAAAACAATGCATAACTACATAGCTGGGAAATTTTTGGCCCTATTCAAACTTGGTATCAATCTCTTGAAGCAAGTTATGGACTTGAAGCAAGTTATAGATTTGCGTTGTTATGGCTGTGCGTTGTTTTGGTCCTGTTCCCTAGCCCACTACAAACCAAACCTGCCCAACTCACTAAACCATAAATCTCCCAACCCGCTACACCACAAAAATTAAAGTAAAAACCGAAATGTCATCCTCGAAATATTTCCAGCTTGACTATTTTCATGTCCATAAATCTCCGCGAGATTATATTCAGACCATTTGCGAAACAATTCCTGAGAGAAACGGAAATAACATCCACTCACATAAGCCTCTAGAAAAACATTTTGTGCTGCTTCTACCATCACATTTTCAAAGTCCGTGATAACTAAAAAATAAAAATTAAATTTTTACAAAGACATTTGCGGACATTATTTGCAGAAAAAGTATATACATAACGGCTAATTTTTGAAAAAACCTAGACCTCATGCTTACATGGGATACTCACGAAAGGGGGCACTCATTCTGCGGAGCAGGGGTGTGCCGAAACAGATTTTAAAAGACAAAACGACACACCCCTGTTGTGGAGGATGGCAGAAAATATTGGGCCAGTTCCGACTTTCCGTCCTGACTTCACATTTGGGAGTTATATGGATTTAAATCCAAAATTAAAAATATACTTCTGCGAGGTTTTGTCGGTTTAACAGCAGCAGCAACAGCGTCCAAAGCTTCCATATAAAATTGTTCGGAATTTTCAGTCAAAAGAGCATGTGCAGCAACAATTAATTGACTTCTTAAAACAGTTGCAATAACAAAACAATATTTAAAAGGGGCTGGGAGCGGTCTAAAAGATGCACAGATTGTCCAAGTAGTTTGACCAGCAAGTTGTTGAAGCATCTAAAAGATTCTTTAAAAATTTTTAAAAAATCAAAAAACAAACATATGGATGTGCAAATACAAAAAGTGCATCTTTATCACGAGCTCGAGCAGTTCTCGAATCATACAAAAGAATTGATTGACCATTTCTTTCGGTTAAAGCAAGTGGCAACTGCATAGACATGACATTTGAACCCTTTCTTGTATTGCCTTTTCCATAAAGCTTTACTTTCTCTCTGAAAATAAGGATAAATTCTTGATAAAAGGAAGAAGGCAGGCCAGTCTACCACAGAGCAACACCAAATGATTCTGACCCCATTTTAAGTTAGTAGTGTGACAAGAGACGTCGAATCATACCAAAATAGAGACACGAATTTTAAAGTCCTGGTAGAAGCATAGGTCGGAAAATCGTGTTTGCGGGACCCCGCATGCGCGATTATTTTTAAAACTTTGCGGGACGGGATCCCGCAAGATAAATCCCGCATTCCCGCAAAACAAAAAAGTGTGAGACTGCGGGACGGGATCCCGCAAAAACCCGCGCGGGATCCCGTCCCGCGCCGAACTCTAGCTAGAAGTTCTGTGCTAGACTAGAACACCCTAGTTCCAAAAATACCCAGAAAAATGAAAAAGCAAACCTTGAAGCCAGCCGTGCAAGTGAATCATCTGATCCCAAAGCCACAAAAGTTTCATCGTCAATTCCAGCTCGAATACTTGCAATAAGATCACCACGCCTTAAAGAAGGCTCTTCTCTAGCTCGTTGTTTTAATTCCTGCCTTTTAATTTCAGCCAATCTTTTCTCTGGTTGAGGCAAATGATTATGCGTATTTTTCAATTCTCCCATTAATTTCCCATCTTCCGTCTCATATGCAAATGCCTTGGCCTGACATCTTTTGCTACTACAACGCCAATATGTATTGTAATGTCTGACTTTAACGTCTCGATTTTTAACGTAACGATAACCTAAAATTTAAAAATAATTTTTGCGGACAAATTTTGCGGACAAAAAAGTTGTCTGCAAAATTTTATTAAAGTAAAAGAGGGTATGCGCTCAAGTCATTTGCCAGTATGTAAACCGGCAATACCACGGGTTATCCAGAACAAAATACTTCGGGATAGTTTAGCAATCCTAAACCCGATAACCGATCCGAGAAATTTTCTAACAATAAGCCTTGTGTTTTCTCTAGTGAACGGCAAAATCGATTTTGCTGGACCCGAATTCCGAATATGTACCTTGAGCCGGTTCGGATCCGGCTGGATTTTTCCGGATAAATCCTGTCCGGTTTTAGTCCGGAAATCTAAAAAAACCCCAGAGAGACCTAACTAAAGACCTAACTGAAAAAGACCCTAAGGCCGGAAAAATCCTTCCGGCTCCCGTCACTAGTTTTCCCTAACACCATCTTTTATGTAAATATTAAAATGAACTAACCTTTATGCCAAATACAAACAAATCCTCTATTCGTACATCCTTTAACAAATTCAATTTCTTCCTTCTTTTCTTCAACAGTTTCTTCATTGTGGTGTGTTTCAGGCATCATGACTGGCCCATCATCCACAACAATATCCTCAACAATTTCTTCTTCAATTTTAGGTGCCGGACGTTTTCTTGGCGACAAACGGCGTTGAAATTGTTCAGATTTTACGTGAATACTACTTGGACTTTGCTTAATTTCTGTCTGTTTTCCCATTTTTGAAAAAAATTTTCTGATCTGTAAACTAGAAAAGCAGATTAAACAAATATCTTAAAAAAATATTCATTGCCTTTTGAACAAAAATTGATAAAATTTTCTTTAAAATTTTCTAGATATTTTTTATACACAATAAAAAATGGGTACATCCCAACGTACCGCAAGGCCAACGTACCGCAGACCTATAACTTCGCTAGTGGTCGAATCGGAGACACACTGATATGGTTCGATTCAGCTCATCGAGATGCATCGAACCATATCAAAGCATCCCGGATTCGAATATTTTGAACGAAGTTATAGCTCTGCGATACGTTGGCCTCGCGGCACGTTGGCCTGCTCCCATAAAAAAAATAAAAAAAAATTTAGCAAAAACCAGAAGTACTTGGTTTTGGTTTTTTTCGTCCAATACTACCTCTACTACTGTTCAAACTTGAATTAAATTCCATAGAATCATCACCAGATTTTCCAATTTCTTTAACGTCAAAAAATAAACCATTAACATAATTTTGAACATGATGAGACAAAATATCCAAAGTATTCAAAATTGCTTGGTCTGTTTCGTATGAAGCTTCATTTAAAGTGCTTATAACGGAATCTTCTTTTATTACATGCTTTCGAGGATTTCTTTTTTTATTATTAGAGATAGTTACTGCACGGATGTAGTCTCGTTGCTTCTCAAATTCATCCCAAAGTGCAAGAATAAAATCAGGGAGTGAAGGAAGCAATTTATTGTTAGAGCCTTGCTAAAATGAAATTTGTAATTAAATAAAAAGATCAGATTGCTGTGGATAATTTCATTGGGTGGGAGATGGAATAGAACCAACATGGAAAGGGCCAAACCGAAGCACAAGCCACCATCCAACCCGGTGATGGGTTATTTATTTCCATTTAGGTATGTTCTTTCTTCAAGTGCGGAAGCAACGAAGACTTTGAAGGATCACATAAACCCCTTTATGAAACACACACAACCCCAGAGATCCTACTGGCCCAATTATCTGGTAGAACCAAATATTCCGGATACTACCCAAAATCAATCTCACATCCCTCTCCTAGTTAAAAATTTAAAAAAAACCTTGAGGTATAATTGTGCCATATCCATTGCAGAATTTGCATTAACTATTTCGGCTGCTACTCTTTCACTAATATTCCAAAATTCTAAAGGACAATAAGGACGATGACGTAAAGGTTGGGATTGATTTGCTGCTACAATAATTGTTGAAGAAGAATGTGGTGGGAGTTCATAACGTATATGTTGAGAATAATCTTGATAAGCCACATTTGCTTTTAAAAATATTTTCAAAAAAACATCAAAATTAAAAAAAAACCTTCATAAACATGTTCTTCCCCTGATGCCGAATAAACTAAATTTTGTCCAAAATTCGATCCAAAAGCTGCTGCCTTCATTCTAAATTCCTGGTCTGTCAGTCCAATAAAAGTTTGTTTGAAATAAAAAAAGAATTCGGCCAGTTGTGGAAGTCCAGCAACTTCAACAATTTTGTAAAATGCTTGATTAACATAAGCCATTGGAATAAGTGCAAGACAAATAATTCGACTGAAAAAATAAGAGAAAAATTGTGTGTAAATTGGGATAGATTGTCAGCGCATCTTATTAAAAATTAATAAAAAAATAATTTACCACAATAGGGAATCGAACCACCAACTAAAAGATAGAGGACTAACCCACTACACCAAAAATCCCCTTAACCCAACATGACAATATTTGCAGAAAAAAACCGAAATGTCATCCTCGCAATATTTCCAGCTTGGCTATCTTCATTTCCATAAATATCTCCAAGATTAAATTCAGACCATTTTCGAAACAATTCTTGAGAGAAACGGAAATAACATCCACTAACATGAGCTTCAGTAAAAACATTTTGTGCTGCTACAACCACTGAATTCTCAAAGTCAGTAATAACTAAAATGAAAAGAAGCTTTCTGAATCAGCCAAAAAAACGTCAAAAAAAAAATAAAAAAATATACCTCTTCTAGGCTTTGCAGGTCTAATAGCAGCAACAACAGCATTTAAAGCCTCCATACAAAGCTGCTCGGAATTTTCAGTTAAAAGTGCATGCGCAGCAACAATTAATTGGCTTCTAACAAGTACTCCAACAACGAAGCAATGCTTAAAAGGGGATGGGGCCAATTTAAACGATGCACCAATTGTCCAGGTAGTTTGACCAGCAAGTTGTTGAAGCATCTAAAAATTTTGATAAAATTTAAAAAAAATCAAAAAACGAACATATGGATGTGCAAACACAAAAACTGCATCTTTATCTCGAGCTTGAGCAGTCCTCGAATCATACAAAAATATTGATTGACCATTTTTTTCGGTTAACGCAGGTGGCAATTTTATTGCCAAAATATCCGAACACTTCTTTGTACAGCCTTTTCCGAAAAATTTTGTTTTTTCTCTGAAAACAAGATAAATCTTTAACAGAATAGCAAGCAGGTCAGTCCCAAGTGAAGGACATTAAAGTTGATTTTGTTACCATTTAACCTGACGAGAGAAGGCGAATCAAATTGTCACACGATTTTGACAATCCTAGTTAAAATCCCTTTGAGATAAGGCCGCCTTATAACCTCTAAAGAAAGTAAACCTTTTTGCCAACTGTGCAAGTGATCCATCCGATCCCAAAGCCACAAAAGTTTCATCGTCAATTCCAGCTCGAATATCTGCAACCAGGTTTGCACCACTCAATGAAGGCTCTTCTCTAGCTCTTTGTTTTAGTTCTTGCCTTTTAATTTCTGCCAATCTTTGCTCTGGGCGAGGTAAATGAATGTGTGCATTTTTCAATTCTCCCATTAATTTCCCATCTTCCGTTTCATGTGTATATGCGCTTCCTGGACATCTTTTGGTACCACAACGCCAATAAATATTATAATGTTTGATATTAACGTCACGATTCTTAAGGTAACGGAAACCTAAAATTGAGAATCAGTTTTGCGGACAAAAAATTTTATCCGCAAAAGTTTTGCGGACAAAAAATTTTATCCGCAAAGTTTTGCGGATAAAAAATTTTATCCGCAAAAGCCCTTATCAAATATAAAACTAACTAAAATAAAATTAACCTTTATACCAAATACAAAGAGCCCCTTTGTTTGTATATCCTCTACTAAATTCAACTTCTTCCTTCTCTTCCTGAACAATTTCTTCCTCATGATGCGTTTCAGGCATAACAGGTTCAATAATTTCTTCAACAACAATATCTTCAACAATTTCTTCTTCAACTTTAGGTGCCAAACGTTTTCTTTGTGACGAACGACGATTAAATTGCTCAAGTTTTAAGCGAACATCACTTGGACTTTGCTTAATTTCTGTTTGTTTTCCCATTTAAAAAAAACCTTAATGATCTGAAAACTATAAAAACAGATTAGACGAAAAAATATAAAAATATTTGATTGGCTTTTGAACAAAATTATTAAGTAAAAATTCCAAAATATTTATACAATATTGGCAAATGTCTAATTGACTCCCCCCCACCTGTCCGCAAAGAAAATAAACACTTTTCAATCTTTTCTTGCATTTTTTTCTGCAAAATGGCGCCCATTTTCCGCCTTTGACTCATGAAAAGATAAGGTGCGTATTGCGGACAGGTTGGGAGTCAACTGGACATTTGCCTAAAAACTTTATAAATTTAAATAAAAAAAATAGACAAATTAGCAAAGACCAGAAGAAGTACTTGGTTTTGGTTTCTTACGTCCACCACCACTAATAGTCTTTTTCAAACCCTCATTAAACTCAATAAAATCATCACCAGATTTTCCATCTTCATTAACATCAACATATAAACCATTAACATAACCTTGAATATGATGAGACAAAATATCCAAAGTATTCAAAATTGCTTGATCCGTCTCGTAAGAAGCTTCGTTCAATGTATTTACAATCGATTCTTCTTTTATAGCATGCTTTCGAGGATGATTTCTTTTTTTGCCAGTGTTAGAGATGGTTACTTCACGAATATAGTCTCTCTGCTTCTCAAAATCATCCCAAAGTCCAAGTATATAATCAGGCAATAAAGGCACCACTTTTGAAGTTTGCTAAAATAAAACAAACCTTTAACCGTCTAAAATAGCCCCCCCCCCCCATTTTTTATTTAAAAAATTAGAAACCTTCATTTGTAATTGTGCCATTTCCAAAGCAGAATTTGCATTGAGTATAGCAGTTGACACTCTTTCGCTAATATTCCAAAATTCTAAAGGACAAAAAGGATGATGACGCAAAGGTTGCAAAAATGCAGCCGATTGATTCGCTACAATAATTGTTGAGGAAGAATGTGGTGGCAGCTCAAAACGTAAATGTTGATTGCAAGAATAATTTTGATATCCAACATTTGCTTCTAAAAATAGTTTGAAAAATCTCCTAAAAAATGTCATAAAAAGTAAAAACCTTCATAAACGTGTTCTTCTTCTGGTCCCGAATAAAGTACAAAATTCGATCCAAAAGCTGCTAACTTCATTCTAAATTCCTGGTCTGTCAGTCCAATAAAAGTCTGTTTGAAATAGAAAAAAAATTCGGCCAGTTGTGAAAGTTTAGCTGCATCAACAATTTTGTAGAAAGCTTGGTTAACAAATCCCATTGGAATAAATGCAAGACAGATCAGCCGTCTAAAAATATTTTTTGTAAGAATAGATTTCATATCACCTCATATCTTTGACAGAAAAATGATTTTCTCCTCAAAGGACTCGAACCACCAACTAAAAGGAAGTGAAATTAACCCACTTAACCAGAAAGTCGATAGCGCTGTTTATCAAATTTTACCAAAGGTTCCCCTCCAAACCAGGTAACAATCCTAATAAAAAAATATAAAAAACCGAAATGTCATCCTCGCAATATTACCAGCTTGGCTATCTTCATTTCCATAAATATCTCCAAGATTATATTCAGTCCATTTACAAAACAATTCTTGAGAGAAACGGAAAAAACAACCATTTATATGGACTTGTGGAAAAACATTTTGAGCTGCTACAACCACTGAATTTTCAAGGTCAGCAATAACTAAAATAAAAAAAAAGATAAATTAGAAATTTGAGGAGATTATTTGCTAAAATAGTGTCCGCCAACTATCACTAAAAATTACTTAAAAATTTACGAATTTTTGTCTCATTGCGGGAGAGCCAAAAATAAGTGTCAATTTTGCTTGATGGTCTAGGCCTGAGATTTGGAGGTTACAGGGCTATAATATGCTCAAAATTGAAAAAGGTAATGGAAACCAAAAGTAGACCTCGAAAGGCATAATTATGAAAAATATACTTCTACGAGGCTTTGTTGGCCTAACAGCAGCAGAAACAGCATTCAAAGCTTCAATATAAAATTGTTCGGAATTCTCAGTTAAAAGTGCATGCGCAGCAACAATTAATTGGCTTCTAACAATTGTTCCAATAACAAAACAATGTTTGAAAGGAGCTGGGGCCAATTTAAAAGAAGAACCAATTGTCCAGGTAGTTTGACCAGCAAGTTGTTGAAGCATCTAAATTTTTTTGCTACAGAAAATAAATCAAAAAACAAACATATGGATGTGCAAACACAAAAACTGCATCTTTATCACGCGCCCGAGCAGTTCTTGAATCATACAAAAATATTGATTGTCCGTTCTTTTCGGTTAACGCAGGTGGCAATTTTATCGCCAAAATATCTGAACCTTTCTTTGTATTAACTTTTCCATAAAGTTTTGACTTTTCTCTAAAATTTAGAATAGATTCTTAATTTATATATTGTTTACCTTTGAGCCATGTGTGCAAGAGAATTTTCTGATCCCAAAGCCACAAAAGTTTCATCATCACAGCCAGCTCGAATACTTGCAATAAGCTTCGAACAACTCAAAGAAGGATCTTCTCTCGCTCGTTGTTTTAATTCTTGTCGTTTAATTTCAACCAATCTTTGCTCTGGTTGAGGCAAATGATTATGCTTATGTCTTACACATCCAATTATTTTTCCGTCTTGTTCGAAGGTATATGCCTTAGCTGAACATCGTCTGTTACTACAGCGCCAATAAGTATCATAATGTAGGTAATTTCGGAGTTCAGATTTATTGTATCGAAAACCTAAAAATAAAAAAAGCTTTGCGGACAAATTTTGCGGACAAATTCCTACCCCGAAATTTGAATCGTACTCAAGATAGCTACCCTAATTAGATGAAAAATAAAATTCCTTCCTCCTGGACATCCCTCTTGATTGACGGAACTCATTGTCCGTCCTGCGGACACAATTGTTTGGACTCAAATGAGGTGTACCGGGAAAATAGCAAACAGGTAGCTTTAATTTTATTGTTAGTATTAAAAAAGTCAAATAAAATTATAAGAAAACCAGCCCAGACTCAAAAATCTTAGCTTTACGTCGGCTCGACCAGAGAAATTCAACCCTGACTAAAAAATAAGCTAACCTTTATGCCAAATACAAACAAATCCTCTATTTGTACATCCTGTAGTAAATTCAAAGTCCTTCTCTTCTTGAGCAGTTTCTTCTTGTTGATTCATTTCAGGTACTTCATCAACAACAATATCCTCCATTTCATCCTCCTGTTCAACTTTAGGTGCTGATCGTTTACGAGTTGAACGGCGTAGAATTAGCTCAAGTTTAGGCCGGATATCGCTACTTAGACTTTCCTTAATTTCTGATTGGTTTCCCATTTGAAAAAATTTTTTTAAATCTAGAAGGTCAAAAAAAAGCGAATTAAACGAAAATAAAATCCAAATATTTCATTGACTTTTGAACAAATTATTAAAAAAAATATTCTTTAAAATTTTTACAAATATTTATAAAAACCGTAGAAATTTAAATAAAAAAATAAAAAAATAATCAAACGAATTAGCGATAACTAGAAGTACTTGGTTTTGGTTTCTTACGTCCACCACCACTAATAGTCTTTTTCAAACCCTCATTAAACTCAATAGAATCATCACCAGATTTTCCATCTTCATTAACATCAACATATAAACCATTTACATAACCCTGGACATGATGAGACAAAATATCCAAAGTATTCAATATTGCTTGGTCTGTCTCGTAAGAAGCCTCGTTCAATGTATTTACAACCAAATCTTCCTTTATCGCATGTTTTCGAACATTTCTTTTTTTAGTACTAGTACTTGTAATAGTTACTGCACGAATGTAGTCTCGTTGTTTCTCAAAATCGTCCCATAATGCAAGAATAAAATCAGGCAGTGAAGGAAGCAATTTTGAAGCTTGCTAAAATAGAATTTGTGATTAGATAAAAATAAAGAATGCTAAGGAAACAATGTGAAAAATAAGGACAATCGTTCAAAAGGGCCAAAGATAAACGCCAAAATTTTGACGAAAACCCCATTTTAGCCCACCCTGAAATCGGCCCCCTGGCTATTTCCTTTATCCCATTGGGATCCCGAAAACCAAAAAATAAATCAGAACCCAAAACAAATATTAAAAACTCGGAGAAACATATTCGAAAAAACCCAAAAAAATATGGGACGCATAAGTTTTGATAAAAGCATGTACAAAACTGGAGCTCTAAAGGTAACCCAAACCAAACCTAAAAGTAATCCAAATCTAAAATTGTCTCGCCAACCCTCTCTTATTTAAAAATTAAAAAAACCTTCAACTGTAATTGTGCCATTTCCAAAGCAGAATTTGCATTGAGTATAGCAGTTGATGCTCTATCATTAATATTCCAAAATTCCAAAGAACAATAAGGACGATGACGTAAAGGCTGGATAAATGCAGGTAAGTGATCTGCTACAATAATTGTTGAGGAAGAATGTGATGGCAGCTCATAACGTACATGTTGAGAATAATTTTGATAGCCTACAGTTCCTTCTCGAAAAATATTCTCAGAAAAACATCAAAAAATTAAACCTTCATAAATGTGTTCCCCTTCTGGTCCCGAATAAACTAAATTTTGTACAAAATTCGATCCAAAAGCTGCTGCCTTCATTCTAAATTCCTGCTCTGTCAATCCAATAAAAGTTTGTTTAAAATAGAAAAAGAATTCGGCCAGTTGTGAAAGTTTAGCTGCTTCAACAATTTTGTAGAAAGCTTGGTTAACGTAAGCCAGTGGAATAAATGCAAGACAGATCAAACGACTGAAAATTGGAAAAAATTTCAAATCAATGAGTAAAGCAAGGGCGTAGCCAGTGGGGAGATTCTAGTGTCAAAGCCCCCCCCCCCTGAAATGGGGAAAAGGGAAAAAATTTACCCCCCCCCCTCCTGAAACCGACCCACTGGCTACGACCTTGGAGTAAAGCCTGCCCTCTTCCCGGTAATAATCCTAATTTAAAAAATTTTATTTAAAAAAACCGAAAGGTCATCCTCGCAATATTTCCAGTTTGACCCTTATCGTATCCATAAATATTTCCAAGATTACATTCAGCCCATTTTTTAAACAATTCCTGAGCAAATCGAAAATAACATCCACTTAAATGAGTTTCAGGGAAAACTTTTTGTACTGCTACAACCATTAAATCCTCAAAGTCAGTAATAACTAAAAAAATTTTTTAACTTAGGAAAATTATTCCCCCCCCCCCCCCCAAAAAACAAAAATATACTTTTTCTAGGCTTTGTTGGCCTAACAGCAGCAGAAACAGCATCCAAAGCTTCAATATAGGATTGCTCAGAATTTTCTGTCAAAAGTGCATGTGCTGCTACAATTAATTGGCTTCTAACAATTGTTCCAATAACAAAGCAATGTTTAAAGGGGGCTGGGGCCAATTTGAAAGATGAACCAATTGTCCAGGTAGTTTGTCCAGCAAGTTGTTGAAGCATCTAAGATTTTTTGATAAAATTTAAAAAATCAAAAAAACAAACATATGGATGTGCAAACACAAAAACTGCGTCTTTATCACGAGCACGAACATTTCTCGAATCATACAAAAATATAGATTGTCCATTTCTTTCCGTCAATGAAGGTAGTAATTTTATAGACGTAATATCGGCACCCTTTTTTGTAACACCTTTTCCATAAAGCCTTGCTTTTTCTCTAAAATTGAAATGAATTTTTGATAGAAAAAGAGTGAACGCGGGTCAGTCTACCCAAGAGACATATAAAGTTAATTCGGTACTATCTAACTAGAGTACTATCTTAACTAGTTAACAAAACAGGTTAAACGCCCGGTCAATTTTTCCCCGTGGCTGGTCTTTCTTTTCTTACTTTCTCTTCTCTTTTTGCCCCGCCACAGGGAGAAATTAACCGGGCGGTTAACCGGTGTTGTCCAACCCTAATCTTAACCCAACCATAACTTCTGCGTAGACTAGACCCCGAATATATCACAAACTAGAAAAAAAACCTTAGAGCCATATTCGCAAGGGTATGATCCGATCCCAAAGCCACAAATGTTTCATCATCACAGCCAGCTCGAATACTTGCAATAAGCTTTGAACAACTTAAAGAAGGCTCTTCTCTCGCTCTTTGTTTTAATTCTTGTCGTTTAATTTCCACCAATCTTTGTTCTGGTTGAGGCATATGATTATGTGTACCTTTAAGTCCTCCAATAATTTTACCATCTTCTTTTTCCAATGCCATAGCCTTTGCTTTACATAATCTGTTACTACAACGCCAATAAGACTTATTCTGTTTTCCAAATCTCAGGTATCGATAGCCTAAAATTAAAAATCAGTTTTGCGGACAACATGTGTGGACAAATAAATCATGATGCAAAATTATTTTTTAAAATTATAAAAAAAGAGCACCCCGAAGTCAAACGCCTATTAATATTAAAATCAGATTTCGAAGCAGCGGCATAACCTGATTTTTCGGGACTGGAGTTTCCGGGCCCGGTAATCGGGCAATATGTTAAACCCGGTTGTTTTAGGCCGAAAACCCATCCCGAATTTTTTCAAAGCCCCCCCCCCTTCCCAGCTCAGAGCCGAGGTAGAACCTAGTCTTCCAGGACTGGAGTTTCCGGTCCTGGTAATCGAGCATTATGATAACCCTGGTTGTCTTAGGCCAAAAACCCCGTCCCGAGTTTTTTTTAAAGCCCCCCCCCTTCTCAGCCCATAAAAACCAGATAACACGCCAAATATTTAAAAATGTTAAACGGCTAATTAAAATATAAACTAACCTTTATACCAAATACAAACAAAACCCTTAGACGTACATCCTTTAGTAAATTCAACCTCCTCCTTCTCCTCTTGAACAGCCTCTTCATAATGGGTTTCAGGTATGTCATCAACAACAATATCCTCAACAATTTCTTCTTCAACTTTAGGAGCCAAACGTTTACGATTTGAACGATGCTGAATTTGTTCAAGTTTTACACGAACATCAGTCTTGTTTTGATTAATTTCTGTTTGGTTTCCCATTTGAAAAAACGAAAAATTTTTTTTGTTAATCTAAAAAGTAAGAAAAATGTGGATTAAAAAATATGCAAAAAATATTTCATCGAGCTTTTACAACAAAAAATAATTTTAAAAATTCTTAAAAAAAATAATTTTATTTTTCGGATATATGCAAAAAACGGCACGCGGACATACAGGGATGGACATATCGGGATATTTCAATGTACGAACAGTTACCCTACTGATTTCGGGACCTACGGCCACTGGGCCTTGGCCGTAGGTCCCGAATATATTGTCTTGTTGAGGAATAGAGTTTTTATGTTTTAGAAACGTAAACGCGCTAGAAATTATTTTTGTCGCCCCAATCCCGATATGTCCGTCCCGATATATCCGCACACCAAAAAAACTCTTCAGATTATAAAAAAAAATATTAATAAAAAATTCAACGAAATCCAGAAGTACTCGGCTTCATATTTGGTGAGTCAAATACAAGTCTGTCCATATGTGTGTGTATGTGTCCACCACCACTTGTATTGTTTAAACTTTCATTGAATTCAACAGCATTTTCGATTGAACAAGAGCTCTGTTGTTGCTCTTGAGAGTGTCGTTTCTCACTTTTAACATCAAAATGTAATCCATTAACATATCCCTGGACATGATGTGACAACATATCCAAAGTGTTTAAGATTGCTTGGTCAGTTTCATATGAAGCTTCATTTAATGTACTTGCTACCAATTCTTCTTTTATTATATATTTTCGATTCCTTTTTTTATTTGAAATTGCAACTGAACGGATGTTATCTCGTTGCCTTTCAAAATCATCCCAAAATGCAATTATATAATCAGGAAGAGACAGCATTTGCTTTGTGCCTTGCTAAAAAAAGGAATTTTTATGTTAGGTAATAAATTAGGCCAATCCCAACATGATTCCCCCTATTTAAGGAATCGGAAAAAGATCAATCTTTTATAACGGTGAGAAGAATGCCTCTAACAAAAGGGTCAGAGGTGGGTCGGAACAATCAGAGGTGTCGGAAATCGGAAGAGCCGGAAATCAAAACCGACTCAAAAGTCGGAACTCGGAAATCAAAATTTTTTTCGGAAATCGAAAGGAAAAAAAACATTAGAAGTCGGAATTCCGACCCACCTCTGACAAAGGAGCCATCTAAACTATAACCCAAAATTCATAAATATCCGAAAATGGTCAAAAAATCAGAAAAGCAAGAATTTGGTCCAGTGATTCGAACATCATATAAATGAAGGTGAATAATAAATGGGAAATTATTGGCCATATTAAAGGAAGTTCCCTGTTAAATCGGAAAACGAAAAAAAGTCCTCATAGAACGCACCACACTAGAAGAGTGGTGCGGAACCCACACCAAGGATTGTCACCCTCACCTTCCTATTTAAATTTTAAAAAACCTTAATCTGATATTGTGCCATTTCCATAGCAGAATTTGTATTAAGTAAAGCAGTTGACGCCCTTTCACTAATATTCCAAAATTCCAAAGGACAATATGGGCTATGGCGCAAAGGTTGCAAAAATGCTGGCGACTGATTTGCTACAATAATTGTTGATGACGAATGTGGTGGAGGCATTTCATAGCGTATATGTTGAGAATAAACATGTTCTTCATAAGTGCCTTCTAAATATAGAGAAAATTTATTTAATTGGCAAGAGTCATGTTTTTATGAATAAAAAAATCCACTCCCATGGACTTAAAATTTGACTGGCCATAACTCGCCCAGAGTCATTTTTATAAAAAACTGGTATCACTTCGCAATAGGAAGTCGAAGGTACTCCATCGAATGATACCAAAAAATATATCAAATTCCCCGGCATGGTAAACAATGTTCCCTTGTGTGAAAGTTACAGTTCCGCAACCGATGCGGTTCCATTTCCAATTCCGGAACTGAAACCGGTATAGGTCTCGAACCGGTTTGAAACTGGAACCAAAAAATTCAAAAAGCAGTCCCAGAACTGGAACCGGTTCCAGAGAAATTTTGGAACTTTCCCCTCACTGCTTGTTAGTCAATTTTCTTGTCTTGACTCAAAGTCAAAAAATTCCCGAATAAAAATCTTCCCTATATTTTATTTAGAAAACCTTCATAAACGTGCTGCTCCTCCTCCTCTTCATCTGGTGCCGAATAAATTAAGTTTTGTCCAAAATTTGATCCAAATGCCTCTGCTTTCATTTGATATTCATGTTCAGTAAGTCCAATAAATGTTCGTTTAAAATAAAAAAGAAATTCAGATAATTGTGAAAGTTGTGCCGCTTCAGTAATTACATAAAATGCTCTATTAACATAAGCCATTGGAATGAGTGCAAGACAAAGCAAACGACTGTAAAAAATTAAATTTTAGCTTGAATATTTTCGCAAAAAAATCATAGATGAGGATTCGACCGGGACACAAAGAATTTAAAAACTAAGTCGTTCAGAACGAGAAAGGACCCAGACGATCGAATAAAACACACTAGAGATAGATATTTTTTAGGCAATAAAGATCCCGATTCTCATACGCCCCCTTCATCCGGTCTCTAATTCAAACTAGAGAGCAACGTGTGGATAAGTCGCCAAATAAAAACAAAAAAAAACCACTCAAGTTACCCCACATTAAATTTAAAAAATTAAAAAACCGAAATGTCATCCTCGCAATATTTCCAGCTTGACTTTTTTCATTTCCATAAATAACTCCAAGATTATATTCAGTCCATTTTTTAAATAATGTCTGAGCGAATCGAAAGTAACAACCAGTCACGTGAGCATCATGGAAGACATTTTGCGCTGCTACAACCATTGCATTTTCAAAATCCGTAATAACTAAAAATTAAAGATTATTAAATCCGCAAATGTTCGTCCGCAAATATTTGCGGATTGTCCGCAAATTTTTGCGGACAAATCAAAATAAGGAAAATTTAAAAAAATACTTCTTCTAGGTTTTGCAGGTTTAATAGCAGAAGCAACAGCATCCAAAGCTTCAATATAGGATTGCTCAGAATTTTCAGTCAAAAGTGCATGTGCTGCAACAATTAATTGGCTTCTAAAAAGTGCTCCAATAACAAAGCAATGTTTGAAAGGGACTGGGGCCAATTTAAAAGATGAACCAATTGCCCAGGTAGTCTGACCAGCAAGTTGTTGAAGCATCTAAATTTTTTGATAAAATTTTAAAAAATCAAAAAACAAACATATGGATGTGCAAACACAAAAACTGCATCTTTATCACGTGCCCGAGCAGTCCTTGAATCATACAAAAATATCGATTGGCCCTGTCTCTCGGTTAAAGCAGGCGGCAATTTTACATCCAAGACATCCGATAATCCTAAGTTTGGGCGAACTTTTCCATAAAGTTTGATCCTTTCTCTGAAATTATTAAATTTTAGAGTAAGATCGAGAGCTAGGAAAGTCAGTGAATGGCCTGGAATAATTTTTAAATCCAATTAAATGGGCCGAATCTTGCCCTTACGGGAAGAAAAACACAGGTAAAGGTCCAAGCCCCAAGCTAGAATAGATCTCACAGCCATAAAAAATAGGAAACAAAGGTACGAGAAGCAGCTAGAGAACATATAAAGGACCAGGACAATTAATAAAAAGTTACCTATAAGCCATATGCGAAAGAGAAGCATCCGTTCCCAAAGCCACAAAAGTTTCATCATCAATTCCAGCTCGAATACTTGCAATTAAAGTTGCCCTGCTTATATGAGGTTCATCTCTAGCTCGTTGTCGTAATTCTTGACGTTTAATTTCAGCCAATCTTTGCTCAGGTTGAGGTAAATGAGTATGCGTATTTCGTACTCTTCCAACAATTTTGCCATCTTCTTGTTCAGAAGCTGTTGCATTTGCCGGACATTTGCGGTTACTACAACGCCAATAAGTTCCATAATGTTTGTGATAGCGAAATCCTTTAAAAAAATTTTTTTGTAAAATTCATTAGAGTCAGTCTTTTCGAACCTAGCCTAGTTTTATATTTTTTCTGGATCTCCAGGAAAAGACTGACCCATGAGAGGAAGTCTTAGCCCCTGATAGGCCCCCCCCCCCAGATCCTCCACCTGCGACTTCCGTTCAGTTAACGATATGCGTTTTCCACCAACATGTAAAAAGGTGAGTCTGGTTAAAAAAATGACGAGCCAGGTTTCGGGTACCCGCCCCATTTCTGGTACAGGTCCTGTCGCATTATAAAAAGTGGAAGCCATCCCCTCCTTGGTACAGTTGCCCTATTACCGACAGAACTTCATGGACGCCACTTCCCCTATCCCTTTTTTAATACTATCTTAAACCCCTGCACAGGACGCCTTCTTAAATATTAACCTGTATCCCCTTCTACCTTACAAAATTTCAAAAAAAATTTTTTTACAAACCGTTATGCCAAATACAAATTGCTCCCTTGTTAGTAAATCCTCTCACAAATTCAACTACTTCTTGTTTTTGTTGTGGGACCTCCTCCTCCGTTTTTTGTTGTTTTTCAGGCACAACAGGTTCAATAATATCATCAACTACAACATGTTCAGATTCTTCAATTTTGGGTGCCGGACGTTTTCTAGGTGACGAACGTCGTTGGATTTGTTCTAATTTTGGACGAATAATACTTGGACTTTGTTTAATATCAGCAGTTTCTTTCATTTTAAAAATCTTAAAATTAACAAGAAAAAAAAGGTTAAAAAGAGAAAAGGCCCAAAAATAAAATGATTCTCAACACAAATTTTTGTGAA
Source organism: Meloidogyne enterolobii (assembly GCA_963681835.1). Lineage (NCBI taxonomy): Eukaryota > Metazoa > Nematoda > Chromadorea > Rhabditida > Meloidogynidae > Meloidogyne > Meloidogyne enterolobii. Next base: position 3,947,980 of record CAVMJV010000004.1, on the reverse strand, counting down.
GAAATATGCCAACAAACTTGGTCACATCCTTCTCGGTCAATAGATTTTTTAGTCTAGAGTAGGCCAAAACGTCAATAGCTCTTCTCCCAACTAGTTCTCTTACCAACTAGACTACGGTAAAATGGCCACTTTCAAAATGTCAATAAACTAGAGAGTATTAAAAAATAAAAAATGCAGGCAATTAGAGGAATAAACTGAGAACACCTAATATACAAAATGTCAACCTTAGGAAAATATTACCAAATGACAATTGTCATCAACCCTAAAATAGGACAAAATGCCAATCGAATAAAAACGTTAAAATGCCACAACGACAAAATACCAATTGTACAAAAACCCCAAAACGTCACAAAGACATAATACCAATCGACAGAAAGACAAAATGTCACCTAGACAAAATGACAATCGAACAAAATGCCAAAATATGTCAAAATTCTAAACATTTTTTTTATAAAGACGTATAAAATGCACGAAAAAATATAGTCATTTTTACAAAAAAATTAATACATATGGAGTAAATATAAAAGCATAAAATCAGCAATAATTTGTATTGGAAGTACTTGGGACACTTCCAGAGGTTTAATTACCCAAGTTTGAGAGATTAAAAAAAATGGAAATTGATGGAAAAATGTCTACAAATAAAATTTCTGCAAAACGGACAGCAACAGAGGCCAATTTTTCGCCTCTCTCCAATAATAGCAACAACAACGAAAATCCAAATTCTCTTAATTTTCTTATTGATTGTCAAGTCAATTTGGTGAAAACAACACTAACAACAATCAATACTTTTATTCCGTCTATGACAACAGAGCAAACTCCGATTTTATTAAACTTTATTAAAACTCTGACTGAACAATTTAACCTTCTTAGTAAATCAATCGATTCACTTAAAGAAAAACAACAAGAAAAACCTTATGGATATTTTTCAGGAACAACAAAATTAAACACTATTTCAGCAGAGGAGCTAGAGCGCGAAAGAAGTGTTGTTGTGACTGGTTTGACGGAATCTACAAAAAAACTTCCATCAGAGAAAATGGCGGATGACTCCAAAACAATAACAAGTTTACTCGACTCGGTGGGGGTTGAGTGCGCACCCAGGTTTTTTTACCGTATGGGACGTCAGTCTAACCCACCCAATAATGGTCATGCCCGTCTTTTAAAGATTGTTTTACCATCCAGAAAATTTCAGCGTGAACTTCTCAACAAATGGAAAACAAATGGCAAGAAATCTTTCCCCCAAGTCAATATGCGTGCCTCAATGACACCAGAACAATTACAGCGACGAAGGGAACTAATTGAAGAGTGCAAAAAGAAGAGAATGGAGAACCCTCAATTGGACTGGATAGTTTATGGAGAAGCAGTAATTCTAAGATCGGAGGTTCACATTTTTAGAAAAAATAAAAAAATCTGACTTCAAAAAAATAATCTAAATAGATTAAATACTATTAATTTTTTATATTTTAATTCAAGAAGTTTAAAAAACAAATTGTCAAATTTACACTTTCTGTTATTAGAAAACCGTTATAAGTTAATAGGGGTTACTGAATCATGGTTGACTGATATAGTTGATGATAATCTTTTACTACATGGTACCCCATATAATATTATCAGAACTGATAGGGCCAATGGTAGGGGTGGAGGAACTTGCTTATTTATATCAAATAAAATACCATTTATTAAAATAGAAATCCCCCAAACTTTATCAGAGATATCTTGTATAGATTTATTAACCCCAGATGAAAAAATTCGTATTATTTTGATTTATAGATCAATCACTAAAGAAACCATTAAGGATTTTAAATCTATCTTGCAAATCTTGTATGATATATCGGCTGTATCCTACCCACTTATCTTATTAGGAGACTTTAACCTACCCAATATCGATTGGGAAAATTATAGTACTCAAACCAAAAATACCAAAGAAACATTATTTTTAGAATATATTCAAAGTTTAGGACTAAAACAAAAAATTGATAAACCCACTAGAGGAGTAAATATATTAGACTTACTATTAACTAATGAGGATGAATTAATAAAGGCTATAACAATCAATCCGCCTATAAGTAAATCTGACCATAATACAATAGAATTTGAAATATCTTCTACTAACAATTACCAAGATAATAATTATACATATCCAAATTTTCGTAAAGCTAACTATGAAATAATTAATGCACATTTCTCAACAATAAACTGGAATCTAGTATTCACACAATGCTCTGATATAAATCAACTATATTTCACTTTCCAATCGATTATACATAATGTTATTTGTTCCTTTGTTCCCGAATCTAAAGTAAAATCTAACAATCTCAAAAAACCCGAACACATTGAAAAAATGACATTATATCTAAAAAATCTGTGGAAACAAAAATCCACGCCAGAGCTAACACGTAAAATCTCATATGTATCAAAAAGAATAGATTCTGAAACTAACAAATTTTTAAAAAATAGAGAAAAGCATAAAACACAAACTATCAGTCAAAAATTCTCATACATCTCTTCATTTCTTAAATCCAAAAACAGGAAAATAACTTCAATTTTGGATAAAAATAATCAATTAGTATACGCTGATAATAAAATAGCACAAATTCTAAGTACCCAATTTAGTTCTGTATTTAATAAAAATTCATTAGACAATGCAGATCTAAACTCTATAACAAATCAAAATACATGTCAATCCGTAATCATAAATGAACTTCAAATCTTTGATCTTCTTTCTAAGCTACCTGAAAAAACTAACTCTTCTTATGACTCAATACCATGTATATTCCTTAAAAAATGCGCTAAAAGTCTTTATTATCCTTTATATTATATTTTTTCTTATTCATTAATGACTTCAACACTTCCTGAAATATGGAAGCAAAGTATAATAATACCAATACCAAAAACATTAAAGATACCCAAAATAGAAGAATTTCGCCCAATTTCATTACTATGTTCAATCACAAAAGTAATTGAACAAATTATTGCAAACCATATATCAATTTATGTTGAACAAAATGGTATATTACCAGATTGTCAACATGGATTCAGACCAAACAAATCCGTCACTACCCAACTAATTGAGGTTCAAGATGATATATCATTTGCATTGGATAATAAAAATTTAATAAACATAGTTTATTTCGATCTAGCTAAAGCCTTTGATTCTATACCCCATGAACGTCTTTTAACAAAACTAAAAGTAATAGGAATTGAAAAATCACTCTTAAAATGGATCTCTAATTACTTACACAACAGAAAATCTGTTGTTAAAATAGGAAATGAATATTCTGAACAATTCTCTATTACTAGTGGAGTTCCGCAAGGATCTATCTTAGGCCCGCTCCTTTTTAATATATACTTATCGGACTTACCAACATTCTGTTACACTCCTGAAATAAAAATAAAATTATTTGCCGATGACATCAAAGCCTATCAAATTCTAAAAAAAACCGATTTATCTAACAATTCTTTACAATTATTTATTAATAAATTCATTCAATATTGTAACACCAATGGTCTCAACATATCATTAAATAAATGCTCAGTATTATATATAGGTAAATCAAACCCTAAATTACAATACTCAATAGGAAACCACAAAATATTCCAAATTAGTAATGAAGACAAGAATAGGGATCTCGGAATTTTCTTCACTTCTAAATTCAAGTTTAATAAACATATTCAAACAATATCTCTAAGGGCCAATAGAAACTGCTATGCATTAATTAAATCTCTAAAATCACAAGATCCTAAAATTCTTATAGAAGCATTTAATATATACGTAAGGTCAATTATAGAATTTGGGTCACCGGTTTGGAATTCTTTAACTAAGAAAAACATTAAATTAATAGAAAACATACAAAAACGATATTTAAGATTTGTTTACAAAAGAATCACAAAGGTAAAAATAGAAGATATTCCACCATACAAAACACTTTTACAACATTTCAAAGTAGAATCCCTTGAAAGTCGAAGACTTAAAGCTGATTTAAAGCTATTTCATCAAAATATATTTGGGAAAATTAAAATTAACCATAATAATTCCTATATCATAAAACAAACAAAAACTAGGGGCGAAAAATATAAAATACAACCAACACGTTGTTCAACCATGATTCGGTACAACTCCTTTTTTGTTCGAACTGCTAGAATTTATTCACTAATTCCTATAGAAATTAAAAAAAATACACCCAAAATGTTTTCTAAACTTCTTGAACAGTTGGATATTTCCAATATCTTAAATGACAAATGAGATAATTTTATTTGCTAAGCTGCTTTGATTTTTATTTTAAGGACATTTTTTATTAGCATTTTTATTTTTCGTAATTTCACTTTAAATTGTTTTATTTTTGACTGTCACACCCTAGTGGTGTAAATAAATAAATAAATAAATAAATAAATAATATTTTTTGTTTCATCCTCCACAACAAAATTTTCATTTACAAAAGAACACATACTTGTTTTTTCACTTTTAACATCAAAATGTAATCCATTAACATATCCTTGGACATGATGAGACAACATATCCAAAGTGTTTAAGATTGCTTGGTCAGTTTCATATGAAGCTTCATTTAATGTACTTGCTACCAATTCTTCTTTTATTATATATTTTCTGTTCCTCTTTTTATTTGAAATTGCAACTGATCGAATATTATCTCGTTGCCTTTCAAAATCATCCCAAAAGGCTAATAAATAGTCTGGTAATGTTAATTGATATTTGGAGTTTTGCTTAAAGGAAAAAATTATTAAAGATTAGCTTAAAAATTTTTTTGCGGACAAACATTTGCGGACAAACTTGAAGACTTTCAAAACTAAGGAAATAAATACAGTGGTAAGTCAGGTACCCTTGCCAAAGCATTTTGACTATTTTGGTCTGAATATTGAACGAAAATGATCTCAATATTCAGCAAAAAAAGGTATCAAATGTTCAGAAAACCACAAAAAACTTGACACTTCTTTCCCTCAATGAAAGGAAATGAAGTCCCCAATTCTCCCGATTTCGTTCATAAATAAGAAAAAAAACACCATTTGCTTCAAAAACCCCAAAAAGAGATCATCCCATCTTCATAAATCCCTCAAAAATATGCGAGAAAAGAACCTTCATCTCCTCAAAAAATCGAAAAAAAGGACCAACCAGCCTTCCCCTTCCCTATAAAAATTTCAGCGAAAAAAGGCCCAGCCGGCCTTCCCGCCCTCCCAAAAAACCCTAGAAAAAAGCCTCTTCCCTCAATGATAGAAAAAAATTACGGACAATATTTGCAAATCAACCCCAGCCTTCCCCCTCCCAAAAAATCCCCAAAAAATTTAAAAAAAAACCTTAATTTGAAAATGTGCTGTTTCCATTGCATAATTTGTATTTAATAGAGCTGACGCTGCCCTTTCACTAATATTCCAAAATTCAATCGGACAATAAGGTTCATGTATTATTGGTTCATCAATGTTTAAAAGTGTTGCGGATTCTAACATGGTAACTGGTTCGGGCGAAGATAGTTGTTGTTGTATTTCATAACGAGGTGGTGGAGCACAATAAACATGCTCTTCATGAGCAACATTAACATCTGGAGAAAAAAATTTTTCGAAAATTTTAAATATTTCTAAAAAATAATTGCGGACAACATTTGCGGACAAATGCTGCCTATACCCTATTAGAAGCCTGCTCAATAAGATTATTTGATCTTTTGTCAAGGCTAATAAAATTTAAGGATCATCGGGTGTATTTTAAGGAGAATTTAAAGACAACAGTGCCAGAGACCAAAGGTTAAAAAAATTTTTTTCAAACAAATTCACATCCCAGAATCCAAAAATAATCAAAAAAAAATGGGATATAATAAGAATTAAAGAGACTACACTGTCAGGGACCGGAAGGTTTAAAAAATTGTCGAAAAACATTAGAAGTAAAGCGTCTACCAGAATCCAAAAAATCAAAGTTTGGGATAAAATGTCACCCTATCCCCCCTTCTACCAAAAAACAACATAATAAACCTGAATAATCCAATGCCGGTCCCAACGAAGAAAATACCAAATTTTCTCCAAAACTTAATCCAAACGCTTCAGAGTTCATTTGAAATTCATAATCGGTCAAGCCAATATATGTTCTTTTGAAGTAAAATAAAAACCTTGCCAATTCTGGGATTTGAAAAGCATCGCTTACAATTATATAAAATGCTCGAGTAACAATAGAGGGTGGTATAAGTGCCAAACATAGTAATCGACTATTTGAAAAATAATTTAGAAAATTTATTTTAGGCTAATGATTTTTGGGATAAAATGTCATTTCCTCAACATATTAAATTTATTTTTGTTGATCAATGTAAAAATAAATAGAGAAAATATAATACCTCATGGATAGTGTTCAAAGACCCCCTATCCAATAGATTCTGTAAAATTCAGAACCTAGCTCAGGCCCGTAACCAGAATTCTTTCGGAGAAGAGGGGTGGGGGGGGGCAAGGAAGGAAAAGCCACAGGCCTGCCTATTCCCTATGACATAGCGAAAGTAAACTGCTTCCCACTCAGACCTTGGAGCCGAAGAAATTCTATCTAATAAAATGAAGGGATCTCAACTTGGAGCTATAGCCAGGAGGAATTATTTTTAAAACCGTCAACCCAAAAATACGTGCCTAAATGTGACGTATTGCCTAGAAAGATTCTACAAAATATGGCCAACCAAATTTATGAAACGTAACTTAAACTGAAATGTGCCCACTCCTAAAGGTCAAAAAGGCCCTTTACAACCCCTAGATAGCTAAAAAAATATTAAAAAACCGAAATGTCATTCTCGCAATATTTCCAGCCAAACTTCTTTCATATCCATAGATTGCTCCTAATTTTAATTCTCTCCATTTTTTAAATAAAGCTTGAGCAAAACGAAAATAGCATCCACTAACTGAAGCTTCTGGGAAAACTTTTTGTGCTGCTACAACCATATCATTTTCAAAATCAGTTATTACTTTAAAAAATATTTTTTAAAAATTTAAAAACTATTTTATCAACCCAAAATGATCAATTTTACCTTTTTCATCCAAAAATAAATTAAAAAAATCAAATTCCCCAGGAGGGGTTCGAACCATCGACCTATTTGAGGAGAAAACCCACACATAACCAACTACACCAAAAACCCCAATTTTTAAAATTCAAACTTTTTCGAGGCTTTGCTGGCTCCACCGCATTAGAAATTGCTTCCAAAGCTTCAGTATAAAATTCTTCTGAATGTTCAGGTAGGAGGGCATGTGCAGCTATTATTAATTGATTTCTAAATATTGCACCAATAATAAAACATTGTTTAAATGGTTTTGGGGCTGATTTGAATGTTGAACCAATTGCCCAAATTGATTGGGCAGAAAGTTGTGAAAGCATCTATAAAAACAATTTTTTGGCAGAAAATTTTTTAGAATGAAAAATCACTTAAAGACACCCTCTGTGGTCAAAAAAATAGTATTTTATAATAAGGTGTACCTTAAACAGAAGGGCATTGCTTAAACACATTGACAATCTATTAAAAGTTGATATTCATATGCTATGATGAAGTCCGACTGTATGAGTTATCTTAAAATGAGGTCCGACTCCTCATTGAAAGTATCTTACTATAAGGACCGACTGTCTTGCGGACAAAAGGTGTCCGCAAAAAGTGTACAGGGTTCTCGAAAAATCGCCCAAAAATCAATTAACAGTATCTAAATATGAGGTTCGACTTATTAAAGTGAAGCAAGTGAGGCCCGACTGTTTTACAAAAACTCGGACACTCCTTGCGGACACCGTTTGCGGACGAAAATGAGTCCGCAAAAAGTCCCCAAAAATCAATTAACAGAATCAAAATATGAGGTCCGACTCCTTAAAGTTAAGTAAAATAAGGCCCGACTGTTTTCCTCGGAAGTAAATGAGGAACGACTGTTCCACTTGCGGACAATTAGTGTCCGCAAATTTTGAAAAATCCCAAAAAACCCAAATTAAAAATAAAAAACAAACATATGGATGTGCAAACACAAAAACTGGTTTATTATCGTGTATTCTAACATTTCTAGAATCATAAAGTAGAATTGATTGACCTCCTCTCTCAATTAGTGGCTGTGGAAAACGTATTGACATAACATCAATTGCTGAAATTTTTGAAGTTCCTTTGCCATATAATTTCGCTTTTTCTCTAAAAAATGGGTTTCATTAAAATTTTAGAGAAAGGTTAGTGTCCTTAGACTTGTAAGCTGTGGAAAAATTGTGGGCAAATCCCGGAGCAGTCAAAAGGTTGGAACAGGGAAAGCACTAAAGAGTGCATTTATAGAAGCACTTTTTGGCCTCAAAAAATGAAATTTAAAACGAGAATTGGGAGCACCTGGAGTCCCCAGGTTTTATCTGATTTATGGAAGCTCATCCCGGAACCAGCAATAAGTCGGAAGCAATTATTATGGGATTGAGAACCCCTTTTCCTAAAGTTAGTCCGCAGGGATGCTAGAACCGAAAGATTGGAGTATGGAGAGGATTGGAAACCCATTTCCACCCCGAAAAAAATAAATTTTAACAAACCTATAAGCCATAATTCCAAGTGCATTATCCGATCCCATAGCCACAAAAGTTTCATCATCAACTCCAGCTCGAATGCTTGCAATTAATCTAATTCTGTTCAAATTTGGATCTTCTCTAGCTCTTTGCTTTAATTCGTGCCTCTTAATTTCTGCCAAACGACGTTCTGGTTGAGGTAAATGAGAATGTTCTAATCTTAATTTGCCTACAATCCTTCCATCTGAATGTTCGACAGCGGAAGCTTTAGCAGGACATTTGCTTTCAGTACAACGCCAATATGGACCATCATGTCTAACACGTACATAACGATAACCTTTTTAAGAAATAATATTAAAAAAAATTCAAGGTTGAAAAACTTTGCCAAGATTTTCGAATTCATTGAGATGAACTGGATCCCGGTCCTTAATATCAATAAGAACCGTGTCAAGAAACCTCAAAAGATAAAAATGTCTAGGTAAGGAACAGGAGAATCCTCAGGTTATTGTCTTCAAGTGGTTCCCCTTGAAAAAATCCCTTGAGCTAGAACGGATTTCAGAAAGACACGGAGACACCAGAAGATGAAAAGAATGTCAGGGATTGGGATAAAGATCCACAAGCTTTGTCAGGAATCTTCAAGCCCTCTTGACTCTTCCCCCTGAAGTTCCCTAACCAAGCCTGGGTTTCTCCAGAACTTCCAGAGTTTCCCCTTCTGGGTTTTCTCTGAACAACCGACCCATGATCCTATTCAACTCAATGATTCGAAAATTAAACCAAAAATAATTTTAATAAAAATACCATTGTGCCAAATACAAAGAGCTCCTTTATTTGTATATCCTCTCCCAAATTCAACAATTTCACCATCATCATCCTCTAACCCAATATTATGTTGCTCATCTTTTTTAATCGTAGTCACATCCAATTCGCCATCATCAACAACCAAAAAATCTTCCCCAGATTCTTCATTTACTTCCTCATCTTTAACTGCTAAACGTCTTCGCTTTGTCGACGGCTGTTTTTGAATTTGTTCAAGTTTTGGACGTATTTTGCTTGAGGGAGGAGTTGCTGAAGTCGTTTCGTTGATATTAGGTTGATTTGCCATTTGTAATTTTTGCGTATAAGAATGCGTAAAAACACCTAAAATCAAAATATGTAAAAGTTGAAATTAAATACAAAAATTGAAAAAAACTAAACGCCTAAAAACAGTTAACAGATTTCGTCAAAAAGCCTATAACACATTTTGCCAATAAGGCTAAAAATACGCATTTTGTCAACAAGGTTATTGGCAAAACGTGTAATTTTAGCCTTACTGGCGAAATGTCGAATTGGCAAAATATGTAAAGCCTTTCTAATTTTATTTGTTTTCTCTTGCTAATTACACTATTTTCTTTTCTCTCACTCTCTTCCTACACTATTTTCCCTTAAATTTTCTCTGATTTCGAAATGTAAATTACAGTAAGAAATTCAGTAAAAATGGCGTTATTTTAACTATTTAAAATTACTAATCCAATTCACCTCGAAAAATAAACCTGCTTGCCGATCAATCAATCGCTTTTTCGCGCACATAGTTGAGATCCACACACACATTCTATTTATACAGAAGAATAAAGCAATTTTTACAAACATGAATCATTTAATTCACACATTTATTCTTCAATTTGTATTTTTATTATGTCAATACAAGCAATTTTGTTTTTCCGAGACTGGTAAATTTTCATTTTTCTAAATTTATAAAACTTAAAAAATCCAAAGATAAATGAAGGCCTAAAAAGTAGAAAAGCCAGACAGACTACATCGAAAAGTCCAATTTGTATTTTTATTCTACGAATACAAGCAAATCGTCAATAGGACAAAACGTCCATAGGACAAAACGTCCAAAGGACAAATCCATAGTACAAAATGTCTAAAAGACAAAACGTCTAAAAGACAAAACGTCCGAAGGACAAAACGTCCAAAACCAAAATGTCCATAAGATAAAATGCCCAAAAGACAAAACGTCCAAAAGACAAAATGTCCAGAGGACAAAACGTCCATTTTTTCAAATCGCTCAAAAAGTCCAATAAAAATTATAGAAAATCTATGCAACGCCACATGGAGTCCAAATTTACTACGAGAATTGCAACTAGAAAAATGTGTAGAAGAAGGAGAAGGGGAGGGAAATGGCTGTAAAAATGATTCTTTTTATTGTGAAAATAGTAGCGGATATTGTTGCCCCAAAAAAGAATTTGTTTGTCATAGCCCAGCAGATTCTGGACACGAAAATTTTCAAAAACAATTTTTACATTTTGGACGATTTGCTTTTGATTTACAATTAAATGATTGTATTAAATTTAGTTATTTTGGGGAAGGAGGTAATTTTAATAATTTTTTAAAATATGTAGATTGTAAAAAATTTTGTAAAGGGGAATAAAAGAGTGGAATTTTTAAATTTTTTTATTAAAATTAAAAAGGAAAAAAAATAATTTTTTCCAACACCTCCCTATGGGATAAAATGTCATTTAAAAAATATTAAATCCCCAATGACGGATCCAGTGATCAATCAGCCCAGCCTTGAAAGGATAGAAGAATATAAGCCCCTCCCCCTAAGTTTGTTTAGTTTACACTAATGCAGTTAACATATCCGCGGATACTCAAAAGTTGCACAGATATATCCGGATACGGATATTGACCCCATGGATATATCCAGGCACAGATATCAAAATCCCTATCAATGAACAAGTCTGGAATGTAGTTTCCTACACATGGGACGAAATGTCGTCCCAGCTAGCATTTTAATTCAAAAAATATTTACCTCATTAAACTTTCTCAAAAAATTTTTATTAAAAAAACAAGACCATGAACTTTAACAATTTTTATTATTAGCTTCAATAAAACAATTTAGAGTAGAACAAAAATTTGAAGAACCAAAACCTTGTAGTTTTGAATTTTTTGATTTGATTTTCTTTAAAAAATAAATTTAAAAAATTTAAAAAATAATTTTAAAAAAACCTTTGCAAAATTTTCCAATTTTTCAAAAAATTCTTTTTTCAATTTTCTCCTCTCATTTTTATTTTTTTCATCATCATTTTTTAGTGTTTTATTAAACAATTCTGAAGGTTCCCTTAAAATAAAAATAAATTAAAAAAAATATTTTTGGCTTTTTCAACTTTTATTTCTTCAATAAAAGGTTTATACGTCCAACAAAATTTTTATATGTCCATTCAAAATTCTTATGCGTCTTGTTCGCAAAAAATATTTTGCGTTAAAATAAATTTTTATTGGACGCATAAACTAAACAAGAGCAGAGGTAAATCGGAAATGACGAAGGTGCCGGAAATTGGAAATTTTTCCAAAATTTCGGAAATCGGGAGGAAAAAACATCGGAAATATGAATTCCGATTCACCTCTGGACAAGATCTAATTTCTTAAAAAATTTAAAAAAATAATTTACATGCTTGCCCATTTTACATCCAATTTATATTTTCCAGTCAAATTTAATCCATTTAATAAGTGTAACACCAACATTTTAGTTAATTGATTATTTTGATTCTAAAATTAGAAAAAAAATTAAAAGGAACAAAAAAACTATTATTTTATTTAGAAAAATTATTTTTAAAACTCTAAAATTTTATTTAAAAAATATTGCCCTTCAGCGGATTCGAACTCACGACCCCCTCCCCCCTTTTTTGGATTAACTGACACTAACACCCACATCCTTTTTCCCTATAAAGCTTAATCCTAACAGAGAATATTAAAAAATTCCCAAAAGATTTAAAAAAATACTGAACCCCAGCGGATTCGAACCTATAACCCTCCTTTTTAAATTAAACTGACCCTAACACCCATATCCTTTTCCCCCGATAAAACTTAATGTTAACCCCCCTAAAACAGAGAACATTAAAAAATTTCCAACAGATTTTTTTATAAATAATGACCCTCAACGGATTCGAACCTATGACCTACACCCCCTCTCCTTCTTTTAAAATTATTTTCCATTCAACCAACACGAACCCACGTCCCTTCCCCCAAACAAAACTACCATCTTCACCCCTACAAAAAAACATTTAAAAAAATTCACAAAAATATTAATTTAAAAAACCTTTAAAATTAATTCCAATTCTCCTTTAATACTTGTTCCAACAGAATTGCTATAATCTGGATCAGAACAATCTGGACGATATTGGCCATTATCAACAATAAAGTCTTCTTCCTCTTCTTTGTTTTGTCCATTTCCAATCATTGGTTTTAATGAAGGAAAGATCTTTAAAAAAATTTTTTAAAGGCAAAATAAAGTCAAAACCTCAATATAGAATAAACACATTGGGTGAAAAAACGACGTAGTAGTTTAAAATAAGGGTTATCTTAACCTGAAGGTACCGATTAGACCCCCACCCAAAGGCAAATTAAATTTAATAAAGGGGGGAGGTATTATATGGGGGTATCTTATAATTATGTCCGAAACTGTATTCGAATAACCCGTCATCCACCCCCCATTCCTAGCAGAAAATTATAAATAAAATTTAAAAAAAAACCAAAAATATTCTTCTCAAAATCAACAAAAATCCAGCAGCACAATTTTCATCAATTAAATTAATTCCAACTATAATTAACGCTAAACGTTTAATAAATGAAGCAGCTTTTTTAATTGAAACACTTTTCTTTCTTTTAATTAATAATAATTGAATTGATTCAATTAAAAGTAAAACTTGATTTTGTAATTCTAAAAAATTTTTAAAAAATTAAAAGAAACGAGGAAAACTTATTTTTTATTCAGAAAATCATTTTTAGACTTTAAAAAATTTTTTCTAAAAATATTTCCCCCAAGCGGGTTCGAACCCACGACCCCCTATCATTCTATTTTAATTCTAAAAATTTTTTAAAAAATTAAAAGTGACAAGAAAAATTATTTTTTTATTCAGAAAATCATTTTTAAACCTTAAAAGAATTTTTCTAAAAATATTTTCCCCAAGCGGGTTCGAACCCACGACCTCCATTTTTCCGTTAAAAAATTTATTTTAATTTTAAAATTTTTAAAAATTAAAAAACCTTCTTCCGGTTGAAAACATATATTTGGCATTACATTATACAAAGCTTTATAAAATTTTTGTAAATCAACTTCTATTGTTGCTTGTCCTTCACCGGTAAATATATGACTAGCAGTATGTATACAATTGAGTGTTTCTGTTACTTTAAGTTGCTGAACAAAAATTTATAAACCGTAAAATTAATTTTTAGAAAAGAGAATAATTTTTTAAACCCGTATAAAAATTTCTAAAAATATTCGCCACCAACCGGAATCGAACCCATGCCTTAATTTATAGAGAAATCTAACATTTTATCACTGCACTAAAATACCTCACTGACAAATAAAATTATTTTTAGAAAAGCGGATAATTTTTTAAAACCGTTGAAAATTTCTAAAAATATTCTCTGCCAAGCGGAATCGAACCCACGCCTTAATTCACTGAGAAACAACCAAATGGAATCGAACCCCAGCACTAATCACAGAAAAATCTAACACCTTACCCACTACACCAACAATATTCAGAAATTTATAGAATGGTTTTTAGGGTACCGTGTTATAATACCAAAAATTGTAATACCAAAAGCTTATAATACCAAACCCCCAAAAGCTGTTAAAATACCAAACCGTGGAAAAAAGCTTAAAATACCAAACCCCCAAATACTGTTGAAATACCAAAGGTTGTTCCAATGTCACGGGATGTTGACTCAGTGACGGGGGATGTTGTTCCCGCGACGGGGGATGTTGTTCCCGTGACGGGGATGTTGTTCCCGTGACGGGGATGTTGTTCCTGTGACGGGGGATGTTGTTCCCGTGACGGGGGATGTTGTTCCCGCGACGAGGGATGTTGTTCCCGTGACGGGGGATGTTGTTCCAACAGCACATCTGCCATCGTGTAGCGAAGACCATGACCAGCCTAACCTTCGGAGCAGCACAAATATAGTTTTTCCAGCAAAGATTCAATTGGAACAACAACATCTTTGTTGTTGCAAAAACAAAAAAATTTTAAAGTTCGAAGCAACAAAGTTTAACAAAAAATTTTAACAGAAATAACAATAAATTTAAGTTTGGTATTTATTTGGTATTTTAAGTCTTTTTCCACGGTTTGGTTTTTTAACAGCTTTTGGGGGTTTGGTATTTTAAGCTTTTTTCCACGGTTTGGTATTTTAACAGCTTGTGGGAGTTTGGTATTTTAAGCTTTTTTCTACGGTTTGGTATTTTAACAGCTTTTGGGGGTTTGGTATTATAAGCTTTTGGTATTATAACAGGCTCCGGGTTTTTAGACTCGAAAAAAAATATTTTACAATTAAAGAAAAAACGCTGAACTAATCCACACCCATCAGTTTCAAACCCTACTCCCCCAGAAATTTCAAAATTTTACCACTACACCACACAAACACACCCCCCACAAATAAATTACAAAAAAACCTTTTGTTCAACTAAACGTCCCAAATGTTGCATCAAATCATCATAAAAATCAATAGAAATTAAATGAACAAATTTAGACAATCCTTGTAATACTGGACTTAATAATTCTGTTTGTGGCATTCTTTTAAGTATTTTAAAATAAATTAGAAAAACATTGTGCATTATTTGTGTTGAAATTTGTAATTTTGTTGAAAATGTTTTTGATTCAATTGCTTCTAACAATTCATTTTCTAATTTGCCAATTTGTTTGTCTAACTGGAAAAAAATTTAAAATTAATTCAAAAATTGATCTTTTAGACTTTTAAACCAGAAAAAAATAATTCTTGAAAAAATTAAAAAATATTCCCGACCAACGGGTTCGAACCCACATCCCTACCTCCAACACAATACCACTACACCACAAACTATTTAAAAAGAAGAAAAACTCAAATTAGTCTAAAAATAAATCTAGTTTGACATTACAAATTAGAAAGATAATTTTAAAATTATTCTAAAATTATTTCCCCTCAACGGGATCGAACCCTGGTCCTAACCCCACAACAAACTAACACCTAAACCACTACACCACAAATCATACAAAAAACTAATAAAATTCCAAATTAACCGAAAAATTAATTTTATAATTTAAAAAATTTTTCAGAAATTTTTAAAAAATAATGCACCCGAACGGGGTCGAACCCATGACCCTTATCTCTCATAAAAATTTCATTTTACCCACTACACCATAAAAATTAATATTTTTAATTATTATTTTTTTGGTGTAGTGGGTAAATAAAATTTTTATGAGAGATAAAAGACGTGGGTTCGAACCCGTTCGAGGGCATTATTTTTGAAAAATTTCTGAAAAAAAGTTTTTTTTTATAAAAATAAACCTTTCTCCTTTTTTTGTTTGCCATTTGTTTCTTTTTTATCAATTTTTCTTTTTTTAATCGTTTTGCTTCAGCTCCATCTCGATCAATTTCCTTTAAAAAAATTTATTTTCAACACAAAAACCCCAAAAAAACCTTAATATTTAAAAATAAAAGTGTTGAAATTAATTGTGCAGGAACATAAGCCTTTTTCTTTTCGACTAGTTTTGATATTGCTTTAACTCCATTTAATGAAATTTGTAAAGAACAATCATCCGCAAACATTGTAGAAAATGCTGAACAAATTGAGTCAAGTAACTTTAAAAGGAAAAAATTTTTTCAAGAAAATGTTAATGGTTACGTTTAAAATAGGGATGGCCTGGATTTCAAAATTTTCCTCCGAGCTGCATTACGGATCAAAAAAGGGTTTCGGGTGATCCCTAGTTCACAGGCCCCTTTTTTCAATAAACATATTTCCCCTTGGATTTTCGTAGATTTTCGAATCCACAGGCTCGAGCTGTTTTCAAAATTTTCTTCGGATCGAGTTTCGGGTTAAAAGTAAGTCATATTCCCATATTTCCTTCAGGCTTATTGGAAATTGGATTTATTGGAATCAACTGGAATTGGAATTGCCCCATCACTGATCCACACACAATGTGATTTAATATTTCCCCCTGGGTTGAAGCGAAAGAAATATGGGATAAATAAAAAAGATTAACTATTAGAAATTTAAAAAAAAATAAAAAAATAAACAAACATTTTTACATTTACACAGACTCAATCTTGCCAAACAAGAAATTATATTTGAAGCATAATTGAAATGTGAACATTTTTCTAATAAAAGGCATAAACATTTTCCACATAAAATTCCAAATTGAGCAGAAAATGACAAATTGTTTGAGTGGTCAATTTTTGTTGAAAATAATTCTTTAAAATTAAAAAAAATTTTTTTTTAATTTTATTAAAAATAAAAATTTCCAACTATTGGCAGTTTTTTCACAAAATTTGAGATATTTGACATAATATTGAAGCAATAATTGTTCAAACGATGCTAATCTGAAAAAAAATATTTTAAAAATGTTTTCAATAAAATAATTTTCAAATTAAATTTTAAAAGGGACAAGTTAGCAAGGGCGTATCCAGGGGATCGGTTTCGGGGGGGGGGGGGGGCTAACACTGGGTGGGCGCAAAAATTTTTGGCGTTTTCCTCGGCGTTCCTACGGCAAATTTTTTTGTACATAACTTTGTATATTTTCAGCGCCGCAGGCGAAAATTTTTTTAAATTCGAAGGCCGTAGGCCAAAAAATTTCACTTTTTCAGCGCGGCAGGCGAAAATTTTTTGAATTTGGAAGGCCGTAGGCCAAAAAAGTTCACTTTTTAGCGCCGCAGGCGAAAATTTTGAAGATTTTGGAGCTCAAGCAGCCAGATTTCTTCCATTTTTTGCGCCGCAGGCGAAAATTTTTTAAAATTTGAGGGTTGTAGGCCAAAAAAGTTCACTTTTTCGACCATCCTTCTCCTAATTTTTTCCCCCTTTCCCCCATTTCGGGGGGGGGGGGGGCTCTAGCCCCCCCCAGCCCCCCCCCCTGGATACGCCCTTGCAAGTTAGTATTCGAATAAATTTATTCGAATAAAAATCGAGTTCGAATAAAGATCGAGTCTGGATTCGAATTTAACTCGCAAAAGACTCGGCCGGGTTGGCCCAATAAAAATAGGCCCAAAAAATGACTCGAACGTCGGCCCGACTCGAAAACCCCAACCCTACTGTTCTTGGTTAAGTGGGTTTCGTGATTAAATAGAAAGAGTGCTTTCCCTTAAAAATTCAAAAAAATCCCCCAAACCTTTTAGTTTCCTTTTTCATTTTTTGTCCTTTTTCAACATCAGTTAAAGTATGTATTTTATATCCAGGCAATATATTAACAAAAACTTCAGATAAAGTAGCTGTTGCAAGTTTTTGAATATCTTCACGGATTAAAGGTGTCAAGTCTTCTCCAAAAGCCATTTTTAATAAAATACGAAATTTTGAAATCTTTAAAAAATTTGAAAAAAATTTAAAATTAAAATCAAAACGTTTTCATTTGGATCAGCAATTATTAGTTCTGCATTTGTTAAAATTTTTATTTTCGCTTCTTCTACTAATTTTGTATAAAGTTCTTTCAATTGTTGATCATCCAAATTTGTTAAATTTGGAAGTGAAGCTTTAAAAAATTAAATTAAAAAATAATTGTTAATTTTGAAGATATATTTAAAGAAAATGCAAAAAAGGCCGCAAAAATTTTTAAGAAAAAATTTCAAAATGCCCAAAGAATTTTTTTTCAAAAAAGTGTGTATTTGTGTAATTTTCCAAAATTATTTTTTCACAGATTTTTTACACAAATTCGGATTTTCTTAAAAAAAATTTTTGCAGCCTTTTATGCATTAAAAAAAATTTTTAAACATTTTTAGCATAAATATTCAGAACTTGTTCATTTTTATAAAATCAACAAAAAAAAGTAAGAAAATGACAGAATATCCCAAGGGGTATAATTTTCTAAATAAATAATTTTTCCAAAGATCATTTTTAATTTTGATAAAATCCTTGATTACTCAAGGATCCTATCAACTAAAAAAGCAAAAAAGTGACAGAATATCCCAAGTTTCCCAAAATAATTTTCCGAAAATCATTCACATCGGGTCACTTAAGGGTACTATTAACTGAAAAGAAATTTTGTATGAATTTTTCCTTTTAAACTCCCTCAAAAATTTTGAATAAAATAAAAAAAACCTTTTCCTTGTTCCCTCCCCTCTTCCTCCATATTTAATTCCATTTCCATTTCTTCCTCAATTTCACCATCATCCTCCACCTCTTCTTCAACATCCATTTTAACTCTATCAATTAATTTTCCACCAATTTTTATAGGTAATAACATTTCTTTTTCTTCTTCGAAACCTCCAAATGATAAAAAATGTTTTTTAATTTCTTCCAAATCCATCTCCTCATTTTCGTCTTCTTCCTTTTCCTTTTGTTGTTTAACTACTTCTTTGTATTCCTCTTCTTCATTATCGCTATAATTCGAATCAGAATCATTTTGACGCATTTCTCTATCACGTAGCCAATCATTTCGAATCTTAAAAAATAAATGGAAAAAATCTAAAGGTGACAAAAGATCCCACAAACTAAAAACTCTAGAAATGACTTTTTCTCAGCCCTTTGAGATTTTAAAAATACTTTAAGAATACAAAGACAAAATTACTTTAGCTTCAAGGTAGAGAATATTCCAAGAACCGACACCAATTAGTAAACAGAAAACCCATTAAAAATAAAAAATTAAGGTGGCTCAAGGATTAGAAAATGTTTTACCTTAACACTTGGAGATCTTGTCCAATTATTTTGTAAGCATAAATATCCCGAAAAGCCACTAAAAATACAAAAAACAGGGAAATATAGCCGAACCTAATCTTAAATATTTTCGTCATCTAAAACCCCTTAAAACCCCAAAAAAAAATTAATTAAAAACCTTGTCGAATCTTCCATTACTTTTACTCTGCCTCGCTTGCCGAACTTCAATTATTTTATCCTTTGCATATTTTCTCAATTTTCCACGTCTTGCCGATTTTGAAAATTTTCTTTGAGTTTTAATACGTTGACGTTTTGCTTTTTTTGTTGTAGCAAGTGGTTTTTTCATTTCTTTTTTTTCTAAAAAAATTCTAGATTAAAGCGCTTTCCTTTTAAAAAATAATTAATTAGAGATCATTAAACTCTCTCACAAAAAATTTTAAAAATCCAAAAATATAAACAATCGCCATATTTATTTATTAAAAAATTAATAAAAATCCCTGATCTGTGAAAAATTGAAAAAATACAATCAAATTGAAAAAAATAGTAAAAAATTTCCAAAAAAATTTGGAAGAATCACATTATTTCCCCCACAACCAGACAAGAAGTATAATTACCAGTAAATTAAATTAATGAAAAATCGAAAAATAAAGAGGGGAACAGGCAATTATTTTTGTGAAAAAACAGATGCTTTATAGCACCAAAGCCATTGACCATTGTAAAATTTTTGGGACAGATAGGAACCAAAAAAATAATTTTACAAAAAAGAAGGGGAGGAGATAATGCGATAGTATTATCAAAAATTTGTAAAAAAATTTACAGGCTTTTTGTGTGCAAAAAATGCAAAAAAATGTCAAAAAAACCTTCTCTCTCTCATTGCTTCTGTAAAAAATTTTAAAAACAGTCATCTTCATATTCTTCCTTTTTAAGTACAAATTCATTTGCTCTACATCTATATTGAAATTCTGTGCGTAATTTCATCAATAAATTTCCCATTTGATTTGAACCTTTCCAATTATCTATGCTTTTTATTTCTTCACCATGCAGACTACAACCAATTCCTTTTTAATAGGAAAAAATTAAAAAAATTTTTTGGTTCAACTTTTCTATTTTTTCTCTTTTCCCCTAATTTTACTTCCCCAGGAAAAGCCGAATCTATCATTAATGTAAGGGGAAATAACTATCTTCGTGGAATATGTACCAAAAATTAATCCCTAAACAAGCCAAAAAAATTCGCCACAAGATGGAATTGAACCTTCGACCTTACTATAACGAAACACAAACATAACCCACTACACCAAAAATATAAAAAATTTCTAACCAGTAAGAAACCTAGGCAAAAAAAGTCAAGAAATAGGAAAAAGAGGGGATTATGCTTAAAACCCCTAAAAAATTCCACAAAATAAAAAAAAAAGAAATAAAAAAAATATATACCCCAAAACGTATCTGTTTGACTCGCTTCAATAAGTAAAGCCTCTTCAGTTTCAATAAGCATATTAAATAATTGCACATTTTGTTCAAATTTTGCACGTAATCCTGTAAGCATCACCTTCAAAAAAAATTTTTAAAAATTATTTTCTCACAAAAATTAAAAAAAAATTCAACCAACATTTCTTTTAACTTTTCTCCATTTATCATGGTCAAAATCTCTACATTTTAATTCTGCTCCATTTGCTTGTCGTTGCCTCATTGTATCCGCATTTCCAAGTCTTTTGATAGTTGATGGGTCATTGGTTAACATTATTTCTTTGGCAAGTGAATGATAATCAAAATACATTGCTTTCATATACATGTAAAACTGTTCGGAGCAACAATATTCGACTCCTTAAAAAAATTTTTTTTAATCACAACCCACTACACCACAATATCAAAAAATTAAATAAAGACAAATAGACGTTCAAAAAAATTTTTTAAATTAATTTAGTTACTCTTCTGGTAGTTTTTGGAAATATTTAAGTCTTAAAAATAAAAAATAATAATTTTCAAAGACGTGGAATCGAACCCTCGACTATTTTACAAGAAAGCACAAACACAACCAACTAAACCAAAAATTAAGAAAATTTAAAAACTCACTTAAAACCCAAGAAATATTTTTTTCAATAATTAATGTTAAAATTCAAATGACCTCCAGTCCTCAGAAATTCCCAAAAAATCATTTCCTCCTACAAGGAATCGAACCTACAACCCCTCTACACAAAATCACAACCACGATCCACTACACCACAAATTTAAAAATTTTAAACTCGCTCAAAAACCAAAAAATATTTTTCCAATAATTATTGCTAAAATTTAAATGATTTCCAGTCCCCAGAAAATCCAAAAAAATCATTTCCGACTCTATGGAGTCGAACCTTCAACTCCCTACAGAAAATCACAACCCACTACACCATAATATCAAAAAATATAAAAATTAAATAAAAACTAACCGTCAATTTCTATTGGTTTTGGAGTCAAAAAATGATTACTGAATGCAAATTTTTTTGTAAAGAAGCATAGAAAGTCTTGGCCACAGTGAGTTGTTAGACAAATAGGATATGGAGGGGTAAAGTTTTCTAATTAAAAAAAATTTTTTTTGAAATTTTTAAAATTAAAAAAATACAAAACTGCATTTATTTGACACACGCGGCAAACGAACGTTATCAGAATTTCCTTTCATGACTATTATTGAGTTGGCATCTATTTTTGAAGGGGAAAATAAAAAAAATTTATTTTTTTTTCGGGTTAGTTTAATAACTAAAAAATTTTTTTTAAAATTAAGAAAAAAAATTTTAATTAAAAAATATATATTAAGCGAAAAAACGCTTCAGAAAAAAAAAACAAAAAAATATATATAATTTTAATATTCATCATTTTAATAAAAAAAAAAGAAAGAAAAGTGTGTAGTGCCACAAAAAAAAATTTTTTTTAATAATATTGAGCAGTAAAACAGCACGAAAAAAAATAAATATAATAGGTATAATAAATGAAAGAAACAAGGGGACGAGAATCAGTGAATGGATAAAATAATTAATTTAAAAAAATCGGATCAGGGTGGAAAGCAAGAAGAAAATAATTTGGTTCAGGTCGAGTCGACGAGTCCAAATAGATCTTTATGATTTTATCAAAGGTGACCAACTAAAGCCCAACTTTTCTCCCATAATATAAAAAAGAAGGGAGAACAGAGCTCCCAATAGACTGATAAATTCAGTCCGATGAAAGGTTCAATGAACTCATAAACTAGACCAAAGCCAAAAAATTTTTCCGGCAATTTATAATAAAGCCAAAAAACCCCCAAAAAATTCAATAAAATTTTTAAGCCCCTCCAATCCGATTTTTTTAATTAAAAATTTTATCCATTTTCTCTACAAAACCCGCTCAAAACTATCTTATCAAATCATTGATTTATTACTTTTTAAACATATTTTTTTTCACTCACCGCGAAGCATAAACGAGTAGACAAGTCCAAGTATAGTTATAGAAAATAATTTCCATTCCGTCTTTAAATTAAAAAAATTTTTTTATTTCGAAAGAATTAAAAAAAAACCTTAGGAAAATATGCATCCCACTTAATTCTACCATCACAATGCTTGGAAGCTCGAATTTTATCATCAGATTCTGTCAACACCAAAACTTCGTTTCCTTTGCGGAAGATAAAAGAACCCCTGAAAATTTTTAAAAAATTTTTTAAAAATCGAAAAAAAATTTTTTCTTACTCATCAGGACGACTTTCATGAGACATTTTTTGTTTATTAGCTTCATTACGTAACCATTCAACTTTATCTACAAGTAACCATTCAGAATCAATTTTAATGTTCTTTTGAGGTGAGTTGAAAGTACTTGCATTGTTGTTCTGTTGTTGCTGATTTATTGAACTACTTGAGAATGTTGACAAATGACGTGTAGAAGAAGTGGGCTGTTGTTGAGGTTGTTGCTGTTGTTGTGAAGGAAGAGATGAGTTAAACATAGGAGTTGAATTGTTGTTTGTGCTGCATAGAAAAAAAGATTTAGAGGCCGGCCGACAACTATTTTTAAGAAACTTATCAAGTAAACTAACAAGGGTTGTTAGTAAAGATTCACCGGAAGTTCCGGTGTTTTTTGGCTCCGGTTTCGGTCAAAATTTCGGTTCCGGTGAAACACTAGTTGTTAGAAACACTAGTTATCTCAATTTAAAGATATTAACCGTTTATTTTCAGTCCTCAAATTTTTCCCTTTTCCCAATTTCGCGGGAGTAGGAAAAAGCTTTAGCCCCAAAAGCCCCCCGGCTACTCCCTTGTCAGATAGGTATCTCAAGTAATGGGCCCTATCCATACAAATATATAAAAATAAAATTGAACCTAATTCCTCCTCTTCCTTGTTGTTCAACACGTCCACCACCAAAAATATTCTCGACACTTTTCTCCTTCTCCCTTGGCTTTTGCTGTTCATTAAATATATTATCATCCTCATCATATTCATCAGACGAATAATTAACAGGATAACGCTTTATTTTTGGCTTAAGCGAAGATGGGGTTGGCTGTTGTTGTGTTGTTGCTCCTTCCATTTTTTTCTGTTCAACCTTGAAAAATTTAAAAAAGCTTGAAAAAATATTTTTCTAATTAAAAAACCTTCTCTTGCATAAACTTGTGAATACCAGCACGATGACCAGACAAACGTGGAGGAGGAACAAATGTAGTGCTACTGGAAATGGTTGCAGGTGGAAGTACAGGTTGAGGCACAAAAGATGTCTGAAAAATTTTGTTCCTTTTCGGTTATATTCCCTAATAAGTCTGCGAATTTTGTCGGAATCATATTTTTGTATCTTTTAGTATGAAAATAATAGACTGAGTTTATGGCAGAACAAACCAATTTTTGTGTTTAAACGAGCGAACGCGTCAACATAAAAATTATCGAACCAGAAAATCCCCGGTCAAAAAACGTAAAGACTTCCCGATTAACGGGAATCAAGACGGACCCTTTCCCTAGTTCAGAACCAAAAAAAATTCAAAAAATATATTTAAACAAACCAAATTTTCTCCATCAGATTTTTGGTTGGAAATCACATTTTGTTGTCCTTCACTTGCTGGACGTTTAACTGACACAATTTCATCCTCATCATCACCACTCTCTTCAGAATCGGTGAAGTCTTGGCCAACAATACGAGAAGTATAACGAGTCTTTTTCTTCGAAAAAAATTTTCAAGAGTAGGACGAGCCCGGTTAATAACCTCAATTATTTTTCCATGTGGCGGGTTTTTTCTCTCTTTTCCATTCTCTCTTCTCTTTTTGATCCGTCACAGGGAAAAATAATCGAGACCATTAACTGGGCTCGTCATACTCTAAATTTTCAGCCTAAAAAATTTCCAAAAAAACCTTGTTATCATTTTCAACAGCTTCTCCTTCCACAACTTCATTTTTACCATTATTTACATTTTGATTTATAGGAGTGTCCAATCTCGACGGTTTTTCCATTCCACCTCCAGCAGTTCCTCCTCCACCAGTTCCACTTCCTCCTACACCAGCACCAATTTCATAAGCTGGAACACTACTTTCTTCTTCCCAACCTTTTCTATTATACTTCACTGTAATCTTTCTTTCTTCAGCAATATCAGCTTCTTCATCATTTATCATTTCTGTAAATGATTGTTTTTTGGTTGATGATAGGCCAATTTCTTCTGGGGAAATATCGAATTTTGACCTAGAAAAAAAAGAAAAATATTTTTTGATGTTATCTTTCCATCAAAAAGGTTCTTTCCTCTCATAAAAGAAAAAATAAAATATAAGAGATATAGGAGTCAAGGTCAAAATAATAAAAAAATGTTTTCCTTTGAAGGTGAATGACCAAAGGAAAAACAATTTTCAGTACTTTTACGTTATGGGGCCACACATTTTAAAAATGAACATTCCCTAAAATGCAAAATATAAATTAAAAAAAATATTTCCAAGTCTGGTCAATTTCTATCTGCATAAATTATACCTATCGGGGGAAAGGGTTGTCTCAACGGGGCCCCATAAACTTATCGCAAAAACAAAAATATTGAATAGAAAATTATCAAAAAATAGTAATAAAGTGAGGAAAAGCAATGAGAGACATTTGACCACAAAGTAGATGAGCGAAGAAAAAATAAAGAGGGAAGGCTAAAACCCATTTTAGCAAAGATTCAATATCTCACCCTCAACATAAACCAAAGAAACAAAAAAATACTTTTTAGGTGCAGCATTAGAAGTAGTCGGCAAACTTGGTTGATTTGAGGTAGAAACATTATTATTAACATTATTTGTCTGCCCACCAGTAGTTGGAACATCCAAAGATTTTTTAGTAGGTTGAGCAGGTGGCGGTGGCGGAACAAAAGTAGGATAAAGAGGGCCAGTTGGAAAAACCTTTTAAAAAAATTTTTAATGGGACATTTGATCCCAACCAGTAAAAAAATTTTTTGATGAGACATTTGATCCCAACCAGAAAAAATTTTTTTAATGAGACATTTGATCCCATCCAGAAAAAATTTTTTAATGAGACATTTGATCCCATCCAGAAAAAATTTTTTAATGAGACATTTGATCCCATCCAGAAAAAATTTTTTAATGAGACATTTGATCCCAACCAGTAAAAAAATTTTTTAATTTTTCAAACCTTTGGTTGTTTAGGATAATTCCCCTTTGGACGCAAAGCTCTTCCAGCAACATTCTTCATTTGGGCTTTAGCTTCATTATGATTTTGTAATTCTGTCTCGTAGTAATTTAAAAGATCTAAAAAAAATATTTTTTTAAATAAAAATCTTAAAAATTCCAAAAAAACCATTGTACGGCATTTTTAATTGTAAGAAAAAATGTCCAGGCAAATTAGCTTGGAATAATTTCAATTCATAGTTAAACAGCGTCTCAAGGATTTTGATAGCCTTGTCTCGTGTAAACATGCGTTTAAGAGCCTAAAAAATTGATAAATAAGCGCATTATTGGCAAACGGTTAGCCACAAGGAAAGGTTACCCAGTCGCCAACAATCCTAGTTAAAATGGCAAATGTCCGCAACTTTTATCCGAAAGTTTTATGAGCACCTTTAAGTAAAATAGAGTGGAGGTGATATAAAAAAATGTGTGATTTGTGAGAGGTTATCTTAACGGATAAAAGTTGCGGTCTCTTAGATCCATGGTCAAGAATCAGAAAAACTTTCAAATAAGTTCTTGATTGCCTTACAAATGTAAATTTGTTACATAAAGGTAAATCCGTTAAAAATCAATTTTTTAGATAAATAATAAAAATCTTTAAAAAAACCTCTCCAGCCAATTCCTCATTATATTTTTCTTTATATTTCTTCTGAACTGATGTCCAACTAACAGGGTTATCTTGTCCTCCCAATTCATAAATCAATTCCGAAATTAATTTGCGTCCTTTTAATGTAGCCTCTCTATTTTCTGGTAAAAGTGCACGACATAATTTTTCATTTTCTTCCCGAGTTTGACTTTAAAATTGAAAAATAATTATTTAATAACATAGGTTATCCGCAAAAAATTTTTTGAGGATATATTTATGCGGACTAGAGACCGGCACGGGATTTTGCGAAAGTGCAGGATCTTGCGGAATTTATCCCGCAGGATCCCGTCCCGCAATGATTTTAAAAAATCTCGGATTTTGCCGGTCTTAATGCGGATTCATAATTATAATGGTCTCAAAATGGTCAGAACATACATACTTTTCCATTCTCCATTCAAATACACTCGAGGAAGTAATGACTGCTAGGGGAAATATTGGGTATATTATCCTTCTTATTTCTGACCATTATGAACCCGCACAAATATGTCCACAAAAATCCGGTTTGGGATAACCCACAAATACTAATTAGTTAAAAAAATTTTTCAATTCAAAAAAAAATTTTTTTCTTACGCCAACAAAGTCGCAGCTCTCTCAATTTCCTGCTCATTCCGTATATGGGCAAATCTTTCACAATTTTGCGGCAAAAAACAATGCTTTCCTTCAATTATTTGCAATCTTACATAATCCTTCATCATTTCAGATTTCATAAAAGTCTCAAAATTTGGAAAGCCATAATGTGCTACAACATAATCAGGCAAAAGTCCAGTATCTTTTCTTCAAAAAAATTAAAATGAAATAAAAGTAGTAAACAGGATAAACATGGATAGATTGGAAATGAACCATAAACCCGGATTTACCTGCAATCCGCCCCAAACAATTCTCAAAAATTCAGCCCAACTTTTTCTTAAGCCTGTACATTCCTAGTAGTTACCCCTACGAGTCCCGTTAGTTTTTTATAATTCCCTCACTAGTGAAGGACATCGCCTTTTTGGATGTCTATGGAGCCACAGACTATTAAATAATTCAAATTTACAAACCTCAAATCTTCTCTGAGTTCATGCACATTGCAATAACCAATAGGCTGTGAAGCAGAACACTTTTAGTTTATGTTATACAATTTTTAAAAAATTCTCTTATGGACAAATTATATCATTCGGAAGATTTTCGAATCGGCCATGTCAAGGACAAAGGTTTAGTTCAGAATCATCGAAACAATGAGAATTAGGTTCATTCGACTCATTGTCAGCTTGAAAACGTCTTTTCGAATTATACAAATTTGACCATAAAGAAACCTTTTCCCACTTTATTGTATCACGTTAACTAAATAAAATACCTTCGAAGCCACCGTGTAAACAACTTCTTTTGCAAAATCAGTAAATGGCACATTCATCATACCATAATTGACGTTATCATTGTTAATTGTTGGATCTTGAGGAGCTGGAGTTGAAGTATTGGGGTCGCTGAAAATAAAAGTTTTACTTAAAAATTTTGTAAATTTATGAGCCCGTTTCTATCAATTTTAGAATCGAGGCTTAATTTAGAGTGATTTTTAACAGATAAGTTACAAGTGATGTCAGGTTTGAACAAGGGTAGGACACACAAGGGGGTGAACAAGGGTAGGCCGAAAAATGGCACGTACAGAAACTGGAGCACATTAACCCCGATTTCGATTAATCCGAGTTTTAAAAACCATGTTTTAGGTTTTGAGTTTTGGTCAAATACCGGTTTTATGTTGGGATTCAAACACAGATTTGAAAAGGCGAATATGCCCAGTGAAAACCTATAGGAAATCCGGAAAACGGCACGACAGAAACTGAAGCACACAAAGGTAAAATACCCACTAGTTTTCTCCCCCCACAAATAAATTAAAAAAAATAAACCCGAAAATATCGTCCTCTTCATCAGGCATAGGAGGCATTCTATTCAAACCAATTTCATCATCTTCCTCCTCCTCCTCTTCATAATTGCCAAAATGTCTACTAGGCGGTCCAGGTGGTAACAGGCCCAAATCATCTTCTTCTTCATCATCCCCAAACCCCAAATCATCATTCTCATCGTTAACTTCCACTCCATAATCTAATCCAATATCTTCTTCATCCTCCACATAATTATTGTAATTTGTAGTTGATACGTGCCGATAACTGCTACTTGGATCAGCTGGCAATTCAGCATCAAAAAATGATTCTGACCTTGCCATTATTGATTAAACTTTATTTAACAAACAAAAAATATCCTAGAAAAACAATGAAAGATTGAATGAAATAAGTAAAGTTATACCCCGAATCCTGCGGAAGGGGGGGGGGGAGCGTTGGAGGATAACTGACAGAATAACACTCACAATTTACTGTCAGTCATACTCCAAGCTCCCAGAAAAACGTGCCCTCAGGATTCGGGGTACAACCATAAAAATAAGAAAAACAAAAAAAATTTCGAGAAAATCCCGAAAAATTCGAAAAAAATTCAAGAAATTCGAAGGAAAACAAAAATTTCCTCCCTATCTCTAATTTAAATTTCGTGTCCGGTTAACTCATCTATTCGTTAACTCATCTACACGGCCAAAAACGTTCAACTCATCTAAACGGCTAAAATTCCTTAACTCATCTACACGTCCAAAAAGGGTCAACTCATCTAATCGTTAACTCATCTATTCGTTAACTCATCTACACGGCCAAAAAGGGTCAACTCATCCAATCATCAACTCATCTAATCCTTAACTCATCTACACGGCCAAAAACGCTCAACTCATCCAATCCTTTGAACGAGACTATTGAGTACCAGTCGTTTGAGTCTCTCGCCGTCTGAGTCTGGTAAGTAGGGTCCATGGCCGTTTGAGTCTCTGGTAAGTAGGGTCCATGGCCGTTTGAGTCTCTGGTAAGTAGGGTCCATGACCAGTTGAGTCTCTGGCCGTCTGAGTCTCTGGCCGTCTGAGTCCATGACAAGTTGAGTCTCTGGCCGTCTGAGTCTCTGGCCGTCTGAGTCCATGACAAGTTGAGTCCCTGGCCGTTTGAGTCCATGACCAGTTGAGTCCCTGGCCGTTAGAGTCCATGACCAGTTGAGTCCATGGCCAGTTGAGTCCATGGCCAGTTGAGTCCCGGCCGTTTGAGTGGTTGATTACCGCCGGTTGAGTCTTGGGCCGGTTGAGACTCAACTGACCAGGGACTCAACCGGCCGATATTTCAAGGATTGGATGAGTTGAGCGTTTTTGGCCGTGTAGATGAGTTAAGGATTAGATGAGTTAACGATTGGATGAGTTGACCCATTTTGGCCGTGTAGATGAGTTAACGAATAGATGAGTTAACGATTAGATGAGTTGACCCTTTTTGGACGTGTAGATGAGTTAACGAATAGATGAGTTAACGATTAGATGAGTTGTATAGGAGCCTTAAATTTGTCTCTCTTATTTTACTATACTCTCTCATAATTACAAAATGTTAAAAAATAAAATTGTCGAAAATATCATTTTTCAAAACACCAAAAAATAAAAATATCCAAAATACTTTTTACGACAAAATGTAACAAGGAAAAATACCGTATAAAATTAACAATTACAGTATGTTTTGACTAGCAAAAAATATTTTTATGAGATCAGAAAGGAGATAGAAATTCAGAATTTTCTGATTAATCAAAAATCAGAATTCTGATGTTAAAAGAAAAGAAATTCTGGTTCTAGAATCAGAAAAATCAGAATCAGAATTCTGATTTTCCCGAAATTCTGATTTTTCCCGAAATTCTGATTTTTCTGAACTTCTGATTTTTTCTGAAATTCTGATTTTCTGAAATTCTGGTTTTTTTTTTGAAATTCTGGTTTTTTTTAAATTCTGATTTTTCTGAACTTCTGATTTTTTCTGAAATTCTGATTTTCTGAAATTCTGGTTTTTTTTTGAAATTCTGGTTTTTTTTTCTGGAATTCTGATTTTCCCGAAATTCTGATTTTTTTGAAATTCTGGTTTTTTTTCTGTAATTCTGATTTCTCTGGAATTCTGATTTTTTTCAGAATTTTTAAACAAAATTCTGATTTTTTCTAAACATAGTAAACGTATGTGGGAACAAAAATAATGTTTGTATATTAATCAATTGTTGTTGCTGTTTTTGTTGCTGCTCTCTTATAAAATAATTATCTATTAAATTTGGTTTTCTTATAAAATTTAAATGTTGTTGCTGACGTTGCTGTAGATCATTAAATTTTTGAAAATAATTATTTTTGGATATTTTACTAATATTATTTGTAAAAGAAAGATGTCTTCGGCTTGTTGTATCATCTTTTTTTAATTAAGAAAAAATTTTTTTTAATTTTTTAAAAAATTTTTGGGCAGATTTTGAGCAGAACTTATAAAGGAGCAGTTATAAATTTGCTGGATTTCTTTCTAGTTTTTATAAATCAGAATTCTGATTTTTATTCTGATTTTTATCAGAATTCTGATTTTTCTAAAATCAGAAATTCTGATTTTTTTCTGATTTCAATCAGAATTCTGATTTCTGTTAAATCAGAAAATTCTGATTTTCTTTCCGTTTAAAATCAGAATTTAACCCAAAAATCCGCAAAAAAATTTTTGCGGACAATATTTGCGGACAAATATTTTTTAAATTTATTTAAAAAACCACCTACTTTTCATTAAATTAACTTTATGTAGCTGTTGTTGTTTATCCAAATAATTATTTTTCTGTAAAATAGAACAACACATTTTTGGATTGTTTAATAAAGGAATATTTCCACAATGCAATTTTGGGTTTGGATTTGATGAATGACGATTCCTTCAAAAAAAATTAAAATTTTTTTTCGATTAAAAAAAGAATTAAAATTTGCCTGCTTCTTCTTGATGAAAACATCATTTGACAACCTTGGACTGTACATCTTTAAAAAAATTTTAAAAAATATTTTTAATAAATTTGTCCGCAAATGTTGTCCGCAAAAAATTTTTTGGAAGAATTTTTTGGTAAAAATCTGATTTTAAAAATTAGAAAAAAAAATCAAAATTAATCTTATTAACCAAAGAAAAAATCAAAATCAGAATTCTGAGAAAAAAATCAAAATTCTAATTTAAAAATTTCAAATCTTTTTTTTTTGCGGACAATATTTGCGGACAAATTTAATTTTTACAAATTTTCGAATTTTCTCGTAAAAAT
The DNA here is from genome assembly GCA_963681835.1 of Meloidogyne enterolobii. Classification (NCBI taxonomy): domain Eukaryota; kingdom Metazoa; phylum Nematoda; class Chromadorea; order Rhabditida; family Meloidogynidae; genus Meloidogyne; species Meloidogyne enterolobii. Next base: position 3,916,526 of record CAVMJV010000004.1, on the reverse strand, counting down.
TTCAGGCCATGGAAATGAGGAAATAAAAGACCAAAAAACAGACCCTCGTCCTTAAAGAATTTTCCCCAAAAAATTTTTTTTATCAAACAAACTTGTGCATTTCCTTCAAATGTACAGCACTATTATGTATTTTTAATGCTCCTTTATCACAAAATGTTTTTGAACATTTTTGGCATAGAACACGTTTCTTTTGTAATTTTGACAATTTTTTGAGATTATTTTGTTGTTGTTGTTTATTAGTAAAATATTGAAAATTATTATTAGAAATTTTTTGTCCGCAAATTTTTTGCGGACAAACTTTTTGTCCGCAAAAATTATTTTTTAAATTATTGTTGTTATTTAATAAATATTCTATACTAAATTTTCTCGAAGCAGTAAACATGTACAAATTTTAATTTTAAATACTTGTTGAAAATTCTAAAAATGGAAAATTATTTAGGCAGCTCTACATTTGCGGACACATATTTTTCGGATAATTTTTGCGGACAAATTAAAAATTGAAAAAACAGGTAAACAATCTTGCTCAGCAACGTTTTTTTTAGCTCTAAACCTTATGGTACTAAAAATTTATTTTATTTTAAGATTCTAATTGTAAGAAGCTTGGTGTCCGCAAAAAATTTTTTTGTCCGCAAAAAATTTGTCCGCAAATTTTTTTTTGTCCGCAAAAATTTTTTTTGTCCGCAAATTTACTTTTACTTAATATTCTAATTTTTTAAAATTTTTTAAATATTTACTTACCCAAATTTTACCAGATTAAAAAAGAACAGAATAATTGACCAATAGAAAAATATCCATGCCTCTTTAATATCCCCCCTTTTCTCGTCTCCAAAAAAAAAATTTTGTTTGTGGCCATAGTGGGCGGGAAATTTTTTGTTGGTTGTTTTATTGTTGTTTTTATTGTTGTCTTTTACCATTTTTAGAAGAAAAATGCGACGACGAAGGATGGCATGAAAAATCTCTTTTTTGTCCTTTCATGTCCTCCTTGCCCAAAATTTTTCCTTCCATAGCTAAAAAATGTCGCCTCCTCACAAGAATGCTTACTACTATACTCTCGAGGGACCGCCTTCCACTCTCTCTCTCTCAATTTTAAATTCCCCAATAAACCTCATTTCAAAAAAAAAGGGAAACTGTAATTCGAGAGAAAATGGAGGAAAGAAAAAATCAGAATTTAAATCAGAAATTTTCAACCAAAAAAATAAAAATCAGAATAAAAAGAAATCCCATCCCATAGTTAAAATGAGTCTCTCGTTAAAAGAAAAATCAGAACAAAATCAGAAAATTAAAAAATAAAATCAGAATTTTTAAATACAAATTAGGGTAACTTCCCGAGCCTTCAGGGTCGGGAAGTGTCGGGGATCGGGTTTGGCGGGGAGGGCATGTCGGGGTACGGGGAGCTACCCTAATACAAATACTCATCAAAATAACTTAAAAGCTATTTAAAATTTTCTTTAAAAAATCAAAATTTAATTTTCTTTCTTTTTTTTTTTAAATGCTGCACGCCTATTTAAATTTCTGATTGATATTGTGTGACAGATTTAGTATGTGAATTCTTAAATTTTTTTTAATTTAATGACAGCATCATATATTTTCTCTCTCTATTTAACCAGTCAAACATGAAGAAAATCAAAATTTAATTTTTTCTTTTTTTTTTTTAATTTTCCGTTTCTAATAAAATTGGCACAAAATAAAAAAGGTTATTTTCTGATATAAATTTACATAATCGTTTTGACTCTGTTTTTAGTGTTTGGCTTTAAAAACCGTTAAGAAAAAGCATGTAAATATTTTAAGAAATAAAGCGGATATATTTAAATACTCACTTTATAAAATTGGGGAGGGGTTTTATTGGTCGTAAAATATTAAAAATATTTTTTTGCGGATATTTTTTTGCGGACATTAACCCTATTGCCAAAAAAATTCTTTGATTGTCCCAGGCATAAAAATAAGCCTAGAGGCATTGGCTCCAATTTCGGTTTTTTATTGCTACAATTATAAAATTAAAAAAAATTTTTTTTGCGGACAATATTTTTTGCGGATAATTTTTGCGGATAATTTTTGCGGACAATATTTTGGGGGCATATCTAAATGCAAAAAAAATTTCTAGATAATTCCAGCAAAAAAATAAGCCTAGAGGCATTGGCTCCAATTTCGGTTTTTTATTGCTACAATTATAAAATTAAAAAAAATTTTTTTTGCGGACAATATTTTTTGCGGATAATTTTTGCGGACAATATTTTGGGGGCATATCTAAATGCAAAAAAAATTTCTAGATAATTCCAGCAAAAAAATAAGCCTAGAGGCATTGGCTCCAATTTCGGTTTTTTATTGGTACAATTATAAAATTAAAAAATTCTTTTTGCGGACAATATTTTTTGCGGATATTTTTTGCGGACAATTTTTTGCGGATATTACCCCTATTGCCAAAAAAATTTCTTTGATTGTCCCAGGCACAAAATTAAGCCTAGAGGCATTGGCTCCCATTTTCAATAGGTTTCGGCTTTGTCCGCAAAAAATATTTGTCCGCAAATAAATTAAAAAATTTATTTGCGGATCTTTAAATTTGTCCGCAAATTTTCCTCCAATTTTTGGGTCACATTAAAGAAAAAAATTTTTTCCAACAAAATTTTACCCACCCATTATTTTTCCCTTTTTTTCACACTTTTCAACACATTTTTTAAAGAAATGCCTAGTTACAAATATCCTTCCTTGTGTGATTGTGCCAAGATTAATGGGGGGAGAACTATAGGAAAAATGTGATGACAATGTGCCTTTCTCTCCTGACAGTCACATAAAAAATTTTTTTTCTAGACAACCACTACCCCATTATTTCCCCCAAAAAACACACATTTCTGTCTCCCATTTATTTTTCGATGATTGTTTTTTTCTGTGAAAGGGGAAGCAAGGGAGTGTCCATGAGCCAAAGTAAAGCAGTTTAAAAAAGAATAATGTGCCACATACATATCTTCTGATAGGAAAAATTTTTTTGGGAGCCGTAGGTTTCAATTAAGGGTTTGTCGGATCCGGACGGATATCCGAATTCAAAGAAACAGGATATTTTCGGTTAATTAAAAAAATATTTTTGCGGACAATATTTGCGGACATAACCAAATTCCAAAAAATTTTTTATGGTTGTCAGCCTTCCAAAAAAATTTTTTTGTGGAAGACGAGGGAAAAGATTTCCGGTTCGGATATCCCGGGATTTTTGAGGATCCGGCCAACTCTAGTTTCAATAGGTTTAGGTTTTGTCCGCAAAATTTGTCCGCAAAAATATTTTTTGTCCGCAAATATTCATTTTTCATCTGAATTTTAATGATAACATTTTGTCCCACTTCTTTTTCCTCATCTAGCCAAAAACACTTACATATCCCAATAAAACCCCCTCAAAATTTTACAAAAAAATATCTGGCATTTTTTTCTGTTTTTCTTTGTTTCCGGTTGGAAGGAACAACAAAAAAAATTTGAGGAAATTAAAAAAGAAAAATAGCCCCTTAAAAAATAAATTGCCAGTTTTACAACATTTTGAGAGACCCACAAAATCACGCAAAAAAAGAGACATGCTTGAAAAAAAAATTTTTTTTTTTAATTTTTATGTGCCAACTGGATACGATATAATTGTAAAAATGAAAAATGACACATTTTATAAATATCCTTGTCTTTTAAAAAGACCGACAGAAAAAAAAATATTTTTTAAAAATGCCCACATTTATAAAATTAAAAAAAAATTTTTTTTTGAAACATTAGTGATGTAGGGATAGTAAAATTTAAAAAAAAAAGACGAAAAAAAACGAGCTAAATTTTTTTAAATCGTGCAACACTCAAATTTCAAATTTAATCCCCCCTCCCTTCTCAATTAATTACTCTTGATTAATTAGTCCCTCAATTAATTTTCCTCCCCCTCGAGTACCTATTTATTAAAGATCGAGCTTCCCCTGTGTTAAGTTTTCAGACCTTGAGATCATTTCTGGAGTCAAGACTCAAGGCATTTTCAGTAGGGTTGTTCCCCGACGGGGGGGGGGGGAGGGCCACGGGGAAAATTTTCGGGGAGTCAGCGCCACGGGGGGGGGGGGGGGGGGGGGACGGGGACGGGGAACAACCCTAATTTTCAGCGTTCCTTGATTCTTCCTTGACTCAAGGTCAGGAAAAAAAATTACCCATAGTATGTTTTAAAGAAGATACTGTTAGTCTGTTTGTGTGGACGATCCTCCCATTCTATCAAAAGTCACCCCTACCTTCCCTTGTTAATTTTTTTCGACAAATCCTCCCCACTTCCTCTTGGGATCATCCCCTCCTCATATTTGAATAAAAAAGTTTTGACACAAGATATATATTTATTTTTATATAGTATTTTTTAGTGCTTGTTTGCCCTCATCTTGTCCTTCCTTTTTTCTAATCCCACGAGAATTATTTAAAAAAAACGGGTCATTTATTTATATGTGTCAGCACCTCTCTCCCTCCAATTTTTTTTGACACTTTTTCCCAAAATTCTAAGGGTTATCTATCAAAACTTTTTTATTTTTTCACACCATTTTTGCATATTTTTTGTCTCCATAACTTTTGAAATCCCTTAGGGGAAAAATATTTTTATTTATTTTATGTCCCACTTCCTTCCTCCTTTTTTTCAAAAAATTCAAGAAATAACCTTTTTTTAAAAAAATTTGTCAGCCACCAACTCCCCTTCCCCTGATTTAACTAAAAAAATTAAATAAAATAAGGTCAATATCTTCGTTGAATTAATTTTTTATCCAACAGGATAACAAGAAAAATTAAAAAAATTTTTTTAAGAAAAAAAAGTCAGTTTTAAAAAGGGCACAAGAAAAAAAAACAATTAACCGGAGAAAAATTTTTTAAAAAAATTCAAAAAAAATTGACTAGTTTTAAAATCTCCATCCTATCAAAAAAATTTTAAAATCGAAAAAAAGTTTGGAGATATTTTTTGAAAAAAGGATAAGACAGAAATTCCAATTTTTTAGAAACAAGTCTTAAAATTTTTGTTAGAAGCTAAAGAAAAGGAAATAAAAACGGCTGTGGGAATGTGACAATTCCGGACGATGCTTCCGGAGAAGACAGGTTTAATACAACAAGTCAGCAATTCTCTCATCTGGAATTGTCACCTCCACAACTGTGGTAATACTAAAAAAAACTAATTATTTTCTAAAAAATACAGTCAAACCCTCGATATAATAAACCCCTCGATTTTTAATAAACTTTTCGGAATAAAGAATAATTTTTGATCGGGGCTAAAGTATAACGAGATTTGACTAATATGTAGAAATAAGGCAAGAGTATTATTTAGAAAGAAAATGCAAAATGACAACAATAACAAAAAAGAGAGAGATGGCAGTTGAAAGAAGGCAGTTTTTTTAAAACAAATTTTAGAAAAAAAAATTTAAAAGACAGAAAAATTTTTTGAGTAAAAATCCAACAAATTTATAGAGTAAAGTCGGACTCCTCAATTTTTTTGAAAATTGGAATAATCCAAAAAAAATTATGAGTGTATCTAGAATTAAAGGAGGATATTTAAAAAACGAAATCCGACAGTAATCTATAGAGAAAAAAATAAAAATAAATTTGGGTAGGAAAAGAAAAAAAATTTTTTTTAATTAAAAAAATATTGGTGCTATAAAAAATTTAAGAAGAAAAACCTTCTAAAAATCTCCTAAAAAATTTGCTAAAAAATTTTTTTTATTGTTGTTGTGTTAGAGAAGTACTAGTACAATTTCTATTAATTTTAGGGCTTAATAATCTAATTATTTCTTGAATTGATATTTTATTATTATTATTATTATTATTAGAAACAAATATTTGTTGTTTTTGTTGCTGTATTGAAGACCATAATGTAGGGGATAATAAAATTGGTAGAGTGGGAAGTTGTGGTAATGGAGATTGTAAATGTAGTTGGTGGAGTTGTTGGGAGGATTGTTGTAGAGGAGGAGGTTGTTGGGGTAGAGGAGGTTGTTGCGGTAGATGTGAAGATGATAGAGGAGGTGATGAACGTGTTAATTGCTGGGGAGATGGTAGATAAGGTTGGGGCTGTTGTTGGGGTTGTTGGGGCTGTGGCGGGAGTTGTGAAGGTTGTAAATGAAGTTGTGAGGATTGAGAAAATTTCGGAGGTTGTTGCGGAAGTTGTTGTGAGGATTGTGAAAGTTGTAGAGGCTGTAGGGGAGATTGTTGTAAGGGAGGTAATAATGAAGGAAAAATAAAAGAATTATTATTATCAGTATTAATTGTTGAATTATTAATATTATAAAATGATGTTGATGATAGTTGCTCAAAAGAGCTAAACAAAAAATGGAAAATTTTAAAAAGAAAGAAAATTTTTAAAAATAAAATCGTAACGCATAAAAAATGTCAAAAATGGTAAAAAAATTTTCAGTCGGACAAAAATCCCCAGAAAATAAATTTCTCGTACCATTAAACTCCCCTTTCCTTCCAAATAAAAATTTAAAAATCCCCCTCCCACCTCCAAAAAATTTTTAAAAAAAATTAACCAACCTCTTTTTCTTCTTCTTCAGCTCTCCTTCTCCACTCCCACCACTTCCAATTTCATATTTATGCCTTCGTTGTGTTGCAAATAAAAGTTGATGATCCGAAAGTGTTTTTCTTCTTTTAGGTAAATGAATATTTGTAGCTGTTGTATTTGGAGCAGTAGAATCTGTTGTATTTCGTCTTCTAATTTTTCCACAACCAAAAATATTTGCGTGCATATTTAAATTTAGTGAATGACGGTTTCTAGAAAAATTTGGAAAAAAAATTTTTTAAAAAAAATTCTAGAAAAATTTTAAAGTCCCAAGTCTAGTCCAAAACGTTATAGAAATTAATAGTTTCAGGGATCCCAAAAGTAAAATAGTCAAAAAGTTTGGAAAAACAGGGAATGAACCACAAAATGTCTGAATTTTTTGGGAATTAAGAACTGTCGGAAAAAAAAATTTTTAACAGGAAAAAATCGAAAAAAAAGCTAAAAGAGTGCCTAACACACAAATAAGGAAAAGTTCCCTCTCACTCGAAAAAATTATTCTTGAGGAAACAAAAAACCCTTTTGAGACTAATTTTGTATGGCTAGTGAAATAGAAACAAAAAGAAAATTTTTCTTCCCGCAAAAAATTTTTTTTCTAATTAAAAAAATTATTATAAACCTGCTTCTCCGTGAAGAAAATGCTCTATCACATCCACTGACCGTACAAAAATGAATTTCTTTCAAATGAACAGCGCTGTTGTGTATTTTGAGTGCTCCTTTATCGCAATAAGTCTTTGAAAAAATTAAAAAAAAATTTTAAGATTTTCAAAAAAAAATTTCAAAAAAATTTTAAAAATTTCTAAAAAAAATTTCAAAATTTTTCAAAAAAATTTTTAAAAAACCTTTAAACAAATAGGGCATTGAACTCGTCTCTTTCCTCCTCCTCCACCACTTCCCCCTTCCTTCAAAACAATTTCTCCACCATTTAAACTACTATTATTACTTGTAGTTGTCCCTGTAGACAATGAGGATGATCGACGGTGGAAATTTAGCAAATTTTGATGATCATATTTTTCTTCTTCGTCTTCCACAATTTCTTCTTCAATATTCCTCACCTCCTCATCCTCTTCAAATGAAGGTTTTGTTTCTTCTGAATCAGTCATTTTCTTAAATTAAAAAAATTTTTTTAATAAAATTTTAAGAAAAGAGCAGGCCAATTTACCACCGAGCTATAACTTCGTTCATAATTGTCGACTCCGGGACGCCTTGGTATGACTCAAATCAACTCCTCAAGGCGCAACGAACCATACCAAGGCGTTCCGGATTCAAGAATTTTAAACGAAGTGTTATAGCTCGAAGGTAAATTGGCCTCATGGTGCATCTGGGCGTATACTTGAAAAATATCCAAAATTATTGCGGACCAAATTTTGCGGACAAAAATTGCGGACAAAAAAAATTTTTTTTAATTTTAAAAAAATCCAAAAAAAAACTTTAAGAAACCTCAATAATTCCATTCAAACTTTCTTGAGAAAATTTCTTTTCCCTTTCTTCCTCCTTATCTTCGTCTTCCTTTTGTTCTGTTGCAGTTGTTGAATTTATCAAGTTATTACAATTTTGATCAGTCTGAAAATGTTGTTGCTCGACTACAGGGCCATTAGTTGCTTCATAGGATGTTGAAACTTAAAATTGGATATTAAAACTTCTTCCGTTGTCCGTATCCCTTTTTAAAAATAAGAAAGGAGAGCCCAGCCCTGATTGAAAAAAGCCATATCCCAATCACTCTAGAGGTCAATCCCTATTGGTCAGATGACCAAGCATGGTGGACCCCCTTGTAAAACCCCCAAATTACAAAAAAATCCCCAATTTCCCTGATTTTTCTGGAGGGCCCATCTCTGACATATTCCTGGGAAGCGATCACTCGAGAGGGCAATTCCCTAGTGGTCAAGTGACCCTAGAGGCAGGCGTGAGCCCCGTGGAAAACAACCCCCAATTATTAAAAAAAATCCCCCAACTTCTCTCATTTTTCTATTTAAAAATAATTTAATTAAACCTCCTCCATTATTATTAACATTATTTCCTCCAGCAGACACAACTAAAGCCAAAAGGCTGTGTAATGCACATTGCCTCAATTGTGAAATTAATGAAGTAAATTCTGGTGACAAAAGAAGAGATGCTGATTGAAGTAATTGAAGTTCTAAATGAAGAGGGACACATTGCCATAAACCAGTTGAATAATTCTTAAAAGAAATTTTTTATTATTTTTTTATAAACAAATTAAAGGGACAAAAATTTCAAAAAAAAATTTCAAAAAACATTAAATCTAGAAAACATTATTTTTGGTTAAGTGCAAGTGTGTTATGTTCTGAAGGCAAGGTGGGGTCGGGTTCGAACCCTTTTGAGTCCCTAAAATTATTTAACACTTTCTAATGAATATTGAAAATTTTTTGACAAAAATTAAAAAAAACCATATTTTTGGTTAAGTGCAAGTGTGTTGTGTTTTAAGAAAAAGTGGTGTCGGGTTCGAACCCTTTTGTGTCCCTAAATTTTCTAACACTAATTAAATGCTATAAAAGCTTCCAAACGAAAAATAGAACATTTTAATCAACCAAAAAATTTTTAAAAATTCAAAAAAAACCAAATAGCCTCTTTGATAATCCTCCAAAGTCCACCCACAATTTAACAGTAAAATTTCAATTTCTTGTGAAGACAAATGTTCAAATACTTTGTCTAATAATATCTAAAATTCAAAAAAATAATTAATTTTAAAAATAAAAAACAACTTTTAATCTAACAGGAATTGCATGAAAACTTTTTAATAAAGCACATAATAAAGGAGATAAACGTTGGGCTAATAAATTTGTTGTTTGTTGAGTTGTTGTTGTTGTTGTTTGGGAAGGCTGGGGAGAAAAAATAAAAATTGAAGAATTTTTTTCTTGTTGTTCTCGTGATGAAGAAATATTGTTGTCAGTCATAATTTTTCATCGAAAAAATTTTTGGACAAAAAAATCAAAAAATAATATTTGTGGTTAAGTGCAAGTGTGTTATGTTTTGGATGGAAGGAGGTGTCGGGTTCGAATCCTTTCGTGTCCCATAATTTTTATAATAGTATTTATGTGCTATAGAAAATTTCTAATCAAAAAAAAATTAAAAAATTGTCAGAAAAATTTTTTTTTTTCGAAAAAAAATTTAAAAAATGATTAGAAAAATAAATAATAAAAATTCCAAAAAAAAAATAAAAATGTGTATTGATAAGAGCAAAAAATTGTCTTTTAAATTAAAGACTAAAAATCATACACACCCCTTAAAAATATGAAAATTAAATTAAAAAAAAATTTTAAAAATTTTTTAAATTTTTTTGAAATATTGAAATTTTTTTGAAAATTTTTCAAAATTTTACGAAAAAAAAAACTAAAAAAAAATTTTTTAATTTAAAAAATCCAAGAAAGCACCAAAAATAAAACAAAAATAAAAAAAAATTTTTACAAGACTAAAACACATACTCAAAAACAAATATTTTTGTAAAAATATATTTGACATTCTTTGAAAAAAATAAAATAAAATGAATCAACACACACAAACAAAAATGATTAGAAAAATTGTAAAAATTCTGAGAGATGAGACGAGAAAAAAAAGGTAAAAAATAAGTGATATTTTCTCTTCTTAAAAAAATGTATTTTTAACATTAAAAATTGTTCTAGAAAAATAATAGCAATAACCCCCCCCCCTTTTTTTTTAGATCAAAAATGATATGCTTTTCCTCCTACCTTTCTCCCTTATTGGACGTTTAAAAAATTTTTTTTCCTTTTAAAAAAATATTTTTGAATTATTAAAATATTTGTTATTGTCCCTAAGAAAACCTTCAAGACAAAAAAATTTTTTTGTTCTAAAATAATAAAATAAAATAGCAACACGATTTTTTTAACCCGAAAAATGAGGTAAGGTGATTCTCCCCCTTTTCCCCTCCAAAATTTTTTTCGTTTAAAATAAATATTATTGTCCCTAACCTTTAAAAGACAAGAAAAATTGTTCTAGAAAAATAATAAAATCAACCCGCTTTTTAGATCAAAAAAAGAGGGTAAGGTGAGATGCTTCTCCCTCTCTTCCCCACTTTTCCTCGTCCTTATTGGACGTTAAAAAATTTTTTTTATTTAAAATAAATATTATTATTGTCCTTAAAAGCATTTTTCTCCCCTTATTTTTCCCCTTATTTTCCTTTACACATTTTTCTATACAAAAATAAAAAAAAAATAAAACAAAAATCATGACCTTTACCTCTTTACTTGGCTTACAAAATAGCTCAACAACAACATCAAAATAAAAAAAAATTAAAACATACAAATGTGCGAACAACACACAACAAAAAATAACTTGCGCGCCTCCCTATTTTCTTTCAATTTTATTTTTTTTTCAAAAAAATTTTCTCCCCCTTTTACTTTTCCCGTTTATTGTCCCCTTTTTTACAATTAGTTCGCTCCGCTTATGGCCAATAAAAATAAATAAAAATTAAAAAATGACAAAAAATTTTGTGAAAATTTGTGAAAATTGTTTTTGAAAAGTGTGTGTGTGTGTGTGTAAATGTGGTGTGAACCTTCCTCCAAGTGAACCTTCTTTCCTCCAAGTGAACCTTTCTTCTTCCAACCCCCTCCTAATTTTACCTAACTAATGATTAGTAGTATTGCAATCACCTCCTATTTACCTCTCAACTCTCTCTCCACAATCAACATTCATTCACCTCCTTCTTCACCTATCACCGCCCATTTTTCGTCCCTTTCTTCGTCTTTTTCTTCTTCTCGTTTGTCCGTTAAGGTCCCAAGCAAAAAAATTTTTTTCCTAATTTTTTTCCACGTACTTAACCCCCCAAGTCTCTTTTCTAATAAACCCTACCACCTTTGCATTTTTTACCTCCAACCCACATAAATTTATTTTCTTTTATTTTTCATTCATTTTTTGTGTTTGCTATTTATTAGCGAGTTTGGACGACAAACATCTTTTTCTTCTTATTTTTTCAAACTTCTTCCGTCACCTTTCTACTATTTTACTATTTTATACTTTCTTATATCAAACATTTTTTTTCATTCATTCATCAACACAACCACTTCTTTCTCTTCATTTTTCTTCTCTCCCTTCCGATTTTCCGCCCTCTTGGACGTCTAGGCAAAAAATAGTGATTTGTCGCATCTCAATTCACCTTCCTTCTTCCAACCTTTCACTTTTTACACTCCTCTTTTTTCTTTTTTTTTGCTTTTCTAGATCTAATTTTGAGCTAATTTTTCCTCACTATTAATAGCACACCAAATGCTCCCAAGAAAAATATATTTATTCTTAGAACAGGCATGTCCTCAAAAAAACCTACTAACCTTTCCATGCATCTTCCTCCCCTACCTCCTAACCCCCTCTTCCTATTCTCCTCTCCGGATGTCATTTTTTCTAGGTCCTTAATCATCCATTCATTCCTTCTTTTCAGCCCAAAAGTAAGGTCAATTCGGCGCTTTTTCTCTCTCTTTATGATTTTGGAGGAAAAAAGCCCACCATATTCCTCTAGGAAGAGGACCCTTCCCCTTTCACTTCTAAAACCCCAACGTCCAAACATACACAACAACAATCAACTCGTTATCGCCCCAGTCCTCCCCTCCCAATCATTCGCCTCATTCACCTTTATAAAAACGACCTAGACCCCCTTCACCCTTCCTATTAATTTACAAAATAAAAAGACGTCTTCTTCTTTCCTATTTCTACTAAAAAAAGCTTCCAAATGGCGACAATTGTCATATCATTTTTTGGGGTGAACACACACACATACACACACCACGTAAAAATAAAAAAGAATTTATTTCTCCTAAAGATAATCATTCAAAAAAGAGTAAAAAAAAGCACTTTTATTTATTTTTTCTTCAAATTCTTTTTTTATTTTTTCATTTTTAGCCTACGCAAAATTACTTGAATCTCCCCCTACAATTAGATATCCTCTCAAAAACTTTTTTTTTCTCCTTCCATGAGCGTCAATCAACAAACAAAAACAAAAAGAGGTGATTATTTACAAAGGTAAAGAGTGTAGGGAAAGGTCCCTCACCTACCCTCTATTTTTCTTTCAAAAAAAATTTTTTTCTAAAATTCGTTTTATACTTGAAAATATTGGAATAAGTTGTTGATTAAAAAAATTCAAAAAAAAATTTTTTAAGCAAAAATCAAGCAAAAAAATTTTTGTAGGAAAGACGAAGGACAATTAAAGCCAAAAAAGCCCCTTTTTATTTTTGTTTATTTTTTAACACTTCCACAAATTAAAATTTATTCATTAAAACTTCACTAGTAATTTATCAGCACCCACAACCTAAAATCTCTAATATTAAAAAACATTAAAAACACCTCTAAACCTAAACCTCACTAAAAAAAGTCTCTAAACCAAAAATTTTTAACACACACCATCTCCTTAACACACAAATAAATTAGCAGAAAATTTATTATTTTATATATCATTTGCCCAAAAATATTTTTTTTTTCAAAAAATAAGACAAAACAATAAAAATTGGTTAAAATGCGTGTCTCCTCTCCCTCCCTTTTTTTTAAAAATGTCAACAGTTGTTATTGCGTGAACTCCCCAAAATAATAATAATAAAATAATTTTTAAGAACCATTAAACTTTTTTTCTCCAAAAAAAAGACCCGAACGTCATGTGTTTTTGTTTTGAAAAATTAAAAAAAAAAGTTAAAATTAGAAAAAGGATTGGAATTCGAAAAAGAAATTTTTTTGAGGTGAAAATATAACCAAAAAAATAATTTGAAGAAAAAAAAGTAAAAAAATAAATTTTCTGCTATTAAAAAGGATTTTTATTCTACAACATCACTCCAACTTTCACAAAACTCAAATAAAGGAGATTTCAAATCAAACTGGAATATTTTCAAAAAATTTTTTTTAACCCGTAACATTAACAAGGCTTATCCTTCCATTAAGACTCATACCCTTTCATTATTAACCTTATTTACAAAAATCAAAAATAAACCTAAAAAAATCTCATTCTCTTCCGTTACATTTAGCCCTCCTCACAAACCTTTTGTGACCTTTCCCTATGACCCGGACCCCTTTTCCCCTTATCCTAACAAAAAGTTTGGAAAATTTATATTCTTAAAATTTATCTAACAATAAAATAACAATTTTAAAAAACCTGAAACATTTTGCTTTTATAAAAATCCTTCAAAATTTTTTAGCCTTTTTAGTTTTCCTTCCTTTAATCATCTCAATACTTGTATTTTCAATTTTTCTTTTAGTTGCTCCATTTCTTTTCTTCTTATTCTTGGTTGGTGACTTGATTGGAACTTCTTCTTCTTCTTCGGTTTCTTCTTCACCCTCCTCCTCCTTCTCTTCCTCCTCTTCTTCTTCCTCTCTTATTTCTTTTTCCTCCTCTTCCTTTAATTTTCTCTTTTTATTCTTCAATTTCTTTGAAGACTTGGTTGGAACATCTTCTTTTTCAGGTTCTTCTTCCACTTCTTCAACCTCCTCCTTCTCCTCCTCTTCTTCTATTTTTTCTTCCTTCTCCACCTCTTCCTTTACTTTCCTTTTTTTATTCTTCAGTTTCTTTGGTGATTTGTTTGGGACTTCTTCTTCAACATGTTTAAACTCATTTTCTTCTTCAGCCACTTCCTTCTCTTCTTCCTCTCCTCTTTTTTCTTCCTTCTCTTCCTTTACTTCCCCCTTTACCATCTTTCTCAATTCTTCCTTTATTTTTTCCATTTTTGTTTGAACCTTTCCTTTTCTCAATATTTTTTGAATCAATTCAGCATTTAATGGCTTCATATCATCTTCCTTTTCCCATTCATCCTGTTCTGTAGGATACAAAACTTCTTCACCACCTTCAAAAAAAATTTTTTTTGAACCCTTTTCTTAAAAATTATAAAAAAATACTCTTCTTTTCCACTGTAGTAACCAATCCATCAGCCCTTACTTTGACTTCTAATCCGTCTGGAAGGGTAGAACATTCTCCAACAATTTCAACAAGTTCGGGCTCTGGAGGCAATTCAAAATTTATTTCGTTGGAAGAACCTAAAAAAAAGATTTTTTTGAAAAATTTATATTCAAAAATTAAATAAAATAAAACCAAAATCAACATAAACAGGCAAAGAAACATTCACAGCTGCTAAATAAACCGATCTTATATTTATTGAACCACCAGGAAAGTCTTCCAAAAGTGAAGAAATAATAGCTGAAGCATTTGATTTGAGATGTTTAATTTTTTGATTTAAATTTCCAACACTGGAAAAAAATTAAAAAATAATTTTTAAAAATTTTTTTTGTTTTTTTAATTTAAAATTTATTAGAAAAATTTTGAAAAATAAAAAAAAATATTTAGAAAATTTCCAAAAAAATTTTGGAAAAAAAATTTAAAAAAAATTTTGAATTAGAAAAATTTTAGAAAAATCAAAAAATGTTTTCAAAACATCCAAAAAAATTTTTCAATTTTCAAAAAAAAAATTCTTAAAAAATCTCAAAAAAATTTTCAAACCGAATAGTAATTGCATCATTCATTGGCATAAAAAATATTAAAGTTTGATTATAAGCTTCTTCAATTCTTTTAGAAAAATTTTGTTCAGATTTGATTAGAATTGGACGACTAAAAAATTTAGAAAAATTATTTTAAGCTGTAAAATAAATTCCAGGCAAATTTTTTGGTTAAATGGATTTGTCTTGAGTTATAAAGAATATGAATAATTTCTATCCCAGAAATGGAATTTAAATCCTTAGAAAATTAAAAAAAAAAATTTCTAATATTATAAAAATATTCAAAGGCTTTGTGTCTTCTGTAGGGTTGTTCCCCGACCGGGGGGAGGGTGACGGGGAACAATTTTCGGAGAAGCAGCGCCGCGGGGGGACCGCTCTCAAATTCCCGACTTTCGGAATTTGAGAGAACAACCCTAGTCTTCTATTACCTACATTCCCTACAAGGGGATAAAATTCGGGTAAAATTCTTTTTAACATTTTAAACGTTTCTTAAAACTTCAAAAAATAAAAATTTTAAAATTTACCGTGAAGGTCTTTTAAACAATTTTCCCATAAAATAATCCACTTTTTTAGCCAATTTATAATCAACAAAAAACATATCATAAAGATTTGCAAGCTTAACACGATCCGTGACTTCAGTATATTCACGAGTTAATTGTATAAAAGTCAAAATCTAAAAAAATATAAAAAAATATTTTTAAATTATAGAATTTTGCAACGAATCTGATTTATAGATAATTTAAAAATTAGACAGGCTTCCATTAAAGATACTCTTTCTTGAAATATTATAATTAGCCAGGCAATAGATAAAGAGCTGGGAAGGGCTGGAAGGCTGGGAAGGGAAGAGGGAAGGAAGGGAAGGGAGAGGGAAGGAAAGGAAGTGGAAGAGGAGGGAAGTGGAAGAAGGGAAGAGGATGGAAGAAGGGGGAAGGGAAGGCTTAGAAGGGAAGTGGAAAGAAGGGAAGAAGGGGTAAGGGAAGGCTGGGAAGGGCCCCTCCGCATTTTTAAAAGCAAAATGAGGAAAAATTTAAGAAAATAAAAAATGAAAGTTCTAAAAGGAAAGTAGGAGGAAGAGATCCCATCCATGAAAAGAAGAGTATCTCCCCCAAGCGATGATCCCAATTTAAGGTAGCTCTAGTTATAAGGTTGATTTAATCAGTTACAAAAGGTATCCGAAAAACGAGGTTCGCTGACCTCACATCCCTTTTAAAAACGAACTTCAATCAAAAACCGAATTTTCTAACATAAAGTCTAAAGAAACCTTTGTATAATTAACTCCAGAAATAAGTCCATAATTTTCACGTAAACGTTCCTCCCATTCTCTCGCTTGTTTATCAACATCAGGATCTGTTTGTGCCTTTTTGGAACGATCAAGATCTGGCAGAATTAGACAAACAGAAGAATTTGAAGGATTTCTGTCTGGATAAGGCTGCGTACTGAAAAATGGAAAATTCTTTGAGATTAAAGAATTAAAAAAAATATACATAAAAACGCATTGATTCCCACTCTTTTTAAAGAACGGCCGCTTATATTTTACAGTCAAATAAACCATCTTTTTCGTATCAGGGAACAGAGGCAATTTTTTCTCCTGTTTATGCCCATCATATTCTTGAAGCGCATACAAGGCCAGAGGAATCTAGGTAAAATCAAATTAAAATCAGATTGATAAAACAAACTTGTGCATCAAGTTCAGAAGTAATTTCATCAATAGAAGCCATTTTCTTTTACTGAAATCTTAACTGGTTCGAAAAATAAAAGAAAAAAATTAAACGACACATAACGTTTAAATTAAGAAAAAAAAATAAAATTAAAAAGAAAAAAAAAAGTTTATTTAAATTCAAAAAAGAAAATTTAAAAAGAGCAAGAACCAAAAAGATCTCTTAAAAAGAGCAAGAACCAAAAAGAAGATAAATGAAATTTCTCAAAATTAGGTATCTAAAATAAAAAACCCTTCAATTCCTGCTTGTTTAGAAATTAAAAGGTTTCCACGGAAATATCTTCAAAAACCCTTAAAGTCATCCCCCAATTTTAACCTTCTTTTTTAATGGACCACAACTCATCAAATCATCCAAACTTTCATCTGAATCAGAATTTTGTTCATTATTAACATTTGAGGATGTAGATGCTTCTTGTATATTTGAAGATGTTGAAGGTCCCGTAAATTCTTCTACTTGTGTAGTAACATCATTGCTTTCAACTTCAACATCAGCCTTTTGTTTTTCTTTGAGTGCCAAAACACCTGAAATATTGTGGTTAAATTAAAAATTTAAAAATTAATTTATAGGAATGTGTGGTTTATAGGACAATAAGTCTCATCGCTTTATTAAAAACAGAAAATCAGACAAACTTATCCTAGGAATAAAAAAAGAAAGAAATTAATTATTAGATCCTTCTTACTTACTCATTCTTACACAAGGTTGTTATTCGACCAACAACCCCATCACGGAATCACTTGTAGGTTCGGATGGGGAAAACTTCAACGGCCTTATAGGAGTACCTGGACCTTTCAATTTGAAAAAGAGCCAACTTATTTTAAGACGAGGACCTCCTATCTAGGAACTTAATCCCAGCCAAAATATAAAAACAATAACATCTGAACTCAGCCCAGAACAATAAAACTTATTACAAACCTGCCTCAACTGCATCCTCAACCACATCAAGCACTGTATCCCTCTTTCTTAAATATTCCTGATCAGTAAATTCATGTTTTGTTTTTGCTCCATTTTTTAATTTGTCAATTTTTTCCTCCCTAAAATAAAAAGTTAAAATGTTTTTATTAACAAATTAAACAAACTCTTTCTTTTTCTTCTCCTTTTCACGTTGCTCCTTCTTTTCAATATATTTTTTGAGACGTTCTTCTTCTCTAACATCAGCAAGACGACGACCAGCCAAATTTCGACACATTAACTGATTGTTTGATTTGTGGATACGAAAACTTCGGAGTAACGAACCAAAACCTATAATTAGAAAGTTTATTATCAAGAGATTTTTAGATGTCTGTAGATTGACCCTAAGAGCACCAGAATCTGACCCTAAGAGCTCCTGTATCAGTTATCAATCAATACCTTAACAAGGTAGATTTTCATTGTTTCATCAGACAGACTAGTAAAAAAACATCGGCCATATATCAGTAAAAGACCAAACCTAAAGGATCCGCTGATACTTAAGTGTAGTTCCAAGGGCAGGCTAGCATAATCGTGCTTAAAAGCAGCATATAGGTATAACACCAACACCCACCACACCAAAACATAGCCTAAAATAAAAATAAACCTCCTTTCCCGCCGCACAGTCGAAAATGCAATTGTATCAGTTTCCCTTTTTGAATTGTTCCAAGTTCCTCGTGTACACTTCCATCGCATTCCAAAAAGTATGCTTCGGGAGGAAGAGAATTGACCATATTAACCATTGCATTATCATCATGAGTAAAATGGCTACGGATAAGCATTTTTCAAGTCTTCTGAATTGAGTTATAAAAGCTAAAAAGTTTAGACTTCGATTACCTTCAGAAATCATTAAAATATTAACTGAATAAACAAATACAAAAAAACCAAAAATTAAACAACTCATCAAGTCAATTTATTGAAAATGGCCAAACAATAAAATGTGTGTATGATTAAATAAAATGTCAAAAAACAAAAAAATAACGACTACGACAACATAAAAAAGAATTTTTTATTGACTCCCTTCTTTTTTAGCAGCCTCTTCTCCCTCATCTTGTTTTGCAGAAGAATCAGAAGTTTGATGTTGTTGTTGGTTTTTCTCAGCCATTTTACGATATGCAGCTTCAAAAAGCTTCAATGACTTCTGTTGTAATTCATTAATCCCTTCGCGAACTTCAGAAGCTTTGAGAGCTTCCCGATTCGTCAACTTCTGCTTAAGGTTCTCGCAACGTTCTTTAACAACTTTGACCTTTAAAAAAAAGTAAAAAAATGCCAAAACATGTAAAAACCTCATCCTCATTCAACTGATCCGCATATTCAGCCATTTTTGTTTCCGTGTCATGCAAAACAGATTCAGCATGGTTAATAGCTTCAATAACTTCCTTCTTCTCAGCATCCTCAGCAGCATGTTTTTCAGCATCACGGACCATATTCTCTATTTGATCCTTAGAAAGTCCACCAGACGATTGAATAACAACTACAAAAGAAAAGAAAGTCAAAAATTATAAAAAATCAAAACCTTGCTGCTCTTTTCCAGTACCACGATCACGTGCAGAAACATTAACAATACCATTGGCATCAATATCAAATGTTACCTCAACTTGTGGAACACCACGTGGAGCCGGAGGAATACCAATTAAGGAAAATTGTCCGAGAAGTTTATTGTCAGCAGCCATTTCACGTTCTCCTTGCAAAACTTTGATTTCAACTTGAGTTTGACCATCCGCAGCAGTCGAGAAAACCTAAGCAATGAAGATGTGAAAAAACAAAACGAACTAAAAACCTGGCTTTTCTTCGTAGGAATTGTTGTGTTTCTTCCTATAAGCTTTGTAAATACACCGCCCAAAGTTTCAATACCAAGAGAGAGTGGAGTAACATCAAGCAAGACAACTTCTGTAACATCCCCTGCAAGAACACCAGCTTGAATAGCCGCGCCAATAGCAACAGCCTCATCAGGGTTGACAGCTTTACTTGGTTGTTTGCCAAAAACGTCTTGAACAGTTTGTTGAACCTGATATGAAGAAAAATATTCACAAGTTATCAAGAAGTCAAAAAACCTTTGGCATTCGAGTCATTCCTCCAACAAGCAAAATTTCACGGATATCTGATGGTTTCACTTCCGCGTCATGCATCGCCTTCTTGCAGGGTTCAATAGTTCTTTTGATAAGATCCGCGGTCAATTGCTCGAACTTCGAACGGGATAATTTTACGTGCATATGCTTGGGTCCACTGTTGTCAACGGTGATATAAGGCAGGTTGATGTCAGTTTGAGCTGTACTGGAGAGTTCACATTTTGCCTTCTCTGCCGCCTCACGAACACGTTGCATAGCCATTGAGTCCTTAACATGATAACTAGTAGAAAATATCAATTGAAACTCAAAAAACCTTAGTCAAATCAATCCCATTCTCCCGTCGAAATTCAGCCACAAGATGATGAACAAGAGCGTGGTCAAAATCTTCTCCCCCAAGGAAAGTATCGCCATTAGTAGACTTGACCTCAAAAACACCCTTTTGCATCTCAAGAATGGAAACATCAAAAGTTCCTCCTCCCAAATCGTAAACGGCAATGCTTAAAAGAGAACTTTTAGAACCAAAACAAAGCTAAAAAACAAACATTTTGCTATCCGCAACATCCAAACCATAAGCTAATGCAGCAGCTGTGGGTTCATTGACTACACGCAAAACTCGAAGTCCAGCAATCTGACCAGCATCTTTAGTAGCTTGACGTTGAGAATCGTTGAAGTATGCAGGGACAGTGATGACCGCATTTGGGGCGCTTGTGCCCAGATAATTTTCTGCAGTCTCCTTCATCTTCATTAAGACAAAAGCACCAACTTGTGAAGGGGAATAGAGCTTGCCCTGCGCTTCCACCCAAGCATCTCCATTAGTAGCCTTGACAATTTTGAAGGGAACGACTTTGCTGTAAATATAAAGGAGATTAATTAGAAAGAAACCAAAAAGCGTACATATCCTTTTGAACTTCTGGATCGTCAAATCTTCTTCCAATCAAACGCTTGGTCGCATAAAGAGTATTTTGACTATTTGTAACAGCTTGACGACGAGCAGGAGCACCAACTAAGCGTTCACCATCCTTTGTAAAAGCAACTACAGAGGGAGTAGTACGAGAGCCTTCTGCATTCTCAAGAACCTTTAAATTAAAAAATAGGCTATATAAAAGAACGGAGTGCCCAGTTATGCCAAAACGCTGTAATGTCAAACCCTCCAAGCCGCTGTAATGCCAGCCTGTTAATGCCCACTCAACTAGGCTGTCTGGCAAATAACGGGCAAAAAAGGCGGGAAGGAACCCTCTGAGGACCTAGACTTGTGCTAAGTCACTGAGTCATAAGCATTTCGGCTTTTTGACATTACAGGATCACATCATAGACAAAAATATTCAAAACAAACCTTAGCCTGTTTCCCTTCCATAATAGCCACACAAGAATTTGTTGTCCCCAAATCAATCCCAATAACAGGGCCACGAATAGCATCACTCCTAAAATGATAATAACCCAAATCGTTTGCAAGAAAGTGAAGAACTTACTTAAATCGCTTTGCCACGAGCGGAAAAGCAGATCGAAATAAGCGTTGCATTTTAATAGTTTTTAAAAGAAAATAAAGAAAATCCTCTAAAAATAAAAATATAAGGTTAACAAAGTAAATCAGATAAAATATCACGTCACCAAAATTAGGAAAACTTAACCTTCCTACAAAAATAACTTAAGAAACACACCCCAACCAAAAAAAAGAACAAATCGAACAATGTAGAAATTTCTTTTATACTATTAAAGTTCGAAATGCTCATGGACATTTCGCCAACCAAGGGAAAAATCTCACATTGTCCCATCTATTCTTCTCATCCTCAAATATATTTTCTCTCTCACTGTCTAATTCAGTTACAAATAGAAAAATTGTTAAATTTCATATAACCTAATGACATCTCGTCAGCGAAGAGAAAATATCTTTTATTGTCATATCTGCTTCACTCTCACTAATCTCTCAATTTTTCTTTCACTGTCTAACTACGTTATATTTTTATTTTACTACGCATAGGACGTTTCGGTGTTATATTTAAATACAGCTTGTTCGTAGCGAATTTTCCGACTTGAGGGATTTTCGATTTTCCCGGATTTCTTTTCTTTCAGATTTATGTTTAAGATATATTTTTCTCATAAAATCACTAAAGCTCGCTTTTTTAATTTTATATTTTTTAAGGTCGGAATAATTCAAAAATCAAATTTAATTGATCAACAATAAAATGAATGCTCACTATGTTGCATCAGCAAATGAATTTCCAATCAACATTAAAACTGCTTATGGAATTTCAAAAATACAGGTTTTTAGAATAAATTAAAGTCTAAACGGGTAATATTGAACTTGACAGACTTTATTTTTTTCCTCCCCAACATTTACAGAATGGTCAGACTTTTTCCTGTATTCCTTCCCAACTGCCCTTCTATATTTCTAGCTATGCAAAAACAATTAAGAGAAGGACTACCTTTTTCGTAGTCAACAAGTATGAGTTGTGAGAATACCCGTTTTCTCAATTAAAAAAATTGGGATGAATAAAGGAAAAATTCTGACCATTCTGTAAATATATAGGGAAAACTTGGGGAGGAAAAAATGGACTCTGTCAGGTTCAATATTACCTATGAAAACCCTCTCAAAAATTTTTTTTAAGTTTTCCAATGACGTTACTCGAAGATTAATTGCAATTTCTACATGGGATGGATTTGTTCGAATTGTTGATGTAACCAATCCTGGCTCTCCACAGGATATGCGGACTTATTATCATTCAAAATCGGTTCTTAGCTGTGCATTTATTGTAAAATTTTGAATTTTTATAGACTTAAAAATTAAGACAAATTTAAGGACTCCACCAAGGTGGTGAGCGGTGGGCTTGACGAAGTTGTTAAGGTTTGCGATTTGGAATCTGCCAGAGGTTTTTTTAAATTATTTTTTGGAATCCAATTTTCGTCCTCTCTTTTGGCTCTCTTTTTTCTTCCTTTAGAATGACAATGGTCAGATTATTGTCTTTCATTTGAATTAAAGGGCAATAAAGTAAAATTTAGGAAAGAAAAAGAATTCTGACTATTATTTGCATTCTTAAGGAAGAAAAAAGGTGAGTCCAGCCTTGGCATTACCTTAATTTCTATAATTCTGCGTTTAGTTTCCTCTTCATTTTTGCTTCATCCTCAATCAACTCACAGTCCTTAACGCATGATTCTTCGTTGTTTTCCCTATTTTTTTTTGTTCTTATTTATGTTCCTATTCTCCCCTTTCAGATTTTCCCATGTTTTTTACAAGGGAATGAAAAAATTAGGAAGGGGACGAATCTCGAACTTACCTTAATTTTATCAATTTTAATATATTTTTTAATTATAGAAACAGTAATGGGACAACATTCCAATGCTGTTAGATGTCTAGAATTTTGTAATACTATGAGGGTTGCTGTGTCTGGTGGATGGGATAATATGTTAAAGGTTTTTTTAATTAATATTTTTTACAAAAAATTTTTCTTACAATTTTTTAAATTCATGGTTTAATTAAGTCAAAGTCCTCAGTTTTAATAGGGTGGGGGGCACGGAGATAAATTTTTGGGAAGACAGCGACACTGGGGGAGGGGTGGAGGACGGTTAAAAATTTTCTTTTTTCAGGGGAGGGGGGGACGGGTAATTTTCAGAAAATCTCTCAAATTCCCCGACTTTTGGGGACAGGGCCAACCCACATTTTAGGCATAGTTGTAATTTTTGGTTTAGTGGTTTTATTCTCTGTTATATTTTTTTGAGGGAGGCAGGTTCGATACCTCTCGGCTCCTTTTATTTTTTATCGAGTCGAATTTTCTTGCAAAGATATTTTTTGAAGATTTTTTCATTCTAAACTTGTTCAAAAAAATTTTTTTAAACTAGATTTGGGATATTCGTGCCCTAATGCCTGTCAATTCACTAGATTGTGGGGAAAAAGTTTATGCTCTCGACGTGATTGACAATCGTGCTGTTGTTGGGACAAAAGACAGGCGTGTACTTGTTTGGGATGTTAGGAGTATGAAAACGCCTCTTCAAGTGCGAGAATCGCCTTTAAAGGTTTTTTAAAATTTTTTAAAAATTAAAAAATTTATTTTTTCAGTTCCAAACTCGTTGTATAAAATGTTTTCCTTCAGGAGAAGCTTTTGTTTTGTC
Source organism: Meloidogyne enterolobii (assembly GCA_963681835.1). Classification (NCBI taxonomy): domain Eukaryota; kingdom Metazoa; phylum Nematoda; class Chromadorea; order Rhabditida; family Meloidogynidae; genus Meloidogyne; species Meloidogyne enterolobii. Next base: position 3,892,749 of record CAVMJV010000004.1, on the reverse strand, counting down.
GTCCATTGAGGGTCGTGTAGCTGTTGAATATTTTGATATGGATCCGGAAGTGCAAAAAGGAAAGGTTAAAAAAAATTTTTTTTTAATTTTTTAAAAATTTTTTTTGAAAAATTTTTTTGGAATTTCCAAAAAAATTTTCAAAAAATTCCGAAAAAATTTTTCTGTAAAAATTTTCAAAAAATCTCGAAAAAATTTTTTTGGAATATTGAAAAATTTTTTGAAATATAAAAAAAATTTTTTCCCAGTACGCCTTCAAATGCCATCGTGTAAAAGAAGAGGTTAATGAACTAATTTATCCAGTTAATGCAATAGCTTTTCATCCAATTCATCGAACTTTTGCAACTGGGGGAAGTGATGCAATTGTTAATATGTGGGATCCGTTTAACCGAAAAAGGTTTTTCTTTGGAAATTTTTATTTTTAAAAAATATTTTTAAATTTTAGACTTTGCCAGTTTCGAAGGTTTGCGATTTTTAAAAATTTTTTTTAATATTTCAAGAATTTTGGTAAATTATTGTTTACAGACCTCCTTTTTTCTCGCCAGGTTTTTTCCTATAAATTGTACAGAATGGTCTTACATTCATATGAACAAAGGACAAAGGGGGGTCTGTAAGTAAGTCTCCCCTACCTTTCTTGCCTCTCCTACCTTTAAGCCTCTCCTACCTTTATTGCTTCCAAAATAGAACAAAAATTAGTCCGTTTTGATTTTTTGTTAATTGGAAAAAGGCAGCCTGATCGACTGTTCTGTATATTCATTGGAACTAGGCTAAGGGGGGGGGGTCTGCAATTTTATCAAAAAATGCTCCAAAAAAATTCTCAAAAAATTTCTCCAAAAATTTTGCAGAAAAAATTTTTTTCTCTTTAAGGTTCCCAAACTCAGTTGTCAGTTTATCCTTTTCACCTGAAGGCACACTTTTAGCAATAGCCAGTACTTATATGTATGAAGAAGAAAGGGATGATCCTTCTTCAATACCGGAAAGTGCTCTAGCAATAAGGCGAATGACTGACATTGAGGTTAGACCAAAATGAAGAGAGGAAAAAAATGATTTTTTGGAAGAAGTAAAGGTCTCATATTTTTTGTTTAAATTTTGATTGTTTATTTTTTAGTTTTGAATCGTCTTTTAAATTATTTTTCTATTTTATTTTAAATATTTAATGAAAACTTAAAACCTCAGAAAACATTTTTTATTTGGTTTATCAATAGGGAACACGCCCAATTAGGCGCGGCCGTAACGGCGCAAAGCCATAACTTGTTAAAAAATTTCTGGCCTTTATCAATTTTGGTACCATTCTCTTCAGCTCGATGAGAGGAATCGTTTAATACTAAATTTGGTAAGATTCGGAAATTTTGAAGCAAGTTGTGACTTTGCGCCGTTATGGCCGTGCGCCTAATTGGGCTGTACCCACTCGCTTTCCTTGTCTATACTCGTAGAGAAGACGTCCACCGAAATATTCATCTTCAACTTCCATTTTTCTTTTTGATGTGAAGCTGTTCCTTTGTCCATCGGTGGTGAGAACTCTTGAGAAATTATACGATTGTAAAACGCCTATGACTTGATGGACTTCATCGGCTAGTGCTCCTCTCGGAGCCATACCCAGCAATGAAGGACTACCTAAACACGTTCTTCTCGCGCTTCGTTGGTCATATTACAATTTTAATGAACAAATTTGAGTAAAAAAGCAGAGGAAAGAAGAAAAATTCTTGAAAACCCCTAAAAATCGAAAAATGACATTTGCTCCCATATTTAAATAAATAATTTACGCCAAATGAAAAGTTTCGCAACGAAAGCTTAATTAAGTGAGAAAGCTTTGAAACAAAAGAGAATGAGAAAAATGCAAATTTTTCTTTCATTTCGCGAGATTTTTAGGGGTCATGTACCGCGGTACTTTGGTGTTTTTTTCATTTTTACGTGTTTTTTTATTTTTTATTCGTTTCATTCGTTAGGCAAATGTCCAGTTGGCTGTCTACCTGTCCGCAAAGAGAATCTGCTCTTTTCTTTCCTTTTCTTGCATTTTTTGCGTTGGGAGAAGTGCACCCATTTTTTTACTTTTCAGCATTTTTCCTTCTAAATACAGTATGTTCTCCTTTCCTACTTGAAAAATAAAAATAATACTTCGAATTTTAAAAAATTACATATTTATTTTACGAATAATTTTAACATTTTCTCTAATAAATAAAATATAATTTAAATCAGAGACTGTATCGATATCGAAAAATATCGATTATCGAAAAAATTAAAAAATTTATCGTTCTGTTGAAGATATATTTAGACGATCATACACTTTCTATTTATGATCAAATTCTTGATCAAAGAAAAATTCTTTATTGCTAGTTATTGAATAAATACATGGTTTCCTATTGGTGCTATTTGAGAATGTTATCCAAAATTAATTATTTATAAAATCTAAATATATTTTTTAAAATTCGAAGTATTATTTTTATTTTTCAAGTCGGAAAGGAGAACATACTGTATTGAAAAGGAAAAATGCTGAAAAGTAAAAAAATGGGTGCACTTCTCCCAGCGCAAAAAATGCAAGAAAAGTAAAGAAAAGAGCAGATTCTCTTTGCGGACAGGTAGACAGCCAACTGGACATTTGCCCATTCGTTATTTTCTATGCCCTCTGCAAGCGCGCGCTAAAAAATTTAAAAAAATCTAAAAAATAAAATCTTTAAGTCCTCAATTTTTCCAAGTTTAGGCTCTTCTCTTCACTGGCTGGCTGATGGTGGTGGCTCTTCATGGAATTGGCAACTGGTGGCAGATGATGGTGTGTGGTTTATCTTGACGTCTCGGGGTGGTCCGTTGGCTTTTAAGATGGTGGCCCAGTGGTTTTAAATTTTGGGGGGAAATGGGGGCGGGGGTGTTTTTAAGATGGGTGACGACTCAAACAAATTTTTTTTATCTTTTTATAGGCTCTTCAGGCTCAACACCAATGGCATGACTCATCTTCTAACTGACGGTCATTTTTCTGTTTAGCTCAACATGGCTGGATGGCATGTCAACATGGAACAGTGGATTGGATGGCTCAGTCAATGGCTTTGGTTGTGAGGTTTATTTAGGCTAAAACTTTCAAAAAATTAATTTTTTTTCGAAGGCTCTTCAATTCTCATCAATGGTATGGCAGGCGATTTTCTAACACAATGACGGTTCTCTATTTAGATGGCTGGATGCTCTGCCCAGTTGGATAGTGGCACTTGTTCAATGGTGCTGTTTGGTTTGGGGTGTGGTTTTTTAAATTTTGGGGGAAAATGGGGGCGGGGGTATTTTTAAGATGGTGGCCGATGGTGCTCTGCTTGGTGGCCCGTTGGATCCTTGGTGGCCCGTTGGTTTGGTGGCTCTGGTGGTTGGTCCATTGGCTGCTCTTCTATACGGCTTACTTTTTAATTTTATGAACACATACTATTTTTTATTTTAGATCCACTTTTTTCATCAATGGTGGCTTGCTTGCTCATTGGACTGCTCTATGGACTGGATGGTGGAAGAATATGCTTTGCCTGTTGGGTGGTGGAAAAATATGCTTATTGGTTGGTAGTGGTGTGGTTTTTTATTTTTAAAGTTTAAAAAAATGGGAGGGAAGAGGAGGGTTTTAGCTTGGTGGTGGTGCTCGTCTACAGGCACTCGTCTACTTTTGGTGGTGGCTCTTCATCCAACTCTTCCTGGTACGTTTAATTTAAACTTAAAAAATCAAAAAAAAATTTGGCTTAAAAATGCGCGCGCGTCCGCTTTCCCCTTTCCTATCTTTTGTCTTTTTTTGTCCTTGTCCATTTTTGTCTTTGTTCACATCTTCAATTTTCTCTTATTTTTTTGAAAAGCTTAGTTTGGATTAGTTAGCAAATGGATGAACATTGGAATGGAAAATAAAATGGATGGGTTGGATTTGTTGTCTTCTGCTGGTGGATTTGCTATGCTGGGTATTTTTGAGGTTAAAATTTTCTTAGATTATTTACGGCTTGATCGCTGTAAAAAATTTTCTGTAAAAAATTTCGTTGTAGGGTCACGTCGCTCGTTTTCTTAAAATTCAAATTTTTTCTGGCATTCTGTTTTTATGGGATATTTTGTCATTATGCAAAAGACTATAGGAAAGAGGAGACTAGAGAAAAATAATTCTTGACACTTGAGTCTCGGGTCGTTTGTTTTTCTTTTCCACTGTGAGTATTGAATAACTTGCTGAAGGATTGCCTCTCTCCTTGTCTACGTTTACGGCAATAATTCTTCATCTTAACTTCAATTTCATTTTTGGTGGAAAGCTGTTCCTTGTCCATCGGGGTTGAAGACCCTTCTTTAAGAAATCTTATACTCGTAGAGAAGACGTCCACTGTGATTTTAGAACGACTTGCTGAAGTCTCTCTCTTGTCTATACTCATGGAGAAGACGTCCACCCAAATATTCTTCATCTTCCTTTTTTCTTTTTGGTGAGAAGCTGTTCCTATGTCCATCGGTGGTTGAAGACCCTTCTTTCAGAAATTATACGACTCGTAAAACACCTATAACTTGACCTAAACGTCTTCATTGGCTAGTCAATTTACAAGGAGAGGTTGCGAGGCGTCCTACCTAAAAACGGTCGACTCATAAATCACCCTAATTTCCGCCCCAACGAATCAGTCAAAAATTCCCCAAAAATTTCTTAAGAAAACCCTCAAAAATAAACAATTTATCAAATTTTCAAAATATTATATGCTTGAATAAGACAAAAACAAAATTTAAAAAATAATCAAAAAAAAACTTTCAAAAATATCAGTCATTTATTGTCCTTGTTTCAACTTTTTTCTTTCAAGTAAACGTTCACGCAACGATTCTTCATCTTCAAATTCCATTTTGGGCATTTTTTGGGGAGAAATTGTTCCTATATCCAGTTGGGTAGAAGAAGAACCTTCTGAAAAATTAAAAAAAATTTTCAAAAAAAAAAAGAAAAACCGCTTGTATTTGTACGTGATGATGTTGGTTCATCCGTCGTCGAAATTTCTTTTTTTACTTTTTTTATTGAATGCTTCTCTTCTGATTTTTTGCTTTTCTTGCTGCTCTTCTCCTTAAAAATATTTTAAAAAATTAAAAAAAAATTTTTTAAACTTAAAAAACCTCTTTTTCAACCTTCTCTTTTGGTGAACGACTCCTTTTCTTGTCCTTTTTTGAAGGTGAACGGCTTTTCTTTTTTTCCTTTTTTGAGGAAACAAGGCTCTTATCTTTCTCTTTTTTCTCCTCTTTACGAGCACTTCGTTCCTTTGACCTGGAAAAAAATTCTTTTAATTGAAAATCCCCTCTTAATAAGAGCCTCTCCCCTCTTAAAGCGAAAGTAGAGCAGGCCAAGGTACCGCAGAGCTATAACTTCGTTCAGAATCGAACCATACCAGTGAGTCCAGATTCGACAATTCTGAACTACAGCTCTGCAGTACCTTAGGCCTGTGGTACCATGGGGGTGTTCCTCGGTAAAAGCCCCCCTCCCCTTTAAATTTATGGGCTATAAACAATTCCTTCCCCCTCTTTAAATAAAAGAATATTAAACTAAAGCCCCCCTCCTCCCCCTCAAAAACCCCCAAAGTCAAAAAATTTTTAAATCACAAACCTCTCTCGTTTTGGTGGTTTACTATCCTTCATAGAGCGTTCACGTGAAGGAGTCCGTCGCCTTTTTCGATCACGACTTGTAGAACGCCTCCGACTTGATGAACGTCTACGTCTGCTATTTGAACGCCTCCTTCTACTTGATGAGCGTCTTCGTCTACTAGTGGATGGGCTTCTACGCCTACTTCTGCTACGCCTTCGAGAACGGGAACGGCGTCGACGGTAGTAGGATGAAGAACGACTTCGGGAGCGACGTCGTAAACGCCTGGGACTTCGGCTGCGAGGACTTCGGCTTCGTGTAGGTAATGTTGATGAAGAGGGAATTCCTGCCATTTGCATAGGAGAAGGAACTGAAGCTAATGCACCAGTTTTTGAGGGGGAATAGCCACGACCTGTAAAAATAAAAAGAAATAATTTTTCTAAAGAAAGACAGAGGCTGAAGCCAAAGCTCCCCTTATTGTTAACTACACAGACTAATCGCTTTGTTTGGAAGACTACCCATCCAATTTGACAAATTTTGAACCATTGTTTACTTTTTGGGATGGACCTGTCTCCTACCTGCTTCCCTAAATTTACACAGCTCTATTTTTAAAAGCTGGACCCGGGTCTAAAGCTAATTTTCTAAAGCTAATTTTAGAATTCCTGACCAGGACAGGTAAGTCCAAAAAGCTTGTAGTCTATGAAAATCACAGTCCTTAGCCTAAGACATATGCAGGATCCTGGACCTGTAGTCTAGAAAAGTCGTGGACCAGGAAACCTTAACCCTCTCTAATCCCCCAAAATTAAAAATATGGGTAACCTATTTCGCCTGTCGCAGCAACAGCACCACCACGAATTGCTTCTTCAACTTCTTCCAATGATTGCTCGGCTGTTTTTCGTTGTGGTTTAATTATTGCGACTTTCGAATGTTGAATTCTTTAAAATTTGAAAATTTTCTAGAAATTTTAAAATTAAAAAACCTTAAAGTTCTTCCTTGAAATTCAATACTGTCACTATTTTGTAATGCTAAAGGAACAGAAGATTGTTGTGAAAATTCAATATAAGCATAGTCACAGGGTAATTGATCATTTCCTGCGGCCATTCGTAAATACATTACCTTAAAGTGTTCAATTAAAAAATAAACAGGAAAATTTTCAGGCATTAGCCAAGCCCCCTGTAGCCCGGGAAAGCACAAGCCATAGCTAACAATAAGACAAGGGTAGGAGTGCCTACAATCCCTTTACAAATTAAAAAAGTTCCATTAATTTCGGTTTGGATCCGAATTAGGGTTGCCAAAATGGCCCGACTCACATCAGACCGAAAGATCGAGTCGGTCCTACGACATTTAGCCCGAAAGTGACTCGTAAAGGCTCGACTCGATAAAAATTAGGCCCGAAAAAATACCTCGACTCCGGCTCGAAAACTGCAACCCTAATAATGATATCAGTTGATTTCCTAGGACGCCCGCCTTAACCAAGACCCCAGAAAATTTTAAGACAATTTATGGTGCTTTTAAGCTTAAAATTTTTGAAATTAAAAAACCTCTCCAATAGATGCATTAACAAAATTAAGAAGCTCTTCTCCATCACATCCTTTAGGTAAATTACCAATATAAACGGTCCGTCGAATTTCCTCAACTTTTGCAGGTTCAGTAGTTGGTGGAAGTGGCGGATATGCAGGTAGACCTAGAGCCGATAAATTTGGATCGATCGTCACAATCTGTTAAAAAATCTGAAGTTAAAAATTTAGTAAAAATGAACCATTTTTTGTCCTTCCCCCATTTCTTGTACTTGATTGCTAATATGTGGAGGCAATTGGCGTTGGCCTGGTAAAGCTAGAGAACCATTTTGAACTGCAGTTTCTTCATCAGGAATATCATCTTTAAAAATTAAAGAAAAAATTTTTTCAAGATTCAAAGATGGAAGAGGTATAAGGAGAAACGTCCTATCTCATGTTTTTCCTTGGAAAGCACCAAAAAAAATCAAGAAAAACGAAAAAAAAACAAAGATAAATTCGTCTTGGCCATCTGAACACTCCGAGAAAAATAATAAAAGATGAGGCGGAATTTGATTCTGAGAGACATCTAATGGAAAGTTTTTGACTGTCTCAACCTTAATTTTGGTTTTATTCACTGATAGTGATGGGAGAAACCCTCGCAGGACTTAACCACTCTCTGCTTTCAGTTAACTAGTCTTTCATTAACTAAGCCAAGGTCCCAGACCGAAAAAATATTCTAGACCCAAAAAATGTCCTAGACCATAAAATTTAATAAAATACAACTTACTAGACTGTCCCTGAACACAAACAAGTGCTCTATCAAGAAAAACAGTATTTGTCAAATGTTGCCCAACCTCCACACTTCTTTCATCCTCAAACTTAACAAAAGCAAATTTTGGTTGTTGACTTGTTTGGGTAAGAGAAAAATCGGAAGGATAAAGCTTAAAAATTAAAGAAAATTTTAATTGAAAAAGAAAACCTTAAAATCATCAATTCTTCCAATATAAGCAAATAATGTCTGTATTTGTTCTTTTGTTGCTGCTGGAGAAATATTGCTAACATTCAAAACACGTACACCCATTTCTTGGGGTTCTAACAAAAATTAGTTGGTCAAAGCTACTAAAAAATACTGAAAATTAAGAAAAAATCAAACAAAAAAAATTTGACCTTCAAGAAAAAAAAATTTAAAAAATTAAATTTTCAGTGAAAATAGTACACTAAAACGAGAGAGTTTTAGAGAATTTGAGAAAAACTTTAATTAAAATAATTTAAAAAAGGGCTACCCTACAAAACATATTTTTTTAAAACAGCAAACGCTCAAAACATCTAGACGACTAAAAAGGCTCAAAATATATTCGCTCAAAACATCAAACGCTCAAAATATATAGACGGCTAAAAAGGCTCAAAATATCAAAATATTTTTTGATTAAAAGGGACAGTTGAGTCCAATATTTCTTCCTTGTATCAGGGGTGAATAATGTAGTATCTCAGGACCAATTTTGCATGAACTCGACGTGTTGAGAAAGGGCTCGACGAGCTGAGTTGAATGACACAAAAAACAGCTCAATTGGATGATTGTGAACAAAGTTATGACCAACTGAATCTTCGCTGGAAAAACTGTTTTTGTGCTGCTACGGAGGGTAGGCCGGGCATGGTCTTCGCTACACGATGGCCGTGCTTCGCTGCGGTCGTGCTCGCTTCGCTCGCGGCGACCGTAGCGAAGCGGCGGCCGTCGTTCCGCTCGACATGCCCGGCTTCCTCCGCAGCGGCAAAAACTTTTTTCCGCGGACTCAACTGTCCCCTCTAAAATTTAAAGGGGACAGTTTAAATGAAAAAATATATTTTGATATTTTGAGCGTTTGATGTTTTGAGCGAATATATTTTGAGCCTTTTTAGTCGTCTAGATGTTTTGAGCGTTTTTACCCGTCTAGATATTTTGAGCGTTTTTAGTCGTCTAGATATTTTAAGCGTTTGATGTTTTGAGCGGGCACGTAAAAAAGAGTACAAAGATATAAGAGACGGCCAATGAAAGAGAAAAAAAAGAAACGGTAATTTATTAGTTTCGACACGAAATAAGTGGATATTTGAGTCTGGGATATTTTTTACAATTTTATTCTAAATTGGCCGGCACCTACACACTTTGCCAATTCCACAGTTTGCCAATAAGGCTAAAAATCTACGTTTTGCCAACAAGCTTACTGGCAAAACGTGGATTTTTAGCCTTATTGGCAAAATGTGGAGTTGGCAAAATGTGTGAACACGAATTTCGCCTACCTATTTTGTGTTTTATTTTTTTAAATTTTTTCTTCTGATTTTTTAAGAATTTCCTATTTTATATTGATGCATTTCTGATTTTTTTTCTCATTATTAATTTAAAGCTTTATACAAGATATACAAAAAATCCAAAAAAAATTTTTTAACAGCAATTTTAAATATTTTTTTTTATTTATTCAAAATTCCTCCTTCCCCCTCATCATTTCTTGTTGCCATTTATTAATTGGAGCCGAATTCTTTGTTAATTTTTTAAAATTTATTTTTTTATTTATGTTAATATTGTTTCTACATTTATTTTTCGTTTTTTTAAGTGTTTTTGAAGATGTTTTTGTTATTACTCCACAATTTCTTAATGAAAATTTTCTTCGTTGTTGTGATTGTCCTATACGACGGCTGATTTGTACTAAGCGATTCTTCAAAAAGGAAAAAATTAAAAAAAATTTTAAATTTTCTAGTTACCCTAAATTTCTGAAAAGGACTCAAACTGGCTGAAAGTTGTTGATTTTTGTAATGCTGTTGGTTTTGGGGTAGTTTGGTTGAGTGAAATTGGGGTTGTTGAAGTAGTTGTTGTTTTGTTGAGGGTGTTAAATTGTGGTGGAAATGATGTAGAGTAGAAGAGGGAGGGGAGAAGGAAGGGGAAGAAATTGAAGAAGAAATTGAGGAATAAGACGGAAAAATTGAGGAAGAAGATGGAAAGGAAGAAGATGAGGAAGACATGGAAGAAGAATAAGAGGGGGAAGAAGGAGAACACATTGAAGAGGAAAAAGGTGCGGAAGGGGAAGAAAAGGAAAAGGATGTGAAGGAATTTGAAGAAAATTGTGAAGAAGAACAATAAAATGAAGGAGATAATGAAGAGGATGAGGAAGAACAATAAAAAGAGGGAGGAGAAGGAGATGATGGATAATCAAAGGAAAAAGTGTCTTCAAGGTGAAGTTGATTGGAGGAAGAAGTGGGTGACATTGACAAAGAAAATGATGAAGAAGAGGATGTGGAGGAAGAAAAAAATTGTTCCTCCTCATTTTGCCCTGAATTTTCCCTGTTATTCTCGTCATTAAACAGCCAATAATCATTTAAAATTAAACAATTCTCTGAGGAGGAAGAAAATATTGAAGATTCTATTGTTGATTGAATACTTGACAAATCATCAGAACAATAATAATCTTCATTTTGTTCTTCAAGCTGAAGGAAAAAATCTTCCGCTTCGTTTTTTATTTGATTTGTTGCATAATTTAAATTGTTTTGGCGTTGTGTTGTTAAAATTGTCGAAAATGACATTTTATCCCAAATATGAGAGAGTGTGTAAAATGAAGAGAGTGGAAAAGATTTTTTGTGGGAAAATTAAGGAAATTTGTTTTTAGATTTTTTTTAAATTTTTGGGGGTTGACAAAGTGATTTTTGCTTCTTTTAAAGTCTTTTTAGTAGAATAAACTTATGATCCTCTTCTAATCATCAGCTGTTTATATATATTTTTGATTTAAGAGGAAACGCTACTTTTTGTAGTTGGTCAAGTGTGTAGCGACTTGACGGCGCCGGAAACCAATTTTTTTTGATTTTTTGTTTTTTTTTTGGTTTTCTGCTAATTTGGAAGTTATCAGAACACCCCCCCCCCCCCAACAGAAAATTTTTTTTGTATTTTTAAATTTATTTTTGGAGGGAAAGGGACGTTTGATTCTGAAAATTTTTTGTAATATTTTTGGTTGTTTGAGTCTGAAAAATTTTTTTTTGAAATTTTTTTGAAAATTTTAGAAGGGTTTTTGTTTCTGTTTGATACAGGCTTTTTAGTCATCTTTAGATTTCAAGTTTAAAAATCTCTCTAGAAAATATCGCTCTTAACTTGATATGGGTACAGCCCGAATAGTCGCGCGGCCATAAGGTCGCCAAAACATAACCTTGCTAAAAATTTTCTGGCCCTTTCAATTTTGGTACCAATCTCTTCAGCTCGATGAGAGGAATCGTTTAATACTAAATTTGAAAAGATTCGGAAATCTTAAAGCAAGTTATGGCTTGGCGACCTTATGGCCGTGCGACTATTCGGGCGTGTCCCCTAGGTATATTTTTAGGACTCTTGAGTAATTACATCATTATTTTGTTTTTATTTTTTCCTTATTAATTTTTTTGCCTTTTTTTATTTTTTATTTTTTCTTTTAATAATTTATTGCTATCGTTATTATTTTTTTTATTTTTTTTTAATATTTTTATTATCATTTTATCAGTTAACAGAAAAAAATTAATTTTTCCTTTACTTGGAGTAAGGGAGGAAATTTTTTTCTTGTGGCGCCCCCTCTTCCTTTTCTCCTTTATAGATAAGAGGGGAAGAAAATTGGGGGGAAAATTAATTTTTATATAATTTATTTGGAAGATTTTATTTTTATTTTTGGGGTGGTGTATATTTTTTTTATTTTTTTTTTAATTTTATTGCAGCAGAAAATTTATTTTTTTAAAAACCATTTTTTTCTATTTTGGCGCCAACTAAAAATCATTTAATTTATTTTTTGATAATTTTTGCATGTTATCATTTTATCAGATGATTTTTTAAATTTTTTTATGGTTTTTTAATTTAATTTTAATTTTTTCCAAGCTGAAAAGGCGTTTACTTTAATTTTAAAATGCTTCAATCTCTAAGACTCAAGTGTCTCTTTTTGCTTCAAATTTTTTTCTAAAAGGGGTAGGCCCAATTAGGCGCGCGTCAAAATAGGCGCAAAGCCATAACTAGCTTGAAAATTGCTATACTTTGACAATTTTAGTACCAATCTCTTCAGCTCGATGAGAGGAATCGTTTAATACTAAATTTGATAGGATTCGGAAAACTTGAAGCAAGTTTTTGCTTTGCGCCTACTTTGGCGCGCGCCTAGCTGTACCCTTTTAAATGCTTCAAAAACTAGTTTTAATTTGAAATTTTTTATCTTTTTATCAATACAATCATTAAAAGCACAAAGTGCTCATGCCCTTTTATTATTAATTTAATTAAAGTACATAAGTATTTTTAATTTTAAAAATTTTATAAAAGTTCAAACACGTGTATGTACTTTTTTTAAATTTTCTTTTTAAAATTAAAATAAGATTTCGTTATTTATTTTTATCGGCTTTCCTTAAAAAATTTATTTTTATATAATTATTATTAATTTTTAAAAAATACCTCACACATGATTAGGGTCTGAGAAGACCTATGGGTCTTCAAAATTTTAAAACTTGAAGCAAGTTTCGAAATTCTAAAGAAAAATTCTGAAGCAGAAGCAAAATAACTAAAACGAAGCATATAGTCGCAGGCCTTTAACTTTTGAAAGGCTTTCATTTTTTTGTAAGCTTGTTACTTTTTAATAGAGCTCTAAAAATTTGTTACAAAATAATAAAAATTATAAAAGAATTTTTTTTTGGAAAATTTCCCAGTCGTGAACATAAAATTGACGCTGCGATTAAGTGGCCATTTTGCTTCAAGTTTTTTGATATTGCTTCAAGTTTTTTGTTTTTGCTTCATCTTTCAAAACTCGCTTCTTAAATTTTAACTTCGCTTCAAAATAGTATATCCTGCTTCATTATTCTGAATGTGCTTCGTTTTTGTATTTTGCTTTTGCTTCTAAAATTTTGCTTCAATAATTTTGAAACTTGCTTCAAATTTTTTTAAATTTTTTGCTTCAAAAAAATTTTTTTCTTGAAAATTTATTAAGAAATATATTTAACTTCCTTGTTTTTATTTTTCTGATTTTCACGTGTCACTTCCTTCTCTAATCAGTCTATATTATACACTCAATAAACTTCGTAATATTTGCCCTTACTCACAAGTTAAAAAATCCCCCCTACTAGACGTCTACTAAAAAATTTTTTTTTCTTAATTTTTATTAATTTATTTTTAATTTATTTTTAATTTGGTTATTTTCCTCTACCTATTTTTTTATTTTTAAAAATCACAAGATTTTTTATTTTTTTTATAACCGATTTATGGTCATTTTACTGAAGAGTCACAGTCAAATGATTTATTTTTATGGTTGTGTATTTATTAATATTTATTTTTTCTGGAATTTTTTAGATAAAAAATAGGTTTAAAAAATTGTTAAAAATTTTATTTTTAGAAAAAATTTTTTTTTTCAATTTTAGAGACTCTAAAAAGGGATTAAAAAATATCTGGGACACAAACGGATTCGAACACAACACCTTCGCATAGGGGAGTCTAGCACTGTTGCACTTAACCAACTAGTAGGTTAATGCGAGTTTTTAGAAAAGTCGTTAAGTAGCTTAAATAAACTTTATTTTTAAATTTATTATTATTTTTCTTATCAATTTATCATTAAAACGAAACATTTATATATTTTTTAAATAGCAAAAGTATTATTTTCAAGAGATTATTTTAAGACGATTTTTAATACGCTGAAATTAACGAAAAAATAAAAAAACCAGTCTCCTAGTTAATTTGACAAGGGAGACTTGTTGATAAGGAGAGAGGAGAGAGCCTTTCTCTTGCTGTTAATTTTAGTCTAATCTATTTTCTAAAATTTTTTTAAATTTTTTTTGAGAAGGTTCTCGATCCCCTTTACAACCTTAAATTATTATTTTTTAAAAACCAAACATCGTTTTTTTATTTAGTTGCTTTGAAAATGGACACACAGACCCAACCAAACATTCCATCCTTCTCCCTCCCCCATCCCCCATATATTTTTTTCTGCACCCCTAACATTTTTCTTTCATTATATAGTTTATTTCACCCACACCAACATCAACAACATTCATTAAACTAAAAAAAACTTTCTTTTTAACCAATTAACTATCATTGATTTTCCCCTGTTTTCCGCGATAAGAGAAAACTTTACTGGTAAAAAGCAGTTTAACCAAGCCTTGTCTCCTCTAATTAGTTTAATTAATGTTAAAAAAGTTTTTTTGGAGTTGATTAATATTTGTTTTAATCAACTTTCGATGAATTTTAATAGGAGTAGCTTGGGTGTGTGCTACGACTAGGTTGTGTTCTAACCCAAGCAATTAATCTGGAAACTAACTTTTTCCTAATTTTTTGGCGTCATTAAATAGAGGACGAAATTTGCTACAAAATGATACCAAAACCAAATTTTTATGAAAATTATAACAAAAGTTATAGTCTAAAAACTAACTTTTTTTTGCAAGAAAAGACGCCTTTTTATGGTAGTTTTAAGGTCATAACTTTTTCAATTTTTATCATAAAATTTCTAATTCTGGTCATTTTGTAGCTTAAAATGTCCTCTATCGAATGGTATCAAACTTGCCCAAAAGTGACTGTTCCTTCAAAAGTTATAGGGCTCGAATGCCAACTGATCTGGGACCTAATTTTTTGAATTAGAAAAAGAACGCGTTTTTATTTAGAAAATATACTGTAATGGGATATAATGTCATTTTTCGCTTCTATTAATATTTTTGTTTTTATCTCTGTCTATTCTCTTATTTTCATGCACTATTTCTTAGATTTTTTTAATTTTCGAGGTTTTTCGAATTTTTTCAGGGTTTTTTTAAATTTTGTTTGATATTTTTATTTTAGCAATCTAAAGCAAACAAATTTTAATTAAAAAAAGTTATCTATTCAACAACAAAATTAAATATAAATCAGCAAGCAAAGCAAATTAACGCGTCTAACTAAAAATTAATCGTTTAATCACAAGGTTTATTATTTTAGCAGCAGCAAAAAAATACTAACAACTAGACGATATTTATATTATTTTTTCTTCTCTCGCGGTTAATTTTCTGGTTTTTCATTTTGGTATATTTTTGGTTTTTTTAATTTTGGTTAGGAGAGAGAGATGTGAAGCCCAAAAAGTCAAGGAAAATTATCATCATCTCTGGGAGTGAGGGAGTTTCGATAATTTGTAGGAAGGAGGATATTTACTATGGTTAGGATGAAGATATAGGAGAAAATTAAGAAGCAATTAGGAAAGGAAAGGGTTTGGGTCTGGGCCTGTACCTAGAGTCCAGGCCCAGGCATTTTTTGACCATCCTGCGTTTTTCCTGGACTACAGGCCCAGGATCCGGCCCAGACCAGTAAATCAAACCAATCAAACCCAGGAACAGGTTCAGGCCTTTAAAAAATAATGATCACTATAGTCTTTACCCCCAACCTCCTAGTTCAGGCTTACCGCTTTCTGTTCCCCTAATTTTTTCTGGTCCTTCCGTTTTAATTTTTTTATTTCCTTGAGTTTCTTTATTTTATTTTCACCAGTCCATAGGGTTATTGATTTATATATGATGTCATTCTATTATAAAATCTTCCCTTATTTTTTTCAGTTAAAGCCAGTTGGAAAGCAAAGCTATTCAAATAAACAACAAATTTAATCTATTTTATTTAAAAATATTTTTTGGCTATTTTCTATAGCAAATAAAGCTGCTTAGTTTTTTGTTTCTTCTATTTTATTCAATTTTAATAAACGTGGCATCAGCAAAGCTGAAGCTCGAAACAACAGAAGAAGAAGAAGAATATTTTTGTGAATTGACTGGAAAGACTACTAAACAAAATTTAAAGGAAACAATGCAATCGAGAATTGAAATGGTTTATTTTTTAATTAATTCTTTTAAGCAGGGCTCTCATTTATACTTTTTTAAAAGTATTCTACTTTTAAATCGACCTCCCTACTTACGAAATTGAATTTATACTTTTTTGAAAGTATATACTTTTTTTTGATTGAAAATGAAATTAAGGAAGGGATCGGGCAAAAAAGTGAATTTTCTGGCCTACGGCTTCTAAAATTCTCAAAATTTTCGCCTGCGGCGCAGAAAATAGATTTTGTGGCGCCTTCGGCGCCACAAAAGGTCCATTAAAATTGACAAAATGCTCAGTTGAAACAAGAAATTATTAGAAAAGATTCATTTACGAGAGAAATATGAAAGATTTGAGGACGAATAAATATTTTCTAATTTAATTTTGAGACTACTTTTTTTTCGCAAATTTTCTCCCTATATACTTTTTTATCGAGATTTTGATACTTTTGAGTGGTATTTTGTCGATGAGAGCCCTGCTTTTAAGGGAATATTAGCTATAGGAAATCTTTAAAAAATATCTTGAGTAGGATTGGGGTTTTTGAGTCGGGCCGACATTCGAGTCATTTTTATCGGGCCGGTCCGACTGTGTCTTTTTTGGGCCAAAATTCGATACACGATTCGATCTTTCGGACCGGAATGGGCCCCGAACCCTAATATTGAGGTACTTGTGGGTTATCCATAGCCAGTTTTTGTGGATATAGGAAGAAATTCTTTGAAATTTTGACCATTTCGTATATAAAAATCCGCATAAATATGTCCGCAAAAACTGGCTTGGAATAACCCACAAGTTGATTTTGGTTGAGGACCTTAAAATTCTTGACCATTATTGGTACTTATGGGGCTTCCCACACCATTTTTTCTGGGTATATTCGGACTCATAATCATATTGGTCTCATAATGGTCAGTAGAGATCGGACTGGGGCTGGACTAAGGCTTGGGGTTTTTCCTGTACCCTGAGTCCATGCCCAAGCATTTTTTGACCTTCCTGGGGTTTCCTTCCTTTTCTATTCAGTGTATGAATGGAAGTGATAATTAACGCTTACGATCTTTTTTAATATCTGACCATTATGAGTCCGCATGTAAACATAGCTGTAAAAACTGGTTTGGGAAACCCACAAGTAGCCCTTGAAATTAAGGAACACGGAAAATGTTTGATTTTGACTCTGGATCCAGGAAAACTCAAAGTCTGGCCCCAATTCCGTGCCGATCACTAATGAAAATTTTTCAAAAAAAATTTTTTTAAGATCTGCGAGGATGTGAATCAATTGTGTAGTAATAATAATTCGACGATGTTGACCGCTCCAACTGCTCCAGAACCCAAATTAACGCGAACAATGATAATCTGTGAGGATGTGAATCGAAATGATAAAGATGATAATAATGATGCGGATAATCCTCTGGCTGACCACAATCTTCTTTTACAAGAAGCGACACCACCAGATGATCAGGATAGGACGTTAAATATGAATAAGGAACATCACCAGTCTCTTTTCTGTGCACCTGCCTCCCCAGAACGATCCCCGTCTGTTTTGGAACAAAAACCGCGAGTTTGGCGTCAACAGCTTGGAGTACCTCAACGAGGATTTGGATCAGGCAATAGAGCAGATTGGGATTCAAGCAATCGGCCAGTTCGTCTACCGGTATATTTTCTTTTAATTTAGAGGGTTATAATTAGGTTTGGGGTCTCTTCGAACCACTTTCCTTCGATGTTGGAGATTTTCCTGTTCAGAAAAATCCTTTGCCGAAATTTGGGAACTTTCAATACTATGGAAGCGCCTAACAGTAACTGTTCGATTTCGTATTTGTGGTCAGTTCCCCCTCCACTTGATGTTTAACGTTTCCTGGTACAAAAAACCATTCCAGTAATACTTCAAATCGTCACTATCGATTGACTATTCTGGACCAAATAACATTTCCTGGAATCATGGAACCGTCAATAATCTGTAAATATTTGGACCTGGAACTGTTTGGTTTTTTTGAACTAGGCATCTGTTGATGAACACTTTATCCTTTATTTAATTATCGAATGCCATAAAGTTAGGGATTTGAAGTAGACTTTTTTTACTTTTCTTCAACCTTTCTCTTACCTGGGGTGACATGTGATGCGGAAATACCAAAATTTGACTTTTTCCGGTTTCAACCCGTTTCGGACCTTTGACGGTTTGGAACCCCCGCATCACTAGTATGAACCTTATAAGCTTTGTTCGGAAACACTGTTAATATTTTCAAAAAAAAAAATTTTTTTTTCAGCGACTTGTCCGTCGCGGAGTCGGCGGCCTCAAGTGGAGACAAACTTGTGGCGGAACAACAAACTCCACTACAACGTTTACTGGCCGACCGAAGTGTATTTTTAAGTGCGACGCCTCCAACCCGAAGTCGTCTATTTACCCCGATATGCCATGCCTCATGTGTTATGAAATGCGCGGATATTATGGATCAGGAGGAGGAGGAGGAGGGGATGATGAATATTATGGAGGAGGAGGAAGCGAATTTGATGAGGTTTGTTTGATTTTTATTTTTTTGATTTGAGGGAGGGAGGGGGTGCTTGCTTATAAGGGACCTTATTTTTTTATTTTGGGGGTTGCTTGCTTAAGCTTTATGGAAGTTAAATTTTCAGGTCTTTTTTTCTTGTTTTTCCAGTTTTTTCGTGCTTTTCTGGTTTTTACTAGCTTCTTTTTCGGTTTTTGTTTTTATTTCTCAGCTTTCCTTTTTTCTGACATCTTTTCGTTTTTCTGTTTTTTTTTCTTCCTTTTTTTAAACAATTTTCTATAGCTTTTGCATCTTTTGAGTTTGGTATTGTCTGTGGAGGAAGAAAGAGATAAGGAGAAGGTTATTATGTTGGAGAAGGATGAAGAAGAAGATTTGATAAACGAGATTTTTGCGGCAATGTCCGCAAGTAGAAGGGAGGTGTTTTTTGTTGTTGTGTTTGAGTGAGAGGGGAAGGAGGAGATTTGATTAGGTAGAGAGGAAAAAATAAAAATTTTTTAGAAATTTTTTTGAATTTGGGGGTGCTTTAAAAAATTTTTTGAATATTTTAACTTTATTTTGAGCTGCTTTTTTACCCAAAAATTTGTTCAAAAAATTCTAAAAAATATTCTCTAATTAAAAATTAAATTTATAGCTCTCAACCACCTCGTCTCCTTCCAGCACCCGAATGTGCCGACATATTCACCAGTCGTGGGTTCATTGCTGCTCCTCAAAGTTTAAGAAGGCCAAGTCTAGAAAATTATCATCAAAGTCAAAGTTATCATCAAAATTATCAGCAGTTGGAGGGTGTTGCAAACAACAGCGTTGCCACAACTACATCAACAAGTGCCTCGGGCCATGCCTCAAGTGGCGACTTCTTCAACTCTCACAATTGTTATTACAACAATTACAACAACAACAACAGTTACAATAATGAGTGTTTTAATGGTGATGGTGGTGGAAATTACTTTGAAAATTGTTTTGAAAATTGTTTTGAAAATTATTATAATCACAATCAACATTTATCTTCTTCTTCGGAACAGTATCAACAAAATATTAATTCTTCTAATTTTTTAAATAATTCTTTTAATAATTCTTTTAATAATAACCACAATAATCAACAACAACAACAACAAAATTTTCCTTCAAATAATTATTTAACGTCTTCCCCTCAACAATATTTGGCATCAACAACTCCTTCAAATCCTTCCTCTTCCTACTCTTCTCAAAATAATAATATAAATAATGATTGGCATTTTTGGATTGATGATTTAATTAAACAAGTACAAGATGAAGTTGCTGCTGAAAAAAAGGTTTTTTTTGGAATTAATTGGAAGATAAAAAATTTTTTCTTAAAGCTTTTCTGTATGGATAGACGCCCTTCTACTACTTTTAGTGATATTTCTGCTAATGTTGGTTCTGTGCAGCAACAAAATTTATTTGATGATGATGAAAAGGTGGTTAATAATAATAATAATTGTGCTACTCGATTTGAGGTTTTCTTAAATTTTTTTAAGCTTTTCGGTCCCTTTCCTCTTCTCATTCTACTAGAGCTGCGTCGAAACAAAAAATCTTCGGAAATTGAAATTTCGACGCAGCTTTGCTTTCTGCTGTTCTGTCCTTTGAAAAATTAGTTTAAGTAAAGTGCTGGTTAGTATCCTTCCCTCTTCCCCTTTTAACTATGACACTGGTCCTCCTTTTACTTTACCGCTCTTTCTGGCACGGGCCAACTATTCATTCAGGGCTATGACTTGTTATTTCTTTCCAAATCACGGACTTGACTTAATTTTTTGATTCAGCTTTTCGTTATCCATTGAACCTTATCAAAACGTTTTGAAATTTTAATTAAATAAGTTTTAACCTTACGGCTTATTATAAGTAGGCTCGCTGTGTGGTAGAAGGCATGTTATGGGTTACTCAACTACAGACTCGATTTCTTCTCAATCTGTGAGGAAATCGGGTCAGGTGAGTGTCCTAGCCTCCTCCAATTTTCAATTTTTATTTGTTTAAAATTTTTCATTTTTTCAGTCTGGCAGTGTTATCTCCCCTTCCTTATATTCCCAATCTAGTAGTGGTTGTAGTAGTTCATCATCTATTGGTAATTCTCCTTATTCTTTTAATGGAACAATAATTCCTACCTCTACAACTCAAAAACAAAAACAACCAATTTTGTCTAATAGGTTTTTTAATTTAAAAAAATTTTTTTAATTTTGTAATTTAAGTGACATTTCATCCAATACTAATTATAAATTAAATAAACGCGCAAAGAAAAATTCTCTCCTAACTCTTTCGCGTGAGGAATTGGCAGAAAGGAAAAAACAACAAAATCGAGTGGTTTGTAAAATTTTTTAATTTTTTTTTACTTTTTTAATTTTTTAAAATATTTTTGAATTTATAAAAATTTTTTTTTAATTTTCAAAAATTCAAAAAAATTTTTTTTTGAATTTTTGAAAATTTTTTTGAAATTTTTTTAACGTCAAAAATTTTTGAATTTTTAAAAATTTTCAAAAAATATTTTTCAAGGCAGCCCAACGTTATCGTAACCGACGTACCCGAACCTTGGAAAGTGAAAAATGTGAAATTGATGAGTTGGAATCTCGTAATTTTAAAATGCGAGAAGAATTGGCTATGTTGGCTAAAGAAATTGAAAAATTGAGAGGTCAATTATTACTTTCCCGTTAAGGTTTTTTTTGTTTAAAAAAATTTTTCTTATGTTACATAAGTGGAGAATGAAGAAGGAGAGGATTTAAAAATTAAAAAAAAAATTTTTTTATTTTTTGTTGATGCCAACCATTTTTCTTTTTCCTTTTTCTTTGATTTTATTTTTTTGTCTTCCAAAAAAAATTTTTTTCTTATATTTTTTAGCTATTTTTTAAAATTTATTTAATTTTCCAATAATATTTTGTTTCCTTTTTTTGACGTATTGTTA
This sequence comes from Meloidogyne enterolobii, assembly GCA_963681835.1. Lineage (NCBI taxonomy): Eukaryota > Metazoa > Nematoda > Chromadorea > Rhabditida > Meloidogynidae > Meloidogyne > Meloidogyne enterolobii. The sequence goes on along the minus strand of CAVMJV010000004.1, from coordinate 3,871,562 downwards.
TTTTCCTTTTAAATTTTACACCATATATATTTTCATGTTTTTTGTCTCCCACATATATTCCCATAAATATACCTAAAATTACATACAACTTTATATTTGTATTATGTTTGTATAAATATTTTCATCTAAACTTGCAGAGTTAAAAAGATAGAGAAATAGAGTGTTTTAATTTTACTCTGTTTTATTTAAACGAACATTTAGACATTAAAACATTAATTAATGTTTTGTTTAGAAAGTTGCGTTTGTTTGAATGTCATCACAACAACAACTAAAACAACAACAAATGTTTGTCAAAACAACAATGGAAATGGATGTTCAGATAATGGTGATGTTTTGTTGCTTGTTGGTTGATGTTTTCCGGTGTGGTTTAAATTTTATATTATTAGCGTTAATAAAAACCAGAATTTTTAAACATGTTTTAATTAAATTCTGAGCTGTTCTTTAAATGTTTAGATTAAATTCTGAAATTTTATTCCTTATGTTCGGATTAAATTCTGATTTGTTTCTTTAAATGTTTAGATTAAATTCTGATTTGTTTCTAAATGTTTAGATTTAATTCTGATTTTCTGCTTATGTTCAGATTAAATTCTGACTTTTTCTGTCAAATGTTTGGATTTAATTCTGATTTGTTTTTATAAATGTTTTGATTTAATTCTGATTTTTTATTCCTTATGTTTGGATTTAATTCTGACTTTTTCTGTAAATGTTTGGATTAAATTCTGATTTATTAATTCTGTTAATTTTCCGAATGTTGCTTAAAAATTCTGGTTTTTAATGTTTTAAAGAGTTGTATCTTATGTTTTGATTATTGTATTATATTAAGTAAACATTCTGTTTCACAAATTAAAAACAAACAAGAATTAAAACAATATCTTTAATTAAATTATAAATTTAATGAAAAACAAATATGCAAACAATAAGAAAACATTGCAAAAAATATAACGCGCTTAACATTTTTTATTCAAATAATTTATTTTAAATTTAATTAACACAGTTTACATATTTACCTTGTAGTTTCTGGTTTCATTTTCATTATATTTTTTACGGAAAATTTTTTTTCATAATTATTTTCTAAGAAAAAATTTTTCTTTAATTTTTATTAAGAATAGTATTTTTTAATTTAACAAAATTTCTTATCTCGAGAAAATTTTTTTCTTGAAAAGATAAAAAGGATTTTCTGGGAATTTTTAGGTATCTGATATGTGAACTTATATTTTTCTGTTATCTTTGCTTTTATCTTTTGCGAGTTAAAAATTTTTTTAAAATAAAATTAGAAAGATTACTTCTAGCTTTAATTTACGAATTTTCTTTATTTTTTTTTATCTCTCCTTTTTAATGTTTTTTTTCATTTCTTTTTTAAGATTAAGCTTTTCCTTTGGGACTTATTCGATGTAAATTAAACTAAAAATTGAAAAGTGACGCGTTCTCTCAAATTTTATTATATATTTTTCTGATTTTATACTAAAAATGGAAGCTTTAAGCTTAATCTTAATAAAATAAGTACACACTAGAATTATCTCTCTTTCATTTTTTAAGTAAATGTTAATTGATGATTTTAACTTCCTGGATTATTTTTTTTTCATTTCCGTAAGGAGCGTGATTATTAGCTTTTTTGCCGAGTACATATCTTGTCTTTTTTTACTTTTAAATTTTTTTATTTTTTAGGTAAGAAAATTTTTTTTCTTTTTTTTCTTCCTACTTGTAAAATTTTTTTTTTATTTTTAATTTATTAATCAGCTTAATTTTTTTATGAATGAATAATACTTTTTCTTAATAATTAATAAATAATTAATTTAAAATTACCACGCAAATATTTTTTTCCTTTTTTTCAAAATTTAATTTCCACCTGGCTACTTCTCATTTTTGCAAAAATGCTAAACTTATTAAATCGAAAAAAAATATTTTTTATCCAAATTGTTTATTCTTATAATTCTTGTTAGTTATTTTTAAAATTAGGGTTGGACTCCGATTCGTCTGTTTTTTTAATCTTGGGGGTCGAGAAGTTAGCCAAAATTATTTGGATTAAGCAAGTAGTCGAAGTCCAATCGTATACATAGAAGTCCAATCCACACACTTGTTAATTTAATTAATATTATCTAAATTTTTTTAAAATAATTTTGTCTTGAATAATTCTCATTTTCACTCACTTCTGTTATGTTATTTTTTGATAATAGGTAGTTAAATACTGAAATTATTAAGTATAAAATTTTTGGAAATCTTTATAAACTACCTACCTTTAAATTCTAGTTGAAAAGATGTATAATTTCAAAAATTCTGGAGTTAATACATAATTAGGAGCAAAAATTTTGTGGCAAGTTTCGCGCGATTTGGACGTAATCAAACTTATTTCGGATTTACAACGCTCTGAATGAGCATACTCCAAAGCTTTTTCTTTTGACATTTTGCAAAGTTTGTCTGGTAAATCTGTGACTACTTTTGAGAGTTGTTTACAACTGGGATATAATCCACTCATAGCATCATGTGCCCTTTTAAGGCAGCATTTGTTTTCCAAGTTTGAACACCACAGTCCATGTGAACCTAAATAAGTATTTCCACAAATCTGCTCTAGAAACATCGCGTAGTTCGAAAATCCACCCTTACATATGATAGTGCCGGATAATAATTTTGCTGGGCCAGTACACAAGTCATTGGAGATGTTTGCAATAAAATCAATGACATTATTACATTTGGCAATTTTAGAAGCTGAATCGTAATTTTCGCTGCTGCACTAAATTTAAAAATGATTGAAATTTTAATAATCAGAGGTAATCTGAGGTCGACCGGAGGTGAAGAAGGGACTTGAAGAAGGTGCTGGAAATTGGAACTGTCGGAAATCGGAAATGGCTCAAAAGTCGAAATTTCAACCGACTTCTGTTGCCAAGGATTGGCCGACTTTTGCGGCGCGTACACTTGCGGCTCAAACATTTGCGGCCCAGACACTTGCGGCTCGCCCCCATTTTGACACTTGCGGTCCCGACACTTGCGGCTAAGAAATTTTCGGCGCAGACATTTGCGGCTATCAACTTGAGGCCCAGACACTTGCGGCCCAGACTATTGCGGTTTTGACATTTGCGGCTTCCCCCTATTGTGACACTTGCGTCCCCGACATTTGCGGTTTTGACATTTGCGTCCCCAACATTTGCGGCCATGATTTAAAAATTAAGTAAATTTTTTAATTTAAAAGTATTTTTAAGTAATTTTTAAAGTATTTTTTTAATTTTTTCCATTCCCCATGCTAATTTTTAAAATATTTATTAAAAATCATTTCGATTTTAATCATTTCGATTTAATCAATAGATAAAGAAAATAAAAGGATTTGGAGAAGATATCTCGGAATTTATGTGAATTAAGAGAGATTATGAGGATTTGGGGTGGGGGGGGGGGGGGTTGGAGTGATGCCAAGTATATTCCCTAAATAGGAATTATGCATACCTCCTGTATACATGCCAGAGATCTAGCCGACATAAAAATTCAACCCGATTTTCGGGAATCGGCTTCCCGACAAAAATCCAATTCCCGATTTTCGGGAATCGGGATTCCCAACAAAAATTCAATTCCCGATTTTCGGGAATCGGGACGGCTAGATACCTGATACATGCTAATCGCCTTTATATATCCCAGGAAGGAAGCATTGATGTCAATGCACCATTTTGGGATACCCTATATGAATATATTAAGAGAATTAGAATCACATTAAAAATTTAATATTTATTTATCTCTACATCGGAAATTATTGTACTATATCCCCTTTCATAAATTTAAGATAAAAAATATCTAAGTCGAATAACACCTACTTATTTACCCCCTCCTTATTTACCCAGAAACGAGACAATAATTACCCAATGTGTTTAATACAGTTACAATTTCATATAGGAATGAAAGGATTTGTGAATTGGAATTAGAACCGATATTTATTAAACGATAAATTAGGATTTTTTTCTTTTAATTTACTTAATTTTTAAATCATGGCCGCAAATGTCGGGGACGCAAGTGTCAAAACCGCAAATGTCGGGGACGCAAGTGTCACAATAGGGGGAAGCCGCAAATGTCTGGGCCGCAAATGTCTGAGCCGCAAGTGTACGCGCCGCAAAAGTCGCATCACCTAAAATAAATTATAGTATGGAAAAGTTGTTGAACGGCGGGGAAGTTGTTCCATCAACTGGGGAAGATGATCTGTCGACGGGGAGTTTGTTCCAACGGAGGGCAAGTTGATCCTTCAATTGTATATTCCCTCTTTTTTGAGGTATTGAAAAATAGAATTTTTATTTAGTTTGTTTGGAATTAAAAGTTCAATTGGACTCATAGTGAAGTAGAGCCAAAAAAAACTTGATAAAATTTGCTTAAAAGACAAAAAACCAAAACCTATTAGTCGTAAAAATTGAGAAAAAAACATTAAAACAAAAAAAAGTGCCAGTACTTTTATGTATTTTCAATTAAATATATAATGATTAAATTTTAATTAATATTAGCAATTTTAATCAAATTCTTGTTTTATTGATTCCCATCATTGCCACTTCTTTGACCATTTCTGGAACGTTTGCTAAGAAATAAAAAAATAAATTTAAAAATTTGACAATTTTTGTAAACTCACTTTCTAATAAAAGCTGCTTGGATTGGAAGGTGCAAGATGCGTAGGCGAAAATATTTGATAACAAGCTTGGCGCGGTTTAAATATTGCCAAGTTAACGGCAACTCTACAGCCTTCATTAGCAGACTCCACTCCCGCATTTTTTGATGTATTACAGATTTTACTTGATAAATCAATTATAGCCTTTGCTATTTCTGAGCAACTGGGGAATAACCCCCGTACAATTTCGTCCGCGTGTTTAATACAACACGGGTCTCGAAGTGGGCACCAAAGTTTGTTGTTAAATAAAAAATAATTTTTACATGTAGACTCCAAAAACTCCGCATAGTTAGAAAATGAAATTTCGCAATTAACCGTACCAGCTAGTAATTTTGCTGCGTTCACACACCCGCTAATCGAAAGACTTTCCATGAAGTTAATAATTGTATCACATAAAATCTTCCCAGAATCAGAATCATGTCGCTCCCCGCTACACTAAATTTTAAAATGATAGATTTTAACCAGGGTTGGGGGCACAAACCCGGTATTTTTGGTTATTAACAGGTACCCCTGGTTATCGGTTCTGAGTTTTAGTCAAATACCGGTTTTATTTTGAAGTAATTTTAAAAGAATCACTAATTTTCATAAATTTTAGGTTTTTAATTTTATAAAAGCTTAATTTTTGGCAAATAATAACGAAATTTTTCGGGTTAAAACTAGTCGTGTTCAACCCTAATTTTAACGTTTATCGGTTAAGTATTAAGATCTACCATCTCTTTTAGAATTTTCTTGGTTGCAATATTAGCCTCTAATTTACTCATGGATTCGCTGCTAGAAAATAGACCAAATAATAATATAAGCATAATAATTTCTTGTCTCATTTTTCAGTTTTAAATGGAACGCGAGTAGCGACTAAAGGGAAACTAAAATTTATCAAAATGATATATGTATATTTTATTGATATATTTTATTTAGGTCAGAATGGATTTGGATAAACAATTTTATGTATGTAAATTTAATAGATATATAATTCTGTTAAGTTTACATACATAAAAAAAGTTTATCCAACTATAATTTATGAGATTGATCATTCTGACCTATTTTAGAATTTAGTAAAAATATAAATATTTTAATATTAAGATTGTAAAAGGATAAGGGAAACGATTTTATATTTTTTTATTTTAAAGGATAGAGGATTATTTAATTTAATTTTTTAAATTCAATTGATGATCATATAATCGTTTTCAGCATCTTTTATATTGTTATTTTTAACATTTTAAACAAATTATTCATTCTTTTTTTAACGTTTAATGTAAAAAGCAAGCTTATGAATCAGTATTCAACAAATTCTATCTTAAAAAAATTTTTTTTGTTAAATGTTAATTTAAATGTTAAGCAATCTAAAAATTTATTGTATATATCGACATTTAATAATATAACATTAAGCGTTATTTAATAAAATAATTTAAAATGTTAAGACTTGAAAAATTGTGAATAATTTTGTTTTACTATTTATCCATATTTTTAATTTTATTTTTTAATAATTTTATTCTTTCAACTTACATATTTTTATTTTTAAATCCCCCCTATGTCTAAATCCTTTATATTTTGTCAAGCTGATTGACAACTTTTTTTTCTTGTTGTTTTTTAAAAGAAAGGAAACACACGGAAATTATTGCATTATATGCAAAAAGGGCATATGTATTTTTTCATTTATTTTCTACTATACTTTTTTTTCTGTTTGTAATTTTAGACTAGTAAGTATATTTTTTGTCTTGAGTTATTTTCTAAATGAAGCTAATTTTTATTTTGTTTATATGACGTTAAATTATTTTTGGTTGAGTACCATGTGAAGTTTAATTTAGTTTTAAAAAAAATTATTTTTTTTTAAATTTATTCGACACGGAAATTTTTTTTGATGTTTTTTAGACTAATAATTGAGAAAAAAGATAATAATAATTTTTTGTTGTTGAAATTGGTGGCCAAAAAATTCCAAAAAAATTTAATTTCCTCCTTTCCTCTTCCCTCTTTTCTCTCTTTCCTTCTTGCCTTGTAAACGCACTTCCTAAAAACTTCTTGATTTAATAAACATTGACATAAAAACATTTTTTTATTATTTGTTAAGAAAAACATTGAATTTTATTTATTAAATTTTTTAAAAGATTTAAACAAAAACATCAAATTTATTTTACTCCAACATTATGTTTCTTCATACTTTTACTATTATTTTTGTAATTGTTCAGATGGTTATACTAACACAAGGTATCGTCAGAACTTCATTCAAACATGGTTAAAAACATTTAAAAATTCAGAATTTCGTTTGAACATTCCTATAGATATGTAGAAAATCAGAATTTCATCTAAACATTCCTTGAAAATCAGAATTTTATATAAACATTTTTTAAAAAAACATCTGTTAATTCAGAATATCATTCAAACATTCCCACAAACATGTAGAAAATCAGAATTTCATCTAAACATTCCTTGAAAAATCAGAATTTTCTTTGTAGCTATTGAAAACAAAGCTGCTGATGTTTGTAACGCTGACCAATTCGCCCACAATCCTTGTCGTTGTTGTAAAATGGATTGTTGGTACAGCATTGCTAAAGGAGCTACACATGAACTCGGGCATATGCCTGGACAAGCAGGAGAACAGGTAAAATTTTTTGAACATTTCTGGAAGATTAAAAAAAATTCCAGGAAGCATTAGCCACTCTACGGCTTATCCGCGCTTGTATGATTACAGAGTGCTCTCCAATTTGTGGCACCCCAGGTTTAATGGGGATGATGAAAAAGCGTCGAAGATTTCCAACACCTTTTGTAGTTGAAAAAGAAGGGGCGGCTGTTCCTTTACAAGTGAGATAAAAAAAGATTTTATAAATAGTTTTTAAAAAATGATGACTGAATTTTGTTTAGTATACAAATATTTGTTTTTCCTCACATAATAATTGCATTTTTAAAATAATAAATTGAATAATAAATACATTTATGCTTTTAATATTTAATAATAAATTCTCTGATTTTTCAAGGATTCTGATTTTTGACAGAATGTTTAAATAAAATTCTGATTTTTATATGTTTCTGAAGAATATTTAGATATAGTAAAAAATGTTCAGATGAAATTCTGATTTTTGATTTTTCAAAATGTTTAAATAAAATTCTGATCTTTTGTTTTTAGAATGTTTAAATGAATGATTTCTAGTTCGTCAGGTTGTTTATATAAAATTCTGATTCTTAATTCAAAAATGTTTAAATAAGTTTCTGATGTTTGATTTCTCAAAATGTTTAAATAAAATTCTGATTTTGTTTTTCTAGGAAGCAAGTACTATTTAAACCTCTCAATTCCCCTCTAGTTATTTAAACATTTATTCTTTTGTTTCCCGTTTGGATTAATTAAAGGGCAGCACAATTACATCAAACATTGTTTGTTGTTGTTAATGGTAATAATTTCTCGAGAAATTATTAAATGTTAAAAACAATTTTCTTGTTATTCGCTCATACATGTACAATTGGCTTCCTGACTTTTTTTTGGTATTTTTTTTTTTAATATTTTATTTATATTTTTCTTCTTTTTCTCTTCATTCTCTTTTTTTTCGTGCCAAATACCAATTTATTAAAAAGCTAGGATTTAATATTAAATATTTTTTAAAAATAAATTGCGCGAATGTTTTTAAAATATAAAACACAAAAAAATACAACAACATAAAACACAAAAACACAAAACTTGGAAACCTAAAAACTTAAAACCTTATTGAATTAAAACTTGTTTCTAAAAATATAAAACACAAAAAATACAAAAATTGAAAACACAAAAAAAAATAAACTTAAAAACCTAAACAAACTTAAAACTTGGTAAATTAAAACTTGTTTTGTTTAACTAAAAATAGAAAATACAAAAATTAAAAACACTATAAACTTTGTTTTGCTCACAAAAATACAAAATACATAAACTTAAAAAAATAAAACATTTTTTTCCAACCTTTAGTTGTTGTTGTTGAATTACTCTGCTGTTGCAAATTTTCAAACAGCAATGTTTCTTCACTTCCTCTTTCAAAAGCAACAAGTTGTTGTTGTTGTTGCTGTTGTTCTTTATTATTCTCAGTTTGTTTTTGTTGTTGTAAACATAATTGTAAACACCAATTCATTCCTGTTGTTTCTATTTGTTGATTATTTTCAATTTTATCTGTTGTTGAAATGATTGGTAGAGATAAGGAAGAACAAGGTGGACAGTGAATTTCTACACATTTAAGCATACCGCCTAAAAGGCAACTGCAGTTACGGAAAGGACCATCCTGAAAATACAAAAATATTATTAATGTTGTGATATAAAAATAGACTTGAATTAAAACAAAAAAACACAAAACAAATAAAACATGGAAAAACACAAAATAAACAAACTTGAATTAAAACATAGAAAAACACAAAACAAATAAGCTTGAATTAAGAAAAACACAAAAAATAAATAAACTTGAATTAAAACCTAGAAAAACACAAAACAAATAAACTTGAATTAAGAAAAACACAACAAAAATAAAAACAAAAAACACAAACAGAAAACACAAAATAAAATAAACCTAAATTTAAAAAAACACAAAAAATACAAAAATACAAAAACAAAGAAAATACAAAAACAAAATAAATACATTTTAAACACAACCTGAAAATTCTCCCCAATACTATAAGCATGATCATTATACAAACAATTTTCTTTTGTTACTGGTTCACAATTTGTTGTAATATTAATAGAATCTTGTTGTTGTTGTTGTTTATTTTCTTCCTCAATTTCAACATTATTATTTTCTCCTTCTCCAGCACATTTACACTCAAAACATCCAGTAAAATTGTTTTGATTCAACCCATATTGACAAAGTAATTCACAATTTGAAAGGGACGGACAGGAAGACGAAGAGGAAAATGAAGATTCTAAAGCTATTGTTGGGCCATCTAAAAAAATAATTTTTTTTTGAAAAATTAAAAAAAATATTTCAGAAAAATATTTCAAAAAAAAATTTCAGAATTTTTTTTCTGAAAAAATTTCCAGAAAAAATTTTAGAAAAAAAAAATTCAAAAAATTTCAAAAAATTTTCTGAAAAATTTTCAGGAAAAAAATTTCAAAAATTTTTTCTAAAAAATTTTTGCAAAAAAAAATTTCAAAAAAATTTTCAGAAAAATTTTCAAAAAATAATTCTTAATTTACCCTCACAAATAGGACAACATTCATTACTTCCGGCAGGTTTAGGCTCTTCACAATCTGTTTGACAAATATATTTTTGACATTGCCAATGAAAATCATCATCAACAAAATTTTCTTCGCTTCCTCCACAAGTACAATTTGTACAACCATCACGTTCCCAATTTGATCCAGGCAAATAATTTTTGCCATTATCATCAGTACATCCCAAACAAACTGGGCAACATTCTCCTTGTGACAGACCAACCCATTGACAATCCGCTTGAAAATTAATTTTTTTTCAAATTTTTATCAAGAAGAAAGCTACGTGATAAGGCTGGACATTCCATTCTTTTGCATAATGCAACACCAGCAGAGCTACACTAAAAATTAAAAAAAAAATAGAAAATATGGGAAAAGAGAGAGGCCTCGAGCAGGCATTGATACTCTGATGTGAGCTCCAGAGAGGTAGGTGACTTTCTTACCTTCATCTTTAATAAGTAGATGGTCCTAAACTCCCGCCTAGTATTTTTTAAATGCTACCCATTGGATCTACCTCATTTCCTTAAAATATAAGGCAAAAAAATCCCTGTGTCCCAGTATCTTCCTCATTTTCCTTAAGTGATGTTCTAAAAAGACTGAGAAAATTTTCAAGATTTGCGGCAAAAAAAAATTCCCAAAAAAGTATGATTTCAAAATTTAAGACCAAGAGAGTCTCTTGTACATCACTGGCCAAAATAATTATAAACTAATATTTACTTCACATTCTTGACACGGTGCTGCATGCCAATGTTCACCTTTAGCATAAATATGGCCTTTAAAAAATATTTTTTTCTATAATTTTAAAAATTAAAAAAAATACCTCCATAACGACAACCACTATTACTACTCGATTCTAAAAATAATCCTTCAATTTCATCTCCTTCATTTACACATTTAAATTTATCACAACATTGACCAGGCTCGCCTCGACCTCGTTCTAATATTAGCAATTGCTGTTCTGGTAAGCATAGAGCCTTAAAAATAGAAGAAATAAAGTTCAAACTTGAAAAAAGCAAGTTTTACAATTAAGAATTACAAATTGTAAAATAACAAAGAGAATAGAAAATTAAACTTTAATAATTAAACTTGAAAACTTTCTTTTTACAATTCTAAATTACAAATTGTAAAATTTAAATAAACTTGAAGTGACACAAAGTTTTTCAAGTTTAAACTTAAAGTCACTTCAAGTTTATTTAAACTTTACAACTACATAATTTGTAATTGTAAAAAATGTTTTCAAGTTTAATTAATATTCTGTATGTCATTTTACAATTTGTAAATTTATAATTGTAAACAAGTTTTAAGTTATATCTTTTTCAAGTTTAAGCTTAAAGCGAAAATTAAACTTTTAAGTTTGAACTTGAAAATTAAATATACAACTTTTCTATTATAAAAAATAAGTATTACCGGTTCACAAATGCTCAGTTTACATTGACATTGCGATATGATTGGACAACAACCGCCAGTTGGAATGTAAGGTTTAGGCCGGTAACTAGAAAAACATTTTGAAAAATTTTTTATGAATAATAGGTTTACCTATCATCTGGGCAAGTGTGTCCATCGGGTGAATAAGGATCCAAAATTATTGATGAAATGTCAGGGCAATGAACATTTTGACAGTTTGGTTCTTTAAATAAATTTTAAGTAAAATAAAAATTATTTTAAAAACCATTTAGTCTACATTCAAATTGATCACAACATTGTCCAGGCTTATCACTCCCATTGTGTGTAAATGTTAATTCTGTTCCTTCAGGGCATATTGGGACCAAACACTTTTGGGAATCACATTTACATTCTACTCTAGTTAGGGAACAACAATTATCTTCTGCTAATGAAGAATTATCAGTTGTTGGAGTGAAGCTAAGGATAGGCTAAAAAATAAGGAAAAATGATTCAAATAGTAGAAGAATTTTAGATTTTGAAGAAAATTGGATACTTGAAAAATATAATATTTAAACTTAAAAATAATAAAAATGAAGTTTGTAAACTTAAAAAAAATTAAACAAACTTGAGCTTTCAATATTGTTTGTTTAACAAAAAATTAAAGTTTAAGCTTAAATTCAAGTTTTATTTTCAAGTCTAAGCTTAAATTCAAGTTTACAATTTCAAGTTCAAGCTTAAGTTTTATTTCTCTTAAGTTCTCTCTTAAGTTTTATTTATTCTCTAGTAGAAAACTTTAAAAAAAACAAACTTACAACTGAATCACTAGGGCAATCAGGAAATACAATAGGACAGTCAACATGCAAACAACGATCTGTTGAAGTATTACTAGTACTAGATGTTGTTATTGTTGAAGAAGAAATTTCGTCATTTGAATCATCCAAAGTTGTCAATTCTTCTTGTCTAGCAGATTTTAGAACATTTGCTTCTGCTTCGTTTTTTGTTTTATTTTTTGCTTCAGTTTTATTACTTGCTTCAATTTCTTCTTTTGTTTCATTTTCCTTTCTTGTTTCATTTTTATTTCTATTTGCTTCAATTATTATTTTTGCTTCAGTTATTCTATTTGTTTCAGCTTTTGTTGCTTCTTCATTTTTCATTGTTGTTTCTGTTGCTTCTTCTCCTCCTCTTCCTCCTTCTTCTCTTGTTGTTTCTGTATTATTATCAAATTTTGTTGCTTCTTGTTTTGCAAATAATATTAATATCAAAAAGAATACCAGAAACATTTTTTAATAAATTAATTTAAATTTTTTTAACAGTAGATATGTAGCAAACAATTTTGAAAATGATAAAGGCAGGTAGTTGATGCCATTCAAAAAATATTTTTTAAAAATTTTGCTTCAATCTTCTCTTATTTTTTTATCAATTTTCTAAAAATAAAAAATATGTTTTTTGTTTTTAATTTTGCAAAATTTTATTTTTTTTAAATTAAAAATGTAAATTTTATTGCAAAAATTAGAGACGTGAGAAGATTTTTATTTTTAAAAAATAGAAGAAAAAAGAAAAATGGCAAAAGAATGTTTAGAAACGGAAAAGAGAGATATTCTTTGCAAAATAAACAAAGGATGATGATGATACTGCTACACTTTGTGTGAGTTTGGAAGAATTTTGAAATAGAATATTTATGTAAAACAAACAAAATGTAAAAACAAACGTAAGCAATTTTAGGTACATATTTAACTTATTGTTTAATGTAAGAGTAAATATTTATCCGTGAAAGAGATGAAGCAACAAAAATTAAACCAGAAAAGGTGAAGCAAAAAAGTGAAGCAACAAGTGTTAAGCAGAAGCAAAAAAAATGAAGTAGAAAGATGAAGCAAGAAAGGTGAAGCAAGAACTTGAAGCAAGAAAGGTGAAACTAAAAACTTGAAGCAAAAAGGTGAAGCAATAAAAGTTGAAGCAAAAATATGAAGCAAGAAGGTAAAGCAAAAACTTGAAGCAAGAAAGATGAAGGAAAAACTTGAAGCAAGAAAGTTGAAGCAAAAAGGTGAAGCAAAAAACTTGAAGTAAAAAAGGTGAAGCAATAAAAGATGAAGCTTAAAAATAATAAAGCAATAATATAATCCATATAATAAAATGATCTTTTGCCAGTCATTTTTATATACAAAAATAAAGGAAATAGATAATAAATAAAAGAGGATCTCTCAGATTTATTTTTAAATGGCTTTTGTTATAAATATTTTATGAAGAGGAAAAATAAAGGGAAGGAAGTATGGGGGAGGAAGAGGAAGGGGTTTAGTGGGGTAAGAGGAATTCCGTCATCAAAATGAAGTAAATGAGAAGCTTCTTCTTGCCACTTACTAAAAATATAATACACTAAAACAATTCTTCTCTTTTCACTCAAGTTGCTCTCTTAAATAAAAAGGTGGAAGAATAAAAAAGGTGGAAGAATATAAAAGGTGGATTGGAATGTTTGGAATGAGTGGTGGTGGACAATGACTAATATATATTTGAGAGATTTTAAAAGGACATAAAAATATTAAAATAAATTTTTGAAAAAAAATTTTTTTCGTCTAAAACCCTCCTATTGGTCAGATATTTTGCAAAAATAATTAATGATGAAACAAAAGATTTTTGGGCCAGAAAAGAAAAATGGAGAAGGGAAAAAAATGTCAAGTAAACCGGAAGGAAGTGAAAAGTATAGTTGTTGGTGTTGGGGGGAATAAAGAGATAAAATCACTCTTTATTCTTTCAACAGGGGAGAAATGACACAATATAATTTCTGAAATTTTTTAAATAAAAGTATACTATCAGAATTCAAAGTTTTTAAAATCAGAATTGTATATAGGAATAATAAACACAACAGTAATGTTTTAAATTAATTCTGATTCTGAAAATCAGAAATTCAAACAAACATTTTTTTCTGATTTACCGATTGTTTATTAAAAATTCTGATTTAGATAAAGATTCTGAAATAACAGAGAAATTAAGATTTTATAATTGATTGGAAATTCTGGTTTAGATAAAAATTCTGGTATAACAAAGAAATTCTGACAGAGAAATTCTGATTATTTGTTTAAAAATTCTGATACAAAAATAGAAATTCTGATTCTAAAATAGAAATTCTGATTTAATATTTATAAAATTAAATTCTGATTTCTATTTATTATTTTCTAAACTTGTTTTGTTTGTTTGAATGTTTTTAAATCAGAATGTTTGTTTGAATTTCTGATTTTCAGGAATTAATTAAAAGAAACATTTCTATTGTGTTTAAATTGCTTTTTAAACAAACTTAAATAGTATCCGTTCCCAACATTATGAATAATAAATATAAACAATAAAATGAATCAGCAACAATGAGAATATTTATAAGCGATTAATTACAAAAGTTGGAAAGAGTGATCAAAGAATAAGGAAATTATTTTTTGTTTATTTTAAAAAATAAAAGTTTCCAAGTTTTCCCCTTATTTTCTGACAATTAAATAAATTAATTTAAAAATATTCTTGATTCTCCCGTTGATTTTTGTTCTTTTTTTAAAATGCTTCAAAAATCCACCTAAAATTTTTGCAGCATTATTTTTTGCTTATATTATTAGCAAAATAATTTTTTATTTGTCCACTTTTTCAAAAATCATTTTTTCTTTTTTCCTATCTAAGCTTGTCATCTTTCCTCTCTAATCATTCCATCAAACAACTTCGTCATCATTGTAAAATTTCACCTTTTCTCCTCTCATTTCATAAAAGCTGCATTTTTTTCTTCGCTTCCGTTCAGTTTAATAATAACAAACAACATAAAAATAAAAATCAGCCTACAAAGTCAGCTGTTTTATTTTTTGATTTTTTTCTAAATTTTTATTTTAAACGCGCATAAAAACAAACAAGAAACAAAAATTAAAAACCTCTTTAAACTTCTTCTAAAAATAAATTTTTATAAGTTTTCATATTTTTGAGAGGGTTTAAAAACAAACAGAGACATTCACTCAAATAATCATTATTTTTTAATCTTTTTTTAAGTCAAAGAATATTTTTAAATTAATTTATTTAATTGTCAGAAAATAAGGGGAAAACTTGGAAACTTTTATTTTTTAAAATAAACAAAAAATAATTTCCTTATTCTTTGATCACTCTTTCCAACTTTTGTAATTAATCGCTTATAAATATTCTCATTGTTGCTGATTCATTTTATTGTTTATATTTATTATTCATAATGTTGGGAACGGATACTATTTAAGTTTGTTTAAAAAGCAATTTAAACACAATAGAAATGTTTCTTTTAATTAATTCCTGAAAATCAGAAATTCAAACAAACATTCTGATTTAAAAACATTCAAACAAACAAAACAAGTTTAGAAAATAATAAATAGAAATCAGAATTTAATTTTATAAATATTAAATCAGAATTTCTATTTTAGAATCAGAATTTCTATTTTTGTATCAGAATTTTTAAACAAATAATCAGAATTTCTCTGTCAGAATTTCTTTGTTATACCAGAATTTTTATCTAAACCAGAATTTCCAATCAATTATAAAATCTTAATTTCTCTGTTATTTCAGAATCTTTATCTAAATCAGAATTTTTAATAAACAATCGGTAAATCAGAAAAAAATGTTTGTTTGAATTTCTGATTTTCAGAATCAGAATTAATTTAAAACATTACTGTTGTGTTTATTATTCCTATATACAATTCTGATTTTAAAAACTTTGAATTCTGATAGTATACTTTTATTTAAAAAATTTCAGAAATTATATTGTGTCATTTCTCCCCTGTTGAAAGAATAAAGAGTGATTTTATCTCTTTATTCCCCCCAACACCAACAACTATACTTTTCACTTCCTTCCGGTTTACTTGACATTTTTTTCCCTTCTCCATTTTTCTTTTCTGGCCCAAAAATCTTTTGTTTCATCATTAATTATTTTTGCAAAATATCTGACCAATAGGAGGGTTTTAGACGAAAAAAATTTTTTTTCAAAAATTTATTTTAATATTTTTATGTCCTTTTAAAATCTCTCAAATATATATTAGTCATTGTCCACCACCACTCATTCCAAACATTCCAATCCACCTTTTATATTCTTCCACCTTTTTTATTCTTCCACCTTTTTATTTAAGAGAGCAACTTGAGTGAAAAGAGAAGAATTGTTTTAGTGTATTATATTTTTAGTAAGTGGCAAGAAGAAGCTTCTCATTTACTTCATTTTGATGACGGAATTCCTCTTACCCCACTAAACCCCTTCCTCTTCCTCCCCCATACTTCCTTCCCTTTATTTTTCCTCTTCATAAAATATTTATAACAAAAGCCATTTAAAAATAAATCTGAGAGATCCTCTTTTATTTATTATCTATTTCCTTTATTTTTGTATATAAAAATGACTGGCAAAAGATCATTTTATTATATGGATTATATTATTGCTTTATTATTTTTAAGCTTCATCTTTTATTGCTTCACCTTTTTTACTTCAAGTTTTTTGCTTCACCTTTTTGCTTCAACTTTCTTGCTTCAAGTTTTTCCTTCATCTTTCTTGCTTCAAGTTTTTGCTTTACCTTCTTGCTTCATATTTTTGCTTCAACTTTTATTGCTTCACCTTTTTGCTTCAAGTTTTTAGTTTCACCTTTCTTGCTTCAAGTTCTTGCTTCACCTTTCTTGCTTCATCTTTCTACTTCATTTTTTTTGCTTCTGCTTAACACTTGTTGCTTCACTTTTTTGCTTCACCTTTTCTGGTTTAATTTTTGTTGCTTCATCTCTTTCACGGATAAATATTTACTCTTACATTAAACAATAAGTTAAATATGTACCTAAAATTGCTTACGTTTGTTTTTACATTTTGTTTGTTTTACATAAATATTCTATTTCAAAATTCTTCCAAACTCACACAAAGTGTAGCAGTATCATCATCATCCTTTGTTTATTTTGCAAAGAATATCTCTCTTTTCCGTTTCTAAACATTCTTTTGCCATTTTTCTTTTTTCTTCTATTTTTTAAAAATAAAAATCTTCTCACGTCTCTAATTTTTGCAATAAAATTTACATTTTTAATTTAAAAAAAATAAAATTTTGCAAAATTAAAAACAAAAAACATATTTTTTATTTTTAGAAAATTGATAAAAAAATAAGAGAAGATTGAAGCAAAATTTTTAAAAAATATTTTTTGAATGGCATCAACTACCTGCCTTTATCATTTTCAAAATTGTTTGCTACATATCTACTGTTAAAAAAATTTAAATTAATTTATTAAAAAATGTTTCTGGTATTCTTTTTGATATTAATATTATTTGCAAAACAAGAAGCAACAAAATTTGATAATAATACAGAAACAACAAGAGAAGAAGGAGGAAGAGGAGGAGAAGAAGCAACAGAAACAACAATGAAAAATGAAGAAGCAACAAAAGCTGAAACAAATAGAATAACTGAAGCAAAAATAATAATTGAAGCAAATAGAAATAAAAATGAAACAAGAAAGGAAAATGAAACAAAAGAAGAAATTGAAGCAAGTAATAAAACTGAAGCAAAAAATAAAACAAAAAACGAAGCAGAAGCAAATGTTCTAAAATCTGCTAGACAAGAAGAATTGACAACTTTGGATGATTCAAATGACGAAATTTCTTCTTCAACAATAACAACATCTAGTACTAGTAATACTTCAACAGATCGTTGTTTGCATGTTGACTGTCCTATTGTATTTCCTGATTGCCCTAGTGATTCAGTTGTAAGTTTGTTTTTTTTAAAGTTTTCTACTAGAGAATAAATAAAACTTAAGAGAGAACTTAAGAGAAATAAAACTTAAGCTTGAACTTGAAATTGTAAACTTGAATTTAAGCTTAGACTTGAAAATAAAACTTGAATTTAAGCTTAAACTTTAATTTTTTGTTAAACAAACAATATTGAAAGCTCAAGTTTGTTTAATTTTTTTTAAGTTTACAAACTTCATTTTTATTATTTTTAAGTTTAAATATTATATTTTTCAAGTATCCAATTTTCTTCAAAATCTAAAATTCTTCTACTATTTGAATCATTTTTCCTTATTTTTTAGCCTATCCTTAGCTTCACTCCAACAACTGATAATTCTTCATTAGCAGAAGATAATTGTTGTTCCCTAACTAGAGTAGAATGTAAATGTGATTCCCAAAAGTGTTTGGTCCCAATATGCCCTGAAGGAACAGAATTAACATTTACACACAATGGGAGTGATAAGCCTGGACAATGTTGTGATCAATTTGAATGTAGACTAAATGGTTTTTAAAATAATTTTTATTTTACTTAAAATTTATTTAAAGAACCAAACTGTCAAAATGTTCATTGCCCTGACATTTCATCAATAATTTTGGATCCTTATTCACCCGATGGACACACTTGCCCAGATGATAGGTAAACCTATTATTCATAAAAAATTTTTCAAAATGTTTTTCTAGTTACCGGCCTAAACCTTACATTCCAACTGGCGGTTGTTGTCCAATCATATCGCAATGTCAATGTAAACTGAGCATTTGTGAACCGGTAATACTTATTTTTTATAATAGAAAAGTTGTATATTTAATTTTCAAGTTCAAACTTAAAAGTTTAATTTTCGCTTTAAGCTTAAACTTGAAAAAGATATAACTTAAAACTTGTTTACAATTATAAATTTACAAATTGTAAAATGACATACAGAATATTAATTAAACTTGAAAACATTTTTTACAATTACAAATTATGTAGTTGTAAAGTTTAAATAAACTTGAAGTGACTTTAAGTTTAAACTTGAAAAACTTTGTGTCACTTCAAGT
The DNA here is from genome assembly GCA_963681835.1 of Meloidogyne enterolobii. Classification (NCBI taxonomy): domain Eukaryota; kingdom Metazoa; phylum Nematoda; class Chromadorea; order Rhabditida; family Meloidogynidae; genus Meloidogyne; species Meloidogyne enterolobii. Next base: position 3,852,644 of record CAVMJV010000004.1, on the reverse strand, counting down.
TTATTTAAATTTTACAATTTGTAATTTAGAATTGTAAAAAGAAAGTTTTCAAGTTTAATTATTAAAGTTTAATTTTCTATTCTCTTTGTTATTTTACAATTTGTAATTCTTAATTGTAAAACTTGCTTTTTTCAAGTTTGAACTTTATTTCTTCTATTTTTAAGGCTCTATGCTTACCAGAACAGCAATTGCTAATATTAGAACGAGGTCGAGGCGAGCCTGGTCAATGTTGTGATAAATTTAAATGTGTAAATGAAGGAGATGAAATTGAAGGATTATTTTTAGAATCGAGTAGTAATAGTGGTTGTCGTTATGGAGGTATTTTTTTTAATTTTTAAAATTATAGAAAAAAATATTTTTTAAAGGCCATATTTATGCTAAAGGTGAACATTGGCATGCAGCACCGTGTCAAGAATGTGAAGTAAATATTAGTTTATAATTATTTTGGCCAGTGATGTACAAGAGACTCTCTTGGTCTTAAATTTTGAAATCATACTTTTTTGGGAATTTTTTTTTGCCGCAAATCTTGAAAATTTTCTCAGTCTTTTTAGAACATCACTTAAGGAAAATGAGGAAGATACTGGGACACAGGGATTTTTTTGCCTTATATTTTAAGGAAATGAGGTAGATCCAATGGGTAGCATTTAAAAAATACTAGGCGGGAGTTTAGGACCATCTACTTATTAAAGATGAAGGTAAGAAAGTCACCTACCTCTCTGGAGCTCACATCAGAGTATCAATGCCTGCTCGAGGCCTCTCTCTTTTCCCATATTTTCTATTTTTTTTTTAATTTTTAGTGTAGCTCTGCTGGTGTTGCATTATGCAAAAGAATGGAATGTCCAGCCTTATCACGTAGCTTTCTTCTTGATAAAAATTTGAAAAAAAATTAATTTTCAAGCGGATTGTCAATGGGTTGGTCTGTCACAAGGAGAATGTTGCCCAGTTTGTTTGGGATGTACTGATGATAATGGCAAAAATTATTTGCCTGGATCAAATTGGGAACGTGATGGTTGTACAAATTGTACTTGTGGAGGAAGCGAAGAAAATTTTGTTGATGATGATTTTCATTGGCAATGTCAAAAATATATTTGTCAAACAGATTGTGAAGAGCCTAAACCTGCCGGAAGTAATGAATGTTGTCCTATTTGTGAGGGTAAATTAAGAATTATTTTTTGAAAATTTTTCTGAAAATTTTTTTGAAATTTTTTTTTGCAAAAATTTTTTAGAAAAAATTTTTGAAATTTTTTTCCTGAAAATTTTTCAGAAAATTTTTTGAAATTTTTTGAATTTTTTTTTTCTAAAATTTTTTCTGGAAATTTTTTCAGAAAAAAAATTCTGAAATTTTTTTTTGAAATATTTTTCTGAAATATTTTTTTTAATTTTTCAAAAAAAAATTATTTTTTTAGATGGCCCAACAATAGCTTTAGAATCTTCATTTTCCTCTTCGTCTTCCTGTCCGTCCCTTTCAAATTGTGAATTACTTTGTCAATATGGGTTGAATCAAAACAATTTTACTGGATGTTTTGAGTGTAAATGTGCTGGAGAAGGAGAAAATAATAATGTTGAAATTGAGGAAGAAAATAAACAACAACAACAACAAGATTCTATTAATATTACAACAAATTGTGAACCAGTAACAAAAGAAAATTGTTTGTATAATGATCATGCTTATAGTATTGGGGAGAATTTTCAGGTTGTGTTTAAAATGTATTTATTTTGTTTTTGTATTTTCTTTGTTTTTGTATTTTTGTATTTTTTGTGTTTTTTTAAATTTAGGTTTATTTTATTTTGTGTTTTCTGTTTGTGTTTTTTGTTTTTATTTTTGTTGTGTTTTTCTTAATTCAAGTTTATTTGTTTTGTGTTTTTCTAGGTTTTAATTCAAGTTTATTTATTTTTTGTGTTTTTCTTAATTCAAGCTTATTTGTTTTGTGTTTTTCTATGTTTTAATTCAAGTTTGTTTATTTTGTGTTTTTCCATGTTTTATTTGTTTTGTGTTTTTTTGTTTTAATTCAAGTCTATTTTTATATCACAACATTAATAATATTTTTGTATTTTCAGGATGGTCCTTTCCGTAACTGCAGTTGCCTTTTAGGCGGTATGCTTAAATGTGTAGAAATTCACTGTCCACCTTGTTCTTCCTTATCTCTACCAATCATTTCAACAACAGATAAAATTGAAAATAATCAACAAATAGAAACAACAGGAATGAATTGGTGTTTACAATTATGTTTACAACAACAAAAACAAACTGAGAATAATAAAGAACAACAGCAACAACAACAACAACTTGTTGCTTTTGAAAGAGGAAGTGAAGAAACATTGCTGTTTGAAAATTTGCAACAGCAGAGTAATTCAACAACAACAACTAAAGGTTGGAAAAAAATGTTTTATTTTTTTAAGTTTATGTATTTTGTATTTTTGTGAGCAAAACAAAGTTTATAGTGTTTTTAATTTTTGTATTTTCTATTTTTAGTTAAACAAAACAAGTTTTAATTTACCAAGTTTTAAGTTTGTTTAGGTTTTTAAGTTTATTTTTTTTTGTGTTTTCAATTTTTGTATTTTTTGTGTTTTATATTTTTAGAAACAAGTTTTAATTCAATAAGGTTTTAAGTTTTTAGGTTTCCAAGTTTTGTGTTTTTGTGTTTTATGTTGTTGTATTTTTTTGTGTTTTATATTTTAAAAACATTAAGTTTTATGTTTTTGTATTTTGTATTTTTTGTATTTTTAATGTGTTTTATTTTTTGTATTTTCTATTTTTAAAAACAAAACAAGTTTAATTAAAAATAATTATTTTATAATTAATTAAGGTATCAATAATAACAACAACAAACATTTACCCCACCACCAACAACAACAACAAACTTGGCCTCAACCTCATTGGTTATTTATTGTTGCTGCTTTAATTGTGGGTATACCCGCGTTTGCTCTACTTTTACTTTTTGCAATTTATTTATTATTGGCTGTATTGTTTAATTCAAAATATAGAAAATGTGGAAAAGTAAGGAGGAAATTTTGATTTATTAAAAAAAAATTTTTTTCATTTTTTAGCAAAGAAATATTGAACAATCTATGTTACCTATCACAAATAATAATAATCAAAATAATAATAATAAATGGCATATTTTTCAATTAATACCTAAACATTTTACCAAAGAAAAACAACAACAAAAACAAAATAAAAATATTTCTAGTTCAAATAATTCAAATAATGAGGCTTTAGTTGTTAAAGTATCCCTCTTGGGTATTAATAAAAATAAAGAGGAGGAAAAAAAATAAAGAAGAAAAATAAAAATTATTGAAAATTAATTTTTGTATTTTTAAAAAAAATCTTGTCGTTTCTCAAGTCACACAAAAATTATTCTCAAGTCAAGCACAAACAAACAAACAAACTCAAATAAATCTCTCTCAAAAACTTTAAAAATTGTTTATATGTATATATATTTTTTCATAATTTTATGTATTTCACAATTTATGTATTTTATCATGTATTTTACCTTGTATTTTTGTTTTTGTATTTTTTTCAATTTCGTGTTTTTGTTTTAAATAAAAACAAACAAATAAAAATTATATTTTGTATTTTTGTATTTTTAAATGTTTTATTAAAAACATTTTGTATTTTTTGCTTTCAAAACATGTGTTTTTCAAAACATGTGTGTTTTTATTTTTAACAATGTTTTTTAGATATAATTAAAAGAACAAACAAACAAAAATCAGAACAACAATGTTTTGTTTAATGTTTGTGTTTTCTCAAAACATGTGTTTTTATTTTTAATAATGTTTTTCAACAAACAAACAAACTTAAAATCAGAACACTTTTGTGTTTTACAAACATTTTATGTATTATGTTTGTATTTTTTCAAAACATTTCTCAAAACATTCAAAAATACAAAACATTTAAAAATACAAAAACATTCGAAAATACAAAAACATATAAAAATACAAAAACATTTAAAAATACAAAAACATTCAAAGATACAAAAACATGTGTTTTTGTATTTTTTCAAAACAGGCGTGTTTTTATTACAGCAGTGTTTGTAAAACTTGTTCTGATTTTTTGGTAGTTCTTTTAATTGTATCGAGAAGAATAGTAATTGTAAAACTTTAAAACTTATTTTACAATTTAGGTTGGTCTTTTTATTGTATTTTTGCTTTGTCCCAACAAGCAATTAAACGAAATGTGCAGCATAACAATAAATTGCAGCAAAGTTAATTTTACAACAAAAATTTTATTTTATTTATTAAATGTAAATTTACGCAATCAATTTGACGAGAAAATAAAAATGAAGAAAAAAAGACGAAAAAAAATAAATTTGGAAGCTGCGCGAGGTCACCTACTATTTAGTTTATTTTATTGGAGAAAGGCAAAAAGACGTTTGTACACAATACATTTATATAAAATTGTGTGTGAGTGTTCAATTAAATTTTTGAAGAGGACCAACCGACCGATTGATAAAAGGTAAAAAAAAAGAAAATTTTTGCCTTGTCCAGAAAAAGCTAGAAATTTTTACAATTTTCAGAATTTGTTTCTAAAAATGTTGCAAACAACCCTGTCAATACTTGCTATAAATCTGCTAGCCAATTTGCCCGTCTCTGCTTGGCCTGATGGTGCTCCTTGTCTTAGAACTGTAATTGATTCTATGAATCCGTTGGAAGCTGTGGAGCACCAGGGAGGACTGCAATTAACTGAACCTCCTTTTCAAATACAGTTGGATGAGAAATGCTATAGACCTGGACAACCAGTTGCTTGTAGGTGATTTTTTTGGGAATTTTTTCAGAATTAAAAATCAGAATTTTTTTCAGAATTTTTCAGAATCAGAATTTTTTTCAGAATTAAAAATCAGAATTTTTTTCAGAATTTTTCAGAATCAGAATTTTTTTCAGAATTAAAAATCAGAATTTTTTTCAGAATTTTTCAGAATCAGAATTTTTTTCAGAATTAAAAATCAGAATTTTTTTCAGAATTTTTCAGAATCAGAATTTTTTTCAGAATTAAAAATCAGAATTTTTTTCAGAATTTTTCAGAATCAGAATTTTTTTCAGAATTAAAAATCAGGATTTTTTTCAGAAATTTTTTCAGAATTTTTTTCAGAATTAAAAATCAGAATTTTTTCTGAAATAAATTTTCAGAAATTTTTTTAAAATCAGAATTGTTTTTCATTTTTCAGTAATTCTTCGAGGCAATGCAAGCACATCTCTATTTAAAGGATTTTCAATGCAACCAATAATTTTTAATGGGGCTAGAACTGGTTTTAGAAGTGGACAATTTGTTCATCTTGATGGTAATTTAATTTTTAAAAATTCAAAAAAACTTTTTAAAGATAATGGTTCTTGGCAGTTTCAATGTTTTAGACAACGCGATTCTGTTACCCACAGTCACGATGAGGGGAAGGAGAGATTAAAATTATGGTGGAGGGGGGATGGGCAAACGGATACTGTTCAGTTTGTGTGAGTTGTTTTTTGATAAATTTGAAAAAAAAATTTTTTTGAAAATTTTAGAAAAATTTTTTGAATTTTTTTTCAACTAATTTCAATATTTTCTAGTGCTACAGTAGTACAGTCGTTACGCCGTTTTTGGGTTAAATCTGTTCTATCGGTAATTAAGAATTTAATTAAAAATTAAAAAATTTTTTAAAGGCCCCATTACCTCCATGTTCACTCTTTCCAAATGGCTTAGGTTGGCTTTCTCCCCCTCCAACAACACCGCCGCCTGCTGATACATTTAAACTTGAAACATTTCAGGTTTCAAGTTTAAACTTGAAAAATTCAAGTTTTGTGTTTTTTAGATGTTTAATGGTAAAGACTCTGCCCAACTTGAACAAGCATTAAGCAGGAGTTTACCGGCTAGCAGACATCAAGTAAAACACAAAAACATTTATAAAAACATTGTTTTTAAAAACAGGCGTTTCCGCAACGGATATTACAAGGACCAGGTTTTGGGCAACAGGCTCCTCGTTTCTTAGAGGTTTGTATTTTTAATGTTTGTGTTTTTGTATTTTGAATGTTTGTGTTTTTGTTTTATGTTTTGTTGTTTTTGTATTTTTAATGTTTATGTTTTTGTATTTTTAATGTTTGTGTTTTTGTATTTTTAATGTTTGTGTTTTTGTATTTTTGTGTTTGTGTTTTTGTATTTTTAATGTTTGAGTTAATTTTGTATTTGTTGTTTGTTTTAATTGTTGTATTTCAGGTTTAATGTTTTACTACAGTTTGTTTGTTTAATATTTTTGAAGCTTGTTTATGTTTCTTCAAGTTTATTTAATGTTTGTGTTTTTAATGTTTTGAGTTTGTTTTTTGTTTTTGTTAAAAACAACACTAAATAAACTTTGTTTTGTTTGATGTATTTCAAGTTTATTTAATGTTTTTGAAGTTTGTGTTTTTGAAGTTTGTGTTAGGTAATTTTATTTAGAGTTTGTTTTTGTTTCTCGTTTGTGTTTGTTTAATGTTTTGGATGTGTTTTGACTTTGTTCGGAACGTTTTAAGTTTATGCTTATTTATTTCAAGTATTAACATCTATTATAGAAACCATCAACAACCACGCCTCCTCCAACTTTTGCTGAACAACAACAACAAAGACCACAATTCCAACCTTTCCAGTCTCGCGGTTTTGTCCCACCATTGCGACCACAACAAGCAGGCAAATTTTTATTTTTTCTAAATAAACATTGGAATGATATAAAAAATGTGTTTAAGTTTGTCATGACTCATCCCCAAGTGCTTGCCTTCGTTGGCTTCCATTCTGTGCAACATCCGCATGGATGCAGCAGTTTTGTAAAGCAAGCTGTCGGCTTTGCTAACAAAAAATTTTTTAAATGAATCAACATTAATCATTAAAAATAATTTAAGAATTGCCAAGAAAAAATTCGTCATCTTACCTAAAATTATTTATATAAACTTTTCAGCATATAAACATAGAAAGAAAAAAAGTTTTAGTTTTGTAAAATATTTAAATTTATTATAAAGCTTCTTTTATAATTAAAAGAAACCTGAAGCAATTTGGGTTAAGTTTGTAATAAACTTAAGATTATAACAAACTTAAGTTTTCTAGTTTATAAACTTCTTTTAAGTTTTATAAACTCAAGTTTGTAATAGCAAATAAACCTTTAAGTTTGAACTTAAATAAACTTTTTTAAGCTTGAAAATAAACTTTTTTTCAAGTTTGAACTTAAACTTTCTTAAGTCTGTAAAAATAAACCTTTTTTCAAGTCTGAACTTAAATAAACTTTTTTTTAAGCTAGAACTTAAAATAAACTTTTTTTTCAAGTTTGAACTTAAACTTTTTTAAGTTTGTAAAATTAAATAAACTTGATTTAAGTTTATAAACTTTTCTTTACTTAAATTTATTTTCTGAGCAAGTTTTTAAAATACTATAAAAGCGCAGTACTTTTCTCAGGTAATTTGTCAAAAGTTTTTCTCTTCACTTCAGTCACATGAAACTTTTTTTTCTTGCGCTTTTATTTTCTCGCTTAAACACTTTATAGCGCGCATGTTTATTTAAGCTTTTTTTTCTTTTGTAATCAAAAGCTTATGTTAGCTAAACTAAATTAGCTGGCTGTTTTTTAAAAGAAGAAAGATTTTCTTTCCTTTTTTCCACGCGATTTATGACAACAAATAAAAACAAATTGATTTTTAGCGGTCTTATTTATTTTTTTGTTTGGATTTTTGTGGATTTGCGCGATTTTTTTTTCTTCTTATTTATTGTTTTTCTTTAAAAATAATTTCCACTTCAACTCATTTTTCTTTTTATCCCTCTTTCACTCTTTACTTGTTTCACTCCCGATTTTTTTTTATTTTTATTTATTTTTTTATTTTTTTTCCACTGCACTGACCATAGCAACACAACTTACTTTTAAAAACTTCCTTTGTTTTTTTAGTTAGCTTCTCATATTAGCTTCTAATATTAGCTTCTCATGAAGCTAACTATTATCCCTTTCTTTTATTGTTTTTGAGTTGATTTTTGTTTTTGTGTTTATTTTATTTTCCCACTCTTTTTTAAAAAAAACCAAGGATATGTACACAATTAACAATTTTTATTTCCTTCTCGTTTTTTCTTTCAGATCAAAGACAAAAATCCCGAAAAACACACAAAGAGAGGAGGATATATTTACTTTTTGTGTGTGGTTAAAATATCTACTCCATATTTTTTATTTAAAAAAGAAAAATTAATTTAGCTTAAAAAAATAAAAGAAAAATTGTGAGAAAGAAAGAAAAGCTTTTTAGTTTTGTTTTTAAACAATTGAGCTCTTTAAATGAAAGAAAAATTTATTTTTATAATTAAGCTCTTAGTTAGTCTTTTTAACTAGCTGTATATAAAATTTATCTAAAAATTTAAAATTTATCTAAAAATTTACTTAATATTTTTATTCTTTCAATTAAAAAAAAAGAAAATTTGTTTGTTTTTAAAATTGCCTATAAAAGAAGGCAAAACATTTGTTTCTGACAGAGGTGAGTCGGAACAGTCCGAGGTGTCGGAAATCGAAAGATCCTGAAATCGGCACTGGCTCAAAAGTTGGAACTCGGAAATCGGAAATCAAAATTTTTTTTCGGAAATTAAAATTTTTTTCGGAAATTAAAATTTTTTTCGGAAATAGGAAGGAAAAAACGTCGGAAGTCGGAATTCCGACCCACCTCTGGTTTCTGTTAAATTACTGACAGATGTGTCAAAATGTAAAATATTTCACTTATTGGACATTTTGACCTTTAGGTGTTGTAAACAAATTTGTTTTATTTTACACTTTGAAATATAGCTTCTCTGTCCCATTTATTTTTCGCGTTGGCATAGAGAAAGAGAGAAAGTGTAAGCAATGTTAGAGAAAAAAAGATCCAAATAAATTTTATTTCCCCTCATTATTTTTCTCTTTTTACCCTTATTTTTTCATTACTGCCAGTCAAATCGATCTTTACATCGTTTTCAACATTTCAATAAATTATAGATTTTACACCGTCTGGCTAAGTTAAAAAACTTTTTAATTCTTCTCACCTTTTCTCTGATTTATGTATTTGTATTTATTTTTTTCCGGAAAGTGTCTGACGTTCCGGAAGAAAATGTGCATATTTTTTCTTTGTATTTTGGTAATTGTATTTTTCCGGAAACCTGTCTTTGTTAAAAATACATTTTCCGGAATCCTTTTTCTTACTTAAAAGATATTTTCTTACTTTTTCCGGAATTCTAATTAATTTTTACAAATTGTAATTATTCCGGAAAACTAAAAGAAAATTTTTTTTCCGGAAAGTGTCTGACTTACAGAAGGAAATGTATTATTCCGGAATTTTTCTCTGCAATGTATACAATGTATTTTCGTTCCGGAAACATTTTCTTACCCTTTCCGGAATTGTAATTTTATTTTTACAAATTGTAAAATAAATAAAACTTTCCGGAAAATTTAACTATCCTATTTAAGGGCGCTATTTTCTTTTAACTTTACATAACTCGTCATTTTAAAATTAATTTATTTATTTTTCTCTGCAATGTATTTATTTTTATTTGTCCTTGAGAGCTAATAAATATTTGTTAAAAACACCAAAAAAGTTTCTCTTTAAATATATTTTTATTTTTCTTTCTCACCCCCATCATTAATTTTGTAATTTAAGGAGATTTAAACTATCCATCTAAAATTTTTGTATTTTTAGCGGCGTTTTTGCTCCTTTTTAAAAAGAAGAAAAATTTTATTTTATTTTTCTGTTAGAAAACGTCACAATTTGACAACTTTTGTTCTAAGCAATATTTTTAATTTTTCTTTTTCAAAAAAAAATTTTTTTTTTGGTCAATATGGCATTCTCCCAACCTCAAAAATTAATTTTATTTATTTATTTTAATTTTTATCAAGTTTAATCACAAGGTGTGTGTTTAATAGAAATTTTTTTTTATTATTTTTTTGCCTTCTATTTAATTTATTTTTCTATTTATTTTTATTTTTCTATTACACACACACAGCGTTCGACAACTAAAACGAGATTGAAAAAAAAAATAATTTTTTTTTAAACAAATTTTGTGAATATTACACTCCCCAACAAACTTTTTTATAAATTAAAAAAAAGAGGGAAGAGATTTAAATGCAATCAGGCAGCAATAATAATACTGGCCATCATTCTAATAACAGCAGCAACTTTTACCCAACAACAAATCAACAACAATATATATTCCAACAACAACAACTTTTACCCTATTCTAATAATGCCTCTAATTCTGCTCATTCTGTGAGTTTTTTTTTATTAAAAAAAATTTTTTTAATCAGCAGTCTTGGGGGGGGGGGGAAATAAATTTTGGGGAGGGAGGGAACTTAAGAGAAAAATAATTTTTTTTTGTTTTATTAATTTTTTGGAGGGGTGATTAGGAGGGGGAGGGAAGGTAAGTCGAGAAACTAAAATCGAGACAAAAATAAGGGTAAAAAAATTTGGGGGAGGGAGGGGAACTTGAGAGAAATAATAAATTTTTTTGGTTTTTGGTTTTATTAATTTTTTGGAGGGGTGACTAGGAGAAGGGAGTTAAGTGATTAGAAGGGGGAGGGAGGTCGAGAAACTAAAATTGAGACAAAAATAAGGGTAAAGGGGGGGAAAAATTTTTGGATATAGTGTAGTGTACCGGTGGTAAAAGTTCGGGACGAGACATATGTCATTCGATTCGTCTCGGCGAGCTGAGTCGAACGGTACCACACTCACCTTTAGGAAATGATTCTGGGCCGAGTTATAGGTCCCGAAAAATTCAAAAACCATAGAGGGGAGTAAGCTCGATTTTGGGGTGAAAAATTCGAATATGCAAATAATAGCTCATTCGAAAGAGCTACTCGAGCTGAGTCGAATGACACCAAAATCAGCTTGATTGAACAAGTTGGAGTCGAGATATAGGGCTCGAAATGGTCAAAAACCACAGGGCGGATTTTAGTGTCAAAAATTCGAAAAAGCATGTAATAGCTCATTCGAAAGAGCTCGACGAGCTGAGTCGAATGATACCAAAATCACCGTGATTGAACAAGATTAGACAAAGTTACGACACAAAAAACAAGCAACATAAACCTATGTGGCGTCGGCGAGGCGCTTGTGCAAAACCCCGCGCTTCGCGCGGGGTTTTGCGGCACGCGCCTCGCGGGGAGTCTACGGGCGATGGGTCTGGGCTCGTAACATAAACCTATTCCTATCTCCCTTGCTCTGGACGTATTTGGGGCCTCCGTAGCAGCAAAAATCTCCACGGGCGCCATAGGTAAGGAGCTAAAACAAACGAGCATAACTTTGTCAAATCAAGTCAGATTTCGTTGATTTTTGTGTCTTTCGACTCATCTCGACGAGCTCTTTCGAATGAGGTATAATTTGCATATTCGAATTTTTCACCCCAAAATCGAGCTTACTCCCCCTTTGGTTTTTCAATTTTTCGGGACCTATAACTCGGTCCAGAATCATTTCCTAAAATAGGGAGTGGTACCATTCGACTCAGCTCGTCGAGACGAATCGAATGACATATGTCACGTCCCGAACTTTTACCACCGGTACACTACACTACAGCCAAATTTTTATTTCTCTATTTAATTTTATTTTTATTATTTTTTTGGGGGGTAATTCTCTTATCTTTTTAATTTTACAAAAATTTTATTTTTACAAAATTATCTTTGATAGTTATTTATTTTTGTTTATACCAAAAATTAATTTTAGATGTTGGAATTTGTTCGAGAAAAAATAAATTTTTCATAAAAATATTTATTTTGTAGATAAAATTATGGTTGTCCTCCTAACGCTAGGGTAGGGGGTGTGTTGTGGAGGGTACAGCCCGAAATGTCGCGCGGCCATAATGTCGCCAAGCCATAACTTGCTAAAAAATTTCTGGCCCTTATCAATTTTGGTACCAATCTCTTTAGCTCGATGAGAGGAATCGTCTAATACTAAATTTGGAAAGATTCGGAAATCTTAAAGCAAGTTATGGCTCGACGACATTATGGCCGCGCGACATTTCGGGCGTGTCCCTGTTGGAGGGTATGAGAAACAAAATTATTTTATTGAGTTTTAAGAATGTTTTGGGATCGGGATTTGAGTCGAGTAGTGAAAAAACAAAAAAATAAACTAAAAATTAAATTTATTTTTTTTAAGTCCCCTTTGAGACGTTCAGTAGCTCAACAAGCTGTTTCACCATTAGCTTCTCCTATGGAGTCTAGACGTGTTTTTATGGCAACGCATCATCAAAATAATTCGAGTGGAGGAGGTGGAGGTGGATCACCTCCACCAACACAATTAAGTGGAGGACAAATTATGGGAACTGCTACACATCCTGCAGCAGCTGTTGGTCTGTCTGCTGTTCAGTTAGGTTTGGTTTTTTTATTTTTAAATTTTTTTTTGGTATTGTGGTTTATGATCCTTCCCGTTTTTCAAATTTTATTTTTTAGTGTTTTGGTGTATATCCCCTCCCCGTTTTTCAAAAAATATTTCTGTTTACTAGCTTTGGGTTTTTAGAAGATTTTTGGAGTTTTTGACACTTACAAGGGAACCTCGTTTAGTGAGAATTTGATTTATTTTTAATTTATTCTTTTTTGTACCATTCGACAACGGGCACCCGATTTCCTATTGCCAGCCACCACACTTTTACTTTCTTTATGGTTTCCCAAGTTTTTTTTCATCTTATTTTGACATTGAGACCGTCCACTGGTAAATGTCCGGTTGGTGTCCTACATGTCCGCAAAGAGAATGCGCATTTTTCCTTTCTTTTCTTGCATTTTTTCTGCAAAGAGCGGCGTCCATTTTCTCTTTATGTATCGTATGCCTTTTGGCACGTGGAAAGAAAGAGGAAAAACAAATAATTAATTAATTAATTACTAATAAAGTACAAATATGTAAATATTTTATTTTATAAATGATCGATAAAAACATGTTTGGGCAACATAATCATGTCTGTCATGTTTTTGTTCTATGGAAATAAATATGTATATACTAGAACTCCTTAGTAAAACATAAACTATAAAGTTATTATAAAGGCATTAAACATTTTTATTAAAATTTGAATATGTCCCTTTCTTGTCCCACTAATAATTCCTCAAGAGAAAATTTCTGGATTCCATTTTTTGACGATAAAGAACTCGATATTGAATTAAAGAAAAAATCCCAAATGTTAATTATTGAATATCTACAAAGCTTTCGTCTTTTGAAGACTGAAAGGATCTGCAGCAAATGTGGTAATGATATGAGTATAAAGTGGAAAAATGGATACTTCTGGCGGTAATAATTAAATTCATATGTAATAAAATTTTTATATTTATTAAGTTGTCCCAAGAGAAATTGCCAAGCAATAATTTCTGTACGTTCTGATAGTGAATTTTTTTCATTTCAGAATAATAAAAACAGAATTTCGCTTTTCAAGATTCTTAAGCTTCTAGAGTATTATCTCATGCAAACGCCTATTCCCTTTTCAGTACAGAAGCTTAATCTTGATCGAAAAGCAGTCTATGATTGGCGTTCTTTATTTAGAGATCCGCCTTATATCTTGTTTGACCGTGCAGAACCTATGGGAGGATTAGGAGAGTTATGTCAAGTTGATGAAATATTACTAAGAGGAAAGAGAAAGAATAACAAAGGTCGTTATACAATTGGTGATCTGGAAGGAAAGCAACAAGAAAGCGATGATGAAGATGATGATTATGAAGAGCATAGAAATATGAGAAACTATGGGGATAAAGTAGATGGTCCTTGGATTTTTGGCATTTCCTGGTATAGGAATGATGAATGGAAATTAAATAATCGACGAGGGTTATTAGATAGAATTTCTTTAAAAATAATCTAAATATCTTAAGCTCAGAAACACGCTTCTTTTTTGTCCGCAAGAGAGATAAAGCTACTCTTCATCCTATCATTGAACGACATATTGAAAAAGGAACTAAAGTTTATAGTGATGAATGGAGAGCCTATTGCGGTTAGTTACATAGATTGAATTACAAATAGAAAGAATTCACTTTAGGTTTAGATCAGTTAGGATATGAACACCAAACAGTAAATCATCAACAATTCTTTATGAATCCAGTCAACGGCGCAAATACACAGCAGATTGAAGCATTCTGGAACAGATTAAGATTTCGAATGGTTCGTCAAATGAGGCATTTTACAGAAGCCGACTTGCCTAAATACCTCACATTTTATTGGTTCTTATCCTTACATTATAATCCCATTAAAGGTTCTTATCCCCCAGATATATTAGAAATCTATTTGAGAATGTTGTCCAAAATTTTTCATCTCTGATCATTTATAAAATAAATATTTATTTGTACTTTATTAGTAATAAATTATTTTTCCTCTTTTCTTTCCACGTGCCAAAAGGCATACGATAAAGGAAAAATGGGCGCCGCTCTTTGCAGAAAAAAATGCAAGAAAAGAAAGGAAAAATGCGCATTCTCTTTGCGGACATGTAGGACACCAACCGGACATTTACCCCGTCCACTTTATCTTATACTCTTTCTCCCAATTTTTAAATTAATTTTTAAAGGTTACGCAATCCCCGCCTGTCGTTTGCTAATTGATCCCCACACCGGACAACAATTCTTTGTCCCAACCGTCACAGCTCCACAACCATTAGCTACAGCAGCTGCCCCAGCATTTTTTCAACCAATATATACACAACAAACTGCTTATTTTCAACAACCCCCACTAGCTAATTTTTCTTCAAATAATTCTTCAAATAGTCGTCAACGTCAACATAATCAAGTATTAGTGTCTCCTTCATCTTCCCCTCCTAATCAGCATCATCAACGCCATTTACCAGCAACGGCGGTTTCGCAACCACAAGGTTTGAGATGATTTTCTTTTTTTCCTTTTTGGCTCTCCTTTGTTTTAGGAGTCCAGTGAGGTTTATATGACTCATAAAAAACTTTTTTCGGACTTATAAACTTTTTTTGGACTCGTAAAAGGATTAAGGGCTAATAAACTTTCATGGACTTATATACCTTCACTGGTCTAATAAAAAATTTTGCGGACTTATAGGACTTGAGTTGGACTCGAAAAAGATCAAGGGCTAATGAAGGGCTGATGAACTTTGCTTCATTGGAGCCATAAACCTTTCAATAGACTTATAGGACTTCAGTTGGGTTCATAAATTAAACTTCCAACTTCCCAAATTATTTTTTAGCTCTCCACTTAAAAATTGAAAGAAAACGTTATTTTACACAAAAAATTTAAAACGTCATTTACAATTTGGAATGATTAGAGGGGAGAAGATAAATTAACTTTAAAAATTAACCTGTCTTTTTACAATTTTTTTTTTGTAATAAAAAATTTAAAAGACTCAATTTTTAATTTTTTTTGCAAAAGTTTTAAAAGCTCAAAGAATTTTTGCAAAAAAAAATTTTACTGAAAAAAGTCCGCAAAAAAATAATTTTTTTAAGGTCCTTTCCTCTACAATATTGGACATCCCCAACAACAGTTAACTTCCTCTAGTGGTTTTTATAGTAGCACTCAACAGCAGCAACAACAATTACAACGTTCCTCTTCCTCATCTAATCATCATCATTCTCATCATTATGTGTCCAGTGGTGGTGGCCCGCATCGGAGTCAAAGTTTGGATAAATTTTTTGAGGATTTTTTAGAAATTTTTGAGAATTTTATTTAAAGGCCCACTCAGTACTTCTCCTCGAGATGACAGATTGGAAGACTCCTCTACCGCCGGACTTCCATATAAAGTTGAAATGCCACCATCAACTGTTGGAAGTGTAATACATCACTCTCGACTGGAAAAGAAACTCCTCCCACTTTGAGAAAGATATAAAGCTTTATATTCTCTTTTTAGTGGTTCCTTTTTTTTCCCCCTATTGTTCTTTTTGGCTTTTGCTGGCGGAACCACGCTCGCCAATATTATATTTAATTTTCGGAAATAAAATTTAATTGGAAATGTTTTTTTATTTGTTTATTCTTAAAGTCCCCGGTGCTAACCCTTACAAATGGAGGTCCTAGGCTAACCACACAGCCAAAAATGAAATTATTAAATTGAAAAATTTAACAAAAAAAATAAAAAATTACTGCACGAACAATGGAAAAATTTAAAATTAAAATAAAATTCAACAAATATTTAAAAATTATTAAAAAAAATATTCAAAATTCTTTAAAAATTAAAAATTCTTTAAAAATATTAATTATTGGCCCATTCGAGTGAAACTTCTTCCATCGGGGCCCGGGTACCAACGGTTCGAAGTCGTCGAGCAGCAGTAAATGGAATTGTCGTCAAGGGCACATGACGACGTAAATATCGGTTAAAACGCACAACAAAATACACAATAACACCAAGAACAATTGAATGGACAACACCGACGGAAAAAAGCACAGACACTGTAATCCAGTCAAAAGGACACGAAAGTGAAGAAGGATGTTCAAGCGGGGTCTCAGAGCAATAGGTTGGTTCGATAAAGCTTAAAAGAGAGTTTAGGTAAAAAGGAGTAGATTTGAGTGACGAATCGGAGTATAGGTGATATGACGGAATTTTACCCAGGTGGAAAATTTTTCTTGGTTTTATACGGACTGTCAGTAATATAGGTGTTTTGGAAGGAAAACCGTCGAAAATCGAAATTTTTTCTAAAAGAGGTTACCAAAAATCCGAAAATAAAATTTCCAATAAATTCCAAAAAAATTTTTTAATGAATCACAGACAAAAAGGGGGTTTTCTCACCGAAGTGAAAGCCGATTCGAATGTTCTAGTATTTTTTCAAACCTACCCAATTGGGTGATAACAAAACCAAAGGCAACCAGGACAATGATCACTAGTATCAGCCAACTCCCAACCAAGAAAAACACCGGGGGGTTCGTCAAAGGAGGTAGAAGCGGAAATAAAGAGTAAAGTAAAACAAAGGAATAAATGCATTGTTGAAGAAAATAGATTTACCGGTCAGACCTCGCTATAAGATACACCCGGGAAAAGACCGCACCTTATAATGAGGCGTATTTTAAATAAGGGAAATTAACTAGAATGTGACCATACCCCGGAGAATAATTAAATCTGAGGAAAGGTAACTTAAAAAGAGGGTATATCTTATAGCGAGACCCAATGATAAATTTAGGGAAATTTTTTTTTAATATTTTTATTTGGGGAAATGGGATTTAATAGTAAATAATACATATAATGATAAGGACGAAATATAATAAAAAGAAAGGCAGGTGCTAATTAACATAAAGTTAATTTTTGGAAAGTTTTGGCCCATCTTAATAATTTTCTCCCTTTCCTTTCCAAAAAATACAATAGAATGAGAAAATAAAAATAAATAAGCGGCAACAAAAATAGAAGAGAAACAAAAACAAGTAAAAAAGTGGAAATTTTAAGAAAATAAACTAGGGGACAAAAAGCAATATTATAAGCATAATGTAGGGAGTTGATTAAAAAAAATTATTATTTTAAAATAAAATGACAAAACGTCCCATCTCAAAATGTCCAACGGAGTAAAAATAATCAATTTGTCGAACTATAAATTAAAAAATGGAGTAATAGTAATAAAAATTAGATTTGAATATTTTGACCTGAAATAAAAATAAAATTATACATTAATGAAATTGCCAAAAATAATAAGCTAGTGCAAAAAACCCATCTAGTGTAAAACAAAAATTTCTACAGTAACTCCAAAAAAAATAGTAAAAATAATAAATCAAATACGGACGCTAAAATAAAGTATCCGTAAATAAAAGTACATCTGATATCACATGATTTATTTGTCTGAAGGAGTTAAAAAATATAAAAAATGAAAAAAATGGCAAAAACAAAGCCATTCATTTAAAAAATATATATGGAGGAAGAGCCAAGAAGCGCCTCCGGCGCCAAAAAAACAAAAACAAAACAATATATCAAATATTAGAAAAAAAATATTTTTGCCCTTTTTGGTTGAAAAAATAAAAAGAATTTTAGGAAATAACTCCAAAGTGGAAAGGAGGGCCCCCTGAACACTTGACAAATAAATCCCTTGTGATACTTTGAAAATATTTTTTTAAGCTTTTAGAAAATAGGAAAAAGCCGACATAAGAATTTTTAACATAAACAAAAAATTATTTTTTTACTAAATTTTTTCCCTCCTCTTTACTTTATCTTTGAATATAGCCGAGTTTAAATTAAAATTTATAATTTTAACATTTAATTAGAGACCGGAATTTGCTACTGAACGGTATTTCGTATTGAAATACCGGAAAATATCATTTTAGTACGGTACCGTTGGGTCTCTACATTTAATTATTAAGGTCAAATTTCTTCTAATTACCGAAAAATTAATTTTATTATATAATGAGATTTTGTTTGAATTTTAGGAAACATTGAACAGTTACTCAGTAAATATAAAATTTTATATTTTGGGAATTTACGTACAGATTAAGCCATTTTTAAAAAAAAAATATATTTTAGGCCGCATGTTTATATTTTGTCATTTTTCATTCTTACGATATCTATTATTATTTAATTAAATTTATTAGTTAATATAAAAATTGAGATATTTACAAACGAATTATTCAAATTTTTTACATTTTA
The DNA here is from genome assembly GCA_963681835.1 of Meloidogyne enterolobii. Lineage (NCBI taxonomy): Eukaryota > Metazoa > Nematoda > Chromadorea > Rhabditida > Meloidogynidae > Meloidogyne > Meloidogyne enterolobii. Next base: position 3,834,196 of record CAVMJV010000004.1, on the reverse strand, counting down.
GCTCCACTCTTAGGATATGAATTAAGTGAGGACTGGGTTGTAAAACATATTTTTGCATATTTTGGCATTTCCTATTTTAAGGAATCTTACGTAGTTTTACTAAAATTGTCGCAGATTGCGAAGATGTTAACAAGTTTGCTATCTAAAACATATCTCTGAACAAAATATGTAATTTAGAGAATTTATTTGAGAAATTGTTAAATAACTCTACTTCAAAAATTAATTTAAACTATTACGCAAAAATATTAAGTAAAATAAATTAATTAAATAGTAATTACGAGTGTAAGCTTTTTTTTATATATAAATTTTTAATCAAATCTAGTCAATTTTATTTTATTTAGGGTATATTTTAAGAAATTTTGCATATTTTCACTAAAATTGGCGTTAATATTCGAACATTCTATTAGAAATCTATTATTTTGTTTTCGTTAGAAATAACATAAAATTTTGTTTTTGTTAAATTTATTATCTAAAAATTATTTTTAGCAGAAATATTTAATTTTTTAATCTAATCTGAGAAATTTTTGTTTAAAATCTCATTGCCAAAAATTTATTTAGATCATTTTCGGTAATAAATTAAGTACAATAGAATATTAAAAAAGTAATTCTGAGTTTATCGCTTTAGATAAATTTTTTTTTGATAATATTTAGTTTTATTTGTAGAATGTCTCGCTTTTTAAAATCTGTTTCGGCACATCTCTAAATTTAGTGAATATTTTAAGAAATTTTGCGTATTTTTAGGCATATTCGGGAATATTTAAGACACTTAAATCTAGTTAATAGTAATATAAATTAAAATTTTAGAGACTAATTAAGGTATAATTTTAAAAATATTTTTAAATTAACGTCCAATTTGATAGCCAATTCAAAAAATCTAAACAACCAACAATCCGGTCAAACGCCTGCTGAAATTAAGAATTTGTACGGAACCCCTCCGTCAACACTTGGTCAGGTAGGGGAAGATTCAGAAAGAACCAAAAGATATAAAAATAGATTGAAAAAAATTTGGGAAAGAAAAATGGAAGATTTAGCGGGGCAGTTGCAAGATTTGAATATTAAATTGGGGAATATAGGAAACAAACCGAGTTTTAAAATTGCTCCATTCCTAGGTCGTCGAGACCCGCGGACTTTTTCAGGGTTTATAGTTGAATTTAATAAAATTGGAACAGCTTACGGTTGGTCGAACGCGGAAATGTGTAAAATGTTACCTATGTATTTAGAAAAAGAAGCCCAAATCTATTATGATAATTTAACAGCTGAGCAGAAAGGAAATTGGGAAACTCTTAAAGATCAATTGGCCCAAAAATTCGCAATAGGTAGCAGTGTACCCCATTTTCGTAGAATGGCCCAAATAAGAAGACAGCGAGTAAATGAGAGTATTCCCGAGTTTGCAGAAATAATTACACAGTTAGTCGATAAAGGGTATACTGACGCTACAGGATTTAGTGCAAATATTCGTAAGGATTTAGCCATTGATTTATTTAGGGGAGGATTAAAACTTGAACTTAGAGAGCAATTAAGGAGAATGCCTAGACCAGGATCAATGCCTGAGGCGATACAGCAGGCAGTTGAGGAAGAAGAGGCACAAATAGAGATTTCGCGAGAAAAATTAACAACTGCGCAAGTAGAGAGCATAAATCAAATAGGTAAGGTTCAAAATAGTACTCAAGAACCTAGACAACAGGAAATTAAAAATAATGGGTTCCAAAGATTTTTACCGAACTTTCAAAGGAGAACACCATTTTTCAGAAACAGATTCCAGAATAATGGAGTAACAAAATCCGCAATGGAATAATTATAGACGACCTTTTAATAACGGGTGGGGCTCCTACCCGACAAATAGAGGTCAATTTAATGCCAACTTTATACCATATAGAGGAAATTGGAGAAACCAAAATATGAACAGATATAGACCCTACCAAAACGTTCAAAATGGAAATACAAACATTAATAGATTTACACCCGCAAGGACCAATAAACCTCGAGGGCGAGGAGGATATAAAATAAATGTTGTAGAAAATATACGAAAATCCCCATCGCCTATATTTCCGTTATTGACGCTGATAAGCTTGATTTTAATTCAAAATACGGTCAGTTACCAGGTTTGTCTAAAAGAGGACAATGCAATTTTGTTAGCTCCTCCGAAGATAATAAATTGTTCAATTCCCAATAATAAATTATATGAGGAATATAGTGTGGAAATTTTCGTCCCAAGGAAGAGACCATATATTTTTACAGGCTTTAAATGCGAGAAATTAATTTTTGGGAAAAGTACTTATACATTTTTACGAATTTATAACTCAGAAATCGATATAGCTGATATTTTAGAGAAAGTTTCGAGTGAGGACTGCTGGAGATTAATAAAGGAGGGCAAGTTGGGGAATAAAATTTTAGAAAGAGTGGATGAAAATACGCTTAAATCAACCACGAATCTTAAAGTAGAATGGGGTATTTTTGGCAACACATATTTTTTTGAATTTGACTATATAATTTCTATTGGGAATATTTATGTGAATTTTGAAAATAAAATTGTAAAAACAGATTTAGGAATATATTATAATTGTTCAGTAGATATAGGTGAATGCGAGAATGAAAATAGCACAATAGTATGGGAGGATCCAAATAAAATACACTGTCCCTATGAATCAGCGGGCTTTTTCAAAGGGATAGTAACTAATGATTTTGTAGTTATTGAAAACTTACAGGCAGCTTTTGTATTTTCGGAACATGCCACAGGGAATATAACAGACGAAACACAAGCTTGCTTTAAAAACAATACTTTTTATATGGAAAATGATGTTTTCATTTCTATACCATTATTAAGAGATTTTATTGAAACAGAAAAGGGATTAAGAATACCCCTGTACCCGGAGGCAGGAATAGGAAATTGGGATGATATGGAAGCTAAAAGGAGAAAAAGGGAATTAAAAAGAGCCAGAAAAATGACGACTACTACGAAAATTCCGACGCCAACAAGTACACAGACGCCAACAAGTACAACTCGAATAACTAGAAAACCACAAATTGAAATAATAACCCCTCCTCTATTAACCACTCAAAGATCAATACAGTCGTCACGAAACCCTCTAACAAGTACTCAAAGATATTATAATCCAGTAACGAGACCTAAATTTGAATATACAACTAGAAGAACGAGCGAATACCCGACCCAAGGACCAGAAAAATTAAAAATTCCAAGATTATTCTCCACCACTAAGCAAACTTTTATAGAATATACCACACGAAACACGGAACTTATTAGAAAAACAACTACAATAAAACAAAGAAATATACCAAATACCACCCCCGCAAATAAAATAGTAGTTAAACCCCAACCAGTTGAGTCCACAACTATTCGCGTTTTTACGAGACCGGTCACAAAGCAAATGAGACCTCTAATAATTTCGACTACTGAAAAAAGTCCTGTCACATATGTAAATAGAATAACAGGGTATAAATTACCGACCACACAAAAAACAACGTTAAGGACGACATATTTAAAAAATTCACGCCCAGAAACACAAAAAACATTAGCAAATAATATAAAAGTTCAGACAACTACAAACCCCTATAGTTATAAGTCCACAGAAATTCAGCCAACTTTAAGTCCCCAAGAAATTACAAATAAAATAGAAATTTATACGTCCCCAAGTTCTTATATCGATAAGAATATAACACTTAAAAAAGCCAGAATAATACCTGTAAAAGAAAAAATTAAAATTAGTCGATTAAATTTAAGTAAAGCAGAGAAAAATGAGCAAAATTACAGGAAAATAGCGCTAAATATTGCTAAATTCTATGGGCTGAAACCTAAATTCCTTAAACGAGAAACACCATGGAAAATGGGAGAGGACCATAAAGATAAACAAGCTCACAAAGATACACAAATAAATAATAATTTAAACACAAAATTACAATATTTAGAAGCCCACGCGACCGAAATAGTTAAGGAAAATTTTAATAAACTATGGTTGGAAATTTGTAATTTACATAACAAGCAAATTGAGACCGCTAAGACAATGATGGGAATTGATACGACATTAGGAGCAAGACTGTGGCTAAGAAGGCAGGACATAATGGCCAATTTTCTAGGTGAGATTATCCAAGTTTCTAGGTGTATTCAATTGAGTCCAAGAAAAATTTTTTGGAGTCATCAAATTAATGGTACCTGTTATAAGAAAGTCCCAGTTGAAGTTATTCAAGGCAATTTAACGAGAATTCTATTTATGGTTAGTGGGTCCTATGCTCAAGATTTAGTTTCCGAAAGTGAAAAAATTGAATGCGAAAAAAGACCAAAGTCAGTATTCAAAGACGAAAAAGGTCAATGGCGAAACATTGACGGACTGACACCTGTTGATATGGTACCAAATTTTTTACCATATAAACCCGAGGAGGCTCGGAAAATTTTCCGAGCAGAAACGATATTTCAATCCGATTTAAATAGTTTGATGGCATCTATTTCAATACTACACAATTACGCTAATAGGATAAATAAACAGGAAAAAATTTTAAGTCTGAAAAATATAACATATGCCAATAATTCGAACATTCTTCTCCAGATCGGTGAAAAAACGGGAGAAATTGTAAATGCCGGAATAGAAACTGCAAAAAATATTTCATTAAATCCGCTAAATCTTTTATCCTTTTTCGGGGAGTGGAAAAACTATTTACAGATTGTTACGATTGTGGCACCTATAATTGCAATAATTGGATTAATAATATACTTCTACCCATGGATACAGCCAATATTATCATTCAGACCCAAGTGGAAACGGGAACAAAAAATTAGAAAAGAAAGTTATCAAATAAATAATATAAACAGCGTTACACCCAGTGCACCACCAATTGAGATAGAAATGGAGGCCTTCATACATACTAGTGTTCCAAGAATCTATCAAGTATCCAATGTAGAATTACAACCGAGTTCAGAGCCTAACCATGCGTTAATTCAAATAATAGTAAATAATTTTAAGCATAAAGCCCTAATCGATTCAGGCGCATCCATTAGCTACTGCAAATTGTCAGTCGCCGAAAAAATTGGGAAAATTAATTTTGATTTAATGCCAAATACAAAAGCAAAAGTAGCTAATGGAGGTGAATTTTTTATGATTGGCAAAATTAATGTTAATATAGAAATTGATCATATTAAAATTTCCACCCAAATTTATGTAGCTAAGGATGAATTTTGTCCTTGCGAAATATTGTTAGGATCCGATTTTATGAAACAATTACAGGTCAATACAGGGTATCAATTAAATTTCGATTGGATGAATAAAAAAGTAAAATTTTTAAACTTTGAAGAAAATGAACTTAGAACATTGCCAATGGTGGCAGCACTTGAAATTATGCCTACAAAAAATACTGTTAAAAATAAAGAAAAAATTATCTTAGAACCCCACTCAGATACCCTTGTGCCGTGTTTTATTGATGAATTAATAGAAGAAGATATTTTAGTAGGTAAAGGGAATTTTATGGATGAGGATACAATATTAATAGGTAAAACAGTATGCAAACCAGATAACGTTTATGCGAGAATTTTTAATGGGGGTAATTCATTAATTACTGTACACCAGGGACAAACAATAGGCACTTATTACCCAATAAAAGACAAAATTCAGCCGGGAATATACTCCACAGAATTAATAGAAAATAAAAATATAAATAAAGAAAACATAGATAAAGATAGAAAATGGCAATATTTAAAAGACAAAATAAATTTAGAAAAATCATGTTTGTCGAGAAAAGCACAAACAGATTTAAAAAATATAATTTATAAAAATCTTGACGCTTTCGTAGGCGAAGATGGCAAAATTGGATTTTTTAATGGACCGATTGAACATAAAATTGATCTTGTGGACGAAAATCAATATGTCCAATTAAGGCCATACAGAGTTCCCCCAGGGTTACAAGAGGAAGTGCACAAACAAATTCATGATATGCTAAAACAAAACATAATAAGACCGTCCGAATCCATTTTTGCCTCTCCAATAGTGTTAGTAAAGAAAAAAGATGGGAAATATCGCTTTGCAATTGACTATAGAAAACTTAATCAGAATACCAAAAAACAAGTTTATTTCTTACCGATGATTTCAGATATATTAGATAAAATAGGAGGCAAAGCTATTTTTACCACTTTTGACTTTCAAGCAGGGTTCCACCAAATAGGAATTGAACCGAAACATATTGAGAAAACAGCTTTTGCAACTTTTTGTGGAGTTTATGAATTTTTAAGAATGCCCTTTGGTCTTTGTGGAGCACCATGCACATTCATGAAGGTTATGGAACATCTACGAAAAGACCTCTCGGCATCATTTTTAGTTTATTTGGACGATGTAATATTAGGATCAATAGATGAACAGGAACATTTAAGAGACATTGAAAATTTTTTAAAAATATTAATAAAATATAATCTAAAATTGAAATTAGAAAAATGCTCCTTTGGGAGGTCAGAAATAAAATACCTAGGATTTTTGATAAGCGAAGAAGGAATTCGACCAGACCCAAAAAATATAGAAGCGGTACAAAAATTTAAACCTCCAAAAACACTTACCGAGTTAAGAAGCTTCATAGGCGCAGTCTCGTATTTTCGAAGATTTATTAAAAATTTTGCACAAATTATGGCCCCACTACATGAATTGACTAAATTAGGTGAAACAGTTGAGAAAAGTTGGACCGAGATACATCAAAAAGCTTTTGAAATAATTAAAGACAAATTGTTGACAGCTCCAGTTTTGGCTTCGCCCAATTTTACAAAACCATTTATAATTGAAACGGATGCGTCAAAAACAGCGATAGCAGGCTGTTTACTTCAAAAACACGATGATGGAGAACATCCCATCTCATTTGTTTCGAGAAAAACTACCCCCAACGAACAAAAACATATTGCTGCAGAGCTAGAGGCATTAGCAATAGTTTATTGCCTAGAGCAATTTAGACCTTATATTGAGGGAACTGGAACGACAATAGTACGGACCGACAATTCTGTAGCGTGCTCGCTTATGAAAAGTAGGAAATTAGTAGGGAGAATGGCGAAATATCAATTGGCGGTACAAGCTTATAATATTAAAATTGAACATAGAAGCGGAAAATCAAACAAATTCTGCGACCATTTATCCAGATACCCTAACATCGAAACAAATGAAGAGGAAATTTTTGCAATTGAAAGAGAAATACCAGATTGGCGAAATTTTTTAGAAACATTTAAAGAAAAAACCCAGGATCAACAAAAAGACTTTGAATTAACAAAAGAAATACTAACTCAACCTGAAAAGTGGGAGAAAGTGTCAATGGATGAAATAAGAGAAGAGCAAGGGAAAGATAGAAATTATATGAAAATAGTAAAAGTATTAAAAGAAAAGGATAATATAAATATTGAAGAAGAAAATTCAGAAGAAAATCGAGAGGCTCTTGAAAATTTTTCTGTGATTGACGGAATTTTATATCGGTGGATGGAAAGCGAAGAAGATTCATACCCAGTTATTGCTATACCACAAACACTACGCGAAAGAATAATGCGAGAATGCCATGAAAATGAACTTTTAGGCGCGCACTTAGGAATTGCCAAGACATTAGAAAAAATTAAAAAACGTTTCTTTTGGAAAAGATTGTCATCGGATGTCCATAATTATGTGAGTGCGTGTATTAAATGCCAGGAGAGAAAAATAATGCCAAGTAATATACGTAAAGAACCGATATTCCCAATTACAGTACCAAAATCCCCATTTGAACGTATTCACATAGACATTATGGGACCGTTACCTTTAACAATAGAGGGATATAAATATATTTTTACGGTCGTCGATGCTTTTTCTAAATGGCTAGTAGCAGTGCCAATGGAAAATCAAACAGCTATAACAGTGGCACAGGCATTTTCTAACAATTTTATAACAAAATTTGGTTGTCCAAGGTCAGTCGTGTCGGACAATGGGAGACAATTCATAAGTAATATCTTTCAAGACTTAGCCAAATTATATGGATTCAAGCATAGAAAGACAACTACTTATCTCCCTCAGTCCAACGGAATGGCAGAGAGGTTAAATAGAGTGATAGCCGACATGTTGTTCAATTATGTAAATATAAAAGGGGATAATTGGGGTCATTTTTTACAAAGTGTAGTATTTGCGTATAACACAAGTGTTCAGGCAAGCACAAAACAATCCCCGTATTTTATTTTGTTTTTTAGGGACCCAATAATGCCCATAGATTTAAGACTTAGTAATTGGGAAGGAAATACGCGAGAAGAAGATATGTCAGATTACCTAGAGGAAAATGTAAAAGGATTAAAACAAATTTGGGATTCGGTAAAGATATCTATTGAAAAAGCACAGAAAACACAAAAAGATAACGCAGATAAGGATAGGAAAGAACATAATTTTAAAATTCATGATCTGATATTAGTAAAAATTGAACATTTACCTGGTGAACAAGCGCATAAATTTAGACCTAAATGGAATGGCCCATATAGAATTATAGAAATTAATACCCCAGTTTTAACAATTAGAGAAATAAATACAGATAAAATAACAAAAATACACATGGATAAAGCGAAAAAACTTATACAAAACTATTTAACACCACTTAGAAATATATAAAATAGAAATAAAGGGAAAATAGATAAAATAAAAACATATCAAAATAATCAATTTAAAATTAAAGGAAAAATAAATTAAAATTTTTTAACAAATAATTTTTAGTAGAACACAACAACCTACGTAAGTAACAATTAGAGAAATAAATAGTTAAAATAAATAGAAAAAGAAAATTTGGGGAAGAAAAATTAATTGAAAATATAGAAATTGTCCGACCAATATTAGTTGACTATTATTTTACAAAATGTATAATTTCAAACACTTTCGAATGTAATTACATAACACCCCTCCACGTGGAAAATGCAAATTTAGTTTATGAAATTTTTGAACCAACTAATATGTGGGAGGGGAACCAAACTTTAGAAATAGTGGGCAGGGCAGAGGCCGATATTTTTGATGGGGAGAATCAGGCTAAAATAACATTTAGAATTGTAAGTGGAAAAATAAAAACGGGACAATGCTTTTCCGAAATTATTTTAGGAAGAGAAGCTATTTTAATGTGGGAAAATAAAGGGTTCCGACCACTAGAAGAAGCATTTAAATGTACCAAATGCGGCCAGCCCCAAATCGGCCCTCAATAAAATTAAAAGAAAAAAAAACAAATTAAATAAAAATAATTTAAAAATGTCTTTTAGTAATAATTATAAAGGAAAATTCTATTTTTTTTTATTTTTTTTGACAGGTAATGGAAGGACACCCGTTCCCAAAAGTTGAGTATAAAGGTAAACAGGTAATCCCTTTTTATGGTAGAAACCACCCCTTTAGTAATTTTTTCCCGTCACCCGTTAATGTTTGGGGAATTCAATTCACATGTAGTGAACAGGCATACGCATTTTCGAAAGCTTGGTTTTTTGGGGATGAAATGAGTAAAATGAAAATAATGTTAGAAATTCACCCCCATAATATTAAGAAATGTAGCAGAACTATTAAAAATTTTAAAAGAAAAGAATGGGATGAGGTGAGTGAAGGGATGCTTTTTGAAGCGGTAAATGCCAAATTTCACCAAAATAAAATTTTGGCACAATACCTCCTTGAAACAAATAATATGCAACTGATTGAAGTAAATCCCTTTGATACACGATGGGGAGTGGGTATAACAATTGACCAACTTAAAGTGGGAAAACCTTTACGTGGGGAAAATAAAATGGGACATATACTCGAGAAAGTCCGAGAAAATTTAAAGGGAAATAAAAATAAAATACCATACATAAATCATAAAATTCCAATCCCGAAATTACCTGTCAATAAAGTAATTAATACTACCCCAAAAATATTTTTTAGATAAATATGAAAATTAAAAATATCATTTAAAAAATAATAAAATAAAATAAAAAATTGAAAAAATAAAAAAAATACTACAAAAATTTTAGAATTAGGAAATAAAAATATAAAAACACAAAAAAACATTAAGATAAAATAAAATACAAAAATAATTAAAATAATTTTTTAATAAAATAAATATTTTTAACTCTTTATGTTCTTATTTGTATGTGGTTTGTTAAAAAAATAATAATAAACAAAAAAATTGAAAAAGAGAAAAACCAAAAATAATATTTTCGTCTAAAATTTTTATTTACACGCTTCTGTAACAGAGACAATTTTTTAAGTTTTTTATATATTTTATTCCGCTTTTTTTTTCCGACTTACGTTTTACAAAAAATTCAAATAATAAATTATCCATTTGTTATGTGTATGTGATTTTGAAGTTATATATTTGTAGTTCGTTTAAATTGTAATATTAAATTGTAATATTTAAAATTAGTTTAGACAAATTTAAATTTTTAGCGACGCAGGCGAAATTTTCATTTAAATAACTGTTTCAAAAAAAAATCTAGATTTGACGCTTTCAAAAAATGTTAATATAACAGCTTAGCGACGCATTTAGAAAGTCAAAATATTTGGATTATTTTTCGGACATCTTAGATAAATGGGGTAACAGTGACCAATTCTTGATTATATTCTGAATAACTTTTAATTAGAAACTAAAACGACGGCGTAGATCTAAGACCCACCACCAAAAACGGCGTAAATCTAAGACCCACCACCAAAAACGGCGTAGATCTAAGACCCACCACCAAAAACGGCGTAGATCTAAGACCCACCACCAAAGACGGCGTAGATCTAAGACCCACCACCAAAGACGGCGTAGATCTAAGACCCACCACCAGACGGCGTAGATCGAAGACCCACCACCTGTATATCCGAGCCATACCCAAGCACTGGTCACTGTTACACATACAATTAATTGAAAATAAAAGAAAATAAAAATACAAACAAAACTTTTCTTAAACCCTGATAATCAACCACATTTGGCACATAATTAAGGTCATATCAAAGTAAATAGTGAAATAGTATTTAAAAAAAAATAATTTAAATTTTCAAATGATATAACCTTAAATATGCCCATTTATTGCCTCTTATTTATATGTATAAGAAAAGTATTGTTTGGTAGTGTGTATTTAATTCAGAAAATGGGAAAAAATAAATAATAAACAATAATTAGATAAAATACACACAACAAAAAATTTTTTTTTGAGATTAAATCTCACTATATAAAGTTCGAATGCAGCAGAAAAAAAAATCTAATTTAGTTTTCTCGAACTTTAAATAGTAGATTGATCGAAACGTTTAATGTCATTTTATATATACCCACCCAAATATCACAATTGTAATTTCGATATAATATAAATAATAAGGAAAAAAGATGCCAGAATAAAGACAAGAAGAGACACTAAGAACAAGACAACTACAAAATCTAATCAAATACTACCAAATCTGTCAGACAACAAAAACTACAACAAACTTGACAACTCCATTTACAAAACAACAACAACAAAAAAGCAAATCAAATAAAACAAAAAACCCTTTTTTTCGGAAATTAAATCAAATTAACCCAAAAATATTAATAAAGAAAATTAATTTGAAAAATTAATGAGAATTACAAAACCATTTTAGTTATATGAAAACTTTAAGAAATAGAATAATTAAAAGCGCCATATATACATATAACTAAAAAAGAGCATTTAAAATGGGAAAAAAATAAATAAATGAATAAATAAATAAATGAAAATTTTTTTTTGGGTTTAAATAGTGGAAAAATTACTCAAAGTTCAAAATACCGAAAAGTCAAAACATCAAAATGTCAACACATCAAAAATTTTAAATTTAATGGAAAGTTGAGGACAACTTAAATTTCAGGAGGGATGGATGTAATACATCACTCTCGACTGGAAAAGAAACTCCTCCCACTTTGAGAAAGATATAAAGCTTTATATTCTCTTTTTAGTGGTTCCTTTTTTTTCCCCCTATTGTTCTTTTTGGCTTTTGCTGGCGGAACCACGCTCGCCAATATTATATTTAATTTTCGGAAATAAAATTTAATTGGAAATGTTTTTTTATTTGTTTATTCTTAAAGTCCCCAGTGCTAACCCTTACAGAAGTATTGCATATAATGATGAAAGGTTTTTTTGGGGTTTTTGGGGGGAGGAAAAAAATTTTTTTTCTAGACGAAGACCAAGTAATGATACATATGAAGGTTATGATGTGGAAACTGAAGAAGAACAAATTTGTCAAAATAGAGGAAATTATTATAATGATAGAAATTTCCATCAACAGCAACAACAATTCCAACGACGTGAACAGGCGCGCCTTTCTACAGAGTCGAGACAAAGCAATTCGACTAGAGATAGTGGAAGAGGTTTGTTGATTTAGTTTATTATTGGGTAAACCCCAGGGTACCACAAGGCCAGGTACCGCCGAGCTGTTCAAAATTGTCGAATCCGGGACGCCCTGGTATGGTTCGATGCGTCTCGACGAGCTGAATCGAACCGTACCAGGGCGTCCCGGATTCAACAATTTTTGAACAAAGTTATAGCTCTACGGTACCTTGGGTTCGCGGTTCCTTTTTTTCGCGGTTCCTTTCCTTGGCCTGCTCCCGTAATTAAACTTTTACAATTTAAAGGTGGATTAGTGTTTGGCTCTCCAGATAATAACAATAATAATAGTGATATTGAAGGTTTATTTTCCTTTTAATTTAATACATATTTTAATTTATATTTTTTAAAGAACCCTCTCCTCATTATTCTTCTTATTCTCCCCCACTTGCTCATCAATATAAACACCAACACCCTCAACATTACAATAACCAAAATAACCAAATGTCAACTTCAACAATTATTGGAGGTGGTGGGGGTTCTTCTGATTCAACTTCAGGATTTGCTTCAATGATTGGTGGATGTGAAAATAAAAATTATTCGAATAGAGGGGGAGGAGGGACATTTTTATTGGAAGATTCTTTTCATCATTCACCACAAAAACAGCAACATGGAGGAATGTTTGAGTGTAATAATAAGGCATCATTTGCATCATCACCACCTTTTAGGTTTTTTAATTTTTATTTTTTTTTGTAAGGAAGAACTGGGAATCTAGCTGTCTGCTATTGTCTAAAATCCTTACTAGTCAATGGATTTAAACATTTATTTAAAAAATCAAAGGTGAAAAGGGGAGCAGCACTCCGGTTTGTAGCTCACGGTGTAGTTGGTAGAGTACCTTCTATATGTTGGTGAGCGAAAGCCCACCTACGCTAAGGGGTCGTTTTCTCCTTATGTTAGAAGTCGGGTGGAATTTTGAGTGCCTGGGGCTAAATTTATCTCTCTTATTTTTCTAAAAAAAATTTTTTTTAAGAGTAAAAACAACAACAGATTTGCCTTCCCACCACCAACCAGACGTGGGCGAAACGTTTCGTTTCGTTTCGTTGTTTCGTATGTTTCGTATGATTTTTACTGTTTCGTCTCGTTTCGTTACGAAACACTTTTAAATTTGTTTCGTTTCGTTTCGTTACGAAACACCTGTGATTTTTCAACGAAACGAAACAATTTTTTAAGCCTAAACTAAGGCCAAAATCTATAAAATTTACCATCTTTTATTGAAAATTTAAAAAATTTTCGCCTGCGGCGCTGAAAAAAAAAGAATTTCGGCTTCTTGGCTTTCCCAAATTGTCAAAATTTTCGCCTGCGGCGCTGAAAAAGGAAGATAGCAATTACTTATATACTACAAATCCGTTTATACTCCACTCCCTAATCCACATATACATATTACTTAATCGACGACAAATTCTATTACCGGACTCGCATCATAATTTAAAAATTGCGGATTGCGAGTTGCGGAAATACTGGAACCGGAACTTCCGGCGAAGCACTAGCTTATATCGCCTTCCTCTCGAAATGGAGATATGGAGACAATTTGGGTAGGCAATGGAGCAAGATAGTGAATTTTTTGGCCTACGGCCTTTCAAAATTTTAAAATTTTTCGTCTGCGGCGCTTAAAATAAAATTTTACTTGAAAAATATTCAATTTTATTTAAAAAAAAGCGTCGCCAAAAATTTGGCTTCGAAAATGATTGACCCCCCCCCCCTTCCCCGAAAATTTTCCTTGCTACGGGCCTGGCTTATGGGACACAATTGTTGTAAATAAACCAATAACTAAATCATTTATAAGTCATAGTCGACTAATAACGTATTTGAGGTCGAATAATTTCGAAATAAATGCAGTTTTGAAAATTTTTTGAATATTAAAATGTTTCGTTTTGTTTCGTTTCGTTTCGTAAGATTTTGGTTGTTTCGTTTCGTTTCGTTAACGAAACGATTTTTAAAAAATTTTGTTTCGTTTCGTTTCGTCAGAAAAAAATTTTGAGTTTCGCCCAGGTCTGCCACCAACAACAACAGCAATCATCTTCACAAACTCGAATGAAAGCAATTCGAATGGATATAGATTTGAGTAGTTCTGGACTTGGTAGTGGTGGTTCAACACCTTTGGAAGGAAATGGAGGAGGATTAACACGTAATGGAAGACCGTCGTCTTTTGGAAATGTTTTTGCTAGTGGAGGAGGGGGAAAAGGTGGAGGAACAGATAAAATAACTGCTACAACTACAGCAACAACTATGGCGGGTGATGAATTATCTGTTAGAGGTGGTGAGAATAAAATTTTAATTTTTAATTATAAGCTTTTCCCTATTCCGCCTTGTATTATGGGACTTTAAAGAGAGCCAAGAGTCGTACCTCCCTATAAGATACCCCTCAGAATTAGGTACACCTATGTGTAGGATACGTTTATTTTTAAGTTTGTGGGCCAACCTTTTTCCTCTTCCCACTTTCTATTTTTGGGAGTTTAAAGAGGGCCAAAGGTCGTACCTCCATATGAGATACCCCTCAGAATTAGGCACGCACTTCTATTTAAGATACGTTTATTTCTATCAATTTTGTGGGCCGTTGGGTGTGGGGAAGGGGAAGTTATTTAAACGACACCCCCTTTTTTGCTTAATTAAATACATCTCTTTATTTAGGGTACCTCTCATTATAAGATAACCAGAAGGGTGTACTAATTAATAAAAAAAAATTTTTTTTTAGCCACAGTTTTACGTACTGCCCCACCAACAGCCTTCACAATATCATTCAATGATGAACATGCTCAACTTGGAGGTCAAGTCTCTATTGCAGAAGTTTCATTGCAAGAAGCAGCACGTCAAGCGCCTAAAGGTCGACGTCTTATGTTGTCACGCAAAAATGAAAATGTCAACAAACAAAAGCAGCAACAATTACAAGATTCTGGTTCTGAATGTGGAGGAGATCCAAAACGTTGGTTATTTCGAAAAATGATGATGGGACGTAAAGGGGAAACGGCCACTAAAAGTAGTGATAGACGAAGACGTCGTAGTGGAAGTGCTATATCTGAGGCAACAACTTCAACAACAATGAGTGGTGGGGGTGGACATGAAACAACAACAGAAGAAGGGCAAGAAGATTTGGCATCAGAAGCGGGTACTTATGTAGTTGAAAATAAAATAAAAACAACGGAAGCAACAACAACAAATGATGTAATGACAACAAGTCAAATAAGTGGAGTTAGTAATAAAAGTAGTAATAGAACAACACAGAGATGTTATGATAGGTAGGGTATTTTTCTGTTTTTAAGACTATAAACTTGAAAAGAATAATAATAAACTTGAATTTAATTAAGATTACAAACTTAAAAATCAGAAACTTGATAAACTGAATTAATTTAAAAAATTACAATCTTAAGCTAATTTAAGTTTATTCTGATTCAAGTTTGTATAAGTGGAAATAGAAAGTTGGGAATCAGAATATTTTTTTACAAACTTGAATTTATTTAATAAATTTATAAACTTGAGAAATCAGAATAATAATAAACTTTAATTAATTCAAGTTTATTAATATTTTGATTCAAGTTTGTAAAATAAATAAACTTGAATTAATTAAAATTGCAAACTTGAAAGTCAGAATAAAATAAACTTGAATTAATTTAAAATTACAAACTTGAATTAATTCTGGTTTATATTAATATTCTGATTTAAGTTTGTAAATAAAATAAACTTGAATTAATTAATTACATACTTGAAAAATCAGAATAATATTAAACTTGATATTTAATTAATTAAGTTTACAAACTTTATTATAAAATGAAGCAAAAAATTCCTTTTTTCAGTGATTCTGATTCATCTTCTTCAACACATGCTTCTACACATACTTCATCAACTGGGCGAACTCCTTCACCTGGTAACCCTCCTATTTCTGCTACAACAACTACAACAAATATTCGTCCACCTCTTACAATTAGTGGGCAAGTTGGAAAGCGGTCTTTAATGAGTGATTTGCGTCAATTAAGAGAAAGTGGACAGGTTAAAAAAAAATTTTTTTTTCAAAATTTTTTTAAAAAATTTTTTAAGATTGAAAAACCTTCAATAATTAATCAACAATCTGCTTCTAATATCAAAGTTTCCAATAAAAAAATTCCTCCCAAAACACTTGGGGTGCTTCCAACAACTACTAAACTTGCTTCAACAGCTCCCCCAATTCCCCCACATCGTGGTAATTCTGCTGGTGTTACAACAACAAATTCAAATCAAAATCCAAAGAAGAATACAACCGTGTTTGCTTCAAATCCAATTCCATTTAGTCGTCCATGTCGTTGTCCTACACAACATCAACAACTGCAGCAACAACAACAGCAGCAAGCATTTAGGTATAGAAAATTTTTTTTTAAATTTTTTGAAATTTTTTAATGACCTATTAGGAATTTAAATAAGCTAAAATAAAATTTAAACATTTTTTTGTAGTAAAATCCAGAATTCTCGGTGCAGAAGCGAGCCGTAAGCTTCTAAAAATTATAATACTTATTTAAGAAGTATTGTGGAGTTAATAGTGTAGTATATTGGTGTTTTGATAAAAAAGAGAGTTTTGTGTTGTTAATTAAAAAATTTTTTTAATTAAAAATTTTAATTAAAAAATTTTTTTTCAATCAAAAAAAAAATTTTTTTATTAGAAAAATATTTTTTTTTAATTAAAAAAAATCAATTTCCCTAAAATTTAGCTTTATTTGTGTCTGTATGTTTTGTTTTTGTTCTTTTTCCTTTAAATATTTTTTAAAATTCCTTTAAATGTTTTTGCTTCTATATTTTGCTTCAATATACCCTTTAAAAAATTTTTTTAAATCCCCATTTAGAAGAAATGATGGTGGTCGTTTTTCAATGCGTCCAACATCTGCAACACGTGCTAACACAAATGCTTTAAGGCAAACAGCATCGTCAAATGCTGCTAAAGTAAAATTAAAAAAATTTTTTTGGAAAGAAAAATTTTTTATCAGTTAAAAGCTGCGGAAGAAGAAAAAATGTTGGGTTGGTTGCGTCGTAAAGAATATGATCCACGCAGAGCTGTTGCTGAAGCAGAACAACAACAACAACAGCAGCAACATTTATTATTGCAACAACAACAATTAAGAAAACAACAGTAAGTTTTGTTTCTTTGTGCTTTTTTGTTGTGTGTTTTGTGTTTTGTTTGTTTTGTGTTTTGTTTTGTTTTGTGTTTGTTTTGTGTTCTGTTGTTTGTTTGTTTTGTGTTTTGTTTGTTTGTTCGTTTTGTTTTGTGTTTTGTTTGTTTGTTGTGTGTTTTTATTTGTTTTGTTGTTTTTGTGTTTTGTTTGTTTTGTGTTTTGTTTGTTCTGTGTTTTGTTTGTTGTGTGTTTTGTTTGTTTTGTTCTCTTTTTAATATGTTTTGCAATTACTGGAACTCGTGTTTTCCTTATTGTAAACTTGAAACTTTGTTTCAGGTTTGTAAACTTGATAAAACTTTTCCGTTGCTTTTTTCATTGTTTTTACCAAAACAACATGTGTTTTTCTCCTAAACATGTTTCTGATGTTTTTCGCTTAAAAACATCAATAAAAACATCAATAAAAACATATTTTATTTTAAAAACATTTCTTTTTTCTCACCCTATTCACTATTTCTTTTTTTATTTTTTCTCTAATTTTTAAGAGAAGCATTTACTTCAAATCGTTCAATTTCTGCAACATTAACAAACCAAGAACAACAACAAAATTCAAAACAACAAAGTTCATTTTCCCGTTGGAAGGCTGCTCAACAAAAACAACAACAAGTTTCAACTAAACCACCATTAGAGTCTCATCGTTCCCATGATGAATTAAATAGATTAGCTGAAGTGTGTGATGATGAAGATGATTCTATTGGCTTGACAAGTGATTCGTGTAATGTAAGGGATAGATATTTTTTAATTTTGTTTAAAAAAATTTTTTTTTAAATTTTTTTTAAAGACTAGTCTTCAAAGAACAGTTGATGAACTTACTCAAAAATGTCATAAAAGCATTGCTTTACTCAAGTGAGGGAAAAATATTTTTTTGTGTAAGGAAGAGAAAGATCTAGCTGGCTGGCATTTAAAACGCTCACTAGGCGGGGGTTTAAGATTTATTAAAATAGAAGGTGAAAGCAGCGTCCCGGTAGCTCATTTGGTGGAGCACATGTACGTGGTGAGCGAAAGTGCCTAGCAATAACTGCCAGGAGGTCGATGGATCGAAGCCTGCCCGGGATTAAGCTTTTAACTCGCTCTTACTTTGTTTAAAAAATTTTTTTTAATTTTAGGCTTTGTAATCAATCTTCACTTTCTCCATCTGTAGAACATTTACTTGAACGTGTTGCACAAACAGGAGTTTTAACTGAAGAAGGAAGCAAAATAAGGGGAGGAGGAGGAGATGTTTCTTGTGCTGGAAAAAGCGGTGTAACCTCTTCTAACGAAAATATTTCTGATCGTTTAGAACAGCTTAGTTCAGCATTTGATGCTATACAAAAATATTTGGAAGAACAAACAACAACTACATTTTCTGGTCAACAAAAACAACAACAATCACCACAACGTACATTTAGTGGAACTTTTGTAGTGAAAAAGAGTCGGTCTGGAGGGTGAGTTTATATTTAGAAAAAAATAAAAAAATCAGAATTTCATTTAAAAGAAAAAAATTTTTTTTAAGTGTTTCACTTGATGTGGCAGATGATGATACATTAAAATACCAAACAAAAGAAAAGAAAAAATTGTGAAATTAATTAATTTATAAATAAAATTTTAATATTTAAAATATTATCTCTTGTTTAAAAACTTTTTTAATATTAGATGTTTGATTGCCTTATTATTAGAATAAATTCTGTAAAATAAATATTTAGTTTTATAAAGATATCATGTTTTAAGCATGTTTTTATTTTTTTGTGTTTTTTGCTTTTAAATGAAATTCTGATTTGTTTAATTCTGATTTTTGTATTTTTATGTTTACATTAAATTCTGATATGTATGTATGTTTGAGAGAAATTCTGATTTTTGTATTTTCATGTTTACATTAAATTCTGATCTGTATGTTTGAGAGAAATTCTGATTTTTGTATTTTCATGTTTACATTAAATTCTGATCTGTATGTTTGAGAGAAATTCTGATTTTTGTATTTTCATGTTTACATTAAATTCTGATCTGTATGTTTGAGAGAAATTCTGATTTTTGTATTTTCATGTTTACATTAAATTCTGATCTGTATGTTTGAGAGAAATTCTGATTTGTATTTTTAAATGAAATTCTTGTTTGTATTTTTCATATTTTTATTAAATTCTGATTTTTGTATTTTTCTGTCTCTTCTTGTGTTTTGCACTTTAATTTACTGTTTGTTCTGTTTTATATTTTTAAATATTTCCGTTGCTGTTTTAGACAGGCGCCAACAATCTATGAGCAACAGATTGTTTTGTTTTTTCTATCTTTTACACACCCTCACTGGAGCCTTCATTCTCTTTTCTAAATTCTTAAATAGGAGAGAGTGATTGGCCACAAAAGAATTATTTTTCTTATCTATTTATTTTTAATGCCTTTTTTTTGCTTTTTGGCGCCGAAAGAATTTTAAGGTGAGAAATGTGTCGCTCATCTTTAAGGCGCCGTCAATTTTCTTCTAAAATTCCATTTTTCCTTCCTAATATTTTTTCATTTTTAATTCTTGCCAAACTTTCAAAAACAAAAAATTTTTGTCTGTTAAAAATATTTCAAAAAAATTTTTTTCCCTTAAAACAACTAAAAAATGTTTTCTTTAAAAATCGAAAGGAGAACAAAAATAAATTTTAAAAATAATTTATTTTTAATTTTAAATTTATTTTTATTTTATTATTCGAATTTAATTAATGCGAGACCTTTTTCTATTGCTGACGAAGTTGGGGGAAGCAATAATTATTTAAATAATTTTGTTGTAAATTCTAATGAAAGAGAACAATATAAAGAAGCTATGGAAATTGCTAGAGAAACATTTTTTCAATTAAGACCGTTAGCTACAACACAAAATGAACAAACAGAAAAACAACAAAACAAATTAAAATTGTTGTCTGTTTTAAATAGAGAACAAAAACAACGAAAGAAACAACAAAAACAACAACAGAATAATCAAAACAATGAGAATATTGGTAGTGTTTTTATTAAATTCTGATTTTTTGTGTTTTGTATTTCTGATTTTATTAAATTCTGATTTTCTGTGTTTTTTGTTTTTGTTTTTATTAAATTCTGATTTTCTGTGTTTTGTGTTTTTGTTTTTAGTAAATTCTGATTTTTTGTGTTTTGTATTTCTGATTTTATTAAATTCTGATTTTCTGTGTTTTGTGTTTTTATTGTTTTTATTAAATTCTGATTTGTTGTGTTTCTGTTTTTATTGGGAGAAACACAAACTTAAAAACACAAAAACAACATCGCAAACAAAACACAAAAATCAGAAACTTGAATTAAATAAATTTGAAGTTCAAACTCGAAATAAAATCAGAATTCAAGCTTAAACTTAAAAACAAAAAATACAACAAGTTTTTAAGTTTTAATATTAAGTTTCTGGTTTTTGTATTTTAAGTCTGTGTTTCTGATCTTTAAGTTTAAGCTTGCATTTCTGATTTTTTTCTTTTTTTAAGTTTATAAGTCTATTTTTACCTTAAGTTTGCAATTCTTGTATTCTTTTCTAGTTTGAGTTTCTGGTTTTTACATTTAAAGTTTACGTTTCTGATTTATTATTTCCTGTTCTCTAAATAATTAAAACTAATTTTAGAGCCAGATAATATTCTCCCTCAACAACAACAATTACCTCTCCATTCAACACAACCAATGCTTCCCCTTCACATATCATCTGATATTGTAAACAACACCCTTCAATCAAACACATGCCAGGGCGATTTATTCAAACACAAAATTAAGGTGAATGGATGTAAACCAAAAAGCATTACAAATCGGTTAATTTTTTTTGAATTTTATTTTGAAAAATTTTTTTTCTATTTAGTTTTTGTCATGGAAGTTGTTCCTCATTTTATATACCCCGTCTACGATCCAAAAAATTAAAGGCAACATTCCAAAGTTGTTCAGCATGTATACCTGTTGAAGTGGACACAATACAGGTTCTTGAAAATTTTTCTGAAAAATTTCAGAAAACTTTTTTAAGGTTCGTCTAGAATGTCCAGACCTAGAAAAAGGTTATCTCTATAGAAAAATTGTCCGAGTAAAAAAGTGTGCTTGTAGAAATATAATGTTGGAAGGGGAAGAAATGGGTGGTGACAACAATAATAATGAAAATATATTGGAAGATGAAGAGGATGAAGAGAATTTGAATGATTATAATGATGGGGATTAAATAGGGAAAATAAGGGAGAAAGAAAGTTCTGATAAGGGAAGAGTTTTTTAGGGATGAGTGTTTTTTTCGGGAAGAGTTTGGTATGTGGGAATAGTCTGGTAATTAGAGATCAGCTCCTTTGATCTGGATCCATTGCCTAATTTATGGAGCAGTCTGGAAATTTTTAAAAAATTTTAGAGGTCAGAATGAGAGACTCAAAGTCAAGAATCATAACATTTTTTAAAGTTCCTTGTTTTTCTTAGTCACAAAGTCAGCAACTGAAAGGGTCACGATCAAGGAGGGCTTTTTTTAATTTTCGATCTCTCCAAAGGTCAAAGACAAAAATAAATAGGATATAGGCGTGTTTTTAGGATATTTTTGTGATCTCGTTTTTTCTTTAATTTTTTTGTACAAATTTAACTAAAATAATTTTTTATTTTTTTATTTAAAATGTAAATATATCACAAAACAAAGGGTATACAAAAAAAGTTTTTTTTCTAATAAATAAAAAATGCAAACATTCAAAAAATGTTTTTTAAAATTCGGTTATCCTATTAAATAAACAAAACAAGTAACAAAAAAAAGAATTTAAACCTCATCACAACAAGAATTACTATTAAACCTCAAAGTTTCAACCATTCTTTTAAAAGTGAAAGAGTCAGCAAATTTAAATTTGAGTGCTTTAGCTTCTTCAATAAAACAAATTTGGCTCCAAAAGTTTAAAGACCTTTTTAGAAAAAAATATTTTTTTTAATTTTAATTAAAATAAAGGTACTTGTGTAGTTTACACCCCATAAGCCCCGCCCCTTATTCTTTCATTTTCTTTCGTTCTTCCTCCTGTAAAATGACCATTTGGGTTTTTCATAGCCATTTTCTTATAAAGAAGAGGAAAAGAGGGCAGAGGGGCGGGGCTTATGGGGTGTAAACTACACAAGTACCAAAATAAACCTGGAAACAATGGAGGAATGCCTCCTCAATGTCTTCTCCTCATCCTCCTTAACTCCTTCATCCTCTTGCTTCCCTTTTTCTTCTTCAATTTCCTTCTCTTTCTTTTCCATCAAATTAATTTGTTCAATATTATCCATTTGTTTAAATAAATCATTAAAAATTGAATTACTTGAAGTCGTTGATTTAATTAAAATTAAATTGTTGCCGCCTTCTTTTGGGTTCTGGGAAACACTCTTCATTGTTCTCATCAATTCTGGTTGTTCTATTATATCTTTAATTGTTAAATAGGTTGGTTTTGTAGTGGATGATGTTGGTGCTTGTTGTTGGGACTTAAAAAAGGGTGCTTTTTAAAAAATAAAAATGTCCGCAAGTTTTGTCCGCAAAAAATTTTTTTGTCCGCAAATTTCGGTAGGGATCGATTTTTGTATTTTTTAATTTTAAAGTATACCGTTGAGCAATTTTCATCTTTAAAAGCATTTTGACAGTCCAATTCATCTTCTTTCTCTGGTATATTTACTCTATTAAAAGCAGCCTGAGGGGCCTCTTCAAAATCCCCAAAATCATCATCGTCGTCATCCTCCTCATAATTTTGATGATTATTTTCTTCGCTTTCCTCTAAATTATCAATTGCATTTTTTGAAGATTTTGAAGTTTCTTTAAAAAATTTTTTTCAAATTTTTAATTAAAAAAAATTTAAAGACTCAAACCTGGTTCTGCTGCATCTTTTTTAAAATTTTCAAGTTCTTCTTTACTTTCTAAAGCTGCTTCATTCATTTTTCGTGATATGTGTTTAAAATATTTACAAAAAAATAGAAAAAAGCTTAAAAATAAATTTTCCCCTTTTCAGCCAAAAAGCTTGGAATTTTAAGGAAATAGTGTGTAGAAAGAGGAGAGTGGTTAGAGAAAAAGAGGAAAAGTGGCAATGCTGATTTGGTGTTTTTTGTGTTGACATTTTGATATTTAATTTGATTAGGTATTACATTTAATTAAATGTCATAACGGTAACTTTCGTTTGGGTCTATTTTTTCGAATTTTCTTGTCTTGTTTCTGGTTTACTTTTCTTCAAATTTTAATTATGAAGATTTTCGAGATTTCTGAAAAAATATAAGCCCAATTATTAGTTAAAGCTTCCACATGTATCCGTGGCCTATTGGTTTAAGGCGTTAGCATTTACTGGGAATTGATGTGGGTTCGAATCTCTTGGTTTTATTTTGTCTTTTATTTTGTTCTCTGACCCATTTTATTTTAAAATTTTATCGTTGTGCTTCGTAAAAATTTTTTTAGAGAATTTTTTTTATTTTTTAAAGGATTTTTAAAGGATTTTTATTCTATATTAAATTACTTTAACTTTTGACAATGAATAATTGGCTGCAAAACATAAAAGGACAAATTACTGAATTAGCAACAGAAGTTTTAAACGACGCAACAGAAGAAGGTCAAGTATCAACAACTAGTGAACTACAAGTTTTTTTAATTTTTTTTTAGATTTTCTTTCAATTTTTAAAGATTGAAAAGAAAAAATCAACAGAATGTGAACGTTTATATTTGGTTGAAAAATCAAAATGTGAAGCTTTGGAGAAAAAATTGGTGGAAATGGAAGAACAACTTTATAGTGTAAATATTGAAAATGATGCCGTTAAAGAAAAATTTATGGCCATTGTTGCGGATAGAGATGAAATGATTAAAAAATTGGAGGTTTTCTTTTATTAAAAAAGGAAAAGGAATCTTGAATTTTTTGGCCTAAATATTGTCCAATTTTCCTTGGTGTCATCTGACAAATAAATCATCTATGACAGACTACTTTTAGTCATTCCACAATTGTTCGGCCTTCGAGGATGTTAAAGCTCCTAGATTATACAATGGAAAAGTAGTAATTCCAGGCTCCTCGAGTCAAGTTTAAGTCTTTCCGAGTCATACAATGGAAAATAATGAAAAGAATTAAAAATAAGACTATTGTATGGCGTGATGAGTTTGGACTTTCTCGATGGCTGAACTGCTATCCTCGGTTATCCCTGTGAAATTATTATCAAAAATTAAGAGAACTGAAGGGTGGGGCCTTAAAAAATCCTATAAAAAACTACTTTTTAGAGAGAAATGGAAAGGCTAAAATTTCATCAAGAAAACCAAGAAGGAACTTTTCAAAATATTGAACTTGACTCTGATTCAACATCTAGAGAAGAAGGAGAGCTTTCTAGTCAAATTTCTAGACTTAAAGAGAAACACGAAAATGAAATTTCTGCAATTTTGTCTGTACACAATTCTAATGTTAAACAACTGAAGGAGGATTATGAGAAGAGAATTGAACAACTTGAGGTTTCGTTAAATTAAAAAACTCAATTTCTTATGTTGGATAATATAAGCTTGGGGTTAGCCCAGAGTTTCCAGTTGGTCGCTAGATTATTTTTTAGTATTTCCTGAAAAAAATATGTACGAATATTAATGTTATCATCTATACTTGTGGGTGGTTGAGTGGTTAAGAGTTTGGATTTTGTGTGTAGTTGGCGTGGGTTCGAATCCTGTCGCTCTCTTTTACTTTTTATTTTGTTTTCTGACGTTTCTAATTTTAAATTTTTATTTCCTAATCTTACAAAAAAAATTTTTTATCCATGTTAAAATTGTATTTAATCATTTTTTCTTCTTTAGACTTGGAATGCTTCTAATTTAAACGAACAAGCAGCCGCTGAAAAGGATGAAACTTTACTAGCTGATGTTAATTTGTTAAAATCAGATATTGCTTTATTAAAAGCAGAGATTGATGTTAAAAATGCTGAGGTTTATTTTTTCAATATATTTTTATTATTTATATTTGATGTTGGGGTTTCGAATTGTGTGACTTTTGAGTCATTTTTTCGGCCTCATTTTTATTGAATCGGGCCGTTTCTGTCTTTTCGTGTCAAAATTGATGTCCGATTCGATCTTCTGAACCGAACCCCCATTATTTATATGGTTGGATTTTTCTATAAAATGACCCTCTTCAACATAAAAGTTTTTTTTTCTTGTTATCCATAGGAGTGAGAGTTTTAAATTTAAGAAAGTTTAAGTCTTATTCTTTTTATAATTAAGTCCATCTTCAGTCTTAATCAAAAAAATTTTTTAATTTTAACAGATTGAAGAAATCAAACAAGAAAGAGACAATTTACGTCAACAAATTGAGGAAATTAACGAAGAGACTAGACGTAATGAAAAATTGTTGTTGACTGGTTGTGAAGAATTTAAGGTTTTCTTGTTTAAAAAATCTTTTTAAATTAAAATTTTTAAGCCTTCAAGTGATTCAGAATCGGCAGCTTCAAATAATGCCGATTGGGAAAAAATGGGAAAAGATGAAATTGAAGTTGAAGGAGTTTCTAGCAGTACAACAACTACAAGTGAAACAAAGGATTCATCGACAAGTGATGGGAAATATTTGAGAAGTGAAAGAAGGCAAAGAGGGGGAAGAGTTGAAATGATAGAACAAGTTTCGTTTAAATTATTATTTTTTTGGATGGAGTCAGGTGCCTCTAACTTATTTGCTCTTAACTCAAAACGGCAAAAACAGTAAATTTAGGTTTACTTTTTTACTGGAATTTGGAACCGCTAAAATTTCCTTCAGTGTTCGTGTTTTGTTGGGACTCCGAAAATTTTTTTTGGAAATTTCAGTTTATTAACCATGAAAACACCGGAAAAGGGACTGTATCAAACTTTTGATTTTCTGTCAGGGTTATTTTTAGAGCTGATCAATTTGTTAATTAGACTGTAGCGGAGAAACTTTGGAGCTTTTTTTCTTTTTTTAAATTAATTTTCTAAGTAATTTTTTAACTTTTCCAATTTTCAAGATTATTCAAACAGAACAATTTACTCCAGAAGAAGACATTCAAATAAATCAATTGAAGGATGAAATGTCTCATTTACTCGAACAAATTGCCCAATTAAAAGAACAAATATCTCTTGAAGAAATAAATAAAGGACAAATATTATTAGAAAAAGAACAAGTTTTTGAACAGGTTTTTTGAAGTTTTAAAGGATAAAATTTAATTAAAAAATTTTCTAAGTTGTTTAATAAAGAAGATGAATTGAATCGTTTAAGAGATGAACTAGAAGAATGGAGGAAGAATATTGAAGAAGAAAGAGAGGTTTGTTTATTAATAATTGTTTAAAAAAAGGAAGGCATTTTGTGTCCTGTTCAGGCCCGTAACCACTTCGGTAGGTTGAAAAAAATCATCGGTTTCCTGCAAATGACTGGGCCGAGTAACTTTAGATGACCATAACTCGGCCCAAAGTCATTTTGCAAAAAAAAAAACTCGCATCACTTTGCAATAGGGAGTCGATGGTTGTCTATCGATTGGTACCAAAAATACACAATTTTTGTCCAAAGTATTCGATGTTCCCTTTTAATCGTAAATCCCAACCCTCAAAAAAGCTTGAAAAAATAAATAAATACGCGTAAAATCCGTTGGAAATTTTTTTAATCCACAAAGAAAGTCTCTAAAAACTTGTGGGAGTACGCTGAACAAAAATATTTCCCCTTTTAATAAATTTAAAAAAATTTTTTATTTTTTTCCAGAAACGATTTGAAGAACAGGAAAAATTAAAAGATCTTTTGAAAGAAAAGGAAGAAAAAATTGAAGGATTGAATTTTTTATTGGAGGATGATAAAAGGGCTAAAAGTGATTTTAATGACAAAATTAAATTTTTAAAAGAAGAATATGAAAGCAAATTAAAAGAAATTGAAGAAAAAAATTGTTTTGAAAAAGAGGAAATTAAAAAGAGGGAAATGGATAAAATTGAATTTTTCGAGCTGGAAAATAAAAGGGTTTGTAAAAAAAATTTCTTTTTATTTTTTAATTTAACGTGGTAATTTATTAGGGATGGATTTTATTTTTTCCATTCTTATTTTATTAATTAGGGGTGGACTCCGTCTAATTATATAAGTCTAAAGATAAGTCTGCAAGTTTTGTCCGCAAATTTTATAAAAATGTTTTTTTCGATTTTTAAGAATTTTTTTTCGGATTTTTATTGTCATAAAATCTTTTTTTAAATCGAAAAAAATTTTTTAACAGTGACCTTTTTTAGTAAGACTTTTGAACTTTTCGAACCCGAAAGCTCTTCTCTCTTTTTACTGATTTTCTTCCTTCCTCTGGTTCCCCTAATTTTATTTTATTATAATTTATTTTTATTTAATTAAAAAAATTATTAATTTTTCAGCATTTGAAAGATCTTTCAGCATTAACTTCAGACAATTCTGAATTAAAATCTTTATTGGATTATGAACATTTGGAATGCCAAAAATATTATTTTAAATTGGAAGAATTTTCTAAAAATTTGGAATTGTCTTTAAATGAAAATAAAAATAAGAATGAAGAATTGGAAATTAAAAATGGGAGAATATTAAAATTGGAAAGCGAATTGGGACGTTTAAAAGAACATTTACTTGGAATTGAGGAAATTTCTTCTAAAGGTTTGGGAAATTTTTAATTTTGAGGTTTTTTTATTAATTTTTATAATGCTTATGTTTGGTTTTTATTAAGTTTAGATAAGTTGTCGGGTGGTGTAATGGTTAGTGTGTTTGGTTAGCCTTCTTGATGGGTCATGGGTTCGAATCCTTTTGGTTGCCTGCATTTTTATAATTGTTTAAAAATTCTTTTTTATGGAAATAAAATTTTATTTTTGGTTTTAAAATTTTTTAAAAAATTTAAAAAAAATTTTTCCGTCATTTTTAATATGTTTAAGTATCCCCTCGAAGGGTTATATCCTCTCTATGTTTATTTAAAAAAAATTTTTTAATTTTATAGAAGCAATAGCTGCAGAAGAACGTGAAACCGAATTACGCCGTCAGTTGAGAGAATTTCAAAATAAATATGAAAATGATGAATTTACAACGTCAAAATGTTTACAAAATTATCAAAATGAATGTGAACAATTAAAAATAAATTTACAAAATTTAAAAAAAGAAAAGGAGGATTTGACTTCAAATTTAAATGAAAAGGAAAGTTCGTTGGCTGAAACTAAAAATGCTTTAATTAATTTACAAATTGTTTTGAAGGTTTTTTTATTTATTGATTAATTAAAAAATATTTAAGATTAATTTTTAAAATTAAAAAAAATTTTCTTAAATGTCCGCAAGTTTTGTCCGCAAATTTAAAAAATGTCTAAATAAATTTTCCTTTAATTTTAATTTTTTAGGATCTTGCTGATGAACAAAAAAGTGAAAAACTTCGGTTTGAAGGAGAAATAAGAATGTTGAGGGATGAATTAAAGGTTTTATATTTTTAAATAGGGTTTATTTTAATTTTTCCCCCTAGAGCAGTTTAGTCCTGGCCCTATAACTTAAGAAGGGATGAATATTTTTTGATGTTTTTGGCACCATTGGATAGATAATTAAATAGACTACAAGATACTAAAGAATCGAAATTTGTGAATAATTGATAAAAAAAAAGTTATAGGCTAAAAACTAAACATTTTTCAAAGAAAATTGTGATTTTTTGCAGCTTTATCAACCATAACTTTTTAACAAGCTGTCTTGAATTTTGATTTTTTAGTATCTTGTAGTGGATTCAATTATTCTCTACCCAATGATACCAACAACATTTAAAAGTGTTCGTCCTTTTATGAGTTGTAGGGTCGGGACTTGGATGTATCTATTTTTTCTAATTAAAGAAAGAAAAACAACAAATCCAACAATTTCAAAAAAAAGAAGAATTAATTCAATTAACCCAAGCAACAAATTTGGATAAATTAAATTATTTAGAATCTCAATTAAAAATTAAAAATGATTTGATTGATGAATTAGAAAATTCTTTGGAAGAATTTAGAATATTACAACAACAACAAGAATTAAATTTGGAAAACCCTAAAATTTTTAAAAATTCACAGCAACCTCCAGCAACCAAAAAAATTGACGATTCTACTTTAAAACAATTATTTCTATCCTTCTTTATGGCAGAAAAATCAAAACAACCTGAAATTGCTATTGTTATGGCTAAAATATTGGGGTATAGTCAAGAGGTTTGTTTGTTTTTAATAAATTTTTAAATATTTTTTTTGGATTGTTAACCAAATTTAAAATAATTTTTTTATCAATCGAAAGCTCTAATTTCGGGATCTGACCAGAATTGACCAGAATGTTTTGGTCAGATCACTCTACTTAATGTTGTAACTGAATAAAGACTAAAAATCACGATTAAGCACACTTATCAGCTTTAACTGTTTGTAGTTTGATCTGATCAAAATAGTCCTGTTTGCTAAAATAATCAGTACATTCAGAGCTTTCTATTGGTGTAAAAATTAATTAAATCGGTTAAGTATCAGAAAAGTTATGGCTGAAAATACGGCCACGATACTACAACCACGAATAATACAGCCATCATACATTTTTGATGATCAGTACTTTAGCGTTATTGAAATTAGGAGGTCAAACAGTTACTCATTATTTTTTCAGGAACAAGCTCAACTTCAAAAAGCAATAAGTGCTTCAACTTCAAGCAGTTCATGGTTCTCTTTTGGCAGTTCTCCTCAACCCTTTTCAAGAAAAGAGGTTTCATTGACCGAACAATTTATTAGATTCTTAGAACAAGAATCTGTTGACAACACAAAATCAATGCTTGCCTTGCCTCCTATTGAGGTTTAAATTTGAATTGAATTTTTAAATCAAAAATTAAATTTTTAAATCTTTTATTTAATAGAGCACTCCAAATAGAGGATTTTTATTGGATGAATCACCCTCCGCCTTGAGAACGGCTTCATCCACAGACTTGAAGTCTATACTTGACTCTTGATTTTTTTAATAAATTGCCTTATGTGATAAATAAAATTTTTATATATTTTTATGTAGAATAAAGTCGTAATTCAAATTTTGTAATTAAAAAATCGATATATTGATTAGTATTGATTTTATCGATTGATATCGATTTTTTGAAAATTCAGAATTTTTAAAAAATAAATTATCGATTAGTATTGATTTTATGAATTGATATCGATTTTTTGAAAATTCAGAATTTTTAAAAAATAAATTATCGATTAGTATTGATTTTATCGATTGATATCGATTTTTTGAAAATTCAGAATTATTAAAAATAAATTATCGATTAGTATTGAATTTATCGATTGATATCGATTTTTTGAAAATTCAGAATTTTTAAAAAATAAATTATCGATTAGTATTGATTTTATCGATTGGTATTGATTTTATCGATTGATATCGATTTTTTTAAATTAATATTTAATTTTATTTACTGGCACGACAAAATGCCTCTTAGTTATAAATACGACAAAATGCATCTTAGTTATAAATGCGACAAAATGTATCTTGGTTATAAATGCGACAAAATGAATCCTAGTTACAAATGCGACAAAATGCCACAAAGTTCAAAATACGACAGAATGCCTCTTAGTTATAAATACGACAATTGTAAAATTTTTATTCGGCTAATTTCAAATTGTCAAATCAACGCTTTATATATAAGTAGTAAAAATTGCGAGAGTAAAATTCTATTTTTATATTAGAATAATAAAGCATTGGGGGAAATTAAGACATTAATTATATAAAGTCGAGAATATTAAAAGGGAAAATAAAGAGAAAATTTAGAACAATTGGAAATATTTTTTGGTCAAGAATTTTTGATTTGAAATTTTTAAAAAGAGTAAAAATGACCAAAAAATCCCTTCACATTTTTTCATGTACAATTTGCGTGGATATTTAATTAATTTTTACTCGTTTTCAAAAACCTTACCAGAAATTTAGGGGGTCGTGGGTTCGAACCCGTTCGGAGGCATTAATTTTTATTTTTACAAATAATCTATTCTATTGATTTTCTCGACTATTTAATTACTAAAAAGTGTGATTTAATTATTTATTGAGTGTTTTATTGTCGATTTTAAGGTAATTGTGTTCTTAGGGGGTCGTGGGTTCGAACCCGTTCGGGGAAAATATTTTTTAAACTTACTCAATAAATTCAAAAAACAACCAAAATAATGTCCCAAGGTTCCGAATCAATTTTAACGTCCAAAAAAGTTTGAGAAAACGAGTAAAAACTTTAAAAAAATTTTAAAATTCGAATCACACAACCACTTAACTTTTTAGTCTTTCCTCCCCAATATATTGACAAAAAATTTATAAAATTAGAAAAAAACCTCCAACTTCTCTCTTCAATTTATTCATCCAACCGCGGATAAGATGAAGTTCCATTAGTCATTCCATCATTATTATTATTATTGTTTTCCACCAACTTTGATGGAGGCACCAAATGTTTCGGCAATTTTTCAGGTATTGCATGTCCAGCCAATTTTAGATTAATCAAATAATTGGCTAAGGCAAACTCGTCAGCGTCTAATTGGCCGTCCTGTGAAACAGAAAAATCATTTAAATCTAAAAAATATTAAAAAACCTTATCAATATCAGAAAGTGTCCATATTTTGCCTAACACAGAATTGGGAAGTTTTGATTTAACCATATGAACTTTGGCTTGAGAACCTAAAAACAAATTTAATTAAAATAATTTTTACAAGGAGGGTTGGCGGCTCCTGGGAAATCTCTCGGGTATCTGGAACCGATAACCGAACCAAAAATTTACGGATATCAGGTGAGGTTTCCAGCTGATAGGATACTAGGAACCGCCAACTCCATTTAGAAAAGAACCTTCCAATTTATTAAATTCTCCTAGTTTCATTGGGATCATTCGATAGAGGATAGTCGGTTAATGTCAACTTTTAGCTTTTTTTGGATACGGAGTTATGGGCCTTCAACGCTTTGATACTTTGTAGGTAGTATGAGTGATTCCTTTATTTTTTTTAAAATCAATCAAGCCCTATCGAGGATAAAAAGTTTCAACATTGTTTGGAAGGTCCCTTTATTATTAAAAATAAAAATTCAAAAACAAACTTGTAATTTTCCCATCCACAGGTTGCAATTCTTGAAACATTTCGTCAAATTTATAACGTTCACGAGAAACAACCCATTCCGTTTCATCTAAATTTTGAAGAAAAAATTTCAAAAAATTCATTTAAAAAAATAAACCTGATCCTTTATCAACCCCCTCTCCCCTTCCAAAACCAAATGGAGTTGCAGCTTCTGTTTCGGCTTCAAAAGCACCACCACGTACTGATTGATCCAAACGATTACCTAGAGCATCAACTACTTTGTTGTTAGCATCTGATTCTTCTTTTGGAATTTGGGCCATTAATCTGGCTAAAAATTTTGTTTTGAAAAAAATTAGAAAAAAATTTTTTTATGTCATTTTGGTAAAAAATATTTAAAAGTTATTTTAAAAACACATATGTAAGTAACCAAGGAAAAATATTACTACGAAAAAGATTCGAACCTTACACCCCTACAAAGAAAATCCAAGAATCTTAACCAATGCGCCACCGAACACATACACCGAAAATAATTAATTAACACTAAATACCAAAGAATATTCATCTTAAAAATTAATAAAACAAAGCGACCCTTCCCTATTTAACTTAAAATTTTTTTTTAGAAATTTGAAAAAATTTAAAAACAAAAGACTAAAAGAAAACCTATATCTTTGGCAAGCATATCATCAACAATTTGCAATAATCGAGGTTTTAAAGCATTAAAACGTGAAAAGTCTGCATTCTCCAAATTTGCTCTCATTTTGTTTATGTCAGGAAAATCGCCCGGAGAGATTCCATGTTCTTTCTAAAATTAAAGATAATTATTTTTTCTTATTAAAAATTCAAAAAAACCTGTAATTGTTCAAATAATTTATCCAATTTTTGAATTAATTCTTTCTTCTTTTTTTCTTTTCCAATCATTGATGGCATTCTTTAGAAAAGAAAAACATTTTCGAGAGGATAAATTAAAAGGAAAAACTAGGGAAGTCATCCATTGTCCACGAAAATTCGATATTTTTTCGGTACCATTCAATAGGAGATCCACGACTTACTAATGCCAAGTAACTCTATTTTTAAATGACTTTGAGCCAAGTTATGGACAGTCGAACTTTCGATTTTTGGGAGAGAAAGTAAAGGAAAAACAGAGGGACAACAAAAAATTCAGAGGATTTTAAAAGCGTCAATGAATCAGCAATAAATAAATTTCCAGTAGGAAGCCCCGAAAATTAATTTGAGAAAAAAATGTTGGTTAAAGGATCCAAGAAAGAGGCTTAAGGATAAACAAAGAAGGGAAGAAACCCAACTCAATAAAATTTTTAAAAAAAATTTAAAAAATCACAAACTGTTTTCTAAGTTCAGAAATGATATAAGCATGTACTTTAGCCAGACGAGCTCTCTTTATTAAATCATTTAATTTTCTTAAAACTGCATTTCTTGGAAGAGACTAAAAAATTAAAGATTTAAAAATTAAAGAAAATTCCAAACTTGTAAATCAGCAAATAAATCGTGTTGTTCATCTTGAAATAGACGTCGATTAATATCATAATGTAAAGGATGATCCCAAAATGTGCCAATATATACACGAGCAACTTCTGGGGTTTTAAAAACCTTTAAAAATTAAAAAAAAAATTTTGAGAAATTAAAAAATAGTGGAGGAAACATAGGCATTCTTTGGTTCAAAACTTGCTTAGTTTTTAATTTATCCCAACAATTTAAACTTAAACGAAAGCTCTGATTGTAATGAATCTTTTTCATGAAACAACTATCTGATTTAATGATTCCAAAAGAAGTTATAAGTAAATACAAAAGATAACGATTTCGAACAAATAAAAGCTTATAACTGTTAAAAAATCAAGCTCTTATCAGTCCAATAAGGAAAATAACAAGTACAAGAGCTATCAGCAGCAACTTCTGGGGAGCTTTCGTTTAAGTTTAAATTATTCTATCAACACGTTCAGCAAGTCCAATAAGGAAAATAACAAGTACAAGAGCTATCAAATATTAGAAAAAGTTGAAAGAAAAAGGTGTTATGATCCTAAAAAAGGTGGAAGATAACAGAAAAATAAAAAAATCATACCAGTTCTAACAGGAAAAGAATGAAACATTCAGAACTTTCGGATGATAAAAAAATTTTTGAAAATTAAAGGCAGGAAAAAGTTAAAGCCAACAAAAACACAAGCACCCAAAAGCACCATCACATATTCAACCAAAATTAAAAAAAATAAACCTTTCCAAGTGACCACATCAATGCTCCATATACACGCATCAATTGTTGATGATCAACCATGTCAGATTTATTCAAAACGATGCGAATCTTGTCTTCATTGCCTACAAAAAATATTTAAAAACCTCCAAAAAATCAAAAAAAACCCGAAAGTGCCTCAATACATCTTTTAAATTCATCAGAAATGTCCAATTTGTG
The DNA here is from genome assembly GCA_963681835.1 of Meloidogyne enterolobii. NCBI lineage: Eukaryota > Metazoa > Nematoda > Chromadorea > Rhabditida > Meloidogynidae > Meloidogyne > Meloidogyne enterolobii. Next base: position 3,799,442 of record CAVMJV010000004.1, on the reverse strand, counting down.
TGCATCAAATAATAAAATAATTCGGTCAACACGTTCAGCAAACCATTCCAAAACACCAGAAAAATCGTAACCACGGTCTATACGTTGCTTTTCTCCACTCAAAATTCCGGGTGTGTCAATAATTGTAACGGAATTGAGAACATCGTTTTTCAACATTGAACATTGAAAACGGTTGAGAAAAGCATTTCCAAACCTTTAAAAAAATTTTTTGAAATTTTTTATAAATTTTTTAAAAAATTTTTAAGCGTTAAAAAATTTTTAAAAAACACGGGCAGCTGGAGGATTCGAACCGAGCCATACCACCCCACAAAACCAACACCCTAACCATTACCCCACCGCCGAACTTAATCAAATTTCAATTTATAACCCCATAACCTTTACAAAAACAATTAAAATTTACTTTGTCAAAGCACGAAATTGTTTAGTGGAGTCAACTACAAGTGCATTTCCAGGAATAACACCAACTTCTTAAAAAATAAAAATTTTATAAAATTAGAAAAATAATAAAAACCATCTCCATTCATTACAACAATAAATCTATCAGTAGTCGGTTCAGGTCCAATCCGCATTCCAGGAAATTCTTGTTCAAGCAGGAAACGGATGAAGCTTAAAAAGAACATTTTTGTTAGAGTTTTTTAATTGCTTAAGAATTATAATAAATAGGATTAAGGGTTCTCAGTCACCAGAAAGATTTTTAAAAATATTCGGGTTTGAAGCCGTCAACCCTTGAAAAAAGGCCCAAAGACCAATAGCTGGTTAAGACCACTCGGAAGGACTAGATCTGGATCCCAACAAGGCCGAATATCCTTTAATTTTCAGTTTGGATCCGGTTATCCGAAGATTTCCAACCATCGGCCAACTTTACTTGCAAGGACTAGGGGATCACTATCCAAAAACCGCAAAATTAACTAAATCTAGTCTAAACTCAAGTGTGGAATCCAAAGTGATTAAAACACTTCTAATAGGTAAGAGTTTTTAAGCTATGCGACTTTCTGAATTTTAAAAAGAAGGAAGACAGAAAAGGAAAAAACGAACGCGAAAGAACCTCCCTGACCTATAACTCAACCAGTGTTAATAAAAGTACCAGAAAATGAAAAAATGGATTCCTATCACACCCAAGTAGACCCCAACATTTAAATATATTTCAAAAATAAACAAAAATTCAAACGTTGTTTTTCCTGTCGAGTATTGTCCAACCAACAAAATCATCGGTTTTGCATTGAAGTCGGGGTCATCTAAAAAAAGAAATTTAAATTTCTTTTCAAAATAATATTCAAAAAAACCTAATGCTGGCGAATGATAATCATGAAAATTATAAAATTCTTCCAATGGAAAAAGCTTTTCTTTGTAAATTTTTCGAAGTCCTTCACTTACAGTTTCCAATACATTTTGCTCTTTTTTCTCGTTGTTTTTGCCTAGCCAAGAAAACATTTTCTTTTTGAAATTATTTAATTAAATTATTAAAATTATTTCTCCTCCAAGAGAACCTAAAAATTATAAAAAATTTAGAGAAAATCACAAGACAAACTCAAAAAAATATAAAAAAATACAGAACGCCAGAAATTCAAAAAATAACTGAAAAATAGAACAAACACAAAATTTCTATTTAAAAATCCTCTCAAAATTTGCAACAAAAAAAAATTAAATCAATTTTAAGAAAAACAGAAAAAATAAATCAAAAATAATAGTCAACTGAATATACATATTTTGGCCCTATACGCAAAAGAGGGCGCCTTGATTTTTTTCATCATTTTTTCCTAACTTAATATAAAATAATGGTCAGTTTTTTCTTCCTCGTTCAATTCCAATCTTTTTACCTGTGGCATATTCAAATGAGAGGACAAACAAAAATACACACCCGGACAGACACGAGTGTTTGTCTGTCCGAGTCCATCCGTGTTTTGTTTGTCCGTCTTCGTCCGTGTTTTCTGTCCGAGTCCGTGTTTTTCTGTCCGAGTCCGTGTTTTCTGTGTTTTGTCTGTGCCCGAGTTTTCTGTCCTTGTCGGTCCGTGTTTTGTCTGTGTCCGAGTTTTCTGTCCGAGTCGGTCTGTGTTTTGTCTTTATGTGTTCGTCCGTGTTTTGTCTGTCCTCTCATTTGAAAATGCCACAGGTAAAAAGAGTGGAATTGAACGAGGAAGAAAAGACTGACCATTATTTTATATTAAGTTAGGAAAAAATGATGAAAAAAATCAAGGCGCCCTCTTTTGCGTATAGGGTCCATATTTTTCTTATCTAAAATTACCTAATTTATTTTTGATTAAAAATTTGAGACAAATAATCAAAAAATATAAGAAAAATTAACAAAATAAAAATATATAAAAATTGAGTCGTGGCAAAAATAACTAAAAAAAAAATAAAAATATGTAAAAATGATGAAATACTTTAGCAAATATTAAATAAAATAGGGAGGTTAGAGGGGAGGTAGGGAAGGGTTAACCAACCAACAAAAATAATAATAATAAAAATTAATTTTGCAAAAGAGTTAATACTTTTTAACAATATACACAAAATATTAAGGTATTTCAACACACAAAAATATGTCCAAAAAATAAAAAAAATTTAAAAAAAAATCAGGAAAAGTACACAATAAATATTATTAATTTTTAGAGTGAAAAGAAGAGAGATTAAACAAATTAAAAAGTGAATGAGTCATCCACCCAAAAATTTATTTTTTAATTAAAAAAATAACTCTCTTCCTTTTCTCGCTAAAAATTAATAATAAATTTTTAAAGTAGAACAACAACTTTTTCAAGAAAAAAAAATTTTTGATTGTTTTCGGGGTTAGCGCAGAAAAGATGAGAAGCAAGAAAAGAAAATCATTCCCCCCTTGCTTCATTCCCCCAAAATTTGGGAAAAATATGGAGGCAAAGAAAAGCGGAGAAGGGGGAGGAGGTCTTTAACAAACACGAAAAAACGAGAAAAATTGCGAGAAAAGTAGCAATAATAGAAAAAATAAATAAATTTAAAAAGAATGATGTGAAGGGAAAAATAACAAGGAAAAATTAAAGGAAAAGAGATCACGGAAAAACGATATATCGAATTATTGCGGGGAAAAAAGGAGGAAAGAATTTTCTTTATTTAAATGCTCAAAAATTTTCTTTTATATTCTTTGATAGGATTTTTATTGTTAAATACACGTGTATTTATTTAACGAAAAAAAAAAAGAATTTAAAAAAATAATTGTGTTGGAAAATGATTTTTTTAATTTTTAAGAGTTGACTAAAATTAAATAATTGCTAAAATGGACATTTTTAAAATTAGGGGTTTTGAAGAGTTTAGGTTTAGATATTTTAAAGATTTAAAGGTAAAATATTTCATAATAAATATAGACAAAATGGTAAAAGACGTTTGGGTCAATAATTCTGATTTTCTAGAAATTCTGATTTTTAAACGAAATAAATTCTGGTTTTTGAATTCTGATTTTCTGGAAATTCTGATTTTTTGAAATCAGAATTTCTAAAAATTCTGGTTTTTTGAAATTCTGGTTTCTGAAATTCTGGTTTTTAAAAATTCTGATTTCTGGTTTTTCTAAAATTTCTGGTTTTCTGAAATTTTAAATTCTGATGGCTAAATTCTGATTTTAAAACGTAAAAATCTGAATTATCTGAATTTCTGTTTTTATAGTTAGAATTCTGAAAATTAATATTTTAAATCAGAAATTAAACCTAAAAAATTCTGGTTTCCCAACGCAACAATGCCTATGCTTATTTAATAAAATTCTTTTGTTTTTTTTAATGGGGTGAGGAAATTAAATAAATAAAAATATATGGAGAAGACACTTATTATTGATTTAATATATTAAAAAAGAGAGGGAGGATTGCAACGATTTATTATAAAAATAATATTTTTTTCTTAATCTGCTTATTTGTACATACAAACAGAGAAAAGTTGACTTTGCAATAAAAAAAATATTACGATTAACTTTTCCCAAAAAATATACATTTTTATCTTGCAAAATTAAAGGGAAAAAGGGATGAATCATAGAAAAAAATTTAAAAAAATTTTACAAGCCTTAAAAAAATATTTAGAACGTTAAAAAATAAAGAAAAACAAAATTAAACACTAACAGGCACCAAGCGGACTCGAACCTTCGCCTCCCCCACCACAAAACCTAGCGCACTAACCATTACACCACAACCGAACTTGTTAGCAAATTAATTTTTAATTACTTATCGGAAACAGAAAAGACTATAAATGACCCCAAAATTTTTTAAATTAAAAATTAAATTTAAAAAAAAATAAAAGATAATTTAGTTGAAATATTAAATCAACTTTAAAAAAATCGAAAAAAAATTAAAAATAATTTAAAAATATATTTATTAAAAAAAATTAATTATTATGTATTTTATAATTAAATTAAAAAAAGAAAACCTAATTTTTTAAGTGAAATCTAGTCTTCATAGAAGACCTCTCAAATTTTATTTAAAAAAGTTTTTTTCTTATTCTTCTGTCCATCTAGATCCATCCAATTTAATTGCTTCTATCCAATCATCACAAATACTTTCGCCTTTCTGAAAAATTAAAAAAAAGATAAAGCGATCGATTCTCCCCTATAAAGTTGTCGGACAGTTTCGGATATCCGAGACTGAACCAAAAACTCTTATGTTATTCGGTTCAGTATGAATAACAGGAGGATTTTACTATTTTATCTTAATTCCTGAACATGGAGGGCCAGGTTGAGAGGGAAAAAAGAAAATTGGGTCAAGGTTTTGGATTTTAAAAATTTTTCTTCGAATCGGGTTTCGAATCTCGGATCGAAAAAAGGACCGGTTTTCAGGAAACGAGTAACACGTCCCATTTTCTATTTCTTAAATCTTAACTAACAACCATTCTCCCCTTCCTTTTTTAAAAATAAATTAAAAATAAAACCTCATCCAAAACAATTCCACTACAAGCAATAACAGCTTCCTCCTCTCCATTTTTTAATGTAAAACCATTACCAATATAATCATCAATTTTTGCACAAATTTCAATAAATTGTCCATTTTTATCAAATTTTAAAAATCTTCCAGTTTTATCCATTATTAATAAAAATTGAGACTTGTTGAAAGGACGCATACAACGAGGGAAAAATATTTGGCTCGCTTCTTTTCCACATGAAGAAAATGGTTTTCCGATTAATTGACCAGTTTTGGTATTTAACAATTTTATTGACTGTCTAAAAGAAAAAAATTTTTTGTAGGGGAAAATTTGGAAAATAGGATAAATTGGCATAGTCCAAGATCTCAAATTTTAGTAAACCCTGGCTAAAAAATTGTACGACCTAAAATCTAATTGGTTTAGGCAAGTCTATTAACAGGGATAGATCGGGCTGAGAAAAAACTCAAGTCAGATCTCAGGTGGGTCTCCGAAAATTTCTCGAGTCAAGCTGAAAAAAGGTCTAGATTTCGGGTAACCATCACCATCCTAGCCTTTTGACCCATATCAACTAAAAATCAAAAAAAAAATAAAAATACAAACTTTGAATAAATATTGACAGGAATAGAAGCAACAGAGACTGCTAATGTTTCATCATCCAATAAACATAAACATTGAAAACATTCATCAAATGAAGAAGCAAATTCATCCCAGGCTGAAGGGAAATCGATGTGTGATCTGAAAATAAAATTTTGTGAAGAGAAGGAGTGGGGGAGTTTTGGGATTTCATAGGCTTGTTAGTAATAGTAGATAAGTCAACCCTCCCCGTCTCTGGATTTACAAACAAAACTATATCCTAGTATCATCCCCATTGGGGCTTGCCATCTACTTAAGTGCTACACATGGGGCAAACTTCTCCAACAATCGCCAGGCATCGAACCTGGAACAAACGTTAATTTTTTGAGCTTGAAAAATTCTCAAAAAATTTTTCTTTCAAAAAAACCTCCAAATAATCGATTCATCCATTCCAGAATTATTCTTTTCAAGTTCAGGAGACGCAGACTTCATTTGTTTTGTCATAAATAAATCTCCAAGTTTAGTTATAGCCAAACTTTGTACTTTTCCTTCAATAAAGCTTTCATGTTCAATGTTGCCTAGTTGATCAAGAATTCGAAATTGCATCAATTCCAAGTCACCAGTTACATAAATTAACTGAAAAAATTTTAATAAATTTTTAGACCTTAAAAATTTTTTAAATTTATTAGAAATAATTTTTCAAATTATTTTCCCACAAGGTTCGCCTAATTTAGTTAAACGTCAGCAATGAATCAAAGTAATCAAGCCCACCTAAATCAATAAAATTTTAAAACTAGAAAACCCCCAAAGAAAAAAATCAAAAAATTCTAAAAGATGTTCCTAATCTTAAAAATCACCCGAACCCTCACAACAAAAAAACTTAAAAAAAATCACAAAAATTTGGAACTTCCTAGCCCTAAATTTGCATAGAAAACTCACTAAAATCCTCGTCCCAAAAATTCCGAAAAAATTTACAAACCTTATTTTTATACATCAAAATTTGCGGATAAGCAGCAATCTTCTTTGGAAAATCATTTATCATTGAGAAAAGTATCTTTTTTGTAGAAATATCAAATTTAAATAAACCACCTTTACTAGCCACCCACAAATTGTTTGAATCATCTTTTTAAAATTTTAAAAAATTAAAAAATTAATTTTCAAATAAACCTCACCAAAACAAACATTATAAGGTATTTCAGCCTTTTCTGGTGACAAATGTAACATCATTTCTTTTATTCTTTGATGATTTGAAGTTTTTGATGCAGTCTCTGGCATTTTTAAAAAATTCTGAAAAAATTTTTTTAATTAAAAAAAATTTTTTTTATTAAATAAACCTGAGCTCAACCGCTTCAAAAAATATTTAAAAGTATTTTTTCAACTTAATTATGCTTCCAAAAAATATTTATTTAAATATCAGCTGTGTTGAAAAAAAAATAAAAAATTAAAGATCAAAAATCAAACAAAGAAAAATAAATTCTCTGGCGTTTTGTTTTTATTATAAAAGGGGACACAAGAGCCCTAAAAAAATTTTCGGCCTTAAAAAACATCAAAAACTATCAAAATAATGTTTAAAATATAGCTCCAAAAAACTTCACCCACACAAGGTATCGAACCCACACGCCTCCAATTTACAAATCCAACACAAACACACTTAACCACACACTACATTAACCAATCTTTAAATTATCTACCTAAAATTAATTAAAAAATTAATTAAAAAATATTAATTTAAACAAAAATTATTTATAATTCTAATTAAATACAATAAAATGGTTGTTTGTTTTTTTGATTATTTCAATAAAACAAAAATTGTCGTGAAATACATAATCGGTCTTTTTACAGCTCTCTTTTTTGGTTTTTAAAAAGCCAAAAAATATTTTTTTGAGAATAAGAGAAGGAAAAAATAAAAAAAAAATTTTGGAAATAATTAATTATGAGCGAAATATTTAAGAGAAGAAAATTCAAAAAAAAATTTTGAAACAGAAAATTCGGAAAGAGAAGAAAAATAATAATGAGAGAGGTATAGGTGCAAAAAAAGTTCTTTAAAAATTACAAAAAAATAATCGTGAAAGAGGGCCAAGATTTCTTTAAAAAAATTTTGTTTCTTGCACCAACTAAAAAGTCTAAACATTTTCACTATTGCTATAAAAGCAAAAAAAGGAGAAAAAGGAAACGGAAAATATTTTTCAAAAAAATTTTTTTAGGTCATTTTTGAAGGAAGATCAAAACTACATATAGAATAATATGTATAAACGGCACAAAGGCCAGAGTACAAATAAATTTGAATTGAGAGAGAAAGAGGTGGAGGGTCAGAACATTCAAAAAAAGCTCCAAAATTAAATAGAGGAATTCAAAAATTAAAGGAAATTTTCTTAAAAATTCTGACCCTCCCCTTTTTTATTAAAAGTACGGATGAGCCGGGTTTAACCGATAAAATACACAAAAAATCAAGGTCTCTTTTTAGACCCAAACTCCTAAACCTGACATGAGAACCTTTCAAAAGCCCAATTTTCTAAAAAACAAATCCCAGAAATTTTCCACCAAATAACCAACTTCCTTTTCTCCTATCAGTCAACCCAACCTCTATCCCTCAAAAATTAAAAAAAAAGAGAAAAAAGAGAAAAAAGAGAAAATAAAACCGGTGATTGATGCATTTAATATTAAAAACCCCTTCTTAAATTTTCAGAGTTTTTTATGCCTCATTGGGATTATACAAAAAAATAATAATTTTTGGAGTAAATAATTATATAAAAACCTCTCATAATCCTTCCTAAATAGACATCAAAAAAGAAAAAATAAAGCGTAGCACCAAATAATAAATTTTGCATTGAATCAAAAAACTTGTCAACCAAAAAGCCCAATGCCCAACAATACGCGTCCACGAAAAGACAATACGTTCTCCAGGCTCGTCTGGCTCAAATTCTCCATTTTGATAATAATTGGCTTCAAAATAAAATTTTATTAAAAAATTTCCAAATCAAAAATAAACCCAAAAGTTTGTCTTTTTTAGCATATTGAGCATAAAGCCAATCACGAAGTTTAATATCATCATTGAATGGGACCTAAAAATTATTAGAAATTTTCTGAACCTAAAAATTAAAAGAAAACCTCATCAACGGAATGCATCTTGTAATGGACGGCAATATCGCCTGAAAAAAATATTTTTTGTAAAATGTGTGATAAAACGTGACTCAAAAAAGCTTGGTAATACTTTAGAAGTCCACCCTCGAAATTTATTCCTTAATATTTCCTGCCATTTTCTAACATTTTTATACCTGTTTTACATTATGAGTAGGTTTGGGGTTTACGAGACGGGCCGACGTTCAAGTTTCTTTTTAGGCCGGCCCGACCGAGTCATTTCTGGGCCAAAATTAGAAGCCCAACTCAATCTTTCGGATCTGGTTCCCAGCCCTAATTATGAGGAATAACGGAAAGGAAAAAAGGAAAAAAACTGAAAATGATTCAAGAAAAAGAAAAAAGGAAGGCGACTTCAAAGTATCTCCAAAAAATTTAAAATACCCACATTGTTCCCTCGTTCCAAAGCACAAAGTAAGAATACTCAAAGGATGTCCGTTTGGATAGGCAATGGTAACATCGAGAATATGAGTGATAGGAGGACGCGTTTCTTAAAAAAACAAATTTAAATTTCCAAAAAATTCAAAAAACCTTTAACATGTTTCTTCTCACGAATTTCCCCAACAGCATCTTTAAGTAACTGAATTCCAGAGCGAACTTTTCGCGTACGTCCATTATCCACACCGCTATCACTATCATCTCCACGAGGGCCAACTTCCTCTAAAATGGCTTTGATGGCTCCAATGCGTGGAAGAGTGCACCATTCCAAGTGAGGGAAACCGTGTTTACGTCCGTACCTTTAAGATGAAAATTCTTAAGGATTCCTTAACAAAATACAGGTACTCTTATAAGTTTACGTAAACCAAAATCAAAAAAAAAATTCCCGTTTATAAAGAAAATATCCTATCATTAGAAAGAGCTCTTCGAACAGGTTCTCAATTGTAAAACAAGTTATGGTCTCATAATGGTCAAAAATGGTAGAGGGCTTTTAAAATAATATACAAATTGTCAAGAAAAAAAAGGAAAAAATTCTGCGGGTTTTCTTGGTTTCCGTAAAATATGAGAGTAACAAAATACCACAAAAATTCAAAAAATAAACAAACTTCTGGCTGTCCTCCTTCCTCTTATAGTAAAATCCTCCTTCAGGGAATAGAATAACCCAACGCCTGTCTCTATCCCAAAAGACCTAAAAATTATTTAAAAATTTTTTTTAGAAATTAAAAAACCTTTCTCAAATGCTTCTTTAAATTAATTAATTCCTTTTCCCTCGAAGCTTTGCCTTGACGAATAAAATAATCTCCATGCATCTGGCCAATAATACCAAAAGGCGTCCAACGAAACATAACATCCATCAGCCAAATTGTCTAAAAATTTTAGAAACTTAATTTTAAATCCTTAGAAGGTCCGAATTTATTGAAAAAAAATTTTGGATTCTTACAAAAAACATTTCCAACAGCGGGACTCGAACCCATGACCCCTAAGTTAGGCACCCCAAATCGCTATCCAATACACCAAGGAATCTGTTAAAAACCTTTCATAAAATTACGACTTAAACCCTCTCAAAAATAAATTAAAAACCTTTCTAGTAGCAACTCCTTTAGTTTGCAGAACAGTAAACAAAATATTGACATCAGCAGAGCTTTGATGGTTGACTATAACCAAAACCCTTCCCTTCGCAGCATATTTGCGAATATCGTCTCCATACTCATAAACATCATAATCTTCAAAATAAAAATTTTTAAGATTAAAAATGTAAATGTGGGCTACCCACACCAGCTTTTGCGGACATGACAATGGTCTCATAATGGTCAAATCACCAAATATCCATTTTTCGATTCACTGTTTCAAAAAAGGGATTGGTGGGTGATATTTTGAGTCGGAATGACTTTCCTTCCTATATCTGACCATTATGAGTCAGCAAAAATATGTCCGCAAAAACACGGTTTAAGATAACACAAGGGGGTAATAGTGTCGTTTCCCAGCCCCCTTTTTTTCCTCCCAATTTTCTACCCTATGTTTGTACGGAATGGTCAAATTTTCCCCTTTCTTTCATCAAATTTGCCTTTCCATATTTTGAGTAATGAGAAGAATCATTTTCCCAATTAATAAAAATGGAAGAACTAAAGAATTTCAAACCTATTGATTTATATGAAAAATTACGTTTGAGTGATAATGATTTCGATGCATGGCGAAAATTCAGACATCAAGCTGGCAACAACACTGAAACCTATAAAAGTTATCTCCCGGAATTTATGTGGCGAAAACGATTTGGCAATATTGAAAATGTTTTTTATAATTTTTGGCATCATGTCTCACTTTTTTATCCTTGTGAAAGAAATGAATAAAAAATTAATCTTTTTTGATTGTTTTTAGGCAAAATAGGGAAAGGCAAATTTGATGAAAGAAAGGGGAAAATTTGACCATTCCGTACAAACATAAGGTAGAAAATTGGGAGGAAAAAAAGGGGGCTGGGAAACGACACTATTACCCACAAGGGTACCAAAAAATTAAAAAAAAACCTGCAGTATATCCCCAATACGCAACAAAAGCTTGCAGCCACATATAAAGCTTCCCTTCATATCCCCAATAAAATCTCGGCCACAACTTTCTTGCCCACAGCACAGGCAGCATAAAACCAAAGTAGGCAAACACAAAACAGAAAATATTCACCAAACAGAGCAACGTTCGAAAAGGAATTGCCGCTAACCAACAAAACTTTTCTGGTGTAGAACATTGAGACCATTTTGAACGGGAACCTGGTGGTCGTTTACTCGACGGCTTTTTTGGTGGTGATGGAAATTTGGAATTGATTCCATTTGTGGGTTGGTGTGGGGAGCCGTCGACGTTAGCACTGGTATTTGCCATATTTCTGACTGAAAAAATGGGTAATTATTAGAAAAATGATCAATGATAAAAAGATTAAATGATAAAAAGCATGAAAACAAAAATCGCGAACAAAGTACAAAAATAATAAAAAAAGGGAGGAAGTGAAAGAAAGGGAAGGGGAAAGTCAAGGGAAGGAAAAAAATCAGAAGGGGGAAGAAGAAAAAAATGTGAGTTTATTTTAGGGAGAAAAAAGGTCTCCTCTTATAGCCAAGTAAATTAATCAGTCTCACATTACAAATACATATTTTGTTATCTCTCTGTTGCATTTTAATGTGTAAAGGTGAAAGTATGGAAAAGGAGAAAAAATGTGGGAAATTTAACTAAAAATACGTGGCGGTCGCCGACATTTTTCTTAGTCTTTTTTGGTCTTTTTGGACAGTTTCCTCATATAGGGAAACACTTGACGTGTCACACAAATCATTGTAATCGTTGTTTTTAGGGTAAATAAAAATGTGACGTGTCATAATTAAAGTGTGCTAGTCAAAGAAGGAATTTTTTAAAATAAAAATTCCCCTTTATTGATCTTTTACAAGTCTAATAGACTCACTCAACGACTAAAAGTACATTTAAAAACGCGCACAGTTGTTCCTCTAAAGAACATAACCACTAAAAAAATAAATACAAAACAGAAAAAAATGAAAAAAATTGTTTACCTTTTTCAAGCCACAGCTTAAATATTTTTTTAAAAATAATAGAGAAAGAAGAATTAAAGAAAAATAGATGCGAGTGTACACTAGAAAAGAAGAGACAGCAGAGAAGCAAACTACACTCGTGTTGGAATCTTTTGTCAATTAAATTTTCGGGAACAGGACACATGTGTACCGCCGTTTGTGTACCGCCGTTTGTGTACGGCCGTTTGTGTACCGCCACTTGTGTACCTGGCCATTTGTGTACCGGCCGTTTGTGTACCGCCGGTTGTGTACCCACCCAAAGGGGGACGTTTGTGTACCCGCATTATTTTTTAGATTTTTTATGTCCAAGGGCAGACGAAGGACTACAGATGGTATTTAAAAATAAAAAATAATCATTTTATCACGCAAAAATATTAAAGACTAAAATCAAAAAAACATTGAATCACTAATTAATAAAAAATAATAAAAAATCAAATTATCACTGGTCCATTTGATAATTGTAAGCAATGCCTCGCAAGAAATCAATTATAGGTTGAAAATGAAAATGTTGGTTAGGGTCGAGTTGAAAAGGATTTCCCTGATTGATTGGAATATAATTGCCAACAATGTTTAGGATTCGAGCATCAGCCTCCCTGTAACGTCTAGCCTTTTTTGGAGGCTCCTCACCAGAAATGCATTTGGCCATATCAGCATCCCTTGATTTTTGTTCCCTCTTCAATGTGTCAATGAATCTAAAAATACAAGTTTAAATAAAAAATAAAATTAAGATAAATTCAAACTTCCAAATTGAAGGATGACAACAGGAGAATGCTTGCTGTAGACGACGATGTGAGCTCTCAGCAAAATTATTCGTCCTACTATCCCCATCTAATGTTCTGTGATAAACACTCCAAATATCGGGCGGAAAACGAGCCTCTGTTCTTGTACCATTTATTCGCAATCGGCCTGTATAGTTGATGACAAACCTAAAAAATAAAAATAAGTGTAAAAAAATCTTAAAATAACCAATCAATTATAGGATCCAATTCATGTGGCATAAATCCTGAATCAAGAGCCATAACACCAATTGAGATATCTTGTATAGGGAGGAAAGCAACAGCAGTTATCATACGACACATGACCGCAAATTCGGCGTCAGTCCGATAACGCTAATTTTAAAAATAAAATCAACAAAAATATAAAAATATACTTGTGTTAAGCCTTCTTCCGCAAGCTTCTTCTTCAAATTGTGAGTTAAATGGTACAGGCATCCTCTAATCTCACACATTGGAAAAATGGCCCTGATTGAGTTGATAGCAGCCGCTTCATAGTCCATGCTGATCGAGTTTGGTTCAAAATCAGGCCAAAAATTGCGTATAAGCACCCACATACGCTCATAAGTTGCCTGACTCTTGTTGCTGAGAAGACAATAGAGAACAGGTAGGACCCAGTTGTGCCTCCTGTTTTTAAAATAAAAAAAGGAAATAAAAGAAATTAAAATAGTAAACCTTGCTAAAATTGCATAAATTTGACTAAAAAAATTCGGCGCTATGGAAAAAGTGCCATCAACAAAAATCTCCTTCATTTCCCTTGACCATGCACCATAGGACTCCCTACCAAACACCAAAATCCTAAATTAATGGGCTTATAATTTTTAAAAATTCAAATAATTAAACCTGTGCTGCCTACCACCCTCAATATAAACACCACTATCTGCTAGCAGAAATTGTTCTCCAACAGCCTCTGTTCTCATGTAGATTTGGTAATGTTGAGGAATTTGTAGATCTTCAAGATTCAAGGGAACAGCAACTGGCGCCTCTATCTCTGTTCTAGCCCGTTTAATTATCTTAAAAATATTTTCATTATTTGCTTTTTGTTTAAAGTTTTACCTTCTTTACTGCCTGTTTATTTGGTACCTGAGCGAGAATTGGCGTTGGAACATTTTGCAGCGTATTGGCTCTAAGGATTGCTGGTGTTTCCATTGTTTCAATTGCTCTTTTTTTAATTGTTGTTATAATACGTTTCGCCCCGATGTTCTCAGCACCCGAGGGGCAATTGTGTTCACCCACTTGACGCAGAACATTTCCTTGAAGATCAGTATGAAGTCGCCCTTTACATGTAAAATCATTGGTGTTGCAAAATTCACACCTCCAAAATTTGATGTCGCCATCCTTGTTGAATTTGTGAAATACGTATAAAAATCCATTGTGCTCATATTTTACATTTCCTTTGTTGCTTTTAATTGTTTCCTCCATTCTACACTAAAGAAAATTAAAATAAACAATTGATGAAGAAGATAAAAATAAAAAAATCTAAAAAATAATGCGGGTACACAAGCGTCCCCCTTTGGGTGGGTACACAACCGGCGGTACACAAACGGCCGGTACACAAATGGCCAGGTACACAAGTGGCGGTACACAAACGGCCGTACACAAACGGCGGTACACAAACGGCGGTACACATGTGTCCCCTACCGAAATTTTCTAATAGCACATTTTGCCAAAAACAATGCCAAAAGAGTTCGCGGATGCTTAAATTTCGTTCGAACGAGCTTCAGCTTTTTGACCATAACTTTTCTGCCGATCACTCAAAAATTCTGATTTTTTGGTATTTTGTAGTTTATTTAATTCTATATCCACTGGTACCAGGAATAGTAAAGATTATCCAAATCTTTAAGAGTTATAGAGCCGGGAATCGACTGAACTGCTCCAGCTTAAATTTACACAAAAAAATTTTTTTTACAGATTTTAATTAAATAAATGTATGGACAAAGCACCAGCAATAGTAACAATGGAGTACAAATATGTGTCGAGCCTTTAAGTGAATGGAAAATTCAAGAAATTACTTACGACGGCTTTGAAAAATATATAAAGTTTGTTGGATTATTTTTTAAAATTATCTTAATTTTTTTAAAGACCTAGTGATTTCAAAGACGTTCTCAGAAAAAATGCTCGTAGAATAAAATGGCGTAAAATTGTAGGAAATGATTCTAGTTTGGATAGAGCTCCAATAGATGAAGATTCTGATGATTCTGAGGGTGAAGCAAAAGATGACAACCAAAAGAAGAGTGAGGCTGTTAAAACTCCAAGTGCTTTAAATATTCATGAACCTGTTGCTGGTCCGTGGGCTGCTGTTGGGAAACATTTACAGTTTGTTATTTTTCCATACTTTTTATTTTTTGGTTAAGTGGACACGCTAATTTTTCATTAGGTAGAAGGGGTGCGGGTTCGAACCCGTTGGGGTCCGAGGATTTTAAACTTATTTTAGACTCTTCTAAATATTTTAATACGCTTTCCCCACCCTTTCTAACTTGTCAACAAATTTTTTTATTTTTTGGTTAAGTGGACCACACTAATTTTTCACAAGGTATTGGGGGTGCGGGTTTGAACCCGTTGCGGTCCAAACATTTTTTTCCCTTCCAAATATTTCTTCTAAATATTTTCATACTCTTTTCCCACCCTTTCTAACCTCTCAAAATTTTTTTCCAAATTTTAGCAACGCTTTACAAGAAGTACATATTCTCTTAGACGCTCTCAAGATCACTTCTCGAACATATTATTTATCACCATCAGTGAACGCTTTAATTCAGGATGACATGCCAGAACACGAACAAATTGCATATTCAAAGACTTATCAATTATGTACTCGGAAAAGGGTATTTTTCTTAAAAAACTTTTTCAAAAAAATTTTCTTAGGCACTAATCGATGCCACACGTCTCATCGAAAAAATGGTTAAATATCGACAACAAGTGGTTGTGACACCTGTAGATACTGGAGAGGGGAATTTTACAAAGGTTTCTTTAATTTAAAAAGATGAAAAGCAAGGTACTTTTTGGATATCCCGCCCAACCTCTAGGTTGAGTCTCAGTCGGAGGTTTCCTTAAAATGTACATAATGGTCAGACTTCCTTTTCTTTTTCTCATTTGAATATGTCACAGGGGAATCGAGGAAAAAGAAAGTCTGACAACTATGTCGAGACTCAAATTAGGGGGATTTGTGGGATACCCAAAAACTTGATAAAAATAAAATTAAAAAAATTTATCTTCTTTAAGGAGCTCCGCGAATTACGCGAAAATTGGCGCGTTCGAAAAAGTGGCTCAACCATTTATGGGGATCTTGGCTATAAAACTTGTATTTTTTTAATTAAAAAATTTATTTAATTACCTCCAAATAGATGTCCCAAAATTTGCTTCACAAGAAATTTTTGATGTTTTTCAAAAAACACAAATTTCTCGACAGCTTGGAATTGTGCGTTTTAACAATCCTTCTTATGTTGGAGTTAATATTGCACACAATTTGTGTTTTAGATCGAAACTTGTTGTGCTAATTGAACCTGGTTTGCTTTTTAAAAAATTTTTGTACTTTTGGTTAAGTGGACATGCTAATTTTTCATTGGGTAGAGGGGGTACGGGTTCGAACCCGCTGCGGTCCAAAGATTTTTTACCTTTCTAAATATTCTTTCTAATTATTTTTCTATGTTTTTCTCACCATTTTTAAATTATAAAAAAATTTCTAGATGACGAAAAAAGTGCCCTTTTATTATACAAAAACAGACCTATCCAACAATCAATAAATGAAGACCAAATAAAACATATTCATTGGAAGCAGGCACTTCCTTGGGCACAGGATACCTTAATTTGTAAAGATATACTTTCACAGGTTTTTTTCGAATTTTTTAAAAAATTTTTAACGGGCACGGCCGAAATTTTTTTGAGATTTTAAGACAGAAAATTAAAAAAATTTTCCAAGGGCACAGGGCAAGGAATTTTCCTAAAAATTTTTTAATTTAAAATTTTTTTCAAGTTAATAAACGAATCAGTTTATGCCCAACAAAACGATGCCTTAGTTTCTATTGCAACAGAAAATTCAATTGTGATTTCCTTGTTTGATGGATTGTTGATACGTGTGACTCTGCATTCATTTCCTTTTTTGGAAAGGGTTTTCTTTTAATTTTCTCTCAAAATAAATTAATTTTTTAAAGGAAGAATTGTCTCCATCAGAAGCCGGAATTCCTTTTCTTTCCCAAACTCTTCGAGAACTTTTTTTAGCCGAGCATACAAGCAAACCTAAAAGAACTCAACAATTTGTTACGCTACCACAAACAGCATTGCCTGAAAGTTTGGATATGCGTGGACCTCAAGCTATTTGTTTGGAAGAGGTTTTTTTGTTGTTTTTTGAGATTTTTTTAATGAGAGGGTCATTCTATACAAAATTAGGATTTTTTAGAGAATTCTTATTCTAGGAAGTCCAATATTCCGGAATATTTCTAAGGAAAAAGGGAGAGAACTTGAAGCTTAAGGGTCTTGGTTTCCTATTCCATGACTTAGGAGGAGAGACCTTCCTTACAATTAAGTTAGTTCAGCGTCTTGGACTTTGGAAATAAGGTTTTCAGGTTCTGGTTTTCGGACAACGTGTTGGGTCTCTTGGAAAATTTTTTGGGGTTTTTAACTAGCTCTACCTCACTAATTTTTCTATTAAAGGTACTTTCACGTATGAAAACGTCCACTTCTTTAATCAAAAAATTTGTGGATCGCTGTTCTCATTATCAACTCGTAGTTAGAACAATTGATTTTTTACAAGATTATTCAATTCATTTTTGTGATCCACAGGTTTTCTTTTTTTTTAATTTTAGTCTAATTTTTTAAATTTGTAGCCTCAATGGAAATGGGTACGTGTTACACCCAATTTTACTCTAATTTCTCTCAATTTTGTAAACAGAGGATTTGAAAATCTTGCAAAGTAATTATTTTTATTTTAAAAAATTTTTTTAATTCTTCGTAGGCTCGAAGAAATTTTTTTTGAAAATTTTTAAAAAATCTAAAAAAATTTTTAAGCCTACGAAAATTTCAAAAAAAAATTAAGTTTTTTTACCCTAAGATTTTCGAGCCAAATTCACATAACCAACACATCAATAACTTTGACTTGCAAAGAAGTTCAGCAAATTAATTGTCGTCGTGATGTCTCAATTTTGGGGGAATCATTGCTTCTCTTGGTATAACTTTAAAAAACGATTTTTCTATGGGCTTAAAAATTTTTGAAAAATTAAAAAAAACTTAAAAAATTTTTTTAAGCCTACAAAATTTTTTTTAATTTTTAAAATTTTTCTCACCCTTTAAAAACAGGCCGCTCATTTTTGGGTCAGTTCTCTCAACACTCTTTCTCGAGCATATAGTTGGCAAATACTTCATGCAAATATTAACGCTTTTGATATGGAAGGCAATCCAGCACCAACATTTTATGCTTGTAATCAAACGGCGACAAAGTCTGAAAAAATTTTTTTTAAAGTTTAAAAAAAATTTCAAAAAAATTTTTTTAAAAAAAATTTTCAAAAAAATTTTTTTAAAGGCCTAAGACAATTTTTAAAAAATTTTTTAGAAGCTTATTTCTTCAATTTTACTCAAATGGAAATTGCCCTGGAATTTTTATTAGAGAAAATAATATTAAAGATGATCTTCAAATTAAACCAAATCCAACAAAAGAACTTGGAGGTTTTCGTTTTTTAAATTATTCGAGAATTCCGGGATCGACGCTTATGAGAAAAATGGATAATTTATTGGCAACTTTTATCAATTAAAAAATTTTTTCCGTTTTTTATTTTGTTATTTTTTAATTTATTAAAAATAAAAATTATAAAATAAGAGTTTAGAAAAAGTTTGGGCACTAAAAGGTATCGAACCCACAACCCCTTGGTAAATATCGGCTGTCGTAGGGGGACGCTCTCCCGACTAGACCACCGAGACAACTAATTTGTGATCTCTTTTTAGACTTATACGCTTTCCAATATTCTAAACAAAATTTAGAAAATACCTAAAACCCTCCAAAAAATTTTGGAAATTTTTTTTAAATTCAAGAAACGTTCCATCCCTCAAAATTTTATTTTTTCCTTTAAAAAAGCAAAAATTTTTTTCTAATAGATTGCCATTCATTTTCTCCTCTCCCTTTCTTCCTTAAAATTCAATTATCTTCCCCCCTCCTTCAATGAAGAGGAGAATAAATAGAAGATAGAGGTAATTGTGTTTAAAATGCGCAGTTTAAATAGATGAGTAATAGCTTTATGGGAAAAAGTGAAAAGCCTTTTTTTAAAGTTAAAAGACGCTATTTTTCTTTCCCCTTGTTTTTAACATTTCCAAAATAATTCCCAAAAATTTTCTCCCAAAAAATTATCGAAAAAATCCTTCAAAAAATTTCCCCGAAAATTTTCCCCAATTAATTTTCAAAAATTTCTCCCAAAAAAAATTCTCAAAAATTTCCTCCAAAAATGTTTTTCTTCTTTCATTCCCCTTTAATTATCTTTCTACTTTTTAATTTTATTTTAACTAAATTTGGCTGTCTTTCTTCAAAAAGTTTTGTTATTTTAAGAGATGAAAATGAAGTTACAGACAATGAAAAAATAAAAAGTTAAACAAAATTTGAAAAAATTTTCAAAAAAAATCCCAATTTTTTAAAAGGCTTCAATGAAACACCCAAAAAGTTTATGCTCAAATGCCCAAAGACGTCGAAAGTAAGGAAATATTAAAATTGAGAACAATTGGGTCCTTCCCAAAAGTCCGCAAGTTTTGTCCGCAAAACTCAAGTTTTAAAAAAGGAGCTAAAATCCTGCTTATCAAATCTCTAATGAAATTCGGCCATCAAAGCCTTCACAAAAACGCGGAACCTCCATTTAGAGCGAAATCTGTCATGACTAAAACATTCGGACGTTGGGAACATACAAGGAGGGAACCCCCTATTTTTCTATCTGTTGACCTCCTACACTTAAAAATAAACCATAGAAAATTTTTATCCTTTCAGAACATTTCCAAAGTTGAATGGAGCCACAACACCCGGGTAATATTCAAAATCAAGTTTACCCAAGACGGAACACCCGAACCCATTTTAAACGAAAAGGACAACCCAAAATGGTCAATACACGCAAAAGCATGGCATTCAATAGACAAAAATGTTGCAATGATTTTAACAGCAAAAAATGAAAAATTCAAAGTGGAAATTGAGTTGGAAAGAAAAAATTGTTCAAAAAATTCGAAAATAAATTTTCATCAATGGATGGTTTTGAGAATAAATAAAATTGATATTGAGGAAGATGAGGGGATTTGGAAATGCCAGATTTTTGTGAATGATGAGAGGAATAAAGGGAGGTTGAAATTGGAAGGAGAAAGTAGAAAGAGAATTGTAAGGAAATTTTTTTTGGAAAAAATTTTCGAAATTTTTGGGAAATTTCTTTGAAAAAATTTTTTTCATGCCCCAACTCCCTAACAAAGGAAAAAATCCCTAACCTTTTTAAAGGCAGCATACAACATCAGGACAACACACTCCAAATCAAGCGAATTTCGAAGAAGAGGGAGAAGAACACATCAGAACGATTTGAATGAAGCATCTTGGTATTTAAAGCAATCTGAGGAAGAAGCATCGAACGGAGAGAGGACATTTGGGTAGGCACTAGAAAATAAATTAGAAATTTTTCAAATTTATAAAATTAAACCTCTTCCCCTAGCTTTTCAAAAAGCGACGGAAACTACGCAATTTTTGAGCGTTCATCAACTGGAGCAAAATCATTCCAATCATCCTTACTACCAAATCATGACAACACCTATAAAATTGAATATATTCGAAATCTTAAAAAATCCTCAGAAAATAAAGAAAATACTTGGAAGCGCCGTTTAAGAACCACAACGTCATCCAAAAATGGAGCTGTTCAACTTGGTCTAAAATTTTCTAAAAAAATTATCTTAATATTTATAATGCTCAAATATGTTCTTTTTTAATTAAAAAATATTTAAAATTTATTTTTAAAAATTAGGAAAAAACAAAAAAAATTTTCCATCTTTATCCAATTTATTTGTAAATTTTTTTAAATACGGAATGAATATTAATACAAAAACAAAATATGTAAAAGAAAGGTAGAATGCCATAATACCTTAAAACAAAGAAATACCAAACAGTATTTCACGAGAAATCAAAATTTTTCTGAAATTTTCAAAAAATTTTTTGAAATTTTCTGAAAAAACCAGAAAAGATGCCGAAACGCCAAACTGAGAAAAAATCGGGTTTACAAAAATTTGGATTTCGTCGGCTTTGTGAATTTGGCATTTCAACGATTTTTGTGAGTTTGGTATCCCCTCTAAAAGGAAAAAAATATATAATTGGGAACGTTAAAAGAAACAAGCTTCGATTTTTCTTAAGCCTTAATTAATAACTGAAACCTTTTAAAATAAAAAATTCTTGAACACATATAGTCAAAGAAACTTCAAAAAACCTTTTTTCACAGCAATTAAAACGAAATTCGCTCCAAAATTGAGAGTCCTCTTCCTCCTCCTTTTCCTTTTTTCATCACTCCTTTACCTCCAATATTTAGTTTTCTTCCCCCTCCACTTCCAGACAATGTTAGTTTACGTCCATCCAAAGTTATTGTTGGACGTCCTTCTCGTTTTCGAACAAGTTGAATACGTTCAGAGATTGGAGTCCGTTGTTGCTCAACAATTTTAGGAATCTTTCTAGCAGCAGGAACAACATCAAAAAGACTTTCTTCCTCCAAATAATCTTCATGTGCTGAAAAAATTTTTTTATAGAACTTGCGGACTTTGGATGTAAGAAAACCCATTTTAAACGGAAAAGACGCCCTAAAAAAGGGTTAATACACACAAAAATATGGCACTAAATTTTTGGTACATTTAGGTGTGCTTGGGAGTCCATCTTCCTTTTCTTGTCATGATTCAGGACGGTCCCTGTCCCCGTCCGAATTAAGAACGACCCTTCAGGTTATCCCCCTTATCACCTTTAAATAATAAAAATAAACCTCCAATATCATACATTCCATCATCCTCCTCATAACGGACAGTTGTTCTCTTAATAGGGCTGCGCAACGGCGCCCTCAATGCAGCAGCAATTTCGTCTCCCAAATTCACTCGGACAGGAATTTTATTTCCAGTCAATTTTGAGGGGGTTGTTCGATTTGCAACCCTTAAAGATTAAAAAAATTTCAATTTAAAAATTAAATGGTTACATTCCACGCCCAAGCACTGTACTCGAAGCATCTTTTACGACCATAGTTTTTGTGGAGATTGCATCACTTCGTAAGGAACGCGTTGGCAGCCAACCTGCTGCTGTTGAAGAAGTAATATCCGTGTCCTACAAATAAAAGGAAAAATAATTTTTTAGAAAATTAATATAAATAATTTTGACAAAAATGAACGGAATTAACCAAAAATCCACCTAAAACTCAACAATTAACCATACCAAAAAATTCAGAAAACAACACTCAAACAAATTTGACGTTTTCAAAAAAACCAAACCTGAACAACAAGCGCTGCTGTAGGCTTCGGTTTCAGTGGCGACTGCTTTTGTATTGGTTTGGAATGAGACGAGACCGAATGTAATTCCATTCCAGAACGGCGAACGCCTGTCACACCTCTTTTTATAACACCTAAAAAAATTTCAAAAACTCCAAAAATTTAATTTAAGAAAACCTTGCTCTCTCAAATTATTATGCACTTCCAAAATATTTTTAGCTCTTTTTGAGTTACTCTCTCCAGTAGGCATTTTAATATGATAAATATCATGACGGTCTGGAGCTGTCGATAAAACTGGTTTTGTGGGGCTGTAAACATCCTCCTCTTCCAACATTAGAATATCATCTTGAAAATTTTTTTAATTTCAAAAAAATTTTTTATACAAGAAATACCATCAACATAAGCATCATTTCGGTGGACTGTACGTGCTGGAGGAGCAGGAGGAGGTGCAACCGTCTTTTTCGGTGGAGGGAGGAATTCAGGCGGCGTTCCATCACAATAATTTATATAGCTGATAATTGCTAGCTGCAAAATTATTTTTAAATTAGAATTTTTTAAAATTATTTCTGGGGTAAAATTAAATTTTACGATCAATTTGCCGTTGGCTGCACACCAAAGGTGAGATGAGTTACTCAAAATTTGAATCCCGAAGCCAAATTTAAAATTCTGAAAAATTCAATCCGGAATATGCCCCGGTTTTTGTCTCAATCCGGCCCACCCTGTTTAAGCACATCAAACGCCCCCTGTCAGGGCTGGCTACCACATCAGTTCACCTCCCTGCATTTTTCCCATACCCCATAAAAATTAAAACAAAATTCACCTGATCACCCAAAGCACTGATACCCAATTCTTTAAGGTCGTCCTTTCCTTAAATTAATTAAAAATTTTTAAAAGAATAAAAAATAAACCCAAATCACGCAGTAAATGCGGCTGTATTCTCTGCTTTACAAACGCAGACGCATATTTCTTCCTCGTTTCTGAAGGTATATCACAACAAGCCTCAAAAAATTTTTCCCATGTTGCTTCAAAAGAAAAAATATTTTTTCTTCAAAAATCTTTTAAAAAACCTGAATCAATTTTAGATCTACTAGAATTTGATGAGCTCATTTTTTAAAGTTATTCTTAAAAATATTTCAAAATAAAGCTGAAATTACTAAAATATTTAAAAATTAATTTTAAAAAATAAAGAAAAAATAAGATAACGTGTAAAATTCAACATTTGGCAAAAAGATTTAAAAAAAGCTAAAAAAAATTTTTATTGAATATATTTTCATAATTCTTTTCTATCTATTTTAAGTAGATATAATAAACTGAAAATAATAAAATAAAGGTTGTCGGTTCGAGGAAGAATCGAACCTAGGAACCGAGGAATGATTTTTAAGTAGTAGCAGTTCTTTGGTTCAGGCTCGGAAATTTTTGGGCTCGGAAATTGTAGAGATAATGGACTTGAGGAGACCAAACTTGAGTCTATGACTTTTAAAATCGGAGTTGAGGATCAACTATTCGGTTCCGGATTCCCAAAGATGTTTCAAAAACCGACAACCCCAATTTTATAATCATTTAAAAATGTATCACTTTGAAATTATCTGTATAATATAAAGAAATTCTTTCCTACTTGTCATAATAGATACAATAATATATATTATAGAATATATTTGAAAATTCACTCGGAAAATAACACAAGATAATATTTTGAAGAAAAATTAATTTTGGAATGTTTTTCGGTTTGGGAATTTTTTTTAAAGTCAAAATTAGGGTCGATGAGGTCCTTCAACGCTATTTGTCTTTTTGTACTAAATTTAAAAAATCAAAAAAATTTTTAAAAAATAAAACAAACCGTCAATTGAAATTGACTTCTATATGCTCGCATAAAAGCAGAGATTACATGAAAAATAAACCGATATTGAGCTTCTGTTTGTACCATTGTTGCCCGCTGTTCACGAAGCATTTTAACTGTACGTTGAACATCACAAACACATTTTGGGCCTTTAAATAATTTTTTTTCTAATTTAAAAATAAAAAACCTTTTTGTTTAATTCTATTAATTATAATATCCAAAGCCAAAAAAGTTCCTGTTCTACCAATTCCAGCACTTCAAAAAATTTTTTCATTTTAAAATTCGGCTCTGGTCTAGTTTATGAGTCCAATCAACCTTTATTACACACATAGAGGTCCATAGGACCCATAAAGGCGTAATAGACTGGTAGATGTTTCATTGGACTCGTAAGGACTCATAAAGGCGCATTGGACCGGTGAATGTTTGGACTCATAACCTTTCCATTGGACTCATGATTTTTTATGGGAATCATAAACTGCTTTTATCGAACTAAAAAATTACAATTGGCAATACAAAGGTTTATTGGACCCATAAAATAGTCATTGGACTCATAAAGCCCCAATAGACTCAGCAGCTCTTTATTGGACTTGAATTTTTTTTATTAAACCCATAGTTACTCATTGGACTCGTAAACTATTCCAGAACAAAAATTCTTTAAAAAAAACCTGCAATGCACAATTGTCGGTCCAATTTTCGACTTTTTATTCATTTTATTCTTAACTCCTCCAATTTCATTTTTTTCACATTCATTGACCGCATCCAAAAAATTTAAAACAGATTCAACAGGACAAGCATCGTTATCTTCCCAACTAAGTATTTGAAAATGATAAATTAATTTTTGTTCTTCTTCTTTTTCGTCTTTTTGGTGAATTTCTTCTTGTTCTTCTTTACATGACGAGGCTGAAGAGGCAGCAGTTTTTGCTTCATTATTAGCCTTATTCCCTTCCTTTTTTCTTTTCAAAACAAATACTCTACGCATATAATCATCACTTTTAGTTTCCTTAAATTAATTTTTTTTTAAAAGGAATGAACTAGAGATCGAAATTAAGAAAAGTATGGGCCTATTCCTGGGTTTGATTTATTGACCTGGGCCGGATCCTAAGACTGTAGTCCAGGAAAAATACAGGAAGGTCAAAAAATGCCCGGGCCTGGACCCTGGGTACAGGAAAAACCCAGACCCAGCTCGATCTCTAGATTGGACACAAACTTTTAACCGACACAAAACAGAAAATCGGTATTTTTGGGCAAATAAACAAAACAAAAAAACCCATGATCGATAACACTCGATAACCGAAAACCCAGAAGTATCGATTAATGCCAGGTTACGCTAAACCCTATTTTTAAAAATAAAAAAAAAGCAAAAAGGATACCTCGATAGTTTTAACAATTAAATTCCCATAATTAAATTCTTCCTCCAGATCTGGCCAATAACGATAACACTTTACCTTGAAAATAACTTTAATTTAAAAAATTTTCGAGTCTTCGAAGGATCCGAATCAAAAGAAGTTCGGGTTTCAGAAAACACGACCTATCGTTTAAAAAATTAAAACAAACTCGTCCTCTTTCCACTTCTTTTGTAACCATAACAATAAGTAATGAGTTTTCTTGCCAAACCATTTGCCTTTAAAAAATTTTTTTTAAATTTTAACAGGAAAAAAACCAAAAATCAGAGACAGTTTCTTCCAAGCATCCCTAAAAAATAAATTAAAAACTTATGAAAAAACAAGTATCCAAACCTGAGTTGAAATATAACGTCGTTTAAAGTCAGCAAACTCAGGATAGCGTTTCGTGTCCAAAGGAATCTTAAAAAAATAATTTTTTAAAGTAAAAAAACCAAAAATCTTGAAAGAAACCTCAACATAATTTGCATTTATATAATCATTATTTACTAAAAGTTTCCCTCCTCCACCAGCACATCCATTATTTGAAGAAGGTGAACGTTGTAGTCTTATACGTGTGTGATCAAACGGAACAACATTTCGATAACGATTTTTGCGAACATTTTCTGCCTTTCTACCTTCTTTGCAGCTAATAAAGAGTTGAGAATCTTCCTCATGACGGTGGAGGTTCTTAAAAAATTATAAAATTATAAAAAATTTCTTAGGAAAAAATATTTGGTAGAAGTGAAGGACGAAGGTAGGAAACTTAAAAAAAGAAAGCTGACTAATCCGGGCACTTTTCACCCAAAACCCCAGTTCAAAGATAATTTTGAAACCCGATCAGCAGCCCGACCTGACTTTCTTATCCCTGTGACTTCTTCACTACCCGGCGTATCCCTTGAATCATCAGCACATCCTTGTTTGAATTTAAAAGAACATTTTTAAAAAAGTTTTTAACCTCAAATTCTTCAGCAAATTCATCTTTAGCCCCATGCTTCTTTGATGGTTTCAATAAACAATCTATACGATCATCAATTGTGGCAGCGGTAAATCTGGTTGAGGGGAGTGGAGTTTTGAGTTTTACAGCACTTCCACCATTCTAAACAAAAAAAAATCTGGAAAAAATAAAATTAAAAAGAACAAACCTGAACCATCGGCAGTCGAATATAATTTTCAACAAGTCCCGCCAATGTTCGGAAATTGTCTTTGGGAACAATACAAAATCTTCCATTCTTATGAGATATCCGGACATGGACAACTTTGTCAGTATTGCTACGAACAGATAAAGCAAATTCGCCTTCATTGCTGCAACTTTCTTAAATTTAAAAAATAAATAAAATCTCAAAAAAATTAACAAACCTCTAACAAGATAAGTTCCACAAGGTTCGTCTTTTAATAATGCTTCTGCCTCATGTCCACTTGTAGCAATATGAAAAAAGCCTTAAAAACGGAATTTTCAAAATTAGAAGTCAAAATAAAGAGAGAGGTCAACAATGATATAGAGGCCATCCAACAGAATAAAGAGGTAAACCACGTATATCGGGACCATATATCGCTATCTTTTAATCAATGAGTCTGTGTATCGAAGATCCTGATGAGGAGGGTATTGCCATCTACAGGGGATGATCGAGTGACAAGGAAGGTTGATACGAGTACGGGGAAGGAAGAATTTTAATAATGAGTAAGATTGTTTCAATGACGGGTAAATGACAGTCTCCTCTATGTTGGAATCTTCATCATGTGGGGCTGAATCAAATGTTCGTACAGGGAATTCCCCCCTCAACGTTGGAATAAGAAAAAATAAATAAAACCAACGATCACTTCCAACATTCACAACAGTCTCCGCAATAGGTAATTGAGCAGGTTTAGTCAATTCAATACTTAAACCATCTGCTTCAGTCAACACTTTTGGATTAGCCTCCAGAAATTGTACAACAGCTTCAACTGAATAAAAGTCATGTCCAGAGGGTAAACGAAGAGTTTTGGAAAGAGGATTATGCACAATTTTGACGTGAGTTACTCGAGTTCCACGACTAAAAAATATCAAAAAATCTGATAAATTTATAAAAAATTACTGGATAGACAGAGTATAATCAGAAGCACTCGATTCGCTTGGACGAACAATAAACTCCTAAATAAAAAATTAAATTTAAAAAAACTAGAGTTCGAAGACGGGTCAAGTCCGGTATCCAAACCCGGCCAGAAAATTGGGGCAGGTAGCCCAGAAACAAAGCAATTTGATGAACTAAAGGGTTTCCAGGTTTCAAGGTTTTATCCAGAAATTTATCTAAGAAATCCGGGGTGTTCGAGGTTTGTGGGTCTTCAAGAAAAAATCGAAAAAACCCCGCACGAGTAAGCTAGAAAGAAAAAATCAAAAACCTTTCCAGATACCGAGCTAGTCAACCTAAAAATTTCGAACCCTACTAAACCCAAAATTGAAAAAAACCTACTCCATTAGATCCATATAAAAATAAAAGTTCACGAGCTCTTTCACCAGTTATTTCATAAAAGAAGCGTCTAAAATTATTAAAATAAATATTTAAAAAATAAAAATAAAAAAACCTCTCTACAGGCATTAATTAAGTAGCTACAAAATATAATACAGATAATAAAATGCAAAAATAAACAATATAACCCTGAAATTCAAGAAATTAAGCAGAAACTCGAGAACAATTATTTAACTGATGTCTAACAAAAAATAAAAAATTTCTCTGTTAGTCTCACTTTAAAATGTCTCTCTCAAATTTATGTTATCTCTAATATTCTACTTCTCTTCTCATTACAGCGTGTCCGGACAAAATATCGAATCGTTAAAATATGGAATAGGCTAAAAAAGGGTTAAAATCTCGAATCGGGTAAAAATGGGTTAAAATCGCGAATAGGCTAAAAAGGGGTTAAAATGTGGAATCGTTAAAATATGGAATGGTAAAAATATCGAATCGGCTAAAAAAGGGTTAAAATATGGAATCGTTAAAATATCGAATTGATAAAATGTCGACACGGCCAAAATAGGTCAAAATGTCGAATTTTTTTAAAAAAATGGCGCCAAAACCTAAAATCCGGGCGTTACCGTAATACCGACGGTATTTTTCGGTATTCCGTGTCGGTTGTACGGTACGGAATGCCGACCGATAAAATTTAAAAGCTGACCGTTATTTTTCGGTATTCCATACCGTATACGGTAAGGTCAAACTTTAGGTCTTAACTAAAAACTAATGCATACCACTCTAATTTTTCCATATCAGGATCGCGTTATGTTTTCCGGATCCGTACGATCATGCCGGACCGGATCCGGTCGATTATGCTTGATTTATCCGGTCCGGTTTTACTCGGTAAAGTACAGTGAACTCAGACAGAAAAGATTACGACGGACTACGACTTACCAAACTTATCAATCAACTTATCATCAATAAACTGATGTTGATAAAATTATCAACAATCAACGTATGGCACAAATCTGACCCGTTTTTAAAAGAATTCGACATTTTGACCCATTTTGGCCGTGTCGACATTTTTACCATTCCATATTTTTACGATTCCATATTTTAACCCTTTTTTACCCGATTCGATATTTTAACGATTCCATATTTTAACGATTCGGTATTTTAACCCCTTTTTAGCCTATTCGCGATTTTAACCATTCCATATTTTAACGATTCCATATTTTGTACCGGAGCCCATTACAGTTGAAAGTTTTATTAAATATTTTAAACATTATGCCAAATATTGAAACTTTCCGTTTATTTACAAATCAAACATTATCTTCATGCTTCTCGAGGTCGTATTTTTGGCTATAACTTTTATGAATCTTAACCGATTTAAATAATTTTTGTATCAATCGAAAGCTCAGGATCTGAGGATTATTTTAGCTAACAGGATTGATTTGATCAGATAATCCTACAAAAAGTTACACCGTGTTAAGTAGACGCGATCGTGATTTTCGATATTTATTTAGTTAACTTTTTGTAGAGTGATCTGATCAAAATGATCCTGTTAGATAAAATAATCCTCACATTCAGAGCTTTCGATTGGTATAATAATTAATTAAATCGGTCAAGACTCGAAAAAGTTATGGGTAAAAAATGACCTCGAGATTGAATCGGCCATACAATTCGAAAAATATTTAAAGTAATTTTTACAATTAATTTAAATAAAAATACAACAAAAAGAGTTAGTTTATTAATTACAAAATGTTAAAAATTATTACAATTAATTTTAAAATTTTAAAAACATTATTAATTGGAAGGAATATTTCACTAATTTACAAAAATAGGAAAAAGAATTATTATATTATTTACCGGGAGGGGAGATAATTTTCAATTTATCGGACCAATTATTTTTTTAAATTCTCCTCTTACATCCCTGCATCATTAAAATGAGATTTAACATTCTCCAGCTAAAAAAATAATTTTGTTAAAAAGACAAAAAATTTTTTAGAATTACCTTAAGCTCTCTTTTTGAAATTTCTCTCATTTCAAATTTCTTTACCTTCCCAGTCACCTTTAAAAAATTTTTTTTGATTTTTAAAAATAAAAGAAAAATTAATTTAGTTAATTCCCTCAATTTAAAAAAATTCTTAAAAAATTTTTACAGTCAATGGAAAGTCAGTTATGTCCTTGAAAAGAATGTATTTTGGTACTTTATAGTGTGCAATCTATTAAAATAAAAAATAAAATTTAAAAAAATTAAAAAAATTTTCAGCACCTTCCCCGCACAATATTCACGAATGTCACTTTCTGTAATGGTAGCACCATTCTTCAGTCTAAATAAAAATACAAAATTTTAATTAAAATACAAATAAAAGTTTACCGGATCCATGCACATACAACCTCCCCGAATCGCTCACTAAATTAAAATATATAATTTTAGAAAATCATAATTTTTTGTATTTTTCGATAGGATTGTGTTTTAATTAATTAAAAGTATTTTCCGGAAAAACCAGAGTTTTAATTTATTATTTATGTGTTTTCCGGAAAGCAATAATTTGTGTTTTTATTAGTTTTCCGGAAATATCAGAATTTTTATTTATTTTCAGTGTTTTCCGGAAAGCATTAGTTTGTATTTTCTGTTAAAAGTTTTCCGGAAGAACCAGAATTTTTATATTTATTTTTTGTGTTTTCCGGAAAATAATTATTTATTTATTTTTATGTGTTTTCCGGAAGAATCAGAATTTTTGTATTTTTCTGTGTTTTCCGGAAGAATCAGAATTTATATTTATTTTTGTATTTTCCGGAAAATAGTAATTTGTATTTTTTAAATTGTTTCCGGAAGAATCAGAATTTATATTTATTTTTGTATTTTCCGGAAGAATCAGAATTTTTGTATTTATTTTTTGTATTTTCCGGAAAACAATCTGTATTTTTAAAATTAATTTATATACTCCGGTACTCCAATAACTTGCACATCAGCAACCGCTGGATGTTTATCAATAAATTGTTCAACTTCTGTTGGATAAATATTTTCACCCCCACGGATTATCATATCCTTGTAGCGACCGACGATTGAAACAGTTCCATTCTCATTCATAACACCAATATCACTAGAAAAAATTTTTAGAAAATTTTTCTCTCAGAAAATTTCCAAATTTTCCTTACCCACTCCTATACCAGCGATCTTTGCCTATAACTGCACGTGTTGCTTCCTCATTATCCCAATAACCATACATTAATGAATATCCTCGAATAAGCACTAGAAAATAATTTTAAAATTAAAAATTTTTCAGAATTTTACAATCTCCCCTCTGCCCTCTCGGAACGATTTTTCCATCCGCATCGACTATAGCCGCTTCCAAATGATCCATAATGTGACCAACCTTCAAAGATTTTAATTTATTTTCCGGAATTTAAAATACATTTCTGATCCTTTCCTCTGGCGGGTCATCACAAATTGACATAAACGAGACCGGAGACGTTTCTGTTGTACCATAACACACCTTTAAAAAATTTATTTAAAAATTCTCAAACATCAAAACCTGCAAATTTTTCATCCCCAACTCATTAACAAGTCGAGAACAGAGAGTTACTGGACAAGGAGCGCCAGCAACTATTCCTGAATGGATTGAGGAGTAATCAAAAGATGGGTACTCCTCATGGCCTAACATATCAATAAACATTGTGGGAGTGCCATAAACTGCAGTACACCTGCGGAAATATTTTTTTAATTTTTAAAATTTTTTTTTTAATTTTTAAAATTATTTTCCCTTATTTTTTTAATTAAAACACCTTTCTTCATGAATTGCTTCAAGCGCTGCGAGTGGTTCAAAGGAGGGTGCAGGAAATACACAAGTATTAAAATGTACAAGTGCTAAAAATTAATTTAATAAATTTAAACTTTTATTAAATTATTTAACCTGCTAAACTGCCCATAACACACCCAAAACAGTGGTAAAGTGGGTTTGGAATGCATATTATTGCTCGCTAAAAGTACAGAATTTTTCTGTGTTTTCCGTTAACTTATTTCCTTTGTATTTTCGCAATATTAAATCAGAATTCTTCATTTAACTGTATTTTCCGGAAATTATTTATTTTCCGGAATGTGTTTCTTAATTATTAAAGAATCAGAATTATTTTCTGGAAACAATTTAGTTTCCGGAATGTGTTTTTGTATTTTTCGAAAATCCGGAAATTATTTATGTATTTTCCGGAATGTGTTTTTCATTTAATAAAAAATACTAAATATTTTCCGGAAATTGTTTATCTTCCGGAATGTGTTTTCTTAATTATTAAAGAATCAGAATTATGTATTTTCCGGAAACAATTTAGTTTCCGGAATTTGTTTGAATTTTTCGAAAAATACATATAACTTTCCGGAAAGTTTTTGTGTTTTCTAACCAGAATTTTTTCCTAGGTATTTTCCTAACGCATTTTCCGGAAAGCTTAATTAACTACCTTTTCATGATACCCAGCTCTCAACCCCACAAAATAAGCGTTGTTTACAATGTTGTGATGAGTAAGTGTTGCACCTTTCGGCTTCCCTGTGGTTCCCTTAAAAATTTTTTTTCTAATTTTTTCATCAAAAATATAATAATTACACTAGTATATTGTATATTTGCTTGATCATCCGGTTGGACATTTGCCTCATTCTGGGCCAAGCGCCTGCGGTCTTCTACAGTTCCCATGTTAAGTACGTGATTATAGTCCCAAGCGCCATTATATCTTCCGTCTATTTTAATTTAATAAGTTAAAAGACCCAAGAAACCCCCAAAAATTTACCCTCATTTCCATTTTCATCAATCCCCGCTTCCGTTCCATTTCCCATTTTAAACACAATCAAATTTCTTAATTTTGGGAATGTGTCAGTAGAGATTCTACCATCCCCTGGGGGTGCATCTTCAAGTTCTGGGATCAATTCGCGAAGAGTGTTGTAATATTGGGAACGTTTAAAAGCTGGCGGGCATATTAACTGAAAGGGAAAAATGACCAGAAAAAATTAGGGAAATTA
Organism: Meloidogyne enterolobii; assembly: GCA_963681835.1. NCBI lineage: Eukaryota > Metazoa > Nematoda > Chromadorea > Rhabditida > Meloidogynidae > Meloidogyne > Meloidogyne enterolobii. The sequence continues at coordinate 3,766,498 of CAVMJV010000004.1, read as the reverse complement.
AAATAATTTTTTAATGTACCGTCTTAATGCCCACTTGCTCAACAGCATAGCAAAGATCTAAAGAAAAAATTTTTAAAAATTTAATTTTTAATTTTATTAAAAATGCTCACCATCAGCATGATACATAGGGTTAATATTTACCTTAAAATTAATTTTAGAAAATCAAGAAAAAATTTTCAATACCAAAATAAAGCCAGCTAAGGCGCTCGCAAACTGTGTAGTAATCCACTCATATTTATTAGGCGACCATATTCCTATTCGGTCACCTTTTTCCATTCCTAAATGGATAAGTCCAGTTGCGAGACGTTCACTCTTAATATAAAAAATTTAATAAAATTAAAATGCTTTCCGGAAAATATTATGAAAAATATTATTAACCTTCCGGAAAATACAAATATTAATAAAATTAATTCAGAAATTCTGAAAAAATAATTCTGAAAAATAATTCTGAAAAATAAATATACCGGAAAATACATTTCTGATAAAAATTCTGAAAAAATATTCCATTAACACATTCCGGAAAATACAAATTTAATACTTAATTTTAAATTCTGAAAATAATCCGGAAAATAATCCTTCCGGAAAATACAAATTTAATAATTAATTTTAGAATCTGAAAAATAATTCTGAATATAAATATTCCGGAAAATACAAAATTAATAATCCTTCCGGAAAATACAGAATTTAGGGTTTAATTTAAAATTCTGAAAAATAATTCTGAATAATATAACTTTCCGGAAAATACAAAATTTAATGATTAATTAAAAAACACAAACATCCTCAAGAACGTCCTTATAAGTTTTGCGCACCCCATCCCTTTTGAAGAGTACAAATTCGCGTGTTGGAAACAGATTTGCTGCTAATCTTAATCGTTCACCTATTGTGCTGTAAAGTAGGGGATTTTTGGAAGCAGCTCCGTGCACATAACTTTTTTTTCGTTCCTCCCCATTTTGTGTTGTTGATAAAGATAGAATTGATTCTGCAACCATTTGTGAAAAATGTTGTTTCCGGTAAAGAAGATTTTTATTTATTTTGTAAAATAAATAATTATTTCTGGAGGATATATGAGGAAATTGGCAAGTTGTTCTGATTTGTATTCCTGAAGAATATTAAATTACTTCACTAATCTAATTAACTTTGTATGCTAAAAAGGATTCCGGAAAATACAAAACTTAATAATTAATTTTAAAATTATGAAAAATAATTCTGGAATTATTTAAATAATTCTGAAATATTTACGGAAAATACAAACATTCCGGAAAACACAAAACTTACAACATAATTCTGAAATAGTATTAACTTTCCGGAAAATACAAAATCAGAAAAATAAAGTTTCCGGAAAATACAAATTCTATTAATTCTGAAATACTTTCCGGAAAACACAAACTAAATAATTAATTCTGAAATATTATCAACTTTCCGGAAAATACAAAAATTATATTAATTCTGAAATAATTCTGATTTGTATTTTCGAATTGTATTTTCGTTATTATCAAAGTATAATTAGTTAAATTCTTATAAGAAGGATTAAAATATTTTTTAGAAATTTAGAAAATAAAAATGAAAAAATAAATTTGGCAGATAAAAAGTGGATTTAAAAATAAAGTAAACGATGTAGTTCAAAAAAATATTTTGGTAAAAATAAAAAGACCAAAAACCACCGTTCCAGAACACAACGTTAACTATAAATAATGTTTTAAATTAAAAATAAAATTTAAAAAAATCCTAAAAAATTGAATAACTTTAATTAAATTTGACGTTATTCAGAAATTACTCCAATAAATAAAATTAATTTAAATTTTTATGATTTACTCAGTCAACCCTAAAAATTGCTTTAACGCGCCCATCTGTTCTGGCACTATAAAACGGAATTAAAGTGATTTTTAAAATCTCAAAGGAATTTTAAATTTTTTGAAAATTTCTAGAGGGGAAATGATGATTAAAAAATTTTTAGATTTTTTTCTGGGATTTTTAGATAGCTTGGAACAAATTTTCTAATTAAAAAAAATAAAAAAGAGAACTTAAAAAAATTTTTTGGTTAAAAAATAGACAAAGAAAATAAAAAATAAAAAATAAAATTGAAGTTAATTTAAAAAATGAAAAAAAATAAAAATGTTGGAATGTTGAATAGACTTTGATAATATTACAACAATAAATCAATTTAAAAAATCTCTGGGAAAAATTAAAAAAAAAATTTTTGAAATAAATTTTATAAAAATAAAAAAATATGTCTACATTTCCAAAATAATTTTTAAAATGATAATAATTAAAATGTGTGTTTTGATTTGATAAAATACAATTAGTGTCGAATGATTGTCGAACGACCTAATCAATTGAAAAATAATGGCAAAATTAAATTATTTAAAAATTAAAAAAATATTTGATTTAATTAAAATTCCCCCTAAAAATTTATTACAAATTGTAAATTCTGATTTTAAAAATAAGCCTACAAATTCTGATTTTAAAAATTAATTTACAATTTGTAATTCTGGTTTAAATATTGCGAATTCTGGTTACCAAAATAAAAATTCTGATTCCGGAAAATTACAAATTCTGACTTCATTTAATTTTACAATTTGTAAATTCTGGTTTTTAAAATTGTAAATTCTGGTTACTAAAATAAAAATTCTGATTACGAAATTACAAATCTGATTCCGGAAAATTACAAATTCTGACTTTATTTAATTTTACAATTTGTAAATTCTGATCTTAAAAATTGTAAATTCTGGTTAAAAAATTCTGATTCAGCGAAAATTACAAATTCTGACTTTAATTTTACAATTTGCAAATTCTGATTTATATGTATACTTAAACTTTCTGAATAAAAATTACAATTTGTAAATTCTGGTTCTCAAGAATTGTAAAATTTAAAATAAACTTCCTTATTTTTAAACAACTAAAAAATAAAAGGACAAAAACAATATAAATTTAACAGAGTTGAGCGAAGCGTGATAACGATTTTTTGAATTAAAAAAACAAGTAGGAAATATTTTTTTATTAAATAATTTTATTTTAATTGACTAAAAAAGATTATATTCGTTCACTAAAATGTTTCAAGATTGCCCCTATTTTTGTTTTTATTTTTCGGTCAAAACGGCTAATGATCGCGCTCCTTTACCCATTTATATATTCTAATATTTCCCTAAATTGATGTTTTATATTTAGTACAATTTCTGATTGTTATCTCCTTTTTTTGCTAAATATATTCAATTACTTTTATATTTAAATATTTTAATTTTTAGTCAAGAAAAATAAATAATTTATTACAAATTGTAAAAATAAAATTCTGATTTATAAAAAATAATTCTGATTTAAAGAAATATAAATTCTGATTATTAAAAATTCTGATTTAGAAAGAAATTCTGATTTGTAAAAATGATTCAGATTTAGAGAAAAATAAATTCTGATTATTAAAAATTCTGATTTAGATATTCTGGTTTGTAAAAAGATTGATTCTTAGACAAATTCTGATTTAAAATAAAATTCTGATTTACAACAAATTTTGAAAAAAATTCTGATTTTACAGTAAATTCTGAAAAATTCTGATTTCTAATAAAATTCTGATCTGTAAAATATCTGTAAAAATTCTGAAAAAAATTCTGATTTGTAAAAACCCCTTATTAAAAAAATTCTGATTTATAATTGTAAAATTTCTAATAAACCACACCTCTACAAATCCTGCATTCTGAATTGACAACAGATCGCACAAAAAATAAACTTGGAATTCCATTAAGTGTTGTTAAATTAAATAGAAAGGGTGGTTGCAAAATAAATTTCATTACAAATTAATAAAAATATTAAATTAATAAAAATGCTGAAAAATTAATTTAAATTTTGAAAAATTTTCTTAAATAAAAATTAATTTCTTAAGACTAACCAAAAGTAAACAAATTAAAAAATACTTTGATCAGGCAATTCACGAGGTTATCGTCAAAGAAAAGAGCAAGAAAAACACCACCCCTCCCCATGATTAGAAAAAAAACTGGACAGTTAACAACCAACTATTTATCATTGTTTATCAACAATTTACTTGTCTTTACCACCCATTTGCGGTTCACTAATTCGAGAATAAACGGGAGGGAGTAAACGCTGTCTGATTTTAATCCTTTATTTTATAAATTTAAATAAAAAAGAGAGAAAATTTAAAGTGCGTCAAATTAAAGTACAAATCTCTTGATTGAAAGTTATAGTTCGTTGATAAATTTTAAAATATGATTGAGTCTGAGTTCACTGATACGTGCTCTTGATTGTCAAATTTTCTTGAAATTTTTGATCGATTTATAAAATATTTTCTTTTGGGGAAGGGTTTTAGAGACAATTTTTGATGCTCTTTCGAATGCGCTGAATAGGATTTAGATTTTCTTGCCACATCATTTTGTAATAGGATAGCTCCTCGAGTCTTCGGGATCGTCGGGGACGGGGTTTGCCAGGGTAGAGACTTCGGCGTGGTCGGGTCGAGATTTTTGCCAAAAAAAATCGTCGGGGTACGGGGAGCCCTATTTTGAACCATTCTTATGAAAAAATATTCTCATATTAATTTTTTAATTATTTTTTTTTAATTTTTTTATTTTCCCTTCTCTCTCTATACATCATTTAAAAAATGCCGTTTCACTAGCAACCAGCCTACCAACAATTTAAAAAAAAGTAAAATATTCCCATCATCCCCTCTTCATTTCCAATTCCTTTTTAATATTTTAATATGCCATATATTCCTCCCTTTATCTGCGTGGGAGGGATTTTGTGAATAAATTGAATAAAAAAAAGTTTCTAGTCTTCATTATTAAAATGTGAAACAAGCAAAAATAAAAATTTTTTTATTAAATTTATTCAATTTCCTTAAAATACTTTTCCCCTTTTTTTATTATTAAATTCCAAAAAAAATTTTTATTGGAATTTAAAATCAATTTTTGAATAATTTATGCCCGGGTACACCCCCAACATATCTCTAAACCAATTTTACACCAAGCTATAATTTCGTTAGAATATATCGAATCCGGAGGTACACCCCAACTTAGTCCCGACTCAACTCAGTCCCGGACCCTATAACTTATGAAGGGATGATCGCTTTTTTGTGTTCTTAGTACCATTGGATAGAGCATTAAATAGGCTACAATATACCAAAAAATCAAAATTCTTGACCCACTGGCAAGAAAGTTAGGATCGAAAAAGTCAGAAAAATTATCCACCTTCTTGAGTTATAAGGCCGTGACTCGGTTTAGCTGCTCCGGAATCCGGGACGTTCTGGTATGGTTCGATTCACCTCCTCAAGGCGCATAGAATCATACCAGAGCGACCCCGATTCGACAACTTTGAATGAAGTTACAGCTCATTTTCAGCAATACATTAGACTCGCGGCACGCCGGCCTGCTCCCTTTATTCCCTCCATTTTATGCTTTTTTTATTCCATTTGCTCCCCTATACTTTATCCTTTTTTTGTATTTATTATTTTTATTTTCCTTGCCTCGTACACACTTTTCTATTTTTATTTTAAAAGCGCCAATGTGCTTCTTCTCCTTTAAGCTTTATTTTCTTTCATGTCTGGCCAAGTTGCAAGCTTTCTTGCCATATTTAAAGACCTTTAAAACTCACTATTCTTTTACATATAAATGAAGAATAAGTGTTGAAATAGGCGTTGAAATATTTATTTTAACAAAGGTTTCAAAAATCAAATTTTAGCAAAAAAATTTAAAAAAACAAAGGAAAAATCCCTCCCCAACAAAGGAAAAAATTCCTTCCCAACAAAAAAAATTTCCCCTTCAAATTTAAATGAATCTCTTCCTCGACGCTTTCGACCGCGTTTTCAACCCACACACTTCCTCCTCCTCAAAAAGGAGAGCTTCCAGTTCTGGTCTAGTATCATCACTTGGCCCTGCTTCCTCCTATTCTTCCTCCTCTAGAAGAACAACTAACACAACAATGACTACAACAACTTCTACCACAACAGCTTTATTAAATTCCCCCCAAAAAAATAATTTTAGACGGCAAAGTGGTGGGGCTGTTAATGCTGGGTTTCAGAATGAATTTGTGGCCCTTACTATTGGGGAACCTGAAGAACCTTCCACTTCAACCAGAATTCAAAGACAACAAAGTGCAAGCAGTGCAAGTCGGAGCAGGTATAACTAGAGAACAATCTCAGAGGTTGTTGGGACTCTATATAGCTCTATATAAGTATGACTAGACTCTAGTGGCTCCTTGAACTTTTTTGAGACTCTAGTAGTCCTATGATATTATAACTCAGACTCTAGTGGTCTGGCTATAGCTCGGACTCTAGTGGTCTAGCTCTTTGAATTTATTAAGACTCTAATACCCTATTATAACTTAGACTCTAGTGACTATTGCTCCCGACACGTTAGAGTATTAAACGGATTACTCTTCCTAACTTTGTTGACATTCTGGGTTAGTGTAAACATTCCCTTTTTTGTTCCTGTCATATGACTGACTTGTTTTTTTTTTTTCTTTATCGACACAAATAAAATGTGAAACAATAAAATAAATACTCCTGGATCCACAAGGATCACTTATGGAGATAGTTAAATTATACAAAAAAAAATTTAAAAAAAAAAAAATATGGTAATACAGTTAAAAAATATATAGTTAAAAAAAATGGACTCCACAGAAAAAAATATAAATAAATGCAATAAAATTATACACAATAAAACGAATGTCATCAAAAAAATAGCTTAAATAAATATTTTTAACTAAATGGTCAAGTAAAATTTAATTAAAATTAAATTAAAACACAAAACAGTGAACATTTTGGGTAGGATTTACATATTTTATTAATACATTTGTTTTGTTAATACATTACGCTCCATTAACCTCTTGCTTATAAATTAGAATCTTCGGCGATTAATATTTTATCTAAAAGTCTTCTGTGATTAATATATTGTCTAAAAATTTTTTAAATTGAGGAATGGTATTGATTTTTTCGATTTCATTTTTTGGAAGTTTATTCCACCTATCTATAACTCTATGTGAGAAGAAATGATTATTTTTGGCTTGTTTTTTAAATAATTGATATCTATGTAAGCGCGGATTATTTCTATTAGGTTTTGAAAATATTTGTTCTGGCTTTATTTTATAGAAACCCTTTACTATTTTGAAGGTTGTCATAAGATCTGTTCTTATACGACGGATATTAGTTGGTGGGAGATTGCATCTTTTTAGTCTTTCGTTATACCCTATTTTTTGATATTTGTATTTATATCTTAAAATTCTCCTTGTAAAGCTTTTTTGCGGTCTTTCTAATTGTTTATTAAGATATTCTAATTTGGGGCTAAAATTTTCAGTGGAATACTCCATAAGTGGTCTTACGTATGTTTTGAATGCTTTTACATATGTTTCTATTGGTAATGTTTTGGGTAATATTCCTAGGATATTATTTAGCCTTATAAACGAGGACTTAGTAATTTTTGCTATATGTTGATCGAATTTAAGTCTGTTATCTATGTATATACCTAGGTCTCTTATGTTAGTAACTTCTTCGATTTTTTCACCACTAATCTCATAATTAAAATTAATTTTGTTGTATATTTTTAAAACTTTTACTTTTGAAATAGAGAATTCTAGCTTATTATCATTTGCCCATCTATATGCATTGTTTATAGCTTTTTGTAGTTCTATGCAATCTTTTTCTGACTTTATTTCTGAATAAAGCTTGAAATCGTCTGCATATAATTTTACTTTTATATTTTTTGGAATGTGGCTGGGCAGGTCATTTATATAAATCAAAAAAAGCAATGGTCCCAGGACAGTCCCTTGGGGGACACCTGTTTTAGGCAAAAATGGTTCAGAGTAATTTTCATCTATTTTTACAATATGAGATCGATTATTTAGGAAATTTGCTACCCATCTAATTGTTAACCTATCTATTTTAATTTCTTGTAATTTTCTAATAAGTATTTCATGATCTACTTTATCAAATGCTTTTTGAAAATCAAAATATATGACGTCTGTACCTATTTTTCTATCAAGTGAGTTGAACCAGTCTTGCATAGATAATAAAATCTGGAGTGTACACGAGCTTTTGGGTAAGAACCCAAATTGTTCTTCAGCGATTATTTTATGTTTGTTAAGGTGTTCTAATAGCTTATTCGCTAGCAAACGCTCAAAAATTCTACAAATTGGAGATGTTAATGCAATTGGTCTATAATTTTTTGGGTCGTTTACTGAACCCTTCTTTTTAAATATCGGTATAATGTGTGCTGTTTTCCATAATTCAGGGACTATTCCGGTCTTAAATGTATTGTTATATAGAATTGATAGAGGAAGAGCTAATGGGGTAGCACATTTTTTTAGGAAATATTGATTGATATTCTCAGGACTATGGGATAATTTATTTGGGAGCTTCTTGAGTAATTTTTCTATTATATATGGTTCAAATATAATTTCTTTATGATTTTCATCACCAGCTTCGATGCTTATTTGTTTATAGTTTATATCTCCGCTAACCATTTCTTCAAAAATTGTTTTAAATTTTTTAGCTTTGTCAGTGTCTAAGAATATTGGGTCACTTTCCTCAGATTCCTTAAGTATTGGTATCCCAGAATTAAATTTGTTTCTTTTCATCAATTTATATATCTCCCCTATATGCCCTGATCCTATCTTTTTAGATATATGTTTGTTTTTATATTTTTCTATTTCTAATTTACATTTAATTTCAAGACTTTTATAATTGTCTTTATTGATCTCGCCTAATTTAAACTTTTTCCATGCCAAAGCCTTTTGTTTAATGGTATCTCTAATTTCTTTAGGATATTTCAAGGGTTTTTTTTCACCGAATTTTTTAAATGGGATGAATTTTTGAATTGTTTGTGTTATTATAAGATTTAGCATTTCGGCCATTTCTGACGGATTTTTGTTATTAAATAAATTGGACCAATCGTATTGAGCTAAATACCAATTAATTGTTTTATATTTTCCCTTCTTAAATAGTAATACTTTTCTTTTCTCTTTAGATTTTACTTTTTCTATTGGAAAAATTACTTCAAATGATATTGGTTTGTGGTCACTTACAACTAGATCATTAATTATATTATATTTTTCAATTAATTGTTTATTCTGTAGGATTAAGTCTAGTGTATGGTTATTATTGTACATTGTTGGCTCCTTTATTATTTGGTGTAAGTCTAACTTATTTATGGTATTGTAATAATATAAACTCTGTTTATCTTTTGGAAGTGCGGACTCCTGCCAATTTATTTTTGGAAGGTTAAAATCTCCTAATATAACATGTGAAAGTTCATTTTTGTATTTTTCTTTTATAACTCCCCAAATTTTTTTATCGTCATTTAATTTTGTATTTGGAGGCCTATATATTAAGTGAAATCTTATTCGTTTAAATTCTGAGTATATATCAAGGGTAAGAAGTTCGTGATTATACTGGGACATTGATAGAGTAGGAATTTTAACAATTTTTAGTTCCTTTTTGTAAAATGCGCCTACGCCTCCCCCTCTAGTAATTCTATCTATCCTTAAAAAGTTATAATTATCCGATAGCAAAAGGGTTTTATCGGATATTTTATCGCTTAGCCATGTCTCGCATAAAAATGCTATGTCGATATTATTTTTAATTAGATAATTCTCTAATTCAACCAATTTATATGTAGTTTTTTCTGAATTAATGGAGCGAATGTTTAAAAGTAAGCATTTCAAATTTTTAATTTTTTTATTTTTCTGTGAGGTCCCTAAATCCTAACCCATGGTCACTGTTTTTTTAAAATGAATTTTAAGATTACGGTAACAAGCAGTTCCATTTCCATGTTTCTCATTAATTTCCCTCACTTGCTGTTTCAAATAGTTTTGCAGCTGTAGTTCAGGTGGGGTTAAGTCCCTTCTTGCGAAGGGACTATGCCCACCCAATTTAGGTTGATGGATATTTCTGTATTGATTAATAAAAGAGTGTGCAGCAGAAGGTGATGAGAATTTAACTTTGATGATGCGGTGATAGTTGTTTTGTTTTTTGGCTCCATGTCTTTTTACTTCGAATGTTTTATTATCTTGGAAGTTTTTGTTGTTCACAACAGCATTAACATTCTTCTCTATAACCTTAATATCTTCTTCTTCATTATCTATTTCAGGGAATCTTTCGATAACTGCATAATAGCTCTTCTTTTCATATAACTCCTTAAGTTTTTCATCGAATTTGGGCTGTCGAAGTTGTTGGATTGTTTCTGCTGCCTGACGAATTTTTGGTGGCATTAGATTCGGGGGGCAACCCCACTGAGATGTTGGTTGTGGGTTTTGGGATGGAAGATTGTTGCTGAATTTTTGATGTAATTGTTCAAATAAGGTTTTAATTGTAGTTTCAATTAATGGTGTCAGAAGTTGAACAACATTACGAGAAATTTGTTCAAGTTGTTCAGTTGATAAAAGCGGTGTTTTATCAATTTCACTGTCCGTACTAATCGATGTACATGGTCTTTTTGCATTTCCCATGACGATTATTTTTTTTAAATTATTTATGGAGGAATGAAAGAATTTTGAGGAATGAAAGAATTTTGAGGAATGAAAGAATTTTGAGGAATGAAAGAATTTTGAGGAATGAAAGAATTTTGAGGAATGAAAGAATTTTGAGGAATGAAAGAATTTTGAGGAATGAAAGAATTTTGAGGAATGAAAGAATTTTGAGGAATGAAAGAATTTTGAGGAATGAAAGAATTTTGAGGAATGAAAGAATTTTGAGGAATGAAAGAATTTTGAGGAATGAAAGAATTTTGAGGAATGAAAGAATTTTGAGGAATGAAAGAATTTTGAGGAACTTTTAACTTTTAAGCTTTAAAAATCTATGCAAATTTAATGAATCTTTTTTAACAATATTTAAGGTCATCCAATGCTGGCGGAAGTAGAAGAAAACGTAAAAAGAGTATTTCTGCTAGCGGAAGCGAGAAATCTCAATCTTTTGCTTCGTTAATATTTTCAGCACTGTCTTCGCCTACTTCGACTAATGGAAATGATAAAATGAGAAGGAGGAAATTAAATAATGAGTAAGGGGATTTGAGTAGAAATTAGTTGAAAAATATGTTGAGACTAAAGTGACCCTTTCATCAGCGTTGCGTAACTTAACAGAACGGACACATCAAAACTTAACATCGCTGCAAATCTGTTCTCTAACCTATGTCCTGCGTGCCCGCTCAAAGGATAGATGAATCAAAGGATAGATACGGCTAAAATCGATCAAAGGATAGACGCGGCCAAAATCTGCTAAAGGATAGATAAGGGAAAAAACGATTAAAGGATAGATGCATCAAAGGATAGATGCGCCAAAGGATAGATAGGGGTAAAATCCATTAAAGTATAGACACGTCTAAAATTGGGTAAAATATAGATAAAGTTTGGAGTCCAGTTGAGTACCAACTGTTGAGTGCCTGATCTTTGTTTGTTTTTTCTGATCTTTGTTCTGAGTTCATGTTTCTGTTCTGATTTTTATTTTATTCGTACTTTAGTATATTCGCGGAAAAAAGTTTTTGCCGCTGCGGAGGAAGCCGGGCATGTCGAGCGGAACGACGGCAGCCGCTTCGCTACGGTCGCCGCGAGCGAAGCGAGCACGACCGCAGCGAAGCACGGCCATCGTGTAGCGAAGACCATGCCCGGCCTACCCTCCGTAGCAGCACAAAAACAGTTTTTCCAGGGAAGATTCAGATTGTTAAATATTTTTGTCCAGACTCAAACGACCTATTCAGCTGTCTATCCTTTGATCGCTTTTGGCTGTATCTATCCTTTAGCGCATCTATCCTTTGATGCATCTATCCTTTGATAGTTTTTGGGCGTATCTATCCTTTAGTGCATCTATCCTTTAATTCATCTATCCTTTGTAGGGGAGCCATGTCCTGTATGTCAACTGAGTCAACTCGCTGTGGGGACTCTACTAGGAGTCTTTCTAGGTACAGGGACTCGAACAGTCAATTGACTGGAATTCATCTGACTAAGGACTATTTGAGTATTGAGAACTTTAGGCTTAGTAAAGGCACTTCTGATACCAAGATTAATTTAGGAATCGAAGCAGCGGAAGACGCAAGCACCTGCCCCCGAGACAATGGAGCGTCCCAGAAAGAGAAGGCAACAATGACTACAATAGGGAACCACAGACAATAGAGAGGACTATTGACGTTGCTGAGCCGTTCAGATTGATTCAGAAGGCATACTCTTTGGTAAGGGAGATTTTTTAAAAATTTTCAAAATGCCAAGGCGACAAAATGTCAAGCCTTCAAAATGCCAAAAATTTTTTTCAGAGTTGCGAAGACCCTCTCAGCAGTTCACGTTCTTCTTTACTGGGCTCTCCACATTCTCCTCTTTCTATCTCTTCACACAATTGCTTTAACAGCGGATCTACAATTTTGTTTGGGTTTGTTACCTGTCAATCTACTTCTGCTTCTTCCCCTATGAATGCCTCTCTTTATTCATTTTGGGAGAAGTTTGCTTTGGAGGGTGATCGGGCGTTGAATTCTGAAATTTATTTTCTCCGATGCATTGATACTGAACGTTAGTTTTAAATTTTGTAATTTACGTAGTGAATGTCAAAATGGTAAAATTTCAAAATGGTCAAATGTCAAAATGGTAAGTGTCAAAATTGTAAATTTCCAAGGTCAAATGTCAAAATGGTAAATTTTCAAAACGGTCAGATTCAATAATAGTTTTCAAAATGGTAATATTTCAGAATGGTAAAATGTCAAATTGGTAATATCTCATAATGGTCAAATTACCAGCCGTCCAAAATGCCATTTTTATAGTTGTATTTTCAGCGAAACTCCCGTTCATCTACTATGCAAATTTTTCTCCCCTTTCTGATCATGAGCAACATATAAACAATTTGGGAGAATTGGTGGATTTTGAGGATATTTCTGCCAAAATTCAATTAGGTTATATTTTTTTAATTTTATTTTTAATGTCTTTTAAAGGTTGTTATGAACAACTTTATACATTAGAAAGAGCGGCCTCTCCATCGCCCGTCATTAAAAATTCTTTAAAGCACCAAGGGTTTATTTTTATATTTTTTCGTCTTTTGGGAGAGAATTGTGCTTCATCTAATGCAGATTTGGAGAGTAGATGGTTAGACTGGACTGGGGCTGGACAGATTTACAAGGTTTGCCTTTTTGACTTTGAATTGGATATCGAGATTTTTGAAAAGCCGCCTGTTCCTGGGTTCTTGTTTGATTTATTGACCAGGCCGGACCCTGGGCCTTTAGTCTATGAAAAACCCAGACCTAGGAAATCCCCAGGAAGGTCAAAAAATGCCTGGGCCTAGATCTGGGTTTGATTTATTGACCTGAGACTGATCCTGGGCCTTCAGTCCATGAAAAACCTAGGAAAGCCCTTGGAAGGTCAGAAAAATGTCCGAGCCTGGACTCTCGTTTTGTTTTATTGACCTGGGCCGGATCCTGAGCTTGTAGTCTTTGAAAAAACCAAGGCCAGGAATGACTGGGCCTGGACTCTGTGTACAAGGAATACCCCAGTCCTTGGTCCAGCCCCAGCTCGGTCTCTACTTTGAATTACTCACAATTTTTTAAAGTATTCTCCACGTTGTTGGGACCTTCAAAAAGTTTGTTTGTTAAAAAGTATTGGACATTCAACAACAACATCAACACCTTTTGTCTATATTCTCCTGTGTGAATTCAATTCAATTTTGCATCCATCTAATACTATAGCGGCGTTGGATTTTTGTCAAAGGCTGAGAAGTCGAAATTGTGGATTTGTTGCTCTATATAAGGTTTTTTTGGAGTTTTTTGGGGAAATTTTTTTTTGCGGACATTTTTTTGCATTTGCGGACAATTTTTGCGTACTCGAGGATAAGGATTGGCGGGGCCGAGAGAAAGCCTGGAGCTGTGGAAATTTAGTTGGGAGATGGGGTTGTTTAATGAAGAAGTTGCTTTTCTGAGGACTTTTCCCGGTCGTTTCCTCGAGTCCGCAAATATTGTCCGCAAACGAAAAAAAATGTCCGCAAACACAAAAATTTGTCCGCAAAAGTAAAAATGTCCGCAAAAAATATTTTTCTTTAAAAAGGTTTCTCAAAGTCATTGCCCATCTCAAAAACACCAAAAACAATATCCCTACCAACAACAAAAATCATTTGACTATCAACCACAAAAAGAAACAAATCTTTCTCCCAATTGGCCATTACAACAACAATATAGAAGACAACAACTTGGGAGGATGGGTCGCTCCCATGATGAACGTGTAAGTATTGGAGCTAGGAAAGAATCACAACAACAACACTCTCCACCATCTCCTCGTCCGATTTCTCAGAGAGAAAGTGAAAAAGGTTTGAAATTTCATTTTGTCAACTTTCATTTTGCCAATGGCTCATTTAGTCAATTTTTCAAATTTTCGTTTAGGCCATTCCCAGCAGTCTTTAAACGATAGAGGAGGTACTGAAAGACTTCGCCGTCTAATTTGGGCTAGAGAACAACAACATTCGCTAGGCTGGGATCAACAGCAACCCCAACAATGGTTCGGACAAACAACAAATGGAACGTTACTTTAGTGCAATAAATACTTTTTTTTTTAATTTTTGAAGAATTTTTTATACTTTTTAAAGAATTTCTTTAAAATTTTATCAAAAAAATTTTGATAAAAATTTTTGAAATTTTTTTCGGTTTTTAAAATTGGCGTTTTTTGCGCACATTTGAAATTTTTTTATAAATTTGAAAAAATTATTTTTTTTGGCATTTATTTGCCATTTTCCTTTTAAATTATCTAACCTTTAGTTAGAGAAAGAAAACGAAAATTTTTGGTTCCTCTATATTCTGCCAAAATCATATTTTGCCAATAAGTTGAAAACCACATGTTTCGTCATAAAGTTAGTTACTCTTATTGGTAAACTATGACCTTGGCTTACTGGCAAAATGGCAACATTTTCCCTTACTGGCAAAATGGCAACATTTTCCCTTACTGGCAAAATGGCAACATTTTCCCTTACTGGTAAAATGTGTGGGCACGGAATTTTTATATTTTCTCCAAAATACGCGTAGATCATTCGAGAACTCTCTTTTGTAAGGAAGGAATGTTGGGGGCAAATTTTTTTTATTTTTTGCTTTCGTTTTTCAAAGAAAGTGAGTGGAGGGACGTAAATTTTTCTTTTTTTTTATAGATTAGCTATTTATTTTAAAAATTCACTTTTCGATTTCTTCGATATTTGTGGCATTGAACGTACAAAATGAATGACAAGGTTAACCCATGATTTTCACAATTTTTACTCTTTTTTAGGCATTAAAAGAAAAGGATTTGGGCAACGAGGCTTACAAGAAGAAGGATTTTGCTAAAGCACATGAACATTATGACAAGGCTATCGAACTTGACCCGAATAATATTGTGTTTTATAATAATAAAGCAGGTTTGTTTCAGTTAATTTTACTTTTTGGGATAGGTTTTGAGTAGTTTCGCTGTTGTGAAGGTTCGATCTTACTGGCGGGTTTAAAACAATGGAAGCTTCCGTGGGTCTGATTTCATGGGGTTTTCGCCAGTATTTTGATTCTTTTTGGGGCCAAAATTGCGAGCCAGTTTTCCCTCGTTTCAGGGGACTAGTTCGCAATCGAATTTGGCACTAGGGGATATCCTATATCTAGTTTTGACTAAAAAAATTTTTTAAGCCGTCTTCTTTGAAGAAGGAAAGTATGGAGAGTGTATTTCAATGTGTACAAAGGCTGCTGAAGTTGGTCGTGAGAACAGAGCTGATTACAAACAAATTGCAAAGTTGGTTGTTTTCAATTTTTTAGCATTTATCAAGGATGGGACGGGTTCCCCAAATACAAACCCCGGATTTTCAAACCGAAATGCGAGGACGATCCGGCTCGACTTCGTTTTTCTTAACCCGTCCCATCCCTGATAACTAGGGTTGTGCCCCGTCCTCGTAAGCAGAAATCCCCTTCACTCCGATCCTCCGTGGCGCTACCTCCAAAATTTTTCGCGTGTTCCTTCCTCCCTGTCGATCAACAACCATGCTAACTATTGATTTTTTGTTTTATTTTCAGAGCTTATGCCCGTATTGGCAACAGTTATATGAAACAAGACGACCAATCCCAGGCTTTGCATTGGATTGAAAAATCGCTTTCTGAGCATCGTGACCCTGAAATTGTTAAGAAACAAAAGGAGCTTGAAAAATTGGTTAAAGAGAAGGAACGTTTGGCGTATATTGACCCAAAAATCTCTGAAGAGGAAAAAACCCGTGGAAACGAGCTTTTTAAGAAAGGTTTTTCTTTTTTTTGAAGGGTTCAAGATTTTAAGGGCAGGTGGAACATTTCACAGGGACAAGTGCGGTGGTTTTTAGCCTCGTTCCACGGGAAGGTGGCTATGAGTTTGAACCTCCCATCGTCCCCTCCTCCCGATCTACCCCAGTCCCCTGGAATGTATGAGGACGTGGCTCTGGGTGGGGACCGTTCTTAAATCAACCCTTTTGCGAGGACGTTGGTCTTGGGAGAGAACCTCCCACTGTCCCCGGCCAACTCGTTACCCTGGGGACGAGGACATGGCTCTAGATGAGAGTCCCGTTGTTCCGGGTCAACTTCCATCCTCTAGGATTAATAAAAAATGGTATTTTTTCCATTTTAGGCGACTATCCTGGTGCAATGAAGCATTACAATGAAGCTCTTAAGCGTAATCCGGATAATCATGTGCTTTATTCTAATAGAGGTTTTTTTGAAAAAAATATTTTACAAATAAATTTCAAATTAATTTAGCTGCTTGCTATACAAAATTGATGGAATTTCAAAGGGCTATTGATGATTGTGATACTTGTATAAAACGAGATCCGAAATTTGGTAAGAAAATTTTTTTTATTTTTTGGGGTTTACTTGGGAACGGTTCTTCTGATTAAATTCTGATTTTTTGTTCTGATTTTCTTTTGATTTTTTTTTATTTTTCAGTCAAAGCCTATATTCGCAAGGGAGCAGCTCTTTATGCAATGCGTGAGTATAGTAGAGCCCAAAAAGCTTATGAGGATGCAATGACAATTGACCCAAATAATCAAGAGGCTATTGACGGATTCACGAATTGTATTCGTTCTAATGATGAAGATCCTGAAAAGGCTAGGGAACGTGCTTTGCAAGACCCTGAAGTTCAAGAGGTTTGAAAATTTTTTGGGAATTTGAACTTTTATGGGCCTGAACTTTTGGGACCTTATAGTATTTATTCTATCTTCCCATGTTTTACCTCTCTGCAAGACCAAAAGTCCAAGAGCTTTGGCAAAAAGGACTCTGTGGGGTCCTCTATAATAGGTATCGTCGGCTAGTCCCCTCAGGACCCAGAAGTTAAAGACGTGGCTCTTCGATTCATGGAAATAGAAAGAGATCATTGAATAGAAAGATGCCTATAAAGTTCACACTTCCCACATTTTCAAGCAAAACTAATTTTAAAATATTTTTTTCAGATTTTGCGTGATCCAGGAATGCGAATGCTTTTGGAGCAAATGAGTCAGGATCCGGTTATATTTTAGCTAAATTTTTCCTTAATTACCTTTTAATTTTTAGAACGCCGCTCGTGAGCATTTAAAGAACCCGGACATTTTTTCCAAGTTAATGAAACTGCGCCAGGCTGGAATTATTCAAATGCGTTGAGATTGGAGATGATTGTGAAGATTTAATGGAGGGAAGGTTTGGAAAGAATTTTAAATTAAAAATTTTTTTTGTTTTTGTTCTCCAGAAAAATATAAATGAAACGGTCCATTCCTTCTGAAAATCCTCCAACACGTTTATTATTATTTTTTGAATTTTTTGACTCGATAAAAATTTTCTTTTTACAAACGACTCGGGAATTAAACGCCAACAAACCCCAAATTTCAAAAAAACAATCTCTTGAATTTTATCAATAAAAATAAAGATTTTTAAAGAGGGTCAAAAGATAGGTTTCTCTAAAGTTGGTCCCCAACTCTTCGCCTTGTTCCATCCATTCCCCAGCCCTATCTTTAATAATAGTCTTTCCAACGTCCCTGTTCTACGAAAAAGTTCTCCCAGACAGATCGGGGACCAACCCTAGTTTTTTTCTAATCCGAAAATAAATATATGTATGTATAACTAACATAAAAATGTATACCTGTGAAAGAAAAGAGAGTTTGAATGTACAAATAAGATAGAAAAAAATTTCTATTAGAGATATAATGTCGGTCATTCAGTTTCGTTAAAAATAAAAATAATTTTCCCTGAGCGGGTTCGAACCATGAACCTCAAATTTTGAACAAATTTAAGTTTTCCTTCCCCGAATATATCTCTAATTTAAAACAATTTTAAAAAAATACACTTTAACCCCTAGCAAATCGATTTCTAAAATAACAAATACCAAGCCACACAGCTAGTCCAAAAGCTAAGCTCATCGCATACAGATCCCAGTCTGGGCCTAGTAAAGTGTCCAAATTGTCCAGAAATTTAAATGAAATGCCTCCTTTTTGAGCAAAATTCTTGAAAAATAAAAATTAATTTTTGAAATTTTTAAAAGAATACCATCATCAAAAATTCAATTTTAAGTTTCATTAAGGCTATAGTGACAGGCCAAAAAGCATCTGTACTCGTTTCAGCTGCAGAGTCATAAAAACGTTTTGCTAGGTAAAGGTCCTGTCAGAAAAAAATATTTTTTATAGAATTAGAAAGATCAAACAAACTTTGTTTACTCCAATACCATTCTCGTGCATATAACCCAAATTGAACCTGAAAATTATTAAAAAATATTTTTTAAGTAAAGTAGGACCTCACTATAAGAGACACCCGTGGGGTTAAAAATTTAAATTGGAGTAAATTGGAGGTGGTCAGATTTCAGATGGCTAAACGTGCGCCAAACCCAATTCTAGCCCACCATGAAATACCCCTGGAGTATCTTAGATTGAGGTTTATTCAATTTTGGGTTCTTATAGCGGGATTATCTTATTTAAAAAATACATTGCTTGTGCATTTTGATGTGTTTGAGCAGCTATTTTATAATGTTCTGCTGCTTCTTGCAAATCAGAATCACTTCCAAGTCCATAATATTTATAGTCTCCCAATTTTACACGAGCAACAGGATAATCCTTTAAACAAAAAATTCTTTTTGGAAAAAAATTTTTCAAAAAAAAACCTGATTAGCAGCCCTTTGCCAATTCATAAAAGCCCTTCTATACGCCTCCTCTTTACTAAACAAAGCCAATTTTTCATCTTTTCCACCTCCCTCTTGCGAGTCAATTAAATAGGCAAAATTAGTCTGTGCTGCTTCATATCCCAATTCTGCCAAAAATAAATATCTGAAAGCAGCCTCGTCAATCGCATTGTTTTGAAATTTGAGATAGGCGTCCATAAAACGTTCTGTCCAACGTCCCCTTTCTGCTACGTTTTTGTACAAGGCTACAGCAAATTTACAATTTCGGAATACTCCTGTGCCTTTTGCATGCATTTGGGCTAAATTGTAAATTGCCAAAATATGTCCAGATTGGGAGGCAAGTTGGAAATGTTTTAATGCTTGTTTAAAATCTCTGAAAAATTATGAGTAGAAATTTAATTAGAAAAAATTTTTTTTTAATTTTAACAAAAAGTAGGGATGGGGTGGACAGAACTGTAGGGACCAACCAATTTAGAAAACTTTAAAGAATCTATCTCAAGGCCCTTGCCTCAAGAGTAGGTAACAATCTTAGGGAACAACTCCATTTCAAAAGATCATAAAGCTCTCTAATTAACGCCCACTCTCTAATATAAGTCCACTCAAAATGACTTGTTAAAAATAGAAGCCCAGGACTTTAATTAGAGCATTTACGGCATTAAAAAAATTTTCCAAACCTTTTTACACCCAATCCTTGGTAATACATTTGGCCAAGATGGAGTTGTGCATCAGAAGATCCTTTAAAAAATTTTAAAAAATAATTTTAGTAAACTAAAAAACCTTGTTCTGCAGCTGCAGCAAAGAATTTAAGTGCCTTTTGTGAGTCGGCTTTAATTCCATAACCATATAAATACATTATTCCAATACCCGCCTGGCCTATTGAATTTCCCTGGAAAAAAAATTTTAAGGTAATTTTTTTGGACAATTTTCTACCTTATCAGCAGCCTTTGTAAAATATTTTAAAGCCGTATCATTATTTTGAGGAGTCGCTGAAGTTCCTTCCAAATACATTCGTCCAAGATAGCCGTTAGCTTGTGCACTCCCAGCATCAGCAGCAATTTGAAAATATTTGCGAGCTGCTTGCTGTTAAAATAGAAATCAAAATAAATCTTTGAGGGAAAAATACCAAATCCATAGGAACACCTTTTCCTCCAGTTAAATAAAGTTGGGCTAGTCCAAGCTGAAATTTTAAATTTTAAGAAAAAAAAATTTTAAGAAAAAATTTTACCTCTTGGGGAAGAAAAACTATTCTCTTATAATTAAGGTATTCTAAATAAAGGGTATCCAACACATTTAAAATCATTAAAAAAATAATTTCCCCGCGCAGACTCGAACCCACGCCCTCAAATTCCATGGGAAAATTGAAAAAATTCTTTGAATTATTTTTTTAATTTTCGAGTCAAAATTTTTTTTCAGTTTTTTGACCCAAAAAAATTTTAAAATAATAATATAAAAATTTCCGAAAAAAATTTTTTCGAAGGAAAAATTTTTTAATAAAAAAATTTTCTATACCACAGCCTGTATATCTCCAGTTTCTGCCAAATATTTATAATAAGAAAATACATTTGTGTCCAAAATAGTTCCAGCAATAGAAGAGGATTCCTTTAAAAAATTTTGTAAAGAAATTCTCGAATTAAAATTTTTTACAATTTCATCAGGTATTCGAATACGTTGAACAGAAGGCATTCCAGTCAATTTAACTTTTTTGGCAACTTTATTTGCAACTTTTTTGTACCAAGTTAAAGCTGTTTCGCAATCCTGTTTTACTCCAATTCCATGGCCATATCTGTAGCCCTACAAAAAAAATTTTTTTGATAGAAAACAAAAATTGGGAGGTGAAAAAAATCCCAGGCCCATAGAAAAATTTTTTCTGAAGGTGACAAAGGATCCTATGCCCATCCAATAAATAAATTTCTAGGGGTGACAAAAAATCCCACGACCATAGAAAAAATTTTTTTAAATAAAAAAATTTTTTTTCAAAGGTTGTGGGATCTTTTGTCATCTCCAAAAAAATTTTCTCTGGAAAACAACAAACCAAAGCCATTTGTGCCAAAGGATTTCCGCCTAAAGCAGCAAAAGTATAATGCAAAAATCCAAGTCCAATATTAGGCCCATCCTTCATTCCAGCGCCAGTTGAATGTAAAAAGCCTAGACCGAGGTGAGCATCTGCTGAGCCTGTCTCGGAAGCCAATTGTTCAAAAATTTTGGAAGCCTCGTCTATACTCCAACGATAATCGCCAAATAAATAGGAAAATGCTGAAAAATAATTTATAGTGACAAAATATCCGAAAATTTCAAAAAATAAAAAAACCTAAAATTTTCTTCGCGTCGTCAGATCCCAGTTTAGCCGCCTCTTCAAGATCAGTATAAGCTGCTCGAATGTCTTTTTGAGCAATTTCAGACCATCTCTTTTTTGATAAAATATTTAAGGCGTTTTCATAGAGGACCTCCGCTTGTAAATTGTTACTAAAAAATTTTGAAAATTAAAAAAAATTTTTTTGAGGTGACAAAAAATCCCAAAAATCCAAAAATAAAATTTTCGGGATTTTTCTGGAATTTTTAAAAAAATTTTTAGAATTTCAAAAACCCCAAAAAAAACCTCCTCACATTTTATTCTTCTCCGCAACAAATTCCTCAAACCCCAAAACTTCATTATTTTCCTCCTCAACTTCCTCCACTTTTTTAGTTTCCTCCTTCTTCTCGTGGGTATCATCAGACAGAAAATCTTCGATAGAAAAAACTAAAAAAATTTTTATTTTTTATTTAATCAAAAAACCATTCTTGTCTTTCAAGTCTCCTTTAGAATCCATAAGAACAATTCTGGCAGTAATTTTAGTCTTTTTATCTTCGAACACATCAATCTCCTCTTCTTCACCTGATTCTTTTGGTTCTTCTGAATGAAAAATGAAAAAAATTGGAGATGGAGGGAGGGAGATGGATATCTCAGAAGATCAAAAGGATGACAAAATATCCCAAAATTATCCGAATAAATTCCTAAAACATTCGAAAGTGTGTTTAAAAATTCCTAGCCTAAAAAACACCCACCCAGCTCCCTCCCCACTATCCTACTTTTAAAACAAATTTTAAATTTTTTTAAATTGATTGGGCAACGTAAAAGGAAAAGCAAGAAAAAAGGGGGAAGGAGGGAGGATAGAAACAAAAAATAGGTCTAATATAAAAAATTTGGATGGGACGAAACTTGGCCTGAAATCCAGCCCAAAAGATCAAAAGGATGACAAAATATCCCAAAATTATTTTTTTAATAGAAGAAAAAAATCAACTCCCCAAAAAAAATAAACTAACCTTCCAATTCTTCCCTTTTCCCCAATTCCCCTTCAGAATTCAAAAGTACAACGTTATCCGGATTTGGGTCATTTTTAACTTCTTCAATATCCTCGTCTTGTTCGTTGTCTTCCCTCCTCTTTTCAATTGTTGCATTTGAAAATAAAAATAAAATTAATAAAAGAAGAATTAAATTTAATTTAAAAGTCATTTTGTCTGGAAAAAATAAAATTTTCTACAATTTAAAATAAACAAAAAAAATCCCAGACGTTGAATAAGCTAACGTAGAAAATCTACGTAACCTTAAAAGAATGGGGAAAATTTCTCTAAAATGGCCTCTCCATATTCTGCCAATATCATATTTTGCCAATAAAGCTAGAAGTCCTCGTCTTGCCAATATGCTTGTTAGCAAAATGTGGAAGTTTACCCTTATAGGTAAATTGTAAATTTGGCAAAATATGTCACATAGTCCTTTTTTTTCTGTCTAATTCTCTCATTTTTACATTATCTCTCACTTTTGGGATAAAATGTCATTTATTAAAAAATAATAAACATAACGCCAAAAAATAATTATTTTTAAAGTTAGAAATTTTTTAAATTTTGTCTTTTCTAATTTTCTGAAATTTTTTAGTTTTTCTGCTTAGGTTTTCGCTTTCTTTTCAATATTTTTTTTGAAGGAGTTTCTGTTGTATTTTTATAAGCTATACTTCTTTATTTCCTTTAATTTTTTTTTATTTTTCCCTTTTTTTAGATTTCTCCTAAAATGGCCAAGCCAATTTTATTTTTCTTGTATTTTCTTGTATTATATATTTTGGCAAAGCTCTGCAGGTGACCAAACATTATTTGTACAAACTACTCTACATCCTACATGGCTTTTGTTTATTGGAAATATGTTGGATGGATTAATTGGACAAGGAAAATTATTTTTTAAACGGTCAGGTTGGGAAGCTTTTTTGTTATAAAGAACCTCTATTTGAAATACTCCCTGTATTAATACTCGGTTAAGATCTTTTTCTAATTTGGCTGACCATTAGTAGGGGAAACTGAGTGACCCCTCTCCTAATTTAAGATAACCTCATAAGAGAATCTGGTACTTTTCGGTTCTGCCACATCCCTGACCATTCCACAAAGCCTGACTATTCTGTACCTATGAAGAATAAATATATAATATAACCTGCGAATATATGGGAGGGGTGTGGCTGAACCGAAAAGTACCGAGAATTTTACTGATTGTTTATTTTTTTAAATTTGGTTGACCTACAGTTGGGTGACCATTACAAATTTAAAAGTGAGGTTCGAGTATTTTTTCATAAAAAAATTTTTTTTTGAAATATTTTAACTGCCTTCTAGTATTTTTTAATTTAATTTTTATTTTTTACGTGCATTCCAACTATTTTTTCTATTTATTTTTAGTTCATTTTTTTATTTTTTTTTCTGCCACCCACGCCTATTTTATAAACCTTTTTTCGTTTAAAAATTTTTTTGAACCCCTTTTTTTACTCAAATATTTATTTATGTATTTATTGTCCATTTCCTTCCTCCTAACATCCTTCTTTTGTTCTCGTTCCCCCTTCCACTCCCTCCAACCACTCCCCCCTACCATTAGAAACACTCAAAAGTATTTTTGTTTTTGTATTATACTCTTCTCATTATCTCTCTAAAAAGCTTATATTCAAGCTCTCAAAAATCTGCAAAAATTTGTTTTGTTTGCCAAAAGGGTTTGGCCTGAAAAATAAATAAAGTAAAATATTACAATTTTGTTAATTGTGAATACGTCAGGGCTGTAACGGATTTAGGGATGTTTAGGATTGCTCGAAACCTGATCCCAAACCCGAAATAGAAGCCGAAACATAATTCTAAGAAAATTTTTGAAATAAAGATCTAAGGGCCTGGGATCTAAGAAACCAAGGGTCTGGTATTGGATGATTCGGAGCATCCAAGTATCCACAAGTTCAGAAAATTCAAAAATTACCCGAGTTTAGGCTCTAGGTTTAAAAACTGTTTAGCCCTTAGCTCAGATTCAGCTCGACTCCTTTTCTAACTTCATAAATTTTTATTCAAAATTTTACTGGGCTGGTGGTTGAATCCCGAGCCCAGTAAACCTCATAGAGGACGTGGGATCTTTTTGAGGGTATTTTTTCTATTCTCAATATTTTTCTCAACTTTAATTTTAATTTTTCTTCTCTTCCCCTCATCCCCTTCTTCCCCATTTCTCCCTCATTTTCTCTCCTCTTCAAAAAAAATTTTCTCTTTTTCCCATATATCCACTTAAACTCTGTCCCATTTTTAGGATAATCCAATCTTTTGTTTTCTTCCATTTTTTCTCTTCAAATCCGTTCTTGATGAGGCCAAAAAAGGAGAGAGGTTCTTCCATAAAAGGTTCCATTTGGTAATTAGCGCGCAAAGAAAAAGCTTTTTCTCTGATTTTTTAATTATTTCCGCCTTAATAAATTTCGGGAAAAATTTTTTTATTTCGAAAAATATTTCGAAAGAAAATTTTAAAAATTATTTAGAAAAAATTTTCAAGAAAATTGCACAGGTAGGAGACATCTACTGACATTTGCCAAAATTTCCTTGGAAATTAGAAATTTTTTTTGAATTTCTTTAATTTTTAAGAAGATTTTTTTCCTAATTTTCTAAAAATTTTTTCTAAAAAATTTTTCAAAAAAGGGAAAATTTTTTTCTGTTCTAGGCGCCTAACTGTCACTTACACCTACCACAAGTTTTATTAGTCAAGGTTAAAAATTCTTTCCAATCATTCCCCCCCTTCCCCCCCCCCCCCCAATAAATATAAACTTCTGCTGCGCGTAATATATATCCAAGCATTTTTAATATTGTTTCGCGCCGTTGCTCTCGTAGAAAATTACACCCCCCTAAAAACACATTAAAATAAATAAATATATTTTGCTTGATCGACTGCCAATCAATTTTACGATTATTTTAAAGGGGGAAAAATTAAAGATTGAATATTCTGATTTTTGTATTTTGTGTTTTCTTTAAATTCGTATTTTCCTTTAGTATTTTTTTTATGTATTTTTGTGTGTATTTTATTTCCAGAAATTTTATAATCTTGTATTTTCCGGATTATATTTTTTGTTTTATTTTACTAATACATTTTCCGGATTGTATTTGTATTTTCCGGAATTATTTTACTTGTATTTTTGTTTACCGGATTATATTGTATTTTTTCCGGATTGTATTTTTCCATTTAATTCTCTAGTTGTATTTTCAGGAATTGTATTTGTATTTCTCATGTTTTCCGGATTATATTTTTACGTTCAATTTTTATTTTTCCGGAATTATTTGTGTTTTTTTTTATTTTCCGGAATTATTTGTATTTTCCGTTTTATTTTGTATTTTCTAACTTTATTGTTTGTATTTTCCGGAATAGTTCTTATTTAAATATGTATTTTTAAACTTATTTAATTTCTTCCTATTTTTCCAATTAAAATACAAAAATCACCCCTCTAAACTTGCTGTAAACGGTCTCTGCGGATATTTTTTTCTTTAATTTTATTCTCATTCATTTTTAATTTTCTTCAATCACTTTTTTTTCTCATTTTCTTCTTTTGATGCTTTTAAACCTGTCCTTTTCCGTCCATCACCTAAATACCAATTTAATTATATATTAAAAAATCTTTTTTTAATTTATTTTTATTTTTTTCACAGGTATTTATTCATAATAAAATTATAAAAAATAAAAAATAAAATTAATTTTCATGTCAAAAAAATTTTTTTCGGTAACCCACCTACAAATAAATGTTTAAAAAATAAAAAAAAATAAAGAAAAGATTTATTGCTTTATTTTTACAACATTTTTTTTGTTTTCCATGCACGGCGGTATTTTTTTTTTCAAAAGAAAATTTTTTTTATTAATTGTTTTCCCTTAATTTTACCTAATTTTTGTTTGTACTACTTTTAATTGTTTTGTGGGTTTTTTTGTATTTTCCCAGAACATATATATTTATTATAACATATATATTTATATATTTATATTATATATTTATATAACATATATATATTTTTTTTTATAACATATTTATAACATATATATTTCCAACAGTGTTTTTTCCGGAATGTATTTTACAGTTGTATTAATTGTCTTTTCCATTTTTGTATTTTCCGAAATTTTGTATTTTGCGATAATTATTTAATTTTTAACCTTTAAGCATGATTTCCGGTATTTTTTCTTTTAATTTTTAATTTTATTTTTTTCAACTTCCGTTTCACTGAGTCGATTGATAGCACCGCAACAAGTTAAAGGGGGAATGGAAGATTTTAACTGATGCGCAAATTTTTTTTAATTTTGAAATTTTTTTATAGGAGAAGTAAGGTTAAAATTAAAAGAAAATGGTATAAATAATTGACTGTGACAATTAATTCTCCCAAAAATCTCTTCTTCCCCTCTAGCGATTGTTGCGCATTTTGTTAATTTGTTGTGTTGTTGATGATTTTTTATTCTAAAATAATTTTTAAAAATTGAAAATATTTTTAAAAATATTTTTTGATATTAAAAAAATTTTTTTTGTGGATTTTTAAAATATTTTTGACATTCTAGATTTTTTTTAGAATTTTAAAAATATTTTTGGGTTATTTTTTAACTGAAATTTAATTTTTGGAATTTTTAAAAATTTAATTTTGATTAATTTTTTCTAAAAACTGAATAAAAATTAGCCCCAATTAATTTTATTTTGAACCATATTTTTATATAAATTCAACACTTTTTTGTTTTTTTTTTCTTCTTCATCGTCCAAGAATGCGCAATTTATATTTTTAGTTTTAGGGCAGTTTTTCGTCTTTTTTTGTCGTTTTTATTTTTCTATTACCTTCCTGTCAATTTAAATCAGTGAAAAAACAGTTAATTGTTTAGAGACGATTTTTCATACTCATTAGAGCCATATTTTTATTTTATTTTTTATTTTGGGTGGAAAAATACAATTAAATTAAACCCAAAAATTTATTTTTTAAGTCAAACCAATATTGAAAAATAAATTCAAAAATTTTTTGAAATATAAAGATAACTGAATTTTAATTAAAAAATTTTTTCTTTATCCTCTAATTTTTCTAAAAATTTTTTAAATTTTTTTCTAGACTCCTGACCTCAGTAAATTTTTTGAAATTTTCTAAACGCTTTCTGACTTAAAAAAAAATTTTTTTTTAATTTTTTAGAATATTTTCTAGATTTTTTATACCCTTCCCAACCCTCTAGAAAATTTTAAATATTTTTCTTTACTCTTCCTAACCTTCTAAAAAATTTTAAAAATTCGTAAAAATTTTTCTAGGATTTTTCTACACTTCCAAAAATTTTTTTAAACTTTTTTAACCCCTCTATTATTTTTTTTTCAAAAATTTCTTTTCTCTGTCTAACCTGCCTAAAAATTAATTTTTGAAGAATTCAAATTAACCTCAATCCAAACTTTAAAAATTTTTTTGTTCTGTCCGAACAGCAATTTCCCGCTGTTTTAAGTTAATTTATTACTTTTAATTTATTTATGTGTCTCTGATCACCCAAAAAAATTTTTTTTCCTTTTTTTTAAATTTTATTTCGCACAGTTTTACGTTTTTTGCTTTGTTTCAATCAGTGTCTTTTGTTGTTTATAAAATTCAAAAAATTATAAGAAAGCAAAATATTTTATTATTTTTTTAATAAAAATATTTTTTTAATTTTAAGCTTCACTTGGTTTGAAGTTATTTTGTTGTTAAATTGCCTATGGCATTTTCCCACAAAATAAAATTTGAAAAAATTTTATATTGAATTTAATAATATTTTTTTTGTTTTTTGTGCTTCTTTAATTTTTTAGGTATTTTTATTTCATTTTAAAAAATTTCTAGAATTTTTAAAATTTATTTTAAATTAAAAAATTTTATTTTTCTTTCTATTTAGCTGTTTACAATACCTTAGAATTTTATTCAAATTTTTTAGAAATTTTTTGTTACTATTTTTAAATGTATTTTTCCATTCAAAAAATTTTTTGAAATTTTTTCAATTTTATTTTTCTATTAAAATATTTGTAGCTCTATTTCACAATAAACCTTAAAATATTGTGTCCACAAACCACTTTTTAATATACCTTTTTTTTGTTAAATTTAAAACCTTTTCTATTCAACCAAGCATGTGTTGGTTGACCAACTCCTTGGAAACCTTTTATTTAAAAAAATTTTTCTTTTTATTTTTCTTGGGTTTTATATTTTTAAAAAGAGAGAGAACAATAAATTCCGAAAATATTTTAGAAAAAAGGTGACCATTTTTTGAAAAAAATTTTTTTTATTTTAATTGCGATAGACAAGGTGAACCATCAACAACGCTTACTCCGAGCCTCAGAAAAAAATTTTTTAAACTCAAATTTCTTCGATTTTGGCATCATTCGATGGAGCTTTTCAAGTTGCGTCGAATGATGCCAAAATTCAGGGCATTCGATTCTTGTGGAATTTTTTAGGAATTTTGGGGTAAATGTGGTCTGGGTTTAGAGGCTATTTTTCAAAAGAATTTTTTTAATTTTTGGAAATATTAAAAAAATTTTTCTTTCAATTTTTGATTACACCTCAATTTTCTCTTAACTCTCCAGCTGCTTCTCATTATTTATTTTGTAAGCTTCATCTAAATAATATTTTTTCTTTCTTCCTTTTTCTTTCCTTCCCCGCCCTCCTCCAACCACCTTCTTTTCCTTGTCGAAAATAATTTTGTATGCAAATTGCTTTTACTTTTATGCGCGAAATAATTTTTAAAGAATAATTTTTGAGAAAGAATAATTTTTAAAAAATTAAGAAAAATATTTTAATTTTCTTTAAATTTTTTTAAAATTTTTTTTATGTCTCCAATCAATTTTTATTCGAATTTCCTCTTAAAATTTTATCCCCTCTACTATTTATTACACAACCTTTTTTATTTACTCGAAATTTGAAGAAGCTTTTCTTTCTCTCCTTTAATTTAATTTTTAAAATGCATTGTTTTTTTTTCTGTTTTAAAATTTTTTTAATTTTTTTTTTGAATTTAAAAAAGGAATGCTTTTTATTAGCATTTTAAAATTTAACAACAACAACAACAGTAAAAATAAAAATAAATTTTTATTTAAATACTATGACAATTAAATTTGTTTCCCCATTTTTATTTAATTTTTTAATATTTTTTCTGCAAGTCTCAGGTCGTTAGAAAAAAAAATTTTTTTTATTAATGAATCTCACTTTTTGGGGAACAGTCTAACGTTTATTGAGGGAGTGTCTTATATAAATGAGGGTCATTGTTAGGGTCATATTTTTGGGTATGATAAATTTGAGGTTTAAATGAGAGTTTCATACAAGTGAGATTCTTCTGTAATTTTAAAAAATAATTTTTTTAATTTTTTAAATTTAAGGTAGTTCTTCTTCTGCATATTCTTTAAATTATGACGAGAAACGGGAAAGGAGAGAACAGCAACAATTACATGATGAAACTAATTTTGCTGAATGGCTTCCTGGACATGTTCAATCGGAGGGAGGTTTGTTTATTTTTGCTTATGTTTTTTCTTAAATTCCTGTAGGCATTGGATTATTTTAGAAATTTTCGGTCAAAAAAATTTTTAATTTATGAAGACTTGGGATTTATAAAAAAAATTTTTTTTTTAATTTTAATCCAAAAAATTCCAAAAAATTTAATGAAAAAAATTTTTTGAGGCTTGGGAAAATTTATTGATTTTTTACTGCCATCCTACGATTTTTTTTAAATTTTTTCCAAAAATTTTCCAAAAATTTTCAGCCCAAAAATTTTAAAATTTTTATTTTAAAAATTATTTAAAGGACTTTTTCTGCTCGATCGCCGTGCTCTCTCTGAAGGAGAAGTTTTATTATTTCGAACAAAAAAGAGTAGACATCGAGCAATCCCTGTAATGAGTTCACAAAAACAACAAAATTTTGCAAATTCACAAGAAAAAATTATATCAACAACTTCGAGGTTTTCAGATGCTTTAACTTTTAAAGATTGGTTGAGGAGAGTGTATCATAATGGAGATAAAGGTTTTTTTTTAATTTTTTTTTGAATTTAATTTAAAAAAATTTTTTTGGGGGTAAGTTTCTGGGTAATTTTAGGAGTAAATTTCTCCCTCCTCTCGTCGTTTAAAATTTTTTATAATTTTTCGTTTATAATTTTTCGTTTTAAAAATCTTTTTTTTTTATTTTTTGGCGTCCTTTCCCTGTTTCTGTTAAATTTTTAGAATTAAATTACTGGTTGTTGTGGGGGAATTTTTGGAAGGATTTTTGCGTATCCTCTCCCCCCTCATTATTATTTTACCTTCCCTCCATTTCCGTGTCCATATTATTTTTTGCCAATAAATATAAAATCAGATTGTTTTGCTAATATATAGCTTATTACCAAAACGTGGATTTTTAGCCAGAATATGGGATATATTGGGAACCACTTTTTTCCTCAATTTTTAAAGAATTTTTTGGGTAAAATTTTTAATTCAATTATTTTTTAAACAAAATTTTTACTCCTTCACTTTTATTATTTTTTAGTAACAAAAATTTTCTTTCCGCCATTACCCTTTCCCTTAGTAAATAATTACTTTTATTGTCTCTCTTATATTTTTTGGCGTACAAAAATGAGCAAATGACCAGTAATTTGAAATAAAAGAAATCTTTTTTATTTCTATCCAAGCAAATCTCTTTCTCCCCAAGTTTTATATAATTATTTTGTAAGGGAAAATTCTATATCAACAATAAATAAAAAAATTACCCTTCTCATCATCTCATTATTCCAATCCAGTTAATCCAAAAAAAGAAGAAATTACAATAAAAAATAATTTAAGCTTATTTAGGTAGAAAATAATTATTTTTTTTTTTTGGATTAAAAATTTTGGAAAGAAGAGGGTTAAAAATTTTTAAAAATTAGAAAAAAAAAATTATTTTTAATTTTTGCGGACATTTTTTGCGGACTTTTAATTTAAAAATTTTTTTCGACTTTTTCGGCAGTTTTTTAATTTTAAAAATTTTTGCGGTCATGTCTTGCGGATTTTTAAATTTTACCAAAAATTTCAAAATTTTTCTAAAAAACTTTTTTTTCAGCTTTAAAAATATCAGTAAGAACAACAGAAGTAGTTAGACCAGTTCTTCAACACTTATATGCAGCAACTCGAGGTCCTAATCGTTTTAATGCCCCAATAATTGTCCATGCGGTTTATTTTAAAATATTAAATTTAATTTAAAAAATTTATTTTGTAGAATACTTTTCAAGGCGCAGGAATGGGTTCAGAGGTATTAAATTTTTTAAAGGCACTAGCTGAAGACTGACGGGTTTAAAAAAATTTTGAGAAAGTTTTTGCGGACACTTTTTCAAGAATTTTTTGCTAACTTTTTTTTTGCGGACATAATTTTGCAGATTTTTTTTGAGAAATTTTTTTTGCGGACTTTCTCTTTGCGGACACAATTTTGCAGATTTTTTTGGGGAATTTTTTGTGGGCATTCTTTTCAGACTTTTGTTGATTTTTTAAAATAAAAGTCGTCTTATAAATGTCCACAAATGACGCTTATTAAATGCTCTATTAAAAATCCGCAAAAAAATGTCCGCAAAAACGTATCCGCAAAAAATGTCCGCAAAAACCCTTCAGTCTTCAATGGTGCTTTTTTAATTTAATTTTTTCTCCCTCTAAAAAATTTTTTAGAAACCAGTAGATATTGTCCCATTTCTTGAATCTGCGCATCAATTATTGCCTGAATCAATTCTTTCATTAGGATGGACAACAAGTTCTTTTGAAAAAGGAGGGGGAGATTGGACGGCCTTTAATAAATTGGATTGGCAACAAGCTTTTAGACTTTTACAGTTACTTAGAGCTATGGAAAGGAGGGAACCTATTCTGTTAAATATGAGGCTGAATGATGCTGTACATTCTGCTGAGGTTTTTAATTTTTTGGGAATTTTTGGGTTTTTTGTCAATTTGCGGACAAAGTTTTCGGACAAAACTTGAACTTATTGAAATCTTCGAAGGTTTAACAGACAGTCACTTGTTCGAACCAGAGTACCCAGGATCCAAATTTATTGCACATCAAGACTCTTTTGAGTTATGTTATAAATATAAAATTAGTGATGGGTCGGTGATGAGAAGATTTAGGGTCGAGTTTCATGTCTGGTTTTCGAAAATTTCCTGGGTCAGTTTTCGGATCAAAACAAGTCAAGGTTTCTGTTTTAAGATATCGGGTAAACCCAACTCATCCCTGAATAGCTACATAGTTTTGGATGTCCGCAAGTTTTTGTCCGCAAGTTTCGTCCGCAATTTCTAATTAGAAAATTTTTCTTTCTTAAAGGTTTTGGAGTGGCTTTTAGGCATTGATTCTCCTCCAATTTATTTAGTGTTGCGAGGAGATGTAAGCGATGTTGTTGATTCGGATTCACCTTTACGTAGACTTGCAAGGATTGGAATTGAAGAAAAAAATGTTAAAAAGAGGCGGCTTTTATTTGATTTGGATGAAAGTTGGAGAAATCGTATAAGAAGGTTTGTGGCTCTTTCAAAATCGGGAGGTGATGACAATGATGAGGAATTTAGACGGCAACAGAGTAATAAGGTTGGGATTTTTTTTTGATTTTTTGAAAAATATTTTTGCCTGTTGACATTTTGAAATTTTTTTGGCATTTTGACATTTTGAAATATTTTTTGTTTTTGGCGTTTTGAAAATTTTTTCAGAGTTGACATTTTAAAATTTTTTTCAGAGTTGACATTTTGAAATTTTTTTTTCGATATTTTGAAATTTTTTTGTTGAGTCGACATTTTGAAAATTTTTTTTTGACATTCTGACATTTTTTTATTTTTTCCATTTTGAATCAAAAAATTTTTTCCCTTCAAGGGTTTCTCGTCCTCTTCCCATTGGCTCAGTCTTCAATTTCCTTCTTCAAATCCAGCTGCTGGACGTTCCTCCTCTCCCTTTCTTTCCTCAACTGCAGTTTTAAGCCCTAAAGGAGTTGCCTTTTTGGGTTGGCCAAATGCTCTGCTTTTGTATGATTTTGGAAAATTTGAGGAGGAAAAGGAAGAAAATGCTTCTCCAAAATTTAAAAAACAATTGGTGGAAGGACGTTTAATGTTCGTTACAAAAAGGCAGACAAAGCAAAAAACAATTTTGCCGCAAAGGAAAAGTGGAATGGTTTAATTTTTTTTAATTTTTTAAATGTTTTCTTAAAAGTCCGCAAGTTTTGTCCGCAAAAATAATTTAAAAAAATTTTTTTTTAATTTTGCGGATTAAACTTGTCCGCAAGTTTTGTCCGCAAAAAAATTTTTTCAAATTTTTTTTAAATTTTTGCAGACTAAACTTGCGGACTTTTAGGAAAACTTAATTTGTATTAAGTAAAATTTGATTAATTTTTACAGGTTATTTATTTGTTTGATCAAGAACCAGAATTTTTAAGTTCTCCACGGGTACCTAATTCTATTCAGGTTTGTTTATTTTTTGTTTGTTGGACGTTTAATGTTTGTTACAAAAAATTGTTTTTAAGCAAGGGAAAGGAACATTTAAGCGCAAGGGAAAGGAACATTTATTGAAAAAAATTTTGCGGACAAAATTTGCGGATTTTTTAATAAAGGGCTTTCTAATTTTGTTGACAATGGGAAGGGCAAGTATCCTTATTAATGTTTTGTTTTGCACACCTCTGTTAAACCGGGACCAAAAATGTAGATTATAATTAGGAGAGTTCTCTTCCTTTTTTTTCTAAAGTCCGCAAATTTTGTCCGTAAAATTCTTTTCAAAATTTTTCAATTTCAAGGCATTTATTGGTTATGATGGACGTGTTTCTTTAGAGAATAAAAATTTAAATAAAATTGGTTTGGCTGAATTTTATGCAAAAAGTTCAACAGCACAATTGCCTCTTTCAAATTGTTACGGTTTCAAATTGTTGGACAAAGGGTGGAGAGTTGAAATGGAGGTTTTTTCTTTTATTTTATTTAAAAATTTTTTTGGATTTTTGGAAAAATTTTTCAGAGAATTTTTCTTGAAAATTTTCGAAAAAATTTTTTCCCAAAAAATCCGCAAGTTTTGTCCGCATTTTTATGAGGATAAAACTTGCGGACAAATTTTGCGGATTTTTAAGAACTTGAAAGAAATTAATTTTTAAAAAAGGTCTGGACAGAACGGTGTTTTCTAAATGACGAATTTAACGAGACAACAAAATTTTCAAATGATGAAGACGATAAAAGATGGATAAGTCAAAGAACGTTTGTACAGTTGGATACACCTGTTAATTCTAAGTTTGTGAAAAATTTTTTTAAATTAATTTTGAAAAAATTTTTCGCAATTTTTGAAAATTTTTTTTGGAAATTTTTAAATTTTTTTTGATTTTTTTACATTTTTTCTGAAAATATTTTTGAAAATTTTTTTCTGAGAAAATTTTTGAAAAATATTTTTAATTTTTTTTTTTGGAAATTTTTGAATTTTTTTTTAATTTTGAAATTTTTTCTGAAAATTTTTTCGAAAAAATTTTTTTCTGGGAAAATTTTTTTTTATTTAATTTTTTAAAGCAAAAAACGTCGTAATATTGCTGTTGGTAAAAGCGGTGATGGTGCTATAGATTTTCTTGCAAGAGATTTGTATTATAACAATTCATTGAGGAGAACAAAGTTTATGGCACTACAGTTTATTTTTTTAATTTTTATTTTATTATTTTTATAGAAAAAAATTTTTTACGGTCTGACCTTACTTTAGTGGTAAACGTAGCGCGTCGTAATGCCAAAAAATTAGGTATTAAGGTTCTCTTCATTTATGTTTATATAGAAAAGTCCGCAAATTTAGTCCGCAAAAATACCTACTCCTCCCAAAAGCTGTCAAAATGCCGAAACAGGAGGAGAAAGGGTGTACAAGTAACCTTCAGGATTCCCCCCTCCCCTCCCCCATAAAAAATCCTGGTTACAGGCCTGCTGACTGCCTCCTCAAATTTAGAAAAGCCTTATAACTTTAAAGGGAAAGGTGAGGTCTGACTGTAGATACATATACAAATTTTTATTTTTATATTTTTAAAAAGCCATCCATTTTTCAGTCAAAATCCGTTTGCGCCTTTTCACTTTTCTTCCCTTTAAAAAATTTCTTTTTCTGGTTATTAAAAAAATTTTTTTGTTCCTTAACAATTCGAAACCAGAAAAATTGAATTTTAAAATTTTGTGCTTTTTGTAGTTTATTTTGATCTCCTAATTTCCAAAATTTTTTTGTTTGTTTTTTATTGTAAATTTTTTTATTTTTTTTTAATTTTTAAAAATTATAAAGTTCGCTGATTTTTTGGCGTTTAAAAAGTTGGTGTTTCATAAATTTACCACTTTGAAATTATTTATTCTTTTTTACATTTTGACATTTTTAATGAAAATATTTCGAAATATCTACACAAAATTTCGGTCATTTTATTTTTATGTTCGAGATTTTTTACTTTTTTCGGTGTTCTATACATGTTTATCTTTTAAAAATTTTTTAGATTAACGTTAAAAGTGAATTTTCTTGTTATTAAATGGAAGAACTGCAAGAAGAAACTGTTGAAAACAACGACAATAATGACGAAATTGGGACTTTTAAAGAATTGGTTTATTTTTGATTTAGAGGAATTTTTCGTTTTTAAATCTTTAGGGAATAAATGAAGAATTGTGCAGTGCTTGTGAACGTATTGGTTGGAAAAAACCTATGCCTATACAACAAAAGGTTATTCCGATTGCCTTAAAGGGAAGAGATGTAATTGGATTGGCAGAAACTGGGTGCGAGGTTTTTTTAGATTTTGGGGTGATTTTTTGGAGTGATTCTTACAAGTCTAGGAAATCGTTGGGAAGCTCAAAGTGGCCTCTTTATACATCAAGACTAAAATATTTCACGTTTACCTGTCTGCAGGCCAGTAACCAGGATTTTTCGAGTGGGGGCCGGGGGTGTGGTTGTTAAGGGTCTGCCTTTCCTTTCTCATCGGGGAACTCTCTTACCTAGCATGAATCCAATTAATGAACACATGGACCCCGTTTGTCAACTATCCATTTTTTCTAGTTCTGGCAAAACTGCAGCATTTGCTCTTCCAATACTTCAATCCTTAATGTCCAATCCACAACGTCTCTTTGCCGTTGTATTGGCTCCGACGAGAGAACTTGCATTTCAAATTTCGGATCAATTTGTGGCTTTAGGTGCAACTATTGGCCTCCAAGTTTGTATGTTTTTGAGTAAATTTGTAGAGAAATTCATAAACTTTTTAAAGCTACAATTGTTGGTGGTATTGATATGTCAACACAAACATTGTCTCTTTCTAAAAGGCCTCATGTTATCGTTGGTTAGTTTGTTGAACGGGCAATTTTGAACTTTATGAGCCCGTTTTCATCTTTTTCCTCATTCCCTACTAACACTACAGCCAAAGGGGCTGTAGTCTTGAACTCTGACCTCTAATTTGTAAGTGCGCCTCTAGAGCAAGGGGTCTCTGTTTTATCGATCTGGTTGCCCATGGGGCTTGAGGGAGGGAGCACCTTTGTCTTATCTCCTCCTGAAATCCGATTCATGAAGGCCATGGATAAATCTTGGAAAATAAGGAAGAAATGAAAGAGGGGTCATTAAGGTTCAAAAGCTTATTTTCTATTTAACCTTTTTTTAGCAACCCCCGGTCGTCTTGTTGATCATCTCGAAAACACTAAAGGTTTTGATCTTCGGTCAGTCAAATATTTGGTCTTGGACGAAGCGGATAGAATACTTAATATGGACTTTGAATTGGAATTGGATAAAATTCTTAAAGTTATTCCAAATGCAAGGCATACATTTTTATTTTCGGCAACGATGACACACAAGGTTATTTTGTGAAATTTTCTAAAAAAATTTATTTTA
Source organism: Meloidogyne enterolobii (assembly GCA_963681835.1). NCBI lineage: Eukaryota > Metazoa > Nematoda > Chromadorea > Rhabditida > Meloidogynidae > Meloidogyne > Meloidogyne enterolobii. Next base: position 3,729,388 of record CAVMJV010000004.1, on the reverse strand, counting down.
AAGGTTTCAAAATTAGAAAGGGCCCATTTAAAGAAGCCTGTTCGAGTTGAATTGTCTACTAAATATCAAACAGTCAGTACATTGATTCAAAATATGCTCTTTATTCCCTTCAAGTATAAGGTTCGAGTTTTGTTTTTAATTTTATTGTGTTGTTCTGTGGGCTTTTTTGGGTACTTCTTTGGCCTATAAAAGCACAGGCTATAATTTTTCCCGTAATTGGTTTGAACTAGGGGGAATTGGTTTGAACCACTAAAAGGTTATCAAGTTTCACTGAAAAAAATTTCAAATTTTAGGAAGCTTATCTAGTCCACGTTTTGAACGAAAAAGCAGGCAATACAGCAATAGTTTTTTGTTCAACTTGTGCAAGTTCAGTAAAAATAGCTCTAATGTTAAGACAATTAAGTTTTGGAGCAATAGCTTTACATGGACAAATGTCACAGGTTTTTTTTTCTTGAAAATTTTCTGAAAATTTTTTTGAAATTTTTCAGCCAAAACGTTTAGGAGCTTTAAACAAATTCAAAAAGAAGGATAGGCCAATTTTGGTTTGTACTGATGTTGCTTCTCGAGGTCTTGATATTCCTCATGTTGATATGGTTTTAAATTATGACGTCCCAACACATTCTAAAGATTATGTTCATCGTGTGGGAAGGACTGCTAGGGCTGGGAAGGTTTGTTGCTTTTTTTACTTAATAAAAATTTTTTGTGTCGAAATGTCAACATTTTTCGAAAATGTTAAAGTGTCAACTTCGAAATTAAAAAAAATTTTTAATTTTTCAGTCAGGGATTTCAATCACAATAGTCACCCAATACGATGTTGAAATTTATCAAAAAGTTGAAAATTCTATTGGAAAGAGGCTTGACCCGTTGGAAATTAATCATGAAGAAGTGATGAAATTGGTGGAAAGAGTGTCTGAAGCTGGGAGGATGGCTGCGAATGTAAATTTATTTTTTAATTAGTTAGAGTTCCGGAGTTAAATTTGGGGAAATGAGGGTTTAGAGTTTCGTTATTCATTTTTGAATTAAGTTTGAAAAAATAAAATAGTTTTCCATGAGCGGGTTCGAACCATGGAGACCTCCTGAATCAATAAGAGCGACCTCCATAAGTTTACAAAAAAATAAGAACATATGAAAGATCTTTAGAACACCTGGTTGTGGATTTAAAAATATTTTTTGACCATAAATGCATAAATAAAAAATAATTTTTCCTGGTCGAGTTCGAACCATGGACCTTGAATTGGACAAAAAATTATTGAGAATTTCTTAACTTTTTACCTCATTTTTTAAGCGTTACAAAGAAATGTTGGAAGGAAGTAAAGGAGGAGGATCTAAAAAACATAAATTAATGTTGGGAGTAAATAATGAAGATGAAGATTTGGAACCAGCAAGAAAGCGCCAAAAAGCTGTTTTAATGAAAAAGAAGAAAAATAGATGAGTGAAATTAATGGAAGAGTGAAGTTGTTTTTTTTATTAAATTTATTTTTTGGACTCTAGTTTAGTTTTTATGAGTCTTTCAAACCTTTTTATCTTTTGTAAATTTTTTGATCTCATAGAGGTTCATAGGACTCGTCAAGGACGTATCCAGGCCCCCTCCCCGAAACCAACCCTCTGGATACGCCCTTGGGACTCAAGATAAGACTAGAGCCACCATTGAGCTGATTAAGGTTCATTGGACTCTTAAATTAAACCAGAGGTATTTTTGTTATTTTTTGAGTAAAATTTTTTTTTAAATTTTCTTGAAAAATTTTTTTGAAAATTTATTTTTGTAAATAGTTACAATATTTTTAAATTTTTAAAAATTTCTTTTTTTTCAATAATAATTTAGAATATTCAAAAATTTTTAAAAAAAAGGGAACATTCAAAAATGGCAAAGAAAACAAAGTAAATTTTATATTTTTTACAAGTTAGAAAAATTTTTTTTTAATTTTTAGATATTTAGTTGTACGCCTAGTTAGTGTTATTTCAAATACCGCCAAAGTTTGGGTTAGGATGCGAGAATCACCTGAATCTAAAGGAATATTTTTTGATCCTGCAGGTTAATTTTTGAAAAATTTTTTTGACTTTTTACCTTTTTGTAGAGGGGTTAAAAAGTCCGTAGGTTTTATCCGCAAATTTATTTTTTGGAAATATTTTGAAAAATGTTTTAGAAAACATTTTGATTTTCGGAGGTTTCGTTTATCAGTTTCGATGTTTATGGTTCTAGTCTGCCCAGGGAAATTATTGTTTGAATTTTATTTTGATGGAAATGAATTGTAGTACATTCTTGTGTTTAAGAAAACATGCATCTTGTATAAAAAGTTGCTAGAGATCCTCGTAAATTTCTATTATTTCTGATAAAATTGACTTGCGGACAAAACTTGCGGACTTTTTTAATTAAAAGAAAATTTTTTAAAATTTTTAAAAATTTTTCTAGTTGGAAAAGAAGTTTTGTATGTGGAGAAGGAGCATATTAAAGGAAGAGAATCTTTGCCTCTGAGGGTTAAAGAACGTTTTGGATTAGAATAAAAATTCTTTTTTAAAGTTTTTGAGGTTTATTGGTATTTTTAATAATAAATATTTTTGTTTATTTTTAATTTTGATATTTTTTCGGTTTACATCCGTTCTATAATTTTATTTTTTAATTTTTTTTATTTTAGGTCATGTAATGAAATGTGCCCCCACACGTCCGCAAATGTTTGTCCGCAAAAGTGTATATTGCCTCTCCCTCTTTATTTTCCCCTCTTATAAAGATTAAAAAATGTCCAAGGTCAGATGAATAAAATGCCAGACACGTAGATTTCCACATCTCCGGTTGCGGACGTCCGCAAAAAACATTTGCGGACGGATGGGGCATAATCTGATAAACCTTTTAATTTTTGTTGACATTTAATAAGGTTAAAGACTTTATAAAAGATGACAAAGCAACAACCAAAGCAACAACAACACCAATTTTATTCTTCAACTTTAATTGCTTCAATTAAAGATAACCAAATATTTATTCCTGCATTTGTTACTCTAATTATTTTGGTTATTACTTCTCTGGTATTTTTCTTCTATAAACGTAGCAAGGCAAAGGCTAATACAATTTTGATTATTGGACCGTCGGGATCTGGAAAGTCTACAATTTTTGGAAAGCTTGTTAATCAAAGTATTTTTGTTTATTTTTAAATTTTATCTTTAATAATGACTAAGATGTGTTTCTGACTTGTGGGCTAAAAAAAGATTTCATAGTTGCTTGTTAGGGGGTCCATAGTTCGAACCCGCTCGGGGAAATTATTTTTTAATTTACTAAATTTTTGGTCAGAAACTATTTTTATTACTCGACCGGGGTTTTTAAAATAATTTCTACACTTGATTTTTTACATTTATTGCCTCATGCACTTCGAATTGATGATTTAAGGAGGTCCAAGGTTCGAACCCGCTCGGGGAAAAATTTTTATTTTTTTTAATTTACTAATTTTTGATGGTTTTTTAGTACTCAATCGGGTTCTTTAAGACAATTTTTATATATTCTGATTTTTTAAATTTATGGAGGTCCACGGACTCTGAATCAATTATACTCGGAGGTCCATGGTTCGAACCCGCCCCGGGAAAATTAATTATTTTTTAATTTTTTTAATTTTAATTTTTAACAGAAAATGAATGGTCTACAGTTTCTTCTGTTCAAGAAAACATTTATTCTGACTATCTCTGTAAAGAAGGATTGGACAAACCTTTCATTTTGGTAGATTATCCAGGTGCTGAAACCTTCCGAAAGGCTTTATTTAATAAATGGTTTAATGAGGTTTTCTTTAAAAATTAATTTTTAAAATTAATTAATTAGCAAATTAATTCTGTTTGTTGTGTTATTTTTGTGGTTGATAGCGCTACTTTTTCGAAAAAGGTTTTTTAAATTTGTTTAAAATTTTTCTATTCAATTTAAGGACGTTGCTGAGTATCTTTATGATGTTCTCTATGAAACTAAAAATACAAAGATTCCGGTTTTGGTGGTTTGTAACAAACAAGATTTGGCTCATGCTAAGGCTGGACAGGTTTATATTTTTAAATTTTTAATACTTAAAAAATTAGAAAATTATGGAGCTCTTTTATTGATGATTCGTAAGGGTTCAAGGTTCGAACCCGCTCGTGGAAATTATTTTTTTAATTTTTGAAAATGAATTTTATTCGATGAAAAATATTTTTTATTACCCTACCGGGTGTTTTAAATTTCAAAGCTTCCAAGAAATTAAAAAATTACTCGATTTTTAGAAAAAATGGCATTTTTACCTCTTGGCGTTTTGTCGTTTCTACCCCTCTTGTCTTTTGTCAAAAATTTTTTTTTCAAATTTTTTTAAATTAAAAAATAAATTTTTTAAAGTTAATTGAGAAATTAATTGAACAAGAATTTGGTTTAATTAATATTTCTCGTGAAGCTGCTCTTTCGCTTACTGAAGGTTCTGGAGATTTGTCGTTGGCTGAACAACAAAAAATTTTGACAAATAATGGACAGGAATTTAAATGGGAAAATTTGAATGATGGCAAGAATAAGGTTTTTTCTTGAATAATAATAAAAAAATGTGAAATGAACAGGAAAAAATTCATTTGCCCCCACTAGGGTTCGAACCCGCGACCCCCTCCCCCTCCTCTCACTTATGTGGATTTGTTCAGATGCTCATAACTTGGTCCAAAATCATCTAATCAAACTGATTTTGGTATTGTTCGATTCATTTCGATGAGGGTTTTTAAATGAGCTCTCATTTGCTTATGAAAATTTGGGATCACATGGAATCTGCTGTCTTGAAACTGAAAAATTTTTGGGGTCATGGGTTCGAACCCGTGTGGGGAATTGAATTTTTTAACCTGCAAAAAAACCCAAAAAAACATCTTTTGAGTATTTTTAATGTTTTGTTTAATTTATATTTTATTAATTAAGAAGGAACGTCCACTCTTTGTTGAATGTAGTGCTATTGAACAGGAGAAAGAAAATAATGAATTTTCTTTGGATCCTTTGCGTAAATGGATTGGTGAAAAATGTAGCTGTTTTTAGGAAGGTAGAAGAGAAAAAATTAAATTGAAGATGACAATGATTTTTGGATGAGGGAGAGGTTTTTTTTAAAAAGAATTAATTTATTTTGAAGGTTCGTTTTTAATTAAAAAAAAGATATTTTTTTGAGACAACAGTAAGGGCGGTTAAAAAATTTTTTTCGAAAATTTTTTGGAGAGCGGTTTAAGGGGGTAATTTTTTGTGAACAAGAAATATTTGAATTTTTAAAGTTAAATATATACGCTAATCGCCTTTCTCGTTTACCCATAATTTTTTATTTAAATTATTTGATTGAAATTGTTTTTTAAAGGAGAGTATAGTTGAACTTTAATTTTTTTGGAGATTTTTGGACATATTAATGCTCTCTTTTTTAATTTTATTTTTTTGTTGTAGTCTCATACTATCCCTACAAGATGACAATAAAAATTATGTGAAAGAATAATTTTTAAAGTTTATTGGTTTGACGACATTTGCGGACAATGCTTGCGGACTAATATTTGCGGACAACTTTTTGCGGATTAGAAATTGGAAAATATTTGTCCGCAAATGTCGCATAATACCATTTGATTTTTTAATATAATTTTTTTTTAATTTTTTGAAAATTTTTAAAGGAAAGAAAAAATTTTTAAAGGAAAATTTACCTATAGAAAATGGCTATTTTTGGTTTTCACGTGATCTTTACACTTTTATCCGCTAGTGTATTTGGCAAAATTCAAGGACGTTTATCTTTATGTGATATTTTTGTGTTTAAAGGGTTTGTGAATTTTTTGAAAAATTTTTTAAGAAATTTTTATAAGAAAATATTTTAGTTTGTACTATTATCTACTTGAGGGTTCGTTGTTTCCGAGATTGGTCAAACACAAGCAAGTACAGCATCAGAAGGGGAATAATCAAGGAGGAAATGGTAAAAGACGTGGAACAAGTACAAGGTTATAAAAAAATTTTTAATATTGGGAGGGGTGGGGGGGGGGGGTTAGTCGTTCTTGACGGTTAAGGGTCTTGACGGCTTTGGGCTTGTGCGTCCGCAATTTTTAGCTGCAAATTTTTTTTGCGGGAACAAAAACACGCCTAACTCCTTAAGAGGGTTTAGGCGTGTTAGACAATTAGTAATTTTCTAAAATTTTGTTGGTGACTTTTGTGGATTTTTAAATAATTTAACATTTTTCCAAATTTTATTTTCTAGTCAGAAGACTGCCAATAATAAATCTCAAGTGGAAAAAATGGGTGAAGAACAAAAAGATCGTCTCATTCGTCTCCCATTAAATTTGAATGCTTTAGAAGGTGTTCCATTTTTTGATTCACTTATTTGGACTTTTAATTACAGCTATTTTGCTTTGTTTGTTTTTGTTTTGAGCGATTTGTATAATTTGGTCTTTCCAGAGAATAAAGGTTTGTTGAAATTTTGGGAATTTTAGAAGGGTGATGTCAGGGTCGAGACATTTTGTCCCAGAAATTCATTTTCTGTGCCCCTTGGTTTCATTAGCGTCCCCTTGGGTAAACTTGCCTCTTGTTGACATTTTGTATCATGTCTGACATTTGTCCAAAGGATCATCCCTTGAGTGACATTTCGTCCCATAGAGATTCCGTGGTTAAGTTTTGCCCTTCCCTTGGTTACGGGTACAGCCCAAGTAGGCGCGCGGTCAAGTAGGCGCAAAGCCATAACTTGCTTCAAGATTTTCGAATCTTTCAAAATTTAACATTAAACGATTCCTCTCATCGAGCTAAAGAGATTGGTACCAAAATTGTTAAGGTCCAGAAATGTTCCAGGGAGTTATGGCTTTGCGTCTACCTGGCCGCGCGCCTACTTGGGCGTGTCCCCTTGGTTACATACATTTTGCTCTCTCAATGACATTTGATCCCACGGATGACATTTTGTCTCTAAATTTTTTATTAAAATTTTTTTCCTAAAGATTTAAATGCTTCAATGATTTGGACTTTTTGTGCTCTAATATTGCAAATACACATTTTATTAAATATTGCTTTTGAAAAAGTTTCGCTGGCTGAATTATTCCCTGAAAGAAATACACTTATTTGTGCAACTGGTTTATTCTTTTTGGGATCTTTGCTTTTCAATGCTTTTGCTGATCAATTTTTGGATATTGAAATTTCTAAAGGTTTATTTTGAGAATTAGTGGGGTATGGAAATTTTGGGAATTAGGTGACATTTGGTTCTATGAATGAAAAATATTGGGGTCGAAATCCTACGACCTTGACTCATTTCTGCTCGACAAGTAAAGGGATCCCGTCCCGTATAGTCCAAAAATTTGACAAAAACCCGACCCCTTCTATTTTTTAATTATGGGACCAAATGTCATTTAATTCACAAAAATTTTTTCTTTAAGGTTATCTCAACTTTATCAACTCTTTAAATGATTTTATACAAGAACATGGATTTCAACCTTTATTTTCTTCAAGTTCACGCTCTCCCTTATTATTTCTAGTCTGTTTGGCGTTAATTTTTTCAATAATTTTGAGCGCTTTTTTCTTTCCTTTGTTGCAATATACGTCTCTATATTTTGATTTTTTTGAAGATGAGGATGAGGAGAGAGGATTTAAGAATATTTTTGTGAGGTTTTTTTGAATTTTTTAATTTTTTATTTATTAAAATTTATTTTAGGTGTATGCTTCATTTTTCTTTTTTGGCACCAGTTGGAGTTTTGCTTCTATTCTTGCGTCCAATTGTTGAACAAATTTTGGAAATTCAATTGTAAGGGTATAAATATTATTTTAATTTTTTCTATAATAAGCTTAATTCGAAACTAGCTTTGGAGAGGGTGTGGTAGGGGGGGACTTTCCGACAGGAACAATTCTTTCCGGTTTCAATTTCCTTGGTGAAAAATTGAGTTACTCCCAATGATGGAGGAGGAGTTCTTCTTATTGTTAGGGGGGCTTTTATTCATTCGCGTTTTCGTTCTAAAAAGAGGGAGAACTTCCTTTATTCTCATTCTTATTGTTAGGAAGAACCTCTTCAAGTTTTCTATTTAGACGGGGAGGGAAGAAATGAAACATCCCTTGCTTCACCTTATGCTGTTTTGTTGTTTCTTTTGTTTTTTTCTAAATCATAAAGAAACGTTTCATTTTTTCAGTATCACTCATGAACAATTAAAATCTCTTCGACTTTTGGCTTTGTTTATAACCTTATTTGCAAGAATTTATTCTTCACGAATTTGTCTACAAACTTTTTTGGATAAACCCAAAAAAGTTTTGATTGAATATTCTTTCAAAAATTTAAAAGAAGAGGAAAAACAGAGAAAGGTTTTTTTGAGATTTTTAAAAAATGCCAGGAAAAAATGGACGTTTTTGCGGATTTTTCTTGCGGACGGAAATTTTCTGCAAAATTTTTGCGGATTTTTCTTGCGGACATTTTTTCAGAATTTTTTGCGGACTTTCCTTTTAGATTCAAAAAATTTTCTTTTTAATTTAAAGGTAGCCAATTATGCCTCATATGCTTGTACTGCTGCTTTACAACATTATATGCCTATTGCTATTATTTTATCAATTGGATTTATTTTGAAGAATTTAGGTTTGGAAAAAAAATTTTTTAATAAATTTTTAATGAGGAGGGGGGCTGGGTTTTATATTTTTGGAATTTGATTTGCGGACATATTTTATTGACTTTTCTGGGGATTTTTTTACTTGCGGATATTATTTGCGGACTTTTTTGGACTCAATCAGAATCTGATTTATTAAAGAATTTTTTTCTTTTTTTAGCTGATGTTTCATTTTCTTCTCTTTTGTATCAATCAACAACCACTACATCCTCAACAACAACAAATACATTATTGGATAAAAAATTTATTTTATTAAATATTTTATTTTCAAAAGAATTTCACGAGCCTTTATGGACGTTAGCTTTAACAACTTTAATTTGTGGACAATGTTTGATTTGTCTGTTTGGTGTTATTATGAGGAAAACTAGTAGAGGAAGATAGAAATTTGATTATTTTAAAAAGAAAATTTTTTTAGAATTTTTTGTTTTTTTTTTGTGTCAGAATTCACTGCCCACTAAAAAACCCTTCTCTGGAAACTAGAGTTTAAGCCACTTAACCAACGACAAAATTTTGTGGCTAAACATTCTCCCCTCAAAAAAGAAGGCTGTCTATCCAATAGACTATCCAAGATCTTGTTGGTTGTAAATTCTAAGATAACTAGAAACTAAATATACGACAAAATATCCCGTTTATCACTGATGGCATTTTTGACTCTAGCTTCCAAAAAAGGGGGTGTTTTTTCAATATTTAAAAATTTTATTGAATAAATTGAATCAATTTTTTAGTTTTTTTGAAGCTCTGTTGTTTTTACACAGAGATAAATTATTTTTTTTTAATTTTAGGAACACTTTTCCCCTTCGTCTTTCACTACTCCCTTAATCGACTTTCTGTCATATTTATCGAGAAGTTACCTTTTGTCTTTTTGGTGTTTCGTTAAATACATTTTTTAATAAATCTCTCTCTCTTGCCTTGTATACTCTATTATCTTTTTCTTTACTCTATTCCCTTAATCGACCTTTTGTCATATTCGCTGAGAGATTACCTTTTCTAAGTAACTGACCATTTTATAACTTCACTCACTCTGACCCTTTTCTCTAATACTTTGTAATTGTATCTGATAATATCCTCAATCTTGTGGGATATAAAATGCTTTCCTATAAAATTAAAAACCCCAATCTTTCAGTCGAATTAATACACGAGATTGTTAATTTTCTTCCATTTGATTTCAAGTGGAAGGATTTTCGAGTCTCTTTAATTTTCAATAATTTACTTTTAAAAAATCAGCGTCATTTTATTATTTTTTCCAAACGTGTGAAAAAAGTAAGTTTTAACCTTTGTCCTTAATGGCTTTTGAATGGTATACTTAAAATTTTCTCAAAAAAGTCGGATAAATCTAATAAAAATTTTAAGATTTTGAATGGATTGACGTTGAAAAGAACTCAATTTGAGCAATTTTCACGAACTCTTGGGGATGTTAGCTTGGACAATTTGAATTTACTTAATGAAAAAGCAAATCATTTGTTTTATTGTATGTTTTTAGTTTGAAACTTAGGTCCCCAGTTTTTTCGGTTTTGTTGCTATAAATTTATAATTTCCCTCTTTCGGTTTTGGCCGGTTAAACATAACTTATTTAGTCCTGCGTAGTAAAATATTAAAATTTTTTACACAAAAAATATATTTTCAAATATTTGCTTAATTTTCAAATTTCATTAAATCGAACGTGTTTTGTAGAATTTTGTTTAAATTTTTATTTACAATTCTAATTTATTTTTAAGATTGCAAGCTAATTGGCGTAGTACTTGTCAAATACAATCTTCCATTTTTATTCCGATTTGACAGTTTTGCTTGGCCAACTTCGTATTTTCCTAATGCAAATAGAGAAAACGTTCGTTTTATCTTTAACTATTTTTATTGATTTTTGACCCGTGAAGATCTTTATGTTTAAAAATTAAAAGTTTTTTTTCGAAAATTGAAAAATAATTAATGATTCTGAACTTATCTGTTTAATATTTTCTATTTTTTAGATGGTTCAAAATGTGTCCGATAAAATGAAGATTTTGGAGAATCTTTGCGAGCTCGGTGTCAATATGGGTCAAGCCAACTTTCCGATGGTTCAAAATGATATTGGGTATATTAATGGACTTATTGGTATGCTCGTTTCGAATACAAATGCTATTACAAGTATAATAGAGGGTAATCAGAATAATTAGTAATTGAATGTTTTTTGTTAAATTTATGAAAAAATTGTTTTTTGTTTAATTATTTTTGATTAATTATGTTGTTTATGAAAATTTGTTTTCAATCTTGTTTTGCTTTTTAAATAAATATTTTTCCAGTTTTTTGTTTCGGCAAAAGTATTCTAAATATGTTTTTACTATATTTTTTATGTATTTCAAACTCATTTAGTATTTTACTTTTAAATTTTAGAATTTTTAGTTTCAATCAAAATTGTTTTAAAGAAAATGGCTCAACACAAAATGGAAAGCTTGCTCTTGCTTGGCAGTGTATATTTTTTTTATTTTTAACTAAAATTAAATTAAAAATTTTTGTAGAATAACAATAATGTTATTTTCGAAGAAGAATGGGCAAAATCTCTGCCTGTGGTTAGAAATTTGCTTTGCAGACAGGTTTTTTGATTTGGAATTTTTGGGGATTTTTTTGTTTTAGTTTTTAGTGGTGTTCTGTTTGCATTTTTTTTGTTTGGGGTATCTCCGCCAATTTTGGCAAACTTCGGAGCCCTATAATTTTTCAGTTTCCTATCGATAGGGAAAAACCAGAAATTTTTCAAAATAAATCGAGCGACAGGCCAGTATACCGCGAGCCCAGTGTACCGGGCTATAACTTCGTAAAAAATTGTCGAATCCGGGACGCCTTTATGTTTTGATTCAGCTCGTTAAGGCGCATCGACCATACCAGGGCCTCCTGGATTCGACCATTTCGAACGTTGTTATAGCTCGGCGGTATAACGGGGTGTAGCACAATTCGAAAGGTTGCTTGGTTTGAGTCAAACTGCCTTTTAAATTTTTTATTAATAATCAAATATGATCCCTAAAACCTTTTTATCCCAGCTTAACCGCCTTCAAAAAATTTCTTTTAGAACGTTTCCAAATTTGAATGGCAGGATTTGTTCAGCACAAACAACAGAATCACTTCTTGGGTTGACTCTGGCAATGAAAAATTACTTTCAGTATTAAAAGAGGAATTGACCAAACATGTTGGCGAAGCTGCTAATGTATTTATTTTTTAATTAAAAAATTCGAAAAATAATTTTTTTAGAAAATTCTCCCCCATTCTGATGTCGATTCGCTGCTCAAAGCTTATATTCAAGAATGGGAAGGCTATTCAATTTTATGTCGCTACTTGCCGCTTCCATTCTGTTTTGTTGAAAAAAGAGAGAAGGAATCAAAAAGTGGGAGGAATAAACAAGGAATGCAAGTTAGAGAGGTTTTTTTGGAATTTTTAAAAATTAGAAAATTTTTTTAATTTTTTAGGTGATGCTTGACCGATGGAATAAATATGTGTTTTCTAAAATTTCAACCCGGTTGTTGAATGCAGCAATGAGGTTTCAAAAGTTTTTTTGGTTTATAGGGTCATTTCTTGGGACTTTGTTCTTTACTTAAGGAGGGGATGGGTGATGATTAATGGGAAATTTTTTTGACAGATTTGGAGGGTTTTACTGGGATTATCGTCTAGTTTTTACCTCAAAAAATTTTTTGGTTTAAGAACCTTGCTGGGAAAAATTTTTTTCTGATGACTATTAACCATGGTTATCGGTGAGGGTTTTAAAAATTTTCTCCGGCCTCGTTTCGAGTCGAAAAAAGCCATACTTCGAGTTTTGGATAACCCTTACTACAGGCTTTCCTAACATAAATTTCAAATATTTTACCTTCCTAATTAAATTTTAAGTTTAATCGATCGTGAACGTAATGGAGAACTAGTCAATTCCCAACATATAATTGGTGTTCAAGAATCTTTTGGTATATAAATTTTATTTTTTTAATTTATTTTTAATTTTTAAAGTTGATTTAAGCATTGTTGGAAACCTCAATTATGCTGAACAATTTGAAGAGCAATACATTACGTTTACTGAACAATTCTATTCTTCGCGGACTTCGCAAATATTGACAGAAAATGGAGTTTTGGCTTATATGGCCTATGTTGATGAAAAATTGGTTGAAGAAGAAGAAAGGGCCAAAAAATACTTGGATGGGGAAACCGATGGAAAATCAAAGGGAAAGGTTTGGATTTTTAAATTAAAGTTGAACTTTACTTTAGGGAACCTTATCTGCGGGGTGATAAGACGATTTTATGATGAGTGGTTGCTAGGAGTCGAGCGGGTTGAAGGAAAAGTCGAGCGGCGGGTTTTTGGTCAAGTCTTCGAAAATTTTCTTCGGATCGGTTTTTGGGCCGTAGAAAGTACGGGTTTTGGGTCGGGTCAGTTTTGGAGATTAGAAGGGGAAAAAGTCGGGCCAGGTTTTCGAAAATTTCTTGGTCCATATTTCGGATCAAAAATGTCCCGATTTCGGATACCCCGTAACTTCTCTGTTGGGTGCCTTAAAGTTGGCTGTACTGCTTAAACAACTCCCCTACTTGTTGGTCAACCAAATTTTAAGAGACCTTAAAAACTCGGGGTATCATCTATTGAGGGTTGACTTTTATATTTATTAATCTTTTTCCCAAATTAAATTAGTTAAGTTGATGGAAAAATGTGTTCAAGTATTAATTATCAATTATCAAGACCAAATATTAGCAGAAGCTCCAGGACTCATTAAAAGTGGACAAATTGATCGTTTACAAATTCTTTATCGTCTAATAAATCGAACTTTGGATGGAATTCCAACATTACTAGATGCTTTACGTTCACATATTTGTGAAGAAGGATTAGCTGCGATGAAAGCACATGCAGCTGAAATATGCACAGATAGTGAAAGGTTTGCAAATTTAAAATAGATGTGGGGCTGGGATGTCTTGTGTTACCCTAACCTTTAACTTTTTTTGACACGAGACCCGGCCTGGTTCTTTTTTTCAAACCCGTGACATCCCTGGTGTGTTCTTGGGGACATTACTGGATGCTTTACGTTCACATATTTGTGAAGAGGGATTAGCAGCAATGAAAGCACATGCAGCTGAAATATGCACAGATAGTGAAAGGTTTGGAAATTTAAATAGGTGTGTGACTGGGATGTCTCGGGTTACCCAAGCCCCGAACTTTTTTCGACCCGAGACCCGGCTTGTTTCTTTTTTCAAACTCGTGACATCCCTGGTGTTGGTTTTGTGGAAATTTTTGTGTAGGTGTCCATAGGGTATCGGTTAAAAATAGATTTTTTCTTGTGACTTCTAGAATTTTTTTCATTTTTTCTGTCTATCCATAGGTGTCATTGTTCTCATCCCACAAGTTTATAGTCCAAAAATTTTGCCTTATTCGAAATTTGCTTTATTCGAAAATTTAAAAAATTTTATCAATTTAAGATATGTCCATCAATTATTAGAGCAATACACTCGATTCTCAACATTAATGCGGGATGCATTTGCCAATGATGCCCGTTTCCTCACCATTCGAGACCAAGCATTTAGAGAAGTTGTAAATAATACTGATGTTTTTCGACTCGAATTGGGAGGGAATGGAGGTGGAAAAAGGTTTTTTTTGAAATTTTTGACTAATTTTTAAATTTTTAAGAAGTGGAAAACCCCAAAATACCGAGTCAAAATGCCCAGAATTATTAGCAAATTATTGCGATTTATTACTAAGAAAATCAGCTTTAACAAAGCGTTATACTTGTGATGAAATTGATGAAAGGCTTAATAATGTGGTTTGTTTTAATGAAGGGAAAAAATTTTTTTTGAAGAAAATTTTTTCGAAAAATCTTTCCGAAAATTTTTTTTGTCAATTTTTGGAGATACTTTTTGAAACTTTTAAAATTTTTAAAAAAATTTTTCGAAATTTTCTTGAAAATTTTTTGAGAATTTTTTGAAATTTCTCGGAAATTTCTTTAAAAAAATTTCAAATTTTTTTATATTTTTCAGTTGCTAGTCCTCAAATATGTCCAAGCAAAAGACGTTTTTATGCGTTATCATAAAACCCATTTAAGTAGAAGATTAATTTTAGAATTGGTTGCGGATCAAGAAAAGGAGGAAATGCTTGTTAATAAATTTAGGGTTTCTTTTTTAATTTTTTTGAAAATAATAAAAAAAAATTTTTTAAGGAAGTTGGAATGCCCGTAGATTTTGTAAATAAATTATTTCGAATGTTGCAGGATATTGAAGTTAATAAAGATTTGAATGCTGCATTTAAACAGTCTGTTTCACTTAATGAAAATTGTTCGGAGATGGCAGGTTTGATTTTTTAAATTTTTAGAAAAAATTTTTGGAAAGAGAAATGAGGGTATTAAGCTGAGGGATTACTTTTTAGGATCAGCAGAACCTCATTTTAAGTACCCCAAAAATTTTTCATACCCAAAGCACTTCCATTTAAGGCACATCTAATTTTTAGTGATGATTCTCCGAAAGGGTATTTCTAAATGAGATTTCTAAATTAAAAATAGATACACCTCAATTTAAGGTATGTTTTTTATATCTGGCTGGCCATTGGGTAGGGAAGACTACCCAAGCAATACCTCCAATTTAAGCTACTTCCCAGTTAAGCGCCCTATTTTTGTAAGGGTGCATTTAAAAAATGAAAGTTAAGTTGTAGAATTTTAAATTTTTAAAAAAATTTTTGTTAAAATTATAGACTGTGTAAACATAAAAATCCTCAATGCTGGTGCCTGGTCTCGTAATAGAGAAACTATTCATTTAACATTACCTCGAGAATTGGAAGATTTATTGCCTGAAGTAGATGAATTTTATAAAAAACAGCATTGTGGAAGGAAATTAAATTGGGCACATCATTGGTCTACTGGAACGGTTTATTTGAATATTTTTAGTTGAAAATAAATTTTTTTAAAGTTATTTTTTACAAACGAAATTGGAAAATTTGAGTTGGAAGTAACTACTCAACAAATGGCTGTCCTTTTCTGTTGGAATGATAGACCTATGGATAGGCTTACATTTGATTGTATAAGATTAGCTACAGAATTGTCTGAAACTGAATTAATTAAAACACTTTTGGTTTGTTTTTTGGTTTTTTTAGAAATTTTTAAAAAACTTTATGGCCTCCCTTGATTAATGTCAAATTTAAGAGAACTAAAATAAGCTTTAAGGTAAAAAATAGAATATCCTCTTGTGTGTCTCGTTGGCCGACTGGTTAACGCTTGCGACTTTGGGGTGGGATGTTCGGAGGTTCGACTCTTTTTGATTCCCTGTGTTTTTTCTTATTTCTTTTAGGCTTGTTTTTTGTTCCTTTTTGATTTAAAAATTTTTTTGATAATTCAAAATTTTTTAAAAATTTTTATACAGAATTTTTTTTTAATTTTTAGTCACTAGTCGCTTTCCCAAAAACTCGTCATCAATTAATTTTGTGTGATGCTTCACAACCTATCTTGCCAAAAAGTTTTGGGAAAACTACACAATTTTGGGTTAATCAACAATTTTGTTTAATAAAGGTTTTTTTAAATTTTTAATAAATTAAAAAAAAATTTTTCCAAAGAATGATAAACCACAAACTCGAGGAAAATTAAATTTAATTGGCCGTCTTCAATTAAATCAAGAACAAGGTGTTGAACAGGAACATGAAGAAATTTTACAATTGAGAAAATTTAGAGTACAAGAAGCTATTGTAAAAATAATGAAAACAAGAAAACGTTTTACTCAGGTTTTATTTAAAAGAAAATTTTTGGGAGGGGGCTTGGGAATTTTTAAAAAAATTTTTGGGCATCAGGGATTTTGTAAAAATTTTTTAGGGGCCTAGGGAATTTTTTAGAAAATTTTGGGGGCCTCAGGAGGGTTTTAAAAAAATTTTAGGGGGCCCTCGGGATTTTGTTGGAAAATTTTTGGCGGCCCAGGAATTTTTAGAAAATTTTTGGGGGCCTCGGGAATTTGTTGAAAAATTTTAGGAAAAAATATGAGGGCCTCTTGAATTTTTTAAAAAATTTTTGGGGTTTTAATTGGCCTTTAAAAATATTTTCATTCCTTCTTTTAAGGCCCAATTACAAACAGAACTTGTTGACGTTCTCAAAAATATGTTTTTGCCTTCTCGTAAATTAATTAAAGAACAAATTGAATGGTTAATTGAACAAAAATTTTTGGGTCGTGATCCGGTGGATATGAACACTTTTGTTTATATTACGTGAAAATTGGAATAATTTTTTTAATTAAAAAATGCTTGTAAAAATTTAAGCAAAACGAAAATAAAGTGCCAAAGAATTTTTAAAAACAAAAAATAAATTTTATATTTTACACACCTTTCTTTCATGTGACATTTTGTAAATTTTTATGCTTTGTGGCTAAATGAAAATTTTTTATTTTATGCATTTTGTATTTAAATAATGTTGTTTACATTTTGATATATTTGTTTTTAAAAATTTTTAAAATATCTAATTTCATAATATCTAAAAAAATAATTTTTCCCGGTTGTTTAATACTTAAATGAGGATGATTTTCGTTCTTTTTTATTTATTTTTATGTCTTTCTGGTATACCCCAAAGGGCGCGCGACTATAACAGCGCAAAGCTATAACTTGCAACTAAATTTCTGGCCCTCAAACTTGCTACTAAATTTCTTGGCCCTTATCAATTTTTGTACCAATCTCTTTAATTCGATGAGAGGATCGTTTATTACTAGATGTGGGAATCTTGAAGCAAGTTATGGCTTTGCGCCATTATGGACGGACACGCGCCCTTTTGGGCGTGTCCCTTCTATCATTCTTTCGTTTTTCTCTTCTCGTTCCTCAACACCGTTAAACTTTTTTTTCAGAAAATTTAGTTTTATATAATGGCATCTTCTTTGTCTTTTGAACAACTCAAAGTTACGATCAACTCTTCTCCTGAGAGTGCTTTGATCCACAAAGATGTTGAGCACCAGTTTAAATTGCTGCGGGAGCATATTTCAAGTCTTGATATTAAGACGGTAACGCAAGGTTTGAATTTGTTTTATGATTTAGAATTAGGTCTGGGGGAGAGAGATTCGAATTGGAGCTGGGTAAGGTTTTCTGCTGATAGATGATGGGGGGAAGCCGGGCATTTTTGCCTCTTGTGGTTGTATGTTAGGTTGGGTAGGCTCTTGTACATTTAAATAAGTTTTTTTGGCTCCATAAGCTTGATTCTTTAAAGTTGAGTATTTCTGTTGTTCCGACTCCGGTCATTCCTCCATATAGCGGTTCCGGGTCCTTTAATCAAAGGGAGTTTGGGAGGCCTATATTTTTTGAATGGGCTTTTTTGCCGCCCGAACTGGGTTCCTTAAAGGTTTAGTGGTTCTGCTTTTCTATTTCCTGGTGGTTCCAGTGGTTGGAGGTTCCCTTCCATAAGTTGAGTAACATTTCTTGAGTGGTGATACATTCCCTCATCTTGTTCAAATCAAATTTCTTTTAATTTTCTAGTTGGCTATTGCAAACAAGTTGCCCCTGATCCTCGAGGGCCACCTAAAGAAGAAGATGAAGTGGAGGATGTCCATGTGCCACTTCCAGATTTTGCCATTAAATGTTCTTGCCAGTTGGTTGCTCCAGATCCAAGAGGTCCTCCTTACAAAAATTTTGAAGTTTTTGATTTGCCAAAGCCTGAATTTGGCAGGTTTTCTTCTGAAAAGAAAGGTTTTAATTATTGAAATTTTTTGAGTTTTCAATTTTTGCAAAGAAATTTTTTTGTTTTTGTTGAATAAATTTATTTGAATTTTGATTTTTTTGCAATTTCCAACAATTTTTAAAAATTGTTTCATATCTTTTAATTTTTTAAACTCATTTTTTATATTTTATGTTGGGCTGGGAAGTCCATAAGATTTTTCCATATTTCTTTCTCTCTAAAATGCGGGGACTTCAGTTATTGGTGGGAGGCTGCAGTGACCATATAGGACGGCTATCGCCTCCTTCCCCTTTTCCTCCTTTTTGGTGATGCTCCACCTTAAGTTATTTTTCGTATACATTCCGCATTGGGAGAATTCAAAATTATTTGCGGACAAATTTTGCGGACATATCACACTATAATATTTTTATTAGATATTGGGCGCTGGGTGAGGATAATGCTTTTTTTACAATTTCTATGAATATATTTTGATTTATTTGGGGTTGGAAAAAAAACTTGGTTCTTAACTTTCTGGGGAATGCCCCTTATTTTTCGAGTTTAAATTTTAATATTGAAAGGATTTACTTTTCTTTTGTTTAACTATTAATTTAATCTTTTTTAGAAAATAATTTAATTTCAAATTTTTTTATTTCTTTTTGACTTCACATCATGGCAGCACAACAACTTTTAAATCGAAATGGTCCAGTAAATATCCAGCAACCACCATCAGTAAGTTTATCTTTCAATTTTTAGCCAGAGATCGGGTTGAAATTTTATCTAAATTTCTAACAGTTTTTAAGATAATCAAAAAAATTTTTCGGGAGCCGAATTTATTTATTTATAACGAACACCAAAAGGTACATACAAGCATGTACACTTACAATGGATAAAAAAAAACAATACAAATAAATGCGTTGGAAAGTTATAAAAACTTTAAAAAAAATAAATGATATTTGAAAAAAAATAAATGTGGATGAAAAAAAAATATATGTGATTTAAAAAAAATATATGTGATTATATTTAATGAAAAATAATGTTAAAAACCCTTAAAGACCAAAATCTACACAATTAGCTAATACTCTAAATTTTTTGGGATTTGCACACTCAATGACTTCTTTAGGTAATTTATTCCAAATGTTAATGACTCTAATGAAGAAATTATTTTTTGTCTTAAATGAGTAGCCCTTATTTTGAATTAGATATTTCCTGCGTAAATTTCTTTTCGCAAATATAAAAAATTTATCTGGTTTTAGATGGGTATGTCCGGTTATAAATTTATATGTCATACATAAGTCTGAAATACAGCGTCGCTCAGTTAGCTTCTTAAGCTTACATAATTTTAATCTTTCTTCATAGTTCCTAGGTGTAATTGAGCAAATTTTAAGGGCAATTCGTGTAAAGAATTTCTGGACTCTCTCTATTTGGTGGGAGGTTTCCGCTTTAGATGGATTCCATACTTCGGTTGCGTATTCTAGACAGGGCCTTACATATGTTTTGTAGCAAAATACAAGTTTATTTATATCTTTAGTTTTAATTACTCTAAATATCTGGTGTGTGAGGAAATAAGCATTTTTGATAATTTTTTCATAATGCTTGGAAAATGATAAACTAGAATCAATTATAATACCAAGATCCCGAACACTATCTACTTCACTCATTTGTTTTCCTAGTAACTTATATGTTCTTTTATGATTATTTTTTCCTATGTAGAGAACAACACATTTTTCTAGTGAAATATCTAAACCATTAAGAGAAGACCAGTGTTCAATACATGATAGAGCTTCAGATAGAACTTCGGTTCTTAAATCATTGTTATGATCAATATATAGTTTCACGTCATCGGCATAAATTTTTATATGTATACCTTCAGGTAAATATTTTGTTAAATCATTAATAAATATTAGAAAAAGTAGTGGTCCAAGGACACTTCCTTGTGGTACACCAGATAAGGTTGGATAGCTATCAGAGAGGGTATTCTCAATTTTAACTCTAAAGGTCCTGTTTTCTAGGAAATTCTTAATAAATGTATATATCTTCCCAGCTATACCGATTGATTTCAATTTATAAAGTATTCTGTTAATAGGTACTGAATCAAATGCTCTAGCGAAGTCAATATAGACAATATCAATAGATTTATTTTCCTGAATAGCATTGTAGAAATCATTTAACATTACTAATAATTGAGTAGAAGTTGATCTGTTAGTTAGAAATGCATATTGGTCATCCGAGAAATAAGATTTTTTATTCAAAAATTTTATTATTTCGATACTAATAAGTCTCTCTAGTACTCTACAAAGTGTGCATGTTAGAGATATAGGTCTATAGTTATTAGGATCTGATTTGTCACCTTTTTTGTGGATAGGTATAATTATAGATGTTCTCCATATTCTCGGAATATTTCCACTATCTAATATTATTCTGAATATTTCAGTTAGTACAGGGGCTAATTCGTCAGCTGAGTGCTTTAGTAATATATAAGGAATTCCATCCGGGGATGTAGAATTTTTGTTAGGAAGTTTCCTTAATAGGTCTCTAATCTGAATTACATCTAAGTCTAGATCATGTATTGAGTGTTCATTGTTTTCAGTTATAACTTCATCTTGCAAATCCTTGTGGCTAAAATTAGTTAGGAATGTCTTAGCTAGTATATTGGACTTTTCTAAGTTATCTTTGTATATTTTATCATTAGAATCTGTAAGAAATGTTATATAACCATTTTCACCTATTTTATTCTTGATAAACTTATGAATTGAATTATAGCCTTTCGATATGGCATTTTGCTCTTTCTTAAGATGATGTGATTGAATTTTTGTTTTTAATTGTTTTGAAATTATTTTATATTTCAATTTAATATCCATATTAGATGGGGTTTTCTTTAATTCATTGTAAGTTAAAAGTTTTCTATTATAAAGGTCTTTAATATCTCTAGAATACTTTTCTTTGATTATTTTGTTAATAGGTCTTAGTGGCATAACTTTATCAAAAACTCTTAGTAGGCATATTGTTAATTTAGAATATTTTTCTTCAATACTAAAGTAGTAGGGTAATATATAATCCCATTTTATACTAGACAGGTTTTTACTACATTCGTTCAGATTTTTCTTATTAATATTTCTTACTAAAACTTTACTTTGTTTTATTCTCTTGCATCTTTCATTTATACATACTTTGAACTTAACCATATTATGATCTGATGTAGAAAAATTCTCAATAACGTTGGTGCTAACTAAGTTATCAGGGAATGATAAAACTAAATCAAGTATAGCTTTCTCTCTTGTGGGCTTATTAACTTTCTGTATTGTATTAGTTTGGTTAATAAATTCGAGTAAGACCTTTCCAATCATATCAGAAGCAGTTAACTTATTCCAATCAACATTAGGGCTATTAAAATCTCCCAGAATAATATATCTCTTAGTATTGCTCAATAAATTGTAGATGTATTTTAATATTTTTTTTGTATTTTTAGCTGTACAATCAGGTGGCCTATATATACAAATAATTAAAATCGGTTGGACTGTGAGTAATTTAATACAGATAAGTTCACATTGAAATTTGCTACCTTGGAAAATACACCTAAATGTTAAATCATTACTTAATAAGATAGCGCAGCCTCCTCCCTTGCGTTTTTCGCGATTAGCAAATAAGGGTTGAAATTGATTATTGAAGCAGAAATCTTTATATATAGTATTGTTTTTATTGAGCCAGGTCTCGGTAATACAAGCTATGCCTATTTTATTTTTATCTAGAATGAGTTTCAATTCGTTGATTTTATTAATCATTGAGCGTGCATTAATCAATATTCCACTAAGTTCATTTTTAATTATTTTTTTACCTCTGGTGTTCGCGAGTCCCTATTGTGTAGTTTTGTTCTTTAGGGGACGGGGATTTTTAAGTTCTCTGATATGCAAATCAGATATAACATATTTATAAAGACCACACGAATTATTTAGTGAGTAGGCATGCCTACGTAATTGATACAAAAATTGTAGCTCAGGAGGACTAAGGTCACGGCGAGCAAATACATTGTTAGGAATTGTGGGAATGGTACGAGAAATGCTATGAAATTGTTGAATAAAATAGTTACGAGAAACATTATCTATAAAGGGTATTTTTATGAGCTGAGGCCTAGAAGAATTTGTTTGAGAATATTTAGTTTTATGCCGAAAAGGTGGGGTATTTTTGTCAAGTTTATCACCAAGATTACATTTACTTACAATTTCGTCAACAATTCGCTTGTCATCTTCCTCACTTATAAAAGGCATCCTTTCAACCACGGCTATTTTCGATTTTTTGTTGATTGTGTCAGGATTTTCTGCAGCATATGCCGCCATTTTCGAAAATAAATTGTTGTCTGTAATAAATGATGGAGGTTGACCCCAGAGTGGGCTATTTTGATTATGATTTTGATTATTTTTGTTGATTGTGTTAATATTGTTTAAATTATTGGAATTTTGCTTAAAAATTTCACTGACAGTTGTCTGAATAATTGTTTCAATTGATGGCTTTAATAATTCTGCAACCATCACAGCTATCTGCGATAGCTGCTCTGGTGATAAGTTTAAGTTTGGCACAATTGTATTGTCAGAAGAAGAGCTTTCCATTGAATTTGAACGAATACGTTTATTTAAATTGGGCATTATTGATTGATGGTTATTTTGTGAAAAAAGGATGGGAGTGAAAAAAGGATGGGAGTGAAAAAAGGATGGGAGTGAAAAAAGGATGGGAGTGAAAAAGTGAAAAAAGGAGAACGAATACTGTATGTAGAGTTTTTGCATACCGAAATTGAAACTCGAAATTTATATCATTGGATTTCTTACGTTGAGCTGTGTTCAAACATGGAAGAATATTTTCCATAGACGAAAACTTGCAGAGACATATGCCCATGAGAATTGATAAAGGGGGGGGGGAGGGGGGGTAAGCTCAATTCTGTGGTAAAAACACGTAAACGTACATATCTGAACTCAGCTCGACAAGGGGAATTGAATGATATACATTTCGAGTTTCAATCTCGGTTGTCCTATTCTATGGTGGCCCCTAATTTTTATCAACTATAAAAGTCCGATCTCTTTTTTATTAATTTTTTAACTAATTTATGACCATTCAAAAGCCATACAAATTTAAATTTTGAAAAAAAATTTTCTCTTATTTTTCGATCTTTCATCTTTTCTTTCAAAAAATTTTTTAATCTTATATAGTGAAATTTAAGTTTCCATCGTTTTTTTTTTCAACAAGCAAATAACCTTTAAAATTCTTTCACTAACACCGAGACGTTCTCGTCCAAACATGCTTGTTTCAAATTGGCTTTTATTTTCTCTTTTCTTCTGTTCTCTAACCACTCTTTATATTCTCTCTCTTTAATTCCAATTCTGAATCTTTTATCTCAAAAATCATTTCCATTTTTGAATCCGCTTTAACCATTTTATAGATAACGTTTCAAGCTTTAAGTAAAAATTATATTCATTTTTTCAGAAAAAAAACCTGATAATATACTAACAGGAATAAATCGATCTAAGTGACTGACCATTTTATAACTTTAGTCACTCTTACCATTTTTTCTCTAATACTTTATGTTGTATCCGATAGAATCTTCTTAATCTTGTGGGATATAAAATGCATTCCTATGACATTAAAAACCCCAATCTTTCAGTCGAATTAATACACGAGATTGTTAATTTTCTTCCATTTGATATCAAGTGGGAGGATTTTCGAGTCTCTTTAATTTTCGATTATTTACTTTTAAAAAATCAGCGTCATTTTATTATTCTTTCCAAATGTGTGAAAAAAGTAAGTTTTGACCTTTGTCCTTAATGGCTTTTAAATGGTTAAATTATTCTCAAAAATCCAAATATTTCTAATAAAAATTTTAAGATTATCAACATCCTTACACAAATAAGACAACAATATAGTGCGTTCTCAGTTTCTGTTGGTATGGGCAATCTGACTTACGAGACTCTTAATACCATTAATGACAGAACCAACTACTCTTTCCATTGTAAGTTTGTAAAATACTTAGGGTACTTTTGACATCCACTTTTTCCTCTTTCCCTAACCGTTTTGGGCTTTTGCTTGGCGAAAGTGCTCTTAGAGATGGGTAATTTCAGGGGCCAGTAAAAGCATGATTATTAATTAAAAGTAGAGCCCAGAATTTTGTACTGTTACCGATCGGAATATATAGATATCGAAAAATGCTGAAAAATTTGGCAAATTTCCATCGGTCTGTATCTAAAAGTTCAGATTTTTTCTTTAAATCCAAACGGTACTTTTCCGTATGTCGGCAAACTCCGCAACTTTTTATCCGCAGGTCGTAATGTTTATTTCATTTTTGTTATGCCAATGGAATTTTTAAACGAAAAATAGAAAATATTCAGCATTTTTGCCCTGATGTCGACTTTTTTGCACTCTAATTTTTATTTTCGTCACTTATTTTGGAAAATAATTGACAATTATCTTTGAGAATTTCTTTGGAGAGAAGATGCAGAAACCGGGAGTTGATGCATTTGATGATATTCTTTTAAAGATTGATTTTTCGTCTTCAAAATAATCCTTTTGAGAAAATAAACATGACATGCGGATACAAAGTTGCGGACTTAGCCGTTACTAACGTAAAAGTACCATCCAAACATATTTTTTAAGCCTTGAAATTTATAACGACAACAATATTAAAATATAATTTCAATTATTTGGCTCTTATTGACTCCTACCACTGGCCGCCATCTTATTTTCCTTTTGCTGGCATACAAATGGTATCATTATATTTTTAATTTTATTTTATAACTCTTGACCCGGGAGTATCTTATTTAGTCTTAAAATTACAATATCGCAAAATTGAAAATAAGCACTAGCTTTTTTATTTTTCTAAAATTTGCTTATTTTTTTAGTTGAGGGCCAATGTTCATTTAAAATTATTCATTTTGGACCAAATAATGCAACTTTCTATAAACACACTTCAAAATAATTTTCAAATGACCGAGGTTGACGTTACTGCAGTCCGGCAATTTCTCAATGTTATCGAAGCGGGTACACGAGAGATAAACATTTCAATTATGAACAATAATAATGTTGCGGTTTAATTGTATAAAAAATATTTTTAATTTAAGAATTTATAAAATAAAAATTGTTTTTGATTTTCGTTTTTTTCTGACTAAATCCTGTTTTGATTATTTAAGATCAAAGACCAAATTTTATTTTTGATTTAGTAAATATTATTGTTGGTGTAAATTATTTTCCAATTTTTTGTTATTTTTTAAGTAAATATTTAATTTATTGTTTTTTGTTTTGGCAAAAAATATTTTAATTATGTTTATTTATTTTTAATATTTGTTTTACTTTTACTATTTATTAGATTTTTTAGGTCACTAATAAAAAGAAAATATTTGCGGACAAATTTTGCGGACATTTTAATTTCTTATCTTTAGCAAAATAATGTCTTCACAAAAACAGCCTTATTCAAACGCTACCGATATATCAACTTATTGTGTAATTTCTAACGAGGAAGTAAGACGTGTTCATTGCCATCTTTTTCCAAATTTGAAAGCAACTACTGGTAAATTGGCCGATTTTCTTCCAAATGTTTGTTATTTCTGCATTGTTGCAATTAAAAAGATGGAAGAAAATGAAGATTTTAAACAAATTTGTGCTGAAAGGTTAAAATTGAAGACAATTTTTGGGGTTAAATTTGACGAGGAATCTGATGATTTTATTGCTGGAGCGGTTTATTTTTTAATTTAATTTTTTTATAAATTTTTTTGTATTTTAGCCTTGGGAACCTCGCAGTGTATTTGTGCCTGTTCACCCATTATATCCAAAGAGTGCGTTGCCGTGGTCTGATCAAAACAAGGTTTGTATTTTGATTTGAAGATAATTTTTTGAGGGACCCTCCCAATCTATGAGTAATCTTTTATTTTTTGGTATCATTTGATAGAGGGCATTTCCTCCTTCCACACCGTTTTATTCTTTTTCGACTTATTTTTCCTTCCATTTTGGATCTAAAAATGAATTTTTAAAAATATTTTTGGATATTTGTTTTCTTTTGGAATATTTGAGAGGCCTGTTAGATCTTTTAAGGACCAGTTTTTTTATCTGAGTTTTATTTTCCTCCTATTCTGGGTCTATAAATTATTTAAAAAAATATAATCATCGTGTTTTTAAGGTAATAAGCTCGGAATGTGTTGTAATTAATGATAAAGAAGTGTTTGTTGTACACCGACCTAATCATAAAGGATTGATTGGATTTGTAAGTTTATTATTTTCATCAAAAAATTTTTTTAATTTTTAAATTTAGATTATTCCTGGCGATTTTATGTATGTTGATGGTCGTGTGCTTGGTTGTGAGGTTTATTTTGATTTTTTAGATTTGTTTAAGTTGGGTTTATTTGGGGATTATGTTAAGAGTAACTTGGCTCAGTGGATTCGTTCCGGACTTATTTTGTGGGTGTTGTGGGTTCGAACCCTTCCGGCTGCCAAACAATTTTTTCTAGTTTTTACATGTTCCGAAAATTTTTTAAACCTATTTTAAAATTTTGTTATATTTTATTTTTTTTTCAGCTCTACTTTTGTCGCTACAATATGGCTTACATTGTTTACGGTTATTATCCTCATCCTCTTGGAAAGGGCGGTCTTCGTGAATTAGCCTGGTGTACTCCAATGACGATTGGTTCAGAGAACCCAATGTATACACATTGGAAAGATGGCGGTGTTAAAGAGGTTTTTTTTAATTTTTTTTATTATTTTTATGGGTCGACCCATAAGGATCCAACCCCAACATACTTGAGGCAATCCAAGATATCAACTTACTCGTTAAGTACATATTTGGGCGGTTAAAAGGGGCTCAAGATTGAGGATACAGTGGTCTCCTCCCTCTTATCTTGTCTGACAGTTGCATGAAATATTTTCGTCTTCAATCCCTTAACCCCCCTTAGGCCCAACAAATACATCTTAATCCGACCAAATATTCTTTTCCCGTTCAGATATTTAGGTGGGCTCACAATAGGGTGTTGACCTCCTTGAATTTGACTCATGGCTTGTTGACCTTCTTGAAGTTGATTTTTTATTTAATATTTAATTTTTTAAAGTTTTTGGGCTATGTCAAACTTTGTCGCTTCAACAACTTTTACTGCACTTTCTGCATTCCTCTAATTGTTGACCCAAAAAATGTTTTGCATGGAAGAGTTTTGCTTGGAGATTCTAATAAAATGTATCAACAAGAAAAGGAACAAAATGTTGGAGTCAGAGTTTGGCTAAAATTTAATTCTGACAAGAAAGTTTTTCGTTGGGAAATTACTGGATTATTTGAAGTATTCAAAACAACAACAAAACAATTACCTCTGTGGGCGAGGCCGTTGCCTAGTGAATTGGAAGGTCCTAAACATGTAAGAAAAATTTGTGTTTTATCTGATTTTTGAAATATTTTCTGACTTACCATTTCGAAATATTTTACTATTTTTACCATTTTGAAATATTTTGATTTTTACCATTTTTAACTATTTTTGGGACTTGACATTTTGAACTCGAATTTCTTCTATTTTTTTTTCAAAATTTCCAGCATGCCTTTACCTCTGTTGGTCTTAGAATTAACCGTAAAGGAGCCGTCTATTGCCCTCATGTTTGCAATTTTCCAATGTTTATCGACAGCAAAACAACAAATAAATCAAAAATTAGTCTTGGAGATTGGTTTAGTTTTAATGCAATATTTGATGAAAAATCTAAAATTTATCGAATCTCGAGTGTTATAAAATTGGTTCAGCATCAAAAATATTTGTTCAAACAAATTGATGGAGAAGAGGACGTTTTTATGGTTTTTTTAAATTTATTTTTAAACTTGCGGACGAGATTTGCGGACAAAAATTTTTATAAAAAATTTTATTACTTTTGCGGAAAAAAATATTATCAAAAAGATTTTTTGTTCAATTTGCGTTAGACTTTATTCGAATTGAATTAATTTTTCAACTATTTGTAGGAGGAAATTAACAAGGAAATAATTGTCCGAAAATAATTGTCCGCAAAACTTTGTCTGCAAAATTTTATCAAATTAAAAATTTTATTTTGCTTCTTTTAAGTTCAATATTCCTTTAACTTCGAATTATTTTACTTCTCGGCATTTACTGTTTAATGAAGAATTTGGGTTTGTTGAAGATGTTGATAAAAAAATTATTATGTTTACAATTGCTTTTGAAGAAACTCGTTAGTTTTTTTTAATTTTATTTGGAATTTTTGCGGACAGAAAAATTTTTTGAAAATTTTTATTCAATTTATTATAGGTTTTACCTAATAAAAAATTTTTAACGCATAAAATTTGGTATATCTGTCCGCAAAAAAATTTTTTTCAAATTCTTTTTATAATTTATTTTTTTAGATCCAGATACTAATGAAAGAGGTGTTTGGTGCAGAGAAAATCCAGATGTTGAGAATCGTTTGGTGCCTTTTTGTGTTGTTGGAATTGAAGATCCTGCTGGAGTCATTTTTTAGAAGTAAATTGACTTTTATTTAATTTTTGAAAAATCATTTTTTTGATTGCCTTGAAAATTTTATTGTTGTCTTTGATCTCTCTTTTTTTGAATTAAAATAAAATTTTTTAAATTATTTTTTGAATTAAAAATTTTTTGAATTGTTTTAATTCAATTCATTTATTTTTTTATGTTTTTTTTTAATTTAAAAATTTTTCAAGCTAAATTAAATTAATATTTTATTAACAACAAATTTTTTATTTTGTATGCTTTAACCAAAATGCGTTGATTTTTGTGATTTTTGAGGGGCGGTTTGAAAAGACGTTTTGGTAGTTGGAACGGAATGTTGCTGTGTTATGTTTAGGTTGGGAATTTTTTTTAATATTTTTTTAACTTAAAAAATTTTTTAACCTAAAAATTTTTTCTCCTATTTTTTTTCCATTTTTTGTTTTTTCCGAACCGCGAAAAATTTTTTCCAAAGAATTTAATTTGAAATTAGTTTTAATTGGAATAATCCGCAAAACTGGTCCACAAAAATTTTTTCTAATATTTTTAAATTTTATTTTAATGCTTCCGGAAAACCAATTTAAAAATTTATTTTTTTAATTTTTTAAACCTCACTATTTTTAAATAAATTGAAAAGAAAATATTAATTTACACCGCGCAAATTTTACCATTTAATTATACACACAAACAGAATTACCCCAAACAATAAAAAATAAATTTTAAATTAATTTTTTTATTGTTTATTAAATTAAATATTTTAGAAAAATTTTAGATGGGGGGAATGTAAAAAATATTTTTATTTAATTTTATTGGCATTTTTAAGTATTTTATTTTTTTATTTTATTTTTTTTTCACTTTTATTTTTTGAAAAATTTTTTTAACCTCAAAGAATATTTTTTTCGGACTCTTTTAAAAATTAATTTTTAAACTTTCAATTTAATTATAGTTAGGAATGTTTTTTTATTAAAATGCATTAAATTAGATATTTTTGCTTATCGGCAAAAATTTTTTTAAGTTAGGAAAATTTGTGCAAATTTATTAGTAAAATTTTTTTGCTTAAAAATTTTGAGGCTATTTTATAATTAATTATTTTGTGTTAGTATTTTGATCCTTCTTGAATTTTTTTTTGAGTTCTTTCTGTCTTTCCATTTTTGTCTTATCTTTTGCTAATTTTTATTTTTATTTAATTTATTAGATTGTTCAATTTTTAATTTATTTATTTACTCATTTTCTACTTTATTTCACACAAATTTTCACTCATTTTCCTCCTCTCCTTTTTCCTCTTCTCCTCTCCTCTTTTTATCAACTAATTTTTGAGGAAAACTAAAAATGAGGCGAATAAGGTGTCCGTAAAAGGAGGGGAGAGTGAAAAGAAGCTTCTCTCTTTTATGCCTCAATTGCTTTTATTTTTTGGGACAACTGGAAATTTTATTTTATTAATAAAAGGAAAAGCATATTAAAAAATAAAAAGAAAAATCTAAAAAAGGGATTTTTATAATTTTTTGCGCGATTTTTTGAGTGTAAATATAGTGTAAAAATTAACTTTACTAAAAATAAAAGCAAATCCAGCTGTGTTTTATTACTTTTTATTTTTTGGCTTATCACCTTTTTTAATCTTTACATTTTTAAAAATAGCCTTAAAGTAGAACCTAAAAATAAATATAAAATATACTGTTTAATAATAATGTTCCAGTCAGAAAAAGTTTTTGGAACCAACTAGGTTCGATACCTGTTGAGGGGCATTTATTTTACTAAATTTTGCTATTTTCTAGTTATCTAATAGCTTAAATTTAGAAATTATGTAGTAGTTTTTCGATGGCGTTATGGTTAGTGTGTTTGATTTACTAGCTTGAAAGGCCCAGGTTCGATACCATTTGTGTGACATAATTTTTATAAAAAATTTTTTTTCTAATTACCTAGATAAGCCTAATTTATAAAAATTTGTATAGTTAGTCGGTTGCGTTATGGTTAGTGTGTTAGACTTTACAACTACAAGGGCCTGGGTTCGATACCTATTGGTGCCCATTATTTTTATAACTGCTTTTAAATTATTATTTTAATTGTTTAAAATATTTTTACGTTCTCCAAAAATTTTAAAATTTTTTTTTGTTAAGAAAATTTAAAAATAAATTTAAAAAAACTAAAAGGGAGAAAGGGGGCGTAACTGTGTTTATGGGAAATTAAAACTTTTTTTTGTTTAACGCAAAATGAACAACAAAAAAGTATTGTGTAAAATTAACCCCCACAAAACATAAAAACCTCCATTCAATTCCCGAAAAAGCAAAAATAATTTTTTTCTTTTAATTTCTCACAAATTTTATTTTAATATTTTATTTTTCCCGTTTTTTTTCGTTTTATTTCCGTAAATTTTTAATTAAGTTGCGCTAGTTTTTGTTGTTGTGGGTTTTTAGTAGAAAGGGAACAAACTTCCTAAATAAATAAATTTTTATTTTTGAAACAACAAATAAATTTTAATTTTTTTTCAAAATTTCTTACGTGTTTAAATTTATATTTTTTTTAAAAAAATTATTTTTATTTTTTAACAATTAATGGTTTTTTTCAATATTATTTTTTATTTATTTCAACTATCACTTTAAGCCCTATGGCATTTATTTTTTCAATTTTTTTCAAATTTTCTAACTAGTAAATAGGCTCGGGTTCGAGGTCGCTTGGTGCCGGCTATTTTTAAGACTGCTTTTAAACGTTCTATTAGCTTCTATTAAAGATGGGCGTTTATTAGAATTTTTTTTTAATTTTTTAACTTTTTGAACAATTAACTGTTTTTCTTAAATTTATTTGTTTTTCAAAACCAATTAATTGTTTTTATTTTTCAGTGATTACCTAATTAATGGCTTCTCCAAGCTACACAACTTCTTCAAATATTCCAATCCCTACCTATCGAAGTATTGGAAACAAAGTTATTGTCCCCGTTGGAAAACCTGCAGATCATTGTTTATTGGTGCCGGTTACGTCTGTGGTTACTCCTGGAATTTATAACAGCAGTGGAATTAATGATAACAATAATGGAGGTGGTGGAGGTGATAGTCCTTGGAGTGGGGCATTTACAAAGGTAGTTAATAATTAATTAAAATTAAAGAAAACAATTAATTGGTTTTGAATCAAATAATTGTGGACTGCTTAAATTGAGTGGCCAATTAATTTAAAAAGACCAATTAATTGGGGAAAACAATTAATTGGTGGAAACAATTAATTGGGGGATTTTTAATTGAATAACCAATTAATTGTGTTTTTAATTGAGAGACCAATTAATTTAAAAACCAATTAAGTAGTTAGTTAAAATAAATAATTGTTTTCTTCAATTAAAATCTCAATTAATTGGGTGTTGTTATTTTTTTGTGTTTCCGAATTTTTTGTAGCTTTTTCCATTATTTTTGCCAATTTTTTTATATAATTTATTCAAAAATAATGAGAAATTCTATTCATATTTTTTTAAAAATATATATTTTCCCATATATTAAATTCCCAGTATTTACTAATATATAATTGGAAACAAACCACATGGTTCTAAAAAATTTTTTTCGGGTTTTTTAATTTTCTCACAGAAAATAATTTTTGGTATTTTTGAAATTTTTAAGGGGTTTTTGATTTTTTTCGATTAAAAAAATTTTTTTGAGTTTAAAAATTTTTTCCCTTCCTAGAATATTTTTTTGACTTCAAATATTTTTTCTAAACATTTTTTATAAAATTATATATTTTTTTCTATTAAGAAAGTGCAATTTTATTAAGTGCCCTCCTTTTTTTTATTAAAAATTAATAAAATAATAAAAGCTTTTAACGACCCTCTTAAAAATTTATTTTTATTTTTTTTTATTGTTATTTAATTTAATTTTGGTGTGTGTGGTATTGTCTCTATAAACGTCAGTCATGCTTTTTTAGGATTTTTTTTTTAGAATTTATTTTTAGAATTTATTCTTAGAATTTTTTGAAGTTTTCTAGTAAAAAATTTAAACAAAAACTTAATTAAGTTACAGCTTTGATTCTTATTGTTAATAGTCCATATTCGCCCTATTATTATTTTTTTTTATTTGTGCCACAAAAGTGGCAAAAGTGGTCTTTTTTTCTCTTAAATTTCCCCCAAATATTTACACAATTATTTTTTTAAATAAAATAAATTTTCAATTTTCCCAGACATTTATGAGAGGTGGCTCATTAAGCAGTGCAAGCGGAATGGAAAATTCTTCTGGAGAAAATAATAATAGAGGAGGAAATGTTGGATATTTATTGAGAGATAGGCCTTTTACAATGATTAGGTAATTTACAGAATTTTTTGAAAATTTTCCAAAAAATTTTTCTTTTAAAGTAAATTGTCTGCAGAATTTATTGGAACGTTGCTTTTAACGTTTATTGGTTCCCTTTCCGGTTTAAATATTATATCAAATTCCAATGCTGTGTTACATGCTGCTTTTGCTCATGGATTGACCGTGTTTGCTTTGGTTTCTTCTTTTGGACATATTAGGTGATTTTTTAATTTCTGCAATATTTTGGATAAATCCGCATGGACGTGCTCCTTCTCCCCTCTTATTTTTTAAAATTAATTTTGGAGTTTTTGATGCCAAGAAGTCGTTGGACCATTTTTTGTTTTACAACTTTTTTGATTGAATCCAGACATAAATTCAGACAAAAAAACGTCATTCTATTAAATCTGGTGGATTTTCCCCTTTCCTCCTTAAAATTTAAACCAAAGTCAAAATTTTCAGGGTTCCTTTAATCCTTCTTATCTCTTTTTTATTTTTCAGTGGTGCCCATTTCAACCCAGCTATTTCATTAGCTGTTGTACTTGTAGGCAAAATGAAGATTTTAAATGCTATATTTTATTGGATATCACAGTTGGCTGGAGGATTTTGTGGGGCTTTAATTGTTAGGGTAAATTTAAAAATTATTTTGATCTTGTCATGGTCCAGTCCCAAGGTTTTTTTTTTAATTTTTTTGTGTTTTACGATATATGCGACAAGAAAAGAGGGCTTGATTCGAAAAACAAATATTTACCTGGTCAGATCCTTGGGCCTTTAGGGTCCAAGAGAAATCCCGGGCCTTAGCCCCCTCCCCCTAATTAATACCAAGATATTTTAAATTTTATTAAATTCTGTTTAAGTTTGTGACAGACCAAAAACAATATGATTCAATTGCTGGTGGAGCTACTATAGTCCCTCCTAATCAACTTTGGTATCAGGTTTTTGAAAAATTTCTTCAAAAATCAAAAAAAATTTTAGGCAGCAATGGTTGAATTAATTTTGACAGCAATTTTAGCCCAAACAATTCTTACATGCGCTGTCGATACATCAACTGTTTCCATTGCCCCTTTAGCTATTGGAATGACTGTTGCTTTGGATATATTTGCTGGGTAATTTAATTAATTTTAATTAAATCCCTGTATGTATATAAGCAAATTGCAATTAATCCCGAATATGTTGTTTGTGGTCAAGTCGGTAGTGTGTCGGACTACACCCCATGGGTGTTGAGGGTTCGAGTCCGTTTGCCTTCTGACATTTTTTATTTTAATAAAAAATTGTTAAAATTATTTTTAAATTCATCAATAATTTTTTTAAAATATTTTTAGAGCCACACTTAGCGGTGCTTCAATGAATCCAGCAAGATCTTTTGGTCCTTGCCTTGTTGCCAGCTATTTTTTACAAAATGTTTGGAATTTTCAATAAATTTTTAATTTTTTTTTAATTTTAGGGGCCTGGCACAAAATTAACTGATCCAATTTGGACTTCTCATTTTGTTTTTTGGTTAGGTCCTTTGTTGGGTGGAGTACTTGCCGCTTTTATTTTCAAGTGAGAAAT
Source organism: Meloidogyne enterolobii (assembly GCA_963681835.1). Lineage (NCBI taxonomy): Eukaryota > Metazoa > Nematoda > Chromadorea > Rhabditida > Meloidogynidae > Meloidogyne > Meloidogyne enterolobii. The sequence continues at coordinate 3,694,993 of CAVMJV010000004.1, read as the reverse complement.
TAATTTAAATTGAAAAATTAAATATTTCTAGGACACTTTTAACTAGAGGAAACAACAGAATATGCCCTTGATTTGAACGAGTCATCGAATATTTGTACATTCCTCAAATTTGGCCTCAACTTGTCCTTACCGACATTCAGAAAATTAGAATTAAATATATTTTATATATAATTTTATATATTATAAAATTTTACATTTCGAGAGGTGCATTTTGTCATATTATGAACATTGGCATTTTGTCGCGATTATGACTAAGAGTTCTTTTGTCGGGTTTACTACTATTAGGCATTTTGTCGCATTTATAACTAAGATGCATTTTGTCGCATTTGTAACTAGGATGCATTTTGTCGTATTTTGAACTGTGTGGCATTTTGTCACATTTATAAATAAGATGCATTTTGTCGCATTTATAACTAAGATGCATTTTGTCGCATTTGTAACTAGGATGCATTTTGTCGCATTTATAACTAGGATGCATTTTGTCGTATTTTGAACTGTGTGGCATTTTGTCACATTTATAAATAAGATGCATTTTGTCGCATTTATAACTAAGATGCATTTTGTCGCATTTGTAACTAGGATGCATTTTGTCGCATTTATAACTAGGATGCATTTTGTCTATTTTGAACTGTGTGGCATTTTGTCGCATTTATAACTAAGATGTATTTTGTCGTATTTATAACTATGAGGCATTTTTGTCTTCAAGTAAATAAAAACAAAATACTTTAATTTCCAAAAAATCGATATCAATCGATAAAATCAATCTAATCGATAATTTATTTTTAAAAAATTCTAAATTTCCAAAAAATCGATATCAATCGATAAAATCAATACTAATCGATAATTTATTTTTAAAAAATTCTAAATTTCCAAAAAATCGATATCAATCGATAAAATCAATACTAATCGATAATTTATTTTTAAAAAATTCTAAATTTCCAAAAAATCGATATCAATCGATAAAATCAATACTAATCGATAATTTATTTTTAAAAAATTCTTAATTTCCAAAAAATCGATATCAATCGATAAAATCAATACTAATCGATAATTTATTTTTAAAAAATTCTAAATTTCCAAAAAATCGATATCAATCGATAAAATCAATACTAATCGATAATTTATTTTTAAAAAATTCTAAGTTTCCAAAAAATCGATATCAATCGATAAAATCAATACTAATCGATAATTTATTTTTAAAAAATTCTAAATTTCCAAAAAATCGATATCAATCGATAAAATCAATACTAATCGATAATTTATTTTTAAAAAATTCTAAAATTTCAAAAATCGATATCAATCGATAAAATCAATACTAATCGATATATCAATTTTTAATTACAAAATATAGAAATACGACTTTATTCTACATAAAAATATATTAAAATTTTATTTATCACATAAGGCAATTTATTAAATTAAAATCAAGAGTCAAGTATAGACTTCAAATCTGTAGACGAAGGTGATCTAAATGCGGACACTTAACATTAAAAACGAGGAAATTTTTTTTATTTTTTAAAAGATTTTAAAAGCAAAAAATTTAATTTCTATTAAAAAGCAATTTTTGAACAATTACAAAAATACAGGCAACCAAAAGGATTCGAACTCATGACCCTTCAACTATGGTAGACAAACACCCTAACCATTATACCACACGACAACTTCTTAAATTTAAATATGAATTAAACATAAGCATTTAAAAAATTAATAAAAAATCCTATTGGGTGCTCTATTTGGAAAGAAAAATTGCTTAAATATTCAATTCAAATTTAAACCTCAATAGGAGGCAAGGCAAGCATCGATTTTGTGTTGTCAACAGATTCTTGCTCTAAGAATCTAATAAATTGTTCTATCAAGGAAACCTCTTTTCTCGAAAAGGGTTGAGGGGAGCTTCCAAAAGTGAACCATGAACTGCTGGAAGTTGAAGCTCTTATTGCTTTTTGAAGTTGAGCTTGTTCCTGAAAAAATAATTGTCAATACTGTCCATCATCCTTATAAGAGATATTGAAAAATGTTTTTGAAAGGTCGTTTTTATGAAGAATTCCTCCCAAGTCCTTAAATATGCAGAATGGTCAGACTCCTTCCCTATCAATTTTGCTTTCTTCCATAAAAGAGGTAGAGAGGCAATTGGAAGAAAGGAAAAAGTCTGACAATTCTGTAGATATTTGGGGAGGAAAAAATGGGGTCTTTCAGGTTCAATATTACCGGTTACACTTTTTGAAAAGACAGAAACAACACAAGTTCTAATCCATGAAATAAAGAGTATCATAAAATAAACCTTTTTCATCTCTCAGCCAACGTGTTGACCAATTCAGATTCATGGCGGATCAACTTTTTTCAAACAAAGGCGAGCATTGTGAAAATAAAAATATGAATAAATAAAAATTAAAAAAACCTGATGGAACAGATGAAGAGGAATTAATGCAGCTTGAGTAATTGACACTGAATTGGTAATGAAGACGGCGGTGGAACCTAACCGAACCAATGGAACTCAAGGGACAAATAATTTGTGAGGTCGAGAAAATGCTGGATCAAAATCACCCATACCACAGGCATATAATGGGAAAGGATTATACCGACTCTATTTAGAACAGTATTAAGGGAAACCCTAACAAAAAAATAAAAACAAACCTTAAAAATTCCGCGCGCGTCCTTCATTTTCTACATACTGCAAAGCCGTCCAAAAAAGCGCTGTCCAGAAAAGAATAATATGCTGCTCAAATAAAAGATAGTCCTCATTTAAAGTAAGTCAAAAAGACCCTGACAGTCACCAGAAAAGACCCAAAGACGCACCAAGGGAGAAATCCCGGACAAAATATGTGGAACGACCACATTAAATTTAGAGACCCCACGACTAAAAAATGCAATCGAAGCCGTGACGGGTCAGTAAGTCAAGAAGACCCTGACAGTCAGTAAGTTATAAAACCCTGACGGGTCAGTAAGTCAAAAAGACCCTGACAGTCAGTAAGTTATAAAACCCTGACGGGTCAGTAAGTCAAAAAGACCCTGACAGTCAGTAATCCCGGACAAAATATGTGGAACGACCACATTAAATTTAGAGACCCCACGACTAAAAAATGCAATCGAAGCTCTGACGGGTCAGTAAGTCAAGAAGACCCTGACAGTCAGTAAGTTATAAAACCCTGACGGGTCAGTAAGTCAAAAAGACCCTGACAGTCAGTAATCCCGGACAAAATATGTGGAACGACCACATTAAATTTAGAGACCCCACGACTAAAAAATGCAATCGAAGCCGTGACGGGTCAGTAAGTCAAGAAGACCCTGACAGTCAGTAAGTTATAAAACCCTGACGGGTCAGTAAGTCAAAAAGACCCTGACAGTCACCAGAAAAGACCCAAAGGCCGACCTAGGGAGAAATCCCGGACAAAATATGTGGGACGACCACATTAAATTTAGAGACCCCATGACTAAAAAATCACCAATTTCCAATTAAACCATGTTTTTGAATCCAGAGCAGCATACCATTAAGTTGATTCAAAATTTTTTCAAGACCGCAGACCTTAAATTTTTGTCCAAAAAGCAGCAACCTGGAATAAAAAAAAATTTAGATAAAATTTTAAAAATTGACAGTCGTTAAGGTTTCCCTTATACTGTTCAGATTAGTCTATGTTTCCCAGACATATGGAAAACAAGGTGGTCCCCCCAAACCTCCCCCCATTTAGGTGTTCCCCAGAGCCTCCACCCAGCATCAAAGAGGAAGCAACTCCTGGCTCCTTCAGCACCAGGAGGCGGATGAACATCAGCAGCATCTGTGAACATCAGCATCATCATTGCTATAAAATAAAATACAGATAAAGATATCAAAATAAAAAAACCTGATGAAACAGGAAAAAGGGAAGCTGAACTTGGTCTGATTGATGAGGTAATGTTCGCGCGGCGGAACATGGCTGAGCAAAAGAAGGCATTGGTCAGAGTAAAATATCTAAAAAAAGAGAGAATGTTAGACAAAGAAAAAGAGAAAAAAATCAATAAAGTACAAAGCCAAAAATAATGGCGGACGAAAATCAATACGCGTTATAAAAAGTAAACTTTGTTTCTCTGCAAAAGTATAACACACTATTTCGCTATTATGAGGGACTTCAAAATGTAAACTCAAGGCATTTCAAAGTGTAAACAAAACAGAAAATGTCAAACAGCGAGAATATTTTCAGATAATCAAATGTTCCAGAACATTCTTTTTACATTTGAAATCCCTCTGGCGAAATTTATATAACAGATAAAAAACAGAACAATGTGTATTATTCTTTGGGAATTTTTCAAAAAATGGATGAGGAAATGAGGATTTCAATTTTCTTCTTTTTTTATTTTCCTCCATTTGCAATTATAGCCCTCTTTTTGTGCAAATTTGAAAGATGTTCAATAGCAGAACGAGAAATATGATTACCATGTGGGAGTTGTCGAGCAGCTTGTAAAATGTCGGATAATGGACGGCAAAAATCTAAAAAAAAATTGATTTTTAAGTAATAAATGACACTTTATCCCACTGGAAAGAATTGAACCGATCACTTGATTCTACGAATTATTTATGGTTCCAGGACATTCTAGCCGAGTATACCTCCTCAAAAAGTATCACAAAGTCCGGAGTCATCCTCTTTGAAGGACCAAGTCCCGAAGAATCTTCTTGGACGTTGATCGGTTACCCAAAAATACCCTCGAAATAAATTGGCCTTGGAACATTTCTAACCTGTATACCCCCTCAATCTCCAGACCCATCGCCCTAAATCTTCTTAAAAGGATCTGGTGCCCATAGAAACCCTCTCAAAAATATAAAAAAATAAAAACTAACAATAATCCTGAACTGTTTTCAGATCAAATTCAAAGAAAGGTGCTCTAGCTGCTTTACGAACATTAAAAATTTGTTTAGGAGCTATCCTGAAAAAAAATATTTTTTAAAATTTTATAAATTCAAAAAAACCTTCTAGCTATTCGAGTTTCTAATGGTGCATTAAGGCAAAAAGCTACACGGCCTTTTTGTCCAATCAAAATTTGTCCTGATATTGAAGAAGGAATTAAACTTCCACCAACATTTTTTGATGAGGTCGACAATGTTTGTTGTTGCTGTTGTTGAGGACCACTATTTGATGAATTCTTTGAATTAACATTTTGACGATTCTTCAAAAAAATATTTAAATTATTTAAAAGAAAAAAATTTTTTATACCGCGCCAGCTTGACCACTACTAACAGCAGAACGTCCTCCTTCATTTAAACCATCCAAATCAAAAGTATCTAAAAATTTATGAGTTTTAGTCTGTCCAAAAGTTTTATTGGAAGCATTAAAGAAAGAGGAGAAGCCAGAAAAAAAGAAATTTTCGGTAAGTAGAGGCCCTCCTATAGCTACGTATGGGACAAGAGGACTAAATGACCTTGGATCCTTGACTTTAAATCAAGAAAAGAATCAAAAGTCGGGAAAGAAAAAAAAGAAACCATTGAACCTAAGAAAAATTCAAGATTTATCTCCCTACTCCTCTGAACCTATCTCTTACCCTCTGAATTTCAAAAAAAAAATAAAAAAATTAAAGCAAACCTAATTCATGAGGATTAGTTAAACCTCCTCTCTTTTTCCAAATATTCCAACAATCACCACAAAGCCTCAATTGATTTGCTGGTCCCCACAAATACCATTGATAAGCTTCTATTATCTTTAAAAAATAATAAATAAAATTAAAAAAAATCTTTAAAACATACATTACATCCTTCACAAGGATAATTACTTTTAACACATTCAAAAGGTGTTGGTGCAGAATTAATTAAATTAATTGTTGGCTTATTATAACTTGGAATGTAGACTACATTGAGTTTATTTTCTGAAAAAAATTTTAAAAAATTTTAGAAAAAATTAAAAAAAAATCTCAAATCATCAAATTTAAATTTTTTTAGTTTATTCTTCAAAGAAAAATAAAGGGTAAGCAACAGGAGTCGAACCTTCGACCCTTTATAGGGCAAACCACGGACGATACCACTCAACCAAACCTTAACATAACAAACACTCCTAAAAAAGTCTTGTAGTCCATTCATATTTTCACTTTAAAAACAAACAAAACAAACCTCGATCTGTATGTTTGGTTTTTTTAATTTCAGCATAACGCGAAGTCGTCTTCCACATATAGTAGTATTCAACAATATCGCGTATTGATTTCCAGGGAAGCTGAAATTTTTTTTATTAATGGTGAAAAATTTTTTAGAGATTAGTTGAACCAGATTCCTTGACCTTAAGTCAAAGAAAAAATTAAGGTCAAAAAAACTTTAAATCCAGATCTTTTGGACTTTAAATCCAAAAGGTATGGATTCAGATTTAGGCCAGTCTCTCATTTCTTAACACCCTCATAAAACCCCCTCCCTTACTTACAAAGTCTAGCCGAATATCATGAAAATCTTTCACACATCTGTCAACACCCTCCTCAAAAAGAGTTGATTCAGAAGCTGACCATTCTTCTAATTGATCTCTACAAAGTATTGGACCACCCAAAATTGCTGTTTTATTTGACGTTAATTTATCTGTTTCAAGTGGATAGTGGTGGTTGTTGTCTGCTGGGGGGACGAGAAAACCTGTTGCCTTTAAAAAATAAATATATAAACTTGTATTTATAAATTAAAATCAAAATTAACATTAAAAACTCGATTTCAGAACGTATATGATCCCAAAAAATTAAATTAAAAAAATTATTTTAATAAAAGTAAGAGCAACACGAATCACGAAAATCGTGTTAGTTCAATGTTTATTTGGCCACACAACATTTTTAAGGGACAATAGGACCTCATCGATTCCTGTGGGTTTATCAAGAAGGTTAATCAAAAGCTTTCAATCAATCCAAAAATCATAAAAAAGATTAAAGGAGCTGTTGGTCTTAAAAACATCTTCAGTCAGCCTCGGGAACCCTGAGGATTTTTTTCATACATAAGCCTATATAATTTTAGTTGGGCCTTACAAATATTTCTCTAGATCCCCTCCTCTATAGACCTCCCTAACTTATTTTTCATTGGAATTTTTTTTTGTTTTTCTATTAAAAAATTATTAATTAATTTACCACAACCTTTCCCATATCGTAGTTTGATTGATGCAATAAAGCCATAGCATGTAAAAGTGTAATATCTCGTGAAGCTGCCGCTGCTGTTTGATGAAGTGTTGGTATTTTAATAGAAGAGGAACTGTCTAATGCTCGAGAAAATGTTCCAACAGCTCTTTAATTAAAAAATTAATTTTACTTAAAAAATTTTCAAAAAAAAACCTTGCAATTAATAAAAATTGATCAATTTCCAAATCTGAAAGATTATGGTATGGATGATAAACACATCTTTCTCGCCTTGTTTCGCCTTCAAAATGAAATTGATGTTTTGTTGATGAATTTTTTGAAATTTTGGAAGCTTCTTTTAGTGATGATGAAGATGCTTTATCGTCGTCTTCTTCTTCTTCAGCTTTTTTATTTTGATGTTTTTCTTCATCTTTTTTATCCTGTAAAAATAGAAAAGATTGTTATATAGAAATAAGGCTCCATATTGTTAAAAAGTTTGTGTGCCATCAACCTTGACTGAATAATGTAAGAGGAAGAATGGCGGATCCCTGGAAAATCAGTAAACATATCCCGAAAAACAGGAATGAATTCTTCCTTATTTAAAAAAATGAAGGGAAGGGAAAAGAAAAAAGAAAATTGAAGGCAGAAAAACAAAAGACAGAAAAAGATAGAATTCAGCAAAAGACAGGAAGAAAATGGAGGATTATTTGTACTATCACTGAACATATCAGTAGAAAGCAGGGATGAGTCCAGGAATCCACAAGAACTCAAACAGTCCAGGGATCTATAACACACTTTCCCAACAAAAAATGCCCCAACCCCAATATCAAAAAAAAAATTAAAAAAACCTCATGCCCATTTTTTTCCTCATTTCCAATTTCATCATCCATTTTTTCTTCATCATCATCCACTCTTCCATTTCCACTTTCAACATCATCACATTCCATTGTTTCCAAATCATTTTTATTTTTTTCATTTAACAAATCAGGAATTATTGCTTGATGTCTATTTCCAATTTCAATACGTCCTTTATCTGCCAATAATGTTTGATTTGAAGGATCGTAAACAAGTGAATAGAAAAATGAATCCTTTAAAAAATAAAAATTAAAAGAGAAAACAAGAAGGTACTTGGGGGTCATCCCAAACAAGTAGTTGCGGACATATTTATGCCGACTTGTATTAGTCAGAGTATTCATATTCTTTTTTGAATCCAAAGAAGTGATAGCTGACCAATGAGTCCGCATACATATGTCCGAAAATACTGGTTTTCGTATAACACAGAGGTCGATCTGAAATGACAAAGGTGCCGGAAGTCAGAACTGTCGGATATGGCTCAAAAGTCGGAACTCGGAAATCAGCTCAAATTTTCGAAAATCGAAATTCCGATCGACCTCTGGTGTATCTGACCAACAAAAATAATTTTTTTTAAAATCCCCTTACATCTTTCCCAATATACATATCACAGGTTTCCACATCATTTAATATTACTACCGAACATTTACCACGAATCTAAAATTTTTCAAAAATTTCAAAAAAATTTTTTTAATTTTATACTTGTGTTGCTGGCAATGTTTCAACAATTCTTGAAAGAAATAATTCTTTTTGACGTAATTCATGTAATTGTTCTGAAGTTAGATTTGTTGCTCCACGTGGAAGACCAGCAAAACCATAACATTTTGGATGTGAAAAAGTTGTTGTGCTGCTGCTAACGTTGCCCTCATCGTTGTTATTTTGAGAATGAGAAGAACATGACTCTGAAAAAATGAAAGTTTAAAAAAACAAACAGAACTTTCTCATTTAAACAACCAACAGTGCTGGGTATGACTCCGGGAGGTAGCATGGAACAGGCTCTGAAACCGGGGCCAAAGGAAGGATTTTAAGAGCGCTAGTCCAGGAGCTAATCCTGGAGCCAAAGCCAGGAATTCGAAAATCCTGGAGCCGGAGCGAGTCACAAAAGGCTAAGTCCAACCCAACACCCCAGTGTGACTTAATAAATTTTAAAATAAAAAAACCTTTCCAAAACTTTTTTTATTAAGTCACCCCAGTGTGTTTTAATAAAAATTAATTTTTAAGAAACCTTTTTTCCCATCGTCCAAATTTGCAGAATTTTGTGCCTCATTACTAGATTCAGGCAATCCATTTTCTTTTGGACTAGCAGATTTTGAGTCCCCTCCATTAGCTTCTAGAACAGGAGCTGAAGAAGTAACACTTTCCTTCAAATCTAACAAAGTTCTACGCGGTTTTGATACTAAAAAATTAAAAAAAATTTTCAAAAAATCTTTTAAATAAAAAAAATACAAATTTTATTCTGCCTCTCAGCTTGATCAGCAATTTTAAGAATTGAATCAGGCAAATCACGACGTCTAAAAAAACAAGTAACTTTTGCTTCTACTGCTCCAGTTGAAGTCTGAAAAAATTATGAAAAAAAATTAAAAGTTAAAAAAATTTTTTCAGGATTTTTTTTTAATTTTTCAAAAAATCTTTTTTCTAGGACAAAGAAGCAATGGGAAAAATAAATACCACCAAAAGGTATCGAACGCTGCATAGTCAAAATTCAGAACCTACCACTAAACCACTCAACCACACTTAAGATAGTAAGGAAATTAATAAAAATGCATTGACTAGCCAAAAAAGGCAAAAATGATTCACTAAAAACACAAAAAAACTCTACCTTATTTAATTCTTCAACTCTTCGAATATGGAAAGGTGCAGCTGGTTGCGCTTCGAAATAGACATAATCTAAAATTTAGGAAAATCAGAAATCAAAAAAAAATTTTAAATTCTCAACCCCTTCAACTTCCCCTAGTAAAGGAACAAGTGAGGGAACAAGGACACCCACCCACTCAGCAACATACCAGCAAAACCCTCTCAACCAGCAAACAACTAAACGAGGACCAGGGGCAACCATTAGAACAATAACCACCTCTTCACCCTCCTCCCTAGGATCAGGGACAACTACACCTTAAACACCCACCTCTCTCAACATCAACCTACCTTTCTCTCCCCACAAAAATTTTTACATTTAGAAAAAAAAAGTACCTCCAACCCTATACATATTTGGTGCCATTTTCTTTTCTTCTTCCAAAAACTTTAAAAATTAAAAATTATTTTTGTTGTTTCTCCTTATAATTTCTTTTTCCAAATGTCAATATAAAAAAAAAAGAAAAATTATATTATTGGGCAGGCGGTGTGAGAAGATTTTAAAAATATATAAAAAAAAGCAAGCACCAATAATAGAGAAAATGAATATATATTTAATGTTGTTTTGTTGTATATATGTAAAAAGTCTGAAAATGAAAAATGTCGCTTCTCGTTTTTAAAAAAATAAAGAGTTAAAGAAATAAAAAGGGTTAAAAAAAGGGGAGGTTGTGTTTGGAGAGGAGCATTATTAAATAAATAAATAAATAAATTTTAAAGCTTAAAACAAGCAAGAATGTGTGAAAACTGGCAAGAATATAAAATTAAAAAAATATAAATAAATTATTAACACCAAAATTTTTAAAGGGGAAAAAGGTTGGATGAAAGGAGGAGGGAGAGAAGAAGCTCTCGACTCCATTGAGATATACATATAACATGGAAGTCTACAAATATTTTTAACAAAAAAGTGGTCCTAAAAATGATACCCCTTAAAATCTCTAAATAGACTGCTCAGGCAATCTATTTTTCAATCACCTCCCAAAGGAGCATTCAACTGGAGGCTGGAGGGGAGGCGTTCAACTGAAGGGTAGTATTCTATTTTCAATCACCTTTCAAAAAATTTTTGGAAGGAGCATTCAACTTTAGAAAGACATCCTATTTAGAAGGGGCATTAATTTAGAGAGGAGGGGAAGGGGCAGTCTATTATAGGGAAGATTTTAAGGTAATATTTATTTGGCTAAAGGATAAAAATTGAAAAAAGAGGTTTTGGACTTTGGAGAGAAAATTAGTAGTTGAAGGGGATGATGAGAAAAGCGGGAAGGAGTCGAAGAATCTTTAACCATCCGCCATCATCAACAACATCATCACCACCACCATCTCCTTCCACAACCACCAGGCCGGTCGCTAAATCAATATAATAAAAATAAATATATAAAAATAAATTTTTGGAAAGCGAAGCAACTCACAAAATGAAAATGTGTGTAAAAGTGTGTATAAAATATAAATATAAAAAAATGCATGGATTTAAAGATTGAGGAGGAGGAAATTTTGTGAGGTGGTTAAAAACAAGAAAGAGTAGTTTTTAGTTATTTAAGAAAAAATAAAGAAAAATAAGGCTAGAAAGCTATCTTTGGATTTTTTATTGTTTGTTTTTAAACGTTACTTTTTAAGAGGTAGCTTGCTACAAATTAATAACATTTTTTGAATTTTAAAAATTTAAAAGAATTATAGAGAAGATCAAATGTTAAGATGACAATATATTTCGGGATAGAGCCAGGCAAAAAATTAAACTTGGAGCTCGAATGACTGGTAGGTACTGAATTTCTTTAGAAAATCCTGGTAGTTCCGACTGGCCTAATTTTACCGGAAATGGGAAAGGGGGGAGGAAATTTGGGAAGAAGTAGGACTCCGAAAGATCCATTAACTCTGGCGAGCTCTATCTCACTGGATCTCTCTGGGAAATAGTGGGAATAGCCCATACCTCAAAGATCTCGATTTGCCTAACTTTACTAACCAGAAATCGGAAAAACCAGGGAAGATTCAATCCTAATCATGCCCGACTCTCACGAAATCCCCCAAAATGAAGTCAATAATTCTCCCCCTCTTTTTCAACCTAAAATTTTTTTTCTTTTCTCTCATTTACTTATATCCACGACTTAAAAATAAAAATATATTTAATAAACAAAACATTATTGTGTGTGTGTTTAACCAGAGAGAGTTTTGCCCTTTTTAATGGCTTCCCAATTTTATATTTTTTTTCTACAATTTTCATTTATTGGGTCGCAAAATCGATTTTATTTATAAAAATTGAGAATGTTAAGTAATTTAGATTTTATTTAATATTTAATAAAAGAAAGGAAAAAAAGGTTGAGAAATTAATTTTTAAAAAATTAATTAGTTGATTAATAATAGAGAGAAGAGGAGGAAAATTAGAGAGCTTTCTTAATGAAAAAGAAGAAACAGGAAAGATTTGAACGAGTTATTAAAATTATCTAGATTCAGGAAACATGTAAAAAACAAAAAAACAAGTTTAGAAAATATATAAAATACTAAAAAAATTTTAGACCGCCAAAAAAATAATCTAGAAAAATAATAAGCAACAACAGGACTCGAACCTTGCTCCTCACCAACACTAACCAAGAATGCAACCACTACACCACACACTCGAACTATCAGAATCAAATAATTACGGACTAAATTGCCTACAAGAAACAGAAACATTTGTTCTAACAACATAAGCTACTTAATATATTTCCATTTAATTTTAGCATTTTTAGCTTTCTTTATTTCCAACATTTTTTCTCTCCAACTTAAACATTAAAAAAAGAATACTCAATAATAACAAAATCGAAAAATAAAAAGAATTTTGAAGGCTAAAACTAAATGGGAAGAAAAAAAAGATAAAATAAAACTCATTGACTATATGCACATATAAAGTATAAAAATATTCAAGTAAAAAAAAAGTAAAAAAATAAATAAAAATATATTAAATATCGCAGCTGGGAAGAGATTGTTAAAAAAAATAAAAATTAGAAAAAAAATTATATTAAATAAAAATAAATAATGGCCTCCCTCCCTACCCCAATAACCAACCAATTTTATAGTTAAATTAGAATATGAAAATGATGAGAAAAAAAATAAGAGAATAAATTTGGAAAAATGGAAAACAAGAAAAAAATCTTTTAAAAGGAATGGAAACAAAATTTTTTAAATTTTTTGTAAAGCTTTTTTTGTATTTCTCCGGATGTGTGGACAATTTGGGGTCGAACCTTACTTTTAGATATACTCATGGTTGGACAGTTAATTTGATATACAGTTGGACCTCTCCTTCAATATAAAATAGACCCAATAATACAAATTCAAACTTAGATTCAAAATATTTTTACAAATACTTGGGTGTCTTCTAAGGGTCCCCACATGGATGGAAAACCCTTAGTAACACCACCTCCCCATTTAAAATACACAAGTCTCTATAGTAGCCTAATTATATCCCCAAGATCGTATCTCATATGGTGAGGTTCGCCCCTATTTACCACCCAAAGAAATATCAATTCAAAAATAAAAAAGAAAATCTCCCAACCTTTTATTGTATATATTTATGCATCAATTAATCCATCCATTCACACACAAAATGAATTTAATTGTTTCCTTGTTTTGCAGTAAAAATAAATAAATTTGTAGATATAAATTTGTTGTTGTTGTTTAATTCCACTTAAATATTTGCACAATAATTGTTTGACAATAATAAGAAAATATTAATTTTAAAAATAAATCTAGAAAATTATTTTAAAAATATTTAAAATAAATTAAAAAAAATATTTTTTCAAAATTATAAAATAAAATATAGAAATTAGAATTAAAATTAAAATTCAAAATTTTTTATTTAAACAAAAAAATATTCCTAAAATAACAAAATAAAATAGAGAAAATAAAACAATTCAAATTTTTAATAATATTCATTTATTTGGGATTGAAAATTAATTTCATTTAACTACTAAATTACCTAATTGAATTTAAAAAATTCTTTCCTCAGCAAAAAAATTTTTTACAATCCCAAAAAGTGAATTATTAAAACAAAAAAATTCCTAACGTTTACACCAAATCCATTTTGCTCTTGCACCTTTTTGACTTGGCTAAAAATTTGAAAACATTAAAAGAAAAAAATTTGGAGACGCCTGGGAACCGTGGATTTAGAAATCGTAGAAAATCCTAGAGAACACAGACTTAAAGAAAACAATGGACCTTTTACAAAAATATTTTCTTCCTCTACATTAAAAAATGTCATAAGCTATCCTACAAAAGCATAACCACAAAATTAGAAAACCAGAAAATCCCCGGAAACTACAAGTAAAAATATTGGAGAAATCAGACAGACCGACCCCCACACCACCCCCTCACATTACACAAAACTATCTTCTCCCCCCACCTTATCAATTTAAAAAAAATAAAAAAACCTTATTCCTCTCTCTTCTTCGTTTATCATAATTCAACATTCCAGCCAATCTCAATCTTTCAGCCAAATCCGGATATAAGGCGGCCAATGCTAAAGCTGTTGCTGTTCTAATGGCTCTAGGAGTTGTAGATTTCCCACCAGTTCCATTAATTACTTTTGCTTCAATATCAACTTTTCCGAGAAGACCAGTAACAATTAATGGAGATAAAAGAATTTCTCTTTAAAATTTCAAAATATTTCAAAATTTCTTTTCAAAAATTTATAAAAACCTCGCTTGTATATCCCTCAAAATATCATAATGATGTCCATCAATTGTAATTTTTCCTGTTCCACCAGTACTTACTAAAGCTGTAGCAATTGTTGCTTTAACATGAGAATGTCCATGAGCTTCTAAAAAGCCAGTTTCTGGGTGGACATGAGCCTTAGAAAATTAGAAAAAATTAGTTAAAAATTTATTAAAAACAAACTATTGGCAATTCAGAAAGATAAAGACGTAAAGTTTCATTTCCAACATCTCCAGAACGCAAAGTTCGATAATCATCAATAAATTCTTTTTCTAGACTAGCATTTGGTAGTTGAGACTTGAAAAAAAATTTTATTATAAAAAATTTTGAGGATAAATTTTGCGGAAATTAATAAATAGAAGCCATCACAACTTATATGATAACATGTTACGATCCGAGATAGGACCAGGTTGAGAAAAGAAGCAAGTCAGGGTTTTAATCAGATTTTAAAATTTTTTCTTATCTGGGACTAGGTCGGGAAAAAGTCCAAATTTCTTCAGATTTACTAATTGAGTTCAAAAAAGTTCAAGCCATTTAAGTTCAAATTCAAGTCAGGTTTATCGAGGACCTAACTCGTCAGTGGCTTCGACTCGTTAATTTTTGACGAGTCAATAAATCCACAAAACTTGCCCCCATAAAAACTATCCTTAAGAGACAAATCCAAATTTAAAAAAAATTGCAAACCATATATTCCAATGCCATAACAAATCCAGCAAACTTAAAATTACAAAAATTAATAAAATTAAAAAAATTAAATTTAAAAACCATTTCATCAGTAATCCTTTCTCCATTAGTTTTGAGTTGCAAAACTTCTTTTGTAATCCAAAAATGTCGATTCATGGGTAATGAAGTCCCTTCTTTTGCTTCAGATTCAGAAATTTCTCCCTTATGCAACGCCAATTGTTTTTTGTCATATTCACGAACTAAACGAAGTGTTCGCCTATTTATGTCCTAAAATTCCAAAAAAAAAATTCAAAAAAATTCTCAAAAAAATTTACCGAAAGAATAGCAAAGAAACGAGGTTTTAGAGTATAAAAAAGTGTATGCCGAGGAACTCCATATCGATCCACATCAATTTTCTTTATTGGATCAAGTGAATAGGGTTGCATCACAGGACGTGTTTTTAAAGAGAATAAGCCAGAAGGAAACAAATATTTAATTGATGTGTTGATTTGTTTCTGAAAATAATAAATTTTTGCAAATATTATGCCCTAGACGATTGCTCGAAACTTGGTGCTCTTGACCCTTACACTTTAAAAAATCTGGACAAAGCTTCCAAACATCCCATACTCAATAAAAAAAGACTAGTTTCCTATTCACTGCCTTAAAAATTTCTAGGTAAGGCTACACCGATCACAAGCCCAATGAAAGCAAAATATGATTCGCCTCATAACTCCTGCTCCCAAGCCCATTAGAAGCAAAGACTCTCCCCATTCTCTACGTTTAAGAAATTTCTGGGTGAATTCCCAACAGTCCTAACCCCGATTAAAACCAGGACTTGTCAGATAATCCCCAAAAATCTTTAAAAAATTCAAACCCTAATAAATCCCAACCCCAAAAAGACTCATACCCCAACTCCCTACAAAAAAATTACAAAAACAAACTTGAGTCATAGTTTCAGGATCAACACCCATTATATTTGCCAAATGTCTTTTTCCTCTTTCAAATCCAACCATTTCATCTTTAATAAATTGTTCTTGTTCATTAATTGATTTTATATATAAATTCATAGCATCTGATATTTGATTTATACGTTCACGCCTTTCTTTTTCTCGTTGAACACTTGTATAATTTTCCTTCTTTTTTGTTGGCTCATCTCCTATTAAAAACCCAGAAGGAATATTTTGTTGATTGTGAGCCAGAGAATGAACAAATAAAAAATTTTGGTTTTTCAAAAGCCTCTGATTGAATAATAAATTAAAACGATAAAGTGGAAGCATTTCCCTCACTTGTCTAAAAATCTGAAAATCTAAAAAAGTTTAAGGTTAAAAAATATTTTTAGAGCATAAAACTCGTCTAAAAACTATCTAAAAAATTTGCTCAAAATTTACACCAAAAATATAAAAATATTTTTAACAAAAAAAATTAAAAAATAAACGAAAGAGAGATCAGTCATCTTGAGGAGTTTCTTCTTCTTCTTCCATTAACATTGAAACAATATCATCAGGAACATCATTTTTTATTATGTAATCAAATAATGTGCTGATTTTAGACCTAGAAAATTATTTAAATTTAAAGAAAATATGGTTTTAAAAAAGAAAGCTTATCAAAGGGTCTCAAAAAAGTCTTGTTTTAAAAGTTGAGGTTTTTTCCAACCCACTAGGCTTCAGTTGTCGGTTCGAACCCAAAAAACCAAACAGAAAAATCTTTGGTCCTGTTTGATCGAACAAGGTTCCTTCACATCCCATCCAAATGTAGAGGAACACCAGAACCGTGGATTTTTCTGTTTAGTTCGTGAGTTTGGCTGCGGATATCCGAAGATTTCCAATAACCGAGAACTTAACGCGGCCTTTTCCACGACCTCATCTCCCCATGCTTTTTGAATTTAAATAGATATTCTCACCTAACACGTTTTTTTAACCAAAATACCCCCCCCGCACAAGAACCCTTATAAAAACCAAAAATAAATTTTAAATCTTTACCATCCATTAGAATTTGGCAAATATCTGTAAACATTCAAATCACTAAATTTCAAATCAATTCCTGCAAATGTTTCTTTAGCACCATTATTTCCATTATTTGTTTGAGGTAAAAGTATTGCACTAATTAATTGTTGATCTAAATTTTTTAAATTATTTTTAAGAAAAAAAATTTAAAAAAAAACTTTGAAAAGTAAAAAGTGGGGCAATTGATTGTTGCATTTCTTGTTTTCTTTGAGGTATATTCCTTAAAGAAAAACATTTATTAAAAAATTATTTCCCCAAATTTCTAGTGTTACTTTGAAATAGAAGAAAATTGGGTTCAAACTCCGATATCTTAAAGAGAAACCCAAAAATCTATCCAATTCAATCACCAAGGAATTCCCTACAAATGAGTCCTTACCGGACGAGGACCGATTTTACAGAGACGGGGCTGCAGAAAATTAGTGGATAGGGCCTATGAACTTCGGAATTCCCCTCCCCAATGACGGGATAGAAACCTTAATTCAAAATCCTTACCAAACACTTATAATTCCACCACATCCACCAATTAATAACTTTTCCAAATTTAATTGTTGAAAAAATGAAGCTTGTTCTTTAAGGCAAACATCAAAAATAAGGCGTCCAGTTTGTGTTGAAAATACGAGAAAATGGGCATCAAAAGTTGCTATAGCTGTCCAAATTCTATTAAAATAAAAAAATATTCCTTCAAAAATTTCAAAGAAACCGATTTGCTAAAAGAAGTGAAATATGACGTCGGGAAAACCAAGTCCAGTTAGGTTGATGTTCTTCTTCTTCAACTCCTTTTCTTCTATTATACCCACATAATCTGGCAATTCTTGGTTCAACATAAGACTTTAGAGGGTAATTGTTTATTACTTCAACATAATTTATAGAAGAATCCTAAAAATAAGGAAAAAATTTTTTAATTAGAACCAATGGTGGTCTATAAGCTCTCCAACCCAATTTGAGTGAGACTAAATTAAAAATCCTATCCTTTCCAATTCCAAGGAATATCTTATGGTGAGGCCCAATAGTTGCAAAAACTCATTAAAAAATTTTTAACTTTTTCAATCCTTGCAATTAAAAGTCGCTTCCGTTCTGGCAATTCAAATATTTTTCTTCTTTCCTTGAAATTTTCTGCTCTTTTATATAGACGCCTGTCAGAGTTAATTTTTGTGTTGTTTATTCCATTATCTTCACCATTTTGACAAGGATGAGGAGATTTTACAGAGCCATTAGGGGGTATTGAAAGGTTTTGTTGTTCAATGCCGTTCTATAATTTTATAGAAAAATTTTAAAAAATTATTTTTGGGGGTCAAGAATAATTAAAAATTAAACCTTTTGTCTTTTTGCCTTCCTCACAAATTTTTTCAACATTTCCATTGAAACACGTCTTTTTGGAGGTTCACGACCAAACGCAACTTTAAACAATTCTTCTTCACTATTTATTGTTGTTTCAGCAGTTCGACGAGCTAGAGATTCACAAATTGAAGTATAACCAAAATCTGAGGAGGAAGGAAATGCAATATTTTGGATTCCATTAGTAGAAGAAAAACTATCATCATTGTTATTTAAATGTTCATCTGATGCATTGTGTTGTTTAATTCCATAAAGTTTTTCAATTATTGATGCCTTTAAATTGAGAAAAATTTAAAAAAAGGTCTGACCTCGTCTCTAGATATTAACTCAATTTAAGTTCCTTTTCTAATTTTTTTGCCATTGGGACCCGCTAGTATAAGAACGTGGTTGTTGGTTAAATGACGTGGTACTTGACCTTCTTATACTTGGGCTCGGCTGTGGAAGCCAACTAGTGTATTAGGCGTTATGTTGCCCTGGTTTCGGACTTTTAAAATCTGGGCTCATGTCAGACTTTGGCCATCTCCCTGAGCCATACCCAACAATAAAGCTAACTAGTCGACATCCCAGATAACCTTATTCAGCTTATAATAAGGTCCTACCCTCCAATTAAATTAAAAAAAAACTTTAAATCATAAAAGAACCGTTTCTTGTGTTGAGAGCATATTGCCAATTTCATTATCAGAAAATTTTAAAATTCGAACAACTCCATCTTTAGAGGAAGCTGCTAAAGTCAAGTCACACCTTAAAAAATACAAAAAATTTCTAACCAAATAAATTTTAAAAAACCATGACAAATCAACGACAGAATCCTTAAAAACTTTTTCAACAACAACAAGGGGACGAGCAAAATTGGGCATTAACCAAATGGAAATTGAGCGATCACGACTGCCTATTGCAAAACAAGCAAAATTGGAATTTGTTCCAGAGTAATTTGTACGTTGAAAACAGTGAGGATTGGCTCTCTTAAAAATTTCAAAAAAAAATTTTTTTAATTGTTTCTGCGGCCTAGAGAAGTTTTGAGACCTTTTGGCTGGATAAATATCAAAATGGAAACCAGGGATCGGGCGGGTTGAGAAAAAAAGATCGGGTTTCGGGTCGAAAAAGCCAAGCTTCGGATGTCGCAGACTGTCCCTGAAGCAAAACCAGAGGAAATAAGGAAAATCAGCAAAATCAAGAAAAACACTTCTTACCCTATTTACAAGTCCAAAAAATTTTCTCAACGAAATTTCAAAAAAAAAATCAACAAACCACAGCACAAACAGCTTTTCTAAATCCAACCAAATCCCTAGAATACGACCAATCTTTCCTCATAAAAATTTTGGCTGTTGGCCCTCCATTATTCATTGCACAAGGAGCAACTAGAAAACAACCATCTGGAGACCAATCCATTCGACAAAAAAGTGTTGAAATTGCTGATTCGGCAAAAGGTTCAGAGAATGTATGTACACAGGTCCAACTATCAGTTTGCCAAATTTTTAGAGCATTGTCTTCTGCTTGTGTAGCTAAAAAGCTGAAAATTTTAAAATTAAAAAATTTTTTTAAAAAATGGTCAGAAGGCAAAAAGGTCAAAAATTAAAAATCTGAAAAAATCAAAAACAAACCGTCCAACAGGATCCCAAGCCAAACCCTTGACGCCTCGTGAATGACCTCCTCCCGATTGTTTTAATGTTGTGAGTTTTTCAGGTAATTTGCGAGCATTCCAAATTATTCTACATAAAAAATAAAAAAATAAATTGTTTAAAAGTAAAAGAACATTGAATTATCAAGTGAACAAGAAGCCAAAAATTTTCCATCTGGAGACCAATCCAAATGTAAAACGTCCAAAGTATGACCAAATCTTGAAAATTAAAAAAAAAGTGAAATATAGTAGATGACATTACAAGGTGGGAAACGATCTTACGGAGAAGTGAGGTCAGGGAATTCAGGTCTGGGTTCGGGGACCCCAAGAACCTATGGATAATTCACTTTCCAGAGGATCGGGGGGGGGGGGGGGGGGACGGGGGCATGAGTTTACCACGGAGAATTCGTTCGCTTCCTAGAAAACGGCTAGTCCCAGGAGTTTACCCTGGGAGAATTCTCTACTGCGGAACAGGTGCCACAACGCGAGTATTCCGATCATCCAGAGAGACTGTGGGTCGAACATTATAAAAATAAAAACAAAAACAAACAATTTATGTGTACATCTATAATTTTCTACTTTTCGTAAAATTTCTTGTTGTTCAGAAGGCAAAGTTGTAGAAGAAGAAGGCTGATCAATTGATCCCATACTTGTGAAGACTCCAGTACATTCATAAATACAAAGAACGGGGTCATCGCCCCCACAAACAAGGCGTTTAGAAGAAGGATCACGAGTCCAACGGACACAGTTTATACTGCCTAATAGAGATTTAAAGGTAAAAGTATGAGAGAAAACCCCAAAAAAAGATAAAAAACCGAAAAAGAAAACCGAGAACATTTAAAGCTTATCCCCATTGAAAACGAAAAAGAGGGACGGGCCCCTACCAACTGGACTCTGCAAAAAACCCGAAACCATTTAAAATCTAAAAATTAAACAAAAAAATTTCTCCAACTTGAATGAGGTATTCTAGCCATTGGATGATTATTATAAGCAGGCATAACTTCAGTTGTTTCATCAATAGACGCATTGAGAAAATCAAGATCCCAAACAATTAAAAGTCCTGCCCCGCCTCCATCTTGACCAGCTGTGGCTAATTTGCTTCCGTTTGGGTGGATGTCCAAGGAAAAAATATTTCCCCCTAAAATTTGAATTTATGAGAAAAAATCATAAAAATTAAAAAAAATAAACCTTCATGAGCTATCCAAGGCACATCATATAAGCGCATAATAAAGGCGTTCTTGTGTCAATTACCTCTATTTTTAATCGAATTTTAAAGACTAAAAAAATTTTTAATTAAATAATCTTTAAAAATTTTTTACAAACTATAATAGAGTTCGATACCGGCCAGCTATGGGTTTTCCGAACCATAAAGCCCCGAACCGGGTATTTTGAATGAAACCAGGTCTTTCAGACTTCCGGGAGTTTAAACAGAGAAAAACACGTCTCGGATCGCCTTGAAAAAACCCAGACCCTGGGCCCGTCCATTTGGGGATGTTGAACTCTAAATTTTAATATTGAATATAATAATGGAATAAACCAAAAAAAAATTTTCAAAAAATTTCAAAAAACAATTTCTCTCATCAAAATTTTTATTCCCAAGCAAATTGTAATTTTATAATAATGCAGAAATAAAACTTTTTAGGTATGGGAAGCACAATTTTTAATTTTTTTAAACCAAAAAACATTTAATTACCAAATCATCAAATACAGCAAAAAAATATTAAAAGAATTTTTGACGATTCAGAGAAAAAAGGACAGGAAAAAAAATTTCGTAAAAATTAAAAAAAAAAATTTTTCCCAAAATTTCAAAAAAAAATTTTTTCCTGTCTTCAGATACAGCAAAAAATAAATTTAAACCTCCTCACTTCCAAATTTAATTATATAGACACAAAAAACATTCCTTCCTTCATTCATCCCTCATTTATTTCTTCTTGCTTGGAGGCCCTTGCTGTTGAGATTGTTGAGGAACAGCTGGACTGCTACGCTGTTGTGGTGATTGAACTGGACGACCACTGTTTAAGCCCGCATATTGATATTTTGCTTTTTTCTCTGACGGCTTCAAAATCTGAAAAAAAAATTTTTTTTTAATTCCCAAATTTTCAAAAAAAAACCTGGAAAGAACACATAAGAGTTTCATCTACAGACATCATTCCACCAGCATTATCAAACTCTCCACAATAATTAGGAGCCGAAAAAAGTGTTACAAGTTGACGTTTTGCAAAGAATTCATAACCATCCTCAACAACCTTTGAAGAAAAAATTTTTCAAAAATTTTTTCCGACTTTAAGAAATCCCCACCTGATGTGCTCGACAAATCAAATCCAAATCGTGTCGATTCAAAAATTTTGCAACTACATCAGGTCCAAAAGTGAAAGAGACTCCACGGTCATTTTCTCCCCATCCTTGGACATCTTTGTCTGGATCAGACCATAAAAGGTCACAGAGAAGACCTAATAAAGTAAAATAACCTTCGAGTTTCGAAAACCCCCATGACTGGCCTGTGTATCCCTTTCTAACCGAAAACCTCAAAAAACATCCAAACCTGTATCTGGCACATCCGTCGGTCGCATAATTCTTCGAATTTGTTCCATATTCTGCAAATCTGGTGACAAACCTCCATGGCAACAAAATATTTTCTCATCGATCAAAGCAGCAATTGGCAGACAATTGAAGCAATCAGTAAATGTTTTCCACAATTTTATAGAAAATCTGCGTTTGCCTGAAAAATTTTTTGAAATTTACTGAAAATTATAAGTCGGTATGTACTTACTTGTGGGTTATCCCAAATCAGTTTTTGCGGGTATATTCATGCGGACTCTATAGTCAGGGGAAAATATAAAATATCCCAAAAAAACTACTTATGGATAACCCACAAGTACCAAAAATGGTAATACTGAAGAATACAGACCCGATTTTTTCCTCCCCAATTTTCCCTCTCTATTTTTAAAAAATGGTCAGACTTTTTCCTTCCTTCCATGCAATTTGCCTTTCTAATTTTTGCCTACAATCAAAAAAGGATTATTTTTGGTATTTGACAAGTATAAGTTTGAGAAGACTCATATTCTCTATTAAAACAGTAAATAAAATATCCAAAATAATCCTTTTTGTTTGATTGTAGGCAAAAATTAGAAAGGCAAAATAGATGGAAGAAAGGAAAAAGTCTGACCATTTTGTAAAAATATAGGGGGAAAATTGAGGAGGAAAAAATCGGGTCTGTATTCTTCAGTATTACCCCAAAAATTCTTACATTCATCGTAAAATCCATATATTCGGTTGATAGAAGCACATTCATGGTTGCCTCTCAACAAAAAGAAATTTTCCGGGTATTTGATCTTGTAGGCCAACAGCAAACAAATCGTCTAAAATTCAAAGGATTTCAACTCAATTTACCTCAAAAACAAACCTCCAAGCTCTGCTTTCCTCTATCCACATAATCACCCAAAAATAAATAATTCGCTTCAGGCGGAAACCCTCCATATTCGAAAAGCCGCAAAAGGTCGTTGTATTGACCGTGAATATCGCCTAGAGGCAAAAATTCGTGAAAACTTTAACAAAACAAAAAAATACCACAAATCTTCAACGGCGCTTCCAATTCCAACAAAATAGGTTGCGAAAGAAAAATCTCACGAGCCTTGATGCAAAGAACTCGAATTTCATTTTCTGTCATTTGCACAGTTTTCCCAGGCCTGCAGCCACGAACTGAACAAAACGATTTAAATAAAATATAATTAAAAAAAAACCTTCCAAAAGCCGTGTGATCAAATTATCGACATCCAACCCATCAGCAGACATTTTTAAAAAAATTAAGTAAAGTTTACTGAAAAAAAGAAATTTAAGGAAATAAAGATTTAAAAAAGCACAAAAAATAAGAAAATAAAATTAAGAGAAAACGCTCTCATTTTTAGTCAAAAAGGCAATGGAAGAAGTAAACAAATGTGTGATCTGTGTGATCACGGTAATAAACTGTTTAAGGATTATATGGCCAAAATATGATTTAAAATGACCGAAAATTATTGTAAAGGCAAGGGGGACGCGTTTTTAGTTCCCCATTTGATTTAAAATTGCATCAACAAGAGAAAAATGAATGAACGTATTTAAGAGGATTAACATACTGAACAATGTAAAACTTAAATTTTTAGTGTTAAAAATAAGCTCTCAATCAATTTGTGAATTTATAAATAACGTTATTTTCTAATAAAAATAATGATTGACTGCTCAACCTAGAGGAAGGTAGAAAATAATTCTAAGAGTTTTACATTAACATTCTAAGTGGAATAATAACGAGACGAAGCTGAAAGCCTATCGGTAAAATATAAGGAAACCGACATGGCTAGAGAAGGGCCCACAAAAACGTAACCCGAACAAACACCCCGAAAACCCCAGAAAAAAACCGATAAAATTTCCAAAAGAAGCGGAGAAGCGTCACTTTTTGTATTTTTCTCTTCACTACATCTCTCGCATTTTATTGATTAAACAATCGTTTCAAAACTTTTGGCGTTATGAAAATAATTTAAAAATAAAGACACTAGAGTCTCAGGAAGCCAAAGCTACCTTACATCTAAAAACAAGACAAAACAGATCAAAATTTTTAATAAATCCAACAAATTAAAATTTTTCTTTGATAATTTTCAAAATGTCGAATCATAAAAATCCTATTAAAAATAAATAGTTAAGTGAAGCTTTCAAAGTGAAAAATCGGAAAAAATGGCAGAGAACAAAAATTAAATTCGTTTTCTTTTCTAAGAGGTTGTTGTAGAAGGCAAATTTTCTTCTTGTTGATGACTTTCTTCTCCTTGTTGTTCACCCGTCGTTGTTGTTATTGTTTGAGCAATACTTGTTGTTGAAGTCGACACTGCAGTAATGGTATAAATTGTCTCTCCACTAGTTAAAGAATATTTTGGGGGAGGTGGCAATGCTTCCTTTTCTCCTCTTTCAATATCTAGAGGTCTAGGAACCATTTTTAAGGCATCTTCGTAGGTTGGCAAGGGTGGTGGGATGCTGCAATTGCAAATAACAAACATCCTTTGATCATCGAGAGATTGTTGAGATGCTAAAAATAACAAGACTCTTAAGGAAAATTTTTAGATATTTTGAAATTTTTTGGCTTAGTTGACATTATGAAATTTTAAAGTTAGAGACGCAGTTCTTACCAAACAAGTTAGAGAAACTAAAAATTAGGAACACTTTAGATATTTTGAAATTTTAAATATTAGTTGACATTATGAAATTTAAAAGTTAGAGACGTGTCCGGTTAACTCATCTACTCGTTAACTCATCTACACGGCCAAAAACGTTCAACTCATCTAAACGGCTAAAATTCCTTAACTCATCTACACGGCCAAAAAGGGATCAACTCATCTAATCGTTAACTCATCCAATCGTTAACTCATCTACACGGCCAAAAAGGGTTAACTCATCTAATCGTTAACTCATCTAATCCTTAACTCATCTACACGGCCAAAAAGGGTCAACTCATCCAATCCGAAACGAGACTATTGAGTAACGGCCGTTTGAGTCTTTGGCCGTCTGAGTCTTTGGCCGTCTGAGTCTCCGGCCGTCTGAGTCTCTGGCCGTTTGAGTCTCTGGCCGTTTGAGTCTCTGGCCGTTTGAGTGGTAAGTTGAGTCCATGGGTAAGTTGAGTCCATGACCAGTTGAGTTCATGGGCAGTTGAGTCCATGACCAGTTGAGTCCATGGCCAGTTGAGTCCATGACCAGTTGAGTCCATGACCAGTTGAGTCCATGGCCAGTTGAGTCCATGACCAGTTGAGTCCATGGGCAGTTGAGTCCATGACCAGTTGAGTCCATGACCAGTTGAGTCCATGGCCAGTTGAGTCCATGACCAGTTGAGTCCATGACCAGTTGAGTCCATGGCCAGTTGAGTCCATGGCCAGTTGAGTCCATGACCAGTTGAGTCTCAACCGGCGGTACTCTACTGGCCATGGACTCAAACGGCCGGTACTCAATAGTCTAGTTCCGAAGGATTGGATGAGTTGACCCTTTTTGGCCGTGTAGATGAGTTAAGGATTAGATGAGTTAACGATTAGATGAGTTAACCCTTTTTGGCCGTGTAGATGAGTTAAGGATTAGATGAGTTAACGATTAGATGAGTTAACCCTTTTTGGCCGAGTAGATGAGTTAACGAATAGATGAGTTAACGATTAGATGAGTTGTATAGGAGCCGTTAGAGAATCTGTTATTAATACACTAGTTAGAGAAGCTATAAAAGGAGAATAGCATTTTGCTCTCCCTTGTTACAGTATTTTATTGCGTGCTTAATTCTACAATCTTCCTGCATTTAGGTTATTTCTCAACTTTTTTTAAATCTAAATTTTTAAATTTTTCTAGTCAAAAATGTCAGCAACAAATTCAACGTCAACATTATCAGGAGCGCCTTCCTTTCCAGACTCTGCAGAGGTAACGGTTTCCTTGACGGAGTCTGGTGATAATCCGACTCAACAACAACAGCAAGTAGTCGTACAGCCGCAGCCGGAAGTAGCTCAAAAGCCGAAAAATCCGCATTATGAGCAAATTCCAGTTCTGTCATTTCCACCATTGAAGGAGCCGCTTGTAGTTGAACAAGGACAACAAGTTTCTCCTCAATTTGATCAAAAGGCTTCTCCTGCTCAGACTTCTTCCGCTCAGACTTCTGCTCAGACTGAGACTCCTCCAACTTCTCCTAATCCACTATCTCCTGCAGAACCTTCTCCACGTGTAGAACTTCTTACTAAACCTTCTCCTCAAAAGATAGTTGTAAAGCCTCATCCACTTGGCACTGCCTTTTTCGACAACACTACAGTTACTGCGTTCGATTTGATGCCACAGGAGATGGTAAGAACGTCTATTCAAGAATTTATTTCAATTAAAAAAATTTTTTCAGAGAAGTTCGTTGAGTGGAGAGGACGATTCGCGAGACAATGATTTTGTGGATACTCCTGAACCGATTGCTGAAAATCCTGTATGGAGGGGTATGGAGGAGACCAAGATTGATCCAAAGTTTGAACCGAAGGTAAAAAAAAACTTTTCAATGCCTAAAATAATTTTTTCTTTTCAAGTATGCCTATGTTGTTGACTTGTCCGCTGATCATCTGCCTCGACAGACCATAAAGCGAGAAGAGCCAATAATACTTCCTAAACGCTTCGATAAGACTATAATTCTTACTACTGGGCTCATTTCGTCTTTTGTGGTGATTGGAGTTTTCTTTTTGGTTAGAGGCAAGAAGCGATAGAAAGAGAATAAAGAGAAATGATTAGGGTGATCTATATATAATTTTGTGTGATCTCTAAAGTATTTTTTGTGTATCTAAATTTGTGTCTGTTGTATTTATTGTTCGTTAAAGTAAGGTAAATTTGTAAGGTATTATTTAGTTTTGGGTATCTCACGTGTTAAAATTGAAAAAGGGGTCGAGGGTTCGAATCCGGTCGGCGCCCGATATTTTTTAAATAGTTGGGAATGAAATTTTTGAGCTTTTCATTTTCTTCAGAAGAGTATGGGTACTCTATGAAAAATAAATTACCCAAAAAATTAATCTTGGGACGATAATGGCACTTTTGGTGAGAGGGTAGGGGGTCCATGGTTCGAACCCGGTCGGCGCCCGTCATTTTTAAATTCGACTCTTACTCATTTTTTCGTCGTTTTTGATTTTAAAATTATTTAAAAAATCTCACCTCCAACACTTCCATTTCCCTCCGAACTTCTTCCACTTCTCCTCCTTCTTCTATTGCTGAAGAAGCGACAACCAAACGTTAACAATAAAATAACAAAGAAAATAACAATTGTGGTGGCTGCTGCAATTCCTGAAGTTATTGTAGCATGCCCTGAAATTTTATTAAAAAAATTTAAATTTATTGTAAACAAACTTTGTGAGTAGTAGTTTTCCCATGTGATAGGCCTGAAAAAAATTTTTTTAATTTTTTTTTTGAAATTTCCAAAAACTCACTTGTTGTAGGATTGATAATGCCACATAAAAGGAATATTTTCTGAGCTAGTAATTTTGATGAGCGGATAAATATTTTTTAATTAATTAAAAAATCGTCGAATCCAAAATTTAAAATTTTTTAATTTAAAGGAAAGGGCAAAAAAACGTGATTTCAACTTAAAAATTTTTTTCTTTTTTTTTCTCCACTTAATTTCGTCAGCAATCAACTTAGTTAATTATAAATATTTTGTAGTTTTTATGTCCTTCAAGTTCTTAAATTTTGTTTAAAGGGAAAGGGAAAATTGAAAAAAAAATAAAATTGATTAAATGTTATTTATGGCTAATTAATAGGAGAAAATTTTAAAGAAAAATTTATTTTTTAAGAGGAAAATATTCGAGAAAATCAAGAAAAAAAAGAATTAAGAAAAAATAAGTGTTGTGAGTGATGTTGGGGGGTCGAGGGTTCGAACCCGCTCGGCGCCGGAATTTTTTAAAATGAAGGAAAACCCCGATTTTTGACCGTTTCCTGTCTGAAAAGCATAATCAAAGGACTGAAATTTTTTCTGAACTCAACTTAAGAAGAAAAAATATTTTAATGTTGAGGGGGGTTGGAGGTTCGAACTAGGGTTGTACCCCGAACGTTCGGGGGCGGGTATGTCGGGGTACGGGGTTTTCCAATTGTTTCGGGGCGGGGTTCGGGTCGGGGGAGCAAAATATGACCGGGGTTCGGGTCGGGGTACGGGGTTTTAGGGAAAAAATTTTTAGAGAAAAAAATGCTCAAAAATAATCAGATCTCGGTATATTTTCGCTAATTTATTCAAAAATTAAGTAGGATTTGGAGAAATTAGAGGGGATTTGAAGGGATTAAAGTGTATAACTTGGGATATAAGTGGATATGGAGGTATTAAGCGGGATTTCTAGGGATTAAATGGTATATCTAGGGGTGCAAGGTGATCTGGAGTGATTTTTGTTGTTTCAAGGGATATCAGTGATTAATAAGAATATTGAAGTATTGCGGATAAGGGTATTTGGACGGATATCAGGAGATATCTTCGATTAATCCTTAAATCTCCCACAAAATCCTTGTTAATTCCGTTAAATTCACGTAATCCTTTCAAATCCATTTTAATCTAAACCTTATATCCCTTTAAATCCCTTTATAACTCCTTAATTCGTCGATATCCTACAAATCCCTTTATATCTCTGATTCCCGTTAACAGGACCTCGATAGTTTTCCAACTGTTATGGTTGAGAAGTGGTAATACAGGGGGTTTGAAGGATTAAGGGTGGTTCAAGGGATATCAGTTAAAAATAAAATTAATATTTTCAAATTAAAATTTAACTCGTTAATAATTTGTTTTTGTAAAAAAATATAAAAAAACAGAGTTTTCCTTATATGGATCCGAACCCAATCTTATATTAACGAAATATCGGCTAAAACCATCGACTAACCCACTCAACCACAAGTCTCTTGTAAAGAACGAAAGAAAATTATGATATTTCATTCATTTTTCTTTCAAAAATAATAAAAGCAAAGTATAATGGGTGGAAATTTTTTAAATTTTCTTCATTAATTTCTCCAAAAAATGACATTTTTTAGGGGTATAAAACCCCGATAACCCCGAAACTTTTTGGGCCGGGGAACGGGGTTTTCACTTTTTTTCGGGGCGGGGTTCGGGTCGGGGAGAATCGTGAAAAAATCGTTCGGGAACGGGGTCGGGGTTCGGGGTACGGGGTCGGGGTACAACTCTAGTTCGAACCCGCTCGGCGCCGGGATTTTTTAAAAGAAAGAAAAATCCTTTTTAAAAAATTATCTGACAATTTTCATTTCCGGAGTTGAAATTTAAAAAAATTGACTGTGTATTTAAACAAAAAATAGTATAAATAAAAAACGCTTCGTCACTCATAAAGGTCACCAAATTGGCAAAAAATTGAGAGCACCGAAAATCACGCGTGCGCGATTCATTCAAGCGTAAATTTGCTGAATAGACTATTTTAAATTTTTAGTTTGGATTTTAAATAAAAAATGGAGAGTATTAAAATAGAAAGAGATTTTAAATAAAAAATTAATTTTTAAAATGTTGGCAATTTGGGGGGTAAGGAGGGGTCACAGGTTCGAACCCGCTTAGGTCCCGAATTTCTTAAAAGCAACGAAACTTTTTTTAAAAATTATAATTGATCTAAAAGACTATAAAAATAATAAAATTTATTTTTTTGTGTTCTTTTTTGTTCTATATTTTTATTATTTTCTTTTATCCTTCCGAAACGCCTAAGGCAAGGTCAGAAATAAAATAATAAATTTAACGAGAAGAATAAATTCAAAAAAAAATAAAAAAAGAAATAATTGGAACGAGATGTGACCCAAAAATAGAGAGAAAAAACTATGAAATATTTTTTAAAATAAATTAAAATTGAATTTGTGAGGTTTCCTTCATTTAAAAAATAGCGGGACCCAAGCGGGTTCGAACCCTCGACCCTTTCTCCACACAAATTGACCTTTTATTTTTATATCCAGTCAAAAAATTTTTTATTCTACTCCTCGGTACCGAAAATAATCAGATTATATTTTTAAAAATTATTCTTGCTCATTTAAAAAATATCGGGACCCAAGCGGATTCGAACCCACGACCTCCTTACCCACCTATTCCAACATCACTCCAGGCTTCCAAAAAAATCCAAAAATAGATTTTAAAAAATTAATTCGTCCCAAAAATGGATTGCGCAAAAAAATAAACAATCCGCATAGAAACGAGAAAAAAATTAAATAGAAAAATTAAAATGAATAGATCTATATAGGAGGTGAATTCTCTCTCCCATGATCAGAAAGAAGAGATTGAATTAAAATAAAAAAATAAAAGAAATAAAAAAAATGTGTGTTGTAATAAATAGATAAATTATTTAATTTTTCAAATAAAAAAATATTTTTTTAATTTAAAAATTGATGTAAACACACAGTTTTTAAATCAAGAAAAAATAATAAAAGGAAAGGAATGTGAACAGTTCTTTAGTAAATATGTAAATATATTTTAGGATAGATTTAAAAATATTTATGAATAAATATAGTAGGAAAGGAAGAACATTAAATATATTTTTGTCTGGCCTAAATTATTGGACTTAATCCAAGAAAATAATAAACAAAAAAAATTCAAAATAATTTGACGAATATAGTGAATTAAGAGAAGGGAAGGGGTCGATGGTTCGAATCCGCTTGGGTCCCGATATTTTTTAAAATGAGGAAAAATCAATTCTAAAAATATTATCTGACCTTTTCGGTCCCTAAGAGTAGAAAAAAGTTTTTTTAGAAAATTTTTTGAATAAGTTTGACCCTTATATATGTGACCTATATTAATATTTTGAAATTAAATTTTGCACTAAAAATTAGGCGAGGAATTTAAAAGAAAATAAAAATAAATTAGAGAAGTATCCAATGAGAGTTCCCTAATTCAAAAAAAATTGAAAATTAAAAGGGCAAGGAATTTAAACGAGAATGGATTAGGAAATTAGTAAACGAATCCCTATTTCAAAAAAATTATATGTGGTTAAATAGTTCCGGGTCAATTCAGAACTTTTCTCACACTTTTAAATTTAAATAAATTATACCATTAAATAGGACAAAAAAAGTATTTAAATAATTTCTAAAAGGTTAGAAAAATGTTTATCCCAAATTTTTTGTCCGTTATTTTTAAATTTAAATGTGTTAATCCCTTTTTTTAATTTAAATTTTATAAATTTAAAAATCAAATTTTAGTTGTTAAGGATTAGTTAATAAAGTTTATTAATTTTAAAAAATTTAAAAAGAAAGTTAGTTAAATTTTAAAAAATTATTGAAGGGTCAGGGATGTCACGAGTCAAAAAAATCTGTGGTCGAGTCGGTTAGGGGGATTAAAAGGGAAAAACGGGTCGGTTCGGAATTTCAAAATTTCTCCTTGATAGGAATCGGTCCCAAGTAGGAATGTCACGGGTTGAAAGAAAGTCGAGTTTGGGTTTTGGGTCGGGGTTTCAAAATTATTTTCGAATCGGGTTTTTAGCCAGTTAGAGGATTGAAAAGGAAAAAAAAGTCAGGGTCGGGTTTGGAAAATTATTCAGATCGGGTTTCGAATCGAAAAGAACTCGTGACATCCCTAATCCCAATGAGTAAAAAAATTTTTTATTATTTAATTTTACTTTCATTTTTTTCCGTTCAATTTGTTGCCAAAACAAAATTTTCACTTAATGCTGAATATGGAGCATTTAAAACATTTGAAGATAAATCGGTTAATGGTGGTGATGAAGGAATTTTTTGATTAATATTTTGTGGTTGTTGTTGTTGATGTCTATGTAAACTTCCATCTAACGGATCGCGACATGCTTTACGACGTGAAGGGTAACGACGCATTAAATAATCATTTGCTACTTGAGACATTTGGACTTGAAAGAAGGAAAAATAAAAAAAATTTTTGAGTGATGTTGGCACTTTTTAGGGGTCGAAGGTTCGAACCTGCTTGAGTCCCGATTTTTTAAAATGAAGAAAAATTATTTTTATCTTACTGTTTACTGTCACGAGGAGTAAAATATTTTTTTTAGAATTTTTAGAATAAGGGAAAAAAGTTTAGAGTGATCTTTGGGAGAAGAGAGGTCGGAGGTTCGAACACGCTTACAAAGGAGAGTGCCTGTGGTGTCCGCGGGACTTCAGGATGAAATTTGGTGGACAAGTAGATCATAACCTATGATAGTCATACCCAACTTAGTTTCCGCTAAATGGTACCGTGGGCCAAGTTATGAGCACCCAAAATTTTAGGGTCCCCTCTTATAAACAATTTCTATTTAGTAATAAATGTGTTCGTCGGTGGTGCAGTGGTAGCGTTCTTGGGTTCAATTTTTTCACCCAGGTTCGAATCCTGATTGGTGAAAATAATTTATTTTAACATAATTTTATTTTTTTAGAAAATTTTGGTTTTAAAATTTTTAAAAAATTTTCTAAATTTTTTTGCAACTTTTTTAAATTTTTTAAAAATATTTATTCCTTGTCTTTTAAAGCCCTCGACTTATTCATTTCTTGTGTTCCTTCAAAATGTGCCTTCTAAAAATTTTAAAAATTTTCAAAAAAAAATTTAGAAAAGTTTTTAAAAATTTTAAAACCAAAATTTTCAAAAAAAACGAAAATTATGTTAAAATAAATTAATTTCACCAATTAGGATTCGAACCTGGGAGAAAAAATGTAATGCAAGAACGCTACCACTGCGCCAAGGCCGAACACATTAGTTAATAAAAAGAAATTATTTATATATAAGAAAGAAAACTGTGGGGGATCCTTAAATTTTGGGGGCTTATAACTTGGCCCACTGTACCATTTAGCGGAAAATAAGTTGGGTATGACTATAGTAGGGTAAGATCTATCTGTCTGCAAAATTTCATGCCGAAGTCCCGCGGACACCCCAGGCACTCTCCTTTGTTAGTGCCCAATTTTTTAAAATGAAAAAAATTTTTAAATTATTATATGACCCTTTCCGATCCCAAGGAGTAGAAATTTAATTAAAATTTAATTTTACTCACCTTCTTTCAATTGATTTTCCAACTTTAATTTTTGTTGCGCCACAGCAAAATTTTCAACCACCATAGAAATAGGGAAAGCAAGGATTATAATTCCAAAAACAGAAGATAAACCAGCAATTAGTTTTCCAACTTAAAATAATTTTTTTTTCAATTAATTAAAAATAAAACAAACCCCAACTTAAAATTTGACAATCTCCATAACCAACAGTTGTTACTGTTATACTAAAAAAATTAAAAAATAAATTTAATTTTGTAAAGATAATAAAAACTTACATACACCACCAACAAGCAGCCGGTATACTTTTAAAATCAGATCCAGGTTCATCTTTTTCTGCATAATACCTAAAAATAAAACGTAGAGAATTCCAACGTTTAATGAGAATTATAGGCTCTCCCATATATTGTCAATAAAGGCTAAAAACCCTCGTTTTGCAAATAAGTTTTAGGCAAACGAGGTACCTTGTTGTCAAAATATGGTTTTTGGCATAATACGGACCCTAATGGGGAAGAATTCTGTCACATTTATTTTTCAAAAAAGAATAAACAGCTCGGGAAAATTAAAAAATATTTCTCCCAAATAATAAAGAAGAAAATTCCAAACCCTCTTACATTAACGTCGAAAAGAAAATTGTTCCACAAAGCAAAAACATTGACAACATACAAAGCTCCCTCAATGAAGTTCTCAAAGTTGCACCAAAAACCTTTTAAAAAAATATTTAAAAACTCAAAAAATAAAAAAAACTTGAAGTCCAGTTGAATATCTAGCCAATTTAAATACTCTTGCCATTCTTAAAACGCGTAAAACACGCATAACAAGCATTGCTCCTTTTTAATTAAATAAAAAATAAATAAAAATTTAAAAGTTAAAAAAACCTGCAAAATCTTTTAAACCTTCCGTATTAGAAACACCCATTTGTGAAAGTGCCAATTCACAATAAAATGGTAAAACAGTAAATAAATCTTTAAATTCAAAAAATTAAGGCTCTAGTTTAGTTTATAGGTCCAATAAAGCTTTATAAGTTCATAAAAAATTTCCGAGTTTATTGGAACTGAACCAGAGCCACCTCTGGACTGGTAAATGTTGCTAAAGAAGGTTCAAGGGAGCCCGGAGCCACCGATTGACTCCTAAGGGTTTAAAGGACTAACAAACTAGATCAAATCCCTCAGATAGATTAAAAGGACTCATAATCTAGACTAGAGCCAAATTTAATTAAAAAAATAAAAAAAATATACCAATTAAATTTAAAGGTTGCCGAAGAAATAGCCATCGACGAGGAGCTACCAACAAACTTAAGAAAAAAATTTTTTAGAAAAAATAAATTTAAAAAAAAGCTAAAACCGTAAAAGAAAGTCCATTGTAAACCAGGCAATACAACAATTTTCAAGAATTACCAACCATCTTTGTGGATTATCTGTTGGACGATAAATAAAGACTTGTGGTGATGGTGGAGGAGATTCCTTAAGAGAAAAAAATTTTTTTTAAATAAATATCAGATAAAATTAAGAAAGTCAACAAAAAAACAGAATAAGAGAAAAAATTTTTTGTGGAGTTGGGGGGTCGTGGGTTCGAACCCGCTCGTGGCCCAACATTTTTAAAATGAAAAAAAACCTTTAAAAACTCAATAACCAACTTAAAAAATTTTTCAATGTTTATTTATCAATAAAAAAGCCCTTATAAAGTCATTTACTCTTTAAATTAAAATTTAATACCTTCCTACTCGGCCTTGTAGTTGTTGCTCTCTCCACAAAATTACTTCCATTTTTATTTTCTTTAAATTTTTCTCTGCCCACAGGTAACTTCATTTTTTTCATTTTTAATGTTGTTGGCATTGTTGTAGTTGTCATATTATTTTCATTTAAATTGCTAGAACTGTAACCTTTCCTTGCTCCCAACAAAGCATGGTAAGAATCAGCAAAGCGAGAATCAGCCTTTAATTGAATAAAAAAATTAAAAAATGAAAAAAAATTAAAAGAAAACCTGAAATTCAGGCATTGAACCAAGTACCAGACCAACAACAGAAGCCACAATAAAAATCACTGATAGCAGGGTAAATAATTTTGAGAAAAGAGAAGAGGAAGGGCTTTCAAGTAAATGCCAAATAACTTTGCGAAGACCACGACAACAATTAACCTTTTAAAAATTAATTTGATTAGAATAAAAAAGTAGTCGAAAAAAAATTTTTGAAGGGTCTAAAAATATTTTTAAGCTGAAAAAAATCTTTTAATAAGAAAAATAAAAAATACAGGCATGGGTAAACACTCAAACTAGAACATATAAATAGGCAGAAAAATTCAATTATGAATCCTAAACACATCCAACTTAACCAACAACAATCACGAGACATCAACTAATTTTACCACTTAAGTATCATTTAAATAAATCACTAAAACCTGATCAAGTTGACGTTCAGTGTCCAATGTACGTTTCAACTTTTGTTGAGTATCCGTCAAAACAGAACAGCAGGGGGCCAGCTTTAAAATTAAAATATAAAACAAATTCAAATACAAAAAATAACCTCAACTCTAGTTAACCTCCAAAACAGCAATTCTTCACTGAATCGTTGAGGGCAAATTTCGGGAGGTTTGTGAAGCTTACCTGAAAAAATTTTTTAAAAAATTTCAAAAATTTTTAAAAATTCCAAAATTTTTTAAGAACTTTAAAAATGAAGTAAACCTGTAAGAAAATAGTCTAACACATGTTCAGCAACTTTTGAGTTTCTTTCCAAATAATATTCTCCATGTTGAAATCCGTCTGTAAGCATAAGGCGTTGATGATGCTCCAACCGGACTAAACGAGCCTTTAAAAAATTTTTCAAAATAAAAAAATATTAAAAAATTAAACCAATAAAGAATTGGGTTCTCTATGATCCAGCACAGTATCCGGGCGAAAACAAAAAGATTTTCCTCCAACATTTAATCGAAAAACTTCGTTGTTGCGCCAAGTGGAATGACGGCGTTCTTAAGAAAGAAAAAATCCTTTTGAAAATAAAAAATAAAATAAACCGTAACGATTCCAAACCATTTTGTTTCCACAGACTTCGAGAAAATTCCAAGAAAAAGAAATTGAACCGAAAAAATCTGAAAAATTAAAAAATTTATTAATAAAAAAGGCTCAAAAGGGTCAGAAAATTCTCCATAAGGATTTCGAACGATGACCAAAAATTTTTAAATAAAAATTCTGTCACCAAGAGAATGGTCGACTAGTGCCAATATTTTTGGCATCTTTGACCCCTCCAAACAAATTATTAAAAAAAATTTTTTTGGTCACAGTTTCAAAAGGTTCCCTCTTATCGCCCTAAAAATATTTCCTAAAATCTTAAAAATTAAAATACACACAAAAAATGTTGCTATTTTAGAAAATAGAATGAAGAAGAATTACAAGAAAAATGATAAAAAATAAAATAAACTCAATAAAAAAATTCCCGCATCTTAAAAAGAGCGTTAAATTGCTTTGAAATTAAGTCAGAAATGTGTGTGTCAACGCTAAAAAACGAGTGGGAAGAGATTTTTGAAATAAAAAAAAAGATTGCCATAAAATATGTAATGGAGGCACCCAGAAGAGCAACACAAAAAACAAAAATCGGAAAAAAATTTTTTAATTAGACGGAATTATTTAAAGTCTCCCCCATAAAATAGGGGCAAGATTTACCCAGTAGAGCAACACAAAAAAATTTTTTAGAAAATTTCAAAAGGAATTTTTTAATTTTTTTTAATGGATCCTGGAGAGACTAAAGTTTTCCTAAAAGACTAAAAAGAGACTAAAGTTTTCCTAAAAGACTAAAAAAAAGACTAAAATTTTCCTAAATTTTTTCAAATTAAAAATACCAAAAATTATCTCAAAAATAATTCAACACCATTTTTAGTGCGTTGCTCTTCTGCGTAGGCTAAAGGAAGATTTAAACGAATAAAGAAGAAAAAAACTAAAAAAAAATTACAGAAGAAAGCGGAAGAACACACACAAGTGCCGACAAAAATGAGAAAATGTGTGTAAAGAGTCAACGGTGTTTTGCTTTAATAAAAGCGTTGAGGAAGGAAACGTGTAAAAAGTAAAAAAAAATATAAATCTTGACACTAAAGCTAATGAGGGTTTTAATGCCTTTTTATTTAAAAAAGGCAAAATTAATGTTTTAAATTCCTATGGATAAAAGTGACTTTTTTAGAATATAAAAACGAAAATAAAGAAAATAAAAAATATTCCGGAATGTAAAAACAGAGAGAAAGACCGGGTTCGAACCCTCGACCCCCCAAAAGTGCCAAATTTAAATTAAAGTAAGAAAATATAAAAGAAACGTCCCTAAAGGGAAATGAGATCCAAAAAATTAATTCTCACTCGTTTAAAAATAGCGGGCGTCGACCGGATTCGAACCCTCGACCCCCAAAAGCGGCACATTTAGCCTTGAGAGAAACACCAAAATTTCAGCTCCCTCAAAATCCCCTACAAAATTTTAATCTAAAAATAACCTCTTTCGCCATCCTCCTTGCAACAACCAGTAGATGATCCATTAATATTTCCATCAAAAGAATATAAAAATTGAGGCTCATTGTCAGAATTATGCAAAACCACGGCCACCATTTCTTTAAGTACTCACATCAGATAATTATTAAGCATATTTTCTAAAAATAATAAAAATAATTTAAGAAAAAATCTCAGGAAAAATGACAGAGGCGTCAAAAAGACATTAAAATGGAGATAAAAAAGGTGTCATTTTTCTTGACACAACTTTTATTTTTAAATTTTTCTATAAAATTTAAACCGAAAAAATAACCACAAGCTTGTCAATCAATCAAAATTTAAAACAAAAACGTAAAGAAACCAAAAACTTCCTTTATTCTAGTTAGAACCGTGCTCACAAATAATCAATAAATCTATAGTTAAAGGTTAAAAAAGGCCATGAAGAAACCAACATCAACTTAAATTGATATCCTTTGGCCTGATTAAGTCAACTCAACAGGCCTTAAAATTAGGGTTGGGGTCCGGTTAACGGGCCGCTTTTGGCCAGTCTCCGACGAAAAGGTTTCTCGGGCTAAAATTCGATGCCCGACTCGACCTGCCTGATCGAACCGGGCCCCAAACCTCATTAAAATAACCTTAAAATACACCACAAAGAAAACTCAAACCTTGTTATCAAAACATCTTTTTAAAGAACAACATCCTTTTGTACAAGAACATCATCTTTTTCCAATAACCACATGAAATTCTTCGAAAAAAATAATTTTTTGCATGTTGAACAATCAATTATTATTTTTAAATTATATTTTTAATTTACATAATTAAATTTTTACAATTCAAAAAAAACTAATAAATATATGAAATTATATCAAGAAAAATATATAAAAAAATTGGAATGAAAAATGGCAAGTATATTCAATAAAAATTTTTTTAAGTAACTACATAATCAAAAAAACTATTTAAAATGAGAAAATTAAAAAACAGAGAAAAAAAAATTAAATTTTTTTATCGGAATTCTTGTCACATAACGCAGAATTTAATGCCTTTGGGGGGTCGAAGGTTCGAACCCGCTCGGGGCCCGATATTTTTAAAACGAGAGAAAACAAAATTTTTTCTTCTTTATTTTTCTTAATTATGTTTTTAAAAAATAAATTCTCCAAAAAGAATCAGTTTCGAAAGATTATTGGAAAATTAACAAGAGCAGAGAGGAGTCAAAGGTTCGAACCCGCTCGGCGCCCGATATTTTCCAAACTAAAAAAAACCAACAAAAAAACCGTTTAACATAAAAAATGACTCATTTAAATACCCGTATCATTTTTTAAATTAATTTAAACCTCCTAATCAAAACAAGTATCTCCTCGATTTCCTCTGTCTTCGACTAAAACCTCGAGAAAAAATTCCAGCTTGAAGACTTGCTCTTCTATTAAAACCTCCTCCCCCTTTTCCAGTATTAAATGGGGAAGCATGTCTGCTATTAAAATCTTCAGCTGCCAAAGTAAAAGAAATTGGTTGTTCTTGTTGTTGTTGTGGCACTCCTCCCCCTCCTCCATGTCCTGTTGATTCAGCAAATTTATCAATAATCATAGAGATTGGAAAGGCCAAAACAATAATTCCACAAACTGAAGCTACTGCTGCTACAACCTTTCCTCCTGTTGTGACTGGAACTAAATCACCATAACCAACAGTTGTCATCTTTAAAAATAAGAAATTTTTTTAATTTAATAAAAATCTGAAGATAAAAATTGTTATATTACCCAAAACTCCGATTCAGACAAACAAGATGTCATTTGAAAGGTTCACCGAGGGGATGCTCTTTCAAATGACATATTGTTTAGCCGAATCGGAGTATGAATGATATGACGGAAGGTTAAAAAAATTTCACAAACCGTCGCTACACACCACCACCAAGCAGAAGGAATTGAATAAAATTTACTATTTGGCTCATCTCTTTCAAAAAAATAAATTGCAGTGGAAAATAACATTATTCCAGTTAATAAAAACATTCCTAACATTGAAAGTTCTGCTGCTGAACGACGCATAGTTTCGCCAAATGCGCGAAGACCAATACTGTAACGGGCGAGTTTGAAAATGCGAGCAACACGTGCAAGCCTTAGAACACGAATTACGATAAGAGCTCCTTTAAAAGAGGGGAAAAATAAGGAGGGTAAAATTTGGGAAGTCGCCCCCTATTTTCTTTTTTTCCTGGTTCAATGACCATTTTAAGATTTTTTTTCTTCTTACTTTTCGCCTTAATCTTTTAAGAAAGTATCACAGATTACCATAAAATATTCCAAGCTTTTCGATCCAAAAATCGAAATCGTTATCGCTCAATCATTTTGTCACATAAAAAAGAAAAAAAGCTCAAAACGGTCAAAGATCAAAATGATCAGGAAAATAAGGAAAAGGTAGGCGACATCCAAAGTAAGCCATATAGAAAATTAAAACCTCTAAAATTGCGTAATTCAACATCATAAATTCCTAGCAAAGGAAGACAAGCTTCTGCCAGGAAAGGCACCACAGTTAGTAAATCAATTATATTAAGTGGCTGCCTAACAAAATGCCATTTATGAGGGATTACAGCAAAGCGCGCCAAATATTCTATTGTAAAGAAGAACATACAACTGAAAAAAAAAACAATTTTAAATTTTAATCCAAATTTAAGTCCAACATTGAATGCTTAAACCCTGAAAGCCTGCACCATTATAGGGAATATAGAAAGAGTTGGAGGGATTAAGAGGGATAAGCAACCAGATATACGAAAATAAGTAACCTGCTCTGTATTTTAAAACATATGGTACAGCAGCGCGCGCGTGTCAAGTGAGTAGACCCCTCTCTGTCCAAGTAGAGCTCTCTACCCTCCTTGAATCACAAATCCAACAATATCCCATTTAATCCTACTAATCTTTCTATAAACTCCTTAAAAATAATATAAGCTTTTAGGTGCAGGAATTCCAGGGTATAGGGCTTCAAAGTGACCCTCTAAATTTATTTAAAAAAAACCCAACCAAAGTTCAAGTATTTGAATTCCAGCAACAGGCGTTATATGATCCTCTAATTGAAATTCTGACATTGAAGAAAGAATTAAACAAGCCAATGAGAGAAGTACAAATAAAGCTGAAGCAAAGGACCACATTTTGGCAGCGAATGAAGAACGAGGACTTTCCAAAAATGTCCAAATAATAAGGCGGATACGGCCAAAACGGACATTCTTTAAGAGAGAAAAATTAGAAAATAATTTTTTAAAGAAAAATTAAACCTCAAATTCAACAGGTGGACAGCTTGACTCAACATAAATCTAAAAAACCCCAAAATTTCAAAAATTTAAACTTTAAAAAACAAACATTATCCAAAGATAATGGTGATGGACTAGATGCAAATCCTCCGCCTCCTCCTATTCTTTTACAACTTGGAGTTAGTGCATCAACTATACGACAACAATCAGCTAATGCAGTTATTGGAATACGCCAATATTCAATTTCATCACGCCATCTCATAGGGCAAATCTTTAAGAAAAATTTTAAAATCATCACTAATAAGTGTCGGAATAATACACCGTCCATGCAAAAATTTCTAAGCATAATACGGAGGTGTAGCCGAAACAGACTTTAAAAGCTAAAAACAAAAAGCGAAAAAACAAACCCCTAAAAAACTAAAATTTGGCAAAAGACGAAAAGCGAACCTGCTCAAGGTTCGGACGATTTTTGTCGGTGTTTTGCCACCAACACCCCTTAGCTTACGAAAAAATAAAAACAAACGTCAACTGGTCTGTGCATTCTTCCACAAATATAATAATCCAAAATATGCTCAAATACAGCTGCAGAACGTTCAAAATAATATTCATTTGTTTCAAAAAGGAAAGCGTCACAATCTAGTAGTCTTTGTGAATGGTCTTTTTCTGCAAATACAGCAAGTCGAGAACGATCAGAACATTGACGAATCTGAAAATTGATGAATTGAAAATTGATCCATTCCTAAACTCTCATACCTTTGTCAAGCTAAGTTGTGCACTTCGTCCACCAACATTTAGCCTAAGCTGTAGTCCGCTTCCACATTTTTTGAGAGGCTCTACATCATCATCATGTTCATCATCTTCACTATTTTGCTTCCTATTTTCTTCATCATCATCCACTTTAATTGCAACACATTTTGACGTCTTTTTAATATTATTTAAAGGTAATGCTACAGAAGGGAA
Source organism: Meloidogyne enterolobii (assembly GCA_963681835.1). NCBI lineage: Eukaryota > Metazoa > Nematoda > Chromadorea > Rhabditida > Meloidogynidae > Meloidogyne > Meloidogyne enterolobii. The sequence continues at coordinate 3,652,878 of CAVMJV010000004.1, read as the reverse complement.
TGAAGCTGAGGAAGCCTTTTGTTCTTGTTTTAAATCTCCATTTGGTGTTGTACTTGATGATGCTGTTTTGTGAGGGATGGAAGGCCATGATTCCATTGTTGTTGTTCTGGGTGCTTCTGAGTTGTCGGCGTCCATCTGAATTTAAATTTCAAAAATTTCTAAATTTCAAATTGTCAACATTTCGAAATGTCAAAACCTCAATCTGCCAACTATTCAAAATGTCAACATATCAAAATATCAGTATTTCGAAATGTCAACATTTCAAAATGTCAATATTTTTAAATGTCAACATTCCAAAATGTCGACTTTTCGAAATGTCAACAGCTCAAAATGTCAATTTTTAAAATTAAAAAATTTTCAAAAAAATTTCCCCCTACCAACGGCAATGTTGCAGGACTTTGCCTTGAATTTGTTGAGTTCATCAACGCAAAATTAAATAAATCTGCGCAGCTTTGTTGTCGCTGTCTTTGACGAAAATTATGTCTCTGGTAAACTCTTTGAGAACCTCTGTTGTTGCTATTATTATTTTGGAAATTAGAATTATTTAAATGGGAATTCCAACGAATTCTAGGGATCATTTTTAGGGATTTTTTTTATTTGAGGGAAGGGGGGATTTTTACGGGGAGAGTTTGGGGGTTTTAAGGGGATTTTAGAAGGTTTTTTGGGTGTTTTTGGAGAAGTTTTGGAGGAAGGGCTATTTTTAGGTTGATTTTTGAGGGGAGTTTTAACAGGGGTTTTTGGGGGATCTTTGGACTTTCTTTGGATTTTTTCAGAATTTTTTTAGATTTTTAAAAGAATTTAATTGCGCAATAGTGTTAAAAATAGCGCAAAAAATAAATAAAATAATAAAAGAGAATAAATAAATTTGATGAAAATAATGGCATTTTTTGAAGAATTGGAAGGAAAAGAAGAGAAGGAAAAAATGGATGTTTAATGAATGGGAGGGGAAGGCTTTATTTATATTTTCTTTTGAAAAAAATAGATGGATGGCAACGGGGAAAAAAAAAATAATTTTTTATATGTTTGCCAATTTAAATGCTAGTGTGTAGATAATTTATTGGAAGACGTGACAAGACTTTTTTTTTAAAAATAATTAATATTAAAAAAAGAGATGCGCATACGCTGGGTTTTTAATTGTTAATTAATGATTGCTTTGAAAAAATGCTTCTTAAAAATTTTATTTTCGTAGAAAAACGTGCAACTATTTTTGAATAATTTTAAAAAATCTAAAAACGTTTTTTCAAGTAAAAGTAATTAATCCATTTATGGACTTAAAGATTTTTCAAAAGAATTTTTTTAATTTTGGACATTATTTAAGGAAAATGAAAAGATGAATGAAAAAGAATATTTAATTTTAGGACATTAAAAATATGGAAAAATTCAAAAAAAAATTTCTTTGAATTTTTGGAAGCTTTTCAAGGAAGACGAACAGATGAATGAAAAAGTATAGAATTCAGGAATTTTAAAAAAAATTAAAAAAAAATTTTTTTAAGTTTGAAGGTATTGGAAAAAATTTTTTCATTGCTAATGTTTGTTTTAAAAATCCAAAAAAAATTTTCAAGCAAAAGAGGAACTAGAAAATTAAAAAATAATTGCGTGCCATCGCGCAAAAAATAGGAAAAATAAAAAAGGCCACACACAAAAAGTCAACAGAAAAATATTAAAGGGAAGGAAAAATTCTCCATAATTCATAATTAAGATGGGGAAACAAAAAATAATTTTTTCTCCAAAATTCCCTCAAACTTTTTAATTTTTTAGGTATTGGCATAATTATTTAACCCTCTTTCCCCTCCTATTTTTTATTAAAAAAAGAAAAAAAAATTAGAGAGAAACATCTGAAATAAATGATAAGTTAAGTCCCCCCTTTCAAAACACTCTAAAATTCATCAAAAAATAAAATAAAAAAAATTTTTTAGCTGCCACATGTGGCAGCTTAAAACACGTCAAACTCCTAGAAAGAAAAAGTTTTTACAATCAATCATATAAATAAGATTACCTGAAAGTGGGGAAAATAAGTAGGGAAAATATTTATAATAAGGGGAGAAATTAAAGAAAATATTTTTTTAACTTATAAAAAATTAACAAAAAATAATAGATGGGAGTGGATTAATTAAAAATTTTTCAGAATTTACCAGAGGATTAAGTAAATTCAGAATTTTGAAGTAATTCTGGAATTAACTCTAATTAATTCTGAAATTAATTCTGAAGCATTCTGAAAATAATTATGATAAATTCATTAATCCAGAAGCAATTACTAGAAATTCCAGAATTATAGTAATTTTGAAAAACTCAAGGTCAGTTATGAAATTTCTGATTTTATTCTGAAAATTTAATTTGCAGCAATAAAACTCCCCAAAAATAGAGCAACAACAAGCTTATTTTCATAAAAATGCGTTGGCGTCAATATAAAAAATAATAAAAATGTGTGTATTGATGGCCAACAATATTTCAAATTGAAGCTTTTAAAAATATTTTTTCTTCAGTAAAGATTGAATACTTGCTTTTTTAAGCAATTTACGCGCGCTACTACTATTTTATTTTTTAAATTGACTTTTTTTCAAAAACAATTTTTTATTCGCCTTGTAAGAATCTTTTTTTACTTGCTTATAGTTCCTAGTAGGATTTTTGCCTTTCTCCTGACATTTAAATTTAAAATGCTTCTTACAAATTCTCAACTTAATCTCTTTCTTACTAAAGTATATGAAACATCCCTCATTAAAACATCCCTTTTTTTATCTCTATAAGGTCTATAAGGTAGAAAAACAAAAATTGATAAAAAAAGAGTTCAGGAAGTTTAAAAAAGTGTCCTAGGGTTGAAATAAAAATCGAAACTTAGAGATAAAAATTTTAAAAATCGCAGGTTACCGAAAAATAAAAATTAGGGCTCGCAAGCAACATAGGACAACCTAGGACACCTCGCAACACCTTTATGAAGTTAAAAAAACAAAATTTGATAAAAAAAATTCAGGAGGGGTTTTAAGAGTGTCCAAGGATTAAAATAAAACCGAAGCTCCGACTTGAAAATTAAATTTAAAAAATCACAGATTCCAAAAATATTTTTAATTCGGTCGCAACCCTTTTTTAAATTCCGGGTTCTTTTAAAATTCTGTCGCCAAGACGATAAATTAAAGCCATATTGGAAGGATGAATTATAGTAATTGGAACCTTCTCCCTTCCTCGGAAAATAAATTAAGGGTAGATAAGAAGACATAAATTATATACTATCTTGTCAAGAAGAAACAAAAAAACACACATAAATTTTACGGTGTGATTTTTAAAAATAAATGCGTTTGTTTGTGAAAAGCACCGGAAGGTGCAAAAATAAAGCTTTTTTTCTCTTTTAAAGCTTATCTTGACTTCTTGACAAGATGCAGGAATGCGCTTTTTAGGAAAATTAAATTGGCCAAGTAAAAAATTGAGTAAAAAAATAGGGAATATATAAAATAAAAGAGAAAAGAGATAAAAAAAATTAAAGGAGTAGGCAAAAATAGAAGGAAAAAATTAAAAATTTCAAAAAATAAAAAATAATACTAGGAAAAGTAAGCGTATTTTGTGATTTTTCATTAAAACTCACAAAAAAAATTTTTAATTGAAAAATAATACTATCGAGAGTAGGCGAAAAATAGGGCGAAAAATTAAAAATTTCAAACAAAAAGTCAAAAGAAATTTGAAAAAATTCAAAAAAATTTCTTTAATTTTCAAAAAATCTCGAAAAATACTAAATCATTTTCATTAAAAAATGATTTTTTTCCAAAAATAAAATATAAATCAAAGAACACCATCAAGAAAAAAACTCTCTGTCTCTCAACAACAACAAATGTTGCCAAAAATGAGGCAAAGGTTCTCTAGGGGATATATTAAATCCTCCTTCCTATCCATCAACTCTACCTCTCTCTCTTACCTAGTTACAACTACAATTATTAACACGCATTTTTTGACAAGATAAAAAAGGAAAAAAAACACGTGACAAAATAAAGATTATTATTCCATTCCTTTCCTTTTGTTACTATTTTTGGAGGAAAAATTATGTAAAATTGGAATAAAAAACATTTTTTGTGGTTCCCCAAAAAATTAGAATTCAAAATTCATGATTTTTTTCGGAACTCCTAAAAAACAGCTAATCAGGAAAAGATAAGGAACAGGAATATTTTATGAAGATCTACTATTTTGTTTCGCAAAAAATTTTCAAAAAATTTACAGAAATTTTCTTTCGGTTCGAAAATTTATTTCTGAGTCCTCCTAAAAAGAGTCAGTAAAAGTCCCCAATATTTTTTTTTAAAATTTTGAAGCAAAATTTATAAAAAATAAAAGATAAACAATTAAACAAAATTTTAACTTTGAAAAAAAAAGAAACCCACAATGCCACATTAGTAAAAAAAACTTGTTTCATCCATGATTTTTTGAAACTTTTGTTTTTTGGAATTTTTGAGGCTTATAAATATCATTTTTGAATTTCTCATAATTTTTATTTTTTCGATATTTCTTCCTTTTTTAATTTCTTCTCTTCAATTTTCTTCTTACTTGACTTCCTCTTCTTCTTCATTTGACACCATTTTTCTTCATGATTTTTTGATTTTCATTAATAGTAACATATTTATTTCCTTCATTTTCTTTTAATAAAGATAAAGAAGGCAAATTTGGATCAAGTTCAAGTAATGGAGCTGTTGGAGAATTTGAAGAAATATTTAAATCAGTTGAAGCTGTTGTTGCTGCTGCCATTTCTTCTTTTTTCTTTTCCAATTTTTCTTGTTTTAATTCATCTGCTAAACATTGACTTTTTGTTCTTCTTCTAGCTGATGGACGCAATTTTGGAAGGGCAGCTAAAGAGATTGAAAAATTTTTTTTAATTTTACTTGAAATTTTTTAGATTTTTCTTCAAATCCAAGGAATCTAAACTACACGATTACCCAAAAATCATAAAGTTCCCGACGTTTTTTTTGAACCGGGATCTCGAGTTCCCGAGGGAATTTATTTTTGGGAAAGGATTCCGAGTTCCTAAACATGAGACTTTATTTTTTTGGCCCGGATCCAGATTCCCAGAAACAGAAAATAGTTCTAGGTAGGGATCACGATTTCGAGTCTGAAAATAAACTTACACGGATATGGTCTAAAATCTCCACTACTACTTGCAGTTGTATAAACTTTCTTCTTTTTATAACATTTTGCTTCTTCAAGTGCTTCAGCCAGTGCAATGTTTGAAACTGATGGATCCAACAATTCTCTTTTTGGAAATCTTTCGGCATTCATTAGTTGTTCATGGGTTAACTGAACATCGTACATTGTTAATTTTGGAGGTGTCGTGTCCTGATTATATTCAGCAGACAATAAAGTATGTAAAGCTTTATCCCATTGTTCTTGACCACAATCTTCCAAAATTGAACTAAAATTTGGCAAAATTAGATTTTTTGGAATTTTTGAGGTTTTTCTTATTTCACACCCTTCCCCTCTTCACATAAATTTTTTCAAAAAAAAAATCAAAAATTCAAAGTTCCAAAAATACATTTCCAATTCTTAAAAATTTTCCAGAAAAATTTCCTAAAAATTTTTTCCTCTTACCAATACATTCGCCAAGTTGTTCTCCTAGGAAATATTCTATTAAAATGACCACGTCGTTTATTTTCTAATTTTAATTTTTCAAAAAGTAGTTCAACACGTTCCAAATATAATGCTGACATTCTCTCGGAAGAGAAGGTTACCTTTAAAATTAAATTTTTTTAATGATAAAATGACCCCCAAACTTTAATAAAAAACTAATAAAACCTTTTGTGGAGTCTGCATTCTTTTAATTTTAGAAGCTCTAGGCAATTGTTTCGATTTTTCCTTTTCGTTTTTACTGGAAGAACATTGTTGTAATACGTCCTCATCATCATCCTTCAGTGTAACAAAGTGGTTCACAGATGAAGTGGATAATAGAGAACTCGTTGAAGGCGTTTGTGGATGAAAAGAATTTTTCTAAAATTAAAAAAATATTCTTTAGAAAAATAAAGGCAAAATTAGTAAATCTTCCGAAAAAAATAATCCAAAAATTTTCTCAAAAATTTTTTCAAACAAAAATTTCAAATAATCTGGCAAAAACAAACCAAATTTTGTCCATTTCCATTATCCAATTTTTCATCATTAGACTGTTTTTTCCTTCGTTTACTTCCTTCATCAGCTACTTCATCTTCTTCATCACTAAAATAACATTCATTTTCCATGTTTTTATCATTCACCAAAGGTATTGAAGCAACATTTAAAACATCACAAAAAAGATGCGTTTTTAGTAAAGTGTCGAGTGGAGCATCACTTTAAAATTTTTTAAAAATAATTGAAATTAAATTTCTAAAAAAACCATGATAAACTTGGAGACAAATTTATTTCAAGTAGCCAAGGCTTCAAATGTTCATCCACCAAAATGTCAAACCCAAAAAGTTCAAAACAGCATTTTGGATGTAAATTTACTGGAAAAAATAAAATTAATTTATTATGAAAATTATTAAACAAACATTTTCTACACATTGCAGCAACCCGCGGTTGGATAGATAAAAGTGATTTAATCACTATATCCTCAATGCGTACCATTAATACTGAAAAAAATAATTTTAAAGTATTTCAATATCAAGAACAACATCAACTAGTCTAATAAAAGTCATCGGAAGAAAAACGCTTTTTTGGTTAAGTTGGATAATTTTTAAAATTAATAGAAAAATGAGTATGGTTCGATACCCAGCAACGGTAAATAATATTTTCGACACTTATTTTTCCTCAAAAACTTATTTTTCCTTAAAAAAGTCAAAATAAAAATTTAAAAAAAAATTTACATTCAGTATCAATCCCAGAATTCTCCTCCAAATGTCTTAGCAATGCTCCCAAAGTCCATTTATGCCCCATATCTTCTACAGAACAATCGTTGTTTCTAAAAAACATCTTTTTAAATTAAAATAATTTTAAAAAACCTAATAAAATATTCGCTCGTTTTATTCAAAACATAATTTGTCAAGTGTTGATTTAAATCATCAAAATTAGTTTTTCCATCTTTGTAAGTATGAACAGCAAAACGAGCCAATCCATCACTAAAAATAAAAATTAGAGCAATCTATGCAGTTGGAAAAATATCAGACATTAAAAATGCTGTTTTCGGGAGTCCTTTTAATTGTCTTCCAGCCCTAGTGTTGAAAGAATTCTGCTCTAGCCTACCGCCCATTGACATATAACACTCCGTGATTTTTAAAATTATGCTTAATCAGTAATTCTATTCTAGCTAAATAATCTCCTATTTAAGTCAACTCCCAGTAAATCTCTCAATCTTCCTTTTAAGAAAAAAACAAGAAAACCTGTACATGTAGACAATCAAAGGGTAAAAAGATGTGACAAGAACATAGATCCTCAAGTCCCATTTTAATCCATTAATCAATAAAGGGCGTTCAATATAACGTGAAATAACCCATTTTTGACTATTGTCGATTGAATAAACCTCAAAATTTGAAGATTAAAAATTTCCCTTAAAAACATTAAAAAACCTCATCAGCCCTGCTTAAAAAGAAAATTCCTTTGCCAAAAGAGCCACCAGCAGGTTTAACAATAAATGGAGATTGTTTACCATTTTCAATTTCTTTGCAGCAGTTGACCAGTTTTGTGCAGTTTTTATCGTTTAAGGGCGTGCAGAAGAAATCAGGAATCTTTAAATTTTTAAAAAATTTTAGGAAGTCGCTAACGCAAATTTTAAATTATAAAAGCAAAATGGTCTAATGAGTTATCCCAAACCACAAAAGGGGGAATTTCTTTCTGCTCAACCTCAACCACTTTATAAAGTCAGACCCCTCTCTAAACGAGTCCGCGTAAACAAATTGGGGTAACCCTCAAATACCAATAAAACTAACAAAATTAAAATATTCCTGTCCATACAAAGCACCCGCTCGGTTGACGTTTTCGTACAAACAATCTTTTTTCTTTAGAAAAATTTTTTTTAAATACTTTAAACGTAAAAAACCGTAAGCATCCAACTTCTAGGAAAATGGTTCATCCTTTGCCAGGATTTTAATTGTCGCATAGAATTTGTTGATAAATGGGTGTTTGTCCAAATCAAGTTGCAGTGAAGATTTTTGCTCGAACACTTAAAAAATTAATTTAAAATATTTAAAATAACCACAAAAAAACCTGTAAAAATCCATAACTAAACAGCAACGATTTTACGAGCTTTGAATCACTTTTAATCAATTTAAAACAAAGATTAAAGTCCTCGCCCAATTTTGTAAATTTTCGTTGAGTAGATGAACCAACAACACGACGACCAATGTATCTAAAAGCGATTGGGTCAAATGACATCAAATAAGGATCCTTAAAAATTTTGAAATTATTTTTATAAATTATAATTGAAAACCTTTCCTCCATTTAGCGTATTTGTAAAATCTGAAGCAATTGTAAAAGAATTCAAAGTTTTGGCATCAAAATCCATATTTGCAAATATTCAAAAAAATCTGACACTAAATACTCTGACAAAAAAAACAAATTAAAATTAGGCCCGCGCCCTTAAGACCCCAACCCAATATAAGCGCAAATCCATCACAAATTTAAAAATAAAGATATAGGTATGAATATTACAAAATTAAATCAAAATCTTTGCCAAAAATCAAAATATTTTTATTCAATAAAAATTCAAAAAAAAATAAAACTTAACAAATCTCCAAATTAAATCCAACAATAATAAATGAGAAACCAATTAAAAAAAGTTTAACAATCAAAATATTTTCTTATTTCAAAAAGACTCTTCATTTCTCCTCCTTTTGACGCAACATAAGCATACAATTATTAAAAAGTAGAGTTGCCAATACAATATTTTTCTCAAGAGAATCACAACCCAAAGATGAAACAGTTTTCCATTTTGGATAAGAATTGCATAATGTAACGTATCCATCTTCGTACTTAAAAATTTTTTTATTGAAATTTTATAAAGAATTTGGGCTAAAAACTCCGCCCTGCCCCCCCCCCCCCCCCCATTCCCTTCACTCCCCCTCCAACTCCTCATCCATAGACCTAGTACTTCATCAAATAGGCTATGAGTGGACCCACAGCTCATGAATAGAAGAACGAGAAGAAAAACCCAAACCAAGAGGGACGGGCAGCTAATTGTAAGGGGAGGATCTACACACCATCAAACCCCAGAAACTGGGCACCAAAACTCCAAAAACTAAAAAAACAACCTTAAGATCAAAATCAATAGAAAGCTCATTATCGTTTTCATCATAACGACGAGAATTGTTCATACGATTCACAAGATAAGCAGACTCCTCATCTTCATAAATCAATCTTAAAAATAAATTTTTGAAACAAAATTATATTAAAAATTCACCGTTGTCCATGCATCCGTACAAGACGAACTTCAGTCTCTGGTCCAATAAGTGGACGTTTTTCTTTGTCCAAAAAGTTGTCACAACCACCGGCTCCACCCATACAAGTTTGTTTAAACTCTTGAGGACTCAATAATGGTGGAAGTGCAGTTCGGAAGAAATCTTTAGCTATCAAATCGATAAATGATGGAACATAAGACGCAAACTCAGAAGCAAATTTTCGCGAAAATATTTTGGCGTATGGAATAAGCCTTAAAAAATTAACTGTTTAAAGGAGCTAAAAAATGTAAAAACAAACCGATTGTTCAACGAATCCTCATTAGGATAAACAATATTAGCCATTCCACACATATCAAACAAATGTGGAGGAAGTGAACCTCTCAAACGTTTTGATTCATCTGTCAATAATTGGATAAATTCGCTTGATGCTTGCTCAAAGAATTGGGCATAAGAGAATTTACGACAAACACTAATAGTGACATGATGAGAATGCTTGTCTGGACCAGTATTGGCCTTTAAAAAGACAAAAAATCTTACAAAAATCAAAAAAAAAAAATAAGAAAAGGAACCTGATGAGTAAATCCACGAGGAACATAAAGAATGTCGCCTTGTTCTAACCATCCATCAAAAATTGGCTTAAAGTTCGCAAAGTCCTTATCAGTAAAATTGCGACTTGACTCAAGCGGCAAAGTTTCATCCAAATCTCTCGGTGCATAAATCTTCCAATGTTTACGGCCTTCAACTTGTAACATAAAAGCATCAATATCGTCATAATGTGGCGCAAAACCGGCAGATCCAGCAGGAGTTAAATAACTTTAAAATGGAATAAAGGCAAAAAAATTTCCAAAAGAAACTTGTTAGCTCCAACATAAGAACAAAAAACTTCTTGAAGAGCATCACAAATATACCAAACTTTGTCATTAAAAACTTGAGGATGAACACATTGAAGAGAACGTCCATTTTGAAAATGTTGAAGAGCATTAACAATTGTAGCGCGTTGCATTTCTTTTTTTAATGGATTGTGGGTTTCACGAACTCCAGAAACATAAGTTGCAACATTAACATCTTGACCATAAAGAACATTATTCTAAAAATGACAAGAAAGATAAAGAAAATATAGACGGGTGAATTTTATGGAATTTAAAACTAAGAGCCCCATAACGTCAGATTCTAGAGGTCTAACTTTAACGGCAATAATTCGGCTCAAAGTGGAAATCACTTGGATAACCACTTCGTAATAGTAAGCCGGGGATTTTCCAACGAATGATACCGGGACTATACCGTGGTAACAGTTAGAATTCCCTCGTTAGAATTCAAGGAAAACAGCTAAAACAACTCACATTCTTAAGCATATCCTTGAAATCCTCGGTATTAAAAAATCCATCAAAATAACCATTTGTAACACGCTTCAATACAAGAACACGCTTTTGAAAAATGTTGCTTTAAAGGAAAAAAATTATTTAAAATAAAATTAAAAAACTTGAAAAATTCATCAGTCACAATTGGACTCAAAATCCATTGTAAAACTTTCAATCCAACTTGAACGGAATGTTCAGTGTTTTCAGAAAATTTGAACAATTTGAATGGACTCGAAGCTGTAGAATAATCCTTCTGTGCATTGAGAACAAGACAATTTCCAGTGTTTGTAGTAATGTCATAACCAGTAATTTTCATGTCGAGCACGTCTTAAAAAATAAAAGATTTATAAAATCTTGAAAAATTTAAAGTGTCCATTCTCATAAAATTTTAGGGAATACCACGAATCTATCTCAAATAGCAGTGGGATAATAACCAAGGCTGGCTTACAAATAAACTTATCGCCAAAGAGTATAGTTTATTACAGATTTTAAGTCCCACACAATTTCCAAAAGTGGAAAGAAAAAGAAGGGAGGTACGAAATTTAATAATTTAACACAAACCTCCCAAACAATGCAATTTAAAACCTTTAGAAACATCTGGCTCGCTTCCGCTATCCTTCTCATCTTCTTCCTCATCAAAAATCAAAGAATCATCCTCCTCATCCATCAAAGAATCATCTTCACCATCTTCAGAATCATCAAGACCCAGAGACTCGCCATCGTCTTCATCTTCGAGATCCTCCAAATCAGATTCATCCTCCATGTCAGAATCATTAATACTGCCATTCTCGTCGAAAACAACATTTGATTTGGCTTAAATTGAAAATTTTAAGTTTCAAATAAAATTTAAAAAACCCAAACCTTTTGGTTTAGCGTCCTTTTTCCCTACAATATCATTTTTAACAATTCCATCTTTTTTGTTGTTTATATCCTTTTTAGCGTTGGTATTCAATTCCATGTCCTTTCCAAAAGAGCTTGTCAAGGTTTCGAGTTTGACGCGCTTTGTTGGAGGAGTCTCACGAGGACTACCTGAAAAATAAAAATATTTTGCTTATATGAACCTTGTCAAAAACCCCAAGAAACAAAATCGAAAAAATTGTAAAAAACTAAAAATATCAAATGGTAACAAGAAAAAACAAGAATAAAATCAAAATTAAAGATATACCAAAACGCTTTGCTTGAGCATCATTTTTGCTCACCCCATCATTCTTAGCACTCCCAACCATTTCAAAGTCATCACCAGAAGAATCTGAAGAAGTTTCAAATTTGACCTTCTTTTTGCCAGAATCCTTGGGGCTTTCTAAAAAAATAAAATCAAAAATACAATGATTTAACAAAACCTTTCTCCTTCGACAAAGCACTCGTGTTTGGCGTAGTCTTCTGCCCACCAAAGTTTTTGTTAGGTTGCTAAATAAAGGTAGGAACCTTTAAAGAAACAAAAAAAAACCTGTTTCATCTGACTCATTGGCACATGAACAGCGTTAAACCCATCATTCCTCATTTTATTTTCCTTTGGACGTTGTTGTTGTTTTTGCGGGCTAGAAACTTCAGCATGGTCAGCCTTATCGTCAATAATGTCCTTTTTTGCGGAGACTTAAGAAAAAAAATTTTTTTGCCTAAAAACCCCCAAAAAACTTACAGGCAGATTTTTCATTCATCAAGCGCTTCTCAAATTTATCTCCACCATTAAAGGCTCCCTTATTAAAACCTCCTTTATTACCGCCATTGAAAGCGCCTCTATCCTTTTTCATCCCTTGATTGTTGTTCATTGGCTTGTTTTGATTAAACTTCTTATTAAACGGTCCAGAACCAAATCTGTTTCCTCCAGCAGCATTTTGCTTGTTTTTCTTATTTTTATTCTTTCCCATTTTAAGTAATTAAATAAAGTTGTATAGAATCTATAAAATTTAATTGAAACGTAAAGTAACCAAAAAAATTAAAAAAAGAAAGGCCAAAAATAGGCCAAAAATGGCAAAAACAAGTCCACTTTCCTCTAAAAAAGAAGGAATCAATTAATCGACCAGTTGAGTATACTTTAATTTATAAAAAAGAGTTTTGAATATTACTAGACTCAACCGTCCTACCGTAATTAAAACTGTATTATCTACTCTATTTCTTTTTCTCTTCATTTCCTATTATATTTTTTACTTTTTTCTTTATTACCTTTATTACTTCGAGAACACATTTTCATTTTGTAAAATTGAATTTTCGGCTTTTCTTCGCCACTAACTTAAAAAAAAATTTTTTTTAATTATTTTTCATAAATTTTTTTTTCTAGGTAGTCTAAAATCTGTTCCTTTTCTTGTTTTATTATGAATGAAATTTCGAAAAATGTTTGTTACTAAATTAAATATTAATTTATAAATTTTTAGGATTCTTCCAATGATACTTCAAACAACAATGTGGAACATGTTGAAAATGTTAAGTTTGATATGGCTTTGGCAGATTCGAAATATATCAAGTTTGGAATTTTTTGAGTATTTGAAATTTAATTTTCACCTAAACGGTGACTCCAAAAGCCAGAAAAAAATTCGGACGGCCATATTTTTCCATAGGATGGGTCCGAAATCCAGTCTTTTCTCGATCTCCGTATTATTTCCTTATCCGATTAATTTAAAAAATCAATTGGTTCGGCTCTATTTACAAATCTTGATCCATTTCCGAAAAAATCGATTTGCCTGGCTCTAACAAAAATATTTTTAAGCCCAATGAGAATGCACTATATGAGAAAAGGACATCAGCTCGTCTGGTAAATTTACCTAATTTAAAATTTACTAAAAATCAACTTCTTTTAGGGACTTTGCACTTGAATACGACAGCGTTTCCGTTCTCCTCTACCATTTGGAAAGAAAAGAATTATTGCTTGTCAAACAGTTTAGACCACGTAAATATTTTTTAATTTTTTCTCTCATTTTTCTGATTTTTAGCTGTTTTTATTCACGCGGTCAGAGAAAAGGCAGAAAATGTTGAAAAGTCTTTAAATGAGATTGAATGGAGTAAATATCCAATTGAGTTGGGCGAGACGTTGGAACTTTGTGCTGGATTAATTGTGAGGTTTTTAAATATTTTTTAAAGTTTTTTTGATAAGTTAAGATGAGTTTCAGATTCTCCTTAGGACTGAAAATCGTACCTTATGGTACCTTTTTTGTAGTAACTTTTTTAGTGAAATCCTAAGCCTAATTGCCTCTCCATTCATGGTGCCACCTGTTCAAGTGCTAAAGCAGACTTGCTCCCGTTAAGTCAATTGGTTGCTCCCCGCTCCAAGACACTACCCTCTTCAAGACGCTTCCCTCCTCTAATTTAAATCATTTAGAAACTTACCAAATCTTTATTTAAAATATTAAAAAAATCCCCAACATTTTCTTTAGGATAAACCAGGAACTTCCACATTGGATCACATCCATCAAGAAATTATGGAGGAATGTGGCTATAATGTGCCTACAAACTTAATTCAACCAATAAAACGTTATGTGACTGGTGTTTCTACTTCTGGTTCCACACAACATTTGTTTTATGCAGAGATTGTACGTCGGTTTTTTTCAATTTTTTTGGAATTTTTAAAAATTTTAATTTTTAACAGAACGAGTCAATGCGCGTGTCAGATGGTGGCGGTAATCCTTCTGAAGGAGAATTTATCAAAAAAGTTTTTATGAAGCCGGAAGAAGCAGCCAAATTCCGTTCTGATATAAACATTGCTATAGCGCCACCTTCACTTTTATTTGCTTTAACTTGGTGGCTAAATGAACGGCGTCCTGCTTCTTAGGATTTTGAAGGTTTAATTAATGTTGTAATGTCCAATTTTTTTGAGGATTTTAGTTTGGGCTGTCCAAGATCGGTTATTAACCTTTTTCCAAATTTTAGGACTCCAGGGACTATATTTAAAAAAAGTGTTGTCCTGGGTTGATAAGGATTAACTCTAACGTTGGGGTTTTATTACCTGACTGACAATGCTTAAAAGAACCTGGTAAACTCTCCAAGGTACTCTTACCTCGTTTTCCATATTTTAAAACTCCATTTATCTTTTTTGGGTTTTCAACGGTTTCGGTTATTCATAAAACCGATTTTGTTTTGGAGGAGTTTTTACAAGATTTTTATTTAGTTTTTACAAGACATTTTATTGTCAGTACTGGCCTGGTAAATTCACCGAGGTATTCCAATCTCTAGTATCCTCTCTAAATTTTTAAGTTTAATACCGATAGTGGACAACTCTAACTAACAATTAAAATGAATTATTGTATTTTTTGGAGTGGTTCTAACATAAATATACTAATTATTTTATCCCATTCTCTCTCCTTTTAAAAATTCGTTTAGAACCATTTCTTTAAAGCCTTATATACCCAAAAAATTTAAATTAAACCAAACTTTGTCTATATATTTTTTTAGCATGAAAACCAATATTTTTTAAAAACCCTTTTTAAGTTTAATTATTTAATAAAAAAACTCCAAATTTTTGAAAAATATTTTTAATGGTCAAAACAATTACATTAAGGGTTATAACAAAATATTTGACTGGAAAATAAAAATAAAGTGAGATCGTTTATAATATTAAAGATGAGAAATGTTCTCTGGTCTAGTTTATGAGTTCCCTAAAATTATAACTTATAAGATTCATTGATTTATAAACTTAATCAGAGCCAAATTTTCAATGGACTCGAAGCTTCATTGGACTCATAAACTAGATCAGAGCCAGGAGATGTCACGGGGTGCCCGAAAAAACAGGACTTTTTTCGATGCGAAACCCAATTCAAGGGAAATTTTGAAAACCCCGACCTAACATTTTTCTCAATTCCTGACATCCCCGGTTTACATTAAAAATACAAAATTTAAGGAAAATCACTAAAAATCAAATCAAAATTATTTATTGTTTTCCGGCATTTGATGAATCCCCTCTAAATTTGTTATAATTACTTCGTTTACTTCCACCAACAAATCCTCCTTTGTTCCCCATCCCAACTGAAGAAGCTAATCGTTTATGTACTCTTTTTTGTGCTAAAGCAAATAAACGTCTTCTAAAGTGTTTAGAAAAAAGACAGAAGAGAATAAAATTGCTAGCCTTTCCAAAAATGACTAGAGCGCTAAAAAATTTGGGGAATTTTTAAAAATAAATTTTTTAAGAAAACCTGCAAACTAAAGTTGCATTGTACCATTCTCTTTGATCTATTCCGGTCAATAAAAGATTTTGAAGTAAATGAACAATTGCTGAGGGTCCATTAGTTAAAGTAAACATCGAAACAATTCTTTAAAGAAAATTTTTTAAGAGAATTTTTAATTAAAAAATAATTACAATGCAACTGTTATTGTTACTCTTTGTTCAGTTTTTGCGTGTAATAAGTGTTGATTTAACCCCTCAGAAGAGTGTGAACTGCTTTGGCTGAATCTGGAATAAAAAAAATTTATTGAAGGAAAGTTTAGCTTAACAGGGGTTAGGGAACTATGTTAGGGAACCTGAAAGGAGGCTTATATAAGGGAGCCTGGAGGGGGCCTATATAATGAAGCCTGAAAAGGAGCTCAAAATAGAAGGCCTGAAAGGGAACTCATATTAGCGGGGCTAATTTCAGGGAATTCGTATCAGGGGACTTGAAAGGGGCCTGAACGTTCAGCATATCAAAGGGGGCTCAATCATCCAAAAAATACCACGGAATCTGCGCTATATTAGGGACCTGAAAAGGGTAAGCCTCAGCGGTCTTACGATTTTTAAGGTAGTTGTTCTTGAGACCCCTAAGAACTATTAATTTCAAGAAGAGTTCATTAATACCCAAACAAATTTAAAAAAAGCAAACTTGCTAAGCGGTTGTTTACTGCCTTCCCTAAGACTTTCTCCATTTTCTACATTTTTGTGTTGTTTTTGACTCCAACTTTCATTCCTATTCAAATTATTTAATTGTTTTGATCTCCTTCTTAATGCACACAAAAGCATTGTATTTAAAATGGCGAGAACAATAATTGGGAAAATTATACTGAAAAGAATTTTTATTAAATTTTTAAGTAGAAAAACCTGAAGAGAACGTTGAGTAAAGTGCTGACAGACTAAAAATACAAATTTGATTTTTTTAAATAATTGGAATCTTACGATAAATTTTCTGAAAGTTTCTGAATACGGATTGCTCTGATTTGGTGCAAACCAACGCTCTTGATTTACAGGCAAGCATTTCGAATAAAGTTGACTTCCGTTGCAAAAGGCTCTGACTAGGCAGACATGTGCAACATGCTGAATTTGTAAAAGAAAAATTAAGTAACGGAGTTTAGAATTAGTTTAAGAAATAGGAGAGGGTTTGTCGTGGTCGCACAGTTAAACAAAATTTAAAAGAAATTAGTTTTTAATATTTTGGCATTATGTATTTAATTGGACAAAATGTCATTTTGTTTGGCGTCGGGATTTTTCAAAAAAATTTTTTTTTGCCCTGAGAAATTTTCTTGATTTTTTAAAATTTTTAACAGTTTTATGTTTTCTTTTTAGTGACTTTGATACATTAACTTTAAATGATTTACTTGATGTGCTGTAAGCAATCCAGGAACGGCAACAATAGCACAAATCAATCCGACCATTTTCCTTCTTGTAATGTGCCCACGAGCGGCAAGTGGATTTCTGATGCCAATTAGACGATCAGTGCAAACAGCGATTACACACCTTGATTTTGAAGGTTTTTTTAAGTTAAATAGAAACAGTTTCAAATTTATTTTTAGTTAAACTACACAAAGAAGAAAATCTGAGTTACTTACCAAATGGCTACAGCAGATGCCCAATTTGCTAGAGAGATCAAGTGGACTTTGGCACTGAGGTAAAACATTCGAAAATGCCAATTGCGTGAGAAAATTGAGTAATTGGCCAAAATGTTGGGGACCAGCTTAAAAGCAAATTTTTAAACGTTTAATGGCGTTTTTGAATTTCCAAATCGTTTAATTATTTCCTTGTTTTTAGAAGAGCCTTTCAACTTACCAACGACAAGAAGAAAATGTCAGCAAATGCCAACATTGCCAAAAACGTGTTTGCTCTTGATTGCATCTTCTTGTCAAGCAACACGCTGAGATTGAGTGCATTGCCAAGTATTCCGAAGATGACTAGAGATGGAAACAGGTATCTTTGTAAATACCATTCAAATTCTGAGCCTGTAGGGAATTAAGAAAAGTATTTTTTGGGGGTAAGGGTAGTGTTTTAGGCCTTGGAGCGGGAATTTAGACCGCGGTTGTATTTTTATACTTTTGGTCTAGTGGTTAGTGTTATGGATTTGGGCAGTGAAGGAGTGGGGGTTTGAATCCGTTTGCGTGCAATTATTTTAAAAATTTAATTTTCGTATTTTGAATATCTTTTTTTATTTTTTAAAATATTTTCTTACTTCTTAAATTATTTTTTCACTTCTATCAAATTTTTTCTTTATTTTTCCTACCGTGCATTTGCATTTGTTCCTCAGTTAGACAGCGATTTTGATGCGCGATGGGTGTTGTTGGGAGGGGCTGTATTGTTTCCATTTGAATGCGGGAAAGTATTGTTGTCATTGTTGTTGTAGTTAATTTTTCTTGTATCATTTTTTAAAGTTTGTTTTTGATTTTTCTAAATTTTTTAAATGAATTTTTGGGGGAATATTTTTTATTTTTAGTAAAGGGGAGTAATTTGGGAAGAAAGGTGGGGGGGGGGGGGGGGGGGTGGGGAAAGAAAAAGTGAGAAAATTGTTTTTACAATTTCGTGTCATATGTGTGTTTTTTGCGATTAGATCATATTGACCAACACCCCTTTTTTCTCCCAGTGGCTTTTTGGTGACTTAAAGGGATATAAGTTGATTGAAAAATTTGTGTGAACTATTGGGGTAATTTTCTTCACAGCTTTGTTAAATTGCGAAAGTTTAAAGTCCAATCAATCATGAAAAGATGTTTGTTTAGCTTTTAGTTAATGGTTTAAACGCTTTAATTTGTTAAAAGTTTAAAGGGGTTAAAAGGGTTTTTTGGGGTTTTTGGTTGGATTTAAAGGGGGCTTCTTGGATTTTTAATAGGTTTTTTGTGGGTTTTTTTTTTGTATCTTCTGGTATGCATTTTTTGTTTAGAGGGTTTGTTTGGATAGTATAAATTAATTGTAATTGTGATTTTTTGTTGTTTTTGTTGCGGGTCTTTATTTTTTAATTTGGAGGTGTTTGGTTAATAAAATAATTAAAAGTCTAGTAAAAAATAAGAGGAAGTAGCAAGCCAAAAACATTTTTTAATGAATAATACTTTTATCCATGAAGGTATATTTATTTTGAATGACACTTGTTGTTTATTAAATTATAGGGGATTAAAAGTCTTTTTCTAATTGAAAAACATAAATATATATAAAGTTAATTTTGAAGGGTATTTTTCATTAAAAGTACTTAAAGGTGTGTGACGTTTTTTAATTTTCTTGTCCATAAAGCCATTGTTTACTTGAAATTTCCCCTAAAAATTGTTGTTTGGTGCACAGCTTCTAAAAACCCCCTTTTGATTATTTATAAAAAAGCGGCTGTTTAATATACTTTTTTAAATATAAAAAATGGGGTAAACATTGGACAGACTTTTTAAGCCTTTATGGGAAACATAGAAGCTTTATGTGAAACATCCCATCCCCATTGATTGTTATGCTAATGTATTAATAAAAAATTGAAAAAAAAGTTGGAAGAATTGTAGATTAAGTTTGGGGAATTTTATGTCAAGAAATTGTATTTTTATTGAAGAATTGAATTTAAATGAGTCGAGAGAAAATTCAAAATAACATGTTAATTTCTGAAATGTTTTTTTGAAAATAATGTTGGAAAAATTTTTTTGAGGAGTCGAGAAAATGCAAAATTAGGTAGTTTAATTTTTTTTGAAAAATTGAGGAAAGAAATTTCGTTGAAAAGGAGCTTTTTTTGTAAATATTTATTAAAGTGTACTTAAACAATTTTTGGATATAAAGAAAGCTTTAAGCTTTTCCTTAGGGAATAATTTATTTTCATCTTCTTTGTAGGTCAATTTGTACTATTTTTTGTTAAAAAACATTTTATGATTAAAAATTAGCTTTATTTTGGGGGGAAATTTTTTTCTATTTTTAGAAATGTAGGACAATTTTTAAATAATTTAGAAATTTTTTAGAAGAAAGGGATAAACTTTTTTTGGTCAAAAAAATTTTTTTTAATTATTTTTTAAAAATAAAAATAATTTAGAAATTTTAGTTTGAATTAAAAAATTTTTTCGGATTTTTGAAATAAAAAATTTTTTTTTGGATTTTTAAAAGCTAACTTTTATTTTTTAAACAAATGAATTTTTATTTTTTTTAGCTTATTTTTTATTTTTATTTTATTTTTTATATAAAACCGCAGGAAACTTTTATTTATTTTTTTATTTGGACACCAATTTTCTATGTTCTTTTAAATTTATGTAGTTTTGGGTCTTGTAAAATTATGGAAATATTTAAGTGTTTTTTATGAAATAAAGGGGAAAGAAAGGGAAAAGTTTGAAAAATAAAAGGCTTAAATTTTTTGAATGTTTTTTTTGAAAATAGGGTGACAAATAAAAATGATAAGGGGAAAACTATTTTAATTTTTGGTTGATAAAACTGTGGGAGTTGTTATTTTATTTTTCTAGGAATGTTTGATTGTTTAGTGTGTGTAAAGAAGTCACAGGTTATCCGAAACAAAATACACGATCCGAGCAATTTTGGTAACAAAGACCGAAGACTCGAAATCCGGACTTTTTTCGGCTCGAAACCCAATCCTAAGAAAATTTCAAAAACCTGACATGAAGCTTATCTCGATTTTTCTCAACCTGTGGCATCCCTAGTAACATTTTTTAGATTTCAAAAATTTCTCAAAAATAGACACACATCCCAGACCCATCGAGATAAATAATTCCCGACTTTGTCTATAAGCAATTCTTGGGTTTATTAATTTTTAAATGGGTCGGGTATGTCAAATGAAGTTTAAAAAAAGATTTTTTAAAGAAAAGAAATTTCCAAGAAAAAAATTAAATGAAATGAGTTTTGAAAAAGAAAATTATTAACTAAAAATGGATGTGAAAATTTAAAAGAAAAGCATTTTTAAACACGTGAAAATGAAAAAGTTTTTTTTTGTTTTAAAAGGAAAATGAAAGGAAAGTAATTAAAAATTTCATATAAAAAATCTTTAGAGCTAATTTTGGGATTAGGGTTGAATTTCTTTTCTTTTTTTGAGTTATTTTTTGATATTCGTTAAAAATGAAAACAAAAAAATGCTTTTTTGTCTCGTGTCAATCTCTTTAAAATTAAAAATGAAAGATTTGGATAAGAAAATGAGAATTGTGTTTTTTGGTCAGTCATGTTGAAAATTTTGTTGGATTTTGAGGGATTTTTGGAAATTATTTGAATTTTGAGGAGGGTTTTCTTTAGATTTTGAATGTTGGCGGATTTGGTGATTTTGAATATTCGTTGAATTTTGAGGGGTTTTTCTTTGAATTTTGAGGGGGTTTTCTTTAAATTTCGAGGGATTTGTTGGTTTTCCGGGTATTTTTTAGATTTCAAGGAATTTTTAGGAGTTTGAGGGGTTTCTTTAGAATTTTTAAAATTTTTTAGAATTTCTTTGAACGTTGTAGAATTTTCTTTGGCCATGATTTTTGGTCTCTTAAGGGCTCCTTCTTTTATTTGTCTTTCAGACTAACTTAAGTTAATTTTTATTTTACAATTTTTTCACAAGTACTTTAATAATATTTCATATAAAATTAAATTTATGCTTGTTTCACGCATGAAAATAATTTTTTCTTTAAAAAATACAAAACAAATAATACACATTTTTTTGAAAGAAAATTAAGCTTTTTTTTATTTTTTTAAATGTTAAAATGTCTAAAATAAATGATGTAAAGTGAATAAATAGTGGAAAAATATAGGGAGTAATGGAGCATTAAAAAAGGAGGAAATAATGAAAAAAAATAAATGAAAATTTTGTGTAGGTGGGGGAAGGGGAAGGGAAAGTTAAAATAAAATGAAAAATTGAAAGGAAGAAAGTCTGCTTATTAATTGGGTAAAAAATTTTTTTTGGAATTTTTTGGAAGATTTTTAAAAGGCATTTTTCTTTAAGGATTTCCTTCTCTTGCAGAGAGGTCTCATGAATTTTCCTAGTGACTCTAGGATATTACATTTATTTTTATTTACTTCCGCATTAAATTCTCTTCTCATTTTTAAGAGTAAATATAAATATTAGTGGAAAGAGGTGTCATCCGTTAAGAGATTAAATAGAAAGAAAGAATTTTGCAATTTTCTCCAATTTTCTTTCTCTTGTTTTTGGCACTTTTTGGCACCTTGTTTTTCGTATTATTTAGGACTTGAAGCTTTCTGAACATTAGCTTTTTAGTATCTTTTGTGTCACTTTCTTCCTTACTTTTATTTTGGTTGTTGTCTGAAAATTCTTCCGCGTAATTTAATTAATCGAGAGGCCAAGCCCATTTTATTTATATTAAAAAAATAAAAAAAAAAGAAAAAAAAATAAGAGAATATTAGGGGGAAATGAAAATGAATATAAAATTGTCCAAGAAAATTATATAAAAATAAGGGTAAATGCGTAAAAAAGGGTGTATTATATTGAGATAGAATTGAGATAAATTAAGAAAAAAGAGGAAAAATATTTGTAAAAAAACAAAGACATTTAGAGAGAGGATAAAGATTAATAAAATAAAAGAACAATGAGAGAATAAGATTAAAACACAAAAAACAATAAAAATATTTAAACAAAAAATTAATTAATTTTTTAAATTTGGAAATAAAAAATAGGATAATTTAGTTGGGTACAGTAGATGTAGTCGACTCTACACGGCTATATATTGCTTTTGGAAGTCTTTTTTTGCATTAGGATACTACCCTCCCCCCCCTCCCCCTCAGAGTATATCCAGATAATATAAAGTAATCATGATCTATCTTACTTTATAAGAAGATAAGACACCCCCCCTCTCCAAGAGTTTTTTTTTGGAGCTGAAGGCGACGACTATAATTCAAGAGATCTTATGGTGTTGGTGATTCTGAAAGCTAAAATTGAAATATAATTTAAATTGGGAACTTTACTGATTTTCAAAGTATTTTTTAGAACTATTAGCTTTAGTACATATTTTTATAAAATAATAATAGCCAAAAAATAACAAAATTTTTTGTTATTGCCACTATTTTTTGGTGTGTTTGTTTATTTTTAATAGGTCACGAATATATCCAGAAACGACATTTACATATTTTAATATGTGTGTGTTTATTAAAAGTGATATCAATAACGAAAATATGGAAAAAATAAAATTCGTTTAGAGAGAGAGATTAAATTTTTAGATTTAAAAAAATTTTTTTTAATAGAAAACATTGAAAAATTTGAAAAAGTAGGCAAAGTATATGAATAATTTTTGTGTGATATGTATAAGCGGCAAATAATTAATGTAGAGACTGGATCTAATTTAAGATTTAAAAAAAATAAATTAAGGTTATTTTTTGAAATGGCAAATGTAAGAAAATTAGAAATAAGCATTTTTATTTATTCATGCTTTTACCGATATAATTTTATTATTAATTAAATTTTAAAAAATTGTTAATTTAATTTTTACTTTATTTTTACACTGTGGTTTTTAAAACTTAATTTGTAAAATGCCGTCACTTTCTAATTTCTTTTTTTGAAAAAACTGAAGTAATAATATTTTTAGAAAAGAATATTTTTAAGAATATTTTTTATTTTTTTTAAATTTTTTAAGCTTAATCTGATTTTTTTACTCCAATTTTTGTTGCTTTCCAAGTTTTCTCATATTTGTGAGGTATTATTAGAAAGCGTTGGATATGACGTAAAGCTTTCATAACACATTTTATTTACTTATTTTTATATGGCCAGATACCTTTTTTTGAATGGGGTAATCAAAAAAGCCTATAAAGAAATTTTAAACCGTGTAAAAGTCATTTAAAAGTGAGAAGTGGTTAAAAAAAGAGAGGAGTTTCAGGTGGCCAGTATAAAGATGATATTAAAAAAAATAGAAAAATGTTCGGTTGAAATGATAGTTGAAAGTTTCACGTGGAAATTTAAAAAGAAATCTGACCGGATCCGGTCCTGATCACTAATTATAGAATGTTAAATTTTTGGGGAAACTTTAATAATTTAAAAAATAAAAAATGACTGGAATAATATTTTAAAATTTTTTAACTATTTCAATTTTGGAAAGTTATTGGAAAGTTGTTGTTGGCATTTTAAAAATCATTCAAATATAAAAAATTAAATTTAAAATTTTAAAAACTAAATTTGGAAAAATGTTGTTTGTGTGCATTATTTTTTATTAAAAACATGCATTATTTATTTTTTTATTGAATTTTAAATGAATTCAGAGTAATTATTAAGTTAATAAATTGTGTAGTAAATATAATTGAGGGTAAATATAATTGGGTATTTGTGTTCATATAAAGAATAATAATGGGTTAATAAAAATGGTGTTAATTAATAAGAAAATTATTTTTTAAATAGAGAATAAAGAGTGAATTTTAATAGATATACTATGTTGTTAAATAATTTTATGAATTTTTTGGGGTTCTAGATTTTACGAAGAATGGATATTTGGAAATTCTGGAAAAGATTAAAAAATATAAGTAATTTAAAGGGCCAAAATTTTTTTTTAAATTTCAATAAGCTTAATTAAAAAAATGTTGGAAGGGAGAGATTTTCGTTTGGATATGTGTAGTATTTTTAATTAAAAAACGAAGATTCCCCTTATAATTTTAAAAATAATATTGCCAATTCTCTTAATTGAAATTTTTTGTTTATTTTGTATATTTTGACCTTTTTTGGTAATTTAATTTTTGATTTTTATTGTTGTTTTTTGACTTGATTAGTTGACCTTTTTAAACACGCAATATTTTTTCCTTTTTAAATTTAAACAAGGAAATATACGTAATTTTACGCCTACATGTTTGTTTTGTTTTTAAGCTGCTACCTAAATATTTTTTAAAGAATAGCAAGTGTTTATCAAAAAAATTTTTTGTTTGTTTTCTGTGGTTTTTGAGAAGGTATTTTTGAGTTTTCAGGGATAAACGCAACACTCAATTTTACACAATTGTGTCCTTTCCTGGTTCTATTCCTCAATCGAAAAAAAATTTTTTGTACAATTTTTAAATTTTTTAAACAATTTTTGCAAATGTATCTGGGGGACTTTTGCAATTGAAAAATTTTTTTAAATTTTTTTGATTATATTTTTATCATTTTTTATTTTTTAAATTATTTTATCAACATTTCTATCATTTTTTCAACTTTTTACGAATTTTCTTTTTAAATTAAAATTCCAGTCTGCCTTTATTTTTATCTTTTTTTCCCACCTGAACCTCTCTGAAAATTTTTTATTTTAGGCATTTCTCTCTTTAATTTAAGAAATTGTGTGTTTTATATGTAGGTTAGCTAACTAATTTTTATAAACTTCCTTATTTTTTTAAATTTTTGTTTGAATTTCTAAAAAAATTTTTTCTTGGTTTATGCTTCAATACCTCTCAGTCAGTCAGATTTTTTTTTACTTTAACCCCAAATTATTTCTGTCTACTAATGCTGATTATTTTTACCAACTTAACAAAAATTTTTTTTCTTCAAAAAATAATAGACAACTAAAATATTAAATTGGCACAATTTAGCATTTATTAGCGCGAAAAAAGGCAAAAAATAAATGTTACAAGATGTGGAAGATTTTTTTTCTTCTTTAAAGCTTAACTACTTGGAATTTTTACCCAATTTTTACCCAACTTTGTTTTATTTTTTGTTAGCAAAATGTCGTTAAAAATAATTTTTTAGTGATTTTTATTTAATAAGTACGTCAATGGTTTGTTGAATTTTTTTAGCAAATTATTTTTTTAGCTAAATATTTTAAAGCTTAATATTTTTTATATTTTTGAGACTATTCTTGACATTTTGATAGTTTTAATGTGTATTTTGGAATTTCTTTTTTGGTCACCTTTTATTTTTTTAATATTTGGCAACTCTCAAATTTCTCTCAAATTTCTGGTTTTAAGCAGCCTTTTTTTAAATTTTGAAGGGGAAAAATTATTTTTAAAATATTCATATGACTAAAATAATAATAATTTTATTTTTGCAAACCACGTGTGTGTTTTTGTGTGAAAGGGGCATTTTAAATTGTGGGGGCATCGTTTATGCAGATATCCTCTCCCACACGATAGCCAAACTTCAATTTAATAAAGTGGACATTAGGAATGGGAGACCGATTCTGCCGACCCGATTCCCGAAAATCTGGAATTATATTTTATTGGCTGCAGGATCTCTGGTATCTATTAATCGTGAGGTATGTACATTTACGTGAGGCCCGATTTGAATTTTGTTTGAATTGTATGTATTTTTCTGTTTGTTTTAATTTTTGTTTTTAAACTGAATGTTTTTGCTCATTTTGTTTTGGCTTAATTGTTTGTTGAGTTTCCAGATGCAAATTGTGTTTTCAACTATTTTTTTTGCTAATTTTTGTGCTTTTTCCATTTATTCTGGTTTTATAAATTTTTAAAAGCATTTAAGAGATTTTTCAAAAAAAATTTTTGAATTTATTTTCCATTTTGGGCAATTTTCCATTTTTAACTAATTAATTTTTTAACGGATTAAATAGTATTTTATTTTTGTAAAAATTAAGAGTTTAAAAATTAATTTTTTTTTTAATTTCAAAAATAATTTTGGGGAATTTTTGGTTTTTAAAATTTTATTTTTAGCAAATCCTTTTTTTTAAAGAGCGGATGTGACACTTTTATTGCTTTTTGTTACGCAATATTTTATTCTTTTTAAAATTAATTTAGAATAATTTTTAGTATAGATAATCTGCTTATAAAAACGGGAAATTAAGAGAGACTTCCTTTACTACGTACATTTTTTTAAAAATATTTGAGGGCATTTTAAACATTTTTTTAATTTTATTTGAGACATTTTTTGTCTAAAATTAATAAAAAATTTTATTCTTAATTAATTTTATTTTTAATTAATTAATTTTTTGATTTAATAGTCTACTATCAATTTTCAATTAATTATTTCTTAAGATTAATTTTTCCTTTTTAAAAAATAATTAGATATACCTAAAAAGAATACATATAGCTAGAGGTATTTAAATTTGTCTTTACTCTAGACTAGTTTATTCTATTAATCCTCATTTTTTAATCCCCATTTTTTTTATAAATTTTTCTAAAAAAATTTTTTTTCTTCATTTGGTTCATCCGCACTTTTACGACATTTAAAAAATGCCATTTAATATTATTCTAATTTAGAATAGTAGTATAATATTCGCGCACATCGCTTAA
This sequence comes from Meloidogyne enterolobii, assembly GCA_963681835.1. Classification (NCBI taxonomy): domain Eukaryota; kingdom Metazoa; phylum Nematoda; class Chromadorea; order Rhabditida; family Meloidogynidae; genus Meloidogyne; species Meloidogyne enterolobii. The sequence continues at coordinate 3,625,963 of CAVMJV010000004.1, read as the reverse complement.
ATATAAAATATTCTTCTCTCCTTTTTTTAAATTTTTTAATAATATGTAACCTTTCAATTTATTTTATTTTTTATAAATTTATTTTTCCAGAAGTTTTTCTTATGAAGCATAAAAATTAAAATGGCATTTTTTAAATTTTCAAATTTGTGAGAGGCTTACCTCTCGAAATTTTTTCTTTAAATTTTTAAAGTTATTCATGTTCGATCCATATCCTCTTTTTTTATTATTTCTCTCAACTTGTGCCAAAAATTTTTTTTCTTCCTTATCCTTTACTTAATACCCTCCTTAAAAGGCTATAATTCTCATGGAATTTTTTCTTTATGACTTTTTTCAATGTTTTTATCTTCGTTATATTCTAGACGAGACTTTACTTATATTTGCGCATAAACTAAATTAATTAACTTTTATATATTTTTTGTTTCTTGTCATTACCTATTGCCATTTTACGAGAAAAATGGCTTTTAGAATCCTTAGAGTACTTTGCCTTCCCTTTTTTTTCGTCTTTTTTAAAAGATATCTTCAGCCTTTTTTTGTCAAAAAATCATTAAATTGAAGTTGGAGAACCCTCTTCAACAATATTTTTTCTCAAATATTTTATTTATTTTTTTTCTCTTATTTAAAAAACGTTTTTTAACTTGTAAAATCAGATATATGGTGGCACAAATAAATACTTATTTTACATTTTTGTCTTTTTTAAGAGGGAAGATTTTTGAGGGTATTATTCGCTTTATCCTTTACTACTTATTTGGAAAGATTTTTTTCTTATGTTAGTTAAGGTGTGAGAAAAGTTAAAAAAGAGATTTGAAGGGAGGTGAGAGATGAGGAGGGGGAAAAGGAGGGGGCTGGGGAAAGGAGGAAGGGAGGAACGGGGAGAGGAGGAACGGATGCTTTAGGGTAAGGAAAATTTCACAAAATGTTTTTTTTCCTTTTTTGTTAAACAACAAAAAACTTTTCTTTCTTTTTTTAATCCTTTTACTTTGCTTTTCCTGAAAGGCCAAACATCCGTCCATTTTTATTTTAGTTATTTTTTTTGTTATTTTGCTTTATTCTTTACCTTTCTTTTGAAAATTGATTCTAAAAATAATTTTTAAAATTTTTCAGATAAAACTCCCTACAAAATTTAATTAAATTCAAATTAACTTCAAAAAATATGGGTGGTCTAGATTCATTTTGTCAATTAAAGAACGATAACAACAACGATTTAAACACTACAATTACAACAACAACAATTTCATCAAATATTGTTGAAGAAGATCCATCTATAGAAGCATTGCATAGATTGAAGTCTACGTTTAGAACAATTATTGTAAGTTTGAAATTTTTTTTATTTTGAAAATTTTTTTGAAACTAAAAAAATTTGGGGAAATTCCAAAATTCTCAGCAAAGAATTTTTTCCAAAAAAATTTATCGAAATTTCTCAAATCTACCTATTTTGTGTCCCTATTTAGCAGCTAAAATTAGCAACATTTTTAAAATTTTTCTCACTTTTTAAAATTCTTTTTATTATGGGAAAAAGCTAAAAATTGACGGTGCACCACAACACACATTTACTAAAATTCTTTTTTTTATTCTTTTTGGAGGGTAAAAATCCTTCTTTTTCGCCTCAAGGACTTTAAATATTCTTAAATACTAAAATAAAAAAGTGAGAAACCTATTGAACAAAAAAAACTAAATTTTTTGGTTCCAAATTTGGCAATTTATTTACGAAAAGGAGAGGCAAAGGGAAGAGAGAATGTAGGGGATTTGGAAGGGATTTGAAAGGGTTTCTTAGTATTATTAAATTTATAAGCTACATAAAACGTAGTTTCATCCGGAAATTGAGTGTATTTATTTATATACTATAAGGGATGAGTTGGGGATTATTGACAGATATATAAATTGAAGGAAATTGAGATGGAATTATGACGATATTATTTGCTAATAGATATTTGCGGACAAAACTTTCGCAAATTGGGGACATAAAATTTGCGGACAAAACTAAGGTTATTGGAATTGGGACTAGTGCTACTACGGCATGTCAAATACCATCGGCTAATAATGCCTTCTTGGTAGATTTACGCAAATCTTTATGTCCGCAGGTCTCTGTCCGCAGATGTCTTATGTCTCATAATTTTAAAAAATCTATTGTCAAAAATTTTTTGATGTTCACAATTTTCAGGTTGTAATTTCAGCACTTGGTGTCGCTGGTAATATTCTAAATTTAATGACGCTGCGAAGTCCATCGCTTCGAAATGTTCCGTTTATGTTTATTCGCGCATTGGCACTTTTTGATTTGGTAAAAAATTTTTTAAATCTTTTTTTAAAATTATTTCCTTTTGAAATTGGAAACTTTTTAGTCTGAGAGAATGTCTATATTTGTCTTCTTTTTCAAATTAAATAAACACATGACTTTGTATACTATTTAAGGAAGTTATGTGAGAGATTAATAAATTTAAGGGAATGGGTAATTTAATAAGTGAGGGGGACTGGGGGTGTCGGTTCTTGAAAAATCTTGGGATTTCCTGACCTAACCGATGAACCAAAGCAAAGAATTCTTGGTTCTTTGGTTTTGCTTTTTGTTGCGGACAAATTTTTCGGACTTTAAAAATAAATTTTTTGCTTTTATTTTTTAAATTAATTTTAATTTTTTTAGATAAGTCTAACAGCAATTCTTCTACATTTTTCACTTGAATGGTTACAAATTGAATCTGATATAGTTATTTTTTATGAAGTTTGGGTACAAGATGTTTTAATTAATTCTTTTTTGGTTGCTGGTTTATATTGTGCTGTTTTGTTAACAATTGAACGGTAATTTTTTTTGAATTTTTAAAAATTCAAATTTTTTTTAAAGATTTTTATTAATTCGAAAACCTTTATCAACTGGAAGACGTCTTTTAAGTATAGAAAATACTGTTTTGGTTAAAATTGGTTTTGCTTTGTTAGCTGCTTTATTATTGCATGCACCTATGTCTTTACAGGTATTTCTAGAAAATTTTTTGAATTTTTGTAAATTTTTTAGTGGCAAGCAAAATGTTCGGAATATGAGCCTTTAATTAATAATAATGAGAATAAAGGTTTTTTTAAATTTTTTAGAAATTTTTTAAAAATTTAAAAAATTATAGAAATCGAAGTCCACAAAGTAAGCTGCCTCCATTGGGCTCGAGGGAAATTCAACAATAGAGATTTATTGTGCCGCGAACCTTTTTTTACTCTTTACAATTATTACAAAATGGGACGTGAATTGTTAAGATTTTTCTGTGTTTTATTGCTGGTTATTTTAAATGCTGTTATTGCTAGACATTTACAGGTTGCAAAGGTTTGTTTATTTTTTTATTATTTAATTCTGATATTTTTGTGAGTTGAGATTTAATTAATATTATGGGGATTTTAATTTTAATGTTGGTGGGGGTACTGATTTCGTGACAAGGGGGACATCTTTTATTGTCCCTGTAATTCTCAGTGCGAATCCGATAAAATTTTTTTGTACCAGTTGGTAGAGTATTTGAGTCTTCTGATTTTTTGATTTTTCGAATTTTTAGAATTACGATTTTTTGGGTTCTATTTTGAATCCTGATTTGTTTTCTATTTCGTTTAAATTCCAATCTCCAATAAATATTTTTTTAATTTTTAGAGAAATCGTCGTTTATTAATTAAACGTGTTAGTATGACAACAACAGGAACTGAAGCATCCGCAGTAGTAGATCACAAACCTCCTCCTCTACAACACAACCAAATTCAAAGAAATAATAGTTCTGCAAATTCCCCAATTTGTTCAAATTGCCATCAGAGACATCAACAAAATTTAAATTGTTATCAACATCCAAATGCTCGAGCAGCAAGTTCTTCACCTCCAGATACTTATTTTCAACAACAACATTTTAATAATAATAATGAGCAGCAACAGCCTTGTCATATACGCCCAGCAACTCCAAGTATAAGCAACAATCGAAGAGATATAAATACTTTAATGCGTTCATTTACTGAAAAGAAATTGACTGCTTTAATGGTGGCTATTTGTGTTATTTTTGTTAGTTTATTTTTTGAATTTTTAAAAATTTTTTTTTGAAAAATTTTTTTTATTTTCGTCTCTAAAACCCTAAAAAATTTTTTTTAGTTTTTACAAATTTAAAAAATTTTTCAAATTTTTTTTCTAAAATTTTTTCTAAAAAATTATTTTTTTTGCAGGTTGTTGGCAATATACCACAGATGGTGGGAATTTTTTAAATTAATTTTTAAAAATTATTTTTTTGATTTCAGGTTGTAATGGCAATGCAAAACGAGTCTTTAGACAATGCTTTTAGTTTTCAAGTAATTTTTAAAAATTTTTTGAAATTTAATTTTTAATCTTTTTTAAAAGGTTTTTCGTCAAGTAGCCAATACAGCTGAAGTATTAAACCATTGCCTCAACTTTTTTATTTTTTGTATGGCCTCTTCAGAATATTGTCGAGCATTTTTGTCACTCAAACCTGTTCATTGTTTACTCCGCTATTTTCCTTTTTGTAATGCTTTGGCACATGCAAGAATTAGTGGTTCTGTTAGACGGTTTGTTGGGTTTTTAAATTAATATTTTAAGTCATTTTTTCCGGAAATTATTTTCTGGAAATTTTATAAATTCCGGGAAACTTGTATTTTATACTTACCGAAAACCTATAAATTTCCGTAAACATTTATTTTCCGGAACATTATATTTATTTTCCGGAACATTATATTTATTTTCCGAACATTATATTTATTTTCCGGAACATTATATTTATTTTCCGGAAGCATTTATATAATTTACGGAACATTTATTTATTTTCCGGAATATTATATTTATTTTCCGGAACATTATATTTATTTTCCGGAACATTATATTTATTTTCCGAACATTATATTTATTTTCCGGAACATTATATTTATTTTCCGGAACATTTATTATTTTCCGGAACATTATATTTATTTTCCGGAAGCATTTATATAATTTACGGAACATTTATTTATTTTCCGGAATATTATATTTATTTTCCGGAATATTATATTTATTTTCCGGAACATTATATTTATTTTCCGGAACATTATATTTATTTTCCGGAACATTATATTTATTTTCCGGAAGCATTTATATAATTTACGGAACATTTATTTATTTTCCGGAATATTATATTTATTTTCCGGAACATTATATTTATTTTCCGGAACATTAGATTTATTTTCCGGAACATTATATTTATTTTCCGGAACATTAGATTTATTTTCCGGAACATTATATTTATTTTCCGGAACATTATATTTATTTTCCGGAAATTTGTTTTTATTTTCCTAAACATGAATTTCCGAAAGCTTGTATTTTATTTTCCGGAAACCTTTACGGTATTTATTAAATATTATTTTTTTATTTAAAGCCGCCTAGAACGAACTCATCAATTAATGCTTGGAGTTGGAAATGTTCACGAGGCAGCAGCATTAAATTGTGATGTAAAAAGAAGTTTAAGTAAAAAATCATCTATTGGAATTATTTTGACAAATTCTGAAAATGGTTTGAACTTTTTTTATAAAAATTAAAAAAAAATTTTTTTCATCTTAGGAAGTAGTGGAGGTGGTGGAAATTCTGGTTGGTTTGGCGGAGGCGACGTCAATCAAAAATTGTGGCGATATCGTCGTGATAATTCTGTTACAAATGAAAGTAACAGTGGAGGGGGTGGTGTTGGAGGTGTTGGACGCCCTCGTGGATCAAGTGGAACTTCGTGCACTTTAATGGTTGAACGTAAATCTTCGAGCAACTTAACCACAACAAATGGAGGGCCGAACAGTCAAGAATTTTGGCAAGTAAGCGAAATTAAAATTTTTGAGAAGAAAAATTATTTTTTTTCTCTAAAAGAATCAAAATTTTTCTGCCCAAGTGCAGTTGCTTACATGTAGTGGTGGTAATTTTAACAATAATACCACCATTGATGCAAGAACTGCAACAGCAACAGATGAAAATTGTAGTATAACAGAGAGTGCTACAGCAGACGATTTTCTTTAACGAAAAAATTTTTTGAGAAATTTTTGGATTTAAAAAATTAAAAATTTTTAACTTTTTTCATATCAATTTTTATTTATTTTCGTGTGATAAATAAATTTTTTTAAATTTTATTATAGGTTTTTTTATTTTTTATGTTCAACAATTTTACTAATTATTCTATCTTTTTTAATTTTTATTTTTTTTCTAGATTCAAAAATGCTTCTTCCTCCATTAATTTATTTAATAATTCAAGTTTTTTGTTTATTAAGTGGGGTAAAATATTCAAGCTTTTCACAATAATAATAATTCCTTTATTATCCATTTTATAAAACACTAGCAATCTTCTTCCACCGCTTTTTAAGGAATAATAAAGATTAAAAATAAAAAGGGTAACACGCTATGTGTGGGGAAGGTCGGGCTTTTTGAGAAAAACTTGTTCCCTTATGGCTCACTGACTTTTGCGGACAGATATTTGCGGATAAAAGGAAGCCTATTGAAATTGGAATAAATACATATTCAGTTTTAATGTCTGGTAACATTGCCTAGTAATCTTTTGTAGCATGTTTCACGTCATAACTTTGTGTTATGAACTAACATTCTGTTTGTCCGAAAATGTCTGTCCGCAAATTCCAGCAAAGAATATTTTTTTAATTTTTAGATTTAAATATATCTGCATAATGTAATCGCCATGTTTTGATTATTGGCCAACTTATCTACAACTTGTTTTGTGTTTTAATAAATATATAACGCTCTGGAACCGTTACCAAAATATTTTTAATTTTATGCCTCCTCACCTTTCATCATTTTATGCAAACAATTATATAAAGATTTGTTTGTTTTTTAATTTTTGTTTCTATTTATTCTACATATTCGTATGTAATTTTCCCCTCAAATTTTTATTTCTTTTAAAATTTAAATTAGCGTAAATGCCCTAATAGAGGCCCTGGGTTTTTATTTTTCTATGGGTCACATTGATTTGTGAGTGGGCTCCTAATAGGATATGAGCTTTCGTTAGAGTATTTACGACAATTTTTTCTTCTTAGATTTAAAATTTGGCTCGAGGATGTGTCTACATTTTTATTTAATTTTATTTCTGATACTTTTAAATGGACTTGTATGTCAGGATACTTATCAAACTGGACAAGTTGTAAATCAGAAAATGGAAGAGAATGGAGTTGTTGGTAGGGTATATTTTATATTGTTTGGGGTTAAGGCGCTAGTATCTTTATCGTAATTCTGTCCAAGAGAAAAAAGTCCACAAAAACAGTCAGCAAAATTATTCTAAACATAGGCAAAAGGGGCCTAATTTACGAGCGCTGAATTTAAATACCTATTTAATTTTAAAACCCAAAAACTTTTTCAGGAGAACCAACAGTTCAGTGTGGAATTGATTCTCTCTCTTTAGAGGTTATTTTTTCTAAAAACATTTTTTTTACTTTTAAATAACTTTTAGATAAAAACAAATAACCCATTTTCTGGACGTCTCTTCATCAGTGGATTTAGTCAAGAAAAACATTGCCAATTGTTGGGGAATGGCTCACTTCAACGTCTCCAATTTACCGTTCAGTTTGGACAATGTGGTTTGCGTCGAAGTCGTGAACTTAATGGAATTAGTGTGCAAACAATTGTAATTGTTTCTTTTCATCCAGTACGGTTTTTTAAATTTTTTTATTTCTCGGGTCGGGTTTCGGGTTGAAAAAAGTTCGGGTTTCTGATAGCCCGTACATACCTAAAAAGATTTCAAAACTTTAGTTTAACGCTTCTTTTTAAAGATTTTTGTTACTAAACTTGACCGTGCTTATCGCCTCAATTGTTTTTACACTGAAACGCGCAAAACATTTACACAACATTTGGAGGTTGGTCAATTAACTACTTCAGGGAACATTTTCCGAAAGAGTGAGGCTATGCCACAGTGCAGGTTTTTTGACGTTTACAAACCATTTTTTAACTAAAATTTTTTAAAGATATGATATTCTTTGGCAAAATGCTAGAGGGCAATCTATTCGTTTTGCGCGTATTGGTGATGTTGTGAGTTTCTTTAAAGTTTACTTTTTTTAATAAATTTCTAAAAAAAGGTTTTTCATCGTTGGAGCTGTCAAACACCAGAAATTGGTACTTATTGCATGCGTGTCCACAGCTGCGCCGTTTCTGATGGTCAAGGGGGAGAGCCTGTTGAAGTGATTGACAAAAAAGGATGTGGAGTGGATGCACTTTTGTTACGGGATTTAGGTTGGGATTTTTTGAAATTTAATTTAAAATAAAAATTTAAAAAAGAATACACTGATGATTTGACTGCTGGCCAGTCCGCTTTTGTTTTTAAATTTGCTGACAAACCAACATTACATTTTAATTGCCAAATTGAGTTGACATTGAGGGAGGAATGGTCCAACAATGGATGTGAACCTAATGTAAAATTTTCATTTTTTTAGTAAAAATTAAAATATTTTTAGAGACCAAAATGTTCTCCAGCATCAACATATCAATACACTCAACAATTTCAACAATTGGAAACAACAACAAAAATTTTGTCAAAATATGGTCTTCAATATGATTCCGGCAACAATGAAGTACAAGAAGTAAATGAAGAAAATTCAAAAATTAATTTGCCTTCAAAAACAACAGAAACAACAAAAACCCCATCATCTTCAACAACAAAAACACCACAAATTATTAGAGAAAAAGAATTACCTCCAGCACATTATCGTATCAACGAGGATTGGAGGAGAAGAACAGCTACAACTGCAACAATTGTGGACAACAATAAAATATCTGAAGAAAGGATGAAATTTCCTCAAACTGAAGTTGTGCCTAGTAATTATGGTAAATATTTTTATTTTTGAGAATCGACGCTTGCGGACAAGTTTCTTTTTATTTTCTTTGAAAATTTTTTTGTCCGCAACTTTAAAATTAGTTGAAAAAATCTTTTCTTAAAAATTTCATTCTTCTTTGTTTTTCAGCAACAGAAGTTTCATCAACAACAGAAGAGAGTATATTAGAACCGAGTGAAACTTTATCTTTAGTTGATTTGATGCAACAAGATGCTATTTACCAAGATGAAGTATTTCTTAAAAATAACTTTTTTTAATTTTCAATTCTTTTAGGTAAACTCACCAATACGAAGAGACACGCCTACAACCAACAATCAAGGTTTTTTTCTTGAATAAAATTTATTTTTAATTTAAATTTAAGAAGTAGAAATTGACCGTCGTCTTCCAAGAAAAGTAGCCGATTTTGATTTGCCTGAACAATCTTTACTTGTTATTGAACTTGATGAACATTCTTTAGGTTATTTTTTAAAATTTTTATTAAACTTATTTATAAAATGAGCCGCCGTCTGTGGTGGTTTAGAGCCTAATAATAGGAGCCTATTATGGAGATACAGCCTTAATTCCATAACTAAAATTCAAATCGGTATTTGGGGGTTGTAATTTTCGGCACCTGTAAGTCTTTCTGTCTTGTAACACGGATCAGTTTTGGGTCGTATTGTCTACCAGAATAGTTAAAATATGGCCCAGTTAATTAGAACTATCCCAGTATTATCTATTTTACTTTCAAAAGGTTCACAATTTTGTCCGGAAAAAATTTTCTTATATAAAAATTTAAATTTTCTCCAGCAAATCAACCAATGATTCTTCGTTTGTTAAATAATTCATTGCCTACATCATCAAAACATTGTCGATCTTCAACTAGTTCATCTTTATTAGCTTCTAATATTCCTTTTGGTTCAATTTTATTATTTTTGTTTTGCCTTTTAATTTTACTTTTGGCATTAATTTGGAATTATTTAACAAAACAATTAAAAAATAAAAATGAAGAAAATAATAATAATTGTATTTTAATTGGACATAATAAAAGAAGGCATAAATTTGAAAATATTTTGTTATGGAAAAGAAAACAAAAAACATTTCCTCTTCCACAATTTGAACAACAAAAACAACAACAACAGCAAAAATTTAAAGATGCTTCAATTTTGGATTTGGATAAAGACAGGCAATTTAATAATAATTTAACAACAATTAATAATAATAGAGGATTGAGATTTTAAAAAAAAATATTTTTAAAAATTTTTTGAAAATTTTTAGTTGACTCCTTTAGGGGCTAAAATTGTATTCTTTTAACAGGGGTTAACTTCACTATAAAATTTTTTAACTTTTTTTAAAACTCAAAGGAACAGGTCTCAATCCTCTAGGAATACACTAAAACACCTTTTGTCCACCGCCGGGTACGAACCCGGCTCACTTGTTAAGGCAAGTCGGGAGCGTTAACCACTACACCAAGAGTGAAATTTTTCTTGCCATTCTCCCTTCCAAAAAATTTTTGTAGTGAGAACCTGGTCCTTTTTGTTCTTTATTTTATAAGACTAATTTTAATTGCCAAAATATTTTAATATTTCCAAATATGCTATTAAAAAAGATATAAAAATATTTTTACGACTTTCTAAGAGTTTAAAGCGGGGTATTTAAAAAAGGAGAACATCCAAGAATTTTTAGGGAGAAAAAAGAGAAAATATTAAGAAGGGTTTGGCCGCTCATTTAAAAAGCTTATAAATCCGCATCAATGTACAAAATCCTAGGCAAATATTTGAGTAAATATTTATAAGGATTCATAGGGTGGAGTGAGGGGAGAAAGAAGTGTGTCGCGGTTTTTCCTTTTTATTCTTAAAATGTTGTAAAAAAATTTTTGTTTGAGAATGAATCATTTCCGAAAATTATGATATTTTAATGATGATATTATATAGTAGGTTTAGTGACCAGAAAAATAAGTTTTTTTGCGGGATTTTTAATTAAGAAATTTTTTATTGGGAATTTTTTAATTTTTAATAGGTTAGAGAGATTGCCTAAAAAGTTGCTTCTCATTCTCTATATACTTTTTGAAAATCCGGAAATTTTTTAATAAAAAATCTAAGGCTTGGATTCAGTGTTTTATTAATTGACAAGACCTGAATCTCTAGCCTGGATTCCAGCAAACCTTCCAAACCTCAAAAGCCAGACGGGTCCCTCTATGACTTCCGTTCTTCTTCCTCCCCTCCCCCTTCTGAATAATTCATTTTTTAATTTTTGGTTAATATTTTTTTAATAATTTTATCGACCATACTATCAAAACTAATTAATATGCGCGTTTTATGATTATTAGAAAAAGCTGTGAATTTTGCGTGGGTGTTCTAGTAGTATTAATTAATTTTTTGTGGATATTTTTTTTAGATTTTTGTAGAGAGAATATATTAAGTAATTTAATTTTTCTCTCCTTTTTTCTCTAAAAAATGATTTGCGGGAAATGTCAGTCTGTCACTAAAAAATCAGTTTTGGTTTAAAAAATATAGAAAAAAGGAAGAGAAAGAAAGACTGCTTCTTTTTTCTGTCCTTATTTCCCCCTTGTAACCTCTGAATCACAATTGGGTGGTTTAAATGTTATAAATTGTGGTTGGTAGATGGGGAAGGGGGGGGGGTATGGGGGTGGGGCAATAGAAAGAAGAATAAAAAATTGCGTACAAAATGTTTTATAATAAATCCAAATGTCAGCTTCTTCTTTTTGCTTCTGTCTTTTTTTGACATTTTCCATTGTATTTTTTCCTTATTTGGGGCTTTGTTGATATTTTAAATTTTTTGATTTTTATGCAATTTTTGAAATTAAAAAGAAAGAACGCAAAAATCTTTCTTTTTTAAGTTTAATTTTGAATTTTTAAAAATTTAAATAATAATAGGACAAAGTTGAGATGGTGAAAAAATTATATTTGAAGTTTAAAAATAGAATTAAAGGTTTCCCTTAAATGCTTGATTAGGCCTCGAACCTGGGTCACTTGAAAGTACTAGTCAGGCGTGTTACCCACTAAACCAAGGGAGCGGCTGGTCCGACAACTCTAACCTAGTTTAAGCTCAATTAAGATCCACTTATACAGATTGTGTTTTTGACCCTTTCTATTAAAACGGCTGGTTTATTATAGTCTGAAGATTTTACTGTAATTTTATAAACTACGAAAAAAGAGTAAATTTAAAGGTGGAATGCAATAAAAAAATTTTAAAGAAAAAGCACCAAAGAGTGCATGAAGCCGTTAAAATTATTTTGTAAAAAAGGAATTTTGTGTTTGGTTTTGTGTGTGGGGGGAAGGGCTGAATATATAAAGCATACTGTGTCTTCCGCTTAAATATAAAGGTTTAAAAAGGAAAAAAGAAAACGGCGGAGAGGTAGAGGAGAGGGTAAAAAAGAAAGAAAATCTTTGCACATAAACATTTCAAAAAAAATTTTTTAAAGGAAACTGTGTTTGATTTGTAGATTTTTCCTCAATCCTTTACCTCCCTTTAAAACATTCTCTCCCACACAAAAATTCTTTTTGCTTCACATTTGCTTCTCTCTACGATTGGTGGTCCAAAAAAGCCGTTTGTTTGTTTCTTGCTGTTGCGGGACGACAACTTTTTTTGCCTCTCCCATATTTTTTTTTGCTATCTATCCTGGCCAAATAACCCCATCCAGAGACACCAACAACATCATCATCACATACCCTTTTATTTTTTTAATGCTATTCAAACCTCTGTTTTTTAACCCATCGTTTTTTAAATAATGAATATATTCATTTATTAAATGAATTATTTATAAAAAAGTTTTTTTAGTTGTTAAGCATAGTGAACAATAAAAAAAGTTAAAAAAAGTTAAATTCATAACTGAATCATTTTTTGCTGACCGTTCTTTTCCAGCTGATTCAATGATGACCAATACTAAATATATTTTCCTCTGAAGGAAAAAAATATTGAAGGGGGCATTTAAAAAATTTTTTTCGTTTATAAAAAAATTGGGTTTGAATGGAGGTAAATCAACAACACCAAGAAAAAACGGCGAGGAGTCAACTTTATGAATTAACTCCGCCTATGGACCCTTCAAATGATAATAATGACCGAACATTTCGAGGCAAAAACAACACGAAACATTCAAATTCAACAACAACATGTTCACCACCAACCCCTCCTATTTTATTTAATAGGTCTTTGACTGTATGTCAGTAAAATTTAATTTTTTATTCAAGACCTCGTCCAACAGACCTGCCTGGAATTTCTGCTGGTTTAGCTGCAATATCAGCCAATTATGGTGCAATTTTTGATCATCAAAATAATCAAGATGAACAACATCAAAATTCACCAGTTGACGAAAATAAATTGCAACAACAGAATTATTCAGTCGGCTCATTATCTGAACAATTTCCGTTGGTTGCTGCAGCAGCTTATGCTTTTAGAAATCCACAATCGGCACAATTTCACGTGATTTTCTCATACTATTTATTGGCAATTTTTGATACTAAAAATTTGGTTTTAGAGCATCACCCCTTCTCTGTATTCACCATACGATGGATCACAACCATCTGATCCAAATACGCCAACTCAACAATTTGGAATTGGAACTTCAGCAATGATTGGGTGGATATTTTAAAAATATTTTTTTAAATTTCTCTCCTTTTGTAGTTCACAACCTCCTCCAACTTATGCCACAGTTTCGTCAATGGCGGCTGCAGCTAACTCAACACCATTTGATGCCTTTCTTTGCAATTGGTATCCGCTTTTTGGTGCTGGTAGCAGCGATCTGGTAGGGAATTTCTTAAATATGGTTGAATCCTGAGATATTGGCAAATCGTCCGGTGCTGTACTTACTGACGATTTGTTGTTTGGACCATTTGTCCGTGTCTGCATTTAGACCATTTGTCCGTGTCTGTTTTAACTGATGATTTGTCCTTTAATTATTGTCAAATTGTTCGGTTTTGCACTCACTGACGATTTGTCACCTGGCTATTTGTCCGAGTGCCAATGTTGATGTTTTGTCTTTGGGTTTTAGATTTTTCGTATATTTTTCCCTTTTTTACTTTTCGTATTTTCTTTTTGTTTAACTTTTTTTCTTTTTACCCCTGCCTGTATTCTCTCTTCTTTTCATTTCTTTAACTTCTGTGGAGCGTTCGCTTCTATTTTCTAATTGCAAAGGAGAAGTAATTTTTCGTTTCACCAAATTTGTTTTATACAAATTCAATTTAAAAAAGATTTTACAAAATTTGAAGAAACTGCCGTTCTACGTCTGTATTTTTTTGTCTTTCTATTACCTACGTTATACTACTTTTATTTTACAAAAACAAAATTTTAATTTTAAAAGTTTTCATTAAGTAGATTTTCTTTTTTTTCATCTCAACAATTCTCTCTCCTCTCTCAAATTCAATCAAATCGATCGCGGCTGCTCTCCCCTTTTCTAACTTTTTTATTCTTTTTTTTCACTTTGGTTGGTCGTTTCCCCCCTTATCAACCAATAAATTGCGAAAGAGGTGCACAGCAGTAGAAGACTATCCCTTGGCCTTTTTTTTGTTGTTGGGGGAGATGTGTTTTATTAGAAACAGCAGCGTGTTCGAGTACATATAAACAATGTTAGGGAATAGACAAACTGGTAAAATTTATTACGGGGAATAAATTGGCCGAGACGTATTTTTTGTTATTTATTTATTTTTCTCCTCGTTTTTTTAATTTATTCTACCAGTTGTTTTTTTTCCACTTCTCTCGGCTTTCAATTTTATTTTTTTATTTTCCTTTAGTCTTGTATTTATTTTTGGTATTTTCCCCTAGAATTTTTAACTTTTTTTTAATTTTAAGATCGGCTACAGCACCGCCGTTGAACAACAAAACAACACTAATTTATTATTTCATTCACCTACTGTCGCTACAGCTGCACAACATTTATTTACACCTCCCTTTGATTTTTGTACTACACAACAGCAACTTGATTCAAATTCTTCTATTTTATTAGATAATTCTATTCAACATCAACAACATCAATTGTGGTTAGCTGAACAATTTGCGGAAGCAGCAGCAATTAGCAGCAATTCTTCAAGCAATAAATCAACTACAAATAGTGGTGGGGTAAAACAGGAAAAGACTTCGATTTCTACATCAGGCAAGTTTTTACTCGTATTATTTTTAACTTCCTTGTTTCAATATTTGCCCATTTTCAGCCTCTTCAGTGTTTGTTCCACCTTTAAGTGTAGTTAGTAAATCGACACCACCAACAGCAACAGTCTCAGCAATGCCACGAGGACAACCAAGACGAGGTGGTAGAAGGCCGCGAGAACGAGAAGAGGAAAATTTGAATGACGAAGATAAAGGCCGTCGCGAAAGAAGGCGTGAAAGGAATAAGGAAGCAGCTGCTCGTTGTAGACGTAGACGTGAAGAAAGAATGTCAAGTTTGGAAGGGGTTGGATTTTTTTAGAATTTTTTGACAAAATTTATATTTTTTAAGCAAGTACAACTTTTACAAGCGGCAAACGATGAAAAGGACAATTTAATAAGAAAATTACGAGATGAACAAAATCGTCTACTTGGAATTCTTTCAAAAAGAGAAGAATCTTCTATGGTTTGCGGCGAGCCTTCTTTAAAATTTGAACCTCAAAAATTTGAAAATGAGCAAGGATTGTTAACATTCCCGTTAAATACTATGGCTTTACATCATCGACAAAATGATAATCCGAGAGGTTGGATTTTTTTATTAAGGAATTTTTAGGTGGGTTACTTGGGATTGGTACTTCCTGGGATTCTGCCTAGTGTTTTCCCAAGAAGTTCCCTTTTTTCTAGAGATCGAACTTGATCTGGATCCAGAAGTTGATCTTTCCTCGATCAAGGGTCAAGGTCAAGTTATTTTTCAGAGTTTTGTTTTTTCCTGACGGATTTTTTCTTTACTCAAGATCAAGAATCTGGTCAAGGTCTTCACTTAAATGTTTTTAAAATCTCAATCTTTACTTTTTTCTATATGCGATTTATCTTAAATAGTTTTTCAGTTCCCAGTGGCGGTGGTATTGGTATTTTAATTCCCCAACTTGAACGTACTAAAATTCATCCCCAACAACAACAACATCCTAATCAATGTTTTTCTCTTACAGCAATGAATAATACGTCTTGCCAACATTCCTCTTCCTCCTCTTCATCTGCTATAGCGGCAGATACAACAGAATCTACAGAAATATCACCTGCAACACCACCTCCAAATTTGTCTTCTTATGACCACAGAGGGATCAGGAATGATTCTAGAGGAGGATGTTGTTCTGTTTTGGTTAATGGAACAGATCCAGGTTTATTTTCTTTGGAAAATATTTTTATTAAAAAAATTTTTTTAAGTAATATCAGAATCAGCTTTAATGGAGACACCAACATCTAATTATTCTCAAAATCCTCCTCTGTTTGGACGTATTAAACGAGCTAAGGTTGAACCATCACCTCTTTTGGGTGGACTTGAGGATCATGAAAATGCTGATAACAGAAGGGTTTATATTTTATTTAATTTTTGGGTGACCTCGTACTTTAGTTTTCCCTACAAAAAATGACCAGGGAGTTCTCTTTGATATTTTTGAGGTTTTACTTGTAGATAATCGAATGTGCGGAGTAGAGGATACCTGACCGAGTGTGTGAGATCCGGATATAGGTTTAAATTTGATCAGGTTAAATTCGGGTCCAGAGTTCGAAATGAGAAATTCTCCACACTTAACTCTCGGCACATTATTATTACCTACTGGCAAACTTTAATATTGAAGAACACTTACTGCGATTTTTTTAGTGCCCAGTAATCAAGATTACCAATTTTTTGATTTTATTTTTTTAAATTTTTTTCAGATTTCTCCATATGAAGCATCTTTAAATGATAATAATCGGCCGACAACTTTAAATTTAAGAGGAAAAGCTGATTTTCTTCATAAAGAGGGTTATATTGCTATTACACCATCAAAAGGTGTTCAAGTTGAAGGAAATTTTCAAAGTCAAGGAGGATTTGGAAGTTTTGAGTTCACTCCATCATCATTTTTGGGGACTGGTTTATTTTTTTTGAATTTTTTTCTTTAAATTTTATATTTTTAGGTCAATCATATAGTGTATTAGGGGCGCAACAAACTGGACTAACTCCTTGTCAGGGTGGACCTGTTTATGTTCAGACATCATCTATTTCTCAAAATGAATGTCCACCTAGTGACGGTGAACTTAGCATTTTACACTGAGGAAAAGGTTTTATTTAAAAAAAATTTTCTAGATTTGTAAGTATATGTAGAGGGTAGAAATATCTGAAAAATTTAGTGGAGTCTCTTCTTGTCAGTCTACTCTTTTTTCCTTAGTTTTTCGCTCTTAAGTGTGGGATAACCTTGGAGAGAGACTTGACTTTTATTTTTTAGATTATTTAGTAGAATCAAATATATCTTTTGAAAAACTTTTAAGCTTTTTATATTTTTTAAAATTTCTTACATTTTTATTTAATAAGTGTACCAGAGTGGCCTCTAAAAGAATGTTGTTTTGTTTCTTTTTTTAAAAAATTCCTTTTAACTTTTCCAGGAAATTTTTTATCTGAAAAACGTTTTTTGGTCACTTATTTTATTCCTTTCTTTTTTTATTTTTCTCTGCTATTTTTAACCATACTTTTTTAAATTTTAGTTCCTTAGATTATTTATTTATTGCGCCTTGTCATCCCTTCATCCTGCCTTGTCCCTATCATTTTTTAAATTTATAAACACCAAAATACCAGAACTATACATATCTTGACTAAAATTGTATCTTTTTCAATATAAGCAAATCATATTTAAAACACATGCTTTTTATTGTTAAATTTACGATTTTTTATTATTATTCTTTTTTCGCTTTTTATTCACTTAAAAATCATTAAAAACTGTCTTAAGAAAATATTTTCTCTCACAATTTTCCACAATTTTTCCCCTTCCCCTCTTAATTTTAAGTTTAAAAATGCTTTTATCTTTGCCTAAACGAGGGAGATTATATCACGGATATTGCTTTTCTTTTATTTTCGTTATCCTGCTTTTCTACTTAAATTTGCACTTTAAAGTGTACCAGGTTGTTTATCTACTTAATTTTGGGTTGCAATATCCTTGGTAGAATATCCCTATTTTTTATTTTGTAAGGTCAAATTATAAGCCTTAAAAATCCATTTATATAAATAGACGACTTAATTTTATTTTTTAAATTTAAATGCTTTAAAAAAATAAATTTCTTATTGATGATAAGGAAGGATTTTTAAATTAAAGCATTTAAAATCCTTCATTTTACTTATGTAAATATTTTTTAAAAAGTGTACTATATTTAATTTAAATAATTGAAATTTTTATCTTATAAAAATTTTTAAACTTCCCATAGAATGTAAAAAAATTGTAAAGCATCTCTTCTCCTTTTTGGAATGAAAAATCATCAAAACAACAATTTCAATTTTTTAAACTCCACAAATTGAAAAACCAATATTGTCATGTGTTTCCCCTTTCTTTAAAAAATTTTTAGGTAAGTTTTAGATTCACACACAAACTTACATTATACCATCGACAATATTTCCCGTTTAATACCACCGATTTTTCACAGCTTGTGTGAGTTACGCGTGACAAGCAACTTAAAGGAGCACTTATACATTTACCCTTAAAAATTTTAAATTTATTGTTAGAGACGGTAAATAAAATTTTAAATTATACGTCGTAGAGATAACAAAAAGGACCCTGAAAATTTTGAGGAAAATTAAAAGAATTTAAGATCGGAAATTTAAAAAAACCTGGACCTTGGTTTTTGGTTGTGGTTGAGGGAGGACCTTGACAATATTCTTGACCTTAAGCCATGGAATAATCAAGGTTAAGGGAAAATTAAGGTCAATGAAAATCAAAAAACATTTATAAAATCCTTGATCGTTACTCTGGATCAAGGGCTGAATCCAGATCCAGAAAAGGGCTCTGGATCCAGAAAAATCCAAATCTAGGCCGATCTCCTCTTTTTAATCTTAAGTTCCAATTTATTTACTCCGCAATAATTGGATGGTCTGCAAAAATGTGTTGTAATACTTTCTGGGGACCATTCACAACTCTGATATCCATACAAGGTCGTCCATTGGCACCAACTTCCAGAAGATTTTTGGCCAACAATCCGAGGGGTTAGGCAATCTTCCTCAGATTTATAATGGTGACAAGTGGCTGCACGGAAATTACGTGGAGGACTTGTATCCATACAAAAAGTGCAAGAAATTGAATTTAAAAGAATTATTAAAATTAAATTTAAAAATATTATTTTTGACATTTTTTGAATTTTAAAAATGAGCGTTTCAAAGCGTTTTTAATGTACCTTTTATGTATACCTCGATAAAATTTTTTAAAATTATTCTATACATTTTTTAAAATTTTAAATCATTTCTTTTTTGAATATTTATTTAAAAATAGATTTATTTATATTTTTGTTTTTATTGAGGAATAATTTATTAATTTCTTTTTCCAGGAGATCAACTCTACAAAAATAAAATTCTAAATTCCTCCCCTTATTGACTACTGGATATATTTATTGTTGTGGCGTGTGGAGGTTCGTTTTTATTTTTTTTTTTTGTATCGGATGTTTTAGTTTTGAGGTTGGTCTTTGGGTTGTCTCTTATTCTTTGGTCTTATCCGTTGTTGATATTTTTAGTGTTTTCTTTAATTCTTACTAGCTATAAGTAGTATGTAGAGTAAGCTCGCTTGTGGTATAGTGGTTAGTGTTCTAGGTTTTGAGGGCAGTAGTATCGAGGTTCGATCCCTTTCGAGTTTAAGTGTGTTTTGTAATTTTTTAAAAGTTCAAATATACCGAACTATTACCAATTTTTTACATAATTTTTTGATTTTAAGTTATAATAATAGTTTTTTTAATTTTTAGATAAATCAAAGAAGAATATTTAAATAAAAAATGTTCAACACCAACAATAAATCAACACCCTTAAAACGCAGAAAATTAACTTTGAAGCCGAATGAATTAAAAGACGAAGAATTTGCATCTCCTGTGAAGAGAAGAGCAAAAATGGTTAGTTTTTTAATTTTTTGTTGATTTTTTGGGTAGATTCTGATGGAATTTTAAGGACTGTCCGCAAGTTTTGTCTTGAAACGCTTGAGGTTTTAAGTTACTTGAGGGGTTAATCTAAAAAGAATGATCATAATTTAGTGGAAATTAGTTGAGCCTTCCATCTATTCTTTTTTAATGTTACTGTTACTAGAAAAAAAGTTGTGGCTAAATTTACGGGGTAACCCTCTCTCCTCTAACACATTTTTCCAAATATGTAAAACTTTATTTTTAAATTTTTGTAGAAACGATTCTGAAGACGAAGAAGAATTTGATGAAGACGACAAAAATGAAGAAGAAATTGGAGATGATGAGGAAGATGAAGAAAAATTGAAGGAAGAAGAGAACAACCACCAACAACAAAATGAAGGTAATTTTGAAAGTTTTTGAATTATAAGGAAATTGAAGAAGAGTTCGAAGCAACCGTATTCGACTTCGATCAGAACTTAAACACAAGACTCAACTGTCCCAATCACGTTTAAGAAACTGAGAGAACTATACTAACCGTCCATCTTCTCTTGTTATTGCAGTCTCTCTCTTCAATTATTGATTTTATTCTCTGACCATTGCTAAGACAAGCAAAATCGTGAATTGGTTAGAGAAGTCAAATTTTTATTTTTCCTCGCTTTACCGCTGGAAAAAATAAATATGACTTCTCTGACCAGTACTCGATTTTGTTGTCTAGGCAATGGTCAGAGAAGAAAATCAATAATAGAAGAGGGATAATCAGAAAACATGAGAGACGTTAGTTTTCTTTCTTGCTTTTAGTATAGAAAAAGGTTATTGGTGTGTTTGTGGCTCTTGTTCATTCATTAACCTTTTTGTTTACACATTTTTTGAAAAACATTTTGTGGACAAAGTCCAAAAATGAATATCACAATTTATTCTAAAAACAATTTTTTAGTCAACAAGCAATTCAAAAATTGATGAAGAATTATTTCATCAAAATTCTTCAACAACAACAAGTTCTTCATCAACAAACAAAGTTTTTATTTCAACGCCCAATGAATCATTCATTTCTCCATTAAAACAACAATGGAAAATATGGGAAATGTCTTGAAGGAAGCAGGAATTATTGAGGTTGAACAAGTTAGTTTTTTAAAATTCGGTTAGATTATATTGGGGATTTTTTACCCTTATGTCTTTGCAAGTTAGCAGGGACACGCACTTAACTGAAATTTTAAAAGGCATATCTAGTGCTTAAAGCTCTCCCTCTCTCTCGGGTACGAGAAAAATTTTCGATTATTGCTTTGTTTTTCCGTTGGAGTTCGCCCACTTTCTTAACTAGTGAGCCTAACGCTCTGCCAGTTACGCTACGGGTGAAAAATTCCCTAAATTTTTATTTAACTAATTAATTCGCCTCCTATTTATTTTTCTTTTTTAGTACTGTTAGATGGCCGATGATGATGGTGGTCTCTTCAAACACAATTGGCTTGTATTTGGGGCAATTTCAGTTGCCCTTCACTCCTCCCCCTCTCTTTCCATTTTGCGGACAAAGCTTGCTGTGTTTTAATCCAACAACATTCTTTATTTTTTTCATTCAGTGCTTTGTATGCTTTGCAACCAAAGAAGCTGCTGCATCTGGACTTCATCAATCTGGTTTTGTCTCAAAACGTTAGTTTCAGTTTCCTTTAACTTTGAAATGAAATCATATTTTTAGCAGTAGAGGCGGATGTGGAGCTCTCTTCTCCAACATCAAAAGCACAAGTCCCCTTTGGCATTTTGCGTGCGTCCTTTAGGCGTGTTGCGTGGGTTTTAGTTGCGCGGAGGAATGTTCCGGCAATGTGCGGGGGAATACCATGCATCTGTGCGAAAGAATTGCGACAATGTGCGAACGTTCCGTCATATGTTCGGGGGAATGTTCTAGCATTTGCTTCGGCATCTGTAGGAGTTCTTCTGGCATTTGTTTGGAGTCCGGCTTTGTTGGAGTTCTAACGGCAATGTATGATATTCTTCTGGCAGTGTTTGGAGTTCTTCATCTGTTTATGTGGGGGAATGTTCCGGCTAATGTGCGGGGGAATAACCCAGCAACTGTGCGAAAGAATTGCGACAATGTGCGAACGTTCCGTCAGATGTTTGGGGGAATGTTCTAGCATTTGCTTCGGCATCTGTAGGAGTTCTTCTGGCATTTGTTTGGAGTTTGGCTTTGTTGTTGTTCTAACGGCTGTTGTATGGAATTCTCCTGGCATCTGTTTGGAGTTCTTCCTTCTGTGCGGGGTTCTGTCTGGCATTTGCGGCGTTTGGCTGGCATCTTCATGGGACTTGTTGCTTCTATGGTACTTTGATAACTGGTCTTCAGCTTTATGGTTAGTTTATATCTGTGCCTAAACAAACTCATTTAAATTATTCAGTGCCATGCCTCTAAGAATTGTCCAGCAGCAACACAAAAAGAAGAACAAACTCAAAAATCAACAAAAAGAAGAACAAAAAATCAAAAAGAACAAAGAAGAAAAAGCAAAAAGAAGAACAAAACTCAACAGAAAAAGAACAAAAAAATCAACAAAAAGAAGAAAAAGAAACAGAAGAAGCAAAATCATCAGAGCACTTTGGACGTCCATGGAATCTTTTTAAAAATTTAAAGGTTTGTTTTTTGCCCTTTTTATTCACAAGCAAGTTTTGTCCGCAAACAATTCCTGGGTTAATCCGTTGTCAATCCTCTTTTCAAAATTTGATTACAAAGTTTATCTAGCAATTGCCTGGTAAAGGGAAGGGGTTTTAAACATTTTTAGAGCTTTCAGTATGGATCCTATTTGGAAGATGACAGAACCAGTTCCATCATCTAGCAAACTTGGGAAACCAAAATGGTATTTTGCGGACGATGAGCTTACGAGGCTTCCATCTAAAATGTCTTTGGATTCGATTACAAATGGAAAATTGCAGAGTTTGTTCAGGTTTTGTTTGGTTTATTCTGATGAAATAAAGATCCATTTTTTAGGGAATCATTAGACAATTTTTTGTGCTTGATGATTGAGGCTTGTTGATGGAATTTGTTTGATGATAAAGGTTTTTTAAATTATCGCTAGCCCAAACTCTCGGAGTTTCCAAGAACACTTAAACCTTACATTAGCTCCGTGACCTATTAAAGACTAAAATAATTTCCGGAAAATACATTTTATTATATTCTTCCGGAAATTATATTGTCTGAAATAAACTCATTTTCTGGAAATAATGCAGTATCCGAAAATTTTCTGGAAAACTTATTACCGGAAAATACATACCCTTATATTAAATTGGAAAAACAATTTAGATAAAATGAATGCTTTTTTCTCATTTTTAGCTCCAAATTTTTTTGAGATAATTTTCCCCTCTTTATCGTGTCATTTTCTGCATTAAAATGATAATCTTTTTATTTTTTTAGTTTAGTCAAAAAAATATTTTAATAAATGTTCAACAGCAACAATAGATCGACACCTCTGAAACGCAAAAAATTAACTTTGAAGCCGAACGAATTAAAAGATGAAGAATTTATGTCTCCTTTGAAGAGAAGAGCTAAAATGGTTAATCTTTTTTATTCATTTTTGGGTAACTTTTGGGGTTTTAGTAGACTGCCTTTTCGAAATTTTGTTTGTGATTTTAAGGACCGGCCAGAAATTTGTAGGATTTTATTAAAATGGTGGTGGTTTCTCCACTTTTTCGGAACGTTCTGAAAAAACTCAAGAAAAGGCCAAAGTTACGAAAATCAATCCCCTATATGCTGTCGGAATGCCAAATAAATACAAACCAAATATTTGTTTAAAAACATTTTTTAGCTTAAACTTTGGGTCATATTTAAAAATAGATCTCAATTAATTCCAAAAAAATTTTTAGTCAACAAACACTTGTGAGGAATTCTTCCATCAAACTGGTCCCACAACAACAAGTTCTACAAATAAATTTTTATTTCAACGCCCTCCAATTGATGAATCCTTCATTTCTCCATTGAAACAACAATGGAAAGGATTCTTGTCTTCTCCTTCAAATTCTTCAACTGATGTCAACAAAAATTGTTTAAAAACACCTTCACCTGCTCGAATGATGAGGCAATCTGTTATTTGTAAAAATATTGGGAATCTGTTGCTGATGACTCCAGGTTTGTTTTTTTAATTTTTTGGGAGTCATTTTGGAGGGATCTCTTTATTGTAGAGAGTTTCTCATTCCTTCTCTTTTTAAAACCCCTTGGTTTTGAAACCCTTGTTTAACTTGAATTCAACAGTTAAACTTAAGCTTGATGTTATTAATTGAGGGTTAATTTGGAAGTTCATTTCAGGGATTAATCGTGTTACCCAACCCCGATCCTACATTTTTGTCAACCAGGTCCCTGTTCCACTTTCTCTGTAAGAATGTGACGCGAAGGAAGTAAGGTTTTAATCCGCTGAAGTTCTTGTTTTCCTTCCTGTTTCTAAATTCTTTTCAAATAAAAATTTATCTTCTAATTTTTAGAAAAAGAATATGATGAGGAGGAAGAAGAATTTGATGAAGACAACGAAAATGAAGAAGGAGACGATGATGAGGAAAGGGAAGAAAAATTGAAAGAAGAGAACAGCCATCTAAAAACAACTTCAAATACAATAAAAAAATATCCAACAAAGAGAAGAACAGCCACCAAAAAACAAAATGGAGGTAATTTTGTCAAATTAAATATGCGTCATCGTCGATTCGCTCCAAGTAGTAAGTTTCAAATTAAAAAGAAGTGGAGAAGAAAATTTAAGAATTAGAAATTAATTTTATATTTTATATTATTTCGCTTGTTTTTAGTCAAATTTTATGTGTTTGAGTAAATAAAGTTAAATCAGTTGTCATTAAATCTATCGTTTTTTCATTATACGTTATCGAAAACTTAAAAAATTCAAATCGATCTCGTGAAAAAAATAGTGGTTTTTGCTACATATAGCTCGAGGAGGCAATTTTCACGTAACCAAGACTCTAGTAATCCTTTTGAACTGTCTCACATTTTTAAGTAGATGGAATGTAGTGAGAAGAGAAAGAAAATGCTTGAGATAGTTAAGATGTTGTGATGTAATATTAAAATAAATGACATTTTGTCCCCTAACTTAGAGAAAATATAAAAAAGAAATAGTATAGTTAGAGAAAAAAATATTTTCAAGTGTTTGGGTCGTTTCAGTGCTGTATATTGAGAGTAAAAAACTACTGTATTTGAAAATTTTAGGTCACATTGAAAATGGAATTTGATGTTTTGGAAGGTGATCTATAGGGTATCCATATGTTAAAATGGATTTGATGTTTTGGATGGTGATCTATAGGGTATCCATATGTTAAAATGGATTTGATGTTTTGGACGGTGATCTATAGGGTATCCATATGTTAAAATGGATTTGATGTTTTGGACGGTGATCTATAGGGTATCCATAAGTTAAAATGGATTTGATGTTTTGGACGGTGATCTATAGGGTATCCATATGTTAAAATGTATTTGATGTTTTGGACGGTGATCTATAGGGTATCCATATGTTAAAATGGATTTGATGTTTTGGACGGTGATCTATAGGGTATCCATAAGTTAAAATGGATTTGATGTTTTGGACGGTGATCTATAGGGTATCCATAAGTTAAAATGGATTTGATGTTTTGGACGGTGATCTATAGGGTATCCATATGTTAAAATGGATTTGATGTTTTGGACGGTGATCTATAGGGTATCCATAAGTTAAAATGGATTTGATGTTTTGGACGGTGATCTATAGGGTATCCATAAGTTAAAATGGATTTGATGTTTTGGACGGTGATCTATAGGGTATCCATATGTTAAAATGGATTTGATGTTTTGGACGGTGATCTATAGGGTATCCATAAGTTAAAATGGATTTGATGTTTTGGATGGTGATCTATAGGGTATCCATATGTTAAAATGGATTTGATGTTTTGGACGGTGATCTATAGGGTATCCATAAGTTAAAATGGATTTGATGTTTTGGACGGTGATCTATAGGGTATCCATATGTTAAAATGGATTTGATGTTTTGGACGGTGATCTATAGGGTATCCATAAGTTAAAATGGATTTGATGTTTTGGATGGTGATCTATAGGGTATCCATAAGTTAAAATGGATTTGATGTTTTGGACGGTGATCTATAGGGTATCCATATGTTAAAATGGATTTGATGTTTTGGACGGTGATCTATAGGGTATCCATAAGTTAAAATGGATTTGATGTTTTGGATGGTGATCTATAGGGTATCCATATGTTAAAATGGATTTGATGTTTTGGACGGTGATCTATAGGGTATCCATATGTTAAAATGGATTTGATGTTTTGGATGGTGATCTATAGTGTATCCATATGTTAAAATGGATATGTGTTTTGGATGGTGATCATTTGGGTATCCATATGTTAAAATGGATTTGATGTTTTGGATGGTGATCAATAGGAAATTATTGGATTTTGCGGATCTGAGATTTGCGGACCAGAAATTTGCGGACTGCCAGTAGAGTAATTGACTTAGGAAATTTCAAAAAGTTTATGTCATCTAATTGGGATGAACTTTGCCGAAGTCACCGAAAAAGAAAATTTTTCTTTTCTTTACTCAAATGACGGTCCTCAAACTTTGGGTTCGCAAAAATATATTATATTAATTTAATAATTGTGATCGAAAAGATAAAGTTTATTGATTGCAACTTATTTTCAACATGTTATTACCAAAATTTTTTGCAAATACAGTAGTTTTTCACTCTCAGTATACAGCACTGAAACGACCCAAACACTTGAAAATATTTTTTTCTCTAACTACACTATTTCCTTTTTATATTTTCTCTAAGTTAAGGGACAAAATGTCATTTATTTTAATATTACATCACAATGTCTTAACTATCTCAAACATTTTCTTTCTCTTCCTTCTACATTCCATCTTACTTGAAAAGGGAGACAGCGAAACAAAAGGATTACTTGAGTCTTGATAACATGAAAATGGCTTCTCGAACTTTATGTTCGGCCTCCAAGCAAAAACCGCTGTATTTTTTCTAGAGGTCGATTCGAATTTTAATGAAAAAATGAAATTCAATGACGAGTGATTTAAATTTATTCAAACACATAAAATTTGGCTAAAAACTAACAAAATTATATAAAACGGGAGGTAATAGTGTCGTTTGTGGTTCACCTTTTTTCTTCTCCCTAGAAAAAAGGCAGTTCTTTTCGTTATTTTAAAGGTTGCCAAAATGTAATTGGATGTGCTGAGTTCGATATTGAGTTCATATTCTATCTTATTCGAACTAGATTCATTCTTATTCAATCTTTAAAATATCAAAAAACATTTCCTTTTTCTTTTAAAGAGAAGGATGGGGAAACACAAAACGACACTATACAAAACGGGATAACTGATACAGTCAAAATTAAAAGTCTGACGATTAATCCAAATTTCTTTTCATTTTTGAGAAAATGTCGAAGGTTTTCCAATATCTCGATTATTAATTCGACTGTATTTAATTAAACAAAAAATTTAAAAAAACTATGATTTCCTTCTCCATCTTCATTCCCAAAATCCAATTTTGATATTTGTGCCTGCTCCTTTTGTAATTCCATTGCTTCTTTATTGCTCAACAAGTTGATGTTGTCTTCTAGTTCAACCATACATTCTAAAAAACAAAAAGGTCTGGAATTTGTGTTTGTAAAAGTTTAAGCTTGTAAATCTTTAAGAGAGAGGGGAGGTTTATTCGACCCAATTTCGGAAAGAAAAAGAATAAATATAAAGATGAAAACTCAAATGAAAAAAATTGGGTGTGGGGAAAACGGGGAAAAATCCCACCCGAAAACTCGTGTGGGCCATCAAAAAAACCCTGCAAGTCACAATACTCAAGGGAAGCAACTAAACGGAGATTTAAACATTGATAACGGGGATTTTTTAAATTAGAAAGTTTTAAAAAGGAGCAAAACTTGAAATAAACGAAAAATTGTGGAAACCAAATAATCAACCCAATAAATTAATTTCCAAACCTAATTTTCTGAATTCTAACAAAAGATTGGAGTTCTTCAGTCAGTTTTTCTGCTGATTCTTGTTCTTCTAAAGCATAGTCATCAAATAGACGGTCTTCCCGCAACAATTCACCGGCCTAAAAAATAATCTTGAAACCATAGTAAATAATTAAAAACAACCTCTTTAGAATTTTAAAACTTCTGGGTACTTTCAAAGCTGAAAATTAAGTAAATAAAAAAAATTTAACCATAAAAACTTATAAAAAGTTCAACTATTCAAAACAAACAAATCGGTACATCCAACCATCGAACATTTGCTGTGCGTCTTCTCGTCCTGGCCATGGCTTTAAACTTCAATTAAGGGATAAACTTATTTAAGGGAGAAACTTGGCGGACAAGACTTGCGGATATTTAATAAAGTAAAAAAGCAAACCATGTTGACGAGAGCATTGGAATTTAATCGTTGAGATTGCCCAGAATCGCCGAAGCGAATGGGACTTTTGCTGCCCAGAATCGCCGAAGCGAATGGGACTTTTGCTGCCCAGAATCGCCGAAGCGAATGGGACTTTTGCTGCCCAGAATCGCCGAAGCGAATGGGACTTTTGCTGCCCAGAATCGCCGAAGCGAATGGGACTTTTGCTGCCTAGGACTTTTGTTGTTGTTGCTGCTGCTGAAGAACTAAAAAAATTGGATACATTTTTCAAAAATTGAAAAAAGCAAGTCTTGTCCGCAACTCAATTCTACCCTCCCCCCTAAAAAGGTTAACCCCCAAAAAAGGAAGAGCCATGCTTTGTGTTGTAGAACATCTTTGCTAAAATGGGAACAGTCAACACTAAATGAAACATCAAAAATCGATTATTGATTTTTGGGATGAAGTGTCATTTACTCTTAATGTTTTGCATTATGCCAAATAGCGCAAATTTTTGAATTCTGAAAAAAATATTCTTATATAATAAAAAGATAAATACAGCGGTTTTAAACCGATTTATGGATTTCCTAAGTATCCAACTTTACATAAATAAGAAATAAAGACAGAACTGTGTAATTTTCGAGGATTTCTCACAAAAAAATAAAATATAAGGTAATAAAAATCGAATTTTTATAATTATCAATATATTATGCAATAATATATGGTGCTGAAACACAAACTCCAACCACGGTTCCAATCATCAAAAACGAAAAAATATATAGGCAGAGACGATCAACCACCATTGCCGCAAATTTCTACAGAAAAATTTGTAATGTTAAAAAAACATTTTTAGAATACCCAGTTGCTCGATTGTTCGCCTTCTCGATCTGCCTCTGTCATTCTTCGAGTGATTAACTTAAAAAATTTTAACATTTATTAAAAGAAACTATTAAAGAGGAGTCAACCCTGACCAACACCCTGAGACTTACAATTTTTGAAAGGGAATATCGTAGGGTTTGGAGGAATTAAGGTAATATCGATGGAGGGGATAGAAAGCTCTACTTCCCAGAGTTATGGTACACAATCACAATACCGGACCATAGGTTCTAGAATATAGAACTGGGATCTCTGTAAAGCTGAGTATATCCACCTTAATCCCTCGATTATTCCCTTTCAAAAGTTGTAGGTCTTAAAGCCAAACAAGTCTCCAGTTTCCCCCATTAAAAACAAATTATTCAAAAAAATACCCTCAATTCTCTAGCAATTCTTTGTAATGTCAAAAGTAGAGCTTGATGTTCTCTATTTGAATCCACTTTGCTGCTTTCATTATCTATAGTAGCTCCTCTTTGTAACAACAGATTTTTTCTTCGACTACAATCACCATTTCCATAAAGCAATTGATGGACTCGATGATCAATTTCCAATGAAGCTCTTGAAATAGATTAATAAATTTAAATTCTTTAAATTAAATATTCAAACCTTGAGCCAGTTTCGTTGTCCTTAACATTCCGAATTAGTGACTGACTTTGATTTTTTGGCCTAGAGCAGGGCAACAATGAAGGTAGTGTTTCCTAAAATGGAAAAGGTTTTAGATGAATTACGATAACTTAAAGCAAACCCAGCTAAGAATTATCCCAGGCCTTTCCATGCGCAACATCCACGGCAGCCAATAGAGAAGAAGAGTGCGCGCCTATGTAAATAAAATAAAAAATTTAAAACTTGAAAATTACTGTTTTTCCCATTTCATGAGTTTCTGGCGTTCGATAATGCAAATTTAGAACCTAAAAATGAATTTAAAAAATAAATTTAAATAAATTTACATAGACAGTAAACACAGTAGATGCAGTAACTATCAACTAAAGAATAGAAAATATCTTAAGTAATTTAAATAAAATAAAAACCATGCATGAAGAAAAGAAAAGGCCAAGTAGAGGAACTGCTTCAGAAGTAGGAGGGGACATCTCTGATAGAATTGAGAGGAAAAAGCAGATGGATAGGAGGACAGTGATTTCTGGAAATAATAAAGATAATTTAAGGAATTTGAAAAAATTTTAAAACTCCAAAAAAAATTTTTAAGAGAAAAAATTTGATTAAAGAAAGGAGCACGTCGAAGGGAATTCAACCCTCGTCTTTAAAAAGTCAGTTGACTCAGATCAGTGAACTCTTAAGTCAACCCCTAAGCGCACAAATAACCCAGTGAACCCCTAAACAACAAACACAATTAAAAACTTAAACTAACGTAGAGTAATTTTTTCTCCAGCTTCTGGTGGAAGAGTAAAACCAAGAAGAGACATCATCGTTGTTAGAAGACACGGCATAATTAAATTAAATCGATAATAAAGAGTTCGACGTCTCATATGTAAATAAAATGTTAAATCGGGATAAGGCTCCTTTGGACAACAATCATAAAATTTCTCGCTTCGTGCCACTGTTGTCATAGGTAAAGCCCATTCTCCATTGGACAAATATTCACTTGTATCGAATCCTCCCTTAAATTGAAAAAATTTAATAAAATTAAAAAAGTTAACCTTTGCAGGTTGTAAATCCAAATAAAATCCTGAATAAGTCCATGAACCAAATTTAAAGAAACATCTTTGTTCGTCAAAGGGAAACCTTAAAAACAAATATAAAACATTAAAAAATTAATTTACCATTTAATTTCTATTTTACAGCTAATTTTGAAGATTCCTGGTGGCACCCAACTGATATCACCATTGCTATAGACAATCATATTTGTTGGGTATGTTGAATCAAAATTTGGATCAACAGAATTATACTTAAATTATAGATTATTAAACTCTCTATACAAGAAATCTCCATATAAGAGACTATAAGAGAGAAAAAAACCCCTACCAAAAGAACATCAGGCTTCCAAATTTTGCCAGCAGGGAAGCGAACATCACTTTAAAAAATTTCTTCTTAGAGCTATAAGTTAAACAAAAAATAAAACCTGATATTTCCATATTCATTAGGATCCCATCGCAATTTATAATCATTCCAAAGATAGTCTAGCCAAGCATTAACATGTACAATCTTTAAATTAAAAAGTTTATAAAAAATTTATTTTAATTTTTTACCTGATTCTTTTCGTCCACATCAATTAATTGCTGAAGAGACACTTTTAAATGTACTGTTACTGGATGAGAATGATTTTCCACAGGGCGTTCCAAAACATTATAGTCGCGCAGGAGATCTTCATACCTATAAAGAAAAAATTTTTTTAATATTTTTTTGGAAGGAGGACTTTGAAAAAATGT
Source organism: Meloidogyne enterolobii (assembly GCA_963681835.1). Classification (NCBI taxonomy): domain Eukaryota; kingdom Metazoa; phylum Nematoda; class Chromadorea; order Rhabditida; family Meloidogynidae; genus Meloidogyne; species Meloidogyne enterolobii. Next base: position 3,594,596 of record CAVMJV010000004.1, on the reverse strand, counting down.
CCTTAGACCATAATAAATAAAAAAAAATAAAACTTACAATCTTCTTTCATGTGGACTAGCATGAACGGCCAAATATACAAAACAGAATAAAAAATAAAATAAATTAAATAAAAATAAAGTAAGTTTAATAATGCACTGAAGCATTTTTAATAAAAATCTACAAAGATTATTAACGTTTATTAACGAATAAAATCTTTTATTCAAAATTTTTATAATCAAAAACAATTTAAAAAAATTTTTGTTGAATTTTATAGCAGTGAAAAACAAATTTATTTTACAATTGTTTTTGAAAATTTTTTATTTTTTTATTTCTAACACTTTTTGCTAAAAGATCAGATATTTGAGAGAACATATTGAGAACAACTGCCAAAACTTAAATTTCTCAAAAAAACCCTCAAAAATCCAAAAAAATCAAAAACAATTGTTGGGATAATTTTTTAAGTGAAACCGAGGACTTGCACTTTTTGACTAAAATTTTTTGTTTTTAATGGGATAACAACAAAAATATTAATCCATAAAAAGTATAAATAATTGACATTTTCCTTTAGTCGATTAAATGACAAATTAAGGGCAGTGGGCGTCCATTTCAAACGGAAAAAAGTTAGACCAGACCATTTTACAAGGCATATTTTTAATCCCTCTAAATTACTTTTAAAAAATTGAAAGAGAAACAAAAAACTAATCTATCCCCAAAAATTGAGTTAAATTTTGAAAAAGGAAAAATAAATTATACTTGGGCATCTGCTTAAATTCTATTCAAGAAAAAAATTAATTATCCTTCCTAGAAAATAAAATCGTTAACCATATGGAACAGAGATGTCATGGGTTACCAGAAAATCGAAACATGATCAGAAAAGATTTCCAAAACCCGATCTGAGACCCAATACCCGGACTTCTTCCTGACTCGAAAAAGATCAGAAGAAATTTTTGAAGACCCGTCAAGAAACCCGACTAAACCTCGCTAACCTATCTAAAAAGAACACCCACTTAATTTTGACAATTTATGGATTACCAGGTAAACTCAAAATTTAATTTAAAACAAAATTTCAGTGAAAGACAAAGAGATCAATTAAGGGTTAATTTTTAAAAAATACTAGGCAATTGCTAATTAATCTGAAACCAATAAACAACACACAAGTGAATATATTTAAATTATTTTTTGATGATTAGAATTCATTAAAAATTCTTCTTTTCTTCACACCGGCTTTTTTTAAGTTTTTTATTGTCCATATTTTTAAAAAGTTTTAACCTTTAGTGCTTTCATTTCTCTTCCTTTTTCCCTTTTTATTAGCCAAATAAGGCAAATCATATTGCAATTTTTCCAAAATAGAGTCATCATGTTGTAAGTATTCACATTCCTCTAACTAAAAAATTTTCTTAAAATTTTACAAAAAATTTCAAAAATCCAAACCAATTTCGATTCAATTTGGAATAAGTGTTCATCAAATATATTTGGTGCCATACGTCTTTGGCAATCAGCAAGTCTGAGGGCATATTCCAAATTACTGCCGCTGCAACCACGACTTCGAATTATCTTTAAAATTTTTTTTTAAAAAAGGTTCAAAATGGTCAAATCAAAATTAAAACCTGTTTGACTATTACACTGATGTCACAAGGACCAGAATTGTAAATATTATCTCGACTGATTGGAGAAATATAGACATTCAGCGAGAAAGGCTCAGAACCATTAATTGGGTAGAATTCAACTATTTGCAACTAAAAAATTAAAATTGAAACTTTAAAGTTGAAAGAATATCAAAAATTAAACCTCATAACCAGCTCGCTCTCTCATGTCCAAATATTCAATAGTTTGTTGCACACGCTCTTCAGGAATTTTATAAGCAATTCCCCAGCAAGAACCTTCAGTATCTGGAACCAGGCTTACAACTCGACCAGGCTATAAAATTTTAAACAGTTGAGTTGCTATTAAAAATAAAGATTACACTATCAGGAGTGCCACGATGATCGGGACTCAGTTGCCAAAAACGACGGGAATATCCCATTACAACACCTGAAAAAATTTAAATTTAACATAAAGGAAAGCCAACCCCTCCCCATAACAAATTTGAAAAAACTAACCAGGGATTGCCAATTCATAGGAAAAATTTGGATTCCAAAGAAGAGAACCATAGCCGAAGACGAACATAATTTGTTTATTGGTCTCGTAGTTAGTAGAAAATAAATTTAAAAAATGTTGCAGCGGCCGATTAATTATACGGCTTTGTCAAATATTTACACAAAACCTGAAACCAAAATTAAAAGAAATTAATTTTAAAGATCGAAGAAATATAGAAATACAAGATAAAATAAATCGGTAAAAAACGCGTTTAAATGTCGAATAAATAAACAAAAAATTGTGTATATAAAAAAATAAACAATAAAATCAAAGCTAAAAAAATATGCAGAAAAGTAAGGATCGCGCAAATTGAAAAACAAGAAAAATACTCGCAGTATTTCCCCCCTCATTAAAAAATAATTTTAAAAAAATATTTGGTAATAGTGTCGTTTCCAGGCCCCATTTTTTCCCCCAATTTTTTACCCTATGTTTGTAGGAATGGTCAAATTTTCCCCTTTCTTTCATCAAATTTGCCTTTCCATATTTTGCCTAAAAACAATCAAAAAGATTAATTTGTGATATTTAAAAAAGTATTAGAGTAATGAGAAGAATCATTTTCCCAATTAATAAAAATGAAAGACTGTTGTTGTGAGACGAAAATATAAAAGAGGCAGACAACCATCAAAGAAAGATGTATGGATGATTAGGGGCGTTGAGAGAAACACCAAGCTTTTTGATTGTTTTTAGGCAAAATATGGAAAGGCAAATTTGATGAAAAAAGGGGAAAATTTGACCATTCCGTACAAACATAGGGTAAAAAATTGGGGAGAAAAAATGGGGCCTGGAAACGACACTATTACCAAATATTTAATAATCAGAGTAGGAATATACTGCAAATTTATTTTTAATATCCGAAGCAAGAATTGAAGCAATCATTTGAGGCGACGCCATTGCTCCATAACCCTTATCACCACACATAAGTTCTTTTTCGATTGGTGGAATTTCCTATAAAAAGAGAATTTAATTCTTTTAATTTCTGGTGAAAGGATACGGAGAGGAAATTCAAACAATTACCCTATAAAGCAAAAGCTCCTTCAACGTCTTCAAATGTTGATAAGTTAACGGATTTTCCCACATTGCAGTATTCCTTCAAATTTTTAAAATTAATGTTTTAAAAAATATTATAAAATAAACATTGCTGGTGCAAAATACAAAAACTTCTTCTGATCCCAAGCACGAATTAAAGAAGTTACTAAATTATCACTAAAGCCATTAGCGATCTTTGCAAGTGTATTAGCATCCAAAGGAGCAATAACTAATGAATCTGCCCATTTACGAAGCTCTTTAAAAATAATAATAAGGCGGCAATTCAGAAGTCTATAAATACCAATATGCAAAACAGGATCTCCACGTTTCTTCCACATGTTCCATTCATCTCGATCTTCATATACAGTTACATCACCCATCTCCTTCGGGTCAAAGAAATTGAGAGCACTTTGAGTTGTTACAACCTTTTGATTCAATTTTAAAAGAAAAAATTAAAACTCTAAAAAAACCTTTACAACAAGCTTATTAGGTGGTGATTGACGTTTAAGTTCTTGTATAAGTTCATTTGTTTTGATAGCAGCAACACTTCCAGTAACGGCCAAAATTATATGATATTTACCTCCAAGACGTGTAATTCTGTGTCCGCTATCAAAAGCTGGACGTTGTTGAAATGGAATAGACAAAAGCGGGACAGAATGTGAAGGCTTAAATAAGCAAAAAATCATTAACACAAAAATAAACAAAAACTAACAAAAAATAATGGCCCAAGGACAGCCCCTCCTCTAAAATTAACCCCCAAAAAACAAATAAAAAATAAACCCGAGCTCCTCCATTTGCTTCACTCGCAACAATTTCAAGATTAATTTCTGCTCTCAAAGGTTGTTCATTTAAAGTAGTGTCATCTTTATCCTCATTATCGCTTTCCATCTCCACTTTACCACGTTTTTCAGGCGGAGAATTGTTTGTCTCTGATGGTGAGGTATCCATCTTTAGCCTTTAAAAAATGCTAAAAATAAATTAGAAAAGTAAACATTGCAGAGCAAAATAAAATTATTTTAAGAGACTCAAGTAAATATTTTAGAAAAATGCTAAAATTAGCTATTTTGGTACTTATGAAGATGGAGGTGCCCTTTCTGCGGACTTTTTTTTGCGGACTTTTCTTCCTTTCTTTTACATATTTTACTTGTAGCAACTAACTGTCAAAGACCCTCCCCCTATTATTTTTCTCGTGTCCGGACAAAATATCGAATCGTTAAAATATGGAATAGGCTAAAAAAGGGTTAAAATCTCGAATCGGGTAAAAAGGGGTTAAAATCGCGAATAGGCTAAAAAGGGGTTAAAATGTGGAATCGTTAAAATATGGAATGGTTAAAATATCGAATAGGCTAAAAAAGGGTTAAAATATGGAATCGTTAAAATATGGAATGGTAAAAATGTCGACACGGCCAAAATTGGTCAAAATGTCGAATTTTTTAAAAATGGCGCCAAAACTAGAATCCGGACGGTACCGTAATACCGATGGTATTTTTCGGTATTCCGTGTCGGTTGTACGGTACGGAATCCGACCGATAAAATTTAAAAGCTGATCGGTATTTTTCGGTATTTCGTACCGTATACGGTAAGGTCAAACTTTAGGTCTTAACTAAAAACTAATGCACACCACTCTAATTTTTCCATATCAGGATCGCGTTATGTTTTCCGGATCCGTACGATCATGCCGGACCGGATCCGGTCGATTATGCTTGATTTATCCGGTCCGGTTTTACTCGGTAAAATACAATGAACTCTGGCAGAAAAGATTGCGCCGGACTACGACATAAGAGACTTATCAATCAACTTATCATTAATAAGTTGATAAGTTGATAAAATCATCTACAATCAACGTATGGCACTCATCTGACCCTTTTTTAAAAGAATTCGACATTTTGACAGATTTTGGCCGTGTCGACATTTTTACCATTCCATATTTTAACGATTCCATATTTTAACCCTTTTTTACCCGATTCGATATTTTAACGTTTCCATATTTTAACGATTCGGTATTTTAACCCCTTTTTAGCCTATTCGCGATTTTAACCATTCCATATTTTAACGATTCCATATTTTGTACCGGAGCCATTTTTCTTACCTAAGTTTGTACATAAAGGTCAGATTTTCTGCTTCCTTTCCTTCCTCTATTTGCCCTGTGGCATATTCAAACAAGAGACATTGGTGAAGAGAAGATTAATTTCATAGTCATACACTTATTTTTTGCCTTCGAAAACAATTTAAACAAAAAAAGAATTAAATAAAATTGATTTGGTGTATAACATTATGAATTTCTGTGTAAAAACTTTACATTATCTATATATAATAGTAAAAAGGCAGTCAGCTAAAAAAAAGTCCTTTGGAAGTTTGAGAGGTCGTAGAGGGGTGGGGTTTTTTGCTATAGATGGGAAATTTAATGTAGTTTTCAGGAAAAATCCGAAAAGTTGGGGGAAAGGGGCGAGTTTTTTAGATATTGTGAAAAAACATGAAATTGCGAAACTTTGAAGTGAAATTTGAGTATGAAGACGAAGTCGGGGAAAGTTGGGTCAGTTGAGAGGGCACCAATCTAGAAGATTTGGAATATGATAGAAAAAGAGTTGAAGTCAAACGGACAACTTAAAGGGTAGTTATTGATGGTGCAAAATTTTATGTCAAAGTGGTAACATTGGATTTAAGGTATTTAGAGGGGTCTGAGCAAAAAGTGGTTGGGAGAAAAGTTGTAGAGCGTGGTCGGTTTCTTAAGAAAAAAGTTGGTTTCAAGTTGATTGGATTAACGGGAAAAAAGATATGGTGTAAAAATTGAAATTTTGAGGATGTTTCATTAAAGTGACCTTAACTATATTTTGTTTTGGAATTAGAAGAAAAGTGTTGGGAGATGAAAAATAGAGAATTAAATTCTGCATCGAATAAGCTTTGTTTAACGTTTATTTGACTTTTTTGGACCGAAGTAATGAATTTTTTAAAAAATTAAAATTTTGGGAAAAAATTTTAAAATTTGACGATCTAATCCGTCCGATCTGTTAAGTTAAGCAACGGTGAGGCGTTTTTTGTAACTTTTGAAGTAATTGTCGTAAAAATATGATTGAGGTGTCATTCGACGTGGAAAAATCAGGCGAATTTTTTAAAAATATTTTCGAAGGGGTCACATGAGTCTGAGTGTGGTATATTTGAGTCTGAAGGCTAAAATCAGTCGAAATTAATTTTAAAAATTCTAAAAATTAATGGGAATAATAAAAAATGAATTTTCGAGAAAAAGGACACTTGAGTCTCATTTTTGAATTTGAGTCAGGGACTGAAAAATTTTATAAAATTTTATAAGAATGAGGCAAATTAATTTATAAGCTACTTTTACGTTTAATTTAATTTAAAAAATTCGTAACGCATTGCAGAAACGCGTTGCCGGAGGCAACAGCCAGAATTTAAAATTATTTTTGAGAAGATACGTAACGCGTTGCAGAAAACGCGTTGCCGGAGGCAACCGCCAGAATTTAAAATTATTTTTGAGAAGATACGTAACGCGTTGCAGAAAACGCGTTGCCGGAGGCAACCGCCAGAATTTAAAATTATTTTTGAGAAGATACGTAACGCGTCGCTGAAGACGCGTTGCCGGAGGCAACAGCCAGAAATTAAAATTATTTTTTTAAAAATACGGAACGCGTTGCAGATAACGCGTTGCCGGAGGCAACAGCCAGAAATTAAAATTATTTTTTTTAAAAATACGGAACGCGTTGCAGATAACGCGTTGCCGGAGACAACAGCCAGAAATTAAAATTATTTTTTTAAAAATACGGAACGCGTTGCAGATAACGCGTTGCCGGAGACAACAGCCAGAAATTAAAATTATTTTTTTAAAAATACGGAACGCGTTGCAGATAACGCGTTGCCGGAGGCAACCGCCAGAATTTAAATTTATAAAAATTCGGAACGCGTCGTGGAAAACGCGTTGCCGGAGGTAACCGCCAGACATAAAGATTATTTTTTTAATTCGGAACGCGTTGCAAAAAACATGCGGGCCGAAGGCCCGCATGTTATTATTAATTTTATTTTGTTGTTTTTTCGAAAATTTATAACTTTTGAAGTATTAGTCGTAGAAAGATGGTTGAGGTGCCATTCGATAGGGAATTTAACGAGGAGTTGAATGAACATATTTTTAAAAGTGTCACTTGAGTCTGAGAATGGATATTTGAGTCTGAAGTTTTCAAATACTGGGAAATTAAGCCAAATTGAATTTTTTAAATTGTAATAACGCTGGAGTCAGCCCTCATACCCAAAAGCTATTAAAACTACTCAGCAATTCGCGCCGAACGCTGGTTCTTATATTTAAAAATATTGAACAACTGAAAAAATAAATCGTACTCAATATTGAACAACTCAATTAATTTTAATCTTCTCTTTATCAACTATGTCTCTTGTTTAAATATGCCAAGCTCAAATAGAGGAAGGAGAGGAAGAAGAAAATCTGACCATTTTGTACAATCATAGGTAATAAAAATAATGAGGGGGGGTGGGACAAGGATTGAAATTACCCGAATTTCTGTTCCAAAATCACAAGTTCTCATTCTATGAAGCATTCCGAGATCAGTAAGCCATTGTTGAAATTCAGTTTCGGGCAATTTAATTTAATCATGTAATTTAGTTAAAGTAAAATTTTTTATTGATTGTAACATTTTTAGCGTCTATAACGTTTAAATTAATTGTGAACACATATTTTTCAAATGGCATACAAAATAATCCTTTGATAGTTAATTGCTACTAGCAAAACTTGCTGAAAGCAAAACAACAAAACATTTAAAAAGAAAGGAAGAAAAGTCCGCAAAAAAAAGTCCGCAGAAAGGGCACCTCCATCTTCATAAGTACCGCTATTTTAATGAATTAAGCAGCAAAAATTAAATAAAAAAATTTATTTAAAAAAAATTCGAGAAAATTATGAGAAAACAAAAATTAAAGTCAAAAAGAAATTGAATACAAAAAACGACAAAATGCTAATAGGCTTGGGATAAAATGGAAAAGGAAAAACACCAGCACTCGCGCAACCCAAACAATGAAAAGACAAAATAAAATTTTTAAAAATTTTTCAAAGAAGAAAATAATTTTTATTTTGTATTTACCAGCTGCTTTTATTTCCTCTCTCTCTAACAAAATAAAATTTGCCAGACTGACACAGCTGTGTGTGTATTTTTTTTTTAAAAAAGCAATGATGCAATAAACATGTGAAAAAAATCACACATATAATAAGGGTTAAGATTAAATAAATCAAATGATAAAATAAATATTTTATACATTGGACCTTATACTCAAGTGATTTTTAAATTTTTTAATTTTGGCTGAAAGAGGATTACTTTAGGGGATTTAATTTAATAATTTTCTCCCTTTCCCCAAACAAAAATTTAAAAAATTAAAAAATAATAATGAAAATATTTCCTTATATTTGCCCAATTCTCTTAAAAAAGTCTCCCAATAATTACTAATTCCACCTTCTTTTTTGTACACCTCCCCCCTATTTCCACGTTTTTTATTCCTTTAAATAGGTTTATTCGTTTAATATGCTTTTTTTCGTGATGTAATTATTTTCTTTCCTTACACGCCTTTTAATGATGCAATAAAAATGTTCTTTTACGTGTTTATTTTTTGATGGAAATGTGGTGGAACAAGGAAGTGTAAAGGAAAGAAAATAAAACATAAAAATAAAATTGTTTGGTAAACATTAGAGTTCGACATTTTAAAATTGCCGGCCAGGTACTCGGGTGTTTTATTTTTTCAAAATAACCAGGGCTGGGGTTTCCGGGCTAAAACCCAGAAAAATAAGGGGCCAAACCCCAGAAAAACAAGGTCCTATCAAAATATCCGGTCTACCGGGCCTGAAACCCAAAGCGTAAAGGGGTCATTTAAATTAAAAAATAAAATTAAAACTTTACTAGAGGTTATGTTCAATTTTTTATATTTCATTTTCTTTATTGTCCCGTTCTAAATACAAAACAAATACCATCGGCAACATCTCCTGCACAAAACTTTTCTGATCGTACAATATATTCCAACATTCTTGGAGCACAAACAACGTGAAAGAGAATGTTAGGTCGTTGAAGTCCGCTAGATGTTAACAATCGTTTTTCGACTCTATCCAAAATTGCCTGAATAAAAAATTGAAAAAACTTCAAAAGTTGGTACTTGTGGTTTCCAACACATTCACCCCCCTTTTCCTTATAAAATGTCAATACTGATTCAGATGAGTAACCTTGAAATATAAGGAAAAGTGAGAAGAGGAGCGAGGATTATGGGATGGAAACTACACAAACACCAAATTAAATAACCTCTTTTGCTAAATTCATTTTAAGCGTAAAAACCTAGAAAAAATAAAAGAAAATAATTAAAACATAAAAACAAAATTCAACCTCTCCCAAAATTGCGGCAAGTTCTTTATCGTTACATTTTCCCTCATCCCTCTTCTTTGTATGAAATGCCAACTCATCAACAGAAGAAGATATTCCACTATGTAAATAAGGTTTTGTGATTGTCTTTACACCATATGATTTAAGTAAAGCAGTTGTTTTAGTGTACGGACAGCGAAGACAACAATTTTGAATAGGCGCTGGTTGTGGAGGCGGAGGAAGTGGTTGAGGAGAAGGAAGAGGGCAGGGAGGACATTGAAGTTGCTGAAACAAAAAGAATTTTTTTAGTGTATTTCTATAATCTCCACTTTAAAATAAAACATTCACTAAATCCCCGTTAAATATTTTTCAAAAATAATCCTCTTACCTCACCAAATTAAAAATGAAAGTATTATACCTGTGGATACGGCTGCCATTGTTGTGAAATTGGTTGAGGTGAAGGCTGGTAGATGGTTGCTGGAAGCATTTGCTGTAATGGTGGCGGTCGTTGTTGATAAACTGGAAGAGGTGTTGGATAAATTATTGGAGACATTGGTTTTGGAAGTGGAACATCGATAGGCGTTGTTGGTCGAGCATAACCAGGGACAATGTAGTTGTCATCCCGTTGAAATTGCGGATTAATACGCTGTTTTCCCGTTGTTTTCGTTCGTTCATCCCCACCACTTTTGTTTTCAGCCTCATTATCTTCTATTTTCTCAAATGGATCTTTCACTTTTTCATGTGTAGTTTGTTCTTCCTTTTCTTCCGGATTGTGAACAAATCTTTCTTTGGCCGGAATAGGATTTTGATATGGATTTGCTGAAATTTTTTAATGATTATAAAAATTAAAAAAGATTAATTTTACAATTATAATAGGGGGAAACTGACTGCCTCCCATAACCGTATCCATAACTAAGACCCGGTTGTGTAGCATAAGGTGATGGCTGGGGAAGTTGATATGTATTTGACTGAGGTACTGGCTGAGGTGCTAATGGAATAGGAATTGGTCTAGTTGAATAAGATGGAGGCACAATTTGTTGTTGATTTGGAGCATAAGGAACTTGAGGTGAAGGAAGATAGGTTTGATACTGGTTTTGTGCTGGTTGTGGCAGAAAAGGTTGGTATGTAGTTGGCGGTGGCGGACAATTTGGTGTTGGCAATCTTGGTGGAGGTAGAGGATAAGGAGATGGAGGAGTAGGAGGGGGACAAGGTGATGGGCATGGTAGTTGTGGAAGTGGTAGTGGCGGAGGTGCAGGAGGAAGAGAAGGAAGAGGAGGAGGACATGGTGATGGACATGGTAGTTGTGGGAGTGGTGGTGGAGGTGCAGGTGGATGAGGAGGAGGACAAGGCATCGGGCATGGAAGTTGTGGTGGTGGAGGTGCAGGAGGAAGAGGCGGAGGTATCAATGGCGGTGGGCAAGGCGGTGCTGGCAAACAAGTTGAAGGTAATGGACCGCACAAAGTAGCTGAGACTACAATAATGCTGTTGTGTCCAATAAATAATGGAAGAAGCCAAGGAGGCGGCAAAAGCATAATAAGGAATAAATGCCGTAAATATAGATTCATTATTTTTAGGATATGTTAAAATTAAGTGGAAGTTTCCAAAACGAAGAATAAAAATAATTGTGGATGTAAATGGGCGGACAGATTTTAATGTAATGAAAATGAATGAAAAATGGATAGCTATTTATTTTAGGATAGCATAGAATTTGAAGGTTCGTTTCGGATTTGATGGCAGAGGATTTTTTAAAGGATGGCCTTGGCAGCGAGAGGAAAACAAGGGAGAGAGGAGAAACGTCCTCTACCATGGATGAAAATCACTGATGGATGGAGGATGCGCACCGTCGCTCCGCGCAACAAGGGGGATAGTTAAAGCAAAGATGTGGTATCGGTTAGATTAAGAGCACAATTTTTAACTTGAAATATATTCAGACGGCCATTCCCCCTCCAGTCTATTTGTCAGCTATTTATTTGGGATGATCCCACGGCTATTTACTTTTTTGTTATAAAATAAAAAGTAATACCTTTTGAAAGTTTTTTTCCTTCTTCATCGTTTGTTATCCTTTAATTGCGCCATTAGCTTTCAAATAATATAAACTCTGCATCATTTCGTTGCGGCGACATTTTTCCAAAAATTTTACAAAAAGTCTCCTTTGTTCGGCGTCTTTATTATTGTAGAAATTGTGATATATTCCTGTCATCTTAAAATTTAAAAATTTATCCAAATCCTCTCTAATAAGAAAATAAACCTTTCGATTCTTTTACAAATTTTCAAAAATTTAAATCCAATTTTTAAATAACAAATTTATCTTAATTATTACTCTAAGAATTTTTAAATGAAGGAATCAACAATTTTATTTAAATTAAATATATTTAGAGAACACAAAAATATATGTAATTGATGATTTAAATTATAAGGATTGCAAGATGTTTAATCCAAAAAATTCTAAAGAATCATTTTTTCAAATCAACTCTTCCCTCCATCACCCATTAATCAAAAAAATTTTTTTTTACATCTCGAAATCCATTTTTAAGTATAAAAAAAAAGAAAAAATAGAGAGACTTGAGGAAATCCAATAACACGAAAAGAAAAAAATAATTATAGATGAAGGAAAAATAAAACAAAAAAAAATTTTTTTAATGAAGACACAATTCATTTTAAGCAAAACAAAATAATTTAAAACCAAACAATAATAGTCAAAAAATGTGCGGTATTTTTTTTGGTTGGGAGAGAGAGAGAACAAATGAATTAAAAAAATATTCTTATGAAAAGAAAAACTAATTTTAAATGATAGAGAAAAATAAACCCCCAAAAAATAGGCAAAGGTGGCAGCAAATCCCCCCAATTATATTTTTTATAATTTTATTACGAGCAAAAGTGAACCTTTTAATTATATATCCTTCTTCTTCCATTTAAAGCTCATCATGCTCCTCTTCCACCTTCTTTTCCTCTTCCTCATCCTTCTCTTCTTCCTCATCACCATCCTTATCTTCATCCTTCTTTTTAGATTCCTCTTCCTCTTTACGTTTCTTTTCTTCCTCTCTAAAAATTGAGAAAAAAAATTTTTTAATTGAAAGTTTAATTAAAAAACATACTCAAACTTCTTGCGTTCTTCCTCATCTGCAGCCTCCTTTTGTTTCTTTTCAGCATCGCGCAATGGTTCAAACGTTTCCTTCGCATGAGCCTTTGCTTCATCAATGCTGTCCGTCACAATAATATTGTCGAAGATGGTACCAGATTTAACCTAAAAGTTAGAATTATTCATCCATATTATAAAATTTAAACAAAACCTGCCAGATATCAATACCAACAGAGCCCCAATCTTCACGCATATAGAGTTCATCATCAACTTTGTAATCAGGGTTGTCAATTTCCTAAAATTAATTCGATATGTAAAAATTAAAAAGAATAAATTGAATACCGGATGAATCCATTTGCCTTTGTAGTTTGGATTCTTAATCTGCTTAGGTTTCCATTCACCTTTATAGTTTGGATTATCAATTTTTGGTGCCTCCCATTCTCCGTCCATATCTTTAAAAATAGAAATAAAAAATTAAACAATTAAAATTTTAATTACCATCATCCCAGTCCTCTGGCTTCTTTGCATCTGGATCAGGAATGGTCTGTTAATGAAAATTTAGAAATTTAATAAAAGGAAACAAGGACTCACCTCAGGCTTATCCCAATCTTCGGGCTTCTTATCTTCAGGATCATCAATGTATTCACTTAAAAGAAAAATCATATAAGACAAAAAATAACACAAAAAACTCACGTCTCATCCCAATCCTCAGGCTTCTTAGCATCAGGATCCTTAATTTTCTTTTCCGGCAACAACTCCCAATCAGCCTCAAGTTCTCCACTTTCTGCCTTCTCTCCATCAATTTGAACTTCATAGGTGTTGTCTGGATTGAGAATAAGCGTGTACAAGTGAGTAAGCACATCATCCTAAACGAGACAAATTTATTTTTTCAAAAACAAAAATTACTTTGCATCGAATATCCTTTTTAATGAGCTGGTTCTTGTCCTTGTAGTTAATGATGACATGAACTTTCTTCGTTCCAGGTCCGCAAATATCAGGGCCAAACATAAGGTGGTAAGGTGTTTCCCCATGGAAATCCTCTTGATTAATTGTTGAGGCCATGAGCTAAATTGATTAATTTTAAATGATTAAATAAAAATCTCATACTTTAAGATAACCGCCACCACAGTCAATGTCCTGTTCATGCTTGATGCTGAACTGGATTACCAACGTCTTTCCTTTGTTGCTAAACTTCTTTGGGAATTTGGCAGAAATGCTATAGAAGCGAGCATCCTAAAAATTACCATTTAAAAAGAACAATGTTTAAAGCATACTTGAGAAGTTTTAAGGCCCTGATCGCGTTCCTTATCACCAAAAAATTTTCCAGAAGAAAGCTCGAATTTCCCGTAGTCGCTTTTGTGCTTAGATTGCACCCATCGATCGGTCCAAGACTCGTCTAAAATTACAAAATTAATTTGGATAACGGATAATTTCTAATATTTCAAAGAGAACAGTAAACTCTCACCTCACCAGATAAAAAAGAAAAGAAAACCTGAAAATTCCTCCTTGAAGAAAACTTCCCCAAAAGCTCCAAAAATTGACCAACAAGCTATCAGCAAGGATACAAAACAAAACCTGCTCACCATTTCTACTGTTGAATACAAACAACGATTTTTTAAAATTTAAAGGTTTTTAAATCTAAAAAATTAAAAATAAATTAATGATTATATTAGCGGCTTTAAAGGATATAATGTAATTTTTTAAGCACAGTCAGTGGTGTGTAAAGCAATAACTGGAGCCACGTATAGTAACAACCAATCGGGCAAGGACACACCACACCACCACCATCACAGACTTTATTCTCGCTAACTAGTGAACAAAATAGATAAAAAGTCTGCAAACATTAAAGAAGTAGAGTACAAACCGCGGAGTGAAAATTAGAGACAAATAAAAATGAAATAATGAAAAGAAAAATGAGAGCGGAAAAGAAAAGGGAGGAAAATTTTGTAAAAAAAATAAAGAGGGGGGCCACACTTTTCCTAAATATTTTTGACGGTCTCGATTTTATCGATCACACAACCTTTTTTATCTGATTTAGTACATTAGCCGCCGACCTTCACCCAAATTTGTAAAAAAAAATAAAAATGCAAAGCTGACAAAATATTGAGGAGGAAAAGTCTTTCGAGAATTTTCCTTTTTTAAGTAGGTAGTCCTTTTAAATAGACAAAGCTGTTTTTTAAAAACAAAGTGTTTTTATAGGATTTTTGCTGCTCTTTAATTATAGGTCCGGAAAATAGTAATAATTCGGCTCCATCATCTGCCAAACACACATTTTGCCAATAAGGCCAAAACAGACGTTTTGCCAGTAAGACCGTGTTGGTAAAATGCAAATTCTTAGCCTCATTGGCAAAATATGGTTTTGGCAGAATATGGAATATGAAATAATACGGCTAAACAATTAGATGGGAAAATCCGGAAAATTTTAATTCCCCATTACCGGGTTTAGTTTTAGCCCTTTGCCAGTTTGTTTTAGTAGTAAAAATCAGTAAATTATGCATAACAGCATCAATGAAAATCAGAAATAAGCGATTATAAAAATTAGGAAAATGTAGGAAATTATAGAAACGATAAATAAAAAATACATTGGGGCAGTGCCACCAATAATTAAATAATTAAAAATCAATTTAAAAAAATCTTTTAAAATTTATAGCTGGAATGGAGAAAAAAGATTAATTTTTTGAGATTATTTGGAAACGTATAAAAAAGCAGATAAAAAATTGAAAAAAATTAAATTATTAATTTAAAAAATATTAAATTATGAATTAAGGCACAACCAAGTTTTAAGAAAATTTGCCAATTAGCCCAAATAAAAATTTTTTCATTTTGAAATTTGGAATTGCGTCAAGGCTTGTAATGGAGGTTGACGTCTCTCCTTATAATATTAATTAAAAAATAAATTTTTTATACTAACCGAAGCGCGTCGAACAATTCCATGTGTATTAGTAATCTTTGCTGGAGCGTTGATTAAAGGTTGCTTTTGTGGAGCAGCCATTCGCCATTCAACAACATTCGGTTTTGTATTTTCCTTTCGACGATACTGAAAATTTTTTTTTAATTTTGTGTAAAATTTAAAAAGAAAATACTTTTGTGTTGGCAATATAAGCTGATTTAACTGTTAATATAACAGCATTTAACAAATTTTTGGCATTTTGAATGAGTGAAAATGCTGCTTCAAGTCCACTCACACGTAGCTCATCTCCAACAACTTGAACATCTGCTTTTACCTTTAAAGTACAAATCAGGGATGGAACATGTTGAGAAAAATGTCGGGTTTAGGGGTTTCGAAAATTTTATGTTGGGGTTCGGATCGAAAAAAGTAAGAGTTTCGGTATTAAATTCCGGAAAAGTTTTTACAATTTGTAAAATATTTTGTTAAATTCCAGAAAAGTTTTTACAATTTGTAAAATATTTTGTTAAATTCCGGAAATGTATTTATGTACAATTTGTAAATAGAAAGTGGAGCTATAAAAATAACGCAAGAGTACCAAAAAATAAAAAGAAACCTTGCTTGTAACATTTAGTTGATGACAAAATAAAGTTATTCTTTCCAAATAAGCAAATAAATCCTTCTTTGTATTGCTTTCTACTGATTCGCTTCCAATTTGACGAGCAAACCCATTCAATTTTGCACCATATTCAGAAATTTCCTGCGCGGCTTTAATTACGTCCATTGTTGTTTTATAAGGACCTCGACCTCTACAAAAAGAGAAATAAATAAAAAGAATCAAAATTAAACAGAATATACTTTGTAAAATCAGTCATATTCATCATTATTTGACACATCTTTTTAGCCAACGCAATTATATCATTTCCTGTTTCATCCCATTTACCTACTTCATATTCAAACTTTCTTTGAGTTATCTAAAAATTTAAAAATCTTAAAATAAAAGAAAAATTTTTAACCTTAAAAACATCAATTTGTTTTTGAATTTCACGTTTTGATTCTTCTGGAAGCTGTCGCATTATTTGTTGCTGATTTTGCATTTCTGAAGCTGAAGATTGACTACAAGCTTCATCAGATGGCAAACCATCTATAACAAAAAAATAAAAATTTTAAAATTCTTTAAAGTTAAAACCTTCTTCATATTCATTATCAGAATCTACATCTTCTGGATTTCTGTTCATTAATAAAGCATGACGAATATCAGTTACAGCATCATAAACTAGCTGACATGCATCAATCATTTCATCCACCTCTCGTTTTGTTTCTGTCTCCAGTTGGCTTTCATCATCGACATCTTTTGATGTTTTTTCAATTTCAGTTAATGCAGAGACAATTTGTTCGGCGCGTTTTTTAAAATGTGGAAGAACATCTGAAAATTTTTTGTTAACCCTAGCTATCAGAGAAATTATAAAATAATTATAAAAAACCAACCATCTCGAAGACACAAAGTTGCACGCTTAACATTTTCGCTATAAGAATCACTAGGTACTTGACCAATCTCGTTTAACACCATATCGCAAACACGAACTGAACGTCCTCGAATATAACCAGCATTTCGATCCAACATTTCACTATTGTGTTCAACAATAGCCTAAAAAGAAAATTTATAATAACACAAAAAATAATATAACTTGAATTCCTTGTTGACAATCTTCGCTAATATGAGCCTCACTAACAGCTAAAAAGTCATCAAAAGATATGAGAGAATCAACTGCCATTGTAAGCATTTTAACACGATCAAACCAAACACGCTCGAATGTGGACATATTTTCCTTAAATAAAAATAATTTTTTTTCAAAATTTTTTGATACCTTAAGCACTTCGCTATGTGGATCTTCGCATAGTAAAAAGGCCGCATTTACAACCTTTTAATAAAAATTTTAAAATTAACTTGAATCCATTAAAAATAAGTAAACCTGTGGGGCAATTTTCTCACAAAGAAGAGTCGCATATCGAAGAACTCTAACACCATCAACATCATTGGAAACATTGGCAACAAGACGTGCAACCTTTAAATTAGCACTAATTAATTCTAAAATATTTCCCAAGTTTTACCGCAACGAGATTGTTAGCCTGTGTTTGAAAAAGAGTTGCTGCCCGTTCAGTGTTTGGAAAATCACCATTTGACGCATTTTCAAGCAATTGTAACAAAGGGGTTCGAACATCCACAAAAACGTCACTAACATGGTCGACAATTGTTCGACGCAAATGTCGACGTAAATCACGTATTTTGTGGGCCAAAAATACTTTGCACAAGTCGAGGTCCTCAGAGGGTTCAATTGATCCCACCTTTATTAAAAAGAAAACTTTATCTAAAAAATTTTTAAAGCTTACATTCCGTTCATATTCCTTCAAAAGATCTTGCAAAGCTTGCCGTAAATTGTTCACACCAGAAATAATTTGATCATGACGCATAGGTTTTGTAGTTTTCATATCAGCGATTAATCCAGAACTACTCGCAATACGTTCAAGCAATTCTTCCAATTGAGGACGATGTCGATGGGATTGATATTCAGAGGGATCCATATAAACACGTCGCTGTTAATTTTTTTATTGATTTTGGAAATTTTTAATTAAAGTTTACCTGGAATTTTTCAAAGTTCAAAGCGAGCTCGTTAAGCTTTCCATGTTGAGAAAAAGCTAACTCATCGTGCGGCCGGTCACCTTGAACAGCATCACAAAAACAGTCCAATGCTCGATTAAGTTCATCTTCCGCATAGTTTTGATTAATCTTAAGACCGTCAAGTCCTGGATGTTGAAGAAATGCCTTCAAAATTTGCAATTTAGAAAGCTAAAAAGCTAGAAAAAGAAATAACCTTAGAAGATGCAATCATTATAGGTGTAGTTATTTTTAACATCGCAATAGCAGCCTGTAAATCATCCTGAGCAGCCGAATCTCGTAAATCACGAACACGTCTTCTTGTCATCTCCATTAGTTCGTGCAATTCCATATCCAAATTTTGGGAAGTTTTAAGCAGCTCAGATTTTGATTGGGCATTCTTCAAGGCATTAAAATTTTGTCTGACTTTATCTGCTTGCTTTAGCAAAATATCTACATCAATCTATAAAATTTTGAGTTTATTTGATGAAATAAAACAAACAACCATATCCGTGATAATAAGTAGACGTGCAACAGCCAGTAAAGTAGCACGACTCGCCTCAACTGTTTGCGAACGTAAATCTGGGTTCTCTGCATCAGCAATAAATGGTTCGCCGATTATAAGAAGATTATCGCCTGTTTTGGATAAAAAAGATTACAAAAAAGAGAAAAGTGATAATAGGGGAGGGGACAAACCAAAGTTACTGAAAAAATATTCAACTTAAGCCTTTTAATAATTTCTAAAAAATAAACAAACCGGCAAGTGCAACATCATTTAAAGCGTCATTCAGCTGAGCAAATATTTTTTCTGCACCTGGAAATTGAGTTTTTATTTGCACTGTCTGCTGGCCAGTCATGATGAAACTATCAAGGCGTTCTTTAAGCCGCTTCATGACTTCTTTTCCATCACGGGTTGCTCCACTCAGAGGTTGCATATTGGCATGTAGAGACGTTATCTGAATAATTTATTTGATTGAATTAAATAAAATTACCAAGTGAATTAGTGGAGAGATTAGCCGTTCAACTGTTTTTGTTTTCACATCGTCGATATTAAAATTAAGAGAATATGCCGTTTCTGCCATAGCCGCAAAAATAGTAGAAGCAAAGATTAATTAACGATTAAATTTTAGTGATTAAGAAAGGCTAAAAAATTATCAAGTCAGCTAAGTAAAAAAACTTCAAGGTTCCAACAAAAACCTTCAAAAAAACTTAACCCAACCATCCCCCTAAAAATAATAAATCCGTTACATAACGGTAAGAAAGCCCAAAGAGATTTAACACAATTTTTTATAAAATGTTTATGCTTGTGAATATGGGGAAAAATGACCGAATGACCAAGACTAGTTACTAAAAATAGCAGATTATTTTAAGGGGCAGTGAGTTATGTGACTGACTAAAAATTGTAGTGGATTTGGATAACATCTCATGTTTTTCTATATTAACATTAGAGTTAGGATTTGAAAAGAATGAACAGCAGCAACAGAAAAAGAGGGAGAATTCAATGAATGGGTTTACAATTAGATTAATTATGAAACGAATTAATTAAAGAAAAAATGGGGAGAATAAACAATTATTATAATAAATTTCTTCGGATTTTTAATCTTATTTTAATATATTATTTAATAATCGGCAAAGCTATTTCGTGCAAATGAAGTAGAACGAAGAACAGCAGCACTCGCTGATGTGGCCAAACCAACTAGAATTTATAAAATAAGATTTTGAAGATTTTCTAATGTTTACCAGATGCTGGAGCAATTGATGCGGAGGAACGGTTCTTTGCACGAAGCTTGCTCAATGAGTTTTCTGCCAAATCTGCTCTCTCTTCTGCTTCATCCATTTGTGCTTGTAATTGGCGGTATTTGCCAAGATTTGTTGCAGCTACTTCCTCCTGTTATAAGAAAAAAAATTTCAATACAATTTTGATTTGACATTCAGAATAACTTACTGCTTCTTCTACTTGTCGTTTGTAAACTTTGAGTTTTCCTTGGAGTTTGTCAATAAGGTCGGTCAATCGTTCACTGTTTTTCTTGTCTTCCTCAACTTGGAAGTCGAGTTCCTTTACACGACGTTCTGCTTTCCTGTAGTTCTTGTCGGTTTCTTGGTGACGTCGCTGAAGAGAAAAATTTTTATTGAAAAATTGGACAATTTTCCTTACTTGTTCGCCATCCAATTCTTGTTCAAGTGCCCGGATGCGTTCTTCCAATTTGGCAATTATCTTCTTACCGCCTTTAAGTGCGGCTGCTTCTGCTTCATCAAGACGAACTTGCATCTCCTTGATTTGGAGTTCAAGTCCCTTACGCAATCGGTCAACATGTTGTGAGTGTTCTTGTTCCTGGCGCAATTCCTCGGCAAGTCTGGCAGCATCAGCAGATCTAAATAATAATTTTTTGTGTATTTTTAACAAAGTTTAAAACATACGCTTTCTTGGAAAGTTCATCAGCGTTTTTAAGTTCGGTAAGTGTCTCATCCAATTCCGCCTTAATTTATAAGATAAAGGATGGACGTCTAAAAACAAAATTTACATGTAATGCTTGAAGTTCACCCTCCAATTTGCGTTTGTATCCATTCAAACTATTAACTTGGTTGGAAAGGTCGTTAACGGCTTCGCGAAGTTCAATCTGATATAGGCGAATTTATAAGAAACAGTAAATAATATATTTACCAAATCAGCCTCAGCTTGGCGGCGAGCGCGTTCTGCCTGTTCTGCTTGGTGCATGAGCTCATCCTTCTCACTTTGGAGAATTTGGTTACGCTTCTCGCTGTTGAAAAGCTGTTCACGCCTTAAATTATCAAATAACAAAGAATCATTTATTAAAAACAAAATTACAATTCATCTCTCTGGCGCTGCTCATCTTCAACTTGGAGTTGTAATTCACGAATTTGGTCTTGATGCTTCTTGATGGTTTTCTGTGCGTCAGCATAAGCCTTATTTGCGTGGTCGAGAGCAATCTCCAACTCGTTGATATCGGATTCGAGTTTCTTCTTTATACGCAAAGCTTCTTGTTTACCACGGCTCTCAGCTTCAAGCGTAGCTTGCATACTTTCAAGTGCACGTTGATGGTTTTTGCGTGTATTTTCGAATTCTTCTTCTTTCTCCTGGATGCGCTTCTCGATTTCAGAGCGGATTTGTGACACCTCAACTTGAGCTCGCAACACTTTGCTTTCTTCTGCCTCTAAAGCAGCTTCTGCTTCGTCCAATGCGTGTTGAATTTCCTCCTTCTCAACTTCTAGGCGGCGAACAATCTAGGAAGACAAGGGGAATTCTTGAATATATTTTTAAATTTATACCTTCTGCAATTCATGCACGGAACGACCACCCTCGCCTAACTGATCAGTCAAATCCTTGATTTCCTGGGCGAGAGCTTTGTTTTCACGCCTGGTGCCTTCCAATGTTTCAGCCAATTCATCTTGAATCGTCTTTGCCTTGAACAAATCTGTTGCAAGATTGCGTGCATCCCGCTGGCTGGCATCAAGTTCTGCGGCCATATCGTCACACTTTCTGCGCCAATCATCAATAATCTTATCAAATCCTTTCTGCTTCTTCTCCAGAGCAGCAGCATAAGCAGCAGCGCGTTCCACATCTACTTGAGCATCATCGAGATCTCCCATAAGTTTGTGGCGAGTTTTCTCCAGAGATTGAATCTGGAAAACATGATTTTATAGGGAAACATAGGATAAAACGCATGCCTTCGTGTTAGCTGCTTCATTGGCATCAGTAAGTTCCTGGAGTCTCTTTTGTAATGTGCGTTTCGCCTCCTGCAAAATTTTGTTCATAAATAAAGCTTAAAAATTATTTCACGTACTTCAATCTCTTCCAATTTAACCAAGCCTTCGCCCTCGAAGCGAGCTTTCCATTGTTGGATTTCAGCATTCAACTTGCTGATTTGACGAAGGCATTCTGCCTTTCCTTCCTGTTCATCATCAAGTTGCTCACGCAACGAATCATTTTCGTGCTGGACATTCTTAAGTTGTCCACTTAGTGTCTGACGTTCACGACTTTCCTCATCAGCAGTTCGTTTAGCTTCTTCAAGCTGGCTTACAAGCTGACTCTTAAGACGGTGCAGAGAGTTCACTTGATTTTCCAAATCTTCAACTTGGTGTTCCAAGTCTGAGTTTTCATTTTGGAGTCGGCTCTTCAATGCTGCTAAATCATTAAGAAGACGAGACTGTTCGTCTGCTTTGGTCTGGAGTTCATTAAGCTGAAGCTCCAAATTCTTAATCACTTTCTCAGCTTCTTGGCGTGCTCGGAGTTCTGAATCTGCAGTTTGTGTGGCATCCTCGAGCTCGCGTTGTATTTGTTGTTTGTCCTTTTCGACCTTGACTTTGATCTTCTGCATTTGTTCAAGTTGGTCAGTGAGTTCAGCAACAGCATCGTTGTGTTTCTTGCGAAGAGCATTCAATTGTGTCTCGTGGTTAAGATTATTCTCCTCAAGATCACGGCGAAGTTTTGCTAATTCAGCTTCACGCTTCTTATTAACTTCGATCTGAGCAGCAGTAGCTCCACCAGCATCATCAAGACGCTCACTGAGTTCTTCCAATTCGCGCTGCAACTCAGAACGGGAACGGTCAGCCTTTTGGCGAGACTGACGTTCAGCCTCGAGCTCCTCCTCAAGTTCAGAGATACGTGCTTGTAACTCTTTAATCTGGCGTTGAAGTTTGCCTACAAGCGACTGTTCATCCTCAAGACGTGCAGAAACTTGGTGAAGTTCAGTTTCTTTGCGTTTAAGATTTTCTTCCAAATCATGCTTCTGCTTATTTAGCTCTTCGATATTTTCCTGAGCTACTTTAAGTTCACCCTCAGTCTTGCGCTTTGACTTTTCTAATTCCTGTTTTGCGCGCTTCTCACGCTCGACTGAATCTTCCAAATCATCAAGTTGCTGCTCGAGCTTCTGTTTAAGTTTATTCACATGATTGACCTTCTCCTCTTCAGCTTGGAGGTCTTCCATGAGTTTTCGGTTCATCTCCTCTTGGTGCTTCTTTTCTCATCTTGCAAGGAGCGTAAGTTGTGTTCACGGGACTAAAAATATTAATTCAATGCCTCTTACATATTTAGTCATACAATATACCTGTTTTTCACTCTCGGCTTTACGAAGACTCAATTCCAAGTCCTAACCAAATGTGGAATTATAAAATAAATCTTTTAAACCTCTAATTTTTTACCTGAACATTCTTCTTTAATCCTTCAATCTCTTGCTCGCCCTTCTTACGTACGCGCTGAAGATCAGCATTACGATCTTCAAGTTCTCCAAGTCGGTCTTGAAGATCACCCAGCTGGCGATCCAAGTCGTTTTTCAATGACTGGAGTTTGTTAGCCTTTTCTTCTGATTCTTGGAGAGCAGCCTTCTCCTTCTCCAAGTTCAAGAAAATCTAAAAAATCGTTTTTAAATTTTAATGTTATCTTCTTTATTGTTGTTAAACTCACGGCATTCTTCTCCTCGACCAATTTGGCAACTTGGGTCTCCAATTCCTTGCGGTTGCCTTCTTCCTTTGCAAGGCTTTCTTCCAATTCCTTGATTTTGACTTGCAGACTGTCCAATTCTTCTTGCTCTTTGCCCATCTTGAGAAGTGGGCGCACCTTTCCGTACAATTTGAACCAATCCCAGTTGCGAAGGGTGCACCTGTAGTTTTTGAAATTAATAATTTCGCGTGTTTTAATTATTCAAAAACTAACCAAGATCGAATGTTGCGCTGTAAAATAAGTAAACCGGCGCGTTGTTGGATGCGTCTCTTAACGTCCTTCTGGGCCAAGTACCAACGAATTCGTGTCTGGAAAGCTGTGAGAATAATTCCTAATTTCTCGTCACGCAAGTCCTCGAGACGGGCAAGTACACCAGCTTTGAAGAAAACTTTAGTATTTCCCAGTTTGAAGTCTTCGTCCTAGTAAAATAAATAAATGTGTCAAAGTTTATTTTAATATAAAATTGAATAATGTTTGTCTTAAACTCTTCCGTTTTTTTGTAAAAATGGAATGTTATTTGCTTCAAAGTTATTTAAAATAGAATGTGTAAAAGCAAATTGTTTGTCCCCTCCATAAATATCTTTAGTCTCTCTCATAAAAAATCTTGAATTCATTTTTCTCAATCGTTATGTTCTTTGGTTCATCCATATATTTTTATAAGCATTTGCTGTATCGGTTTAAATTTATTTTTAACTCATTTTTTGCACTCATAAAGAATGCAAAAAACTACAGTTTTATCAACATATGACGTTATAATTAAAAAAAATACCTTCAAACTGTCTTCGCGGCAAAGGCGATCAGTAATTCCTTTACTAGCTGCTTTCTCATCGGGCACTTTAGATTCATCAGCAGCCAGGATCGCATAACGATGTTTGAAGTCAGGATATAACATTCGGTTGGGGAATCCTTTTCGGCAAATACGGATACCCTCAAGCACACCGTTGCCTTAACGAATTGTTTACTCGGGATTTGAAAAAGGCAAAACTTACAAGTCAGTTGGTTCAATACAAGAGCCGAGTCAATGACACCAGAAGCTTTCTTCTCGTTGGGAATGATGCAACGGATAAAGTGTGGATGTGTCTGGTAAAGCATACTCATCAAGTTGTTCAATGATTCACGGTAGATCATTGATACAGTCAAGAATGAGGAGGATTTTCCCTTCTTTTTGCCACTAGACTGTCCAGATTTGGCCAATTCTGCTGCTTCTTCCTGTGTGACATAGTCCTCGAAAATGTCAAGCAACAATTGGTTATTTTGTGCTGACTTTAGAATGCTGACAGCAGAGTCGTTAAGAGGGTCCTTGTTCTTTTCCAAGAAGTTGTTGGCATTATAACGTACCTAATAAAGTGGAATCGAGTAAATTTTTTTAAGTTTATCCATCAAGACGAACCGTTCCAGCATAGTGGATAATAGCGAAGTGAGCTTCTGCTTGTTTGCCTTTAGGCGGCTTCGGCTTTTGCATGTTTGGATGCTTGCCCAAATGTTGATCTTGTAACTTTTGAACGAATGTCATGTCAGAAGCCTTGGGTACAATACATTCTTCATCAAGCATAGAGATGACACCCAATGGCTGTTAATATTCACAAATATTTTTTATTTATCAAGAAAAACTAACCTTTTCGATAAGATCAATACAGGCTTGAAGGTCGAGACCGAAGTCAATAAAAGTCCATGCAATACCCTCACGTTTGTATTCTTCCTGTTCCAAAACGAACATGTGATGGTTGAAGAATTGTTGAAGCTTCTCGTTTACGAAGTTAATCCAAAGTTGTTCAAAGCTGTTTAAATCGAAAATTTCGAAACCAGCAATATCAAGTACTCCAATCCACATCTTTCGTTCAATAGCACGTTGATCAAGAGTCTTGTTACAACGGTTAATAAGCCAACGGAACATGCGAGAATAAATTGCTTTGGCCAAACCAGATACTGCCCAGTTAACTTGTTCAAGGTTTTGTCCTTTGTTCACCCATTCGTTTCCGACACGTACACGTGGTTTGGTCAATGCTTTGAGGAAAGCTTCGTGATCTATTCCAAAGTTGGCGGATGCACGCTTGGCATCTTAATTTGAATTAATTGACAATTAAATTTCATAAATAGAAAATAAATACTGACCATCCTCAGTATCAACCTCAGCCTGTTCTTCACGTTGACGTTGTTTGAATTTCATTTCTCCCATATGCATAATACCAGCAACGTTTTTGTACATGTTTTGTACCTAAAAAATAACGAAAATAACTAATAGAATTGTATTCCTCACTTCAAGGTCCTCAAAGCCCATAATGTCGAAGGCCTCTTGAGTAAGTTTCATTTCTTCTTTATCGTCTACGCCTTCAATTGTAAGTTCACCCTGAGACTGGAAATGGTAGTAGCTAAGCTCGTTGGTGAGCTGAAGCTTTGCACGTAATCCAGAATCGAAACCAGACATAATTTGGTAGAAAATGTGATAACAACGTTCTCCAGGTGCTTGACGTACCTTAATAGAAAGTTAAAAATCTGAAAATTATTTGAGGACAAACCACACGAGATTTTTCCAGCAAATAGTGTTCAATGTCACCTACAAGTAACTTTAAAATTGCTCTTAACTTTTTTTAAAAATACCGCCAGCCAATTTTCCAGATCCTGAGAAGTGTACTCGGATGAATTTACCGAAACGTGATGAGTTGTTGTTACGTACAGTTTTGGCATTTCCAAAAGCCTCGAGTACAGGGTTTGTCTGGACAATTTGTTCCTCGAGAGTACCACCCTTCTGTCCTTCCTTTTTCTCAGCTGCTTGTTGTGTTGCACCGACGATAGCAAAGTACGAGATAACCTTCTTGGTATTCTCAGTTTTACCAGCACCAGATTCACCAGTGATCAACATAGACTGGTTTTCGCGATCCTGGACCATGTTACGATAAGCTTCATCAGCAACCGCGAACAAATGAGGTGGCATTTCATTTCGTCGCTTGCCGATATAAGACTTGATCACACTCTGAAAATTTTATCAGTTGAAATCAGTTCAAGGAATTTAAATAATTTATTATACCTCAGTGTAGATTGGTAAACGTTTATATGGGTTGATTACAACACAGAAAAGTCCAGAATAGGTGTAAATCATCTAAATAATTTAATGATTGACTTAATGAGTTTTTTGATCACCATGCTGAAGTAACGTTCCTTCAAGTTGTTGAGCACAGAGGCTTCATTCAAAAATGTCAAGTTAGCCATGTCTTCAGTCTTTGTAAATTTCGGTGGGTTCATCTCTTGAGTTTCTTCCTTCTTGCAGGTAATTTCATTTCCCTTAGATGTCACCACGGTAACTTGCTCGCCGGAGGTGCTCTTAACTTCAGCGGCAACGAAGCCTTAATAATAGGCGGTTAATTAGGAATATTAATTATTTAAACTATAATTAATTAATGATTTAAAAAGATTAAAATACCGTCTTCCTCGTCAGGTATCCAACAGTTTTTCTTTGAATCGAATGGTTGGGAGGCAAACTTGATTTTATCTTCTTTGCTTATGGCCAAAAAAGGATATCCTTCATCGGATTCAAAATCACCATAACTCTTTGGTGCTTCAGCCATTTTAAAATTATTTAGATTTTTTTAGTCACTAGACAAAATAGTATATAAAATAATCAGTCAGTCGGTCGGTCAATCGGTCAGGGAATAGGGGAATAAGTTTTAAGTTATTGCTGCTAAAAATAAATCCTTGACTTATTATTCAAATAAAACATTAAAAGATTATAATTTAATTTTATCCCAAACCCATTTTTGTTTTTTTAATTGTTTAAAAATAGAGCTTATACATATGTGCATATATACGAATAATAAAAATGTTGAATGGAAGAAAAAACTAAAATCTAGCATTATAGAAGAAATGAGAGAATTTAATAGAAGAAATGAAGGCGAAGTGCTTTAAAATGTAAAGTAAAATAGTCAGATCTCATTTTTCAGATCATTGGCAAAGAAGGAAAAATAAGGAGTAGAAACAAGCAGCCGCTACCAACAACCTGTGTGTATTCGTGGGCGTTTTTCACTTGGACTGAGAAGCATCCATAAGTTTAGTCGAATATATTGCCACAGGGGCAGAAAGTTATATTTCTCGCTTGCATGAAAGAGATAGAGAGGCTAGACCCGATCATTTTCAAAACAAAATCGAGGCTGACAGATGGACTTAAGGCACCTGACAAACTTTCTATCTTCCCCTTATCCTTTTCACATCCTTCAAATTAAAATCTAAGCTCAATTTCCTAGCTAAACCATCAACCATGTGGGGGCGTGAAGATACCAAGAAAACAATAAATAAAGAAAAGGAAGGAAGGAAACGAGAAAAAAACAAGTCAAAACTTCTGGTTTTTGAAGCTCGATCATTGCCGCCACCAAAAAATAAGCATGTGCTGAATAAAAAAGCATTATTTTTTAGTATGACGTTACGAATGTTTTTCAAAATACGCATGTGAAGAAAAGCCCAGAATTTTAGAATAACGCAGGAAGAAAATTTAGCGCAGCATATTTCTAGGTGGATTTGGAAGCGTTTTTTCAAGCTTTGATTAAACGATTTGCCCGACTAACGGAAAAAAAAGAAAAATTCATTCAAGGTATAAAGATATTTGAAAAGGAGAGACAATCAGTAATTAAACACCAAATTTAAGTACACTAATTAGAATGATAATAATTAAATCAAAATGGTTAATCTCAATTAAAAATTAAATCTAATTTTTATTAGCCTAGATTTTACTTAAATACAAATTTTTTATTTATCGAGTACGGGGAATTATGGGCAAATGTTTATCATTGTTGAAGGAATGTAGTAAACTTAGAATTAAGGTAAACAGGAAAAGCCTATGGCGATTTCATTTAAAACAACTGACAACAATCTTTCCTTAGAGAGAAACTCGTCCCAACTCACAAACAATATAAAGCTTAATAGAGCCAAAAAACTTTAAATGAACGAACTATTTATTTAACTAAAATTACGGATTACCTATTTTATTAAACAGTTGTTTAGACATATTTTATTGCAAATATTATAACTTCTCTCACAATAATGAAAATTTTTTCTTGGGTAGAAATGGCTTGTAATTGTAAAATGTTAAGAAGAAAAAAGGCTTAATATTAAAGAGAACAAAGTGCGTTAATAAAAAAATTTCAAGAATGCATGCCAGGTTCAGAATGTTAGAAAAGATAGGAATTTTGTTAAAAAGTGTTAAAGACTTTTAATGAAAACGAATGTTAAATTGAAAAGTTTCTTCTTGATTTCCTGTTTGAGAATCTTGTACAAAGAGAAGAACCTATAATTTGTTAAAAATGCACTAATGAATAAAAACTGGGGGAAGACCTGTCGTTGTGTAGGCCTATTCTCTGAGGAAATTGGTCGAATTTCTAGTTGTACTGGCAAAGCAGAATTTGGTGGAATAGGTGGAGGAGATGGTGTTGGTACATAAAGAAGTGTTGGATCAGAGGAAGTAAGCTTAAATTTGCGCTCAATGGCCAAAGGGTTGTCAAGAGGAATTCTCTTAATTAGTTTAAAAAATTCGAGAATAAAGTAAAGGAAAATACGAAACGAATATTTAATATAAAAAATTTTACTTTATGTACCACAGTCTGTACTTGAGCTGGGACAATCACTTGAAAAGTTTTTGTTACATTCGGCCGTCCAACTGACAAGGTTATTAACCATTGAGAAATTATTTGTTGAGCAGTTGCACGAACGGCATTTACCAACAAATGCAAACGACCTTAAAATAATGAATTAAATTTAGAAATTATAAACAAAAAAGTAAATACCAAGCTGTTGAACATTAAGCAAAATTGTAGGTTGAATTGGTGTTTGTGAAGCTGGAAGCACAGATCCAGGAAGGAAATGTGAATGTAAAGGCGACGAACAATAAAGGCGAATTAATTCACCTCCAGGAGCAGAAAGTAAATCAGTTTCGCCAAAATTAAGAGGAACGCTAACTGGTTGACCTTGAATCTAAAAAGAAAAATTTAAAAAAATTTAGCTAAACAAATATAAATTAAACCGTTTCTGAATGTAAACGTCGAAAAGAATGTATAGAAACACGCCAAACAGCTTGTAATTTAATTGGTCCAAAGCTTTCATCATAGAAAAATATTAAAAAATCACGTATATTTGGTGCATCCCCAGTTTGACACTAAAAATAGATAAATATAGAAAAATTGTGTTACAAAAACCTCAATTCGAAGTAAACGCCCTTCTTCAAGCAATTGACAATAAACCTAGGAAATCTTGATTGATTTAATTTATTTGGAAATTTTACTGTTGGATCTGAACATCGGATAAAACAAAAGGTATTTGATAGAGGTACAGCTCGTACAAATTTTCTTGATTCCTCCGTAAAAAATCGCAGATGACTATAAAATTGCAAGTTTTAAATTTAAAACGAAAGAATAAAGCAAAAATACTGTGTGAGAAAAGGACGCCAAATAGTATAATTTAGTTCCAAAATGGCTAGAGGGCTGCCGGAAGGAAGCTTTCGTACAAAAAGGCGACAATCACCTTGCATACACTGTTGATTATTTGCTAAAATTTGTAATTCAAGTAATATTTTTCAAAAAATTAAAGAATACCACTTTCGAAAATATCATCAAATCCTGAATCAAAACGCATAGGAAGCTCTAGATTTTCCATGGATCTAAGGCCTAACTGCCAACAAAGACGAGAAGAATCTGCTGAGGCTGACCCTGGCTGTAAGTTGATAAGATCAAACGATCCGATTTTGTAGATATCCAAATGTTGATTTTGCAAATATTTCAATTCACTAGCAGAACGGATAGGACTTTAAAACGATAAATCAATAATTCTTTGCCACATAATAAATAATAAAGCCTATCAACTAACGTAAGACGATGATCGTTGCTTTCCAACTCGCAAACAAATTCTTCAGCCAAAGGATTTCTAAGTTGAAATGAAAAAAGATGAAGTTGACCAAGTGTTAAATCAACGCGCATTTTTGTTGTGATCGATGAAAAAACCTAAAGGGAAAACAAATCAGAATTGGACAAAAAAATTAAGTACTCTTGTGTTATATGCCCCCAAATTTTATAGCCTCAATTTCCTTCTTCTCTCCTTATCTTTGCTTTCTTTTCTAATTTCTCCTTAAGATTACAAAATGGTCCGGAAAAGTTTTTACAATTTGTAAAATGTTTTATTAAATTCCGGAAAAAGTTTTTACAATTTGTAAAACGTTTTATTAAATTCCGGAAAAAGTTTTTACGATTTGTAAAATGTTTTATTAAATTCCGGAAAAGTTTTTACAATTTGTAAAATGTTTTATTAAATTCCGGAAAAAGTTTTTACAATTTGTAAAATGTTTTATTAAATTCCGGAAAAAGTTTTTCAATTTGTAAAATGTTTTATTAAATTCCGGAAAAAGTTTTTACAATTTGTAAAATGTTTTATTAAATTCCGGAAAAAGTTTTTACAATTTGTAAAATGTTTTATTAAATTCCGGAAAAAATTTTACAATTTGTAAAATGTTTTATTAAATTCCGGAAAAGTTTTTACAATTTGTAAAATGTTTTATTAAATTCCGGAAAAAGTTTCTACAATTTGTAAAATGTTTTATTAAATTCTGGAAAAAGTTTTTACAATTTGTAAAACGTTTTATTAAATTACGGAAAAAGTTTTTCAATTTGTAAAATGTTTTATTAAATTCCGGAAAAAGTTTTTACAATTTGTAAAATGTTTTATTAAATTCCGGAAAAAGTTTTTACAATTTGTAAAATGTTTTATTAAATTCCGGAAGTTTTTACAATTTTTAAAATATTTTATCAAATTCCGGAAAAATTTTTCAATTTGCAAAATATTTTATTAAATTCCGGAAAAATTTTTCAATTTGCAAAATATTTTATTAAATTCCGGAAAAGTTTTTAATTTGTAAAATAGGAAATGGAGCTATAAAAATTGGAGCATATAACACGAGTACCAAAATTTATTAATATAATATTTATGGCAGCCTTTTAAATTTGTTTTGATATTTTCCGAAAAAAAAGTATTTTAGTTTCATAAATTAATAAACCAACCGCTTTTAAAAGAGCATGCGCTTTACTCTCTCTTCGAAGAGCTCGATAAGCGGCTAATTCTTCAGCAAAAAGAAATTTATCTGATTTCCCAACACTTCGTAGGAATAAATCACCATCTTTATCAGTTTTCTCCTCTTTCATCCGATTCCAATCATGAATTTTTTGATGCTCTTTAGGTCCAAAAAGTTGTGAAGCTCTTTGAGCAAAGTCAATTCTAAAATAATAAACTATACTACAAAAACATTAAAATAACTTTTGCAGTGCCATAAAATGTTCCAAAGGAGTCTCTTGACTTTTGTGAAGTTGACGGACACGTTTGATAACAGTTGAACTACTCTTGATATTTATTGCATTAACTAATTTATAAACATTTAAGATTCAAAAATAAGAATAAAACCTGTTGAAAGACAAATATTAGCAAAACGTAAGAAAAGTACTCCATTAATAATAGGCCCTTGTGAAGGGTTCAAATCAGGAGAAAACCCAGATTGGAAAACTTGACACTGAAGCGAGCACTGAACTCCTGAAGAACCTTGTCGAAGTAAATACTAAAAAGAAATGAATACAACCGAATGCCAAAAATTTTTTTACAAACCTTCAAAGGAATCGAAGCAACACCCAAATGAAAAATTGAATCAGCCTCCCAAACATGTAGAATTAAATGTCGTTCTAATAAATAAGTAGTAAAATCTTGTTGTTGAGCACCATCAATGACAAATCGTAACTAAAGAAGATTGTAACCAAAAATAGAAAACAAAAAACCGATAAACCAGGCTGTTGTTTGTGTTCACTAGCATCTTGACGCCATAATAACAAAGGTTGTGGAGCACCATTGTCTTCATTACAATTAGTAGACAAACTGAAATGCAAAAAATCTATCGAAAAGAAAATAAATAAAAAAACCTTTCAGTTACAAATTGTTGGAACCGGTAAAATTGGAAGGTAAAGAAAAGTTTTAGGGGAGTTTGTGCCTGTGGGAAGCCTCCATTCATTGAACAGTAAGCCAGAAATTGAAGGCAAAATTCGGAGGCAGGCCAATGTTGTCCAAATTCCAATTTCATATCAGGAGGTTTTTCATTTTGTGTATCAATATCAACTGCTTTTAGAGTTGGCTCGCCTGAGGAGTTTATTGATGGAAATTTTGAAAGTAATGGAATAAAAGTTCGAGGCAATGCGCTTATGCTGAAAATAAAAAAGATAAAAACTAGATATTTGAAAGAATCAAAGGATACCGGCCAAGAGGGAGCTCCGAGTAGATTGCTCCATAATTTGCAAACTTTTGAGATTGAACGACCAATGGCTTTTCGTAATGGATTTTCTGAAAGATACCATCTAGATCAATTTTCTAAACGATATAATATTTAAACCGTTGGCCTAAGCAAAGAAGCATCATCATCAACAGTCTCAGGATCTGTCATTGGTAGCAATTCCAAACTATGTTCGGGCAATTTTGAAGTGTCCGTCGTCGCATAACGTTGAGAAAGCTCTCCATCCTTTACTTTAAGAATGCGGTCTGAATGAGGTGGTGTTCGTATTTGAACCAATCTATTACTAGGAGTACGAGATGGCTCTGGAGTAGACAAATTGTCTTCACCCAGGTCCTTAATAGTTAATACAATAGGTTAAATAGTCTATTTAAATTTAAGTTACAGATAAAGAAGCGAAGTTGAAGTGGACATCAATACGAAAACGGTTTGCCGGAAGCGATGCATATTGCTCAGATCCAGAAGGGGAAGGAAGAGTGGAAAGATCTCTAAAACAAGATCCTGTCTGGAATGGAGAGAATCGAGGACCGCCGACCAACTAAATAATAAATTTCATGCAGAAAAATGTAAAAACCTGAAGTGTGATTGTATCGGCTGGTTCCGACCTTTCTCGACCTTCAACAAAAGGAGACCAAGCAGCCCAAGCTATACGAATTAGACGCATATTTGTTATAAGATCCTTTAAAAAATAAAGTATATTGAGCTGCCAAAACAAGAATTAAAACCTCATTCTTACTAGAAGGGCAAGCGACCAAATAAATTAACTGAAATACAATAACCAATTCTGGCTGAACAGGAAGTGAACGAAAACGCACACACTGACGAACACCAAATTCAAGACTAAAATAAACGAGAACCATTATGGTAATTATTTAAATAACCTTTCTGATGAACGTGGATGCGAAAATGAATCAGCATGAGATATAAACGGTAGTGGTTCCAAGAGAAGGCAAATGGGCTCTTCCAAAAAAGTTAAACCATTGTGGGAACCTATCTAAAAAGAAAAAGCATTAAGGAAAAAATGTTCCTACCAGCAAACGACGTTCTAAAATTCGAAAGGATGAGAGTCCCTGAATACTTTTTTCATTCATTGAATAGTAAAATTCCCGAGATAATAAATCCAATATGACAGAATCGCATACAGATTGATTTGCATTAGAAAAGCTAAAAATTACTGGGATGAAAGTTAAAGATGTCACAAAACAGGAAAGAGTAAAAGTATACCTAAGCAATATATTGTCCAAAATAGCCGAAATTTTTGAATGTGCTGATGCGTCATCAACAGTTAATTGAGGAATAAAGTGAAAAAGAGGCAATGGAAAGTTGATTTGTGTAGTGCATAAACGTTTATGAGCAGAAAGTACACCATCTGTTCGATTCAGATTTAGTTGAAGTTGTTGAAAACTTGAAGCTAGGAAAAGCATTTGACAAGATCCAGCGAAAAGCGGAAGACTATAATTTTAAATAAAAATAAATTTAGGAACACAATGAATAACCTATTAGCTGTTCCTACCGTTGAAGCATTGGTTTGTATCTTGAGGTTGCATCAAGTCCAACTGGGCCAATTTGTTCAACAACGTCTTTCAGTGGCATTACAGTCCATCCCAATGAATTTTTGTCACTGAAAAGGAATCATTTTATTAAAGAAAATACAAAAAACCTATTTGTTAACTGAATAACAACAAGGAAATCATTGTCAGCAGAGGAAGAAGCGATAATATTCTAAAATAGAGAGGAGAACATTTGTAAAAGAGAAAATCCCAACCTTTTTAATGTTGATATGAGAAGCAGTTGATATACAATCAAGAACTAATTGCTTGCCAACAAAGCAAGACGAACGAAAATCGTAAAAACACAAACTTAAAAAATACGTGCCGTCCAAAAACTAAAAATTGGTAAGAAAAAGGAAAATCCAGATAAAAACCTGTTTAAACTCAATACCATTAAGTTCTAGCACATGTAAAGATTCCCTTGAATGTGAGGAATATTCCAAAGGCAAAGCATTCGATCCACTAAATAAATTAAAAATCAAATTAAAAAAAACTAAATCAAGTAACCTCCCATGCCAGATATCCGCACTCATCTCAGGATCTAAAAAATTAACATAAACATCTCAAATAAGCAGATTTCAAGGCGTATTTACGTAGCCATGGTAACCAATTTGGCAAACTGGCAACCGTTTCAGGCCAAAAAGAAGGTTCTGTAGAATGCTGTAGAACATCTTGAAATAATTATAATTAGTTTCCACTTTGACATTAACCAATTTAAAATTTACAAAACAATTTTTGCGTTAAATATTGACTTGAAATTCTCAGGGCATGATTTGGCTTCTGTTTTTTTTTATTTTCTCTCGAGATCTCGGGGAGGGTTTTATGCCGTTTTTTTCATTTTTTTTACTTTTTTAAACATTTTTCATTTGTTTTTTTCGTTTGTTCGTCTTTAATCGTTACCCCGCAATGCGCGCGCAAAAATTTAAAAAAAAAATAAAAATTTTCGATTTTTTGAAAAATAGTAAATCCGATAATTTAAAGGTGCTTCACCCTTCTCTGGATTGATCTGGTGGTCGTCCGGTGGATTTTTTTTATTTTTTTTAAAAAATATAATTAAAATATTAAATT
This sequence comes from Meloidogyne enterolobii, assembly GCA_963681835.1. NCBI lineage: Eukaryota > Metazoa > Nematoda > Chromadorea > Rhabditida > Meloidogynidae > Meloidogyne > Meloidogyne enterolobii. The sequence continues at coordinate 3,559,111 of CAVMJV010000004.1, read as the reverse complement.
TTTGTATTTTTATGTTTTCTGCTTGTGGTGGTGGTGGTTCAACATGCTTTTGATGGTGGTTCAAGATGCTCTTGGTGCTGGTGATTCACATGCTCTTCATGGTGGTGGTTCAACTGCTTTTGGTGGTGGTTCAACATGCTTTTGATGGTGGTTAAACATGCTCTTCATGGTGGTGGTTCAACATGCTAGTGATGGTGGTTCAGCATGTTTGATGTGGTCCGGTGGATTTTTTTAAATTTTTTAAAATTATATATTAATTTAAAAATTAAATTTTTGTATTTATATGTTTTTTGCTTGTGGCTGTGGTGGTTCAACATGCTCTTGTTGGGGTGGTGGTTCAACATGCTCTTGATGGTGGTGGTGGTTCAACATGCTCTTGGTGTGTTTAATGGCTATGGTGACGTCCGGTGGATTTTTCTATTTATTTTTTAAAAAATATAATTAAAATATTAATTTTTTGTATTTTTTTATGTATTTTGCTTGTGGCGTGGATGGTGGCTCAACATGCTTTTGGTGGTGGTGGTTCAACATGCTCTTGTTGGTGGTGGTTCAACATGCCCTTGGTGTGTTCAATAGCTATGGTGGGCGTCCGGTGGATTTTCGTTTTATTTTTTTAAAAATATAATTAAAATATTAAATTTTTGTATTTTTTTTATGTATTTTGCTTGTGGCGGTGATGGTGGTTCAACATGCTTCTGGTGGTGGTAGTGGTTCAACATGCTTTTGGTGGGTGTGGAGGCGTTCAACATGCTCTGGATGGTGGTGGTCTACATAATCTTCTGGCCTGGTAAAAGTTTAATTGTAAAAATCAAAAAATTTGCAAAAATTCAAAAATGCGCATGCGAGCCCCTGTCCTTTGTCCTTTCAATTTTTATTGTTTTCACTTTTTTTGTTTAAAAAAGTTTTTTAATGATTTAGCAACAAAGATGGGATGGTATGTGGGCTGGCTGTGGACAACTGGATAAAAATGGAGTTGCAAAGGGAAAGGTTTTTAGTACTAAAAAAGGGGACTGTGATTAGGCCGTGTTTTTAGAAAAATCAAATTTTTTGTGAAGAGGGGTTATGCCCGATTTTTGTAGAAAATTTAAAAATTTGGCATTCTGTTTGTAAGAATGAAATTTTATCCTCTGAAGAAATAACACGGCGAGAGAAAGAAATTTTTTTCACTTTGCTTTTAGGATCATTTGAGTCTGAGAAAGAGGTTAAACTTTTTATTTTTCAAATTTTTTCTACGTACTTGAAGGGGTTAAACTTTTCGTTTAATTTAATTCTTTTAAGGTCATGTTATTAAAGTTTTTGTCTTTTCGACTACCTTCCTTAACTTTTATTCCATCACGGTCGAACACTGTTAATTTTTTTCAACGGCGAAATGAAGATGTTCTTTGGAGAACTGTGACAAATATTACAAAATATGGTGCGCGTAAAGGTCGCGGGAAAACTCGCCAGCCATATCGTCGTTTGAGTGATTATTATAAAATTGGAACACTCAAATCAAGTTAGTGATTTTATCTATTTTTTTCAATTTCTTTTTAGGTCCTATGCGCATTCGCTATCCCGGATTAAATGAACGTATTCCCAACAGTTTCACTGAACCTATATACTTTGAGGAACAAACTGAAGAAGAAAGAGATGCCTCTTTTAAAGTTAACAAAGTGGAGCTGGCTAAGAAACCGCCAAAAGCAACTCGAAAACTTCTCAAAGAAAAGCTTTCCGCTTGGGAGCGTGGCTTTAGTGGAGGACAATGGCTTGGTCAAAAATTGGGTCCACCACCTGAAAATTTAGAAGCTGGTGTAAACTTCGATGATTTTCAATGCATTTGTTTCCAGGTTATGTTTGATTTATTTTTCTTATTTTCGAATTATAGGTCAATCGCGTTTGCGCGATGAAACCAGGAGTTGGACGAGACTATGCTATTCGCTCTGCTGTCTTTATAGGAAATGGAAAGGGCATTGGAGGTTTATTTACTCTTTGTTTATTTTGATAATTTTATTAAGGATTCGCCTTTACTAGGGCGCCTGTTTTTCAGTCAAACAAAGCTGTTGCAAATGCTATAAAAATTGCTTCTCGTAAACTTTTTTACATCGAACGGTTTGAAGATAGAACTATTTATCAGGTTTTGTTTCTAAAATTTTTAAACATCACAGGCTTTATTTCTTTTTTAGGACTTCTTTGGAGAATATCGAAGTACTCGAGTTTTTGCGCAAAGACGGGAGCCTGGTTATGGAGTGATTGCTCATCCAAGGATTAGAAAAATTTGTGAGGTTTCTCTTTTTCTGTTGACTTATTTCAACCCTGTTTCATAGCTTTTGGGAATCAAAGATCTTTATGTACGCACAGAAGGCAGTACTACAAATTACATAGGAATTGTTTACGCTTTTGTTACTGGTCTAATTCATCAAGAATCTCATAAACAATGTGCTGACCGAACTCGCCTTCATGTTGTTGAATTAAATCCTAATCGAATGTTTTTTCCAAAGATTGTGGCATCACCAGTTAATACTCCTGTTAAACGTGACGAAGAAGTTACACCGATTGAGGTTTATCAATTCTCATCTTTTCATTATAAGAACTTTATTTATTTTTAGCGAATGCGTTTGGAAGATTTTTATGGCGAAGGTGGATAAAAATTAGATTATATCGTTTATAATGTAATCGTGAATTTATTTTAGGTCGTTTCCCTCAGCATTATGGAAAATACATTCTGAGTTATAGAAATCACATTGGCCACCTGAACGCTGAATGGAAAAGGCATCCTTACCGAAACATGGAGAAGGTAGCTTCTTTATTTTGACTTCTAAAGTTTTCATTTTTGTTTCTAAGAGAATAATCCGTTTCTTGGCTGATGGTGAAGTTAATCGATGGACTCGTAGGGAACGAAAAAAATGGTCAGATCGTCAACATGAGATGGTGACTAATGGGCAAAAGCCTTTGCCGTTGGGTATTGGACTTCCTGATTGGATTCCGATGGAAGGAGAGGTTTGAAGATTTTATCTTTTATGTCTTTTTGCTTACGTTGATAAGCTAACATAAACATAAATAACATTTTTATAGGACGATGTATTTTTGGGATCTTTGACCGACCTAATGCCGCCGACCGACTTTTATGATGATCAAAACAATGGTGATGCAGGATTTGACTCGTCGCAAAAAGAACTTGAAAAAGAGTTAAATGTTTCAAATTAACTGTTTATCTGTAGCGAAATATTAAATTATTCAATAAATAGTTGATTTTTTCGAAATTTTATTGAGATCATTAATTTTAAAGGAAATGTACAAAGTGCAGTCAAAAATATTTATAATTGTTGATTTAAGAATAATTCTTCTATGGCTGAAGTTTTACTCGTGATTCTTAATCTTTAACGACGTCCAACTGGTATCTAAAAGGTTTAATTTTTAATTAGGTTTGTTTGATTATTCATTTTTGATTTTTAGAATTTGTGTGGTTCACCCTTGTGTCTTACTACAACCGATATTTTGGTTCCTGAATCAGAGACGGGTATAGGTATTTGTTTTTATTTTTCTAATATGAGCCTCGAAGCTTACCCGATCTTTCATCATCAAAACCTTCATTAGTTTGAATGCAGGTGCTCTTTTATCAGGCACCCGTTTCCTTACAATTGGTCCGTCATCAAATTCAAGTTCTCGTCCAAAGGCGTCACCACCCCTCTCTTTTAAATTTAAAAATTAAATTGACAAGAAAATTTTCTAATTTTTAGGTACCTAATAAACTCTCCAAATAGCAGTTAGTAAAACGAGTGCTCATTTCTTCAAGACAACGAATGTCACCTTGACAAATTCCAGCAATCACTCGACAGGATACTACAAAAAAAGTTTCATTTTAAATTAAAATATTTTTTAATTTTTATTAATTTCTAATAGGAAACGAACAATCATTAGACAGGATTGAAAAATTATATCTAAATTTTTTACAAAAAAATTTTGGATGTGAAAGTGGTGTTGATGCAATGACGGTTCTGTCAGTGGTTATAATAATGCACAGGACCAGGAAGAAGAACAATAAAGGTGAGTAAATTATTTTATTAAATTTAAGTAGTGAGTTCATTGTTTATGTCAATGAGTTCTGCTTTTGGCTTTGAATGTTGAAAAAATAAATGTATTATTGTTGCTTTTAAGTCAGATTTTAAGTTATTAAATGGGTTATTATTTTAGCTAAATTATGTGTTTAATAATTTAAACAATGAAATAGCTTTGCAATTGTTTTCGCGCGTAATAAGTTTGCTTTTTGATAGACTGCGTATTTATTAATCTTAAATAAGAAGCGTATTTGTAAAACCTAAATTTTTGTCCAGCTGTTTCGTTTTTTATTATTCACGCCTCTCACTTTTTCGTTTCCGTCAAAATTTATTGTAGTCAAACTAAGTCAAGTCAAAATTATATTCACATTTTGCCTCTATTTGTTGCTGTTCTTCTCGTTTTTCTTTCCTCCTTTCCATATTATTAACTAGGAGTTTTTTTCAATATGCTTTAAATGTCATCACATATAATTCTTCACAAATTTGTCGAGACTTATATTCATCTTTAAAAGATAAGGTCGTGCTTTCCTTTTCAATAAGCATCATCATAACAACTCGCTTTTTTAATGGAAAATGAGCTATATAAAATTTTGTCTTTAAGTAGGATTGAAGGAACTTGAATGTAAAAAAACATTTTTAGAAGAGGCGCTTTTTGCCATGTTTTATAATTTTGTTTATATCTGCCCATCATGTTCTCGCGTTTTATTGCCGTTCTTATGTAAATTTTGATGAGAAGAAAAAAAAATTTTTTGCTCTTTGCTTCTCACTTTTTCGGAGGGGGTGTCATTTTTAATTAGTTGTGTTTTTATGTATGCTTTATGTGACAAAGTAAAAAATATTAATAAATAAATAATGAAATATTTACATTAAATGTGAACGAGATGTAAAATAAATTGGAAAAAAGGCTTAAAATAATATAAATATTTTTTGTGTTAAATCAAATAGAAAATTTTGATTGGTTTTGATGCTTGCAATGTTTTTTTCTATTTTTGTTCAAAATTTGACTGAAAGCTACTAATGTTGTTTTATGCAAATTTGTTTGGGGACGATATATTTCCTAGTAGATTTTTTTATCATTCCGGGAATATTTAAATATTTTTATAATGGATTTTTTGTTCATGAGAAAAAAATAATTTAAAAACTACATATCTGCAGTTAAATTGTTAAAAATATCGGAATCTTATTGACATCATTAATTAACCAAAATATTGTTTTGTCGTAAATATTTGAGGGATATTAAGCATTTTGAATTACATTTGGCATTGAAAAAGATTGACAGGTGAAATTGGCTTTTGCATCTTTCATTCAATGACATGTTAAAATTGTTTTTTAAATACGTAAAATGGATATTTTTTATAATTTCCTATTAGATTAATATTCTGCAGAAAATTTTTTCTCATGGTTCTTCGTTTAGTTTAAAGCCATTTCTGCTAGACTTTTCAATCTTTAAGATCAGCTTTATCAGTAAGTGATCAGCAGTTTTCTTCCACGTATTCTTTGTCTTATTAAAATAATTTCCCAGTCGATTATTGATCTTATTGTATTCATTAACATCCTTTTGAAATAGCTAGATTAACCGCATTTTCAGAACCAACCTCTTGCCACGTCTGTTTGTTACTCCCATTATAAGTGATTCTAAGAGGAATGCTTTGAATTTTTTCTTCGACAATTTGACGCCATTTTATGAAGTGACCTCCGTATTTACATATTTAATGCAGTAAAATTGCGCATGGCCGACTTTGTGGCGCAAATTTTAGAATTTTGTTAAAATTTTATAAAGAAATGCTTGAATTTACTAAAGTATTTTTAATAGTTTTTTTATTCACTTCACTCTCTTTTTTTCTTTTTAAACTTATCTCCTATCAAATTTCGTCTGTTTTTAATCTTTCTTTTTTTCATTTGAGGCTGGCACATAACCTTTTATTCTTTGAAGATACCGCCAACTCTTAGCCTAGGGTTTAAATTATTTACAGCCTTCAATATCGGCAAAACCTGGTACTTTATTAATATCCCGCCCCCCACCCCTATTTGAGTCTCAGAATAATTTTCCTTCCTTTTCATTTTCCTTCTTTTTTTTAATGCCAATCATTTTCTTCCCTCAAATATAGGACACCCAAAAGGACCCATGTCATTTTTGTTATCAATCTCTTTAGCTCTATGAAAGGAATCCTTTAATATTAATTTTGTTAAGGTTTAAAAATCTTAAAGCAAGTTGTGGCTTTGCGCCGTTATGGCCTCGCGCCCTTTTAGGGGTCCTATATTTGAGGGAAGAAAATTATTGGCATTAAAAAAAGAAGGAAAATAAATGATTGACAGCAAGGAAGGAAAATTAATCTGAGACTTAAATAGGGGTGGGGGGCGGGATATTAATAAAGTACCCAAAACCTTTATGAATCAAATTTCGTCACTCGAACTTTATTTTTATTTCAATCTTTTTCAATGGCATTTTTGACCAATATCCAATGAGCTAGATTTTTTTCTTCGTGTTTATCTTAGTTTGAACTTTTATAGTTAAATTGAAGACTATTCATTGAGAAAAAATTTTTCTCAACGAAGGATCATCAGATTGTTACTACATATTTTAACATAAACAACACTTCTAGGCTTTAAAGAATAGTAACTTCCAGATATAATTCTTCCCACTTTTAGACATTAATTCTTCTTTCCCATCCGTCTTTTATTTTTCTTTTTTTTTATTTTAGTGTAAATAAAGCTTTTCCTTGCTTTCTATTTTAATTGTTCGCTCTCTATTATTAAAATTTAATTAATTAATTTTGTAATTATTAAGTTTCTTCATATTTTTTAAAGCGATGCGCAAATTAGAAAATTAGTTTTACAAGTAAAAGTGAAAAAAAGGTTAGAGGACCATAAACATTTATGTCATGCATAATTTTCTAAAAATAGAACATGTACCTCTCACAATTTTAATTTTAGGTGTGTGTGGATGGAAAAAGTGTAAATTTGTTAATAAAATATATAGAGGTTTTGTTTTTGACAATCAAGGGTAAAAATGTTATAAATGTTTATGATTTATTGGTTTTTTATTGTGTTTTTTGTTTAAGTAATTAGCGTCAAAATTTTCTAAGTTAAATAATAATGCATATCTTTGCAACATTTTTCGCTTTCTAAAAAATTGCTAGGCCAAAATAAAGTATTAAATATTTTACTCTTGAAAGAAAATATTAAAATAGTAGGACAAGACGGTTTTGTTTTGGTTTTTTGGTACGCAAAATTGAGCGGTAAGATTAATGTGAGATGGCCTTTGGCCCCCTTATAACTAACCAAGAATTGGCATTTTAAAAAGTGGTGGTCTTTGAGAAAATCGGTAAAAAAGTTTAGGTCGTTGGATAAAATTTTAGTTATTTTTATAAGAGAATTCAAAATTTAAAAAACTTTAACCAAAAATCTTTTTAAATTCAAGAATTTTTTTGCTCAACTTACCAAAAGCTTTCTTAAATTATTTTGGATCATCACAACATTATTTTAACACCTACTAGTATTTATGTCCAGCATTCAATTTCATCAATTATACACTATCAATGACAATTTTTTGAACATTTTTAGTCCTAAATCAATATTAGCAGCATTAAGATGGGTAAAAAGATGGATTTTACTAATGGCTTCAACAGTTCATCAATTACTAAGTTGGAAAAAACGAAGACGATTTGTTAAAGCAAACATTGGTGGTGTTAATAAAAGGCCAAATGATCCTTTTAATTCAATCTCTATGATCAACAGGCTGAGAGACTATTGTTGTCCAAAGTATTGCTTTTGTAAGTGAGAAGTTAAAATTAATTACTTGTCATTTTTTATTTTGGTTGTTTTTTCCTCAGGATTTTCTTGCTTGAATGTTTGTTTAAATCAAAAAATAGCACCCTCATTTATCTCCCAAACAAATGGGGATTGGGATAATATAATTAATATTTAATTTTTTAATTTATCAGATTCTCAGGATTGCTCAATTCAACTGTCATGCATTTACTTATTTCTTATTCTCTTATTCATAATGCCTTCTGTTTTATCTTTTGATGCTTCAAACAAGGTTATTACAACACCAACATTCAGCTTTGAGGAACGATCATTGCTTCGAAAGGCTTTTTTGAATAAATTTGGGCTTTCTCATTTGAATGAGTGGAAAAAACAAGAGAATTCGACACCCAAAGTGCCTGGTTATATTTGGAATTTGTACAGGAGGTTGGAACAACGAAAAGCAGATTATACTACAATACGGCATTTCAGTACTTATTCGCTTGAGTTTGTGGGTAATGGGTATGCTAAACTTGTGTTTAACTTGAGTATGGGTGGAAAACAAGTTGAAGATGTAGGTCCTTAAAGATATTCATGATAAATGTCAATTTTTAGGAGGTAATATCACATGGTGAACTTCGACTCCCGAATTGGAAAGAAGCTTCGATTAGTGTTAGAATGGATAAATATGGAGATACTAGTAAAAATAAGACCTATGAAGCACCTGATTCTAATAATAGAATTGGTTTTGAACAAAGACCATGGATCGATTTAGATGGCAAATTGCTTACTACTTCCTGTCACAACCAAAAAGTATGCTCTTATTTAGGGTTGTCAGTTCAGAAACGAACCGAAGAACTGAGGTTTTTTTCCAAGAACTGACAACCTTACTCATTATTAAATAAAATTCATGCTTTTTACAATTAGTATAGTTGAATTTACTGCTTCATTTTCCGTTGGGCATACCGATAAATAATGTGGAATATATGCTTAGAGCTGCAGCATTATTAATTTATGCAAATGAAAAGGGTTCTGATTTTGAATCGAAATTCAACAAAAATGACTCAAAACAACTAAAGCGGCGTTTTAAGCGATCATTGAGTGGTGCAACTGATGAAAATAGTAAATTTGAAGAGGAAGAAGACGCATCGTTAAACACAAGTCGTCAAAAACGTCGAAGATTAGCCACCCAACAACATCGGCATCGTCAACATAATTCGGGAAGTGGGGCATGTCGTCGTGCTGATTTGTATGTAGATTTTGGACAACTTAACTGGCAGGATTGGATTGTTGCACCATGTTTGGTTATCATTATTTTTGTCTAAAAAATTTTTTTCCAGCAGGTTATGCAGCATATCAATGTAAAGGTAAAAAAACGTTTTTAAATAAGATGAAATTTTTACAATCTAACTTTATTACAAAGGTCGTTGTTCGCATCCATTGCCTTCTCACCTAAATAGCAGCAATCATGCAATAATGCAATCACTTCTTCACTCGTAAGTACAAAAATCGCGACTTAATTAAATTAATTTTTTTAGAATTGATCCTGGAGCGGCTTTAGCCCCAAGCTGTGTACCAGTTCAAATGAGCTCAATTACAATCCTTTACAGGGACACAAATAATAATGCGCTTGTTGTTAAAGGTTTTATTTTAACGTGAATATGCTTAATATATATATTTTTATTATTTTAGCTTACGCAGATATGCGTGTTGATGCCTGTGGGTGTCAGTAATATGCAATAAGATTTTATTGAAAAGAAAAACCGCTCACTAATTTCGTTTTTTTATTATTATTCCTTTGTTTTTTTTATGATTATGATCTCATTAATATAAATTTGTTTTAAATTTAAGCCTTTATTTCTTAGATTATTGGTAAAATCTCCTTGTGTTTAAAGTAGATTTACTCATACCTTTTATGGCGTTTTATTGTTGGCAATCTTTGTGAATGCCATTGTCATTTACATTTTGAAATTCTTTGGGTAATTTGACATTTTGAATTATTGACCTGTCGAATTTTTGAAATATCTAAAAAAATTTACACTTAAATGGCCATGGCCAAATTTTGTTCATTTTTATATTGCCTTGATCTTTTGAATTATTTTCAATTTGATCTTTAACCTTTTAGTTGCTATTATCTAATGCTCGATGGAAGCTTCAAATATAAATGGAGATGAACTAGTATCAATTTTTGATAAGAAATGTACAATGTCTGCTAAGGAAGCTCCTACATCTGGACCTCATTCTATAACGATTTGTAAATCTGAGTCAGGTTTCTTTTCTTATTTAGTATTTGAGGATTTATTTATTTTATTAAGGGTTTGGTTTTAATGTAAAAGGTCAAGTGAGCGAAGGAGGTCAACTACGTTTTTATTGCGGTATTTAATCCTATGATTGTTTTTTTCAAAGAAAATTAGTTTAGGCCAGTTATATGCACCACTACAGCATGTTAGTGCCGTGTTGCATGGTGGGGCAGCTTACAAGGCTGGATTACGTCAAGGCGATCGGATTGTTGAAGTGTTAGTTTTTTAAATTTATTGATTAGAATCTTTATGTGAACCTAAATTTTTTGGTTTGATTACGATGATTCATTTAATTTTAGGGAAAAATTTCGGAATACTGAACAGAACGCAAATGGGTCAAACCATATGTCATTCGAAAGAGCTCGTCGAGTTGAGTCGAACGGTGAAAAAATTTTCGTGCGGACTCATACAGGGGCTGAGATACAGGTCCCCGAAAATCGAAAAACCATAGGGGGGACCAAGCTGTTTTTGGGGGTGAAAAATTCGAATATGCAAATGATAGCTCATTTGAAAGAGCTCGTCGAGCTGAGTCGAATGACGCCAAAATCAACGAAATCCGACTTCATATGGCCGAGTTACAGACCCCCGAAATTTGGAAATTTTTGGGGTCAAAAAAATTCGAATATGTAAATTATACCTCATTCGAAAGGGCTCGACGAGCTGAGTCGAATGACACCAAAATCACCGTGATTAAACAAGATTAGACAAAGTTACGACAAAAAAACCTAAACCTATGGAGCGTCGGCGAGGCGCTTGTGCAAAACTAGAGTTGCACCCCGACCCCGTACCCCGAACCCCGACCCCCGTTCCCGAAAGATTTTTCCAAAATTTCCCCGACCCGAACCCCGCCCCGAAAAAAATGAAAACCCCGTCCCCCGACCCGAAAAAGTTTCGGGGTTTTCGGGGTATACACCCCTAAAAACGCCATTTTTAAGGAGAATTTAAAGAGAAAAATTTTAGAAACTTCCTCCCAATTTGCTTTGCCTTTATTATTTTTGTAAGAAAATTGAATGAAATATCAATATTGTATTTCCATTTTAACTAACCGACTTGTGGTTGAGTGGTTTAGTCGTTGGCTTTGTCTATATTTCTATTCATATAGGTTAGGGTTCGGATCCAAATAAGGAGAACCCGTTTGTTTTCTTATTTTTCTTTACAAAAACAAGCGTTAAATTTTAATTTCAAAAGTTTAATTCTATTTTTAAATATTATCAACCATAAATTTTTAGTTTAGTCTAAAAATTCTAAAATTTTTATCTTTGGCTCTAAAAAAGGAAGATTCTATCCCTTGAACCACCCTTAATCCTTCGAAACCCTTATATCAGCAGATATGTCAGTTAATCTCTATAAATCTTCCATAATCCGCCCAAATTTATTTATTATCCCAGATAATTATCTCCCCAGATTAAAAACTAATAAGAGATCCGTAATACTTCTATATCCTTCTAAATCAAGGATATCCCTTGAGACCAACAAAGATCACTCCAGATCCTCTTGCATCCCTAGATATACCATTTAATCCCTAAAATCCCACTTAATCCCTTCAGATCCGCTTATATCCCCAGATAAACTCTTTAATCCCTTCAAATCCAATTTAATGTCTCAATATCCTACTTAATTTTTGAAAAAATTAACGAAAATATGCTAAAATCTAATTATTTTTTAACATTTTTTTCTCTAAAATTTTTCCACTAAACCCCCGTACCCCGACCCGAACCCCGACCATATTTTGGTCCCCCGACCCGTACCCCGCCCCGAAACAATTCGAAAACCCCGTACCCCGACATACCCGCCCCCGAGCGTTCGGGGTGCAACCCTATGCAAAACCCCGCGCTTCGCGCGGGGTTTTGCGGCACGCGCCTCGCGGGGAGTCTACGGGCGATGGGTCTGGGCTCGTAACATAAACCTATTCCTATCTCCCTTGCTCTGGACTTATTTGGGGCCTCCGTAGCAGCAAAAATCTCCACAGATGACATAGGTAAGGAGCTAAAATAAAAGAGCATAACTTTGTCCAATCAAGTCGGATTTCGTTGATTTTGGTGTCATTCGACTCAGCTCGAGGAGCTCTTTCGAATGAGCTATCATTTGCATATTCGAATTTTTGACCCCAAAAAAGTGCTTGGTCCCCCCTATGGTTTTTCGATTTTCTGGGGCCTATATCTCAGCCCCCGTATGAGTCCGCACAAAAATTTTTTCACCATTCGACTCAACTCGGCGAGCTCTTTCGAATGACATATAACTTGACCTATTTGCTTTCTGTTCAGTATTCCGAAATTATACCAATTTTAGAAATGGTGTTAATGTGGAAGGTGCTAATCATCGTCAAGTTGTTGAACTGATAAAAGCGGGTGGTGACAGGTATAATTAAAATTCTCTTCTGGGATCTTAAGATTCATTTTTTTCTTAAGACTTGATTTGCTTGTTATTACTGCTCCTATGGACAATTCTGACTCATCAGCTAATTGTTGTGGTTATAATGGTGCTAGCGCCACTTACGATGATCACAACAGCGTTAACAATGATGTTTATCGATATTATGATTACTCAGAAAAACGGTATTGGCTTTTGTTTATTTTTGATTTATTTTTCCAGATCACTTCCCATCACTATACCCAATTACCAGACAGTAAGTACGGAAGATGAACAGGTATATTTTATGACTAGTTAATCTGTCACCTTAACTTCATTTTCAGTTTGTTGCCTATTCGATTCATATGGCCGGTCGTCATTTGGGTTCGCGTCGTTTCAGCGAGTTTCTTCAACTTAACAAATTGCTCAAAGAAGAATTTTCTGATTTTTCCTTTCCAAAATTACCAAACAGGTGGCCTTTTCGCATGTCAGAACAACAACTAGATGGACGTAGACGTTTACTTGAACAGTATTTGGAGAAAATTTGTGCTGTAAAAGTTATAGCTGATTGCGAAATTGTTCAGGTTTTTTATTTTATTCTTACACAATATGAGCTAACTTTTTAAATATATTCAGGAATTTCTTATGGAAGATTCTAGTTCAAGTAGTCCAGTTTTGAATGTTTCTCTTCGTCTAATTGTTTGCGGTGAAACACTTACATTAAATATTAAAAGACATAGTGACACACATCAAGTTTATCAACAAGTATTGGAACATCTCAAATTATCCCCTAGAGCAGCAGCTAATTGTGCGCTTTTTGAAATGATCGATGTTTGTTTATTTTTGCCTTTTTTTTCTAAAATTCTCATTATTAAAGGACACTCACTTTCGTCGTTTACATGAACGGGAATGCCCTCATAATATTTATATTCAAAATTATTCTTCTGCCGCAAGCTCTTGCATTGTTCTACGCAAATGGTGTTTTGATGTGAGCACTGAAGAAAAGCTTTGCGAACTTGACAGTCGATTTAAAGCAATATGTTAGTTTTTTTTTGATTTTGTTTAACTCAAGTTGTTTAATTTAAAGGCTTTCACCAAGCAGTGGAGGATATTAATTGTGGCAGTATTCGAGCAGGTGAAAAGCTTTATCAACTGAAAGCTTTGCAAAGGGATGATCGCTGCGATCAGGTTTTTGAAATTTTTAATATTAAACTTTATTTGTTTCAAGTACTTGAACTTGGCACGTCAACTTGAAGGTAAAATAAATTTTTAAATGTCATTCTATATAAATATATTATAGTCATTTTTTTGAATCGGGTTTCGGGTAATCGTGACATCCCTGCTTCCTATGAAGATGAACTAAAAATCGAAAAATAACATTATTCTTCAGGCTATTCAAGTATTTCGTTTCCACAATGTCAATTTGAAGTACCAGAAACTGAAGAAGGTCTTGCCGTACTTACCGTCGATATGAAAATTGTTTCATTGAAGGTTCAAAAAGATCATGTTCAAAAGGTTAACTTGTGCCACTTTACATTCAAAAATAATTTTTCGTTATAGGGACGTACTATTAGCTTGAAATGGTCTAACATTATTGGATACTCTGTTTTTCCTGAGAGCCATGTGTTTCAACTCAAATATTTTCGCGGCGATTCCGAGAAAGAACTCAACCTCATCTCAGTTTTTTGTGAATCTATATTTGATGTGTTCAATCGTGTCTCAGCTGAATTGAAGGCCAGTTCTTCTAATGTTGATTAAGGTAGTTAAATAAAGACAAGACAAGCGCCCTTGTGACAGATAGTTATGAAATTTTGCACAAATATTTTTAGGTTTGTCTTTAAACTGTTTGTTGGCCAGTATGCTCGGTTATGGCCGGTCGTTTACCTCCCGTTTTCGGTTCGGTTAAACCAAAAACACCGGTTTTTGACGAAACCCTGGTAACAGTCAAATTTCGAAAATTGTCTGAAATTTTAATATATTTTCCCGGCAAAGTTATGTGCAAATTCCAAGTTATATTTAGTAAGTGCGCTCTTCTTGCAACACCAACACTTAATTTAAATGTTTAGAACCAGATAAGACTCCCTATATTTCCATTTTAATATAAATTCCTATAATTACTACTTAATTTCTTTATCTTGGCCAATGATATATAATATTCATTTTGAAAGACATCTCGTTCCATTTCTTTTTTCACCATAATTTGACTTTAATCACTTTTCGTTTTCCTTACTAAATTGACAATATCTTAGATTTTTTGTATATGTTAGATTTTCATTACCATTCAAAAATGAGTTTTTTTATTATAAGTATTTGTTTTCTGAAACCATTCTAAAATTTAAATTTTATATTTATTTTGCCATGTTTATATAAAGTATAATATATTAATTTTTATTATGCTAAAATTAAAATCTTTCTATGTACATATTTATATTCAATGAATAGTTTCGATAGAGATCTTTATTTGAATGGTTTATAAAACCGAAATCTTGCATAATTGTTGTGCTACCTATTTTGAGTTTCTGTTTGATGATAAGTGGATTCAGTTGAGTTTAATCCATTTTCATCCATTTCCTGTGCTCCTCTCTCTTCATTTATAGACTCGTCAATGATCCCTTCTGGTTGTAATTGAGTTCCAATATTCTCATGTTCAATCTGGGCTTCATTCGTCATTTCTGTATTACACAATTCTCTCATTTGACCTTGTCTTTCTTGATTCTGCAGATCCTGTTCGTTTTCTAATTGTAATTCACCTCCATTGACTGGAAGCTTTGTCGCATCTTCATAGCTGGGCAATGGTGGAAAAACGTCATTTCGTGATCGACGTACTAGTTAAAAATTCGTAAGTTTTGCATTATTATTTTGCATACTACCTCTATGGTTTTGAGGTGTGTAAGGCGGTGGACCACCATCTCCAGCAGTAAAAAACGGCCCCAATGATCGCATAAACGGTGGCAATGAACTCCTTCCTGATACTACCGGTTCTGCATCACCAATTGGAAAAGGTTCAATTCTCTCGTGTCTATTATATCTATCTCTTTGTGGCAACTGAACATGGCGTGATGACATTACTTCACTACTTCCTCCATTCACAGTGCTATCAAGACCAGGCGGGAAATTGCAAGCACCGAGTAAATCTGTACGTCTGTTATTCAAATAACGGTTTTGCACCTTTGATTATAGAAAATTATTTACGACAAAATTACTGTTTGTTACTTGCATTCGATGCTTCATCAATAAATACATACTTAAGACGAGCTAAAAATAAAATTCTAAGACAAGTATTACTTCCTTCAACCTACCACAATTATCATGACTAATGAAAAAACAGTGCCTGACACATCTCTAGTAGAAAACACCTCACTTCCCTGAAAATAAAAATACACAACAATTTGTTGGCTTTATTTTTTTAAATGCTTATTTTACCAACATGTTCAAAATTTTCAAAATGCTGACGAAATCGAGGAGAGGCTCCGGCTGCTTTACCGGTTTCCGTGTCACCGATATTTGATTCAAATGCGAAGCGATGTGTAAGATTCCCATCGAATTCACAATGAGGCCCAAAGAAATGTGGCTTGCAAATACATCCATCAAGCAATGGTCGTCCACCATTAAGACAAATAGATTCTCTACATTCCTCTCCTCGATAAAAAGAGGTACAACTGCAATAATCTATGCCATCTGGGCCTTAAACAATTTCCAAAATTTTTCATTCTTCTAAAAGTAACGTACCATGCAAGCGTCGACCACGGTCACAAAACTTTTCACAGCGTTCACCGAAAAATGGCTCTAAGCAAAAACACCGCCTTGGATCCAGCAGTGAACGGAATCCATTGTTTTGGCAGTTGGGTAATCTTCGGCAGGAGCTGAAAATTTACATCATAAAGATTTGTATATTATTTTAACTTACCGATCTAGCGCGTGACCTAACGTCAGCTCCGGGCACCTGCAAATAACGTGAGAAGCATAAGAGAGTTCAACAGGTATGCCAAAAATAGATTGTGGAAGCATAAAAGAACCCTTAGAAATAAAATAATTTTAAATTTAATAGATTAATTGATACTTTAAAAAGCCGACAATTTTCATCTGAATTGAGGTTGACGGATTGGCCATACTCTTTGTGACCAGCTATTACATAGGACACTGACTATAATATTAAAATTATCTGCCGATGGATTTCTACCTACTTTGTCTATTTTGAAGTTCCGCACCAGCTCTGGATGGCTCAACTGAGGTATTCCTTCCATACAACAAACAATTTGAAAACGCTTAACAAATGTGAAGACATTCTGTGATGTCGTTGTGCTGGTTTCTTCATTTTCATTATCTTGATGCAAATCTGGCGCAATCTGTTCACTTATCAAGCTTGCATTTTCTGTGCTATCACTTTTTAGTGGTTTTGTGAAGATTAACAAAATATATAAAATGAACGTGTTTGTCCAATTAAACATCTTTAAAAATTGAAAATTTAGGTGTGAGTTCATGTTTATGCCTCAAGGAATGACCTAAATACTGGCTGGCACGAAAATATAATAGTTTTAGGATTGACTAAGGACCAATGAGCAGCCTAAGCATCGATTTTTCTTAGAGAAGAGAGTTCCCATCCTTTGAATAGGCCAACCGGCTGGCGAGGACAACAAATTGAAAGACATTAGAGTCGATAGAACTGAGTAAAAAAATGAAGCTCTCTATTCCATCTTTTGTTGCTTGAACCGGTTTTTTTCCTCTTAGGGGAATCTTTTTTTGGTTTTTGAAATTTAAATTCAAAAATGTGCAAGTAGACAGTATGGGTAATGATATTTGGCGGGTAATTGAATGTGAATATTAATTGTTATTTAGAGGCCCGAAACATTTCTAAAACTTGTTCTAATCTATGACCTTTCATCTGGTTATTTTGGTCTATTTTTTACATGTTAAACGATGTTATAAGAATATAAAAAATTAAAATGTTATGCTTAAAATAGAGTTGTAAGTTCTAAATGAACTATTTAAAAATTGAAATACTAGGACATGATTAAAAATAATTCCGAATATTTGACTGTCAATTATTCTTATTCGGTTTTCTCTAGAAATGTTTGAATTATATCTAGTAACAAATTTGAAGTGCTCTTGAAGAACATGAAACAGAATTCTTTTGCTTGTTACCCAAAAAAAAAGAAAAAGTTCAGAAATAGAAATTATTAGCCTGTCGCTGCAAGTACATTAAGGAATTTAAAATAGATATTCGTACAAGTTTTTTATTAGTGAATAAGTTTCTCATTTCTTAAAATGATGAGTTCTCGTTGCTTGTTATTTAAAAATATAAGGAGTTCACCAGATTCATTGTATCCAAGTCGAAAATTAATTTTGGCTATTAATTTGCTACTATCTTTTTCTTACTTGCCGAATCAAGTATTCATGAAAATCTCCAAGTTCCCACCTACCGATCAGAAATCGCTAACACAAACATCTCCGATTCCAATATGCTCATCCGATTCTATTGGTATTCTTATACTAAATCCAGAAGTCATGTCAGATTTACCGTTCATTATATACGCAAATGGTTATGAAGAGGAGCCAGAATGCTTGCAACCTTTTCCTCCTAGATCACCACTTCTACGCCTAGAAATTCAACTAAAATTTGGCTTTCCATGTGGTGTGAATAAAAGGCGAATGGTAAATGAATTATATACATATATATGCATTTAAATTGTTTTTTTGTTAATTAGGTATTTCCACGTGTTGGTTTAGAATATTCACTACGTGTTCTACTTAATCATATTGATGAAAATGAGTTTCAAGTTCATATGAATAGGATTAATGGTTTCCGAAAATTACCAAAAATTCAACAAAATCAGCGTATTTTTGATATTCATTGCCAGTATTTCTCTGATATTAATCAAACAATTGGACAAGTTTTGGAAATAAGGTAAAATCCTTTGTTATGCACATCATTCATGATTATAAAATTAGTGCAGTAAAAGGAACACTAATGGTAGATAAGTCAGTAGATGAAAAACTTGCTTCAACTAAAATTCATCAGCCTGAATGCAAATATACGTAATTGATAAGTTGAATTAATTGTTTCTGATTGAAAAACTTTTCAGCATACACAGTAATTCAGTTAATGGGCCAGTGGCTGAGAAAGTAAGGTTAGGCGATCGTGTTTTTCACAGATGGCGCTGTGATGATAAATATGCGCTTAAAGTTTGTTGATATTGTCCCGTATTGATATGTTCTATATAATTATAGGTATATCAGTGTTATGCTACAGATGGTCGTAACAGAGAGCATCAAATCATTAATGATCAGGGGTGGATTATGTTTTAGCTATTCATGAATTCAAAAGATTTTTTTAGATGTTCCACTGACACATCTTTAATGCCACACCCACAGTATATAGACAATCCTTCACAAGCACTAGCATCTAGTCGTGTATTTCGTTTCAATTCCTCTTCACGAATCTTCTTTGATTGCTTGTTGTATGCTTGTTTAAAAATCGACCCTGAATGTCGAAGAACAACCGTAAGGGTCAATTCGAAATATATTATGAAATATTTTAGCAGCAAAAATGTATCAGCCGCACATCCTCAAGGAACACTTATAAATTTCAAAGACAAAAGCGCGAAATTACTTCGAATTCGGAAATGATTTCCTCTGAGAGATATAGTATGGCACCTCAAATCGACAAATTAACAGTTCGTCTGGATACTGTTGAAGCGAAAGAAGGTTGATTTATTTAGATATGTAGAAGCATTATTCATTTAAATTTACAGAGAATAATGATAAAAGTACAGAGTATAAACTACGATCTGCGCTGGAATATTCTCAAAAAGCCGTAAAGGCATTGACACTTCTAAATTTGGTTAGTTTGCTGACAGCCGTTCTGCTGGGATTTGCGCTTTGTTGCCTGAAAAGACGTTCTAACAACAAGATATTAATTTCATCTTTATCTGGGTAAAAGAAATCGTACTCAGTATTATCGATTTAGAAATTTTTATACATATCCGTTCTAATCGTGTGATAAAGTCCGTTTTACTGTAATTTAGCCTTTGTTCTGCTAGTTGACCATTTATTCTTCTGACCTTTTTTCCATTGAGACTTTTCAACAACAAAGGAGATTGTCGTATTGAGTACATTAGGTGCCTGTTGTATTTGGGATGCTTGAACCTAGACTTAAAAGGCCTTAAAAGAATCGATGATAGACTACGTGGAATAAAGAGAATATTTGTTCGATTTAGGGAAACATGCAATTTTCATGGAAAAATTTTTTGTAAGGTTTTTTTTTTGGCTGAAGCGATTTGTGATTTTTTATGATTATGTACTTTACTATTTTATTGTTTTTATTTTACATTTTAGAGCTTAAAAATTCTTTAAAAATGCCAGCACAGGACGAAATTTTTCGAAATATTCGCGTAGTTGCCCAAGGTTTGGATGCATTGCGAGATGAGCATGAAGCAATAAAAAACAAGCTGACTGGTGGTCTTGATCTGCTTACGCCGGATGAGCGTCAATTGATTGACGAGAAAACATCAATTGTTGATAGGAATTTGGAGAATATACTTTTAGGCGTTGAGGAGGCTCAGGTTTCCTAGAATAAATTTATTTTTTTGATATTCTTATTGCAGGTCATGGTTGCACTTGCTTCACATTTTCAAAATTTGGAGGCTGACAAGCAAAAGTATAAAGCTCAAGTGCGTCGTCTTTGTCAAGAAAATGCATGGATTCGTGATGAGGTTTCTTAATGCTACGGTTACATAAAAAACGCAAGACGCCGGCGGAAGACGCTCGGCGTCAAGACGCCGGCGGAAGACGCTGTTTCGTGGTTACATAAAATCGGCGTCTTCCGCTAAGCGGGAAGACGCAAAGCGTCAAAACGCTAGTTTTATGTAACCACAAAACAGCGTCTTCCGCCGGCGTCTTGACGCCGAGCGTCTTCCGCAAGACGCGCGCGATTTTATGTAACCACTAAATCCGATTAAAAATTTTTTTAAATATTTATCATACTAAAATAAAATTTATAAAGTCAAATCATTTTATTCTGCCATGGTACCGATCAGGGGTGGCGCTCCTCTCGTATCTCGTGAAATCTCGTGTTTTTTAGAGGTCTCGTATCTCGTATTTTGCCACAAGACACGAGATATTTTCAATATATTTTAGAAAAAATGTCAAAAATTTGGGACTATTTTAGGATCCTAGAATTAGGAAAAAAGGAAGAAATCTTGCCCAGTGGTCTTCCAAAATTCTCAAATTTTCGCCTGCGGCGCTACAATGGAAAGAGGTATAAAGTTGGTCAAGCGGGAACGAGGTCAAGAGTATTTTCTAGAGAAAATCCCAACATTCCTTTGAGGTTGTTGAACTTTGATTGGTGGCTTTTCGGTTTTGTTTTCTTGGACGGCTCTAGTTCAAACAAAGGCTAGATATACAAACATAGGTTTTTGAACCTATAATAAATTCTCTGATCTCTCTTGAAATATATAAATTCAAAATAACTAAATAAATTCAAAATATCTAATTTTAACAAAAAATTCGGTAAAATTTCGGATTCTGAAAATATTAGGTCGAATATTTGTTTCAATTAATCACAATTTTTAACCTGTGAAAAATAGAATGGCGGCCATTCAATTAGAATTTTAGTGATATCCGGATATTTCAAGGGGGGGAGCCATACACTATATGGGACGAGCCATACTTATCAAGAAATGGTCACTTTTTCATGTTTTTGGTATCATTTGATAGAGAATCAAAAGCTCTACAACATATCAAAAAATCAGAATTTTTGACCGATTGATAAAAAAGTTATGATACTGAGAATCTCAAAAATATCGAAAAAAAAGAATATTTTTTTGCAAAAAGTATACCTTTTTCAAAATTAATTTTAACCTATAAAAAGTCGGTTTAAAAATATAAAATTTATATTGATCGATAGAGAATAAACTGAATTTTCAGAATCTTTTTAAATTTTGAAAATCGGATTAGAATTGGCCAAGAAATGATCAAGACGCTAAAAGTTGCCGCAAAAAATTCAAACATGTTTGAATTAAAAAAAGAGACGCCGGCGTCAAGACGCCGGCGGAAGACGCATTTTATGTAACCACTCAAAAAAGCGGCAAGACGCTCGGCGTCAAGACGCCGGCGGAAGACGCGGGTTATGTAACCACTCAAAAAAAGCGTCAAGACGCCGGCGTCTTGACGCCGGCGGAAGACGCAGTTTATGTAACCACTCAAAAAAAGCGGCAAGACGCCGGCGTCTTTTACTCTCCTCATTTCCCATTATCTTTTCTGCCGCAAGACGCGCGCGTTTTTTATGTAACCGTAGCATAAGCTATTATTTTCTATAACAAAGTGTTTTAGTTGAACTCGACTCAACAGCAACTTCGTACAGCAATGCAGGTTTTTTTTATTTTTCTTTAATCGAATTAATTTATACTAAGAACATTGCGCAATTGGAAGAAGAAAACAAGCACCTGAAATTCATGAATAGCATAAAGAAATTTGATGAGGATTTGCCGGAACTTGCTGACAAGGAAGGGGATCAAGCTGAACAGCAACGTCCTGCAAGCGATGTCCATAATTCAACATTGCAGGAACTTGGTTTTGGTGATGAGGAGGAGGATTTGCAAAGTTTGTTTTTTTGTCTTAATTTGATTTTCATAAAAAAACATTGATGGGGGAAAGGACTAGGTTGGTATATCGCCTATGTGTTATTGTTAGTTGTGTTTATCTTTGTTTCCTGAGGTAAAAGAAGACTGAATGCCCTTATTATAGGCCTTCATGTCGATACATCCTCGGAAATTATTATTTTCATAAACAGAACTGAGCAATGTTTACATATTTGTTCTGTCTAAATTGAATAAACAATTAGTAGTTGAACATTCCCTATTCCCCCTCACTTGATGTACAAAGTTGTCAGTCATTTTTTCTTTGCATAGTCTAACTAAATTTCCCTGTGGCTTCATTCATTTATCACTCTTCCTTCAATTCCGACACCTTTTTTGTTTTTGATTGCTTCTCTCATACATTTACCATTGTTATTAGTAAATGACTGAATAAATCGATGTCTTTTCTTAAAGACGGTTACAAATAAAAAGTATTGAAAGAAGAATGAATTCAGTTTCTTGAAATTATACAGGGTTGAAATGTCTGACCATTTTGTACATAAAGGAAAACGCGCTGACTGGGGGGAGGGGAGGATGGGGGACTATAAGTACCGTTTATCTTATATTTATTTTTAGATACAAGTGGTCAATATTCAATGCCAACTCCGGCAAATGCAATGGCTGCGAGCGCAACTGCTGGTTATGATATACCACAACGTCTAAAAACACTTCATAATCTTGTATGTCTTTCTTTTCTTTTTAATCTAGTTAGAAAAATTTTTAAGGTAATCACTTATGCGGCGCAAGGACGCTATGAAGTAGCTGTTCCACTCTGTAAGCAAGCATTGGAAGATTTGGAAAAGAACAATGGACATGATCATCCTGATGTCGCTACGTATTTTTTTATTTTTTTTAATTTGATAAAGTATTTATTTTAAGGATGTTGAACATTCTTGCTCTCGTTTACCGGTATTTTAAATTCTTTCAACTATTATAAATTGAATAAATTTATAGTGATCAGCGTAAGTATAAAGAAGCGGCGACGTTATTGAATGAAGCATTGGCAATTCGTGAGCGTTGTCTTGGTGAAGACCATCCTGCGGTATTTCTTTTCTTTCGCTATGAATTTATTTTTCTTTAGGTTGCGGCCACTCTTAACAATTTGGCTGTTCTTCACGGGAAGCGTGGAAAGTACAAAGATGCGGAGCCTTTGTGTAAGAGAGCATTGGAAATTCGTGAGAAGGTGCTAGGTGCTGATCATCCGGATGTTGCAAAACAATTAAATAATTTAGCATTGATTTATCAAAATCAGGTTGTTATTTTTTGTTAATTATCATTCTCTTCTTGTATTTTATAGGGTCTTTACGATGAAGTCGAAAAATACTACAAACGTGCTCTTAAAATTTATGAAGCAAAATTCGGTCAAGATGATCAGAATGTGGCGAAAACGATGAACAATCTTTCCTCTGCTTATCTAAAACAGGGAAAATACAAGGTTTTCACATAAATCTTCATTTTTTCTACTATATTTTCTTTTGTAGGAAGCAGAGTTATTATACAAGCAGATACTAACACGCGCCCATGAACGTCAATATGGAGAGACTAGCAACGACAACAAGTCTATTTGGCAAATTGCTGAGGACCGTGAAAATACTAAAAATCAACATGCAGATAGTGGAATTTATCATGAAAATATTCAGGATGCAATGATGAAAGTCGATAAGTACGCATTTTTATTTAAAAATTTTGGCTGAGGTTTTACTTTTCTTTACGTTTACCAACTAATACTTTTTTCCTTTTACAGTCCAACTGTAACTACAACATTAAAAAATCTGGGAGCACTCTATCGACGTCAAGGCAAGTACCAAGCTGCTGAAACTCTTGAGGATGCTGCTTTGCGTGCTAAAAAACAGGTATTTTCTTACAAACATTCACTGGGTCAGGGTCTTTCTGAGGGTGTCTGGGGGTATTTTTGTTTTTTAACGGTGGTTAATTATCACCGTACCAATTAAGTCATCGGAAGCCGAATGTGGTCGTCAAATGGAAGAAAGCAGTTTTAACAAGTTGATGCGTGATTTAGCATAGAGTTATCTGAGTCAGAAGCAGCAATGGTTTAACAAAAGGTCAAAAATAGTTTTAAAGCT
This sequence comes from Meloidogyne enterolobii, assembly GCA_963681835.1. Taxonomy (NCBI): domain Eukaryota; kingdom Metazoa; phylum Nematoda; class Chromadorea; order Rhabditida; family Meloidogynidae; genus Meloidogyne; species Meloidogyne enterolobii. The sequence goes on along the minus strand of CAVMJV010000004.1, from coordinate 3,534,962 downwards.
TTTTTTTTAAATCTTTGTGGTTATTATTGTTGTGATTGCGCTTTGTCTTGACGTTTTCCATTTTCATTAGGATCTTTAAATAATTGGGGAAAACAAATTGCTTATGTGTCCCTTGTTGCCATCTTTCAATTTTCAGCCTGGCATAGCATCACAGCAATGTACAACTTATACTGGTTCTGATTCTCCACCAAAAATGCATGTATCGGATGAAATGACTACTTCTAATCAAGCGCAAGTGATGGGACGTTCACAAATGACGCAATCACATTCTTCGGGAGGACTGAAATCGCGATTAATGAATGTTTTGGGTCTTAGCCCTGGTAATGAAGGCGCTGGTGGATCACAATAAGAATTAAAGTGTTTATATGTAAATTTTTATTTTTTTATTTAAATTTAAATTCCATTTTTGTCTGTGGTTCGTTGCTATCAAGCACACAAATTTTCTTTTTAGTTTAAAAAATTTTAATAATAAAAATTTTTTCCAATTTCAGGTATATTATGAAAGAATGACTGGTTTTCTTGAATTAATACATGTTTATAATACATTAAGACAAAATTCATTTATTCTTACAATGTTCGTTTTTTTAGATTTTGTCGGTAAAGTTTTTTTAATGTTTATTTTTAGTTTTTATAAATTCTAAAATAAAGTAGGAGGTTTTAATGTAAATTTTCAACAAAACTCACTTTGGACAATCCATAAGAGTTAAAGCTTAGTTTGTCATTTTTTTATAATCTTTCTTGAGATTTAAAATTGAATAAGGCATATATGCAAATAGAATTTGCCATTCATTTTTAGTCCTATTTTAACTAATTTTCTTCTACCTAGACGTTTGCTTTATATAATGGGAATTTTTATTTTGAAAATTTTTATCTAACTCCTTTCTCATAAGATAAGAACATCAGTAGTTCCTTTAATGATTCAGCCGACTTTTGTTTCCCATAATGGCCATTAATCTTTATGGGAAAATTGATTGTAATAAGGGGTAGAGAAGTGGTTAATTGAACATAAGAGAAATAATTTTTCCACAGATATTGCCACTCTTGATTAAATCTTGCTAGCCGCACATTGTCAGTTGTGTTGGGGGCGATTTTGCCTAACGGGGTCCCATTCATTTATAGAGAACGATTAAAGCCAAGACAAATCAATTCATTTAACAAAGCCAAATACTTGTACATATACAATGAAGTTGGGATTAATGGTTTCGAACCTTACTTTAATTATTTTTCATTTCTGCTTTCTGGTGCCATTTATTCGTTCAGATGGTATATTAACCTGACATTTAAAATGAATTAAGTTAAGATGTTATAGGAACAACAAAATCAGACAACTTGAGCAACAGGGGTGGCGTTTATGAATCTGTTCAAATCGACGATCCAGCTGAAGATGGTTCTTCTGGAATCTACTTTCGGATAAGCCAAAAAGGTCGAATTTAAATACTGGATTAATTGAACCTCAATCTAATGTTTACTAAATTTTAAGGTGTTGATTATCTTGCAAACTTAGCATCTAAAGGGTTGCCTAAAATTATGGTAGGTTCATCACAATATGATTAAAAAACAACACTATTTTTTAGAATCGTTTAGCTTTACCAACGATAAGTGAAAGTGGTCTTGTAATTAGTGATGCTGTTATTACTAAAATGGAAGAGCCACAGATTGGAGTTAAGTTCGTTCCAGACTACGGTATCATACTTTTTTAAGCTGACAAAACATTTATTTTAGGTGTCGATCTTTCTGTTGGTATACCAGAAGTGAGCATAACTGGAGGAACGGTTCTCTCATTGTTGCGCATTATAAAACTTAAGTTTTATTTCTCTAGGAACTTTCTTTCTTCTTCGCTAAATATAATGCTCAACTAGTGGCTAACTTATTCAATTTGTATGTTTGTAGTTGTAATATTAATTTTATTATGTCCAGCTTTGGGGGGTGCCAGTTTCGTCTTTCACTTTTTTGATTGACTTTTGACTTTCGAGTTTTTTTTGTAAAATATGCTTCGGCACACCACTGCTATACATATATCTTTTCTAATTTGTAGAACTGTGCAAATGCGCGTGTTTATTCATCGCAACCTTTCAGAAGAATCTACTTCCGTTGAGGTCACAAATTGTACAGTTAATCCTGGAACGTTTGTAATGAAATTTTATGGTCCCGAAGCAAGTGAATTTTATGCTATTGTCGATATGATTAGGTCTGTATTTAATTTTCCGGATTTTTCTACTTTTATGTTTCAGGGATGGTATTGACGGCGCGATTCGTGATAAAATTTGTACTTTGCCGCCACTCATGCGCGAATTTATTTATCAGAAAGTAATTTTCAACATTGTACTCTAATATATTTTTTATCAAAGATACATGAGATTTCCAGTCCTCAATCTTTTACAAACCAAACGACTCATTATAGTGATCATAACAACCTTGACGATCCTTCTACCATTTTCAATCAACTTTGTTCAACACATTCTGACGGTCGAAGGAGATCTAGTTTAGTACAAGGCGTCAGCGAAAATCATCAGGTTTAAAGTCATCAGAATTGTCTTTATATTCAATGTTATATTAAGGAAATGTCCCATTCCAAATCCGCATCTTCTGAAGATGAACAAGCACTAGAAGTAGACATTGCTGAGATGAACGTTCCTAATTTGCTACCAGATCTTACACTTCGCTATCCACCTAAATTTTCACAGCGAGATTTAATCTTTGGAATTGACGGTGGTTTTATGAGCAATGGGAACCGAGCACCTACTTTTGTAAAAAGACCCAAGTTTAGTGACATACAAGTTAGAGATCAGGTCGAATTTTCTTATTGTTTTTTGAAAATATTTATTTTTGACAGATGCTTGGACTTATTTTTAGTGAGTTTTTGCCGAACACTCTATTCTACCACATTTTTAATTCTGGGCTTGGTCATGTTTCTGTTAGCTATTCTCATTATCATATGCCACGAATGCTGTAAGCTTTTAATAAAGTTGACTTAACTGATTTCTTATTTGAAAGCCGTTCAATGTCCAAATTGGTATGTGCGGATTGCCGTTTACGTGTTAAGTGGGTGGCGAACAAAATTTTAAATCGTAAAATAATTTAATTTCTTAGTGCCAACCTTACAAAAACACCGAAAGCTCTAATCGATCGTAATGGAGTAACACTTTTGCTTGAAGGAGATATCGGAGTGAGTTTTTCTACCTTTATAAATTCATAATTTCAGGCTCATTTTTGGCGTAAAAATCGAACTTATAACATCCTTTCAGCAAATGGTCAACTCCGAGTTGGGGTAAAATCCTTTATTCTTTGGATTTACATATAATCAATGTTTGAGATAAAGCCACATTTTCGTCATTCACGCCTATACAACGATGTATTATTAGCTGGAGTTGATTTTAAAATCTATCGAGCAGGCATGGAAGGACTCGTGTCTGGAGCCGTTCGGAAACTGTTGAGGCAATTCTTTTTTACTTTTATTTTTGTCTTAATTTTTGTTCTAAAACTATTTTTAGCTTTTTGATTCCTCGCGCAATTTGGCCAAAAATACAACAGAGATTACGTCTAGTTGTTAATCATAAAGGTTTTTATCACCTTATGACTAATATTATCCTTATCAATCTTGTTCAGGCGTCCAGATACCTCGTTTATGCGGTTATGTGGAGTTTATGCGGCTGCACCTCGACTATATAAGGCAACCCTTACTAAACTCTTTACTTGTAGCTTCACTAAATTTTAATTAAATTTTCCAATTTTAGCCATGCTGCAATTATTAGCGGTGATTTTGATGTTGATTTGCCCGTCTTGGTAAACTCTTTCAAGCAGTTTGTGGATGAGCGTCAAAGAAATACAAAAACACGGCGGGAATTGGCCCAAAAGTTCAGATACTTTTGAATGTTTTTAATTATAAATGATGCTAATAAAGTTTATGAGCGAGACCTTGCGCATTCCATACACTGCGTATAACAAACAATATGTGGTATACTTTATTGGTCTTTTTAAAAATATGTAGGATTATGAAGGGAGAAATAAGTCCAAAAATAGCGTAACTGGATTGCCAAATATTAATAGTTTGCTCTTCCTGTTTGCCTTTGTTGAAGTGTTGTGCAGTCATGTCGGGCAGTTGTGCTAAATTTAAGTTATTTTATTTTCCACTATGTTTAAAAATAGTATTTCCTTTGGTTTAATCAGTTTATACATAAGCTACTAAAATATTTTATAAGCTTTTTAGAGAAAGGATTAACCAAGTAAATATATTAGTCCGAGTTAATGGGCATACTTATCTCGGCGTATAAATACAACAACAGCGTCTGCCAGAAGAAACAGGGCGCACAAAAAATATAAAGCCTAAAGTAATTTTCGATTAGATATGTAAAGATGAATAGACAATACCGCGGCACCCGCCCATCCTTTAACCAAGAAACCAGTCTCACATCCTTTAAAAATTTATTAGGAATGCGGTTGTTCCCAAGGTTATACCTGGAATTCCGGCACATCCGCTGAATGTACCGCCTCCAATCTAAAACTTTTAAATTGGAAATCTCTCATAAGTATTTATGAGTTAATAACCTGTCGGATAAATGTTGGCATGTGATCTGAGTTTAAAGATTATTTTAAAGAAAATGGAAAAATGACTAACCAAATCCTGTTGCATACCATGTCTAAAAGAAATTTATTAATAGCTAATACTTTAACGTTACCTCAAATGCGCCAAAAATAAGAAAAGCAATCACACCAACAATGGAAGCAATAATTTGCTAAAAACTGAGAAATTTTTCAAATTTTAATGCATTATGCAAACAGAGAAACTTAAGCTCCTTCCTGAGGTTAGATAAATGCAGGTAAATATCAATGGCGCAAGTGCAAAAAGGAAACTGAGAATGATAATGGCTAGTTGCCCCCAAACACTGAATTAAAATCATGTGAAGGTATTAAAAATCATTGGTTAATGCCAACTTTTGTCCACGCATTTGAAAGTGTAACGAAGAGCTCCAACGATCAAGGCTCATAGGAAAAAATGATGGTGGACATATTTCTCGGCTTTGTTGTGTAGAGTTGATAGTTCTCCAAAAACAAACTCCACTAAAATTTATTATGTAATTCACTATGCAAGATTAATATACGGAGCTGTCAGGATCAATATCATGGAAACCACACAACTTATCTTCAAAAAAAGAAAAATTAAATGCGGTAAAGCAATTTGTAAGCGATATTTACTAACCAGCACTACTAAACGAATGCTTAATGAGATGTGAGCGTAGAATCTCGTTGAGGCCATTTTTTCTATTTTCGAATCGCCTTGTTCTTGTATTACGTTGTATGATTGGTTTCGGCTAATATGGTATTCTTGTTGAAATTCGTGTTGGAGAGTAACTTCCGTTAGTTGTTCGGAAGGGGGCTGAGAATCAACCCAAAATGAATGAATTTTGCTTAATGCTAAGGATAGACTTAATCTAAAACAGTTCAGGGAGGGCACACCTCACAGTTCAGTTCCGGCTCAGATGAGAAAAATTTGTTTTAACAATATAAAATCAAAATATTTATAGAAGAAATGATTTAATATTTTTTTCAAGTTTTCCCCCACTTGAATGTATTACAACATGTTAACTTTCACGCATTATTGTGTAAACATCGGATAGTATATAAATTGTATGGATGAAATGCCGCGCAGTACAAAATTTCTAGCAGCATTGAGTGAATTATGTGTCCCATTCGTTGTTATTGTGAAAATATTTAGTTGGCGGAAAATGATGAGGGTAAAAAAATTGTGAGGAGCAAGAAGAACCGGATAGTAGTAGAATGAAAATATGTAGCACTTCTCATCTCTCTGCGCTTACTGCTTATTTTCTAAATATTATTCACTATATGTATTGACGCGGATCAGTGATCACATTTTGGTAAATGAATCTATTGAATTTATTCGGCAAAATATACCGGGCAAAAATATTTTACAATGGAAGCCCAAAAGTATGTATTGACATTTTAATTTATTTTACTATACTAAAAAAGGACTTGGAAGAATTTAAAATTGGCCTTAAAGCAGGGTAAAAAGAACGGTAATAGTTTGGCTGACACCCCCTTTTCCCATTTCTTTGCATTGGAAAGAGCTCTTCGCGGGTCGGATGATACCATTATCAGCTAGATTTGATGATTCAGAACAAAATTATGGGTCATCCAAACCATTAGAAAAAGAACCTAGAAATTTCTCAAGAACTCGAAAAATAATTGATAATATTTACCAATATATTCCAATATACATTTAAAAATAAAAAGTCAAGAAAAAGAAAGAACGAAATGATTTAAATAAGTGTAGGAATTAAATTACTTGATTTATTATGACTTCATTCTAAGGAGCTAAGCATCATTAGCTGTTTCAGTACCTTTGTTTGTGACGTCTCCCGGATCTCTCCTGCCAGAAACATCTCGTCCACAACCGAATATACCTTAAATATTTCTATAAAATTAAAATATTAAAAGTACGGAAGATCAACCAGAAGATCAACTCCCTATTGACCATTGATATCCTCCACAAATCCTTCCTTATCCGCTCAAATATTTGGAGTTGACCTTTTGGATTGATCCCTTACTATAAGACAAACCTTATAAAAATTAAAGACAAGATCGAGCTCGCAAACATTGTGAAAGTACTCATTAAGGACCTGAAATTTTTTTTAAATTTTGTTTATCAAAATCTCTTAAATCAAACCTCCACAAAATTGTGTATTGCTTCGAGGTAATACAAATTGTTGTCCATTATGTCAACACAAATACAAAAATAAAGTCCGGCATACCTCCGATAAACAATTTTGAAATTGCGAAACTAAAAAGAATTTTGTTTGGTAATTTTCCACTATCCCTACAAATTTTCGGACTTTTTTTGCAGACACATTTATATGCACAGAATTATCTCACTGAATGATGCCCAGGAAAATAGAGTGAAATTGAGTAGGAAAGTCTGACTATTCCGTACATAAATGTGTCTGCAAAAAAGTCAGCGTCTATAGGGATAACGTGAAAGTACCCTTTTTTAGACATAAAAAAATTTTGTCAAATAAAAACCTCAACAAAATTTGTGTGCTTTGCATCACGAACGGTAACTACTGCATGTACTTCTTCAATCAATTTTTGCTTTTCGTCATCATCAAAATGCATGTACCATTTCGCTAGCCTAGTTTTTCCTAAATAATATAAAAATTGGATCAAAAAATGTTTTAGTTATCAAAATAAACCTGCACGATTCTGAATCAGAATAAATCTTATCATTATCTTCAAAATTAAATAAAGAAAGTTTGTTTCTGTCGAATATTCTGGTAAAAATAAATTTAATTCCAATGAGGTTCAAATTTTCCAGAGGGACTCAACTGGAACTTCCGACTCGCGACAAACTGGCCGTTTCAAATTAAAATGTCGTAATGTCATCAAACGAATTACCAAAACTTATTTTGTCAAATATATGATGAAGTGTTTGTCTGACTTACAATCAGTCAAAATTATCAGTCCTTTGAGCATTATCAGTCGTACTTTTCTATTTCTTTTTTACGTATAATTTTTTTCTAGTGAAAAATGGATATTATTACAATCGGAGGTTTGGTTGCTGTTGTTGCTATCGTTATTGGATCATGCTTTACTATTTATAAATTATTAACGCGAGAAACAACATTTGAAGAGGTAATATATTAATCCTTATGATTTAATATTTAAATAAAATTATAGGTTTATGGAAATGATATGGCTAAACCTTTGGTTGCAGAAAAAGGCAAGGTAAAAGGGAGGCGTAATCATTCTAAAAGGCAAAGTCCAAAGAAGGAAACTGATAATAAGGAGGTTCATGTTTCTGAAGATGATGAAGCTAGTGGTGATTTTGTGGTTGTTAAACAAATGGAGGAAGCAGTCAAAGGTTTTGTTTTTACTTTTTATTCTGTTGTTTAAATCATATTAGTGTCATCTTCAACTTCTGAGGTTAACGATGAGTTGGAGAATTTGCGGGTTGAAAATGCGGAGCTGAAAAAAGAGAAGAATGAACAGGCCGAACAACTTGTCGTCTATGAGGAAACGATTAAAAACAAGACTGTTGCATCGAAACAGGTTCTTTTTTAATTTTAACTCTACATATTATACAAGAACAATTTCTTTTCTTTAGTCTTTAATTATTGGGGAGTCGACGTACCGCAAGGCCAATGTATTGGCGAGCTGTAACTTTGTTGAAATCGAATCCGGGACATAATGTTATGGTTCGATGCACTCCGACGAGCTGAAATCATAACTGCGCGTCATGGATTCGTGATCTTCAACCATGTTAAGCTCACAAAAGCGGTACATTGGCCTCGCGATACATTGGGGTTTGCTATTTTTGTTTATTTATACTTACACTTAAGATGGATGATGAAAATAAGAAACTGCGTTCTAAAAACGATCAATTCTCCGCACAATTAGAAAAACAGCTTAGGGAGTTGGAACAATTGGGCGCTGAGAATGCTCAATTGAAACGAGAGAAGAACGAGCAAGACGAACGTCATGTCATCTTTGAACAAACTGTGAAGAACAAGCTTATTGAGACTCACCAGGTTTGTTTTTCTTTTTTTTTTCTTTGATTTAATTGTTTTTAGTTGGGTGATGAAAACAAAAAGTTACGTTTGAAATGTGAACAATTTTGTGAGCAATTGGAAAAGAAGAAAACAGAGATTACTAAGTTTTGCGAAGATCGCGACATGGCTATGAAAGAGGTGCTGAAACTTCGTGAAGAGCGTGACCTTGCAAAAACTTTTATGGAGAAAGCAGCTGCCGACATTCATTCAAAAGATATTATGATTCGGAATATTGAGACTAACTTTGAACATCAACGTCAAGCTCTTCAAATTGAATTCAATGTTAGCTTTTTGTTTTGATATAAAATCTGGTATTTATTGGTTATCCCAGACCATTTTTTGCGGGCATATATTTGTTGTTTCACAAATATAAAACAGATATTACCCCAACTCCCAATATCTCCCCTAAATGTCCACAAAAACTTACGCAAATACTTATATTGAATAGAGAAAAGTTATGTATGGGCGTTCTGATCATTATGATTATTACTAAATATTTCGCAAAAATTGGTCTGACAAGGGAACATTTCGAACTGTGAGTAAAAAGTTCGAAATAAAAGTTATACCATCGTGTAGAGCATCGTCGAAAACCTTTATGGTTTCCGGCTTTTTCGGCTCCGACCCCCATTTCGAAAAGTTATAGGTCTTCAAAGTTTTCGTTTTTTGGAGCGGTTGAGTCGCCCTCATAAAGAGAGAATTTTTTTTTATTAGGAGAGAAATAAGACTCCCATCCTCCTTTTTTCCTTTCCTTTTCTTTTCCAATATTAGTTAAAGAAAGAGAAAAGGAGGAGAGAAAAGAAAAGGAAAAGAGGCATCTCTGCCTTGCAGCTAATGTCAATTAAAAAGGAACGAGGAGATGGCAGACATGCCTCTTTTCCTTTTCTTTCCTCTCCTCTTTTTCTCTTTCTTTAACCGACATGGGAAAAGAAGAAGAAAGGAAAAATGGAGAAAAGGAGTCTCATTTTTCTCTTTGGTAAGACAAATAATAAGAAAAGTGAGGGCGACTCAACCGCTCCAAAAAACGAAAACTTTGAAGACCTATAACTTTTCGAAATGGGGGTCGGAGCCGAAAAAGCCGGAAACCATAAAGGTTTTCGACGATGCTCTACACGATGGAATAACTTTTATTTCGAACTTTTTACTCACAGTTCGAAATGTTCCCTTGTGAGATACCCCAAAAATACTTAAAATTTATGTCAATTTTTTAAAAGAATGAACGTGGTCATTTTAAAAACGTGGAGCAAGAATGGTTAAATGCTAATGGACAATTAGCCAAAGAACTTACTAATGCTAATGATTTTGTTCGGGAGCTTGAGTATAAGAAATCACAAATTGAGCAGAAACTCGTTGATGAGCAGGTTTTTATTTTCTAAAAAAATTTATTACAAATATTTTAGAAAATTCGAAGCGATGCATATACGCAAATTGAGAAATTAAAAGTCGAGATGAGCCATGCTTCTGAATTGTATAATAAGCTTCAAGCGAAATTTGAAGCTGTTCAGGCTGAAAATGAAAAATTAGTTTCTGTCAATGCTGAATTAAAGAAGGAGGCCACTAATTTCCAATCTCAAAACAAAGCTATGAGTCAATCATCTGTTGAATTGGATCAATTCAAGGTATATGATTTATTTAGACAATTTATGATAAAATAAGTTTAGGGTACAATTGCGGAATTGAATACAAAGCTGGATCAACAACGTTCTCGTAATCAAGAGTTGAGAGATGCTAATTATAAGCTGATGGATACTGTGAAGGTTTCTAATTAGTGTGATGAATATTTTACTATATTATAATTTAGCTCCTCCAATCTTCCAAATCGCTTGTTAATGGTACGCCTCCCATTACCAATGGAAACATTTCCGGTACTCATGTCGAACAAGATTCTGCGGTCGTTGAAAAGCTCGTCTTAGAAAACAAACAATTCAAGTCAACATTGGATTCATTGGTATTATTACTTTATTATTATTTATCTAAATTTTTAATTGAGTTAAGTTTTTATGTCCCTTTTTTAGGCAATGAGTATTTATGGTAGACTTATTTGGGGTGTCCTCTGATCCACTTACTGGGAAGTCCTCTTACTGATTTGGATGGGTCCTCTTATTTTCTTCATTATAATTTTTGTTTATCTTGTATTTATTAGATAATTTGTAAATTAAGAATAAGCAACTGGAAGAGGTTTCAAAGATTGCGTTGGAGGTTGAAATTGATAGAGATGCTAAGGTTGCACAAATCGAGAAAATGTTAAATGAAGCAAAATCGTAGTGTACGTAATATCTAATTTCTTTTCTTTTTAATTATTACGGTTAATGAGGGTGATGCGACTTTTGCGGCGCGTACACTTGCGGCTCAGACATTTGCGGCCCAGACACTTGCGGCTCGCCCCTATTTTGACACTTGCGGTCCCGACACTTGCGGCTAAGAAATTTTCGGCGCAGACATTTGCGGCTATCAACTTGAGGCCCAGACACTTGCGGCCCAGACTATTGCGGTTTTGCCATTTGAGGCTCACCCCTATTGTGACACTTGCGGCCCGACATTTGCGGCCTCAACATTTGCGGCCCCGACATTTGCGGCGATGATTAAAAAATTTACTAAATTAAAATATTATCAGAATTAAAGTATTATAAACCGGACCGGATCCGGTGGTCCGGAATCCGGGTATTTTGATAAAACCTGTATTTCCCGGATTTTTATCAGGAAAATTCGATCCTGGTCGAACAAAATACCCGGATTCGGTCCAGGTCCGGTATAAAAAATAATCAAAATCACAAAATTTCGTAAAAATAAAAAAATTGCAAAAAATTTTTACAAAAATTCATGTCATTAGGAGTGTATTTTTATTTCGTTTCGTCCGAAAGTTTATTTTATTTTGCTCCGAAACGAAACGAAATGGATAAAAGGGCACGAAATAGCGAGGCGAAATGAAACGAAATTTCGGTTATCTCTGGTCCGGAAACTTGGAGAATAAACTACATAGTATGTATTTTTTAAAAACTTGGAGAAATAAACTTGGAGAAAAATTAGTATTTTTTAAATTTTAATTTACTAAATTTTTTAATCATCGCCGCAAATGTCGGGGCCGCAAATGTTGGGGCCGCAAATGTCGGGCCGCAAGTGTCACAATAGGGGTGAGCCTCAAATGGCAAAACCGCAATAGTCTGGGCCGCAAGTGTCTGGGCCTCAAGTTGATAGCCGCAAATGTCTGCGCCGAAAATTTCTTAGCCGCAAGTGTCGGGACCGCAAGTGTCAAAATAGGGGCGAGCCGCAAGTGTCTGGGCCGCAAATGTCTGAGCCGCAAGTGTACGCGCCGCAAAAGTCGGCTAATCTTAATGAGCTATATATTATGTACTATCTCTTATGTACAAGTAGAATTATAAATTGATTTGTATTAATCTAAGAATTTACACAAATTTGTAAATTTCATCATTTTTCGAAAAGGTCCAACCACATCAGGAATGGTTTTTTGTTCTTCTACCTTCCTCTTCTGCTTTTTTGGCCTCTTATGCCAGAAATACACCCCTAAACCACAAACTTTACAATTACCAGGGAAATTAAGATTTTAAGAGTAATGATTTGTTATTAGCTTTTCTCATACTTTATCAGTAGAAAACTTTAGTGGACCAGTCTTTAAGTAAATAAATTGGCATTGATTCAAAGAGGTGTCAGCTGTCATATACTCTCTAATTCTCTCTTAACAATAGGGTGAGAGAGAGAGATTGATTTGGTAAAGTCCTCCAAGGAGAGATCTCTGCTTTTTAAATTTTGAGCGGCTGTTTCTAGATCACGCTAAATATCTAAAAGAGAGGAATAAATGGCAGAATAATGGAAAAAATGGATAAATATAGTACTCAATATGTTTTTAAGGAAGTTTAATAGAAAATAAGTTTATTATTTAATCTTATAATTGTTTATCCGTTCTACATACAATAGTATTTTTAGAATGTATAATGGAGATAATTTCTCTTATCGAACCATCATTTATTAGATTTTTTGTTAAATTTAGACTACAGTTGTACATTCTTTTACTTTCTCAAGCTCACTTTTGTATATTTGTTTCTTTAATGTCTAAAGGTAATTTTTGACATAAAACTGCCTAATAGAGGGGGGGGGGGGGCACGACCAAAAGGGCGCAATTTTTAATTTTGCCACACAGTTCTAGCCCTACCACATACTTTTGGAAGAACCTGCACTTTTGAGAAAGGATTCGAGGAGGATTGCGCGTTGTGGAATTTTGTTAATTCAAAACAATCTTATCTACAAATGCATAATAATACATATTTTGATAATAATAACACTTCAACAACATTGTCTATATATAATTTCCGCATTATGGGTGGCCATGACATTAATTCTAGTAGTTTCAATTAATTCTACAATTTATTCTTTGATGTTTAGATCATTATGCTTACTATCGTTTTTCTAATGATATGAACGAATCTCATGTTGCTATGATAGTTAGTCCATTTTTTGCTCACACTGATACACAATGCGAATTGCGTTTTCGGTTTAATCTGAGAGCAGATTCCAGGTTAGAGTTTCGCAACTCAAAGAATACTCATCGAATAGCAATTGAATTCATCTAGGTCTGGAGCCGGGTTGTTAGTTACAACGGAGCAGTTGTCACTCAGACGTTCATTTAGCAATTCAAAAGAGTCGACCTCTAATGGCAACCAAGCAATGGATGAGGAAGATGAGGCAGATTGGATTCGGCCTATATTAAGGTAATCTTGTGCAAATTGCTAGTTAAATGCCTCATGATTTGTAGCAAATTAATTTGCACATTTTTATTAAGGGAACGCTTCGAACCGGATACTTCGACTGATGCTTCTGCGATGTATGTTTTTTTGCAAACACTTAGAAAATAATTGAGAAATTAAAGATGGTCTCATGGGCGAGTTCTTCTTGGGCAATTTGATTTTCCAACACGAATACGAATTGAATGTCATCCCTCTACAACAGCTATGTCAGATGGTGGAGTTCTCAATGTTGAATGCAAAATTGATGATTTACATTTGATAAACTGTGCAGGTAAGTTCAGTTAAAATTTCCTTGTGATAATTTAAATTAAAACAGAGAAAGAATGGAGATCTACTGATGATATGAGTGCATGCCCAAAAGGAAGAGATTCATGTCGTCCTTTTGGGGCAGATCAGCAGAAGCGAATTTGTCTGGATGATTATCAAATTTGTGACATGGTGGGTCATATATTCTACATGTATAGTATAATTATATCAATAGCATGCTGATTGTGCTGATGGTGAGGACGAGTCGGATGAGCTATACAAATGCTGTAAGTCTAAAATTATTTAAATGATTTAGGTTTGGATATTTTATTGTTTCCCAATAATGTTCCTTTTTAATTTTTACATCACAAGTTATAAAGATACTTTTTCTAGTTCAAGTACCTGAAGGAGCTCGCTGTGATTTTGAAGACATGCGCTGGCTGCCAGCAGGTTCTTATTATTTTCTTGGTAATTAATTTTGGCTTATCAGGATGCGCACAATGGCGTTTCTTCAGCAGCCTATCAGCAGGCCGATACAAAAGCAGAAATGATTCTTTTGGATTATTGACATCAGGAACTACATCACATTTAGTTTGTTTTGTTTATTCTTTAGTTTAAAAGTTCTTGCAGGTCTCGTTAGAAAATGGACAAACACAACGACCTGGAATTCCACCCAGTGAGTGATAACAGGAGCTTATCTTTTTAAAATTATTTTTACAGGATTCTATTACAACGAGGGACGACTCTTCAAACCGGGCCATTTTTTATTTTTTTCAAGGTTAATTGCTTATATTTCTTTACTTTAAACATATTACAGTTATGGTCATATTCATGATGGCCAACATGACATATTGTAAGTTAATATTGTAGTTAGATTTGACCAAATAAAATTGTTTTTACAAAAGGTATTCGTTTGCTTTGTCTCCACCATTACCTATCCAGAGAAATCCTGTTGATTCAACGCGTCAGTGCATGTTGCGCTTTTTCTATTGCCTTACTGGATTTAGTCCATTTCAAATATTCCTTCAATTACGTGATAAGCCAAAAGAAGTTGCTAAACCACTTTGGGCTCCACCTCACGATGAACATGTCCGTGAACCATGTGAATGGCATCGAGTTTCCGTTCATATTAAAACCGAATCGTTGCTCATCAATGAAGATTATTCCCTCAAGTTAGGCTTCGCCAAATTGGCCGGTTCTATGGGTTCAATTGCTATTGACGATCTGTCATTGAGTCCGGATTGTTTTGGTAAGCAAATAATTATTGTTAAATTATATAGCCAAGCTAAAAACTTGCTATATGGTATAATAAACTTTCACATCTCTAGGAGTTAGATACTCTTTGCTTCCTGCGGTGCTTTCAATTATTGATGAAGAGCAACGTGGTAATGTTAGTGAATGGATTGTACCATACACAGGAGAATATCGGTACGTAATGTATTCAAAAAATAATTGAACATTTTTCACAAATTTAAGGTTGGAAATGGCTGGCGCTCCAGGTGGCAACTTTGTTGGCGAAGCTAGCGATAACCATGCAACTTGGGCTGATAGTTTAGCGGTAAACTTACGTCTGAATGCCGGCCAGCAAGTTAAATTATTTTTGGGACAAGAAGGCAGATGTATTTGTGATAAAAACAGAGAAAATCTTATGGGTGATCAAAAGGATCTAGTTGCTTTATATTAACTTATTGTTTTCAATTTGCATTTCTTAGAGTGAGAAGCTTTGTTCATTAACAGCCGACGATCTGAACAGCGTAATCAGTGACTCATTGAGTTTTCCAGGCTGTAGCGGTGGCGGTGCTACTATATTATTTATTGGAAGCAATCCTGTTGTTATAGCTGCTGGTGGCGGTGGTGCTTTCCCTTTAAATCCAATCCAGTATGTCATAATCAAGAGTTATAAATTTAATGTGATTGAATAGGATTGACAAACCCGGACAACTACCAACGATTCTATCAGCCTCAAATGGACTTTCAATTTCTGATCATATAAGTGATCAACAGCATACACGGTTTGATAAGTCAATTCTTCTGGAGCAGCGTCATTGTCCACCAGGGAGCAGATGGAATTTACCTGGCGGAAAAGGTGGAGGAGGGTAAATTTTTTATATGCAAATGATTTAATTTAAACAAATTAAATAGAGCTTCCTGCAACGCAGGTGGAGGGGGTGGTGGCGGTTATCAAGGTCAATTTTAATTTACTATTTTATTAACGAATATTGTTGTTAGGTGGTTCTGGTGGATTAGTTGGGCCTGGTTTGCCAGGAACAAGTGCAGTTATCCGTACAAATGATATCATAGGCGATCATTTAATTTTAACAAAAAGTAATCCAAACCGTGCTTTTGCTTCCATTATAGCCTGCCCACAACGTGATTGCCCATCGGGGTAGATTTTATTCTGTTTTGAAATCATTTGAGTATTTAATTAGGTCAAATTGTACATTTGGAACAATAACGACACTTTCCGAACAAAGAAATGGATCTATATCACAACCAAAATGTATATGCCCTGATGGGAGTGTTATAGAGCCTAATAGTTCAAGTATCTGTCAGATCGGTAGTATTTTTAACTACAATTTATCTTAATTTTATCTTCAAACTTTTAGATTCTCCAATACTTTACAATATTTTTGGCCAACTATCAGTTACCGTTCAAAGATTTATAGCTGGTATTAAATTTTATTTAATATAACTTTATTCATTAAAAAGAAATTGACCGTTTTAAATTTTCAATAGCTTGTCTGCTTGTTATCTCAATGTTTCTATCGCTGATATGCTGTTTCAAAATAATATATCGTGCACGTGGTTGTGGAAAGAAACTCAGTCCGAGCCCATCTGCTGATGTGCATGAGCTAATTGCTATTGTATCTGGTAAAGATAATAGACCTGTCGCTAGCAACAACGACAATTGCTTGTATAGTGATACCAACTTTGGCATAAGCGGGTATATAAATTTATGCGTGTATCCATAATTTTTGTTTTCAGTAATCCAATTTACGAATCATTGAGTTTAACTCCACTAAAGCAGATTCCTAGACACTCGCTTAAATTAGACAAGTATGTATTATTTAATTAGTGAATTGTTTGTTATTTCTACTTATTGCTAGGATAATTGGCCATGGAGCTTTTGGTGAAGTATTTGAAGGTTGGTTATTGATGGGAGAAGGTGATAGTTCCTTTATCGATGACAATTCATCAAAAGATAACAAATATAATGAGAAAATAACAGCAGTCAAAGTTGCTATAAAATCCTTACCATTGGAGTCAGCACGTGATTTTGGCGATGATTTTGAAACAGAAGCTCGCTTGTTAAGGTTATTTTTTCTAAAATCGTGCGTAATATTATTTTGTTTTTAGTCAGTTCAAACATCAGAATATAGTCACTTTTTTTGGTGTCTCGTTCGAGCAGCAACCAAAATTAAGTTTCAATAAACATTTGTCTTCTGTTACAATAATAACCGCTACTAATTTTTAGAGATCATACTCGAATTTATTTTACCTTTTTATTTTAGTTAATTGTGCTTGAGTTTCTAGAAGGTGGTGATCTGAAAAATTTCTTACGCGAGAATCGGCCAAGACAGCAGGTTAACTTAGTTTATCACTATTTAAGTCAATTATTTTCGCAATTAGGACCATGTAAGCAACTCCGAAGCCTTGGATTCAACAATGTTGAGAACTGGCGATCTTTTGGGATTTTCTTTAGATATAGTAAAAATAATTTAACTTTATCTTTCATGGATTTGACTTTAAGGCACGTGGCTGTCAACATCTAGAAGAAACGCGATTTGTTCACAGAGATATTGCAGCAAGAAATTGTTTACTTACATCTAAAGTGGGCAATAGAATTGTTAAGATCGCGGATTTTGGAATGGCTAGGGATATTTACAGGTTTTTATCGAATTTAATAGAGATTCATTTAATTGTAGGAATGACTACTATCGAAAAGGAGGGAAGGCTTTTCTCCCAGTTCGATGGATGCCACCTGAAGCTTTTTTGGTGAACTTTTTTTAATAATATAATTCGCAATATTTTTAAATGAGAATAAGGAGAATAGTGTTTTAATGAGAATAGTGTTTTTTGCTTTATTTTGTAGTCATTATACATAGCTTATTCTATAAAGTTTTATTACAGGATGGGTTGTTCACTTCAAAAACTGATGTTTGGGCTTATGGAGTTTTGCTATGGGAAATCTTTTCGCTTGGTTACATTCCATATCCAGGACGTGATAATTTAGAGGTTATTAAAAAGACTTGGTTTTAACTATTTGAAATAATATTTATAATATTATAACTACAATGATGCCTGAGAAACGAGGTTTCCCTTACTAAAAATTATATTACAGGTAATGAGGCTTGTCGTTGCTGGTGATCGGCTTGATCCCCCAATCGGTATTCAAGATGAGATTTATGAGCTGATGCTCCGCTGTTGGAATACAGAGTCTGAGCAGCGTCCAAAATTCGCAGATTTGGTCTGCAAATTTGAGAATTTACTTAAAGTATGTTTAAAAGTTTCAAACAATTTCATAAGGAAATAAATTTAAATTTTGAAATTTATTTTCATATCTTTAGAAAAATGATCTTGTTGCAGAACCGATTCCCCCAATGAGAAATCGTTTGATTAATGAGCGCTCAGTTTCTGGCACCCCATCAATGAGTAGTCGTGCATATGATGCTCAACCTACTAGCACGATATCAAGAGTATCTTTTTAGCATATTTATTACAAAAATTTACAAAAAAACATCACAGGCTACAGCTTCAACTGGAGTCTATTCATCAAATAGTGGGGCTGGGGCATGTAGTTCCACGTCAACATATGAAACAATGCCTATCATCGGTATTCACTATTTTTGAATTCATTTACAATTATTTTAGGCGACGGTGTTTGCCGAGCCGTATTTCCTCCATATCAGAGCTGTCAATCAGAAGAGAAGGTAAATATAAAAATGCTTATGTTTACTGTTTTATCAAATAGTTCGTACGCTTATATGATCCGCAACGGACTGAAGAAAATTGTTCAGATGAAACTGGAAGCCAAGATGAAAGTGCTGGTTAGTATATACATTCTAACATCTCATCGCTCAATTCTAGGAACTGTCAAGATACGCAATTGCCTAATAAAACCATCATTTTTGGATTCAACTCAAAAAAATGCGCATGGTTGGAATATAAAACAGGATAGAAATATAAATTTTTCATCAATTTAGTGGAGAGAGTTGACAGAAGGTGCTTTCGATGGAATCGTAGGCCCTCATTGCCCGATACGACTTTACCTAATGAACAGAGGGACCACTCATTGCCTCCTTATCCCTCGATGAGAACAACAAGATATTGTGATGATCAAGACTCGGGTATCGAATCAGCGCGTTCTTTTGGTGGGTACGCTATCCAGATTAGCGAAATTGAAAAAGCTCAAAAATAGATGACTAGTATCAGTCGAAATATTTTTACTCTCGGTTTTTATTTATGAATAATTGTAATAAAATATAATTTATTTAATATAGTCGTTTTAGATTTTTTGGATATAAGAATTATTTCCATATTATATAGGTTAATATTAATAAACTAAAATCCAGCTGTAGTATGTACACATAAGACTAAAAACAACTAAATGTACAAGCATACTATGCATACTAGCTTAAGCAAAATCAATATATGCCAGCTAGCGTGTTTAAAAGGAATACAAAATGTATGGCTTAAAAATATGTGGCATTTCTTTAAAGTTTACTCACATTGGAGATTATACGATTTCGAAATGTTAGAACAAAGGTAATGAAATAACCTTAATTAAAAACTTATTTTAAGAAAAAATGGACTTTATTTATAAATTATAATCCAAAAAAATATTTGTATAAAAATCTGGTACATCTGTATAATGGACATTGTGAATATTAACAAAGAAGCGCCTCTACTGAACATCACTAGTAAGCAAAACCCTTCTAGCTCGGATGTTTCTTTTACAGAGACAAACGGTTAGATTTACAATATAAACAAAACGTTAAATTTAGAAGCAAAATGCTAAAAATTAAACCTAGATTAAAAGAAATATATTTAGAATATATGAAATGCAACGACAATGCTGATATGCTTTCAGAGGATATGAGCAGAAGCAGCTCACAAATGGAGTAAGATATAAAGTTTAATGAATCAAAATTTAAACAACCCGGGGCGTTGTAAGGAAATATAAAAATAGCAAAATTTAGCAGCGGAAGCATATCAGCAAGGATTCGAGAACTAGAAGCTGAACAACAACAATTGAGCGAATCATTGTTGTCTTTGAGCACAAAATTCGCACAAGTACAATTTCGGATACAGCAAATTGCTTCTGCGCCAGCTGAACAACGTGAGGTAAATTTTTTTATATTTAGTAAAACATTTAACTGAAGAATGATAGTTTTAAATATTAACTGATTATCTAATGTTATACAACGTTAAGGGAATGCTAAATCAACTTCAACAATTTGCTTCTACAAGTTGCACTAATAACCGAAATCTCAGACTACAACAAATCAGTGATAATTCTAATTCATCTCTAAATGTTGTGGATTTAGAAGAAAACAACGTAAATGTTATGACAAATGATAATGCTGCTAATATGAGTCAACTTGTTGAAGAGCTGCGGATACAACTTGGTGAGTGTAATTGAAAAATTCTGAATATTTCCAAATAAATGGCAATGACAGATGAGCTGGAAAATTTCGCTTGGCGGAATGGACATCTACGTGAGGGTGATTTACCACTTAGCGAATTACGCGCAAGGCAAACTCTGGTTAGTATATATTTTCATTGATAGGGATTCTAATTTATAAGGGTGCTGGGAGATCCGTCAATATTAAATTATCAGATATTAGAGCGGCTACGTGAAAAGATGCGTCTTCGAGTTAAATTGGCTGGACCTGATGCAGATGCTGACGAAAATGAATTTCGTAAAAAACTGGATGCAGAATTGGATGAAGCGGAACGAGGATTGCTTGAAAAGGTTTGAAAATAAGGTTGAATTAGTATGACATTAAGAAAATATTTCAGGACCAATTGGTGAAACAACTTAGTACACAGGTTAGTCAATCTAGTAATAGGATTAAATTATTTAAAAAGTTATGAAAGTTGGAGATTTTATTTTAAACACATGTAGATATCCGATCTGGAACAATATGTACAGTTGTTACAGCGGGAAGCAGTGACTCTCTCCTGTCCAGGCATATTATTTATTATACATAATATTTAAATATGTATAGTCGTCATTTTCACACGATTCACTAATGCGAATAATATTTAAGATATTAGTTCTGGAACAGCCACTGGTTCAAATTCATCACCTAACATAGAAGCACAACCAGCAAAAACTAACAATAATCATGGGACAAATAACTCAATCATTAATTTGGCTCGCTACCTTTGGTATGAGAATTGCATCAACTATATTCATTTTAATTAGGCCAAAGTCCCAAGGACATTTTGAGAAAAACGAGCTGAAACGTTCAGCTCTTTGCAATCACTATGGAGATCAACGAGCAGAGTTAGAATTGGCAGTTGATAAGGTAATTTGTTCCGATATTTGTGATTAACTAAATTAAATCATAGGTGATACAGGTAATACGCAAACATCAGATTCTGAGTGTCGACCGTGAAGAGCGTGCAGAACTTAGCGTAGACGAACTTAACAAAGTTTTATAATACATAGTCTCTTGAATCAAGAAATATATTAATTTCATTAGGTTACTATGGAATGTGATCAAGAGGCAATCGTAAGTTCAGTTAGGAAGAAGCTATGCCCAGCACTGCGCGCACTTTTTGAACATGGTCTTCAACCTTACGTGGTGCCAGTAAATCAAGGAAACAAGTTACTCCCTTCAAGAATAAGTTTGATTTTTCATATACAGGGTGGGGCATAAGTTCGGCGACAAATGTTTTTAATAAAATCTATACTAAAAAAAATTTATTTAACATAAAAAAATGATAAGATATAATCAATAGGATATAATAATCATTTTATTAAAGTAATTGCTCAAAATGACCGCCCCTGACTGAAATACACGCGTCCAAACGCTTAAGGTTGTGACTCACAATGGTCGCGCATTGTTCATCGGATATTTAGTTCCAGGCCCGCTCAAAACAACTTTCAGTTTTTCCTATGTTGCGTATAGGATTCGGCATACTTTTTGCTACAGAATTGCCCAAATACAATAATCCACGGATTTAAATCCGGTGAGTTTGAAGGCCAGATATCTTTCCCCCAAAAGCCAGGAAACAGCTCCCCACAGAGCTGGATTGTCGTTTTGGCTCCATGCGCGGGTGCCCAATCCTGCTGAAGCGAGAATTGGGTTTCACCGTAAAGCTATAGAGGCCATGGATGCTAAATCCCCTTCAGAATGTCATTTTTTAGACTAGCATTAATTTTTACATTTCATCACTCTGTTGAGGCGACCAGTTGCGACCAAGCGTTTAATCTTTCGGCATTTCTGAAGCAGCTGATGCTTTATTCGATCGTTAAGGAAATTTGTGCGGCTGATCTTGTAGCTCCGAAGTCTAAGCTTCACTCTGACAATATTCGGAGGCTCCTCGATCTCATTTCGAGCTCTGAGGCCATTTTTCGCATCGATTGTTCAGAAAAACGGCGAATTCGGAATCTGACCACGTTCATGTTTTCAGGTGTAACTGCGGTTACTGGCCAGACACTACGGGGGTGGTCCTGAGTATTACCAAGCTCAAGATATCGTTTTATTGCCTTGAAAACTAACATACGACAGATATCGAGCCGTTTAGCGATGTCACATTTTCGAACATTTTCAAAATACAAAGAAATAATAGAAGCATGATTCTTTAACGCTCTGTAAAATTTTTATTTTATGAGATAGGAAAAAATTTTCAAGATGAAATTTGTAGAGCGCGAATCATATGTAGAATATGGGACATCTAAACAAAAAGCAAAATAAAAAGTAAATTTTAAGAAAGGACAAAATAAAATTTGTCGCCGAACTTTTGCCCCACCCTGTAAATTGAAAACAAATAGGTTGAAAACAATAAATAAATTGAAAACAATAAATTGAAAACAACAATACCTTATTTTCATAACTTAAGATATATTTTCAAATAACAAGCAGCATGTTAAGAGCAGCCAACATGTTAAAATTGAGGCTCGAAGATTAGAACATATTTGGGATGTTATAATTTTATTTCTAGAAACAAGTAGAGCAATAGAACTGCGAGATGGAGTTATTGGAAATCTTAGTGACACTTTTAAGTAAGTATTGCATTGAAAAAATGAAATCTTCTGGAAAAGATGGGAAATATATTTTGAATATTAAAATTTTAGACTAGAAACAATGGAGTCATCAATGCTTCCACATCCTACCTCAAAGCAAATTCTACTTTCTACGATTGAATACATAATTAATAGTCATGGACGATTAAAACGTTCTCAGGATGCTCAGTGGAAAGCATTGTAAATTAGTTGTAAATTAGTTCAAAGAAAGCATTGTAAATTAGTTCTTTGGATTTACATATAATCAATGTTTGAGATAAAGCCACATTTTCGTCATTCACGATCTAGTTTAGTACAAGGCGTCAGCGAAAATCATCAGGTTTAAAGTCATCAGAATTGTCTTTATATTCAATGTTATATTAAGGAAATGTCCCATTCCAAATCCGCATCTTCTGAAGATGAACAAGCACTAGAAGTAGACATTGCTGAGATGAACGTTCCTAATTTGCTACCAGATCTTACACTTCGCTATCCACCTAAATTTTCACAGCGAGATTTAATCTTTGGAATTGACGGTGGTTTTATGAGCAATGGGAACCGAGCACCTACTTTTGTAAAAAGACCCAAGTTTAGTGACATACAAGTTAGAGATCTCGAATTTTCTTATTGTTTTTTGAAAATATTTATTTTTGACAGATGCTTGGACTTATTTTTAGTGAGTTTTTGCCGAACACTCTATTCTACCACATTTTTAATTCTGGGCTTGGTCATGTTTCTGTTAGCTATTCTCATTATCATATGCCACGAATGCTGTAAGCTTTTAATAAAGTTGACTTAACTGATTTCTTATTTGAAAGCCGTTCAATGTCCAAATTGGTATGTGCGGATTGCCGTTTACGTGTTAAGTGGGTGGCGAACAAAATTTTAAATCGTAAAATAATTTAATTTCTTAGTGCCAACCTTACAAAAACACCGAAAGCTCTAATCGATCGTAATGGAGTAACACTTTTGCTTGAAGGAGATATCGGAGTGAGTTTTTCTACCTTTATAAATTCATAATTTCAGGCTCATTTTTGGCGTAAAAATCGAACTTATAACATCCTTTCAGCAAATGGTCAACTCCGAGTTGGGGTAAAATCCTTTATTCTTTGGATTTACATATAATCAATGTTTGAGATAAAGCCACATTTTCGTCATTCACGCCTATACAACGATGTATTATTAGCTGGAGTTGATTTTAAAATCTATCGAGCAGGCATGGAAGGACTCGTGTCTGGAGCCGTTCGGAAACTGTTGAGGCAATTCTTTTTTACTTTTATTTTTGTCTTAATTTTTGTTCTAAAACTATTTTTAGCTTTTTGATTCCTCGCGCAATTTGGCCAAAAATACAACAGAGATTACGTCTAGTTGTTAATCATAAAGGTTTTTATCACCTTATGACTAATATTATCCTTATCAATCTTGTTCAGGCGTCCAGATACCTCGTTTATGCGGTTATGTGGAGTTTATGCGGCTGCACCTCGACTATATAAGGCAACCCTTACTAAACTCTTTACTTGTAGCTTCACTAAATTTTAATTAAATTTTCCAATTTTAGCCATGCTGCAATTATTAGCGGTGATTTTGATGTTGATTTGCCCGTCTTGGTAAACTCTTTCAAGCAGTTTGTGGATGAGCGTCAAAGAAATACAAAAACACGGCGGGAATTGGCCCAAAAGTTCAGATACTTTTGAATGTTTTTAATTATAAATGATGCTAATAAAGTTTATGAGCGAGACCTTGCGCATTCCATACACTGCGTATAACAAACAATATGTGGTATACTTTATTGGTCTTTTTAAAAATATGTAGGATTATGAAGGGAGAAATAAGTCCAAAAATAGCGTAACTGGATTGCCAAATATTAATAGTTTGCTCTTCCTGTTTGCCTTTGTTGAAGTGTTGTGCAGTCATGTCGGGCAGTTGTGCTAAATTTAAGTTATTTTATTTTCCACTATGTTTAAAAATAGTATTTCCTTTGGTTTAATCAGTTTATACATAAGCTACTAAAATATTTTATAAGCTTTTTAGAGAAAGGATTAACCAAGTAAATATATTAGTCCGAGTTAATGGGCATACTTATCTCGGCGTATAAATACAACAACAGCGTCTGCCAGAAGAAACAGGGCGCACAAAAAATATAAAGCCTAAAGTAATTTTCGATTAGATATGTAAAGATGAATAGACAATACCGCGGCACCCGCCCATCCTTTAACCAAGAAACCAGTCTCACATCCTTTAAAAATTTATTAGGAATGCGGTTGTTCCCAAGGTTATACCTGGAATTCCGGCACATCCGCTGAATGTACCGCCTCCAATCTAAAACTTTTAAATTGGAAATCTCTCATAAGTATTTATGAGTTAATAACCTGTCGGATAAATGTTGGCATGTGATCTGAGTTTAAAGATTATTTTAAAGAAAATGGAAAAATGACTAACCAAATCCTGTTGCATACCATGTCTAAAAGAAATTTATTAATAGCTAATACTTTAACGTTACCTCAAATGCGCCAAAAATAAGAAAAGCAATCACACCAACAATGGAAGCAATAATTTGCTAAAAACTGAGAAATTTTTCAAATTTTAATGCATTATGCAAACAGAGAAACTTAAGCTCCTTCCTGAGGTTAGATAAATGCAGGTAAATATCAATGGCGCAAGTGCAAAAAGGAAACTGAGAATGATAATGGCTAGTTGCCCCCAAACACTGAATTAAAATCATGTGAAGGTATTAAAAATCATTGGTTAATGCCAACTTTTGTCCACGCATTTGAAAGTGTAACGAAGAGCTCCAACGATCAAGGCTCATAGGAAAAAATGATGGTGGACATATTTCTCGGCTTTGTTGTGTAGAGTTGATAGTTCTCCAAAAACAAACTCCACTAAAATTTATTATGTAATTCACTATGCAAGATTAATATACGGAGCTGTCAGGATCAATATCATGGAAACCACACAACTTATCTTCAAAAAAAGAAAAATTAAATGCGGTAAAGCAATTTGTAAGCGATATTTACTAACCAGCACTACTAAACGAATGCTTAATGAGATGTGAGCGTAGAATCTCGTTGAGGCCATTTTTTCTATTTTCGAATCGCCTTGTTCTTGTATTACGTTGTATGATTGGTTTCGGCTAATATGGTATTCTTGTTGAAATTCGTGTTGGAGAGTAACTTCCGTTAGTTGTTCGGAAGGGGGCTGAGAATCAACCCAAAATGAATGAATTTTGCTTAATGCTAAGGATAGACTTAATCTAAAACAGTTCAGGGAGGGCACACCTCACAGTTCAGTTCCGGCTCAGATGAGAAAAATTTGTTTTAACAATATAAAATCAAAATATTTATAGAAGAAATGATTTAATATTTTTTTCAAGTTTTCCCCCACTTGAATGTATTACAACATGTTAACTTTCACGCATTATTGTGTAAACATCGGATAGTATATAAATTGTATGGATGAAATGCCGCGCAGTACAAAATTTCTAGCAGCATTGAGTGAATTATGTGTCCCATTCGTTGTTATTGTGAAAATATTTAGTTGGCGGAAAATGATGAGGGTAAAAAAATTGTGAGGAGCAAGAAGAACCGGATAGTAGTAGAATGAAAATATGTAGCACTTCTCATCTCTCTGCGCTTACTGCTTATTTTCTAAATATTATTCACTATATGTATTGACGCGGATCAGTGATCACATTTTGGTAAATGAATCTATTGAATTTATTCGGCAAAATATACCGGGCAAAAATATTTTACAATGGAAGCCCAAAAGTATGTATTGACATTTTAATTTATTTTACTATACTAAAAAAGGACTTGGAAGAATTTAAAATTGGCCTTAAAGCAGGGTAAAAAGAACGGTAATAGTTTGGCTGACACCCCCTTTTCCCATTTCTTTGCATTGGAAAGAGCTCTTCGCGGGTCGGATGATACCATTATCAGCTAGATTTGATGATTCAGAACAAAATTATGGGTCATCCAAACCATTAGAAAAAGAACCTAGAAATTTCTCAAGAACTCGAAAAATAATTGATAATATTTACCAATATATTCCAATATACATTTAAAAATAAAAAGTCAAGAAAAAGAAAGAACGAAATGATTTAAATAAGTGTAGGAATTAAATTACTTGATTTATTATGACTTCATTCTAAGGAGCTAAGCATCATTAGCTGTTTCAGTACCTTTGTTTGTGACGTCTCCCGGATCTCTCCTGCCAGAAACATCTCGTCCACAACCGAATATACCTTAAATATTTCTATAAAATTAAAATATTAAAAGTACGGAAGATCAACCAGAAGATCAACTCCCTATTGACCATTGATATCCTCCACAAATCCTTCCTTATCCGCTCAAATATTTGGAGTTGACCTTTTGGATTGATCCCTTACTATAAGACAAACCTTATAAAAATTAAAGACAAGATCGAGCTCGCAAACATTGTGAAAGTACTCATTAAGGACCTGAAATTTTTTTTAAATTTTGTTTATCAAAATCTCTTAAATCAAACCTCCACAAAATTGTGTATTGCTTCGAGGTAATACAAATTGTTGTCCATTATGTCAACACAAATACAAAAATAAAGTCCGGCATACCTCCGATAAACAATTTTGAAATTGCGAAACTAAAAAGAATTTTGTTTGGTAATTTTCCACTATCCCTACAAATTTTCGGACTTTTTTTGCAGACACATTTATATGCACAGAATTATCTCACTGAATGATGCCCAGGAAAATAGAGTGAAATTGAGTAGGAAAGTCTGACTATTCCGTACATAAATGTGTCTGCAAAAAAGTCAGCGTCTATAGGGATAACGTGAAAGTACCCTTTTTTAGACATAAAAAAATTTTGTCAAATAAAAACCTCAACAAAATTTGTGTGCTTTGCATCACGAACGGTAACTACTGCATGTACTTCTTCAATCAATTTTTGCTTTTCGTCATCATCAAAATGCATGTACCATTTCGCTAGCCTAGTTTTTCCTAAATAATATAAAAATTGGATCAAAAAATGTTTTAGTTATCAAAATAAACCTGCACGATTCTGAATCAGAATAAATCTTATCATTATCTTCAAAATTAAATAAAGAAAGTTTGTTTCTGTCGAATATTCTGGTAAAAATAAATTTAATTCCAATGAGGTTCAAATTTTCCAGAGGGACTCAACTGGAACTTCCGACTCGCGACAAACTGGCCGTTTCAAATTAAAATGTCGTAATGTCATCAAACGAATTACCAAAACTTATTTTGTCAAATATATGATGAAGTGTTTGTCTGACTTACAATCAGTCAAAATTATCAGTCCTTTGAGCATTATCAGTCGTACTTTTCTATTTCTTTTTTACGTATAATTTTTTTCTAGTGAAAAATGGATATTATTACAATCGGAGGTTTGGTTGCTGTTGTTGCTATCGTTATTGGATCATGCTTTACTATTTATAAATTATTAACGCGAGAAACAACATTTGAAGAGGTAATATATTAATCCTTATGATTTAATATTTAAATAAAATTATAGGTTTATGGAAATGATATGGCTAAACCTTTGGTTGCAGAAAAAGGCAAGGTAAAAGGGAGGCGTAATCATTCTAAAAGGCAAAGTCCAAAGAAGGAAACTGATAATAAGGAGGTTCATGTTTCTGAAGATGATGAAGCTAGTGGTGATTTTGTGGTTGTTAAACAAATGGAGGAAGCAGTCAAAGGTTTTGTTTTTACTTTTTATTCTGTTGTTTAAATCATATTAGTGTCATCTTCAACTTCTGAGGTTAACGATGAGTTGGAGAATTTGCGGGTTGAAAATGCGGAGCTGAAAAAAGAGAAGAATGAACAGGCCGAACAACTTGTCGTCTATGAGGAAACGATTAAAAACAAGACTGTTGCATCGAAACAGGTTCTTTTTTAATTTTAACTCTACATATTATACAAGAACAATTTCTTTTCTTTAGTCTTTAATTATTGGGGAGTCGACGTACCGCAAGGCCAATGTATTGGCGAGCTGTAACTTTGTTGAAATCGAATCCGGGACATAATGTTATGGTTCGATGCACTCCGACGAGCTGAAATCATAACTGCGCGTCATGGATTCGTGATCTTCAACCATGTTAAGCTCACAAAAGCGGTACATTGGCCTCGCGATACATTGGGGTTTGCTATTTTTGTTTATTTATACTTACACTTAAGATGGATGATGAAAATAAGAAACTGCGTTCTAAAAACGATCAATTCTCCGCACAATTAGAAAAACAGCTTAGGGAGTTGGAACAATTGGGCGCTGAGAATGCTCAATTGAAACGAGAGAAGAACGAGCAAGACGAACGTCATGTCATCTTTGAACAAACTGTGAAGAACAAGCTTATTGAGACTCACCAGGTTTGTTTTTCTTTTTTTTTTCTTTGATTTAATTGTTTTTAGTTGGGTGATGAAAACAAAAAGTTACGTTTGAAATGTGAACAATTTTGTGAGCAATTGGAAAAGAAGAAAACAGAGATTACTAAGTTTTGCGAAGATCGCGACATGGCTATGAAAGAGGTGCTGAAACTTCGTGAAGAGCGTGACCTTGCAAAAACTTTTATGGAGAAAGCAGCTGCCGACATTCATTCAAAAGATATTATGATTCGGAATATTGAGACTAACTTTGAACATCAACGTCAAGCTCTTCAAATTGAATTCAATGTTAGCTTTTTGTTTTGATATAAAATCTGGTATTTATTGGTTATCCCAGACCATTTTTTGCGGGCATATATTTGTTGTTTCACAAATATAAAACAGATATTACCCCAACTCCCAATATCTCCCCTAAATGTCCACAAAAACTTACGCAAATACTTATATTGAATAGAGAAAAGTTATGTATGGGCGTTCTGATCATTATGATTATTACTAAATATTTCGCAAAAATTGGTCTGACAAGGGAACATTTCGAACTGTGAGTAAAAAGTTCGAAATAAAAGTTATACCATCGTGTAGAGCATCGTCGAAAACCTTTATGGTTTCCGGCTTTTTCGGCTCCGACCCCCATTTCGAAAAGTTATAGGTCTTCAAAGTTTTCGTTTTTTGGAGCGGTTGAGTCGCCCTCATAAAGAGAGAATTTTTTTTTATTAGGAGAGAAATAAGACTCCCATCCTCCTTTTTTCCTTTCCTTTTCTTTTCCAATATTAGTTAAAGAAAGAGAAAAGGAGGAGAGAAAAGAAAAGGAAAAGAGGCATCTCTGCCTTGCAGCTAATGTCAATTAAAAAGGAACGAGGAGATGGCAGACATGCCTCTTTTCCTTTTCTTTCCTCTCCTCTTTTTCTCTTTCTTTAACCGACATGGGAAAAGAAGAAGAAAGGAAAAATGGAGAAAAGGAGTCTCATTTTTCTCTTTGGTAAGACAAATAATAAGAAAAGTGAGGGCGACTCAACCGCTCCAAAAAACGAAAACTTTGAAGACCTATAACTTTTCGAAATGGGGGTCGGAGCCGAAAAAGCCGGAAACCATAAAGGTTTTCGACGATGCTCTACACGATGGAATAACTTTTATTTCGAACTTTTTACTCACAGTTCGAAATGTTCCCTTGTGAGATACCCCAAAAATACTTAAAATTTATGTCAATTTTTTAAAAGAATGAACGTGGTCATTTTAAAAACGTGGAGCAAGAATGGTTAAATGCTAATGGACAATTAGCCAAAGAACTTACTAATGCTAATGATTTTGTTCGGGAGCTTGAGTATAAGAAATCACAAATTGAGCAGAAACTCGTTGATGAGCAGGTTTTTATTTTCTAAAAAAATTTATTACAAATATTTTAGAAAATTCGAAGCGATGCATATACGCAAATTGAGAAATTAAAAGTCGAGATGAGCCATGCTTCTGAATTGTATAATAAGCTTCAAGCGAAATTTGAAGCTGTTCAGGCTGAAAATGAAAAATTAGTTTCTGTCAATGCTGAATTAAAGAAGGAGGCCACTAATTTCCAATCTCAAAACAAAGCTATGAGTCAATCATCTGTTGAATTGGATCAATTCAAGGTATATGATTTATTTAGACAATTTATGATAAAATAAGTTTAGGGTACAATTGCGGAATTGAATACAAAGCTGGATCAACAACGTTCTCGTAATCAAGAGTTGAGAGATGCTAATTATAAGCTGATGGATACTGTGAAGGTTTCTAATTAGTGTGATGAATATTTTACTATATTATAATTTAGCTCCTCCAATCTTCCAAATCGCTTGTTAATGGTACGCCTCCCATTACCAATGGAAACATTTCCGGTACTCATGTCGAACAAGATTCTGCGGTCGTTGAAAAGCTCGTCTTAGAAAACAAACAATTCAAGTCAACATTGGATTCATTGGTATTATTACTTTATTATTATTTATCTAAATTTTTAATTGAGTTAAGTTTTTATGTCCCTTTTTTAGGCAATGAGTATTTATGGTAGACTTATTTGGGGTGTCCTCTGATCCACTTACTGGGAAGTCCTCTTACTGATTTGGATGGGTCCTCTTATTTTCTTCATTATAATTTTTGTTTATCTTGTATTTATTAGATAATTTGTAAATTAAGAATAAGCAACTGGAAGAGGTTTCAAAGATTGCGTTGGAGGTTGAAATTGATAGAGATGCTAAGGTTGCACAAATCGAGAAAATGTTAAATGAAGCAAAATCGTAGTGTACGTAATATCTAATTTCTTTTCTTTTTAATTATTACGGTTAATGAGGGTGATGCGACTTTTGCGGCGCGTACACTTGCGGCTCAGACATTTGCGGCCCAGACACTTGCGGCTCGCCCCTATTTTGACACTTGCGGTCCCGACACTTGCGGCTAAGAAATTTTCGGCGCAGACATTTGCGGCTATCAACTTGAGGCCCAGACACTTGCGGCCCAGACTATTGCGGTTTTGCCATTTGAGGCTCACCCCTATTGTGACACTTGCGGCCCGACATTTGCGGCCTCAACATTTGCGGCCCCGACATTTGCGGCGATGATTAAAAAATTTACTAAATTAAAATATTATCAGAATTAAAGTATTATAAACCGGACCGGATCCGGTGGTCCGGAATCCGGGTATTTTGATAAAACCTGTATTTCCCGGATTTTTATCAGGAAAATTCGATCCTGGTCGAACAAAATACCCGGATTCGGTCCAGGTCCGGTATAAAAAATAATCAAAATCACAAAATTTCGTAAAAATAAAAAAATTGCAAAAAATTTTTACAAAAATTCATGTCATTAGGAGTGTATTTTTATTTCGTTTCGTCCGAAAGTTTATTTTATTTTGCTCCGAAACGAAACGAAATGGATAAAAGGGCACGAAATAGCGAGGCGAAATGAAACGAAATTTCGGTTATCTCTGGTCCGGAAACTTGGAGAATAAACTACATAGT
This sequence comes from Meloidogyne enterolobii, assembly GCA_963681835.1. Taxonomy (NCBI): domain Eukaryota; kingdom Metazoa; phylum Nematoda; class Chromadorea; order Rhabditida; family Meloidogynidae; genus Meloidogyne; species Meloidogyne enterolobii. Next base: position 3,502,797 of record CAVMJV010000004.1, on the reverse strand, counting down.
ATGTATTTTTTAAAAACTTGGAGAAATAAACTTGGAGAAAAATTAGTATTTTTTAAATTTTAATTTACTAAATTTTTTAATCATCGCCGCAAATGTCGGGGCCGCAAATGTTGGGGCCGCAAATGTCGGGCCGCAAGTGTCACAATAGGGGTGAGCCTCAAATGGCAAAACCGCAATAGTCTGGGCCGCAAGTGTCTGGGCCTCAAGTTGATAGCCGCAAATGTCTGCGCCGAAAATTTCTTAGCCGCAAGTGTCGGGACCGCAAGTGTCAAAATAGGGGCGAGCCGCAAGTGTCTGGGCCGCAAATGTCTGAGCCGCAAGTGTACGCGCCGCAAAAGTCGGCTAATCTTAATGAGCTATATATTATGTACTATCTCTTATGTACAAGTAGAATTATAAATTGATTTGTATTAATCTAAGAATTTACACAAATTTGTAAATTTCATCATTTTTCGAAAAGGTCCAACCACATCAGGAATGGTTTTTTGTTCTTCTACCTTCCTCTTCTGCTTTTTTGGCCTCTTATGCCAGAAATACACCCCTAAACCACAAACTTTACAATTACCAGGGAAATTAAGATTTTAAGAGTAATGATTTGTTATTAGCTTTTCTCATACTTTATCAGTAGAAAACTTTAGTGGACCAGTCTTTAAGTAAATAAATTGGCATTGATTCAAAGAGGTGTCAGCTGTCATATACTCTCTAATTCTCTCTTAACAATAGGGTGAGAGAGAGAGATTGATTTGGTAAAGTCCTCCAAGGAGAGATCTCTGCTTTTTAAATTTTGAGCGGCTGTTTCTAGATCACGCTAAATATCTAAAAGAGAGGAATAAATGGCAGAATAATGGAAAAAATGGATAAATATAGTACTCAATATGTTTTTAAGGAAGTTTAATAGAAAATAAGTTTATTATTTAATCTTATAATTGTTTATCCGTTCTACATACAATAGTATTTTTAGAATGTATAATGGAGATAATTTCTCTTATCGAACCATCATTTATTAGATTTTTTGTTAAATTTAGACTACAGTTGTACATTCTTTTACTTTCTCAAGCTCACTTTTGTATATTTGTTTCTTTAATGTCTAAAGGTAATTTTTGACATAAAACTGCCTAATAGAGGGGGGGGGGGGCACGACCAAAAGGGCGCAATTTTTAATTTTGCCACACAGTTCTAGCCCTACCACATACTTTTGGAAGAACCTGCACTTTTGAGAAAGGATTCGAGGAGGATTGCGCGTTGTGGAATTTTGTTAATTCAAAACAATCTTATCTACAAATGCATAATAATACATATTTTGATAATAATAACACTTCAACAACATTGTCTATATATAATTTCCGCATTATGGGTGGCCATGACATTAATTCTAGTAGTTTCAATTAATTCTACAATTTATTCTTTGATGTTTAGATCATTATGCTTACTATCGTTTTTCTAATGATATGAACGAATCTCATGTTGCTATGATAGTTAGTCCATTTTTTGCTCACACTGATACACAATGCGAATTGCGTTTTCGGTTTAATCTGAGAGCAGATTCCAGGTTAGAGTTTCGCAACTCAAAGAATACTCATCGAATAGCAATTGAATTCATCTAGGTCTGGAGCCGGGTTGTTAGTTACAACGGAGCAGTTGTCACTCAGACGTTCATTTAGCAATTCAAAAGAGTCGACCTCTAATGGCAACCAAGCAATGGATGAGGAAGATGAGGCAGATTGGATTCGGCCTATATTAAGGTAATCTTGTGCAAATTGCTAGTTAAATGCCTCATGATTTGTAGCAAATTAATTTGCACATTTTTATTAAGGGAACGCTTCGAACCGGATACTTCGACTGATGCTTCTGCGATGTATGTTTTTTTGCAAACACTTAGAAAATAATTGAGAAATTAAAGATGGTCTCATGGGCGAGTTCTTCTTGGGCAATTTGATTTTCCAACACGAATACGAATTGAATGTCATCCCTCTACAACGGCTATGTCAGATGGTGGAGTTCTCAATGTTGAATGCAAAATTGATGATTTACATTTGATAAACTGTGCAGGTAAGTTCAGTTAAAATTTCCTTGTGATAATTTAAATTAAAACAGAGAAAGAATGGAGATCTACTGATGATATGAGTGCATGCCCAAAAGGAAGAGATTCATGTCGTCCTTTTGGGGCAGATCAGCAGAAGCGAATTTGTCTGGATGATTATCAAATTTGTGACATGGTGGGTCATATATTCTACATGTATATATTCTACACCCTCTATTAGGCAGTTTTATGTCAAAAATTACCTTTAGACATTAAAGAAACAAATATACAAAAGTGAGCTTGAGAAAGTAAAAGAATGTACAACTGTAGTCTAAATTTAACAAAAAATCTAATAAATGATGGTTCGATAAGAGAAATTATCTCCATTATACATTCTAAAAATACTATTGTATGTAGAACGGATAAACAATTATAAGATTAAATAATAAACTTATTTTCTATTAAACTTCCTTAAAAACATATTGAGTACTATATTTATCCATTTTTTCCATTATTCTGCCATTTATTCCTCTCTTTTAGATATTTAGCGTGATCTAGAAACAGCCGCTCAAAATTTAAAAAGCAGAGATCTCTCCTTGGAGGACTTTACCAAATCAATCTCTCTCTCTCACCCTATTGTTAAGAGAGAATTAGAGAGTATATGACAGCTGACACCTCTTTGAATCAATGCCAATTTATTTACTTAAAGACTGGTCCACTAAAGTTTTCTACTGATAAAGTATGAGAAAAGCTAATAACAAATCATTACTCTTAAAATCTTAATTTCCCTGGTAATTGTAAAGTTTGTGGTTTAGGGGTGTATTTCTGGCATAAGAGGCCAAAAAAGCAGAAGAGGAAGGTAGAAGAACAAAAAACCATTCCTGATGTGGTTGGACCTTTTCGAAAAATGATGAAATTTACAAATTTGTGTAAATTCTTAGATTAATACAAATCAATTTATAATTCTACTTGTACATAAGAGATAGTACATAATATATAGCTCATTAAGATTAGCCGACTTTTGCGGCGCGTACACTTGCGGCTCAGACATTTGCGGCCCAGACACTTGCGGCTCGCCCCTATTTTGACACTTGCGGTCCCGACACTTGCGGCTAAGAAATTTTCGGCGCAGACATTTGCGGCTATCAACTTGAGGCCCAGACACTTGCGGCCCAGACTATTGCGGTTTTGCCATTTGAGGCTCACCCCTATTGTGACACTTGCGGCCCGACATTTGCGGCCCCAACATTTGCGGCCCCGACATTTGCGGCGATGATTAAAAAATTTAGTAAATTAAAATTTAAAAAATACTAATTTTTCTCCAAGTTTATTTCTCCAAGTTTTTAAAAAATACATACTATGTAGTTTATTCTCCAAGTTTCCGGACCAGAGATAACCGAAATTTCGTTTCATTTCGCCTCGCTATTTCGTGCCCTTTTATCCATTTCGTTTCGTTTCGGAGCAAAATAAAATAAACTTTCGGACGAAACGAAATAAAAATACACTCCTAATGACATGAATTTTTGTAAAAATTTTTTGCAATTTTTTTATTTTTACGAAATTTTGTGATTTTGATTATTTTTTATACCGGACCTGGACCGAATCCGGGTATTTTGTTCGACCAGGATCGAATTTTCCTGATAAAAATCCGGGAAATACAGGTTTTATCAAAATACCCGGATTCCGGACCACCGGATCCGGTCCGGTTTATAATACTTTAATTCTGATAATATTTTAATTTAGTAAATTTTTTAATCATCGCCGCAAATGTCGGGGCCGCAAATGTTGAGGCCGCAAATGTCGGGCCGCAAGTGTCACAATAGGGGTGAGCCTCAAATGGCAAAACCGCAATAGTCTGGGCCGCAAGTGTCTGGGCCTCAAGTTGATAGCCGCAAATGTCTGCGCCGAAAATTTCTTAGCCGCAAGTGTCGGGACCGCAAGTGTCAAAATAGGGGCGAGCCGCAAGTGTCTGGGCCGCAAATGTCTGAGCCGCAAGTGTACGCGCCGCAAAAGTCGCATCACCCTCATTAACCGTTGAGGGTGATGCGTTCTCGTAATCAAGAGTTGAGAGATGCTAATTATAAGCTGATGGATACTGTGAAGGTTTCTAATTAGTGTGATGAATATTTTACTATATTATAATTTAGCTCCTCCAATCTTCCAAATCGCTTGTTAATGGTACGCCTCCCATTACCAATGGAAACATTTCCGGTACTCATGTCGAACAAGATTCTGCGGTCGTTGAAAAGCTCGTCTTAGAAAACAAACAATTCAAGTCAACATTGGATTCATTGGTATTATTACTTTATTATTATTTATCTAAATTTTTAATTGAGTTAAGTTTTTATGTCCCTTTTTTAGGCAATGAGTATTTATGGTAGACTTATTTGGGGTGTCCTCTGATCCACTTACTGGGAAGTCCTCTTACTGATTTGGATGGGTCCTCTTATTTTCTTCATTATAATTTTTGTTTATCTTGTATTTATTAGATAATTTGTAAATTAAGAATAAGCAACTGGAAGAGGTTTCAAAGATTGCGTTGGAGGTTGAAATTGATAGAGATGCTAAGGTTGCACAAATCGAGAAAATGTTAAATGAAGCAAAATCGTAGTGTACGTAATATCTAATTTCTTTTCTTTTTAATTATTACGGTTAATGAGGGTGATGCGACTTTTGCGGCGCGTACACTTGCGGCTCAGACATTTGCGGCCCAGACACTTGCGGCTCGCCCCTATTTTGACACTTGCGGTCCCGACACTTGCGGCTAAGAAATTTTCGGCGCAGACATTTGCGGCTATCAACTTGAGGCCCAGACACTTGCGGCCCAGACTATTGCGGTTTTGCCATTTGAGGCTCACCCCTATTGTGACACTTGCGGCCCGACATTTGCGGCCCCAACATTTGCGGCCCCGACATTTGCGGCGATGATTAAAAAATTTAGTAAATTAAAATTTAAAAAATACTAATTTTTCTCCAAGTTTATTTCTCCAAGTTTTTAAAAAATACATACTATGTAGTTTATTCTCCAAGTTTCCGGACCAGAGATAACCGAAATTTCGTTTCATTTCGCCTCGCTATTTCGTGCCCTTTTATCCATTTCGTTTCGTTTCGGAGCAAAATAAAATAAACTTTCGGACGAAACGAAATAAAAATACACTCCTAATGACATGAATTTTTGTAAAAATTTTTTGCAATTTTTTTATTTTTACGAAATTTTGTGATTTTGATTATTTTTTATACCGGACCTGGACCGAATCCGGGTATTTTGTTCGACCAGGATCGAATTTTCCTGATAAAAATCCGGGAAATACAGGTTTTATCAAAATACCCGGATTCCGGACCACCGGATCCGGTCCGGTTTATAATACTTTAATTCTGATAATATTTTAATTTAGTAAATTTTTTAATCATCGCCGCAAATGTCGGGGCCGCAAATGTTGAGGCCGCAAATGTCGGGCCGCAAGTGTCACAATAGGGGTGAGCCTCAAATGGCAAAACCGCAATAGTCTGGGCCGCAAGTGTCTGGGCCTCAAGTTGATAGCCGCAAATGTCTGCGCCGAAAATTTCTTAGCCGCAAGTGTCGGGACCGCAAGTGTCAAAATAGGGGCGAGCCGCAAGTGTCTGGGCCGCAAATGTCTGAGCCGCAAGTGTACGCGCCGCAAAAGTCGCATCACCCTCATTAACCGTAATAATTAAAAAGAAAAGAAATTAGATATTACGTACACTACGATTTTGCTTCATTTAACATTTTCTCGATTTGTGCAACCTTAGCATCTCTATCAATTTCAACCTCCAACGCAATCTTTGAAACCTCTTCCAGTTGCTTATTCTTAATTTACAAATTATCTAATAAATACAAGATAAACAAAAATTATAATGAAGAAAATAAGAGGACCCATCCAAATCAGTAAGAGGACTTCCCAGTAAGTGGATCAGAGGACACCCCAAATAAGTCTACCATAAATACTCATTGCCTAAAAAAGGGACATAAAAACTTAACTCAATTAAAAATTTAGATAAATAATAATAAAGTAATAATACCAATGAATCCAATGTTGACTTGAATTGTTTGTTTTCTAAGACGAGCTTTTCAACGACCGCAGAATCTTGTTCGACATGAGTACCGGAAATGTTTCCATTGGTAATGGGAGGCGTACCATTAACAAGCGATTTGGAAGATTGGAGGAGCTAAATTATAATATAGTAAAATATTCATCACACTAATTAGAAACCTTCACAGTATCCATCAGCTTATAATTAGCATCTCTCAACTCTTGATTACGAGAACGCATCACCCTCAACGGTTAATGAGGGTGATGCGACTTTTGCGGCGCGTACACTTGCGGCTCAGACATTTGCGGCCCAGACACTTGCGGCTCGCCCCTATTTTGACACTTGCGGTCCCGACACTTGCGGCTAAGAAATTTTCGGCGCAGACATTTGCGGCTATCAACTTGAGGCCCAGACACTTGCGGCCCAGACTATTGCGGTTTTGCCATTTGAGGCTCACCCCTATTGTGACACTTGCGGCCCGACATTTGCGGCCTCAACATTTGCGGCCCCGACATTTGCGGCGATGATTAAAAAATTTACTAAATTAAAATATTATCAGAATTAAAGTATTATAAACCGGACCGGATCCGGTGGTCCGGAATCCGGGTATTTTGATAAAACCTGTATTTCCCGGATTTTTATCAGGAAAATTCGATCCTGGTCGAACAAAATACCCGGATTCGGTCCAGGTCCGGTATAAAAAATAATCAAAATCACAAAATTTCGTAAAAATAAAAAAATTGCAAAAAATTTTTACAAAAATTCATGTCATTAGGAGTGTATTTTTATTTCGTTTCGTCCGAAAGTTTATTTTATTTTGCTCCGAAACGAAACGAAATGGATAAAAGGGCACGAAATAGCGAGGCGAAATGAAACGAAATTTCGGTTATCTCTGGTCCGGAAACTTGGAGAATAAACTACATAGTATGTATTTTTTAAAAACTTGGAGAAATAAACTTGGAGAAAAATTAGTATTTTTTAAATTTTAATTTACTAAATTTTTTAATCATCGCCGCAAATGTCGGGGCCGCAAATGTTGGGGCCGCAAATGTCGGGCCGCAAGTGTCACAATAGGGGTGAGCCTCAAATGGCAAAACCGCAATAGTCTGGGCCGCAAGTGTCTGGGCCTCAAGTTGATAGCCGCAAATGTCTGCGCCGAAAATTTCTTAGCCGCAAGTGTCGGGACCGCAAGTGTCAAAATAGGGGCGAGCCGCAAGTGTCTGGGCCGCAAATGTCTGAGCCGCAAGTGTACGCGCCGCAAAAGTCGGCTAATCTTAATGAGCTATATATTATGTACTATCTCTTATGTACAAGTAGAATTATAAATTGATTTGTATTAATCTAAGAATTTACACAAATTTGTAAATTTCATCATTTTTCGAAAAGGTCCAACCACATCAGGAATGGTTTTTTGTTCTTCTACCTTCCTCTTCTGCTTTTTTGGCCTCTTATGCCAGAAATACACCCCTAAACCACAAACTTTACAATTACCAGGGAAATTAAGATTTTAAGAGTAATGATTTGTTATTAGCTTTTCTCATACTTTATCAGTAGAAAACTTTAGTGGACCAGTCTTTAAGTAAATAAATTGGCATTGATTCAAAGAGGTGTCAGCTGTCATATACTCTCTAATTCTCTCTTAACAATAGGGTGAGAGAGAGAGATTGATTTGGTAAAGTCCTCCAAGGAGAGATCTCTGCTTTTTAAATTTTGAGCGGCTGTTTCTAGATCACGCTAAATATCTAAAAGAGAGGAATAAATGGCAGAATAATGGAAAAAATGGATAAATATAGTACTCAATATGTTTTTAAGGAAGTTTAATAGAAAATAAGTTTATTATTTAATCTTATAATTGTTTATCCGTTCTACATACAATAGTATTTTTAGAATGTATAATGGAGATAATTTCTCTTATCGAACCATCATTTATTAGATTTTTTGTTAAATTTAGACTACAGTTGTACATTCTTTTACTTTCTCAAGCTCACTTTTGTATATTTGTTTCTTTAATGTCTAAAGGTAATTTTTGACATAAAACTGCCTAATAGAGGGTGTAGAATATATACATGTAGAATATATGACCCACCATGTCACAAATTTGATAATCATCCAGACAAATTCGCTTCTGCTGATCTGCCCCAAAAGGACGACATGAATCTCTTCCTTTTGGGCATGCACTCATATCATCAGTAGATCTCCATTCTTTCTCTGTTTTAATTTAAATTATCACAAGGAAATTTTAACTGAACTTACCTGCACAGTTTATCAAATGTAAATCATCAATTTTGCATTCAACATTGAGAACTCCACCATCTGACATAGCCGTTGTAGAGGGATGACATTCAATTCGTATTCGTGTTGGAAAATCAAATTGCCCAAGAAGAACTCGCCCATGAGACCATCTTTAATTTCTCAATTATTTTCTAAGTGTTTGCAAAAAAACATACATCGCAGAAGCATCAGTCGAAGTATCCGGTTCGAAGCGTTCCCTTAATAAAAATGTGCAAATTAATTTGCTACAAATCATGAGGCATTTAACTAGCAATTTGCACAAGATTACCTTAATATAGGCCGAATCCAATCTGCCTCATCTTCCTCATCCATTGCTTGGTTGCCATTAGAGGTCGACTCTTTTGAATTGCTAAATGAACGTCTGAGTGACAACTGCTCCGTTGTAACTAACAACCCGGCTCCAGACCTAGATGAATTCAATTGCTATTCGATGAGTATTCTTTGAGTTGCGAAACTCTAACCTGGAATCTGCTCTCAGATTAAACCGAAAACGCAATTCGCATTGTGTATCAGTGTGAGCAAAAAATGGACTAACTATCATAGCAACATGAGATTCGTTCATATCATTAGAAAAACGATAGTAAGCATAATGATCTAAACATCAAAGAATAAATTGTAGAATTAATTGAAACTACTAGAATTAATGTCATGGCCACCCATAATGCGGAAATTATATATAGACAATGTTGTTGAAGTGTTATTATTATCAAAATATGTATTATTATGCATTTGTAGATAAGATTGTTTTGAATTAACAAAATTCCACAACGCGCAATCCTCCTCGAATCCTTTCTCAAAAGTGCAGGTTCTTCCAAAAGTATGTGGTAGGGCTAGAACTGTGTGGCAAAATTAAAAATTGCGCCCTTTTGGTCGTGCCCCCCCCCCCCCTCTATTAGGCAGTTTTATGTCAAAAATTACCTTTAGACATTAAAGAAACAAATATACAAAAGTGAGCTTGAGAAAGTAAAAGAATGTACAACTGTAGTCTAAATTTAACAAAAAATCTAATAAATGATGGTTCGATAAGAGAAATTATCTCCATTATACATTCTAAAAATACTATTGTATGTAGAACGGATAAACAATTATAAGATTAAATAATAAACTTATTTTCTATTAAACTTCCTTAAAAACATATTGAGTACTATATTTATCCATTTTTTCCATTATTCTGCCATTTATTCCTCTCTTTTAGATATTTAGCGTGATCTAGAAACAGCCGCTCAAAATTTAAAAAGCAGAGATCTCTCCTTGGAGGACTTTACCAAATCAATCTCTCTCTCTCACCCTATTGTTAAGAGAGAATTAGAGAGTATATGACAGCTGACACCTCTTTGAATCAATGCCAATTTATTTACTTAAAGACTGGTCCACTAAAGTTTTCTACTGATAAAGTATGAGAAAAGCTAATAACAAATCATTACTCTTAAAATCTTAATTTCCCTGGTAATTGTAAAGTTTGTGGTTTAGGGGTGTATTTCTGGCATAAGAGGCCAAAAAAGCAGAAGAGGAAGGTAGAAGAACAAAAAACCATTCCTGATGTGGTTGGACCTTTTCGAAAAATGATGAAATTTACAAATTTGTGTAAATTCTTAGATTAATACAAATCAATTTATAATTCTACTTGTACATAAGAGATAGTACATAATATATAGCTCATTAAGATTAGCCGACTTTTGCGGCGCGTACACTTGCGGCTCAGACATTTGCGGCCCAGACACTTGCGGCTCGCCCCTATTTTGACACTTGCGGTCCCGACACTTGCGGCTAAGAAATTTTCGGCGCAGACATTTGCGGCTATCAACTTGAGGCCCAGACACTTGCGGCCCAGACTATTGCGGTTTTGCCATTTGAGGCTCACCCCTATTGTGACACTTGCGGCCCGACATTTGCGGCCCCAACATTTGCGGCCCCGACATTTGCGGCGATGATTAAAAAATTTAGTAAATTAAAATTTAAAAAATACTAATTTTTCTCCAAGTTTATTTCTCCAAGTTTTTAAAAAATACATACTATGTAGTTTATTCTCCAAGTTTCCGGACCAGAGATAACCGAAATTTCGTTTCATTTCGCCTCGCTATTTCGTGCCCTTTTATCCATTTCGTTTCGTTTCGGAGCAAAATAAAATAAACTTTCGGACGAAACGAAATAAAAATACACTCCTAATGACATGAATTTTTGTAAAAATTTTTTGCAATTTTTTTATTTTTACGAAATTTTGTGATTTTGATTATTTTTTATACCGGACCTGGACCGAATCCGGGTATTTTGTTCGACCAGGATCGAATTTTCCTGATAAAAATCCGGGAAATACAGGTTTTATCAAAATACCCGGATTCCGGACCACCGGATCCGGTCCGGTTTATAATACTTTAATTCTGATAATATTTTAATTTAGTAAATTTTTTAATCATCGCCGCAAATGTCGGGGCCGCAAATGTTGAGGCCGCAAATGTCGGGCCGCAAGTGTCACAATAGGGGTGAGCCTCAAATGGCAAAACCGCAATAGTCTGGGCCGCAAGTGTCTGGGCCTCAAGTTGATAGCCGCAAATGTCTGCGCCGAAAATTTCTTAGCCGCAAGTGTCGGGACCGCAAGTGTCAAAATAGGGGCGAGCCGCAAGTGTCTGGGCCGCAAATGTCTGAGCCGCAAGTGTACGCGCCGCAAAAGTCGCATCACCCTCATTAACCGTAATAATTAAAAAGAAAAGAAATTAGATATTACGTACACTACGATTTTGCTTCATTTAACATTTTCTCGATTTGTGCAACCTTAGCATCTCTATCAATTTCAACCTCCAACGCAATCTTTGAAACCTCTTCCAGTTGCTTATTCTTAATTTACAAATTATCTAATAAATACAAGATAAACAAAAATTATAATGAAGAAAATAAGAGGACCCATCCAAATCAGTAAGAGGACTTCCCAGTAAGTGGATCAGAGGACACCCCAAATAAGTCTACCATAAATACTCATTGCCTAAAAAAGGGACATAAAAACTTAACTCAATTAAAAATTTAGATAAATAATAATAAAGTAATAATACCAATGAATCCAATGTTGACTTGAATTGTTTGTTTTCTAAGACGAGCTTTTCAACGACCGCAGAATCTTGTTCGACATGAGTACCGGAAATGTTTCCATTGGTAATGGGAGGCGTACCATTAACAAGCGATTTGGAAGATTGGAGGAGCTAAATTATAATATAGTAAAATATTCATCACACTAATTAGAAACCTTCACAGTATCCATCAGCTTATAATTAGCATCTCTCAACTCTTGATTACGAGAACGTTGTTGATCCAGCTTTGTATTCAATTCCGCAATTGTACCCTAAACTTATTTTATCATAAATTGTCTAAATAAATCATATACCTTGAATTGATCCAATTCAACAGATGATTGACTCATAGCTTTGTTTTGAGATTGGAAATTAGTGGCCTCCTTCTTTAATTCAGCATTGACAGAAACTAATTTTTCATTTTCAGCCTGAACAGCTTCAAATTTCGCTTGAAGCTTATTATACAATTCAGAAGCATGGCTCATCTCGACTTTTAATTTCTCAATTTGCGTATATGCATCGCTTCGAATTTTCTAAAATATTTGTAATAAATTTTTTTAGAAAATAAAAACCTGCTCATCAACGAGTTTCTGCTCAATTTGTGATTTCTTATACTCAAGCTCCCGAACAAAATCATTAGCATTAGTAAGTTCTTTGGCTAATTGTCCATTAGCATTTAACCATTCTTGCTCCACGTTTTTAAAATGACCACGTTCATTCTTTTAAAAAATTGACATAAATTTTAAGTATTTTTGGGGTATCTCACAAGGGAACATTTCGAACTGTGAGTAAAAAGTTCGAAATAAAAGTTATTCCATCGTGTAGAGCATCGTCGAAAACCTTTATGGTTTCCGGCTTTTTCGGCTCCGACCCCCATTTCGAAAAGTTATAGGTCTTCAAAGTTTTCGTTTTTTGGAGCGGTTGAGTCGCCCTCACTTTTCTTATTATTTGTCTTACCAAAGAGAAAAATGAGACTCCTTTTCTCCATTTTTCCTTTCTTCTTCTTTTCCCATGTCGGTTAAAGAAAGAGAAAAAGAGGAGAGGAAAGAAAAGGAAAAGAGGCATGTCTGCCATCTCCTCGTTCCTTTTTAATTGACATTAGCTGCAAGGCAGAGATGCCTCTTTTCCTTTTCTTTTCTCTCCTCCTTTTCTCTTTCTTTAACTAATATTGGAAAAGAAAAGGAAAGGAAAAAAGGAGGATGGGAGTCTTATTTCTCTCCTAATAAAAAAAAATTCTCTCTTTATGAGGGCGACTCAACCGCTCCAAAAAACGAAAACTTTGAAGACCTATAACTTTTCGAAATGGGGGTCGGAGCCGAAAAAGCCGGAAACCATAAAGGTTTTCGACGATGCTCTACACGATGGTATAACTTTTATTTCGAACTTTTTACTCACAGTTCGAAATGTTCCCTTGTCAGACCAATTTTTGCGAAATATTTAGTAATAATCATAATGATCAGAACGCCCATACATAACTTTTCTCTATTCAATATAAGTATTTGCGTAAGTTTTTGTGGACATTTAGGGGAGATATTGGGAGTTGGGGTAATATCTGTTTTATATTTGTGAAACAACAAATATATGCCCGCAAAAAATGGTCTGGGATAACCAATAAATACCAGATTTTATATCAAAACAAAAAGCTAACATTGAATTCAATTTGAAGAGCTTGACGTTGATGTTCAAAGTTAGTCTCAATATTCCGAATCATAATATCTTTTGAATGAATGTCGGCAGCTGCTTTCTCCATAAAAGTTTTTGCAAGGTCACGCTCTTCACGAAGTTTCAGCACCTCTTTCATAGCCATGTCGCGATCTTCGCAAAACTTAGTAATCTCTGTTTTCTTCTTTTCCAATTGCTCACAAAATTGTTCACATTTCAAACGTAACTTTTTGTTTTCATCACCCAACTAAAAACAATTAAATCAAAGAAAAAAAAAAGAAAAACAAACCTGGTGAGTCTCAATAAGCTTGTTCTTCACAGTTTGTTCAAAGATGACATGACGTTCGTCTTGCTCGTTCTTCTCTCGTTTCAATTGAGCATTCTCAGCGCCCAATTGTTCCAACTCCCTAAGCTGTTTTTCTAATTGTGCGGAGAATTGATCGTTTTTAGAACGCAGTTTCTTATTTTCATCATCCATCTTAAGTGTAAGTATAAATAAACAAAAATAGCAAACCCCAATGTATCGCGAGGCCAATGTACCGCTTTTGTGAGCTTAACATGGTTGAAGATCACGAATCCATGACGCGCAGTTATGATTTCAGCTCGTCGGAGTGCATCGAACCATAACATTATGTCCCGGATTCGATTTCAACAAAGTTACAGCTCGCCAATACATTGGCCTTGCGGTACGTCGACTCCCCAATAATTAAAGACTAAAGAAAAGAAATTGTTCTTGTATAATATGTAGAGTTAAAATTAAAAAAGAACCTGTTTCGATGCAACAGTCTTGTTTTTAATCGTTTCCTCATAGACGACAAGTTGTTCGGCCTGTTCATTCTTCTCTTTTTTCAGCTCCGCATTTTCAACCCGCAAATTCTCCAACTCATCGTTAACCTCAGAAGTTGAAGATGACACTAATATGATTTAAACAACAGAATAAAAAGTAAAAACAAAACCTTTGACTGCTTCCTCCATTTGTTTAACAACCACAAAATCACCACTAGCTTCATCATCTTCAGAAACATGAACCTCCTTATTATCAGTTTCCTTCTTTGGACTTTGCCTTTTAGAATGATTACGCCTCCCTTTTACCTTGCCTTTTTCTGCAACCAAAGGTTTAGCCATATCATTTCCATAAACCTATAATTTTATTTAAATATTAAATCATAAGGATTAATATATTACCTCTTCAAATGTTGTTTCTCGCGTTAATAATTTATAAATAGTAAAGCATGATCCAATAACGATAGCAACAACAGCAACCAAACCTCCGATTGTAATAATATCCATTTTTCACTAGAAAAAAATTATACGTAAAAAAGAAATAGAAAAGTACGACTGATAATGCTCAAAGGACTGATAATTTTGACTGATTGTAAGTCAGACAAACACTTCATCATATATTTGACAAAATAAGTTTTGGTAATTCGTTTGATGACATTACGACATTTTAATTTGAAACGGCCAGTTTGTCGCGAGTCGGAAGTTCCAGTTGAGTCCCTCTGGAAAATTTGAACCTCATTGGAATTAAATTTATTTTTACCAGAATATTCGACAGAAACAAACTTTCTTTATTTAATTTTGAAGATAATGATAAGATTTATTCTGATTCAGAATCGTGCAGGTTTATTTTGATAACTAAAACATTTTTTGATCCAATTTTTATATTATTTAGGAAAAACTAGGCTAGCGAAATGGTACATGCATTTTGATGATGACGAAAAGCAAAAATTGATTGAAGAAGTACATGCAGTAGTTACCGTTCGTGATGCAAAGCACACAAATTTTGTTGAGGTTTTTATTTGACAAAATTTTTTTATGTCTAAAAAAGGGTACTTTCACGTTATCCCTATAGACGCTGACTTTTTTGCAGACACATTTATGTACGGAATAGTCAGACTTTCCTACTCAATTTCACTCTATTTTCCTGGGCATCATTCAGTGAGATAATTCTGTGCATATAAATGTGTCTGCAAAAAAAGTCCGAAAATTTGTAGGGATAGTGGAAAATTACCAAACAAAATTCTTTTTAGTTTCGCAATTTCAAAATTGTTTATCGGAGGTATGCCGGACTTTATTTTTGTATTTGTGTTGACATAATGGACAACAATTTGTATTACCTCGAAGCAATACACAATTTTGTGGAGGTTTGATTTAAGAGATTTTGATAAACAAAATTTAAAAAAAATTTCAGGTCCTTAATGAGTACTTTCACAATGTTTGCGAGCTCGATCTTGTCTTTAATTTTTATAAGGTTTGTCTTATAGTAAGGGATCAATCCAAAAGGTCAACTCCAAATATTTGAGCGGATAAGGAAGGATTTGTGGAGGATATCAATGGTCAATAGGGAGTTGATCTTCTGGTTGATCTTCCGTACTTTTAATATTTTAATTTTATAGAAATATTTAAGGTATATTCGGTTGTGGACGAGATGTTTCTGGCAGGAGAGATCCGGGAGACGTCACAAACAAAGGTACTGAAACAGCTAATGATGCTTAGCTCCTTAGAATGAAGTCATAATAAATCAAGTAATTTAATTCCTACACTTATTTAAATCATTTCGTTCTTTCTTTTTCTTGACTTTTTATTTTTAAATGTATATTGGAATATATTGGTAAATATTATCAATTATTTTTCGAGTTCTTGAGAAATTTCTAGGTTCTTTTTCTAATGGTTTGGATGACCCATAATTTTGTTCTGAATCATCAAATCTAGCTGATAATGGTATCATCCGACCCGCGAAGAGCTCTTTCCAATGCAAAGAAATGGGAAAAGGGGGTGTCAGCCAAACTATTACCGTTCTTTTTACCCTGCTTTAAGGCCAATTTTAAATTCTTCCAAGTCCTTTTTTAGTATAGTAAAATAAATTAAAATGTCAATACATACTTTTGGGCTTCCATTGTAAAATATTTTTGCCCGGTATATTTTGCCGAATAAATTCAATAGATTCATTTACCAAAATGTGATCACTGATCCGCGTCAATACATATAGTGAATAATATTTAGAAAATAAGCAGTAAGCGCAGAGAGATGAGAAGTGCTACATATTTTCATTCTACTACTATCCGGTTCTTCTTGCTCCTCACAATTTTTTTACCCTCATCATTTTCCGCCAACTAAATATTTTCACAATAACAACGAATGGGACACATAATTCACTCAATGCTGCTAGAAATTTTGTACTGCGCGGCATTTCATCCATACAATTTATATACTATCCGATGTTTACACAATAATGCGTGAAAGTTAACATGTTGTAATACATTCAAGTGGGGGAAAACTTGAAAAAAATATTAAATCATTTCTTCTATAAATATTTTGATTTTATATTGTTAAAACAAATTTTTCTCATCTGAGCCGGAACTGAACTGTGAGGTGTGCCCTCCCTGAACTGTTTTAGATTAAGTCTATCCTTAGCATTAAGCAAAATTCATTCATTTTGGGTTGATTCTCAGCCCCCTTCCGAACAACTAACGGAAGTTACTCTCCAACACGAATTTCAACAAGAATACCATATTAGCCGAAACCAATCATACAACGTAATACAAGAACAAGGCGATTCGAAAATAGAAAAAATGGCCTCAACGAGATTCTACGCTCACATCTCATTAAGCATTCGTTTAGTAGTGCTGGTTAGTAAATATCGCTTACAAATTGCTTTACCGCATTTAATTTTTCTTTTTTTGAAGATAAGTTGTGTGGTTTCCATGATATTGATCCTGACAGCTCCGTATATTAATCTTGCATAGTGAATTACATAATAAATTTTAGTGGAGTTTGTTTTTGGAGAACTATCAACTCTACACAACAAAGCCGAGAAATATGTCCACCATCATTTTTTCCTATGAGCCTTGATCGTTGGAGCTCTTCGTTACACTTTCAAATGCGTGGACAAAAGTTGGCATTAACCAATGATTTTTAATACCTTCACATGATTTTAATTCAGTGTTTGGGGGCAACTAGCCATTATCATTCTCAGTTTCCTTTTTGCACTTGCGCCATTGATATTTACCTGCATTTATCTAACCTCAGGAAGGAGCTTAAGTTTCTCTGTTTGCATAATGCATTAAAATTTGAAAAATTTCTCAGTTTTTAGCAAATTATTGCTTCCATTGTTGGTGTGATTGCTTTTCTTATTTTTGGCGCATTTGAGGTAACGTTAAAGTATTAGCTATTAATAAATTTCTTTTAGACATGGTATGCAACAGGATTTGGTTAGTCATTTTTCCATTTTCTTTAAAATAATCTTTAAACTCAGATCACATGCCAACATTTATCCGACAGGTTATTAACTCATAAATACTTATGAGAG
Source organism: Meloidogyne enterolobii (assembly GCA_963681835.1). Taxonomy (NCBI): domain Eukaryota; kingdom Metazoa; phylum Nematoda; class Chromadorea; order Rhabditida; family Meloidogynidae; genus Meloidogyne; species Meloidogyne enterolobii. The sequence goes on along the minus strand of CAVMJV010000004.1, from coordinate 3,485,399 downwards.
ATTTCCAATTTAAAAGTTTTAGATTGGAGGCGGTACATTCAGCGGATGTGCCGGAATTCCAGGTATAACCTTGGGAACAACCGCATTCCTAATAAATTTTTAAAGGATGTGAGACTGGTTTCTTGGTTAAAGGATGGGCGGGTGCCGCGGTATTGTCTATTCATCTTTACATATCTAATCGAAAATTACTTTAGGCTTTATATTTTTTGTGCGCCCTGTTTCTTCTGGCAGACGCTGTTGTTGTATTTATACGCCGAGATAAGTATGCCCATTAACTCGGACTAATATATTTACTTGGTTAATCCTTTCTCTAAAAAGCTTATAAAATATTTTAGTAGCTTATGTATAAACTGATTAAACCAAAGGAAATACTATTTTTAAACATAGTGGAAAATAAAATAACTTAAATTTAGCACAACTGCCCGACATGACTGCACAACACTTCAACAAAGGCAAACAGGAAGAGCAAACTATTAATATTTGGCAATCCAGTTACGCTATTTTTGGACTTATTTCTCCCTTCATAATCCTACATATTTTTAAAAAGACCAATAAAGTATACCACATATTGTTTGTTATACGCAGTGTATGGAATGCGCAAGGTCTCGCTCATAAACTTTATTAGCATCATTTATAATTAAAAACATTCAAAAGTATCTGAACTTTTGGGCCAATTCCCGCCGTGTTTTTGTATTTCTTTGACGCTCATCCACAAACTGCTTGAAAGAGTTTACCAAGACGGGCAAATCAACATCAAAATCACCGCTAATAATTGCAGCATGGCTAAAATTGGAAAATTTAATTAAAATTTAGTGAAGCTACAAGTAAAGAGTTTAGTAAGGGTTGCCTTATATAGTCGAGGTGCAGCCGCATAAACTCCACATAACCGCATAAACGAGGTATCTGGACGCCTGAACAAGATTGATAAGGATAATATTAGTCATAAGGTGATAAAAACCTTTATGATTAACAACTAGACGTAATCTCTGTTGTATTTTTGGCCAAATTGCGCGAGGAATCAAAAAGCTAAAAATAGTTTTAGAACAAAAATTAAGACAAAAATAAAAGTAAAAAAGAATTGCCTCAACAGTTTCCGAACGGCTCCAGACACGAGTCCTTCCATGCCTGCTCGATAGATTTTAAAATCAACTCCAGCTAATAATACATCGTTGTATAGGCGTGAATGACGAAAATGTGGCTTTATCTCAAACATTGATTATATGTAAATCCAAAGAATAAAGGATTTTACCCCAACTCGGAGTTGACCATTTGCTGAAAGGATGTTATAAGTTCGATTTTTACGCCAAAAATGAGCCTGAAATTATGAATTTATAAAGGTAGAAAAACTCACTCCGATATCTCCTTCAAGCAAAAGTGTTACTCCATTACGATCGATTAGAGCTTTCGGTGTTTTTGTAAGGTTGGCACTAAGAAATTAAATTATTTTACGATTTAAAATTTTGTTCGCCACCCACTTAACACGTAAACGGCAATCCGCACATACCAATTTGGACATTGAACGGCTTTCAAATAAGAAATCAGTTAAGTCAACTTTATTAAAAGCTTACAGCATTCGTGGCATATGATAATGAGAATAGCTAACAGAAACATGACCAAGCCCAGAATTAAAAATGTGGTAGAATAGAGTGTTCGGCAAAAACTCACTAAAAATAAGTCCAAGCATCTGTCAAAAATAAATATTTTCAAAAAACAATAAGAAAATTCGAGATCTCTAACTTGTATGTCACTAAACTTGGGTCTTTTTACAAAAGTAGGTGCTCGGTTCCCATTGCTCATAAAACCACCGTCAATTCCAAAGATTAAATCTCGCTGTGAAAATTTAGGTGGATAGCGAAGTGTAAGATCTGGTAGCAAATTAGGAACGTTCATCTCAGCAATGTCTACTTCTAGTGCTTGTTCATCTTCAGAAGATGCGGATTTGGAATGGGACATTTCCTTAATATAACATTGAATATAAAGACAATTCTGATGACTTTAAACCTGATGATTTTCGCTGACGCCTTGTACTAAACTAGATCGTGAATGACGAAAATGTGGCTTTATCTCAAACATTGATTATATGTAAATCCAAAGAACTAATTTACAATGCTTTCTTTGAACTAATTTACAACTAATTTACAATGCTTTCCACTGAGCATCCTGAGAACGTTTTAATCGTCCATGACTATTAATTATGTATTCAATCGTAGAAAGTAGAATTTGCTTTGAGGTAGGATGTGGAAGCATTGATGACTCCATTGTTTCTAGTCTAAAATTTTAATATTCAAAATATATTTCCCATCTTTTCCAGAAGATTTCATTTTTTCAATGCAATACTTACTTAAAAGTGTCACTAAGATTTCCAATAACTCCATCTCGCAGTTCTATTGCTCTACTTGTTTCTAGAAATAAAATTATAACATCCCAAATATGTTCTAATCTTCGAGCCTCAATTTTAACATGTTGGCTGCTCTTAACATGCTGCTTGTTATTTGAAAATATATCTTAAGTTATGAAAATAAGGTATTGTTGTTTTCAATTTATTGTTTTCAATTTATTTATTGTTTTCAACCTATTTGTTTTCAATTTACAGGGTGGGGCAAAAGTTCGGCGACAAATTTTATTTTGTCCTTTCTTAAAATTTACTTTTTATTTTGCTTTTTGTTTAGATGTCCCATATTCTACATATGATTCGCGCTCTACAAATTTCATCTTGAAAATTTTTTCCTATCTCATAAAATAAAAATTTTACAGAGCGTTAAAGAATCATGCTTCTATTATTTCTTTGTATTTTGAAAATGTTCGAAAATGTGACATCGCTAAACGGCTCGATATCTGTCGTATGTTAGTTTTCAAGGCAATAAAACGATATCTTGAGCTTGGTAATACTCAGGACCACCCCCGTAGTGTCTGGCCAGTAACCGCAGTTACACCTGAAAACATGAACGTGGTCAGATTCCGAATTCGCCGTTTTTCTGAACAATCGATGCGAAAAATGGCCTCAGAGCTCGAAATGAGATCGAGGAGCCTCCGAATATTGTCAGAGTGAAGCTTAGACTTCGGAGCTACAAGATCAGCCGCACAAATTTCCTTAACGATCGAATAAAGCATCAGCTGCTTCAGAAATGCCGAAAGATTAAACGCTTGGTCGCAACTGGTCGCCTCAACAGAGTGATGAAATGTAAAAATTAATGCTAGTCTAAAAAATGACATTCTGAAGGGGATTTAGCATCCATGGCCTCTATAGCTTTACGGTGAAACCCAATTCTCGCTTCAGCAGGATTGGGCACCCGCGCATGGAGCCAAAACGACAATCCAGCTCTGTGGGGAGCTGTTTCCTGGCTTTTGGGGGAAAGATATCTGGCCTTCAAACTCACCGGATTTAAATCCGTGGATTATTGTATTTGGGCAATTCTGTAGCAAAAAGTATGCCGAATCCTATACGCAACATAGGAAAAACTGAAAGTTGTTTTGAGCGGGCCTGGAACTAAATATCCGATGAACAATGCGCGACCATTGTGAGTCACAACCTTAAGCGTTTGGACGCGTGTATTTCAGTCAGGGGCGGTCATTTTGAGCAATTACTTTAATAAAATGATTATTATATCCTATTGATTATATCTTATCATTTTTTTATGTTAAATAAATTTTTTTTAGTATAGATTTTATTAAAAACATTTGTCGCCGAACTTATGCCCCACCCTGTATATGAAAAATCAAACTTATTCTTGAAGGGAGTAACTTGTTTCCTTGATTTACTGGCACCACGTAAGGTTGAAGACCATGTTCAAAAAGTGCGCGCAGTGCTGGGCATAGCTTCTTCCTAACTGAACTTACGATTGCCTCTTGATCACATTCCATAGTAACCTAATGAAATTAATATATTTCTTGATTCAAGAGACTATGTATTATAAAACTTTGTTAAGTTCGTCTACGCTAAGTTCTGCACGCTCTTCACGGTCGACACTCAGAATCTGATGTTTGCGTATTACCTGTATCACCTATGATTTAATTTAGTTAATCACAAATATCGGAACAAATTACCTTATCAACTGCCAATTCTAACTCTGCTCGTTGATCTCCATAGTGATTGCAAAGAGCTGAACGTTTCAGCTCGTTTTTCTCAAAATGTCCTTGGGACTTTGGCCTAATTAAAATGAATATAGTTGATGCAATTCTCATACCAAAGGTAGCGAGCCAAATTAATGATTGAGTTATTTGTCCCATGATTATTGTTAGTTTTTGCTGGTTGTGCTTCTATGTTAGGTGATGAATTTGAACCAGTGGCTGTTCCAGAACTAATATCTTAAATATTATTCGCATTAGTGAATCGTGTGAAAATGACGACTATACATATTTAAATATTATGTATAATAAATAATATGCCTGGACAGGAGAGAGTCACTGCTTCCCGCTGTAACAACTGTACATATTGTTCCAGATCGGATATCTACATGTGTTTAAAATAAAATCTCCAACTTTCATAACTTTTTAAATAATTTAATCCTATTACTAGATTGACTAACCTGTGTACTAAGTTGTTTCACCAATTGGTCCTGAAATATTTTCTTAATGTCATACTAATTCAACCTTATTTTCAAACCTTTTCAAGCAATCCTCGTTCCGCTTCATCCAATTCTGCATCCAGTTTTTTACGAAATTCATTTTCGTCAGCATCTGCATCAGGTCCAGCCAATTTAACTCGAAGACGCATCTTTTCACGTAGCCGCTCTAATATCTGATAATTTAATATTGACGGATCTCCCAGCACCCTTATAAATTAGAATCCCTATCAATGAAAATATATACTAACCAGAGTTTGCCTTGCGCGTAATTCGCTAAGTGGTAAATCACCCTCACGTAGATGTCCATTCCGCCAAGCGAAATTTTCCAGCTCATCTGTCATTGCCATTTATTTGGAAATATTCAGAATTTTTCAATTACACTCACCAAGTTGTATCCGCAGCTCTTCAACAAGTTGACTCATATTAGCAGCATTATCATTTGTCATAACATTTACGTTGTTTTCTTCTAAATCCACAACATTTAGAGATGAATTAGAATTATCACTGATTTGTTGTAGTCTGAGATTTCGGTTATTAGTGCAACTTGTAGAAGCAAATTGTTGAAGTTGATTTAGCATTCCCTTAACGTTGTATAACATTAGATAATCAGTTAATATTTAAAACTATCATTCTTCAGTTAAATGTTTTACTAAATATAAAAAAATTTACCTCACGTTGTTCAGCTGGCGCAGAAGCAATTTGCTGTATCCGAAATTGTACTTGTGCGAATTTTGTGCTCAAAGACAACAATGATTCGCTCAATTGTTGTTGTTCAGCTTCTAGTTCTCGAATCCTTGCTGATATGCTTCCGCTGCTAAATTTTGCTATTTTTATATTTCCTTACAACGCCCCGGGTTGTTTAAATTTTGATTCATTAAACTTTATATCTTACTCCATTTGTGAGCTGCTTCTGCTCATATCCTCTGAAAGCATATCAGCATTGTCGTTGCATTTCATATATTCTAAATATATTTCTTTTAATCTAGGTTTAATTTTTAGCATTTTGCTTCTAAATTTAACGTTTTGTTTATATTGTAAATCTAACCGTTTGTCTCTGTAAAAGAAACATCCGAGCTAGAAGGGTTTTGCTTACTAGTGATGTTCAGTAGAGGCGCTTCTTTGTTAATATTCACAATGTCCATTATACAGATGTACCAGATTTTTATACAAATATTTTTTTGGATTATAATTTATAAATAAAGTCCATTTTTTCTTAAAATAAGTTTTTAATTAAGGTTATTTCATTACCTTTGTTCTAACATTTCGAAATCGTATAATCTCCAATGTGAGTAAACTTTAAAGAAATGCCACATATTTTTAAGCCATACATTTTGTATTCCTTTTAAACACGCTAGCTGGCATATATTGATTTTGCTTAAGCTAGTATGCATAGTATGCTTGTACATTTAGTTGTTTTTAGTCTTATGTGTACATACTACAGCTGGATTTTAGTTTATTAATATTAACCTATATAATATGGAAATAATTCTTATATCCAAAAAATCTAAAACGACTATATTAAATAAATTATATTTTATTACAATTATTCATAAATAAAAACCGAGAGTAAAAATATTTCGACTGATACTAGTCATCTATTTTTGAGCTTTTTCAATTTCGCTAATCTGGATAGCGTACCCACCAAAAGAACGCGCTGATTCGATACCCGAGTCTTGATCATCACAATATCTTGTTGTTCTCATCGAGGGATAAGGAGGCAATGAGTGGTCCCTCTGTTCATTAGGTAAAGTCGTATCGGGCAATGAGGGCCTACGATTCCATCGAAAGCACCTTCTGTCAACTCTCTCCACTAAATTGATGAAAAATTTATATTTCTATCCTGTTTTATATTCCAACCATGCGCATTTTTTTGAGTTGAATCCAAAAATGATGGTTTTATTAGGCAATTGCGTATCTTGACAGTTCCTAGAATTGAGCGATGAGATGTTAGAATGTATATACTAACCAGCACTTTCATCTTGGCTTCCAGTTTCATCTGAACAATTTTCTTCAGTCCGTTGCGGATCATATAAGCGTACGAACTATTTGATAAAACAGTAAACATAAGCATTTTTATATTTACCTTCTCTTCTGATTGACAGCTCTGATATGGAGGAAATACGGCTCGGCAAACACCGTCGCCTAAAATAATTGTAAATGAATTCAAAAATAGTGAATACCGATGATAGGCATTGTTTCATATGTTGACGTGGAACTACATGCCCCAGCCCCACTATTTGATGAATAGACTCCAGTTGAAGCTGTAGCCTGTGATGTTTTTTTGTAAATTTTTGTAATAAATATGCTAAAAAGATACTCTTGATATCGTGCTAGTAGGTTGAGCATCATATGCACGACTACTCATTGATGGGGTGCCAGAAACTGAGCGCTCATTAATCAAACGATTTCTCATTGGGGGAATCGGTTCTGCAACAAGATCATTTTTCTAAAGATATGAAAATAAATTTCAAAATTTAAATTTATTTCCTTATGAAATTGTTTGAAACTTTTAAACATACTTTAAGTAAATTCTCAAATTTGCAGACCAAATCTGCGAATTTTGGACGCTGCTCAGACTCTGTATTCCAACAGCGGAGCATCAGCTCATAAATCTCATCTTGAATACCGATTGGGGGATCAAGCCGATCACCAGCAACGACAAGCCTCATTACCTGTAATATAATTTTTAGTAAGGGAAACCTCGTTTCTCAGGCATCATTGTAGTTATAATATTATAAATATTATTTCAAATAGTTAAAACCAAGTCTTTTTAATAACCTCTAAATTATCACGTCCTGGATATGGAATGTAACCAAGCGAAAAGATTTCCCATAGCAAAACTCCATAAGCCCAAACATCAGTTTTTGAAGTGAACAACCCATCCTGTAATAAAACTTTATAGAATAAGCTATGTATAATGACTACAAAATAAAGCAAAAAACACTATTCTCATTAAAACACTATTCTCCTTATTCTCATTTAAAAATATTGCGAATTATATTATTAAAAAAAGTTCACCAAAAAAGCTTCAGGTGGCATCCATCGAACTGGGAGAAAAGCCTTCCCTCCTTTTCGATAGTAGTCATTCCTACAATTAAATGAATCTCTATTAAATTCGATAAAAACCTGTAAATATCCCTAGCCATTCCAAAATCCGCGATCTTAACAATTCTATTGCCCACTTTAGATGTAAGTAAACAATTTCTTGCTGCAATATCTCTGTGAACAAATCGCGTTTCTTCTAGATGTTGACAGCCACGTGCCTTAAAGTCAAATCCATGAAAGATAAAGTTAAATTATTTTTACTATATCTAAAGAAAATCCCAAAAGATCGCCAGTTCTCAACATTGTTGAATCCAAGGCTTCGGAGTTGCTTACATGGTCCTAATTGCGAAAATAATTGACTTAAATAGTGATAAACTAAGTTAACCTGCTGTCTTGGCCGATTCTCGCGTAAGAAATTTTTCAGATCACCACCTTCTAGAAACTCAAGCACAATTAACTAAAATAAAAAGGTAAAATAAATTCGAGTATGATCTCTAAAAATTAGTAGCGGTTATTATTGTAACAGAAGACAAATGTTTATTGAAACTTAATTTTGGTTGCTGCTCGAACGAGACACCAAAAAAAGTGACTATATTCTGATGTTTGAACTGACTAAAAACAAAATAATATTACGCACGATTTTAGAAAAAATAACCTTAACAAGCGAGCTTCTGTTTCAAAATCATCGCCAAAATCACGTGCTGACTCCAATGGTAAGGATTTTATAGCAACTTTGACTGCTGTTATTTTCTCATTATATTTGTTATCTTTTGATGAATTGTCATCGATAAAGGAACTATCACCTTCTCCCATCAATAACCAACCTTCAAATACTTCACCAAAAGCTCCATGGCCAATTATCCTAGCAATAAGTAGAAATAACAAACAATTCACTAATTAAATAATACATACTTGTCTAATTTAAGCGAGTGTCTAGGAATCTGCTTTAGTGGAGTTAAACTCAATGATTCGTAAATTGGATTACTGAAAACAAAAATTATGGATACACGCATAAATTTATATACCCGCTTATGCCAAAGTTGGTATCACTATACAAGCAATTGTCGTTGTTGCTAGCGACAGGTCTATTATCTTTACCAGATACAATAGCAATTAGCTCATGCACATCAGCAGATGGGCTCGGACTGAGTTTCTTTCCACAACCACGTGCACGATATATTATTTTGAAACAGCATATCAGCGATAGAAACATTGAGATAACAAGCAGACAAGCTATTGAAAATTTAAAACGGTCAATTTCTTTTTAATGAATAAAGTTATATTAAATAAAATTTAATACCAGCTATAAATCTTTGAACGGTAACTGATAGTTGGCCAAAAATATTGTAAAGTATTGGAGAATCTAAAAGTTTGAAGATAAAATTAAGATAAATTGTAGTTAAAAATACTACCGATCTGACAGATACTTGAACTATTAGGCTCTATAACACTCCCATCAGGGCATATACATTTTGGTTGTGATATAGATCCATTTCTTTGTTCGGAAAGTGTCGTTATTGTTCCAAATGTACAATTTGACCTAATTAAATACTCAAATGATTTCAAAACAGAATAAAATCTACCCCGATGGGCAATCACGTTGTGGGCAGGCTATAATGGAAGCAAAAGCACGGTTTGGATTACTTTTTGTTAAAATTAAATGATCGCCTATGATATCATTTGTACGGATAACTGCACTTGTTCCTGGCAAACCAGGCCCAACTAATCCACCAGAACCACCTAACAACAATATTCGTTAATAAAATAGTAAATTAAAATTGACCTTGATAACCGCCACCACCCCCTCCACCTGCGTTGCAGGAAGCTCTATTTAATTTGTTTAAATTAAATCATTTGCATATAAAAAATTTACCCTCCTCCACCTTTTCCGCCAGGTAAATTCCATCTGCTCCCTGGTGGACAATGACGCTGCTCCAGAAGAATTGACTTATCAAACCGTGTATGCTGTTGATCACTTATATGATCAGAAATTGAAAGTCCATTTGAGGCTGATAGAATCGTTGGTAGTTGTCCGGGTTTGTCAATCCTATTCAATCACATTAAATTTATAACTCTTGATTATGACATACTGGATTGGATTTAAAGGGAAAGCACCACCGCCACCAGCAGCTATAACAACAGGATTGCTTCCAATAAATAATATAGTAGCACCGCCACCGCTACAGCCTGGAAAACTCAATGAGTCACTGATTACGCTGTTCAGATCGTCGGCTGTTAATGAACAAAGCTTCTCACTCTAAGAAATGCAAATTGAAAACAATAAGTTAATATAAAGCAACTAGATCCTTTTGATCACCCATAAGATTTTCTCTGTTTTTATCACAAATACATCTGCCTTCTTGTCCCAAAAATAATTTAACTTGCTGGCCGGCATTCAGACGTAAGTTTACCGCTAAACTATCAGCCCAAGTTGCATGGTTATCGCTAGCTTCGCCAACAAAGTTGCCACCTGGAGCGCCAGCCATTTCCAACCTTAAATTTGTGAAAAATGTTCAATTATTTTTTGAATACATTACGTACCGATATTCTCCTGTGTATGGTACAATCCATTCACTAACATTACCACGTTGCTCTTCATCAATAATTGAAAGCACCGCAGGAAGCAAAGAGTATCTAACTCCTAGAGATGTGAAAGTTTATTATACCATATAGCAAGTTTTTAGCTTGGCTATATAATTTAACAATAATTATTTGCTTACCAAAACAATCCGGACTCAATGACAGATCGTCAATAGCAATTGAACCCATAGAACCGGCCAATTTGGCGAAGCCTAACTTGAGGGAATAATCTTCATTGATGAGCAACGATTCGGTTTTAATATGAACGGAAACTCGATGCCATTCACATGGTTCACGGACATGTTCATCGTGAGGTGGAGCCCAAAGTGGTTTAGCAACTTCTTTTGGCTTATCACGTAATTGAAGGAATATTTGAAATGGACTAAATCCAGTAAGGCAATAGAAAAAGCGCAACATGCACTGACGCGTTGAATCAACAGGATTTCTCTGGATAGGTAATGGTGGAGACAAAGCAAACGAATACCTTTTGTAAAAACAATTTTATTTGGTCAAATCTAACTACAATATTAACTTACAATATGTCATGTTGGCCATCATGAATATGACCATAACTGTAATATGTTTAAAGTAAAGAAATATAAGCAATTAACCTTGAAAAAAATAAAAAATGGCCCGGTTTGAAGAGTCGTCCCTCGTTGTAATAGAATCCTGTAAAAATAATTTTAAAAAGATAAGCTCCTGTTATCACTCACTGGGTGGAATTCCAGGTCGTTGTGTTTGTCCATTTTCTAACGAGACCTGCAAGAACTTTTAAACTAAAGAATAAACAAAACAAACTAAATGTGATGTAGTTCCTGATGTCAATAATCCAAAAGAATCATTTCTGCTTTTGTATCGGCCTGCTGATAGGCTGCTGAAGAAACGCCATTGTGCGCATCCTGATAAGCCAAAATTAATTACCAAGAAAATAATAAGAACCTGCTGGCAGCCAGCGCATGTCTTCAAAATCACAGCGAGCTCCTTCAGGTACTTGAACTAGAAAAAGTATCTTTATAACTTGTGATGTAAAAATTAAAAAGGAACATTATTGGGAAACAATAAAATATCCAAACCTAAATCATTTAAATAATTTTAGACTTACAGCATTTGTATAGCTCATCCGACTCGTCCTCACCATCAGCACAATCAGCATGCTATTGATATAATTATACTATACATGTAGAATATATGACCCACCATGTCACAAATTTGATAATCATCCAGACAAATTCGCTTCTGCTGATCTGCCCCAAAAGGACGACATGAATCTCTTCCTTTTGGGCATGCACTCATATCATCAGTAGATCTCCATTCTTTCTCTGTTTTAATTTAAATTATCACAAGGAAATTTTAACTGAACTTACCTGCACAGTTTATCAAATGTAAATCATCAATTTTGCATTCAACATTGAGAACTCCACCATCTGACATAGCTGTTGTAGAGGGATGACATTCAATTCGTATTCGTGTTGGAAAATCAAATTGCCCAAGAAGAACTCGCCCATGAGACCATCTTTAATTTCTCAATTATTTTCTAAGTGTTTGCAAAAAAACATACATCGCAGAAGCATCAGTCGAAGTATCCGGTTCGAAGCGTTCCCTTAATAAAAATGTGCAAATTAATTTGCTACAAATCATGAGGCATTTAACTAGCAATTTGCACAAGATTACCTTAATATAGGCCGAATCCAATCTGCCTCATCTTCCTCATCCATTGCTTGGTTGCCATTAGAGGTCGACTCTTTTGAATTGCTAAATGAACGTCTGAGTGACAACTGCTCCGTTGTAACTAACAACCCGGCTCCAGACCTAGATGAATTCAATTGCTATTCGATGAGTATTCTTTGAGTTGCGAAACTCTAACCTGGAATCTGCTCTCAGATTAAACCGAAAACGCAATTCGCATTGTGTATCAGTGTGAGCAAAAAATGGACTAACTATCATAGCAACATGAGATTCGTTCATATCATTAGAAAAACGATAGTAAGCATAATGATCTAAACATCAAAGAATAAATTGTAGAATTAATTGAAACTACTAGAATTAATGTCATGGCCACCCATAATGCGGAAATTATATATAGACAATGTTGTTGAAGTGTTATTATTATCAAAATATGTATTATTATGCATTTGTAGATAAGATTGTTTTGAATTAACAAAATTCCACAACGCGCAATCCTCCTCGAATCCTTTCTCAAAAGTGCAGGTTCTTCCAAAAGTATGTGGTAGGGCTAGAACTGTGTGGCAAAATTAAAAATTGCGCCCTTTTGGTCGTGCCCCCCCCCCCCCTCTATTAGGCAGTTTTATGTCAAAAATTACCTTTAGACATTAAAGAAACAAATATACAAAAGTGAGCTTGAGAAAGTAAAAGAATGTACAACTGTAGTCTAAATTTAACAAAAAATCTAATAAATGATGGTTCGATAAGAGAAATTATCTCCATTATACATTCTAAAAATACTATTGTATGTAGAACGGATAAACAATTATAAGATTAAATAATAAACTTATTTTCTATTAAACTTCCTTAAAAACATATTGAGTACTATATTTATCCATTTTTTCCATTATTCTGCCATTTATTCCTCTCTTTTAGATATTTAGCGTGATCTAGAAACAGCCGCTCAAAATTTAAAAAGCAGAGATCTCTCCTTGGAGGACTTTACCAAATCAATCTCTCTCTCTCACCCTATTGTTAAGAGAGAATTAGAGAGTATATGACAGCTGACACCTCTTTGAATCAATGCCAATTTATTTACTTAAAGACTGGTCCACTAAAGTTTTCTACTGATAAAGTATGAGAAAAGCTAATAACAAATCATTACTCTTAAAATCTTAATTTCCCTGGTAATTGTAAAGTTTGTGGTTTAGGGGTGTATTTCTGGCATAAGAGGCCAAAAAAGCAGAAGAGGAAGGTAGAAGAACAAAAAACCATTCCTGATGTGGTTGGACCTTTTCGAAAAATGATGAAATTTACAAATTTGTGTAAATTCTTAGATTAATACAAATCAATTTATAATTCTACTTGTACATAAGAGATAGTACATAATATATAGCTCATTAAGATTAGCCGACTTTTGCGGCGCGTACACTTGCGGCTCAGACATTTGCGGCCCAGACACTTGCGGCTCGCCCCTATTTTGACACTTGCGGTCCCGACACTTGCGGCTAAGAAATTTTCGGCGCAGACATTTGCGGCTATCAACTTGAGGCCCAGACACTTGCGGCCCAGACTATTGCGGTTTTGCCATTTGAGGCTCACCCCTATTGTGACACTTGCGGCCCGACATTTGCGGCCCCAACATTTGCGGCCCCGACATTTGCGGCGATGATTAAAAAATTTAGTAAATTAAAATTTAAAAAATACTAATTTTTCTCCAAGTTTATTTCTCCAAGTTTTTAAAAAATACATACTATGTAGTTTATTCTCCAAGTTTCCGGACCAGAGATAACCGAAATTTCGTTTCATTTCGCCTCGCTATTTCGTGCCCTTTTATCCATTTCGTTTCGTTTCGGAGCAAAATAAAATAAACTTTCGGACGAAACGAAATAAAAATACACTCCTAATGACATGAATTTTTGTAAAAATTTTTTGCAATTTTTTTATTTTTACGAAATTTTGTGATTTTGATTATTTTTTATACCGGACCTGGACCGAATCCGGGTATTTTGTTCGACCAGGATCGAATTTTCCTGATAAAAATCCGGGAAATACAGGTTTTATCAAAATACCCGGATTCCGGACCACCGGATCCGGTCCGGTTTATAATACTTTAATTCTGATAATATTTTAATTTAGTAAATTTTTTAATCATCGCCGCAAATGTCGGGGCCGCAAATGTTGAGGCCGCAAATGTCGGGCCGCAAGTGTCACAATAGGGGTGAGCCTCAAATGGCAAAACCGCAATAGTCTGGGCCGCAAGTGTCTGGGCCTCAAGTTGATAGCCGCAAATGTCTGCGCCGAAAATTTCTTAGCCGCAAGTGTCGGGACCGCAAGTGTCAAAATAGGGGCGAGCCGCAAGTGTCTGGGCCGCAAATGTCTGAGCCGCAAGTGTACGCGCCGCAAAAGTCGCATCACCCTCATTAACCGTAATAATTAAAAAGAAAAGAAATTAGATATTACGTACACTACGATTTTGCTTCATTTAACATTTTCTCGATTTGTGCAACCTTAGCATCTCTATCAATTTCAACCTCCAACGCAATCTTTGAAACCTCTTCCAGTTGCTTATTCTTAATTTACAAATTATCTAATAAATACAAGATAAACAAAAATTATAATGAAGAAAATAAGAGGACCCATCCAAATCAGTAAGAGGACTTCCCAGTAAGTGGATCAGAGGACACCCCAAATAAGTCTACCATAAATACTCATTGCCTAAAAAAGGGACATAAAAACTTAACTCAATTAAAAATTTAGATAAATAATAATAAAGTAATAATACCAATGAATCCAATGTTGACTTGAATTGTTTGTTTTCTAAGACGAGCTTTTCAACGACCGCAGAATCTTGTTCGACATGAGTACCGGAAATGTTTCCATTGGTAATGGGAGGCGTACCATTAACAAGCGATTTGGAAGATTGGAGGAGCTAAATTATAATATAGTAAAATATTCATCACACTAATTAGAAACCTTCACAGTATCCATCAGCTTATAATTAGCATCTCTCAACTCTTGATTACGAGAACGTTGTTGATCCAGCTTTGTATTCAATTCCGCAATTGTACCCTAAACTTATTTTATCATAAATTGTCTAAATAAATCATATACCTTGAATTGATCCAATTCAACAGATGATTGACTCATAGCTTTGTTTTGAGATTGGAAATTAGTGGCCTCCTTCTTTAATTCAGCATTGACAGAAACTAATTTTTCATTTTCAGCCTGAACAGCTTCAAATTTCGCTTGAAGCTTATTATACAATTCAGAAGCATGGCTCATCTCGACTTTTAATTTCTCAATTTGCGTATATGCATCGCTTCGAATTTTCTAAAATATTTGTAATAAATTTTTTTAGAAAATAAAAACCTGCTCATCAACGAGTTTCTGCTCAATTTGTGATTTCTTATACTCAAGCTCCCGAACAAAATCATTAGCATTAGTAAGTTCTTTGGCTAATTGTCCATTAGCATTTAACCATTCTTGCTCCACGTTTTTAAAATGACCACGTTCATTCTTTTAAAAAATTGACATAAATTTTAAGTATTTTTGGGGTATCTCACAAGGGAACATTTCGAACTGTGAGTAAAAAGTTCGAAATAAAAGTTATTCCATCGTGTAGAGCATCGTCGAAAACCTTTATGGTTTCCGGCTTTTTCGGCTCCGACCCCCATTTCGAAAAGTTATAGGTCTTCAAAGTTTTCGTTTTTTGGAGCGGTTGAGTCGCCCTCACTTTTCTTATTATTTGTCTTACCAAAGAGAAAAATGAGACTCCTTTTCTCCATTTTTCCTTTCTTCTTCTTTTCCCATGTCGGTTAAAGAAAGAGAAAAAGAGGAGAGGAAAGAAAAGGAAAAGAGGCATGTCTGCCATCTCCTCGTTCCTTTTTAATTGACATTAGCTGCAAGGCAGAGATGCCTCTTTTCCTTTTCTTTTCTCTCCTCCTTTTCTCTTTCTTTAACTAATATTGGAAAAGAAAAGGAAAGGAAAAAAGGAGGATGGGAGTCTTATTTCTCTCCTAATAAAAAAAAATTCTCTCTTTATGAGGGCGACTCAACCGCTCCAAAAAACGAAAACTTTGAAGACCTATAACTTTTCGAAATGGGGGTCGGAGCCGAAAAAGCCGGAAACCATAAAGGTTTTCGACGATGCTCTACACGATGGTATAACTTTTATTTCGAACTTTTTACTCACAGTTCGAAATGTTCCCTTGTCAGACCAATTTTTGCGAAATATTTAGTAATAATCATAATGATCAGAACGCCCATACATAACTTTTCTCTATTCAATATAAGTATTTGCGTAAGTTTTTGTGGACATTTAGGGGAGATATTGGGAGTTGGGGTAATATCTGTTTTATATTTGTGAAACAACAAATATATGCCCGCAAAAAATGGTCTGGGATAACCAATAAATACCAGATTTTATATCAAAACAAAAAGCTAACATTGAATTCAATTTGAAGAGCTTGACGTTGATGTTCAAAGTTAGTCTCAATATTCCGAATCATAATATCTTTTGAATGAATGTCGGCAGCTGCTTTCTCCATAAAAGTTTTTGCAAGGTCACGCTCTTCACGAAGTTTCAGCACCTCTTTCATAGCCATGTCGCGATCTTCGCAAAACTTAGTAATCTCTGTTTTCTTCTTTTCCAATTGCTCACAAAATTGTTCACATTTCAAACGTAACTTTTTGTTTTCATCACCCAACTAAAAACAATTAAATCAAAGAAAAAAAAAAGAAAAACAAACCTGGTGAGTCTCAATAAGCTTGTTCTTCACAGTTTGTTCAAAGATGACATGACGTTCGTCTTGCTCGTTCTTCTCTCGTTTCAATTGAGCATTCTCAGCGCCCAATTGTTCCAACTCCCTAAGCTGTTTTTCTAATTGTGCGGAGAATTGATCGTTTTTAGAACGCAGTTTCTTATTTTCATCATCCATCTTAAGTGTAAGTATAAATAAACAAAAATAGCAAACCCCAATGTATCGCGAGGCCAATGTACCGCTTTTGTGAGCTTAACATGGTTGAAGATCACGAATCCATGACGCGCAGTTATGATTTCAGCTCGTCGGAGTGCATCGAACCATAACATTATGTCCCGGATTCGATTTCAACAAAGTTACAGCTCGCCAATACATTGGCCTTGCGGTACGTCGACTCCCCAATAATTAAAGACTAAAGAAAAGAAATTGTTCTTGTATAATATGTAGAGTTAAAATTAAAAAAGAACCTGTTTCGATGCAACAGTCTTGTTTTTAATCGTTTCCTCATAGACGACAAGTTGTTCGGCCTGTTCATTCTTCTCTTTTTTCAGCTCCGCATTTTCAACCCGCAAATTCTCCAACTCATCGTTAACCTCAGAAGTTGAAGATGACACTAATATGATTTAAACAACAGAATAAAAAGTAAAAACAAAACCTTTGACTGCTTCCTCCATTTGTTTAACAACCACAAAATCACCACTAGCTTCATCATCTTCAGAAACATGAACCTCCTTATTATCAGTTTCCTTCTTTGGACTTTGCCTTTTAGAATGATTACGCCTCCCTTTTACCTTGCCTTTTTCTGCAACCAAAGGTTTAGCCATATCATTTCCATAAACCTATAATTTTATTTAAATATTAAATCATAAGGATTAATATATTACCTCTTCAAATGTTGTTTCTCGCGTTAATAATTTATAAATAGTAAAGCATGATCCAATAACGATAGCAACAACAGCAACCAAACCTCCGATTGTAATAATATCCATTTTTCACTAGAAAAAAATTATACGTAAAAAAGAAATAGAAAAGTACGACTGATAATGCTCAAAGGACTGATAATTTTGACTGATTGTAAGTCAGACAAACACTTCATCATATATTTGACAAAATAAGTTTTGGTAATTCGTTTGATGACATTACGACATTTTAATTTGAAACGGCCAGTTTGTCGCGAGTCGGAAGTTCCAGTTGAGTCCCTCTGGAAAATTTGAACCTCATTGGAATTAAATTTATTTTTACCAGAATATTCGACAGAAACAAACTTTCTTTATTTAATTTTGAAGATAATGATAAGATTTATTCTGATTCAGAATCGTGCAGGTTTATTTTGATAACTAAAACATTTTTTGATCCAATTTTTATATTATTTAGGAAAAACTAGGCTAGCGAAATGGTACATGCATTTTGATGATGACGAAAAGCAAAAATTGATTGAAGAAGTACATGCAGTAGTTACCGTTCGTGATGCAAAGCACACAAATTTTGTTGAGGTTTTTATTTGACAAAATTTTTTTATGTCTAAAAAAGGGTACTTTCACGTTATCCCTATAGACGCTGACTTTTTTGCAGACACATTTATGTACGGAATAGTCAGACTTTCCTACTCAATTTCACTCTATTTTCCTGGGCATCATTCAGTGAGATAATTCTGTGCATATAAATGTGTCTGCAAAAAAAGTCCGAAAATTTGTAGGGATAGTGGAAAATTACCAAACAAAATTCTTTTTAGTTTCGCAATTTCAAAATTGTTTATCGGAGGTATGCCGGACTTTATTTTTGTATTTGTGTTGACATAATGGACAACAATTTGTATTACCTCGAAGCAATACACAATTTTGTGGAGGTTTGATTTAAGAGATTTTGATAAACAAAATTTAAAAAAAATTTCAGGTCCTTAATGAGTACTTTCACAATGTTTGCGAGCTCGATCTTGTCTTTAATTTTTATAAGGTTTGTCTTATAGTAAGGGATCAATCCAAAAGGTCAACTCCAAATATTTGAGCGGATAAGGAAGGATTTGTGGAGGATATCAATGGTCAATAGGGAGTTGATCTTCTGGTTGATCTTCCGTACTTTTAATATTTTAATTTTATAGAAATATTTAAGGTATATTCGGTTGTGGACGAGATGTTTCTGGCAGGAGAGATCCGGGAGACGTCACAAACAAAGGTACTGAAACAGCTAATGATGCTTAGCTCCTTAGAATGAAGTCATAATAAATCAAGTAATTTAATTCCTACACTTATTTAAATCATTTCGTTCTTTCTTTTTCTTGACTTTTTATTTTTAAATGTATATTGGAATATATTGGTAAATATTATCAATTATTTTTCGAGTTCTTGAGAAATTTCTAGGTTCTTTTTCTAATGGTTTGGATGACCCATAATTTTGTTCTGAATCATCAAATCTAGCTGATAATGGTATCATCCGACCCGCGAAGAGCTCTTTCCAATGCAAAGAAATGGGAAAAGGGGGTGTCAGCCAAACTATTACCGTTCTTTTTACCCTGCTTTAAGGCCAATTTTAAATTCTTCCAAGTCCTTTTTTAGTATAGTAAAATAAATTAAAATGTCAATACATACTTTTGGGCTTCCATTGTAAAATATTTTTGCCCGGTATATTTTGCCGAATAAATTCAATAGATTCATTTACCAAAATGTGATCACTGATCCGCGTCAATACATATAGTGAATAATATTTAGAAAATAAGCAGTAAGCGCAGAGAGATGAGAAGTGCTACATATTTTCATTCTACTACTATCCGGTTCTTCTTGCTCCTCACAATTTTTTTACCCTCATCATTTTCCGCCAACTAAATATTTTCACAATAACAACGAATGGGACACATAATTCACTCAATGCTGCTAGAAATTTTGTACTGCGCGGCATTTCATCCATACAATTTATATACTATCCGATGTTTACACAATAATGCGTGAAAGTTAACATGTTGTAATACATTCAAGTGGGGGAAAACTTGAAAAAAATATTAAATCATTTCTTCTATAAATATTTTGATTTTATATTGTTAAAACAAATTTTTCTCATCTGAGCCGGAACTGAACTGTGAGGTGTGCCCTCCCTGAACTGTTTTAGATTAAGTCTATCCTTAGCATTAAGCAAAATTCATTCATTTTGGGTTGATTCTCAGCCCCCTTCCGAACAACTAACGGAAGTTACTCTCCAACACGAATTTCAACAAGAATACCATATTAGCCGAAACCAATCATACAACGTAATACAAGAACAAGGCGATTCGAAAATAGAAAAAATGGCCTCAACGAGATTCTACGCTCACATCTCATTAAGCATTCGTTTAGTAGTGCTGGTTAGTAAATATCGCTTACAAATTGCTTTACCGCATTTAATTTTTCTTTTTTTGAAGATAAGTTGTGTGGTTTCCATGATATTGATCCTGACAGCTCCGTATATTAATCTTGCATAGTGAATTACATAATAAATTTTAGTGGAGTTTGTTTTTGGAGAACTATCAACTCTACACAACAAAGCCGAGAAATATGTCCACCATCATTTTTTCCTATGAGCCTTGATCGTTGGAGCTCTTCGTTACACTTTCAAATGCGTGGACAAAAGTTGGCATTAACCAATGATTTTTAATACCTTCACATGATTTTAATTCAGTGTTTGGGGGCAACTAGCCATTATCATTCTCAGTTTCCTTTTTGCACTTGCGCCATTGATATTTACCTGCATTTATCTAACCTCAGGAAGGAGCTTAAGTTTCTCTGTTTGCATAATGCATTAAAATTTGAAAAATTTCTCAGTTTTTAGCAAATTATTGCTTCCATTGTTGGTGTGATTGCTTTTCTTATTTTTGGCGCATTTGAGGTAACGTTAAAGTATTAGCTATTAATAAATTTCTTTTAGACATGGTATGCAACAGGATTTGGTTAGTCATTTTTCCATTTTCTTTAAAATAATCTTTAAACTCAGATCACATGCCAACATTTATCCGACAGGTTATTAACTCATAAATACTTATGAGAGATTTCCAATTTAAAAGTTTTAGATTGGAGGCGGTACATTCAGCGGATGTGCCGGAATTCCAGGTATAACCTTGGGAACAACCGCATTCCTAATAAATTTTTAAAGGATGTGAGACTGGTTTCTTGGTTAAAGGATGGGCGGGTGCCGCGGTATTGTCTATTCATCTTTACATATCTAATCGAAAATTACTTTAGGCTTTATATTTTTTGTGCGCCCTGTTTCTTCTGGCAGACGCTGTTGTTGTATTTATACGCCGAGATAAGTATGCCCATTAACTCGGACTAATATATTTACTTGGTTAATCCTTTCTCTAAAAAGCTTATAAAATATTTTAGTAGCTTATGTATAAACTGATTAAACCAAAGGAAATACTATTTTTAAACATAGTGGAAAATAAAATAACTTAAATTTAGCACAACTGCCCGACATGACTGCACAACACTTCAACAAAGGCAAACAGGAAGAGCAAACTATTAATATTTGGCAATCCAGTTACGCTATTTTTGGACTTATTTCTCCCTTCATAATCCTACATATTTTTAAAAAGACCAATAAAGTATACCACATATTGTTTGTTATACGCAGTGTATGGAATGCGCAAGGTCTCGCTCATAAACTTTATTAGCATCATTTATAATTAAAAACATTCAAAAGTATCTGAACTTTTGGGCCAATTCCCGCCGTGTTTTTGTATTTCTTTGACGCTCATCCACAAACTGCTTGAAAGAGTTTACCAAGACGGGCAAATCAACATCAAAATCACCGCTAATAATTGCAGCATGGCTAAAATTGGAAAATTTAATTAAAATTTAGTGAAGCTACAAGTAAAGAGTTTAGTAAGGGTTGCCTTATATAGTCGAGGTGCAGCCGCATAAACTCCACATAACCGCATAAACGAGGTATCTGGACGCCTGAACAAGATTGATAAGGATAATATTAGTCATAAGGTGATAAAAACCTTTATGATTAACAACTAGACGTAATCTCTGTTGTATTTTTGGCCAAATTGCGCGAGGAATCAAAAAGCTAAAAATAGTTTTAGAACAAAAATTAAGACAAAAATAAAAGTAAAAAAGAATTGCCTCAACAGTTTCCGAACGGCTCCAGACACGAGTCCTTCCATGCCTGCTCGATAGATTTTAAAATCAACTCCAGCTAATAATACATCGTTGTATAGGCGTGAATGACGAAAATGTGGCTTTATCTCAAACATTGATTATATGTAAATCCAAAGAATAAAGGATTTTACCCCAACTCGGAGTTGACCATTTGCTGAAAGGATGTTATAAGTTCGATTTTTACGCCAAAAATGAGCCTGAAATTATGAATTTATAAAGGTAGAAAAACTCACTCCGATATCTCCTTCAAGCAAAAGTGTTACTCCATTACGATCGATTAGAGCTTTCGGTGTTTTTGTAAGGTTGGCACTAAGAAATTAAATTATTTTACGATTTAAAATTTTGTTCGCCACCCACTTAACACGTAAACGGCAATCCGCACATACCAATTTGGACATTGAACGGCTTTCAAATAAGAAATCAGTTAAGTCAACTTTATTAAAAGCTTACAGCATTCGTGGCATATGATAATGAGAATAGCTAACAGAAACATGACCAAGCCCAGAATTAAAAATGTGGTAGAATAGAGTGTTCGGCAAAAACTCACTAAAAATAAGTCCAAGCATCTGTCAAAAATAAATATTTTCAAAAAACAATAAGAAAATTCGACCTGATCTCTAACTTGTATGTCACTAAACTTGGGTCTTTTTACAAAAGTAGGTGCTCGGTTCCCATTGCTCATAAAACCACCGTCAATTCCAAAGATTAAATCTCGCTGTGAAAATTTAGGTGGATAGCGAAGTGTAAGATCTGGTAGCAAATTAGGAACGTTCATCTCAGCAATGTCTACTTCTAGTGCTTGTTCATCTTCAGAAGATGCGGATTTGGAATGGGACATTTCCTTAATATAACATTGAATATAAAGACAATTCTGATGACTTTAAACCTGATGATTTTCGCTGACGCCTTGTACTAAACTAGATCTC
This sequence comes from Meloidogyne enterolobii, assembly GCA_963681835.1. Classification (NCBI taxonomy): domain Eukaryota; kingdom Metazoa; phylum Nematoda; class Chromadorea; order Rhabditida; family Meloidogynidae; genus Meloidogyne; species Meloidogyne enterolobii. The sequence goes on along the minus strand of CAVMJV010000004.1, from coordinate 3,462,729 downwards.
CTTCGACCGTCAGAATGTGTTGAACAAAGTTGATTGAAAATGGTAGAAGGATCGTCAAGGTTGTTATGATCACTATAATGAGTCGTTTGGTTTGTAAAAGATTGAGGACTGGAAATCTCATGTATCTTTGATAAAAAATATATTAGAGTACAATGTTGAAAATTACTTTCTGATAAATAAATTCGCGCATGAGTGGCGGCAAAGTACAAATTTTATCACGAATCGCGCCGTCAATACCATCCCTGAAACATAAAAGTAGAAAAATCCGGAAAATTAAATACAGACCTAATCATATCGACAATAGCATAAAATTCACTTGCTTCGGGACCATAAAATTTCATTACAAACGTTCCAGGATTAACTGTACAATTTGTGACCTCAACGGAAGTAGATTCTTCTGAAAGGTTGCGATGAATAAACACGCGCATTTGCACAGTTCTACAAATTAGAAAAGATATATGTATAGCAGTGGTGTGCCGAAGCATATTTTACAAAAAAAACTCGAAAGTCAAAAGTCAATCAAAAAAGTGAAAGACGAAACTGGCACCCCCCAAAGCTGGACATAATAAAATTAATATTACAACTACAAACATACAAATTGAATAAGTTAGCCACTAGTTGAGCATTATATTTAGCGAAGAAGAAAGAAAGTTCCTAGAGAAATAAAACTTAAGTTTTATAATGCGCAACAATGAGAGAACCGTTCCTCCAGTTATGCTCACTTCTGGTATACCAACAGAAAGATCGACACCTAAAATAAATGTTTTGTCAGCTTAAAAAAGTATGATACCGTAGTCTGGAACGAACTTAACTCCAATCTGTGGCTCTTCCATTTTAGTAATAACAGCATCACTAATTACAAGACCACTTTCACTTATCGTTGGTAAAGCTAAACGATTCTAAAAAATAGTGTTGTTTTTTAATCATATTGTGATGAACCTACCATAATTTTAGGCAACCCTTTAGATGCTAAGTTTGCAAGATAATCAACACCTTAAAATTTAGTAAACATTAGATTGAGGTTCAATTAATCCAGTATTTAAATTCGACCTTTTTGGCTTATCCGAAAGTAGATTCCAGAAGAACCATCTTCAGCTGGATCGTCGATTTGAACAGATTCATAAACGCCACCCCTGTTGCTCAAGTTGTCTGATTTTGTTGTTCCTATAACATCTTAACTTAATTCATTTTAAATGTCAGGTTAATATACCATCTGAACGAATAAATGGCACCAGAAAGCAGAAATGAAAAATAATTAAAGTAAGGTTCGAAACCATTAATCCCAACTTCATTGTATATGTACAAGTATTTGGCTTTGTTAAATGAATTGATTTGTCTTGGCTTTAATCGTTCTCTATAAATGAATGGGACCCCGTTAGGCAAAATCGCCCCCAACACAACTGACAATGTGCGGCTAGCAAGATTTAATCAAGAGTGGCAATATCTGTGGAAAAATTATTTCTCTTATGTTCAATTAACCACTTCTCTACCCCTTATTACAATCAATTTTCCCATAAAGATTAATGGCCATTATGGGAAACAAAAGTCGGCTGAATCATTAAAGGAACTACTGATGTTCTTATCTTATGAGAAAGGAGTTAGATAAAAATTTTCAAAATAAAAATTCCCATTATATAAAGCAAACGTCTAGGTAGAAGAAAATTAGTTAAAATAGGACTAAAAATGAATGGCAAATTCTATTTGCATATATGCCTTATTCAATTTTAAATCTCAAGAAAGATTATAAAAAAATGACAAACTAAGCTTTAACTCTTATGGATTGTCCAAAGTGAGTTTTGTTGAAAATTTACATTAAAACCTCCTACTTTATTTTAGAATTTATAAAAACTAAAAATAAACATTAAAAAAACTTTACCGACAAAATCTAAAAAAACGAACATTGTAAGAATAAATGAATTTTGTCTTAATGTATTATAAACATGTATTAATTCAAGAAAACCAGTCATTCTTTCATAATATACCTGAAATTGGAAAAAATTTTTATTATTAAAATTTTTTAAACTAAAAAGAAAATTTGTGTGCTTGATAGCAACGAACCACAGACAAAAATGGAATTTAAATTTAAATAAAAAAATAAAAATTTACATATAAACACTTTAATTCTTATTGTGATCCACCAGCGCCTTCATTACCAGGGCTAAGACCCAAAACATTCATTAATCGCGATTTCAGTCCTCCCGAAGAATGTGATTGCGTCATTTGTGAACGTCCCATCACTTGCGCTTGATTAGAAGTAGTCATTTCATCCGATACATGCATTTTTGGTGGAGAATCAGAACCAGTATAAGTTGTACATTGCTGTGATGCTATGCCAGGCTGAAAATTGAAAGATGGCAACAAGGGACACATAAGCAATTTGTTTTCCCCAATTATTTAAAGATCCTAATGAAAATGGAAAACGTCAAGACAAAGCGCAATCACAACAATAATAACCACAAAGATTTAAAAAAAAAGCTTTAAAACTATTTTTGACCTTTTGTTAAACCATTGCTGCTTCTGACTCAGATAACTCTATGCTAAATCACGCATCAACTTGTTAAAACTGCTTTCTTCCATTTGACGACCACATTCGGCTTCCGATGACTTAATTGGTACGGTGATAATTAACCACCGTTAAAAAACAAAAATACCCCCAGACACCCTCAGAAAGACCCTGACCCAGTGAATGTTTGTAAGAAAATACCTGTTTTTTAGCACGCAAAGCAGCATCCTCAAGAGTTTCAGCAGCTTGGTACTTGCCTTGACGTCGATAGAGTGCTCCCAGATTTTTTAATGTTGTAGTTACAGTTGGACTGTAAAAGGAAAAAAGTATTAGTTGGTAAACGTAAAGAAAAGTAAAACCTCAGCCAAAATTTTTAAATAAAAATGCGTACTTATCGACTTTCATCATTGCATCCTGAATATTTTCATGATAAATTCCACTATCTGCATGTTGATTTTTAGTATTTTCACGGTCCTCAGCAATTTGCCAAATAGACTTGTTGTCGTTGCTAGTCTCTCCATATTGACGTTCATGGGCGCGTGTTAGTATCTGCTTGTATAATAACTCTGCTTCCTACAAAAGAAAATATAGTAGAAAAAATGAAGATTTATGTGAAAACCTTGTATTTTCCCTGTTTTAGATAAGCAGAGGAAAGATTGTTCATCGTTTTCGCCACATTCTGATCATCTTGACCGAATTTTGCTTCATAAATTTTAAGAGCACGTTTGTAGTATTTTTCGACTTCATCGTAAAGACCCTATAAAATACAAGAAGAGAATGATAATTAACAAAAAATAACAACCTGATTTTGATAAATCAATGCTAAATTATTTAATTGTTTTGCAACATCCGGATGATCAGCACCTAGCACCTTCTCACGAATTTCCAATGCTCTCTTACACAAAGGCTCCGCATCTTTGTACTTTCCACGCTTCCCGTGAAGAACAGCCAAATTGTTAAGAGTGGCCGCAACCTAAAGAAAAATAAATTCATAGCGAAAGAAAAGAAATACCGCAGGATGGTCTTCACCAAGACAACGCTCACGAATTGCCAATGCTTCATTCAATAACGTCGCCGCTTCTTTATACTTACGCTGATCACTATAAATTTATTCAATTTATAATAGTTGAAAGAATTTAAAATACCGGTAAACGAGAGCAAGAATGTTCAACATCCTTAAAATAAATACTTTATCAAATTAAAAAAAATAAAAAAATACGTAGCGACATCAGGATGATCATGTCCATTGTTCTTTTCCAAATCTTCCAATGCTTGCTTACAGAGTGGAACAGCTACTTCATAGCGTCCTTGCGCCGCATAAGTGATTACCTTAAAAATTTTTCTAACTAGATTAAAAAGAAAAGAAAGACATACAAGATTATGAAGTGTTTTTAGACGTTGTGGTATATCATAACCAGCAGTTGCGCTCGCAGCCATTGCATTTGCCGGAGTTGGCATTGAATATTGACCACTTGTATCTAAAAATAAATATAAGATAAACGGTACTTATAGTCCCCCATCCTCCCCTCCCCCCAGTCAGCGCGTTTTCCTTTATGTACAAAATGGTCAGACATTTCAACCCTGTATAATTTCAAGAAACTGAATTCATTCTTCTTTCAATACTTTTTATTTGTAACCGTCTTTAAGAAAAGACATCGATTTATTCAGTCATTTACTAATAACAATGGTAAATGTATGAGAGAAGCAATCAAAAACAAAAAAGGTGTCGGAATTGAAGGAAGAGTGATAAATGAATGAAGCCACAGGGAAATTTAGTTAGACTATGCAAAGAAAAAATGACTGACAACTTTGTACATCAAGTGAGGGGGAATAGGGAATGTTCAACTACTAATTGTTTATTCAATTTAGACAGAACAAATATGTAAACATTGCTCAGTTCTGTTTATGAAAATAATAATTTCCGAGGATGTATCGACATGAAGGCCTATAATAAGGGCATTCAGTCTTCTTTTACCTCAGGAAACAAAGATAAACACAACTAACAATAACACATAGGCGATATACCAACCTAGTCCTTTCCCCCATCAATGTTTTTTTATGAAAATCAAATTAAGACAAAAAAACAAACTTTGCAAATCCTCCTCCTCATCACCAAAACCAAGTTCCTGCAATGTTGAATTATGGACATCGCTTGCAGGACGTTGCTGTTCAGCTTGATCCCCTTCCTTGTCAGCAAGTTCCGGCAAATCCTCATCAAATTTCTTTATGCTATTCATGAATTTCAGGTGCTTGTTTTCTTCTTCCAATTGCGCAATGTTCTTAGTATAAATTAATTCGATTAAAGAAAAATAAAAAAAACCTGCATTGCTGTACGAAGTTGCTGTTGAGTCGAGTTCAACTAAAACACTTTGTTATAGAAAATAATAGCTTATGCTACGGTTACATAAAAAACGCGCGCGTCTTGCGGCAGAAAAGATAATGGGAAATGAGGAGAGTAAAAGACGCCGGCGTCTTGCCGCTTTTTTTGAGTGGTTACATAAACTGCGTCTTCCGCCGGCGTCAAGACGCCGGCGTCTTGACGCTTTTTTTGAGTGGTTACATAACCCGCGTCTTCCGCCGGCGTCTTGACGCCGAGCGTCTTGCCGCTTTTTTGAGTGGTTACATAAAATGCGTCTTCCGCCGGCGTCTTGACGCCGGCGTCTCTTTTTTTAATTCAAACATGTTTGAATTTTTTGCGGCAACTTTTAGCGTCTTGATCATTTCTTGGCCAATTCTAATCCGATTTTCAAAATTTAAAAAGATTCTGAAAATTCAGTTTATTCTCTATCGATCAATATAAATTTTATATTTTTAAACCGACTTTTTATAGGTTAAAATTAATTTTGAAAAAGGTATACTTTTTGCAAAAAAATATTCTTTTTTTTCGATATTTTTGAGATTCTCAGTATCATAACTTTTTTATCAATCGGTCAAAAATTCTGATTTTTTGATATGTTGTAGAGCTTTTGATTCTCTATCAAATGATACCAAAAACATGAAAAAGTGACCATTTCTTGATAAGTATGGCTCGTCCCATATAGTGTATGGCTCCCCCCCTTGAAATATCCGGATATCACTAAAATTCTAATTGAATGGCCGCCATTCTATTTTTCACAGGTTAAAAATTGTGATTAATTGAAACAAATATTCGACCTAATATTTTCAGAATCCGAAATTTTACCGAATTTTTTGTTAAAATTAGATATTTTGAATTTATTTAGTTATTTTGAATTTATATATTTCAAGAGAGATCAGAGAATTTATTATAGGTTCAAAAACCTATGTTTGTATATCTAGCCTTTGTTTGAACTAGAGCCGTCCAAGAAAACAAAACCGAAAAGCCACCAATCAAAGTTCAACAACCTCAAAGGAATGTTGGGATTTTCTCTAGAAAATACTCTTGACCTCGTTCCCGCTTGACCAACTTTATACCTCTTTCCATTGTAGCGCCGCAGGCGAAAATTTGAGAATTTTGGAAGACCACTGGGCAAGATTTCTTCCTTTTTTCCTAATTCTAGGATCCTAAAATAGTCCCAAATTTTTGACATTTTTTCTAAAATATATTGAAAATATCTCGTGTCTTGTGGCAAAATACGAGATACGAGACCTCTAAAAAACACGAGATTTCACGAGATACGAGAGGAGCGCCACCCCTGATCGGTACCATGGCAGAATAAAATGATTTGACTTTATAAATTTTATTTTAGTATGATAAATATTTAAAAAAATTTTTAATCGGATTTAGTGGTTACATAAAATCGCGCGCGTCTTGCGGAAGACGCTCGGCGTCAAGACGCCGGCGGAAGACGCTGTTTTGTGGTTACATAAAACTAGCGTTTTGACGCTTTGCGTCTTCCCGCTTAGCGGAAGACGCCGATTTTATGTAACCACGAAACAGCGTCTTCCGCCGGCGTCTTGACGCCGAGCGTCTTCCGCCGGCGTCTTGCGTTTTTTATGTAACCGTAGCATTAAGAAACCTCATCACGAATCCATGCATTTTCTTGACAAAGACGACGCACTTGAGCTTTATACTTTTGCTTGTCAGCCTCCAAATTTTGAAAATGTGAAGCAAGTGCAACCATGACCTGCAATAAGAATATCAAAAAAATAAATTTATTCTAGGAAACCTGAGCCTCCTCAACGCCTAAAAGTATATTCTCCAAATTCCTATCAACAATTGATGTTTTCTCGTCAATCAATTGACGCTCATCCGGCGTAAGCAGATCAAGACCACCAGTCAGCTTGTTTTTTATTGCTTCATGCTCATCTCGCAATGCATCCAAACCTTGGGCAACTACGCGAATATTTCGAAAAATTTCGTCCTGTGCTGGCATTTTTAAAGAATTTTTAAGCTCTAAAATGTAAAATAAAAACAATAAAATAGTAAAGTACATAATCATAAAAAATCACAAATCGCTTCAGCCAAAAAAAAAACCTTACAAAAAATTTTTCCATGAAAATTGCATGTTTCCCTAAATCGAACAAATATTCTCTTTATTCCACGTAGTCTATCATCGATTCTTTTAAGGCCTTTTAAGTCTAGGTTCAAGCATCCCAAATACAACAGGCACCTAATGTACTCAATACGACAATCTCCTTTGTTGTTGAAAAGTCTCAATGGAAAAAAGGTCAGAAGAATAAATGGTCAACTAGCAGAACAAAGGCTAAATTACAGTAAAACGGACTTTATCACACGATTAGAACGGATATGTATAAAAATTTCTAAATCGATAATACTGAGTACGATTTCTTTTACCCAGATAAAGATGAAATTAATATCTTGTTGTTAGAACGTCTTTTCAGGCAACAAAGCGCAAATCCCAGCAGAACGGCTGTCAGCAAACTAACCAAATTTAGAAGTGTCAATGCCTTTACGGCTTTTTGAGAATATTCCAGCGCAGATCGTAGTTTATACTCTGTACTTTTATCATTATTCTCTGTAAATTTAAATGAATAATGCTTCTACATATCTAAATAAATCAACCTTCTTTCGCTTCAACAGTATCCAGACGAACTGTTAATTTGTCGATTTGAGGTGCCATACTATATCTCTCAGAGGAAATCATTTCCGAATTCGAAGTAATTTCGCGCTTTTGTCTTTGAAATTTATAAGTGTTCCTTGAGGATGTGCGGCTGATACATTTTTGCTGCTAAAATATTTCATAATATATTTCGAATTGACCCTTACGGTTGTTCTTCGACATTCAGGGTCGATTTTTAAACAAGCATACAACAAGCAATCAAAGAAGATTCGTGAAGAGGAATTGAAACGAAATACACGACTAGATGCTAGTGCTTGTGAAGGATTGTCTATATACTGTGGGTGTGGCATTAAAGATGTGTCAGTGGAACATCTAAAAAAATCTTTTGAATTCATGAATAGCTAAAACATAATCCACCCCTGATCATTAATGATTTGATGCTCTCTGTTACGACCATCTGTAGCATAACACTGATATACCTATAATTATATAGAACATATCAATACGGGACAATATCAACAAACTTTAAGCGCATATTTATCATCACAGCGCCATCTGTGAAAAACACGATCGCCTAACCTTACTTTCTCAGCCACTGGCCCATTAACTGAATTACTGTGTATGCTGAAAAGTTTTTCAATCAGAAACAATTAATTCAACTTATCAATTACGTATATTTGCATTCAGGCTGATGAATTTTAGTTGAAGCAAGTTTTTCATCTACTGACTTATCTACCATTAGTGTTCCTTTTACTGCACTAATTTTATAATCATGAATGATGTGCATAACAAAGGATTTTACCTTATTTCCAAAACTTGTCCAATTGTTTGATTAATATCAGAGAAATACTGGCAATGAATATCAAAAATACGCTGATTTTGTTGAATTTTTGGTAATTTTCGGAAACCATTAATCCTATTCATATGAACTTGAAACTCATTTTCATCAATATGATTAAGTAGAACACGTAGTGAATATTCTAAACCAACACGTGGAAATACCTAATTAACAAAAAAACAATTTAAATGCATATATATGTATATAATTCATTTACCATTCGCCTTTTATTCACACCACATGGAAAGCCAAATTTTAGTTGAATTTCTAGGCGTAGAAGTGGTGATCTAGGAGGAAAAGGTTGCAAGCATTCTGGCTCCTCTTCATAACCATTTGCGTATATAATGAACGGTAAATCTGACATGACTTCTGGATTTAGTATAAGAATACCAATAGAATCGGATGAGCATATTGGAATCGGAGATGTTTGTGTTAGCGATTTCTGATCGGTAGGTGGGAACTTGGAGATTTTCATGAATACTTGATTCGGCAAGTAAGAAAAAGATAGTAGCAAATTAATAGCCAAAATTAATTTTCGACTTGGATACAATGAATCTGGTGAACTCCTTATATTTTTAAATAACAAGCAACGAGAACTCATCATTTTAAGAAATGAGAAACTTATTCACTAATAAAAAACTTGTACGAATATCTATTTTAAATTCCTTAATGTACTTGCAGCGACAGGCTAATAATTTCTATTTCTGAACTTTTTCTTTTTTTTTGGGTAACAAGCAAAAGAATTCTGTTTCATGTTCTTCAAGAGCACTTCAAATTTGTTACTAGATATAATTCAAACATTTCTAGAGAAAACCGAATAAGAATAATTGACAGTCAAATATTCGGAATTATTTTTAATCATGTCCTAGTATTTCAATTTTTAAATAGTTCATTTAGAACTTACAACTCTATTTTAAGCATAACATTTTAATTTTTTATATTCTTATAACATCGTTTAACATGTAAAAAATAGACCAAAATAACCAGATGAAAGGTCATAGATTAGAACAAGTTTTAGAAATGTTTCGGGCCTCTAAATAACAATTAATATTCACATTCAATTACCCGCCAAATATCATTACCCATACTGTCTACTTGCACATTTTTGAATTTAAATTTCAAAAACCAAAAAAAGATTCCCCTAAGAGGAAAAAAACCGGTTCAAGCAACAAAAGATGGAATAGAGAGCTTCATTTTTTTACTCAGTTCTATCGACTCTAATGTCTTTCAATTTGTTGTCCTCGCCAGCCGGTTGGCCTATTCAAAGGATGGGAACTCTCTTCTCTAAGAAAAATCGATGCTTAGGCTGCTCATTGGTCCTTAGTCAATCCTAAAACTATTATATTTTCGTGCCAGCCAGTATTTAGGTCATTCCTTGAGGCATAAACATGAACTCACACCTAAATTTTCAATTTTTAAAGATGTTTAATTGGACAAACACGTTCATTTTATATATTTTGTTAATCTTCACAAAACCACTAAAAAGTGATAGCACAGAAAATGCAAGCTTGATAAGTGAACAGATTGCGCCAGATTTGCATCAAGATAATGAAAATGAAGAAACCAGCACAACGACATCACAGAATGTCTTCACATTTGTTAAGCGTTTTCAAATTGTTTGTTGTATGGAAGGAATACCTCAGTTGAGCCATCCAGAGCTGGTGCGGAACTTCAAAATAGACAAAGTAGGTAGAAATCCATCGGCAGATAATTTTAATATTATAGTCAGTGTCCTATGTAATAGCTGGTCACAAAGAGTATGGCCAATCCGTCAACCTCAATTCAGATGAAAATTGTCGGCTTTTTAAAGTATCAATTAATCTATTAAATTTAAAATTATTTTATTTCTAAGGGTTCTTTTATGCTTCCACAATCTATTTTTGGCATACCTGTTGAACTCTCTTATGCTTCTCACGTTATTTGCAGGTGCCCGGAGCTGACGTTAGGTCACGCGCTAGATCGGTAAGTTAAAATAATATACAAATCTTTATGATGTAAATTTTCAGCTCCTGCCGAAGATTACCCAACTGCCAAAACAATGGATTCCGTTCACTGCTGGATCCAAGGCGGTGTTTTTGCTTAGAGCCATTTTTCGGTGAACGCTGTGAAAAGTTTTGTGACCGTGGTCGACGCTTGCATGGTACGTTACTTTTAGAAGAATGAAAAATTTTGGAAATTGTTTAAGGCCCAGATGGCATAGATTATTGCAGTTGTACCTCTTTTTATCGAGGAGAGGAATGTAGAGAATCTATTTGTCTTAATGGTGGACGACCATTGCTTGATGGATGTATTTGCAAGCCACATTTCTTTGGGCCTCATTGTGAATTCGATGGGAATCTTACACATCGCTTCGCATTTGAATCAAATATCGGTGACACGGAAACCGGTAAAGCAGCCGGAGCCTCTCCTCGATTTCGTCAGCATTTTGAAAATTTTGAACATGTTGGTAAAATAAGCATTTAAAAAAATAAAGCCAACAAATTGTTGTGTATTTTTATTTTCAGGGAAGTGAGGTGTTTTCTACTAGAGATGTGTCAGGCACTGTTTTTTCATTAGTCATGATAATTGTGGTAGGTTGAAGGAAGTAATACTTGTCTTAGAATTTTATTTTTAGCTCGTCTTAAGTATGTATTTATTGATGAAGCATCGAATGCAAGTAACAAACAGTAATTTTGTCGTAAATAATTTTCTATAATCAAAGGTGCAAAACCGTTATTTGAATAACAGACGTACAGATTTACTCGGTGCTTGCAATTTCCCGCCTGGTCTTGATAGCACTGTGAATGGAGGAAGTAGTGAAGTAATGTCATCACGCCATGTTCAGTTGCCACAAAGAGATAGATATAATAGACACGAGAGAATTGAACCTTTTCCAATTGGTGATGCAGAACCGGTAGTATCAGGAAGGAGTTCATTGCCACCGTTTATGCGATCATTGGGGCCGTTTTTTACTGCTGGAGATGGTGGTCCACCGCCTTACACACCTCAAAACCATAGAGGTAGTATGCAAAATAATAATGCAAAACTTACGAATTTTTAACTAGTACGTCGATCACGAAATGACGTTTTTCCACCATTGCCCAGCTATGAAGATGCGACAAAGCTTCCAGTCAATGGAGGTGAATTACAATTAGAAAACGAACAGGATCTGCAGAATCAAGAAAGACAAGGTCAAATGAGAGAATTGTGTAATACAGAAATGACGAATGAAGCCCAGATTGAACATGAGAATATTGGAACTCAATTACAACCAGAAGGGATCATTGACGAGTCTATAAATGAAGAGAGAGGAGCACAGGAAATGGATGAAAATGGATTAAACTCAACTGAATCCACTTATCATCAAACAGAAACTCAAAATAGGTAGCACAACAATTATGCAAGATTTCGGTTTTATAAACCATTCAAATAAAGATCTCTATCGAAACTATTCATTGAATATAAATATGTACATAGAAAGATTTTAATTTTAGCATAATAAAAATTAATATATTATACTTTATATAAACATGGCAAAATAAATATAAAATTTAAATTTTAGAATGGTTTCAGAAAACAAATACTTATAATAAAAAAACTCATTTTTGAATGGTAATGAAAATCTAACATATACAAAAAATCTAAGATATTGTCAATTTAGTAAGGAAAACGAAAAGTGATTAAAGTCAAATTATGGTGAAAAAAGAAATGGAACGAGATGTCTTTCAAAATGAATATTATATATCATTGGCCAAGATAAAGAAATTAAGTAGTAATTATAGGAATTTATATTAAAATGGAAATATAGGGAGTCTTATCTGGTTCTAAACATTTAAATTAAGTGTTGGTGTTGCAAGAAGAGCGCACTTACTAAATATAACTTGGAATTTGCACATAACTTTGCCGGGAAAATATATTAAAATTTCAGACAATTTTCGAAATTTGACTGTTACCAGGGTTTCGTCAAAAACCGGTGTTTTTGGTTTAACCGAACCGAAAACGGGAGGTAAACGACCGGCCATAACCGAGCATACTGGCCAACAAACAGTTTAAAGACAAACCTAAAAATATTTGTGCAAAATTTCATAACTATCTGTCACAAGGGCGCTTGTCTTGTCTTTATTTAACTACCTTAATCAACATTAGAAGAACTGGCCTTCAATTCAGCTGAGACACGATTGAACACATCAAATATAGATTCACAAAAAACTGAGATGAGGTTGAGTTCTTTCTCGGAATCGCCGCGAAAATATTTGAGTTGAAACACATGGCTCTCAGGAAAAACAGAGTATCCAATAATGTTAGACCATTTCAAGCTAATAGTACGTCCCTATAACGAAAAATTATTTTTGAATGTAAAGTGGCACAAGTTAACCTTTTGAACATGATCTTTTTGAACCTTCAATGAAACAATTTTCATATCGACGGTAAGTACGGCAAGACCTTCTTCAGTTTCTGGTACTTCAAATTGACATTGTGGAAACGAAATACTTGAATAGCCTGAAGAATAATGTTATTTTTCGATTTTTAGTTCATCTTCATAGGAAGCAGGGATGTCACGATTACCCGAAACCCGATTCAAAAAAATGACTATAATATATTTATATAGAATGACATTTAAAAATTTATTTTACCTTCAAGTTGACGTGCCAAGTTCAAGTACTTGAAACAAATAAAGTTTAATATTAAAAATTTCAAAAACCTGATCGCAGCGATCATCCCTTTGCAAAGCTTTCAGTTGATAAAGCTTTTCACCTGCTCGAATACTGCCACAATTAATATCCTCCACTGCTTGGTGAAAGCCTTTAAATTAAACAACTTGAGTTAAACAAAATCAAAAAAAAACTAACATATTGCTTTAAATCGACTGTCAAGTTCGCAAAGCTTTTCTTCAGTGCTCACATCAAAACACCATTTGCGTAGAACAATGCAAGAGCTTGCGGCAGAAGAATAATTTTGAATATAAATATTATGAGGGCATTCCCGTTCATGTAAACGACGAAAGTGAGTGTCCTTTAATAATGAGAATTTTAGAAAAAAAAGGCAAAAATAAACAAACATCGATCATTTCAAAAAGCGCACAATTAGCTGCTGCTCTAGGGGATAATTTGAGATGTTCCAATACTTGTTGATAAACTTGATGTGTGTCACTATGTCTTTTAATATTTAATGTAAGTGTTTCACCGCAAACAATTAGACGAAGAGAAACATTCAAAACTGGACTACTTGAACTAGAATCTTCCATAAGAAATTCCTGAATATATTTAAAAAGTTAGCTCATATTGTGTAAGAATAAAATAAAAAACCTGAACAATTTCGCAATCAGCTATAACTTTTACAGCACAAATTTTCTCCAAATACTGTTCAAGTAAACGTCTACGTCCATCTAGTTGTTGTTCTGACATGCGAAAAGGCCACCTGTTTGGTAATTTTGGAAAGGAAAAATCAGAAAATTCTTCTTTGAGCAATTTGTTAAGTTGAAGAAACTCGCTGAAACGACGCGAACCCAAATGACGACCGGCCATATGAATCGAATAGGCAACAAACTGAAAATGAAGTTAAGGTGACAGATTAACTAGTCATAAAATATACCTGTTCATCTTCCGTACTTACTGTCTGGTAATTGGGTATAGTGATGGGAAGTGATCTGGAAAAATAAATCAAAAATAAACAAAAGCCAATACCGTTTTTCTGAGTAATCATAATATCGATAAACATCATTGTTAACGCTGTTGTGATCATCGTAAGTGGCGCTAGCACCATTATAACCACAACAATTAGCTGATGAGTCAGAATTGTCCATAGGAGCAGTAATAACAAGCAAATCAAGTCTTAAGAAAAAAATGAATCTTAAGATCCCAGAAGAGAATTTTAATTATACCTGTCACCACCCGCTTTTATCAGTTCAACAACTTGACGATGATTAGCACCTTCCACATTAACACCATTTCTAAAATTGGTATAATTTCGGAATACTGAACAGAAAGCAAATAGGTCAAGTTATATGTCATTCGAAAGAGCTCGCCGAGTTGAGTCGAATGGTGAAAAAATTTTTGTGCGGACTCATACGGGGGCTGAGATATAGGCCCCAGAAAATCGAAAAACCATAGGGGGGACCAAGCACTTTTTTGGGGTCAAAAATTCGAATATGCAAATGATAGCTCATTCGAAAGAGCTCCTCGAGCTGAGTCGAATGACACCAAAATCAACGAAATCCGACTTGATTGGACAAAGTTATGCTCTTTTATTTTAGCTCCTTACCTATGTCATCTGTGGAGATTTTTGCTGCTACGGAGGCCCCAAATAAGTCCAGAGCAAGGGAGATAGGAATAGGTTTATGTTACGAGCCCAGACCCATCGCCCGTAGACTCCCCGCGAGGCGCGTGCCGCAAAACCCCGCGCGAAGCGCGGGGTTTTGCATAGGGTTGCACCCCGAACGCTCGGGGGCGGGTATGTCGGGGTACGGGGTTTTCGAATTGTTTCGGGGCGGGGTACGGGTCGGGGGACCAAAATATGGTCGGGGTTCGGGTCGGGGTACGGGGGTTTAGTGGAAAAATTTTAGAGAAAAAAATGTTAAAAAATAATTAGATTTTAGCATATTTTCGTTAATTTTTTCAAAAATTAAGTAGGATATTGAGACATTAAATTGGATTTGAAGGGATTAAAGAGTTTATCTGGGGATATAAGCGGATCTGAAGGGATTAAGTGGGATTTTAGGGATTAAATGGTATATCTAGGGATGCAAGAGGATCTGGAGTGATCTTTGTTGGTCTCAAGGGATATCCTTGATTTAGAAGGATATAGAAGTATTACGGATCTCTTATTAGTTTTTAATCTGGGGAGATAATTATCTGGGATAATAAATAAATTTGGGCGGATTATGGAAGATTTATAGAGATTAACTGACATATCTGCTGATATAAGGGTTTCGAAGGATTAAGGGTGGTTCAAGGGATAGAATCTTCCTTTTTTAGAGCCAAAGATAAAAATTTTAGAATTTTTAGACTAAACTAAAAATTTATGGTTGATAATATTTAAAAATAGAATTAAACTTTTGAAATTAAAATTTAACGCTTGTTTTTGTAAAGAAAAATAAGAAAACAAACGGGTTCTCCTTATTTGGATCCGAACCCTAACCTATATGAATAGAAATATAGACAAAGCCAACGACTAAACCACTCAACCACAAGTCGGTTAGTTAAAATGGAAATACAATATTGATATTTCATTCAATTTTCTTACAAAAATAATAAAGGCAAAGCAAATTGGGAGGAAGTTTCTAAAATTTTTCTCTTTAAATTCTCCTTAAAAATGGCGTTTTTAGGGGTGTATACCCCGAAAACCCCGAAACTTTTTCGGGTCGGGGGACGGGGTTTTCATTTTTTTCGGGGCGGGGTTCGGGTCGGGGAAATTTTGGAAAAATCTTTCGGGAACGGGGGTCGGGGTTCGGGGTACGGGGTCGGGGTGCAACTCTAGTTTTGCACAAGCGCCTCGCCGACGCTCCATAGGTTTAGGTTTTTTTGTCGTAACTTTGTCTAATCTTGTTTAATCACGGTGATTTTGGTGTCATTCGACTCAGCTCGTCGAGCCCTTTCGAATGAGGTATAATTTACATATTCGAATTTTTTTGACCCCAAAAATTTCCAAATTTCGGGGGTCTGTAACTCGGCCATATGAAGTCGGATTTCGTTGATTTTGGCGTCATTCGACTCAGCTCGACGAGCTCTTTCAAATGAGCTATCATTTGCATATTCGAATTTTTCACCCCCAAAAACAGCTTGGTCCCCCCTATGGTTTTTCGATTTTCGGGGACCTGTATCTCAGCCCCTGTATGAGTCCGCACGAAAATTTTTTCACCGTTCGACTCAACTCGACGAGCTCTTTCGAATGACATATGGTTTGACCCATTTGCGTTCTGTTCAGTATTCCGAAATTTTTCCCTAAAATTAAATGAATCATCGTAATCAAACCAAAAAATTTAGGTTCACATAAAGATTCTAATCAATAAATTTAAAAAACTAACACTTCAACAATCCGATCGCCTTGACGTAATCCAGCCTTGTAAGCTGCCCCACCATGCAACACGGCACTAACATGCTGTAGTGGTGCATATAACTGGCCTAAACTAATTTTCTTTGAAAAAAACAATCATAGGATTAAATACCGCAATAAAAACGTAGTTGACCTCCTTCGCTCACTTGACCTTTTACATTAAAACCAAACCCTTAATAAAATAAATAAATCCTCAAATACTAAATAAGAAAAGAAACCTGACTCAGATTTACAAATCGTTATAGAATGAGGTCCAGATGTAGGAGCTTCCTTAGCAGACATTGTACATTTCTTATCAAAAATTGATACTAGTTCATCTCCATTTATATTTGAAGCTTCCATCGAGCATTAGATAATAGCAACTAAAAGGTTAAAGATCAAATTGAAAATAATTCAAAAGATCAAGGCAATATAAAAATGAACAAAATTTGGCCATGGCCATTTAAGTGTAAATTTTTTTAGATATTTCAAAAATTCGACAGGTCAATAATTCAAAATGTCAAATTACCCAAAGAATTTCAAAATGTAAATGACAATGGCATTCACAAAGATTGCCAACAATAAAACGCCATAAAAGGTATGAGTAAATCTACTTTAAACACAAGGAGATTTTACCAATAATCTAAGAAATAAAGGCTTAAATTTAAAACAAATTTATATTAATGAGATCATAATCATAAAAAAAACAAAGGAATAATAATAAAAAAACGAAATTAGTGAGCGGTTTTTCTTTTCAATAAAATCTTATTGCATATTACTGACACCCACAGGCATCAACACGCATATCTGCGTAAGCTAAAATAATAAAAATATATATATTAAGCATATTCACGTTAAAATAAAACCTTTAACAACAAGCGCATTATTATTTGTGTCCCTGTAAAGGATTGTAATTGAGCTCATTTGAACTGGTACACAGCTTGGGGCTAAAGCCGCTCCAGGATCAATTCTAAAAAAATTAATTTAATTAAGTCGCGATTTTTGTACTTACGAGTGAAGAAGTGATTGCATTATTGCATGATTGCTGCTATTTAGGTGAGAAGGCAATGGATGCGAACAACGACCTTTGTAATAAAGTTAGATTGTAAAAATTTCATCTTATTTAAAAACGTTTTTTTACCTTTACATTGATATGCTGCATAACCTGCTGGAAAAAAATTTTTTAGACAAAAATAATGATAACCAAACATGGTGCAACAATCCAATCCTGCCAGTTAAGTTGTCCAAAATCTACATACAAATCAGCACGACGACATGCCCCACTTCCCGAATTATGTTGACGATGCCGATGTTGTTGGGTGGCTAATCTTCGACGTTTTTGACGACTTGTGTTTAACGATGCGTCTTCTTCCTCTTCAAATTTACTATTTTCATCAGTTGCACCACTCAATGATCGCTTAAAACGCCGCTTTAGTTGTTTTGAGTCATTTTTGTTGAATTTCGATTCAAAATCAGAACCCTTTTCATTTGCATAAATTAATAATGCTGCAGCTCTAAGCATATATTCCACATTATTTATCGGTATGCCCAACGGAAAATGAAGCAGTAAATTCAACTATACTAATTGTAAAAAGCATGAATTTTATTTAATAATGAGTAAGGTTGTCAGTTCTTGGAAAAAAACCTCAGTTCTTCGGTTCGTTTCTGAACTGACAACCCTAAATAAGAGCATACTTTTTGGTTGTGACAGGAAGTAGTAAGCAATTTGCCATCTAAATCGATCCATGGTCTTTGTTCAAAACCAATTCTATTATTAGAATCAGGTGCTTCATAGGTCTTATTTTTACTAGTATCTCCATATTTATCCATTCTAACACTAATCGAAGCTTCTTTCCAATTCGGGAGTCGAAGTTCACCATGTGATATTACCTCCTAAAAATTGACATTTATCATGAATATCTTTAAGGACCTACATCTTCAACTTGTTTTCCACCCATACTCAAGTTAAACACAAGTTTAGCATACCCATTACCCACAAACTCAAGCGAATAAGTACTGAAATGCCGTATTGTAGTATAATCTGCTTTTCGTTGTTCCAACCTCCTGTACAAATTCCAAATATAACCAGGCACTTTGGGTGTCGAATTCTCTTGTTTTTTCCACTCATTCAAATGAGAAAGCCCAAATTTATTCAAAAAAGCCTTTCGAAGCAATGATCGTTCCTCAAAGCTGAATGTTGGTGTTGTAATAACCTTGTTTGAAGCATCAAAAGATAAAACAGAAGGCATTATGAATAAGAGAATAAGAAATAAGTAAATGCATGACAGTTGAATTGAGCAATCCTGAGAATCTGATAAATTAAAAAATTAAATATTAATTATATTATCCCAATCCCCATTTGTTTGGGAGATAAATGAGGGTGCTATTTTTTGATTTAAACAAACATTCAAGCAAGAAAATCCTGAGGAAAAAACAACCAAAATAAAAAATGACAAGTAATTAATTTTAACTTCTCACTTACAAAAGCAATACTTTGGACAACAATAGTCTCTCAGCCTGTTGATCATAGAGATTGAATTAAAAGGATCATTTGGCCTTTTATTAACACCACCAATGTTTGCTTTAACAAATCGTCTTCGTTTTTTCCAACTTAGTAATTGATGAACTGTTGAAGCCATTAGTAAAATCCATCTTTTTACCCATCTTAATGCTGCTAATATTGATTTAGGACTAAAAATGTTCAAAAAATTGTCATTGATAGTGTATAATTGATGAAATTGAATGCTGGACATAAATACTAGTAGGTGTTAAAATAATGTTGTGATGATCCAAAATAATTTAAGAAAGCTTTTGGTAAGTTGAGCAAAAAAATTCTTGAATTTAAAAAGATTTTTGGTTAAAGTTTTTTAAATTTTGAATTCTCTTATAAAAATAACTAAAATTTTATCCAACGACCTAAACTTTTTTACCGATTTTCTCAAAGACCACCACTTTTTAAAATGCCAATTCTTGGTTAGTTATAAGGGGGCCAAAGGCCATCTCACATTAATCTTACCGCTCAATTTTGCGTACCAAAAAACCAAAACAAAACCGTCTTGTCCTACTATTTTAATATTTTCTTTCAAGAGTAAAATATTTAATACTTTATTTTGGCCTAGCAATTTTTTAGAAAGCGAAAAATGTTGCAAAGATATGCATTATTATTTAACTTAGAAAATTTTGACGCTAATTACTTAAACAAAAAACACAATAAAAAACCAATAAATCATAAACATTTATAACATTTTTACCCTTGATTGTCAAAAACAAAACCTCTATATATTTTATTAACAAATTTACACTTTTTCCATCCACACACACCTAAAATTAAAATTGTGAGAGGTACATGTTCTATTTTTAGAAAATTATGCATGACATAAATGTTTATGGTCCTCTAACCTTTTTTTCACTTTTACTTGTAAAACTAATTTTCTAATTTGCGCATCGCTTTAAAAAATATGAAGAAACTTAATAATTACAAAATTAATTAATTAAATTTTAATAATAGAGAGCGAACAATTAAAATAGAAAGCAAGGAAAAGCTTTATTTACACTAAAATAAAAAAAAAGAAAAATAAAAGACGGATGGGAAAGAAGAATTAATGTCTAAAAGTGGGAAGAATTATATCTGGAAGTTACTATTCTTTAAAGCCTAGAAGTGTTGTTTATGTTAAAATATGTAGTAACAATCTGATGATCCTTCGTTGAGAAAAATTTTTTCTCAATGAATAGTCTTCAATTTAACTATAAAAGTTCAAACTAAGATAAACACGAAGAAAAAAATCTAGCTCATTGGATATTGGTCAAAAATGCCATTGAAAAAGATTGAAATAAAAATAAAGTTCGAGTGACGAAATTTGATTCATAAAGGTTTTGGGTACTTTATTAATATCCCGCCCCCCACCCCTATTTAAGTCTCAGATTAATTTTCCTTCCTTGCTGTCAATCATTTATTTTCCTTCTTTTTTTAATGCCAATAATTTTCTTCCCTCAAATATAGGACCCCTAAAAGGGCGCGAGGCCATAACGGCGCAAAGCCACAACTTGCTTTAAGATTTTTAAACCTTAACAAAATTAATATTAAAGGATTCCTTTCATAGAGCTAAAGAGATTGATAACAAAAATGACATGGGTCCTTTTGGGTGTCCTATATTTGAGGGAAGAAAATGATTGGCATTAAAAAAAAGAAGGAAAATGAAAAGGAAGGAAAATTATTCTGAGACTCAAATAGGGGTGGGGGGCGGGATATTAATAAAGTACCAGGTTTTGCCGATATTGAAGGCTGTAAATAATTTAAACCCTAGGCTAAGAGTTGGCGGTATCTTCAAAGAATAAAAGGTTATGTGCCAGCCTCAAATGAAAAAAAGAAAGATTAAAAACAGACGAAATTTGATAGGAGATAAGTTTAAAAAGAAAAAAAGAGAGTGAAGTGAATAAAAAAACTATTAAAAATACTTTAGTAAATTCAAGCATTTCTTTATAAAATTTTAACAAAATTCTAAAATTTGCGCCACAAAGTCGGCCATGCGCAATTTTACTGCATTAAATATGTAAATACGGAGGTCACTTCATAAAATGGCGTCAAATTGTCGAAGAAAAAATTCAAAGCATTCCTCTTAGAATCACTTATAATGGGAGTAACAAACAGACGTGGCAAGAGGTTGGTTCTGAAAATGCGGTTAATCTAGCTATTTCAAAAGGATGTTAATGAATACAATAAGATCAATAATCGACTGGGAAATTATTTTAATAAGACAAAGAATACGTGGAAGAAAACTGCTGATCACTTACTGATAAAGCTGATCTTAAAGATTGAAAAGTCTAGCAGAAATGGCTTTAAACTAAACGAAGAACCATGAGAAAAAATTTTCTGCAGAATATTAATCTAATAGGAAATTATAAAAAATATCCATTTTACGTATTTAAAAAACAATTTTAACATGTCATTGAATGAAAGATGCAAAAGCCAATTTCACCTGTCAATCTTTTTCAATGCCAAATGTAATTCAAAATGCTTAATATCCCTCAAATATTTACGACAAAACAATATTTTGGTTAATTAATGATGTCAATAAGATTCCGATATTTTTAACAATTTAACTGCAGATATGTAGTTTTTAAATTATTTTTTTCTCATGAACAAAAAATCCATTATAAAAATATTTAAATATTCCCGGAATGATAAAAAAATCTACTAGGAAATATATCGTCCCCAAACAAATTTGCATAAAACAACATTAGTAGCTTTCAGTCAAATTTTGAACAAAAATAGAAAAAAACATTGCAAGCATCAAAACCAATCAAAATTTTCTATTTGATTTAACACAAAAAATATTTATATTATTTTAAGCCTTTTTTCCAATTTATTTTACATCTCGTTCACATTTAATGTAAATATTTCATTATTTATTTATTAATATTTTTTACTTTGTCACATAAAGCATACATAAAAACACAACTAATTAAAAATGACACCCCCTCCGAAAAAGTGAGAAGCAAAGAGCAAAAAATTTTTTTTTCTTCTCATCAAAATTTACATAAGAACGGCAATAAAACGCGAGAACATGATGGGCAGATATAAACAAAATTATAAAACATGGCAAAAAGCGCCTCTTCTAAAAATGTTTTTTTACATTCAAGTTCCTTCAATCCTACTTAAAGACAAAATTTTATATAGCTCATTTTCCATTAAAAAAGCGAGTTGTTATGATGATGCTTATTGAAAAGGAAAGCACGACCTTATCTTTTAAAGATGAATATAAGTCTCGACAAATTTGTGAAGAATTATATGTGATGACATTTAAAGCATATTGAAAAAAACTCCTAGTTAATAATATGGAAAGGAGGAAAGAAAAACGAGAAGAACAGCAACAAATAGAGGCAAAATGTGAATATAATTTTGACTTGACTTAGTTTGACTACAATAAATTTTGACGGAAACGAAAAAGTGAGAGGCGTGAATAATAAAAAACGAAACAGCTGGACAAAAATTTAGGTTTTACAAATACGCTTCTTATTTAAGATTAATAAATACGCAGTCTATCAAAAAGCAAACTTATTACGCGCGAAAACAATTGCAAAGCTATTTCATTGTTTAAATTATTAAACACATAATTTAGCTAAAATAATAACCCATTTAATAACTTAAAATCTGACTTAAAAGCAACAATAATACATTTATTTTTTCAACATTCAAAGCCAAAAGCAGAACTCATTGACATAAACAATGAACTCACTACTTAAATTTAATAAAATAATTTACTCACCTTTATTGTTCTTCTTCCTGGTCCTGTGCATTATTATAACCACTGACAGAACCGTCATTGCATCAACACCACTTTCACATCCAAAATTTTTTTGTAAAAAATTTAGATATAATTTTTCAATCCTGTCTAATGATTGTTCGTTTCCTATTAGAAATTAATAAAAATTAAAAAATATTTTAATTTAAAATGAAACTTTTTTTGTAGTATCCTGTCGAGTGATTGCTGGAATTTGTCAAGGTGACATTCGTTGTCTTGAAGAAATGAGCACTCGTTTTACTAACTGCTATTTGGAGAGTTTATTAGGTACCTAAAAATTAGAAAATTTTCTTGTCAATTTAATTTTTAAATTTAAAAGAGAGGGGTGGTGACGCCTTTGGACGAGAACTTGAATTTGATGACGGACCAATTGTAAGGAAACGGGTGCCTGATAAAAGAGCACCTGCATTCAAACTAATGAAGGTTTTGATGATGAAAGATCGGGTAAGCTTCGAGGCTCATATTAGAAAAATAAAAACAAATACCTATACCCGTCTCTGATTCAGGAACCAAAATATCGGTTGTAGTAAGACACAAGGGTGAACCACACAAATTCTAAAAATCAAAAATGAATAATCAAACAAACCTAATTAAAAATTAAACCTTTTAGATACCAGTTGGACGTCGTTAAAGATTAAGAATCACGAGTAAAACTTCAGCCATAGAAGAATTATTCTTAAATCAACAATTATAAATATTTTTGACTGCACTTTGTACATTTCCTTTAAAATTAATGATCTCAATAAAATTTCGAAAAAATCAACTATTTATTGAATAATTTAATATTTCGCTACAGATAAACAGTTAATTTGAAACATTTAACTCTTTTTCAAGTTCTTTTTGCGACGAGTCAAATCCTGCATCACCATTGTTTTGATCATCATAAAAGTCGGTCGGCGGCATTAGGTCGGTCAAAGATCCCAAAAATACATCGTCCTATAAAAATGTTATTTATGTTTATGTTAGCTTATCAACGTAAGCAAAAAGACATAAAAGATAAAATCTTCAAACCTCTCCTTCCATCGGAATCCAATCAGGAAGTCCAATACCCAACGGCAAAGGCTTTTGCCCATTAGTCACCATCTCATGTTGACGATCTGACCATTTTTTTCGTTCCCTACGAGTCCATCGATTAACTTCACCATCAGCCAAGAAACGGATTATTCTCTTAGAAACAAAAATGAAAACTTTAGAAGTCAAAATAAAGAAGCTACCTTCTCCATGTTTCGGTAAGGATGCCTTTTCCATTCAGCGTTCAGGTGGCCAATGTGATTTCTATAACTCAGAATGTATTTTCCATAATGCTGAGGGAAACGACCTAAAATAAATTCACGATTACATTATAAACGATATAATCTAATTTTTATCCACCTTCGCCATAAAAATCTTCCAAACGCATTCGCTAAAAATAAATAAAGTTCTTATAATGAAAAGATGAGAATTGATAAACCTCAATCGGTGTAACTTCTTCGTCACGTTTAACAGGAGTATTAACTGGTGATGCCACAATCTTTGGAAAAAACATTCGATTAGGATTTAATTCAACAACATGAAGGCGAGTTCGGTCAGCACATTGTTTATGAGATTCTTGATGAATTAGACCAGTAACAAAAGCGTAAACAATTCCTATGTAATTTGTAGTACTGCCTTCTGTGCGTACATAAAGATCTTTGATTCCCAAAAGCTATGAAACAGGGTTGAAATAAGTCAACAGAAAAAGAGAAACCTCACAAATTTTTCTAATCCTTGGATGAGCAATCACTCCATAACCAGGCTCCCGTCTTTGCGCAAAAACTCGAGTACTTCGATATTCTCCAAAGAAGTCCTAAAAAAGAAATAAAGCCTGTGATGTTTAAAAATTTTAGAAACAAAACCTGATAAATAGTTCTATCTTCAAACCGTTCGATGTAAAAAAGTTTACGAGAAGCAATTTTTATAGCATTTGCAACAGCTTTGTTTGACTGAAAAACAGGCGCCCTAGTAAAGGCGAATCCTTAATAAAATTATCAAAATAAACAAAGAGTAAATAAACCTCCAATGCCCTTTCCATTTCCTATAAAGACAGCAGAGCGAATAGCATAGTCTCGTCCAACTCCTGGTTTCATCGCGCAAACGCGATTGACCTATAATTCGAAAATAAGAAAAATAAATCAAACATAACCTGGAAACAAATGCATTGAAAATCATCGAAGTTTACACCAGCTTCTAAATTTTCAGGTGGTGGACCCAATTTTTGACCAAGCCATTGTCCTCCACTAAAGCCACGCTCCCAAGCGGAAAGCTTTTCTTTGAGAAGTTTTCGAGTTGCTTTTGGCGGTTTCTTAGCCAGCTCCACTTTGTTAACTTTAAAAGAGGCATCTCTTTCTTCTTCAGTTTGTTCCTCAAAGTATATAGGTTCAGTGAAACTGTTGGGAATACGTTCATTTAATCCGGGATAGCGAATGCGCATAGGACCTAAAAAGAAATTGAAAAAAATAGATAAAATCACTAACTTGATTTGAGTGTTCCAATTTTATAATAATCACTCAAACGACGATATGGCTGGCGAGTTTTCCCGCGACCTTTACGCGCACCATATTTTGTAATATTTGTCACAGTTCTCCAAAGAACATCTTCATTTCGCCGTTGAAAAAAATTAACAGTGTTCGACCGTGATGGAATAAAAGTTAAGGAAGGTAGTCGAAAAGACAAAAACTTTAATAACATGACCTTAAAAGAATTAAATTAAACGAAAAGTTTAACCCCTTCAAGTACGTAGAAAAAATTTGAAAAATAAAAAGTTTAACCTCTTTCTCAGACTCAAATGATCCTAAAAGCAAAGTGAAAAAAATTTCTTTCTCTCGCCGTGTTATTTCTTCAGAGGATAAAATTTCATTCTTACAAACAGAATGCCAAATTTTTAAATTTTCTACAAAAATCGGGCATAACCCCTCTTCACAAAAAATTTGATTTTTCTAAAAACACGGCCTAATCACAGTCCCCTTTTTTAGTACTAAAAACCTTTCCCTTTGCAACTCCATTTTTATCCAGTTGTCCACAGCCAGCCCACATACCATCCCATCTTTGTTGCTAAATCATTAAAAAACTTTTTTAAACAAAAAAAGTGAAAACAATAAAAATTGAAAGGACAAAGGACAGGGGCTCGCATGCGCATTTTTGAATTTTTGCAAATTTTTTGATTTTTACAATTAAACTTTTACCAGGCCAGAAGATTATGTAGACCACCACCATCCAGAGCATGTTGAACGCCTCCACACCCACCAAAAGCATGTTGAACCACTACCACCACCAGAAGCATGTTGAACCACCATCACCGCCACAAGCAAAATACATAAAAAAAATACAAAAATTTAATATTTTAATTATATTTTTAAAAAAATAAAACGAAAATCCACCGGACGCCCACCATAGCTATTGAACACACCAAGGGCATGTTGAACCACCACCAACAAGAGCATGTTGAACCACCACCACCAAAAGCATGTTGAGCCACCATCCACGCCACAAGCAAAATACATAAAAAAATACAAAAAATTAATATTTTAATTATATTTTTTAAAAAATAAATAGAAAAATCCACCGGACGTCACCATAGCCATTAAACACACCAAGAGCATGTTGAACCACCACCACCATCAAGAGCATGTTGAACCACCACCCCAACAAGAGCATGTTGAACCACCACAGCCACAAGCAAAAAACATATAAATACAAAAATTTAATTTTTAAATTAATATATAATTTTAAAAAATTTAAAAAAATCCACCGGACCACATCAAACATGCTGAACCACCATCACTAGCATGTTGAACCACCACCATGAAGAGCATGTTTAACCACCATCAAAAGCATGTTGAACCACCACCAAAAGCAGTTGAACCACCACCATGAAGAGCATGTGAATCACCAGCACCAAGAGCATCTTGAACCACCATCAAAAGCATGTTGAACCACCACCACCACAAGCAGAAAACATAAAAATACAAAAATTTAATATTTTAATTATATTTTTTAAAAAAAATAAAAAAAATCCACCGGACGACCACCAGATCAATCCAGAGAAGGGTGAAGCACCTTTAAATTATCGGATTTACTATTTTTCAAAAAATCGAAAATTTTTATTTTTTTTTTAAATTTTTGCGCGCGCATTGCGGGGTAACGATTAAAGACGAACAAACGAAAAAAACAAATGAAAAATGTTTAAAAAAGTAAAAAAAATGAAAAAAACGGCATAAAACCCTCCCCGAGATCTCGAGAGAAAATAAAAAAAAACAGAAGCCAAATCATGCCCTGAGAATTTCAAGTCAATATTTAACGCAAAAATTGTTTTGTAAATTTTAAATTGGTTAATGTCAAAGTGGAAACTAATTATAATTATTTCAAGATGTTCTACAGCATTCTACAGAACCTTCTTTTTGGCCTGAAACGGTTGCCAGTTTGCCAAATTGGTTACCATGGCTACGTAAATACGCCTTGAAATCTGCTTATTTGAGATGTTTATGTTAATTTTTTAGATCCTGAGATGAGTGCGGATATCTGGCATGGGAGGTTACTTGATTTAGTTTTTTTTAATTTGATTTTTAATTTATTTAGTGGATCGAATGCTTTGCCTTTGGAATATTCCTCACATTCAAGGGAATCTTTACATGTGCTAGAACTTAATGGTATTGAGTTTAAACAGGTTTTTATCTGGATTTTCCTTTTTCTTACCAATTTTTAGTTTTTGGACGGCACGTATTTTTTAAGTTTGTGTTTTTACGATTTTCGTTCGTCTTGCTTTGTTGGCAAGCAATTAGTTCTTGATTGTATATCAACTGCTTCTCATATCAACATTAAAAAGGTTGGGATTTTCTCTTTTACAAATGTTCTCCTCTCTATTTTAGAATATTATCGCTTCTTCCTCTGCTGACAATGATTTCCTTGTTGTTATTCAGTTAACAAATAGGTTTTTTGTATTTTCTTTAATAAAATGATTCCTTTTCAGTGACAAAAATTCATTGGGATGGACTGTAATGCCACTGAAAGACGTTGTTGAACAAATTGGCCCAGTTGGACTTGATGCAACCTCAAGATACAAACCAATGCTTCAACGGTAGGAACAGCTAATAGGTTATTCATTGTGTTCCTAAATTTATTTTTATTTAAAATTATAGTCTTCCGCTTTTCGCTGGATCTTGTCAAATGCTTTTCCTAGCTTCAAGTTTTCAACAACTTCAACTAAATCTGAATCGAACAGATGGTGTACTTTCTGCTCATAAACGTTTATGCACTACACAAATCAACTTTCCATTGCCTCTTTTTCACTTTATTCCTCAATTAACTGTTGATGACGCATCAGCACATTCAAAAATTTCGGCTATTTTGGACAATATATTGCTTAGGTATACTTTTACTCTTTCCTGTTTTGTGACATCTTTAACTTTCATCCCAGTAATTTTTAGCTTTTCTAATGCAAATCAATCTGTATGCGATTCTGTCATATTGGATTTATTATCTCGGGAATTTTACTATTCAATGAATGAAAAAAGTATTCAGGGACTCTCATCCTTTCGAATTTTAGAACGTCGTTTGCTGGTAGGAACATTTTTTCCTTAATGCTTTTTCTTTTTAGATAGGTTCCCACAATGGTTTAACTTTTTTGGAAGAGCCCATTTGCCTTCTCTTGGAACCACTACCGTTTATATCTCATGCTGATTCATTTTCGCATCCACGTTCATCAGAAAGGTTATTTAAATAATTACCATAATGGTTCTCGTTTATTTTAGTCTTGAATTTGGTGTTCGTCAGTGTGTGCGTTTTCGTTCACTTCCTGTTCAGCCAGAATTGGTTATTGTATTTCAGTTAATTTATTTGGTCGCTTGCCCTTCTAGTAAGAATGAGGTTTTAATTCTTGTTTTGGCAGCTCAATATACTTTATTTTTTAAAGGATCTTATAACAAATATGCGTCTAATTCGTATAGCTTGGGCTGCTTGGTCTCCTTTTGTTGAAGGTCGAGAAAGGTCGGAACCAGCCGATACAATCACACTTCAGGTTTTTACATTTTTCTGCATGAAATTTATTATTTAGTTGGTCGGCGGTCCTCGATTCTCTCCATTCCAGACAGGATCTTGTTTTAGAGATCTTTCCACTCTTCCTTCCCCTTCTGGATCTGAGCAATATGCATCGCTTCCGGCAAACCGTTTTCGTATTGATGTCCACTTCAACTTCGCTTCTTTATCTGTAACTTAAATTTAAATAGACTATTTAACCTATTGTATTAACTATTAAGGACCTGGGTGAAGACAATTTGTCTACTCCAGAGCCATCTCGTACTCCTAGTAATAGATTGGTTCAAATACGAACACCACCTCATTCAGACCGCATTCTTAAAGTAAAGGATGGAGAGCTTTCTCAACGTTATGCGACGACGGACACTTCAAAATTGCCCGAACATAGTTTGGAATTGCTACCAATGACAGATCCTGAGACTGTTGATGATGATGCTTCTTTGCTTAGGCCAACGGTTTAAATATTATATCGTTTAGAAAATTGATCTAGATGGTATCTTTCAGAAAATCCATTACGAAAAGCCATTGGTCGTTCAATCTCAAAAGTTTGCAAATTATGGAGCAATCTACTCGGAGCTCCCTCTTGGCCGGTATCCTTTGATTCTTTCAAATATCTAGTTTTTATCTTTTTTATTTTCAGCATAAGCGCATTGCCTCGAACTTTTATTCCATTACTTTCAAAATTTCCATCAATAAACTCCTCAGGCGAGCCAACTCTAAAAGCAGTTGATATTGATACACAAAATGAAAAACCTCCTGATATGAAATTGGAATTTGGACAACATTGGCCTGCCTCCGAATTTTGCCTTCAATTTCTGGCTTACTGTTCAATGAATGGAGGCTTCCCACAGGCACAAACTCCCCTAAAACTTTTCTTTACCTTCCAATTTTACCGGTTCCAACAATTTGTAACTGAAAGGTTTTTTTATTTATTTTCTTTTCGATAGATTTTTTGCATTTCAGTTTGTCTACTAATTGTAATGAAGACAATGGTGCTCCACAACCTTTGTTATTATGGCGTCAAGATGCTAGTGAACACAAACAACAGCCTGGTTTATCGGTTTTTTGTTTTCTATTTTTGGTTACAATCTTCTTTAGTTACGATTTGTCATTGATGGTGCTCAACAACAAGATTTTACTACTTATTTATTAGAACGACATTTAATTCTACATGTTTGGGAGGCTGATTCAATTTTTCATTTGGGTGTTGCTTCGATTCCTTTGAAGGTTTGTAAAAAAATTTTTGGCATTCGGTTGTATTCATTTCTTTTTAGTATTTACTTCGACAAGGTTCTTCAGGAGTTCAGTGCTCGCTTCAGTGTCAAGTTTTCCAATCTGGGTTTTCTCCTGATTTGAACCCTTCACAAGGGCCTATTATTAATGGAGTACTTTTCTTACGTTTTGCTAATATTTGTCTTTCAACAGGTTTTATTCTTATTTTTGAATCTTAAATGTTTATAAATTAGTTAATGCAATAAATATCAAGAGTAGTTCAACTGTTATCAAACGTGTCCGTCAACTTCACAAAAGTCAAGAGACTCCTTTGGAACATTTTATGGCACTGCAAAAGTTATTTTAATGTTTTTGTAGTATAGTTTATTATTTTAGAATTGACTTTGCTCAAAGAGCTTCACAACTTTTTGGACCTAAAGAGCATCAAAAAATTCATGATTGGAATCGGATGAAAGAGGAGAAAACTGATAAAGATGGTGATTTATTCCTACGAAGTGTTGGGAAATCAGATAAATTTCTTTTTGCTGAAGAATTAGCCGCTTATCGAGCTCTTCGAAGAGAGAGTAAAGCGCATGCTCTTTTAAAAGCGGTTGGTTTATTAATTTATGAAACTAAAATACTTTTTTTTCGGAAAATATCAAAACAAATTTAAAAGGCTGCCATAAATATTATATTAATAAATTTTGGTACTCGTGTTATATGCTCCAATTTTTATAGCTCCATTTCCTATTTTACAAATTAAAAACTTTTCCGGAATTTAATAAAATATTTTGCAAATTGAAAAATTTTTCCGGAATTTAATAAAATATTTTGCAAATTGAAAAATTTTTCCGGAATTTGATAAAATATTTTAAAAATTGTAAAAACTTCCGGAATTTAATAAAACATTTTACAAATTGTAAAAACTTTTTCCGGAATTTAATAAAACATTTTACAAATTGTAAAAACTTTTTCCGGAATTTAATAAAACATTTTACAAATTGAAAAACTTTTTCCGTAATTTAATAAAACGTTTTACAAATTGTAAAAACTTTTTCCAGAATTTAATAAAACATTTTACAAATTGTAGAAACTTTTTCCGGAATTTAATAAAACATTTTACAAATTGTAAAAACTTTTCCGGAATTTAATAAAACATTTTACAAATTGTAAAATTTTTTCCGGAATTTAATAAAACATTTTACAAATTGTAAAAACTTTTTCCGGAATTTAATAAAACATTTTACAAATTGTAAAAACTTTTTCCGGAATTTAATAAAACATTTTACAAATTGAAAAACTTTTTCCGGAATTTAATAAAACATTTTACAAATTGTAAAAACTTTTTCCGGAATTTAATAAAACATTTTACAAATTGTAAAAACTTTTCCGGAATTTAATAAAACATTTTACAAATCGTAAAAACTTTTTCCGGAATTTAATAAAACGTTTTACAAATTGTAAAAACTTTTTCCGGAATTTAATAAAACATTTTACAAATTGTAAAAACTTTTCCGGACCATTTTGTAATCTTAAGGAGAAATTAGAAAAGAAAGCAAAGATAAGGAGAGAAGAAGGAAATTGAGGCTATAAAATTTGGGGGCATATAACACAAGAGTACTTAATTTTTTTGTCCAATTCTGATTTGTTTTCCCTTTAGGTTTTTTCATCGATCACAACAAAAATGCGCGTTGATTTAACACTTGGTCAACTTCATCTTTTTTCATTTCAACTTAGAAATCCTTTGGCTGAAGAATTTGTTTGCGAGTTGGAAAGCAACGATCATCGTCTTACGTTAGTTGATAGGCTTTATTATTTATTATGTGGCAAAGAATTATTGATTTATCGTTTTAAAGTCCTATCCGTTCTGCTAGTGAATTGAAATATTTGCAAAATCAACATTTGGATATCTACAAAATCGGATCGTTTGATCTTATCAACTTACAGCCAGGGTCAGCCTCAGCAGATTCTTCTCGTCTTTGTTGGCAGTTAGGCCTTAGATCCATGGAAAATCTAGAGCTTCCTATGCGTTTTGATTCAGGATTTGATGATATTTTCGAAAGTGGTATTCTTTAATTTTTTGAAAAATATTACTTGAATTACAAATTTTAGCAAATAATCAACAGTGTATGCAAGGTGATTGTCGCCTTTTTGTACGAAAGCTTCCTTCCGGCAGCCCTCTAGCCATTTTGGAACTAAATTATACTATTTGGCGTCCTTTTCTCACACAGTATTTTTGCTTTATTCTTTCGTTTTAAATTTAAAACTTGCAATTTTATAGTCATCTGCGATTTTTTACGGAGGAATCAAGAAAATTTGTACGAGCTGTACCTCTATCAAATACCTTTTGTTTTATCCGATGTTCAGATCCAACAGTAAAATTTCCAAATAAATTAAATCAATCAAGATTTCCTAGGTTTATTGTCAATTGCTTGAAGAAGGGCGTTTACTTCGAATTGAGGTTTTTGTAACACAATTTTTCTATATTTATCTATTTTTAGTGTCAAACTGGGGATGCACCAAATATACGTGATTTTTTAATATTTTTCTATGATGAAAGCTTTGGACCAATTAAATTACAAGCTGTTTGGCGTGTTTCTATACATTCTTTTCGACGTTTACATTCAGAAACGGTTTAATTTATATTTGTTTAGCTAAATTTTTTTAAATTTTTCTTTTTAGATTCAAGGTCAACCAGTTAGCGTTCCTCTTAATTTTGGCGAAACTGATTTACTTTCTGCTCCTGGAGGTGAATTAATTCGCCTTTATTGTTCGTCGCCTTTACATTCACATTTCCTTCCTGGATCTGTGCTTCCAGCTTCACAAACACCAATTCAACCTACAATTTTGCTTAATGTTCAACAGCTTGGTATTTACTTTTTTGTTTATAATTTCTAAATTTAATTCATTATTTTAAGGTCGTTTGCATTTGTTGGTAAATGCCGTTCGTGCAACTGCTCAACAAATAATTTCTCAATGGTTAATAACCTTGTCAGTTGGACGGCCGAATGTAACAAAAACTTTTCAAGTGATTGTCCCAGCTCAAGTACAGACTGTGGTACATAAAGTAAAATTTTTTATATTAAATATTCGTTTCGTATTTTCCTTTACTTTATTCTCGAATTTTTTAAACTAATTAAGAGAATTCCTCTTGACAACCCTTTGGCCATTGAGCGCAAATTTAAGCTTACTTCCTCTGATCCAACACTTCTTTATGTACCAACACCATCTCCTCCACCTATTCCACCAAATTCTGCTTTGCCAGTACAACTAGAAATTCGACCAATTTCCTCAGAGAATAGGCCTACACAACGACAGGTCTTCCCCCAGTTTTTATTCATTAGTGCATTTTTAACAAATTATAGGTTCTTCTCTTTGTACAAGATTCTCAAACAGGAAATCAAGAAGAAACTTTTCAATTTAACATTCGTTTTCATTAAAAGTCTTTAACACTTTTTAACAAAATTCCTATCTTTTCTAACATTCTGAACCTGGCATGCATTCTTGAAATTTTTTTATTAACGCACTTTGTTCTCTTTAATATTAAGCCTTTTTTCTTCTTAACATTTTACAATTACAAGCCATTTCTACCCAAGAAAAAATTTTCATTATTGTGAGAGAAGTTATAATATTTGCAATAAAATATGTCTAAACAACTGTTTAATAAAATAGGTAATCCGTAATTTTAGTTAAATAAATAGTTCGTTCATTTAAAGTTTTTTGGCTCTATTAAGCTTTATATTGTTTGTGAGTTGGGACGAGTTTCTCTCTAAGGAAAGATTGTTGTCAGTTGTTTTAAATGAAATCGCCATAGGCTTTTCCTGTTTACCTTAATTCTAAGTTTACTACATTCCTTCAACAATGATAAACATTTGCCCATAATTCCCCGTACTCGATAAATAAAAAATTTGTATTTAAGTAAAATCTAGGCTAATAAAAATTAGATTTAATTTTTAATTGAGATTAACCATTTTGATTTAATTATTATCATTCTAATTAGTGTACTTAAATTTGGTGTTTAATTACTGATTGTCTCTCCTTTTCAAATATCTTTATACCTTGAATGAATTTTTCTTTTTTTTCCGTTAGTCGGGCAAATCGTTTAATCAAAGCTTGAAAAAACGCTTCCAAATCCACCTAGAAATATGCTGCGCTAAATTTTCTTCCTGCGTTATTCTAAAATTCTGGGCTTTTCTTCACATGCGTATTTTGAAAAACATTCGTAACGTCATACTAAAAAATAATGCTTTTTTATTCAGCACATGCTTATTTTTTGGTGGCGGCAATGATCGAGCTTCAAAAACCAGAAGTTTTGACTTGTTTTTTTCTCGTTTCCTTCCTTCCTTTTCTTTATTTATTGTTTTCTTGGTATCTTCACGCCCCCACATGGTTGATGGTTTAGCTAGGAAATTGAGCTTAGATTTTAATTTGAAGGATGTGAAAAGGATAAGGGGAAGATAGAAAGTTTGTCAGGTGCCTTAAGTCCATCTGTCAGCCTCGATTTTGTTTTGAAAATGATCGGGTCTAGCCTCTCTATCTCTTTCATGCAAGCGAGAAATATAACTTTCTGCCCCTGTGGCAATATATTCGACTAAACTTATGGATGCTTCTCAGTCCAAGTGAAAAACGCCCACGAATACACACAGGTTGTTGGTAGCGGCTGCTTGTTTCTACTCCTTATTTTTCCTTCTTTGCCAATGATCTGAAAAATGAGATCTGACTATTTTACTTTACATTTTAAAGCACTTCGCCTTCATTTCTTCTATTAAATTCTCTCATTTCTTCTATAATGCTAGATTTTAGTTTTTTCTTCCATTCAACATTTTTATTATTCGTATATATGCACATATGTATAAGCTCTATTTTTAAACAATTAAAAAAACAAAAATGGGTTTGGGATAAAATTAAATTATAATCTTTTAATGTTTTATTTGAATAATAAGTCAAGGATTTATTTTTAGCAGCAATAACTTAAAACTTATTCCCCTATTCCCTGACCGATTGACCGACCGACTGACTGATTATTTTATATACTATTTTGTCTAGTGACTAAAAAAATCTAAATAATTTTAAAATGGCTGAAGCACCAAAGAGTTATGGTGATTTTGAATCCGATGAAGGATATCCTTTTTTGGCCATAAGCAAAGAAGATAAAATCAAGTTTGCCTCCCAACCATTCGATTCAAAGAAAAACTGTTGGATACCTGACGAGGAAGACGGTATTTTAATCTTTTTAAATCATTAATTAATTATAGTTTAAATAATTAATATTCCTAATTAACCGCCTATTATTAAGGCTTCGTTGCCGCTGAAGTTAAGAGCACCTCCGGCGAGCAAGTTACCGTGGTGACATCTAAGGGAAATGAAATTACCTGCAAGAAGGAAGAAACTCAAGAGATGAACCCACCGAAATTTACAAAGACTGAAGACATGGCTAACTTGACATTTTTGAATGAAGCCTCTGTGCTCAACAACTTGAAGGAACGTTACTTCAGCATGGTGATCAAAAAACTCATTAAGTCAATCATTAAATTATTTAGATGATTTACACCTATTCTGGACTTTTCTGTGTTGTAATCAACCCATATAAACGTTTACCAATCTACAC
This sequence comes from Meloidogyne enterolobii, assembly GCA_963681835.1. Lineage (NCBI taxonomy): Eukaryota > Metazoa > Nematoda > Chromadorea > Rhabditida > Meloidogynidae > Meloidogyne > Meloidogyne enterolobii. The sequence continues at coordinate 3,427,226 of CAVMJV010000004.1, read as the reverse complement.
TGAGGTATAATAAATTATTTAAATTCCTTGAACTGATTTCAACTGATAAAATTTTCAGAGTGTGATCAAGTCTTATATCGGCAAGCGACGAAATGAAATGCCACCTCATTTGTTCGCGGTTGCTGATGAAGCTTATCGTAACATGGTCCAGGATCGCGAAAACCAGTCTATGTTGATCACTGGTGAATCTGGTGCTGGTAAAACTGAGAATACCAAGAAGGTTATCTCGTACTTTGCTATCGTCGGTGCAACACAACAAGCAGCTGAGAAAAAGGAAGGACAGAAGGGTGGTACTCTCGAGGAACAAATTGTCCAGACAAACCCTGTACTCGAGGCTTTTGGAAATGCCAAAACTGTACGTAACAACAACTCATCACGTTTCGGTAAATTCATCCGAGTACACTTCTCAGGATCTGGAAAATTGGCTGGCGGTATTTTTAAAAAAAGTTAAGAGCAATTTTAAAGTTACTTGTAGGTGACATTGAACACTATTTGCTGGAAAAATCTCGTGTGGTTTGTCCTCAAATAATTTTCAGATTTTTAACTTTCTATTAAGGTACGTCAAGCACCTGGAGAACGTTGTTATCACATTTTCTACCAAATTATGTCTGGTTTCGATTCTGGATTACGTGCAAAGCTTCAGCTCACCAACGAGCTTAGCTACTACCATTTCCAGTCTCAGGGTGAACTTACAATTGAAGGCGTAGACGATAAAGAAGAAATGAAACTTACTCAAGAGGCCTTCGACATTATGGGCTTTGAGGACCTTGAAGTGAGGAATACAATTCTATTAGTTATTTTCGTTATTTTTTAGGTACAAAACATGTACAAAAACGTTGCTGGTATTATGCATATGGGAGAAATGAAATTCAAACAACGTCAACGTGAAGAACAGGCTGAGGTTGATACTGAGGATGGTCAGTATTTATTTTCTATTTATGAAATTTAATTGTCAATTAATTCAAATTAAGATGCCAAGCGTGCATCCGCCAACTTTGGAATAGATCACGAAGCTTTCCTCAAAGCATTGACCAAACCACGTGTACGTGTCGGAAACGAATGGGTGAACAAAGGACAAAACCTTGAACAAGTTAACTGGGCAGTATCTGGTTTGGCCAAAGCAATTTATTCTCGCATGTTCCGTTGGCTTATTAACCGTTGTAACAAGACTCTTGATCAACGTGCTATTGAACGAAAGATGTGGATTGGAGTACTTGATATTGCTGGTTTCGAAATTTTCGATTTAAACAGCTTTGAACAACTTTGGATTAACTTCGTAAACGAGAAGCTTCAACAATTCTTCAACCATCACATGTTCGTTTTGGAACAGGAAGAATACAAACGTGAGGGTATTGCATGGACTTTTATTGACTTCGGTCTCGACCTTCAAGCCTGTATTGATCTTATCGAAAAGGTTAGTTTTTCTTGATAAATAAAAAATATTTGTGAATATTAACAGCCATTGGGTGTCATCTCTATGCTTGATGAAGAATGTATTGTACCCAAGGCTTCTGACATGACATTCGTTCAAAAGTTACAAGATCAACATTTGGGCAAGCATCCAAACATGCAAAAGCCGAAGCCGCCTAAAGGCAAACAAGCAGAAGCTCACTTCGCTATTATCCACTATGCTGGAACGGTTCGTCTTGATGGATAAACTTAAAAAAATTTACTCGATTCCACTTTATTAGGTACGTTATAATGCCAACAACTTCTTGGAAAAGAACAAGGACCCTCTTAACGACTCTGCTGTCAGCATTCTAAAGTCAGCACAAAATAACCAATTGTTGCTTGACATTTTCGAGGACTATGTCACACAGGAAGAAGCAGCAGAATTGGCCAAATCTGGACAGTCTAGTGGCAAAAAGAAGGGAAAATCCTCCTCATTCTTGACTGTATCAATGATCTACCGTGAATCATTGAACAACTTGATGAGTATGCTTTACCAGACACATCCACACTTTATCCGTTGCATCATTCCCAACGAGAAGAAAGCTTCTGGTGTCATTGACTCGGCTCTTGTATTGAACCAACTGACTTGTAAGTTTTGCCTTTTTCAAATCCCGAGTAAACAATTCGTTAAGGCAACGGTGTGCTTGAGGGTATCCGTATTTGCCGAAAAGGATTCCCCAACCGAATGTTATATCCTGACTTCAAACATCGTTATGCGATCCTGGCTGCTGATGAATCTAAAGTGCCCGATGAGAAAGCAGCTAGTAAAGGAATTACTGATCGCCTTTGCCGCGAAGACAGTTTGAAGGTATTTTTTTTAATTATAACGTCATATGTTGATAAAACTGTAGTTTTTTGCATTCTTTATGAGTGCAAAAAATGAGTTAAAAATAAATTTAAACCGATACAGCAAATGCTTATAAAAATATATGGATGAACCAAAGAACATAACGATTGAGAAAAATGAATTCAAGATTTTTTATGAGAGAGACTAAAGATATTTATGGAGGGGACAAACAATTTGCTTTTACACATTCTATTTTAAATAACTTTGAAGCAAATAACATTCCATTTTTACAAAAAAACGGAAGAGTTTAAGACAAACATTATTCAATTTTATATTAAAATAAACTTTGACACATTTATTTATTTTACTAGGACGAAGACTTCAAACTGGGAAATACTAAAGTTTTCTTCAAAGCTGGTGTACTTGCCCGTCTCGAGGACTTGCGTGACGAGAAATTAGGAATTATTCTCACAGCTTTCCAGACACGAATTCGTTGGTACTTGGCCCAGAAGGACGTTAAGAGACGCATCCAACAACGCGCCGGTTTACTTATTTTACAGCGCAACATTCGATCTTGGTTAGTTTTTGAATAATTAAAACACGCGAAATTATTAATTTCAAAAACTACAGGTGCACCCTTCGCAACTGGGATTGGTTCAAATTGTACGGAAAGGTGCGCCCACTTCTCAAGATGGGCAAAGAGCAAGAAGAATTGGACAGTCTGCAAGTCAAAATCAAGGAATTGGAAGAAAGCCTTGCAAAGGAAGAAGGCAACCGCAAGGAATTGGAGACCCAAGTTGCCAAATTGGTCGAGGAGAAGAATGCCGTGAGTTTAACAACAATAAAGAAGATAACATTAAAATTTAAAAACGATTTTTTAGATTTTCTTGAACTTGGAGAAGGAGAAGGCTGCTCTCCAAGAATCAGAAGAAAAGGCTAACAAACTCCAGTCATTGAAAAACGACTTGGATCGCCAGCTGGGTGATCTTCAAGACCGACTTGGAGAACTTGAAGATCGTAATGCTGATCTTCAGCGCGTACGTAAGAAGGGCGAGCAAGAGATTGAAGGATTAAAGAAGAATGTTCAGGTAAAAAATTAGAGGTTTAAAAGATTTATTTTATAATTCCACATTTGGTTAGGACTTGGAATTGAGTCTTCGTAAAGCCGAGAGTGAAAAACAGGTATATTGTATGACTAAATATGTAAGAGGCATTGAATTAATATTTTTAGTCCCGTGAACACAACTTACGCTCCTTGCAAGATGAGAAAAGAAGCACCAAGAGGAGATGAACCGAAAACTCATGGAAGACCTCCAAGCTGAAGAGGAGAAGGTCAATCATGTGAATAAACTTAAACAGAAGCTCGAGCAGCAACTTGATGATTTGGAAGATTCAGTCGAGCGTGAGAAGCGCGCAAAACAGGAATTAGAAAAGTCAAAGCGCAAGACTGAGGGTGAACTTAAAGTAGCTCAGGAAAATATCGAAGAGCTAAATAAGCAGAAGCATGATTTGGAAGAAAATCTTAAACGCAAAGAAACTGAACTTCACCAAGTTTCTGCACGTCTTGAGGATGAACAGTCGCTTGTAGGCAAACTTCAACGCCAGATTAAAGAGTTACAAGCACGTATCTCTGAACTTGAGGAGGAGCTCGAGGCTGAACGTCAGTCTCGCCAAAAGGCTGACCGTTCCCGTTCTGAGTTGCAGCGCGAATTGGAAGAACTCAGTGAGCGTCTTGATGATGCTGGTGGAGCTACTGCTGCTCAGATCGAAGTTAATAAGAAGCGTGAAGCTGAATTAGCAAAACTTCGCCGTGATCTTGAGGAGAATAATCTTAACCACGAGACACAATTGAATGCTCTTCGCAAGAAACACAACGATGCTGTTGCTGAACTCACTGACCAACTTGAACAAATGCAGAAGATCAAAGTCAAGGTCGAAAAGGACAAACAACAAATACAACGCGAGCTCGAGGATGCCACACAAACTGCAGATTCAGAACTCCGAGCACGCCAAGAAGCTGAGAAAGTGATTAAGAATTTGGAGCTTCAGCTTAATGAACTCCAGACCAAAGCAGACGAACAGTCTCGTCTTCTTAATGATTTAGCAGCATTGAAGAGCCGACTCCAAAATGAAAACTCAGACTTGGAACACCAAGTTGAAGATTTGGAAAATCAAGTGAACTCTCTGCACCGTCTTAAGAGTCAGCTTGTAAGCCAGCTTGAAGAAGCTAAACGAACTGCTGATGAGGAAAGTCGTGAACGTCAGACACTAAGTGGACAACTTAAGAATGTCCAGCACGAAAATGATTCGTTGCGTGAGCAACTTGATGATGAACAGGAAGGAAAGGCAGAATGCCTTCGTCAAATCAGCAAGTTGAATGCTGAAATCCAACAATGGAAAGCTCGCTTCGAGGGCGAAGGCTTGGTTAAATTGGAAGAGATTGAAGTACGTGAAATAATTTTTAAGCTTTATTTATGAACAAAATTTTGCAGGAGGCGAAACGCACATTACAAAAGAGACTCCAGGAACTTACTGATGCCAATGAAGCAGCTAACACGAAGGCATGCGTTTTATCCTATGTTTCCCTATAAAATCATGTTTTCCAGATTCAATCTCTGGAGAAAACTCGCCACAAACTTATGGGAGATCTCGATGATGCTCAAGTAGATGTGGAACGCGCTGCTGCTTATGCTGCTGCTCTGGAGAAGAAGCAGAAAGGATTTGATAAGATTATTGATGATTGGCGCAGAAAGTGTGACGATATGGCCGCAGAACTTGATGCCAGCCAGCGGGATGCACGCAATCTTGCAACAGATTTGTTCAAGGCAAAGACGATTCAAGATGAATTGGCTGAAACATTGGAAGGCACCAGGCGTGAAAACAAAGCTCTCGCCCAGGAAATCAAGGATTTGACTGATCAGTTAGGCGAGGGTGGTCGTTCCGTGCATGAATTGCAGAAGGTATAAATTTAAAAATATATTCAAGAATTCCCCTTGTCTTCCTAGATTGTTCGCCGCCTAGAAGTTGAGAAGGAGGAAATTCAACACGCATTGGACGAAGCAGAAGCTGCTTTAGAGGCAGAAGAAAGCAAAGTGTTGCGAGCTCAAGTTGAGGTGTCACAAATCCGCTCTGAAATCGAGAAGCGCATCCAGGAGAAAGAAGAAGAATTCGAAAATACACGCAAAAACCATCAACGTGCACTTGAAAGTATGCAAGCTACGCTTGAAGCTGAGAGCCGTGGTAAACAAGAAGCTTTGCGTATAAAGAAGAAACTCGAATCCGATATCAACGAGTTGGAGATTGCTCTCGACCACGCAAATAAGGCTTATGCTGACGCACAGAAAACCATCAAGAAGCATCAAGACCAAATTCGTGAATTACAACTCCAAGTTGAAGATGAGCAGCGCCAGAGAGATGAATTGTAATTTTGTTTTTAATAAATGATTCTTTGTTATTTGATAATTTAAGGCGTGAACAGCTTTTCAACAGCGAGAAGCGTAACCAAATTCTCCAAAGTGAGAAGGATGAGCTCATGCACCAAGCAGAACAGGCAGAACGCGCTCGCCGCCAAGCTGAGGCTGATTTGGTAAATATATTATTTACTGTTTCTTATAAATTCGCCTATATCAGATTGAACTTCGCGAAGCCGTTAACGACCTTTCCAACCAAGTTAATAGTTTGAATGGATACAAACGCAAATTGGAGGGTGAACTTCAAGCATTACATGTAAATTTTGTTTTTAGACGTCCATCCTTTATCTTATAAATTAAGGCGGAATTGGATGAGACACTTACCGAACTTAAAAACGCTGATGAACTTTCCAAGAAAGCGTATGTTTTAAACTTTGTTAAAAATACACAAAAAATTATTATTTAGATCTGCTGATGCTGCCAGACTTGCCGAGGAATTGCGCCAGGAACAAGAACACTCACAACATGTTGACCGATTGCGTAAGGGACTTGAACTCCAAATCAAGGAGATGCAAGTTCGTCTTGATGAAGCAGAAGCAGCCGCACTTAAAGGCGGTAAGAAGATAATTGCCAAATTGGAAGAACGCATCCGGGCACTTGAACAAGAATTGGATGGCGAACAAGTAAGGAAAATTGTCCAATTTTTCAATAAAAATTTTTCTCTTCAGCGACGTCACCAAGAAACCGACAAGAACTACAGGAAAGCAGAACGTCGTGTAAAGGAACTCGACTTCCAAGTTGAGGAAGACAAGAAAAACAGTGAACGATTGACCGACCTTATTGACAAACTCCAAGGAAAACTCAAAGTTTACAAACGACAAGTAGAAGAAGCAGTAAGTTATTCTGAATGTCAAATCAAAATTGTATTGAAATTTTTTTTCTTATAACAGGAGGAAGTAGCTGCAACAAATCTTGGCAAATACCGCCAATTACAAGCACAAATGGATGAAGCAGAAGAGAGAGCAGATTTGGCAGAAAACTCATTGAGCAAGCTTCGTGCAAAGAACCGTTCCTCCGCATCAATTGCTCCAGCATCTGGTAAACATTAGAAAATCTTCAAAATCTTATTTTATAAATTCTAGTTGGTTTGGCCACATCAGCGAGTGCTGCTGTTCTTCGTTCTACTTCATTTGCACGAAATAGCTTTGCCGATTATTAAATAATATATTAAAATAAGATTAAAAATCCGAAGAAATTTATTATAATAATTGTTTATTCTCCCCATTTTTTCTTTAATTAATTCGTTTCATAATTAATCTAATTGTAAACCCATTCATTGAATTCTCCCTCTTTTTCTGTTGCTGCTGTTCATTCTTTTCAAATCCTAACTCTAATGTTAATATAGAAAAACATGAGATGTTATCCAAATCCACTACAATTTTTAGTCAGTCACATAACTCACTGCCCCTTAAAATAATCTGCTATTTTTAGTAACTAGTCTTGGTCATTCGGTCATTTTTCCCCATATTCACAAGCATAAACATTTTATAAAAAATTGTGTTAAATCTCTTTGGGCTTTCTTACCGTTATGTAACGGATTTATTATTTTTAGGGGGATGGTTGGGTTAAGTTTTTTTGAAGGTTTTTGTTGGAACCTTGAAGTTTTTTTACTTAGCTGACTTGATAATTTTTTAGCCTTTCTTAATCACTAAAATTTAATCGTTAATTAATCTTTGCTTCTACTATTTTTGCGGCTATGGCAGAAACGGCATATTCTCTTAATTTTAATATCGACGATGTGAAAACAAAAACAGTTGAACGGCTAATCTCTCCACTAATTCACTTGGTAATTTTATTTAATTCAATCAAATAAATTATTCAGATAACGTCTCTACATGCCAATATGCAACCTCTGAGTGGAGCAACCCGTGATGGAAAAGAAGTCATGAAGCGGCTTAAAGAACGCCTTGATAGTTTCATCATGACTGGCCAGCAGACAGTGCAAATAAAAACTCAATTTCCAGGTGCAGAAAAAATATTTGCTCAGCTGAATGACGCTTTAAATGATGTTGCACTTGCCGGTTTGTTTATTTTTTAGAAATTATTAAAAGGCTTAAGTTGAATATTTTTTCAGTAACTTTGGTTTGTCCCCTCCCCTATTATCACTTTTCTCTTTTTTGTAATCTTTTTTATCCAAAACAGGCGATAATCTTCTTATAATCGGCGAACCATTTATTGCTGATGCAGAGAACCCAGATTTACGTTCGCAAACAGTTGAGGCGAGTCGTGCTACTTTACTGGCTGTTGCACGTCTACTTATTATCACGGATATGGTTGTTTGTTTTATTTCATCAAATAAACTCAAAATTTTATAGATTGATGTAGATATTTTGCTAAAGCAAGCAGATAAAGTCAGACAAAATTTTAATGCCTTGAAGAATGCCCAATCAAAATCTGAGCTGCTTAAAACTTCCCAAAATTTGGATATGGAATTGCACGAACTAATGGAGATGACAAGAAGACGTGTTCGTGATTTACGAGATTCGGCTGCTCAGGATGATTTACAGGCTGCTATTGCGATGTTAAAAATAACTACACCTATAATGATTGCATCTTCTAAGGTTATTTCTTTTTCTAGCTTTTTAGCTTTCTAAATTGCAAATTTTGAAGGCATTTCTTCAACATCCAGGACTTGACGGTCTTAAGATTAATCAAAACTATGCGGAAGATGAACTTAATCGAGCATTGGACTGTTTTTGTGATGCTGTTCAAGGTGACCGGCCGCACGATGAGTTAGCTTTTTCTCAACATGGAAAGCTTAACGAGCTCGCTTTGAACTTTGAAAAATTCCAGGTAAACTTTAATTAAAAATTTCCAAAATCAATAAAAAAATTAACAGCGACGTGTTTATATGGATCCCTCTGAATATCAATCCCATCGACATCGTCCTCAATTGGAAGAATTGCTTGAACGTATTGCGAGTAGTTCTGGATTAATCGCTGATATGAAAACTACAAAACCTATGCGTCATGATCAAATTATTTCTGGTGTGAACAATTTACGGCAAGCTTTGCAAGATCTTTTGAAGGAATATGAACGGAATGTAAGCTTTAAAAATTTTTTAGATAAAGTTTTCTTTTTAATAAAGGTGGGATCAATTGAACCCTCTGAGGACCTCGACTTGTGCAAAGTATTTTTGGCCCACAAAATACGTGATTTACGTCGACATTTGCGTCGAACAATTGTCGACCATGTTAGTGACGTTTTTGTGGATGTTCGAACCCCTTTGTTACAATTGCTTGAAAATGCGTCAAATGGTGATTTTCCAAACACTGAACGGGCAGCAACTCTTTTTCAAACACAGGCTAACAATCTCGTTGCGGTAAAACTTGGGAAATATTTTAGAATTAATTAGTGCTAATTTAAAGGTTGCACGTCTTGTTGCCAATGTTTCCAATGATGTTGATGGTGTTAGAGTTCTTCGATATGCGACTCTTCTTTGTGAGAAAATTGCCCCACAGGTTTACTTATTTTTAATGGATTCAAGTTAATTTTAAAATTTTTATTAAAAGGTTGTAAATGCGGCCTTTTTACTATGCGAAGATCCACATAGCGAAGTGCTTAAGGTATCAAAAAATTTTGAAAAAAAATTATTTTTATTTAAGGAAAATATGTCCACATTCGAGCGTGTTTGGTTTGATCGTGTTAAAATGCTTACAATGGCAGTTGATTCTCTCATATCTTTTGATGACTTTTTAGCTGTTAGTGAGGCTCATATTAGCGAAGATTGTCAACAAGGAATTCAAGTTATATTATTTTTTGTGTTATTATAAATTTTCTTTTTAGGCTATTGTTGAACACAATAGTGAAATGTTGGATCGAAATGCTGGTTATATTCGAGGACGTTCAGTTCGTGTTTGCGATATGGTGTTAAACGAGATTGGTCAAGTACCTAGTGATTCTTATAGCGAAAATGTTAAGCGTGCAACTTTGTGTCTTCGAGATGGTTGGTTTTTTATAATTATTTTATAATTTCTCTGATAGCTAGGGTTAACAAAAAATTTTCAGATGTTCTTCCACATTTTAAAAAACGCGCCGAACAAATTGTCTCTGCATTAACTGAAATTGAAAAAACATCAAAAGATGTCGATGATGAAAGCCAACTGGAGACAGAAACAAAACGAGAGGTGGATGAAATGATTGATGCATGTCAGCTAGTTTATGATGCTGTAACTGATATTCGTCATGCTTTATTAATGAACAGAAATCCAGAAGATGTAGATTCTGATAATGAATATGAAGAAGGTTTTAACTTTAAAGAATTTTAAAATTTTTATTTTTTTGTTATAGATGGTTTGCCATCTGATGAAGCTTGTAGTCAATCTTCAGCTTCAGAAATGCAAAATCAGCAACAAATAATGCGACAGCTTCCAGAAGAATCAAAACGTGAAATTCAAAAACAAATTGATGTTTTTAAGGTTAAAAATTTTTCTTTTATTTTAAGATTTTTAAATTTTTAGATAACTCAAAGAAAGTTTGAATATGAAGTAGGTAAATGGGATGAAACAGGAAATGATATAATTGCGTTGGCTAAAAAGATGTGTCAAATAATGATGAATATGACTGATTTTACAAAGTATATTCTGTTTAATTTTGATTCTTTTTATTTATTTCTCTTTTTGTAGAGGTCGAGGTCCTTATAAAACAACAATGGACGTAATTAAAGCCGCGCAGGAAATTTCTGAATATGGTGCAAAATTGAATGGGTTTGCTCGTCAAATTGGAAGCGAATCAGTAGAAAGCAATACAAAGAAGGATTTATTTGCTTATTTGGAAAGAATAACTTTATTTTGTCATCAACTAAATGTTACAAGCAAGGTTTCTTTTTATTTTTTGGTACTCTTGCGTTATTTTTATAGCTCCACTTTCTATTTACAAATTGTACATAAATACATTTCCGGAATTTAACAAAATATTTTACAAATTGTAAAAACTTTTCTGGAATTTAACAAAATATTTTACAAATTGTAAAAACTTTTCCGGAATTTAATACCGAAACTCTTACTTTTTTCGATCCGAACCCCAACATAAAATTTTCGAAACCCCTAAACCCGACATTTTTCTCAACATGTTCCATCCCTGATTTGTACTTTAAAGGTAAAAGCAGATGTTCAAGTTGTTGGAGATGAGCTACGTGTGAGTGGACTTGAAGCAGCATTTTCACTCATTCAAAATGCCAAAAATTTGTTAAATGCTGTTATATTAACAGTTAAATCAGCTTATATTGCCAACACAAAAGTATTTTCTTTTTAAATTTTACACAAAATTAAAAAAAAATTTTCAGTATCGTCGAAAGGAAAATACAAAACCGAATGTTGTTGAATGGCGAATGGCTGCTCCACAAAAGCAACCTTTAATCAACGCTCCAGCAAAGATTACTAATACACATGGAATTGTTCGACGCGCTTCGGTTAGTATAAAAAATTTATTTTTTAATTAATATTATAAGGAGAGACGTCAACCTCCATTACAAGCCTTGACGCAATTCCAAATTTCAAAATGAAAAAATTTTTATTTGGGCTAATTGGCAAATTTTCTTAAAACTTGGTTGTGCCTTAATTCATAATTTAATATTTTTTAAATTAATAATTTAATTTTTTTCAATTTTTTATCTGCTTTTTTATACGTTTCCAAATAATCTCAAAAAATTAATCTTTTTTCTCCATTCCAGCTATAAATTTTAAAAGATTTTTTTAAATTGATTTTTAATTATTTAATTATTGGTGGCACTGCCCCAATGTATTTTTTATTTATCGTTTCTATAATTTCCTACATTTTCCTAATTTTTATAATCGCTTATTTCTGATTTTCATTGATGCTGTTATGCATAATTTACTGATTTTTACTACTAAAACAAACTGGCAAAGGGCTAAAACTAAACCCGGTAATGGGGAATTAAAATTTTCCGGATTTTCCCATCTAATTGTTTAGCCGTATTATTTCATATTCCATATTCTGCCAAAACCATATTTTGCCAATGAGGCTAAGAATTTGCATTTTACCAACACGGTCTTACTGGCAAAACGTCTGTTTTGGCCTTATTGGCAAAATGTGTGTTTGGCAGATGATGGAGCCGAATTATTACTATTTTCCGGACCTATAATTAAAGAGCAGCAAAAATCCTATAAAAACACTTTGTTTTTAAAAAACAGCTTTGTCTATTTAAAAGGACTACCTACTTAAAAAAGGAAAATTCTCGAAAGACTTTTCCTCCTCAATATTTTGTCAGCTTTGCATTTTTATTTTTTTTTACAAATTTGGGTGAAGGTCGGCGGCTAATGTACTAAATCAGATAAAAAAGGTTGTGTGATCGATAAAATCGAGACCGTCAAAAATATTTAGGAAAAGTGTGGCCCCCCTCTTTATTTTTTTTACAAAATTTTCCTCCCTTTTCTTTTCCGCTCTCATTTTTCTTTTCATTATTTCATTTTTATTTGTCTCTAATTTTCACTCCGCGGTTTGTACTCTACTTCTTTAATGTTTGCAGACTTTTTATCTATTTTGTTCACTAGTTAGCGAGAATAAAGTCTGTGATGGTGGTGGTGTGGTGTGTCCTTGCCCGATTGGTTGTTACTATACGTGGCTCCAGTTATTGCTTTACACACCACTGACTGTGCTTAAAAAATTACATTATATCCTTTAAAGCCGCTAATATAATCATTAATTTATTTTTAATTTTTTAGATTTAAAAACCTTTAAATTTTAAAAAATCGTTGTTTGTATTCAACAGTAGAAATGGTGAGCAGGTTTTGTTTTGTATCCTTGCTGATAGCTTGTTGGTCAATTTTTGGAGCTTTTGGGGAAGTTTTCTTCAAGGAGGAATTTTCAGGTTTTCTTTTCTTTTTTATCTGGTGAGGTGAGAGTTTACTGTTCTCTTTGAAATATTAGAAATTATCCGTTATCCAAATTAATTTTGTAATTTTAGACGAGTCTTGGACCGATCGATGGGTGCAATCTAAGCACAAAAGCGACTACGGGAAATTCGAGCTTTCTTCTGGAAAATTTTTTGGTGATAAGGAACGCGATCAGGGCCTTAAAACTTCTCAAGTATGCTTTAAACATTGTTCTTTTTAAATGGTAATTTTTAGGATGCTCGCTTCTATAGCATTTCTGCCAAATTCCCAAAGAAGTTTAGCAACAAAGGAAAGACGTTGGTAATCCAGTTCAGCATCAAGCATGAACAGGACATTGACTGTGGTGGCGGTTATCTTAAAGTATGAGATTTTTATTTAATCATTTAAAATTAATCAATTTAGCTCATGGCCTCAACAATTAATCAAGAGGATTTCCATGGGGAAACACCTTACCACCTTATGTTTGGCCCTGATATTTGCGGACCTGGAACGAAGAAAGTTCATGTCATCATTAACTACAAGGACAAGAACCAGCTCATTAAAAAGGATATTCGATGCAAAGTAATTTTTGTTTTTGAAAAAATAAATTTGTCTCGTTTAGGATGATGTGCTTACTCACTTGTACACGCTTATTCTCAATCCAGACAACACCTATGAAGTTCAAATTGATGGAGAGAAGGCAGAAAGTGGAGAACTTGAGGCTGATTGGGAGTTGTTGCCGGAAAAGAAAATTAAGGATCCTGATGCTAAGAAGCCTGAGGATTGGGATGAGACGTGAGTTTTTTGTGTTATTTTTTGTCTTATATGATTTTTCTTTTAAGTGAATACATTGATGATCCTGAAGATAAGAAGCCCGAAGATTGGGATAAGCCTGAGGTGAGTCCTTGTTTCCTTTTATTAAATTTCTAAATTTTCATTAACAGACCATTCCTGATCCAGATGCAAAGAAGCCAGAGGACTGGGATGATGGTAATTAAAATTTTAATTGTTTAATTTTTTATTTCTATTTTTAAAGATATGGACGGAGAATGGGAGGCACCAAAAATTGATAATCCAAACTATAAAGGTGAATGGAAACCTAAGCAGATTAAGAATCCAAACTACAAAGGCAAATGGATTCATCCGGTATTCAATTTATTCTTTTTAATTTTTACATATCGAATTAATTTTAGGAAATTGACAACCCTGATTACAAAGTTGATGATGAACTCTATATGCGTGAAGATTGGGGCTCTGTTGGTATTGATATCTGGCAGGTTTTGTTTAAATTTTATAATATGGATGAATAATTCTAACTTTTAGGTTAAATCTGGTACCATCTTCGACAATATTATTGTGACGGACAGCATTGATGAAGCAAAGGCTCATGCGAAGGAAACGTTTGAACCATTGCGCGATGCTGAAAAGAAACAAAAGGAGGCTGCAGATGAGGAAGAACGCAAGAAGTTTGAGTATGTTTTTTAATTAAACTTTCAATTAAAAAATTTTTTTTCTCAATTTTTAGAGAGGAAGAAAAGAAACGTAAAGAGGAAGAGGAATCTAAAAAGAAGGATGAAGATAAGGATGGTGATGAGGAAGAAGAGAAGGATGAGGAAGAGGAAAAGAAGGTGGAAGAGGAGCATGATGAGCTTTAAATGGAAGAAGAAGGATATATAATTAAAAGGTTCACTTTTGCTCGTAATAAAATTATAAAAAATATAATTGGGGGGATTTGCTGCCACCTTTGCCTATTTTTTGGGGGTTTATTTTTCTCTATCATTTAAAATTAGTTTTTCTTTTCATAAGAATATTTTTTTAATTCATTTGTTCTCTCTCTCTCCCAACCAAAAAAAATACCGCACATTTTTTGACTATTATTGTTTGGTTTTAAATTATTTTGTTTTGCTTAAAATGAATTGTGTCTTCATTAAAAAAATTTTTTTTTGTTTTATTTTTCCTTCATCTATAATTATTTTTTTCTTTTCGTGTTATTGGATTTCCTCAAGTCTCTCTATTTTTTCTTTTTTTTTATACTTAAAAATGGATTTCGAGATGTAAAAAAAAATTTTTTTGATTAATGGGTGATGGAGGGAAGAGTTGATTTGAAAAAATGATTCTTTAGAATTTTTTGGATTAAACATCTTGCAATCCTTATAATTTAAATCATCAATTACATATATTTTTGTGTTCTCTAAATATATTTAATTTAAATAAAATTGTTGATTCCTTCATTTAAAAATTCTTAGAGTAATAATTAAGATAAATTTGTTATTTAAAAATTGGATTTAAATTTTTGAAAATTTGTAAAAGAATCGAAAGGTTTATTTTCTTATTAGAGAGGATTTGGATAAATTTTTAAATTTTAAGATGACAGGAATATATCACAATTTCTACAATAATAAAGACGCCGAACAAAGGAGACTTTTTGTAAAATTTTTGGAAAAATGTCGCCGCAACGAAATGATGCAGAGTTTATATTATTTGAAAGCTAATGGCGCAATTAAAGGATAACAAACGATGAAGAAGGAAAAAAACTTTCAAAAGGTATTACTTTTTATTTTATAACAAAAAAGTAAATAGCCGTGGGATCATCCCAAATAAATAGCTGACAAATAGACTGGAGGGGGAATGGCCGTCTGAATATATTTCAAGTTAAAAATTGTGCTCTTAATCTAACCGATACCACATCTTTGCTTTAACTATCCCCCTTGTTGCGCGGAGCGACGGTGCGCATCCTCCATCCATCAGTGATTTTCATCCATGGTAGAGGACGTTTCTCCTCTCTCCCTTGTTTTCCTCTCGCTGCCAAGGCCATCCTTTAAAAAATCCTCTGCCATCAAATCCGAAACGAACCTTCAAATTCTATGCTATCCTAAAATAAATAGCTATCCATTTTTCATTCATTTTCATTACATTAAAATCTGTCCGCCCATTTACATCCACAATTATTTTTATTCTTCGTTTTGGAAACTTCCACTTAATTTTAACATATCCTAAAAATAATGAATCTATATTTACGGCATTTATTCCTTATTATGCTTTTGCCGCCTCCTTGGCTTCTTCCATTATTTATTGGACACAACAGCATTATTGTAGTCTCAGCTACTTTGTGCGGTCCATTACCTTCAACTTGTTTGCCAGCACCGCCTTGCCCACCGCCATTGATACCTCCGCCTCTTCCTCCTGCACCTCCACCACCACAACTTCCATGCCCGATGCCTTGTCCTCCTCCTCATCCACCTGCACCTCCACCACCACTCCCACAACTACCATGTCCATCACCATGTCCTCCTCCTCTTCCTTCTCTTCCTCCTGCACCTCCGCCACTACCACTTCCACAACTACCATGCCCATCACCTTGTCCCCCTCCTACTCCTCCATCTCCTTATCCTCTACCTCCACCAAGATTGCCAACACCAAATTGTCCGCCACCGCCAACTACATACCAACCTTTTCTGCCACAACCAGCACAAAACCAGTATCAAACCTATCTTCCTTCACCTCAAGTTCCTTATGCTCCAAATCAACAACAAATTGTGCCTCCATCTTATTCAACTAGACCAATTCCTATTCCATTAGCACCTCAGCCAGTACCTCAGTCAAATACATATCAACTTCCCCAGCCATCACCTTATGCTACACAACCGGGTCTTAGTTATGGATACGGTTATGGGAGGCAGTCAGTTTCCCCCTATTATAATTGTAAAATTAATCTTTTTTAATTTTTATAATCATTAAAAAATTTCAGCAAATCCATATCAAAATCCTATTCCGGCCAAAGAAAGATTTGTTCACAATCCGGAAGAAAAGGAAGAACAAACTACACATGAAAAAGTGAAAGATCCATTTGAGAAAATAGAAGATAATGAGGCTGAAAACAAAAGTGGTGGGGATGAACGAACGAAAACAACGGGAAAACAGCGTATTAATCCGCAATTTCAACGGGATGACAACTACATTGTCCCTGGTTATGCTCGACCAACAACGCCTATCGATGTTCCACTTCCAAAACCAATGTCTCCAATAATTTATCCAACACCTCTTCCAGTTTATCAACAACGACCGCCACCATTACAGCAAATGCTTCCAGCAACCATCTACCAGCCTTCACCTCAACCAATTTCACAACAATGGCAGCCGTATCCACAGGTATAATACTTTCATTTTTAATTTGGTGAGGTAAGAGGATTATTTTTGAAAAATATTTAACGGGGATTTAGTGAATGTTTTATTTTAAAGTGGAGATTATAGAAATACACTAAAAAAATTCTTTTTGTTTCAGCAACTTCAATGTCCTCCCTGCCCTCTTCCTTCTCCTCAACCACTTCCTCCGCCTCCACAACCAGCGCCTATTCAAAATTGTTGTCTTCGCTGTCCGTACACTAAAACAACTGCTTTACTTAAATCATATGGTGTAAAGACAATCACAAAACCTTATTTACATAGTGGAATATCTTCTTCTGTTGATGAGTTGGCATTTCATACAAAGAAGAGGGATGAGGGAAAATGTAACGATAAAGAACTTGCCGCAATTTTGGGAGAGGTTGAATTTTGTTTTTATGTTTTAATTATTTTCTTTTATTTTTTCTAGGTTTTTACGCTTAAAATGAATTTAGCAAAAGAGGTTATTTAATTTGGTGTTTGTGTAGTTTCCATCCCATAATCCTCGCTCCTCTTCTCACTTTTCCTTATATTTCAAGGTTACTCATCTGAATCAGTATTGACATTTTATAAGGAAAAGGGGGGTGAATGTGTTGGAAACCACAAGTACCAACTTTTGAAGTTTTTTCAATTTTTTATTCAGGCAATTTTGGATAGAGTCGAAAAACGATTGTTAACATCTAGCGGACTTCAACGACCTAACATTCTCTTTCACGTTGTTTGTGCTCCAAGAATGTTGGAATATATTGTACGATCAGAAAAGTTTTGTGCAGGAGATGTTGCCGATGGTATTTGTTTTGTATTTAGAACGGGACAATAAAGAAAATGAAATATAAAAAATTGAACATAACCTCTAGTAAAGTTTTAATTTTATTTTTTAATTTAAATGACCCCTTTACGCTTTGGGTTTCAGGCCCGGTAGACCGGATATTTTGATAGGACCTTGTTTTTCTGGGGTTTGGCCCCTTATTTTTCTGGGTTTTAGCCCGGAAACCCCAGCCCTGGTTATTTTGAAAAAATAAAACACCCGAGTACCTGGCCGGCAATTTTAAAATGTCGAACTCTAATGTTTACCAAACAATTTTATTTTTATGTTTTATTTTCTTTCCTTTACACTTCCTTGTTCCACCACATTTCCATCAAAAAATAAACACGTAAAAGAACATTTTTATTGCATCATTAAAAGGCGTGTAAGGAAAGAAAATAATTACATCACGAAAAAAAGCATATTAAACGAATAAACCTATTTAAAGGAATAAAAAACGTGGAAATAGGGGGGAGGTGTACAAAAAAGAAGGTGGAATTAGTAATTATTGGGAGACTTTTTTAAGAGAATTGGGCAAATATAAGGAAATATTTTCATTATTATTTTTTAATTTTTTAAATTTTTGTTTGGGGAAAGGGAGAAAATTATTAAATTAAATCCCCTAAAGTAATCCTCTTTCAGCCAAAATTAAAAAATTTAAAAATCACTTGAGTATAAGGTCCAATGTATAAAATATTTATTTTATCATTTGATTTATTTAATCTTAACCCTTATTATATGTGTGATTTTTTTCACATGTTTATTGCATCATTGCTTTTTTAAAAAAAAAATACACACACAGCTGTGTCAGTCTGGCAAATTTTATTTTGTTAGAGAGAGAGGAAATAAAAGCAGCTGGTAAATACAAAATAAAAATTATTTTCTTCTTTGAAAAATTTTTAAAAATTTTATTTTGTCTTTTCATTGTTTGGGTTGCGCGAGTGCTGGTGTTTTTCCTTTTCCATTTTATCCCAAGCCTATTAGCATTTTGTCGTTTTTTGTATTCAATTTCTTTTTGACTTTAATTTTTGTTTTCTCATAATTTTCTCGAATTTTTTTTAAATAAATTTTTTTATTTAATTTTTGCTGCTTAATTCATTAAAATAGCGGTACTTATGAAGATGGAGGTGCCCTTTCTGCGGACTTTTTTTTGCGGACTTTTCTTCCTTTCTTTTTAAATGTTTTGTTGTTTTGCTTTCAGCAAGTTTTGCTAGTAGCAATTAACTATCAAAGGATTATTTTGTATGCCATTTGAAAAATATGTGTTCACAATTAATTTAAACGTTATAGACGCTAAAAATGTTACAATCAATAAAAAATTTTACTTTAACTAAATTACATGATTAAATTAAATTGCCCGAAACTGAATTTCAACAATGGCTTACTGATCTCGGAATGCTTCATAGAATGAGAACTTGTGATTTTGGAACAGAAATTCGGGTAATTTCAATCCTTGTCCCACCCCCCCTCATTATTTTTATTACCTATGATTGTACAAAATGGTCAGATTTTCTTCTTCCTCTCCTTCCTCTATTTGAGCTTGGCATATTTAAACAAGAGACATAGTTGATAAAGAGAAGATTAAAATTAATTGAGTTGTTCAATATTGAGTACGATTTATTTTTTCAGTTGTTCAATATTTTTAAATATAAGAACCAGCGTTCGGCGCGAATTGCTGAGTAGTTTTAATAGCTTTTGGGTATGAGGGCTGACTCCAGCGTTATTACAATTTAAAAAATTCAATTTGGCTTAATTTCCCAGTATTTGAAAACTTCAGACTCAAATATCCATTCTCAGACTCAAGTGACACTTTTAAAAATATGTTCATTCAACTCCTCGTTAAATTCCCTATCGAATGGCACCTCAACCATCTTTCTACGACTAATACTTCAAAAGTTATAAATTTTCGAAAAAACAACAAAATAAAATTAATAATAACATGCGGGCCTTCGGCCCGCATGTTTTTTGCAACGCGTTCCGAATTAAAAAAATAATCTTTATGTCTGGCGGTTACCTCCGGCAACGCGTTTTCCACGACGCGTTCCGAATTTTTATAAATTTAAATTCTGGCGGTTGCCTCCGGCAACGCGTTATCTGCAACGCGTTCCGTATTTTTAAAAAAATAATTTTAATTTCTGGCTGTTGTCTCCGGCAACGCGTTATCTGCAACGCGTTCCGTATTTTTAAAAAAATAATTTTAATTTCTGGCTGTTGTCTCCGGCAACGCGTTATCTGCAACGCGTTCCGTATTTTTAAAAAAAATAATTTTAATTTCTGGCTGTTGCCTCCGGCAACGCGTTATCTGCAACGCGTTCCGTATTTTTAAAAAAATAATTTTAATTTCTGGCTGTTGCCTCCGGCAACGCGTCTTCAGCGACGCGTTACGTATCTTCTCAAAAATAATTTTAAATTCTGGCGGTTGCCTCCGGCAACGCGTTTTCTGCAACGCGTTACGTATCTTCTCAAAAATAATTTTAAATTCTGGCGGTTGCCTCCGGCAACGCGTTTTCTGCAACGCGTTACGTATCTTCTCAAAAATAATTTTAAATTCTGGCTGTTGCCTCCGGCAACGCGTTTCTGCAATGCGTTACGAATTTTTTAAATTAAATTAAACGTAAAAGTAGCTTATAAATTAATTTGCCTCATTCTTATAAAATTTTATAAAATTTTTCAGTCCCTGACTCAAATTCAAAAATGAGACTCAAGTGTCCTTTTTCTCGAAAATTCATTTTTTATTATTCCCATTAATTTTTAGAATTTTTAAAATTAATTTCGACTGATTTTAGCCTTCAGACTCAAATATACCACACTCAGACTCATGTGACCCCTTCGAAAATATTTTTAAAAAATTCGCCTGATTTTTCCACGTCGAATGACACCTCAATCATATTTTTACGACAATTACTTCAAAAGTTACAAAAAACGCCTCACCGTTGCTTAACTTAACAGATCGGACGGATTAGATCGTCAAATTTTAAAATTTTTTCCCAAAATTTTAATTTTTTAAAAAATTCATTACTTCGGTCCAAAAAAGTCAAATAAACGTTAAACAAAGCTTATTCGATGCAGAATTTAATTCTCTATTTTTCATCTCCCAACACTTTTCTTCTAATTCCAAAACAAAATATAGTTAAGGTCACTTTAATGAAACATCCTCAAAATTTCAATTTTTACACCATATCTTTTTTCCCGTTAATCCAATCAACTTGAAACCAACTTTTTTCTTAAGAAACCGACCACGCTCTACAACTTTTCTCCCAACCACTTTTTGCTCAGACCCCTCTAAATACCTTAAATCCAATGTTACCACTTTGACATAAAATTTTGCACCATCAATAACTACCCTTTAAGTTGTCCGTTTGACTTCAACTCTTTTTCTATCATATTCCAAATCTTCTAGATTGGTGCCCTCTCAACTGACCCAACTTTCCCCGACTTCGTCTTCATACTCAAATTTCACTTCAAAGTTTCGCAATTTCATGTTTTTTCACAATATCTAAAAAACTCGCCCCTTTCCCCCAACTTTTCGGATTTTTCCTGAAAACTACATTAAATTTCCCATCTATAGCAAAAAACCCCACCCCTCTACGACCTCTCAAACTTCCAAAGGACTTTTTTTTAGCTGACTGCCTTTTTACTATTATATATAGATAATGTAAAGTTTTTACACAGAAATTCATAATGTTATACACCAAATCAATTTTATTTAATTCTTTTTTTGTTTAAATTGTTTTCGAAGGCAAAAAATAAGTGTATGACTATGAAATTAATCTTCTCTTCACCAATGTCTCTTGTTTGAATATGCCACAGGGCAAATAGAGGAAGGAAAGGAAGCAGAAAATCTGACCTTTATGTACAAACTTAGGTAAGAAAAATGGCTCCGGTACAAAATATGGAATCGTTAAAATATGGAATGGTTAAAATCGCGAATAGGCTAAAAAGGGGTTAAAATACCGAATCGTTAAAATATGGAAACGTTAAAATATCGAATCGGGTAAAAAAGGGTTAAAATATGGAATCGTTAAAATATGGAATGGTAAAAATGTCGACACGGCCAAAATCTGTCAAAATGTCGAATTCTTTTAAAAAAGGGTCAGATGAGTGCCATACGTTGATTGTAGATGATTTTATCAACTTATCAACTTATTAATGATAAGTTGATTGATAAGTCTCTTATGTCGTAGTCCGGCGCAATCTTTTCTGCCAGAGTTCATTGTATTTTACCGAGTAAAACCGGACCGGATAAATCAAGCATAATCGACCGGATCCGGTCCGGCATGATCGTACGGATCCGGAAAACATAACGCGATCCTGATATGGAAAAATTAGAGTGGTGTGCATTAGTTTTTAGTTAAGACCTAAAGTTTGACCTTACCGTATACGGTACGAAATACCGAAAAATACCGATCAGCTTTTAAATTTTATCGGTCGGATTCCGTACCGTACAACCGACACGGAATACCGAAAAATACCATCGGTATTACGGTACCGTCCGGATTCTAGTTTTGGCGCCATTTTTAAAAAATTCGACATTTTGACCAATTTTGGCCGTGTCGACATTTTTACCATTCCATATTTTAACGATTCCATATTTTAACCCTTTTTTAGCCTATTCGATATTTTAACCATTCCATATTTTAACGATTCCACATTTTAACCCCTTTTTAGCCTATTCGCGATTTTAACCCCTTTTTACCCGATTCGAGATTTTAACCCTTTTTTAGCCTATTCCATATTTTAACGATTCGATATTTTGTCCGGACACGAGAAAAATAATAGGGGGAGGGTCTTTGACAGTTAGTTGCTACAAGTAAAATATGTAAAAGAAAGGAAGAAAAGTCCGCAAAAAAAAGTCCGCAGAAAGGGCACCTCCATCTTCATAAGTACCAAAATAGCTAATTTTAGCATTTTTCTAAAATATTTACTTGAGTCTCTTAAAATAATTTTATTTTGCTCTGCAATGTTTACTTTTCTAATTTATTTTTAGCATTTTTTAAAGGCTAAAGATGGATACCTCACCATCAGAGACAAACAATTCTCCGCCTGAAAAACGTGGTAAAGTGGAGATGGAAAGCGATAATGAGGATAAAGATGACACTACTTTAAATGAACAACCTTTGAGAGCAGAAATTAATCTTGAAATTGTTGCGAGTGAAGCAAATGGAGGAGCTCGGGTTTATTTTTTATTTGTTTTTTGGGGGTTAATTTTAGAGGAGGGGCTGTCCTTGGGCCATTATTTTTTGTTAGTTTTTGTTTATTTTTGTGTTAATGATTTTTTGCTTATTTAAGCCTTCACATTCTGTCCCGCTTTTGTCTATTCCATTTCAACAACGTCCAGCTTTTGATAGCGGACACAGAATTACACGTCTTGGAGGTAAATATCATATAATTTTGGCCGTTACTGGAAGTGTTGCTGCTATCAAAACAAATGAACTTATACAAGAACTTAAACGTCAATCACCACCTAATAAGCTTGTTGTAAAGGTTTTTTTAGAGTTTTAATTTTTTCTTTTAAAATTGAATCAAAAGGTTGTAACAACTCAAAGTGCTCTCAATTTCTTTGACCCGAAGGAGATGGGTGATGTAACTGTATATGAAGATCGAGATGAATGGAACATGTGGAAGAAACGTGGAGATCCTGTTTTGCATATTGGTATTTATAGACTTCTGAATTGCCGCCTTATTATTATTTTTAAAGAGCTTCGTAAATGGGCAGATTCATTAGTTATTGCTCCTTTGGATGCTAATACACTTGCAAAGATCGCTAATGGCTTTAGTGATAATTTAGTAACTTCTTTAATTCGTGCTTGGGATCAGAAGAAGTTTTTGTATTTTGCACCAGCAATGTTTATTTTATAATATTTTTTAAAACATTAATTTTAAAAATTTGAAGGAATACTGCAATGTGGGAAAATCCGTTAACTTATCAACATTTGAAGACGTTGAAGGAGCTTTTGCTTTATAGGGTAATTGTTTGAATTTCCTCTCCGTATCCTTTCACCAGAAATTAAAAGAATTAAATTCTCTTTTTATAGGAAATTCCACCAATCGAAAAAGAACTTATGTGTGGTGATAAGGGTTATGGAGCAATGGCGTCGCCTCAAATGATTGCTTCAATTCTTGCTTCGGATATTAAAAATAAATTTGCAGTATATTCCTACTCTGATTATTAAATATTTGGTAATAGTGTCGTTTCCAGGCCCCATTTTTTCTCCCCAATTTTTTACCCTATGTTTGTACGGAATGGTCAAATTTTCCCCTTTTTTCATCAAATTTGCCTTTCCATATTTTGCCTAAAAACAATCAAAAAGCTTGGTGTTTCTCTCAACGCCCCTAATCATCCATACATCTTTCTTTGATGGTTGTCTGCCTCTTTTATATTTTCGTCTCACAACAACAGTCTTTCATTTTTATTAATTGGGAAAATGATTCTTCTCATTACTCTAATACTTTTTTAAATATCACAAATTAATCTTTTTGATTGTTTTTAGGCAAAATATGGAAAGGCAAATTTGATGAAAGAAAGGGGAAAATTTGACCATTCCTACAAACATAGGGTAAAAAATTGGGGGAAAAAATGGGGCCTGGAAACGACACTATTACCAAATATTTTTTTAAAATTATTTTTTAATGAGGGGGGAAATACTGCGAGTATTTTTCTTGTTTTTCAATTTGCGCGATCCTTACTTTTCTGCATATTTTTTTAGCTTTGATTTTATTGTTTATTTTTTTATATACACAATTTTTTGTTTATTTATTCGACATTTAAACGCGTTTTTTACCGATTTATTTTATCGTGTATTTCTATATTTCTTCGATCTTTAAAATTAATTTCTTTTAATTTTGGTTTCAGGTTTTGTGTAAATATTTGACAAAGCCGTATAATTAATCGGCCGCTGCAACATTTTTTAAATTTATTTTCTACTAACTACGAGACCAATAAACAAATTATGTTCGTCTTCGGCTATGGTTCTCTTCTTTGGAATCCAAATTTTTCCTATGAATTGGCAATCCCTGGTTAGTTTTTTCAAATTTGTTATGGGGAGGGGTTGGCTTTCCTTTATGTTAAATTTAAATTTTTTCAGGTGTTGTAATGGGATATTCCCGTCGTTTTTGGCAACTGAGTCCCGATCATCGTGGCACTCCTGATAGTGTAATCTTTATT
This sequence comes from Meloidogyne enterolobii, assembly GCA_963681835.1. Classification (NCBI taxonomy): domain Eukaryota; kingdom Metazoa; phylum Nematoda; class Chromadorea; order Rhabditida; family Meloidogynidae; genus Meloidogyne; species Meloidogyne enterolobii. The sequence continues at coordinate 3,402,553 of CAVMJV010000004.1, read as the reverse complement.
TTTAATAGCAACTCAACTGTTTAAAATTTTATAGCCTGGTCGAGTTGTAAGCCTGGTTCCAGATACTGAAGGTTCTTGCTGGGGAATTGCTTATAAAATTCCTGAAGAGCGTGTGCAACAAACTATTGAATATTTGGACATGAGAGAGCGAGCTGGTTATGAGGTTTAATTTTTGATATTCTTTCAACTTTAAAGTTTCAATTTTAATTTTTTAGTTGCAAATAGTTGAATTCTACCCAATTAATGGTTCTGAGCCTTTCTCGCTGAATGTCTATATTTCTCCAATCAGTCGAGATAATATTTACAATTCTGGTCCTTGTGACATCAGTGTAATAGTCAAACAGGTTTTAATTTTGATTTGACCATTTTGAACCTTTTTTAAAAAAAAATTTTAAAGATAATTCGAAGTCGTGGTTGCAGCGGCAGTAATTTGGAATATGCCCTCAGACTTGCTGATTGCCAAAGACGTATGGCACCAAATATATTTGATGAACACTTATTCCAAATTGAATCGAAATTGGTTTGGATTTTTGAAATTTTTTGTAAAATTTTAAGAAAATTTTTTAGTTAGAGGAATGTGAATACTTACAACATGATGACTCTATTTTGGAAAAATTGCAATATGATTTGCCTTATTTGGCTAATAAAAAGGGAAAAAGGAAGAGAAATGAAAGCACTAAAGGTTAAAACTTTTTAAAAATATGGACAATAAAAAACTTAAAAAAAGCCGGTGTGAAGAAAAGAAGAATTTTTAATGAATTCTAATCATCAAAAAATAATTTAAATATATTCACTTGTGTGTTGTTTATTGGTTTCAGATTAATTAGCAATTGCCTAGTATTTTTTAAAAATTAACCCTTAATTGATCTCTTTGTCTTTCACTGAAATTTTGTTTTAAATTAAATTTTGAGTTTACCTGGTAATCCATAAATTGTCAAAATTAAGTGGGTGTTCTTTTTAGATAGGTTAGCGAGGTTTAGTCGGGTTTCTTGACGGGTCTTCAAAAATTTCTTCTGATCTTTTTCGAGTCAGGAAGAAGTCCGGGTATTGGGTCTCAGATCGGGTTTTGGAAATCTTTTCTGATCATGTTTCGATTTTCTGGTAACCCATGACATCTCTGTTCCATATGGTTAACGATTTTATTTTCTAGGAAGGATAATTAATTTTTTTCTTGAATAGAATTTAAGCAGATGCCCAAGTATAATTTATTTTTCCTTTTTCAAAATTTAACTCAATTTTTGGGGATAGATTAGTTTTTTGTTTCTCTTTCAATTTTTTAAAAGTAATTTAGAGGGATTAAAAATATGCCTTGTAAAATGGTCTGGTCTAACTTTTTTCCGTTTGAAATGGACGCCCACTGCCCTTAATTTGTCATTTAATCGACTAAAGGAAAATGTCAATTATTTATACTTTTTATGGATTAATATTTTTGTTGTTATCCCATTAAAAACAAAAAATTTTAGTCAAAAAGTGCAAGTCCTCGGTTTCACTTAAAAAATTATCCCAACAATTGTTTTTGATTTTTTTGGATTTTTGAGGGTTTTTTTGAGAAATTTAAGTTTTGGCAGTTGTTCTCAATATGTTCTCTCAAATATCTGATCTTTTAGCAAAAAGTGTTAGAAATAAAAAAATAAAAAATTTTCAAAAACAATTGTAAAATAAATTTGTTTTTCACTGCTATAAAATTCAACAAAAATTTTTTTAAATTGTTTTTGATTATAAAAATTTTGAATAAAAGATTTTATTCGTTAATAAACGTTAATAATCTTTGTAGATTTTTATTAAAAATGCTTCAGTGCATTATTAAACTTACTTTATTTTTATTTAATTTATTTTATTTTTTATTCTGTTTTGTATATTTGGCCGTTCATGCTAGTCCACATGAAAGAAGATTGTAAGTTTTATTTTTTTTTATTTATTATGGTCTAAGGACATTTTTTCAAAGTCCTCCTTCCAAAAAAATATTAAAAAAATTTTTTCTTTATAGGTATGAAGATCTCCTGCGCGACTATAATGTTTTGGAACGCCCTGTGGAAAATCATTCTCATCCAGTAACAGTACATTTAAAAGTGTCTCTTCAGCAATTAATTGATGTGGACGAAAAGAATCAGGTAAAAAATTAAAATAAATTTTTTATAAACTTTTTAATTTAAAGATTGTACATGTTAATGCTTGGCTAGACTATCTTTGGAATGATTATAAATTGCGATGGGATCCTAATGAATATGGAAATATCAGGTTTTATTTTTTGTTTAACTTATAGCTCTAAGAAGAAATTTTTTAAAGTGATGTTCGCTTCCCTGCTGGCAAAATTTGGAAGCCTGATGTTCTTTTGGTAGGGGTTTTTTTCTCTCTTATAGTCTCTTATATGGAGATTTCTTGTATAGAGAGTTTAATAATCTATAATTTAAGTATAATTCTGTTGATCCAAATTTTGATTCAACATACCCAACAAATATGATTGTCTATAGCAATGGTGATATCAGTTGGGTGCCACCAGGAATCTTCAAAATTAGCTGTAAAATAGAAATTAAATGGTAAATTAATTTTTTAATGTTTTATATTTGTTTTTAAGGTTTCCCTTTGACGAACAAAGATGTTTCTTTAAATTTGGTTCATGGACTTATTCAGGATTTTATTTGGATTTGCAACCTGCAAAGGTTAACTTTTTTAATTTTATTAAATTTCTTCAATTTAAGGGAGGATTCGATACAAGTGAATATTTATCCAATGGAGAATGGGCTTTACCTATGACAACAGTGGCACGAAGCGAGAAATTTTATGATTGTTGTCCAAAGGAGCCTTATCCCGATTTAACATTTTATTTACATATGAGACGTCGAACTCTTTATTATGGATTTAATTTAATTATGCCGTGTCTTCTAACAACGATGATGTCTCTTCTTGGTTTTACTCTTCCACCAGAAGCTGGAGAAAAAATTACTCTACGTTAGTTTAAGTTTTTAATTGTGTTTGTTGTTTAGGGGTTCACTGGGTTATTTGTGCGCTTAGGGGTTGACTTAAGAGTTCACTGATCTGAGTCAACTGACTTTTTAAAGACGAGGGTTGAATTCCCTTCGACGTGCTCCTTTCTTTAATCAAATTTTTTCTCTTAAAAATTTTTTTTGGAGTTTTAAAATTTTTTCAAATTCCTTAAATTATCTTTATTATTTCCAGAAATCACTGTCCTCCTATCCATCTGCTTTTTCCTCTCAATTCTATCAGAGATGTCCCCTCCTACTTCTGAAGCAGTTCCTCTACTTGGCCTTTTCTTTTCTTCATGCATGGTTTTTATTTTATTTAAATTACTTAAGATATTTTCTATTCTTTAGTTGATAGTTACTGCATCTACTGTGTTTACTGTCTATGTAAATTTATTTAAATTTATTTTTTAAATTCATTTTTAGGTTCTAAATTTGCATTATCGAACGCCAGAAACTCATGAAATGGGAAAAACAGTAATTTTCAAGTTTTAAATTTTTTATTTTATTTACATAGGCGCGCACTCTTCTTCTCTATTGGCTGCCGTGGATGTTGCGCATGGAAAGGCCTGGGATAATTCTTAGCTGGGTTTGCTTTAAGTTATCGTAATTCATCTAAAACCTTTTCCATTTTAGGAAACACTACCTTCATTGTTGCCCTGCTCTAGGCCAAAAAATCAAAGTCAGTCACTAATTCGGAATGTTAAGGACAACGAAACTGGCTCAAGGTTTGAATATTTAATTTAAAGAATTTAAATTTATTAATCTATTTCAAGAGCTTCATTGGAAATTGATCATCGAGTCCATCAATTGCTTTATGGAAATGGTGATTGTAGTCGAAGAAAAAATCTGTTGTTACAAAGAGGAGCTACTATAGATAATGAAAGCAGCAAAGTGGATTCAAATAGAGAACATCAAGCTCTACTTTTGACATTACAAAGAATTGCTAGAGAATTGAGGGTATTTTTTTGAATAATTTGTTTTTAATGGGGGAAACTGGAGACTTGTTTGGCTTTAAGACCTACAACTTTTGAAAGGGAATAATCGAGGGATTAAGGTGGATATACTCAGCTTTACAGAGATCCCAGTTCTATATTCTAGAACCTATGGTCCGGTATTGTGATTGTGTACCATAACTCTGGGAAGTAGAGCTTTCTATCCCCTCCATCGATATTACCTTAATTCCTCCAAACCCTACGATATTCCCTTTCAAAAATTGTAAGTCTCAGGGTGTTGGTCAGGGTTGACTCCTCTTTAATAGTTTCTTTTAATAAATGTTAAAATTTTTTAAGTTAATCACTCGAAGAATGACAGAGGCAGATCGAGAAGGCGAACAATCGAGCAACTGGGTATTCTAAAAATGTTTTTTTAACATTACAAATTTTTCTGTAGAAATTTGCGGCAATGGTGGTTGATCGTCTCTGCCTATATATTTTTTCGTTTTTGATGATTGGAACCGTGGTTGGAGTTTGTGTTTCAGCACCATATATTATTGCATAATATATTGATAATTATAAAAATTCGATTTTTATTACCTTATATTTTATTTTTTTGTGAGAAATCCTCGAAAATTACACAGTTCTGTCTTTATTTCTTATTTATGTAAAGTTGGATACTTAGGAAATCCATAAATCGGTTTAAAACCGCTGTATTTATCTTTTTATTATATAAGAATATTTTTTTCAGAATTCAAAAATTTGCGCTATTTGGCATAATGCAAAACATTAAGAGTAAATGACACTTCATCCCAAAAATCAATAATCGATTTTTGATGTTTCATTTAGTGTTGACTGTTCCCATTTTAGCAAAGATGTTCTACAACACAAAGCATGGCTCTTCCTTTTCTGGGGGTTAACCTTTTTAGGGGGGAGGGTAGAATTGAGTTGCGGACAAGACTTGCTTTTTTCAATTTTTGAAAAATGTATCCAATTTTTTTAGTTCTTCAGCAGCAGCAACAACAACAAAAGTCCTAGGCAGCAAAAGTCCCATTCGCTTCGGCGATTCTGGGCAGCAAAAGTCCCATTCGCTTCGGCGATTCTGGGCAGCAAAAGTCCCATTCGCTTCGGCGATTCTGGGCAGCAAAAGTCCCATTCGCTTCGGCGATTCTGGGCAGCAAAAGTCCCATTCGCTTCGGCGATTCTGGGCAGCAAAAGTCCCATTCGCTTCGGCGATTCTGGGCAGCAAAAGTCCCATTCGCTTCGGCGATTCTGGGCAATCTCAACGATTAAATTCCAATGCTCTCGTCAACATGGTTTGCTTTTTTACTTTATTAAATATCCGCAAGTCTTGTCCGCCAAGTTTCTCCCTTAAATAAGTTTATCCCTTAATTGAAGTTTAAAGCCATGGCCAGGACGAGAAGACGCACAGCAAATGTTCGATGGTTGGATGTACCGATTTGTTTGTTTTGAATAGTTGAACTTTTTATAAGTTTTTATGGTTAAATTTTTTTTATTTACTTAATTTTCAGCTTTGAAAGTACCCAGAAGTTTTAAAATTCTAAAGAGGTTGTTTTTAATTATTTACTATGGTTTCAAGATTATTTTTTAGGCCGGTGAATTGTTGCGGGAAGACCGTCTATTTGATGACTATGCTTTAGAAGAACAAGAATCAGCAGAAAAACTGACTGAAGAACTCCAATCTTTTGTTAGAATTCAGAAAATTAGGTTTGGAAATTAATTTATTGGGTTGATTATTTGGTTTCCACAATTTTTCGTTTATTTCAAGTTTTGCTCCTTTTTAAAACTTTCTAATTTAAAAAATCCCCGTTATCAATGTTTAAATCTCCGTTTAGTTGCTTCCCTTGAGTATTGTGACTTGCAGGGTTTTTTTGATGGCCCACACGAGTTTTCGGGTGGGATTTTTCCCCGTTTTCCCCACACCCAATTTTTCCCATTTGAGTTTTCATCTTTATATTTATTCTTTTTCTTTCCGAAATTGGGTCGAATAAACCTCCCCTCTCTCTTAAAGATTTACAAGCTTAAACTTTTACAAACACAAATTCCAGACCTTTTTGTTTTTTAGAATGTATGGTTGAACTAGAAGACAACATCAACTTGTTGAGCAATAAAGAAGCAATGGAATTACAAAAGGAGCAGGCACAAATATCAAAATTGGATTTTGGGAATGAAGATGGAGAAGGAAATCATAGTTTTTTTAAATTTTTTGTTTAATTAAATACAGTCGAATTAATAATCGAGATATTGGAAAACCTTCGACATTTTCTCAAAAATGAAAAGAAATTTGGATTAATCGTCAGACTTTTAATTTTGACTGTATCAGTTATCCCGTTTTGTATAGTGTCGTTTTGTGTTTCCCCATCCTTCTCTTTAAAAGAAAAAGGAAATGTTTTTTGATATTTTAAAGATTGAATAAGAATGAATCTAGTTCGAATAAGATAGAATATGAACTCAATATCGAACTCAGCACATCCAATTACATTTTGGCAACCTTTAAAATAACGAAAAGAACTGCCTTTTTTCTAGGGAGAAGAAAAAAGGTGAACCACAAACGACACTATTACCTCCCGTTTTATATAATTTTGTTAGTTTTTAGCCAAATTTTATGTGTTTGAATAAATTTAAATCACTCGTCATTGAATTTCATTTTTTCATTAAAATTCGAATCGACCTCTAGAAAAAATACAGCGGTTTTTGCTTGGAGGCCGAACATAAAGTTCGAGAAGCCATTTTCATGTTATCAAGACTCAAGTAATCCTTTTGTTTCGCTGTCTCCCTTTTCAAGTAAGATGGAATGTAGAAGGAAGAGAAAGAAAATGTTTGAGATAGTTAAGACATTGTGATGTAATATTAAAATAAATGACATTTTGTCCCTTAACTTAGAGAAAATATAAAAAGGAAATAGTGTAGTTAGAGAAAAAAATATTTTCAAGTGTTTGGGTCGTTTCAGTGCTGTATACTGAGAGTGAAAAACTACTGTATTTGCAAAAAATTTTGGTAATAACATGTTGAAAATAAGTTGCAATCAATAAACTTTATCTTTTCGATCACAATTATTAAATTAATATAATATATTTTTGCGAACCCAAAGTTTGAGGACCGTCATTTGAGTAAAGAAAAGAAAAATTTTCTTTTTCGGTGACTTCGGCAAAGTTCATCCCAATTAGATGACATAAACTTTTTGAAATTTCCTAAGTCAATTACTCTACTGGCAGTCCGCAAATTTCTGGTCCGCAAATCTCAGATCCGCAAAATCCAATAATTTCCTATTGATCACCATCCAAAACATCAAATCCATTTTAACATATGGATACCCAAATGATCACCATCCAAAACATCATATCCATTTTAACATATGGATACACTATAGATCACCATCCAAAACATCAAATCCATTTTAACATATGGATACCCTATAGATCACCGTCCAAAACATCAAATCCATTTTAACATATGGATACCCTATAGATCACCATCCAAAACATCAAATCCATTTTAACTTATGGATACCCTATAGATCACCGTCCAAAACATCAAATCCATTTTAACATATGGATACCCTATAGATCACCGTCCAAAACATCAAATCCATTTTAACTTATGGATACCCTATAGATCACCGTCCAAAACATCAAATCCATTTTAACATATGGATACCCTATAGATCACCATCCAAAACATCAAATCCATTTTAACTTATGGATACCCTATAGATCACCGTCCAAAACATCAAATCCATTTTAACATATGGATACCCTATAGATCACCGTCCAAAACATCAAATCCATTTTAACTTATGGATACCCTATAGATCACCGTCCAAAACATCAAATCCATTTTAACTTATGGATACCCTATAGATCACCGTCCAAAACATCAAATCCATTTTAACATATGGATACCCAAATGATCACCATCCAAAACATCATATCCATTTTAACATATGGATACACTATAGATCACCATCCAAAACATCAAATCCATTTTAACATATGGATACCCTATAGATCACCATCCAAAACATCAAATCCATTTTAACATATGGATACCCTATAGATCACCGTCCAAAACATCAAATCCATTTTAACATATGGATACCCTATAGATCACCATCCAAAACATCAAATCCATTTTAACATATGGATACCCTATAGATCACCTTCCAAAACATCAAATTCCATTTTCAATGTGACCTAAAATTTTCAAATACAGTAGTTTTTTACTCTCAATATACAGCACTGAAACGACCCAAACACTTGAAAATATTTTTTTCTCTAACTATACTATTTCTTTTTTATATTTTCTCTAAGTTAGGGGACAAAATGTCATTTATTTTAATATTACATCACAACATCTTAACTATCTCAAGCATTTTCTTTCTCTTCTCACTACATTCCATCTACTTAAAAATGTGAGACAGTTCAAAAGGATTACTAGAGTCTTGGTTACGTGAAAATTGCCTCCTCGAGCTATATGTAGCAAAAACCACTATTTTTTTCACGAGATCGATTTGAATTTTTTAAGTTTTCGATAACGTATAATGAAAAAACGATAGATTTAATGACAACTGATTTAACTTTATTTACTCAAACACATAAAATTTGACTAAAAACAAGCGAAATAATATAAAATATAAAATTAATTTCTAATTCTTAAATTTTCTTCTCCATTTCTTTTTAATTTGAAACTTACTACTTGGAGCGAATCGACGATGACGCATATTTAATTTGACAAAATTACCTCCATTTTGTTTTTTGGTGGCTGTTCTTCTCTTTGTTGGATATTTTTTTATTGTATTTGAAGTTGTTTTTAGATGGCTGTTCTCTTCTTTCAATTTTTCTTCCCTTTCCTCATCATCGTCTCCTTCTTCATTTTCGTTGTCTTCATCAAATTCTTCTTCCTCCTCATCATATTCTTTTTCTAAAAATTAGAAGATAAATTTTTATTTGAAAAGAATTTAGAAACAGGAAGGAAAACAAGAACTTCAGCGGATTAAAACCTTACTTCCTTCGCGTCACATTCTTACAGAGAAAGTGGAACAGGGACCTGGTTGACAAAAATGTAGGATCGGGGTTGGGTAACACGATTAATCCCTGAAATGAACTTCCAAATTAACCCTCAATTAATAACATCAAGCTTAAGTTTAACTGTTGAATTCAAGTTAAACAAGGGTTTCAAAACCAAGGGGTTTTAAAAAGAGAAGGAATGAGAAACTCTCTACAATAAAGAGATCCCTCCAAAATGACTCCCAAAAAATTAAAAAAACAAACCTGGAGTCATCAGCAACAGATTCCCAATATTTTTACAAATAACAGATTGCCTCATCATTCGAGCAGGTGAAGGTGTTTTTAAACAATTTTTGTTGACATCAGTTGAAGAATTTGAAGGAGAAGACAAGAATCCTTTCCATTGTTGTTTCAATGGAGAAATGAAGGATTCATCAATTGGAGGGCGTTGAAATAAAAATTTATTTGTAGAACTTGTTGTTGTGGGACCAGTTTGATGGAAGAATTCCTCACAAGTGTTTGTTGACTAAAAATTTTTTTGGAATTAATTGAGATCTATTTTTAAATATGACCCAAAGTTTAAGCTAAAAAATGTTTTTAAACAAATATTTGGTTTGTATTTATTTGGCATTCCGACAGCATATAGGGGATTGATTTTCGTAACTTTGGCCTTTTCTTGAGTTTTTTCAGAACGTTCCGAAAAAGTGGAGAAACCACCACCATTTTAATAAAATCCTACAAATTTCTGGCCGGTCCTTAAAATCACAAACAAAATTTCGAAAAGGCAGTCTACTAAAACCCCAAAAGTTACCCAAAAATGAATAAAAAAGATTAACCATTTTAGCTCTTCTCTTCAAAGGAGACATAAATTCTTCATCTTTTAATTCGTTCGGCTTCAAAGTTAATTTTTTGCGTTTCAGAGGTGTCGATCTATTGTTGCTGTTGAACATTTATTAAAATATTTTTTTGACTAAACTAAAAAAATAAAAAGATTATCATTTTAATGCAGAAAATGACACGATAAAGAGGGGAAAATTATCTCAAAAAAATTTGGAGCTAAAAATGAGAAAAAAGCATTCATTTTATCTAAATTGTTTTTCCAATTTAATATAAGGGTATGTATTTTCCGGTAATAAGTTTTCCAGAAAATTTTCGGATACTGCATTATTTCCAGAAAATGAGTTTATTTCAGACAATATAATTTCCGGAAGAATATAATAAAATGTATTTTCCGGAAATTATTTTAGTCTTTAATAGGTCACGGAGCTAATGTAAGGTTTAAGTGTTCTTGGAAACTCCGAGAGTTTGGGCTAGCGATAATTTAAAAAACCTTTATCATCAAACAAATTCCATCAACAAGCCTCAATCATCAAGCACAAAAAATTGTCTAATGATTCCCTAAAAAATGGATCTTTATTTCATCAGAATAAACCAAACAAAACCTGAACAAACTCTGCAATTTTCCATTTGTAATCGAATCCAAAGACATTTTAGATGGAAGCCTCGTAAGCTCATCGTCCGCAAAATACCATTTTGGTTTCCCAAGTTTGCTAGATGATGGAACTGGTTCTGTCATCTTCCAAATAGGATCCATACTGAAAGCTCTAAAAATGTTTAAAACCCCTTCCCTTTACCAGGCAATTGCTAGATAAACTTTGTAATCAAATTTTGAAAAGAGGATTGACAACGGATTAACCCAGGAATTGTTTGCGGACAAAACTTGCTTGTGAATAAAAAGGGCAAAAAACAAACCTTTAAATTTTTAAAAAGATTCCATGGACGTCCAAAGTGCTCTGATGATTTTGCTTCTTCTGTTTCTTTTTCTTCTTTTTGTTGATTTTTTTGTTCTTTTTCTGTTGAGTTTTGTTCTTCTTTTTGCTTTTTCTTCTTTGTTCTTTTTGATTTTTTGTTCTTCTTTTTGTTGATTTTTGAGTTTGTTCTTCTTTTTGTGTTGCTGCTGGACAATTCTTAGAGGCATGGCACTGAATAATTTAAATGAGTTTGTTTAGGCACAGATATAAACTAACCATAAAGCTGAAGACCAGTTATCAAAGTACCATAGAAGCAACAAGTCCCATGAAGATGCCAGCCAAACGCCGCAAATGCCAGACAGAACCCCGCACAGAAGGAAGAACTCCAAACAGATGCCAGGAGAATTCCATACAACAGCCGTTAGAACAACAACAAAGCCAAACTCCAAACAAATGCCAGAAGAACTCCTACAGATGCCGAAGCAAATGCTAGAACATTCCCCCAAACATCTGACGGAACGTTCGCACATTGTCGCAATTCTTTCGCACAGTTGCTGGGTTATTCCCCCGCACATTAGCCGGAACATTCCCCCACATAAACAGATGAAGAACTCCAAACACTGCCAGAAGAATATCATACATTGCCGTTAGAACTCCAACAAAGCCGGACTCCAAACAAATGCCAGAAGAACTCCTACAGATGCCGAAGCAAATGCTAGAACATTCCCCCGAACATATGACGGAACGTTCGCACATTGTCGCAATTCTTTCGCACAGATGCATGGTATTCCCCCGCACATTGCCGGAACATTCCTCCGCGCAACTAAAACCCACGCAACACGCCTAAAGGACGCACGCAAAATGCCAAAGGGGACTTGTGCTTTTGATGTTGGAGAAGAGAGCTCCACATCCGCCTCTACTGCTAAAAATATGATTTCATTTCAAAGTTAAAGGAAACTGAAACTAACGTTTTGAGACAAAACCAGATTGATGAAGTCCAGATGCAGCAGCTTCTTTGGTTGCAAAGCATACAAAGCACTGAATGAAAAAAATAAAGAATGTTGTTGGATTAAAACACAGCAAGCTTTGTCCGCAAAATGGAAAGAGAGGGGGAGGAGTGAAGGGCAACTGAAATTGCCCCAAATACAAGCCAATTGTGTTTGAAGAGACCACCATCATCATCGGCCATCTAACAGTACTAAAAAAGAAAAATAAATAGGAGGCGAATTAATTAGTTAAATAAAAATTTAGGGAATTTTTCACCCGTAGCGTAACTGGCAGAGCGTTAGGCTCACTAGTTAAGAAAGTGGGCGAACTCCAACGGAAAAACAAAGCAATAATCGAAAATTTTTCTCGTACCCGAGAGAGAGGGAGAGCTTTAAGCACTAGATATGCCTTTTAAAATTTCAGTTAAGTGCGTGTCCCTGCTAACTTGCAAAGACATAAGGGTAAAAAATCCCCAATATAATCTAACCGAATTTTAAAAAACTAACTTGTTCAACCTCAATAATTCCTGCTTCCTTCAAGACATTTCCCATATTTTCCATTGTTGTTTTAATGGAGAAATGAATGATTCATTGGGCGTTGAAATAAAAACTTTGTTTGTTGATGAAGAACTTGTTGTTGTTGAAGAATTTTGATGAAATAATTCTTCATCAATTTTTGAATTGCTTGTTGACTAAAAAATTGTTTTTAGAATAAATTGTGATATTCATTTTTGGACTTTGTCCACAAAATGTTTTTCAAAAAATGTGTAAACAAAAAGGTTAATGAATGAACAAGAGCCACAAACACACCAATAACCTTTTTCTATACTAAAAGCAAGAAAGAAAACTAACGTCTCTCATGTTTTCTGATTATCCCTCTTCTATTATTGATTTTCTTCTCTGACCATTGCCTAGACAACAAAATCGAGTACTGGTCAGAGAAGTCATATTTATTTTTTCCAGCGGTAAAGCGAGGAAAAATAAAAATTTGACTTCTCTAACCAATTCACGATTTTGCTTGTCTTAGCAATGGTCAGAGAATAAAATCAATAATTGAAGAGAGAGACTGCAATAACAAGAGAAGATGGACGGTTAGTATAGTTCTCTCAGTTTCTTAAACGTGATTGGGACAGTTGAGTCTTGTGTTTAAGTTCTGATCGAAGTCGAATACGGTTGCTTCGAACTCTTCTTCAATTTCCTTATAATTCAAAAACTTTCAAAATTACCTTCATTTTGTTGTTGGTGGTTGTTCTCTTCTTCCTTCAATTTTTCTTCATCTTCCTCATCATCTCCAATTTCTTCTTCATTTTTGTCGTCTTCATCAAATTCTTCTTCGTCTTCAGAATCGTTTCTACAAAAATTTAAAAATAAAGTTTTACATATTTGGAAAAATGTGTTAGAGGAGAGAGGGTTACCCCGTAAATTTAGCCACAACTTTTTTTCTAGTAACAGTAACATTAAAAAAGAATAGATGGAAGGCTCAACTAATTTCCACTAAATTATGATCATTCTTTTTAGATTAACCCCTCAAGTAACTTAAAACCTCAAGCGTTTCAAGACAAAACTTGCGGACAGTCCTTAAAATTCCATCAGAATCTACCCAAAAAATCAACAAAAAATTAAAAAACTAACCATTTTTGCTCTTCTCTTCACAGGAGATGCAAATTCTTCGTCTTTTAATTCATTCGGCTTCAAAGTTAATTTTCTGCGTTTTAAGGGTGTTGATTTATTGTTGGTGTTGAACATTTTTTATTTAAATATTCTTCTTTGATTTATCTAAAAATTAAAAAAACTATTATTATAACTTAAAATCAAAAAATTATGTAAAAAATTGGTAATAGTTCGGTATATTTGAACTTTTAAAAAATTACAAAACACACTTAAACTCGAAAGGGATCGAACCTCGATACTACTGCCCTCAAAACCTAGAACACTAACCACTATACCACAAGCGAGCTTACTCTACATACTACTTATAGCTAGTAAGAATTAAAGAAAACACTAAAAATATCAACAACGGATAAGACCAAAGAATAAGAGACAACCCAAAGACCAACCTCAAAACTAAAACATCCGATACAAAAAAAAAAAATAAAAACGAACCTCCACACGCCACAACAATAAATATATCCAGTAGTCAATAAGGGGAGGAATTTAGAATTTTATTTTTGTAGAGTTGATCTCCTGGAAAAAGAAATTAATAAATTATTCCTCAATAAAAACAAAAATATAAATAAATCTATTTTTAAATAAATATTCAAAAAAGAAATGATTTAAAATTTTAAAAAATGTATAGAATAATTTTAAAAAATTTTATCGAGGTATACATAAAAGGTACATTAAAAACGCTTTGAAACGCTCATTTTTAAAATTCAAAAAATGTCAAAAATAATATTTTTAAATTTAATTTTAATAATTCTTTTAAATTCAATTTCTTGCACTTTTTGTATGGATACAAGTCCTCCACGTAATTTCCGTGCAGCCACTTGTCACCATTATAAATCTGAGGAAGATTGCCTAACCCCTCGGATTGTTGGCCAAAAATCTTCTGGAAGTTGGTGCCAATGGACGACCTTGTATGGATATCAGAGTTGTGAATGGTCCCCAGAAAGTATTACAACACATTTTTGCAGACCATCCAATTATTGCGGAGTAAATAAATTGGAACTTAAGATTAAAAAGAGGAGATCGGCCTAGATTTGGATTTTTCTGGATCCAGAGCCCTTTTCTGGATCTGGATTCAGCCCTTGATCCAGAGTAACGATCAAGGATTTTATAAATGTTTTTTGATTTTCATTGACCTTAATTTTCCCTTAACCTTGATTATTCCATGGCTTAAGGTCAAGAATATTGTCAAGGTCCTCCCTCAACCACAACCAAAAACCAAGGTCCAGGTTTTTTTAAATTTCCGATCTTAAATTCTTTTAATTTTCCTCAAAATTTTCAGGGTCCTTTTTGTTATCTCTACGACGTATAATTTAAAATTTTATTTACCGTCTCTAACAATAAATTTAAAATTTTTAAGGGTAAATGTATAAGTGCTCCTTTAAGTTGCTTGTCACGCGTAACTCACACAAGCTGTGAAAAATCGGTGGTATTAAACGGGAAATATTGTCGATGGTATAATGTAAGTTTGTGTGTGAATCTAAAACTTACCTAAAAATTTTTTAAAGAAAGGGGAAACACATGACAATATTGGTTTTTCAATTTGTGGAGTTTAAAAAATTGAAATTGTTGTTTTGATGATTTTTCATTCCAAAAAGGAGAAGAGATGCTTTACAATTTTTTTACATTCTATGGGAAGTTTAAAAATTTTTATAAGATAAAAATTTCAATTATTTAAATTAAATATAGTACACTTTTTAAAAAATATTTACATAAGTAAAATGAAGGATTTTAAATGCTTTAATTTAAAAATCCTTCCTTATCATCAATAAGAAATTTATTTTTTTAAAGCATTTAAATTTAAAAAATAAAATTAAGTCGTCTATTTATATAAATGGATTTTTAAGGCTTATAATTTGACCTTACAAAATAAAAAATAGGGATATTCTACCAAGGATATTGCAACCCAAAATTAAGTAGATAAACAACCTGGTACACTTTAAAGTGCAAATTTAAGTAGAAAAGCAGGATAACGAAAATAAAAGAAAAGCAATATCCGTGATATAATCTCCCTCGTTTAGGCAAAGATAAAAGCATTTTTAAACTTAAAATTAAGAGGGGAAGGGGAAAAATTGTGGAAAATTGTGAGAGAAAATATTTTCTTAAGACAGTTTTTAATGATTTTTAAGTGAATAAAAAGCGAAAAAAGAATAATAATAAAAAATCGTAAATTTAACAATAAAAAGCATGTGTTTTAAATATGATTTGCTTATATTGAAAAAGATACAATTTTAGTCAAGATATGTATAGTTCTGGTATTTTGGTGTTTATAAATTTAAAAAATGATAGGGACAAGGCAGGATGAAGGGATGACAAGGCGCAATAAATAAATAATCTAAGGAACTAAAATTTAAAAAAGTATGGTTAAAAATAGCAGAGAAAAATAAAAAAAGAAAGGAATAAAATAAGTGACCAAAAAACGTTTTTCAGATAAAAAATTTCCTGGAAAAGTTAAAAGGAATTTTTTAAAAAAAGAAACAAAACAACATTCTTTTAGAGGCCACTCTGGTACACTTATTAAATAAAAATGTAAGAAATTTTAAAAAATATAAAAAGCTTAAAAGTTTTTCAAAAGATATATTTGATTCTACTAAATAATCTAAAAAATAAAAGTCAAGTCTCTCTCCAAGGTTATCCCACACTTAAGAGCGAAAAACTAAGGAAAAAAGAGTAGACTGACAAGAAGAGACTCCACTAAATTTTTCAGATATTTCTACCCTCTACATATACTTACAAATCTAGAAAATTTTTTTTAAATAAAACCTTTTCCTCAGTGTAAAATGCTAAGTTCACCGTCACTAGGTGGACATTCATTTTGAGAAATAGATGATGTCTGAACATAAACAGGTCCACCCTGACAAGGAGTTAGTCCAGTTTGTTGCGCCCCTAATACACTATATGATTGACCTAAAAATATAAAATTTAAAGAAAAAAATTCAAAAAAAATAAACCAGTCCCCAAAAATGATGATGGAGTGAACTCAAAACTTCCAAATCCTCCTTGACTTTGAAAATTTCCTTCAACTTGAACACCTTTTGATGGTGTAATAGCAATATAACCCTCTTTATGAAGAAAATCAGCTTTTCCTCTTAAATTTAAAGTTGTCGGCCGATTATTATCATTTAAAGATGCTTCATATGGAGAAATCTGAAAAAAATTTAAAAAAATAAAATCAAAAAATTGGTAATCTTGATTACTGGGCACTAAAAAAATCGCAGTAAGTGTTCTTCAATATTAAAGTTTGCCAGTAGGTAATAATAATGTGCCGAGAGTTAAGTGTGGAGAATTTCTCATTTCGAACTCTGGACCCGAATTTAACCTGATCAAATTTAAACCTATATCCGGATCTCACACACTCGGTCAGGTATCCTCTACTCCGCACATTCGATTATCTACAAGTAAAACCTCAAAAATATCAAAGAGAACTCCCTGGTCATTTTTTGTAGGGAAAACTAAAGTACGAGGTCACCCAAAAATTAAATAAAATATAAACCCTTCTGTTATCAGCATTTTCATGATCCTCAAGTCCACCCAAAAGAGGTGATGGTTCAACCTTAGCTCGTTTAATACGTCCAAACAGAGGAGGATTTTGAGAATAATTAGATGTTGGTGTCTCCATTAAAGCTGATTCTGATATTACTTAAAAAAATTTTTTTAATAAAAATATTTTCCAAAGAAAATAAACCTGGATCTGTTCCATTAACCAAAACAGAACAACATCCTCCTCTAGAATCATTCCTGATCCCTCTGTGGTCATAAGAAGACAAATTTGGAGGTGGTGTTGCAGGTGATATTTCTGTAGATTCTGTTGTATCTGCCGCTATAGCAGATGAAGAGGAGGAAGAGGAATGTTGGCAAGACGTATTATTCATTGCTGTAAGAGAAAAACATTGATTAGGATGTTGTTGTTGTTGGGGATGAATTTTAGTACGTTCAAGTTGGGGAATTAAAATACCAATACCACCGCCACTGGGAACTGAAAAACTATTTAAGATAAATCGCATATAGAAAAAAGTAAAGATTGAGATTTTAAAAACATTTAAGTGAAGACCTTGACCAGATTCTTGATCTTGAGTAAAGAAAAAATCCGTCAGGAAAAAACAAAACTCTGAAAAATAACTTGACCTTGACCCTTGATCGAGGAAAGATCAACTTCTGGATCCAGATCAAGTTCGATCTCTAGAAAAAAGGGAACTTCTTGGGAAAACACTAGGCAGAATCCCAGGAAGTACCAATCCCAAGTAACCCACCTAAAAATTCCTTAATAAAAAAATCCAACCTCTCGGATTATCATTTTGTCGATGATGTAAAGCCATAGTATTTAACGGGAATGTTAACAATCCTTGCTCATTTTCAAATTTTTGAGGTTCAAATTTTAAAGAAGGCTCGCCGCAAACCATAGAAGATTCTTCTCTTTTTGAAAGAATTCCAAGTAGACGATTTTGTTCATCTCGTAATTTTCTTATTAAATTGTCCTTTTCATCGTTTGCCGCTTGTAAAAGTTGTACTTGCTTAAAAAATATAAATTTTGTCAAAAAATTCTAAAAAAATCCAACCCCTTCCAAACTTGACATTCTTTCTTCACGTCTACGTCTACAACGAGCAGCTGCTTCCTTATTCCTTTCACGCCTTCTTTCGCGACGGCCTTTATCTTCGTCATTCAAATTTTCCTCTTCTCGTTCTCGCGGCCTTCTACCACCTCGTCTTGGTTGTCCTCGTGGCATTGCTGAGACTGTTGCTGTTGGTGGTGTCGATTTACTAACTACACTTAAAGGTGGAACAAACACTGAAGAGGCTGAAAATGGGCAAATATTGAAACAAGGAAGTTAAAAATAATACGAGTAAAAACTTGCCTGATGTAGAAATCGAAGTCTTTTCCTGTTTTACCCCACCACTATTTGTAGTTGATTTATTGCTTGAAGAATTGCTGCTAATTGCTGCTGCTTCCGCAAATTGTTCAGCTAACCACAATTGATGTTGTTGATGTTGAATAGAATTATCTAATAAAATAGAAGAATTTGAATCAAGTTGCTGTTGTGTAGTACAAAAATCAAAGGGAGGTGTAAATAAATGTTGTGCAGCTGTAGCGACAGTAGGTGAATGAAATAATAAATTAGTGTTGTTTTGTTGTTCAACGGCGGTGCTGTAGCCGATCTTAAAATTAAAAAAAAGTTAAAAATTCTAGGGGAAAATACCAAAAATAAATACAAGACTAAAGGAAAATAAAAAAATAAAATTGAAAGCCGAGAGAAGTGGAAAAAAAACAACTGGTAGAATAAATTAAAAAAACGAGGAGAAAAATAAATAAATAACAAAAAATACGTCTCGGCCAATTTATTCCCCGTAATAAATTTTACCAGTTTGTCTATTCCCTAACATTGTTTATATGTACTCGAACACGCTGCTGTTTCTAATAAAACACATCTCCCCCAACAACAAAAAAAAGGCCAAGGGATAGTCTTCTACTGCTGTGCACCTCTTTCGCAATTTATTGGTTGATAAGGGGGGAAACGACCAACCAAAGTGAAAAAAAAGAATAAAAAAGTTAGAAAAGGGGAGAGCAGCCGCGATCGATTTGATTGAATTTGAGAGAGGAGAGAGAATTGTTGAGATGAAAAAAAAGAAAATCTACTTAATGAAAACTTTTAAAATTAAAATTTTGTTTTTGTAAAATAAAAGTAGTATAACGTAGGTAATAGAAAGACAAAAAAATACAGACGTAGAACGGCAGTTTCTTCAAATTTTGTAAAATCTTTTTTAAATTGAATTTGTATAAAACAAATTTGGTGAAACGAAAAATTACTTCTCCTTTGCAATTAGAAAATAGAAGCGAACGCTCCACAGAAGTTAAAGAAATGAAAAGAAGAGAGAATACAGGCAGGGGTAAAAAGAAAAAAAGTTAAACAAAAAGAAAATACGAAAAGTAAAAAAGGGAAAAATATACGAAAAATCTAAAACCCAAAGACAAAACATCAACATTGGCACTCGGACAAATAGCCAGGTGACAAATCGTCAGTGAGTGCAAAACCGAACAATTTGACAATAATTAAAGGACAAATCATCAGTTAAAACAGACACGGACAAATGGTCTAAATGCAGACACGGACAAATGGTCCAAACAACAAATCGTCAGTAAGTACAGCACCGGACGATTTGCCAATATCTCAGGATTCAACCATATTTAAGAAATTCCCTACCAGATCGCTGCTACCAGCACCAAAAAGCGGATACCAATTGCAAAGAAAGGCATCAAATGGTGTTGAGTTAGCTGCAGCCGCCATTGACGAAACTGTGGCATAAGTTGGAGGAGGTTGTGAACTACAAAAGGAGAGAAATTTAAAAAAATATTTTTAAAATATCCACCCAATCATTGCTGAAGTTCCAATTCCAAATTGTTGAGTTGGCGTATTTGGATCAGATGGTTGTGATCCATCGTATGGTGAATACAGAGAAGGGGTGATGCTCTAAAACCAAATTTTTAGTATCAAAAATTGCCAATAAATAGTATGAGAAAATCACGTGAAATTGTGCCGATTGTGGATTTCTAAAAGCATAAGCTGCTGCAGCAACCAACGGAAATTGTTCAGATAATGAGCCGACTGAATAATTCTGTTGTTGCAATTTATTTTCGTCAACTGGTGAATTTTGATGTTGTTCATCTTGATTATTTTGATGATCAAAAATTGCACCATAATTGGCTGATATTGCAGCTAAACCAGCAGAAATTCCAGGCAGGTCTGTTGGACGAGGTCTTGAATAAAAAATTAAATTTTACTGACATACAGTCAAAGACCTATTAAATAAAATAGGAGGGGTTGGTGGTGAACATGTTGTTGTTGAATTTGAATGTTTCGTGTTGTTTTTGCCTCGAAATGTTCGGTCATTATTATCATTTGAAGGGTCCATAGGCGGAGTTAATTCATAAAGTTGACTCCTCGCCGTTTTTTCTTGGTGTTGTTGATTTACCTCCATTCAAACCCAATTTTTTTATAAACGAAAAAAATTTTTTAAATGCCCCCTTCAATATTTTTTTCCTTCAGAGGAAAATATATTTAGTATTGGTCATCATTGAATCAGCTGGAAAAGAACGGTCAGCAAAAAATGATTCAGTTATGAATTTAACTTTTTTTAACTTTTTTTATTGTTCACTATGCTTAACAACTAAAAAAACTTTTTTATAAATAATTCATTTAATAAATGAATATATTCATTATTTAAAAAACGATGGGTTAAAAAACAGAGGTTTGAATAGCATTAAAAAAATAAAAGGGTATGTGATGATGATGTTGTTGGTGTCTCTGGATGGGGTTATTTGGCCAGGATAGATAGCAAAAAAAAATATGGGAGAGGCAAAAAAAGTTGTCGTCCCGCAACAGCAAGAAACAAACAAACGGCTTTTTTGGACCACCAATCGTAGAGAGAAGCAAATGTGAAGCAAAAAGAATTTTTGTGTGGGAGAGAATGTTTTAAAGGGAGGTAAAGGATTGAGGAAAAATCTACAAATCAAACACAGTTTCCTTTAAAAAATTTTTTTTGAAATGTTTATGTGCAAAGATTTTCTTTCTTTTTTACCCTCTCCTCTACCTCTCCGCCGTTTTCTTTTTTCCTTTTTAAACCTTTATATTTAAGCGGAAGACACAGTATGCTTTATATATTCAGCCCTTCCCCCCACACACAAAACCAAACACAAAATTCCTTTTTTACAAAATAATTTTAACGGCTTCATGCACTCTTTGGTGCTTTTTCTTTAAAATTTTTTTATTGCATTCCACCTTTAAATTTACTCTTTTTTCGTAGTTTATAAAATTACAGTAAAATCTTCAGACTATAATAAACCAGCCGTTTTAATAGAAAGGGTCAAAAACACAATCTGTATAAGTGGATCTTAATTGAGCTTAAACTAGGTTAGAGTTGTCGGACCAGCCGCTCCCTTGGTTTAGTGGGTAACACGCCTGACTAGTACTTTCAAGTGACCCAGGTTCGAGGCCTAATCAAGCATTTAAGGGAAACCTTTAATTCTATTTTTAAACTTCAAATATAATTTTTTCACCATCTCAACTTTGTCCTATTATTATTTAAATTTTTAAAAATTCAAAATTAAACTTAAAAAAGAAAGATTTTTGCGTTCTTTCTTTTTAATTTCAAAAATTGCATAAAAATCAAAAAATTTAAAATATCAACAAAGCCCCAAATAAGGAAAAAATACAATGGAAAATGTCAAAAAAAGACAGAAGCAAAAAGAAGAAGCTGACATTTGGATTTATTATAAAACATTTTGTACGCAATTTTTTATTCTTCTTTCTATTGCCCCACCCCCATACCCCCCCCCTTCCCCATCTACCAACCACAATTTATAACATTTAAACCACCCAATTGTGATTCAGAGGTTACAAGGGGGAAATAAGGACAGAAAAAAGAAGCAGTCTTTCTTTCTCTTCCTTTTTTCTATATTTTTTAAACCAAAACTGATTTTTTAGTGACAGACTGACATTTCCCGCAAATCATTTTTTAGAGAAAAAAGGAGAGAAAAATTAAATTACTTAATATATTCTCTCTACAAAAATCTAAAAAAAATATCCACAAAAAATTAATTAATACTACTAGAACACCCACGCAAAATTCACAGCTTTTTCTAATAATCATAAAACGCGCATATTAATTAGTTTTGATAGTATGGTCGATAAAATTATTAAAAAAATATTAACCAAAAATTAAAAAATGAATTATTCAGAAGGGGGAGGGGAGGAAGAAGAACGGAAGTCATAGAGGGACCCGTCTGGCTTTTGAGGTTTGGAAGGTTTGCTGGAATCCAGGCTAGAGATTCAGGTCTTGTCAATTAATAAAACACTGAATCCAAGCCTTAGATTTTTTATTAAAAAATTTCCGGATTTTCAAAAAGTATATAGAGAATGAGAAGCAACTTTTTAGGCAATCTCTCTAACCTATTAAAAATTAAAAAATTCCCAATAAAAAATTTCTTAATTAAAAATCCCGCAAAAAAACTTATTTTTCTGGTCACTAAACCTACTATATAATATCATCATTAAAATATCATAATTTTCGGAAATGATTCATTCTCAAACAAAAATTTTTTTACAACATTTTAAGAATAAAAAGGAAAAACCGCGACACACTTCTTTCTCCCCTCACTCCACCCTATGAATCCTTATAAATATTTACTCAAATATTTGCCTAGGATTTTGTACATTGATGCGGATTTATAAGCTTTTTAAATGAGCGGCCAAACCCTTCTTAATATTTTCTCTTTTTTCTCCCTAAAAATTCTTGGATGTTCTCCTTTTTTAAATACCCCGCTTTAAACTCTTAGAAAGTCGTAAAAATATTTTTATATCTTTTTTAATAGCATATTTGGAAATATTAAAATATTTTGGCAATTAAAATTAGTCTTATAAAATAAAGAACAAAAAGGACCAGGTTCTCACTACAAAAATTTTTTGGAAGGGAGAATGGCAAGAAAAATTTCACTCTTGGTGTAGTGGTTAACGCTCCCGACTTGCCTTAACAAGTGAGCCGGGTTCGTACCCGGCGGTGGACAAAAGGTGTTTTAGTGTATTCCTAGAGGATTGAGACCTGTTCCTTTGAGTTTTAAAAAAAGTTAAAAAATTTTATAGTGAAGTTAACCCCTGTTAAAAGAATACAATTTTAGCCCCTAAAGGAGTCAACTAAAAATTTTCAAAAAATTTTTAAAAATATTTTTTTTTAAAATCTCAATCCTCTATTATTATTAATTGTTGTTAAATTATTATTAAATTGCCTGTCTTTATCCAAATCCAAAATTGAAGCATCTTTAAATTTTTGCTGTTGTTGTTGTTTTTGTTGTTCAAATTGTGGAAGAGGAAATGTTTTTTGTTTTCTTTTCCATAACAAAATATTTTCAAATTTATGCCTTCTTTTATTATGTCCAATTAAAATACAATTATTATTATTTTCTTCATTTTTATTTTTTAATTGTTTTGTTAAATAATTCCAAATTAATGCCAAAAGTAAAATTAAAAGGCAAAACAAAAATAATAAAATTGAACCAAAAGGAATATTAGAAGCTAATAAAGATGAACTAGTTGAAGATCGACAATGTTTTGATGATGTAGGCAATGAATTATTTAACAAACGAAGAATCATTGGTTGATTTGCTGGAGAAAATTTAAATTTTTATATAAGAAAATTTTTTCCGGACAAAATTGTGAACCTTTTGAAAGTAAAATAGATAATACTGGGATAGTTCTAATTAACTGGGCCATATTTTAACTATTCTGGTAGACAATACGACCCAAAACTGATCCGTGTTACAAGACAGAAAGACTTACAGGTGCCGAAAATTACAACCCCCAAATACCGATTTGAATTTTAGTTATGGAATTAAGGCTGTATCTCCATAATAGGCTCCTATTATTAGGCTCTAAACCACCACAGACGGCGGCTCATTTTATAAATAAGTTTAATAAAAATTTTAAAAAATAACCTAAAGAATGTTCATCAAGTTCAATAACAAGTAAAGATTGTTCAGGCAAATCAAAATCGGCTACTTTTCTTGGAAGACGACGGTCAATTTCTACTTCTTAAATTTAAATTAAAAATAAATTTTATTCAAGAAAAAAACCTTGATTGTTGGTTGTAGGCGTGTCTCTTCGTATTGGTGAGTTTACCTAAAAGAATTGAAAATTAAAAAAAGTTATTTTTAAGAAATACTTCATCTTGGTAAATAGCATCTTGTTGCATCAAATCAACTAAAGATAAAGTTTCACTCGGTTCTAATATACTCTCTTCTGTTGTTGATGAAACTTCTGTTGCTGAAAAACAAAGAAGAATGAAATTTTTAAGAAAAGATTTTTTCAACTAATTTTAAAGTTGCGGACAAAAAAATTTTCAAAGAAAATAAAAAGAAACTTGTCCGCAAGCGTCGATTCTCAAAAATAAAAATATTTACCATAATTACTAGGCACAACTTCAGTTTGAGGAAATTTCATCCTTTCTTCAGATATTTTATTGTTGTCCACAATTGTTGCAGTTGTAGCTGTTCTTCTCCTCCAATCCTCGTTGATACGATAATGTGCTGGAGGTAATTCTTTTTCTCTAATAATTTGTGGTGTTTTTGTTGTTGAAGATGATGGGGTTTTTGTTGTTTCTGTTGTTTTTGAAGGCAAATTAATTTTTGAATTTTCTTCATTTACTTCTTGTACTTCATTGTTGCCGGAATCATATTGAAGACCATATTTTGACAAAATTTTTGTTGTTGTTTCCAATTGTTGAAATTGTTGAGTGTATTGATATGTTGATGCTGGAGAACATTTTGGTCTCTAAAAATATTTTAATTTTTACTAAAAAAATGAAAATTTTACATTAGGTTCACATCCATTGTTGGACCATTCCTCCCTCAATGTCAACTCAATTTGGCAATTAAAATGTAATGTTGGTTTGTCAGCAAATTTAAAAACAAAAGCGGACTGGCCAGCAGTCAAATCATCAGTGTATTCTTTTTTAAATTTTTATTTTAAATTAAATTTCAAAAAATCCCAACCTAAATCCCGTAACAAAAGTGCATCCACTCCACATCCTTTTTTGTCAATCACTTCAACAGGCTCTCCCCCTTGACCATCAGAAACGGCGCAGCTGTGGACACGCATGCAATAAGTACCAATTTCTGGTGTTTGACAGCTCCAACGATGAAAAACCTTTTTTTAGAAATTTATTAAAAAAAGTAAACTTTAAAGAAACTCACAACATCACCAATACGCGCAAAACGAATAGATTGCCCTCTAGCATTTTGCCAAAGAATATCATATCTTTAAAAAATTTTAGTTAAAAAATGGTTTGTAAACGTCAAAAAACCTGCACTGTGGCATAGCCTCACTCTTTCGGAAAATGTTCCCTGAAGTAGTTAATTGACCAACCTCCAAATGTTGTGTAAATGTTTTGCGCGTTTCAGTGTAAAAACAATTGAGGCGATAAGCACGGTCAAGTTTAGTAACAAAAATCTTTAAAAAGAAGCGTTAAACTAAAGTTTTGAAATCTTTTTAGGTATGTACGGGCTATCAGAAACCCGAACTTTTTTCAACCCGAAACCCGACCCGAGAAATAAAAAAATTTAAAAAACCGTACTGGATGAAAAGAAACAATTACAATTGTTTGCACACTAATTCCATTAAGTTCACGACTTCGACGCAAACCACATTGTCCAAACTGAACGGTAAATTGGAGACGTTGAAGTGAGCCATTCCCCAACAATTGGCAATGTTTTTCTTGACTAAATCCACTGATGAAGAGACGTCCAGAAAATGGGTTATTTGTTTTTATCTAAAAGTTATTTAAAAGTAAAAAAAATGTTTTTAGAAAAAATAACCTCTAAAGAGAGAGAATCAATTCCACACTGAACTGTTGGTTCTCCTGAAAAAGTTTTTGGGTTTTAAAATTAAATAGGTATTTAAATTCAGCGCTCGTAAATTAGGCCCCTTTTGCCTATGTTTAGAATAATTTTGCTGACTGTTTTTGTGGACTTTTTTCTCTTGGACAGAATTACGATAAAGATACTAGCGCCTTAACCCCAAACAATATAAAATATACCCTACCAACAACTCCATTCTCTTCCATTTTCTGATTTACAACTTGTCCAGTTTGATAAGTATCCTGACATACAAGTCCATTTAAAAGTATCAGAAATAAAATTAAATAAAAATGTAGACACATCTTCGAGCCAAATTTTAAATCTAAGAAGAAAAAATTGTCGTAAATACTCTAACGAAAGCTCATATCCTATTAGGAGCCCACTCACAAATCAATGTGACCCATAGAAAAATAAAAACCCAGGGCCTCTATTAGGGCATTTACGCTAATTTAAATTTTAAAAGAAATAAAAATTTGAGGGGAAAATTACATACGAATATGTAGAATAAATAGAAACAAAAATTAAAAAACAAACAAATCTTTATATAATTGTTTGCATAAAATGATGAAAGGTGAGGAGGCATAAAATTAAAAATATTTTGGTAACGGTTCCAGAGCGTTATATATTTATTAAAACACAAAACAAGTTGTAGATAAGTTGGCCAATAATCAAAACATGGCGATTACATTATGCAGATATATTTAAATCTAAAAATTAAAAAAATATTCTTTGCTGGAATTTGCGGACAGACATTTTCGGACAAACAGAATGTTAGTTCATAACACAAAGTTATGACGTGAAACATGCTACAAAAGATTACTAGGCAATGTTACCAGACATTAAAACTGAATATGTATTTATTCCAATTTCAATAGGCTTCCTTTTATCCGCAAATATCTGTCCGCAAAAGTCAGTGAGCCATAAGGGAACAAGTTTTTCTCAAAAAGCCCGACCTTCCCCACACATAGCGTGTTACCCTTTTTATTTTTAATCTTTATTATTCCTTAAAAAGCGGTGGAAGAAGATTGCTAGTGTTTTATAAAATGGATAATAAAGGAATTATTATTATTGTGAAAAGCTTGAATATTTTACCTCACTTAATAAACAAAAAACTTGAATTATTAAATAAATTAATGGAGGAAGAAGCATTTTTGAATCTAGAAAAAAAATAAAAATTAAAAAAGATAGAATAATTAGTAAAATTGTTGAACATAAAAAATAAAAAAACCTATAATAAAATTTAAAAAAATTTATTTATCACACGAAAATAAATAAAAATTGATATGAAAAAAGTTAAAAATTTTTAATTTTTTAAATCCAAAAATTTCTCAAAAAATTTTTTCGTTAAAGAAAATCGTCTGCTGTAGCACTCTCTGTTATACTACAATTTTCATCTGTTGCTGTTGCAGTTCTTGCATCAATGGTGGTATTATTGTTAAAATTACCACCACTACATGTAAGCAACTGCACTTGGGCAGAAAAATTTTGATTCTTTTAGAGAAAAAAAATAATTTTTCTTCTCAAAAATTTTAATTTCGCTTACTTGCCAAAATTCTTGACTGTTCGGCCCTCCATTTGTTGTGGTTAAGTTGCTCGAAGATTTACGTTCAACCATTAAAGTGCACGAA
This sequence comes from Meloidogyne enterolobii, assembly GCA_963681835.1. Classification (NCBI taxonomy): domain Eukaryota; kingdom Metazoa; phylum Nematoda; class Chromadorea; order Rhabditida; family Meloidogynidae; genus Meloidogyne; species Meloidogyne enterolobii. Next base: position 3,375,180 of record CAVMJV010000004.1, on the reverse strand, counting down.
GTTCCACTTGATCCACGAGGGCGTCCAACACCTCCAACACCACCCCCTCCACTGTTACTTTCATTTGTAACAGAATTATCACGACGATATCGCCACAATTTTTGATTGACGTCGCCTCCGCCAAACCAACCAGAATTTCCACCACCTCCACTACTTCCTAAGATGAAAAAAATTTTTTTTTAATTTTTATAAAAAAAGTTCAAACCATTTTCAGAATTTGTCAAAATAATTCCAATAGATGATTTTTTACTTAAACTTCTTTTTACATCACAATTTAATGCTGCTGCCTCGTGAACATTTCCAACTCCAAGCATTAATTGATGAGTTCGTTCTAGGCGGCTTTAAATAAAAAAATAATATTTAATAAATACCGTAAAGGTTTCCGGAAAATAAAATACAAGCTTTCGGAAATTCATGTTTAGGAAAATAAAAACAAATTTCCGGAAAATAAATATAATGTTCCGGAAAATAAATATAATGTTCCGGAAAATAAATCTAATGTTCCGGAAAATAAATATAATGTTCCGGAAAATAAATCTAATGTTCCGGAAAATAAATATAATGTTCCGGAAAATAAATATAATATTCCGGAAAATAAATAAATGTTCCGTAAATTATATAAATGCTTCCGGAAAATAAATATAATGTTCCGGAAAATAAATATAATGTTCCGGAAAATAAATATAATGTTCCGGAAAATAAATATAATATTCCGGAAAATAAATATAATATTCCGGAAAATAAATAAATGTTCCGTAAATTATATAAATGCTTCCGGAAAATAAATATAATGTTCCGGAAAATAATAAATGTTCCGGAAAATAAATATAATGTTCCGGAAAATAAATATAATGTTCGGAAAATAAATATAATGTTCCGGAAAATAAATATAATGTTCCGGAAAATAAATATAATATTCCGGAAAATAAATAAATGTTCCGTAAATTATATAAATGCTTCCGGAAAATAAATATAATGTTCCGGAAAATAAATATAATGTTCGGAAAATAAATATAATGTTCCGGAAAATAAATATAATGTTCCGGAAAATAAATGTTTACGGAAATTTATAGGTTTTCGGTAAGTATAAAATACAAGTTTCCCGGAATTTATAAAATTTCCAGAAAATAATTTCCGGAAAAAATGACTTAAAATATTAATTTAAAAACCCAACAAACCGTCTAACAGAACCACTAATTCTTGCATGTGCCAAAGCATTACAAAAAGGAAAATAGCGGAGTAAACAATGAACAGGTTTGAGTGACAAAAATGCTCGACAATATTCTGAAGAGGCCATACAAAAAATAAAAAAGTTGAGGCAATGGTTTAATACTTCAGCTGTATTGGCTACTTGACGAAAAACCTTTTAAAAAAGATTAAAAATTAAATTTCAAAAAATTTTTAAAAATTACTTGAAAACTAAAAGCATTGTCTAAAGACTCGTTTTGCATTGCCATTACAACCTGAAATCAAAAAAATAATTTTTAAAAATTAATTTAAAAAATTCCCACCATCTGTGGTATATTGCCAACAACCTGCAAAAAAAATAATTTTTTAGAAAAAATTTTAGAAAAAAAATTTGAAAAATTTTTTAAATTTGTAAAAACTAAAAAAAATTTTTTAGGGTTTTAGAGACGAAAATAAAAAAAATTTTTCAAAAAAAAATTTTTAAAAATTCAAAAAATAAACTAACAAAAATAACACAAATAGCCACCATTAAAGCAGTCAATTTCTTTTCAGTAAATGAACGCATTAAAGTATTTATATCTCTTCGATTGTTGCTTATACTTGGAGTTGCTGGGCGTATATGACAAGGCTGTTGCTGCTCATTATTATTATTAAAATGTTGTTGTTGAAAATAAGTATCTGGAGGTGAAGAACTTGCTGCTCGAGCATTTGGATGTTGATAACAATTTAAATTTTGTTGATGTCTCTGATGGCAATTTGAACAAATTGGGGAATTTGCAGAACTATTATTTCTTTGAATTTGGTTGTGTTGTAGAGGAGGAGGTTTGTGATCTACTACTGCGGATGCTTCAGTTCCTGTTGTTGTCATACTAACACGTTTAATTAATAAACGACGATTTCTCTAAAAATTAAAAAAATATTTATTGGAGATTGGAATTTAAACGAAATAGAAAACAAATCAGGATTCAAAATAGAACCCAAAAAATCGTAATTCTAAAAATTCGAAAAATCAAAAAATCAGAAGACTCAAATACTCTACCAACTGGTACAAAAAAATTTTATCGGATTCGCACTGAGAATTACAGGGACAATAAAAGATGTCCCCCTTGTCACGAAATCAGTACCCCCACCAACATTAAAATTAAAATCCCCATAATATTAATTAAATCTCAACTCACAAAAATATCAGAATTAAATAATAAAAAAATAAACAAACCTTTGCAACCTGTAAATGTCTAGCAATAACAGCATTTAAAATAACCAGCAATAAAACACAGAAAAATCTTAACAATTCACGTCCCATTTTGTAATAATTGTAAAGAGTAAAAAAAGGTTCGCGGCACAATAAATCTCTATTGTTGAATTTCCCTCGAGCCCAATGGAGGCAGCTTACTTTGTGGACTTCGATTTCTATAATTTTTTAAATTTTTAAAAAATTTCTAAAAAATTTAAAAAAACCTTTATTCTCATTATTATTAATTAAAGGCTCATATTCCGAACATTTTGCTTGCCACTAAAAAATTTACAAAAATTCAAAAAATTTTCTAGAAATACCTGTAAAGACATAGGTGCATGCAATAATAAAGCAGCTAACAAAGCAAAACCAATTTTAACCAAAACAGTATTTTCTATACTTAAAAGACGTCTTCCAGTTGATAAAGGTTTTCGAATTAATAAAAATCTTTAAAAAAAATTTGAATTTTTAAAAATTCAAAAAAAATTACCGTTCAATTGTTAACAAAACAGCACAATATAAACCAGCAACCAAAAAAGAATTAATTAAAACATCTTGTACCCAAACTTCATAAAAAATAACTATATCAGATTCAATTTGTAACCATTCAAGTGAAAAATGTAGAAGAATTGCTGTTAGACTTATCTAAAAAAATTAAAATTAATTTAAAAAATAAAAGCAAAAAATTTATTTTTAAAGTCCGAAAAATTTGTCCGCAACAAAAAGCAAAACCAAAGAACCAAGAATTCTTTGCTTTGGTTCATCGGTTAGGTCAGGAAATCCCAAGATTTTTCAAGAACCGACACCCCCAGTCCCCCTCACTTATTAAATTACCCATTCCCTTAAATTTATTAATCTCTCACATAACTTCCTTAAATAGTATACAAAGTCATGTGTTTATTTAATTTGAAAAAGAAGACAAATATAGACATTCTCTCAGACTAAAAAGTTTCCAATTTCAAAAGGAAATAATTTTAAAAAAAGATTTAAAAAATTTTTTACCAAATCAAAAAGTGCCAATGCGCGAATAAACATAAACGGAACATTTCGAAGCGATGGACTTCGCAGCGTCATTAAATTTAGAATATTACCAGCGACACCAAGTGCTGAAATTACAACCTGAAAATTGTGAACATCAAAAAATTTTTGACAATAGATTTTTTAAAATTATGAGACATAAGACATCTGCGGACAGAGACCTGCGGACATAAAGATTTGCGTAAATCTACCAAGAAGGCATTATTAGCCGATGGTATTTGACATGCCGTAGTAGCACTAGTCCCAATTCCAATAACCTTAGTTTTGTCGCAAATTTTATGTCCCCAATTTGCGAAAGTTTTGTCCGCAAATATCTATTAGCAAATAATATCGTCATAATTCCATCTCAATTTCCTTCAATTTATATATCTGTCAATAATCCCCAACTCATCCCTTATAGTATATAAATAAATACACTCAATTTCCGGATGAAACTACGTTTTATGTAGCTTATAAATTTAATAATACTAAGAAACCCTTTCAAATCCCTTCCAAATCCCCTACATTCTCTCTTCCCTTTGCCTCTCCTTTTCGTAAATAAATTGCCAAATTTGGAACCAAAAAATTTAGTTTTTTTTGTTCAATAGGTTTCTCACTTTTTTATTTTAGTATTTAAGAATATTTAAAGTCCTTGAGGCGAAAAAGAAGGATTTTTACCCTCCAAAAAGAATAAAAAAAAGAATTTTAGTAAATGTGTGTTGTGGTGCACCGTCAATTTTTAGCTTTTTCCCATAATAAAAAGAATTTTAAAAAGTGAGAAAAATTTTAAAAATGTTGCTAATTTTAGCTGCTAAATAGGGACACAAAATAGGTAGATTTGAGAAATTTCGATAAATTTTTTTGGAAAAAATTCTTTGCTGAGAATTTTGGAATTTCCCCAAATTTTTTTAGTTTCAAAAAAATTTTCAAAATAAAAAAAATTTCAAACTTACAATAATTGTTCTAAACGTAGACTTCAATCTATGCAATGCTTCTATAGATGGATCTTCTTCAACAATATTTGATGAAATTGTTGTTGTTGTAATTGTAGTGTTTAAATCGTTGTTGTTATCGTTCTTTAATTGACAAAATGAATCTAGACCACCCATATTTTTTGAAGTTAATTTGAATTTAATTAAATTTTGTAGGGAGTTTTATCTGAAAAATTTTAAAAATTATTTTTAGAATCAATTTTCAAAAGAAAGGTAAAGAATAAAGCAAAATAACAAAAAAAATAACTAAAATAAAAATGGACGGATGTTTGGCCTTTCAGGAAAAGCAAAGTAAAAGGATTAAAAAAAGAAAGAAAAGTTTTTTTACCCTAAAGCATTTCCTTACCCTAAAGCATCCGTTCCTCCTCTCCCCGTTCCTCCCTTCCTCCTTTCCCCAGCCCCCTCCTTTTCCCCCTCCTCATCTCTCACCTCCCTTCAAATCTCTTTTTTAACTTTTCTCACACCTTAACTAACATAAGAAAAAAATCTTTCCAAATAAGTAGTAAAGGATAAAGCGAATAATACCCTCAAAAATCTTCCCTCTTAAAAAAGACAAAAATGTAAAATAAGTATTTATTTGTGCCACCATATATCTGATTTTACAAGTTAAAAAACGTTTTTTAAATAAGAGAAAAAAAATAAATAAAATATTTGAGAAAAAATATTGTTGAAGAGGGTTCTCCAACTTCAATTTAATGATTTTTTGACAAAAAAAGGCTGAAGATATCTTTTAAAAAAGACGAAAAAAAAGGGAAGGCAAAGTACTCTAAGGATTCTAAAAGCCATTTTTCTCGTAAAATGGCAATAGGTAATGACAAGAAACAAAAAATATATAAAAGTTAATTAATTTAGTTTATGCGCAAATATAAGTAAAGTCTCGTCTAGAATATAACGAAGATAAAAACATTGAAAAAAGTCATAAAGAAAAAATTCCATGAGAATTATAGCCTTTTAAGGAGGGTATTAAGTAAAGGATAAGGAAGAAAAAAAATTTTTGGCACAAGTTGAGAGAAATAATAAAAAAAGAGGATATGGATCGAACATGAATAACTTTAAAAATTTAAAGAAAAAATTTCGAGAGGTAAGCCTCTCACAAATTTGAAAATTTAAAAAATGCCATTTTAATTTTTATGCTTCATAAGAAAAACTTCTGGAAAAATAAATTTATAAAAAATAAAATAAATTGAAAGGTTACATATTATTAAAAAATTTAAAAAAAGGAGAGAAGAATATTTTATATTTAAGCGATGTGCGCGAATATTATACTACTATTCTAAATTAGAATAATATTAAATGGCATTTTTTAAATGTCGTAAAAGTGCGGATGAACCAAATGAAGAAAAAAAATTTTTTTAGAAAAATTTATAAAAAAAATGGGGATTAAAAAATGAGGATTAATAGAATAAACTAGTCTAGAGTAAAGACAAATTTAAATACCTCTAGCTATATGTATTCTTTTTAGGTATATCTAATTATTTTTTAAAAAGGAAAAATTAATCTTAAGAAATAATTAATTGAAAATTGATAGTAGACTATTAAATCAAAAAATTAATTAATTAAAAATAAAATTAATTAAGAATAAAATTTTTTATTAATTTTAGACAAAAAATGTCTCAAATAAAATTAAAAAAATGTTTAAAATGCCCTCAAATATTTTTAAAAAAATGTACGTAGTAAAGGAAGTCTCTCTTAATTTCCCGTTTTTATAAGCAGATTATCTATACTAAAAATTATTCTAAATTAATTTTAAAAAGAATAAAATATTGCGTAACAAAAAGCAATAAAAGTGTCACATCCGCTCTTTAAAAAAAAGGATTTGCTAAAAATAAAATTTTAAAAACCAAAAATTCCCCAAAATTATTTTTGAAATTAAAAAAAAAATTAATTTTTAAACTCTTAATTTTTACAAAAATAAAATACTATTTAATCCGTTAAAAAATTAATTAGTTAAAAATGGAAAATTGCCCAAAATGGAAAATAAATTCAAAAATTTTTTTTGAAAAATCTCTTAAATGCTTTTAAAAATTTATAAAACCAGAATAAATGGAAAAAGCACAAAAATTAGCAAAAAAAATAGTTGAAAACACAATTTGCATCTGGAAACTCAACAAACAATTAAGCCAAAACAAAATGAGCAAAAACATTCAGTTTAAAAACAAAAATTAAAACAAACAGAAAAATACATACAATTCAAACAAAATTCAAATCGGGCCTCACGTAAATGTACATACCTCACGATTAATAGATACCAGAGATCCTGCAGCCAATAAAATATAATTCCAGATTTTCGGGAATCGGGTCGGCAGAATCGGTCTCCCATTCCTAATGTCCACTTTATTAAATTGAAGTTTGGCTATCGTGTGGGAGAGGATATCTGCATAAACGATGCCCCCACAATTTAAAATGCCCCTTTCACACAAAAACACACACGTGGTTTGCAAAAATAAAATTATTATTATTTTAGTCATATGAATATTTTAAAAATAATTTTTCCCCTTCAAAATTTAAAAAAAGGCTGCTTAAAACCAGAAATTTGAGAGAAATTTGAGAGTTGCCAAATATTAAAAAAATAAAAGGTGACCAAAAAAGAAATTCCAAAATACACATTAAAACTATCAAAATGTCAAGAATAGTCTCAAAAATATAAAAAATATTAAGCTTTAAAATATTTAGCTAAAAAAATAATTTGCTAAAAAAATTCAACAAACCATTGACGTACTTATTAAATAAAAATCACTAAAAAATTATTTTTAACGACATTTTGCTAACAAAAAATAAAACAAAGTTGGGTAAAAATTGGGTAAAAATTCCAAGTAGTTAAGCTTTAAAGAAGAAAAAAAATCTTCCACATCTTGTAACATTTATTTTTTGCCTTTTTTCGCGCTAATAAATGCTAAATTGTGCCAATTTAATATTTTAGTTGTCTATTATTTTTTGAAGAAAAAAAATTTTTGTTAAGTTGGTAAAAATAATCAGCATTAGTAGACAGAAATAATTTGGGGTTAAAGTAAAAAAAAATCTGACTGACTGAGAGGTATTGAAGCATAAACCAAGAAAAAATTTTTTTAGAAATTCAAACAAAAATTTAAAAAAATAAGGAAGTTTATAAAAATTAGTTAGCTAACCTACATATAAAACACACAATTTCTTAAATTAAAGAGAGAAATGCCTAAAATAAAAAATTTTCAGAGAGGTTCAGGTGGGAAAAAAAGATAAAAATAAAGGCAGACTGGAATTTTAATTTAAAAAGAAAATTCGTAAAAAGTTGAAAAAATGATAGAAATGTTGATAAAATAATTTAAAAAATAAAAAATGATAAAAATATAATCAAAAAAATTTAAAAAAATTTTTCAATTGCAAAAGTCCCCCAGATACATTTGCAAAAATTGTTTAAAAAATTTAAAAATTGTACAAAAAATTTTTTTTCGATTGAGGAATAGAACCAGGAAAGGACACAATTGTGTAAAATTGAGTGTTGCGTTTATCCCTGAAAACTCAAAAATACCTTCTCAAAAACCACAGAAAACAAACAAAAAATTTTTTTGATAAACACTTGCTATTCTTTAAAAAATATTTAGGTAGCAGCTTAAAAACAAAACAAACATGTAGGCGTAAAATTACGTATATTTCCTTGTTTAAATTTAAAAAGGAAAAAATATTGCGTGTTTAAAAAGGTCAACTAATCAAGTCAAAAAACAACAATAAAAATCAAAAATTAAATTACCAAAAAAGGTCAAAATATACAAAATAAACAAAAAATTTCAATTAAGAGAATTGGCAATATTATTTTTAAAATTATAAGGGGAATCTTCGTTTTTTAATTAAAAATACTACACATATCCAAACGAAAATCTCTCCCTTCCAACATTTTTTTAATTAAGCTTATTGAAATTTAAAAAAAAATTTTGGCCCTTTAAATTACTTATATTTTTTAATCTTTTCCAGAATTTCCAAATATCCATTCTTCGTAAAATCTAGAACCCCAAAAAATTCATAAAATTATTTAACAACATAGTATATCTATTAAAATTCACTCTTTATTCTCTATTTAAAAAATAATTTTCTTATTAATTAACACCATTTTTATTAACCCATTATTATTCTTTATATGAACACAAATACCCAATTATATTTACCCTCAATTATATTTACTACACAATTTATTAACTTAATAATTACTCTGAATTCATTTAAAATTCAATAAAAAAATAAATAATGCATGTTTTTAATAAAAAATAATGCACACAAACAACATTTTTCCAAATTTAGTTTTTAAAATTTTAAATTTAATTTTTTATATTTGAATGATTTTTAAAATGCCAACAACAACTTTCCAATAACTTTCCAAAATTGAAATAGTTAAAAAATTTTAAAATATTATTCCAGTCATTTTTTATTTTTTAAATTATTAAAGTTTCCCCAAAAATTTAACATTCTATAATTAGTGATCAGGACCGGATCCGGTCAGATTTCTTTTTAAATTTCCACGTGAAACTTTCAACTATCATTTCAACCGAACATTTTTCTATTTTTTTTAATATCATCTTTATACTGGCCACCTGAAACTCCTCTCTTTTTTTAACCACTTCTCACTTTTAAATGACTTTTACACGGTTTAAAATTTCTTTATAGGCTTTTTTGATTACCCCATTCAAAAAAAGGTATCTGGCCATATAAAAATAAGTAAATAAAATGTGTTATGAAAGCTTTACGTCAATATCCAACGCTTTCTAATAATACCTCACAAATATGAGAAAACTTGGAAAGCAACAAAAATTGGAGTAAAAAAATCAGATTAAGCTTAAAAAATTTAAAAAAAATAAAAAATATTCTTAAAAATATTCTTTTCTAAAAATATTATTACTTCAGTTTTTTCAAAAAAAGAAATTAGAAAGTGACGGCATTTTACAAATTAAGTTTTAAAAACCACAGTGTAAAAATAAAGTAAAAATTAAATTAACAATTTTTTAAAATTTAATTAATAATAAAATTATATCGGTAAAAGCATGAATAAATAAAAATGCTTATTTCTAATTTTCTTACATTTGCCATTTCAAAAAATAACCTTAATTTATTTTTTTTAAATCTTAAATTAGATCCAGTCTCTACATTAATTATTTGCCGCTTATACATATCACACAAAAATTATTCATATACTTTGCCTACTTTTTCAAATTTTTCAATGTTTTCTATTAAAAAAAAATTTTTTAAATCTAAAAATTTAATCTCTCTCTCTAAACGAATTTTATTTTTTCCATATTTTCGTTATTGATATCACTTTTAATAAACACACACATATTAAAATATGTAAATGTCGTTTCTGGATATATTCGTGACCTATTAAAAATAAACAAACACACCAAAAAATAGTGGCAATAACAAAAAATTTTGTTATTTTTTGGCTATTATTATTTTATAAAAATATGTACTAAAGCTAATAGTTCTAAAAAATACTTTGAAAATCAGTAAAGTTCCCAATTTAAATTATATTTCAATTTTAGCTTTCAGAATCACCAACACCATAAGATCTCTTGAATTATAGTCGTCGCCTTCAGCTCCAAAAAAAAACTCTTGGAGAGGGGGGGTGTCTTATCTTCTTATAAAGTAAGATAGATCATGATTACTTTATATTATCTGGATATACTCTGAGGGGGAGGGGGGGGGAGGGTAGTATCCTAATGCAAAAAAAGACTTCCAAAAGCAATATATAGCCGTGTAGAGTCGACTACATCTACTGTACCCAACTAAATTATCCTATTTTTTATTTCCAAATTTAAAAAATTAATTAATTTTTTGTTTAAATATTTTTATTGTTTTTTGTGTTTTAATCTTATTCTCTCATTGTTCTTTTATTTTATTAATCTTTATCCTCTCTCTAAATGTCTTTGTTTTTTTACAAATATTTTTCCTCTTTTTTCTTAATTTATCTCAATTCTATCTCAATATAATACACCCTTTTTTACGCATTTACCCTTATTTTTATATAATTTTCTTGGACAATTTTATATTCATTTTCATTTCCCCCTAATATTCTCTTATTTTTTTTTTCTTTTTTTTTTATTTTTTTAATATAAATAAAATGGGCTTGGCCTCTCGATTAATTAAATTACGCGGAAGAATTTTCAGACAACAACCAAAATAAAAGTAAGGAAGAAAGTGACACAAAAGATACTAAAAAGCTAATGTTCAGAAAGCTTCAAGTCCTAAATAATACGAAAAACAAGGTGCCAAAAAGTGCCAAAAACAAGAGAAAGAAAATTGGAGAAAATTGCAAAATTCTTTCTTTCTATTTAATCTCTTAACGGATGACACCTCTTTCCACTAATATTTATATTTACTCTTAAAAATGAGAAGAGAATTTAATGCGGAAGTAAATAAAAATAAATGTAATATCCTAGAGTCACTAGGAAAATTCATGAGACCTCTCTGCAAGAGAAGGAAATCCTTAAAGAAAAATGCCTTTTAAAAATCTTCCAAAAAATTCCAAAAAAAATTTTTTACCCAATTAATAAGCAGACTTTCTTCCTTTCAATTTTTCATTTTATTTTAACTTTCCCTTCCCCTTCCCCCACCTACACAAAATTTTCATTTATTTTTTTTCATTATTTCCTCCTTTTTTAATGCTCCATTACTCCCTATATTTTTCCACTATTTATTCACTTTACATCATTTATTTTAGACATTTTAACATTTAAAAAAATAAAAAAAAGCTTAATTTTCTTTCAAAAAAATGTGTATTATTTGTTTTGTATTTTTTAAAGAAAAAATTATTTTCATGCGTGAAACAAGCATAAATTTAATTTTATATGAAATATTATTAAAGTACTTGTGAAAAAATTGTAAAATAAAAATTAACTTAAGTTAGTCTGAAAGACAAATAAAAGAAGGAGCCCTTAAGAGACCAAAAATCATGGCCAAAGAAAATTCTACAACGTTCAAAGAAATTCTAAAAAATTTTAAAAATTCTAAAGAAACCCCTCAAACTCCTAAAAATTCCTTGAAATCTAAAAAATACCCGGAAAACCAACAAATCCCTCGAAATTTAAAGAAAACCCCCTCAAAATTCAAAGAAAAACCCCTCAAAATTCAACGAATATTCAAAATCACCAAATCCGCCAACATTCAAAATCTAAAGAAAACCCTCCTCAAAATTCAAATAATTTCCAAAAATCCCTCAAAATCCAACAAAATTTTCAACATGACTGACCAAAAAACACAATTCTCATTTTCTTATCCAAATCTTTCATTTTTAATTTTAAAGAGATTGACACGAGACAAAAAAGCATTTTTTTGTTTTCATTTTTAACGAATATCAAAAAATAACTCAAAAAAAGAAAAGAAATTCAACCCTAATCCCAAAATTAGCTCTAAAGATTTTTTATATGAAATTTTTAATTACTTTCCTTTCATTTTCCTTTTAAAACAAAAAAAACTTTTTCATTTTCACGTGTTTAAAAATGCTTTTCTTTTAAATTTTCACATCCATTTTTAGTTAATAATTTTCTTTTTCAAAACTCATTTCATTTAATTTTTTTCTTGGAAATTTCTTTTCTTTAAAAAATCTTTTTTTAAACTTCATTTGACATACCCGACCCATTTAAAAATTAATAAACCCAAGAATTGCTTATAGACAAAGTCGGGAATTATTTATCTCGATGGGTCTGGGATGTGTGTCTATTTTTGAGAAATTTTTGAAATCTAAAAAATGTTACTAGGGATGCCACAGGTTGAGAAAAATCGAGATAAGCTTCATGTCAGGTTTTTGAAATTTTCTTAGGATTGGGTTTCGAGCCGAAAAAAGTCCGGATTTCGAGTCTTCGGTCTTTGTTACCAAAATTGCTCGGATCGTGTATTTTGTTTCGGATAACCTGTGACTTCTTTACACACACTAAACAATCAAACATTCCTAGAAAAATAAAATAACAACTCCCACAGTTTTATCAACCAAAAATTAAAATAGTTTTCCCCTTATCATTTTTATTTGTCACCCTATTTTCAAAAAAAACATTCAAAAAATTTAAGCCTTTTATTTTTCAAACTTTTCCCTTTCTTTCCCCTTTATTTCATAAAAAACACTTAAATATTTCCATAATTTTACAAGACCCAAAACTACATAAATTTAAAAGAACATAGAAAATTGGTGTCCAAATAAAAAAATAAATAAAAGTTTCCTGCGGTTTTATATAAAAAATAAAATAAAAATAAAAAATAAGCTAAAAAAAATAAAAATTCATTTGTTTAAAAAATAAAAGTTAGCTTTTAAAAATCCAAAAAAAAATTTTTTATTTCAAAAATCCGAAAAAATTTTTTAATTCAAACTAAAATTTCTAAATTATTTTTATTTTTAAAAAATAATTAAAAAAAATTTTTTTGACCAAAAAAAGTTTATCCCTTTCTTCTAAAAAATTTCTAAATTATTTAAAAATTGTCCTACATTTCTAAAAATAGAAAAAAATTTCCCCCCAAAATAAAGCTAATTTTTAATCATAAAATGTTTTTTAACAAAAAATAGTACAAATTGACCTACAAAGAAGATGAAAATAAATTATTCCCTAAGGAAAAGCTTAAAGCTTTCTTTATATCCAAAAATTGTTTAAGTACACTTTAACTAGCTTCAGGGCGTGTAGCTGAATTGGATTCTAATACTCTGGCGGCGAAATACATTAGGGGGAGCCTTTTGTACCATACTTTTTGGTTTTGGAAAGCCTGACGGCTTTGGGGCGCGCTTCGCGCGCTGCTAGTGCTTTGGGGCGCGTCCAGGGACGCGCGTGGAAAGCCTGCGGCTTTAAAAGGACGCTAGATTTTCTTTTTTGCTTGGAGATTTACGTTAGATATATTTTGATTCATTGCTTTGCATTTAGGGGGCCTTCGGCCCCCTAAACCCATAATTTAGGAGGATACTTTGCATTTGGCAGCTGTGGTGGGTTGGTGCGTTTGGGGGGCCTTCGGCCCCCCAAACCCTGCCGTTCAGACGAATACTTTGCCTTTAAGTAGCTGAGGTTGGTTGATTCGGGGCGTTTGGGGGGCCTTCGGCCCCCCAAACCCAACGTTTAGATGGATACTGTGCCTTTAAGTAGCTGAGGTGGGTTGATTCGGGGCGTTTGGGGGGCCTTCGGCCCCCCAAACCCAACGTTTAGACGGATACTGTGCCTTTAAGTAGCTGAGGTGGGTTGATTCGGGGCGTTTGGGGGGCCTTCGGCCCCCCAAACCCAACGTTTAGACGGATACTGTGCCTTTAAGAAGCTGAGGTGGGTTGATTCGGGGCGTTTGGGGGGCTTTCGGCCCCCCAAACCCAACGTTTAGACGGATCCTGTGCCTTTAAGTAGCTGAGGTGGGTTGATTCGGGGCGTTTGGGGGGCCTTCGGCCCCCCAAACCCAACGTTTAAATGGATACTGTGCCTTTAAATAGCTGAGGTGGGTTGATTCGGGGCGTTTGGGGGGCCTTCGGCCCCCCAAACCCAACGTTTAGACGGATACTGTGCCTTTAAGTAGCTGAGGTGGGTTGATTCGGGGCGTTTGGGGGGCCTTCGGCCCCCCAAACCCAACGTTTAGACGGATCCTGTGCCTTTAAGTAGCTGAGCTGGGTTGATTCGGGGCGTTTGGGGGGCCTTCGGCCCCCCAAACCCACCGTTTAGTTGGATACTTAGCATTTAGGTAGCTTTGGTGGGTTGACTCGGGGCGTTTGGGGGGCCTTCGGCCCTCCAAACGCGGCGTTTAGATCCCTCTCGGCCTTCGGACTCGGTGTAGGGGCCTTCGGCCCCCAAAACCCCCTAACAGGAAACTCTGGCCCCAAAAATTCGGTCAGACTCAAGTGACCCCCCAAACAGAGTATATATTTTTCAATGAAATTGAGGCTGCTCTACAATAAACGTAAGTCTTTTTAATTAATTACCCCTCCTTTGGTACCTTTACTGGGTATGGTACCCCCCACACCCGAAATTTCGACCTTTTGTAACTTTGTACAAAATGGTCAGAAAATTTTGAAAAAAATATTTTTAGACTCATCTCGATAAGGGCTCTCGATTGATATAACATTTGGCCCATTTATACCAATTTTGGCAAAATTATTTTTTTGGCTGAAAATTTCGGCCGAAAAAATCGCCGAATTTTTTAAAAATTCATAACTTTTTCAAAGTTAACCTTTTTTTGACATTTTAAAATCTTATTCGGTGCAGAAAATTCTGCTCTATCCAGGAAAAATACATTCGGGTCGAACAGCCGGCAAAAATCTCGAAATTTTTTCGAAAAACCGAAAAATTTTCGAATTTTCGAAATTCGACCCCCTCGGGCTCAATTTCGAATTTTTTCGAAATTTTCTTCGGTCAAAAAATACCTAATTTTTAGCTCTATTTTATAAAAGAAACCCGATCCCAATCCGTCCACCCCTTAAAAAGTTATGGCCCCCTAAAAATTCCCGAAAATTCCCCAAAAGGGGTACCCTTTGGTTCTGAGGGCTGGGACAAAATTTTCGAATTTTGACCCAAAAAACGGCCTATATGGTACTCTGACATGCGCTGAGTACGAATCCGGCGTCAGAAAAATTTTAAAAAAATTCTCCGGGACGTTAGAGTCTCATAAAGTTTTGCGCCATTTCGTCATAATGGCTATAACTTTTTGAGACTCAAGTGGACCCCCAACATATGATACCTTTTTCTGACCGCCAGGGGACGCTCTTTCGATCTGGCTATCGAAATCGAGTTTCAATTCACTTTACGAAAAGTCGATTTTTCGGCCCCGACTCTTTGGACCAAACAACCCCCAAAAGTTCATCCGAGACTCTAGTGTCCCACACCAAATATTTTCCCAACATCCAACCGTACAATATCACTCCCAGGCCCAATAACCCCCAACTTCTCTAAAAAACGTTATAACGCTTTGAAACACTCATCCGGCCATTTCGGTGCCGCACTGAAGTTCGGCACCAAAACGACCCACCCCAAAAAATTCCCGACATCCACTTACCTAATACCCCCCAGGTCCCATCTAAATCCTCCCAGCCGTTCCCGAGATATACCCCATAAACAACTTTTAGTCCGACAAAATCGGACATTTCACGGACATTATGTGAATTTTTGCGCGCCCATAAGTCCCCAGGAGTTCACCCGATTTTCAAAATTTTTTTTTTGTTGAAACCCTCTAATAGTGTACATAGGTCCCTCCCAGCAGAAGTTTTTCGCTCCAGGTTCTAGTTCACGAGATAGCAAAACTCGTGGGGTCGTTTCGGCGCAAAGGAAAAGTCATGGCGCCGAAATCGGATTTTTCCCAAATGCGCCATAAAAAGTACCCCCCGGGATGTACAATTTTCAAGGGCGTCCCGGCAGCCCTTCGGGCTGGCGAATTTTTTTAATTTAATTGAGCTTAATATTTTATATAATATAAATAAATATTTACAAAAAAAGCTCCTTTTCAACGAAATTTCTTTCCTCAATTTTTCAAAAAAAATTAAACTACCTAATTTTGCATTTTCTCGACTCCTCAAAAAAATTTTTCCAACATTATTTTCAAAAAAACATTTCAGAAATTAACATGTTATTTTGAATTTTCTCTCGACTCATTTAAATTCAATTCTTCAATAAAAATACAATTTCTTGACATAAAATTCCCCAAACTTAATCTACAATTCTTCCAACTTTTTTTTCAATTTTTTATTAATACATTAGCATAACAATCAATGGGGATGGGATGTTTCACATAAAGCTTCTATGTTTCCCATAAAGGCTTAAAAAGTCTGTCCAATGTTTACCCCATTTTTTATATTTAAAAAAGTATATTAAACAGCCGCTTTTTTATAAATAATCAAAAGGGGGTTTTTAGAAGCTGTGCACCAAACAACAATTTTTAGGGGAAATTTCAAGTAAACAATGGCTTTATGGACAAGAAAATTAAAAAACGTCACACACCTTTAAGTACTTTTAATGAAAAATACCCTTCAAAATTAACTTTATATATATTTATGTTTTTCAATTAGAAAAAGACTTTTAATCCCCTATAATTTAATAAACAACAAGTGTCATTCAAAATAAATATACCTTCATGGATAAAAGTATTATTCATTAAAAAATGTTTTTGGCTTGCTACTTCCTCTTATTTTTTACTAGACTTTTAATTATTTTATTAACCAAACACCTCCAAATTAAAAAATAAAGACCCGCAACAAAAACAACAAAAAATCACAATTACAATTAATTTATACTATCCAAACAAACCCTCTAAACAAAAAATGCATACCAGAAGATACAAAAAAAAAACCCACAAAAAACCTATTAAAAATCCAAGAAGCCCCCTTTAAATCCAACCAAAAACCCCAAAAAACCCTTTTAACCCCTTTAAACTTTTAACAAATTAAAGCGTTTAAACCATTAACTAAAAGCTAAACAAACATCTTTTCATGATTGATTGGACTTTAAACTTTCGCAATTTAACAAAGCTGTGAAGAAAATTACCCCAATAGTTCACACAAATTTTTCAATCAACTTATATCCCTTTAAGTCACCAAAAAGCCACTGGGAGAAAAAAGGGGTGTTGGTCAATATGATCTAATCGCAAAAAACACACATATGACACGAAATTGTAAAAACAATTTTCTCACTTTTTCTTTCCCCACCCCCCCCCCCCCCCCCCACCTTTCTTCCCAAATTACTCCCCTTTACTAAAAATAAAAAAATATTCCCCCAAAAATTCATTTAAAAAATTTAGAAAAATCAAAAACAAACTTTAAAAAATGATACAAGAAAAATTAACTACAACAACAATGACAACAATACTTTCCCGCATTCAAATGGAAACAATACAGCCCCTCCCAACAACACCCATCGCGCATCAAAATCGCTGTCTAACTGAGGAACAAATGCAAATGCACGGTAGGAAAAATAAAGAAAAAATTTGATAGAAGTGAAAAAATAATTTAAGAAGTAAGAAAATATTTTAAAAAATAAAAAAAGATATTCAAAATACGAAAATTAAATTTTTAAAATAATTGCACGCAAACGGATTCAAACCCCCACTCCTTCACTGCCCAAATCCATAACACTAACCACTAGACCAAAAGTATAAAAATACAACCGCGGTCTAAATTCCCGCTCCAAGGCCTAAAACACTACCCTTACCCCCAAAAAATACTTTTCTTAATTCCCTACAGGCTCAGAATTTGAATGGTATTTACAAAGATACCTGTTTCCATCTCTAGTCATCTTCGGAATACTTGGCAATGCACTCAATCTCAGCGTGTTGCTTGACAAGAAGATGCAATCAAGAGCAAACACGTTTTTGGCAATGTTGGCATTTGCTGACATTTTCTTCTTGTCGTTGGTAAGTTGAAAGGCTCTTCTAAAAACAAGGAAATAATTAAACGATTTGGAAATTCAAAAACGCCATTAAACGTTTAAAAATTTGCTTTTAAGCTGGTCCCCAACATTTTGGCCAATTACTCAATTTTCTCACGCAATTGGCATTTTCGAATGTTTTACCTCAGTGCCAAAGTCCACTTGATCTCTCTAGCAAATTGGGCATCTGCTGTAGCCATTTGGTAAGTAACTCAGATTTTCTTCTTTGTGTAGTTTAACTAAAAATAAATTTGAAACTGTTTCTATTTAACTTAAAAAAACCTTCAAAATCAAGGTGTGTAATCGCTGTTTGCACTGATCGTCTAATTGGCATCAGAAATCCACTTGCCGCTCGTGGGCACATTACAAGAAGGAAAATGGTCGGATTGATTTGTGCTATTGTTGCCGTTCCTGGATTGCTTACAGCACATCAAGTAAATCATTTAAAGTTAATGTATCAAAGTCACTAAAAAGAAAACATAAAACTGTTAAAAATTTTAAAAAATCAAGAAAATTTCTCAGGGCAAAAAAAAATTTTTTTGAAAAATCCCGACGCCAAACAAAATGACATTTTGTCCAATTAAATACATAATGCCAAAATATTAAAAACTAATTTCTTTTAAATTTTGTTTAACTGTGCGACCACGACAAACCCTCTCCTATTTCTTAAACTAATTCTAAACTCCGTTACTTAATTTTTCTTTTACAAATTCAGCATGTTGCACATGTCTGCCTAGTCAGAGCCTTTTGCAACGGAAGTCAACTTTATTCGAAATGCTTGCCTGTAAATCAAGAGCGTTGGTTTGCACCAAATCAGAGCAATCCGTATTCAGAAACTTTCAGAAAATTTATCGTAAGATTCCAATTATTTAAAAAAATCAAATTTGTATTTTTAGTCTGTCAGCACTTTACTCAACGTTCTCTTCAGGTTTTTCTACTTAAAAATTTAATAAAAATTCTTTTCAGTATAATTTTCCCAATTATTGTTCTCGCCATTTTAAATACAATGCTTTTGTGTGCATTAAGAAGGAGATCAAAACAATTAAATAATTTGAATAGGAATGAAAGTTGGAGTCAAAAACAACACAAAAATGTAGAAAATGGAGAAAGTCTTAGGGAAGGCAGTAAACAACCGCTTAGCAAGTTTGCTTTTTTTAAATTTGTTTGGGTATTAATGAACTCTTCTTGAAATTAATAGTTCTTAGGGGTCTCAAGAACAACTACCTTAAAAATCGTAAGACCGCTGAGGCTTACCCTTTTCAGGTCCCTAATATAGCGCAGATTCCGTGGTATTTTTTGGATGATTGAGCCCCCTTTGATATGCTGAACGTTCAGGCCCCTTTCAAGTCCCCTGATACGAATTCCCTGAAATTAGCCCCGCTAATATGAGTTCCCTTTCAGGCCTTCTATTTTGAGCTCCTTTTCAGGCTTCATTATATAGGCCCCCTCCAGGCTCCCTTATATAAGCCTCCTTTCAGGTTCCCTAACATAGTTCCCTAACCCCTGTTAAGCTAAACTTTCCTTCAATAAATTTTTTTTATTCCAGATTCAGCCAAAGCAGTTCACACTCTTCTGAGGGGTTAAATCAACACTTATTACACGCAAAAACTGAACAAAGAGTAACAATAACAGTTGCATTGTAATTATTTTTTAATTAAAAATTCTCTTAAAAAATTTTCTTTAAAGAATTGTTTCGATGTTTACTTTAACTAATGGACCCTCAGCAATTGTTCATTTACTTCAAAATCTTTTATTGACCGGAATAGATCAAAGAGAATGGTACAATGCAACTTTAGTTTGCAGGTTTTCTTAAAAAATTTATTTTTAAAAATTCCCCAAATTTTTTAGCGCTCTAGTCATTTTTGGAAAGGCTAGCAATTTTATTCTCTTCTGTCTTTTTTCTAAACACTTTAGAAGACGTTTATTTGCTTTAGCACAAAAAAGAGTACATAAACGATTAGCTTCTTCAGTTGGGATGGGGAACAAAGGAGGATTTGTTGGTGGAAGTAAACGAAGTAATTATAACAAATTTAGAGGGGATTCATCAAATGCCGGAAAACAATAAATAATTTTGATTTGATTTTTAGTGATTTTCCTTAAATTTTGTATTTTTAATGTAAACCGGGGATGTCAGGAATTGAGAAAAATGTTAGGTCGGGGTTTTCAAAATTTCCCTTGAATTGGGTTTCGCATCGAAAAAAGTCCTGTTTTTTCGGGCACCCCGTGACATCTCCTGGCTCTGATCTAGTTTATGAGTCCAATGAAGCTTCGAGTCCATTGAAAATTTGGCTCTGATTAAGTTTATAAATCAATGAATCTTATAAGTTATAATTTTAGGGAACTCATAAACTAGACCAGAGAACATTTCTCATCTTTAATATTATAAACGATCTCACTTTATTTTTATTTTCCAGTCAAATATTTTGTTATAACCCTTAATGTAATTGTTTTGACCATTAAAAATATTTTTCAAAAATTTGGAGTTTTCTTATTAAATAATTAAACTTAAAAAGGGTTTTTAAAAAATATTGGTTTTCATGCTAAAAAAATATATAGACAAAGTTTGGTTTAATTTAAATTTTTTGGGTATATAAGGCTTTAAAGAAATGGTTCTAAACGAATTTTTAAAAGGAGAGAGAATGGGATAAAATAATTAGTATATTTATGTTAGAACCACTCCAAAAAATACAATAATTCATTTTAATTGTTAGTTAGAGTTGTCCGCTATCGGTATTAAACTTGAAAATTTAGAGAGGATACTAGAGAATGGAATACCTCGGTGAATTTACCAGACCAGTACTGACAATAAAATGTCTTGTAAAAACTAAATAAAAATCTTGTAAAAACTCCTCCAAAACAAAATCGGTTTTATGAATAACCGAAACCGTTGAAAACCCAAAAAAGATAAATGGAGTTTTAAAATATGGAAAACGAGGTGGGAGTACCTTGGTGAGTTTACCAGGTTCTCTTACTCATTGTCAGTCAGGTAATAAAACACCAACGTTAGAGTTAAACCTTATCAACCTAGGACAACCCTTTTTTGAAATATCTGAGGTCCTAAAATTTGGAAAAAGGTTAATAACCGATCGTAGACAACCCAAACTAAAATCCTCAAAAAACTTGGACATTACAACATTAATTAAACCTTCAAAATCCTAAGAAGCAGGACACCGTTCATTTAGCCACCAAGTTAAAGCAAACAAAAGTGAAGGTGGCGCTATAGCAATGTTTATATCAGAACGGAATTTGACTGCTTCTTCCGGCTTCATAAAAACTTTTTTGATAAATTCTCCTTCAGACGGATTACCGCCACCATCAGACACGCGCATTGACTCGTTCTATTAAAATTGAGTTTTAAAAAATTAAAAAAAACCGACGTACAATCTCTGCATAAAACAAATGTTGTGTGGAACCAGAAGTAGAAACACCAGTCACATAACGTTTTATTGGCTGAATTAAATCTGTAGGCACATTATAGCCACATTCTTCCATAATTTCTTGATGGATGTGATCCAATGTGGAAGTTCCTGGTTTATCCTAAAAAAATGATGGGGATTTTTATTTTTTAAATAAAGATATGGCAAGTTGCTAAATGATTTAAATTAGGGGAGGGAAGCGTCTTGGAGCTGGGAGCAACCAATTGACTTAACGGGAGACGGTGGTAGTGGGCAAGTCCGCTTCAGCAGTCACTGTAGCATTCGAACAGGTGGCACACCATGAATGGAGAGACAATTAGTCTTAGGATTTCACTAAAAAAGTTACAACTAAAAAAGGTACCATGAGGCAGGATTTTCAGTCCTAACAGGGGGAATCTAAAACTCGTCTAACTTATCAAAAAAAAACTTTAAAAAATATTTAAAACCTCACAATTAATCCAGCACAAAGTTCCAACGTCTCGCCCAACTCTATTGGATATTTACTCCATTCAATCTCGTTTAAAGACTTTTCAACATTTTCTGGCCTTTCTCTGACTGCGTGAATAAAAACAGCTAAAAAATCAGAAATGACTAAAGAATAAAATTTTAAAAATTTACGAGGTCTAAACTGCTTAACAAGCAATAATTCTTTTCTTTCCAAATGGTAGAGGAGAACGGAAACGCTGTCGTATTCAAGTGCAAAGTCCCTAAAACAAGTTAATTTTAAATAAATTTTAAGGTAAATTTACCAGACGAGCTGATGTCCTTTTCTCATATAGTGCATTCTCATTGGGCTTAAAAATAATTTTTGTTAGTTCATGGCAAATCGATATTTCCGGAGATGGATCCAGATTTGTAAATAGAGCAGAACCGATTAGTTTTTGTGGATTAATCGGATATGGGCATAAATACAGAAGTCGAGAAAAACTAAATTTCGGACCCATCCTCTGGAAAAATATGGACGGATCCTGCCCGGCGTAAGTCCTAATTTGTGGTTAATTTTATGAATTTTCGGGTAAAAATTAAGGCAATCCCGGAGAATTGGGGTCCCTGCGGAAAAAAATCTTAAAAATAAGAAAAAGGATTTTTCTAGGGTAAAAAAGTATGCTGATTACGAATCTGAACTCAGATTTTGAAAAAGTTGAATCCCGAACCCGAACCAAATTTCGAACCCTGAACCCGAATTTCGAATATGCAAATGATAGCTCATTCGAAAGAGCTCCTCGAGCTGCATCGAATGACACCAAAACCAACGCGATCGGACCTGCTTCGACAAAGTTATGACATAAAGTAAACCTCTGGGAGTACTGTAAGAGTGGCAACTTATGTCATAATTTTGTCTAAACTTGATCAATCACTGTAATTTTGGTGTCATTCGACTCAGCACGACGAACTCTTTCGAATGAGCTATCATTTGTACAAACTTTTTTTTACTCCAAAAGATCACCCCTGTGGTTTTTCAATATTTAGGGGTCTGTATCTCGGTTCAATCCGGTCGGATTTCATTGATTTTAGTGTCATTCGACTTAGCTCGATGAGTTCTAAATTCTTTTGAAAGACTAGCCATTTTGTACAATGTCCGACAATGTTTAGGGCCAAAAATCCTGTTCGGGGGCAAAAGTCCGAATTCGGGTTCGGGATTCGACTTTTTCAAAATCTGAGTTTAGATTCGTAATCAGCATACTTTTTTACCCTAGAAAAATCCTTTTTCTTATTTTTAAGATTTTTTTCCGCAGGGACCCCAATTCTCCGGGATTGCCAAAATTAAATTTAAAATATTCAAAAAAATTCCAAACTTGATATATTTCGAATCTGCCAAAGCCATATCAAACTTAACATTTTCAACGCGTTCCACATTGTTGTTTGAGGTATCGTTGGAAGAGTCCTAAAAATTAATAAATAAATATTTAATTTAGTAACAAACATTTTTCGAAATTTCATTCATAATAAAGCAAAAAAATTTGTGAAATTTTAGGCAACCTAGAAAAAAAATTTTTTAGCATAAAAAAAACAAAAAAATTAGTGGCGAAGAAGGCCTAAAATTTTATTTTACAAAATGAAAATGCGTTCTAGAAGTAATAAAGAAAAAAGTAAAAAATATAACAGGAAATAAAGAGAAAAAGAAATAGAGTAAATAATTAATTTTTAATTACGGTAGGACGGTTGAGTCTAGTAATATTAAAACTCTTCTTTATAAATTAAAGTATACTCAGCTGGTCGATTAATTGATTCCTTCCCTTTTAGAGAAAAGTGGACTTGTTTTTGCCATTTTTGGCCTATTTTTACCATTTTTGGCCTCTTTTTTTTGTTACTTAATATTACGTTTCAGTTAAATTTTATAGATTTAATACAGCTTACTTAATTATTTAAAATGGGAAAGAATAAAAATAAGAAAAACAAGCAAAATGCTGCTGGCGGAAACAGATTTGGTTCTGGACCGTTTAATAAGAAGTTTAACCAAAACAAGCCAAATAACAACAATCAAGGAATGAAAAAGGATAAAGGCGCTGTCAATGGCGGTAATAAAGGAGGTTTTAATAAGGGAGCCTTTAATGGTGGAGATAAATTTGAGAAGCGCTTGATGAACGAAAAATCTGCATGTATGTCTTTTGGGGGGTGTTTTAGGCAAAAAATGCTTTTTTCTTAAGTTTCCGCAAAGAAGGACCTTATTGATGATAAGAGCGACCATGCTGAAGTTTCCAGCCCGCAAAAACAACAGCAACGTCCAAAGGAAAATAAAATGAGGAATGATGGATTTAACGCTGTTCATGTGCCAATGAGTCAGATGAAACAGGTTTCTTTGTTTCTTTAAAGGTTTTTACCTTTATTTAGCAACCTACCAAAAATTTTGGTGGGCAGAAAACTACCCCGAATACAAGTGTTTTGTCTAACAAGGAGAAAGGTTTTGTTTAGACGTTCTACTTTTAACTTTATTTTTTAGAAAGCCCCAAGGATTCTGGCAAAAAGAAGGTCAAATTTGAAACCTCTTCAGATTCTTCTGGTGATGATTTTGAAATGGTTGGGAGTGCTAAAAATGATGCGGCGATCAAAAACGATGCTCAGGCAAAACGTTTTGGTATATCCTTATTTTTGATTTTATTCTTGTTTTCCCTGTTATGAGTTGATATTTTTTGTTTCCTGCTATTTTGATCCTGTTTCTTAGGGTCTCTGCGAAGCAAAAAATTTTTCTTTTTCAGGTAGTCCTCGCGAGACTCCTCCAACAAAGCGTGTCAAACTCGAAACCTTGGCAAACTCTTTTGGAAAGGACATGGAACTGAATGCCAACGCTAAAAAGGATACAAACAACAAAAAAGATGGAATTGTTAAAAATGATATTGTAGGGAAAAAGGACGCTAAACCAAAAGGTTTGGGGTTTTTTAATTTAATTTTAAACTTTAAATTTTCAATTTAAGCCAAATCAAATGTTGTTTTCGACGAGAATGGCAGTATTAATGACTCTGACATGGAAGATGAATCTGATTTGGAGGATCTTGAAGATGAAGATGATGGCGAGTCTTTGGGTCTTGATGATTCTGAAGATGGAGAAGATGATTCTTTGATGGATGAGGAGGATGATTCTTTGATTTTTGATGAGGAGGAGGATGAAAAGGATAGCGGCAGCGGGCCGGATGTTTCTAAAGGTTTTTAATTTTGCTTATCCGGGAATTTTGTTAGAGATCGGCAGGGATCTGGATTCAGACCTCTATCTGGTAATATTGAACCGACAGATCCCCTTTGTCCGGTTCAATATTAACCTTTATCTTCCTGGATCCATAGTTATGACGAAGGCATTTTTGAGTTTCTTTATTTTCCCTTGACTTTGATTTTTCCATTACTCTAGGTTTAGAATCTGTTTAATGTTTTCACTTAAAGTCATGATTAGTGGCAAGATTAAGGTTTAAAACAAGCTCGATCTCTAGAATTTGTGTTAGAATTCTTTTTAAAAATTTTAAAATTTTTTAAGACGTGCTCGACATAAAAATCACTGGTTACGACATTACTACAAACACTGGAAATTGTCTTGTTCTCAATGCACAGAAGGATTATTCTACAGCTTCGAGTCCGTTCAAATTGTTTAAATTTTCTGAAAATACTGAACATTCCGTTCAAGTTGGATTGAAAGTTTTACAATGGATTTTGAGTCCAATTGTGACTGATGAATTTTTTAAGTTTTTTCTAAATTTTTATTTTAATTTATATTTTTTCATTTAAAGCAACATTTTTCAAAAGCGTGTTCTTGTGTTGAAGCGTGCTACAAATGGTTATTTTGATGGGTTTTTTAATACCGAGGATTTTAAGGATATGCTTAAAAATGTGAGTTGATTTAGCTGTTTTCTTTGAATTCTAACGAGGGAATTCTAACTATCAGGACGAATTTTATGATAGTTCTGGTACTATTCGATTCTGCTCGTTCCCCCCACGTTATGGGGGGAACGAGCAGATTACCGCTTATTTTTAAGTCTAATTGTAAGATATCCATCCGCCCATATTTTCTTTAATTTTATTTTGTCATTTTTAGAATAATGTTCTTTATGGTCAAGATGTTAATGTTGCAACTTATGTCTCTGGTGTTCGTGAAACCCACAATCCATTAAAGAAAGAAATGCAACGCGCTACAATTGTTAATGCTCTTCAACATTTTCAAAATGGACGTTCTCTTCAATGTGTTCATCCTCAAGTTTTTAATGACAAAGTTTGGTATATTTGTGATGCTCTTCAAGAAGTTTTTTGTTCTTATGTTGGAGCTAACAAGTTTCTTTTTTTGCGTATTTTTTGTCTTTAATTTGTCTTTTTAAGTTATTTAACTCCTGCTGGATCTGCCGGTTTTGCGCCACATTATGACGATATTGATGCTTTCATGTTACAAGTTGAAGGCCGTAAGCATTGGAAGATTTATGCACCGAGAGATTTGGATGAAACATTGCCGCTTGAATCAAGTCGCAATTTTACTGATAAGGACTTTGCGAACTTTAAGCCAATTTTTGATGGATGGTTGGAACAAGGGGATATTCTTTATGTTCCTCGAGGATTTACTCATCAGGTTCTTTTTTATTTTTTTGATTTTTGTGTGATTTTTTGTCTTTATAAAGGCCAATACTGGTCCAGACAAGCATTCTCATCATGTTACTATTAGTGTTTGCCGTAAATTCTCTTATGCCCAATTTTTTGAACAAGCATCAAGCGAATTTATTCAATTATTGACAGATGAATCAAAACGTTTGCGAGGTTCACTTCCTCCACATTTGTTTGATATGTGTGGAATGGCTAATATTGTTTATCCTAATGAGGATTCATTGAACAATCGGTTTGTTTTTTACATTTTTTAGATCCTTTAAACAGTTAATTTTTCAAGACTCATTCCATACGCCAAAATATTTTCTCGAAAATTTGCTTCTGATTTTGCGTCGTATATTCCATCATTTATCGATTTGATAGCTAAAGATTTCTTCCGAACTGCACTTCCACCATTATTGAGTCCTCAAGAATTTAAACAAACTTGTATGGGTGGAGCTGGTGGTTGTGACAACTTTTTGGATAAAGAAAAGCGTCCACTTATTGGACCAGAAACTGAAGTTCGTCTTATACGGATGCATGGACAACGGTAAATTTTTAATAAAATTTTGTTTCAAAAATTTATTTTTAAGGTTGATTTATGAAGATGAGGAGTCTGCTTATCTTGTGAATCGGATGAACAATTCTCGTCGTTATGATGAAAACGATAATGAACTTTCTATTGATTTTGATCTTAAGGTTGTTTTTTTAGTTTTTAGAGATTAGGTTTTACGTATTTATTTTTTATATAAATATTGCAATAAAAATTTTTTTAAGTACGAAGATGGATACGTTACATTATGCAATTCTTATCCAAAATGGAAAACTGTTTCATCTTTGGGTTGTGATTCTCTTGAGAAAAATATTGAATTGGCAACTTTACTTTTTAATAATTGTATGCTTATGTTGCGTCAAAAGGAGGAAAAATGAAGAGTCTTTGAAATAAGAAAATATTTTGATTGTTAAACTTTTTTTAATTGGCTTCTCATTTATTATTTCTTGTTGGATTTAATTTGGAGATTTGTTAAATTTTATTTCTTTTTGAATTTTTATTGAATAAAATATTTTGATTTTTGTCAGAAAATTTTGTCTTAATTTTGTAATATTCATACCTAGTACATATATCTTGTTCTTATATTGGGCTGGGTTCATAAGGGCGCGACCGGAGGGCGCTGGCCTAATTTTAATTAATTTTTTTTTGTCAGATATTTAGATTTTCTTGAATATTTGCAAATATGGATTTTGATGCCAAAACTTTGAATTCTTTTTCAATTGCTTCAGATTTTACAAATACACTAAATGGAGGAAAGGTTTCCAATTATAATTTAGAAAAATAATTCAGAATTTTTAAGGATCCTTATTTGATGACATTTGATCCAATCGCTTTTAGATACATTGGTCGGCGTGTCGTTGGTTCATCTACTCAACGAAAATTCACAAAATTGGGCGAGGACTTTAATCTTTGTTTTAAATTGATTAAAAGTGATTCAAAGCTCGTAAAATCGTTGCTGTTTAGTTATGGATTTTTACAGGTTTTTTTTGTGGTTATTTTAATATTTTAAATTATTTTTTTTTAAGTGTTCGAGCAAAAATCTTTACTGCAACTTGATTTGGACAAACACCCATTTATCAACAAATTCGATGCGACAATTAAAATCCTGGCAAAGAATGAACCATTTTCCTAGGAGTTGGATGCTTACGGTTTTTTTAAGTTTAAAGTAGTTAAAAAATTTCTTTAGAAAAAAGATTGCTTGTACGAAAATGTCAACCGAGCGGGTGCTTTGTATGGACAGGAATATTTTAATTTTGTTAGTTTTATTGGTACTTGGGGGTTATCCCAATTTTGTTTTTCGCGGACTCGTTTAAAGAGGGGTCAGATTTTCTAAAGGGAATTTAAGTTGAGATAATTTTCCTTTTGTGGTTTGGGATAACCCATATGACCATTTTGTTTTTATAATCTAAAATTTGAGTTAGCGACTTCCTAAAATTTTTTAAAAATTTAAAGATTCCTGATTTCTTCTGCACGCCCTTAAACGATAAAAACTGCACAAAACTGGTCAACTGCTGCAAAGAAATTGAAAATGGCAAACAATCTCCATTTATTGTTAAACCTGCTGGTGGCTCTTTTGGCAAAGGAATTTTCTTTTTAAGCAGGGCTGAAGAGGTTTTTTAATGTTTTTAAGGGAAATTTTTAATCTTCAAATTTTGAGGTTTATTCAATCGACTATAGTCAAAAATGGGTTATTTCACGTTATATTGAACGCCCTTTATTGATTAATGGATTAAAATGGGATTTGAGGATTTATGTTCTTGTCACTTCTTTTTACCCTTTGATTGTCTACATGTACAGGTTTTGTTGTTTTTTTAATGGAAGATTTGAGTTATTTCTTAGGTTAGATTAGGATTACTAGTTGAACTTAAATTTTGAAAAACGGGGAGAGTGCCTGTCATTATCTTTTCTCTGGTGGGATCTTTTCCCTGAAGTTAATGGGATGGGCACACTAAATGGGACCATTCTTAAAATTACTCTTATTTTTTTATTTTTAGTGATGGATTGGCTCGTTTTGCTGTTCATACTTACAAGGATGGAAAAACTAATTTTGATGATTTAAATCAACACTTGACAAATTATGTTTTGAATAAAACGAGCGAATATTTTATTAGGTTTTTTAAAATTATTTTAAATTAAAGAATGTTTTTAGAAACAACGATTGTTCTGTAGAAGATATGGGTCATAAATGGACTTTGGGAGCATTGCTAAGACATTTGGAAGAAAATTCTGGTATTGATACTGAATGTAAATTTTTTTAAATTTTTATTTAACTTTTTTTAGTTGGAAAACAATTTTTGAGAAGTGTCGAAAATATTATTTATCGGTAGTGGGTCCTCCTCCTCGTTTTCCTATTAATTTTAAAAATTAACCAACTTAACCAAAAAAGCGTTTTTCTTCCGCTGACTTTTATTAGACTAGTTGTTGTTGTTCCTGATATTGAAATACTTTAAAATTATTTTTTGGGAGAGGGGGGGGGGTTAAAGCCTAAAGCCTGCTAATCTTTAAAAAAATTTTTTGAAATTTATTTTTTCAGTATTGATGGTACGCATTGAGGATATAGTGATTAAATCACTTTTATCTATCCAACCGCGAGTTGCTGCAATGTGTAGAAAATGTTTGTTTAAGAATTTTTTTAATAAATTAATTTTACGATTTTTCAGTAAATTTACATCCAAAATGTTGTTTTGAACTTTTTGGTTTTGACATACTGGTAGATGAACATTTGAAGCCTTGGTTACTTGAAATAAATTTGTCTCCAAGTTTATCATGGTTTTTTTAGATTTAATTTTAATTAATTTTTAATTATTTTTTAAAGTGATGCTCCACTCGATACTTTATTAAAAACGCATCTTTTTTGTGATGTGTTAAATGTTGCTTCGATACCTTTGGTTAACGATAGAAACATGGAAAATGAATGTTATTTTAGTGATGAAGAAGATGAAGTGGCTGATGAAGGAAGTAAACGAAGGAAAAAACAGTCTAATGATGAAAAATTGGATAATGGAAATGAACAAGATTTGGTCTGATTTTTATCGTTTTTTTAGAATTTTTGAGTGAAAGAAATTTTTGGGAAAAATTTTTCGATTATTTTTATCAGGGAAGAATTATTAATCTTGCCTTTATTTTTTAAAAGAATATTTTTTTAATTTTAGAAAAATTCTTTTCATCCTCAAACGCCTTCAACGAGTTCTTTATTATCTACTTCATCTGTGAATCACTTTGTTACACTGAAGGATGATGATGACGTGTTACAACAATGTTCTTCCAGTAAAAACGAAAAGGAAAAATCGAAGCAATTACCTAGAGCTTCTAAAATTAAAAGAATGCAGACACCACAAAAGGTATTATTGGGGAGGGGAGGGGGGTCGGTCATTTCTCCATTAAAAATTTTTTTAAAGGTAACCTTCTCTTCCGAGAGAATGTCAGCATTATATTTAGAACGTGTTGAACTACTTTTTGAAAAATTAAAGTTAGAAAATAAACGACGTGGTCATTTTAATAGAATATTTCCTAGAAGAACAACTTGGCGAATGTATTGGTAAGGAAAAATTTTTTAGAAAAGTTATTTGGGAAATTTTTAAGAATTGGAAAAATATTTTTGGAAATTTTTTTGAAAAAAATTTATGGGAAGAGGAGGAGAGATGTGAAATAACAAAAACCTCAAAAATTCCAAAAAAATTCAATTTTGCCAAATTTTAGTTCAATTTTGGAAGATTGTGGTCAAGAACAATGGGATAAAGCCTTACACACTTTATTGTCTGCTGAATATAATCAGGACACGACACCTCCAAAATTAACAATGTACGATGTTCAATTAACCCATGAACAATTAATGAATGCCGAAAAATATCAAAAAAGAGAATTGTTGGATCCATCAGTTTCAAACATTGCACTGGCTGAAGCACTTGAAGAAGCAAAATGTTATAAAAAGAAGAAAGTTTATACAACTGCAAGTTGTAGTGGAGATTTTAGACCATATCCTTGTGAGTTTATTTTTGGATTGTAAATCTGGGTCCAACCAAAAATAAATTCCCAATTTCTGGAAATTTGGACCCCGACCAAAAATAAAGTTTCGAGTTCGGGAACTTGAGATCCCACCTGAAAAATGTTGGGAATTTTATGATTTTTGGGTAATCGTGTAGTCTAGATTCCTTGGATTTGAAGAAAAATTTTAAAAATTTCAAGAAAATTTAAAAAAAATTTTTTCATTCTCTATAGCTGCTCTTCCAAAATTGCGTCCATCAGCTAGAAGAAGAACAAAAAGTCAATGTTTAGCAGATGAATTAAAACAAGAAAAATTGGAAAAGAAAAAAGAAGAAATGGCAGCAGCAGCAACAACAACAACAGCTTCAACATCTTTAAATATTTCTTCAAATTCTCCAACAGCTCCATTACTTGAACTTGATCCAAATTTGCCTTCTTTATCTTTATTAAAAGAAAATGAAGGAAATAAATTTATTACTATTAATGAAAATCAAAAAATGAAGAATAAAAATGGTGTTAAGTGAAGAGGAAGAGGAAGTAAGAAGAATTAATAAGAGAATTGAAGAGAAGAAACTTAAAAAGGAAGAAAAATCAAAAAATAAATTCTGAGAAATCCAAAAATTATATTTATACATACATATAAGCCTCAAAAATTCCAAAAAAAACACAAAAATTTCAAAAATCAAGGACAAGTTTTTTTCTCTTTATTACAAATGGCATTGTGGGTTTTTTTTTTCAATTTTTAAAATTTTCTAAAAAATTTATTTAACCTTAAAATGAGAGTTTTATGAGGCTAACAACATAAGTTAAAATTTTGTTTGTTTATTGTTTATCTTTTACTTTTTTATAAATTTTGCTTGAAAAATTTTTTAAAAAATATTGGGAGACCATTATACTGATTAGAGGAATTAGCTTAGGAGGAGGGGTTTTCCTCCTAAAAATTAGGCTCTTTTCAGGAGGACTAAAAAATAATTTTTCGAACCTAAAATTTATTTTTTAATTTTCCGAAAATTTTCTATGAAACTAAATATGTATATATTCATAGAATATTCCTGTTCCTTATCGTTTCCTGATTAGCTGTTTTTAGGCCGTTTTTAGGGTTTTAAAAAATCAAAAATTTTGGGAACCTATTTGTTTGGGGAACCACAAAAAATATTTTTTATTCCAATTTTACATAATTTTTTTCCTCCAAAAATAGTAACAAAAGGAAAGAAATGGAATAATAATCTTTTTTTGTCACGTGTTTTTCCTTTTCCTTTTTTATCTTGTCAAAAAATGCGTGTTAATAATTGTAGTTGTAACTAGGTGAGAGAGAGTAGAGTTGATGGATAGGAAGGAGGAGGATTTTTTATATCCCCTAGAGAACCCCTTTGGTTTATTTTTTGGCAACATTTGTTGTTGTTGAGAGGGGGAAAGTTTTTTCTTGATGATGTTCTTTGATTTATGTTTTATTTTTGGAAAATAATTATTTTTCAATGAAAATGATTTAGTATTTTTTAAATTTTTTTTGAAATTTCCTGAAATTTTTTTGAATTTTCTTTTTGAATTTTTTCGAAATTCTTTTTTGAAATTTTAATTCTTTTCCCTATTTTTTGTTTACTCTCCCTAGTATTATTTTTCAATTTAAAAATTTTTTTTTGGTTTTTCAAAATTTTTTTTTGCGATTTCTAACGAGAAAAATCACAAAATATTTTTCGCCTACTCTACGTAGTATTATTTTTGATTTTTTGAAATTTTTAATTTTCATTCTATTTTCGCCTTTCCTTAATTTTTTATCTCCCTTCTCCTTTATTTTATATATTCCCTATTTTTTACTCAATTTTTTACTTGGCCAATTTAATTTTCCTAAAAAGCGCATTCCTGCATCTTGTCAAGAAGTCAAGATAAGCTTTTAAAAGAAAAAAAAGCTTTATTTTTGCACCTTCCGGTGCTTTTCACACAAACAAACGCATTTATTTTTAAAAAATCACACCGTAAAATTTATGTGTGTTTTTTGCTTCTTCTTGACAAGATATATAATTTATGTCTTCTTATCTACCCTTAATTTATCTTTCCGAGGGAATAAAGGGAAGGGAGAAGGTTCCAATTACTATAATTCATCCTTCCAATATGGCTTTAATTTATTGTCCTAGATGACAAAATTTTAAAATACTCGGAATTTAAAAAAGGGACTGCGACCGAATTTTATGTTTTTTTTCGAGAACCTGTGATTTTCCAAATTCAAATTTTAAGTCGCAGTTTCGGTTTTATTTTAACACAGATCTATTTTATAAGGACCTTTTTAAACTTCCTGAACACCTTTTTTCCAAATTTTGTTTTTTAACTTCATAGAGGTGTTGGGGCTGGGGCACTTTTTTAAACTTCCTAAACTATTTTTTATCAATTTTTGTTTTTCTACTTTATAGGGATGAAAAAAGGGATGTTTTATACTTTTAGTAAGAAAAGATTAAGTTGGGAATTTGTAAGAAGCATTTTAAATTTAAATGTCAGGAGAAAGGCTAAAATAAAGAAGAAAAAGATTTTCATACAAGGCGTGCTAAATTGTTTTGAAAAAAGTCAATTTAAAAAATAAAATAGTAGCGCGCATAAATTGCTTTATTTTATTTTTCTCCAGTAAGTATTTAATCTTTGCTAAGTGAAAAAAAAATTTTTTTTTAAAGCTTAAACTTGAAATATTACTATTTAAAGTTGTTGGCCATCAATACACAAATTTATTGACGCCAACGCATTTTTATGAAAATATATGTATAAACTCGAGTATTTTTAGTTGTTTTACAATTTTATCTTAATATTTTGTCATTGTTGTTGCCGCTATTTTGGGGGATTCTTATTGTTAAAACCTAAATTTTTTTCAAAATTAAATTAGAATTTGTAAATCAATTAATCATAATTATTTCAGAATTTTCTCAGAATTTTCAGAAATAATTTCACATTTTTCAAAATTGCTTCGGATTTTTTCAGAATTAATCTCAGAATTTTTTAAATTGTTTATCACAGAATTTTTTAAAATTAATCCAACCCCCGTCTATTTTTTTATTATTTTTTCTAAGTTCAAAAAATATTTTCTTTTAATTTCTCCCCTTATATTCTTTATAAATATTTTCCCTACTTTCCCCACTTTCAGGTAATCTTATTTATATATGATTGATTGTAAAAACTTTTTCTTTATAGGCGTTTGACGTGTTTTAAGCTGGCACACATGTGGCAGCTAAAAAAAATTTTTTTTTAATTTTATTTTTTGATGAATTTTAGAGTGTTTTGAAAGAGGGGAAGGGGACTTAACTTATCATTTATTTCAGATGTTTCTCTTTAATTTTTTTCTTTTTTTAATAAAAAAATAGGAAGGGGGAGAGGGTTAAATAATTATGCCAGTACCAAAAAAATTAAAAAGTTTGAGGGAATTTTGGAGAAAAAATTATTTTTTGTTCCTCATCTTAATTATGAATTATGAAAAATTTCTTTCTTTCCTTTAATATTTTTCCGTTAGCTTTTTGTGTGTGGCCTTTTTTATTTTTCCTATTTTTCTTTGCGCGATGGCACGCAATAATTATTTTTTTGAAAATTTTTTTTTGAATTTTTAGTGCTTTTTTCTTGGAATTTTTTTTGATTTTTAAACAAATATTAGCAATGGAAAAAAATTTTTTTCTAATACCTCCAAACTTTCTTCAAAAATTTTTTTGAATTTTTTAAAATTCCCGAATTCAATACTCCTTCCATTCATCTTTTTGTCTTCCTTTGAAAAATGTCCAGAAATTCAAAAAAAATTTTTTGAATTTTCCTTATTTTTAAAGTCCCAAAATTAAATATTCTTTTCATTCATCTTTTCATTTTCCTTTCAAAATTAAAAAAAAATTCTATTGGAAAATTTTTAAATCCATAAATGAAGATTAATTACTTCTACTTGAAAAAAACGTTTTTTTAGATTTTTAAAAATATTCAAAAATAGTTGCGCATTTTTCTAAGAAATTAAATTTTTTAAGAAAATTTTTTAAGAAGCATTTTTAAAGCAATCATTAAATTAACAATTAAAAACTGCGTATGCGTATCTCTCTTTTTTCTTATTTTTTTTTAATATTAATTATTTTTTTTTTAAAATTCTTGTCACGTCTTCCAATAAATTATATACACACTAACATTTAAATTGGCAAACATATAAAAAATTATTTTTTTTTGCTCTATATTCCCGTTGCCATCCATCTATTTTTTCAAAAGAAAATATAAATAAAGCCTTCCCCTCCCATTCATTAAACATCCATTTTTTCCTTCTCTTCTCTTTTCCTTCCAATTCTTCAAAAAATGCCATTATTTTCATCAAATTTATTTATTCTCTCTTATTATTTTATTTATTTTTCTGCGCTATTTTTAACACTATTGCGCAATTAAATTCTTTTTAAAAATCTAAAAAAAAATCTGAAAAAATCAAAAGAAAGTCCAAAGATCCCCAAAGACCCTCTAAAACATCTCCTAAAAATCCCCTCAGAAATCAACCTAAAAATCGCCCTTAACCTCCAAAAATAAATTCCTGCTAATAATCACCCTCTTGAAACTTCTCTAAAATACCCAAAATTCTCCCCTAAAATCCTCCTTCCCTCAATAAAAAAAATAAAAAAATTCCCTAAAAAATGATCCCTAGAATTCGTTGGAATTCCCATTTAAATAATTCTAATTTCCAAAATAATAATAGCAACAATAGAGGTTCTCAAAGAGTTTACCAGAGACATAATTTTCGTCAAAGACAGCGACAACAAAGCTGCGCAGATTTATTTAATTTTGCGTTGATGAACTCAACAAACTCAAGGAAAAGTCCTGCAACACTGCCGTTGGTAGGGAAATTTTTTTGGAAATTTTTTTAATTTTAAAAATTGACATTCTGGAATTTTGACATTTCAACATGTTGGTATTTTTAGAAGTTGACATTTTGAGACTTGACATTTTTAAAAATTGCATTTTGAAAAGTTGACATTTTGTTATGTTGACATTTCGAAATATTAACATTTTGAAATTAAAAATTTTTTTGAATCAAATTTAGATGGACGCCGACAACTCAGAAGCACCAAGAACAACAACAATGGACTCTTGGCCTTCTATCCCTCACAAAACAGCATCATCAACTACAACACCAAATGGAGATTTAAAACAAGAACAAAAAGCTTCCTCTGCTTCATTCCCGTCTGTAGCATTACCTTCAAATAATATTAAAAAGACGTCAAAATGTGTTGCAATTAAAGTGGATGATGATGAAGAAAATAGGAAGCAAAATAGTGAAGATGATGAACATGATGATGATGTAGAGCCTCTCAAAAAATGTGGAAGTGGATTACAACTTAGGCTAAATGTTGGTGGGCGAAGTGCACAACTTAGCTTGTCAAAGGTAGGGGATTTCAGTAATGCGCATTTTGAAATTTTGAAATGTTGACATTTTGAAGTGTTGACATTTTGAACTTTCGATATTTTGAAAATTTGACGTTTTGAAATGCTGCCATTTTGGTTATTGACATTTTGAGATGTTACCATTTTGAAACTTTTGGCAATTTTTAAACTTACGAATTTTGAGTTAACATTTTGACATAAAATTCAGATTATCGATTTATATCAAAATCCGAAATCCAATCAATTTTCAGATTCGTCAATGTTCAGATCGTTCTCGACTTGCAGTTTTTGCAGAAAAAGACCATTCACAAAGACTACTAGATTGTGACGCTTTCCTTTTTGAAACAAATGAATATTATTTCGAACGTTCTGCTGCTGTGTTTGAACATATTTTGGATTATTATATTTGTGGAAGAATGCATAGACCAGTTGATGTTTGTTTTATTTTTTCGTAAGCTAAGGGGTGTTGGTGGCAAAACACCGACAAAAATCGTCCGAACCTTGAGCAGGTTCGCTTTTCGTCTTTTGCCAAATTTTAGTTTTTTAGGGGTTTGTTTTTTCGCTTTTTGTTTTTAGCTTTTAAAGTCTGTTTCGGCTACACCTCCGTATTATGCTTAGAAATTTTTGTGTGGACGGTGTATTATCCCGACACTTTTTTGGTGATGATTTAAAAAATTTTTTACAGATTTGCCCTATGAGATGGCGTGATGAAATTGAATATTGGCGTATTCCTTTAAATGCTTTAGCTGATTGTTGTCGTATAGTTGATGCACTAACTCCAAGCTGTAAAAGAATAGGTGGAGGCGGAGGATTTGCATCTAGTCCATCACCCTTATCTTTGGATAATGTTTGTTTTTTTTTGGGTTTTAATTTTTTTAATTTTGGGGTTTTTTAGATTTATGTTGAGTCTAGCTGTCCACCTGTTGAATTTGAGGTTTAATTTTTTCTAAAAAATTTTTTTCTAATTTTTCTTTCTTAAAGAATGTCCGTTTTGGCCGTATCCGCCTTATTGTTTGGACATTTTTGGAAAGTCCTCGTTCTTCATTCGCTGCCAAATTGTGGTCCTTTGCTTCCGCATTATTTGTACTTCTCTCATTGGCTTGTTTAATTCTTTCTTCAATGTCAGAATTTCAATTAGAGGATCATATAACGCCTGTTGCTGGAATTCAAATACTTGAACTTTGGTCGGGGTTTTTTTTTTAATCTAGAGGGGAGGGTCACTTTGAAGTCCTATACGAATTCCAAGACTCTACAAGCTTATACTATTTTTAAAGAGTATATAGACAAGTTTGCATGATCAAATGGGATATTGTTGGATTTGTGATTGAAGGGGGTAGAGAGCTCCACTCAACCAGAGAGGACTCTACTCAATCGACTCGCGCGCACTGCTGTACCATATGTCCTAAAATACAGATCAGCTTACTTATTTTCGTATATGGGTGCTTATCCCCCTTAATCCCTCAATATTCCCTTTCATAATGGTGTAGGCTTTAAGGGTGTAGGCATTCAATGTTGGACTTAAATTTGGATTAAAATTTAAAATTGTTTTTTTCAGTTGTATGTTCTTCTTTACAATAGAATATTTGGCGCGCTTTGCTGTAATCCCTCATAAATGGCATTTTGTTAGGCAGCCACTTAATATAATTGATTTACTAACTGTGGTGCCTTTTCTTGCAGAAGCTTGCCTTCCTCTATTAGGAATTTATGATGTTGAATTACGCAATTTTAGAGGTTTTTTTTGTTATTTTTTTATTTTTTAATCAGTACTTTGGGAGTCGCCCACCTTTTCTTATATCCCTGGCTATTTTGATCTTTGACCATTTTGAGCTTTTTTTTATGAGCTCTTTTTATAAACTGTTATTGAGCGATAACGATTTCGATCTTTGGATCGAAATGCGATACTTGTCTTGAAAGACTAAGGGGAAAATCTCAGAATGGTCATGGAACCAGGAAGTAAGAAAATAGGGGCGACTTCCCAAATTTTACCCTCCTTATTTTTCCTTTTTTTTTAAAGGAGCGCTTATCGTAATTCGTGTTCTAAGGCTAGCCCGTGTTGCTCGCATTTTCAAACTCGCCCGTTACAGTATTGGCCTTCGCGCATTTGGCGAAACTATGCGTCGTTCAGCAGCTGAACTTTCAATGTTGGGAATGTTTTTATTAACTGGAATAATGTTGTTTTCTACTGCAATTTATTTTTTTGAAAGAGATGAGCCAAATAGTAAATTTTATTCAATTCCTTCTGCCTGGTGGTGGTGTGTAGCTACGGTTTGTGAAATTTTTTATTAAATTAAAAGGAATGTTGAAGTTAAGATTTCTGGTCCCAGGAAAAAAGCTAGGAAAGCTCACCAATGTTTTTGTAGCTTTTCAGTAGGTAATCGAGTGAGTTGAGTCCGAATATGAGGCGTTTTTATTGGGTTCATTCCCGGAACTCGAATTGGACTTTGCCGAGTTGGGGTTCAGATTTCATATTCGGACTCATGTCAGCTCACTCGATTACCTATGGGAGACTTCCAAAAACATCTGTGAGCTCTTATTTTTTGTAATGACTTGTAATCTTCATTTTTACCAAAAATTCTTATTTTTAAAGATGACAACTGTCGGTTATGGTGATTTAGTTCCAGTCACAACAGGAGGAAAAGTTGTAGCAGCAGTAGCTTCAGTTTGTGGAATTATTGTTTTGGCCTTTCCAATCTCAATGATTATTGATAAATTTGCTGAATCAACAGGTCATGGAGGAGGTGGAGGAGTACCACAACAACAAGAACAACCAATTTCTTTTACTTTGGCTGCTGAAGATTTTAATAGCAGACATGTTTCTCCATTTAATACTGGAAAAGGAGGAGGAGGTTTTAATCGAAGGGCAAGTCTTCAAGCTGGAATTTTTTCTAGAGGTTTTAGTCGAAGACAAAGAAAATCGAGAAGATATTTGTTTTGATTAGGAGGTTTAAATTAATTTAAAAAATGATAACGGGTATTTAAACGATTTATTTTTTGTGTTAAACGGTTTTCTTGTTGGTCCTTTTAGTATGGAAAATATCGGGCGCCAACCGGGTTCGAACCTTCGACCCCCCTCTTCTCCAGTTAATTTTCCAATAATCTATCGAAACTGATTTTTTTGGAGAATTTATTTTTTGTAGAACACATTTAAGAAGAATGGAGAGGCAAAAAATTCGTTTTCACTCGTTTAAAAAATATCGGACCCCGAGCGGGTTCGAACCTTCGACCCCCCAAAGGCATTAAATTCTGCGTTATGTGACAAGAATTCCGATAAAAAAGTTTAATTTTATTTTCTCTGTTTTTTAATTTTCTCATTTTAAATAGTTTTTTTGATTATGTAGTTACTTAAAAAAATTTTTTTATTGAATATACTTGCCATTTTTCATTCCAATTTTTTTATATTTTTTCTTGATATGATTTTATATATTTATTAGTTTTTTTAATTGTAAAATTTTAATTTTGTAAATTAAAAATATAATTTAAATAATAATAATTACTTGTTCAACATGCAAAAAATTATATTTTCGAAGAATTTCATGTGGTTATTGGAAAAATATGATGTTCTTGTACAAAAGGGATGTTTTTCTTTAAAAAGATGTTTTGATAACAAGGTTTGAGTTATCTTTGTGGTATATTTTAAGGTTGTTTTATTGAGGTTTGGGGCCCGGCTCGATTGGGCGGATCGTGTCGGTCATCGAATTTTAACCCGAAAAACATTCGTCGGAGACTGGCCCCAAAAGCGGCCCGTTAACCGAAACCCAACCCTAATTTTAAGGTATAGAAACCTGTTGAGTTGACTTAAATAAGCTAAATATAAGATGTCAAACTTAAGACGATTTTGTTTTCTTCGTGGACTTTTTTAACCTTTAACTATAGATTTATTGATTTATAAGCAGGGTTTAACTAGAATAACGGGAAGTTTTGGTTTCTTTACATTTTTTGTTTTAAATTTTTGATTGATTGAAAAGCTTGTGGTTATTTTTTCGGTTTAAATTTTATAAAAAATTTAAAAATAAAAGTTGTGTCAAGAAAAATGACACCATTTTTTTATCGCCATTTTAATCTCTTTTTGACGCCTCTGTCAATTTTCCTGAGATTTTTTCTTGAATTATTTTTTTTTATTTTTAGAAAATATGCTTGAATAAATTTTGTTTGATGTGAGTACTTAAAAGAAATGGTGGCCGTGGTTTTGCATAATTCTGATAATGAGCCTCAATTCTTATATTCTTTTGATGAAAATATTAATGGATCATCTACTGATTGTTGCAAGGCGGATGGCGAAAGAGGTTATTTTTTGATTTAAATTTTATAGGGGATTTGAGTGATTTGAAATTTGGTGTTTTTCTCAAAGCTAAATGTTCTGCTTTTGAGGGTCGAGGGTTCGAATCCGTTCGACGCCCGCTATTTTTAAAACGAGTGCGAATTAATTTTCTGGATCTCATTTCACTTTAGGTACTTTTTTCTATCATAACACATTTTTTGGTATTCTTCTTACTTTAACAGCTTTGGCACCTTTGGGGGGTCGAGGGTTCGAATCCGGTCGGCGCCCGATATTTTTAAAACGAGTGGGAATTAATTTTCTGTCTTTTCTCTTTGTTTTTACCTTCCGGAATATTTTTTATTTTCTTTGTTTTCGTTTTTATATTCTAAAGAAGTCACTTTTATCCACAGGAATTTAAGACATTAATTTTGCCTTTTTAAAATAAAAAGGCATTAAAACCCTCATTAGCTTTAGTGTCAAGATTTATATTTTTTTACTTTACACGTTTCCTTCCCCTATGCTTTTATTAAAGCAAAACACCGTTGACTCTTTACACACATTTTTCTCATTTTTGTCGGCACTTGTGTGTGTTCTTCCGCTTTCTTCTGTAATTTTTTTTTAGTTTTTTTCTTCTTTATTCGTTTAAATCTTCCTTTAGCCTACGCAGAAGAGCAACGCACTAAAAATGGTGTTGAATTATTTTTGAGATAATTTTTGGTATTTTTAATTTGAAAAAATTTAGGAAAATGATGCTTTAGTCTCTCCAGGATCCATTAAAAATATTAATAAATTCCTTTTGAATTTTCTAAAAAAAATTTTTGTGTCGCTCTTTTGGATAAATCTATCATTATTTTATGGGGGAAGCTTTAAATAATTCCTTTTAATTAAAAAAATTTTTTCCAATTTTTGTTTTTTTTTGTTGCTCTTCTGGGTGCCTCCATTACATATTTTATGGCAATCTTTTTTTATTTCAAAAATCTCTTCTTCCCACTCGTTTTTTAGCGTTGACACACACATTTCTGACTTAATTTCAAAGCAATTTAACGCTCTTTTTAAGATGCGGGAATTTTTTTATTGAGTTTATTTTATTTTTTGTCATTTTTTTCTTGTAATTCTTCTTCATTTTATTTTCTAAAATAGCAACATTTTTTGTGTATTTTAATTTTTAAGATTTGAGGAAATATTTTTAGGTAGATAAGGGAACCTTTTGAACTGTGACCAAAAAATTTTTGAAATAATTTTGAGGAGTCAAAAAATGACAGTTACATATTGGCACTAGTCGTCCATGCTCTACACGTTTGTAGAATTTTTATTTAAAAAAATTTTTGGTCACCGTTCGAAAGTGTCCCTTATGGAGAATTTTTTGACCCTTTTGATCCTTTTTTATCTTAAATTTTTTTTTATTTTTCAGACTTTTTCTCGCCAATCTCTTTGTCTTGGAATTTTCTTGAAGTTTGTGGAGATATAATGGTTTGGAATCGTTACGGTTTTTATTTATTTTTTATTTTCAAAAAATTCTTTTTCTTCAAGAACGCCGTCA
The DNA here is from genome assembly GCA_963681835.1 of Meloidogyne enterolobii. Lineage (NCBI taxonomy): Eukaryota > Metazoa > Nematoda > Chromadorea > Rhabditida > Meloidogynidae > Meloidogyne > Meloidogyne enterolobii. The sequence goes on along the minus strand of CAVMJV010000004.1, from coordinate 3,333,254 downwards.
TTCCACTTGGCGCAACAACGAAGTTTTTCGATTAAATGTTGGAGGCAAATCTTTTTGTTTTCGCCCGGATACTGTGCTGGATCATAGAGAACCGAATTCTTTGCTTGTTTATTTTTTAAATTTTTTTAATTAAAAAATTTTTTGAAGGCTCGTTTGGTCCGGTTGGAGCATCATCAACGCCTTATGCTTACAGACGGATTTCAACATGGAGAATACTATTTGGAAAGAAACTCGAAAGTTGCTGAACATGTATTAGACTATTTTCTTACAGGTTTATTTTATTTTTGATTTTCTTTGAAATTTTTAAAATTTTCTCAGGAAAGCTTCACAAACCTCCCGAAATTTGCCCTCAACGATTCAGTGAAGAATTGCTGTTTTGGAGGTTAACTAGAGTTGAGGTTATTTTTGTATATGAATTTATTTTACATTTTAATTTTAAAGCTGGCCCCTTGCTGTTCTGTTTTGACGGATACCCAACAAAAATTGAAACGTACATTGGACACTGAAAGGCAACTTGATCAGGTTTTAGTGATTTGTTTAGTGATAATTAAGTGGAAAAATTAGATAAACTCTTGTGGGTGTTATTGGTTAAGTTGGTTTTGTTTGGGTTTAGAAGAGTATTTTTCTGCCTGATCCTGTGTTTGAATCTGAGTGTGTATCTAAACCGTTATTTTTTATTTTTCTTATTAAAAAAATTTTTTAAGCTTCAAATTATTTTTAAAACCCCCAAAAAAATTTTTTTTAACTACTTTTTTACTTTAACCAAATTTTATTTTTAAGGTTAATTGTTGTCGTGGTCTTCGCAAAGTTATTTGGCATTTACTTGAAAGCCCTTCCTCTTCTCTTTTCTCAAAATTATTTACTTTGCTATCAGTGATTTTTATTGTAGCTTCTGTTGTTGGGCTTGTACTTGGTTCAATGCCTGAATTTCAGGTTTTCTTGTAATTTTTTTATTTTTTTTATTCAATTAAAGGCTGATTCTCGATTTGCTGATTCTTACCATGCTTTGTTGGGAGCAAGAAAAGGCTACAGTTCTAGTAATTTAAATGAAAATAATTTGACTACTACAACAATGCCAACAACATTAAAAACGAGAAAAATGAAGTTGCCTGTGGGTAGAGAAAAATTTAAACAAAATAAAAATGGAAGCAATTTTGTGGAGAGAACAACAACAACAAAGCCGAGCAGGAAGGTATTAAATTTTAATTTAAAGAGTAGGTTACTTTAGAAGGGATTTTTTAAATTTAAATGAACATTAAAAATTTGTTTTTAAATTGGTTATTGAGTTTTTAAAAGTTTTCTTTCATTTTAAAAATAAAGGGACCCGAGCGGGTTCGAACCCTCGACCCCCCCTTCCCCCAACACCCCAAATAATTTTTTCTTATTTCTGTTTTTTTGTTGACTTTCTTAATTTTATCTGATATTTATTTAAAAATTTTTTGTGTCCGTAAATTTGTTGACAAATTTTAAATAATATTTTTTAATTAAAAAAAATTTTTCTTTTAAGGTATCTCCTAAACCATCACCCCAAGTCTTTATTTATCGTCCAACAGATAATCCACAACGATGGTTGGTTATTCTTGAAAATTGTTGTATTGCTTGGTTTACAATGGACTTTCTTTTACGGTTTTTTAGATTTTTTTAAATTTTATTTTTTCTAAAAAATTTTTTTAAGTTTGTTGGTGGCTCCTCGTCGATGGCTATTTCTTCGACAACCTTTGAATTTAATTGGTATATTTTTCTTTTTTTTTAATTAAATTTCGACTCTGGTTTTGTTTATGAGTCCTTTGAGCCTTTCTGAGGGCTTTGATTTAATTTATGAGTCCCTTGAATCTTTCTGAGGCTTCTGGGTTAGTTTATGAGTCCCTTGAATCTTTGCGAGTTCAATGAACCTTTAGGAGTTTTTCGGTGGCTTTGGGTTAGTTTCTGAGTCCCTTGAACCCTTTTTTTGAACATTTACCAGTTCAGTACTGACTCTGCTTTAGTTTATGAGTCCACTGAATTCGTAACTTTTTAATGGACTTATAAAACTTCATTGGACCCATAAACTAAACTAGAGCCTTAATTTTTTTAATTAAAAAAATTTTTTTAATTTAAAGACTTATTTACTGTGTTACCATTTTATTGTGAATTGGCACTCTCACAAATGGGTGTTTCCAATACGGAAGGTTTAAAAGATTTTGCAGGTTTTTTTTCTCTTTTAAATTTTTATTTATTTTTTTATTAATTTAATTAAAAAGGCGCAATGCTTGTTATGCGTGTTTTACGCGTTTTAAGAATGGCAAGAGTATTTAAATTGGCTAGATATTCTACTGGACTTCAAGTTTTCTTTTAACTTTTGGGGTTTTTAAAAAAAATTTTTAAAAAGGTTTTTGGTGCAACTTTGAGAACTTCATTAAGGGAGCTTTGTATGTTGTCAATGTTTTTGCTTTGTGGAACAATTTTCTTCTCTACGTTAATGTAAGGGTTTGGAATTTTTTTTCTTCCTTCTGTTTTCTCTGACAATGAGAGAGAGATATTTTTTAAATCCTCCACCATTGCGGGGTATTGGACGTTTTGTGGTTCCGCAGTCGTCGAGGCTGCTCCGGGCTCCTGGCGTCAAATCAGTGAATAAAATTTCATCGGATGGTGTGGATTAAGATGAGGATTAGAATATTAGGATGAATATCGCGTGATTCAGAGGATTATTTTCCTTTAGTAAATTCTCCTCAAATTTTTGTTTTTAATTTAAGGTATTATGCAGAAAAAGATGAACCTGGGTCTGATTTTAAAAGTATACCGGCTGCTTGTTGGTGGTGTATGTAAGTTTTTATTATTAAAATTAATCTCTCATCAAAAATCTAATTTTTTTAGTATAACAGTAACAACTGTTGGTTATGGTGATTGTCAAATTTTAAGTTGGGGTTTGTTTTATTTTTTAATTTAAAAATTAAAAAAATTTTTTTAAGTTGGAAAATTAATTGCTGGTTTATCTTCAGTTTTTGGAATTATAATCCTTGCTTTCCCTATTTCTATGGTGGTTGAAAATTTTGCTGTGGCGCAACAGAAATTAAAATTGGAAAATCAATTAAAGGAAGGTAAAAATTGATTTTTAATACAAAATTTTCTAAAAAAAATTTTTCTACTCCTTGGGACCGGAAACTGTCATATAATAATTTATAAATAATTTTTCCTCATTTAAAAAATATCGGGCACCCCTCTTCTCCCAAAGATCACTCTAAACTTTTTTTTCGTATTCTAAAAATTATAAAAAAATTATTTTACTCCTCGGGACTGTAAACAGCCAAATAAAAATAATTTTTGTTTGTTTTAAAAAAATGTCGGGACCCAAGCGGGTTCGAACCTTCGACCCCTAAAAAGTGCCAACATCACTCAAAATTTTTTTTATTTTTCCTCTCTTTCAAGTCCAAATGTCACAAGTAGCAAATGATTATTTAATGCGTCGTTACCCTTCACGTCGTAAAGCGTGTCGAGATCCTTTAGATGGAAGTTTACATAGACATCAACAACAACAACAACAAAATATTAATCAAAAAATTCCTTCATCACCACCATTAACCGATTTATCTTCAAATGTTTTAAATGCTCCATATTCAGCATTAAGTGAAAATTTTGTTTTGGCAACAAATTGAACGGAAAAAATGAAAGTAAAATTAAATAATAAAAAATAATTTTTTACTCATTGGGATTAGGGATGTCACGAGTTATTTTCGACTCGAAACCCAACCAGAATTTTTTGATCAGAAACTCGATCCAAAAATAATTTTGAAAACCCGTCAAAAATATCTCTGTTTGGGAACGATTTTTAAATAAAATATCCCTGTCAAGGATGTCATGGGTTTCCCGAAATTCGATCCGAGAAAATTCCTCTAACTGGCCCAACTGGTTTTTTTCGACTCGTGACATCTCTGGCCCTCCAATACTCTTTTAAAATTTAACTAACTTTTTTTTTAAATTTTTTTAAATTAATAAACTTTTAACTAATCCTTAACAACTAAAATTTGATTTTTAAATTTATAAAATTTAAAAAAGAGAGATTAACACATTTAATTTTAAATAACGGACAAAAAATTTGGGATAAACATTTTCTAACCTTTTAGAAATTATTTAAATACTTTTTTTGTCCTTTTTATATAGCTAACGGAGGAGCCCCTCCGAAGGTATTTACTAAATTATTTGAATTTAAAATGTGACCCGGAACTATTTAACCTTTTAATTTTTTTCTGAAATAGGGATTCTCTTACTAATTTCCTAATTCATTTTCTTTGAATTCCTCACTATTTTTTTACCTTTTAATTTTTTTTTGAAATTAGGAATTCACTCGTTAACTTCTTTAATGTATTCTTCTTTCTTTTAAACGTACATGGGTCAAAATTAATTTAAAAAATTTTTCCCTAATAAATTTTATTCTATACCTAGAGACCAAAAACAGTCAGATTATATTTTTAGAATGGATTTTTCCTCGTTTTAAAAATTTCGGGACTCAAGCGGGTTCGAACCTACGACCCCCTTTCCACTATAATGGGCAAAATTATTTTCAAATTTTTTTTGTTTATTATTTTCTGGATTAAGTCCAATAATTTAGGCCAGACATACTATTTAATGTTCTTCCTTCCCTACTATTTTTATTCATAAATATTTTTAAATCTATCCTAAATATATTTACATATTTACTAAAGAACTGTTCACATTCCTTTCCTTTTATTATTTTTTCTTGATTTAAAAACTGTGTGTTTACATCAATTTTTAAATTAAAAAAATATTTTTTGTTTGAAAATTAAATAATTTATCTATTTATTACAACACACAAATTTTTTTTTATTTCTTTTATTTTTTTATTTTAATTCAATCTCTTCATTCTGATCATGGGAGACAGAGAATTCACCTCCTATATATATCTATTCAATTTAATTTTTCTATTTAATTTTTCTATTTTATTTTTTTTCTCGTTTCTATGCGGATTGTTTTTTGCGCAATCCATTTTTGGTGGTGATTTTAAATTTATTTTTGAATTTTTTTTGAAAAATATAGCTTGGAGTGAGGTTAGAGGAGATGGGTAAGGAGGTCGAGGGTTCGAACCCGCCTGAGTCCCGATATTTTTTAAATGAACAAAAGTAATTTTTAAAAATATTATCTTTTTATTTTTGGTACTTAGGAGTAGAATAAAAAAATTTTTGACTGGATATAAAAATAAAAGGTCAATTTTTGTGGAGAGAGAGTCGACGGTTCGAACCCGCTTGGGTCCCGATATTTTTTAAATGAAGGAAACCTCCCAAATTTAATTTTAATTTATTTTTGAAAATATTTCTAGTTTTTTTCTCTCTATTTTTGGGTCACATCTCGTTCCAATTATTTTCTTTTATTTTTTTTTGAATTTATTCTCTCGTTAAATTTATTATTTTATTTCTGACCTTGCCTTGGGCGTTTCGGAAGGATAAAAGAAAATAATATAGAACAAAAAAGAACACAAAAAATAAATTTTATTATTTTTATAGTCTTTTAGATCAAGTATAATTTTTAAGAAAAGTTTCCCTTCATTCTAAAAAATCCGGGCGTCAAGCGGGTTCGAACCTGTGACCCCCCCCCCCCCCCCCAAATTTTTAACACTTTAAAAATTAATTTTTTTATTTAAAATCCCCTACTATTTTAATACTCTTCATTTTTTATTTAAAATCCAAACTAAAAATTTAAAATAGTCTATTCAGCAAATTTACGCTTGAATGAATCGCGCACGCGTGATTTTCGGTGCTCCCAATTTTTTTGCCAATTTGGTGACCTTTATGAGTGACGAAGCGTTTTTTATTTATATTATTTTTTGTTTAAATACACAGTCAATTTTTTAAAATTTCGACTCCGGAAATGAAAATTGTCAGATACTTTTTTAAGAAGGATTTCCCTTCATTTAAAAAAATTCGGGCTCCGAGCGGGTTCGAACCTTTAACCCCCCTCAACTCTAAAAATTTTTTTCTTCTTAAGTTGAGTTTAGAAAAAATTTCAGCTCTTTAATTATGCTTTTCAGAACAGGAAACTGTCATGAAACGGGTTTTTCTTTAATTTAAAAAATTCCGGCGCCGAGCGGGTTCGAACCTTCGACCCCCCCAACATCACTAACAACACTTATTTTTTCTTAATTCTTTTTTTCTTGAATTCATCTGATATTTTTCTCTTAAATAATAATTTTCTTTAAAATTTTCTCCTATTAATTAGCCATAAATAACACTTAATCAATTTTATTTTTTTTCAATTTTCCCCTTTCCCCTTTAAAACAAAATTTAAGAACTTGAAGGACAGAAAAACTACAAAATATTTATAATTAACTAAGTTGATTGCTGACGAAATTAAGTGGAGAAAAAAAAAGAAAAAAATTTTTTAAGTTAAAATCACATTTTTTTCTTGCCCTTTCTTGTGTTCCTTTAAATTAAATTTTAAATTTTGGACTCGACGATTTTTTTAATTAGCTAAAAATATTTATCCACTCATCAAAATTACTAGCTCAGAAAATATTCCTTTTATGTGGCATTATCAATCCTATAACAAGTGAGTTTTTTTAAAAATTTCGAAAAAAAATTAAAAAAAATTTTTTCAGGCCTATCACATGGGAAAACTACTACTCACAAAGTTTGTGTTTAACAGTCAAAAATTAATTTTTTTAATTAAAAATTCCAGGGCATGCTACAATAACTTCAGGAATTGCAGCAGCCACCACAATTGTTATTTTCTTTGTTATTTTATTGTTAACGTTTGGTTGTCGCTTCTTCAGCAATAGAAGAAGGAGGAGAAGTGGAAGAAGTTCGGAGGGAAATGGAAGTGTTGGAGGTGAGGGAAATAAATTTTTTAAATAATTTTAAAATCAAAAACGAAGAAAAAATTAGTTTGAGTCAATTTTAAAAATATCGGGCGCCAACCGGGTTCGAACCCTCGACCCCCCTCACCTCCTACCAAAAGTGCCATTATCGTCCCAAGATTAATATTTTCGGTAATTTATTTTTTATAAAGCACCCATACTCTTCTAAAGAAAATGAAAAGCGCAAAAAATTCATTTCAATCTATTTAAAAAATATCGGGCGCCGAACGGGTTCGAACCCTCGACCCCTTTCCAAGTGGCTAAGTTTACTACACAGCACATTTTATCACGCGAGATACCCAAAACTAAACAATACCTTACAAATTTACCTTACTTTAACGAACAATAAATACAACAGACACAAATTTAGATACACAAAAAATACTTTAGAGATCACACAAAATTATATATAGATCACCCAAATCATTTCTCTTCTTTATTCTCTCTTTATCGCTTCTTGCCTCTAACCAAAAAGAAAACTCCAATCACCACAAAAGACGAAATGAGCCCAGTAGTAAGAATTATGGTCTTATCGAAGCGTTTAGGAAGTATTATTGGCTCTTCTCGCTTTATGGTCTGTCGAGGCAGATGGTCAGCAGACAAGTCAACAACATAGGCATACTTGAAAAGGGGAGATTATTTTAGGCTTTGTTAAGTTTTTTTTACCTTCGGTTCAAACTTTGGATCAATCTTGGTCTCCTCCATACCCCTCCATACAGGATTTTCAGCAATCGGTTCAGGAGTATCCACAAAATCATTGTCTCGCGAATCGTCCTCTCCACTCAACGAACTTCTCTGAAAAAATTTTTTTAATTGAAATAAATTCTTGAATAGGCGTTCTTACCATCTCCTGTGGCATCAAATCGAACGCAGTAACTGTAGTATTGTCGAAAAAAGCAGTGCCAAATGGATGAGGCTTTACAACTATCTTTTGAGGAGAAGGTTTAGTAAGAAGTTCTACACGTGGAGAAGGTTCTGCAGGAGATAGTGGATCCGCAGGTTTGGGAGAAGTTGGAGGAGTCTCAGTCTGAGTAGAAGTCTGAGCGGAAGAAGTCTGAACAGGAGAAGCCTTTTGATCAAGTTGAGGAGAAACTTGTTGTCCAACTACAAGCGGCTTCTTCATTGGTGGAAATGACAGAACTGGAATTTGCTCATAATGCGGATTTTTCGGCTTTTGAGCTACTTCCGGCTGCGGTTGGACGACTACTTGCTGTTGTTGTTGAGGCGGATTATCACCAGATTCCGTCAAGGAAACCGTCACCTCTGCAGAGTCTGGAAAGGAAGGCGCTCCTGATAATGTTGACGTTGAATTTGATGCTGACATTTTTGACTAGAAAATTTAAAAATTTAGACTTAAAAAAGCTGGGAAAAAGTAACCTAGACACAGGAAGATTGTAGAAAAGCAAGAAACAAAATACTGTAACAAGTGAGAGCAAAATACTATTCTCCTTTTATAGTTTCTCTAACTAGTGTATTAATAACAGATTCTCTAACCTTAAAATTTCATAATGTCAACTAACATTTAAAATTTCAAAATATCTAAAGTGTTTTTAATTTTATAGTTTCTCTAACTTGCGTGGTAAGAACTGCGTCTCTAACTTTAAAATTTCATAATGTCAACTAGGCATAAAAATTTCAAAATATCTAAAAATTGTCTCTTAAGAGTCTTGTTATTTTTAGCATCTCAACAATCTCTCGACGATCAAAGGATGTTTGTTATTTGCAATTGCAGCATTCCGCCACCCTTGCCAACCTACGAAGATGCCTTAAAAATGGTTCCTAGACCTCTAGATATTGAAAGAGGAGAGAAGGAAGCATTGCCCCCTCCCCCAAAATATTCTTTAACTAGTGGAGAAACAATTTATACCATTACTGCAGTGTCAACTTCAACAACAAGTATTGCTCAAACAATAACAACGACGGGTGAACAACAACAAGGAGAAGAAAATCATCGACAACAAGAAAATTTGCCTTCTACAACAACATCTTAGAAGAAAGAACACACTTATTTTTGTTCTCTGCCATTTTTTCCGATTTTTCACTTTTAAAGCTTCACTTTACTATTTATTTTTAATAGGATTTTTTATGATTCGACATTTTGAAAATTATCAAAGAATAATTTAATTTGTTGGATTTATTAAAAATTTTGATCTGTTTTTGTCTTGTTTTAGATGAGAGGTAGCTTTAGCTTCCTGAGACTCTAGTGTCTCTATTTTTAAATTATTTTTATAACGCCAAAAGTTTTAAAACGATTGTTTAATCAATAAAAGGTGAGAGATGCAACGAAGAGAAAAATACAAAAAGTGACGCTTCTCTTCTTCCATTGGAAATTTTTGAGGTTTTATCGGTTTTTTTTTGTTTTTTTTTTCGGAGTTTTTTGTTCAGGGTATGCGTTTTTAGACTTTATTCATTCCCTGCTTCTTTTGTATTTTTCTGATAGCCTTTCTACCTCGTTTGGATATTTTTCCACTTAGAAAGGTTAATGTAAACCTTGTAGAATTATTTTCTACGTTCGTTTAGTTTGAGCGGTCAATCATTTTTTTATTAGAAAATAACGTTTATTTATAAATTCAGAAATTGATTGAGAGCTTATTTTAACACTTAAAATTTAAGTTTTACATTGTTCAGTATGTTAATCCTCTTAACCGCTTTCGTTCATTTTTCTCTTGTTGATGCAATTTTAAATTAAATAGGGAACTAAAAACGCGTTCCCCGTCTCTTTTCAATAAATTTCGGTCATTTTAAACCAAATTCTGGCCACATAATCCTTAAACAGTTTATTACCTTGATCACACAAGTCATACATTGTTTACTTCTTCCATTGCATTTTTGACGTAAGAATAGGCGTGCCTTATATAGTCTTTATTTTTTCTGGACTATAGTCCTTGTTTACTTTTTAATCTTCATTTCCTTAATTTCTTTTTTTCAGTAAACTTTACTTAATTTTTTTTAAAAATGACGGCTGATGGTTTGGATGTCGATAATTTGATCACACGGCTTTTGGAAGGTTTTATTATAATTATATTTTATTTTAATTATTTTCTTTGTCCAGTTCGTGGCTGCAGGCCTGGCAAGACTGTGCAAATGACAGAAAATGAAATTCGAGTTCTTTGCATCAAGGCTCGTGAGATTTTTCTTTCGCAACCTATTTTGTTGGAATTGGAGGCGCCGTTGAAGATTTGTGGTATTTCGAGTTTTGTTAAAATTTTCACGAATCTTTGTCTCTAGGCGATATTCACGGTCAATATAACGACCTTTTACGGCTTTTCGAATATGGAGGGTTTCCGCCTGAAGCGAATTATTTATTTTTGGGGGATTATGTGGATAGAGGAAAGCAGAGTTTGGAGGTTTGTTTTTTAGTTAAAATTGGCTTAAAATCCCGTGAATTCTAGACCATTTGTTTGCTGTTGGCCTACAAGATCAAATACCCGGAAAATTTCTTTTTGCTGAGAGGCAACCATGAATGCGCTTCTATCAATCGAATATATGGATTTTACGATGAATGTAAGAATTTTTAACTTGTGGGTTATTCATAATCAGTTTTGCGGGCATTTTTGTGTATATTTTATTCCACTTTCCAATCTTCCAAGCGATTACCAAACCTATTCTGGCCATTAAGTCGGCATAAATATGGCCGCAAAAACTGGTTAGGGATAACCCACAAGTACCGACTTATAATTTTCAAGCAAATTCTCAAATTGTTTCAGGCAAACGCAGATTTTCTATAAAATTATGGAAAACATTTACTGATTGCTTCAATTGTCTGCCAATTGCTGCTTTGATCGATGAGAAAATATTTTGTTGCCATGGAGGTTTGTCACCAGATTTGCAGAATATGGAACAAATTCGAAGAATTATGCGACCGACGGATGTGCCAGATACAGGTTTGAGGGAGGGTTGGCTTTTTGAGGTTTTCGGTTAGAAAGGTTTCACGAGGATGTCAAGTGGATTCCGAAACTTCAACTTTTTTTCAACCCGTGACATTCTGATACTCTAGCCATGTTCAAAAAAATTGTTTTACTTTACTAGGTCTTCTCTGTGACCTTTTATGGTCTGATCCAGACAAAGATGTCCAAGGATGGGGAGAGAATGACCGTGGAGTCTCTTTCACTTTTGGGCCTGATGTAGTTGCAAAATTTTTGAATCGACACGATTTGGATTTGATTTGTCGAGCACATCAGGTGGGGATTTTTTGGAAGGATTTTTGAAAAATTTTTTTCTTCAAAGGTTGTTGAGGATGGTTATGAATTCTTTGCCAAACGTCAACTTGTAACACTTTTTTCGGCTCCTAATTATTGTGGAGAATTTGATAATGCTGGTGGAATGATGTCTGTGGATGAAACTCTTATGTGCTCTTTCCAGGTTTTTTTTGAAATTTTTGGGAATTTTTTTGAATTTTTTTTTTCAGATTTTGAAGCCGTCAGAGAAAAAAGCAAAATATCAATATGCGGGCTTAAACAGCGGTCGTCCAGTTCAATCACCACAACAGCGTAGCAGTCCAGCTGTTCCGCAACAATCTCAACAGCAAGGACCTCCAAGCAAGAAGAAATAAATGAGGGATGAATGAAGGAAGGAATGTTTTTTGTGTCTATATAATTAAATTTGGAAGTGAGGAGGTTTATTTTATTTTTTGCTGTATCTGAAGACAGGAAAAAAATTTTTTTGAAATTTTTGGAAAATTTTTTGGGAATTTTTCGGAGATTTTTTCCTGCCCTTTTTTCTCTGAATCGTCAAAAATTCTTTTAATATTTTTTGCTGTATTTGATGATTTGGTAATTAAATGTTTTTTGGTTTAAAAAAATTAAAAATTGTGCTTCCCATACCTAAAAAATTTTATTTCTGCATTATTATAAAATTTCAATTTGCTTGGGAATAAAAATTTTGATGAGAGAAATTGTTTGTAAATTTTTTGAAATTTTTTGGTTTATTCCATTACTATATTTAATATTAAAATTAAGAGTTCAACATTTTCGATTGACGGGCCCAGGTCTGGGTTTTTAAGATGACCCGGGGCGTGTTTTTCAGTGTTAAAACGACTGAAAGCTCGCAAATCCTGAAGACCTGGTTTTATCAAAAAATACCCGTTTCCAGGCTGAATAGCTCGTGAAACCCATACCTGGCCGGTGTTGAACTCTATTATAGATTGTAAAAATTCATAAAGTCTATTCTAATAGTAAGGCTTTAATTAAAAATATTTTTTAGTCTTTAAAATTCGATTTAAAATAGAGGGAATTGACACAAGAACGCCTTTATTATGCGCTTATATGATGTGCCTTGGATATCTCATGAAGGTTTTTTTTTTTAATTTTTTTGGGACTTTCTGTCTTTAATTTCAAAATTTTAGGTGGAAATATTTTTTCTTTGGACATCCACCCAAACGGAAGCAAATTAGCCACGGCAGGTCAAGATGGAGGAGGGGCAGGACTTTTAATTGTTTGGGATCTTGATTTTCTCAATGCATCGATTGATGAAACAACCGAAGTTATGCCTGCTTACAATAATCATCCAATGGCTAGAATACCTCATTCAAGTTGGACAAGTTTTTTTTTATATTTTTAGATTTTAGGCGGGTCTCGGGGTTTTTTGTGCAGTCTCGGGCTTTTGGGCCCGTCCTTCTTTGTTCTTTTTTTAATGAGGATAAGGCTTTGAATGGTTTCGGTTTTCCTTTTTGGGAGGTCTTTAACTCTGTGGATTTTATCCCTTTTTGGTTAATCTTTTTAATGGGGATGGGCGCTACTTAATTTTGGGCAGAATATTCGTTTTTTGAATTAAGTCCCTAATTTTAGGTTTTTGATCTTCTACTCCTCTTATATTAATAAACCATCAAAAATCCTTCAGAATTTAATTTTTTCGTAAACCTATACCTTTAAATTTTTTAAATTTTTCTAGGCAGTATAAACTGTGTTCGTTGGACTCGTGATCCTTCTTCTAAACGTCTGGTTTGTGGAGGCGATGACCCTGTTCTTTGTATTTATGAATGTACTGGAGTCTTCACAAGTATGGGATCAATTGATCAACCTTCTTCTTCTACAACTTTGCCTTCTGAACAACAAGAAATTTTACGAAAAGTAGAAAATTATAGATGTACACATAAATTGTTTGTTTTGTTTTTGTCTTTTATAGGGTTCGGCCCACAGTCTCCCTGAGTAATGGGAATGCTCTAGTTTTGGCCCATGTTCTGGAGAAGGGAATATTCTCCGTGGGTAAACTCATCCCCCTCCCTCCCCGTCCCCTGGAAAGCGGCTGCTCCGTGTGAAAGTTCTTGGGTTCCCCGAACCCAGACCTGAAATTCCCTGACCTCACTTTTCCGTAAGATCGACTCCCTCCCCGTAATGTCACTTACTATATTTTCAATTTTTTAATTTTAAAGATTTGGTCATACTTTAGACGTTTTACATTTGGATTGGTCTCCAGATGGAAAATATTTGGCTTCTTGTTCGCTTGACAATTCAATGTTTCTTTTTAATTTTTTTACAATTTTTTTAAATTTTTTAGAATAATTTGGAATGCTCGTAAATTACCTGAAAAACTCACAACATTAAAACAATCGGGAGGTGGTCATTCAAGAGGCGTCAAGGGTTTGGCTTGGGATCCCGTTGGACGGTTTGTTTTTGATGTTTTTTGTAAAAATTTAATTTTTGACCTTTTTGTCCTTTGACTATTTTTACAATTTTTTTAATTTAAAATTTTCAGCTTTTTAGCTACTCAAGCAGAAGACAATACTCTAAAAATTTGGCAAACTGACAGTTGGACCTGTGTACATACATTCTCTGAACCTTTTGCCGAATCAGCAATTTCAACACTTTTTTGTCGAATGGATTGGTCTCCAGATGGTTGTTTTCTAGTTGCTCCTTGTGCAATGAATAATGGAGGGCCAACAGCCAAAATTTTTATGAGGAAAGATTGGTCGTATTCTAGGGATTTGGTTGGATTTAGAAAAGCTGTTTGTGCTGTGGTTTGTTGATTTTTTTTTTGAAATTTCGTTGAGAAAATTTTCGGGACTTGTAAATAGGGTAAGAAGTGTTTTTCTTGATTTTGCTGATTTTCCTTATTTCCTCTGTTTTGCTTTAGGGGTAGTCTGGGATGTCTGAAACCCAGGCTTTTTCGACCCGAAACCCGATCCTTTTTTCTCAACCCGCCCGATCCCTGGTTTCCATTTTGATATTTAACCAGCCAAAAGGCCTCAAAACTTCTCTAGGCCGCAGAAACAATTAAAAAAAATTTTTTTTGAAATTTTTAAGAGAGCCAATCCTCATTGTTTTCAACGTACAAATTATTCTGGAACAAATTCCAATTTTGCTTGTTTTGCAATAGGAAGTCGTGATCGCTCAATTTCTATTTGGTTAATGCCTAATTTTGCTCGTCCCCTTGTTGTTGTTGAAAAAGTTTTTAAGGATTCTGTCGTTGATTTGTCATGGTTTTTTAAAATTTATTTGGTTAGAAATTTTTTGTATTTTTTAAGGTGTGACTTGACTTTAGCAGCTTCCTCTAAAGATGGAGTTGTTCGAATTTTAAAATTTTCTGATAATGAAATTGGCAATATGCTCTCAACACAAGAAACGGTTCTTTTATGATTTAAAGTTTTTTTTTAATTTAATTGGAGGGTAGGACCTTATTATAAGCTGAATAAGGTTATCTGGGATGTCGACTAGTTAGCTTTATTGTTGGGTATGGCTCAGGGAGATGGCCAAAGTCTGACATGAGCCCAGATTTTAAAAGTCCGAAACCAGGGCAACATAACGCCTAATACACTAGTTGGCTTCCACAGCCGAGCCCAAGTATAAGAAGGTCAAGTACCACGTCATTTAACCAACAACCACGTTCTTATACTAGCGGGTCCCAATGGCAAAAAAATTAGAAAAGGAACTTAAATTGAGTTAATATCTAGAGACGAGGTCAGACCTTTTTTTAAATTTTTCTCAATTTAAAGGCATCAATAATTGAAAAACTTTATGGAATTAAACAACACAATGCATCTGATGAACATTTAAATAACAATGATGATAGTTTTTCTTCTACTAATGGAATCCAAAATATTGCATTTCCTTCCTCCTCAGATTTTGGTTATACTTCAATTTGTGAATCTCTAGCTCGTCGAACTGCTGAAACAACAATAAATAGTGAAGAAGAATTGTTTAAAGTTGCGTTTGGTCGTGAACCTCCAAAAAGACGTGTTTCAATGGAAATGTTGAAAAAATTTGTGAGGAAGGCAAAAAGACAAAAGGTTTAATTTTTAATTATTCTTGACCCCCAAAAATAATTTTTTAAAATTTTTCTATAAAATTATAGAACGGCATTGAACAACAAAACCTTTCAATACCCCCTAATGGCTCTGTAAAATCTCCTCATCCTTGTCAAAATGGTGAATCTAATGGAATAAACAACACAAAAATTAACTCTGACAGACGTTTATTCAAAAGAGCAGAAAATTTCAAGGAAAGAAGAAAAATATTTGAATTACCAGAACGGAAGCGACTGTTAATTGCAAGGATTGAAAAAGTTAAAAAAATTTTTAATGAGTTGGAAATCTTCTTTAATACCCATTGGGCCTTACCATAAGATCCCTTGAAATTGGAAAGATAGGATTTTTAATTAAGTCTCACTCAAATTGGGTTGGAGAGCTCCTCCACCGTGCACCTCAACTTTTCCACCATTGGTTCTAATTTAAAAAAAATTTTTTAGGATTCTCCTATAAATTATGTTGAAGCAATAAACAATTACCCTCTAAAGTCTTATATTGAACCAAGAATTGCCAGATTATGTGGGTATAATAGAAGAAAAGGAGTTGAAGAAGAAGAACATCAACCAAACTGGACTTGGTTTTCTCGACGTCACATTTCACTTCTTTTGGCGAATCGGTTTTTTGAAATTTTTTAAGGATTATTTTTTATTTTTTTTTAGAATTTGGACAGCTATTGCAACTTTTGATGCTCATTTTCTCATATTTTCAACACAAACTGGACGCCTTATTTTTGATGTTTGCCTTAAAGAACAAGCTTCATTTTTTCAACAATTAAATTTGGAAAATTTATTAATTGGTGGATGTGGAGGAATTATAAGTGTTTGGTAAGAATTTTTAAAGTAAGGTTTCTACCCAGGTCCTTGGGGAATTCCGAGGTTCATGGGCCCCATCCACTAATTTTCTGCAGCCCCTGTTCTCTGTAAAATCGGTCCTCGTCCGGTAAGGACACATTTGCAGGGAATTCCTTGGTGATCGAATTGGATAGATTTTTAGGTTTCTTTTTAAGATATCGGAGTTTGAACCCAATATTCTTCTTCTATTTCAAAGTAATACTAGAAATTTGGGGAAATAATTTTTTTAATAAATTTTTTTCTTTAAGGAATATACCTCAAAGAAGACAAGAAATGCAACAATCAATTGCCCCTCTTTTTACATTTCAAAGTTTTTTTTAATTTTTTCATAAAAATAATTTAAAAAATTTAGATCAACAATTAATTAGTGCAATACTTTTACCTCAAACAAATGGTGCTAAAGAAACATTTGCAGGAATTGATTTAAAATTTAGTGATTTGAATGTTTACAGATATTTGCCAAATTCTAATGGATGGTAAAGATTTTAATATTTTTTTTGGTTTTTATAAGGGATTTTGAGGAGGTATTTTGGTTAAAAAATGTGTTAGGTGAGAATATCTTTTTAAATTCAAAAAAAGCATTGGGAGATTGGGTCTAGAATCTTTGGATATCCGCAGCCGAACTCACGAACTATACAGAAAAATCCACGGTTCTGATGTTCCTCCACATTTGGATGGGATTTGAAGGAACCTTGTTGGATCGGAACAGAACGAAAGATTTTCCTGTTTGGTTCTTCGTTTCCGAATCGACAACTGAATCCTAGGTGGATTGGAAAAAACCTCAACCTTTAAACAAGACTTTTTTGACACTACATTCCTTTGACTAGTTTACCAAAATTATATAAGCTTTTTTAGAACCTTTAAATATTTTTTAATAATTTTCTAGGTCTAAAATCAGCACATTATTTGATTACATAATAAAAAATGATGTTCCTGATGATATTGTTTCTATGTTAATGGAAGAAGAAGAAACTCCTCAAGATGACTGATCTCGTTTATTTTTTAATTTTTTTGTTAAAAATATATATTTTGGTGTAAATTTTGAGCAAATTTTTGGATTGTTTTTAGACGAGTTCTATGCTCTAAAATTATTTTTTAACCTTAAAATTTTTTTTAGATTTTCAGATTTTTAGGCAAGTGAGGGGGAAATGCTTCCACTCTGTCGTTTTAATTTATTATTCAATCAGAAGCTTTTGAAAAACCAAAATTTTTTATTTATCCATTCTCTGGCTCACAATCAAAAAAATATCCCTTTTCCTTCAATAAGAGATGAACCAACAAAAAAGAAGGAAAATTATACAAGTGTTCAACGTGAAAAAGAAAGGCGTGAACGTATAAATCAAATATCAGATGCTATGAATTTATATATAAAATCAATTAATGAACAAGAACAATTTATTAAAGATGAAATGGTTGGATTTGAAAGAGGGAAACGACATTTGGCAAATATAATGGGTGTTGATCCTGAAACTATGACTCAAGTTTGTTGTTTAAATTTTTTGTAGAGAATTGGGGATGAGTCTTTTGGGTTTGAGATTTATAAAGTGTGGAATTTTTAAGGTTTATGGGTATTAGCTGACGAGTTCTGGTCTTATCGGAGTTGGGACTGTTGGGAATTCACCCATAAATTTCTTAAAAGTAGAGAACGGGGACGAGTCTGCTTTTATTGGGCAGGAATCATGTGACGAGTCATATTTTGCTTTCATTGGGCTTGTAATTATTGGCAGCCTTGCCTATAATTTTTAAGGTAGTGAATAGGAAACTTGTCTTTTCTTATTGAGTATGGGAGTTTTTGGAGCTTTATCCAGATTTATTTAAAGTGTAAGGGTCAAGAGCACCAAGTTTCGTGCAATTATCTTGGGCATCATATTCTCAAAAATTTATTATTTCAGAAACAAATCAACACATCAATTAAATATTTGTTTCCTTCTGGCTTATTCTCTTTAAAAACACGTCCTGTGATGCAACCCTATTCACTTGATCCGATTAAAAAAATTGATGTGGATCGTTATGGAGTTCCTCGGCATACACTTTTCTATACTCTAAAACCTCGATTCTTTGCTATTCTTTCGGTAAATTTTTTTGAAATTTTCGAATTTTTTTTTGGAATTTTAGGACATAAATCGGCGAACACTTCGTTTAGTTCGTGAATATGACAAAAAACAATTGGCATTGCAAAAAGGAGAAATTCGTGAATCTGAAGCAAAAGAAGGAACTTCATTACCCATGAATCGACATTTTTGGATTACAAAAGAAGTTTTGCAACTCAAAACTAATGGAGAAAGGATTACTGATGAAATGGTTTTTAAATTTAATTTTTTTAATTTTATTAATTTTTGTAATTTTAAGTTTGCTGGATTTGTTATGGCATTGGAATATATGGTTTGCAATTTTTTTTAAATTTGGATTTGTCTCTTAAGGATAGTTTTTATGGGGGCAAGTTTTGTGGATTTATTGACTCGTCAAAAATTAACGAGTCGAAGCCACTGACGAGTTAGGTCCTCGATAAACCTGACTTGAATTTGAACTTAAATGGCTTGAACTTTTTTGAACTCAATTAGTAAATCTGAAGAAATTTGGACTTTTTCCCGACCTAGTCCCAGATAAGAAAAAATTTTAAAATCTGATTAAAACCCTGACTTGCTTCTTTTCTCAACCTGGTCCTATCTCGGATCGTAACATGTTATCATATAAGTTGTGATGGCCCCTATTTATTAATTTCCGCAAAATTTATCCTCAAAATTTTTTATAATAAAATTTTTTTTCAAGTCTCAACTACCAAATGCTAGTCTAGAAAAAGAATTTATTGATGATTATCGAACTTTGCGTTCTGGAGATGTTGGAAATGAAACTTTACGTCTTTATCTTTCTGAATTGCCAATAGTTTGTTTTTAATAAATTTTTAACTAATTTTTTCTAATTTTCTAAGGCTCATGTCCACCCAGAAACTGGCTTTTTAGAAGCTCATGGACATTCTCATGTTAAAGCAACAATTGCTACAGCTTTAGTAAGTACTGGTGGAACAGGAAAAATTACAATTGATGGACATCATTATGATATTTTGAGGGATATACAAGCGAGGTTTTTATAAATTTTTGAAAAGAAATTTTGAAATATTTTGAAATTTTAAAGAGAAATTCTTTTATCTCCATTAATTGTTACTGGTCTTCTCGGAAAAGTTGATATTGAAGCAAAAGTAATTAATGGAACTGGTGGGAAATCTACAACTCCTAGAGCCATTAGAACAGCAACAGCTTTAGCATTGGCCGCCTTATATCCGGATTTGGCTGAAAGATTGAGATTGGCTGGAATGTTGAATTATGATAAACGAAGAAGAGAGAGGAATAAGGTTTTTTTATTTTTTTTAAATTGATAAGGTGGGGGGAGAAGATAGTTTTGTGTAATGTGAGGGGGTGGTGTGGGGGTCGGTCTGTCTGATTTCTCCAATATTTTTACTTGTAGTTTCCGGGGATTTTCTGGTTTTCTAATTTTGTGGTTATGCTTTTGTAGGATAGCTTATGACATTTTTTAATGTAGAGGAAGAAAATATTTTTGTAAAAGGTCCATTGTTTTCTTTAAGTCTGTGTTCTCTAGGATTTTCTACGATTTCTAAATCCACGGTTCCCAGGCGTCTCCAAATTTTTTTCTTTTAATGTTTTCAAATTTTTAGCCAAGTCAAAAAGGTGCAAGAGCAAAATGGATTTGGTGTAAACGTTAGGAATTTTTTTGTTTTAATAATTCACTTTTTGGGATTGTAAAAAATTTTTTTGCTGAGGAAAGAATTTTTTAAATTCAATTAGGTAATTTAATAGTTAAATGAAATTAATTTTCAATCCCAAATAAATGAATATTATTAAAAATTTGAATTGTTTTATTTTCTCTATTTTATTTTGTTATTTTAGGAATATTTTTTTGTTTAAATAAAAAATTTTGAATTTTAATTTTAATTCTAATTTCTATATTTTATTTTATAATTTTGAAAAAATATTTTTTTTAATTTATTTTAAATATTTTTAAAATAATTTTCTAGATTTATTTTTAAAATTAATATTTTCTTATTATTGTCAAACAATTATTGTGCAAATATTTAAGTGGAATTAAACAACAACAACAAATTTATATCTACAAATTTATTTATTTTTACTGCAAAACAAGGAAACAATTAAATTCATTTTGTGTGTGAATGGATGGATTAATTGATGCATAAATATATACAATAAAAGGTTGGGAGATTTTCTTTTTTATTTTTGAATTGATATTTCTTTGGGTGGTAAATAGGGGCGAACCTCACCATATGAGAAGTGCTATAATCTTGGGGCTATAATTAGGCTAATATAGACATGTCTTAAACAGGGAGGGTGGTGTCGCTAATTGTAAGGGTCCTCTACCCAATCCAAGTAGCCAGCCAAAAGTTGTAAAAATATTTTGAATCTAACAATAAGTGTGTTTGTATTATTGGGTGTATTAGAGGTCCACCTGTAGAACAAACTAACTGTCCAATCAAGTCTATATCTAACATAAAGTGAGGTTCGACCCCGATTTGTTCACACCTCTGGAAAACAATATAAAAAATCCTTTACAGAAAATTAAAAAATTTTAGTTTTCATTCTTATGAAAAGATTTCTTTCTCTAAAAGATTTTTTTCTATTTTTCCAAATTTATTTTTTTTTCTCATCATTTTTATATTCTAATTTAACTATAAAAAGTGGTTGTTGGGGAGGGAGGTGGTCGTCGGCCATTATTTATTTTTATTTTTTAATATAATTTTTTTTCTAATTTTTATTTTTTTAACAATCTCTTCCCAGCTGCGATATTTAATATATTTTTATATATTTTTATTTTTTACTTGAATATTTTTATACTTTATATGTGCATATAGTCAATGAGTTTTATTTTATCTTTTTTTTCTTCCCATTTAGTTTTAGCCTTCAAAATTCTTTTTTTTCGATTTTGTTATTATTGAGTATTCTTTTTAATGTTTAAGTTGGAAAGAAAAAAATGTTGGAAATAAAGAAAGCTAAAAATGCTAAAATTAAATGGAAATATTAAGTAGCTTATGTTTATAGAACAAATGTTTCTGTTTCTTGTAAGTAATTTAGTCCGTTTTTATTTAATTCTGATAGTTCGTGGGTGTGGTGTAGTTGGTTGTGTGTTAGGTTAAGGTACCGAAGGAGTGAGGTTCGAGTCCTGTTGGCGTTTGTTATTTTTCTAAATCATTTTTTGGCGTTCTAAAAATTTTTCTAGTATTTCATATATTTTTTAAACTTGTTTTTTATTTTTTTTCATGGTTGCTGGATCTAGATAATTTTAATAACTTGTTCAAATCTTTCCTGTTTCTTCTTTTTCATTAAGAAAGCTCTCTAATTTTCCTCCTCTTCTCTCTATTATTAATCAACTAATTAATTTTTTAAAATTTAATTTCTCAACCTTTTTTTCCTTTTATTAAATATTAAATAAAATCTAAATTACTTAACATTCTCAATTTTTATAAATAAAATCGATTTTGCGACCCAATAAATGAAAATTGTAGAAAAAAAAATATAAAATTGGGAAGCCATTAAAAAGGGCAAAACTCTCTCTGGTTAAACACACACACAATAATGTTTTGTTTATTAAATATATTTTTATTTTTAAGTCGTGGATATAAGTAAATGAGAGAAAAGAAAAAAATTTTAGGTTGAAAAAGAGGGGAGACTTATTGACTTTATTTTGGGGGATTTCGTGAGAGTCGGGCATGATTAGGATGGAATCTTTCCGGGTTCCTCCGATTTCTGGCTAGTAAAGTTAGGCCACTCGGAATTTTTGAGAGTTGGACTATTCCCAGTATTTCCTAGAGAGATGCAATGAGATAGAGCTCGGACGAGTTAAGATAGGATTTTTTCGGAGTCCTAATCCCCTCCCAAATTCCTCCCCTCCTAATGCCCTCCAACTTTCGGTAAAATTAGACCAATAGGGATTTTTCAAGTTGGACTATTTTTTTTATTTTCTAACGAAATTCAGTAGCTACCAGTCATCCGGTCTCCAAATTTAATTTTTTTTTGCCAGGCTCTAGCCTGAAATATATTTCTTTCTCTCGATTCAATTTCTTGCATTTTAACATTCTTTTTAAATTTTTAAAATTCAAAAATTTTTATTAATTTTGTAGCCAGCTACCTTTTAAAAATTAACGTTTAAAAACAAACAATAAAATTCCAAAGATAGCTTTCTAGCCTTATTTTTCTTTATTTTTTCTTAAATAACTAAGAAAACTACTCTTTATTTAACCACCTCACAAAATTTCCTCCTCCTCAATCTTTAAATCCATGCATTTTTTTATATTTTTATTTTATACACACTTTTACACACATTTTCATTTTGTGAGTTGCTTCGCTTTCCAAAAATTTATTTTTATATATTTATTTTTATTATATTGATTTAGCGACTGGCCTGGTGGTGGTTGTGGAAGGAGATGGTGGTGGTGATGATGTTGTTGATGATGGCGGATGGTTAAAGATTCTTCGACTCCTTCCCGCTTTTCTCATCATCCCCTTCTTCAACTACTAATTTTCTCCCCAAAAGTCCAAAACCTCTTTTTTCAATTTTTATCCTTTAGCCAAATAAATATTACCTTTAAAATCTTCCCTTTAATAAACTGCCTCTTCACCTCTAAATTAATGCCTCTTCTAAATAGGATGCCCCTCTCCATTTGAATGCCCCATCTAAAAAATTTTCTTGGGGTTGAAAAATAGGATACCTCCCTCCGGTTAAACGCTCCCTCCAGCCTCCAGTTGAATGCTCCTTTGGGAGGTGATTGAAAAATAGATTGCCTAAGCAGTCTACATAGGTATTTAGAGACTTTAAGGGGTATCCTTTTTTAGGACCACTCTTTTTTGTTTAAAAATATTTGTGGACTCTCATGTTAGCCTTCTTTATCTCCTCAATGGAGGCAAAGCTTCTTCTCTCCCTCCTTCTTTCATCCAACCTTTCTTCCCCTTTTAAAATTTTTTGGTGTTAATAATTTATTTATATTTTTTTAATTTTATATTCTTGCCAGTTTTCACACATTTTTGCTTGTTTTAAGCCTAAAAAATTTTTTTTATTTATTTAATAATGCTCCTCTCCAAACACAACCTCCTTTTTTTTAACCCTTTTTATTTCTTTAACTCTTTATTTTTTTAAAAACGAGAAGCGACATTTTTCATTTTCAGACTTTTTACATACATACAACAAAACAACATTAAATATATATTCATTTTCTCTATTATTGGTGCTTGCTTTTTTTATTTTTAAAATCTTCTCACACCGTTTGCCCAATAATATAATTTTTCTTTTTTTTTATATTGACATTTGGAAAAAGAAAAAAGAAATTATAAGGAGAAACAACAAAAATAATTTTTAATTTTTAAAGTTTTTGGAAGAAGAAGAAAAGAAAAATGGCACCAAATATGTATAGGGTTGGAGGTACTTTTTATTTCTAGCTTTAAAAATTTTTGTGGGGAGTAGGGTTTAAGGGTTGATGTGGAGAGAGGTGGTTGGTTTGAGGTGGGGTTGTCCCTGATCCTAGGGGTGAGGGTGGTTGTTGTTCTAATGGGTGCCCCTGGTCCTCGTTTAGTTGTTTGCTGGTTGAGAGGGTTTTGCTGTTTTGTTGCTGAGTGGGTGCCCCTGGCCCTCACTTGTTCTTTTCCAAGGTGAAGTTAAGGGGGTTGAGAAGAATCTGAAAATAAATTTTATTTCTTATGATTCTCTTAAATTTTAGATTATGTCTATTTCGAAGCGCAACCAGCTGCACCTTTTCATATTCGAAGAGTTGAGGAATTAAATAAGGTGAAATTTTTTATATTTTTAGTGAATCATTTTGTGCCTTTTTTGGGTAGTCAATGCGCTTTTATTCAATTTTCTTACTGTCTTAATTGTGGTTGAGTGTTTTGGTGTTAGGTTCTAAATTTTGACTAGGCAGCGTTCGATACCTTTTGGTGGTATTTATTTTTTCCATTGCTTCTTTGTCCTAGAAAAAAGATTTTTTGAAAAATTTTTTGAAAAAAAGATCAAAGAAATTTTTTTAACTACTATTAAAATTTTTTTTCACAATTTTTGAAGACCTCAACTGGAGCAGTAGAAGCAAAAGTTACTTGTTTCTTTAGACGTCGTGATTTGCCTGATTCAATTCTTAAAATTGCTGATCAAGCTGAGAGGCAGAATAAAATTTGTATTTTCTTTTAATTTAAAAATTTTTTTGAAATTTTTTTTTAATTTTTTAGTGTCAAAACCGCGTAGAACTTTGTTAGATTTGAAAGAAAGTGTTACTTCTTCAGCTCCTGTTTTAGAAGCTAATGGAGGGGACTCAAAATCTGCTAGTCCAAAAGAAAATGGATTGCCAGAATCGAGTAATGAGGCACAAAATTCTGCAAATTTGGACGATGGGAAAAAAGGTTTCTTAAAAAGTTAATTTATTGAGTCGTACTGGGGTGTTGGGTAGTTGGTTGAACCTTTGGGTGGACTTGGACTTTTTGTGACTCACTCCGGGTCCAGGGTTTTCGAATTCCTGGCTCCGGCTCCGGAGTTGTGTTGGCATTTTGGATATTAGTTGTTTTGCTGATCCGGGTTTTTTAAATTCTTGGCTCCGAAAATCTTAAAATCCTTCCTTTGGCTCCAGCTTCAGAGTCTGCTTTAGACCTATCTCCCGGAGTTATACCCAGCACTGGTAGTTGTTTAAAAGAGAAAGTTCAGTTTGATTTTTAAAACCTTCATTTTTCAGAATCATGTTCTTCTCATTCTCAAAATGACAACGATGAGGGCAATGTTAGCAGCAGCACAACAACTTTTTCACATCCAAAATGTTATGGTTTTGCTGGTCTTCCACGAGGAGCAACAAATCTAACTTCAGAACAATTACATGAATTACGTCAAAAAGAATTATTTCTTTCAAGAATTGTTGAAACATTGCCAGCAACACAAGTATAAAATTAAAATTTTTTTTGAAAGTTTTTAAAAAATTTTTAGATTCGTGGCAAATGTTCCGTAGTAATATTAAATGATGTGGAAACCTGTGATATGTATATTGGGAAAGATGTAAGGGGATTTTAAAAAAAATTATTTTTGTTGGTCAGATACACCAGAGGTCGATCGGAATTTCGATTTTCGAAAATTTGAGCTGATTTCCGAGTTCCGACTTTTGAGCCATATCCGACAGTTCTGACTTCCGGCACCTTTGTCATTTCAGATCGACCTCTGTGTTATACGAAAACCAGTATTTTCGGACATATGTATGCGGACTTATTGGTCAGCTATCACTTCTTTGGATTTAAAAAAGAATATGAATACTCTGACTAATACAAGTCGGCATAAATATGTCCGCAACTACTTGTTTGGGATGACCCCCAAGTACCTTCTTGTTTTCTCTTTTAATTTTTATTTTTTAAAGGATTCATTTTTCTATTCACTTGTTTACGATCCTTCAAATCAAACATTATTGGCAGATAAAGGACGTATTGAAATTGGAAATAGACATCAAGCAATAATTCCTGATTTGTTAAATGAAAAAAATAAAAATGATTTGGAAACAATGGAATGTGATGATGTTGAAAGTGGAAATAAAAGAGTGGATGGTGATGAAGAAAAAATGGATGATGAAATTGGGAATGAAGAAAAAAATGGGCATGAGGTTTTTTAAAAATTTTTGATATTGGGTTTTGATGCTGGGACTAGTTTAACATTTTTACTGGGGGAGTAATTGATGTGAATAGTTTTTTCCGATGAATGTTGGATCTTTGGTTATGGGTCCCTAGGTTATCAGGATTCAGGTGGCTCCCTGGACTCATCTATGCTTTCACGGATATCCTGGATCTTTTTCCATCTTTCCATCTTTTTTGGTCCTTCAGTCTTCAATTTTTCTCGTCTTCCTTTTCATTCTTTGCTTTCTTCCTCGTCTTTTCGGCGTTCATTTTTGCTAAAATCAGGAAGAATTCATCCCAGGGTCCAGGGAGTTTTTCTAAAATCATCCCAAATCTATGGAGCTTTTGCCAAAATTCAAACAACATTTTCTCTCGACAATTTTTAGATAAGAAAACTATCTTTATTATTTTTACAGGATAAAAAAGGCGAAGAAAAACTTCAAAATAAAAAAGCTGAAGAAGAAGACGATGATAAAGCATCTTCATCATCACTAAAAGAAACCTCTAAAATTTCAAAAAATTCAACAACAAAACAACAATTTCATTTTGAAGGAGAAACAAGGCGAGAAAGATGTGTTTATCATCCATATCATAATCTTTCAGATTTGGAAATTGATCAATTTTTATTAATTGCAAGGTTTTTTTTTGAAAATTTTTTAAGTAAAATTAATTTTTTAATTAAAGAGCTGTTGGAACATTTTCTCGAGCATTAGACAGTTCCTCTTCTATTAAAATACCAACACTTCATCAAACAGCAGCGGCAGCTTCACGAGATATTACACTTTTACATGCTATGGCTTTATTGCATCAATCAAACTACGATATGGGAAAGGTTGTGGTAAATTAATAATTTTTTTAATAGAAAAACAAAAAAAAATTCCAATGAAAAATAAGTTAGGGAGGTCTATAGAGGAGGGGATCTAGAGAAATATTTGTAAGGCCCAACTAAAATTATATAGGCTTATGTATGAAAAAAATCCTCAGGGTTCCCGAGGCTGACTGAAGATGTTTTTAAGACCAACAGCTCCTTTAATCTTTTTTATGATTTTTGGATTGATTGAAAGCTTTTGATTAACCTTCTTGATAAACCCACAGGAATCGATGAGGTCCTATTGTCCCTTAAAAATGTTGTGTGGCCAAATAAACATTGAACTAACACGATTTTCGTGATTCGTGTTGCTCTTACTTTTATTAAAATAATTTTTTTAATTTAATTTTTTGGGATCATATACGTTCTGAAATCGAGTTTTTAATGTTAATTTTGATTTTAATTTATAAATACAAGTTTATATATTTATTTTTTAAAGGCAACAGGTTTTCTCGTCCCCCCAGCAGACAACAACCACCACTATCCACTTGAAACAGATAAATTAACG
This sequence comes from Meloidogyne enterolobii, assembly GCA_963681835.1. Lineage (NCBI taxonomy): Eukaryota > Metazoa > Nematoda > Chromadorea > Rhabditida > Meloidogynidae > Meloidogyne > Meloidogyne enterolobii. The sequence continues at coordinate 3,306,291 of CAVMJV010000004.1, read as the reverse complement.
TCAAATAAAACAGCAATTTTGGGTGGTCCAATACTTTGTAGAGATCAATTAGAAGAATGGTCAGCTTCTGAATCAACTCTTTTTGAGGAGGGTGTTGACAGATGTGTGAAAGATTTTCATGATATTCGGCTAGACTTTGTAAGTAAGGGAGGGGGTTTTATGAGGGTGTTAAGAAATGAGAGACTGGCCTAAATCTGAATCCATACCTTTTGGATTTAAAGTCCAAAAGATCTGGATTTAAAGTTTTTTTGACCTTAATTTTTTCTTTGACTTAAGGTCAAGGAATCTGGTTCAACTAATCTCTAAAAAATTTTTCACCATTAATAAAAAAAATTTCAGCTTCCCTGGAAATCAATACGCGATATTGTTGAATACTACTATATGTGGAAGACGACTTCGCGTTATGCTGAAATTAAAAAAACCAAACATACAGATCGAGGTTTGTTTTGTTTGTTTTTAAAGTGAAAATATGAATGGACTACAAGACTTTTTTAGGAGTGTTTGTTATGTTAAGGTTTGGTTGAGTGGTATCGTCCGTGGTTTGCCCTATAAAGGGTCGAAGGTTCGACTCCTGTTGCTTACCCTTTATTTTTCTTTGAAGAATAAACTAAAAAAATTTAAATTTGATGATTTGAGATTTTTTTTTAATTTTTTCTAAAATTTTTTAAAATTTTTTTCAGAAAATAAACTCAATGTAGTCTACATTCCAAGTTATAATAAGCCAACAATTAATTTAATTAATTCTGCACCAACACCTTTTGAATGTGTTAAAAGTAATTATCCTTGTGAAGGATGTAATGTATGTTTTAAAGATTTTTTTTAATTTTATTTATTATTTTTTAAAGATAATAGAAGCTTATCAATGGTATTTGTGGGGACCAGCAAATCAATTGAGGCTTTGTGGTGATTGTTGGAATATTTGGAAAAAGAGAGGAGGTTTAACTAATCCTCATGAATTAGGTTTGCTTTAATTTTTTTATTTTTTTTTTGAAATTCAGAGGGTAAGAGATAGGTTCAGAGGAGTAGGGAGATAAATCTTGAATTTTTCTTAGGTTCAATGGTTTCTTTTTTTTCTTTCCCGACTTTTGATTCTTTTCTTGATTTAAAGTCAAGGATCCAAGGTCATTTAGTCCTCTTGTCCCATACGTAGCTATAGGAGGGCCTCTACTTACCGAAAATTTCTTTTTTTCTGGCTTCTCCTCTTTCTTTAATGCTTCCAATAAAACTTTTGGACAGACTAAAACTCATAAATTTTTAGATACTTTTGATTTGGATGGTTTAAATGAAGGAGGACGTTCTGCTGTTAGTAGTGGTCAAGCTGGCGCGGTATAAAAAATTTTTTTCTTTTAAATAATTTAAATATTTTTTTGAAGAATCGTCAAAATGTTAATTCAAAGAATTCATCAAATAGTGGTCCTCAACAACAGCAACAACAAACATTGTCGACCTCATCAAAAAATGTTGGTGGAAGTTTAATTCCTTCTTCAATATCAGGACAAATTTTGATTGGACAAAAAGGCCGTGTAGCTTTTTGCCTTAATGCACCATTAGAAACTCGAATAGCTAGAAGGTTTTTTTGAATTTATAAAATTTTAAAAAATATTTTTTTTCAGGATAGCTCCTAAACAAATTTTTAATGTTCGTAAAGCAGCTAGAGCACCTTTCTTTGAATTTGATCTGAAAACAGTTCAGGATTATTGTTAGTTTTTATTTTTTTATATTTTTGAGAGGGTTTCTATGGGCACCAGATCCTTTTAAGAAGATTTAGGGCGATGGGTCTGGAGATTGAGGGGGTATACAGGTTAGAAATGTTCCAAGGCCAATTTATTTCGAGGGTATTTTTGGGTAACCGATCAACGTCCAAGAAGATTCTTCGGGACTTGGTCCTTCAAAGAGGATGACTCCGGACTTTGTGATACTTTTTGAGGAGGTATACTCGGCTAGAATGTCCTGGAACCATAAATAATTCGTAGAATCAAGTGATCGGTTCAATTCTTTCCAGTGGGATAAAGTGTCATTTATTACTTAAAAATCAATTTTTTTTTAGATTTTTGCCGTCCATTATCCGACATTTTACAAGCTGCTCGACAACTCCCACATGGTAATCATATTTCTCGTTCTGCTATTGAACATCTTTCAAATTTGCACAAAAAGAGGGCTATAATTGCAAATGGAGGAAAATAAAAAAAGAAGAAAATTGAAATCCTCATTTCCTCATCCATTTTTTGAAAAATTCCCAAAGAATAATACACATTGTTCTGTTTTTTATCTGTTATATAAATTTCGCCAGAGGGATTTCAAATGTAAAAAGAATGTTCTGGAACATTTGATTATCTGAAAATATTCTCGCTGTTTGACATTTTCTGTTTTGTTTACACTTTGAAATGCCTTGAGTTTACATTTTGAAGTCCCTCATAATAGCGAAATAGTGTGTTATACTTTTGCAGAGAAACAAAGTTTACTTTTTATAACGCGTATTGATTTTCGTCCGCCATTATTTTTGGCTTTGTACTTTATTGATTTTTTTCTCTTTTTCTTTGTCTAACATTCTCTCTTTTTTTAGATATTTTACTCTGACCAATGCCTTCTTTTGCTCAGCCATGTTCCGCCGCGCGAACATTACCTCATCAATCAGACCAAGTTCAGCTTCCCTTTTTCCTGTTTCATCAGGTTTTTTTATTTTGATATCTTTATCTGTATTTTATTTTATAGCAATGATGATGCTGATGTTCACAGATGCTGCTGATGTTCATCCGCCTCCTGGTGCTGAAGGAGCCAGGAGTTGCTTCCTCTTTGATGCTGGGTGGAGGCTCTGGGGAACACCTAAATGGGGGGAGGTTTGGGGGGACCACCTTGTTTTCCATATGTCTGGGAAACATAGACTAATCTGAACAGTATAAGGGAAACCTTAACGACTGTCAATTTTTAAAATTTTATCTAAATTTTTTTTTATTCCAGGTTGCTGCTTTTTGGACAAAAATTTAAGGTCTGCGGTCTTGAAAAAATTTTGAATCAACTTAATGGTATGCTGCTCTGGATTCAAAAACATGGTTTAATTGGAAATTGGTGATTTTTTAGTCATGGGGTCTCTAAATTTAATGTGGTCGTCCCACATATTTTGTCCGGGATTTCTCCCTAGGTCGGCCTTTGGGTCTTTTCTGGTGACTGTCAGGGTCTTTTTGACTTACTGACCCGTCAGGGTTTTATAACTTACTGACTGTCAGGGTCTTCTTGACTTACTGACCCGTCACGGCTTCGATTGCATTTTTTAGTCGTGGGGTCTCTAAATTTAATGTGGTCGTTCCACATATTTTGTCCGGGATTACTGACTGTCAGGGTCTTTTTGACTTACTGACCCGTCAGGGTTTTATAACTTACTGACTGTCAGGGTCTTCTTGACTTACTGACCCGTCAGAGCTTCGATTGCATTTTTTAGTCGTGGGGTCTCTAAATTTAATGTGGTCGTTCCACATATTTTGTCCGGGATTACTGACTGTCAGGGTCTTTTTGACTTACTGACCCGTCAGGGTTTTATAACTTACTGACTGTCAGGGTCTTTTTGACTTACTGACCCGTCAGGGTTTTATAACTTACTGACTGTCAGGGTCTTCTTGACTTACTGACCCGTCACGGCTTCGATTGCATTTTTTAGTCGTGGGGTCTCTAAATTTAATGTGGTCGTTCCACATATTTTGTCCGGGATTTCTCCCTTGGTGCGTCTTTGGGTCTTTTCTGGTGACTGTCAGGGTCTTTTTGACTTACTTTAAATGAGGACTATCTTTTATTTGAGCAGCATATTATTCTTTTCTGGACAGCGCTTTTTTGGACGGCTTTGCAGTATGTAGAAAATGAAGGACGCGCGCGGAATTTTTAAGGTTTGTTTTTATTTTTTTGTTAGGGTTTCCCTTAATACTGTTCTAAATAGAGTCGGTATAATCCTTTCCCATTATATGCCTGTGGTATGGGTGATTTTGATCCAGCATTTTCTCGACCTCACAAATTATTTGTCCCTTGAGTTCCATTGGTTCGGTTAGGTTCCACCGCCGTCTTCATTACCAATTCAGTGTCAATTACTCAAGCTGCATTAATTCCTCTTCATCTGTTCCATCAGGTTTTTTTAATTTTTATTTATTCATATTTTTATTTTCACAATGCTCGCCTTTGTTTGAAAAAAGTTGATCCGCCATGAATCTGAATTGGTCAACACGTTGGCTGAGAGATGAAAAAGGTTTATTTTATGATACTCTTTATTTCATGGATTAGAACTTGTGTTGTTTCTGTCTTTTCAAAAAGTGTAACCGGTAATATTGAACCTGAAAGACCCCATTTTTTCCTCCCCAAATATCTACAGAATTGTCAGACTTTTTCCTTTCTTCCAATTGCCTCTCTACTTCTTTTATGGAAGAAAGCAAAATTGATAGGGAAGGAGTCTGACCATTCTGCATATTTAAGGACTTGGGAGGAATTTTTCATAAAAACGACCTTTCAAAAACATTTTTCAATATCTCTTATAAGGATGATGGACAGTATTGACAATTATTTTTTCAGGAACAAGCTCAACTTCAAAAAGCAATAAGAGCTTCAACTTCCAGCAGTTCATGGTTCACTTTTGGAAGCTCCCCACAACCCTTTTCGAGAAAAGAAGTTTCATTGACAGAACAATTTATTAGATTCTTAGAACAAGAATCTGTTGACAACACAAAGTCGATGCTTGCCTTGCCTCCTATTGAGGTTTAATTCTCATTTTGAATATTTAATTAAATTTTCTTTTATTTAATAGAGCACTCCAAATAGAGGCTTTTTGTTGGATGAATCACCCTCCGCCTTGAGAACTTCTTCGTCTACAGATTTGAAATCTATACTTGACTCTTGATTTTTTTAATAAATTGCCTTATGTGATAAATAAATTTTTAATATATTTTTATGTAGAATAAAGTCGTATTTTATATTTTGTAATTAAAAAAATCGATATATCGATTGATATCGATTTTTTGAAAATTTAGAATTTTTAAAAAATAAATTATCGATTAGTATTGATTTTATCGATTGATATCGATTCTTTAAAAATTTAGAATTTTTAAAAAATAAATTATCGATTAGTATTGATTTTATCGATTGATATCGATTTTTTGAAAATTTAGAATTTTTAAAAAATAAATTATCGATTAGTATTGATTTTATCGATTGATATCGATTTTTTGAAAATTTAGAATTTTTAAAAAATAAATTATCGATTAGTATTGATTTTATCGATTGATATCGATTTTTTGAAAATTAAAAATTTTTAAAAAATAAATTATCGATTAGTATTGATTTTATCGATTGATATCGATTTTTTGAAAATTTAGAATTTTTAAAATTTAAGTCTTAGGACAAAATACCTCTTAGTTATAAATCCGACAAAATACCTCTTAGTTAAAAATGCGACAAAATGCCACACAGTTCAAAATACGACAAAATGCCACACAGTTCAAAATACGACAAAATGCCACACAGTTCAAAATGCGACAAAATGCATTTTAGTTATAAATGCGACAAAATGCCTCATAGTAGTAAACCCGACAAAAGAACTCTTAGTCATAATCGTGACAAAATGTCATTATTCAAAATACGACAAAATGCAACTCACGACATGTAAAATTTTATAATAGTAAATATATAAAATTATAATAGAATATATTTAATTCTAATTTTCTAAAATCCAGATAAGGACAAGTTGAGGCCAAATTTGCAATTTGAGGAATGTACAAATATTCGATGACTCGTTCAAATCAGGGGCATATTCTGTTGTTTCCTCGAGTCAAAAGTGTCCTAAAAATATTAAATTTTTTAAATTAAAATTAATTTTTAACCTGAAAATAAAAGCTGCCAGCACACCACCCAACAAAGGACCTAACCAAAAAACAAAATGGGAAGTCCAAATTGGATCAGTTAATTTTGTGCCAGGCCCCTAAAATTTAAAAAAGAAATTTGAAAATTATTTTTTTATTTTCAAACATTTTGTAAAAAATAGCTGGCAACAAGGCAAGGACCAAAAGATCGTGCTGGATTCATTGAAGCACCGCTAAGTGTGGCTCTAAAAAATATTTTAAAAAATTATTGATTAATTTAAAAATAATTTTAACAATTTTTTATTAAAATAAAAAATGTCAGAAGGCAAACGGACTCGAACCCTCAACACCCATGAGGTGTAGTCCAACACACTACCGACTTGACCACAAGACAACACATTAGAAATTAATTTTAATTTGCTTATATACATTGGGATTTAATTAAAATTAATTAAATTACCCAGCAAATATATCCAAAGCAACAGTCATTCCAATAGCTAAAGGGGCAATGGAAACAGTTGATGTATCGACAGCGCATGTAAGAATTGTTTGGGCTAAAATTGCTGTCAAAATTAATTCAACCATTGCTGCCTAAATTTTTTTTTTGATTTTTGAAGAAATTTTTCTTAAACCTGATACCAAAGTTGATTAGGAGGGACTATAGTAGCTCCACCAGCAATTGAATCATATTGTTTTTGGTCTGTCACAAACTGAAGAAAAAAACAAAATTTAAATGTCTAAATGGTATTGAATATAGGTAGAAGACGAGCTGCGTTTGTGGACAAAAGCGGGGGAAGGGGTTGGCATGGACCACAGACTTATGATCTGAACAAAGTCAATGAACCAAATATAAACAAAAAACACAAAGTCTTGGGGATCAGTTCAAACATTGTTTTATAAACTTTAATCTTTATTTTAAAGTGTCTCCCTTTTTTTAGAATTCTACCTAACTGGGAAAAGGTCTGGGCTTCTGAACGCCAAAATCTGGACAAGTTCAAACGGTGGGACTGGACCAGGGCAAAAACCATCAAATCAAAATAATTTTTAAATTTTACCCTAACAATTAAAGCTCCACAAAACCCTCCAGCCAATTGTGATATCCAATAAAATATAGCATTTAAAATCTTCATTTTGCCTACAAGTACAACAGCTAATGAAATTGCTGGATTGAAATGGGCTCCACTAAAAATTTTTTAGATTAAAAATTAACTTAAAAAGACACGAGAGCCACGGAAAAAATTCAAAAAGAGACTTAAGTTTTTTAACTTAAGTTTTTCAAGTTTTGGGAGAAAGGGGGAGGGATCCGTCAGAGTCATCAAATCGGTATTTATTTCTGTCTGAATTCCTGCCTGGATCCGGGCGAAAAAGTTAAAAGATAAGAAATGGTTCAGCGATTTTGGACTTTTCTAAGACTTCCCGGCCTCAATAAAATGTAAAAATTTGAAAAACAACCTAATATGTCCAAAAGAAGAAACCAAAGCAAACACAGTCAATCCATGAGCAAAAGCAGCATGTAACACAGCGTTGGAATTTGATATAATATTTAAACCGGAAAGGGAACCAATAAACGTTAAAAGCAATGTTCCAATAAATTCTGCAGACAATTTACTTTAAAAGAAATAATTTTTTTGAAATTTTCAAAAAATTTTCCAAATTACCTAATCATTGTAAAAGGCCTATCTCTTAATAAATAACCAACATTTCCTCCTCTATTATTATTTTCTCCAGAAGAATTTTCCATTCCGCTTGCACTGCTTAACGAGCCACCTCTCATAAATGTCTGGAAAATTAAAAAATATTTTATTTAAAAATTATTTAAAAAATTGTGTAGAGATTTGGGGGAAATTTAAGAGAAAAATAAAATAAAAAATAGAAAAAAAAACTTTGTGGCACAAATAAAAAAATATTAATAATAGGGCGAATATGGACTACTAAGAATCGAAGTTGTAACTAATTAAATTAGTTTTTGTTTAAATTTTTACTAAAAAAATTTATAAAAATTCTAAAAATAAATTCTAAAAAATTTCCTAAAAAAAGCATGACTGACGTTTCTAGAGAGACTATACCACACACACAAAATAAAAATTAAATAACAATAAAATTAAAAACTTATTTAAGAGGGTCGTTAAAAGCTTTTATTATTTTATTAATTTTTAATAAAATAAGGAGAGGGGGCACACCTTTTGGATTTAAAGTCCAAAAGAAAATAAGGAGAGGGGGCACACCTTTTGGATTTAAAGTCCAAAAGATCTGGATTTAAAGTTTTTTTGACCTTAATTTTTTCTTTGACTTAAGGTCAAGGAATCTGGTTCAACTAATCTCTAAAAAATTTTTCACCATTAATAAAAAAAATTTCAGCTTCCCTGGAAATCAATACGCGATATTGTTGAATACTACTATATGTGGAAGACGACTTCGCGTTATGCTGAAATTAAAAAAACCAAACATACAGATCGAGGTTTGTTTTGTTTGTTTTTAAAGTGAAAATATGAATGGACTACAAGACTTTTTTAGGAGTGTTTGTTATGTTAAGGTTTGGTTGAGTGGTATCGTCCGTGGTTTGCCCTATAAAGGGTCGAAGGTTCGACTCCTGTTGCTTACCCTTTATTTTTCTTTGAAGAATAAACTAAAAAAATTTAAATTTGATGATTTGAGATTTTTTTTTAATTTTTTCTAAAATTTTTTAAAATTTTTTTCAGAAAATAAACTCAATGTAGTCTACATTCCAAGTTATAATAAGCCAACAATTAATTTAATTAATTCTGCACCAACACCTTTTGAATGTGTTAAAAGTAATTATCCTTGTGAAGGATGTAATGTATGTTTTAAAGATTTTTTTTAATTTTATTTATTATTTTTTAAAGATAATAGAAGCTTATCAATGGTATTTGTGGGGACCAGCAAATCAATTGAGGCTTTGTGGTGATTGTTGGAATATTTGGAAAAAGAGAGGAGGTTTAACTAATCCTCATGAATTAGGTTTGCTTTAATTTTTTTATTTTTTTTTTGAAATTCAGAGGGTAAGAGATAGGTTCAGAGGAGTAGGGAGATAAATCTTGAATTTTTCTTAGGTTCAATGGTTTCTTTTTTTTCTTTCCCGACTTTTGATTCTTTTCTTGATTTAAAGTCAAGGATCCAAGGTCATTTAGTCCTCTTGTCCCATACGTAGCTATAGGAGGGCCTCTACTTACCGAAAATTTCTTTTTTTCTGGCTTCTCCTCTTTCTTTAATGCTTCCAATAAAACTTTTGGACAGACTAAAACTCATAAATTTTTAGATACTTTTGATTTGGATGGTTTAAATGAAGGAGGACGTTCTGCTGTTAGTAGTGGTCAAGCTGGCGCGGTATAAAAAATTTTTTTCTTTTAAATAATTTAAATATTTTTTTGAAGAATCGTCAAAATGTTAATTCAAAGAATTCATCAAATAGTGGTCCTCAACAACAGCAACAACAAACATTGTCGACCTCATCAAAAAATGTTGGTGGAAGTTTAATTCCTTCTTCAATATCAGGACAAATTTTGATTGGACAAAAAGGCCGTGTAGCTTTTTGCCTTAATGCACCATTAGAAACTCGAATAGCTAGAAGGTTTTTTTGAATTTATAAAATTTTAAAAAATATTTTTTTTCAGGATAGCTCCTAAACAAATTTTTAATGTTCGTAAAGCAGCTAGAGCACCTTTCTTTGAATTTGATCTGAAAACAGTTCAGGATTATTGTTAGTTTTTATTTTTTTATATTTTTGAGAGGGTTTCTATGGGCACCAGATCCTTTTAAGAAGATTTAGGGCGATGGGTCTGGAGATTGAGGGGGTATACAGGTTAGAAATGTTCCAAGGCCAATTTATTTCGAGGGTATTTTTGGGTAACCGATCAACGTCCAAGAAGATTCTTCGGGACTTGGTCCTTCAAAGAGGATGACTCCGGACTTTGTGATACTTTTTGAGGAGGTATACTCGGCTAGAATGTCCTGGAACCATAAATAATTCGTAGAATCAAGTGATCGGTTCAATTCTTTCCAGTGGGATAAAGTGTCATTTATTACTTAAAAATCAATTTTTTTTTAGATTTTTGCCGTCCATTATCCGACATTTTACAAGCTGCTCGACAACTCCCACATGGTAATCATATTTCTCGTTCTGCTATTGAACATCTTTCAAATTTGCACAAAAAGAGGGCTATAATTGCAAATGGAGGAAAATAAAAAAAGAAGAAAATTGAAATCCTCATTTCCTCATCCATTTTTTGAAAAATTCCCAAAGAATAATACACATTGTTCTGTTTTTTATCTGTTATATAAATTTCGCCAGAGGGATTTCAAATGTAAAAAGAATGTTCTGGAACATTTGATTATCTGAAAATATTCTCGCTGTTTGACATTTTCTGTTTTGTTTACACTTTGAAATGCCTTGAGTTTACATTTTGAAGTCCCTCATAATAGCGAAATAGTGTGTTATACTTTTGCAGAGAAACAAAGTTTACTTTTTATAACGCGTATTGATTTTCGTCCGCCATTATTTTTGGCTTTGTACTTTATTGATTTTTTTCTCTTTTTCTTTGTCTAACATTCTCTCTTTTTTTAGATATTTTACTCTGACCAATGCCTTCTTTTGCTCAGCCATGTTCCGCCGCGCGAACATTACCTCATCAATCAGACCAAGTTCAGCTTCCCTTTTTCCTGTTTCATCAGGTTTTTTTATTTTGATATCTTTATCTGTATTTTATTTTATAGCAATGATGATGCTGATGTTCACAGATGCTGCTGATGTTCATCCGCCTCCTGGTGCTGAAGGAGCCAGGAGTTGCTTCCTCTTTGATGCTGGGTGGAGGCTCTGGGGAACACCTAAATGGGGGGAGGTTTGGGGGGACCACCTTGTTTTCCATATGTCTGGGAAACATAGACTAATCTGAACAGTATAAGGGAAACCTTAACGACTGTCAATTTTTAAAATTTTATCTAAATTTTTTTTTATTCCAGGTTGCTGCTTTTTGGACAAAAATTTAAGGTCTGCGGTCTTGAAAAAATTTTGAATCAACTTAATGGTATGCTGCTCTGGATTCAAAAACATGGTTTAATTGGAAATTGGTGATTTTTTAGTCATGGGGTCTCTAAATTTAATGTGGTCGTCCCACATATTTTGTCCGGGATTTCTCCCTAGGTCGGCCTTTGGGTCTTTTCTGGTGACTGTCAGGGTCTTTTTGACTTACTGACCCGTCAGGGTTTTATAACTTACTGACTGTCAGGGTCTTCTTGACTTACTGACCCGTCACGGCTTCGATTGCATTTTTTAGTCGTGGGGTCTCTAAATTTAATGTGGTCGTTCCACATATTTTGTCCGGGATTACTGACTGTCAGGGTCTTTTTGACTTACTGACCCGTCAGGGTTTTATAACTTACTGACTGTCAGGGTCTTCTTGACTTACTGACCCGTCAGAGCTTCGATTGCATTTTTTAGTCGTGGGGTCTCTAAATTTAATGTGGTCGTTCCACATATTTTGTCCGGGATTACTGACTGTCAGGGTCTTTTTGACTTACTGACCCGTCAGGGTTTTATAACTTACTGACTGTCAGGGTCTTTTTGACTTACTGACCCGTCAGGGTTTTATAACTTACTGACTGTCAGGGTCTTCTTGACTTACTGACCCGTCACGGCTTCGATTGCATTTTTTAGTCGTGGGGTCTCTAAATTTAATGTGGTCGTTCCACATATTTTGTCCGGGATTTCTCCCTTGGTGCGTCTTTGGGTCTTTTCTGGTGACTGTCAGGGTCTTTTTGACTTACTTTAAATGAGGACTATCTTTTATTTGAGCAGCATATTATTCTTTTCTGGACAGCGCTTTTTTGGACGGCTTTGCAGTATGTAGAAAATGAAGGACGCGCGCGGAATTTTTAAGGTTTGTTTTTATTTTTTTGTTAGGGTTTCCCTTAATACTGTTCTAAATAGAGTCGGTATAATCCTTTCCCATTATATGCCTGTGGTATGGGTGATTTTGATCCAGCATTTTCTCGACCTCACAAATTATTTGTCCCTTGAGTTCCATTGGTTCGGTTAGGTTCCACCGCCGTCTTCATTACCAATTCAGTGTCAATTACTCAAGCTGCATTAATTCCTCTTCATCTGTTCCATCAGGTTTTTTTAATTTTTATTTATTCATATTTTTATTTTCACAATGCTCGCCTTTGTTTGAAAAAAGTTGATCCGCCATGAATCTGAATTGGTCAACACGTTGGCTGAGAGATGAAAAAGGTTTATTTTATGATACTCTTTATTTCATGGATTAGAACTTGTGTTGTTTCTGTCTTTTCAAAAAGTGTAACCGGTAATATTGAACCTGAAAGACCCCATTTTTTCCTCCCCAAATATCTACAGAATTGTCAGACTTTTTCCTTTCTTCCAATTGCCTCTCTACTTCTTTTATGGAAGAAAGCAAAATTGATAGGGAAGGAGTCTGACCATTCTGCATATTTAAGGACTTGGGAGGAATTTTTCATAAAAACGACCTTTCAAAAACATTTTTCAATATCTCTTATAAGGATGATGGACAGTATTGACAATTATTTTTTCAGGAACAAGCTCAACTTCAAAAAGCAATAAGAGCTTCAACTTCCAGCAGTTCATGGTTCACTTTTGGAAGCTCCCCACAACCCTTTTCGAGAAAAGAAGTTTCATTGACAGAACAATTTATTAGATTCTTAGAACAAGAATCTGTTGACAACACAAAGTCGATGCTTGCCTTGCCTCCTATTGAGGTTTAATTCTCATTTTGAATATTTAATTAAATTTTCTTTTATTTAATAGAGCACTCCAAATAGAGGCTTTTTGTTGGATGAATCACCCTCCGCCTTGAGAACTTCTTCGTCTACAGATTTGAAATCTATACTTGACTCTTGATTTTTTTAATAAATTGCCTTATGTGATAAATAAATTTTTAATATATTTTTATGTAGAATAAAGTCGTATTTTATATTTTGTAATTAAAAAAATCGATATATCGATTGATATCGATTTTTTGAAAATTTAGAATTTTTAAAAAATAAATTATCGATTAGTATTGATTTTATCGATTGATATCGATTCTTTAAAAATTTAGAATTTTTAAAAAATAAATTATCGATTAGTATTGATTTTATCGATTGATATCGATTTTTTGAAAATTTAGAATTTTTAAAAAATAAATTATCGATTAGTATTGATTTTATCGATTGATATCGATTTTTTGAAAATTTAGAATTTTTAAAAAATAAATTATCGATTAGTATTGATTTTATCGATTGATATCGATTTTTTGAAAATTAAAAATTTTTAAAAAATAAATTATCGATTAGTATTGATTTTATCGATTGATATCGATTTTTTGAAAATTTAGAATTTTTAAAATTTAAGTCTTAGGACAAAATACCTCTTAGTTATAAATCCGACAAAATACCTCTTAGTTAAAAATGCGACAAAATGCCACACAGTTCAAAATACGACAAAATGCCACACAGTTCAAAATACGACAAAATGCCACACAGTTCAAAATGCGACAAAATGCATTTTAGTTATAAATGCGACAAAATGCCTCATAGTAGTAAACCCGACAAAAGAACTCTTAGTCATAATCGTGACAAAATGTCATTATTCAAAATACGACAAAATGCAACTCACGACATGTAAAATTTTATAATAGTAAATATATAAAATTATAATAGAATATATTTAATTCTAATTTTCTAAAATCCAGATAAGGACAAGTTGAGGCCAAATTTGCAATTTGAGGAATGTACAAATATTCGATGACTCGTTCAAATCAGGGGCATATTCTGTTGTTTCCTCGAGTCAAAAGTGTCCTAAAAATATTAAATTTTTTAAATTAAAATTAATTTTTAACCTGAAAATAAAAGCTGCCAGCACACCACCCAACAAAGGACCTAACCAAAAAACAAAATGGGAAGTCCAAATTGGATCAGTTAATTTTGTGCCAGGCCCCTAAAATTTAAAAAAGAAATTTGAAAATTATTTTTTTATTTTCAAACATTTTGTAAAAAATAGCTGGCAACAAGGCAAGGACCAAAAGATCGTGCTGGATTCATTGAAGCACCGCTAAGTGTGGCTCTAAAAAATATTTTAAAAAATTATTGATTAATTTAAAAATAATTTTAACAATTTTTTATTAAAATAAAAAATGTCAGAAGGCAAACGGACTCGAACCCTCAACACCCATGAGGTGTAGTCCAACACACTACCGACTTGACCACAAGACAACACATTAGAAATTAATTTTAATTTGCTTATATACATTGGGATTTAATTAAAATTAATTAAATTACCCAGCAAATATATCCAAAGCAACAGTCATTCCAATAGCTAAAGGGGCAATGGAAACAGTTGATGTATCGACAGCGCATGTAAGAATTGTTTGGGCTAAAATTGCTGTCAAAATTAATTCAACCATTGCTGCCTAAATTTTTTTTTTGATTTTTGAAGAAATTTTTCTTAAACCTGATACCAAAGTTGATTAGGAGGGACTATAGTAGCTCCACCAGCAATTGAATCATATTGTTTTTGGTCTGTCACAAACTGAAGAAAAAAACAAAATTTAAATGTCTAAATGGTATTGAATATAGGTAGAAGACGAGCTGCGTTTGTGGACAAAAGCGGGGGAAGGGGTTGGCATGGACCACAGACTTATGATCTGAACAAAGTCAATGAACCAAATATAAACAAAAAACACAAAGTCTTGGGGATCAGTTCAAACATTGTTTTATAAACTTTAATCTTTATTTTAAAGTGTCTCCCTTTTTTTAGAATTCTACCTAACTGGGAAAAGGTCTGGGCTTCTGAACGCCAAAATCTGGACAAGTTCAAACGGTGGGACTGGACCAGGGCAAAAACCATCAAATCAAAATAATTTTTAAATTTTACCCTAACAATTAAAGCTCCACAAAACCCTCCAGCCAATTGTGATATCCAATAAAATATAGCATTTAAAATCTTCATTTTGCCTACAAGTACAACAGCTAATGAAATTGCTGGATTGAAATGGGCTCCACTAAAAATTTTTTAGATTAAAAATTAACTTAAAAAGACACGAGAGCCACGGAAAAAATTCAAAAAGAGACTTAAGTTTTTTAACTTAAGTTTTTCAAGTTTTGGGAGAAAGGGGGAGGGATCCGTCAGAGTCATCAAATCGGTATTTATTTCTGTCTGAATTCCTGCCTGGATCCGGGCGAAAAAGTTAAAAGATAAGAAATGGTTCAGCGATTTTGGACTTTTCTAAGACTTCCCGGCCTCAATAAAATGTAAAAATTTGAAAAACAACCTAATATGTCCAAAAGAAGAAACCAAAGCAAACACAGTCAATCCATGAGCAAAAGCAGCATGTAACACAGCGTTGGAATTTGATATAATATTTAAACCGGAAAGGGAACCAATAAACGTTAAAAGCAATGTTCCAATAAATTCTGCAGACAATTTACTTTAAAAGAAATAATTTTTTTGAAATTTTCAAAAAATTTTCCAAATTACCTAATCATTGTAAAAGGCCTATCTCTTAATAAATAACCAACATTTCCTCCTCTATTATTATTTTCTCCAGAAGAATTTTCCATTCCGCTTGCACTGCTTAACGAGCCACCTCTCATAAATGTCTGGAAAATTAAAAAATATTTTATTTAAAAATTATTTAAAAAATTGTGTAGAGATTTGGGGGAAATTTAAGAGAAAAATAAAATAAAAAATAGAAAAAAAAACTTTGTGGCACAAATAAAAAAATATTAATAATAGGGCGAATATGGACTACTAAGAATCGAAGTTGTAACTAATTAAATTAGTTTTTGTTTAAATTTTTACTAAAAAAATTTATAAAAATTCTAAAAATAAATTCTAAAAAATTTCCTAAAAAAAGCATGACTGACGTTTCTAGAGAGACTATACCACACACACAAAATAAAAATTAAATAACAATAAAATTAAAAACTTATTTAAGAGGGTCGTTAAAAGCTTTTATTATTTTATTAATTTTTAATAAAATAAGGAGAGGGGGCACTTAATAAAATTGCACTTTCTTAATAGAAAAAAATATATAATTTTATAAAAAATGTTTAGAAAAAATATTTGAAGTCAAAAAAATATTCTAGGAAGGGAAAAAATTTTTAAACTCAAAAAAATTTTTTGAATCAAAAAAATCAAAAAACCCTCTCAAAAATCCCCCAAAAATTTCTATTCTTGAAAATACAAAAAATTTACTTTGTGAAAAAATTTTAAAAAACCAAAAAAATTTTTACTAAAAACCATGTGGTTTGTTTCCAATTATATATTATAAAATACTGGGAATTTAATACATGGGAAAATATATTTTAAAAAAATATAAAATAGAATTTCTCATTATTTTTGAATAAATTATATAAGAAAATTTGGCAAAAATAATGGAAAAAACAAATTTCGGAAACACAAAAAAATAACAACAGCCAATTAATTGAATTTTTATTTAAAAAACAATTATTTATTTTAACTAAGAACTTAATTGGTTTTTAAATTAATTGGTCTCTCAACTAAAAAAACAATTAATTGGCTATTCAATTAAAAATCCCTCAATTAATTGTTTCCACCAAATAATTGTTTTCCCAAATTAATTGGTCTTTTTAAATTAATTGGCCACTCAATTTAAGCTGTCCACAATTACTTTTTTCAACCAATTAATTGTTTCCTTTAATTTTAAATTAAAACTCTTAACTACCTTAGTAAATGCCCCACTCCAAGGACTATCACCTCCTCCACCTCCATTATTGTTGTTTTCATTAATTCCACTGCTGTTGTAAATTCCAGGAGTAACCACTGACGTAACCGGCACTAATAAACAATGATCTGCAGGTTTTCCAACGGGGACAATAACTTTATTTCCGATACTTCGGTAAGTAGGGATTGGAATATTTGAAGAAGTTGTGTAGCTTGGAGAGGCCATTAATTAGGTAATCACTGAAAAATAAAACAATTAATTGGTTTTGAAAAACAAATAAAATTTAAAAAACAAATAATTGTTCAAAAGGTTCCGAACAAATAAGGAAAAAATATTCTAATAAACGCCCATCTTTAATAGAAGCTAATAGAACAGGGCTCTCATCGACAAAATGCCACTCAAAAGTATCAAAATCTTGATAAAAAAGTATATAGGGAGAAAATTTCCAAATTTAAAGTATACTCCAAATTAAATTGGAAAATATTTATTCGTGCTCAAATCTTTTATATTTCTCTCCTAAATTAATCTTTTCTAATAATTTCTTGCTTCCACTGAGCATTTTGTGCATTTCAACGCATGCATGTCAAAATTCGCTGATACAAGAAATAAAGCCCTGACAGTCTTAACCGCAAGCAAATTACTTTCATCCATTTTCAGCGCCGCAGCGATAATTTTGATAACCTGGATTCGAACCCACCACACGAAATTTCTAGGTAAGCAAATTCAGTCAACCTAACCACTCAACCACCGACCTACATAATGAATGGTGAAATTATAAATAACTCTTTTCCTTTTCCTTAAAATAATTTTATTTCGAAGTAGGAGTGTGTTTTTTAAAAATAAAAGGTCTAAAAAAGCCGTCTTTAGGGGTGAGTCCATCCATGATAACTTCCGCATATAACTCCACAAACACTCTTGATCCTTAAATATCGTGCCCAAATTTCACATTTTGGAGTTCAAGAAGCCAGATTTCTTTCTTTTTCAGCGCCGCAGGCGAAAATTTTGATAATTTCGAAGGCCCAAGGCTAAAAAAATTTACTTTTTGCCCAATCCCTTCCCCAATTTCATTCTCAATCAAAAATGTTGATTTCAAAGTATATACTTTCAATAAAGTATAAATTCAATTTCTTAAGTATGGAGGTCGGTTTCAAAGTATAATACTTTCAAATAAAGCACGAATGAGAGCCCTGTAATAGAACATTTAAAAGCAGTCTTAAAAAAGAGCCGGCAGCAAGCGACATCGAACCCGAGCCTATTTACTAGTTAGAAAATCTATTTAATGAGACGCTTTGAAAAAAATAAATGCCCTAGGGCTTAAAGTGATATTTGAAATAAATAAAAAAATAATATTAAAAAAAGGACAATTAATTGTTAAAAAAATAAAAATAATTTTCTTAAAAAAATAAAAATTTAAACACGTAAGAAATTTTGAAAAAAAAATTAAAATTTATTTGTTGTTTCAAAAATAAAAATTTATTTATTTAGGAAGTTTGTTCCCCTTCTACTAAAAGTCCCAACAACAAAAACTAGCGCAACTTAATTAAAAATTTACGGAAATAAAACGAAAAAAACGGGAAAAATAAAATATTAAAATAAAATTTGTGAGAAATTAAAAGAAAAAAATTATTTTTGCTTTTCGGGAATTGAATGGAGGTTTTTATGTTTTGTGGGGAGTTAATTTTACACACAAGAAATTTTTTGTTGTTCATTTTGCGTTAAACAAAAAAAGTTTTAATTTCCCATAAACACAGTTACGCCCCCTTTTTCTTTTTTATTTTTTTAAATTTATTTTTAAATTTTCTTAACAAAAAAAAATTTTTGGAGAACGCAAAAATATTTTAAACAATTAAAATAATAATTTAAAAGGAGTTATAAAAATAATTGGCATCAATAGGTATCGAACCCAGACCCTTGTAGTTGTAAAATCTAACACACTAACCATAACGCCACCGACTAACTATACAAATTTTTATAAATTAGATTTATCTAGGTAACTATGAAAATAGTAAAATTTTTATAAAAATAATGCCACCCATCGGTATCGAACCTGGACCTATCAACCTAGAAAATCTAACACACTAACCATAACGCCATCGACTAACTATAAAATAATTTTAATTTTAAGCTATCAGATAATTAGAAAACAGCAAAAATTAAATACCTAAATGTCCCTCAACTGGTATCGAACCTAGATGGTTCCAAAAATTTTTCTGACTGGAACATTATTATTTGACACTATATTTTATATTTATTTTTAGGTTCTACTTTAAGGCTATTTTTAAAAATGTAAAGATTAAATAAGGTGATAAGCCAAAAAAAATAAAAAGTAATAAAACACAGCTGGATTTGCTTTTATTTTTAGAGAGTTAATTTTTACACTATATTTACACTCAAAAAATCGCGCAAAAAATTATAAATAAAATCCCTTTTTTAGATTTTTCTTTTTATTTTTTAATATGCTTTTCCTTTTATTAATAAAATTTCCAGTTGTCCCAAAAAATAAAAGCAATTGAGGCATAAAAAAGAGAAGCTCTTTTCATTCTCCCCTCCTTTTACGGACACCTTTTCCTCCTCATTTTTAGTTTCCCTCAAAAATTAGTTAATAAAAAGAGGAAAAATGAGAGAGGAAAATGAGTGAATTTGTGTGAAATAAAGTAGAAAATGAGTAAATAAATAAACTAAAAATTGAACAATCTAATAAAAATAAAAAATTTAGGCAAGATAAGACAAAATGGGAAGACAAAAAATTAAAAAAAAAATTTAGAAAAAATTCAAGAAGGACCAAAATACTAACACAAAATAATTTATTATTAAAATAGCCCCAAAATTCTAATCAAAAAAATTAAAATAAAATTTCCAAATTTCCCTCACTTAAAAAAAAATTTTTTTTTAGATAAGCTAAAATATCTATTTTAATATAAATGATTCTGATAAAAAATAAATTTTAAAAGAGTTCAAAAAATATTCTTTGAGGTTAAAGAAAAATTATTTTCAGAAAATAAAATTTCTTAAAAGTGCCAATAAAATTAAATAAAAATATTTTTTCCCTTTCCCCCCCTAAAATTTTCTAAAAAATATTTAATTTAATAAACAATAAAAAATTAATTTAAAATTTATTTTTTATTGTTTGGGGTAATTTTATTTGTGTGTATAATTAAATGGTAAAATTTGCGCGGTTTAAATTAATATTCTTTTCAATTTATTTAAAAATAGTGAGGTTTAAAAAATTTAAAAAAATAAATTTTTAAATTGGTTTTCCGGAAATATTAAAATAAAATTAAAAAATATTAGAAAAAACTTTGCGGACAAATTTTGCGGATTTTTCCTATTAAAACTAATTTTAAAAATTCTAAAAAATTTGGCGGTGCGGAAAGCGGTAGGATTACAGCAAAAAAATATTTTCAAGTTAAAAAAGTATTTTTAAAAAATTCCCAACCTAAACACAACACAGCAACATTCCGTTCCAACTCCCAAAAACATCTCTTCAAATCATCCCTCAAAAATCACAAGAAAAATCAACGCATTCTGGTTAAAGCACACAAAATAAAATTTGTTGTTGATAAAATATTAATTTAATTAAAATTTTTTATAGGAAAAAAAAATTAAGAATTTTTAAATTAAAAAAAACAAAATAAAATAAATAAATTGAATTTAAAACAATTCAAAAAAAATTTTCAATTCAAAAAATAATTTTAAAAAATTTATTTTAATTCAAAAAAAAGAGAGATCAAAAATAATAAAATTTTTAAAGGCATCATCAAAAAAATGATAATTTTTCAAAAATAAATAAAAGTCAATTTACTTCTAAAAAATGACTCCAGCAGGATCTTCAATTCCAACAACACAAAAAGGAACTAAACGATTCTCAACATCTGGATTTTCTCTGCACCAAACACCCCTTTCAGTAGTATCTGGATCTAAAAAAATAAATTTAAAAAAGAATTCGAAAAAAATTTTTTGCGGACAAATTTTTTTGCGGATAAATTTCCTGCCTATAATTTTTCCGGACAGATTTTTGCGGACAATTTTTTTTCCTTTTTACCAAATTTTGAGTGTTTGAAAAAATTATATTAGGATAAAGCCTATAGTAAATTAAATAAAAATTTTCAAAAATTTTTTTTGCCTGTAAAACTTATCCGCAAAAATTCAAAAAATAAAAATAAAAAAAAACTAACGAGTTTCTTCAAAAGCAATTGTAAACATAATAATTTTTTTATCAACATCTTCAACAAATCCGAATTCTTCATTAAACAGTAAATGCCGAGAAGTAAAGTAATTCGAAGTTAAAGGAATATTGAACTTAAAAAGAAGCAAAATAAAATTTTTAATTTTATTTTTTTTTGCGGACAAGTTTTTTGCGGACAATTATCCATTTTAATAAACTTTAAAATAGCTGAAAAATTTATTCAATTCGGATAAAGTCTAACGCAAATTGAACAAAAAATCTTTTTGATAATATTTTTTTCCGCAAAAGTAAAAAATTTTTCATAAAAATTTTTGTCCGCAAATCTTGTCCGCAAATTTAAAATTAAAAAAAAAATTTTTTTTAAAAACCATAAAAACGTCCTCTTCTCCATCAATTTGTTTAAACAAATATTTTTGATGCTGAACCAATTTTATTACACTCAAGATTCGATAAATTTTAGATTTTTCATCAAATATTGCATTAAAACTAAACCAATCGCCAAGACTAATTTTTGATTTATTCGTTGTTTTGCTGTCGATAAACATTGGAAAATTGCAAACATGAGGGCAATAGACGGCTCCTTTACGGTTAATTCTAAGACCAACTGAGGTAAAGGCATGCTGAAAATTTTGAAAAAAAAATTAAAAAAAAAATTCGAGTTCAAAATGTCAAATCCGAAAATATTTCAAAATGGTAAAAATCCAAAAAATTTCGAAAAGTGAAAATCAGAAGATACTTCAAAAACCATTCCAAAAGAAAAAAAACACAAATTTTTCTTACATGTTTAGGACCTTCCAATTCACTAGGCAACGGCCTCGCCCACAGAGGTAATTGTTTTGTTGTTGTTTTAAACACTTCAAATAATCCAGTAATTTCCCAACGAAAAACTTTCTTGTCAGAATTAAATTTTAGCCAAACTCTGACTCCAACATTTTGTTCCTTTTCTTGTTGATACATTTTATTGGAATCTCCCAGCAGAACTCTTCCATGAAGTACATTTTTTGGGTCAACAATTAGAGGAATGCAGAAAGTGCAGTAAAAGTTGTTGAAGCGACAAAGTTTGACATAGCCCAAAAACTTTAAAAAATTAAATATTAAATAAAAAATCAACTTCAAGAAGGTCAACAAGCCTTGAGTCAAATTCAAGGAGGTCAACACCCTATTGTGAGCCCACCTAAATATCTGAACGGGAAAAGAATATTTGGTCGGATTAAGATGTATTTGTTGGGCCTAAGGGGGATCAAGGGACAGAAGACGGAAATTCTTCCATGCAACTATCAGACAAGATGAGAGGGAGGAGACCACTGTATCCTCAATCTTGAGCCCCTTTTAATCGTCTAAATATGTACTTAACGAGTAAGTTGATATCTTGGATTGCCTAAAGTATGCTGGGGTGGATTTTTTTGGGTCGACCCATAAAAAATAAAAAAAATATTTAGAAAAACCTCTTTAACACCGCCATCTTTCCAATGTGTATACATTGGGTTCTCTGAACCAATCGTCATTGGTGTACACCAAGCTAATTCACGAAGACCGCCCTTTCCAAGAGGATGAGGATAATAACCGTAAACAATGTAAGCCATATTGTAGCGACAAAAGTAGAGCTGAAAAAAATGTAAAAGAATTTTAAAATAGGTTTAAAAAATTTTTGGGACATGTAAAAACTAGAAAAAATTGTTTGGCAGCCGGAAGGGTTCGAACCCACAACACCCACAAAATAAGTCCGAAACGAATCCACTGAGCCATATATTTTCCAAATAATTTCCAAATAAACCCAATTTAAACAAATTTAAAAAATCTCTATATACCTCACAACCAAGAACACGACCATCAACATACATAAAATCGCCGGGAATAATCTAAATTTAAAAATTAAAAAAATTCTTTCTATAAAAATAATAAACTTACAAATCCAATCAATCCTTTATGATTAGGTCGGTGTACAACAAACACTTCTTTATCATTAATTACAACACATTCCGAGCTTATTACCTTAAAAAAACACAATGACTTATATTTTAAAATAATTTTTAGATCCAAAATAAGGGGAAAAATAAAATCCAAATAAAAAACTGGTCCTTAACGGATCTAAACAGGCCCCTCAAATATTAAAAAAAATAAATTCAAAATAATATTTTAAAAAAATTCATTTTTAGACCCAAAATGGAAAGAAAAAATAAGTAGGAAAAAGGGTAAAAAGGTGTGGAAGGAGGAAATGCCCTCTATCAAAAACCCTCTACCAAAAAAATAAAAAAAATACTCACAGATCGGAAGGGTCCCCAAAATATACCAAAAAATTATCTTCAAATCAAAATACAAACCTTGTTTTGATCAGACCACGGCAAAGCACTCTTTGGATATAATGGGTGAACAGGCACAAATACACTGCGAGGTTCCCAAGGCTAAAATACAAAAAAATTTATAAAAAATTAAATTCGAAAATAAACCGCTCCAGCAATAAAATCATCAGATTCCTCATCAAATTTAACTCCAAAAATTGTCTTCAATTTTAACCTCTCAGCACAAATTTGTTTAAAATCCTCATTTTCTTCCATCTTTTTAATTGCAACAATGCAGAAATAACACACATTTGGAAGAAAATCGGCCAATTTACCAGTGGTTGCTTTCAAATTTGGAAACTGATGACAATGAACACGTCTAACTTCTTCATTAGAAATTACACAATAAGTTGATATATCGGTTGCGTTTGAATAAGGCTGTTGTTTTTGTGGAGACATTATTTTGCTAAAGAGAAGAAATTAAAATGTCCGCAAAATTTGTCCGCAAATAATATTTCGTCCGCAAAAATTTTTTCGAACGCAAAATTTGTCCGCAAAGCGACCAGAAAAATCTCACATTCTTAGAATTACGAGAGCAGTACCCGAGTCACGAACCAGTCACCAATTTCTATTAAAAACATTTTGGAGGAAATATCCGCATAATTACCCAACATAAAATATAAATAAAGATAAAAAAATTAAGAGATAATTGAGAAACAATTTAAAAAATTGTTACAAATTACATAAAAAAATAAAATTCAAATAAATTTTTATTTAAAAGCAACAACAAAATTGGAAAATATTTTTCCAAAACAAAAAAATTTTTAAACTCAAATGTCTTATAAATTAACAAAAAAAAAATATTTTTTTAAAAACAATTACTCAAGCCCTCTCATTATATTGCTTATTGAACGTGTATAGCGATCAACCGTCTCAAGAATTACCCGAACTTCGTTGATGTCACTTTGGTCCATTACAATATTCTCCAACATATTCCAACCAAGTTCACACCATCCCTCCAATATTTTAAATTTTCTAGCTACACGAACTCTCAACTAAAAAAATATGCAAATATTAGATAAATAAGAAAAAAGGATATTTAATTTTAAATCATTAAGACTAGTGAGCGAAAGAATGTATTTTTCCGGATTCCGGATTTGACAATTGAGCCGGGTCCGGTCCGGTTCCGGACCGGACTTAATAAATTTAATTTTGTGATTTAAAAAATTCCGGTCCGGTTCCGCTCACTAATTAAGACCTTCAAAAATTAAACAAAAATATATTTAAAAAGCTTAAATGATACATTCACATTATCTGCACCCGGGTAATACAAATCCGGCCATACCAAGTCGTATTGATTAAATTGGGGCAAAAAAACCATATTATATCCCAAAATTATTTCACAAATTGATTTACAATCTAAAAATAAATTAGAATTTTTTGATTTAAAGATAGCCTCGCCAAACTTACTGTGGAAAGTAATATTTGTTTTTTTATTAATTGCAGTTAATCTTGCTACACTAAGCCGACCAAGATTTACTGAAAATTGTTCAAATTCTTCCTTCTTTTGATTAAGCAGATCACGGATCTTTAAAAATTTTTATATGATTTGCTATAGAAAGAAAATTTTTTAGACCCTTCAAAAGCTATATAAGGACAAGGGGGATAAAATATGCTAAGGAAAACTTACTTTTTTCACAGTTTTGTTAAAAAGAATAAAGTGATACTGATTTTTAAAAATAAAAAAATCAAAAATGAAAGAGACTCGTGAATCCGCCCATTTGATATCAAATGGAAGAAAATTAACAATCTCATGTATCAAGTCGAGTGAAAGATTGAGTTTTTTAATGCTATAGGAATGCATTTTTTTCAAAAATATTTTTATAGGCTGAAAATTAAAAATTAAAGAAGATTACGTAAATGCTCTAATTAAAGCCCTGGGCGCCTATTTTTTAATGGAAAATATTCGAAAAATAACTCAGGGTGGAGCAGTCAACAGGAAGGAGGAAAAGGTGAAAGGAGGTCACTACAGCTTATGGTCACTGCAGCATTCCTCCAATAACTGAAGTTGCCGCATTTTACAGAAAAAGAAATATGGACAAATCTTACGGACTTCCCAGCCCAACATCAAATATAAAAAATGAGTTTAAAAAAATTAAAAGATATGAAACAATTTCAAAAATTGTTACAAATTAGATAAAAATCAAAATTCAACTAAATTTATTCAACAAAAACAAAAAAAAATTTTCTTTGCAAAAATTGAAAACTCAAAAAATTTCAATAATTTAAACCTTTCTTCTTAGAAACAAATGAGCCAAATTCAGGCTTTGGCAAATCAAAAACTTCAAAATTTTTGTAAGGAGGACCTCTTGGATCTGGAGCAACCAACTGGCAAGAACATTTAATGGCAAAATCAGGAAGCGGCACATGGACTTCCTCCACTTCATCTTCTTCTTTAGGTGGCCCTCGAGGATCAGGGGCAACTTGTTTGCAATAGCCAACTAGAATATTAAAAGAAATTTAATCTAAACAGAATGAATGAACGTCAAACCACTTAGAAAATGG
Source organism: Meloidogyne enterolobii (assembly GCA_963681835.1). Classification (NCBI taxonomy): domain Eukaryota; kingdom Metazoa; phylum Nematoda; class Chromadorea; order Rhabditida; family Meloidogynidae; genus Meloidogyne; species Meloidogyne enterolobii. Next base: position 3,280,712 of record CAVMJV010000004.1, on the reverse strand, counting down.
TACTTGACTCAGGGAAGGGCACCTCCTAACACTGGAATCGTCAGGAAATGGAAAAGCAGAACCACTAAAGCGTTAAGGAACCAAGCTCGGGCGGGCAAAAAAGCCCATTAAAAAAATACTAGGCCTCCCAAACCCCCAGTTGATTAAAGGAACCGGGACCGCTATATGGAGGAATCAACGGGAGACGGAACCGCAGAACTACTCAACTTTAAAGAACCAAACTTAAGGAGCCAAAAAACTTATTTAAATGTACAAGAGCCTACCCAACCTACCAGACAACCACAAGAGGCAAAAATGCCCGGCTTCCCCCATCATCTAACAGCAGAAAACCTTACCCAGCTCCCCCAGACCTAATTCTAAATCATAAAACAAATTCAAACCTTGCGTTACCGTCTTAATATCAAGACTTGAAATATGCTCCCGCAGCAATTTAAACTGGTGCTCAACATCTTTGTGGATCAAAGCACTCTCAGGAGAAGAGTTGATCGTAACTTTGAGTTGTTCAAAAGACAAAGAAGATGCCATTATATAAAACTAAATTTTCTGAAAAAAAAGTTTAACGGTGTTGAGGAACGAGAAGAGAAAAACGAAAGAATGATAGAAGGGACACGCCCAAAAGGGCGCGTGTCCGTCCATAATGGCGCAAAGCCATAACTTGCTTCAAGATTCCCACATCTAGTAATAAACGATCCTCTCATCGAATTAAAGAGATTGGTACAAAAATTGATAAGGGCCAAGAAATTTAGTAGCAAGTTTGAGGGCCAGAAATTTAGTTGCAAGTTATGCTTTGCGCCGTTATAAGCGCGCGCCCCTTTGGGGTATATCCAAAAAAAGACTTGAAAAATAAAAAAGAACGAAAACCATCCTCATTCAAGTATAAAACAACCGGGAAAAAATATTTTTTTGATATTTTGAAATTAGATATTTTAAAAATTTTTAAAAGCAAATATATCAAAATGTAAACAACAATGTTTAAATACAAAATAACTAAAATAAAATATTTTCATTTAGCCATAAAGCATAAAAATTTACAAATTGTCACATGAAAGAAAAGTGTGTAAAATATAAAATTTATTTTTTGTTTTTAAAAAATTCTTTGGCACTTTTTTTTCGTTTTGCTTAAATTTTTACAAGCATTTTTGAAAAAAATTCAAAAATAATTCCAATTTTCACGTAATATAAACAAAAGTGTTCATATCCACCGGGTCACGACCCAAAAATTTTTGTTCAATTAACCATTCAATTTGTTCTTTAATTAATTTACGAGAAGGCAAAAACATATTTTTGAGAACGTCGACAAGTTCTGTTTGCAATTGGGCCTTAAAATAAGAAAAATTTGAAAAAATTTAAAGCCCAGTTAAAGCCCCAAATTTTTTTTTAAAAATTCAGGAGGCCCACCATATTCTTCCCAAAAATTTTCTAAATTACTTAGGCCCTCGGAAATTTTTCTAACAATTCCTGAGATCCTCGAAATTTTCTAAAATTTCCCGAGGCCCCCAAAAATTTTCTAAATTGCGTAAGCCCTCAGAAATTTTTCAGCAATTCCCGAGGCCCCTAAAAATTTTTAAAAACCCCTGAGGCCTCCAAAATTTTTTAAAAACCCCCTGGCCTCCAAAATTTTTACAAAATTCATGAGGCCCCTAAAATTTGTTAGATACCTAACAATAAGCCCCCCCCCCCCAATTCCCAATTTTTTAAAAAAACCTGAGTAAAACGTTTTCTTGTTTTCATTATTTTTACAATAGCTTCTTGTACTCTAAACTTTCTCAATTGTAAAATTTCTTCATGTTCTTGTTCAACACCTTGTTCTTGATTTAATTGAAGACGACCAATTAAATTTAATTTTCCTCGAGTTTGTGGTTTATCATTCTTTTGGAGAAATTTTTTTTAAATCAAAAATAAAATTAAAAATAAACCTTTATTAAACAAAAATGTTGATTAACCCAAAATTGTGTAATTTTCCCAAAACTTTTTGGCAAGATAGGTTGTGTAGCATCACATAAAATTAATTGATGACGAGTTTTTGGGAAAGCGACTAGTGACTAAAAATTAAAAAAAATTCTGTATAAAAATTTTTTAAAAATTTTGAATTATCAAAAAATTTTTTTAAATCAAAAGGGAACAAAAAACAAGCCTAAAAACATTTTTTCAGGATTAGAAAAAACCAAAAGGAATCAACCAGAGTCGAACCATCGACCACCCAACCCCAAAGTCCTAAGCACTAACCAGTCGACCATCAGGACATCTATCGTTCTTTCTATTTTTAACTTATAGCTTATTTTAATTTCCCATAAAATTGACTTTAATCAAGAGGACCCATAAAAAATTAATTATAAAATTCTCAAAATTTTTTAAAAAATTTCCAAAATAACAAACCAAAAGTGTTTTAATTAATTCAGTTTCAGACAATTCTGTAGCTAACCGTATAGAATCAAATGTAAGCCTATCCATAGGTCTATCATTCCAACAGAAAAGGACAGCCATTTGTTGAGTAGTTACTTCCAATTCAAATTTTCCAATTTCATTTGTAAAAAATAACTTAAAAAAATTTTTTTTTAACTAAAAAATCAAATAAACCGTTCCAGTAGACCAATGATGTGCCCAATTTAATTTTCTTCCACAATGCTGTTTTTTGTAAAATTCATCTACTTCAGGCAATAAATCTTCCAATTCTCGAGGTAATGTTAAATGAATAGTTTCTCTATTACGAGACCAAGCACCAGCATTGAGGATTTTTATGTTTACACAGTCTATAAAATTTCATTTTTATTCAAAAAATTTTAGAAAAAAAATTATACAGCTGAACTTCTTTAATAAATACCCTCTTAAGAAAAATTGTGTCTTATAATGAGAGGTATCTTAAATTGAAGGTATCGTGAAAAAGTGTAACTTCCCCCAAAACCGAACGACACGTCAAATTCTAGAAAGCCGGACCTCGTTTTTAAATACCGCTCGGAAATTGGACCTAATAAAGAGGCGTATCTTAAATAGAGGTTATCTTAAAGTTTGATTTATTTAAAACGAGGTTCGGCTGATTTTAAGAATTAAATACACCTCTTAATAACTTCCTTCCACCTTTCCCAAAAAATTTTTTAAAAAAATTTAAAAAAATCAAACCTGCCATCTCCGAACAATTTTCATTAAGCGAAACAGACTGTTTAAATGCAGCATTTAAATCTTTATTAACTTCAATATCCTGCAGCATTCGAAATAATTTATTTACAAAGTCTACGGGCATTCCAACTTCCTTAAAAATGTTTTTTTTTAATTTTCAAAAAAATTTAAAAAGAAACCCTAAATTTATTAACCAGCATTTCTTCCTTTTCTTGATCCGCAACCAATTCTAAAATTAATCTTCTACTTAAATGGGTTTTGTGATAACGCATAAAAACGTCTTTTGCTTGGACATATTTGAGGACTAGCAACTGAAAAAAAATAAAAAAAATTTCAAAACTTTTCAAAAAAATTTCCAAGAAATCTCAAAAAAATTTCAAGAAAATTTCCAAAAAAAATTTGAAAAATTTTTAAAAATTTCAAAAAGTATTTCTAAAATTTTTTCAAAAAAATTTTCACAAAAAAGATTTTCGAAAAATTTCAAAAAATTCTCAAAAATTTTTTAAAAATTTTCAAAAAAAATTTCAAAAAAATTTTCAGGAAAATTAAAAAAAATTTTTTTCCTTTATTAAAACCAACCACATTATTAAGCCTTTCATCAATTTCATCACAAGTATAACGCTTTGTTAAAGCTGATTTTCTTAGTAATAAATCACAATAATTTGCTAATAATTCTGGGCATTTTGACTCGGTATTTTGGGGTTTTCCACTTCTTAAAAATTTAAAAATTTATCAAAAAATCTCAAAAAAACCTTTTTCCACCTCCATTCCCTCCCAATTCAAGTCGAAAAACATCGGTATTATTTACAACTTCTCTAAATGCTTGGTCTCGTATAGTGAGGAAACGGGCATCATTGGCAAATGCATCACGCATTAATGTTGAGAATCGAGTGTATTGTTCTAATAATTGATGGACATATCTTTAATTTAAAAATTTTTAAATTTTCGAATAAGGCAAATTTTGCAGACATTTTCAAAAAAAATTTTTGGACTATAAACTTGTGGGATGAGAACAATGACACCTATGGATAGATAGAAAAAATGAAAAAAATTCTAGAAGTCAAAGGAAAAAATCTATTTTTAACCAATACCCTATGGACACCTACACAAAAATTTCCCCAAAACCAACACCAGAACCCGAGACATTGGGTAACCCGAGACATCCCTACCCCATACCTATTTAAATTTCCAAACCTTTCACTATCTGTGCATATTTCAGCTGCATGTGCTTTCATTGCTGCTAATCCCTCTTCACAAATATGTGAACGTAAAGCATCTAGTAATGTCCCCAAGAACACACCAGGGATGTCACGGGTTTGAAAAAACGAACCAGGCCGGGTCTCGTGTCAAAAAAAGTTAAAGGTTAGGGTAACCTGAGACATCCCTACCCCACATCTATTTAAAATTTCCAAACCTTTCACTATCTGTGCATATTTCAGCCGCATGTGCTTTCATCGCAGCTAATCCTTCTTCACAAATATGTGAACGTAAAGCATCTAGTAATGTTGGAATTCCATCCAAAGTTCGATTTATTAGGCGATAAAGAATTTGTAAACGATCAATTTGTCCACTTTTAATGAGTCCTGGAGCTTCAGCTAATATTTGGTCTTGATAATTGATAATTAATACTTGAACACATTTTTCCATCAACTTAACTAATTTAAGTGTGAAAAAGATTAATAAAATATAAAATAAAGTCAAATCTCAATATATGATACCCCAAGAAGTATATATTCAATTTTAAGAAGTCTCTTAAAATTTGGTTGACCACCAAGTAGGGGAGCTGTTTAAGCACTACAGACAACTTTAAGGTATTTAAGGCACCCAACAGAGAAGTTACGGAGTATCCGAGATCCGATACCTGGAGATTTTTGATCCAAAATTTGGTCCAAGAAATTTTCGAAAACGACTTTTTCCCTCCTAAATGACCCGAACTGAAACCAGACCCTTACGCCGGACTTTTTTGCCAACCAAAAACCGATCCGAAGAAAATTTTCGAAGATTTGGCCAGAGACCCGCTCGACTTTTTCTTTAACCCGTGAGATCCCTGGCAATCACTCATCATAAAATTCATCTTATCACCCCTCAGATAAGGTTCCCTAAAGTAAGGTTCAACTTTAATTAAAAAATCCAAACCTTTCCCTTTGATTTTCCATCGGTTTCCCCATCCAAATATTTTTTGGCCCTTTCCTCTTCTTCAACCAATTTTTCATCAACATAAACCATATAAGCCAAAACTCCATTTTCTGCCAATATTTGCGAAGTCCGCGAAGAATAAAATTGTTCAGTAAACGTAATGTATTGCTCTTCAAATTGTTCAGCATAATTGAGGTTTCCAACAATGCTTAAATCAACTTTAAAAAAATTAAAAATAAATTTAAAAATAAAATTTATATACCAAAGGATTCTTGAACACCAATTATATGCTGTGAATTGACTAGTTCTCCATTACGTTCACGATCGATTAAACTAAGAATAAATTAGGTAGGTAAAATGAATGAAATTTATGTTAGGAAAGCCGTAACAGGGGTTATCCTAAAATCATTGTCCGGTCTTTTTCAACTCGAAACGAAGTCCGGAGAAAATTTTGAAAACCCACCCCGACATCCATGGTCATTAGTCATCAGAAAATTTTCTCAGCAAATTTTCAAATTTTTTCCCAGCAAAAATTTTCAATTTTTTTCTTTCGGAAAAAAATTTTTGGTAAGAAACCAAATGGAAGTTCCTATATAAAAAACCCAAATCTTTCAAAAATAGGACAACTTTCCCAACAATAATCCCCTCTAAAAAGTTCATGATCCCCTTTACAATGACCCCCTCTAAAACTCGAGAATCTCATAAACCACAAAAAACTCTTGAAACCTCATTGCTGCATTCAGCAACCGAGTTGAAATTTTAGAGAACACATATTTATTCCAGCGGTCAAGCATCAACTAAAAAATTTAAAATTTTTCTATTTTTAAAATTTCAAAAAAACCTCTCTAACTTGCATTCCTTGTTTATTTTTTCCACTTTTTGATTCCTTCTCCCTTTTTTCAACAAAACAAAATGGAAGAGGCAAGTAGCGACATAAAATTGAATAACCTTCCCATTCTTGGATATATGCCTTGAGCAGAGAATCGACGTCAGAATGAGGCAGAATTTTCTAAAAAAATTTTTTAGAAAATTTTAATTAAAAAATAAATACATTAGCAGCTTCACCAACATGTTTGGTCAATTCCTCTTTTAATACTGAAAGTAATTTATCATTGCCAGAGTCGACCCAAGAAGTGATTCTGTTGTTTGTGCTGAATAAATCTTGCCATTCAAATTTGGAAACGTTCTGAAAAATTTTTTGAAGGCGGTTAAGCTACGAAAAAAGTTCCAAGGATCCGATCAGTCCCTTTATAAAAAAGTTAAATGGCAATTGGACTCGAACCAAGGCAATCAGTAGTTGAGTGGCTTAAACTATGAAATCTTATGAAAAGTCAGGACCTGGTACTTTTTAGGTACCCTTGGATAAAACATCGACTTATTTTGAAAAATTTCTGGTTTTTCCCTATCGATAGGAAACTAAAAAATTATATGGCCCCAAAGTTTGCCAAAATTAGAGGAGATATCCCAAACAAAACGAAGCAAACAGAACACAACTAATAACTTTAAAAAAATCCCTAAAAATGGGAAATCAAAAAACCTGTCTGCAAAGCAAATTTCTAACCACAGGCAGAGATTTTGCCCATTCTTGTTCGAAAATAACATTATTGTTATTCTTAAAAAATTTTTAAAATTAATTTTTATTAAAAATAAAAAAATATACACTGCCAAGCAAGAGCAGGCTTTCCATTTTGTGTTCAAAATCTCTTAGATAAAAAGCTGAATAAAAAAACAAATTTTAGTAAAGTAATCAAAAAACAGAAATAAATGTAAAAATAAGCATATTTAAAATCTCTTTGCTGAAATTAAAAAGAATTGGAAGAATGTTTATTTAACAAACAATAACAAAATTGGAAAACAATTATCCAAAACAAAAAAATTTTTTTTAAACAAAGGCCTCAGAAACTCAAAATTTTTTTTTCATCAATCACTCCTCAATCCCATTCTTAACATTGTCGATTGAATTAATCGATCGCCCCACAGTCAGCAGAATTCCCTCAACCATATCAATATCATGCTGGTCCAACACAATACCTCCAAGCATATCCCACGCAAGTTGACACCACAGCTCCAAACGCTTCAGTTTACCCGATACACCAGAAAGTACCTAAAAAATAAGGAAATATTAAATAGTTTAAAATCATTGATTAGTATTGGCCATCAATGGCCAATAATTAAAAACATACAATATCTTTCGCAGCATCAGCAGAAAATGAAATCCTGTCCAAATCAAGTTTTGACGATTCATCTGTACAGGAAAGTCCAAATTGTAAGCAGAGAAAATCGCACAAATTGATTTAACAGCTTAAAAATAAATTTGAATCTGGGAAAAAATGCGGGATTTAAAAAATTTTAAATAAATTTTAAAAGCAAGTTAGTCTCCAGATAAACTAAAGTATAACAATTGAAATTTCCTAACTAAAAAGCTGAATTTTAGCGTATAAAAAATCATTAAAATTAAACCAAAAAATTAATCTTAGTTAACCAAACTCAAAGAAACAAGATTATAAATTTATAGCAAAGAAACTGGGAATATCGACTAGGAACCCCGAGTTTCAGGCTAATAAACCTCTCCAAATTTACCTTGAAAGGAAGAATTTGCTTTACAATTAATAGAATTTAATTTTGCCACGCTCAGACGACCAATGGTTCGACTAAGTTCTTCAAATTGCCCCTTCTTCGCATCCAAATCAATTCGAATCTTAAAATTATTATTAAATTTGTTAGGCTTTTTTGATAAAAATTTAAGAATACCATTCAAAAGCCACATAAGACAAAGTTTATAAACTTACTTTTTTCACTGTTTTGTTAAAAAGAACAATAAAATGTTGCTGATTTTTTAAGAGAAAAAGATCGAAAATGAAAGAGACTCGTGAATCCGCCCATTTGATATCAAATGGAAGAAAATTAACAATCTCGTGTATCAATTCGAATGAAAGATTGGATTTTTTAATGCTACAGAAATGCATTTTATATCCCACAAGATTGATAAACTATAAGATACAACCACAAAGGATTAGAGAAAAAATAGTCAGAGTTAGTCAATTTATAGAACAGTTATCTATAAAATGGTTACAGCTGATTCGAAAATGATTAATGAGATAAAGGATATCAAAATTGGGATTAAAAAGAGAGAATAAGAGAAGAGATCGGTTAGAGAACAAAAAATAGAAATGTGTCCAGTTTAAAGCAAACAGTATGTTTGAGCGAGGACGTTTTTAGTAAAGTTTGCGAAAAATATGAGAAAAAATTGTGGATGAAATAATGAAAAAATGGGAAAAAAATCCCAAAAAGTTCAAAAATACTTATAGAAAATTTCAAAATTTTTTATAGATTTTAAAATTATGGCTCTTGAATGATATCTACTAATCAGTTTTAAATTAATGAAAGAGATCGGACTTTTACATCGAGGAAAATTAGAATCACTTCTGAGATCGGACTTTTACATCGAGATCGGACTTTTACAGAGATCGGACTTTTACATCGAGGAAAAATTAGATTTAAAATAGAAAGGGTATGATCTACCTGTTTACCGAATTTCATCCCGAAGTCCCACGGACACCCAAAACACTCTCCTTTGTCAGGGTACTAATTTAATTGGGGATACATTAAAGAAATATGAGTTCAATATAAGATATCCAGATCTACTCAATTTTAAGAAGTCCCTTAAAATTTGGTTGAAACCAAGTAGAGGAGCTGTTTAAGCACTACAGCCAACTTTAAGGCACCCAACAGAGAAGTTACGGAGTATCCGAAATCCAATACCTCGACATTTTTGATCCAAAATCTGGCCCAAGACATAACTCGACCCAACTTCCCTCATAATTCTCCTAAATGACCCGACCAGAAACCAGACCCCTACGCCTGACTTTTTTTCCAACCAAAAATCGATCCCAAAAATTTTTCGAAAACTTGACCAGAGAACCGCCCGACTTTTTCTTCTACCCGTGAGATTCCTGGCAACCAACCATTATAAAATCGTCTTATCATCCCCTAAATAAGGTTCCCTTAAGTGAGGTTCAACTTTAATTTAAAAATCCAAACCTTTCCCTTTGATTTTCCATCGGTTTCCCCATCCAAATATTTTTTGGCCCTTTCCTCTTCTTCAACCAATTTTTCATCAACATAGGCCATATAAGCCAAAACTCCATTTTCTGCCAATATTTGTGAAGTTTGCGAAGAATAGAATTGTTCAGTAAACGTAATGTATTGCTCTTCAAATTGTTCAGCATAATTGAGGTTTCCAACAATGCTTAAATCAACTTTAAAAAAATTAAAAATAAATTTAAAAATAAAATTTATATACCAAAGGATTCTTGAACACCAATTATATGCTGTGAATTGACTAGTTCTCCATTACGTTCACGGTCGATTAAACTTAAAAATTAATTAGGTAGGTAAAATATCTAAATTTGTGTTAGGAAAGCCCGTAACAAGGGGTTATCCTAAAATCAAAGTCTGACCTTTTTCGACTCAAAACGAAGTCCGGATAAAATTTTTAAAACACGACCCGACATCCATGGTCAGTAATCAACAAAAAAATTTTTCCCAGGAAGGTTCTTAAGCCAAAAAAATTTTTAGGGTAAAAACTAGACAGAACTCTCATTAAAAACACAAAATCCTTCAAAAAAATTTCCCATCAATCATCCCCTATCCCCTCCCAAAATAAAGAACAAAGTCTCAAGAAATGACCCTATAAACCACAAAAAAACACTTGAAACCTCATTGCTGCATTCAACAATCGAGTTGAAATTTTAGAAAACACATATTTATTCCATCGGTCAAGCATCAACTAAAAAATTAAAAATTTTTTTATTAAAATTTCAAAAAAACCTCTCTAACTTGAAAACCTTGTTTATTCCTCCCACTTTTTGATTCCTTCTCTCTTTTTTCAACAAAACAGAATGGAAGCGGCAAGTAGCGACATAAAATTGAATAGCCTTCCCATTCTTGAATATAAGCTTTGAGCAGCGAATCGACATCAGAATGGGGGAGAATTTTCTAAAAAAGAATTTTTTAGAAAATTCTATTAAAAAATAAATACATTAGCAGCTTCGCCAACATGTTTGGTCAATTCCTCTTTTAATACTGAAAGTAATTTTTCATTGCCAGAGTCAACCCAAGAAGTGATTCTGTTGTTTGTGCTGAACAAGTCTTGCCACTCAAATTTGGAAACGTTCTAAAAAAATTTTTTTTGAAGGTGATTAAGCTGTGATAAAAAAATTTTTGGGAGCAGATCTGCTCGCTTTATAAAAAATTAAAAAGACAATTGGACTCGAACCAAGGCACCATTCGAATTATAAGTCAAAACTTATACTTTAAGGTAATCCTTTCTTTTACTGGTCCCTAAACATTTTTGATACCATTGGATAGCATCGATTTATTACGAAAAATTTCTGGTTTTTCCCAGCGATAGGAAACTGAAAAATTATAGGGCTCCAAAGTTTGCCAAAATTAGGGGAGATATCCCAAACAAAACTATGCAAACAGAACACCACTAAAAACTAAAAAATCCCCAAAAATTCCAAATCAAAAAACCTGTCTGCAAAGCAAATTTCTAACCACAGGCAGAGATTTTGCCCATTCTTCTTCGAAAATAACATTATTGTTATTCTACAAAAATTTTTAATTTAATTTTAGTTAAAAATAAAAAAAATATACACTGCCAAGCAAGAGCAAGCTTTCCATTTTGTGTTGAGCCATTTTCTTTAAAACAATTTTGATTGAAACTAAAAATTCTAAAATTTAAAAGTAAAGTAAATGAGTTTGAAATACATAAAAAATATAGTAAAAATATATTTAGAATACTTTTGCCGAAACAAAAAACTGGAAAAATATTTATTTAAAAAGCAAAACAAGATTGAAAACAAATTTTCATAAACAACATAATTTATCAAAAATATTTAAACAAAAAACAATTTTTTCATAAATTTAACAAAAAACATTCAATTACTAATTATTCTGATTACCCTCTATTATACTTGTAATAGCATTTGTATTCGAAACGAGCATACCAATAAGTCCATTAATATACCCAATATCATTTTGAACCGTCGGAAAGTTGGCTTGACCCATATTGACACCGAGCTCGCAAAGATTCTCCAAAATCTTCATTTTATCGGACACATTTTGAACCATCTAAAAAATAAAAAATATTAAACAGATAAGTTCAGAATCATTAATTATTTTTCAATTTTCGAAAAAAAACTTTTAATTTTTAAACATAAAGATCTTCACGGGTCAAAAATCAATAAAAATAGTTAAAGATAAAACGAACGTTTTCTCTATTTGCATTAGGAAAATACGAAGTTGGCCAAGCAAAACTGTCAAATCGGAATAAAAATGGAAGATTGTATTTGACAAGTACTAAGCCAATTAACTTGCAATCTTAAAAATAAATTAGAATTGTGAATAACAAAATTCTACAAAACACGTTCGATTTAATGAAATTTGCAAATTGTTCAAATATTTGAAAATATATTTTTTGTGTAAAAAATTTTAATATTTTACTACGCAGGACTAAATAAGTTATGTTTAACCGGCCAAAACCGAAAAAGGGAGATTATAAATTTATAGCAACAAAACCGAAAAAACTGGGGACCTAAGTTTCAAACTAATAAGCCAGCTCGATTTTCGAAACATACAATAAAACAAATGATTTGATTTTTCATTAAGTAAATTCAAATTGTCCAAGCTAACATCCCCAAGAGTTCGTGAAAATTGCTCAAATTGAGTTCTTTTCAACGTCAATCCATCCAAAATCTTAAAATTTTTATTAGATTTAGCCTGTTTTTTTGAGAAAATTTTAAGTATACCATTCAAAAGCCATTAAGGACAAATGTTAAAACTTACTTTTTTCACACGTTTGGAAAAAATAATAAAATGACGCTGATTTTTTAAAAGTAAATTATTGAAAATTAAAGAGACTCGAAAATCCTTCCACTTGAAATCAAATGGAAGAAAATTAACAATCTCGTGTATTAATTCGACTGAAAGATTGGGGTTTTTAATTTTATAGGAAAGCATTTTATATCCCACAAGATTGAGGATATTATCAGATACAATTACAAAGTATTAGAGAAAAGGGTCAGAGTGAGTGAAGTTATAAAATGGTCAGTTACTTAGAAATGGTCAGTTACTTAGAAAAGGTAATCTCTCAGCGAATATGACAAAAGGTCGATTAAGGGAATAGAGTAAAGAAAAAGATAATAGAGTATACAAGGCAAGAGAGAGAGATTTATTAAAAAATGTATTTAACGAAACACCAAAAAGACAAAAGGTAACTTCTCGATAAATATGACAGAAAGTCGATTAAGGGAGTAGTGAAAGACGAAGGGGAAAAGTGTTCCTAAAATTAAAAAAAAAATTTATCTCTGTGTAAAAACAACAGAGCTTCAAAAAAACTAAAAAATTGATTCAATTTATTCAATAAAATTTTTAAATATTGAAAAAACACCCCCTTTTTTGGAAGCTAGAGTCATAAATACCATCTGAACAATACTCTGACAAATGGGATATTTTGTCGTATATTTAGTTTCTAGTTATCTTGTGATTTGCAACCAACAAGATTTTAGATAGTCTATTGAATAGACAGCCTTCTTTTTTGAGGGGAGAATGTTTAGCCACAAAATTTTGTCGTTGGTTAAGTGGCTTAAACTCTAGTTTCCAGAGAAGGGTTTTTTAGTGGGCAGTGAATTCTGACACAAAAAAAAAAAACAAAAAATTCTAAAAAAATTTTCTTTTTAAAATAATCAAATTTCTATCTTCCTCTACTAGTTTTCCTCATAATAACGACAAACAGACAAATCAAACATTGTCCACAAATTAAAGTTGTTAAAGCTAATGTCCATAAAGGCTCGTGAAATTCTTTTGAAAATAAAATATTTAATAAAATAAATTTTTTATCCAATAATGTATTTGTTGTTGTTGAAGAAGGAGGTGTTGTTGATTGATACAAAAGAGAAGAAAATGAAACATCAGCTAAAAAAAGAAAAAAAAATTTTTTAGGGAAAATTAGATTTTACGGGCTAGTCCGCAAAAATTGTCCGCAAAAAAATGTCCACAGAAAAAATCCGCAAAAAATTGTCAACAAAAAATTGTCCGCAAAGAATGTCCGCAAACGTGACGCTTTAAAAATTTTCAATACCTATCCCACTCTTATTCACTTTAAAATTGAAAAAAAATTTCTTCCAAACCTAAATTCTTCAAAATTAATCCAATTGATAAAATAATAGCAATAGGCATATAATGTTGTAAAGCAGCAGTACACGCATATGAGGCATAATTGGCTACCTTTAAATTGAAAAGAAAATTTTTGAATATAAGAAAAAGTCCACAAAAAATCCCGAAAAAATGTCCGCAAAAAATGTCCGCAAAAATTTTGCAGAAAATGTCCGCAAATAAAATCCGCAAGAAATTTCCGTCCGCAAAAAAATATTTTTGCTGACAAATTTTGCGGACATTTATTGAAATTAAAAAAACCTTTCTCTGTTTTTCCTCTTCTTTTAAATTTCTAAAAGAATATTCAATCAAAACTTTTTTAGGTTTATCCAATAATGTTTGTAGACAAATTCTTGAAGCATAAATTCTTGCAAATAAAGTTATAAATAAGGCCAAAAGTCGAAGAGATTTTAATTGTTCATGAGTGATACTGAAAAAATGAGATAATAATAGGTAATTTAATCAGTATAATCAGGTTCTTAATGTACGGATAAGGAGGAAGCTTTTCTTTTTGATTTAGAAAAAACAAAAAACAAAAGAAACAACAAGACAACATAAGGTGAAGCAAGGGATGTTTCATTTCCTTCCCCCCAAGAATAAAGAGAAAACATGATGAGGTTCTTCCCAACTTCCAAGAATGAGTTCTCCTCTTAAAGGAGAACTCCTCTTCCATCATTGGGAGCAACACGATTTTTTTCACCATTCTTGTGAGAAGGGAATCGAAGCCGGAAAGAATTTTCATGTCGAAAAGTCCCTAAACCCTCTCCTTAGCTAGTTTCGAATTAAACTTTTTATGGAAAAAATTTTTTACATATACCCTTACAATTGAGTTTCCAAAATTTGTTCAACAATTGGACGTAAGAATAGAAGCAAAACTCCAACAGGTGCCAAAAAGGAAAAATGAAACACACATCTATAGAAAAAATTTTAAATAAAAATTTTTAAAATTCAAAAAAAACCTCACAAAAATATTCTTAAATCCTCTCTCCTCATCCTCATCTTCAAAAAAATCAAAATATAAAGACGTATATTGTAACAATGGAAAGAAAAAAGCACTCAAAATTATTGAAAAAATTAAAGCCAAACAGACTAGAAATAATAAGGGAGAGCGTGAACTTGAAGAAAATAAAGGTTGAAAGCTATGTTCTTGTAAAAAATCATTTAAAGAATTGATAAAGTTGAGATAACCTTAAGGAAAAAATTTTTGTGAATTAAATGACATTTGGTCCCATAATTAAAAAATAGAAGGGGTCGGGTTTTTGTCAATTTTCGGAATTAATCCCACGGGATCCCGTCACATTCTAACGTTGCTAACAAAGCTAAAAAACTAGGGATGGGTCAAGGTGGTCGGATTTTAACCCCAATATTTTTCAAATATGGGACCAAATGTCACCTAAATCACAAAAATTTCCAAACCCCACTAGAACATAAAAAACCTTTAGAAATTTCAATATCCAAAAATTGATCAGCAAAAGCATTGAAAAGTAAAGATCCCAAAAAGAATAAACCAGTTGCACAAATAAGTGTATTTCTTTCTGGGAATAATTGAGCTAGCGACACTTTTTCAAAAGCAATATTTAATAAAATGTGTATTTGCAATATTAGAGCACAAAAAGTCCAAATCATTGAAGCATTTAAATCTGAGAAATTTTTTGATTAAAAAAGTTTTGAGACAAATTGTCATCCATGGGACCAAATGTCATTGAAAGGGCAAGATGTAACCAAGGGGACAAGAACGAAGTTCTGAGACAATATGACATTTATGGGACGACCAAGGACACCCCACAGCCTCTCCTTTGTCAGGGGACGATTCTCTGGACATATGTCACGAATGGGACGAAATGTCAACAAGAGGCAAGCCTACCCAAGGGGACGCTAATAAAACTAACATTAAGGAGGCGGGATGTCACCAAAAGGATGAATTTCTGGGACAATATGTCTCGACCCTGACTCTTCTAAAATTCCCAAAATTTCAACAAACCTTTATTCTCCGGAAAAACCAAATTGTACAAGTCGCTCAAAACAAAAACAAACAAAGCAAAACAGCTGTAATTAAAAGTCCAAATAAGTGAATCAAAAAATGGAACACCTTCTAAAGCATTCAAGTTTAATGGAAGACGAATAAGACGATCCTTTTGTTCTTCTCCCATTTTTTCTGTGGAGGATTTGTTGTTGGTAGCCTTTTGACTGTATAAAAAATATAAAGTGACGGAAAGAACCAGAACTCTGTTATTTTAATGAGTCCGAAAACAAAAAAATTTGCGAACAAAAATTACTAAAAATTTTTGAGGGCCAGTCGCCAAAACCCCTAGAACAGAGGGTTCTAAAAGGGAAAAAAATAAAGAACTGAGAACGCAGCCCAGATCACCCCTCCAATTAAAAAAAATTTTTTTCTAACCTTGCACTTGCTCCACGTCTTTTACCATTTCCTCCTTGATTATTCCCCTTCTGTTGCTGTACTTGTTTGTGTTTTACCAATCTAGGAAACAATGACCCTTCAAGTAGATAATAGTACAAACTAAGAAATTTTTTAATAAAAATTTCTTAAAAAATTTTTCAAAAAATTCACAAACCCTTTAAACACAAAAATATCACATAAAGATAAACGTCCTTGAATTTTGCCAAATACACTAGCCGACAAAAGTGTAAGGATTACATGAAAACCAAAAATCGCCATTTTCTATAGGTAAATTTTCATTTAAAATTTTCAAAAATTTAAAAAAAATATATATTAAAGAATCAAATGGTACTACTCGACATTTGCGGACAAAAATTTTTTAAATTTCTAGTCTGCAAATATAAATCCGCAAATACAGTGGCGGAAATTTAAATAGGGAAATTGTAAACTCTATGTAGTTCCGTTCATCTTTATCCGATCTGGCAGATCTTAATTTTAAAAAATAGCTTAATTTCTATCTCAGTTGACATGTTTCAGCGTTTTTCAAAATTCTAATATTTTCAAAAACTTTTCGACCGGTCTAACAGGTACTACATTTTCGACTTTTCGGAGAAATTTTTTTGAAGTCTGTAAAAAATATATGTGATTCTCCTCTAGATTCTGAATACAATGCAAAAAACCGCATCTAAATCGGTCGAGATTCTACCGAGTTATGAATTTTTGAAAATCGAAAAAACACCCATTTTTGCAAAAAAATCGACAAAAAATGGCAAAAAATCGCGTTTTTTCGATTTTCAAAAATTCATAACTCGGTAGAATCCGGACCGATTTAGATGCGGGTTTTTGCATTGTATTCAGAATCTAGAGGAGAATCACATATATTTTTTACAGACTTCAAAAAAATTTCTCCGAAAAGTCGAAAATGTAGTACCTGTTAGACCGGTCGAAAAGTTTTTGAAAATATTAGAATTTTGAAAAACGCTGAAACATGTCAACTGAGATAGAAATTAAGCTATTTTTTAAAATTAAGATCTGCCAGATCGGATAAAGATGAACGGAATTACATAGAGTTTACAATTTCCCTATTTAAATTTCCGCCACTGTATGTGTCCGCAAGCACGTGTCCGCAAATGTCGTCAAACCAATAAACTTTAAAAATTCTTCATTTCACATCATTTTTATTGTCATCTTGTAGGGATAGTATGAGACTACAACAAAAAAAATAAAATTAAAAAAGAGAGCATTAATGTCCAAAAAATGCAAAAAATTGAATAGAAATTCAACCTTGCTCTCCTTTAGAAAAAACAATTTTTAAATCAAATAATTTAAATAAAAAATTAATTATAGGTAAACGAGAAAGGCGGCTATAATATATTTAATTTTAAAAATTCAAAAAGATTCTTTTTCCCTCCAAAAATTACCCCGAAACTCTCCCCAAAAACATTTTAGAAAAAAAAATTTTTTCTTAACCGCCCTCCCCTATTGTCTCAAAAAATATCCTTTTTTTAACTAAAAATCAAACATTCCAAAATAAATTAAAAAAAAACCTTTCTCTCATCCAAAAATCTCATCTCATAGTCATCTTTTTAAATCCTCAAATATTTTGTTCTTCTACCTTCCTAAAAACAGCTACATTTTTCACCAATCCATTTACGCAAAGGATCCAAAGAAAATTCATTATTTTCTTTCTCCTGTTCAATAGCACTACATTCAACAAAAAGTGGACGTTCCTTCTTAAATATAAGAAATGTAAAAAAATGACTCTAAAAACACTAAAAATACCCACCCAAAGGATTTTTTGGGGTTTTTTTTTATTCAATTCCCCACACGGATCCGAACCCATGATCACCAAATGTCATGTGATCTTAAATTTTCATAAGCAAGTGAAAGCTCATTTAAAAACCCTTATCGAGCTAAATCGAACAACACCAAAATCAGCTTGATTGGTGATATAGCATCAAGTTATGAGCATCCGAACAAAGCCACATAGGATGAGGGGGGTCGATGGTTCGAACCCGCATGGGGGCAAATGAAATCTTTTTCTTTCATTTCACATTTTTTATTATTATTCAAGAAGAAAACCTTATTCTTGCCATCATTCAAATTTTCCCATTTAAATTCCTGTCCATTATTTGTCAAAATTTTTTGTTGTTCGGCCAAAGATAAATCACCAGACCCTTCAGTAAGCGAAAGAGCAGCTTCACGAGAAATATTAATTAAACCAAATTCTTGTTCAATTAATTTCTCAATTAACTTTAAAAAAATTTATTTAATTAAAAAAAAATTTGTTGTAAAAATGTCAAGAGGGGTGGAAAACGACAAAAAACCCCAAGGCAAAAATGTCAATAACTCTAGAAATCGAGTATAATTTAACGCGAGTAATTTTATGACCCATCTTTGACTTCAGTTGACAATGAGTACTATATACTCTATCAAGTAAAATTCTATTTAAAATTAAAAAAATAATTTCCCTGAGCGGGTTCGAACCATGAACCCCCACGAAAAAACAATAAAAAAGCTCCCTAATTTTCTAATTTTTTAAGCTTTAAACTTTTAAAAATATGAACCTGTCCAGCCTTAGCATGAGCCAAATCCTGCTTGTTACAAACCACCAAAACCGGAATCTTTGTATTTTTAGTTTCATAAAGAACATCATAAAGATACTCAGCAACGTCCTCAAGTAATTTTTCAGAAATTTAATAAAAAATTTTAAAAACCTTTTTCGAAAAAGTAGCGCTATCAACCACAAAAATAACACAACAAACAGAATTAATTTGCTGAACAAATTTTTTATTTAAAAAAGTAAATTAAAAAAAACCTCATTAAACCATTTATTAAATAAAGCCTTTCGGAAGGTTTCAGCACCTGGATAATCTACCAAAATGAAAGGTTTGTCCAATCCTTCTTTGCAAAGATAGTCAGAATAAATGTTTTCTTGAACAGAAGAAACTGTAGACCATTCATTTTCTGTTAAAAATTAAAATTAAAAAATAATTAATTTCCCTTGAGCGGGTTCGAACCATGGACCTCACAATCAGATTATGATTCAGAGTCCGTAGCCCTCCGTAAATTAAAAATAAGAATATATAAAAATGGTCTTAAAGACCCGATTGAGTACTAAAAATTCAATCGACAAAAAATTCATAAATTAAAAAAATTTTCCCCGAGCGGGTTTGAACCCTTGGACCTATAAATCATCAACAATTCGAAGTGCATGGGATCAAAAAATCAAGTGTAGAAATTATTTTAAATACCCCGGTCGGGTAATAAAATACTTTTTGAGCAAAAATTTATAAATTAAAAAATAATTTCCCCGAGCGGGTTCGAACCATGGACCCCCTAACAAGCAACTATAAAATCTTTTTTTTTGCCTACAAGACAGAACCCTACTTTAATTAAAAAATAAAATTTAAATAAACAAAAATACTTTGATTAACGAGCTTTCCAAAAATTGTAGACTTTCCAGATCCCGACGGTCCAATAATCAAAATTGTATTAGCCTTTGCCTTGCTACGTTTATAGAAGAAAAATACCAGAGAAGTAATAACCAAAATAATTAACGTAACAAATGCTGGAATAAATATTTGGTTGTCTTTAATTGAAGCAATTAAAGTTGAAGAATAAAATTGGTGTTGTTGTTGCTTTGGTTGTTGTTTTGTCATTTTTTAATAAAGTCTCTATCCTTATTAAAAATCACAAAAATTAAAAGGTTGATCACATTATTCCCCCATCCGTCCGCAAATGTTTTTTGCATACGTCCGCAATTGTTTGTCCGCAAACGGAGATATGGAAATTTAAGTGTCTGGCAGTTACGTCGTCTGACCTTTGTCGATCCTTGAAACTTTTTTTAACCTTATGAGAGGAGAAAAGAAATAGAGAGACTTTGCGGACACACAATTGTGGACGTGTGGGGCACATTTCGTTACATCAACTAAAATTTAAAAAATTAAAAAATAATTATAAAACGGTTAAAAACCGAAAAGAAATATCAAAATTAAAAATAAACAAAAATATTTATTATTAAAAATACCAATAAACCTCAAAAAACTTTAAAAAAGAATTTTTTTATTCTAATCCAAAACGTTCTTTAACCCTAAGAGGCAGAGATTCTCTTCCTTTAATATGCTCCTTCTCCACATACAAAACTTCTTTTCCAACTAGAAAAATTTAAAAAAAATTTCTTTTAAAAAAGTCCGCAAGTTTTGTCCGCAAGTCAATTTTATCAGAAGTAAAAAAAATTTACGAGGATTTTGTGCATCTTTTATACAAAGTGCATGCTTTATTAAACACAAGAATGTGTCTAAAATTCTTTCCCTTTAAAATAAATAAGTCAAAAAATAATTTCCCTGAGCGGGCTCGAACCATGGACATCGAATTTTGTACAAGACAAAATATAAATTGTTTCCAAAAATATTTTCCAAAAAATAAATTTGCGACTAAAACCTGCGAACTTCTTCCCTACACACAAAAAAAACAAAAAGAAAATTTCAAAAACCTGCAGGATCATAAAATATTCCTTTAGATTCAGGTGATTCTCTCATTCTAACCCAAACTTTGGCGGTATTTGAAATAACACTAACTAGGCGTACAACTAAATATCTGAAAAAAATTTTTTTCTAACTCGCAAAAAATATAAAATTTACTTTGTTTTCTTTGCCATTTCTAAAAGTTCCCTTTTTCAAAAAATTCTTTTTGGCTATCTAAAT
This sequence comes from Meloidogyne enterolobii, assembly GCA_963681835.1. NCBI lineage: Eukaryota > Metazoa > Nematoda > Chromadorea > Rhabditida > Meloidogynidae > Meloidogyne > Meloidogyne enterolobii. The sequence goes on along the minus strand of CAVMJV010000004.1, from coordinate 3,260,141 downwards.
TATCATTAAAAAGAAAAAAATTTAAGAATTTAAAAATATTGTAAATATTATCAAAAATAAATTTTCAAAAAAATTTTCCAGAAAATTTTAGAAGAAAATTTTAATCAAAAAATAACAAAAATACCTCTGGTTTAATTTGAGAGTCCAATGAACCTTTAGTAACTCAATGGCGGTTCTAGTCTTATTGTTAGTCCCAAGGGCGTATCCAGAGGGTTGGTTTCAAGGAGAGGGCTGGATACGCCAATGACGAGTCCTATGAACTTCTATGAGTTCAAAAAATTTTTACGAAATATGAAAAGTCAAGAGACTCATAAAAACTAACCCAGAGTCCAAAAATAAATTTAATAAAAAAAACAACTTCACTCTTTATTCATTTCCTTCTCATCTATTTTTCTTCTTTTTCATTAAAACAGCTTTTTGACGTTTTCTTGCTGGTTCCAAATCTTCATCTTCATTATTTACCCCCAACATTAATTTATGTTTTTAAAATCCTCCTCCTTTACTTCCTTCCAACATTTCTTTGTAACGCTTAAAAAATGAGGTGTAGTGAAAAAACACAAAAAAATTGGTCAACTCGGGCTCCATGGTTCGAACACGCTCAAGGAAAATTATTTTTTATTCATGAATCTTTACTCGAAAGGTATTTTCAGTACCCTAACCGATGCAAAAAACTAATTTTGAATTTTTTCCGAATTTATGAGGTCCATGGCATCGAAGCAATTATTGATGAGTCGAAACCCATGGTTCGAACGCGCTCTGGGAAAAAAATTTTTCGAGAACAAGTTCAACAAATATGAATAACCCGACCCTCCTAAGACCTTAATTTCCCTAAATTTAACCCCGAACCTCTATTTAATTTATAAATAAATTTACATTTGCAGCCATCCTTCCAGCTTCAGAAACTCTTTCCACCAATTTCATCACTTCTTCATGGTTAATTTCTAACGGGTCAAGCCTCTTTCCAATAGAATTTTCAACTTTTTGATAAATTTCAACATCGTATTGGGTGACTATAGTGATTGAAATCCCTGACTAAAAAATTAAAAATCTTTTTTTTTTGAAATTTCAGAAGTTGGCACTTTGACATTTTCCAAAAAAAAGTCGACATTTCGACACAAAATTTTTTTTATTAAAAAACAACAAACCTTCCCAGCCCTAGCAGTCCTTCCCACACGATGAACATAATCTTTAGAATGTGTTGGGACGTCATAATTTAAAACCATATCAACATGAGGAATGTCAAGACCTCGAGAAGCAACATCAGTACAAACCAAAATTGGCCTATCCTTTTTCTTGAATTTGTTTAAAGCTCCCAAACGTTTTGGCTAAAAAATAAAAAAATTTTTGCAAAATTTAAAAAATTTTGCAAAAAAACCTGTGACATTTGTCCATGTAATGCTATTGCTCCAAAACTTAATTGCCTTAACATTAGAGCTATTTTTACTGAACTTGCACAAGTTGAACAAAAAACTATTGCTGTATTGCCTGCTTTTTCGTTCAAAACGTGGACTAGATAAGCTTCCTAAAATTTGAATTTTTTCAGTGAAACTTGGTGACATTTTAATGAAGTCCATGGTTCCAACCCGCTCCGGGAAAATTATTTTTATTTTCGGAGTATGAGTTGGTCTACGACCTTTTTAAAGAAAAAAGCACCAAATAAAGCCCTCCAAACGACAAAATAAAATTAAAAACAAAACTCGAACCTTATACTTGAAGGGAATAAAGAGCATATTTTGAATCAATGTGCTAACAGTTTGATATTTGGTAGACAATTCAACACGAACAGGCTTCTTTAAATGGGCCCTTTCTAACTTTGAAACCTTCAAAATAAATAAAATTTTTCCAAAATTTTTTATAAAATAACCTTGTGCGTCATAGTTGCCGAAAATAAAAATGTATGCCTTGTATTTGGAATAACTTTAAGAATTTTATCCAATTCCAATTCAAAGTCCATATTAAGTATTCTATCCGCTTCGTCCAAAACCAAATATTTGACTGATCGAAGATCAAAACCTTTAGTGTTTTCGAGGTGATCAACAAGACGACCAGGAGTTGCTAAAGGGTTTAAATAAAAAAATAAGCTTTTAAACTTTATTGCTTCTTTTTCATTTCTTCCCTTATTTTTCACGATTTATCCATGGCCAAGGACGCAAACATGAATAGGCTTCCGGGAGATAAAACCAAGGTGTTCCCTACCTCAACCACCATTGGCAACCAGATCAAAAAACGGAGACCCCTTGCTCTAGAGGCGCATTTAGGGACACAGAGTTAAGGAAGAGGGCGTCGCGCTTCCAACCCTATGTATACGGCCTTATTCCTTACAATTAAAAGGGATTAATTTCGAGTAGTAGAGAATAGGGAATAGGATGAAAACGGGCTCAAAAAGTTCAAAATTCCCCACTCAACAAACTAACCAACAATAACATGAGGCCTTTTAGAAAGAGACAATGTTTGTGTTGACATATCAATACCACCAACAATTGTAGCTTTAAAAAGTTTATGAATTTCTCTACAAATTTACTCAAAAACATACAGACTTGGAGGCCGATAGTTGCACCTAAAGCCACAAATTGATCCGAAATTTGAAATGCAAGTTCTCTCGTCGGAGCCAATACAACGGCAAAGAGACGCTGTGGATTGGACATTAAGGATTGAAGTATTGGAAGAGCAAATGCTGCAGTTTTGCCAGAACTAGAAAAAATGGATAGTTGACAAACGGAGTCCATGTGTTCATTAATTGGGTTCATGCTAGGTAAGAGAGTTCCCCGATGAGAAAGGACAAGCAGGCCCTTAACAACCACACCCCCGGCCCCCCACTCAAAAAATCCTGGTTACTGGCCTGCGGACAGGTAAACGTGAAATATTTTAGTCTTGATGTATAAAGAGGCCACTTTGAGCTTCCCAGGGATTTCCTAGACTTGTAAGAATCACTCCAAAAAATCACCCCAAAATCTTAAAAAAACCTCTCACCCAGTTTCTGCCAATCCAATCACATCTCTTCCCTTTAAGGCAATCGGAATAACCTTTTGTTGTATAGGCATAGGTTTTTTCCAACCAATACGTTCACAAGCACTGCACAATTCTTCATTTATTCCCTAAAAATTTTAAAACAAAGCTTAAATTCCTCTAAATCAAAAATAAACCAATTCTTTAAAAGTCCCAATTTCGTCATTATTGTCGTTGTTTTCAACAGTTTCTTCTTGCAGTTCTTCCATTTAATAACAAGAAAATTCACTTTTAACGTTAATCTAAAAGATTTTTAAAAGATAAACATGTATAGAACACCGAAAAAAGTAAAAAATCTCGAGCATAAAAATAAAATGACCGAAATTTTGTGTAGATATTTCGAAATATTAATGAGTAAAAATGTCAAAATGTAAAAAAGAAAAAATAATTTCAAAGTGGCAATTCATAAAACACCAACTTTATAAACACCAAAAAATCAGCGGAATTTTTATTTTTTAAAAATTTAAAAAAACGATAAAAAAATTTACAATAAAAAACAAACAAAAAAATTTTGGAAATTAGGAGATCAAAATAAACTACAAAAAGCACAAAATTTTATTTTTCTGGTTCCGAAAATGTTAAGGAACAAAAAAATTTTTTTTAATATTAGAACCAGAAAAATAATTTTTTTAAAGGGAAGACAAGTGAAAAGGCGCAAATGGATTTTGACTGAAAAATGGATGGCTTATTAAAAATATAAATAAAAATTTGTATTAGTATTTACAGTCAGACCTCGCTATTATCCTCGTAGGTCAATCCCCATCTTTTAACTGAGATTTTATTTAAGGGTTCCCTAAATTTTAGTTAAGAGGCTTTTGATTAAAGACCGGAGGAGACGAGATCTCGATTCTCGTACAACACTCCCGGTCCGGTCTCTAGATGTGATATCTTGACATCTTGTCCCCATTGTTTGGCGTTTTGACAACGTTTAGGGGTTAGGTATTTTTGCGGACAAAATTTGCGGACTTTTCTTAAGGAGAATAAAGGAAAAGAACCCCCTATATTTTTGGCACTAAAACGCGTTAAGACTATCAACTCTTAGTGATCTACAAAATTAAAACTATTTTAAAAGTGAGGTCCGACTGTAAAAAAAATTTTTTCTATAAAAATAATAAAATAAAAATTAAAAAAATAAACTGTAGTGCCATAAAATTTGATCTCCTCAATGAATTGTTATAATACAAATCTCTTGCCAAAAAGTCTATAGCACCATCACCGCTTTTACCAACAGCAATATTACGACGTTTTTTACTTTAAAATAAGGTTAAAAAATTTTCACAGAAAAAAATTTTTCGAAAAAATTTTCAGAAAAAAATTTCAAAATTTAAAAAAAATTCAAAAATATTTTTCAAAAAATTTAACAAAAAAAAATTTCACAAACTTAGAATTAACAGGTGTATCCAACTGTACAAACGTTCTTTGACTTATCCATCTTTTATCATCCTCATTATTTAAAAATTTTATTGTCTCGTTAAATTCATCATTTAGAAAACACTCTTCTGTCCAAACCTTTAAAAAATTATTTTTTTTTATGTTCTTAAAAATCCGCAAATTTTTGTCCGCAAGTTCTACCCTCACAAAAATGCGGACAAAACTTGCGGATTTTTGGGAAAAAAATTTTTTCGGAAAGTTTTAAGAAAAACTTTCTGAAAAAATTTTCCAAAAATTTAAAAAAAAATTTTAATAAAAGAAAATAAAACCTCCATTTCAACTCTCCACCCTTTGTCCAACAATTTGAAACCATAACAATTTGAAAGCGGCAATTGTGCTGTTGAACTTTTTGCATAAAATTCAGACAAACCAATTTTATTTAAATTTTTATTTTCTAAAGAAACACGTCCATCATAACCAATAAATGCCTTAAAAATTGAAAAAAAAAATTTTTTAAATAATTTTATTTGCGGATATTTTAAGGGAACACCCAACCATGAACCCACGTATATTCCCCATTTCCGTTCCCTACTTGCTTTAAAAATTTGAAAAAATTCTAAAAAAAATTCTGCAAACAAAATTTGTGGACAATTACATTTTTGCGGACTAATTATTATTTTTTAATATCATTGGATTAAATGTCACCCCACTCCCCTTAATATTGCCAAAAACAAAAAAGTAAACAAACCTGAATAGAATTAGGTACCCGCGGAGAATTTAAAAATTCTGGTTCCTGATCAAACAAATATACAACCTTTAAAAAAATGATCAAAATCAAATAAAAATTTAAAAAAATCAAACCATTCCACTTCTCCTTTGAGGCAAAATTGTTTTTTGTTTTGTCTGCCTTTTTGTAACAAACATTAAACGTCCTTCCACCAATTGTTTTTTAAATTTTGGAGAAGCATTTTCTTCTTTTTCCTCCTCAAATTTTCCAAAATCATACAAAAGTAAAGCATTTGGCCAACCCAAAAAGGCAACTCCTTTAGGGCTTAAAACAGCAGTTGATGAGAGAAAGGGAGAGGAAGAACGTCCAGCAGCTGGATTTGAAGAAGGAAATTGAAGACTGAGCCAGTGGGAAGAGGAAGAGAAACCCTTGAGGAGAAAAAATTTTTATTTCAAAATGTCAACTCTACAAAAAAATTTCGAAATGTCAAAAATAAAAAAATTTCAAAATGTCAACTCAACAAAAATATTTCAAAATACCAAAGAGAAAAATTTCAAAATACCAAAAAGAAAAAAAATTTCAAAATGTCAACCCTGCAAAAATAGTTTCCAAAAATTATAAAATCCCAACCTTATTACTCTGTTGCCGTCTAAATTCCTCATTGTCATCACCTCCAGATTTTGAAAAAGCCACAAACCTTCTTATACGATTTCTCCAACTTTCATCCAAATCAAATAAGAGCCGTCTCTTTTTAACATTTTTTTCTTCAATTCCAATCCTTGCCAGTCTACGTAATGGAGAATCTGAATCAACAACATCACTTACATCTCCTCGCAAAACTAAATAAATTGGAGGAGAATCGATGCCTAAGAGCCATTCCAAAACCTTTAAGAAAGAAAAAATTTTTTAATCAGAAATATTTATTCTAATAGAAAAACAACCAATTAATTTTTCAACTCCAATTTTAATCTGGCAAAAAATTCAAAATACCAACTTTGCTTCTAAAAATAATTAAAAAAACTAATAGTGCGTGCCATTCTATTAGAATAAATATATCATGTCTTTAGCTGACAAATTTTTTGCGGACAGAAACTTGCGGACACCTAACCATCTTCCGAAGATTATAAAGTATATTTTGACTCAAGAATGTTTTGATGTGTAATAAATTTGGATCCTTGGGTATTGGTCACGAACCAGTAACCGTTTGTTAAACCCTCAAAGATTTCAACAGGTTTCAGTTTTGTCCGCAAGCTTTGTCCGCAAATTGACAAAAAACCTCAAATATTCCCAAAAAAATTAAAAAAAACCTCAACAGAGTGTACAGCATCATTAAGCCTCATATTTAACAGAATAGGTTCTTTCCTTTCCATAGCTCTGAGTAATTGTAAAAGTCTAAAAGCTTGTTGCCAATCCATTTTATTAAAGGCCGTCCAATCTCCCCCTCCTTTTTCAAAAGAACTTGTAGTCCATCCCAAAGAAAGAATTGCTTCGGGTAATAATTGATGAGCAGATTCGAGAAATGGAACAATATCTACTGGCTTCTAAAAAATTTAAAGATTAGAGAGGAAAAAATTAAAAAGCACTATAGAAGACTGAAGCGCTTTTTGCGGACATTTTTTTGCGGATTTTTAATAGAGTATTTAATAGGCGTCTTTTGTGGACATTTAATAAGCGTCCTCTATTTTAAAAAATCAAAAAAATAGTCTGCAAGTTCACAAAAATTTCTCAAAAAAAATCTACAAAATTGTGTCCGCAAAGAGAAAGTCCGCAAAAAATTCCTAAAAAAAGTCCGCAGGTGTCCGCAAAAAATTTTTCAAAAAATTTTTTAAAACCTTTCAGTCTTCAGCTAGTGCAATAAAAAATAATTACCTCAGAACCCATTCCTGCACCTTGAAAAGTATTCTGCAAAAAATTCTTTTAAATAAAATTTAACATTTTTAAATAAACCGCATGAACAATTATCGGCGCATTAAAACGATTAAGACCTCGAGTTGCTGCATATAAGTGTTGAAGAACAGGTCTAACTACTTCTGTTGTTCTTACTGATATTTTTAAAGCTGAAAAGAAAAGTTTTTTAGAAAAATTTTGAAATTTTTGTTAAAAATTAAAAAGTCCGCAAAAAATGTCCGCAAAAAAATTTTAAATTCTTTTACTTAAAAATCCGCAAAAGATGTCCGCAAAAAAATTTTTTTTAATTTTCAAAATTTTTCAACCCTCTTTTCCCCACAATTTTTAATCTAAAAAATAATTATTTTCTACCCAAATAAGCTTAAATTATTTTTTATTGTAATTTCTTCTTTTTTTGTTCAACTTTATTCCAAGGATTAACTGGATTGGAATAATGAGATGATGAGAAGGGTAATTTTTTATTGTTGTTGATATAAACAAGAGGATTTTCCCTCTTACAAAAATAATTATATAAAACTTGGGGAAAGAGATTTGCTTCGAAAAAAAAAGATTTCTTTTTTCAAATTACTGGTCATTTGCTCATTTTTGTACGCCAAAAATAGGAGACAATAAAAGTAATTATTTAGGGGAATTGGTTGGGAGAAATGGCGGAAAGAAATTTTTTGTTATTAAAATTAAAAAAATAATGAGAGGAGGGGTGAGAGAGTGGAAATTTGTTTAAAAAATAATTGAATTAAAAAATATTTTTACCAAAAATCCCACCCCCTCCCAAAAAAATTTTCTTTCAAAGATTTAAGAAGGAAAACAAAAATAGGAGTGTCCCTCTAAAAATTCCATAAAAATTTGAGAAATTAAAGTGAAGAAGCCACTCTCCAAGTGCGTAGCCGGGGGGGCTAAAATAGAGAAAAGGTGGGAAGCCAAAATTATGAGAATTTTGGAGGTTGTAGGCGAAAAAAATTTCAGGGGGGGGGGGCTCTCAAAATTTCCAATTTCTCCCATCTCGAAGGGTTTCAGTCTCCCACTCCCCCTCTCAAAAAAAAATAAAAATTAAAAAAAACCTTTATCTCCATTATGATACACTCTCCTCAACCAATCTTTAAAAGTTAAAGCATCTGAAAACCTCGAAGTTGTTGATAAAATTTTTTCTTGTGAATTTCCAAAATTTTGTTGTTGTTTTTGTGAACTCATTACAGGAATTGCTCGATGCCTACTCTTTTTTGTTCGAAACAACAAAACTTCTCCTTCAGAGAGGGCACGGCGATCGAGTAGAAAAAGTCCTTTAAAAATTTTTAAAATAAAAATTTTAAAATTTTTGGGCCGAAAATTTATGAAAAATTTTTGGAAAAAATCTAAAAAATCCTAGGGTGGCAGAAAAAAATCAATAAATTTCCCCTAGCCTCAAAAAAAATTTTTTATTAAATTCTGGAATTTTTTGGATAAAAATTAAAGAAATTTTTTTATAAATCCCAAGCTTTCAAGAATTGAAAATAATTTTTTTGAACTGAAATTTTTTAAAAAATCCAAGGCCTACAGGAATTCTAAAAAAATCCAAAAAAAAACCCCCAACCTCCCTCCGATTGAACATGTCCAGGAAGCCATTCAGCAAAATTAGTTTCATCATGTAATTGTTGTTGTTCTCTCCTTTCCCGTTTCTCGTCATAATTTAAAGAATATGCAGAAGAAGAACTACCTTTAAAATTTTTTAAAAATTACAGACGGATCACACTTATTAAAAAAAATTATTTTCTTAACCTGAGACTTGCAGAAGAAATATTAAAAAATTAAATAAAATTCGAAAAATAAATCTAATTAGCATTTTCAAGTAATGAATTGAATAAAAATTTATTTTTATTGTTGTTGTTGTCAAATTTTAAAATGCTAATAAAAAGCATTCCTTTTTTAAATTCAAAAAAATAAAATAAATTTAAAACAAAAAAAAAACAATGCATTTTAAAAATTAAATTAAGGGGAGAGAGAAGCTTCTTCAAATTTCGAATAAAATAAAAAAGGTTGTAATAAATAGTAGGGGGGATAAAATTGAAGAAAGGAAATTTAAATAAAAATTGATTAGAGAGACAAAAAATTTAAAAAAAAAAGTCAAAAATTTTAAGAAAATAAATTTTCTTAATTTTTTAAAAATTATTTTTCTTTCTTTAAAAATTATTTCGCGCATAAAAGTAAAAGCAATTTGCATACAAAATTATTTTTCGACAAGGAAAAGGAGGTGGTTGGATGAGGGGCGGAGAAGGAAGAAAAAATAAGGAAAGAAAAATAAGGAAAGAAAAAATATTATTATTTAGATGAAGCTTACAAAATAAATAATGAGAAGCAGCTGGAGAGTTAGTAGAGAATTGAGGTGTAATCAAAAATTAAAAGGAAAATTTTTTTTAAATATTTCCAAAAATTAAAAAATTTCTTTGAAAAATAGCCTCCAAAGTCAGACCACACTTACCCCAAAATTCCTAAAAAATTCCACAAGAATCGAATCCCCTCAATTTTGCTATCATTCGACGCAGCTTGAAGAGCTTCATCGAATGATACCGAAATCGAAGAGATTTCACTCCTAAAAAATTTTTTTCTGAGGCTCGGAGTAAGCGTTGTTGGTGGTTCACCTTGTCTATCTCAATTAAAATAAAAAAAATTTTTTTTTCTCAGAAAATGGTCACCTTTTTTCTAAAATATTTTCGGAATTTATTGTTCTCTCCCTCTTTTTAAAAATATAAAACCCAAGAAAAATAAAAAGAAAAAAATTTTTTCAAATAAAAGGTTTCCAAGGAGGCATGTTGGTCAACCAACAACATGCTTGGTTGAATAGAAAAGGTTTTAAATTTAACAAAAAAGGTATCTTAAAAAGAATTTGTGGACACAATATTCTAAGGTTTAGTGTGAAATAGAGCTGTAAATATTTTAATAAAAAAATAAAATTTAAAAAAAATTCAAAAAAAACTTTCAACGAAAAATTGATTTAAAAATAGTAACTAAAAATTTTAAAAAAATCTTTAAAAAATTCTAAGTCATTTTAAATAGCTAAATAGAAAAAAATAAAATTTTTTAATTTAAAATAAATTTTAAAAAATTCTAGAAATTTTTTTAAAATAAAATAAAAATATCCAAAAAATTTAAAAAGACCTAAAAATCGAAAAAAAATATTTTCAAATTTAATATAAATTTTTTTTCAAATTTTATTTTTTGTGGGAAAATGCCATAGGCAATTTAACAGCAAAATAATTCCAAACCAAGTGAAGCTTAAAATTTAGTAAAATATTTTTATTAAAAAAAATAATAAAATGTGTATAGCTTAAAAAATAATTTTTTTTTAATTTTTTGAATTTTATAAACAACAAAAGACACTGATTGAAACAAAGCAAAAAATGCAAAACTGCGCGAAATAAAAATTTGAAAAAAAAAAGAAAAAAAATTTTTTGGATGATCAGAGATACATAAATAAATTAAAAGTAATAAATTAACTTTAAACAGCGGGAAATTGCTGTTCGGACAGAACAAAAAAAAATTTAAAAAAAAAAGTTTGGATTGAGGTTAATTTGAATTCTTTAAAAAAATTAGTTTTAAGAGAGGTTTAGAAAGAGTAAGAACAAGTTTAGAAAAATCATAGAGGGGTTAAAAGAGTTTAAAAAAATTAAGAAGTGTAGAAAGATCCTAGAAAATTTTTTAAAAATTTTTAAAAATTTCTAGAAAAGTTAAAAAGAGTCTAAAAAATTATTTAAAATTTTCTAGAGGGTTGAGAAGAGTATAGAAAATTTTTTAAAAAATTAGAAAGGTCTAGAAAAATTTCAAAATAATTTTCTAAAGAGTCAGAAAGAGTTTAGAAAATTAAAAAATATTTACTAAGGTCAGGAGTCTAGAAAAAAATTTAAAAAAATTTTTTAAAAAGGTTAAATGATAAAGAAAAAATTTTTTAATTAAAATTAAGTCATATTTATATTTCAAAAAAATTTTTGAATTTATTTTTCGATTTTGTTGACTTAAAAAAATAAATTTTTGGGTTTAATTTAATTGTATTTTTCTAACCAAAAATAAATAAAAAAATAAAAATATGGCTCTAATGAGTATGAAAAATTCGTCTCTAAACAATTAACTGCTTTTTTCACTGATTTAAATTGACAGGAAGGTAATAGAAAAAAAAATAAAGACGACAAAAAAGACGAAAAAACTGCCCTAAAACTAAATATAAATTGCGCATTCTTGGACGATTGGAGAAAAAAAAATAAAAAAGTGTTGATTTTTAAATAAAAATATGGTTCAAAATAAAATTCACTTTTTAATTTCTTTGAAAAAAAATTTTTTTTAATTACAAAAATTAAATTTCACTTAAAAAATAATTCAAAAATATTTTTAAAACTCCAAAAATAATTCTAGAATATCAAAAAACATCTTAAAAATCCCCGAAAAAATTTTTATATATCAAAAATTATTTTTTTCAAAAATATTTTTAATTTCTAAGAATTCCAAAAATTAAATTTCACCTAAAAAATAGCTCAAAAATATTTTTAAAATCACCCAAAAATAATTCTAGAGTATCAAAAATATTTTAAAAATAGCCAAAAAAATATTTTTAAAATCCTCAAAAAAATTTTTTTTCAAATATTTAAAAAATATTTTAAATTTTTAAAAATTATTATAGAATAAGAATAAAAAATCTAAAAATTATTTTAGAATAAAAAAATCATCACCAACACCACAAATTAACAAAATGCGCAACAATCGCTAGAGGGGAAGAAGAGATTTTTGGGAGAATAACTAAAAAGTAATTGTCGGAGTCAATTTATATACTTTTTTCTTTTAATTTTAACCTTACATTTCCTATAAAAACAAAAATTTCAAAATTAGAAAAAAAAGAATTTGCGCATCAGTTAAAATCTTCCCTTCCCCCCTTAACTTGTTGCGGTGCTATCAATCGACTCAGTGAAACGGAAGTTGAAAAAAAAAAATAAATTAAAATTAAAAGAAAAAATAACGGAAATTAATTTATATGCGAAACGGAAATTTACAAAAAAAAATTGAGTATTTTATGATTTTGTGGTAATGATAAATTTGACATGCTTAAAGGTTAAAAATTAAATAATTATCGGAAAATACAAAATTTCGGAAAATACAAAAATGGAAAAAACAATTGATACAACTGTAAAATACATTCCGGAAAAAACACAAAAATAAATAAATTGAAAATTCGGAAAGGAAAGGGAAAACACTGGAAAATACAAATATTCCGGAAAACACAAATAAAAATAATTCAAAAATATTCTGAAAAATAGGCAACAAAACAGAAAATCATAAAACAAAAAATACAATCCGGAAAAATAAAATTACCAAAAATACAAATATTCCGGCAAAAATACAAAATAATTCAGAAATGTTTTGGAAAAATACAAATCAGGAACAATTCCGGAAAATACAAATAAATGCTCAGGAACAAATAAAAAATACAAATAAATATTCCGGAAAATACAAAAATAAGTAAAAACCTAATAAAAATACAACCGGAAAAAATACAAAATTAATTAAAATTTTATAAAAAACACAAAAAAATACTTTCCGGATTATTTCTAAATAAATATAAAATTTTTTTATTAAATGTTCTGGGAAAATAAAAAAAGAAAAACCACAAAACAATTAAACTTGTACAAACAAAAATTAGGTAAAATTAAGGGAAAACAATTAATAAAAAAATTTCTTTTTAAGAAAAAAATACCGCCGTGCATGGAAAACAAAAAAAAAGTGTTGTAAAAATAAAGCAATAAATCTTTTCTTTATTTTTTCTATTTTTTTAAACATTTATTTGTAGGTGGGTTACCGAAAAAAAATTTTTTTGACATAAAAATTAATTTTTTTTTTATTTTTTTTTATAATTTTATTATGATTAAATACCTGTGAAAAAAATTAAAAATAAATAAATAAAAAAAAGATTTTTAATATATAATTAAATTGGTATTTAGGTGATGGACGGAAAAGGACAGGTTTAAAAGCATCAAAAGAAGAAAATGAGAAAAAAAGTGATTGAAGAAAATTAAAAATGAATGAGAATAAAATTAAAGAAAAAATATCCGCAGAGATCGTTTATAGCAAGTTTAGAGGGGGAGATTTTTGTATTTTAATTGCAAAAATAGGAATAAATTAAAAGAAGTTAAAAGAAGTTTAAAAATACATATTTAAATAAGAACTGTTCCGGAAAATACAAACAATAAAGTAATAAAATACAAAATAAAACGGAAACAAAAATAATTCCGGAAAATACAAATAAAAATTAAGCGTAAAAATACAATCCGGAAAAATATCAGAAAATACAAGTAAAATAATTCCGGAAAATACAAATATAGAGAATTACTAAATGAAAAAATACAATCCGGAAAAATACAATATAATCCGGAAAACAAAAATACAAGTAAAATAATTCCAGAAAATACATTAGAGAATTAAATGAAAAAATACGATCCGGAAATTGTATTAGTAAAATAAAACATAAAGTTAATCCGGAAAATACAAAATTATAAAATTTCAGGAAGTAAAATACACACAAAAATACAGAAAAAACCAAAAAAAAAGAGAGAAAAATACAAATTTAATAAAAACCTAAAATACAAAAATCAGAATATTCATCAATCTTTAATTTTCCCCCTTTAAAATAATCGTAAAATTGATTGGCAGTCGATCAAGCATAATATATTTATTTATTTTAATGTGTTTTTAGGGGTGTAATTTTCTACGAGAGCAACGGCGCGAAACAATATTAAAAATGCTTGGATATATTACGCGCAGCAGAAGTTTATATTTATTTTGGGGGGAATGATTGGAAAGAATTTTTAACCTTGACTAATAAAACTTGTGGTAGGTGTAAGTGACAGTTAGGCGCCTAGAACAGAAAAAAAAAATTTTTTTGAAAAATCGAAAAATCAAAAAAAATTAGAAAATTAGAAAAAAATACTCTTAAAAATCCAAAAAAATTTCAGAAAAAAATTTTCGAATTTCCAAGGAAATTTTGGCAAATGTCAGTAGATGTCTCCTACCTGTGCAATTTTCTTGAAAATTTTTTCTAAATAATTTTTAAAATTTTTTTCGAAATTTTTTTAAAATAAAAAATTTTTTTTTCCAAATTTATTAAGGCGGAAATAATTAAAAAACCAGAGAGAAAGCTTTTTCTTTGCGCGCTAATTACCAAATGGAACCTTAAATGGGAGAACCTCTCTCCTTTTTTGGCCTCATCAAGAACGGATTTGAAGAGAAAAAATGAAAGAAACAAAAGATTGGATTATCCTAAAAACGGGACAGAGTTTAAGTGGATATATGGGAAAAAGAGAAAAAAATTTTTGAAGAGGAAAGAAAATGAGGAAGAAAATGAGGGAAGAATTAAAAATAAGGGGAGTAGTGGAAGAGAAGAAAAATTGAAGTTGAGAAAAATATTGAGAATGGAAAAAATACCCTCAAAAAGATCCCACGTCCTGATCCAAGTAAAATTTTGAACAAAAATTTATAAAATTAGAAAAGGAGTTGCAGAACAGTTTTTAAACCCAGAGCCTAACCCCAGATAATTTTTGAGTTTCCTGGGCTTAGGGTTTCTTGGATTCCATGCCTTTAATTTTTAAAATTTTCGATTTCTAGCTAAAAAAAAGTGTGTGTGCGCATATATATGGGGATTTCTGTAAGAGATGTCACGGGATAAGAAATTGTTTCAAAAAATTTTCTTCGGATCACGAGTTTCAGATTAGGTTTCGAGTAATCCTAGATATATCCTGAACCCCTTGCATCCCTTATAAGCTTACAATTAACAAAAATATAATATTTTACTTTTATTTATTTTTCAGGCCAAGCCCTTTTGGCAAACAAAACAAATTTTTGCAGATTTTTGAGAGCTTGAATATAAGCTTTTTAGAGAGATAATGAGAAGAGTATAATACAAATACAAAAACAAAAATACTTTTGAGTGTTTCTAATGGTAGGGGGGAGGGAAAGGGAGTGGGGAACGAGAACAAAAGAAGGATGTTGGAAGGGAGGAAATGGACAATAAATACATAAATAAATATTTGAGTGAAAAAAGGGGTTCAAAAAATTTTTTTTAATGAAAAAAGGGTTTGTAAAATAGGTGTGGGTGGCAGAAAAAAAATAAAAAAATTAACTGAAAATGGAAAAACTAACAATAAGTCGGACTACACGTAAAATAAATTAAAAAAAAATTAAACTCAAAAAAATAATAAATAAAATACGAAAGAACGGACAAAATATTTTAAAAAATTTTAGGAAATAAAAAATAGTTGAATCTACTCTTGGATACATCCGAAAAAATTGACCTTATAATTAGAGTTCGGACGAAACAGGATCCCAAACGGGATTTTAAAGGAGCCTGTCCCGAAATCCCGTGCTTTAATCAACAAACGGAATTATCGGGATTAATCCCGCGGGATCCTTCCCGTACAAAGTTTTGAAAAAATTCATTCCCGGCCATTCCCGGGGGGACCCCGGGAATGGACTCTACTTATAGAGATAATCCACTAATCAAGTTAACTTGGAAAAACTAAGTATCTTAAACGATAAGTACCAGTGAATATCCAATAGTGGGAGTATCCAAAATAGTTTCTTTATATTAAAAAATCCCCAACCTGACCGTTTAAAAAATAATTTTCCTTGTCCAATTAATCCATCCAACATATTTTCCAATAAACAAAAGCCATGTAAAAAAGGATGTAGTTTGTACAAATAATGTTTGGACACCTGCAGAGCTTTGCCAAAATATATAATACAAGAAAATACAAGAAAATAAAATTGGTTGGTTTTGGCCATTTTAAGAGAAATCTAAAAAAAGGGAAAAATAAAGAAAATTAAAGGGAATAAAGTGTATAGCTTATAAAAATACAACAGAAACTCCTTCAAAAAAGAGAAAATTAAAAACAAAACAAAAACCTAAGCAAAAAAGAACTAAAAATTTCGAAAAATTAGAAAAAACAAAATTTACAAAATTTCTAACTTTAAAATTAATTAATTTTTGGCGTTATGTTTTTATTTTTTAATAAATGACATTTTATCCCAAAAGTGAGAGATAATGTAAAAATGAGAGAATTAGACACTGAAAGGGCTTTTATCCTTATTTTGCCAACTTTATAATTTACCAATAAGGGTAAACTTCCTCGTTTTGCTAACAAACATACGGCAAGACGAGAGCTTCTAGCTTTATTGGCAAAATACGATTTTGGCAGAATATGGAAGGAACTATTTTAGAAAATTTTCCCCATTCTTTTAACGGGTGCAAGTAGGCGCGCGGCCATAACGGCGCAAAGCTATAACTTGCTTCAAGATTTCCGAATCTTACCAAATTTAGTATTAAACGATTCCTCTCACCGAGCTAAAGAGTTTGGTACCAAAATTGATAAGGAACAGAAATTTTCCAGCTAGTTATGGCTTTGCGCCGTATGACCGCGCGCCTACTTGGCGTGTCCCTCTTTTAACGTTACGTAGATTTTCTACGTTAGCTTACTCAACGTCTGGGATTTTTTTGTTTATTTTAAATTTTAGAAAATTTTATTTTTTTCAGACAAAATGATTTTTAAATTAAATTTAATTCTACTTCTATTAATTTTATTTTTATTTTCAAATGCAACAATTGAAAAGAGGAGGGAAGACAACGAACAAGACGAGGATATTGAAGAAGTTAAAAATGACCCGAATCCGGATAATGTTGTACTTTTGAATTCTGAAGGGGAATTGAGGAAAAGGGAAGAATTGGATGGTTAGTTTATTTTTCTGGGGAGTTTTGGGGCTTTTAGGCTGGGTTTTAGGCCAAGTTTTGTCCCGTCCTAATTTTTTCCCCTTCCTTTTTTGTTCCTACCTCCTCCACCAGTTTTTTTTTGTTTTTCTTTTGCGGTGGCCAATTAATTAAAAAAATTTTTAGGCTAGGGATTTTTAAAATACTTTTAGATGTAGGAATTTATTCGGATAATTTTGGGATATTTTGTCACTCTTTTGATCTTCTGAGATATCCATCTCCCTCCCTCCATCTCCAATTTTTTTTCATTTTTTATTCAGAAGAACCAAAGGAATCAGGTGAAGAAGAAGAGATTGATGTGTTCGAAGATAAAAAGACTAAAATTACTGCCAGAATTGTTCTTATGGATTCTAAAGGAGACTTGAAAGACAAAAATGGTTTGTTGAATAAATAAAAAATAAAAAGTTTTTTTTAGTTTTTTCTATCGAAGATTTTCTGTCTGATGATACCCACGAGAAGAAAGAAGAAACTAAAAAGGCGGAAGAAGTTGAGGAGGAAAATAATGAAGTTTTGGGGTTTGAAGAGTTTGTAGCGGAGAAGAATAAAATGTGAGGGGTTTTTTGAAAAATTCCAGAAAAATTTTTAAAAAAATTTTAAAATCCCGAAAAAATTTTTTTTTGGGATTTTTTGTCACCTCAAAATAAAAAAAATTTTTTTTAATTTTTAGTAACAATTTACAAGCGGAGGTCCTCTATGAAAACGCCTTAAATATTTTATCAAAGAAGAGATGGTCTGAAATAGCTCAAAAAGACATTCGAGCAGCTTATACTGACCTTGAAGAGGCGGCTAAACTGGGATCTGACGACGCGAAGAAAATTTTAGGTTTTTTATTTTTTTATTTTTGGGATTTTTTGTCACCTCCAAATCATTTTCAGCATTTTCCTACTTATTTGGCGACTATCGATGGAGTATAGACGAGGCTATCAAAATTTTTGAACAATTGGCTTCTGAGACAGGTTCAGCAGATGCTCACCTCGGTTTAGGCTTTTTACATTCAACTGGCGCTGGAATGAAGGATGGGCCTAATATTGGACTTGGATTTTTGCATTATACTTTTGCTGCTTTAGGCGGAAATCCTTTGGCTCAAATGGCTCTGGTTTGTTTGAATTTTATTGAAATTTTTTTTTGAGATGACAAAAGATCCCACAACCTTTGAAAAAATTTTCTGTGGTCGTGGGATCTTTTGTCACCCCTAGAAATTTATTTATTTGATGGGATCCTTTGTCATCTCCCGAAAAAATTTTATATGGGCATGGGATCTTTTGTCACCTCCCAATTTTTATTCTCTATCAAAAAACTTTGTAGGGCTACAGATATGGCCATGGAATTGGAGTAAAACAGGATTGCGAAACAGCTTTAACTTGGTACAAAAAAGTTGCAAATAAAGTTGCCAAAAAAGTTAAATTGACTGGAATGCCCTCTGTTCAACGCATTCGAATACCTGATGAAATTGTTTGGATTTTTTTAATTCGAGAATTTTCAAAAAAAAAATTTTTAAGGAATCCTCTTCTATTGCCGGAACTATTTTGGACACAAATGTATTTTCTTATTATAAATATTTGGCTGAAACTGGAGATATACAAGCTGTGGTATAAAAATTTTTTAATTAAAAGAAGCTTTTCCCTTCAAAAAATTTTTGCATAAGAATTGAAAGAAAAATAATTTTCTCTCCCTTAGAATTTGAAGTTAGGGGCTCGAACCCACACGGGGAAATTATTTTTTAAATAATTGTAAATGTGTTGGGAAGTTTGTATTTGGCTATTGGGTGGTGGGAGCTTCCTAAACGATACCTAAACGATACCCTCTATTTAAATTACCTCATTATAAGAGACTTTTTTCTGCTCCTCTGGGCAAAATTATCGAAATTTTTTACTTTTTAAATTTTTAAAAAAATTTTCAGCTTGGACTAGCCCAACTTTATTTAACTGGAGGAAAAGGTGTTCCTATGGATTTGGTATTTTTTCCTCAAAAATTTATTTTGATTTCTATTTTTAATAGCAAGCAGCTCGCAAATATTTTCAAATTGCTGCTGATGCTGGGAGTGCACAGGTTTTCTTAAAATTGAAATTTTTTTTTAATTTTTTAAAATTAGGCTAACGGCTATCTTGGACGAATGTATTTGGAAGGAACTTCAGCGACTCCTCAAAATAATGATACGGCTTTAAAATATTTTACAAAGGCTGCTGATAAGGTTGAAATTTTTTTTGAAATTTTTCAAAAAAATTTTTCAAAAAAATTTCTTCAAAAAAAATTTTTCCAGGGAAATTCAATAGGTCAGGCGGGTATTGGAATAATGTATTTATATGGTTATGGAATTAAAGCCGACTCACAAAAGGCACTTAAATTCTTTGCTGCAGCTGCTGAACAAGGTTCCTCTGATGCACAACTCCATCTTGGCCAAATGTATTACCAAGGATTGGGTGTTAAAAGGTTTGGAAAAATTTTTTAATACTATAAATTTCTAATCAAAGTCCTAGGCTTCTATTATATTAGAAGTTTACACTTTTCGTTAGGCAGCCTTTGGCTGGGTTTCTGTTAGAGAGTTAGCGTCTGAAATAGAGATGGTTCTCAAGGTCACTGACCCTTGAGATTAAAAATAGAGATAAATTTTCTGATTTGGTTGATCCCGTAGTTCTGTCCACTCCACTCACTATTATCCATTTAAATGTAAAATCTAATCAAAAAATTTTAGAGATTTTAAACAAGCATTAAAACATTTCCAACTTGCTTCCCAATCTGGACATATTTTGGCAATTTACAATTTAGCCCAAATGCATGCAAAAGGCACAGGAGTATTTCGAAATTGTAAATTCGCTGTAGCCTTGTACAAAAATGTAGCAGAAAGGGGACGTTGGACAGAACGCTTTATGGACGCTTATCTAAAATTTCAAAACAATGCAATTGACGAGGCTGCTTTCAGATATTTATTTTTGGCAGAATTGGGATATGAAGCAGCGCAGACTAATTTTGCCTATTTAATTGACTCGCAGGAGGGAGGTGGAAAAGATGAAAAATTGGCTTTGTTTAGTAAGGAGGAGGCGTATAGAAGGGCTTTTATGAATTGGCAAAGGGCTGCTAATCAGGTTTTTTTTGAAAATTTTTGAAATTAAAAAAAATTTTTCCAAAGGATTATCCCGTTGCCCGTGTAAAACTGGGAGATTATAAATATTATGGCCTTGGAAGTGATTCCGATTTGCAAGAAGCAGCAGAACATTATAAAATAGCTGCTCAAACACATCAAAATGCACAAGCAATGTATTTTTAAATTTAATAACCTCGCTATAGGAACACCAAAATTGGATAAACCTCAATTTAAGATACTCTTCTAAAATTAGGCTTACTCCATTAGGCAAGGACCGTATCCAGAGGTATTTCATGGTGGGCTAAAATTGGGTTTGGCCATCTGAAATCCGACCACCTCCAATTTAAATTTTTAACCCCACGGGTGTATCTTATAGTGAGGTCCGACTTTACTTAAAAAATATTCTTTAATAATTTTCAGGTTCAATTTGGGTTATATGCACGAGAATGGTATTGGAGTGAACAAAGTTTGTTGATTTCTCCATTATAATAAAAAATTCATTTTTCTGTTAGGACCTTTACTTGGCAAAACGTTTTTATGATTCTGCAGCTGAAACGAGTACAGATGCTTTTTGGCCTGTTACTATAGCTTTAATGAAACTTAAAATTGAATTTTTAATGATGGTATTCTTTAAAAAAAATTTTCAAAAAAAAATTTTTTTAAGAATTTTGCTCAAAAAGGAGGCATTTCATTTAAATTTCTGGACAATTTGGACACGCTATTAGGCCCAGACTGGGATCTTTATGCGATGAGTTTAGCTTTTGGACTAGCTGTGTGGCTTGGTATTTGTTATTTTAGAAATCGATTTGCTAGGGGTTAAAAGTGTATTTTTTAAATGTTTTTTAAATATTAGAGATATATTCGGGGAAGGAAAATTTAAGTAAACCACCCAATGAAAAAAATTTGTTCAAATTCGAGGTCCATGGTTCGAACCCGCTCAGGGAAAATTATTTTTATTAAAATATATCTCTAATATAAAAATTTTTTTTCTATCTTATTTGTACATTCAAACTCTCTTTTCTTTCACAGGTATACATTTTTATGTTAGTTATACATATATTTATTTTCGGATTAGAAAAAAACTAGGGTTGGTCCTCGATTCGTTGTAGAGAACATTTTCGGAGAACAGGGATGTTGGGAAGACTATCGGGCATACGGAGTAAAGAATGGATGGACGAGGATCGATGCATGGCCTATAAATCATTGTCGAGCAAAACGAAGAATTAGGACCAACTCTAGAGAAACCTATCTTTTGACCCTCTTTAAAAATCTTTATTTTTATCGATAAAATTCAAGAGATTGTTTTTTAATTATGGGCTTTTTAACTTGATTCCCTGTCGTTAAAAAAAGGAAGAAAATTTTTATCGAGTCAAAAAAATCAAAAAAATAATAATAAACGTGTTGGAGGATTTTCAGAAGGAATGGACCGTTTCTTTATAATTTTCTGAAGAGCAAAAACAAAAATTTTTTAAATATTTTAAATTCTCTCCAAACCTTCCCTCCATTAAATCGTCACATTCATCTCCAATCTCAACGCATTTGAATAATTCCAGCCTGGCGCAGTTTCATTAATTTGGAAAAAATGTCCGGGTTCTTTAAATGCTCACGAGCGGCGTTCTAAAAATTAAAAGGTAATTAAGGAAAAATTTAGCTAAAATATAACCGGATCCTGACTCATTTGCTCCAAAAGCATTCGCATTCCTGGATCACGCAAAATCTGAAAAAATATTTTAAAATTAGTTTTACTTGAAAATGTGGGAAGTATGAACTTTATAGGCATCTTTCTATTCAATGATCTCTTTCTATTTCCATGAATCGAAGAGCCACGTCTTTAACTTCTGGGTCCTGAGGGGACTAGCCGACGATACCTATTATAGAGGACCCCGCATAAACCTTTTTTGCCAAAGCTCTTGGACTTTTGGTCTTGCAGAGAGGTAAAACATGGGAAGATAGAATAAATACTATAAGGTCCAAAAAAGTTCAGGCCCATAAAAGTTCAAATTCCCAAAAAATTTTCAAACCTCTTGAACTTCTGGATCCTGCAAAGCACGTTCCCTAGCCTTTTCAGGATCTTCATCATTAGAACGAATACAATTCGTGAATCCTTCAATAGCCTCTTGATTATTTGGGTCAATTGTCATTGCATCCTCATAAGCTTTTTGGGCTCTACTATACTCACGCATTGCATAAAGAGCTGCTCCCTTGCGAATATAGGCTTTGACTGAAAAATAAAAAAAAATCAAAAGAAAATCAGAACAAAAAATCAGAATTTAATCAGAAGAACCGTTCCCAAGTAACCCAAAAAAATTAAAATTTTTCTTACCAAATTTCGGATCTCGTTTTATACAAGTATCACAATCATCAATAGCCCTTTGAAATTCCATCAATTTTGTATAACAAGCAGCTAAAATAATTTGAACTTTATTTGTAAAATTTATAAAAAAAAACCTCTATTAGAATAAAGCACATGATTATCCGGATTACGCTTAAGAGCTTCATTGTAATGCTTCATTGCACCAGGATAGTCGCCTAAAAATGAAAAAAATTTTTTTATCAATCCTTGAGTGATGGGGAACAACGGAAAGTTCTCATCTAGAGTCATGTCCTCGCCCTTGTGGTTTGACCGGGAACAGTGAAAGGTTCTCACCCAAAACCATCGTCCTCGCGGACGAAGGTTGACCGAGGAACTTAGAATAGGTTCCTACCCAGAGCCAACATCCTCGTTCGAGGGGACGGGGTTGACTGGGGACAATGCTAGGCTCTAACTCATATCCACCTTCCCAGGGAATGAATGAGGCTAAAATCCCCTTGAAATGTTCCATCCACCTGCTCCCCTACCCTTAAATATTTAACCCTTCAAAAAAACCTTTCTTAAAAAGCTCGTTTCCACGGGTTTTTTCCTCTTCAGAGATTTTTGGGTCAATATAAGCCAAACGTTCCTTCTCTTTAACCAATTTTTCAAGCTCCTTTTGTTTCTTAACAATTTCAGGGTCACGATGTTCGGAGAGAGATTTTTCAATCCAATGCAAAGCCTGGGATTGGTCGTCTTGTTTCATATAACTGTTGCCAATACGGGCATAAGCTCTGAAAATAAAACTTATAAAATTAATAGTTAGTAGTATGGTTGTTGATCGACAGGGAGGAAGGAACATGTGGAAAATTTTCGGAGAAGTAGCGCCACGGAGGATCGGAGTGAAGGGGATTTCTGCTTACGAGGACGGGGCACAACCCTAGTTATCAAGGATGGGACGGGTTAAGAAAAACGAAGTCGAGCCGGATCGTCCTCGCATTTCGGTTTGAAAATCCGGGGTTTGTATTTGGGGAACCCATCCCATCTTTGATAAATGCTAAAAAATTGAAAACAACCAACTTTGCAATTTGTTTGTAATCAGCTCTGTTTTCACGACCAACTTCAGCAGCCTTTGTACACATTGAAATACACTCTCCATACTTTCCTTCTTCAAAGAAGACGGCTTAAAAAAATTTTTTTAGTCAAAACTAGATATAGGATATCCCCTAGTGACAAATTCGATTGCGAACTAGTCCCCTGAAACGGGGGAAAACTGGCTCGCAATTTTGGCCCCAAAAAGAATCAAAATACTGGCGAAAACCCCATGAAATCAGACCCACGGAAGCTTACATTGTTTTAAACCCGCCAGTAAGATCGAACCTTCACAACAGCGAAACTACTCAAAACCTATCCCAAAAATCCTAAAAATTAACTGAAACAAACCTGCTTTATTATTATAAAACACAATATTATTCGGGTCAAGTTCGATAGCCTTGTCATAATGCTCATGCGCTTTAGCAAAATCTTTCTTCTTGTAAGCCTCGTTGCCCAAATCCTTTTCTTTTAATGCCTAAAATAGAATAAAAATTGTGAAAATAAGTGAAAACCAAGTAAACCTTGTCACTCATTTTGTACGTTCAATGCCACAAAAACTGAAGAAATCGAAGAAAAGTGAATTTTTTTTAAATAAATAATCTATAAAGAGAAAAGAAAAAATTTACGTCCCTCTACTCACTTTCTTTGAAAAACGAAAGCAAAAAATAAAAAAAAAATTAATTTTGCCCCCAAACATTCCTTCCTTACAGAAGAAAGAGAGAGTTCTCGAATGATCTACGCGTATTTTGAAGAAAATAGAAATTCCTTCCCCACACATTTTGCCAGTAAGCCAAGGTCATATTTTACCAATAAGGGTAATTAACTTCTCGACAAAACGAGTGGTTTTCAACCTGTTGGCAAAATATAATTTTGGCAGAATATAACGGAGCCCAAAATTTTTTGTTTTCTTTCTCTAACTATAGGTTAGAGAATTTTAAAAGAAAATGACAAATAAATGCCAAAATGCCAAAAAATTTTTTTTCAAATTTATAAAAAAAAAATTCCAAATGTGCGCAAAAAACGCCAATCTTAAAAAATGAAAAAAATTTCAAAAATTTTTATCAAAAATTTTTTTTTGAAAAAATTTTAAAGAAATTCTTTAAAGAGAATAAAAAATTCTTCAAAAATTAAAAAATTAAATTTATTGCTTTAAAGTAACGTTCCATTTGTTGTTTGTCCGAACCATTGTTGGGGTTGTTGCTGATCCCAACCTAAGGAATGTTGTTGTTCTCTAGCCCAAATTAGACGGCGAAGTCTTTCAGTCCCTCCTCTATCGTTTAAAGACTGCTGGGAATGACCTGAACGAAAATTTTGAAAAATCGACAAAATGAGCCCTTTGGCAAAGTGAAAGTTGACAAAATGAAACTTTAAAAATTTTCAAACCTTTTTCATTTTCCCTATGAGAAATTGGACGAGGAGATGGTGGAGAGTGTTGTTGTGATTCTTTCCTAGCTCCAATACTTACACGTTCATCATGGGAGCGACCCATTCTTCCAAGTTGTTGTCTTCTATATTGTTGTTGTAATGGCCAATTGGGGGAAAGATTTGTTTCTTTTTGTGGTTGATAGTCAAATGATTTTTGTTGTTGGTAGGGATGTTGTTTTTGAGAGGGGCAATGACTTTGAGACACCTTTTTAAAGAAAAAATTTTTTGCGGACAAATTTTTGAGTTTGCGGACAAATATTTGCGGACTCGAGGAAACGACTGTGAAAAGTCCTCAGAAAAGCTAGTCCTTCATCAAACAACCCCATCCCAACTTATCAGTCCCATCCATTCCCTCTTCTTTGTCCCAGAAATTACAAAAAAAACCTTATATAGAGCAACAAATCCACAATTTCGACTTCTCAGCCTTTCACAAAAATCCAACGCCGCTATAGTATTGGATGGATGCAAAATGGAATTAAATTCACAAAGGAGAATGTAGACAAAAGGTGTTGATGTTGTTGTTGACTGCCCAATACTTTTTAACAGACAAACTTTTTGAAGGTCCCAACAACGCGGAGAATACTTTAAAAAATAAAATTTGGGTCATTCAAAGTAGAGATCGAGCTGGGTCTGGACCAAGGCCTGGGGGTATTCCTGTACCAAGGGTCCAGGCCTAGGCATTTTTTGGCCTCCCTGGGGGTTTTCCTGGGCCCGGGTTTTTCATGATTACAGGCCCAGGGTCCGGCCCAGGCAAATAGATCTTACTCAGAGACCAGGCCTAGGCATTTTTTGGCCTTCCTCGGGGTTTCCTGGGCCTGGGTTTTTCCTCGACTACAGTCCCAGGACCCTGCCCAAGTCAATAAATCAAACCCAGAGTCCAGGCCCGGGCATTTTTTTGGTCTTCCTGGGGTTTTCCTTGACCGGGGTTTTTCTTGGCTCCGGCCCAGTCAATAAATAAAACCGGGAGTCCAGGAACAGGCCCAGGCTTTTCAAAAATCTCGGTCACTAATTCAGAGTCAAAAAGGCAAACCTTGTAAATCTGTCCAGCCCCAGTCCAGTCTAACCATCTACTTTCCAAATCTGCATTAGACGAAGCACAATTCTCTCCCAAAAGGCGAAAAAATATGAAAATAAAGCCTTGGTGTTTTAAAGAATTTTTATTGACGGGCGATGGAGAGGCCGCTCTTTCTAATGTATAAAGTTGTTCATAACAACCTTTAAAAAGACATTAAAAAATAAAATTAAAAAAATATAACCTAATTGGATTCTTGTATCTTCAACATCCACCAATGCTTCTCCCAAATTGTTTATATGTTGCTCATGATCAGAAAGAGGAGAAAAATTTGCATAGTAGACAAACGGGAGTTTCGCTAAAAATACAAGTATAAAATTGGCATTATGGACGGCTGGTAATTTGACCCTTATGAAATGTTACCATTTTAAAATTTTACCATTTTGACACATTTTTTGTTATTTACCACTCTGACATTTTACCATTATGACCATTATTGAATTTTACCGTTTTTAAATCTGACCATTCTGAAAATTACCATTATGAAATTTTACCATTTTGAAATATTATTGTAATGTTACCATTTTGACATTCGCTACGGAAATTAAAAATTTTAAACTAACGTTCAGAATCAACGCATCGAAGAAAATAAATTTCAGAATTCAACGCCCAATCACCCTCTAAGGCAAACTTCTCCCAAAATGAATAAAGTGAGGCGTTTATTGGGGAAGAAGCAGAAGTAGATTGACAGGTAACAAATCCAAACAAAATCGTAGATCCATTGTTAAAGCAATTGTGTGAAGAAATTGAAAGAGGAGAGTGTGGAGAGCCCATTAAAGAAGAACGTGAACTGCTGAGAGGGTCTTCACAACACTGAAAAATTTTTTGACATTTTGTCGCCGTGGCATTTTGAAAAATTTTAAAAATATTCCCTTACCAAAGAGTATGCTTTCTGAATCAATCTGAATGGTTCAGCAACGTCAATATTCCTCTCTATTGTAGTCTGTGGTTCCCTATTGTAGTCATTGTTGTCTTCTCTTTCTGGAACGCTCCATTGTCTCGGGGGCAGGTGTTTACGCCTTCCGCTGCTTCGATTCCTAAATTATAAATATTGGTAAAGGATATCTGAGTATAGACTCAAAAGTGCCTTTACTGAGCCCAAAGTTCTCAATACTCAAACAGACCCGGACCGGGAAACCGGGAATTCCCGTTCCCGGGAAACGGATCCGGGTCCCGGACCCGTTCCGATCTCTACTGTCATATGAACGTTTGAGTCCAGTCAGTTTAAGTCCCAGTAGCCAGGAAGACTTTTAGAGTCTCATTACTTAACAAGGCGCACATTAGAGTCCCAAAAAACTTTATGTACTTTAGAGTCTCTAACTTATACTGAAATATAACCCTTACTCATTATTTAATTTCCGTCTTCTCATTTTATCATTTCCATTAGTCGATGTAGGCGAAGACAATGCTGAAAATATTAACGAAGCAAAAGATTGGGATTTTTCGCTTCCGCTAGCAGAAATACTCTTTTTACGTTTTCTTCTACTTCCGCCAGCATTGGATGACCTTAAATATTGTTAAAAAAGATTCATTAAATTTGCATAGATTTTTAAAGCTTAAAAGTCAACAACAAGTCATATGACAGGAACAAAAAAGGGAATGTTTACACTAACCCAGAACGTCAACAAAGTTGAGGAAAAAGAGTAATCTTAATACTCTAACGGGTCGGGAGCGGGAGAGGAAGTCACTAGAGTCTGGGTTATAATGAATAAACGGAGCAGTTCAACTGAGTCCGCACGATTGAGTCCCCACGATTGAGTCCGCACGATTGAGTCCCCACGATTGAGTCCCGGCACAATTGAGTCCCCACGATTGAGTCCGCACGATTGAGTCCCCCTTGTATATACCTCAATTGAGTCCCCGTGGATTTAATAAGTTTAAAATTTCCATATCCGGCATGCGGGATTATTCCAAAATTTCTATTTTTTAAAGTATAAATGCCGGACAGACCACCTGTGTACAGACCATCCGGACAGACCACCCCTGCTGCACCCCACATACCCTCCGTAGCAGCACAAAACAGTTTTCCAGCGCAGATTCAGTTGGTCATAACTTTGTTCAGAATCATTGAATCAAGCTGATTTTGATGTCATTCGACTCAGCTATTCGAGCCCTTTCGAATGAGGTATAATTTAATATTCGAATTTTTTGTCCCCAAAAATTCCCCCGTGGATTTGACCATTTCGAGCCCCATATCTCGGCGAGAACCATGTTGATTTTTGTGTCATTCGACTCAGCTCATTCGAATGAGCTGTCATTCAAAAAATCTCTCGATATCCCGCCTAATCCCCAAATCCACAATATCCACCCATATCCCCCTTAATCGCTTAAATCTACTTATATCTCTTAATATTCACCGATATCCAACTTGATCCCTCGATGTCACATACAGGTCCCCTTGATGTTCACTTTAATCCCCCCAAATCCACAGATACCCTCTTAATCCTTTTTAATATAATTAAATCTACGGGGACTCAATTGAGGTATATACAAGGGGGACTCAATCGTGCGGACTCAATTGGGGACTCAATTGTGCCGGGACTCAATCGTGGGGACTCAATCGTGCGGACTCAATCGTGGGGACTCAATCGTGCGGACTCAATTGAGGTGTACCGATGAATAATAGGGCATTAGAGTCTGTGACATAATAGGGTATTAGAGTCTTAACAAGTTTAGAGTATACCCAGTAGGACTACTAGATAGTATCCTATGTAGTCCTACCTTATAGTAAGACTACATAGGACTATTAGAGTCACAAAAAGTTCAGAGATTATACTCTAACCACTAGAGTCTGGATATACTTAAATAGAGTACTAGAGTCCCAACAACTTCTGAGAGTGTTCTCAAGTTACCTGCTCCGACTTGCACTGCTTGCACTTTGTTGTCTTTGAATTCTCGTTGAAGTGGAAGGTTCTTCCGGTTCCCCAATAGTAAGGGCTACAAATTCATTCTGAAACCCAGCATTCACCGCCCCACCACTCTGTCGTCTAAAATTATTTTTAAGGGGGGAATTTAATAAAGCTGTTGTGGTAGAAGTTGTCGTAGTCATTGTTGTGTTGGTGGTTCTTCTAGAGGAGGAGGAATAGGAGGAAGCGGGGCCTGTAAGTGATGTAACTAGACCAGTACTGGAAGCTCTCCTTTTTGAGGAGGAAGTGGTTGGGTTGAAAACGCGGTCGAAGGCGTCGAGGAAGAGATTCATTTAATATTTGAGGGGGGAAATTTTTTTTTTGAGAAGGAATTTTTCCTTTGTTTTTTAAATTTTTTTGCTAAAATTTGATTTTTGAAACCTTTGTTAAAATAAATATTTCAACGCCTATTTCGACGCTTATTCTTCATTTATAAGAGAATAGTAAGTTTTAAAGGCCTTTAAATATGGCAAGAAAGCTTGCAACTTGGCCAGACATGAAAGAAAATAAGGCTTAAAAGAGAAAAAGCACATTGGCGCTTTATAAAATAAAAATAGAAAATGTGTACTAGGCAAGGAAAATAATAAATAAATACAAAAAAGGATAAAGTATAGGGCAGTAAATGAAATAAAAAAAGCATAAAAATGAGGGGACTGGGCTTTTTGGCGCGAGCTTATTTATAATTGCTTATCTAGAAGGATAAAATTTTGCATTAACAACTCTCGTATCTTTGTCTAAGTTCTCCAAAAATTTCAAAATTTTTGAGCCAGAATTTCAGAAATTATGGCCAAAAATGTTGATTGATTATTCGAAAAATGCTTAATTTTTTGAGGTTTATCGGCTATAACTTGGGAAATATTTTGTGAAAAATTCTGAAATTTTTGGAGGAGGTAGTCAAGGATGTTAAAGAAATTTGAGAAAATTTTCAAGAATTTAGGTTTCGCCAAAGTGTCAGTTTTAAGTCTCGCGCCAAATGAACCGCGGGTGAACGACCCCAACCCGTGACGATCCCTTCATAAGTTATAGGGTCCGGAACTCAGTTGAGTCGGGACTCAGTTAAGGTGTACCCCCGGATTCGATATATTCTAACGAAATTATAGCTTGGTGTTAAATTGGGCTGGAGGGATGTTGGGGGTGTACCCGGGCATAAATTATTCAAAAATTGATTTTAAAATTCAAAAAAAAAGTTTTTTTTTGGAATTTAATAATAAAAAGAGGGGAAAAGTATTTTAAGGAAATTGAATAAATTTAATAAAAATATTTTTGTGCGTGTTTCACATTTTAATAAAGAAGACTGACTGAAAACCTTTTTTTTATTCAATTTATTCACAAAATCCCTCCCACGCAGATAAAGGGAGGAATATATGGCATATTAAAATATTAAAAAAGAATTGGAAATGAAGAGGGGAATGATGGGAATATTTTACTTTTTTTTAAATTGGTGGTAGGCTGGTTGCTAGTGAAACGGCATTTTTTAAATGATGTATAGAGAGAGAATGGAAAATAAAAATTAAAAAAATAATTAAAATTAAAAAATTAATATGAGAGTATTTTAAATCTTGGGGTACTTCAAAATGATGTGACAAGAAAATCCAAATCCGATACAGATGATCAACAATAGCTCATTTGAAAGATTTTATTCAGAATTTAATAAAATGTGATTGGACTAATAAAGTCAAGTAGAACCAACAATCTATATGGAGTATTGTTTGGGGCATGGAAAATTCAGAGAGGTGTTTCTGCCTGATTCCAGAACGGATATGGACAAATAAAAGCTCCTTCGAAAGAAAAACGGTCTCTAAAAACCCTTCCCCTAAAGAAAATATTTTATAAACCGATCGAAAATTTCAAGAAAATTTGACAATCAAGAGCACGTGTCAGTGAAAAAAATCATATTTCTGCTGGGACTCACAAATCAGACTCAATCATTATGTAAAATTTACCATCGAACACTAACTTTTAATCAAAAAAGAAGTTTGCACTTTAATTTGATGCACTTTAAAATTTTCTCTATTTTTTTATTTAAATTCGTTAACAAAAAAATTTATAAAGGATTAAAATCAGACAGCATTTACCCCCCGTTAATTCTCGAATTAGTGAACCGCAAATGTGTGGTAAAGACAAGTAAATTGTTGATAAACAATGATAAATAGTTGGTTGTTAACTGTCCAGTTTTTTTTCCTAATCATGGGGAGGGGTGGTGTTTTTGCTCTGTTATTTTCTTTGACGATAACCTCGTGAATTGCCTGATCAAAGTATTTTTCAATTTTATTTAATTTTGGGTAGTTAAGAAATTAATTTTTATTTAAGAAAATTTTTTAAATTTAATTTTTTAGCATTTTTATAATTTAATATTTTTATTAATTTGTAATGAAATTTATTTTGCAACCACCCCTTCTATTTAATTTAACAACACTTAATGGAATTCCAAGTTTATTTTTTGTGCGATCTGCGGTCAATTCAGAATGCAGGTTTTGTAGAGGTGTGGTTTATCAGAATTTTTACAAATCAGAATTCTTTAAATCGGGGTTTTTTTACAAACCAGAATTTTTTCAGAATTTTTATAGATTTTTTACAAATCAGAATTCTATTAAAAATCAGAATTTTTTTCAGAATTTGTTGTAAATCAGAATTTTTTTCAGAATTTGTTGTAAATCAGAATTTTATTTTAAATCAGAATTTGTTTAAGAATCAATCTTTTTACAAATCAGAATTTCTTTCTAAGTCAAAATTTTTAATAATCAGAATTTATTTTTCTCTAAATCAGAATCATTTTATAAATCAGAATTTTATTTTAAATCAGAATTTCTTTCTAAATATCAGAATTTTTAGTAATCAGAATTTATTATTTTTTCAAATCAGAATTTTATTTACAATTTGTAATACCTAAATTATTTATTTTTCTTGACTAAAAATTAAAATATAAAGGTAATTGAATATATTTAGCAAAAAAAGGAGATAACAATCAGAAATTGTACTAAATATAAAACATCAATTTAGGGAAATATTAGAATATATAAATAGGTAAAGGAGCGCCGATCATTAGCCGTTTTGACCGAAAAATAAAAACAAAAATAGGGGCAATCTTGAAACATTTTAGTGAACGAATAATCTTTTTTTAGTCAATTAAAATAAAATAATTTAATTAAAAAATATTTCCTACTTGTTTTTTTAATTCAAAAAATCGTTATCACGCTTCGCTCAACTTTGTTAAATTTTCATTGTTTTTGTCCTTTTATTTTTTAAGTTTGTTTAAAAATAAGTAAGTTTATTTTTAATTTTTACAATTTTTGAGAACCAGAATTTACAAATTGTAATTTTTAGTCAGAAAGTTTAAGTATACATAGAAATCAGAATTTGCAAATTGAAAATTAAATAAAGTCAGAATTTGTAATCTTTCAGGATCAGAATTTGTAATTTTGAAACAGAATTTACAATTTTAAAAACCAGAATTTACAAATTGTAAAATTAAATAAAGTCAGAATTTGTAATTTTCCGGAATCAGAATTTTTATTTTGGTAACCAGAATTCACAATTTTTAAAATCAGAATTTACAAATTGTAAATTAATTCTAAAAATCAGAATTTGTAGGCTTAATTTTATAAACAGAATTTACAATTTGTAATAAATTTTTAGGAGGAATTTTAATTAATAATTACGAATATTAATTTCAGAATTATTTTTTTAATTTTTAAATAATTTAATTTTGCTATTATTTTTGAATTGATTTGGTCGTTCGACAATCATTCGACACTAATTGTATTTTATCAAATCAAAACACACTCATTTTTCAAAATTTCTTTTATTATCATTTTAAAAATTATTTTGGAAATGTAGACATATTTTTTATATTTTTTTAAAATTTATTTCAAATTTTTTTTTAAATTTTTCCCAGAGATTTTTTAAATTGATTTATTGTTGTAATATTATCAAAGTGTATTCAACATTCCAACATTTTTATTTTTTTTTCATTTTTTAAATTAACTTCAATTTTATTTTTATTTTATTTTTTATTTTCTTTGTCTATTTTTTAACAAAAAATTTTTAATTTAAGTTCTCTTATTTTTTAATTCGGAAATTTTTTCACTTAATTTAATGCCAAGCTTTCTAAAAATCCCAAAAAAAATCTAAAATTTTTTAATCATCATTTTCCCTCTAAAATGTTCAGAAAGAATGAAACACAATAAAGTAAAATTTAAAATTCCTTTGAGAATTTTAAAAAATCACTTTAATTCCGTTTTATAGTGCCAGAACAGATGGGCGCGTTAAAGCCGTTTTTAGGGTGACTGGGTAAATCATAAAAATTCAAATTTTTTTTCATTTTATTTAGTAATTTCTGAATAACGTCAAATTTAATTAGTTAAAGTTATTCAATTTTTTAGGATTTTTTAAAATTTTATTTTTAATTTAGAACATTATTTATAGTTAACTATGTGTTCTGGAACGGTGGTTTTTGGTCTTTTTATTTTTACCAAAATATTTTTTTGGACTACATCGTTTACTTTATTATTTGAATCCACTTTTTATCTGCCAAATTTATTTTTTTTATTTTTTTTATTTTTTTTTATTTTTTAAATTTTTTAGAAATATTTTAATCCTTCTTATAAGAATTTAATTAATTATACCTTGATACAAAGAAAAATAGAATTCAAAATACAAATCAGAATTATTTCAGAATTAAATATTAATTTTTGTATTTTCCGGAAAGTTAATAATACTTATGTATTTCGGAATTTATTATTAAGTTTTGTGTTTTCCGGAAAGTATTTCAGAATTAATTTTCAAGTTTGTATTTTCCGGAAGTTTTATTTTTCTGATTTTGTATTTTCCGGAATGTTAATACTATTTCAGAATTAAGTATTAAGTTTTGTGTTTTCCGGAACTTTTGTATTTTTCTATTCCAAAATTATTTAAATAATTCCAGAATTATTTTTCAGAATTTAAAAATTAATTATTAAATTTTGTATTTTCCGGAATCCTTTTTATTTAAATTTAATTAAATTAGTTAATTAATTTAATATTCCTCAGGAATACAAATCAGAACAACTTCTCATCTCCCTTATATATCCGCCAGAAATAATTTTTTATCCTACAAAACAAATAAAAATCTTCTTTATCGGAAACAACATTTTTCACAAATGGTTGCAGAATCAATTCTATCTTTATCAACAACACAAAATGGGGAGGAACAAAAAAAAAGTTATGTGCACGGAGCTGCTTCTAAAAATCCCCTACTTTACAGCACAATAGGTGAACGATTAAGATTAGCAGCAAGTCTGTTTCCAACACGCGAATTTGTACTCTTCAAAAGGGATAGGGTGCGCAAAACTTATAAGGACGTTCTCGAGGATGTTTGTTTTTTTCAAATTAAATATTAATTTTTGTGTTTTCCGGAAAGTTATATTCAGAATTATTTTTCAGAATTTAAAATTAATTATTAAATTTGTATTTTCCGGAAGGTCTGTATTTTCCGGAATGTGTTTCCGGAATATTTTTCAGGATTTTTTTCAGAAATGTATTTTCCGGAAATTTATATTTTTCAGAATTATTTTTCAGAATGTATTTTCAAAATTTCTGAATTAATTATTAATATGTATTTGTATTTTCCGGAAGGTTAATAATATTTTTCAGAATATTTTCCGGAAAACAATTTAATTTTATTTAGTTCTTTCTATTAAGAGTGAACGTCTCGCAACAGGACTAATCCATTTAGGAATGGAGAAAGGTGACCGAATAGGAATATGGTCGCCTAATAAATATGAGTGGATTACTACACAGTTTGCTAGCGCTTTAGCTGGCTTTATTTTGGTATTAAAATTTTTTTTGAATTTTTTTAAAATTTATTTTAAGGTAAATATTAACCCAATGTATCATGCTGATGGTGAGCATTTTTTAAAAATTAAAAATTAAATTTTTTTAAAATTTTTCTTTAGATCTTTGCTATGCTGTTGAGCAAGTGGGCATTAAGACGGTAAATTAAAAATTATTTTTAATTTCTTTAATTTTTTCTGGTCATTTTTGCCTTTCAGTTAATATGCCCGCCAGCTTTTAAACGTTCCCAATATTACAACACTCTTCGCGAATTGATCCCAGAACTTGAAGATGCACCTCCAGGAGATGGTAGAATCTCTACTGACACATTCCCAAAATTAAGAAATTTGATTGTATTTAAAATGGGAAATGGAACGGAAGCGGGGATTGATGAAAATGGAAATGAGGGTAAATTTTCGGGGGGTTTCTTGGGTCTTTTAAATTATTAACTTAAAATAGACGGAAGATATAATGGCGCTTGGGACTACAATCAAGTACTCAACATGGGAACTGTTGAAGACCGCAGGCGTTTAGCACAGAATGAGGCAAATGTCCAACCGGATGATCAAGCAAATATACAATATACTAGTGTAATTATTGTATTTTTGATGAAAAAATTTACAAAAAAATTTTAAAGGGAACCACAGGAAAGCCTAAAGGCGCAACGCTTACTCATCACAACATTGTAAACAACGCTTATTTTGTGGGGTTGAGAGCTGGGTATCATGAAAAGGTAGTTAAGTTTTAAACTTGATAAAAATACGAAAGGGAAATACTTAGGAAATAATTCTGGTTAGAAAACACAAGTACTTTCCGGAAAGTTATATGTATTTTTCAAGAAATACAAACACATTCCGGAAACTATCTACTATTTCCGGAAAATAATTCTGATTCTTTAATATTTTAAAAACACATTCCGGAAGATAAACAATTTCCGGAAAATATTTAGTATTTTTTATTAAATGAAAAACACATTCCGGAAAATAAATAATTTCCGGAAAATACAATTAAATGGAAATTCTGATTTAATATTCCGAAAACACATAAGTTAACGGAAAACACAAAAAAATTTCGTATTTTTAGCGAGCAATAATATGCATTCCAAATCCTCTTTACCACTGTTTTGGTTGTGTTATGGGCAGTTTGGCAGGTTAAATAATTTAATAAAATTTAAATTTATTAAATTAATTTGTAGCACTTGTACATTTTAATACTTGTGTATTTCCTGCGCCCTCCTTTGAGCCGCTAGCAGCACTTGAAGCAATTCATGAAGAAAGGTGTTTTAATTAAAATATGAAGAAAAATCATTTTGAAAAATTAAAAAAATTTTTAAAAATTTTTAAAAAATATTTCCGCAGATGTACAGCAGTTTATGGCACTCCCACAATGTTTATTGATATGTTAGGCCACGAAGAGTACCCATCTTTTGATTATTCCTCGATCCATTCTGGAATAGTTGCTGGCGCTCCGTGTCCAGTAACTCTCTGTTCTCGACTTGTTAATGAGTTGGGAATGAAAAATTTGCAGGTTTTAGTGTGTGGGAATTTTTAAATAAATTTTTTAAAGGTGTGTTATGGTACAACAGAAACGTCTCCGGTCTCGTTTATGTCAATTTGTGATGACCCCCCAGAAGAAAGGATCAGAAATGTATTTTAAATTTCCGGAAAATAAATTAAAATCTTTGAAGGTTGGTCACATTATGGATCATTTGGAAGCGGCTATAGTCGATGCTGATGGAAAAATCGTTCCGAGAGGGCAGAGGGGAGATTGTAAAATTCTGAAAAATTTTTAATTTTAAAATTATTTTCTAGTGCTTATTCGAGGATATTCATTAATGTATGGTTATTGGGATAATGAGGAAGCAACACGTGCAGTTATAGGCAAAGATCGTTGGTATAGGAGTGGGTAGGGAATTTTTGAAAATTCTTTTTTAAAAAAATTTTTTCTTAAAAAAATTCGAAAATTATTTTCTAGTGATATTGGTGTTATGAATGAAAATGGAACTGTTTCAATCGTCGGTCGTTATAAGGATATGATAATCCGTGGTGGCGAAAATATTTATCCAACAGAAGTTGAACAATTTATTGATAAACACCCGGCGGTTGCTGATGTTCAAGTTATTGGAGTACCAGAGTAAATAAATTGATTTAAAAAATACAGATTGTTTTCCGGAAAACACAAAAATAAATACAAAAATTCTGATTCTTCCGGAAAACACAAAAATAAATATAAAAATTCTGATTTTTCCGGAAACAATTTAAAAAATACAAATTACTATTTTCCGGAAAATACAAAAATAAATAAATATAAATTCTGGTTTTTCCGGAAAACACAGAAAAATACAGAAATTCTGATTTTTCCGGAAAACACATAAAAATAATTAAATTATTATTTTCCGGAAAACAAGAATAAATAAAATTCTGATCCTTCCGGAAAACTAATAAAAACACAATTTATTGCTTCCGGAAAACACGTAAAGAATAAATTAAAATTCTGATTTTTTCCGGAAAATACTTTTTATTAATAAAAAGCACAATCCTATCGAAAAATACAAAAAATTCTGATTTTCTAAAATTATATATTTTAATTCAGTGAGCGATTCGGGGAGGTTGTATGTGCATGGATTCGGTAAACTTTTATTTGTATTTTAATTTAAATTCTGTATTTTTATTTAGACTGAAGAATGGTGCTACCATTACAGAAAGTGATATTCGTGAATATTGTGCGGGGAAGGTGCTGAAAATTTTTTTTAATTTTTAAATTTTATTTTTATAGATTGCACACTATAAAGTACCAAAATACATTCTTTTCAAGGACATAACCGACTTCCCATTAACTGTAAAATTTTTTTAATTTTTTAAAATTTTTTTAAAATTTTTTAAATTGAGGGAATTAAATAAATTAATTTTTCTTTTATTTTTAAAAATCAAAAAAAAATTTTTTTTAAGGTGACTGGGAAGGTAAAGAAATTTGAAATGAGAGAAATTTCAAAAAGAGAGCTTAAGGTAATTTTAAAAAAAATTTTTAAAAATTATTTTTAAATTTAAGCTGGAGAATGTTAAATCTCATTTTAATGATGCAGGGATGTAAGAGGAGAATTTTAAAAAATACAATTGGTCCGATAAATTGAAAATTGTCTCCCCTCCCGGTAAATAATATAATAATTCTTTTTCATATTTTTGTAAATTAGTGAAATATTCCTTCCAATTAATAATGTTTTTAAAATTTTAAAATTAATTGTAATAATTTTTAACATTTTGTAATTAATAAACTAACAGTTTTTGTTGTCTTTTTAATTAAATTAATTCAATCTCGAGGTCATTTTTTAGCCATAACTTTTTCGAGTCTTAACCGATTTAAATAATTATTATACCAATCGAAAGCCCTGAATGTGAGGATTATTTTATCTAACAGGATCATTTTGATCAGATCATTATACAAAAAGTTAACCAAATAAAGATTAAAAATCACGGTTGCGTCTACTTAAGACGATGTAACTCTTTGTAGGATTATCTGATCAAATCAATCCTGTTAGCTAAAATAATCTACAGATCCAGAGCTTTCGATTGATATAAAAATTATTTAAATCGGTTAAGAATGAAAAAAGTTATGACCAGAAATATGGCCTTGAAAAAATAAAAATGAAGTTTGATTTGTAAATAAACGGAAAGTTTTAATATTTGGCATAATGTTTAAAATATTTAATAAAACTTTCAACTGTAATAAGAAGAGAAGCAGACTATTAGAGATAACGTAAATTGGCTCCCATACAAAATCTCTATTCCTTAAAATCGCTATTCCTTAAAATCTCTACTGGGCTAAAATGCTTAAAATCTCTATTCCTTAAAATAACTATTCCTTAAAATCTCTACTGGGGTAAAAATAATTAAAATCTCTACACCGCGCAAATTGACGGTTGAGTCTCAACAAAAGTACCATCTGAATCTTTCGCTGGAAAAACCAGACTTGTTAATGGATATGGATACAATTGGTTTAAAATGGCTGCCATATCCGCCTGTATCCGCCTTAAATATCGAAAATATAAGACACGACTGCTTCGCTGCGGTCGTGTTCATTTTCCTTGCGTTGATCGTATCGAAGCGGCTGCTATCGTCCCGCTAGACATGCCTGGCTGGGTTCATCCGCACCGGCAAAAACTATACAAGCAAAATAATATCAAAAGATAATCCAGAAATCAGAACAATGTTTCCGCACTTAACGTTGGTACTCAAAAGGCTTCAATGAAAAATAGACATTTTATCCTATATTTGGCAGTGTAGAGATTTTAAGGCATTTTTCCCGTGTAGAGATTATGAGGAATAGAGATTTTAAGGAATAGTTATTTTAATCATTTATAGCCGAGTAGAGATTTTAGTGCATTTTAGCTGTGTAGAGATTATAAGGCATTTTAGCCCAGTAGAGATTTTAAGGAATAGAGATTTTGAGGGGATACGCGTAAATTTGAGAGAGACATTTAAAAGAGAGACTAACAGAGAAATTTTATTATTTTTTTGTTAGACTCAATCAAATAATTGTTCTCGGTTTCTGCTTAATTTTTTCGAATTTCAGGGTTATATTTTGTTTATTTTTACATTTTATTATCTGTATTATATTTTGTGGCTACTTAATGGGTGTAGAAAGGTTTCTTTATTTTTATTTTTTAAATATATATTTTAATAACTTTAGACGTTTCTTTTATGAAATAACTGGTGAAAGAGCTCGTGAACTTTTATTTTTATATGGATCTAATGGAGTAGGTTTTTTAATTTTGGGTTTATTAGGGTTCGAACTTTTCAGGTTGCCTAGCTCGGTATTTGTGGTTTTCCGGTTTTTTCTTCTAGCTATCTGAACCGAGTTTTCCAGGCCAGAACTTTGCAAACTCGAAAACCTCGAGACCTAGATTTTTACAGTATGACTCGGCAGGGGTTCTCTGTTAATGTCCTTGATCGTATTTTCCCTTTCCGGGCTACATGTAAACCCTGGTTTTATCAAGATACCCGGTTACCAGGCTGCTAAAATCCAACCTAATTTCCATCCTTCCGACCGGGTTTGGAGACCGGACTTAACCCGGGTTTGAACTTTAACTTTTTTAAATTTAATTTGCTTATTTAGGAGTTTATTGTTCGTCCAAGTGAGTCAAGCGCTTCTGATTATACCTTGTCTATCCAGTAATTTTTTATAAATAAATTTATCAGATTTTTTGATATTTTTTAGTCGTGGAACCCGAGTAACTCACGTCAAAATTGTGCATAATCCTCTTTCCAAAACTCTTCGTTTACCCTCTGGACATGACTTTCATTCAGTTGAAGCGGTTGTGCAATTTTTGGAGGCTAACCCAAAAGTGTTGACTGAAGCAGATGGTTTGAGTATTGAATTGACTAAACCTGCTCAACTACCTATTGCGGAGACTGTTGTGAATGTTGGAAGTGATCGTTGGTTTTATTTATTTTTTCTTATTTTTCCAACATAGAGGGGGAGTTCCCTGTAGGAACACATGATACAACCCATCATAGAGAAAGAATCCATCATAGGGGAACTTTCCTTCACCCGTCATTGAAACAACCTCTTCCTTTTTATTGGAACAGGAAGGCTATACGTACTCGTATCAGCCTTCATCGTCATTTGATCATCCCCTGTAGATGCACAAGCTTCCTCGTCACAATCTTCGATGCACAGGCTCATCGCTTAAAAGACAGCGATATATCGGGCCCCGATATAGGCGGTTGACCTCTTTATTTTGGTGGGTGGCCTCTATCGTGGTTGACCTCTCTATCGTGGACCTCTATTTGGCTTCAAATCTTGAAAATTCTGTTTTAAGGCTTTTTTCATATTGCTACAAGTGGACATGAGGCCGAAGCATTATTAAAAGACGAACCTTGTGGAACTTATCTTGTTAGAGGTTTGCTAATTTTTTAATTTTATTTATTTTATAAATTTTAAGAAAGTTGCAGTAATGAAGGTGAATTTGCTTTATCCGTTCGTAGCAATACTGACAAAGTTGTCCATGTCCGGATATCTCATAAGAACGGAAGATTTTGTATTGTACCCAAAGACAATTTCCGAACATTGGCGGGACTTGTAGAAAATTATATTCGGTTGCCGATGGTTCAGGTTTTTTCTTTTAATTTATTTTTTCCAAAATTTTTTTGTTCAGAATGGTGGAAGTGCTGTAAAACTCAAAACTCCACTCCCCTCAACCAGATTTACCGCTGCCACAATTGATGATCGTATAGACTGTTTATTGAAACCATCAAAGAAGCATGGAGCTAAGGATGAATTTGCTGAAGAATTTGAGGTTTTGTTCTTTTAAATTCTAACAAGGATGTGCTGGTTGATTCATAGGGATAGCCGGGTTGGGAAGAAGGTTTGGTGGGCTTCAGATCGGGTTTTCAAAATTCTCTTTGGATTGGGGTTCGGGTGAAAAGAGCCTGGATTACTCATAGTCAGATTTCTCTCTTTTTAAGTTTCCTACCTTCGTCCTTCACTTCTACAAAATATTCGTTCAGAAAATTGTTTCAAAAATTTTATAATTTTTTAAGAACCTCCACCGTCATGAGGAGGATTCTCAACTCTTTATTAGCTGCAAAGAAGGTAGAAAGGCAGAAAATGTACGCAAAAATCGTTATCGAAATGTTGTTCCGTTTGATCACACACGTATAAGACTACAACGTTCACCTTCTTCAAATAATGGATGTGCTGGTGGAGGAGGAGGGAAACTTTTAGTAAATAATGATTATATTAATGCAAATTATGTTGAGGTTTTTTTCGGGATTTCTTAATTAAAAAATAATTTTTTTAAGATTCCTTTGGACACAAAACGCTATCCTGAGTTTGCTGACTTTAAACGACGTTATATTTCAACTCAGGTTGGGATTTTTTTTAAGTTGTTTTTAATTTATTTTCAGGGCTGTTTGGAAGAAACTGTCTCTGATTTTTGGTTTTTTTTCCCTGGTGAAATTTAAAAAAATTATTTTTAAGGCAAATGGTTTGGCAAGAAAACTCGTTACTTATTGTTATGGTTACAAAAGAAGTGGAAAGAGGACGAGTTTGTTTTAATTTTTTAAACCATGCAAGGGTCGTGTTTTCTGAGACCCAAACTTTGAAGAAAATTTTAAAAATCTTATCAGGCATCGAACGATTTTTTTAATAAAGTTATTTTTCAAGGTAAAATGTTATCGTTATTGGCCTGATTTGGATGAAGAATTTAATTATGGGAATTTAATTGTTAAAACTATTGAGGTATATTTTTTTGGATTTTCTTTTATTTTTAAGTTCGAAATAGGTTTTTTTACTTTTTTGAGACACAACCTGGCATTAACCGGTACTCCTGGTTTTTTGTTATCTCCGGCTTTTGGCCCCGGTTTTTGGTTTTGGTTATTTCTCCATAAATACCGATTTTCTGTTTTGTGTCTGTTAACAGTTTGTGTCCAATCTAGAGATCGAGCTGGATCTGGACCAAGGCCTGAGTTTTTCCTGTACCCAGAGTCCAGGCCCAGTCATTTTTTGGCCTTCCTGGGTCCAAGGATTCGGCCCAGATCAATAAATCTAGCTCGGAACCCAGGAACAGGCCCAGGCTTTTCAAATATCTCGATCTCTAGTCCAATCCTACTTTAAATGAAACTAATTTAAGGAAACTAAAAGTGATGATTATATGCGTCGAGTATTTGTTTTGAAAAGAAAAAAGGACGAGAATAAGGCAAATGAAGCAAAAACAGCTGCCTCTTCAGCAACCGCGTCCGGTAAAGAAGACCAAGAAGAAATTCATCAAAAAGACGAAGAAGAACAAAAATTAATTTATCATTTCCAAATTCTAAGTTGGGAAGATAATGATGCTTGTCCTGTTGAATCTGTCCTAAATTTTTTGGATGCGGTCAATGAATGTGAAAAAAATGAAATTGGAGAGGTTAAGAATAAAATGAATAAAAAGTCAAAAATTGGTCCGACAATTGTGCATTGCAGGTTTTTTTGAAGAATTTTGGATCTGGTCTAGTTTAGA
Organism: Meloidogyne enterolobii; assembly: GCA_963681835.1. NCBI lineage: Eukaryota > Metazoa > Nematoda > Chromadorea > Rhabditida > Meloidogynidae > Meloidogyne > Meloidogyne enterolobii. The sequence continues at coordinate 3,217,683 of CAVMJV010000004.1, read as the reverse complement.
GTCGAATGAGTAGCTGTGGTTCTATTGAGTCTTTTCTGTGCTCGTTGAACCTTAATGTGTCCAAAAAAGTTTACAAGTCCATTTAAAATTATGTCTAATGAATTTTATTGGGTCCTATGAATAGTCTATGACTTCAGACAAAATTTTTGGTTTTAATGAACTTTAAATGTCCTATAAAATTATCATGAGTTTTCTGTGTCAAATAAAAGTTTTTTTATTCCAATGACTCGTAAACTGGATCAGAGCCGAATTTAAAATAAAAAAATTTTTTTGAAGTGCTGGAATTGGTAGAACAGGAACTTTTTTGGCTTTGGATATTATAATTAATAGAATTAAACAAAAAGGTTTTTTATTTTTAAAAATAGAAAAAAAATTTTTTATTTAAAGGCCCAAAATGTGTTTGTGATGTTCAACGTACAGTTAAAATGCTTCGTGAACAGCGGGCAACAATGGTACAAACAGAAGCTCAATATCGTTTTATTTTTCATGTAATCTCTGCTTTTATGCGTGGATATAGAAGCCAATTTCAATTGACGGTTTGTTTTTAATTTTTAAAAATTTTGATTTTCTTTAAATTCAGTACAAAAAGACAAATAGCGTTGAAGGACCTCATCGACCCTAAGTTGACTTTAAAAAAATTTATTCCCAAACTGAAAAACATTCCAAAATTAATTTTTCTTCAAAATATTATCTTGTGTTATTCTCCGAGTGAATTTTCAAATATATTCTATAATATATATTATTGTATCTATTATGACAAGTAAGAAAGAATTTCTTTATATTATACAGATAATTTCAAAGTGATACATTTTTAAATGATTATAAAATTAGGGTTGTCGGTTCATGGAAAATCTTTTGGGAATTCGGAACAGAAGAATTGATCCTCGGGTCCTGTTTCTAAAAGCCAGACTCAGGTCTGCTCTCCTCGATGCCCATTCTCTAAAATTTCCGAGCCCGAACAGAACCACGTTCGAAATAAAGAACTGTACTATACCTAAAGAAACATTTTCGGTTCCCTTGGTTAGATTCTATTTCGAAACGGCAACCTTTATAAGAATATTATTTTCAATTTATTATCTACTTAAAATGAGATAGATATTCTATACATATATTCAATTAAATTTTTTAAGCTTTTTTTTAATTTTTTTTTTCAAATGTTGAATTTTAACATTACATATCTTACTTTTCTTTATTTTTTAAAATTAATTTTCAAATATTTTTTAGTAATTTCAGCTTTATTTTAAAAATATTTTTGATTGTGAGAATAAATTTGAAAAATGAGCTCATCAAATTCTAGTAGATCTAAAATTGATTCAGGTTTTTTTAAATTTTTGATGAAAAAATAATTGTTTTTTCTTTTGAAGCAACATGGGAAAAGTTTTTCGAGGCTTGCTGTGATATACCTTCAGAAACGAGGAAGAAATATGCTTCAGCATTTGTGAAGCAAAGGATACAGCCGCATTTGCTGCGTGATTTGGGTTAATTTTTTCTAAATTTTTTTAATTTTTTAAATAATCTTTAAGGAAAGGATGACCTTAAAGAACTGGGTATTAGTGCGTTGGGAGATCAGGTTAATTTTTTTTTTAATTTTTATGGGGTATGGGAAAACTGGCAGGGAATTGGATTAACGTGGAAAGTATCCAGGCCTAACCGAGGCCGTTTGCTGTGTAGTAGCAGAGATATGGGCGGACTGAGAGGAAAACATTTCGGATTGAATTTTCCAGAATTTCGGATTCGCTTTCGGTTCAAAAAATCCAGATTCTGAGTAACTCGTCCTAACCTTGGTGTGCAGCTAACGGCAAATTGATCGCAAACTATAATTTTATCACAGGAATAATTTCTAAAAATTCTAATTTAAAAATTTTTTTTATTTCAGCTAGCCATTATCAGTTATATAAATAATTGTGATGGAACGCCACCTGAATTCCTTCCGCCACCAAAAAAGACGGTTGCACCTCCTCCTGCTCCTCCAGCACGTACCGTCCACCGAAATGATGCTTATGTTGATGGTTTTTTTGTTAAAATTTTTTAATTAAATTTTTCCAAGATGATATTCTAATGCTGGAAGAGGAGGATGTTTACAGCCCCACAAAACCAATTTTGTCTTCAGCTCCAGATCGTCATGATATTTACCATATTAAAATGCCTACTGGAGAGAGTAACTCAAAGAGAGCTAAAAATATTTTGGAAGTGCATAATAATTTGAGAGAACAAGGTTTTTTAAAATTTTTGGGATTTTTTAAAATTTTTCTAGGTGTTATAAAAAGAGGTGTGACAGGCGTTCGCCGTTCTGGAATGGAATTACATTCGGTCTCGTCTCATTCTAAACCAATACAAAAGCAATCACCACTTAAACCGAAGCCTACAGCTGCTCTTGTTGTTCAGGTTTATTGGTTTTTTTTTTAATTTTTTAGAATGTTTTTGGAGGGTTTTGGGAGGTTTAGAATGCTTTTTTGAGTGATTATTTTCTGGATTTGGTTGGCATTTTTTGGTTTTATTTTCGGATTACTTTTGGGTCTTTTGTTGATTTTTTGTTTTTTGGTAGCATTTTTAGGTTTTGGTTGGGTTTTCTTTCGAGATTATCAAAATTAATTTTTAAAAAATTTTTTAGGACACGGATATTACTTCTTCAACAGCAGCAGGTTGGCTGCCAACACGTTCCTTACGGAGTGATGCAATTTCTACAAAAACAATGGTCGTAAAAGATGCTTCAAGTACATTACTTGGACGTGGAATGAGTGGAATGTATTTATTTAAGAATTTTAAATTGAAAAAATGTTTAATTTTAAGGGTCGCAAATCGGACAACCCCTTCAAAATTAACTGGGAATAAAATCCCTGTCCGAGTGAATTTGGGAGACGAAATAGCTGCGGCTTTGAGGGCGCCATTGCGCAGTCCAATTAAAAGAGCAACTGTCCGTTATGAGGAGGATGATGGAATGTTTGATATTGGAGGTTTATTTTTATTATTTAAAGGTAATAAGGGGGATAACCTGAAGGGTCATTCTTAATTAGGACGGGGGCAGGGTCCTTCCTGAATTATAACAAGAAAAGGTAGATGGACATCAAAACACTCCTAGATTTACCAAAAATTAACTTACGTATTTTTGTGTGTGTTAACCTTTTTAGTACGCTTTTTTCGCTTAAAATGGATGGATGTTCCGTTTTCGGTAAAATTAATTTTGAAGACTGGAAGGGTTTTGTGGCTGCATTTATGTATAATTTTCTGAAAGGATTAAAATGGGTGTCTTGATTTATTTTTAAGCATAGGAGGTCAAAAATAAGGCTTTCTTTCTTATATGCTCCCAAACGTCCGCAAGTTTCTTTAAAAAAATTTTTCAGCACATGAAGATTATTTGGAGGAAGAAGGTCTTTTTGATGTTGTTCCTGCTGCTAGAAAGATTCCTAAACTTGTTGAGCAACAACGGACTCCAATCTCTGAACGTATTCAACTTGTTCGGAAACGTGAAGGACGTCCAATAATAACTTTGGATGGACGTAAACTAACATTGTCTGGAGGTGGAGGAAGAAAACAACTAAATATTGGAGGTAAAGGAGTGATGAAAAAAGGAAAAGGAGGAGGAAGAGGACTTTCAATTTTGGAACGAATTTCGTTTTAGTTGCTGTGAGGTTTTTTTTGACTATTTGAGGTTCAAGATTTTTTATTTTACAATGTTCAGTTATTAATTAAGGTTTAAAAAATCGAAGCTTGTTTCTTTAACGTTCCCAATATATATTTTTTCTTTTAGACGGGATACCAAACTCACAAAAATCGTCGAAATGCCAAATTCACAAAGCCGACGAGATGCAAACTTTTGTAAAACCGATTTTTCTCAGTTTGGCGTTTCGGCATCTTCTCTGGTTTTTTCAAAAAATTTTTTTGAAACTTTTGGAAAAATTTTGATTTATCGTGAAATACAGTTTGGTATTTCTTCGTTTTCAGGTATAATGGCATCCTACCTTTCTTTTACATATTTTGTATTAATATTCATTCCGTATTTTAAAAAAAATTTTCACAAATAAATTGGATAAAAAATTGGATATGTTCTTTTTAATTTTAAAAATAAATTTTAAATATTTTTTGATTAAAAAAGACAATATATTTGAGCATTATAAATATTAAAATAATTTTTTTAGAAAATTTTAAACCAAATTGAACAGCTCCATTTCTGGATGACGTTGTGGTTCTTAAACGGCGCTTCCAAGTATTTTCTTTATTTTCTGAGGATTTTTTAAGATTGCGAATATATTCAATTTTATAGGTGTTGTCGTAAAGATTGGGTAGCAAAGATGATTGGAATGATTTTGCTCCAGTTGATGAACGCTCAAAAATAGCGTAGTTTCCGTCGCTTTTTGAAAAGCTAGTAAAGAAGAGGTTTAATTTTATAAATTTGAAAAATTTCTGAAATTTTCTAATTTATTTCTTAGTGCCTACCCAAATGTCCTCTCTCCGTTCGATGCTTCTTCCTCGGATTGCTTCAAATACCAAGATGCTTCATTCAAGTCGTTCTGTTGTGTTCGTCTCCCCCTTCTTCGAAATTCGCTTGATTTGGAGTGTGTTGTCATGATGTTGTCTGCTGCCTTTAAAAAAGGTTTGGAATTTTTTTATTGATGAAGATTAGGGCATAAAAAATTTTTCCAAAAAAATTTTCTAAAAATTTTCCATAAAATTTTTCCAAAAAATTTTTGGAAAATTTTCAAAAAATTTCTAAAAATTTCCAAAAAATTTCCAAAGAATTTTCCAAAATTTCCAAAAATTTTTCAAAAATTTTCAAATAAATTTCCTTACAATTCTCTTTCTACTTTCCCCCTCCAATTTCAACTTCCCATTATTCCTCTCATCATTCACAAATATCTGACACTTCCAAATCCCCTCATCTTCCTCAAAATCAATTTTATTTATCCTCAAAACCATCCATTGATGAAAATTTATTTTCGAATTTTTTGAATTATTTTTTCTTTCCAACTCAATTTCCACTTTAAATTTTTCATTTTTTGCTGTTAAAATCATTGCCACATTTTTGTCAATTGAGTGCCATGCTTTTGCGTGTATTGACCATTTTGGGTTGTCCTTTTCATTTAAAATAGGTTCGGGCGTTCCGTCTTGGGTAAACTTGATTTTGAATATTACCCGGGTGTTGTGGCTCCATTCAACTTTGGAAATGTTCTGAAAGGATAAAAATTTGTGCCTTGGTTTATTTTCTAAGGCTGGGAGGCCAAAAATAAGAAAATAGGGGGTTCAGCTATTATATGTTCCCAACGTCCGCAAGTTTTAGTCATGACAGATTTTGTTCTAAATAAAGGTTCTGCGTTTTTGTGAAGGCTTTGATGGCCGAATTTCATTAGAGATTTGATAAACAGGATTTTAACTCATTTTTTTAAACTTGAGTTTTGCGGACAAAACTTGCGGACTTTTGGGAAGGACCCAATTGTTCTCAATTTTAGCATTTATTTCCTTACTTTCGACGTCTTTGGGCATTTGAGCATAAACTTTTTGGGTGTTTCATTGAAGCCTTTAAAAATTTGGGGATTTTTTTTGAAAATTTTTTCGGTTTTTTAAACCTTTTATTTTCTCATTATCTGTAATTTCATTTTCATCTCTTAGAATGACAAAACTTTTTGAAGAAAGACAGCCAAATTTAATTAAAATAAAATTAAAAAGTAAAAAAATAATTAAAAGGGAATGAAAGAAGGGAAACATTTTTGGGAGAAATTTTGGGAAATTTTTTGGGAATTTTTTTAAACTTTTTTTTTAAATTATTGGGGAGAATTTTCGGGGAAATTTATGAAGGGTTTTTTCGATAATTTTAGGGGAAGAAATTTTTGGGGGAAAAATATTTTTGTTAAAAAATGAAGAGAAAAAAATAACGTTTTTTAACTTTAAAAAAGGCTTTTCATTTTTTCCCATAAAGCTTATAAAGCTATTACTCATCTAAATTGCGCGTTTTTAAACACAATTACCTCTATCTTCTATTTATCCTCCTCTTCATTGAAGGAGGAAAGATAATTGAATTTTAAGGAAGAAAGGGAGAGGGGAAAAAGAATGGCAATCTATTAGAAAAAATTTTTTTCTTTTTTAAAGAGAAAAATGAAATTTTGAGAGTTGGAACATTTTTTGAATTTTAAAAAAATTTTAAATTTTTTGTAGGGTTTTAGGTATCCTCTAGTTTGTTTAAAATATTGGAAAGAGTATAAGATCTAAAAAGGGTTCCTAAATTAATCGTCTCGGTGGTCTAGTCGGGAGAGCGTCCGTCTTTGACGGCCGATGTTTACCAAGGGGTCGTGGGTTCGATTCCTTTTAGTGCCCAAACTTTTTCTAAACTCTTATTTTATAATTTTTATTTTTAATAAATTAAAAAATAACAAAATAAAAAACGAAAAAAATTTTTTTAATTGATAAAAGTTGCCAATAAATTATCCATTTTTCTCATAAGCGTCGATCCCGGAATTCTCGAATAATTTAAAAAACGAAAACCTCCAAGTTCTTTTGTTGGATTTGGTTTAATTTGAAGATCATCTTTAATATTATTTTCTCTAATAAAAATTCCAGGGCAATTTCCATTTGAGTAAAATTGAATAAATAGACTTCTAAAAATTTAAGAAATTTCAAAAAATTTTTGAAGCTTAAAAAATTAAAAAAAAAATTCAGACTTTGTCGCCGTTTGATTACAAGCATAAAATGTTGGTGCTGGATTGCCTTCCATGTCAAAAGCGTTAATATTTGCATGAAGTATTTGCCAGCTATATGCTCGAGAAAGAGTGTTGAGAGAACTGACCCAAAAATGGGCGGCCTGTTTTTTTGAGGGGTAAGAAAATTTTTTAAAATTAAAAAAAATTTTGTAGGCTTAACAATTTTTTTGAGTTTTTAAAATTTTCAAAAATGTTTACGCCTTCAAAAAATCGTTTTTTTAAAGTTATACCAAGAGAAGCAATGATTCCCCCAAAATTGAGACGTCACGACGACAATTAATTTGCTGAACTTCTTTACAAGTCAAAGTTATTGATGTGTTGGTTATGTGAATTTGGCTCGAAAATCTGTTGGGGTAAAAAAAACTTTTTTTTAAATTTTTTAAAAATTTTCGTAGGCTTAAAAATTAAAAAAAATTTTCAAAAGATTTTTAAAATTTCAAAAAAAAATTTCAAGCCTAAGAAAAATTAAAAAAAATTTTTTTAATAAATAATTACTTTGCAAGATTTTCAAATCCTCTATTTACAAAATTGAGAGAAATTAGAGTAAAATTGGGTGTAACACGTACCCATTTCCATTGAGGCTTAAATTTAAAAAAATTAAACTAAAAAATTAAAAAGAAAACCTGTGGATCACAAAAATGAATTGAATAATCTTGTAAAAAATCAATTGTTCTAACTACGAGTTGATAATGGGAACAACGATCCACAAATTTTTTGATTAAAGAATTGGACGTTTTCATACGTGAAAGAACCTTGAAATAATAAAATTAGTGAGGTAGAACTGTTTAAAAACTCAAAAAAATTTTCCAAGAGACCCAAAACGTTGTTCGAAAACCAGGACCGGAAAAATTAACTTGAGCAAGGATTAGTGCTGGGTATTAGGTTGGACTTTATTAAGCCATTGGGGCTTTATTAACTAACTTTTTGAAATTTTCAAGAGGTCCAATCCAAGACACTGAACTAAGGAAGTCTTTTCTCCAAAACCAGGGTTTCAGGGAAATAGGAAACCAAGACCCTTAAGCTATAAGTTCTCTCCCTTTCTCCTAAGAAAGTTCCCCTCCCATAAAACAACAAACAAACCTCTTCCAAACAAATAGCTTGAGGTCCACGCATATCCAAACTTTCAGGTAATGCTGTTTGTGGTAGCGTAACAAATTGTTGAGCTCTTTTAGGTTTGCTTGTATGTTCGGCTAGAAAAAGTTCTCGAAGAGTTTGGGAAAGAAAAGGAATTCCTGCTTCTGACGGAGACAATTCTTCCTTTAAAAATTTTTTTTGGGTCGGAAAAATATTTAAAAAAACCCTTTCCAAAAAAGGAAATGAATGCAGAGTCACACGTATCAACAATCCATCGAACAAGGAAATTACAATTGAATTTTCTGTTGCAATAGAAACTAGAGCATCGTTTTGTTGAGCGGAAACTGATTCGTTTATTAACTTGAATTGAAAAAAAAATTTTTAGAAAAATTTTTGCCCTGTGCCCTGGGAAAATTTTTTAAAAATTTTCTGTCCTATGCCCAATGAAAAAAATCTCAAAAAAATCTTTTCGCCTCGTGCCCATGGAAAAAAAATTTTTAATTAAAGAAAGAAAACCTGTGAAAGTATATCTTTACAAATTAAGGTATCCTGTGCCCAAGGAAGTGCTTGCTTCCAATGAATATGTTTTATTTGGTCCTCATTTATTGATTGTTGTGTAGGTCTGTTTTTGTATAATAAAAGTGCACTTTTTTCGTCATCTAAAAAATTTTTAATAATTTAAAAATGGTAAAAAATCGTAGAAAATAATTAGAAAGAATATTTAGAAAGATAAAAAAATATTGGACTCCAGCGGGTTCGAACCCCCACCCTCTATCCAATGAAAAATTAGCATGGCCACTTAACCAGAATTAGAAAATTTTTTATAATGATAGAAAGGGTGAGAAAAGTGTAGAAAACTAGAAAAAAATTTTTTTAACGTTAGAAAGGGTGAGAAAAGTGTAAAGAAACATTTTAGAAACTAATATAAAAAATCCTCATTTTTAGTATCTTTCTTAAAAAATTTTAATTTAAAACGCAAACCCGGTTCAATTAGCACAACAAGTTTCGATCTAAAACACAAATTGTGTGCAATATTAACTCCAACATAAGAAGGATTGTTAAAACGCACAATTCCAAGCTGCCGAGAAATTTGTGTTTTTTGAAAAACATCAAAAATTTCTTGTGGAGCAAATTTTGGGACATCTATTTGGAGGTAAATAAATAAATTTTTTAATTAAAAAATACAAGTTTTATAGCCAAGATCCCCATAAATGGTTGAGCCACTTTTTCGAACACGCCAATTTTCGCGTAATTCGCGGAGCTCCTGAAAGGGAAAATTTTTAAATTTTATTTTGGTTCTTTTTGGATATTGCGCCCACCCCTTAGCTTGAGTCTCGAGGTTTCCTTAAAATGAACATAATTGTCAGACTTCTTTTTTCATCGGTTCCCTTGTGATATGTTCAAATGAGAAAAGCATTAATGAAAAAAAGAAGGTCTGACCATTACGTACATTTTAAAGAAAATTCTGAGACTCAAACTAGAGGGTGGGCGGGATATCCAAAAATTACAGTTTTTTATTTTTTAAATTAAAAAACCTTTGTAAAATTCCCCTCTCCAGTATCTACAGGTGTCACAACTACTTGTTGTCGATATTTAACCATTTTTTCGATGAGACGTGTAGCATCGATTAATGCCTAGAAAATTTTTTGAAAAATTTTTTTAAAGAAAAATACCCTTTTCCGAGTACATAATTGATAAGTCTTTGAATATGCAATTTGTTCGTGTTCTGGCATGTCGTCTTGAATTAATGCGTTCACTGATGGTGACAAATAATAAGTTCGAGAAGTGATTTTGAGAGCGTCTAAGAGAATATGGACTTCTTGTAAAGCGTTGCTAAAATTTGAAAAAAAATTTTTGAGAAGTTAGGAATGGTGGGAAAAATGAATAAAAATATTTAGAAGAAAAAAGGGGAAGGAAAAAATGTTTGGACAGCAACGGGTTCGAACCCGTACCCCTCTCTACCCTGTGAAAAATTAGCGTTTCCACTTAACCAAAATCTGAAAAAAAATTTTGACAAGTTAGAAAGGGTGGGGAAAGCGTATTAAAATATTTAGAAGACACTAACAAAAATTCAAAAATCTTTGGACTGTAACGGGTTCGAACCCGCACCCCTTCTACCCAATGAAAAATTAGCATGTCCACTTAACCAAAAAATAAAAAATATAAAAAAACAACAAACTGTAAATGTTTCCCAACAGCAGCCCACGGACCAGCTACAGGCTCATGAATATTTAAAGCACTTGGAGTTTTAACAGTCTCACTCTTCTTTTGGTTATCGTCTTTTCCTTCACCCTCAGAATCGTCAGAATCTTCATCTATTGGAGCTCTATCCAAACTAGAATCATTTCCTACAATTTTACGCCATTTTATTCGACGAGCATTTTTTCTGAGAACGTCTTTGAAATCGCTAGGTCTTTAAAAAATTAAAAAAATAAATTTAAAATTTTTTTTAATAATCCAACAAACTTTATATATTTTTCAAAGCCGTCGTAAGTAATTTCTTGAATTTTCCATTCACTTAAAGGCTCGACACATATTTGTACTCCATTGTTACTATTGCTCGTGCTTTGTCCATACATTTATTTAATTAGTTAAAATCTGTAAAAAAAATTTTTTTGTGTAAATTTAAGCTGAAGCAGTTCAGTCGATTGCCGGCCTTATAACTCTTAAAGATTTTGATAATTTTTACTATTTTTGGCATCATTGGATAGAGAATTTAATATACTACAAAATATCAAAAAATCAAAATTTTCGAGTGATCGGCATAAAAGTTATGGTCAAAAAGCTGAAACTCGTTCGAACAATATTTGAGCATTCGCGAACTCTTTTGGCATTGTTTTTGGCAAAATGTGCTACTAGAAAATTAAATGACAAAAGATTCCAACACGAGTGTAGTTTGCTTCTCTGCTGTCTCTTCTTTTCTAGTGTACACTCGCATCTATTTTTCTTTAATTCTTCATTTGTTTCTCTATTATTTTTAAAAAATATTTAAGCGTGTCCGGACAAAATATCGAATCGTTAAAATATGGAATAGGCTAAAAAAGGGTTAAAATCTCGAATCGGGTAAAAATGGGTTAAAATCGCGAATAGGCTAAAAAGGGGTTAAAATGTGGAATCGTTAAAATATGGAATGGTAAAAATATCGAATCGGCTAAAAAAGGGTTAAAATATGGAATCGTTAAAATATCGAATTGATAAAATGTCGACACGGCCAAAATAGGTCAAAATGTCGAATTTTTTTAAAGATGCGCCAAAACCTTGAATCCGGGCGTTACCGTAATACCGACGGTATTTTTCGGTATTCCGTGTCGGTTGTACGGTACGGAATGCCGACCGATAAAATTTAAAAGCTGACCGTTATTTTTCGGTATTCCATACCGTATACGGTAAGGTCAAACTTTAGGTCTTAACTAAAAACTAATGCATACCACTCTAATTTTTCCATATCAGGATCGCGTTATGTTTTCCGGATCCGTACGATCATGCCGGACCGGATCCGGTCGATTATGCTTGATTTATCCGGTCCGGTTTTACTCGGTAAAGTACAGTGAACTCAGACAGAAAAGATTACGACGGACTACGACTTACCAAACTTATCAATCAACTTATCATCAATAAACTGATGTTGATAAAATTATCAACAATCAACGTATGGCACAAATCTGACCCGTTTTTAAAAGAATTCGACATTTTGACCCATTTTGGCCGTGTCGACATTTTTACCATTCCATATTTTTACGATTCCATATTTTAACCCTTTTTTACCCGATTCGATATTTTAACGATTCCATATTTTAACGATTCGGTATTTTAACCCCTTTTTAGCCTATTCGCGATTTTAACCATTCCATATTTTAACGATTCCATATTTTGTACCGGAGCCTATTTAAGCTATGGCTTGAAAAGGGTAAACAATTTTTTCATTTTTTTCTGTTTTGTATTTATTTTTTAGTGGTTATGTTCTTTAGAGGAACAACTGTGCGCGTTTTTAAATGTACTTTTAGTCGTTGAGTGAGTCTATTGGATCAATAAAAGAGAATTTTTAGTTTTAAAAATTCCATCTTTGACTAGCACACTTTAATTATGACACGTCACATTTTGATTTTACTTTAAAAAAACGATTACAATGATTTGTGTGACACGTCAAGTGTTGTACTATACGAGGAAAGTATCCAAAAAGACCAAAAAAGGACTTTGAAAATATGCGACCGCCACGTATTTTTACTTAAATTTTCCACATTTTTTTCCTTCATACTTTCACCTTTACATTTAAATGCAACAGAGAGATAACAGCAAAAATGGTTGTAATGTGAGACTGATTAATTTACTTGGCTATAAGAGACCTTTCTCCCTAAAATAAACTCATCTGACTTCCCACATTTTTTTCTTCTTCCCTTGACTTCCCTTTGACTTCCCTTTGATTTTTTCTTCCCTTTTGACTTCCCCTTGATTTCCCCCTTCCCTTTGACTTCCTCCCTTTTTTTATTAATTTTGTACTTTGTTCGCGATTTTTGTTTCCATGCTTTTTATCATTTAATCTTTTTATCATTGATCATTTTTCTAATAATTTCCCCATTTTTTCAGTCAGAATTAATGGCAAATACCAGTGCTAACGTCGACGGCTCACCACACCAACGAACAAATGGAATCAATTCCAAATTTCCATCACCCCCAAAAAAGCCGTCAAGTAAACGGCCACCAGGTTCCCGTTCAAAATGGTCTCAGTGTTCTACACCAGAAAAGTTTTGTTGGTTAGCGGCAATTCCATTTCGAACGTTGCTCTGTTTGGTGAATATTTTCTGTTTTGTGTTTGCCTACTTTGGTTTCATGCTGCCTGTGTTGTGGGCAAGGAAGTTGTGGCCGAGATTTTATTGGGGATATGAAGGGAAGCTTTATATGTGGCTGCAGGCTTTTGTTGCGTATTGGGGATATACTGCAGGTTTTTTTTTAATTTTTCTTTGTTACCCAAACCATTTTTTGCGGACATATGACCCATAACATGGAACTCATTCTAGTCACTATATGCGGGCTCATAATGGTCAGATATTTATAGGAGAATCATTACAACTCCAAATATCGCCCAACAACCACTTCCTTGAAACTATGGATGTTCAAGTCATTGTGAGACCATTACGAGTTCGCATAATTTGTCCGCAAAAATTTCTTTGGCGTATAAGGTTGGCTGATAGTTGGAAATCTTCGGATATCCGGATCCGTATCCAATGTCCGAACCGAAAATTTCCGCATATCCGGCCTTTTTTTCGGATCCGGATCCGCCAACCTTATTGGGGTGACCCAACATTTACATTTTTTAATCGAAAAAAATTTATTTTGTAGACTATGATGTTTATGAGTATGGCGACGATATTCGCAAATATGCTGCGAAGGGAAGGGTTTTGGTTATAGTCAACCATCAAAGCTCTGCTGATGTCAATATTTTGTTTACGGTTCTGCAAACTAAAGGAGTTGCTACTAGAAAGGTTTTTAATTTATTTTTGGGGGGTTTAGGATGTAATTTTAAAAGTTCTAACAGATTCCTTGGTGTATTGGATAGCGATTTGGGGTACCTAACTTAGGGGTCATGGGTTCGAATTCCACTGTTGGAAATAATTTTTTCTAAGGCTCAAAATTTATTTTTTCTATAAATTTGAACCTTTTAAGGATTTAAAATTAATTTTCTAAATTTTTAAGACAATTTGGCTGATGGATGTTATGTTTCGTTGGACGCCTTTTGGCATTATTGGTCAGATGCATGGTGATTATTTTATTCGTCAAGGCAAAGCTTCGAGGGAAAAGGAATTAATTAATCTGAAGAAACACTTGAGAAAGGTTTTTTAACTTAAAAAAATTTTTAAATAATTTTTTAGGTCTTTTGGGATAGAGACAGGCGTTGGGTTATTCTTTTCCCTGAAGGAGGATTTTACTATAAGAGGAAGGAGGACAGCCAGAAGTAAGTTTATATTGTTTTAATTTTTGGGGGTATTTCGTTACTCTCATAGTTTTTGGACACCGAGAAAGCTCGAAATTTTTTTTCCTCTCTAGACAAATCATAAATCATTCGGAAAAGTCCCCTTAACGTTTTTGACCATTATGAGACCATAACTTGTCTTACTATTAGAACCGAATTTGATTTTGCTGTCCTTCGACTCGGATCAGCTCAAATAGCTCTTTCAAATGATAGGATAATTTCTTCTTAAACGAAAAAAAATTTCGATTCTGGTTCACGTTGACTCTAGGAGATTGCCTGTATTTTTTAAGAGAACACCAAGAATTTTCATTTTAAAGGTACGGACGTAAACACGGTTTCCCTCATTTGGAATGGTGCACTCTTCCACGCATCGGAGCTATCAAAGCCATTTTAGAGGAAGTTGGTCCTCGTGGAGATGATAGTGATAGCGGTGTGGATAATGGACGTACGAGAAAGGTTCGCTCTGGAATTCAGCTACTTAAAGATGCTGTTGGGGAAATTCGTGAGAAGAAGCATATTAAAGGTTTTTTGAATTTTTTGGAAATTTAAATTTGTCTTTTTAAGAAACTCGTCCTCCTATCACTCATATTCTCGATGTTACCATTGCTTATCCAAACGGACATCCTTTGAGTATTCTTACTTTGTGCTTTGGAACGAGGGAACAATGTTGGTATTTTTAAATTTTTTGGGGGCTACTTTGAAGTCGTCTTCCTTTTTTATTTCTTTTTCCTGAACCATTTTTCGAACCTTTTTTAAACCTTTTTTATTTCCTGGACCTTTTTCAGTTTTTTTTCCTTTTTTTCTTTCCAGTATTCCTCGTAGTTAGGGTTGTCGTTTCCTGGAAATTTTTCGGATATCCGAACCAGAACCTAAAAAACCTCGGTTCTTCGGGTCGGTTGGGTCCAGAACCGACACTACTCATAATTTAAGACAAGTATCAAAAGGGTAGAAGATGTCAGGAAATATTAAGGAACAAATTTCGAGTTTCCAAAGTATTACCGTGCTTTTTGTGAGTCACGTTTTACAAAAAAATATTTTTTTTTCAGGCGATATTGCCGTCCATTACAAGATGCATTCCGTTGATGAGGTTTTATTAAATAAATTTTTACAGGCTCAGAAAATTTTCATTAATTTTTTAGGTCCCATTCAATGATGATACTAAACTTCGTGATTGGCTTTATGCTCAATATGCTAAAAAAGACAAGCTTTTGGGTTTCTTTTTGACTTGTAAATTTTTTAAATTAATTTTATTTTAAGCCAATTATTATCAAAATGGAGAATTTGAACCAGACGAGCCTGGAGAGCGTATTGTCTTTTCGTGGACGCGTATTGTTGGACATTGGGCTTTTTGGTTGACAAGTTTTTTGATCCAATGCAAAATTTATTATTTGGTGCTACGCTTTATTTTTTCTTTTTTGATGTCTATTTAGGAAGGATTATGAGAGGTTTTTTAAATTAATTACTCCAAAAAAATTTTTTTGTATAATCCCAATGAGGCGCATAAAAAACTCTGAAAATTTAAAAGGGAGTTTTTTTAATATATTAAATGCATCAATCACCGGTTTCGTTCTTTTTTTTTTATTTTTAATTTTTGAGGGGTAGAGGTTGGGTTGACTGATATGAGAAAGGAAGTTGGGGGTATCTGTTGGAAAATTTCTTGGATTAGACGCAGGTTTAAGAGTTCGGGTCTATAAAAGACTAGATTTCTTTTGTGTATTGTATGTTAACCCGGCTCTTCCCTACTCTTAATCAAAAAAAGGGTGAGCTGGGTGCCAGAAATTTGATAATTTTATGATTTCTTTTCGTTCCTAATTTTAAGAAAATTTTTTTTGATTGAATTTTGAATATCCTGACCCCCCACCCCTTCTCTCAATTCAAATTTATTTTTACTCTTGGCATTTGTGCCGTTTATATTATTCTATAATGTAATTTTGATCTTCCTTCAAAAATGACCTAAAATTCTTTTTGTAAAATTATTTTCTGTTTCCTTCTGTTTTTTTGCTTTTATAATGATAGTAAAAACGTTTAGACTTAAGTTGGTGCAAAAGACAAGGAAAAATTTTTTAACGAAATCTTGGCCCTCTTTC
Source organism: Meloidogyne enterolobii (assembly GCA_963681835.1). NCBI lineage: Eukaryota > Metazoa > Nematoda > Chromadorea > Rhabditida > Meloidogynidae > Meloidogyne > Meloidogyne enterolobii. The sequence goes on along the minus strand of CAVMJV010000004.1, from coordinate 3,201,865 downwards.
ACGGTTATTTTTTTGATTTCTAAGGAACCTTTTTTTTGCACTTACACCTCTCTCATTATTATTTTTCCTTTTTCCGAATTTTCTGTTTCAAAAATTTTTTTTTAATTTTTTTTCTCTTGAATATTTCGCTCATAATTAATTATTTCCAAAAATTTTTTATTTTTTTCCTTCTCTTATTCTCAAAAAAATATTTTTTGGCTTATTAAAAACCAAAAAAAGAGAGCTGTAAAAAGACCGATATGTATTTCACGACAATTTTTGTTTTATTGAAATAATCAAAAAAACAAACAACCATTTTATTGTATTTAATTAGAATTATAAATTTAATTTTTGATTAATTTAATATTTTTAATTAATTTTTAATTATTTTTTAAATTATTTTAGGTAGATAATTTCAAGATTGGTTAATGTATAGTGTGTGGTTAAGTGTGTTTGTGTTGGACTTGTAAAGTGGAGGGTTGTGGGTTCGATACCCTGTGTGGGTGAATTTTTTTAACTTTTGTTTTAAACATTATTTTGATTGATTTTTGGTGTTTTATTAAGTCGGAACAATTTTTAAAAATTTTTTAAGGCTCTAATGTCCCCTTTTATAATAAATAGGGGTGCCAATTATATGGATATAAAATCGCAAAATATGGCCATAAAATATGGATATAAAATCCTAAAATATGGATATAAATATGGAAATAAACAATAAATATGGATATAAAATACTGAAATATGGATCAAAAAATAGTGAAAAGATATTTTAAAAATCAGTATTTTAAGTAGAAAACGATAATTTTGCCTATAACTTTGCATTTTAAGAGCATTTTAGAAGATTTAATGGATTTAAAATTTGTGTTAAAATTTTTTTGAAAATAAGTTTTTCCGAAAAATTTTTGAAAAAATTTTTTGACCAATAATTTCCAAAATTTTTAAAAATTTTCCAAAAATTAACCAAATATGGACCAAAATATTCAAAAAAGTAGAAATATTGATATAAAATATGGATATAAAGGCTAAATATGGACAAAATATGGAAAATATGGGCATAAATCCAAAATATGGAAAAATATGGATTTTAAAGACCAATCTAGAAACCCTAAAACATGCCAAAAACATGTTTTTTGTGCATTTCACAGTCATAGGAATTCAGGAAAAAAATATGGATTTCCATATAATTGGCACCCCTAATAATAAAAACAAAACGCCAGAAAATTTATTTTTCTTCGTTTGATTTTTGATCTTTAATTTTTTATTTTTTTTCAACACAGCTGATATTTAAATAAATATTTTTTGGAAGCATAATAAAGTTGAAAAAATAATTTTAAATAATTTTTTGAAGCTGTTGAATTGAGGTTTATTTAATAAAAAAAATTTTTTTATTTTAAAAATTTTTTAGAATTTTTAAAAATGCCAGAGACACCTTCCAAAACTTCAAATCATCAAAGAATAAAAGAAATGATGTTACATTTGTCACCAGAAAAGGCTGAAATACCTTATAATTTATGTTTTGGTGAGGTTTATTTTTGAAAATTAATTTTTTATTTAAAAAATTTAAAAAGATGATTCAAACAATCTGTGGGTGGCTAGTAAAGGAGGTTTATTTAAATTTGATATTTCAACAAAATCTGTACTTTTCTCGATGAAAAATGATTTTCCAAAGAAGGTTGCTGCATACCCGCAAATTTTGATGTATAAAAATAAGGTGAGGAAATTTTTTTTAATTGGGTTTTTTTTTAGTTTTTTTCTTAGGGTTTTTTCAGGTTTTTCCTACGTACCAAAATTTAGAAATTTAGTATAATTTTTGTTTTGGGGATTTTGTGGGTTTCTATATAAAACAGGCCTGTGGAATTTTTGAATTCTTCGAGAATTTTTTTTGGGAATTTTTTGAGGTTGCTTTTGGGGTATTCTTGACCTTTTGACTAAATTCGTGGGAGGTTTGGGAAAAATTTTTTAGGGTTAAAGATAATTTAAAAAATATTTTGATAAGATTTTAAAGATTTTCAAGGTCTAAAATTTTTTTTTAATTTTTAAAAAATTTATTAAAATTTTATTTTCAGTTAATCTATGTAACTGGTGACTTGGAATTAATGCAATTTCGAATTCTTGATCAATTAGGCAACATTGAACATGAAAGCTTTATTGAAGGAAAAGTACAAAGTTTGGCTATAACTAAAAGTGGGGATTTATTTATGACAAAACAAATGAAGTCTGCGTCTCCTGAACTTGAACAAAATAATTCGGGGATGGATGAATCGATTATTTGGAGGTTTTTTTGAAAGAAAAATTTTTTGAGAATTATTTCAAGCTCAAAAATAAACGGGAAATTCAGGTTCGATACCTAGTGGTAGTTGGGGATAGTTGGTACACTCCGTTGGGGATGCGGTCGGGTCTAGTTTTGTTTTAAATTCCGAGAAGGCAAGTTTTTGCAAATATAGGGACGGCAAGGTTTTTTAAAGTGCTATACAGGGACTAAACTAAAAACAGACTAACTTATCTACTATTAATAAGTATATTAAATCCTTACCACTCCCTCCCTCCCCCTCGAAAAATTCTCTATTTTATTTTCAGATCACATATTGACTTCCCTTCTGCGTGGGATGAATTTGCTTCTTCATTTGATGAATGTTTTCAATGTTTATGTTTATTGGATGATGAAACATTAGCAGTCTCTGTTGCTTCTATTCCTGTCAATATTTATTCAAAGTTTGTTTTTTTTTAATATTTTTTAGTTGATATGGGTCAAAAGGCTACAGGGTAGACATGGTTATGGTTACTCGAAACCTAAACCTCTCCAGCCCGACTCGAGAAATTTTCGAAAACCCGACATGAGACCTTACTCGAGTTTTTTCTTAGCCTGACTTATCCGTTTGCCTAAACCAATTCGATTTTAGGACGTACAATTTTTAAGCCAGAAAAAGATCTGGGACTATGCTAATTTAGCTTATTTTTAAAAATTCCCCCTACAAAAATTTTTTCTTAAAGGCAATCAATAAAATTTTTAAATACCAAAACTGGTCAATTAATTGGAAAACCATTTTCTTCATGTGGAAAAGAAGCAGGCCAAATATTTTTCCCTCGTTGTATGCGTCCTTTCAACAATTGTCAAAATTTATTAATAATGGATAAAACTGGAAGATTTTTAAAATTTGATAAAAATGGGCAATTTATTGAAATTTGTGCAAAAATTGATGATTATATTGGAAATGGTTTTACTTTAAAAAATGGAGAGGAGGAGGCTGTTATTGCTTGTAGTGGAATTGTTTTGGATGAGGTTTTAATTTTAATTTATTTTTTCTTAAAAAAAAGGGTGGGCGGGGAGTAGGGTTGTCGGTTAAAATTTAAGAACCAGGGAATGGGACATGTGATCCCGACCCGATTTTTTTTTCTCAACCTTTCCCATTAGAGATCAGCCTGAGTCTGGACCAAGGCCTGGGGTTTTCCTGTACTCACAGTCCAGGCTCAAGCATTTTTTGACCTTCTTGGGTTTTTCTTGGGCCTGGGTTTTTCCTGGACTACAGGCCCAGGATCCGCTCAGGTCAATAAATCAAACCTTGAGTCCAGGAACAGACTCAGGCTTTTCAAAAATCTCGATCTCTACTTCTCATCCATGTTGGGGACTGTACCAGATAATAAAATAAAATCCTCCTGTTATTCGAATTGAACTGGATAACAGAAGGATTTTTGTGTCAGTTTCGGATATTCGAAGCTTTCCGACAACTTTTTTGGGGTAAATATTTTATCTTTTTTTTAATTTTAAGAAAGGCGAAAGTATTTGTGATGATTGGATAGAAGCGATTAAATTGGATGGATCCAGATGGACAGAAGAATAGAAAAAAATTTTTTAATAAAATTGGAGAGGTCTTCTATGAAGACTTTATTTCACTTAAAAAATTAGGTTTTCTTTTTTTTTTAATTTAATTATAAAATACATAATAATTAATTTTTTTTAATTTTTTGAATAAATATTTTTTTTAATTTATTTTGCGTTTTTTTAAAGTTGATTTAATATTTCAACTACATTATCTTTTATTTTTTTTAATTTAATTTGGGGTCATTTTCCAGTCTTTTCTGTTTTCTATATGTGCTTAAAAAATTAATTTACTAATAAGTTCGGTTGTGGTGTAATGGTTAGTGTGCTAGATTTTGTGCTGGGGGGCATGAAGGTTCGAGTCCGTTTGATGCCCTTTGGTGTTTAATTGTGTTTTTTTTATTTTTTTAACGTTTCAAAAAATTTTATTACGGGTTTAGGATTATTTTTTATTTTTTTTTTCTGTGACTCATCCCTTTATTCTCTTCAATTTTGCAAGAAAAATGTATATTTTTTGGGAAAATTTAATCGTAATATTTTTTATTGCAAAAAGTCAACTTTTCTCTGTTTGTATGTACAAATAAGCAGATTAAAAATTTTTATAATAAATCGTTGCAATCCTTCCCTCTCTTTTTTAATATATTAAATCAATAATAAGTGTCTTCTCCGTATATTTTTATTTATTTAATTTCTTCACCCCATTAAAAAAACAAAAGAATTAATAAATAAACATTGTTGCGTTGGGGAAAAGAAAACAGAATTTTTAAGTTTAATTTCTGATTTAAAATATTAATTTTCAGAATATACACAATTTTAACTATAAAAAAAGAAATCAGATTTTCACTTTTTAAAATATCATAATTTAGCCATCAGAATTTCAGAAACCAGAATTTTAGAAATCAGAATTTCAGAAAATCAGAATTTTTTCAGAAAATCAGAATTTCAGAAACCAGAATCTTAAGAAAATCAGAATTTAGAAACCAGAATTTATTTCGTTTAAAAATCAGAATTTCTGGAAAATCAGAATTATTGACCCAAACGTCTTTTACCATTTTGTCTGTATTTATTATGATATATTTTTACCTTAAATTTTTAAAATACCTAAACTTAAACTTTTCAAAACCTCTAATTTTAAAAATGTCCATTTAAGCAATTTTTTAATTTTGTCACTCTTAAAAATTAAAACCAACACAATTATTTTTTTAATTCTTTTTAAATTCTTTTTTTTTTCGTTAAATAAATACACGTGTATAACAATAAAAAATCTATCAAAGAATATAAAAGAATTTTTGAGCATTTAAATAAAGAAAATTCTTTCCCCCTTTTTTCCCCGCAATAATCCGATATATCGTTTTTCCGTGATCTCTTTTTTCCCTTCATTTTTCCCTTCATTTCTTCGTATTTTAAAATTTTTTTTTTCTATTATTGCTACTTTTCTCGCGTATTTTTCTCAATTTTCGTGTTTGTTAAAGACCTCCTCCCCCTTCTCCCCTCTTCTTTGCCTCCATATTTTTCCCAAATTTTGGGGGAATGAAGCAAGGGGGAATGATTTTCTTTTCTTGTGCTTCTCATCTTTTCTGCGCTAACCTGAAAAAAATTTTTTTTCTTGAAAAAGTTGTTGTTCTACTTTAAAAATTTATTATTAATTTTTAGCGGGAGAAGGGAACAGAGTTATTTTTTTAATTAAAAGAATTGGGGGGGGGGGATGACTCATTCACTTTTTAATTTTTTTAATCTCTCTTTTTTTCACTCTAAAAAATTAATATTTATTGTGTACTTTTTCTGATTTTTTTTGATTTTTTTGTGTGTTGAAATACCTTAATATTTTGTGTATATTGTTAAAAAGTATTAACTCTTTTGCAAAATTAATTTTTATTATTATTATTTTTGTTGGTTGGTTAACCCTTCCCTACCTCCCCTACCTCCCTATTTTATTTAATATTCACTAATGTATTTCATCATTTTTACATATTTATTTTTATTTTTTTGGTTATTTTTGCCACGACTCAATATTTATATATTTTTATTTTGTTAATTTTTCTTATATTTTTTGATTATTTGTCTCAAATTTTTTTAATCAAAAATAAATTAGGTAATTTTAGATAAGAAAAATGTGCAGATTCAGTAATTTAATAATTATTATTTTTGATTTATGTTTTTTTAAATTGATTTGATTTTTTGTTGCGAATTTTGAGAGATGAATTTTAAATATAAATCTATTTTTCAGTCATTTTTTTGAGTTTCAGGCGTTCTGTATTTTTTTAATTTTTTTTTTAGTTTGTCTTGTGATTTTCTAAAAAAATTTTTTTTTAATTTTTCAGGTTCTCTCGGAAGAGAAATAATTTTAATAATTTAATTAAATAATTTCAAAAAATGTTTTCTTGGCTAGGCAAAAACAACGAGAAAAAAGAACAAAATGTATTGGAAACTGTAAGTGAAGGACTTCGAAAAATTTACAAAGAAAAGCTTTTTCCATTGGAAGAATTTTATAATTTTCACGATTATCATTCGCCAGCATTAGGTTTTTTTTGAAAATTTTGAAAAGGAATTTAAATTTGTTTTTAGACGACCCTGACTTTAATGCAAAACCGATGATTTTGTTGGTTGGACAATACTCAACAGGAAAAACAACGTTTGAATTTTTGTTTATTTTTGAAATATATTTAGAATTAGTGTCTAGTTAGGGGTAATAGGAATCCAATTTTTATTTTTTGGCTACTTTTATGTTTGAGTTATAGATCAGGGATGGTATTTCTTCCCCGTTCGTTTTCCTTTTCTGTCTTTTTGCTTCTTAAAATTCAGAAAGACAAATCCAATTACAACTAGTTTAGCTCAGAAACTCTTACCTGTGTAGAAGTACTTTAAACACCTTGGATTCCTCACTTGAGTTTAGACTGGATTTAGTTTTGGATAGTAATCCCCTAGTCCTTGCGAGGAAGGGTCTTCAACCTTCTACTGATCTCTAGGCCTTTTTTCATGGTTGGCGTCTTCAAACCTGAAGATTTTTGAGGTCTTTTTTGGTGACTGAGAACCCTAATTCCATCTCCTATTATTATTAAATATTTAAAACCTTAACAAAAATGTTCTTTTAAGCTTCATCCGTTTCCTGCTTGAACAAGAATTTCCTGGAATGCGAATTGGACCTGAACCGACTACTGATAGATTTATTGTTGTAATGAATGGAGATGGTTTTTTTTATTTTTTTATTTTATAAATTTTATTTTTAAGAAGTTGGTGTTATTCCTGGAAATGCACTTGTAGTTGACTCTACTAAACAATTTCGGGCTTTGACAAAGTAAATTTTTTAATTTTTAGTAAAGGTTATGAGGGTATAAATTGGATGACGATTAAGTTTTGTAGTGGTGTAATGGTTAGCGTGTTGGGTTTTGTGGGGTGATACATATAGGTTCGAATCCTCTACGTGCCTTTATTTTTTAAAATGTTTTATAAGACTTAAAAAATTTTTTTAACACTTAAAATTTTTTAAAAATTTCAAAAAATTTTTTAAGATTCGGAAATGCTTTTCTCAACCGTTTTCAATGTTCAATGCTGAAAAATGACGTTCTTAATTCCGTTACAATTATTGACACGCCCGGAATTTTGAGTGGAGAGAAGCAACGTATAGACCGTGGTTACGATTTTTCTGGTGTTTTGGAATGGTTTGCTGAACGTGTTGACCGAATTATTTTGTTATTTGATGCACACAAATTGGACATTTCTGATGAATTTAAAAGATGTATTGAGGCACTTTCGGGTTTATTTTTGATTTTTGGAGGGTTTTTAAAATATATTTTTGAAGGCAATGAAGACAAGATTCGCATTGTTTTGAATAAATCTGACATGGTTGATCATCAACAATTGATGCGTGTATATGGAGCATTAATGTGGTCACTTGGAAAGGTTTATATTTTTTTTTTAATTTTGATTTAAAATGTGATTTTGTTGTGGGTGCTCGTGTTTTTTTGGCTTTAACTTTTTACTGCCTTTAATTTTTAAAAATTCTTTTTCATTTTCGAAAGCTCTGAATGTCCTTATTCTTTTCCAGTTAGAACTGATAAGAGCTTTTTTTTATTTTTTGGTCATTCCACTCTTTTTAGGATCATAATACCTTTTTTTAACTCTTTTAATATTGGATAGATCTTGTACTTATTCTTCTCCTTATTGGACTGATAAGTGCTTGATTTTTTTGTTTGCAATCGTTATCTTCCTTTTTTTACTCATACCTTCTTTTTGAATCATTAAATCAGAGATAGTAGTTGTGTCATGAAAAAGAATCAGCACATTTGGAGCTTTTGTTTAAAATAAAATTGATTGGATTAATTAAAAACTGGGCAAGTTATGGACCAAAGAGGGTCTCTGTTTCTCTCCCCTGTTTTTTTATTTCCTAAAAAAATTTTTTTTCTAAAGGTTTTTAAAACACCAGAAGTTGCTCGTGTATATATCGGCACATTTTGGGATCATCCTTTACATTATGATATTAATCGACGTCTTTTTCAAGATGAACAACACGATTTATTTGCTGATTTACAAGTTTGGATTTTTAAATTTATTTAAAATTCTTTTAATTTTCTAGTCTCTTCCAAGAAATGCAGTTTTGAGAAAATTGAATGATTTAATAAAGAGGGCTCGTTTGGCTAAAGTACATGCTTATATTATTTCTGAACTTAGAAAACAGTTTGTGATTTTTTTTAATTTTATTGGATTAGGTTTCTTTCCTTTTTTATATCATTGAGTCTCCTATTCCCCTCTCAACACTCTTCCTTTGTTTTCTGGAATTATTTTTTTGGGCTTCCTACTGGAAATTTAATTTCGGTGATTCATTGACGCCCTTAAAATCCTCTTGGAATTTCTTTTGTCTCTCTCTGTTTTCCCTCTACTTTCTCTCCCAAAAATCGAAAGTTTGACTGGCCATAACTTGGTTCAAAGTTATTTAAAAAAAAGAAAGTTACTTGGCATTAGTAAGTCGGGGATCTCCTATCGACTATTTCCAAAAAATATAGAATATTTACACATTAGACAATGCTTTATTTTTAACGTTTAATTTTCCTCCCTCAAAAAAATTTTTTAAAGGATGCCATCAATGATTGGAAAAGAAAAAAAGAAGAAAGAATTAATTCAAAAATTGGATAAATTATTTGAACAATTACAGGTTTTTTTGAATTAAAATATTATCTTTTAAAGATTTTTTAATTTTAGAAAGAACATGGAATCTCTCCAGGCGATTTTCCTGACATAAACAAAATGAGAGCAAATTTGGAGAATGCAGACTTTTCGCGTTTTAATGCTTTAAAACCTCGATTATTGCAAATTGTTGATGATATGCTTGCCAAAGATATAGGTTTTTTTTAGTCTTGTTTAAATTTTTTTTCAAATTTCTAGAAAAATTTTTCAAAGTTAGAGGGATTAGGGGTTGCTTTGTTTTATTAATTTTAGAGACGAATACTCTGATATTTAGTGTTAATTAATTATTTTTTGTTCATGTTATCGGTGGCGCAATGGTTAAGGTCCTTGAATTTCCCTTGTAAAGGTTTAAGGTTCGAATCCTTTTGGTTGAAATATTTTTCCCTGGTTACCTAAATGTTTTTAAAAAAACTTTTAATGTTTTTTTACCAAAATGACATCCAAAATTTTTTTTTGTTATTTTTTCAATCAAAATTTTTAGCCAGATTAATGGCCCAAATTCCAAAAGAAGAATCTGATGCTAACAACAAAGTAGTTGATGCTCTAGGCAATCGTTTGGATCAATCAGTACGTGGCGGAGCTTTTGAAGCCGAAACAGAAGCTGCAACTCCATTTGGTTTTGGAAGGGGAGAGGGGGTTGATAAAGGATCAGGTTTATTTTTTTAAATGAATTTTTTGAAATTTTTTCTTCAAAATTTAGATGAAACGGAATGGGTTGTTTCTCGTGAACGTTATAAATTTGACGAAATGTTTCAAGAATTGCAACCTGTGGATGGGAAAATTACAAGTTTGTTTTTGAATTTTTATTTTTAATAATAAAGGGACCTTCCAAACAATGTTGAAACTTTTTATCCTCGATAGGGCTTGATTGATTTTAAAAAAAATAAAGGAATCACTCATACTACCTACAAAGTATCAAAGCGACGAAGGCCCATAACTCCGTATCCAAAAAAAGCTAAAAGTTGACATTAACCGACTATCCTCTATCGAATGATCCCAATGAAACTAGGAGAATTTAATAAATTGGAAGGTTCTTTTCTAAATGGAGTTGGCGGTTCCTAGTATCCTATCAGCTGGAAACCTCACCTGATATCCGTAAATTTTTGGTTCGGTTATCGGTTCCAGATACCCGAGAGATTTCCCAGGAGCCGCCAACCCTCCTTGTAAAAATTATTTTAATTAAATTTGTTTTTAGGTTCTCAAGCCAAAGTTCATATGGTTAAATCAAAACTTCCCAATTCTGTGTTAGGCAAAATATGGACACTTTCTGATATTGATAAGGTTTTTTAATATTTTTTAGATTTAAATGATTTTTCTGTTTCACAGGACGGCCAATTAGACGCTGACGAGTTTGCCTTAGCCAATTATTTGATTAATCTAAAATTGGCTGGACATGCAATACCTGAAAAATTGCCGAAACATTTGGTGCCTCCATCAAAGTTGGTGGAAAATAATAATAATAATGGTGATGGAATGACTAATGGAACTTCATCTTATCCGCGGTTGGATGAATAAATTGAAAAGAGAAGTTGGAGGTTTTTTATAATTTTATAAATTTTTTGTCAATATATTGGGGAGGAAAGACTAAAAAGTTAAGTGGTTGTGTGATTCGAATTTTAAAATTTTTTTAAAGTTTTTACTCGTTTTCTCAAACTTTTTTGGACGTTAAAATTGATTCGGAACCTTGGGACATTATTTTGGTTGTTTTTTGAATTTATTGAGTAAGTTTAAAAAATATTTTCCCCGAACGGGTTCGAACCCACGACCCCCTAAGAACACAATTACCTTAAAATCGACAATAAAACACTCAATAAATAATTAAATCACACTTTTTAGTAATTAAATAGTCGAGAAAATCAATAGAATAGATTATTTGTAAAAATAAAAATTAATGCCTCCGAACGGGTTCGAACCCACGACCCCCTAAATTTCTGGTAAGGTTTTTGAAAACGAGTAAAAATTAATTAAATATCCACGCAAATTGTACATGAAAAAATGTGAAGGGATTTTTTGGTCACTTTTACTCTTTTTAAAAATTTCAAATCAAAAATTCTTGACCAAAAAATATTTCCAATTGTTCTAAATTTTCTCTTTATTTTCCCTTTTAATATTCTCGACTTTATATAATTAATGTCTTAATTTCCCCCAATGCTTTATTATTCTAATATAAAAATAGAATTTTACTCTCGCAATTTTTACTACTTATATATAAAGCGTTGATTTGACAATTTGAAATTAGCCGAATAAAAATTTTACAATTGTCGTATTTATAACTAAGAGGCATTCTGTCGTATTTTGAACTTTGTGGCATTTTGTCGCATTTGTAACTAGGATTCATTTTGTCGCATTTATAACCAAGATACATTTTGTCGCATTTATAACTAAGATGCATTTTGTCGTATTTATAACTAAGAGGCATTTTGTCGTGCCAGTAAATAAAATTAAATATTAATTTAAAAAAATCGATATCAATCGATAAAATCAATACTAATCGATAATTTATTTTTTAAAAATTCTGAATTTTCAAAAAATCGATATCAATCGATAAATTCAATACTAATCGATAATTTATTTTTAATAATTCTGAATTTTCAAAAAATCGATATCAATCGATAAAATCAATACTAATCGATAATTTATTTTTTAAAAATTCTGAATTTTCAAAAAATCGATATCAATCGATAAATTCAATACTAATCGATAATTTATTTTTAATAATTCTGAATTTTCAAAAAATCGATATCAATCGATAAAATCAATACTAATCGATAATTTATTTTTTAAAAATTCTGAATTTTCAAAAAATCGATATCAATTCATAAAATCAATACTAATCGATAATTTATTTTTTAAAAATTCTGAATTTTCAAAAAATCGATATCAATCGATAAAATCAATACTAATCAATATATCGATTTTTTAATTACAAAATTTGAATTACGACTTTATTCTACATAAAAATATATAAAAATTTTATTTATCACATAAGGCAATTTATTAAAAAAATCAAGAGTCAAGTATAGACTTCAAGTCTGTGGATGAAGCCGTTCTCAAGGCGGAGGGTGATTCATCCAATAAAAATCCTCTATTTGGAGTGCTCTATTAAATAAAAGATTTAAAAATTTAATTTTTGATTTAAAAATTCAATTCAAATTTAAACCTCAATAGGAGGCAAGGCAAGCATTGATTTTGTGTTGTCAACAGATTCTTGTTCTAAGAATCTAATAAATTGTTCGGTCAATGAAACCTCTTTTCTTGAAAAGGGTTGAGGAGAACTGCCAAAAGAGAACCATGAACTGCTTGAAGTTGAAGCACTTATTGCTTTTTGAAGTTGAGCTTGTTCCTGAAAAAATAATGAGTAACTGTTTGACCTCCTAATTTCAATAACGCTAAATTACTGATCATCAAAAATGTATGATGGCTGTATTATTCGTGGTTGTAGTATCGTGGCCGTATTTTCAGCCATAACTTTTCTGATACTTAACCGATTTAATTAATTTTTACACCAATAGAAAGCTCTGAATGTACTGATTATTTTAGCAAACAGGACTATTTTGATCAGATCAAACTACAAACAGTTAAAGCTGATAAGTGTGCTTAATCGTGATTTTTAGTCTTTATTCAGTTACAACATTAAGTAGAGTGATCTGACCAAAACATTCTGGTCAATTCTGGTCAGATCCCGAAATTAGAGCTTTCGATTGATAAAAAAATTATTTTAAATTTGGTTAACAATCCAAAAAAAATATTTAAAAATTTATTAAAAACAAACAAACCTCTTGACTATACCCCAATATTTTAGCCATAACAATAGCAATTTCAGGTTGTTTTGATTTTTCTGCCATAAAGAAGGATAGAAATAATTGTTTTAAAGTAGAATCGTCAATTTTTTTGGTTGCTGGAGGTTGCTGTGAATTTTTAAAAATTTTAGGGTTTTCCAAATTTAATTCTTGTTGTTGTTGTAATATTCTAAATTCTTCCAAAGAATTTTCTAATTCATCAATCAAATCATTTTTAATTTTTAATTGAGATTCTAAATAATTTAATTTATCCAAATTTGTTGCTTGGGTTAATTGAATTAATTCTTCTTTTTTTTGAAATTGTTGGATTTGTTGTTTTTCTTTCTTTAATTAGAAAAAATAGATACATCCAAGTCCCGACCCTACAACTCATAAAAGGACGAACACTTTTAAATGTTGTTGGTATCATTGGGTAGAGAATAATTGAATCCACTACAAGATACTAAAAAATCAAAATTCAAGACAGCTTGTTAAAAAGTTATGGTTGATAAAGCTGCAAAAAATCACAATTTTCTTTGAAAAATGTTTAGTTTTTAGCCTATAACTTTTTTTTTATCAATTATTCACAAATTTCGATTCTTTAGTATCTTGTAGTCTATTCAATTCTCCATCCAGTGGTACCAAAAACATCAAAAAATATTATCCCTTCTTAAGTTATAGGGCCAGGACTAAACTGCTATGGGGAAAAAATTAAAAAAAACACTATTTAAAAATAAATTTATTATAAACCTTTAATTCATCCCTCAACATTTTTATTTCTCCTTCAAACCGAAGTTTTTCACTTTTTTGTTCATCAGCAAGATCCTAAAAAATTAAAATTAAAGGAAAATTATTTTTAGAAATTTTTTAAATTTGCGGACAGAACTTGCGGACAATTAGAAAATTCTTTTTTAATTTTAAAAATTAATTTTAAATATTTTTTTAATAATTAACAAGATAAAAAAACCTTCAAAACAATTTGTAAATTAATTAAAGCATTTTTAGTTTCAGCCAACGAACTTTCCTTTTCATTTAAATTTGAAGTCAAATCCTCCTTTTCTTTTTTTAAATTTTGTAAATTTATTTTTAATTGTTCACATTCATTTTGATAATTTTGTAAACATTTTGACGTTGTAAATTCATCATTTTCATATTTATTTTGAAATTCTCTCAATTGACGGCGTAATTCGGTTTCACGTTCTTCAGCAGCTATTGCTTCTATAAAATTAAAAAAAAATTTTTAATTAATTTAGAGTGGATATAAACCTTCGAGGGGATACTTAAACATATTAAAAATGAAGGAAAAATTTCTTAAAATGTTTAAAAAATTTTAAAACCAAAAATAAAATTTAATTTCCATAAAAAAGAATTTTTAAACAATTATAAAAATGCAGGCAACCAAAAGGATTCGAACCCATGACCCATCAAGAAGGCTAACCAAACACACTAACCATTACACCATATGACAACTTAATCAAATCTAATAAAAACCAACCATAAGCATTTAAAAATTAATAAAAAATCCCCTAAAAATTAAAAACATCCAAACCTTTAGAAGATATTTCTTCAATTCCAAGTAAATGTTCTTTTAAACGTCCCAATTCGCTTTCCAATTTTAATATTCTCCCATTTTTAATTTCCAATTCTTTATCCTTATTTTTATTTTCATTTAAAGACAATTCCAATTTTTGAGAAAATTCTTCCAATTTAAAATAATATTTTTGGCATTCCGAATGTTCATAATCCAATAAAGATTTTAATTCTGAATTGTCTGAAGTTAGAGTTGAAAGATCCTTCAAATGCTGAAAAAATGAATTTTTTTAATTAAAATTTATTTAATAAAATAAAATTAAGGGAAATCAGAGGACGGAAGAAAATCAGTAAAAAGAGAAAAGAGCTTTCGGGTTCGAAAAGTTCAAAGGCTTTAATAAAAACAGGTCACAGTTAAAAAATTTTTTTCAATTTAAAAAGGAAAGTTTTATGACAATAAAAATCCGAAAAAAATTCTTAAAAATCAAAAAAAAATTTTTTTTTATAAAATTTGCGGATAAAACTTGCGGACTTTTCTCGGAATTTTGATCAGACGAAGTCCAATCCCTAATTAATAAAAAAAAAGGTCATAAAGTCATCACCACGTTAAAAAATTAAAAAGAAATTTTTTTTGCAAACCCTTTTATTCTCCATCTCCAAAAATTCAATTTTATCCATTTCCCTCTTTTTAATTTCCTCTTTTTCAAAACAATTTTTTTCTTCAATTTCTTTCAATTTGCTTTCATATTCTTCTTTTAAAAATTTAATTTCGTCATTAAAATCACTTTTAGCCCTTTTATCATATTCCAATAAAAGGTTTAATCCTTCAATATTTTCTTCCTTTTCTTTCAAAAGATCTTTTAATTTTTCCTGTTCTTCAAATCGTTTCTTTAAAAAGAAAATTTTTTTTGAATTTATTAAAAGGGGAAATATTTTTGTTTAGTTTACGAGTCCTCCCACAAGTTTTTAGACTTTTTTTGTGGGTTTCGAGGGAGTAGACAGGGGGTCAATTTCAGGAGGGGAGCTAAAATGAGGGAGGGGGCATGTGTCACCAACCCGAAGACCGACGACGTAGAGGTTGGCAAGTTGCCGCCACAGAAAGAAGGAGACAGGAGGTTCGAACTCATTTTAGCCCCCCCCCTTCTAAAATTCAGGAAGGGAGCTAAAATGAGCTAAGCCCTCGAACCTATAAACTGGACACCCCCCTTCCTTTTCTAAACAATTATTAATAAATAAACCTCCTTTTCTTCTTCAATATTCTTCCTCCATTCTTCTAATTCGTCTTTTAAATGCTTCAATTCCTTTTCTTTATTAGACAACTTTAAATTTTTTTAAATTAAATTCTATCCTTTAAAACTTAAAAAAAAACCTGTTCAATAACTTGTTCTTTTTCTAATAATATTTGCCGTTTACTTATTTCTTCAAGAGATATGTGTTCTTTTAATTGGGCAATTTGTTCGAGTAAATGAGACATTTCATCCTTCAATTGATTTATTTGAATATCTTCTTCTGGAGTAAATTGTTCTGTTTGAATACTCTTGAAAATATTGAAAGCATGAAAATTATTTTTAGATTAAGGAAAAAATGGGAGACTAAATCGTTCCCCCACACATCTATATCAATTTTGGTTTCTTTTCATTTAAACTTAAAGGAATAAACCAAAAAATTTTACACCCACAGAGACTCTACATTTGAGCTAGTCCTTTATCAAGTTTATCCTATACAATGATTAGTGAAACTAGAACCACCGAATTTAAAAAAAAACCAACAGAAAGTAAACAGTTTGATTTTAAGAAAACGGGAAAATATTGAAAATCCTTCATCTTCTTGAGGATTTTCAATTCAAGACTTGTGCCTTAAATTATTTGCGAACAAAAAGTAAGAAAGGCTAACGACAGAGGAAAAGGCTCTCCACATTTAAAATCGAAAGGTGGAAGAAAACGAAAACCCAAAAAACCGAATTTGCGTGGAAGACGGAAGAAACCCTAGCCCTGGCAATGATCCGAAGAAACCTGTTCCATCATTTCAACTCTTCCACCTCCTCTTTGTCTTCTTTCACTTCTCATTAAATATTTTCCATCACTTGTCGATGAATCTTTTGTTTCACTTGTAGTTGTTGTACTGCTCGAAACTCCTTCAACTTCAATTTCATCTTTTCCCATTTTTTCCCAATCAGCATTATTTGAAGCTGCTGATTCTGAATCACTCGAAGGCTTTAAAATTTTTAATTTTAAAAAATTTTATTTAAACTCAAAAAAAAACCTTAAATTCTTCACTTCCAGTTAACAACAATTTTTCATTACGTCTAGTCTCTTCGTTAATTTCTTCAATTTGTTGCCGTAAATTGTCTCTTTCATGTTTGATTTCTTCAATCTATTAAAATTAAAAAAAAATTTTAAAGCCAAGGACGGAATCCAATATAAAATACTCTCTAGAATCAGACTTCCCTTTCTTAAATTTAAAACTCTCACTTCTATCTACAACAAGAGAAGAGGGACTTTTAGGCTGAAGAGGGAAATTCTATAGCGAGATCCGAAAATATAAATAGGGTCGCCCGGTTCAATAAAAATGAGGCAAGAAAAATATGACTCAAACGTTGCCCAATTCGAAAACCTCCCCTATAAATATAAATATTAAAAATTAAGAAAAAAATAAAAAAATAAACCTCAGCATTTTTAACATCAATCTCTGCTTTTAATAAAGCAATATCTGATTTTAACAAATTAATATCAGCTAGTAAAGTTTCATCCTTTTCAGCGGATATTTGTTCGTTTAAATTAGAAGCATTCCAAGTCTGAAAAAGAAAAAAATAATTTTATAAAATTTTAACATGAATAAAAAATTTTTTTGTAAGATTAAGAAATAAAAATTCAAAAATTAGAAGAGTCAGGAAATAAAATAAAAAGTAAAAGAGAGCGACAGGATTCGAACCCACGCCATGTCTCCACAAAACCCAAAGCCTTACCCATTCAGCCACTGATGAATATGAAGGATATTATTTTTGTCCGAACATACTTTTTCCAGAAAAAGTAAAAAAATCTAGCGACCAAATTTAGTCCCTAACCAAATTCCCAAGCTCATATTATCCGACTTAAGCATTTTTTTAATTTAACAAAACCTCAAGTTGTTCAATTCTCTTCTCATAATCCTCCTTCAGTTGTTTAACATTAGAATTGTGTACAGACAAAATTGCAGAAATTTCATTTTCGTGCTTCTCTTTAAGTTTAGAAATTTGACTAGAAAGCTCTCCCTCTTCTCTAGATGTTGAATCAGAGTCAAGTTCAATATTTTGGAAAGTCCCTTCTTGATTTTCTTGATGAAATTTTAGTCTTTCCATTTCTCTCTAAAAAGTATTCTTTTAGGGATTTTGAATATTAAAGCCCCACTCTTCTGTTCTCTTAATTTTTTATAGTAATTTTACAGGGGCTGTTCGACCGTCGAAAACGTCCAAACTCATCATGCCATACAATGGTCTGATTTTTATTTCTTCCAATTATTTTCCATTGTATGGCTCGAAAAGACTTAGACCTCCTTAGCTCGAGGAGCTTGGAATTCCTTCTTTTCAATTGTATAATCAAAGAGCTTTAACTTCCTCGAAGGCCGAACAATCGTGAAATAACATACACAAACTTTTTGAAGTAAAACCCAAGGAAAATTGAAAAGATTAGGTCCAAAATTCCCTTTTCTTTTTTCAAAAGAAAATAAAATTAAAAAAGAAAACCTCCAATTTTTTAATCATTTCATCTCTATCCGAAACAATCGCCATAAATTTTTCTTTAACCGCATCATTTTCAATATTTACACTATAAAGTTGTTCTTCCATTTCCACCAATTTTTTCTCCAAAGCTTCACATTTTGATTTTTCAACCAAATATAAACGTTCACATTCTGTTGATTTTTTCTTTTCAATCTTTAAAAATGAAAGAGATTTCTTTAAAAAATTAAAAAAAACTTGTAATTCACTAGTTGTTGATACTTGTCCTTCTTCTGTTGCGTCATTTAAAACTTCTGTTGCTAATTCGGTAATTTGTCCTTTTATGTTTTGCAGCCAATTATTCATTGTCAGAAATTAAAGTAATTTAATATAGAACAAAAAACATTTAAAAAAGTCTAAAATATAGAAAAAAATCGTGAAAAAATTTTTTGGGAAACAAGACAATAAAATTTTAAAATAAAATGGGTCAGAGAACAAAATAAAAGTGATAAGAAAAACAAGGGATTCGAACCCACGTCGATTCCCAGTAAAATCCCAACGCCTTAACCAATAGGCCACACACACATCTGGAAGTTTATATACTAATTGAAGATACATTCTTCCGAAATTCTTGAAAAAATTAATTGAAAATTGAAGAAAATTTAAACCAGAAACAAGACAAGAAAATTCCAAAAAAAGTAGACCCAAATAAAAGTTACCATTATGAAATTTAATTAAATGTAATACTAAATATCAAAACGTCAACACAAAAAACACCAAATCAGCATTGCCACTTTTCCTCTCTTTCTCTAACCACTCTCCTCTTTCCACACACTATTTCTTGAAATTTCAATCTTTTTGGTTGAAAAGGGTAAAATTTATTTTTAACGTCTCTTTTTAATTTTTTTGTAAATATATTAAACACATATCACAAGAAATGAATGAAGCAGCTTTAGAAAGTAAAGAAGAGCTTGAAAATTTTAAAAAAGATGCAGCGGAACCAGGTTTAGACCCTTTAAAATTAAATATTCAAAAAAATTTTTTTAAAGAAACTTCAAAATCTTCAAAAAATGCAATTGATAGTTTAGAGGAAGAAGAAATAAATAATCATCAAAATTATGAGGAGGACGACGATGATGATTTTGGGGATTTTGAAGAGGCCCCACAAACTGCTTTTAATAGAGTAAATATACCAGAAAAAGAGGATGAATTAGACTGTCAAAATGCTTTTAAAGATGAAAATTGCTCAACGGTATACTTTAAATTAAAATAATCGATCCTTACCGAAATTTGCGGACAAAAAAATTTTTTGCGGACAAAAAAATTTTTGCGGACAAAACTTGCGGACATTTTCCATTTTTAAAAAGCACCCATTTAAGTCCCAACAACAAGCACCAACAACAACATCCACTACAAAACCAACTTATTTAACAATTAAAGATATAATAGAACAACCAGAATTGATAGAAACACTGAAGATTATTCCTCAAACCCCAAAAGTAGGCAACAACAATTTAATTTTAATTAAATCAACAACTTCAAGTAATTCAATTTTTGATGATTTATTTAAACAAATGGATAATATTGAACAAATTAATTTGGAAGAGGAAGGGGAAATTGAAGAAGGAAAAGTGGAGGAAGAGGATGAAGAAGCAAAGGAGGATGAGGAGAAGAAATTGAGGAGGCATTCTTCCATTGTTTACAGGTTTATTTTTTTAATTTAAAATTAAAAAATTGGTAATATTGAACCTGACAGACCCCGTTTTTTCTCCCCACAATTTTCCCTATATATTTGCAGAATGGTCAGACTTCTTCCCTTCTTCCATCCCAATTTTTCTTTCTTCCATCCAAGGGGGAATAAAAATTAATTTCTTTTGATTGTCTGTAGAAGGGAATTGGATGGAAGAAAGGAAGTCTGACCATTCTGTAGATATACAGGAAAAACTTGGAGAGGAAAAAAGGGGTCTGACAGGTTCAAATTACCTTTATTTTTAATTAAAAAAATTATTTTTTTCTTAAAGGTCTTTAAACTTTTGGAGCCAAATTTGTTTTATTGAAGAAGCTAAAGCACTCAAATTTAAATTTGCCGACTCTTTCACTTTTAAAAGAATGGTTGAAACTTTGAGGTTTAATAATAATTCTTCTTGTGATGAGGTTTAAATTCTTTTTTTTTTAATTTTTTTGTTACTTGTTTTGATTATTTAATAGGATAACTTAATTTTAAGAAATGCTTTTTTGAATGTTTGCATTTTTTATTTATTAGAAAAAATTTTTTTGTATACCCTTTGTTTTGTGATATATTTACATTTTAAATAAAAAATAAAAATTATTTTAGTTAAATTTGTACAAAAAAAATAAAAAAAAACGAGATCACAAAAAATCCTAAAAACACGCCTATATCCTATTTATTTTTGTCTCTGACCTTTGGAGAGATTGAAAATTTAAAAAAACCCCTTGATCGTGATCCTTTCAGTTGCTAACTTTGGGACTAGGAAAATCAAGGAGCCTTAAGAAAATGTTATGATTTTGACTTTAAGTCTCATTTTGATCTCTAAAAATTTTTAAAAATTTCCATAAAAAATTTCCAGAATGCTCTTTAAATCAGGCGCCCTGGACCAGATCAAGGGGCTGATCTCTACTTACCAGACTATTCCCATATATCTACCAAACTCTTCCCAAAAAACCACCCATCCCGAAAAAACTCTTCTCTTATCAAAACCATTCTCCCTCATTTTGCCTATTCAATCCCCATCATTATAATCATTCAAATTTTCTTCATCATCTTCATCTTCCAAAACATTTTCATTATTATTATCACCACCCATTTCTTCCCCTTCCAACATTATATTTCTACAAGCACACTTTTTTACTCGGACAATTTTTCTATAGAGATAACCTTTTTCCAAGTCTGGACATTCTAGACGAACCTTTAAAAATTTTTTTTTTAATTTTTGAGGAAAAATTAAAAACCTGTATTGTGTCAACTTCAGCAGGTATACAAGCTGAACAACTTTGGAATGTTGCCTTTAGTTTCTTGGATCGTAGACGGGGTATGTAAAAGGATGAACAACTTCCATGACAAAAACTAAACAGAAAAAATTTTTAAAAAAATAAAAAAAATTTTTTTTTGAAAATTTTTCAAAAAATTCTCCGAAAATTTTTCAAAATATTCAAAAAAATACAAAAAATTAACCGATTTGTAATACTTTTTGGTTTACACCCATTCACTTTAATTTTGTGTTTGAATAAATCGCCCTGACATGTGTTTGATTGAAGTGTATTGTTTACAATATCAGATGATATGTGGAGGGGAAGCATTGGTTGTGTTGAATGAATAGGTAATTGTTGTTGTTGGGGGAGATTATTCTCTGACTCTAAAATTGTTTTTAATTATTTTAGAGGGCTGGAAATAATAAAATCAGAAACGCAAACTTAAAAAGTAAAAACCAGAAACTCAACTTAAAATTAAAAGAAATCAGAAATGCAAGCTTAAACTTAAAGTTCAGAAACACAGAACTAAAATACAAAAACCAGAAACGCAAGCTTAAAACTTAAAAACATGTTGTGTTTTTTTAAGTTTAAGCTTGAATTCTGATTTTATTTTGAGCTTGAACTTAAAATTTATTTATTTATTCCAAGTTTCTGATTTTTGCACTTAAGTTTGCGATATTATTTTTGTGTTTTAAGTTTGTGTTTCTCCCAATAAAAACAGAAACACAAAAAATCAGAATTTAATAGAAACAGAAACACAAAAAATCAGAATTTAATAAAAACAGAAACACAAAAAATCAGAATTTAATAAAAACAGAAACACAAAAAATCAGAATTTAATAAAAACAGAAACACAAAAAATCAGAATTTAATAAAAACAGAAACACAAAAAATCAGAATTTAATAAAAACAGAAACACAAAAAATCAGAATTTAATAAAAACAAAAACACAAAATACAGAAAATCAGAATTTAATAAAAACACCTACCAATATTCTGGTTGTTTTGATTATTCTGGTGTTGTTTTTGTTGTTTCTTTCGTTGTTTTTGTTCTCTATTTAAAACAGACAACAATTTTAATTTGTTTTGTTGTTTTTCTGTTTGTTCATTTTGTGTTGTAGCTAACGGTCTTAATTGAAAAAATGTTTCTCTAGCAATTTCCATAGCTTCTTTATATTGTTCTCTTTCATTAGAATTTACAACAAAATTATTTAAATAATTATTGCTTCCCCCAACTTCGTCAGCAATAGAAAAAGGCCTCGCATTAATTAAATTTGAATAATAAAATAAAAATAAATTTAAAATTAAAAATAAATTATTTTTAAAATTTATTTTTGTTCTCCTTTCGATTTTTAAAGAGGAAAACATTTTTTTTAGTTGTTTTGAGGGAAAATTTTTTTTTGAAATATTTTTAACAGACAAAAATTTTTTGTTTTTGAAAGTTTGGCAAGAATTGAAAATGAAAAAATATTAGGAAGGAAAAATGGAATTTTTGAAGAAAATTGACGGCGCCTTAAAGATGAGCGACACATTTCTCACCAAAAAATTCTTTCGGCGCCAAAAACAAAAAAAAGGCATTAAAAATAAATAAATAGATAGATAAGAAAAATAATTCTTTTGTGGCCAATCACTCCTCTACTTAAGAATTTAGAAAAGAGAACGAAGGCTCCAGTGAGGGTGTGTGAAAGATTGAAAAAATAAAACAATCTGTCGCTCATAGATTGTTGGCGCCTGTCTAAAACATCAACGGAAATATTTAAAAATATAAGTAAATTCAAATAAAAACAGAACAAACAGTAAATTAAAGTGCAAAACACAGAAAAATGCAAACAGCAGAATTTTCATCCACAAATAGAAAAAATCAGAATTTAATAAAAACATGAAAAATACAAACAAGAACTCAAAAAATCAGAATTACATTATAAATACAAATCAGAATTTAATCCAAACATAAAAAAGACAAAGATCAGAATTAAATAAAAGCAAAAATATAAATCAGAATTTGTCTCCCATGTACAAATCAGAATTTAATATAAACATGAAAAATACAAATCAGAATTAATTAAAACAGAAAATACAAAAATCAGAATTTCATATAAAAGAAAAAACACAAAAAATAAACCTTGTATTTAAAACAAGATATTTTTATAAAATTAAATATTTTACAAAATTTATATTCTAATAATAAGGCAATCAAACTTCTAATATTAAAAATGATTTTAAACAAGGGATAATAATATTTTAAATATTAAAATTTTATTCATAAATTAATTTTCACTATTTTTTCTTTTCCTTTGTTTGGTATTTTAATGTATCCTCATCTGCCACGTCAAGTGAAACACTTAAAAAAATTTTTTTTCTTTTAAATGAAATTCTGATTTTTAATTTTTCCAAAAAAATTAAACTCACCCTCCAGAACGACTCTTTTTCACTACAAAAGTTCCACTAAATGTGCGTTGTGGTGATTGTTGTTGTGATTTTTGTTGACCAGAAAATGTTGTTGTAGTAGTTGTTTGTTCTTCCAAATATTTTTGTATAGCATCAAATGCTGAACTAAGCTGTTCTAAACGATCAGAAATATTTTCGTTAGAAGAGGTTACAACGCCGCTTTTTCCCCCTACACAAGAAACATCTCCTCCCCTTTCTTTGCTCCCTTCTTCTGTTAAAACCCCTGTTTGTGCAACACGTTCAAGTAAGTGTTCAACAGATGGAGAAAGTGAAGATTGATTACAAAGCCTTTAAAATTAGATTAAAAAATTTTTTTAACCAAAAAAATTTTTTTCCCTTACTTGAGTAAAGCAATGCTTTTATGACATTTTTGAGTAAGTTCATCAACTGTTCTTTGAAGACTAGTCTTTAAAAAAATTAAAAAATTTTAAATCACTCAAAAATTCTCTCCCTTACATTACAAGAATCACTTATCAAGCCAATAGAATCATCCTCATCATCACAAACTTCAGCTAATCTATTTAATTCATCATGGGAACGATGAGACTCTAATGGTGGTTGTTTATCAATTAATTGTTGTTGTTTTTGTTGAGCAGCCTTCCAACGAGAAAATGAACTTTGTTGTTTTGAATTTTGTTGTTCTTGGTTTGTTAATGTTGCAGAAATTGAACGATTTGAAGTAAACGCTTCTCTTAAAAATTAGAGAAAAAATAAATTGAGATAGTGAATAGAGTGAAAAAAAAGAAATGTTTTTAAAATAAAATGATGTTTTTATTGATGTTTTTATTGATGTTTTTGTTAAATGTTTTTGTCGTGTTAAAGTGAAAAACATCAAACAAATGTTTAAGGGAAAAACACATGTTGTTTTGGTAAAAACATTGAAAAAAACAAGGGGAAAAGTTTGAGCAAGTTTGCAAACTTAAAACAAAGTTTCAAGTTTTCAATAAGAAAAACACGAGTTCCAGTAATTGTGAAACATTTTAAAAACAGAACAAAACAACAAAACATCAAAACAAACAAAACACACAACAATCAAAAACAACAAAACACAAAAACAAGCAAAACAAAACACAGAACAAACCAAGCAAAACAAACAAAACACAAAACAAACAAAACACAAAAACAAAACAATCAACAAGCAAGCACAAAGAAACACAACTTACTGTTGTTTTCTTAATTGTTGTTGTTGTTGCAATAATAAATGCTGTTGTTGTTGTTGTTGTTCTGCTTCAGCAACAGCTCTACGAGGATCATATTCTTTACGACGTAACCAACCCAACATTTTTTCTTCTTCTGCAGCTTTTAACTGATTAAAAAAGTTTTTTTCAGTCTTAAAATTTTTTTAATCTTTACTTTAGCAGCATTTGACGATGCTGTTTGCCTTAAAGCATTTGTATTAGCACGTGTTGCAGATGTTGGACGCATTGAAAAACGGCCACCATCATTTCTTCTAAATGGGGATTAAAAAAATATTTAAAAAGTAGGGTATATTGAAGCAAAATATAGAAGCAAAAAACATTTAAAGGAATTTTTAAAAAATTATATAAAGGATAAAAGGGACAAAAAATAACAACAAATACAGACAAATACATATATAAAGCTTAATTTTTGGGAAATTAATTTTTTTTAATTAAAAAAAAATTTTTCTAATAAAAAAAAATTTTTTTTTGATTGAAAAAAAATTTTTTAATTAAAAAAATTTTTTAATTAACAACACAAAACTCTCGTTTTTATCAAAACACCAATATATTACTACCACATTACTCCACATTACTTAAAAATAAGTATTATTATTTTTAGAAGCTTACGGCTCGCTTCTGCAACGAGAATTCTGGATTTTACTACAAAAAAATGTATAAATTTTATTTTTTCTTATTTAAATTCCTAATAGGTGTCTTCCTCAAAAATTTCAAAAAAAATTTCAAAAGAATCTTCAAAAAAATTTTTTTCAATACCTAAATGCCTGTTGTTGTTGCTGCTGTTGTTGTTGATGTTGTGTGGGACAACGACATGGACGACTAAATGGAATTGGATTTGAAGCAAACACTGTAGTATTCTTCTTTTGATTTTGATTCGAATTTGTTGTTATTGTCGTTGCAACACCAGCAGAATTACCACGATGTGGGGGAATTGGGGGAGCTGTTGAAGCAAGTTTAGTTGAAGTTGGAACCACTCCAAGGGTTTTAGGCGGAATTTTTTTATTGGAAATTTTGACATTAGAAGCAGATTGTTGATTAATTATTGAAGGTTTTTCAATCTTAAAAAAAATTTTTTGAAAGAAATTTTTTCAAAAAATTTTTAAAAATCCTTTAAACCTGTCCACTTTCTCGTAATTGACGCAAATCACTCATTAAAGAACGCTTTCCAACTTGCCCACTAATTGTAAGAGGTGGACGTATATTTGTTGTAGTTGTAGTAGCAGAAATAGGAGGGTTACCAGGTGAAGGAGTTCGTCCAGTTGATGAAGTATGTGTAGAAGCATGTGTTGAAGAAGATGAATCAGAATCACTGAAAAAAGGAATTTTTTGCTTCATTTATTAATTAAAGCTTTATTTATGTTCTGGTTTTATTTATTTAATTATTCTGAATTCTGATTAAATTAATTCAAGTTTGTAAACTTATTTTAATTGAGAATTCAAGTTTATTATTATTCTGGTTTCTCAAGTTTGCAATTTAATTAATTCAAGTTTATTTATTTTACAAACTTGAATCAGAATATTAATGAATCAGAATTAATTCAAGTTTGTAATTAATTAATTCAAACTGCTAGTATTCTGATTCTCAAGTTTGCAACTTTAACTAATTCAAGTTTATTATTTACAAACTTGAATCAGAATATCAACAACTTAAATTAATTCAAGTTTGTAATTTTAAATTAATTCAAGTTTATATTATTCTGATTTCTCAAGTTTGTAAATTTATCTAATAAATTCAAGTTTGTAAAAAATATTCTGGTTCATAACTTTGCAAGTATACAAATTCGAATCAAAATAAGCTTAAATTAGCTCAAGATTATAATTTTTTAAAATTAATTATCAAATTTCTGATTTTTAAAGTTTGTAATCTTAATTAAATTCAAGTTTATTATTATTCTTTTCAAGTTTATAGTCTTAAAAACAAAAAATATATATATACCCTACCTATCATAACATCTCTGTGTTGTTCTATTACTACTTGTATTACTAACTCCACTTATTTGACTTGTTGTCATTACATCATTTGTTGTTCCACCTGTCTTTATTTTATTTTCAACTACATAAGTACCCGCTTCTGATGCCAAATCTTCTTGTCCTTCTTCTGTTGTTGTTTCATGTCCACCCCCTCCACCACTCATTGTTGTTGAAGTTGTTGCCTCAGATATAGCGCTTCCACTACGTCGTCTTCGTCTATCACTACTTTTAGACGCCTCCCCTTTTCTTCCCATCATCATTTTACGAAATAACCAACGTTTTGGATCTCCACCACATTCAGAACCAGAATCTTGTAATTGTTGTTGCTTTTGTTTGTTGTTGACATTTTCGTTTTTTCTTGACAACATAAGACGACGACCTTTAGGTGCTTGACGTGCTGCTTCTTGTAATGAAACTTCAGCAATCGAGACTTGTCCACCAAGTTGAGCATGTTCATCATTAAATGATATTGTAAAGGCTGTTGGTGGGGCAGTACGTAAAACTGTGGCTAAAAAAGAAATTTTTTTATTTGATTAAGCAGTCACTCGCTATAAAATACACACTTCTGGTTAAATAATCGTATCTTATAAGGTACCCTAGATAAAGAGGTGACTTTAAGCAAAAAGGGGAATGTCGTTAAATAACTTCCCCTTCCCCACGTCCAACAGCCCACGAGGTTAATAGGAATAAGCGTATCTTAAATAGATGTGTACCTAATTCTAAGGGGTATCTTATTGTTAGGAGGGATATCTAATATATCAGATACCCCTCCTGGTATCTAATATATCTAATATATCTTCTGAGGGGTGCCTAATTCTGAGGGGTATCTTATATGGAGGTTTGGCCTCCCTTTAAGGTCCATATAATAGAAAGTGGAAGAGGAGGAAGCTTGGCACACGCCGTTAAAAATAAACGTATCCTAAATAGAGGTGTGTGTTTAATTCTGAAGGTATCTTATAGAAAGGTACGACTTGGCCCTCTTTTTTGGTCTCATAGTAGAAAGCGGAAGAGGAAAAAGCCTATAGAACTAATTAAAAATAAAATTTTTTATTCTCACCACCTCTAACAGATAATTCATCACCGGCCATAGTTGTTGCTGTAGTTGTAGCAGTTATTTTATCTGTTCCTCCACCTTTTCCCCCTCCTCCACTAGCAAAAACATTTCCAAAAGACGACGGTCTTCCATTACGTGTTAATCCTCCTCCATTTCCTTCCATAGGTGTAGAACCTCCACTACCTAGTCCAGAACTACTCAAATCTATATCCATTCTAATTGCCTTCATTCGAGTTTGGGAAGATAATTGTTGCTGTTGTTGTTGATGGTGAGAAGGCAAATCTGTTGTTGTCTTTACTCTGAAATTTTTTTAGATAAATAAGAAGAGAGATAAGTCTAGCCCCAAGCCTAGATTGGATCGTTTCTCCGACCTTTAGACTCGGTAATGGACTTGGTAAAATCCACCAACTAGACTTGGTAATGGACATGGATTTTGGTATCCATCTCCGGATATTTACGGCTGATAGAGACGGATATCCGTAGGCATTTTGAACTTATCTGTATCGATATCCATATCCGTTACCAAGTCTTCTACAAACTACACCGTGACCTACACACCAGGGCTACTGCTCTTCTTACCTTCGATTTTTAAAAAAAATCTTTAAATCCATTGCCTAGTAATCAATTTAGAAATGCTAGCCAGTTCGAGCTCCCCCCTTCTTCCCCCTCTTCCCTACAAAAAAAATAAAAATTAAAAAAAACCTAAAAGGAGGTGACGATGCAAATGATGCTTTATTATTACTCCCAAACACTCCTCCATGTTGCTGTTTTTGTGGAGAATGATGAAAACTATCTTCCAATAAAAATGTCCCTCCACCTCCTCTATTTGAATAATTTTTATTTTCACAACCTCCAATCATTGAAGCAAATCCAGAAGTTGAATCAGAAGAACCCCCACCACCTCCAATAATTGTTGAAGTTGACATTTGATTATTTTGGTTGTAATGATGGGGGTGTTGGTGTTTATATTGATGAGCAGGTGGGGGAGAATAGGAAGAATAATAACGAGGAGAGGGTTCTTTAAAAAATAAAAATTAAAATTTGAATTAAATTAAAATTTGAATGAACCTTCAATATCACTATTATTGTTATTATCTGGAGAGCCAAACACTAATCCACCTTTAAATTGTAAAACGTTAATTACGAGAGCAGTCCAACCGCGAACCCAAGGTACCGCAGAGCTATAACTTTGTTCAACATTGCCGAATCCGGGACGCCCGGGTACGGTTCAATTCAGCTCGTCGAGACGCATCGAGAACATATCAGGGCCTCCCGAAGTCGACAATTTTGAACAAAATTATAGCTTTGCGATACGTTGGGCTCGCAGTACGTTGGCCTGCTCCCATACAAAATAAAAAAATAAAAAAAATTAGCGAAGACCAGAACTACTCATTGTCAGTTTTGGTTTCTTACGTCCACTACTTCCTCTACTACTGTTCAAACTTTCACTAAATTCCATAGAATCATCACCAAATTTTCCGATTTCTTTAACGTCAAAAAGTCGACAATTTTAAACAAAATCATAGCTCGGCGGTACCTGGCCTTGTGGTACCTTGGGGTTTACCCAATAATAAACTAAGTTTCCTAACCTCTTCCACTATCTCTCGTCGAATTGCTTTGTCTCGACTCCGTAGAAAGACGCGCCTGTTCACGTCGTTGGAATTGTTGTTGCTGTTGATGGAAATTTCTATCATTATAATAATTTCCTCTTTGACAAATTTGTTCTTCTTCAGTTTCCACATCATAACCTTTATATGTATCATTACTTGGTCTACGTCTAGAAAACAAAAAAATTTTTTTCTTCCCTTCAAAACCCCAAAAAACCTTTCATCATTATATGCAATACTTCCAACAGTTGATGGTGGCATTTCAACTTTATATGGAAGTCCGGCGGTAGAGGAGTCTTCCAATCTGTCATCTCGAGGAGAAGTACCGAGTGGGCCTTTAAATAAAAAATTTTTCAAAAATTTCTTTAAAATTTCAAACTTTGACTCCGATGCGGGCCACCACCGCTGGTAACATAATGATGAGAATGATGATGATTAGATGAGGATGGGGAACGTTGTAATTGTTGTTGCTGCTGTTGGGTGCTAGTATAAAAACCACTAGAAGAAGTTAATTGTTGTTGGGGATGTCCAATATTGTAGAGGAAGGGACCTTAAAAAATTATTTTTTTACTTGCGGACATTTCTTGCGGATAATTCTTTGAGGATTTTTTGCGGACTTTTTTTTCGGACAATTCTTGCGGACTTTTTCTTGCGGACATTTCTTTGCGGACAATTCCTGCGGACTTTTTTTTGCGGACAAATCTTGCGGACATTTTTGCGGACAATTCTTGCGGACATTTTTTGCGGACAAATCTTGCGGACTTTTTTCTTGCGGACTTTTTTTTGCGGATTTTTTCATTAAAAAAATTTTTTTTGCAAAAATTCTTTGAGCTTTTTAAAACTTTTGCAAAAAAAAAATTAAAAATTAAGTCTTTCAATTTTTTATTACATAAAATTGTAAAAAGACAGGTTAGTTTTTAAAGTTAATTTATCTTCTCCCCTCTAATCATTCCAAATTGTAGATGACGTTTTAAAATTTTTTGTGTAAAATAACGTTTTCTTTCAATTTTTAAGTGTAGAGCTAAAAAATAATTTGGGAAGTTGGAAGTTTAATTTATGAACCCAACTGAAGTCCTATAAGTCTATTGAAAGGTTTATGGCTCCAATGAAGCAAAGTTCATCAGCCCTTCATTAGCCCTTGATCTTTTTCGAGTCCAACTCAAGTCCTATAAGTCCGCAAAATTTTTTATTAGACCAGTGAAGGTATATAAGTCCATGAAAGTTTATTAGCCCTTAATCCTTTTACGAGTCCAAAAAAAGTTTATAAGTCCGAAAAAAGTTTTTTATGAGTCATATAAACCTCACTGGACTCCTAAAACAAAGGAGAGCCAAAAAGGAAAAAAAGAAAAAAAATTCATCTACAAACCTTGTGGTTGCGAAACCGCCGTTGCTGGTAAATGGCGTTGATGATGCTGATTAGGAGGGGAAGATGAAGGAGACAACAAAACTTGATTATTATGTTGACGTTGACGACTATTTGAAGAATTATTTGAAGAAAAATTAGCTAGTGGGGGTTGTTGAAAATAAGCAGTTTGTTGTGTATATATTGGTTGAAAAAATGCTGGGGCAGCTGCTGTAGCTAATGGTTGTGGAGCTGTAACTGTTGGGACAAAGAATTGTTGTCCGGTGTGGGGATCAATTAGCAAACGACAGGCGGGGATTGCGTAACCTTTAAAAATTAATTTAAAAATTGGGAGAAAGAGTATAAGATAAAGTGCTCATTGTCAAAATAAGAGGCAATAAATCCGAAAAAAAAATTTATGGAACCTAAAACCAAAGGAACCAAAAAATTTTTTTTGTGAGGGAGGCGTAAATTTAATATAAAAAAAAATTCAAAGTAACGAAAAATCCCTAGCACATTTAAAAATAGAAAACTTGGGGAACCACAAAAAAACGTAAAAGTATGGTGGCTGGCAAATAGGAAATCGGGTGCCCGTTGTCGAATGGTACAAAAAAGAATAAATTAAAAATAAATCAAATTCTCACTAAACGAGGTTCCCTTGTAAGTGTCAAAAACTCCAAAAATCTTTTAAAAACCCAAAGCTAGTAAACAGAAATATTTTTTTGAAAAACGGGGAGGGGATATACACCAAAACACCAAAAAATAAAATTTGAAAAAGCGGGAAGAGGCATACACCAAAATACCAAAAAAATTTAAAAATAAAAAAACCAAACCTAATTGAACAGCAGACAGACCAACAGCTGTTGCAGGGTGTGAAGCAGTTCCTAAAATTTGTCCTTGTGTTGGTGGAGGTGATCCACCTCCACCTCCTCCACTCGAATTATTTTGATGATGAGTTGCCATAAAAACACGTCTAGACTCCATAGGAGAAGCTAATGGTGAAACGGCTTGTTGAGCTACTGAACGTCTCAAAGGGGACTTTAAAAAATTAAAAATAATTTTTTTAATTTTTTTCACTACTCGACTCGTATCCCGCCCCAGAAACATTCTTAAAGGCCCATGAAATAATTTTGTTTCTAATACCCCCAACACATCCTCCAACACAGCCTCCCCCCACCCTAGCGTTCTGAGTACAACCATAATTTTATAGGTACTTTATCACCCCCCACCCCCGCCCATTTTGAGTCTCAGAATTTTCCGTATAAGTTGAAAATGGTCAGAGATTGGTTTTATTAATTTTTTGAGGGGATGACTAGGAGAGGGGGCACAACCTTTTACTTATTTTTGTGTGTTGGGAGAAACAAAATTATCTATAAAATATTTTTATGAAAAAAAATTTTTTTTTCTCGAACAAATTCCAACATCTAATTTGTATAAACAAAAATAAATAACTAAAGATAATTTTGTAAAACAAAAATTTTTGTAAAAATAAAAAGATAAGAGAATTACCCCAAAAAAATAATAAAAATAAAATTAAATAGAGAAATAAAAAAAAAATTCTCCCCAACCCCTTTTTACTTATTTTTGTCTCAATTTGTGTTTCTCGACCTTCCCCTCCTCTCCTCCTTCTAATCACTTACCTCCCTTCTCCTAATCACCCCTCCGAAAAATTAATAAAACCAAAAACCAAAAAAAAAATTATTTCTCTCAAAAGTTCCCCTCCCTCCCCCAAATTTTTTTACCCTTATTTTTGTCTCGATTTTAGTTTCTCGACTTACCTCCCCTCCCCCTCCTAATCACCCTCCAAAAAATTAATAAAAAAAAAATTATTTTTCTTCTCAAGTTCCCTCTCCTCCTCCCCCAAAATTTTTTCCCCCAAGACTGCTGATTAAAAAAAAATTTTTTTAATAAAAAAAAAACTAACAGAATGAGCAGAATTAGAGGCATTATTAGAATAAGGTAAAAGTTGTTGTTGTTGGAATATATATTGTTGTTGATTTGTTGTTGGGTAAAAGTTGTTGTTGCTGTTATTAGAATGATGGCCAGTATTATTATTATTGCTGCCTGATTGCATTTAAATCTTCCTTCCCTCTTTTTTTTAATTTATAGAAAAGTTGTGAGGGGTGTGTAATATTCACACAAAATTTGTTTAAAAAAATTATTCTCTTTTTTTTCAATCTCGTTTAAAGTTGTCGAACGCTGTGTGTGTGTAATAGAAAAATAAAAATAAATTAAATAGAAGGCAAAAAAATAATAAAAAAATTTCTATTAAACACACACCTTGTGATTAAACTTGATAAAAATTAAAATAAACACAAAAATATTTTTTAAGATTGGGAGAATGCCATAAGGGACTAGGCCATTAGGGCGCGGGCCAGTAAGGCGCGAGCTTATAAAACGGTGATGCTTAGCAAAAATGACCAAATTTTTCAAAAATAACTCTCGTACCTTTATCTACGTTCTCTAAAAATTTCAGAATTTTTGATCAAGAATTTCGGAAATTGTGGCCAAAAATGTTAATTTTCTGAACAAACCCTAATTTTTCGCGGTCTATCGACTATAACTTCAGAAATATTCGATAAAAAATTCTGAAATTTCTGGAGGAGGTAGTCAATGATGTTAAAGAAATTGGAGAAAATTTTCATAAATTTCGGTTTCGCCTAAGTGTCAGTTTCTAGTGCTGGCGCCCTAATGGCCCCGCGCCCTTATGACCCCA
Source organism: Meloidogyne enterolobii (assembly GCA_963681835.1). Classification (NCBI taxonomy): domain Eukaryota; kingdom Metazoa; phylum Nematoda; class Chromadorea; order Rhabditida; family Meloidogynidae; genus Meloidogyne; species Meloidogyne enterolobii. The sequence goes on along the minus strand of CAVMJV010000004.1, from coordinate 3,168,558 downwards.
ACCCTGCAATAATTAAGCAAAAAAAAATTTTTTTTTGAAAAATAAAAAGAAAAATTAAAAATATTGCTTAAAACAAAAGTTGTCAAATTGTGACGTTTTCTAACAGAAAAATAAAATTTTTTCTTCTTTTTAAAAAAAGAGCAAAAACGCCGCTAAAAATACAAAAATTTAGATGGATAGTTTAAAATATCTCTTTAAAATTAAAAATTAATGATGGGGGTGAGAAAGAAAAATAAAAAGAGAAGAGAAACTTTTTTGGTGTTTTTAACAAAAATTTATTAGCTCTCAAGGACAAATAAAAATAAATACATTGCAGAGAAAAATAAATTAATTTTAAAATGACGGGTGGAAATTAAAAGAAAATAGCGCCTGTAAATAGGATTGCAAATTTTCCGGAAAAAGTTTGTGAGGAATTACAATTTGTAAAAATAAATTAAAATTCCGGAAAAAGAAAGAAAATGTTTCCGGAACAAAAATACAAAGTATACATTGCAGAGAAAAATTCCGGAAGAATACATTTCCTTTTTCCGGAATAATACATTTCTTTCTGGAAGTCAGACACTTTCCGGAAAAATATTTCTTTTAGTTTTCTGAAGAATTACAATTTGTAAAATAGATTACAATTCCGGAAAAGGTAAGAAAATGTTTCCGAAATAATTAGAAATACTGAAAATACAAAGTACGTCAGACACTTTCCGGAAGTCACAGACACTTTTTAAACAGACTTTCCGGAAGTCAGACTTTCCGGAAAAATATTTCTTTTAGTTTTCCGGAATAATTACAATTTGTAAAAATAAATTACAATCCCGGAAAAGGTAAAAAAATGTTTCCGGAACGAAAATACAATGTATACATTGCAGAGAAAAATTCCGGAATAATACATTTCCTTCTGAAAGTCAGACACTTTCCGGAAAAATATTTCATTTTTCTGAATTACAATTTGTAAAAATAAATTACAATTCCGGAAAAGGGAAGAAAATGTCTTTTAAGTAAGAAAAAGTATTCCGGAAAATGTATTTTTAACAAAGACAGGTTTCCGGAAAAATACAATTACCAAAATACAAAGAAAAAATACATTTGCTTCCGGAACGTCAGACACTTTCCGGAAAAAAATAAATACAAATACATAAATCAGAGAAAAGGTGCGAAGGATTAAAAAAGTTTTTTAACTTACCTACAAACCAGACGGTGTAAAATCTATAAATTATTGAAATGTTAAAAACGATGTAAAGATCGATTTGACTGGCAGTAATGAAAAAATAATGTTAAAAAGAGAAAAATAATGAGGGGAAAATAAAATTTATTTGGATCTTTTTCTCTCTCTAACATCACTTTCTTCTCTCTTTCTCTATGCCAACGCGAAAAATAAATAGAACAGAGAAGCTATATTTCAAAGTGTAAACAAAACAAATTTATTTACAACACCTAAAGTTCAAAATGTCCAATAACTGAAATATTTGCATTTTGCCCCGTCTGTCAATAATTTATTATATTAGAAGCAAACAGACCTGGTCACGGATACCAATCTTGGTATCCGTATCCGCATCGGATATTCGTAGGCATTTTGACATTATCTGTATCTATATCCGTATCCACGGGCAGGTCTGGAATCAAATGTTTTGTCTTTTATAGGTATGTATTTTTAAAAACAACTGAGCTTAATTATATAAAAATAAATTTTTCATTAATTTAAAGCTCAATTGTTTAAAAACAACTATTAAAAAGCTTTCTTTCTTTCTCACAATTTTTCTTATTTTTTAAGCTAAATTAATTTCTTTTTTAAATAAAAAATATGGAGTAGATTTTAACCACACACAAATATATATCCTCCTCTTTTTGTGTGTTTTCGGGATTTTTGTCTTTGATCTGAAAAGAAAAACGAGAAGGAAATAAAAATTGTTAATTGTGTACATATCCTTGGGTTTTTTTAAAAAAGAGTGGGAAAAATAAAATAAACACAAAAATCAACTCAAAAACAATAAAAGAAAGGGATAATTGTTTTAGCTTCATGAGAAGCTAATATGAGAAGCTAACTAAAAAACAATAAAGGGATTTTTTAAAAGTAAGTTGTGTTGCTATGGTCAGTGCAGTGGAAAAAAATAAAATAAATATAAATAAAAAAATCGGGAGTGAAACAAGTAAAGAGTGAAAGAAATACAAAGAAAAATGAGTTGAAGTGGAAATTATTTTTTAAGAAAAACAATAAATAAAGAAGAAAAAAATCGCGCAAATCCACAAAATCCACACAAAAAATTAATAAAACCGCTAAAAATCAATTTGTTTTTATTTGTTGTCATAAATCGCGTGGAAAGAGGAAAGAAAAATTTCTTTTAAAAACAGCCAACTAATTTTGTTTTAGCTAACATAAGCTTTTGAGTACAAAAAAAAAAGTCTTAAATAAATATGCGCGCCACAAGTGTTTAAGCGAGAAAATAAAAGTGCAAGAAAAAAAAGTTTCATGTGACTGCAAGTGAAGAGAAAAACTTTTCGTATCCCCTCAAAATCTCTATTCCTTAAAATCTCTACTGGGCTAAAATGCCTTATAATCTCTACACAGCTAAATTCACTAAAATCTCTACTCGGCTAAAAATGATTAAAATAACTATTCCTTAAAATCTCTATTCCTCATAATCTCTACACGAGTAAAATGCCTTAAAATCTCTACAAGGCTCAAAAATAGGCAAAAAATCTATTTTTATTAAGAAGCCTTTTGAGTGCCAACGTTAAGTGCGGGAACGTTGTTCTGATTTCTGGATTATCTTTTGCTTGTATAGTTTTTGACGCTGCGGATGAACCCAGGCATGTCCAGCGGAACGACAGCAGCCGCTTCGATACGATCACCGCAAGGAAAATGAACACGACCGCAGCGAAGCAGTCGTGTCTTATATTTTCGATATTTAAGGCGGATATGGCAGCCATTTTTAAACTAATTGTACCCGTATCCATTAACAAGTCTGGTTTTTCCAGAGAAAGATTCAGATGGTACACTTTTGTTGAGACTCAACCGTCCATTTGCGCGGTGTAGAGATTTTAATTATTTTTACCCCAGTAGAGATTTTAAGGAATAGTTATTTTAAGGAATAGAGATTTTAAGCATTTTTAGCCTAGTAGAGATTTTAAGGAATAGCGATTTTAAGGAATAGAGATTTTGTATGGGAGCCAAACTTTTGACAAATTACCTGAGAAAAGTACTGCGCTTTTATAGTATTTTAAAAACTTGCTTTAGAAAATAAATTTAAGTAAAAAAAGTTTATAAACTTAAACTAAGTTTATTAAATAAACTTAAAAAAGTTTAAATTCAAACTTGAAAAAGTTTATTTAAGTTTAAACTTGAAAAAAAAGTTCAAGTTCAGACTTGAAAAGTTTATTTAAGTTTAAACTTGAAAAAAAAAGTTTATTTAAGTTCAAACTTGAAGAAGTTTATTAAGTTTAAACTTTAAAAAGTTTATTTAAGTTCAAACTTGAAGAAGTTTATTAAGTTTAAACTTTAAAAAGTTTATTTAAGTTCAAACTTGAAGAAGTTTATTAAGTTTAAACTTTAAAAAGTTTATTTAAGTTCAAACTTAAAGGTTTATTTGCTATTACAAACTTGAGTTTATAAAACTTAAAAGAAGTTTATAAACTAGAAAACTTAAGTTTGTTATAATCTTAAGTTTATTACAAACTTAACCCAAATTGCTTCAGGTTTCTTTTAATTATAAAAGAAGCTTTATAATAAATTTAAATATTTTACAAAACTAAAACTTTTTTTCTTTCATGTTTATATGCTGAAAAGTTTATATAAATAATTTTAGGTAAGATGACGAATTTTTTCTTGGCAATTCTTAAATTATTTTTAATGATTAATGTTGATTCATTTAAAAAATTTTTTTGTTAGCAAAGCCGACAGCTTGCTTTACAAAACTGTTGCATCCATGCGGATGTTGCACAGAATGGAAGCCAACGAAGGCAAGCACTTGGGGATGAGTCATGACAAACTTAAACACATTTTTTATATCAAAACATTCCAATGTTTATTTTAAAAAGTTAAAAATTTGCCTGCTTGTTGTGGTCGCAATGGTGGGACAAAACCGCGAGACTGGAAAGGTTGGAATTGTGGTCTTTGTTGTTGTTGTTCAGCAAAAGTTGGAGGAGGCGTGGTTGTTGATGGTTTCTATAATAAATGTTAATACTTGAAATAAATAAGCATAAACTTAAAACATTCCGAACAACATCAAAACACACACAAAACATTAAATAAACACAAACGAGAACCAAAAACAAACTCTAAACAAAATTACCTAACACAAACACCAAAAACACAAACTTCAAAAACATTAAATAAACCTGAAACACATCAAACAAAACAAAGTTCATTTAATGTTGTTTTTAACAAACAAAAACAAACTCAAAACATTAAAAACACAAACATTAAACAAACTTGAAGAAACATAAACAAGCTTCAAAAATATTAAACAAACTTGTAAAACAAAAAACTCGAAATACAACAACTAAAACAAACAACAAAAAACATAAAAAATACAATTAACTCAAACATGAAAAAACAAAAACACAAACATTAAAAATACAAAAACACAAACATAAAAATACAAACCTCTAAGAAACGAGGAGACTGTTGCGCAAACCCAGGTCCTTGTAATATTCGTTGTGGAAACGCCTGTTTTTAAAAACTTAATGTTTTTATAAATGTTTTAATGTTTTACTTGATGTCTGCTAGCCGGTAAACTCCTGCTTAATGCTTGTTCAAGTTGGGCAGAGTCTTTACCATTAAACATCTAAAAAACACAAAACTTGAATTTTTCAAGTTTAAACTTGAAACCTGAAATGTTTCAAGTTTAAATGTATCAGCAGGCGGCGGTGTTGTTGGAGGGGGAGAAAGCCAACCCAAGCCATTTGGGAAGAGTGAACATGGAGGTAATGGGGCCTTTAAAAAAAATTTTTTAATTTTAATTAAATTTTATTTTTTATTAAATTTTTATTTACCGATAGAACAGATTTAACCCAAAAACGGCGTAACGACTGCACTACTGTGGCACTAGAAAATATTTTTTTACAAAAATTTCCAAAAAAAATTTTTTTTCAAATTTATCAAAAACTCCTCACACAAATTGAACAGTATCCGTTTGCCCATCTCCCCTCCACCACAATTTTAATCTTTCTTTCCCCTCATCGTGACTATGGGTAACAGAATCGCGTTGTCTAAAACATTGAAACTGCCAAGAACCATTATCTTTAAAAAGTTTTTTGAAAATTTTTTTTTGAATTTTTTAAAAATTAAATTACCATCAAGATGAACAAATTGTCCACTTCTAAAACCAGTTCTTGCCCCATTAAAAATTATTGGTTGCATTGAAAATCCTTTAAATAGAGAAGTGCTTGCATTGCCTCGAAGAATTACTGAAAAATTATTTTAATTTAAAAAAATTCTGAAATAAATTCTGAAAAAAATTCTGAAATAAATTCTGAAAAAAATTCTGATTTTTAATTCTGGTAAAAATTCTGATTCTGAAAAATTCTGAAAAAATTCTGATTTTTAATTCTGAAAAAAATTCTGATTTTTGAAAAAATTCTGAAAAAAATTCTGATTTTTAATTCTGAAAAAAAATTGATTTTTAATTCTGAAAAAAAATTCTGATTTCTGAAAAAAATCTGATTTTTAATTCTGAAAAAAAATTCTGATTTCTGAAAAAAATCTGATTTTTAATTCTGAAAAAAAAATTTTCAAAAGATTGTTCAAAAATTCCCAAAAAATCACCTACAAGCAACTGGCTGTCCTGGTCTATAGCACTTCTCATCCAACTGTATTTGGAAAGGAGGTTCAGTTAATTGAAGTCCTCCCTGGTGCTCTACAGCTTCCAACGGATTCATAGAATCAATTACAGTTCTAAGACAAGGAGCGCCATCAGGCCAAGCAGAAACGGGCAAACTGGCTAGCAAGTTTATAGCAAGGATTGACAGGGTTGTTAGCAACATTTTTAGAAGAAAATTCTGAAAAAAAAATTCTGAAATTTTTTCTAGGTTTTGTGGACAAAGCAAAAATTTTCTTTTTTACCTTTTATTAATCGGTTGGTTGTTGGCCCTGTTCAAAAATTTAATTGAACACTCACACACAATTTTAGTATAAATGTATTGTGTGTACAAACGTCTTTTTGCCTTTCTCCAATAAACTAGTAGGTGACCTCGCGCAGCTTCCAAAATTTATTTTTTTTTCTTCCTTTTTTCTTCATTTTTATTTTCTCGTCAAATTGATTGCGTAAATTTACATTTAATAAAATTTTTGTTGTAAAATTAACTTTGCTGCAATTTATTGTTATGCTGCACATTTCTTTTAATTGCTTGTAAGGACAAAGCAAAAATACAATAAAAAGACCAACCTAAATTGTAAAATATACATAAGTTTTAAAGTTTTACAATTACTATTCTTCTCGATACAATTAAAAGAACAATTAAAAAATCAGAACAAGTTTTACAAACACTATTGTAATAAAAATACGCCTGTTTTGAAAAAATACAAAAACAAATGTTTTTGTATTTTTAAATGTTTTGTATTTTCGAATGTTTTGAGAAATGTTTTAAAAAATACAAACAAAACACATAAAATGTTTGTAAAACACAACAGTATTCTCATTTAAAGTTTGCTTGTTTGTTGAGAAACATTATTAAAATTAAAAACACATGTTTTGAGAAAACACAAACATTAAATAAAACATTGTTGTTCTGATTCTTGTTTGTTCATTCAATTATATCTAGAAAAACATTAAAATTAAAAACACACATGTTTTAGAAAACACACATGTTTTGAAAAACACATGTTTTGAAGACAAAAAATACAAAATGTTTTTGATAACCATTTAAAATACAAAAATACAAAATATAATTTTTATTTCTTTGTTTGTATTTAAAACAAAAACACAAAATTGTAAAAAATACAAAAACAAAAATACATGGTAAAATACATAAATTGTAAAATACATAAAATTATAAAAAAATATATACATATAAACAATTTTTAAAGTTTTTGAGAGAGATTTATTTGAGTTTGTTTGTTTGTTTGTGCTTGACTTGAGAATATTTTTTGTGTGACTTGAGAAACTACAAGATTTTTTTTAAAATTGTACAAAAATTAGGTTTCAATAATTTTTTTATTTTTCTTCTTCATTTTTTTCCTCCTCTTTATTTTTATTAATACCCAAGAGTGATACTTTAACTACTAAAGCATCATTATTATTTGTATTATCTGAACTAGAAATATTTTTAATATTTTTATTTTGTTGTTGTTTTTCTTTGGTAAAATGTTTAGGTATTAATTGAAAAATATGCCATTTATTATTATTATTATTTTGATTATTATTATTGGTGATTGGAAGCATAGATTGTTCAATATTTCTTTGCTAAAAAAATTAAAAAAAAATTTTTTTTCAAATAAATCAAATTTCCTTCCTTACTTTTCCACATTTCCTGTATTTTGAATTAAACAATACAGCCAATAATAAATAAATTGCAAAAAGTAAAAGTAGAGCAAACGCGGGTATACACACAATTAAAGCAGCAACAATAAATAACCAATGAGGTTGAGGCCAAGTTTGTTGTTGTTGTTGTTGGGGTAAATGTTTGTTGTTGTTATTATTGATACCTTAATTCATTAAAAATAATTATTTTTAATTAAACTTGTTTTGTTTCTAAAAATATAAAACACAAAAAAATACAACAAATTAAAAGTACAAAAATACAACTCATTAAAAATATAAAAACACAAAACATGGGAACCTAACAAACTTAAAACCTTATTGAATTAAAACTTGTTTCAAAAATATAAAACACAAAAAATACAAAAATTGAAAATACAAAAAAAATAAACTTAGAAACCTAAACAAGCTTAAAACTTAATAAATTAAAACTTGTTTTGTTTAACTAAAAATAGAAAATACAAAAATTAAAAACACTATAAACTTTGTTTTGCTCACAAAAATACAAAATACAAATAAACTTGAAAAATAAAACATTTTTTTTCCAACCTTTTGTTGTTGTTGTTGTTGAATTATTCTGTTGTTGCAAATTTTCAAAAAGTAGTGTTTCTTCACTTCCTCTTTCAAAGGCAACAAGTTGTTGCTGTTGTTCTTTATTATTCTCAGCTAGTTTTTGTTGTTGTAAGCATAATTGTAAACACCAATTCATTCCTGTTGTTTCGACTTGTTGATTATTTTGAATTTTATCTGTTGTTGAAATGATTGGTAGAGATAAGGAAGAACAAGGTGGACAGTGGATTTCTACACATTTAAGCATGCCGCCTAAAAGGCAACTGCAGTTACGGAAAGGACCATCCTAAAAATACAAAAATATTATTAATGTTGTGTTTTAAAAATAAACTTGAATTAAAACAAAAACACAAAAATAAAATATGATTAAAACACAGAAAACAATGAAAACCACAAAACAAATAAGGCCTAGAAAAACACAAAAATAAACAAACTTGAATTAAAACATAGAAAAATACAAAACAAATAAACTTAAATTAAAAAAACACAACAAAAATAAAAACAAAATACACAACCAGAAAACACAAAATAAAATGAACCTAAATGAAAGGAAACACAAAAAATACCAAACAAAAAAATACAAAAACACAATAAATACAAAATAAATACATTTTAAACACAACCTGAAAATTCTCCCCAATACTATAAGCACGATCATTATACAAACAATTTTCTTTTGTTACTGGTTCACAATTTGATGTAATATTGATAGAATCGTATTGTTGTTGTTGTTTATTTTCTTCTCCAATTTCAACATTATTATTTTCTCCTCCATCTCCAGCACATTTACACTCAAAACATCCAGTAAAATTGTTTTGATTCAACCCATATTGACAAAGTAATTCACAATTTGAAAGGGATGGACAGGAAGATGAAGAGGAAAATGAAGATTCTAAAGCTATTGTTGGGCCATCTAAAAAAAAAAATAATTTTTTTGAAAAAAATTAAAAAAAAATCACAGAAAAATATTTCAAAAAAAATTTCAGAAAAAATTTTAGAAAAAAAAATTCAAAAAATTTCAGAAAATTTTCTGAAAAATTTTCAGGAAAAAAATTTCAAAAATTTTTTCTAAAAAATTTTTGCAAAAAAAATTTTCAAAAAAATTTTCAGAAAAATTTTAAAAAAAATTTATTTTTTAATTTACCCTCGCAAATAGGACAACATTCATTACTTCCAGCAGGTTTAGGCTCTTCACAATCTGTTTGACAAATATATTTTTGACATTGCCAATGAAAATCATCATCATCAAAATTTTCTTCGCTTCCCCCACAAGTACAATTTGTACACCCATCACGTTCCCAATTTGATCCAGGCAAATAATTTTTGCCATTATCATCAGTACATCCCAAACAGACTGGGCAACATTCTCCTTGTGAAAGACCAACCCATTGACAATCCGCTTAATTTTTAAAATTCTTTTAAAAAAATTTTTTAAACAAAGAAAGCTACGTGATAAGGCTGGGCATTCCATTCGTTTGCATAATGCAACACCAGCAGAGCTACACTAAAATTTAAAAAAAAATAGAAATTAAAAAAAAATAGAAATTAAAAAAAATAGAAAATATGAAAAAAGAGAGAGCGGTAAAATATAGCCTCGAGCAGGCACTGATACTTGGCAGTTATTGCTAGGAGGTTTGGTTTAACTTTGGTTTAACTCATTTTCCTTAAGTGATGTTCAAGAAAGACAGAGAAAAATTTCCAAGATTTTCTTGCGGCAAAAAAAAATTCCCAAAAAAATATTAGTTCAAAATTTAATACCAAGAATCTCTTTCACATCACTGCCCAAAATAATTATGAACTAAAAAATATTTACTTCACATTCCTGACACGGTGCTGCATGCCAATGTTCACCTTTAGCATAAATATGACCTTTAAAAAATTTTTTTTAATTTTAAAAATTTAAAAAATACACCTCCATAACGGCAACCACTATTACTACTAGATTCTAAAAATAATCCTTCAATTTCATCCCCTTCATTTACACATTTAAATTTATCACAACATTGACCAGGTTCTCCTCTGCCTCGTTCTAATATTAGCAGTTGCTGTTCTGGTAAACATAGAGCCTTAAAAATAGAAGAAATAAAGTTTAAACTTGAAAAAAGCAAGTTTTACAATTAAGAATTACAAATTGTAAAATAACAAAGAGAATAGAAAATTAAACTTTAATAATTAAACTTGAAAACTTTCTTTTTACAATTCTAAATTACAAATTGTAAAATTTAAATAAACTTGAAGTGACACAAAGTTTTTCAAGTTTAAACTTAAAGTCACTTCAAGTTTATTTAAACTTTACAACTACATAATTTGTAATTGTAAAAAATGTTTTCAAGTTTAATTAATATTCTGTATGTCATTTTACAATTTGTAAATTTATAATTGTAAACAAGTTTTAAGTTATATCTTTTTCAAGTTTAAGCTTAAAGCGAAAATTAAACTTTTAAGTTTGAACTTGAAAATTAAATATACAACTTTTCTATTATAAAAAATAAGTATTACCGGTTCACAAATGCTCAGTTTACATTGACATTGCGATATGATTGGACAACAACCGCCAGTTGGAATGTAAGGTTTAGGCCGGTAACTAGAAAAACATTTTGAAAAATTTTTTATGAATAATAGGTTTACCTATCATCTGGGCAAGTGTGTCCATCGGGCGAATAAGGATCCAAAATTATTGAAGAAGTGTCAGGGCAGTGAACATTTTGACAGTTTGGTTCTTTAAATAAATTTTACTTAGAATAAAAATTTTTAAAAACCATTTAGTCGACATTCAAATTGATCACAACATTGTCCAGGCTTATCACTTCCATTGTGTGTAAATGTCAATTCTGTTCCTTCAGGGCATATTGGGACTAAACACTTTTGGGAATCGCATTTACATTCTACTTTAGTTAAGGAACAACAATTATCTTCTGCCAAGGAAGAATTATCAGTTGTTGGTGTGAAGCTAAGGATAGGCTAAAAAATAGGGAAAATGATTCAACTAACAGAAGAATTTTAAATTTGAAGAAAATTGCATACTTGAAAAATATAATTATTAGAAACTTGAGTTTAAACTTAAAAATAATAAAAATGAAGTTTGTAAACTTAAAGAAAATTAAACAAACTTGAGCTTTCAAGTATTGTTTGTTTAACAAAAAATTAAAGTTTAAGCTTAAATTCAAGTTTTACAATTACAAGTTTAAACTTAATATAAATAAGTTTTACAATTTCAAGTTTAAACTTAGATTCAAGCGTTAAAATTTCAAGTTTTATTTTCAAGTTTAAGCTTAATATAAATAAGTTTTACAATTTCAAGTTCAAGCTTGTTTTATTTCTCTTAAGTTCTCTCTTAAGTTTTATTTATTCTCTAGTAGAAAACTTTAAAAAAAACAAACTTACAACTGAATCACTAGGACAATCGGGAAATGCAATAGGGCAATCAACATGTAAACAACGATCTGTTGAAGTATTGCTACTACTAGATGTTGTTGTTGTTGAAGTAGAAATCTCGTCAGTTAAATCATCCAACGTTGTCAATTCTTCTTGTCTAGCAGATTTTAGAACATTTGCTTCTGCTTCATTTTTTGTTTTATTTTTTGCTTCAGTTTTATTACTTGCTTCAATTTCTTCTTTTGTTTCATTTTCTTTTTTAGTTTCATTTTTATTTCTATTTGCTTCAGTTATTCTATTTGCTTCAGTTTTTGATGCTTCTTCATTTTTCATTGTTATTGTTGTTTCCGTTACTTCTTCTCCTCCTCCTTCTCTTGCTGTTGTTTCTGTATTATTATCAAGTTTTGTTGCTTCTTGTTTTGCAAATAATATTAATATCAAAAAGAATACCAGAAACATTTTTTTAAAAATAAATTAATTTAAATTTTTTTAACAGTAGATATGTAGCAAACAATTTTGAAAATGATAAAGGCAGGTAGTTGATGCCATTCAAAAAATATTTTTTAAAAATTTTGCTTCAATCTTCTCTTATTTTTTTATCAATTTTCTAAAAATAAAAAATATGTTTTTTGTTTTTAATTTTGCAAAATTTTATTTTTTTTAAATTAAAAATGTAAATTTTATTGCAAAAATTAGAGACGTGAGAAGATTTTTATTTTTAAAAAATAGAAGAAAAAAGAAAAATGGCAAAAGAATGTTTAGAAACGGAAAAGAGAGATATTCTTTGCAAAATAAACAAAGGATGATGATGATACTGCTACACTTTGTGTGAGTTTGGAAGAATTTTGAAATAGAATATTTATGTAAAACAAACAAAATGTAAAAACAAACGTAAGCAATTTTAGGTACATATTTAACTTATTGTTTAATGTAAGAGTAAATATTTATCCGTGAAAGAGATGAAGCAACAAAAATTAAACCAGAAAAGGTGAAGCAAAAAAGTGAAGCAACAAGTGTTAAGCAGAAGCAAAAAAAATGAAGTAGAAAGATGAAGCAAGAAAGGTGAAGCAAGAACTTGAAGCAAGAAAGGTGAAACTAAAAACTTGAAGCAAAAAGGTGAAGCAATAAAAGTTGAAGCAAAAATATGAAGCAAGAAGGTAAAGCAAAAACTTGAAGCAAGAAAGATGAAGGAAAAACTTGAAGCAAGAAAGTTGAAGCAAAAAGGTGAAGCAAAAAACTTGAAGTAAAAAAGGTGAAGCAATAAAAGATGAAGCTTAAAAATAATAAAGCAATAATATAATCCATATAATAAAATGATCTTTTGCCAGTCATTTTTATATACAAAAATAAAGGAAATAGATAATAAATAAAAGAGGATCTCTCAGATTTATTTTTAAATGGCTTTTGTTATAAATATTTTATGAAGAGGAAAAATAAAGGGAAGGAAGTATGGGGGAGGAAGAGGAAGGGGTTTAGTGGGGTAAGAGGAATTCCGTCATCAAAATGAAGTAAATGAGAAGCTTCTTCTTGCCACTTACTAAAAATATAATACACTAAAACAATTCTTCTCTTTTCACTCAAGTTGCTCTCTTAAATAAAAAGGTGGAAGAATAAAAAAGGTGGAAGAATATAAAAGGTGGATTGGAATGTTTGGAATGAGTGGTGGTGGACAATGACTAATATATATTTGAGAGATTTTAAAAGGACATAAAAATATTAAAATAAATTTTTGAAAAAAAATTTTTTTCGTCTAAAACCCTCCTATTGGTCAGATATTTTGCAAAAATAATTAATGATGAAACAAAAGATTTTTGGGCCAGAAAAGAAAAATGGAGAAGGGAAAAAAATGTCAAGTAAACCGGAAGGAAGTGAAAAGTATAGTTGTTGGTGTTGGGGGGAATAAAGAGATAAAATCACTCTTTATTCTTTCAACAGGGGAGAAATGACACAATATAATTTCTGAAATTTTTTAAATAAAAGTATACTATCAGAATTCAAAGTTTTTAAAATCAGAATTGTATATAGGAATAATAAACACAACAGTAATGTTTTAAATTAATTCTGATTCTGAAAATCAGAAATTCAAACAAACATTTTTTTCTGATTTACCGATTGTTTATTAAAAATTCTGATTTAGATAAAGATTCTGAAATAACAGAGAAATTAAGATTTTATAATTGATTGGAAATTCTGGTTTAGATAAAAATTCTGGTATAACAAAGAAATTCTGACAGAGAAATTCTGATTATTTGTTTAAAAATTCTGATACAAAAATAGAAATTCTGATTCTAAAATAGAAATTCTGATTTAATATTTATAAAATTAAATTCTGATTTCTATTTATTATTTTCTAAACTTGTTTTGTTTGTTTGAATGTTTTTAAATCAGAATGTTTGTTTGAATTTCTGATTTTCAGGAATTAATTAAAAGAAACATTTCTATTGTGTTTAAATTGCTTTTTAAACAAACTTAAATAGTATCCGTTCCCAACATTATGAATAATAAATATAAACAATAAAATGAATCAGCAACAATGAGAATATTTATAAGCGATTAATTACAAAAGTTGGAAAGAGTGATCAAAGAATAAGGAAATTATTTTTTGTTTATTTTAAAAAATAAAAGTTTCCAAGTTTTCCCCTTATTTTCTGACAATTAAATAAATTAATTTAAAAATATTCTTTGACTTAAAAAAAGATTAAAAAATAATGATTATTTGAGTGAATGTCTCTGTTTGTTTTTAAACCCTCTCAAAAATATGAAAACTTATAAAAATTTATTTTTAGAAGAAGTTTAAAGAGGTTTTTAATTTTTGTTTCTTGTTTGTTTTTATGCGCGTTTAAAATAAAAATTTAGAAAAAAATCAAAAAATAAAACAGCTGACTTTGTAGGCTGATTTTTATTTTTATGTTGTTTGTTATTATTAAACTGAACGGAAGCGAAGAAAAAAATGCAGCTTTTATGAAATGAGAGGAGAAAAGGTGAAATTTTACAATGATGACGAAGTTGTTTGATGGAATGATTAGAGAGGAAAGATGACAAGCTTAGATAGGAAAAAAGAAAAAATGATTTTTGAAAAAGTGGACAAATAAAAAATTATTTTGCTAATAATATAAGCAAAAAATAATGCTGCAAAAATTTTAGGTGGATTTTTGAAGCATTTTAAAAAAAGAACAAAAATCAACGGGAGAAAATAAAATGATGAAGCAAAATTATAAAAAACAAGAACAATAATAAAAGCAAAAACTTGAAGCAGGCGGAAATAAATTCAGAAACAAAATAAATAAAAATTCTGGTTTTTACTAAGTTTGTTTTAATTTCTGATTTTCATAAATGTTTAGAAGAAACATTTCTGTTGTGTCTATTAAAAATTCTGATTTAAATAAAAAAAATTCTGATTATTTATTATATTCTGAAACTTGTTTTGTTTGTTTTAATTTCTTTTTTAAATCAGCAAAGTTTAATTGAATAAAATTAAAACTTGAAGCAACTTAAAATAGGTACATATATAAAGATGAGCTTGAAGCAGGCGGAAATAAATTCAGAAAAAAGAAAAAACTTGAAGCAATTACAAATTCGTTGTAAAAACTTTGGAAATTTTTACAATTTTGTAAACTAAACTTTTTTAATTAATTAAAGTTTAAAAAACATTAATTGATCATTAGAAAATAAAAAAGAAAGGTTGAAAAGTGAATGCATAAAAATGCTGAATAAAAGACGAAAATAAAAAAAAAAGTTTTTTTTTGAAAAATTAATTCGTTTTTAAATTATTTCTTTTTTGGAATCAATGAGTTAAAAAAAGATTTTTTAAATGTGTGAATTTTTCTGTAGCGGAAAAAGAAATGATCTTGAAAGAAATTAAAAGTTGTGAACAGATTTGAAGAAAAAAGAAAAGAAAAGGAAAATTTTTTTAAAAAGATTTTTTTTAATTAAAATAAAAAATAGAAATAAAAATTAGCATAGCAGCAGACACACAAGTCGAAGAGATCAATCCCCGTAAAATATCCCCCCCCCCCAAAAAATTAAATATCTAGTAATGTTTTTTTTAAATTGGCCATGAGTAGCTGTCTAAAAAGTGTGCAAGTGATATACCTTCCTAATTTAAATTATTATAAGATACAATTTTTTAAAGCTTAAGAAGAGTATTTAATGAGTTTCAACTGTATTATTAAACTATAAATGAAAGATTAAATAGAGCAACAACCACCATAATAAAGCCTCAACCTATAGAAAACCCATAAACGACCATAAACGGCCTCCCCTCCACCCCATCTTCCTCAAGCACGACAACCTCAAGACCATAAACTAAAGGCAAATAGTAATAAAATAATAATAATAATAATAGACCGGAATAAAACAAAAATATTTAAATGAGAAAAATAATATTTAAAATATTATATAGAAAAAGCCAGTACCCAAAGGTAATTATTAGTTAAGAAAAAAAGGAAAAAAAAGAGAAAAAGCATGCGCACGCAAATGCCATAAATAAATATTACTTTTATTTTATTGTGAGGGCATAAAGCACCTACCTAATAATTACAAAAAAAATAATTTTTTTTCAAATAGGACATTAAAAAATTTTTTCTATAATTATTAGGTGGTGGTTTATGTCCTTACAATAAAATAAAAGCCAGCCAGAAAGAGAGATTTTGTTATTAAGTAAAATTAGAGGATGAATTAGTGGATGAAAGTGTTGGTGAGTTAGTCTGTGTTTGTGAGACTGTTGTGGAAGTGTTTGGGCCCGAAGAGTTAAATAATATACTTGAGAGAAAAAAATTGAAGTTAAATTATATATAGAAGATAAATAAAGATGTGTGTGAATAGAAAGTAATAATCATTTTTGAGTTATAGAAGGCACTTTTGAGTTAGAAAAGTACCCACAATCTTATTAGATAATTAACCCAAAAGGAAAAAATCGTAAAAAAAAGAAAAAATTGGAATAATAAAATTAAATTGGCACTTGGGATTGTAAACTAGTAGTAGATATTGTTAGTTAGCTTTTTACCCAATTAAATTAAAAAAAATATTTTTTTTTTGCCTTTTTTAAAATAGGGAAGGAAGCTTACTTATTGTTAAATACAGAAACTTAAAAAAATTTTTCCCTAAATTTTTTAAATTAATTTTTAACCGAAGATGGAAGCTTACAAAAAATGTGTGTATGTGTTTATAATATTTTTGTTTATTTTTTTTCCTAAAAATAAAATTTTTTCCAATAAAAAAATACAAATTTATTATTATACATATTATTAAAAAATTTTGTGTGTGAAAATTTGAAAAATACAATTTAAAAAAATATACAAAATTTCAAAAATTTTTTCCGAAATTTTCAAGAAATAATTTTTGGAAATTTTTTAATTTTTTTAAAAATTTTCCAAAAATTTTCCAAAAATTTTTCAAAAAAAAACAAAACACCAAAAAAAACATAAAATATATACGAAACACATACACACACATTTATGTATTTCCTTTCATCATCGTTGTATAAATTATACAAAAAAAATTTAAAAAACCTCAGAATCCCCACTGGCCAACTCTGACGGATTCACCAATTGACTTAATAGACGAAAGAAGTCACCGCTACACATTTGTTGCAAATCATAGACTAAAGGATGTCCATAACGACGTTTATATTCGTTGCAAATGTCGTATAAATCAATCTAGAAAATTTGAAAAATTTTTAAAAATTCCAAAAAAAAATTTAAAAGAAACCTCGCTTCGACTAACTAAAATTCGTATAATTGATGAGTGATCAGGCCTATTTTGTGATATAGCTTCATGTAAACGCTCTGCAAAGTATAGTTGCATATTCTTTGCAATTCTCACTAAAATAAAATAATTAAAAAATTAATAATTTTATAAAAAAATTGGAGATAACAACTATTAATAGATAAGGGAAAGTAGGAGGTTACCCGAAACCATGACTTGTCTTTTGAGCCTAACCCGATCCAAAAAACTGTTGAAATCCCACCCCAACTTTATTCAAAAAACGACTCATCACTATTCCCTGCCTAAGCGACTTTATTCAAAATCGCTTGTTAGTGAAGTTGTTGTTGCTTATTCAAAGTCGCTCAGGCAGGTCCAAATACGAATTCTCCCCAAATACGAATTTTTGGTACCAAATTTCAGGGTTACCCAAAAGTAAAGTATCCAAAAGTAAAGTAAGTTCGACTCTATCCCCTTTCAAAAAAAACTTAAAAAATTAACCATAAAGAAGTATTGCTTGTTTAACATCAGAATGAATATTTACACATTTTCGAATGCTTGTCTCAAAATCACGTCCACGGCGTTCTTGACTACGTTCACGACTTTTAGCATGAAAAGGACCTTCTTTAAAAAAATAATTTAAAAAATAAATTTTAAATTAATTAAAAACCTCCTCCCCCACCACCTCCACTACTTCCACTCAACATTGTATCATTCGTCTTTGTACTTATATTTGTGGTTGTTGGTGAGGTAGTTGTTGCTGCAGCTATAGCTCTTCTATCATAGTGTTGAACAAATGCTCGAATTTGTGAAGCTGAACGAAGGCCAAAAATTCGATTGAAAAGGTCGAATGATCGTCCAAGTTCTTCAATTCCTCCCTCCTTTAAAATTTTTTTTTTCTCAAAAAATTTTAAAAAATTTAAAAAAAACCACAAAAAGTTTGTCAGCTTCACGTATTGCAGTTTCTTCTTCTTCCTCTCCTTCATTATCACTTGATTTATTGTTTGGTTCATCCTTCCGTACCAACAACTGTAAGAGTATTTTACCAAAAAGACCTTCAATTTTCATTGTTAAATCGCGTTCTAATGATGTTCGAAATTCTGTTTGATAAGTATCACAAATTACTTTTAATTGCTAAAAAATGAAGAAAAAATTGAAAAAAAATTTTTATAAATTTAATTTTACTTGTGTAGTCCCAGTCAAACCAATTTCAACAGCAACGCAACGGCTGAAAGACTTTCCCTGCAAAATTGTGTTTAAATAATTTTTATATAAGAAAATCAGAATTTAGTATTTACTGAAAGAAACAATTTTAATTAGCTTTCCGGAAAGAAAAAATCAGAATTTCATCCAAACATCAAAGAAAATCAGAACTTAATCTAAACTTTAAAAAATCAGAATTTCTTCTAAACATCACAAAAAATCAGAACCTCATCCAAACATTAAAATCAAAATTTTATTTAAACCAGGGTTCCGATCGACAAAATGCCAACCAAAAGTATAAAAATCTCGATTTAAAAGTATATAGGGAGAAAATTTCCAAATTTAAAGTATAATCCAAATTAAATTAGAAAATATTTATTGTGCTCAAATCTTTTATATTTCTCTCCTAAATGAATCTTTTCTAATAATTTCTTGCTTCCACTAAGCATTTTTGCATTTAACGCATGACATGTAAAAATTCGCTGATACAAGAAATAAAGCCCTGACAGTCTTAACCTCGAGCAAATTACTTTCTGTCGTCCATTTTCAGCGCCGCCGCGATAATTTTGAGAATTTTTTAGCTCTAGAAGCCAGATTTCTCCCATTTTCAGCGCCGCAGGCGAAAATTTTTTGAAATTTGGAGCCCAAGAAGCTAGATTTCTTTCTTTTTCAGCGCCGCAGGCGAAAATTTTGAGAATTTCGAAGGCCCTAGGCTAAAAAAATTCACTTTTTTGCCCAATCCCTTCCCCAATTTCATTCTCAATCAAAAATGTTGATTTCAAAGTATATACTTTCAATAAAGTACAAATTCAATTTCGTAAGTATGGAGTTCGGTTTCAAAGTAGAATACTTTCAATTAAAGCACGAATCGGAACCCTGATTTAAACAATCCGAAAACGAAGGAAACAGAACTTAGTTAACAAAAAATCAGAATCTAATCCAAACATTAAAAAATCAGAATTTTAGGTAAACATAAAAAACCAGAACATCCCAGAAAAAACAAAACATATAATTTGTTCATTTTCCCAGAAAACAAGTTTATTTATAAAAAAATAAAACTTACAGAAATAGCATAATACAATGTTTTTGTAGTATAAATATGTGCTGGTGTTAACAATGCAATAACAGAATCAGCAAAATGGCCACCAGCTTCCTCATCAATATCATCACAAAGTTTACGACAAAACTAAATTTTTTTTTAATTTAAATTAAAATTAATTAATTAACCATATTTTCATATGTTGTAGCAATTTTTTGTCTTTGAAAATTATTATGGGCTAAAAGGACATTGATAATTGTTTGGTCATGGCTCTCTAAACATCAAAAAAATTTTTTTTTATATTTTTAAATTTTTTAATTTACGTATTCCTGTTGATAATGCTTCCCTTAATTGTTTTGATGCTTCTTCTGGGTGGAAATACTAGAAAAAAAATCTTTTTACTTAAAATTAAAACAGAAAAAAATTAATTTTTGATTAAAAATGAGAGGGTTTTCAAAGCTAAATTGCCCTAAAATTAATTTTTCTAAAGTACCAACATCATCATCAGGTCCGCGTATTGTACCGCATAAATCTTCACGTTGGCTTTCGTACATTCTAAAATTAAAAAAAATTTTTTTTAAATTTTTTTACAAAAATTTTTTAAAATATTTAATGGCCTATAATTATAAGGAATAATTTATTTTTAAAGTTTTAAAGCTTTATAACGAAAAAAAAATTTTTTTAAGCTTTTAAATACATTTTAATTACACCAGTAATTTAGAAAAGAAATTTTAAAACGTCAAGTCTATCTATTTTTAAATATAAAACTTTTATTTATTTTTTTTCGGAAATCTTTTAATGAGGAGCACTTAACGCGAGTTATCATTAAAAAAAAAGAAAAAAAAACAAATATACCCAACACGCACCTGTAAACTAAAGGCATAGTCATACGACGCTTGCGGTCCGCCTCTTCAGATTTTTGCCGGGCAAAGATATGCTGAAAAAAATGAGGAATATTTTTTTAATAAAGCTTTTTTTAATGAGTCTCTGAGCTTTCGAAAAAAATTTTTGAAGGTTCGTCTCCTCTATTTGGAGAGGAACCTTCAAGAGTATATATACTCCTAAAGTTGAACCCGTCCAAGAAAGTTTTGGAGGAGCTTAAGAATTTTAGAAAAAAAGAAGTTGCCTTCCCCGAAAAATCTTCCCCGAGCTACCTCCGTGTCGGTGAATAACCTCTTAACTACTCCTCAAAATTGGAAGAGGTGTTTAAAACTTTTTCGAAAAAGCTATCATTCCCAAAAAATTTCCCTGTTCCTCTCCCTTGCATCGGTTAATAACACTCTAACCTATACTTAAAATAAAAAAAACCCCTTCAAAAGTAACCTAGTTACATACAAAAAATTAAATATTATCAATAAAATTGCTACCCTTACTTAAAAGTTTTTTTCAAAATTATTTTTAAACACAAAATTTTTAATTAAAAAAAAAAAATACCCTTTTGTCTGTTCCATTTAACATATTAGCTTCTTTATTATTGTTATTATTGTTAAAAGGCATAATCTGTCCACCAAAAAGTGCGCCAACACTAATTCCAAAAATAGGTGAATGACAAAAAGAAGATGAATGTTTCCCTCCTCCATTTTGTTGTTGTTGAAGGTTTCCATTTATTTGGGGGGAAGACATAAAAGTTGTTGAATTTTCTTCTTCTTCTTTCCATTCATGCCCATTAGATGTTACTTGAAGTTGGATTATTGGAGGTGTTGATGTTAACATTTTTCTATTATTATTTAATTTGTTGTTGTTGTTTAGAGAAATTAAATCTGAAAAAAATCAATAAAGTTGTTGATAAAACAAGTGTGGAATTAGAGAAACAAAAACTTGAAAGGTTAGAGAAGATAAAATAAACTTGGAAAAGTCTTAAGCTTAAACTTAAATAAACTTGAAAAATCAAGTCTGAACTTGAGAAGTTAGAGAAGATAAAAATAAACCTGGAAAGGTCAAGCTTAAACTTAAAGAAACTTTAAAAACAAAGTCTAAACTTGAAAGGTTAGAGAACATAAATAAATAAACTTGGAAAAGTTTTAAGCTTAAACTTAGAAAACTTGAAAAAAATAAAGTTTAAACTTGAAAAGTTAGAGAATATAAATAAACTTGAAAAAGTCAAGCTTAAACTTGAAAACTTAAAAAATCAGAATTATTAGACCAGAATAATAAAACTTGAAAGAAGTAAATTCCAACTTAGAACAAATAAAAATTAAAAAAAACCAGAATTACTAAACCAGAATAAAATAAAAACAAAGTTTTACTTACCTTGATGAACACTTGTCGCTGTTTGTCCACCAAATCTCTTATTGCTGCTACTAATTGTTGTATCAGTAGAAAAAAAGCTTGCACCACTTTCGTGTGTATCTGCACTTGAACAAGCAGAACTTAAAGCTTCTGAGACAGAATAGAACTGAAAAAATTTTTTTCTGTATTTTTAATCTTTTCAACACAAATAAAAAAATTTTCTTGTGGAAATAATAAAATAAAAGAAGATTTGTATTTTGATAAGATTATTAATAAAAAAATTTAGTTATTAAAAAAATATTTTTTTCGTTAATCCTTTTTCTTATTTTTAAATATTTTTAGCGCTTGCGTAAGCTAATGGAAGGTGGCATTAGCATTTAGACATTGACGCAAACAAAGATGAAAGTAAGGGAGAATAATAAAAGTCAAAACATTAATTAATGTTTGAATGACCTAAAAACAAACAGAGGGAAGGAAGTATGTTTTTATAAACAAACAAACATGACTAAATTTAATCAGAATCAGAATTTTTTAAAAACAAAATCAGAATTTTAAAAAATCAGAATTTCTTCTTTCCGGAAATGTTTCTAGTAACCTTATTTAAAATAAACTTTTTCAGAATTTTATCTGAACATTCCGGAAAACAATGTTTAAGAAACAATTCTGATTTTTAATAATTGTTTTCCGGAATGTTGATATAAAATTCTGAAAAAGTAAAGAAATTCTTCCGGAACAAAAAATTCTGGTTTGTTTTAGAAGAATTCTGGTTTGTTTCTAAAAATTCTGATTTTTGTTTTTAAAAAATTCTGATTTTGTTAAGAAATTCTGATTTTGTTTTTAATTAATAATTTCCTGTGAGAATTCTCTTAAATATGTATAGGTAGAATTTAAAAATAAATACGGAGGAGGGAATAAAATAAAAATATATTTAAATACTAGGTGTGTGTTAATTTAAAAAATGAATGCTTACGTTAATTAAACTTGAAAAAGAATTTCAATAAAAAAAAATAAAGCTTTAAATATGCTTATTATATTTAATGAATAGAGGGAAAAATGGGTAAATAGACGAGAAAAATGTAAAAAAAGAAGCTAAATTTGGGATAAAATAAGGCAAAAAACTTTTAAAAAAATTTAAAAAAAAATAAAATGAAAATTTTTTAAATATAAAAATAAAAAAATTTTTAGAGTACAAAATTTGTATTAATTAATTAAGAAAAAAAAATTTTTTTTGGAGTAGAAATTGAAGAAACAAAAATTAAACTCAGTTAAAACAATGATGTGTTTTAGCCATTTTTAATTAAAATAATAAAAAATTTCTTACCTAACGAGAAAAAAATTTTTTTTAATTGAAAAAAAAAATTTTTTTTAAATTAATTTAAAGAGAAAAACCAACCCGGTACATGAACAAACACAACAATTTTTAAGTACAATATTAATACTCAATTCTTTGAACAATTTTTTTAAATTTTGCTTCTTTAATCAATTTAAATAGAATGTTGCAAAATAAATAAAATTTCTGAAAAATTAAAAGAAAAATTATTTTTTGAAAATTAAAATTTTTACGCTTTGCAATAATCGAAAATACCAAAAATTATTTTTAAAAAATTTTTTAATTATTCAAAAATTTTTGTAAAAATAAAATTTTATATATTTTTTATTTTTGCTTATTTTACATTTTTACGTATTTTGCTTAGCTCACAACTTGGTAATTATTATCTTATTAAAAATAAAGATATAAGAATATTTAGGTATTTATTTTTTGAATCAAAGTTTGACGCAATAAAAGGGAGAAGGTGGTTAAAAAAGAAGGATATGGAAAAGGAAGGAAATGTCTTAAAAATCTTCTCAAAAATATTTTTAAAAATTTTTAAAAAGGCTTCTTTTTGGGGGAAGATATTTTCTCTCTTCTTATTTTTTGTTAGGTAGAAAAATAAAAATTTAATTAAATATTAAAATATATAAAAAAATAATTTTTATTTAACTCTAAAATAAACCATTTGGGAATTAATAAAACGAACACGGATAGATAAAGGTATGACCGTGTTCGCGCAATTTATTTTTAAAAAATATTTAATATTAAATCCTAGCTTTTTAATAAATTGGTATTTGGCACGAAAAAAAAAGAGAATGAATAAAAAGAGAAGAGAAAAAAATAAATATAAATAAAATATTAAAAAAGTCAGGAAGCCAATTGTACATATGTATGTAAGCAAATAACAAGAAAATTGTTTTTAACATATTTCTCGAGAAATTATTACCATTAACAACAACAACATTGTTTGATGTAATTGTGATGCTGCCCTTTTTTTTAATCCAAACGGGAAACAAAAGAATAAATGTTTAAATAACTGACATGAAAAAATGGTTTAAATAGCTAGTAAACTTCTTAGAAAAACAAAATCAGAATTTTATTTAAACATTCTGAGAAATCAAACATCAGAAACTTATTTAAACATTTTTGAATTGCAAACCAGAATTCTAAATAAACAACCTGAAGAACTAAAAATCATTCATATAAACATTCTAAAAATCAGAATTTTATTTAAACATTCTGATCAAAAATCAGAATCCTTGAAAAATCAGAGAATTTATTATTAAATATTAAAAGCATAAATGTTTGTATTCAATTTATTATTTTAAAAATGCAATTATTATGTGAGGAAAAACAAATATTTATGTACTAAACAAAATTCAGTCATCATTTTTTAAAAACTATTTATAATATCTTTTTTTATCTCACTTGTAAAGGAACAACCGCCCCTTCTTTTTCAACTACAAAAGGTGTTGGAAATCTTCGACGTTTTTTCATCATCCCCATTAAACCTGGGGTGCCACAAATTGGAGAGCACTCTGTAATCATACAAGCGCGGATAAGCCGTAGAGTGGCTAATGCTTCCTGGAATTTTTTTAAATCTTCTAAAAAATTTAAAAAATATTTACCTGTTCTCCTGCTTGTCCAGGCATATGCCCGAGTTCATGCGTGGCACCCTTAGCAATGCTGTACCAACAATCCATTTTACAACAACGACAGGGATTGTGGGCGAATTGGTCAGCATTGCAAACATCAGCAGCTTTGTTTTCAATAGCTACAAAGAAAATTCTGATTTTTCAAAGAATGTTTGAATGAAATTCTGATTTTCTACATGTTTATGGGAATGTTTGAATGATATTCTGAATAGAAGTTTTTTAAAAGTTAATATAAAATTCTGATTTTTCAAGGAATGTTCAAATGAAATTCTGATTTCTACATGTTTATAGGAATGTTTGAATGAAATTCTGATTTTTTAAGATATTTTTAAACATGTTTAAACGAAATTCTGATACTACCTTGTGTTAGTATAACCATCTGAACAATTACAAAAATAATAGTAAAAGTATGAAGAAACATAATGTTGGAGTAAAATAAATTTGATGTCTTTGTTTAAATCTTTTAAAAAATTTAATAAATAAAAATACAATGTTTTTCTTAGAAAAATAAATAAATAATGTTTTTATGTCAATGTTTATTAAATCAAGAAGTTTTTAGGAAGTGCGTTTACAAGGCAAGAAGGAAAGAGAGAAAAGAGGGAAGAGGAAAGGAGGAAATTGAATTTTTTGGAATTTTTTGGCCACCAATTTCAACAACAAAAAATTATTATTTTTTTTTCTCGATTATTAGTCTAAAAAACATCAAAAAAATTTCCGTGTCCGAATAAATTTTAAAAAAATAATTTTTAAAAAAATAAATTAAACTCTCCACATGGTGCTCAACTAAAGAATTTAACGTCATATAAACAAAATAAAAATTAGCTTCATTTAGAAAATAACTCAAGACAAAAAATATACTTACTAGTCTAAAATTACAAACAGAAAAAAAAGTATAGTAGAAAATAAATGAAAAAATACATATGCCCTTTTTGCATATAATGCAATAATTTTTCGTGTGTTTCCTTTCTTTTAAAAAACAACAAGAAAAAAAAGTTGTCAATCAGCTTGACAAAATATAAAGGATTTAGACATAGGGGGGATTTAAAAATAAAAATATGTAAGTTGAAAGAATAAAATTATTAAAAAATAAAATTAAAAATATGGATAAATAGTAAAACAAAATTATTCACAATTTTTCAAGTCTTAACATTTTAAATTATTTTATTAAATAACGCTTAATGTTATATTATTAAATGTCGATATATACAATAAATTTTTAGATTGCTTAACATTTAAATTAACATTTAACAAAAAAAATTTTTTTAAGATAGAATTTGTTGAATACTGATTCATAAGCTTGCTTTTAAGTATTTTTTAACATTAAACGTTAAAAAAAGAATGAATAATTTGTTTAAAATGTTAAAAATAACAATATAAAAGATGCTGAAAACGATTATATGATCATCAATTGAATTTAAAAAATTAAATTAAATAATCCTCTTTCCTTTAAAATAAAAAAATATAAAATCGTTTCCCTTATCCTTTTACAATCTTAATATTAAAATATTTATATTTTTACTAAATTCTAAAATAGGTCAGAATGATCAATCTCATAAATTATAGTTGGATAAACTTTTTTATGTATGTAAACTTAACAGAATTATATATCTATTAAATTTACATACATAAAATTGTTTATCCAAATCCATTCTGACCTAAATAAAATATATCAATAAAATATACATATATCATTTTGATAAATTTTAGTTTCCCTTTAGTCGCTACTCGCGTTCCATTTAAAACTGAAAAATGAGACAAGAAATTATTATGCTTATATTATTATTTGGTCTATTTTCTAGCAGCGAATCCATGAGTAAATTAGAGGCTAATATTGCAACCAAGAAAATTCTAAAAGAGATGGTAGATCTTAATACTTAACCGATAAACGTTAAAATTAGGGTTGAACACGACTAGTTTTAACCCGAAAAATTTCGTTATTATTTGCCAAAAATTAAGCTTTTATAAAATTAAAAACCTAAAATTTATGAAAATTAGTGATTCTTTTAAAATTACTTCAAAATAAAACCGGTATTTGACTAAAACTCAGAACCGATAACCAGGGGTACCTGTTAATAACCAAAAATACCGGGTTTGTGCCCCCAACCCTGGTTAAAATCTATCATTTTAAAATTTAGTGTAGCGGGGAGCGACATGATTCTGATTCTGGGAAGATTTTATGTGATACAATTATTAACTTCATGGAAAGTCTTTCGATTAGCGGGTGTGTGAACGCAGCAAAATTACTAGCTGGTACGGTTAATTGCGAAATTTCATTTTCTAACTATGCGGAGTTTTTGGAGTCTACATGTAAAAATTATTTTTTATTTAACAACAAACTTTGGTGCCCACTTCGAGACCCGTGTTGTATTAAACACGCGGACGAAATTGTACGGGGGTTATTCCCCAGTTGCTCAGAAATAGCAAAGGCTATAATTGATTTATCAAGTAAAATCTGTAATACATCAAAAAATGCGGGAGTGGAGTCTGCTAATGAAGGCTGTAGAGTTGCCGTTAACTTGGCAATATTTAAACCGCGCCAAGCTTGTTATCAAATATTTTCGCCTACGCATCTTGCACCTTCCAATCCAAGCAGCTTTTATTAGAAAGTGAGTTTACAAAAATTGTCAAATTTTTAAATTTATTTTTTTATTTCTTAGCAAACGTTCCAGAAATGGTCAAAGAAGTGGCAATGATGGGAATCAATAAAACAAGAATTTGATTAAAATTGCTAATATTAATTAAAATTTAATCATTATATATTTAATTGAAAATACATAAAAGTACTGGCACTTTTTTTTGTTTTAATGTTTTTTTCTCAATTTTTACGACTAATAGGTTTTGGTTTTTTGTCTTTTAAGCAAATTTTATCAAGTTTTTTTTGGCTCTACTTCACTATGAGTCCAATTGAACTTTTAATTCCAAACAAACTAAATAAAAATTCTATTTTTCAATACCTCAAAAAAGAGGGAATATACAATTGAAGGATCAACTTGCCCTCCGTTGGAACAAACTCCCCGTCGACAGATCATCTTCCCCAGTTGATGGAACAACTTCCCCGCCGTTCAACAACTTTTCCATACTATAATTTATTTTAGGTGATGCGACTTTTGCGGCGCGTACACTTGCGGCTCAGACATTTGCGGCCCAGACATTTGCGGCTTCCCCCTATTGTGACACTTGCGTCCCCGACATTTGCGGTTTTGACACTTGCGTCCCCGACATTTGCGGCCATGATTTAAAAATTAAGTAAATTAAAAGAAAAAAATCCTAATTTATCGTTTAATAAATATCGGTTCTAATTCCAATTCACAAATCCTTTCATTCCTATATGAAATTGTAACTGTATTAAACACATTGGGTAATTATTGTCTCGTTTCTGGGTAAATAAGGAGGGGGTAAATAAGTAGGTGTTATTCGACTTAGATATTTTTTATCTTAAATTTATGAAAGGGGATATAGTACAATATTTTCCGATGTAGAGATAAATAAATATTAAATTTTTAATGTGATTCTAATTCTCTTAATATATTCATATAGGGTATCCCAAAATGGTGCATTGACATCAATGCTTCCTTCCTGGGATATATAAAGGCGATTAGCATGTATCAGGTATCTAGCCGTCCCGATTCCCGAAAATCGGGAATTGAATTTTTGTTGGGAATCCCGATTCCCGAAAATCGGGAATTGGATTTTTGTCGGGAAGCCGATTCCCGAAAATCGGGTTGAATTTTTATGTCGGCTAGATCTCTGGCATGTATACAGGAGGTATGCATAATTCCTATTTAGGGAATATACTTGGCATCACTCCAACCCCCCCCCCCCCCCCCCACCCCAAATCCTCATAATCTCTCTTAATTCACATAAATTCCGAGATATCTTCTCCAAATCCTTTTATTTTCTTTATCTATTGATTAAATCGAAATGATTAAAATCGAAATGATTTTTAATAAATATTTTAAAAATTAGCATGGGGAATGGAAAAAATTAAAAAAATACTTTAAAAATTACTTAAAAATACTTTTAAATTAAAAAATTTACTTAATTTTTAAATCATGGCCGCAAATGTTGGGGACGCAAATGTCAAAACCGCAAATGTCGGGGACGCAAGTGTCACAATAGGGGGAAGCCGCAAATGTCAAAACCGCAATAGTCTGGGCCGCAAGTGTCTGGGCCTCAAGTTGATAGCCGCAAATGTCTGCGCCGAAAATTTCTTAGCCGCAAGTGTCGGGACCGCAAGTGTCAAAATGGGGGCGAGCCGCAAGTGTCTGGGCCGCAAATGTTTGAGCCGCAAGTGTACGCGCCGCAAAAGTCGGCCAATCCTTGGCAACAGAAGTCGGTTGAAATTTCGACTTTTGAGCCATTTCCAGCACCTTCTTCAAGTCCCTTCTTCACCTCCGGTCGACCTCAGATTACCTCTGATTATTAAAATTTCAATCATTTTTAAATTTAGTGCAGCAGCGAAAATTACGATTCAGCTTCTAAAATTGCCAAATGTAATAATGTCATTGATTTTATTGCAAACATCTCCAATGACTTGTGTACTGGCCCAGCAAAATTATTATCCGGCACTATCATATGTAAGGGTGGATTTTCGAACTACGCGATGTTTCTAGAGCAGATTTGTGGAAATACTTATTTAGGTTCACATGGACTGTGGTGTTCAAACTTGGAAAACAAATGCTGCCTTAAAAGGGCACATGATGCTATGAGTGGATTATATCCCAGTTGTAAACAACTCTCAAAAGTAGTCACAGATTTACCAGACAAACTTTGCAAAATGACTAAAGAAAAGGCTTTGGAGTATGCTCATTCAGAGCGTTGTAGATCCGACATAAGTTTGATTACGTCCAAATCGCGCGAAACTTGCCACAAAATTTTTGCTCCTAATTATGTATTAACTCCAGAATTTTTTAAATTATACATCTTTTCAACTAGGTAGGTAGTTAATGATAATATCAAAAATTTTATACTTATTAATTTCAGTATTTAACTACCTATTTTGGAAATAACATAATTAAAGTGAGTGAGAATTATTCAAGACAAAAGTATTAAAAAAATTAGAAATAATATTTAAATTAATAAATTTATGATTGGACTTCGATACGGATGGACTTCGACCACCTTGTCTAATTCAAATAATTTTTTGGCTAAAATCTCTCTACTTCTAAGATTAAAAAAACAGACAAGTCCGAGTCCAACTCTAATTTCAAAAATGACTAACAAGAATTACAAGAATAAACAATTTGAATAAAAAAATATTTCTTAGATTTTATAAGTTTAGCATTTTTTGCAAAAATGAGAAGTAGCCAGGTGGAATTTAAATTTTGAAAAAAAGGAAAAAAATAATTGCGTGGTAATTTTAAATATTTATAATTAATTAATTATTTATTAAGAAAAAGTATTATTCATTCATAAAAAAATGAAAAATTAAGCAGATTAATAAAATAAAAATAAAAAAAAATTTTACAAGTAGGAAGAAAAAAAAAAGAAAAAAATTTTCTTACCTAAAAAATAAAAAAAAAAGTATAAAGTAAAAAAAGACAAGATATGCATGTACTCGTCCAAAAAAGCTAATAATCAAACTCCTTACGGAAATGAAAAAAAAATAATCCAGGAAGTAAAAATCATCAATTAACATTTAAAACAGAGAGAGAGAGAAATCTAGTGTGTGTACTTATTTTATTAAGATTAAGCTTAAAGCTTCCATTTTTAGTAAAAAAATCAGAAAAATATAATAAAATTTGTTTGAGAACGCGTCACTTTTCAATTTTTAGTTTAATTTATACCGAATAAGTCCCAAGGGAAAAGCTTAATCTTAAAAAAAAGAAAAAAAATATTGGAAAGGGGAGATAAAAATAATAAAAAGAAGATTCGTAAAATTAAATCTAGAGGTAATCTTTCTCATTTCATAAAAAAATTTTTTAACTAGCAAAAGATAACAGAAAATTATAAGGTCCCACATCAGACACCTAAAAATTCCCAGAAAATCCCTTTTATTTTTTCAAGAAAAATTTTTTTTCTCGAGATAAGAAAAATTAAATTGAAAAATACATATTTGACATAGAAAATATTTTTGATAAAAATTAAAAAAAAAATTTTTTCTTAGAAAATAATTATGAAAAAAAATTTTCCTTAAAAAATAATGAAAAATGAAACCAGAAACTACAAGGTAAATATGTAAACTGTGTTAATTAAATTTAAAATAAATTATTTAAATAAAATGTTAAGCGCGTTAATATTTTTGCAATGTTTTCTTATTGTTTGTATATTTACTTTTCATTAAATTTATAATTTAATTAAAGATATTGTTTTAATTTGTTTGTTTTTAATTTGTGAAACAGAATGTTTACTTAAATAATACGATAATCAAAACATAAGAAACAAGTATTTTAAAACATTAAAAACCAGAATTTTTAAACAACATTCGGAAAATTAACAGAATTATTAAATCAGAATTTAATCCAAACATTTGACAGAAAAAATCAGAATTTAATCCGAACATAAGGAAAAAAAATTTCAGAATTTAAATAAAACATTTATAGAAACAAATCAGAATTTAATCCGATCATAACAGAACTATTAAATCAGAATTTAATCCAAACATTTGACAAAAAAATCAGAATTTAATTCAAACATAAGGAAAAAATTTCAGAATTAAATCCAAACATTTAAAAAAACAAATCAGAATTTAATCCGAACATAAGGAATAAAATTTCAGAATTTAATCTAAACATTTAAAAAAACAAATCAGAATTAAATCTAAACATAAGGAATAAAATTTCAGAATTTAATCCCAACATTTGACAGAAAAAATCAGAATTTAATCCAAACATAAGGAATAAAATATCAGAATTTAATCAAAACATCTTAAACAAATCAGAATATAATTAAAACATGTTTAAAAATTCTGGTTTTTATTAACGTTAATAATATAAAAATTTAAACCACACCGGAAAACATCAACCAACAAGCAACAAAACATCACCATTATCTGAACATCCATTTCCATTGTTGTTTTGACAAACATTTGTTTTTGTTGTTTCAGTTGTTATGATGACATTCAAACATACATCTTTCTAAACAAAACATTAAATTTGTTTTAATGTCTAAATGTTCGTTTAAATAAATAAGAGTAACATTAAAACACTCTATTTCTCTAACTTTTTAACTCTGCAAATTTATATGAAAATGTTTATACAAACAAATACACATATATAATGTTGTGCGTGTTTTTAGGTATATTTATGGGAATATATGTGTGGGAGACAAAAAACATGAAAATATATATGGTGTAAAATTTTAAAAGGAAAATAACAATACGAAATAAAGGTCAAAATATTATTGAAAAAATTAAATAAATTTTGAAAATAAATTCTGAAAACTATAAGGAAAAAAATTTTTTTGGAAAAAAAAACAAATAAAATCAAAGAAAAATTGGAAAAGAAAAATGGATGGCATCAACGGAAAACAAAAAAATTTTTATTTTTAAATCCTCTCTCCTTCAGTCTCCTCATCATCAAAAAATCAGAAAAAAAAATTTTTTAACAAAAAATAAACCTAACGGGAAAGGAGTAATTGACCTCTCAATTTTTCAATTTCTTTAGTCAACATAGCCAATTCTTCTCGCATTTTAAAATTACGAGATTCCAACTCATCAATTTCACATTTTTCACTTTCCAGGGTTCGGGTACGTCGGTTACGATAACGCTGGGCTGCCTTAAAAAAATTTTTTTTTGAAATTAAAAAAATTAAAAAAAAACACAAACCACTCGATTTTGTTGTTTTTTCCTTTCTGCCAATTCCTCACGCGAAAGAGTTAGGAGAGAATTTTTCTTTGCGCGTTTATTTAATTTATTATTATTGTTGTGGGATGAAATGTCACTTAAATTATAAAATTAAAAAAATTTTTTTGAATTAAAAAAACCTATTAGAAAAAATTGGTTGTTTTTGTTTTTGAGTTGTAGAGGGAGGAATAATTGTTCCATTAAAAGAATAAGGAGAATTACCAATAGATGATGAACTACTACAACCACTACTAGATTGGGAATATAAGGATGGGGAGACAACACTGCCAGACTGAAAAAAGAAGAATAAAAATTTTAACAAATAAAAATTAAAAATAAGAGGAGGCACCACACCCGAGAAAATGAGACCGAGATGTCACCGATTAAAAAGAAATCGTGTCTGGAGTCGGGTAACCCACATAACATGCCTTCTACCATGCCTACTTATAATAAGTCGTAGGGATAGAACTTATTTAATTTAAAATATTTGAATCCGAACGTTTTGATAAGGTTTATAATGCATATTGATGTGAGAGGCTTAATCGAAAAATAAAGTTAAGTCCGTAATATGGAAATAAAGTTGAACTAAAATAAAATCTCATTCCTGAAGTTGGCTCGTGTCAGAAAGAGGAGAATATGTAGTAATAAAGAACGACCCTCTTGTTTAAGAAAAGGAAAGGATAAAGCAGAGGGAAAAATATCACCTAGAATCTTACTTACAATTAAACTAATTTTAAAGGACAGAAAAGTAGAAAAAGGGACAGAAAAGTTACAAAAACTCTAAAAATAAAACCTCAAATCGAGTAGCACAATTATTATTATTATTAACAACCATTTTTTCATCATCATCAAATACATTTTGTTGCTGCACAGAACCAACATTACCAGAAATATCACTAAAAGTAGTAGAAGGGCGTCTATCCATACAGAAAAGCTGAGAAAATAAATTTTCTTAAATTAAATTTTCCAATTGCCGTAAATGCTCTAATTAAAGCCCCGGCTCTATTAGAAGCCCATAGAGGCTCTAATACACCCAAAAAAGCCCTCCCAAGGAAGCGCATCAAAAAATAAAATCCCAGTCTCTAGTAGAAGCCCAGATCTAATACAAGCCCACTCAAATTGACCCTTTGAAAAATAGACGGTCAGAGCTTTAATTAGAGCATTTCCCAATCGTACGAAAAAAAACCTTTTTTTCAGCAGCAACTTCATTTTGTACTTGTTTAATTAAATCATCAATCCAAAAATGCCAATCACTATTATTATTATTTTGAGAGGAAGAAGAGGAAGAGGAAGGAGTTGTTGTAGATGCCAAATATTGTTGAGGGGAAGACGACAAATAATTTTTTGAATAATTTTGTTGTTGTTGTTGTTGATTATTGTGGTTATTAAAAGAATTATTAAAATTATTAAAAGAATTAAAATTATTTTGATGTTGATACTGTTCACAAGAAGAAGATAAATGTTGATTGTGATTATAATAATTGTCAAAAGAATTTTCAAAAGAATTTTCCAAAGAATTTCCACCACTACCACCACCTTCAAAACACTCATTATTGTAACATGTGTTGTTGTTGCAATTGTTGTAATAACAATTGGGAGAGTTGAAGAAGTCGCCACTTGAGGCATGGCCCGAGGCACTTGTTGATGTAGTTGTGGCAACATCCTCCCATTGATTTGACTGATAATTTTGATGACTTTCTAGACTTTGTCTTCTTAAACTTTGAGGAGCAGCAATGAACCCACGACTGGTGAATATGTCGGCACATTCGGGTGCTGGAAGGAGACGAGGTGGTTGAGAGCTATAAATTTAATTTTTAATTAAAATATTTTTTAAAATTTTAAAATTATTGGTTAAGAAAGCAGCTCAAATAAAGTTGAAATATTCAAAAAAAATTTTAAAACACCCCAAATTTAAAAAAATTTCAAAAAAATTTCAGAAAAAAATTTTTTTCCTCTCTACCTAATCAAATCTCCTCCTTCCCCTCTCATTCAAACACACAACAAAAAACACCTCCCTTCTACTTGCGGACATTGTCTCCTCGTCCGCAAAAATCTCGTTTATCAAATTCTCTTCATTGATCTCCTCCAACTCCTCATTCTCTTTTTTCTCCTCCACAGACAACACCAAACTCAAAAGTTGCAAAAGCTATAGAAAATTTAAAAGAAAATGGCAAAAGAAAGGAAACAACAGAAGAAAATCGAAAAAAGGAAAGCTCTGAAAAATGGAAAAATAGAAAAAAAAACCCAAAGCCACACGAAAATAGCCAACAAAAAATGCCCCCTTTTTTAAGCACCCCCCCCCCCCCAAAAATCAAAAAATTAAAAATCAAACAAACCTCATCAAATTCGCTTCCTCCTCCTCCATAATATTCATCATCCCCTCCTCCTCCTCCTGATCCATAATATCCGCGCATTTCATAACACATGAGGCATGGCATATCGGGGTAAATAGACGACTTCGGGTTGGAGGCGTCGCACTTAAAAATACACTTCGGTCGGCCAGTAAACGTTGTAGTGGAGTTTGTTGTTCCGCCACAAGTTTGTCGCCACTTGAGGCCGCCGACTCCACGTCGGACAAGTCGCTGAAGAAAAATTTTATTTTTGAAAATATTACAATGCTTATAAGTTCCAGGTATGGGAAAGGTTGAGAAAAAAATAAGAAAAAAAAAGTCCCCCTCAAACTCCTCATTTACCTTATAGACATTCGATAATTAAATAAAGGATAAAGTGTTCATCAACAGATGCGCAGTTCAAAATAACCAAACAGTTCCCGATCCAAATATTTCCAGATTATTGATCCATGATTCCAGGGATAATTTTTTAAAAATGGAATCGGGAATTTTTTTTTGAAATTTTCTGGAATCAGGCAGAGACCATACTCGAATAGCTACGCCGTTTCCAGAACCGTCAATCGATAGTGACAATTTCAAGATTACAGGAATGGTTTTTTGTACCGGGCAATTATTGAACATCAAGTTGAGGGGGAACTGACCACAAATATGAAATCGAACATTTACTGTTAGGCGTTTCAATGTTATTGAAAGTTCCCAAATTTCGGAAAAAAATTTTCGGAGAGCCGGAAAATCTCCAGAATCAAGAGGAGGACGGAGAGACCCCAAACCTACTTATAACCCTCAAAATAAAAATAAATATACCGGTAGACGAACTGGCCGATTGCTTGAATCCCAATCCGCTCTATTGCCTGATCCAAATCCTCGTTGAGGTACTCCAAGCTGTTGACGCCAAACTCGCGGTTTTTGTTCCAAAACAGACGGGGATCGTTCTGGGGAGGCAGGTGCACAGAAAAGAGACTGGTGATGTTCCTGATTCATATTTAACGTTCCTTCTTGATCATCTGGTGGTGTCGCTTCTTGCAAAAGAAGATTGTGGTCAGCCAGAGGATTATCCGCATCATTATTATCATCTTTATCATTTCGATTCACATCCTCACAGATTATCATTGTTCGCGTTAATTTGGGTTCTGGAGCAGTTGGAGCCGTCACCATCGTCGAATTATTATTACACAATTGATTCACATCCTCACAGATCTTAGAAAAAAAATTTTGAAAAATGTTCCTTGGAGAAAGGCTTGGATATGGATCCAGACCTGAGTTTTCCTGGATCCAGAGTCAAAATAAACTCATTTTCCGTGTTTCTTGATTTCAAGGGTCATTTCAAGGGCCACTTGTGAGTTTCCCAAACCCAGTTTTTCAGCTATGTTTACATGCGGACTCATAATGGTCAGATATTAAAAAGACTCAAGAGTTAAATATTATCACTTCCATTCATACACCGAATAGAGAAAAAAGGAAACCCCAGGAAGGTCAAAAAATGCTTGGGCCTGGACCCAGGGTACAGGAAAAACCCCAAGCCTTAGTCCAGCCCCAGTCCGATCTCTACTGACCATTATGAGCCCAATATGATTATGAGTCCGAATATACCCAAAAAAATGGTGTGAGAAGCCCCATAAGTACCAATCATGGTCAAGAATTTTGTTAAGGTCCTCAAACGAAATCAAGTTGTGAGTTATTCCAAGCCAGTTTTTGCGGATATATTTATGCGGACTCAGTATGTACGGAATGGTCAAAGGTTCTTTTTCCTATGTCCGCACAAACTGGCGTGGGATAATCAAAAAGTACCTCAATATTAGGATTGGGGGCCCATTCCGGTCCGAAAGATCGAATCGTGCATCGAATTTTGGCCCGAAAAAGACTTGGTCAGGCCGGCCCGATAAAAATGACCGAATGTCTGCCCGACTCGAAAACTCCAATCCTACTCAAGATATTTTTCAAAGATTTCCTATACCTAATATTCCCTTAAAAATAAATTTAAAAAATAAACCATTTCCATTCTCGATTGCATTTTATCGTGCTTTTGTTTACTAGTCTTTCCAGTCAATTCACAAAAATATTCTTCTTCTTCTGTAGTTTCGAGCTTCAGCTTTGCTGATGCCACGTTTATTAAAATTGAATAAAATAAGAGAAGCAAAAAACCAAGCAGCTTTAGTCGCTATATAAAATAGCCAAAAAATAAATTTAAATAAAATAAAATAGATTAAATTTGTTGTTTATTTGAATAGTTGTTTCTGGCTTTTACTGAAAAAATAAATAAGAGAAGTTTTATGAAGGAATGACATCATATATAAATCAATAACCCTATGGACTGGTAAAAATAAAAAATAGAAAGACTCAAGGAAATGACCCGAAAAAATGACCAGGAAAAATGGGGCTAAAACTCAAAAAGCGGTAAAACCTCGCAGATTAGACCCCCTAATTTTATGATTAGAAGACTAGTAATTCCCCTTTTTTCATGAGTTCGCTTATTAGCCTTCCTATTAGTAATCAAGCTGGGTCTGGACCAAAGCTTGAATCTTTCCTTTATCCAGAGTCCTGGCGCAGGCATTTTTTTGACCTTCCTAGGGTTTTCCTGTACCTGGGGGTTTTTCTTGGACTACAGGCCCAAGATCCTGCTCCGGTCAATAAATTAAACCCAGTCCAGGAACAGGCCCAGGCTTTTCAAAAATCTTGATCTCTAGTAAATATCCTCCTTCATACAAATTATCGAAACTGCTTCGCTCCCTAAGACGATGATAATTTTCCTTGATTTTTTGGGTTCACATCTCCCTCTCACTCTCCTAATCAAAACCAAATAAAAAAATAAAAAAAATACCAAAGTGAAAAACCAGAACTATTAAACACAAGAGAAGAAAAATAAAATATCGTCTAGTTGTTAGTTTAATATTTTTTGCTGCTGCTAAAAAATAATAAACCTTGTGATTAAACGATTATTTAGTTAGACGCGTTAATTTGCTTTGCTTGCTGATTATATTTAATTTTGTTGTTGAATAGATAGCTGATTTTATTAAAATTTGTTTGCTTTAAAATGCTAAAATAAAAATATCAAAAAAATACAAAAAAACCCCCGAAGAAATTCGAAAAACTTCTCGAAAAATTTACAAAACAAAGAAATAGTATAGCAAAAAGAGAGAATATACAGAGATAAAAACAAAATTATTAATAAAGCGAAAAATGACATAATATCCCAATACAGTATATTTTTAAATAAAAATTGCGTTCTTTTT
This sequence comes from Meloidogyne enterolobii, assembly GCA_963681835.1. NCBI lineage: Eukaryota > Metazoa > Nematoda > Chromadorea > Rhabditida > Meloidogynidae > Meloidogyne > Meloidogyne enterolobii. The sequence goes on along the minus strand of CAVMJV010000004.1, from coordinate 3,130,641 downwards.
CTAATTCAAAAAAATTAAGTCCCGGATCAGTTGAATTTCGAGCTCTATAACTTTTGAAGGAATGGTCCGATTTGGGCAATCTTGGTACCAATCGATAGAGGACATTTTAAGCTACAAAATGATGCAGAATCAGAAATTTTATGTAAAAAATTTAATAAGTTATGACCACTAAACTACCAAAAAAAGGCGTCTTTTCTTGCAAAAAGTTAGTTTTTAGGCCATAACTTTTTTTATAATTTTCATAAAAATTTGTTTTTGGTATCATTTTGTAGCAAATTTCGTCCTCTATTTAATGATACCAAAAATATTAGGAAAAGTAAATTTCCGGATAAGTTGCTTGGGTTAGAACACAACCTAGTCGTAGCACACACCCAAGCTACTCCTATTAAAATTCATCGAAATTTGATTAAAACAAATATTAATCAACTCCAAAAAAACTTTTTTAACATTAATTAAACTAATTAGAAGAGACACGGCTTGGTTAAATTGCTTTTTTTACCAGTAAACTTTTCTCTTATCGCGGAAAACAGGGGAAAATCAATGATAGTTAATTGGTTAAAAAGAAAGTTTTTTTTAGTTTAATGAGAATGTTGTTGATGTTGGTGTGGGTGAAATAAACTATATAATGACTAGGGAAAAACGTTGGGGGTGCAGAAAAAAATATGGGGGAAGGGAGGGATAGAATGGAATGTTTGGTTGGGTCTGTTGTGTGTCCATTTTCAACGCAAAAAATAAAAAGGCGAAGTTTGATTTTTTAAAAAATAATAATTTAAGGTTGGATAGAGGATCGAGAACCTTCTTAAAAAATTAAAAAAATTTTTTTTTAAATTAAAAAAATTTTAAAATTTTAAAAATTAAAAAAATTTTAAAAAAAAATTAAAAAAATTTTTTTTAATTTTTTAAGACCAAAATTAACAGCAAGAGAAAGGGCTCTCTTCTCTCTCCTTATCAACAAAGTCTCCTAGTCAAATTAACTAGGAGACTGGTTTTTTTTATTTTTTTATATTTCAGCGTATTAAAAATCGTCTTAAAATAATCCCTTAAAAAATATTTTTTTGCTATTTAAAAAATATAAATATGTTTCGTTTTAATGATAAATTGATAAAAAAAATAATAAATTCAAAAATAAAGTTTAGTTAAGCTACTTAAGGACTTTTCTCAAAATTAGCGGTAACCTGTAATTTGGTTAAGTGCAAGCGCGCTAGACTCCCCTTATGTGAAGGTGCTGGGTTCGAGTCCGTTTGTGTCCCAGATATTTTTTAAAGCTTTTTTAGAGTCTCTAAAAATAAAAAAAAATTTTTTCTAAAAATAAAAAATTTTTTGACAATTTTTAAACATAATTTTTTATCTAAAAAATTCCATTAAAAATTAAAATAATAAATACACAAACATAAAAATAAATCATTTGACTGCGACTCTTCAGTAAAATGACCATAAATCGGTTAAATAAAAAAATTAAAAAATCTTGTGATTTTTAAAAATAAAAAAATAGGTAGAGAAAAATAACTAAATTAAAAATAAATTAATAAAAATTAAAGAAAAAATTAAGAAAAAAATTTTTTTTAGTAGACGTCTAAGGGGGATTTTTTAACTTGTGAGTAAGGGCAAATATTATGAAGTTTATTGAGTGATAATATAGACTGATTAAAGAAGGAAGTGACACGTGAAAATCAGAAAAATAAAAACAAGGAAGTTAAATATATTTCTTAATAAATTTTTCAAAAAAAAAATTTTTTTGAAGCAAAAAATTTAAAAAAATTTGAAGCAAGTTTCAAAATTATTGAAGCAAAATTTTAGAAGCAAAAGCAAAATACAAAAACGAAGCACATTCAGAATAATGAAGCAGGATATACTATTTTGAAGCGAAGTTAAAATTTAAGAAGCGAGTTTTGAAAGATGAAGCAAAAACAAAAAACTTGAAGCAATATCAAAAAACTTGAAGCAAAATGGCCACTTAATCGCAGCGTCAATTTTATGTTCACGACTGGGAAATTTTCCAAAAAAAAATTCTTTTATAATTTTTATTATTTTGTAACAAATTTTTAGAGCTCTATTAAAAAGTAACAAGCTTACAAAAAAATGAAAGCCTTTCAAAAGTTAAAGGCCTGCGACTATATGCTTCGTTTTAGTTATTTTGCTTCTGCTTCAGAATTTTTCTTTAGAATTTCGAAACTTGCTTCAAGTTTTAAAATTTTGAAGACCCATAGGTCTTCTCAGACCCTAATCATGTGTGAGGTATTTTTTAAAAATTAATAATAATTATATAAAAATAAATTTTTTAAGGAAAGCCGATAAAAATAAATAACGAAATCTTATTTTAATTTTAAAAAGAAAATTTAAAAAAAGTACATACACGTGTTTGAACTTTTATAAAATTTTTAAAATTAAAAATACTTATGTACTTTAATTAAATTAATAATAAAAGGGCATGAGCACTTTGTGCTTTTAATGATTGTATTGATAAAAAGATAAAAAATTTCAAATTAAAACTAGTTTTTGAAGCATTTAAAAGGGTACAGCTAGGCGCGCGCCAAAGTAGGCGCAAAGCAAAAACTTGCTTCAAGTTTTCCGAATCCTATCAAATTTAGTATTAAACGATTCCTCTCATCGAGCTGAAGAGATTGGTACTAAAATTGTCAAAGTATAGCAATTTTCAAGCTAGTTATGGCTTTGCGCCTATTTTGACGCGCGCCTAATTGGGCCTACCCCTTTTAGAAAAAAATTTGAAGCAAAAAGAGACACTTGAGTCTTAGAGATTGAAGCATTTTAAAATTAAAGTAAACGCCTTTTCAGCTTGGAAAAAATTAAAATTAAATTAAAAAACCATAAAAAAATTTAAAAAATCATCTGATAAAATGATAACATGCAAAAATTATCAAAAAATAAATTAAATGATTTTTAGTTGGCGCCAAAATAGAAAAAAATGGTTTTTAAAAAAATAAATTTTCTGCTGCAATAAAATTAAAAAAAAAATAAAAAAAATATACACCACCCCAAAAATAAAAATAAAATCTTCCAAATAAATTATATAAAAATTAATTTTCCCCCCAATTTTCTTCCCCTCTTATCTATAAAGGAGAAAAGGAAGAGGGGGCGCCACAAGAAAAAAATTTCCTCCCTTACTCCAAGTAAAGGAAAAATTAATTTTTTTCTGTTAACTGATAAAATGATAATAAAAATATTAAAAAAAAATAAAAAAAATAATAACGATAGCAATAAATTATTAAAAGAAAAAATAAAAAATAAAAAAAGGCAAAAAAATTAATAAGGAAAAAATAAAAACAAAATAATGATGTAATTACTCAAGAGTCCTAAAAATATACCTAGGGGACACGCCCGAATAGTCGCACGGCCATAAGGTCGCCAAGCCATAACTTGCTTTAAGATTTCCGAATCTTTTCAAATTTAGTATTAAACGATTCCTCTCATCGAGCTGAAGAGATTGGTACCAAAATTGAAAGGGCCAGAAAATTTTTAGCAAGGTTATGTTTTGGCGACCTTATGGCCGCGCGACTATTCGGGCTGTACCCATATCAAGTTAAGAGCGATATTTTCTAGAGAGATTTTTAAACTTGAAATCTAAAGATGACTAAAAAGCCTGTATCAAACAGAAACAAAAACCCTTCTAAAATTTTCAAAAAAATTTCAAAAAAAAATTTTTCAGACTCAAACAACCAAAAATATTACAAAAAATTTTCAGAATCAAACGTCCCTTTCCCTCCAAAAATAAATTTAAAAATACAAAAAAAAATTTTCTGTTGGGGGGGGGGGTGTTCTGATAACTTCCAAATTAGCAGAAAACCAAAAAAAAAACAAAAAATCAAAAAAAATTGGTTTCCGGCGCCGTCAAGTCGCTACACACTTGACCAACTACAAAAAGTAGCGTTTCCTCTTAAATCAAAAATATATATAAACAGCTGATGATTAGAAGAGGATCATAAGTTTATTCTACTAAAAAGACTTTAAAAGAAGCAAAAATCACTTTGTCAACCCCCAAAAATTTAAAAAAAATCTAAAAACAAATTTCCTTAATTTTCCCACAAAAAATCTTTTCCACTCTCTTCATTTTACACACTCTCTCATATTTGGGATAAAATGTCATTTTCGACAATTTTAACAACACAACGCCAAAACAATTTAAATTATGCAACAAATCAAATAAAAAACGAAGCGGAAGACTTTTTCCTTCACTTTGAAGAACAAAATGAAGATTATTATTGTGATGATTTGTCAAGTATTCAATCAACAATAGAATCTTCAATATTTTCTTCCTCCTCAGAAAATTGTTTAATTTTAAATGATTATTGGCTGTTTAATGACGAGAATAACAGGGAAAATTCAGGGCAAAATGAGGAGGAACAATTTTTTTCTTCCTCCACATCCTCTTCTTCATCATTTTCTTTGTCAATGTCACCCACTTCTTCCTCCAATCAACTTCATTTTGAAGACAATTTTTCCTTTGATTATCCATCATGTAGGTCTCCTTCTCCTCCCTCTTTTTATTGTTCTTCCTCATCCTCGTCCTCTTCATTATCTCCTTCATTTTATTGTTCTTCTTCACAATTTTCTTCAAATTCCTTCACATCCTTTTCCTTTTCTTCCCCTTCCGCACCTTTTTCCTCCTCAATGTGTTCTCCTCCTTCCCCCTCTTATTCTTCTTCCATGTCTTCATCATCTTCTTCCTTTCCATCTTCTTCCTCAATTTCTCCTTCCTATTCCTCAATTTCTTCTTCAATTTCTTCCTCTTCCGTCTCCCCTCCCTCTTCTACCTTATATCACTTCCACCACAATTTAACACCCTCAACAAAACAACAACTACTTCAGCAACAACCCCAATTTCAACACCCCCAATTTCACTCAACCAAATTACCCCAAAACCAGCAGCATTACAAAAATCAACAACTTTCAGCCAGTTTGAGTCCTTTTCAGAAATTTAGGGTAACTAGAAAATAAAAAAATTCAAAAATAAATTTTTTCTTTTAAAGAACCGCCTAGTACAAATTAGCCGTCGTATAGGACAATCACAACAACGAAGAAAATTTTCCTTAAGAAATTGTGGAGTAATAACAAAAACAACAACAAAAACAACAAAAATAACGAAAAATAGGCATAAAACTCTTAACAAGAATAAAAAAATAAATTTTAAAAAATTAACAAAGAAATCGGCTCCAATTAATAAATGGCAACTAGAAATAATGAGGGAGAGGAATTTTGAATAAATTAAAAAATATTTAAAATTGCTGTTAAAAAATTTTTTTTTGGATTTTTTGTATATCTTGTATAAAGCTTTAAATTAATAATGAGAAAAAAAAAATCAGAAATGCATCAATATAAAATAGGAAATTCTTAAAAAATCAGAAGAAAAAATTTAAAAAAATAAAACACAAAATAGGCCAAATTCGAGTTCACACATTTTGCCAATACCATATTTTGCCAATAAGGCTAAAAATCCACGTTTTGCCAATAAGCTTGTTGGCAAAACGTAGATTTTAAGCCTTATTGGCATAATGTGGAATTGGCAAAGTGTGTAGGTGCCGGCCAATTTAGAATAAAATTGTAAAAAATATCTCAGACTCAAATATCCACTTATTTCGTGTCGAAACTAATAAATTACCGTTTCTTTTTTCTCTCCTTCACTAGCCGTCTCTCATATTTTTGTACTCTTTTTTAAATTATATTAATTAAAGTTTTTCTCAAATTCTCTAAAACTCTCTCGTTTTAGTGTACTATTTTCACTGAAAATTTAATTTTTTAAAAAATTTTTTTTCTTGAAGGTCAAATTTTTTTTGTTTCATTTTTTTCTGAATTTTCAGTATTTTTTCAGGAGCTTTGACCAACTTTAATTCTTATCAAACCCCAAAAATGGGTGTACGTGTTTTGAATGTTAGCAATATTTCTCCAGCAGCAACAAAAGAACAAATACAGACATTATTTGCTTATATTGGAAGGATTGATGATTTTAAGGTTTTCTTAGATAAAATTTTTTTTTAATTTTTAAGCTTTATCCTTCCGATTTTTCTCTTACCCAAACAAGTCAACAACCAAAATTTGCTTTTGTTAAGTTTGAGGATGAAAGAAGTGTGGAGGTTGGGCAACATTTGACAAATACTGTTTTTCTTGATAGAGCACTTGTTTGTGTTCAAGGAATGTCTAGTAAGCTGACTTTTATTTATTTTTTGGGTCTAGGACATTTTTCTGGTTTAGGGCATTTTTTGGGTCTGGGACCTTGGCTTAGTTAATGAATTACTAGTTAAATGAAAGCAGAGGGTGGTTAAGTCAGGCAAGGGTTTCTCCCATCACTATCAGAGAATAAAACAAAAATTAAGGGTGAGACAGTCAAAAACTTTCCATTAAATGTCTCTCAGAATCAAGTCCCATCCAATCCTTTACTATATTTCTTGGAGGGTCCAAGACGAATTTATCTTTGTTTTTTTCGTTTTTCTTGATTTTTATGGGTGCTTTCCAAGGAAAAACGTGAGATAGGACGTTTCTCTCAATACCTCTTCCATCTTTGAATCTTCAAATATTTTCTTTATTAATTTTAAAGATGACATCCCTGATGAAGAAACTGCAGTTCAAAATGGTTCTCTAGCTTTACCAGGTCAACGCCAATTGCCTCCACATATTAGCAATCAAGTGCAAGAAATGGGGGAAGGACAAAAAATGGTTCTCATTTTTTAGATTTTAATTTAAAAAATTTTTTTAAAGATTGTAACGATCGACCCAAATTTGTCAGCTCTAGGTCTTCCTGCCTATCCACCACTTCCACCAACTACGGAACCTGCAAAAGTTGAAGAAATTCGTCGGACCGTTTACATAGGCAATTTGCCTAAGGGATGTGATGGAGAAGAGCTTCTTAATTTTGTTAATGCGTCTATTGGAGAGGTTTTTTAGAAAAATTTTTGGACATGCATAGGAGGAGATAGAAAATTAGTTCGGGACAGTGACAATTTTTTAGAATTTCTCAAAAAGATTTTATTTCACCACATGGAGAAACGGCAAATAAAATAACTGATTAACACAATAACTCACATAAGAAACACAATAAACTAATTAAAATTTTTTATCGTCAAATTTCAATTTTAGATCCACTTTTAGGATTGGAAAGCCCTGGGCTATCCCCTGACTAATTGTCCAAGACCTTGCTCTGGTTATTTTCTTATTTGTAAGGGGCTTGCTGATCTTTAGTTTGTATAGGTTAAGGGCCTGTGATTTTCCTAGAGTACATGTCCAAGTTTCTGCCCACTTCATGGATTCTAACTTTATCCCTTCCCGGATCCCTATTTCCGACGCTTCCATCCCCGGTTTTGATTAATTAAAAAAATTTATTTAAGGTAATGTATTTGAGAATGGCTGCTGGGAATGATCAATTACCCTGCGATTATGCTTATATTGAATTTTCACAACAATCTTCTGTTCCTTTAGCATTACAAAATAGTGACAGTATTGAATTTCAAGGGAGAACTTTAAGGTTTCTTAATTTTAAAATTTCTAGAAAATTTTCAAATTTTAAAGAATTCAACATTCCAAAGTCGCAATAATTAAACCACAACGAAAAACAGCCGAGCAATCATTGGAAGAAGTTGAGGAAGCAATTCGTGGTGGTGCTGTTGCTGCAACAGGCGAAATAGGTTAACTATATTTTTAAATTTTGGAGGAAAGTAGTGAGGCTGGAGAGGAGGCTTATGTAGGTTCATTCCAAAAGAGATACGATGGTTCTAAATCCTGGTCGGATCATACAAGCCCAAATCTAGATTTATTTTAGTTGAGACCCAAGGACCAATTCAAACCCAACCATATGCACGGCACGGCCCCCCTTCTACGCTCATCAAGTAGAAGGAGGCGTTCAAACAGCAGACGTAGACGGCCCAGAACCAGATGTCGATCTCTACCTTTAACTGTCACCACATTAGGGGGAACCTTGTCTTCTTTAGCTTCTTTAGGCTTTTTTCTTCTTTAGGCTTCTTTAGGCTTTTTTCTTCTTTAGGCTTCTTATGCTGCTTTTTTTAGCTGCATTTCTTTAGAAAAACTAGTTCTTTTTATTTTTACAGGTCGTGGTTATTCCCCCTCAAAAACTGGTGCATTAGCCTCAGTTCCTTCTCCTATGCAAATGGCAGGAATTCCTTCATCATCAACATTACCTACACGAAGCCGAAGTCCTCGCAGCCGAAGTCCAAGGCGTTTACGACGTCGCTCCCGAAGTCGTTCTTCATCCTATTACCGTCGACGCCGTTCCCGTTCTCGAAGGCGAAGCAGAAGTAGGCGTAGAAGCCCATCCACTGGTAGGCGAAGACGCTCATCAAGTAGAAGGAGGCGTTCAAACAGCAGACGTAGACGTTCATCAAGTCGGAGGCGTTCTACAAGTCGTGATCGTAAAAGAAGGCGAACTCCTTCACGTGAACGTTCTATGAAGGATAGTAAACCACCAAAACGAGAGAGGTTTGTGATTTTTTAAACATTTTTTACTTTGGGGTTTTTTGAGGGGGAGGAGGGGGGCTATATTTCAATACTCTTTTTCATCTAAAAAGAGGGAAGGAATTGTTTGTAGCCCATAAATTTAAGGGGGAGGGGACTTTTTTCGAGGAACACCCCCATGGTACCACAGGCCCGAGGTACCGCAGAGCTGTAGCTTCCTTCAGAGTTGTCGAATCTGGACTTACTGGTATGGTTCGATTCTGAACGAAATTATAGCTCTGCAGTACCTTGGCCTGCTCCCCTTTTTTCGATTTTAGAGGGGAGGGGGTTCTTATTAAGAGGGGGCTCTTCAATTAAAAGAAATTTTTCCAGATCAAAAGAACGAAGTGCTCGTAAAGAGGAGAAAAAAGACAAGGACAAGAGCCTAGTTTCCTCAAAAAAGGAAAAAAAGAAAAGTCGTTCACCTTCAAAAAAGGACAAGAAACGAAGTCGTTCACCCAAGGAGAAGGTTGAAAAAGAGGTTTTTTAGAGTTAAAAAATTTTTTTTTGAAATTTTTTTAAATATTTTTAAGGAGAAGACAAGTAAAAAAAGCAAAAAATCAGAAGAGAAGCATTCAACAAAAAAAGTAAAAAAAGAAATTTCGACGACGGATGAACCAACATCATCACGTACAAATACAAGCGGTTTGTTTTTTGCTTTCTTTTTGAAAATTAAAAAAATTTTTATTTTTCCATAGAAGGTTCTTCTTCAACCCAAATGGATATAGGAACAATTTCTCCCCAAAAAGTACCCAAAATGGAATTTGAGGATGAAGAATCGTTGCGTGAACGTTTACTTGAAAGAAAGAAGTTGAAACAAGGACAATAAAAAGGAATGATATTTTTTGAAAGTTTTTTTTTGATTATTTTTTAAATTTTGTTTTTGTCTTATTCAAGTATATAATATTTTGAAAATTTGATAAATTGGTTATTTTTGAGGGGTTTTCTTAAGAAATTTTTGGGGAATTTTTGACTGATTCGTTGGGGCGGAAATTAGGGTGATTTATGAGCACTTATGTTTACTAAGCTGACTAGCCGACGAAGACGTTTAGGTCAAGTCATAGACGTTTTATGAGTCGTATAATTTCCCAAAGAAGCGGCTTCAACAGCGGTGGATATAGGAACAGCTTCCCACCAAAAAGTACCCAGAATGGAAGATGAAGAATTTTGCGTGAACGTCTTCTCTACGAGTATAGACAAGGAGAGAGACAATCCTTTAGCAAGTCGTTCTAAAATCACAGTGGACGTCTTCTCCACTAGTATAGATTTCTCAACGAAGGGTCTTCAACCCCGATGGACAAGGAACAGTTTTCCACCAAAAATGAAATGGAAGTTAAGATGAAGAATTATTGCCGTAAACGTAGACAAGGAGAGAGACGATTCTTCAGCAAGTTATTCTAAAATCACGGTGGAAAAGAGAAACAAACATTCGAGACTCAAGTGCCATAAAATTATTTTTCTCTAGTCTCTTCTTTCCTGTAGTCTCTTGCATAATGACAAAATATCCCATAAAAACAGAATGCCAGAAAAAATTTGAATTTTAAGAAAACGAGCGACATAACCCTACAACGAAATTCTCTACAAAAAATTTTTTACAGCGATCAAGCCGTAAATAATCAAAGAAAATTTTTAACCTCAAAAATACCCAGCATAGCAAATCCACCAGCAGAAGACAACAAATCCAACCCATCCATTTTATTTTCCATTCCAATGTTCATCCATTTGCTAACTAATCCAAACTAAGCTTTTCAAAAAAATAAGAGAAAATTGAAGATGTGAACAAAGACAAAAATGGACAAGGACAAAAAAAGACAAAAGATAGGAAAGGGGAAAGCGGACGCGCGCGCATTTTTAAGCCAAATTTTTGATTTTTTTAAAGTTTAAATTAAACGTACCAGGAAGAGTTGGATGAAGAGCCACCACCAAAAGTAGACGAGTGCCTGTAGACGAGCACCACCACCAAGCTAAAACCCCTCCTCTTCCCTCCCATTTTTTTAAACTTTAAAAATAAAAAACCACACCACTACCAACCAATAAGCATATTCTTCCACCACCCAGTCCAATGAGCATATTCTCCAAGTCCAATGAGCAAGCAAGCCACCATTGATGAAAAAAGTGGATCTAAAATAAAAAATAGTATGTGTTCATAAAATTAAAAAATAAGCCGTATAGAAGAGCAGCCAATGGACCAACCACCAAAGCATCCAACGGGCCACCAAGCAGAGCACCACTGGGCCACCATCTTAAAAATACCCCCGCCCCCATTTTCCCCCAAAATTTAAAAAACCACACCCCAAACCAAACAGCACCATCCATTTGAACAAGTGCCACCATCAAACTGGGCAGAGCATCCAGCCATCTAAATTGAAAACCGTCTATGGTTTAAAAAGCGCCTGCCATACCGTTGATGAGAATTGAAGGGCCTCAAGAAAGGAAAAACTAAGTTTTTAAAAGTTTTAGCCTAAATAAACCTCACAACCAAAGCCATTGACTGAGCCATCCAATCCACTGTTCCATGTTGACGTGCCATCCAGCCATGTTGAGCTAAACAGAAAATGACCGTCAGTTAGGAAAGGATGAGTCATACCATTGGTGTTGAGCCTGAAGAGCCTATAAAAAGATAAAAAATTTGTTTGAGACGTCACCCATCTTAAAAACACCCCCGCCCCCATTTCCCCCCAAAATTTAAAACCACTGGGCCACCATCTTAAAAGCCAACGGACCACCCCGAGACGTAAAAATAAACCATACACCATCCATCATCTGCCACGCACCTCCAGTTGCCAGTTCCATGAAGAGCCACCACCATCAGTCAGCAAGTTCCATGAAGAGCCCCACCATCAGCCAGCCAGTGAAGAGAAGAGCCTAAACTTGGAAAATTTGAGGACTTGAAGATTTCATTTTTAAAGATTTTTTTAAAGATTTTTAGCGCGCGCATGCAAAGAGGGCAAAGAAAATAACGAATGAAACGAATAAAAAATAAAAAAAAAACATATAAAAATGAAAAAAAACACCAAAGTACCGCGGTACGTTACCCCTAAAAATCTCAAAAAATGAAAAAAAAAATTGCATTTTTCTCACTCTCTTTTGTTTCAAAGCTTTCTCACTTAAGTAAGCTTTCGTTGCGAAACTTTCGTTTAGCGTAAATTATTTATTTAAATATGGGAGCAATGTCATTTTTCGATTTTTAGGGGTTTTCAAGAATTTTTCTTCTTTCCTCTGCTTTTTTACTCAAATTTGTTCATTTAAATTTGTAAAACGACAGCCGAAGCATGAGAAGAACGTGTTTAGGTAGTCCTTCAGTGCTGGGTATGGCTCCCAGAGGAGCACTAGCCGATGAAGTTCATCAAGTCATAGGCGTTTTATAAATCGTATAATTTCTCAAAAAAGGGTTCTCACCACCGATGGACAAAGGAACAGCTTCACATCAAAAAGAAAAATGGAAGTTGAAGATGAATATTTGGATGGACGTCTTCTCTACAAGTATAGACAAGGAAAGCAAGCGGGTACTGCCCAAATAGGCGCACGGCCATAAAGGCGCAACGCCATAACTTGCTCCAAAATTTCCTAATCTTACCAAATTTAGTATTAAACGATTCCTCTCATCGAGCTGAAGAGAATGGTACCAAAATTGATAAAGGCCAGAAATTTTTTAACAAGTTATGGCTTTGCGCCATTATGGCCGCGCGCCAAGTTGGGCGTGTTCCCTATTGATAAACCAAATAAAAAATGTTTTCTGAGGTTTTAAGTTTTCATAAAATATTTAAAATAAAATAGAAAAATAATTTAAAAGACGATTCAAAACTAAAAAATAAACAATCAAAATTTAATCAAAAAATATGAGACCTTTACTTCTTCCAAAAAATCATTTTTTTCCTCTCCTCATTTTGGTCTAACCTCAATGTCAGTCATTCGCCTTATCGCAAGAGCACTTTCCGGTATTGAAGAAGGATCATCCCTTTCTTCCTCATACATATAAGTACTGGCTATAGCTAAAAGTGTGCCTTCCGGTGAAAAGGATAAACTGACAACTGAGTTTGGGAACCTTAAACGAAAGAAAAATTTTTTTGAGAAATTTTTTGGAGATTTTTTTTGATAAAATTGTCGTTTACAGACCCCCCTTTAATCTCAATTCAATGAAAAAAATAATTGCAAAAAAAAATAATTGCAAGGCACTAATTTAAAAAAAAAACCAAAATTTCTCTAAAAATTTAGTCGTCAGGCATTCCTTTTTCCCTCTATTCCACCTTTTTTCCAATAAATCAAAATTAATTTTTATTTTATTTTAGAAGCAAGAAAGGTAGGAGAACTTATTCAAAGACCCCCTTTGTCATATGAATGTAAGAGTTCATATATCTGTAAACAATAATTTATCAAAATTCTTTAAAAAATTATAAAAAAAATTTTCAAAAATTTTTAAAAATCGCAAACCTTCGAAACTGGCAAAGTCTAAAAATTTTAAAATATTTTTTAAAAATAAAAATTTCCAAAGAAAAACCTTTTTCGATTAAACGGATCCCACATATTAACAATCGCATCACTTCCCCCAGTTGCAAAAGTTCGATGAATTGGATGAAAAGCTATTGCATTAACTGGGTAAATTAATTCATTGACCTCTTCTTTTACACGATGACATTTGAAGGCGTACTGGGAAAAAATTTTTTTATATTTCAAAAAAATTTTCGCGAAAATTTTCAAAAAAAATTTTAAAAATTTTTCAAAAAAAATTTCAAAAAATTTTGAAAATTTTTACAGAAAATTTTTTTCGAAATTTTGACAGAAAATTTTCAAAAAAAATTTTAAAAATTTTCAAAAAAAATTTTTCCAGAAAAATTTTTAAAAATTAAAAAAATTTTTTAAACCTTTCCTTTTTGCACTTCCGGGTCCATATCAAAATATTCAACAGCTACACGACCCTCAATGGACGACAAAACAAAAGCTTCACCTGAAGGAAAACATTTTATACAACGAGTTTGGAACTGAAAGAGAAAAATTCTTTAAATTTTTAAAAATTTTTAAAAAACCTTTAAAGGCGATTCTCGCACTTGAAGAGGCGTTTTCATGCTCCTAACATCCCAAACAAGTACACGCCTGTCTTTTGTCCCAACAACAGCACGATTGTCAATTACGTCGAGAGCATAAACTTTTTCCCCACAATCTAGTGAATTGACAGGCATTAAGGCACGAATGTCCCAAATCTAGTTTAAAAAATTTTTTTGAAACATTTAGAATGAAGAAAGACTTTCAAAAAATTGTTTATCGATACAGGGTAACACAAGAAAAAATTAAGGGCGCCTGGAGGTATCGAACCTAAGACCCCCAAAACAGGCAGAACAAAAATTAAAACCACTTAACCAAAGAAAATATTTTGACAACTGAAGACTTAAAAGAATTTTTTTACTGGGTAGGGGAAAGTTGAAAAAATAATGGGAGCTGAAAAGGTATCAAACCTGGGACCCACTAAAAAGGCAAAGAGAACCACTGAACCAAAAAACAGCCTAAAAGAGTATGAGGGACTCCAATCTTTTATGTAACTATAAAAATTGTAAGAAAAAATTTTTGTAAAAATATTATTTTAAAAAAAACCTTTAACATATTATCCCATCCACCAGAAACAGCAACCCTCATAGTATTACAAAATTCTAGACATCTAACAGCATTGGAATGTTGTCCCATTACTGTTTCTATAAATTAAAAAAATATTAAATTTAATAAAATTAGGGCAAGTCCAAGTTTGGTTCCTCCCCCTTATTTTTTGTCTTGATTAAATAAAAAAATGGGAACGGGAGGAGAAATATGATAAGCGAAGAATCGTTCGTTTTTAATTATGAAGGATTGAGAACCGAGTGGGGAAGGTAAACAGGAAAGAAAGGAAAAACAAAACTCAGTCAGAATTACCGAAATTAGAGTAATAGCAGGGCATTCCTTTCTCATTTTTCCTCCTTAAGAATGAACATAATGGTCAGAATTCCTTCTTTCCTCAATTTCACTTTATTAAACTTTAACTTAACTGAAAGACATTAATAATCTGAACATTGAGTGCATTCTTAAGAAAGAAACTGGGGATGACGAAAGAGGGCCAAAAGAGGGGACGAAAATTGAATTCCAAAAAAATAATTTTAAAAAAAAAACCTCTAGCAGATTCCAAATCGCAAACCTTAACAACTTCGTCAAGTCCACCGCTAACCACCTTGGTTGAGTCCTTAAATTTTTTTAATTTTTAAAGTCTATAAAAATTCAAAATTTTACAATAAATGCACAGCTTAGAACAGATTTTGAATGATAATATGTCCGCATATCTTGTGGAGAGCCAGGATTGGTTACATCAACAATTCGAACAAATCCATCCCATGTAGAAATTGCAATTAATCTTCTAGTAACGTCATTGGAAAACTTTGAAAAAAAAATTTTTAAGAGGGTTTTCATAGGTGATATTGAACCTGACAGAGTCCATTTTTCCTCCCCAAGTTTTTTACTCTATATCTTCAGAATGATCAGAATTTTTCCTTTATTCATCCCAATTTTTTTAATTGAGAAAATGAGTATTCTGACACCTCATACTTGTTTACTACGAAAAAGGTAATCCTCCTCTTACTTGTTTTTGCATAGCTAGGAATATAGAAGGGCAATTGGGAAGGAATACAGGAAAAGTCTGACCATTCTGTAAATGTTGGGGAGGAAAAAAATAAAGTCTGTCAGGTTCAATAACCGGTCTAGACTTTAATTTATTCTAAAAACCTGTATTTTTGAAATTCCATAAGCAGTTTTAATGTTGATTGGAAATTCATTTGCTGAAGCAACATAGTGGGCATTCATTTTCTTGCTGAATTAAATTTGATTTTTGAATTATTCTGACCTTAAAAAATATAAGGCAATCCAGGAGAATTGGGGTCCCTGCGGGAAAAAATCTTAAAAATAAGAAAAAGGATTTTTCTAGGGTAAAAAAATATGCTGATTACGAATCTGAACTCAGATTTTGAAAAAGTCGAATCCGAACCCGAATATAGGTCCTCGAATATCGAAAACCCATAGGGGGGACCAAGCTGATTTGGGGTGAAAAATTCGAATATGCAAATTATACCTCATTCGAAAGAGCTCGTCGAGCTGAGTCGAATGACACCGAAATTACCGTGATTGAACAAGATCGGACGAAGTTATACCACAAAAAACAAAAAACGTAGGCCTATGTTTTTTGTGTCATAACTTTGTCCAAACTTGAACAATCAAGCTGATTTTGATGTCATTCGACTCAGCTCGTCTAGCTCTTTCGAATGAGATATTATTTGACCAATTTACGCTCTGTTTATTTTTCGAAATTTTTCCCAAAATGTCAAATATCCGAATTTCGGGTTCGGGATTCGACTTTTCCAAAATCCGAGTTCAGATTCGTAATCAGCATATTTTTTTACCCTAGAAAAATCCTTTTTCTTATTTTTAAGATTTTTTCCCGCAGGGACCCCAATTCTCCTGGATTGCCAAATATAAAATTAAAAGAGAGTTTCTTTTGATGATTTTGAGAAAAAATATATCTTAAATATAAAATCGAAAGTCCCTCAAAAAAATTGAAAATCCCTCAAGTCGGAAAATTCGCTACAAACAAGCTGTATTTAAATATAAGTTAGTAAAACAGAAATATAACTTAGTTAGACAGTGAAAGAAAAATAGAGAGATTAGGGAGAGAGAAGCAGATATAACAATTAACGACATTTTCTCTTCACTGACGAGATGTCATTAGATTATATGAAATTTACCAATTTTTATATTTCTAACTGAATTAGACAGTGACAGAGAAAATATATTTGGGAATGAGAAGAATAGATGGGACAATGTGAGATTTTTCCCTTGGTTGGCGAAATGTCCATGACCATTTCGTCTTTAATAGTATAAAAAAAATTTCTACATTGTTCGATTTGTTCTTTTTTTTGGTTGGGGTGTGTTTCTTAAGTTATTTTTGTAGGAAGGTTAAGTTTTCCTAATTCTGGTGACGTGATATTTTATCTGATTTACCTTGTTAACCTTATATTTTTATTTTTAGAGGATTTTCTTTATTTTCTTTTAAAAACTATTAAAATGCAACGCTTATTTCGATCTGCTTTTCCGCTTGTGGCAAAGCGATTTAAGTAAGTTTTTCACTTTCTTGCAAAAGATTTGGGTTATTATCATTTTAGGAGTGATGCTATTCGTGGCCCTGTTATTGGGATTGATTTGGGGACAACAAATTCTTGTGTGGCTATTATGGAAGGGAAACAGGCTAAGGTTTGTTTTGAATATTTTTGTCTATGGTATATCCTGTAATGTCAAAAAGCCGAAATGCTTATGACTCAGTGACTTAGCACAAGTCTAGGTCCACAGAGGGTTCTTTGATCCCGCCTGTTTTGCCCGTTATTTGCCAGACAGCCTAGTTGGGTGGCAACTTATGCCTCAGTGACTTTGCACAAGTCTAGGTCCTCAGAGGGTTCCTTTGATCCCGCCTTTTTGCTCGTTATTTGCCAAACGGCCTAGTTGAGTGGGCATTAACAGGCTGGCATTACAGCGGCTTGGAGGGTTTGACATTACAGCGTTTTGGCATAACTGGGCACTCCGTTCTTTTCTATAGCCTATTTCCTTAATTTAAAGGTTCTTGAGAATGCAGAAGGCTCTCGTACTACTCCCTCTGTAGTTGCTTTTACAAAGGATGGTGAACGCTTAGTTGGTGCTCCTGCTCGTCGTCAAGCTGTTACAAATAGTCAGAATACTCTTTATGCGACCAAGCGTTTAATTGGGAGAAGATTTGACGATCCAGAAGTTCAAAAGGATATGTACGCTTTTTGGTTTCTTTATAATTAATCTCCGTTATATTTACAGCAAAGTCGTTCCCTTCAAAATTGTCAAGGCTACGAATGGAGATGCTTGGGTGGAAGCGCAGGGCAAGCTCTATTCTCCGTCGCAAGTTGGTGCTTTTGTCTTGATGAAGATGAAGGAGACGGCTGAAAATTATTTGGGCACAAGCGCCCCAAATGCAGTCATCACTGTCCCTGCTTATTTCAACGATTCTCAACGTCAAGCTACTAAAGATGCTGGTCAGATTGCTGGACTTCGAGTTTTGCGTGTAGTCAATGAACCCACAGCTGCTGCATTAGCATATGGTTTGGATGTTGCGGATAGCAAAATGTTTGTTTTTTTACCTTTATTTTGACTCTAAAATCTCTCTTTTAAGCATTGCCGTTTACGATTTGGGAGGAGGAACTTTTGATGTTTCCATTCTTGAGATGCAAAAGGGTGTTTTTGAGGTCAAGTCTACTAATGGCGATACTTTCCTTGGGGGAGAAGATTTTGACCACGCTCTTGTTCATCATCTTGTGGCTGAATTTCGACGGGAGAATGGGATTGATTTGACTAAGGTTTTTTGAGTTTCAATTGATATTTTCTACTAGTTATCATGTTAAGGACTCAATGGCTATGCAACGTGTTCGTGAGGCGGCAGAGAAGGCAAAATGTGAACTCTCCAGTACAGCTCAAACTGACATCAACCTGCCTTATATCACCGTTGACAACAGTGGACCCAAGCATATGCACGTAAAATTATCCCGTTCGAAGTTCGAGCAATTGACCGCGGATCTTATCAAAAGAACTATTGAACCCTGCAAGAAGGCGATGCATGACGCGGAAGTGAAACCATCAGATATCCGTGAAATTTTGCTTGTTGGAGGAATGACTCGAATGCCAAAGGTTTTTTGACTTCTTGATAACTTGTGAATATTTTTCTTCATATCAGGTTCAACAAACTGTTCAAGACGTTTTTGGCAAACAACCAAGTAAAGCTGTCAACCCTGATGAGGCTGTTGCTATTGGCGCGGCTATTCAAGCTGGTGTTCTTGCAGGGGATGTTACAGAAGTTGTCTTGCTTGATGTTACTCCACTCTCTCTTGGTATTGAAACTTTGGGCGGTGTATTTACAAAGCTTATCGGAAGAAACACAACAATTCCTACGAAGAAAAGCCAGGTTTTTAGTTCGTTTTGCTTTTTTACATTTTTATTTCATAGGTTTTCTCGACTGCTGCGGATGGTCAAACACAAGTTGAAATCAAAGTTTTGCAAGGAGAACGTGAAATGGCTGCTGACAATAAACTTCTCGGACAATTTTCCTTAATTGGTATTCCTCCGGCTCCACGTGGTGTTCCACAAGTTGAGGTAACATTCGATATTGATGCCAATGGTATTGTTAATGTTTCTGCACGTGATCGTGGTACTGGAAAAGAGCAGCAAGGTTTTGATTTTTTATAATTTTTGACTTTCTTTTCTTTTGTAGTTGTTATTCAATCGTCTGGTGGACTTTCTAAGGATCAAATAGAGAATATGGTCCGTGATGCTGAAAAACATGCTGCTGAGGATGCTGAGAAGAAGGAAGTTATTGAAGCTATTAACCATGCTGAATCAGTCTTACACGACACGGAAACAAAGATGGCTGAGTATGCGGATCAGTTGAATGAGGATGAGGTTTTTACATGTTTTGGCATTTTTTAACTTTGTTTTTTAAAGGTCAAAGTTGTTAAAGAACGTTGCGAGAACCTTAAGCAGAAGTTGACGAATCGGGAAGCTCTCAAAGCTTCTGAAGTTCGCGAAGGGATTAATGAATTACAACAGAAGTCATTGAAGCTTTTTGAAGCTGCATATCGTAAAATGGCTGAGAAAAACCAACAACAACATCAAACTTCTGATTCTTCTACAAAACAAGATGAGGGAGAAGAGGCTGCTAAAAAAGAAGGGAGTCAATAAAAGAGGAGGATTTGTTGTCTCTTTAATGTTGTCGTAGTCGTTATTATTATTTTTTGTTTTTTGACATTTTATTTAATCATACACACATTATTTTATTGTTTGGCCATTTTCAATAAATTGATTTGATAAGTTGTCTGATTTTGGCTTTTTTTTATAGATCGTTGTTGTCGATTTATATTTGAAGGATTTGGGAAGGTAATCGATGTTTTAAATTTTTTAGCCTTTATAACTCAATTCAGAAGACGTACTAAATGCTTATCCGCAGCCATTTTACTCATGATGATAATGCGATGGTTAATATGGTCAATTCTCTTCCTCCCGAAGCATATTTTTTGGAATGCGATGGAAGTGTACATGAGGAACTTGGAACAATTCAAAAAGGGAAGCTGATTCAATTGCACTTTCGACTTTGCGGCGGGAAAGGAGGTTATTATTTTTATTTTCGGGTATGGTTTTGATGGGGACGGGTTGGGAACTGCCCTTATATGCTGCTTTTAACCACGATTATGCTAGCCTGCCCTTTGAACTACACTTATGTATCAGCGGATCTTTTAAGTTTGGTCTTTTACTGATATATGGCCGATGTTTTTTTACTAGTCTGTCTGATGAAACAATGAAAATCTATTTTGCAAGGACGTAACCAGGGGGTTTTGATAACTGATTCGGGTGCTTTTCTGGTCAATCTACAGCACATATAAAAATTTTAATATAAACCTTCTAATTATAGGTTTTGGTTCATTACTCCGAAGTTTTCGCATCCACAAATCAAACAATCAGTTAATGTGTCGAAATTTGGCTGGTCGTCGTCTTGCTGATGTTAGAGAAGAAGAACGTCTCAAAAAATATATTGAAAAGAAAGAACAGCGTGAAAAGGAGAAGAAAAAGAAAGAGTTTGTTTAACTTTTAATAAAAACATTTTAACTTTTTATTTTAGGGAGGAAAAAATTGACAAATTAAAGAATGGAGCAAAAACCAAACATGAATTTACTGATCAGGAATATTTGAGAAAGAGGGACACAGTGCTTGATGTGGTTGAGGATGCAGTTGAGGCAGGTTTGTAAAAAAAATTTTTTTTTGTTCTGGGCTGAGTTTGGATGTTATTGTTTTTTTTTGCTGGGCTTATTGTTAGTTTCATAGATAGGAGGTCCTCATTTTAAAATAAGTTGGCCCTTTTTCAAATTGAAAGGTCCAGGTACGTTCATAAGTCCTGTTAAGTTTCCTCTAGAGATCGATATTTTTAAAAATTCTGGATCTGGATTTAGGTTAGTAACCTGGACAGGTTGATCATTGATCCAGGACATCAAAAAATGCCTGGATCTGGACTATGGATCCAGAAAAAATCCAGACTGGATCCAAATCCAGACCGATCTCTAGTTCCCCTATCCGAAACTACAAGTCATTCCGTGATGGGGTTGTTGATCGAATAACAACCTTGTGTAAAAATGAGTAAGAAAGCTCTAATAACCAATCTCTTTTCCGATTCCTAGGATAAGTTTGTCTGATTTTCTGTTATTAATAAATTGTTTTGACTTATTGTCCAGATTCTATCACACATGTCCTACAAATTAATTTTTAAGTTTTCAATTTAACCACAAAATTTAAGGTGTTTTGGCACTTAAAGAAAAACAAAAAGCTGTTGTAGTTGAAAGCAATGATGTTACTACACAAGTAGAAGAATTTAATGGACCTTCAACATCTTCAAATATACAAGAAGCATCTACATCCTCAAATGTTAATAATGAACAAAATTCTGATTCAGATGAAAGTTTGGATGATTTGATGAGTTGTGGTCCATTAAAAAAGAAGGTTAAAATTGGGGGATGACTTTAAGGGTTTTTGATGATATTTCGTAAGAAAAGACTTTTAATTTCTAAACGAGCAGGAATTTTATGGTTTTTTACAGATAATTTTGAGAAATTTTATTTATCTTCTTTTTGGTTCTTGCTCTTTTTAAGAGATCTTTTTGGTTCCTGCTCTTTTTTAAATTTTCTTTTTGAATTTAAATAAACTTTTCTTCTAAATTTTATTTTTTATTTTAATTTAAACGTTATGTGTCGTTTAATTTTTTTCTTTTATTTTTTAAACCAGTTAAGATTTTAGTAAAAGAAAATGACTTCTGTTGATGAAATTACTTCTGAACTTGATGCACAAGTTTGTTTTTTTTATCTGATTTTAATATTATTTCACCTAGATTCCTCTGGCTTTGCGTGCGCTTCAAGAATATGATGGGCATAAACAGGAGAAGAAACTGCCTCTGTTCCCCGATACGAAAATGATGGTTTATTTGACTGTTAAATATAAGCGACCGTTCTTTAAAAAGAGTGGGAATCAATGCGTTTTTGTGTATATTTTTTTTATATTTTATCGATTTTTTTTCCGTTTTTTCAGTACGCAGCCTTATCCAGACAGAAATCCTTCAAATTCTTCTGTTTGTCTAATTCTGCCAGATCTTGATCGTTCCAAAAAGGCACAAACAGATCCTGATGTTGATAAACAAGCGAGAGAATGGGAGGAACGTTTACGTGAAAATTATGGACTTATTTCTGGAGTTAATTATACAAAGGTTTCTTTAGACTTTATGTTAGAAAATTCGGTTTTTGATTGAAGTTCGTTTTTAAAAGGGATGTGAGGTCAGCGAACCTCGTTTTTCGGATACCTTTTGTAACTGATTAAATCAACCTTATAACTAGAGCTACCTTAAATTGGGATCATCGCTTGGGGGAGATACTCTTCTTTTCATGGATGGGATCTCTTCCTCCTACTTTCCTTTTAGAACTTTCATTTTTTATTTTCTTAAATTTTTCCTCATTTTGCTTTTAAAAATGCGGAGGGGCCCTTCCCAGCCTTCCCTTACCCCTTCTTCCCTTCTTTCCACTTCCCTTCTAAGCCTTCCCTTCCCCCTTCTTCCATCCTCTTCCCTTCTTCCACTTCCCTCCTCTTCCACTTCCTTTCCTTCCCTCTCCCTTCCCTTCCTTCCCTCTTCCCTTCCCAGCCTTCCAGCCCTTCCCAGCTCTTTATCTATTGCCTGGCTAATTATAATATTTCAAGAAAGAGTATCTTTAATGGAAGCCTGTCTAATTTTTAAATTATCTATAAATCAGATTCGTTGCAAAATTCTATAATTTAAAAATATTTTTTTATATTTTTTTAGATTTTGACTTTTATACAATTAACTCGTGAATATACTGAAGTCACGGATCGTGTTAAGCTTGCAAATCTTTATGATATGTTTTTTGTTGATTATAAATTGGCTAAAAAAGTGGATTATTTTATGGGAAAATTGTTTAAAAGACCTTCACGGTAAATTTTAAAATTTTTATTTTTTGAAGTTTTAAGAAACGTTTAAAATGTTAAAAAGAATTTTACCCGAATTTTATCCCCTTGTAGGGAATGTAGGTAATAGAAGACTAGGGTTGTTCTCTCAAATTCCGAAAGTCGGGAATTTGAGAGCGGTCCCCCCGCGGCGCTGCTTCTCCGAAAATTGTTCCCCGTCACCCTCCCCCCGGTCGGGGAACAACCCTACAGAAGACACAAAGCCTTTGAATATTTTTATAATATTAGAAATTTTTTTTTTAATTTTCTAAGGATTTAAATTCCATTTCTGGGATAGAAATTATTCATATTCTTTATAACTCAAGACAAATCCATTTAACCAAAAAATTTGCCTGGAATTTATTTTACAGCTTAAAATAATTTTTCTAAATTTTTTAGTCGTCCAATTCTAATCAAATCTGAACAAAATTTTTCTAAAAGAATTGAAGAAGCTTATAATCAAACTTTAATATTTTTTATGCCAATGAATGATGCAATTACTATTCGGTTTGAAAATTTTTTTGAGATTTTTTAAGAATTTTTTTTTTTGAAAATTGAAAAATTTTTTTGGATGTTTTGAAAACATTTTTTGATTTTTCTAAAATTTTTCTAATTCAAAATTTTTTTTAAATTTTTTTTCCAAAATTTTTTTGGAAATTTTCTAAATATTTTTTTTTATTTTTCAAAATTTTTCTAATAAATTTTAAATTAAAAAAACAAAAAAAATTTTTAAAAATTATTTTTTAATTTTTTTCCAGTGTTGGAAATTTAAATCAAAAAATTAAACATCTCAAATCAAATGCTTCAGCTATTATTTCTTCACTTTTGGAAGACTTTCCTGGTGGTTCAATAAATATAAGATCGGTTTATTTAGCAGCTGTGAATGTTTCTTTGCCTGTTTATGTTGATTTTGGTTTTATTTTATTTAATTTTTGAATATAAATTTTTCAAAAAAATCTTTTTTTTAGGTTCTTCCAACGAAATAAATTTTGAATTGCCTCCAGAGCCCGAACTTGTTGAAATTGTTGGAGAATGTTCTACCCTTCCAGACGGATTAGAAGTCAAAGTAAGGGCTGATGGATTGGTTACTACAGTGGAAAAGAAGAGTATTTTTTTATAATTTTTAAGAAAAGGGTTCAAAAAAAATTTTTTTTGAAGGTGGTGAAGAAGTTTTGTATCCTACAGAACAGGATGAATGGGAAAAGGAAGATGATATGAAGCCATTAAATGCTGAATTGATTCAAAAAATATTGAGAAAAGGAAAGGTTCAAACAAAAATGGAAAAAATAAAGGAAGAATTGAGAAAGATGGTAAAGGGGGAAGTAAAGGAAGAGAAGGAAGAAAAAAGAGGAGAGGAAGAAGAGAAGGAAGTGGCTGAAGAAGAAAATGAGTTTAAACATGTTGAAGAAGAAGTCCCAAACAAATCACCAAAGAAACTGAAGAATAAAAAAAGGAAAGTAAAGGAAGAGGTGGAGAAGGAAGAAAAAATAGAAGAAGAGGAGGAGAAGGAGGAGGTTGAAGAAGTGGAAGAAGAACCTGAAAAAGAAGATGTTCCAACCAAGTCTTCAAAGAAATTGAAGAATAAAAAGAGAAAATTAAAGGAAGAGGAGGAAAAAGAAATAAGAGAGGAAGAAGAAGAGGAGGAAGAGAAGGAGGAGGAGGGTGAAGAAGAAACCGAAGAAGAAGAAGAAGTTCCAATCAAGTCACCAACCAAACTGAATAAGAAGAAAAGAAATGGAGCAATTAAAAGAAAAATTGAAAATACAAGTATTGAGATGATTAAAGGAAGGAAAACTAAAAAGGCTAAAAAATTTTGAAGGATTTTTATAAAAGCAAAATGTTTCAGGTTTTTTAAAATTGTTATTTTATTGTTAGATAAATTTTAAGAATATAAATTTTCCAAACTTTTTGTTAGGATAAGGGGAAAAGGGGTCCGGGTCATAGGGAAAGGTCACAAAAGGTTTGTGAGGAGGGCTAAATGTAACGGAAGAGAATGAGATTTTTTTAGGTTTATTTTTGATTTTTGTAAATAAGGTTAATAATGAAAGGGTATGAGTCTTAATGGAAGGATAAGCCTTGTTAATGTTACGGGTTAAAAAAAATTTTTTGAAAATATTCCAGTTTGATTTGAAATCTCCTTTATTTGAGTTTTGTGAAAGTTGGAGTGATGTTGTAGAATAAAAATCCTTTTTAATAGCAGAAAATTTATTTTTTTACTTTTTTTTCTTCAAATTATTTTTTTGGTTATATTTTCACCTCAAAAAAATTTCTTTTTCGAATTCCAATCCTTTTTCTAATTTTAACTTTTTTTTTTAATTTTTCAAAACAAAAACACATGACGTTCGGGTCTTTTTTTGGAGAAAAAAAGTTTAATGGTTCTTAAAAATTATTTTATTATTATTATTTTGGGGAGTTCACGCAATAACAACTGTTGACATTTTTAAAAAAAAGGGAGGGAGAGGAGACACGCATTTTAACCAATTTTTATTGTTTTGTCTTATTTTTTGAAAAAAAAATATTTTTGGGCAAATGATATATAAAATAATAAATTTTCTGCTAATTTATTTGTGTGTTAAGGAGATGGTGTGTGTTAAAAATTTTTGGTTTAGAGACTTTTTTAGTCAACTTTAGGTTTAGAGGTGTTTTTAGAGGGGCTGATAGATTAGTTAAAATTTTAAGGACTAAATTTTAATTTTGTGGGAGAGTTTAAAAATTTAAACAAAAATAAAAAGGGGCTTTTTTATTTGTTTCCTTTACCCATTCTTTCCAACAAAAAAATTTTTTTCTGGTTAAAAATTTTTTTTGAATTTTTTTAATCAAAAACTTATTCCAATACTTCAAGTATAAAATGAATTTTAGAAGAAAAAAATTTTTTTGAAAGAAAAATAGAGGGTAGGTTAGGGACCTTTCCCTACACTTTTTTACCTTTGTAAATAATCGCCTCTTTTTGTTTTTGTTTGTTGATTGACGCTCATGGAAGGAGAAAAAAAAAAGTTTTTGAGAGGATATCTAATTGTAGGGGGAGATTCAAGTAATTTTGCGTAGGCTAAAAATGAAAAAATAAAAAAAGAATTTGAAGAAAAAATAAATAAAAGTGCTTTTTTTTACTCTTTTTTGAATGATTATCTTTAGGAGAAATAAAAATTCTTTTTTATTTTTACGTGGTGTGTGTGTTCACCCCAAAAATGATATGACAATTGTCGCCATTTGGAAGCTTTTTTAGTAGGAATAGGAGAGAAGAAGACGTCTTTTTTTTGTAAATTAATAGGAAAGGGGAAAGAGGGTCTAGGTCGTTTTTATAAAGGTGAATGAAGAGGAGGAAAGGAGAATGATTTGGGGAAGGGAGGATTGGGGCGATAACGAGTTGATTGCTTGTTGGGGGTGAGGGGGAGTATATTTAGACGTTGGGGTTTAAGGAATAGAAGGAGAAGGTCTTCTTCCCTATTGGAATGGGGCGGGGGCTTTTCCTTCCAAAATCATAGAGAGAGAAAGAGCAAAAGCGCCGATTTGACCCTACTTTTGGGCTGAAAAGAAGAAATGAATGAATGATTAAGGACCTAGAAATATGACATCCGGAGGGGGAAAAATGGAGGGGATGAGGGGAAGAGGATCATGGAAAGGTTAGTAGGTTTTTTGGGGACATGCCTGTTCTAAGAATAAATATATTTTTCTTGGGAGCATTTGGTGTGCTATTAATAGTGAGGAAAAATTAGCTGAAAATTAGATCTAGAAAAGCAAAAAAAGAAAAAAGAGGAGTGTAAAAAGTGAAAGGTTGGAAGAAGGAAGGTGAATTGAGATGCGACAAATCACTATTTTTTGCCTAGACGTCCAAGAGGGCGGAAAATCGGAAGGGAGAGAAGAAAAATGAAGAGAAAGAAGTGGTTGTGTTGATGAATGAATGAAAAAAATGTTTGATATAAAGAAAGTATAAAATAGTAAAATAGTAGAAAGGTGACGGAAGAAGTTTGAAAAAAAAGAAAAAAAAGATGTTTGTTGTCGTCCAAACTCGCTAATATTTATTAAATAGCAAACACAAAAAATGAATGAAAAATAAAAGAAAAAAAATTTATGTGGGTTGGAGGTAAAAAATGCAAAGGTGGTAGGGTTTATTAGAAAAGAGACTTGGGGGGTTAAGTACGTGGAAAAAAAAGGAAAAAAATTTTTTTTGCTTGGGACCTTAACGGACAAACGAGAAGGTAAAGAAGACGACAAAGGGACGAAAAATGGGCGGTGATAGGTGAAGAAGAGGTGAATGAATGTTGATTGTGGAGAGAGAGTTGAGAGGTAAATAGGAGGTGATTGCAATACTACTAATCATTAGTTAGGTAAAATTAGGAGGGGTTGGAAGAGAAAGGTTCACTTGGGGAGGAAAGGTTCACTTGGAGGAAAGAAGGGAAGGTTCACACCACATTTACACACACACACACACACACTTTTCAAAAACAATTTTCACAAATTTTCACAAAATTTTTTGTCATTTTTTAATTTTTATTTATTTTTATATTGGCCATAAGCGGAGCGAACTAATTTGTAAGAAAACGGGGACAATAAACGGGGAAAATAAAAGGGGGAGAAAATTTTTTTTGAAAAATAAAATAAAATTGAAAGAAAATAGGGAGGCGTCGCAAGTTATTTTTTTGTTGTGTGTTGTTCGCACATTTGTATGTTTTTTTTTATTTTATGTTTTGTTTTGTGTTGTTGAGCTATTTTGTAAGCCAAGTAAAGGTCATGATTTTTGTTTTATTTTTTTTTTTTTGTATAGAAAAATGTTTAAAGGAAAATAAGGGGAGAAATAAGGGGAGAAAAATGCTTTTAAGGACAATAATAATATTTATTTTAAATAAAAAAAATTTTTTAACGTCCAATAAGGAGGGGAAAAGTGGGGAAGAGAGGGAGAAGCATCTCACCTTACCCTCTTTTTTTGATCTAAAAAGCAGGTTGATTTTATTATTTTTCTAGAACAATTTTTCTTGTCTTTTAAAGGTTAGGGACAATAACAAATATTTAATAATAATAAAAAATAT
This sequence comes from Meloidogyne enterolobii, assembly GCA_963681835.1. Lineage (NCBI taxonomy): Eukaryota > Metazoa > Nematoda > Chromadorea > Rhabditida > Meloidogynidae > Meloidogyne > Meloidogyne enterolobii. The sequence continues at coordinate 3,103,096 of CAVMJV010000004.1, read as the reverse complement.
TTTTTTAATGGAAAAAATTTTTTTTAAACGTCCAATATGGGAGGAAAAGCAACAACTCATTTTTGATCTAAAAAAAAAGGGGGGGGGGGCTTTTTCTAGAACAATTTTTAATGTTAAAATTTTATTTTTCTTAAGAAGAGAAAATATCACTTATTTTTTACCTTTTTTTTCTCGTCTCTTCTCTCAGAATTTTTACAATTTTTCTAATCATTTTTGTTTGTGTGTGTTGATTCATTTTATATATTTTTTTGAAAGAATGTCAAATATATTTTTACAAAAATATTTGTTTTTGAGTATGTGTTTTAGTCTTGTAAAAAATTTTTTTATTTTTGTTTTTGTTTTATTTTTGGTGTGATTTGTTGAATTTTTTAAAAATTTAAAAAACGTTTTTTTGGATTTTTTGTAAAATTTCAAAAATTTTCAAAAAATTTTCAAAATTTTTTTTTTGAAATTTTCAAAAAAAAATTTTTATGGAAATTTTTCTAAATTTAATTTTTATATTTTTTAAGGTGTGTGTGTTTGTGATTTTTAGTCTTTAATTTAAAAGACAATTTTTTGTTCTTATCAATACACATTTTTATTTTTTTGGAATTTTTTTTATTTTATTATTTATTTTTCTAATCATTTTATTTTTTTAAAATTCTTAATTTTTTTGAAAAAATTTTTTTAATTCTTAATTTTTTTGAAAATTTTTTAATTTTTTTTTGATTAGAAATTTTCTATAGCACATAAATACTATTTTAAAAATTATGGGACACGAAAGGATTCGAACCCGACACCTCCTTCCATCCAAAACATAACACACTTGCACTTAACCACAAATATTATTTTTTGATTTTTTTTGTCCAAAAATTTTTTTGATGAAAAATTATGACTGACAACAATATTTCTTCATCACGAGAACAACAAGAAAAAAATTCTTCAATTTTTATTTTTTCTCCCCAGCCTTCCCAAACAACAACAACAACTCAACAAACAACAAATTTATTAGCCCAACGTTTATCACCTTTATTATGTGCTTTATTAAAAAGTTTTCATGCAATTCCTGTTAGATTAAAAGTTGTTTTTTATTTTTAAAATTAATTATTTTTTTGAATTTTAGATATTATTAGACAAAGTATTTGAACATTTGTCTTCACAAGAAATTGAAATTTTACTGTTAAATTGTGGGTGGACTCTGGAGGATTATCAAAGAGGCTATTTGGTTTTTTTTTTTGAATTTTTAAAAATTTTTTGGTTGATTAAAATGTTCAATTTACTGTTTGGAAGCTTTTATAGCATTTAATTAGTGTTAGAAAATTTAGGGACACAAAAGGGTTCGAACCCGACACCACTTTCCCTTAAAACACAACACACTTGCACTTAACCAAAAATATGGTTTTTTTTATTTTTTGTCAAAAAATTTTCAATATTCATTAGAAAGCTTAACTATTTGTTAAATAATTTTAGGGACTCAAAAGGGTTCGAACCCGACCCCACCTTGCCTTCAGAACATAACACACTTGCACTTAACCAAAAATAATGTTTTCTGGATTTAATGTTTTTTGAAAATTTTGTCCCTTTAATTTGTTTATAAAAAAATAATAAAAAATTTCTTTTAAGAATTATTCAAATGGTTTATGGCAATGTGTTCCTCTTCATTCAGAACTTCAATTACTTCAATCAGCATCTCTTCTTTTGTCACCAGAATTTACTTTGTTAACTGCACAATTGAGGCAATCTGCATTACATAGTCTTTTGGCTTTAGTTGTATCTGCTGGAGGAAATAATGTTAATAATAATGGAGGAGGTTAATTAGATTATTTTTTAATTGAAAGAGTGTGGAGGGTTTTTCAATGGGCTCCGCCACACCTGTTTCAGGGTCATTTGACCACTAGGGAGTTGACCCAGGAATGGTCTCTTCCCAGGAATATGGTTTTTTAAATCATGGATGGGCTCTTCTTTATTATTTTTATAAATTTTCAACATTCATTTTTAAGTTTCAACATCTAATGAAGCGACTAATGGCCCTGTAGTAGAACTACAACAACAACATTCTCAGAATGATCAAAATTCAACAACTGAAACAGAGCAAAAGGGTGACGAAGTAAAGGAGGAACAAAGGGAAAAAGAATTTTCTCAAGAAAGTTTTAATGGAATTATTGAGGTTTTTTAGTTTTTTAGAGTTAAAAAATTTTGTCCGCAAATTTTATACGGAATTCTTTGTTCGCAAATCTTTCTCCGCAAATTTTTTAGATAATTTTTTGTAATTAAAAAAATTTTTTTAATTTAAGAAAATGACTGATTCAGAAGAAACAAAACCTTCATTTGAAGAGGATGAGGAAGAAGTGAAGAATATTGAAGAAGAAATTGTGGAAGAGGAAGAAGAAAAATATGATCCTCAAAATTTGCTAAATTTCCACCGTCGATCATCTTCATTATCTACAGGGACAACTACAAGTAATAATAGTAGTTTAAATGGTGGAGAAATTGTTTTGAAGGAAGGGGGAAGTGGAGGAGGAGGAGGAAAGAGACGAGTTCAATGCCCTATTTGTTTAAAGGTTTTTTAAAAATTTTTTTGAAAAATTTTGAAATTTTTTTTGAAAAATTTTTGAAAAATTTTTTGTAAAAATTTTTTCTGAAATTTTCAAAAAATTTTTTCTGAAATTTTCAAAAAATTTTTTGAATTTTTTTTTTTGAAAAATTTAAAAATTTTTTTGAAATTTTCTCTGGAATTTTTGAAAATTCTAATTTTTTTTCAAAGACTTATTGCGATAAAGGAGCACTCAAAATACACAACAGTGCTGTTCATTTGAAAGAAATTCATTTTTGTACGGTCAGTGGATGTGATAGAGCATTTTCTTCACGGAGAAGCAGGTTTATAATAATTTTTAAGTGGAAATTTTTTTTTATTAGAATAATTTTGAGTTAGGAAATTTCCTATGACTCGTAAAAAATTTATTAACTTCTAAATTGTTTTTCCTCGAAAAAAATTATTTTATGGTTTTTTCCGAGGGAGGGGGGGGGGTCCTAACGTATTAAGCACTCTTTTATGCTGTTCTTAATTTTCAAAAAATTCAGACATTTTGTGGTTCATTCCCTGTTTTTCCAAACTTTTTGACTATTTTACTTTTGGGATCCCTGAAACTACTAATTTCTATAACGTTTTGGACTAGACTTGAGACTTTAAAATTTTTCTAGAATTTTCTTTAAAAAATTTTTTAAATTTTTCTAGAAACCGTCATTCACTAAATTTAAATATGCACGCAAATATTTTTGGTTGTGGAAAAATTAGAAGGCGAAATACAACAGATTCTACTGCTCCAAATACAACTAACACAAATATTCATTTACCTAAAAGAAGAAAAACACTTTCAGACCATCAACTTTTATTTGCAACACAGCGAAGGCATAAATATGAAATTGGAAGTGGTGGGAGTGGAGAAGGAGAGCTGAAGAAGAAGAAAAAGAGGTTGGTTAATTAAAAAAAAAATTTTTTTTGGAGGGGGGAGGGGGATTTTTAAATTTTTATTTGAAAGGAAAGGGGAGTTTAATGGTACGAGAAATTTATTTTTTATTTTCCATTTTTTGTTTAGCTCTTTTGAGCAACCATCATCATCATTTTATAATATTAACAATTCAACAATTAATACTGACAATAGTTCTTTTATTTTTCCTTCACTATTTCCTCCTCCCTTACAACAATCTCCCCTACAGCCTCTACAACTTTCACAACCCTCACAACAACTTCCGCAACAACCTCCGAAATTTTCTCAATCCTCACAACTTCATTTACAACCTTCACAACTCCCGCCACAGCCCCAACAACAACCCCAACAACAGCCCCAACCTTATCTACCATCTCCTCAACAACCAACACGTTCATCACCTCCTCCTCTACCATCTTCACATCTACCCCAACCATCTCCTCTACCCCAACAACCTCCTCCTCTACAACAATCCTCCCAACAACTCCACCTACAATCTCCATTACCACAACTTCCAACTTTACCAATTTTATTGTCTCCAACATTATGGTCCTCAATACAGCAACAAAAACAACAATTATTTGTTTCTAATAATAATAAAATATCAATTCAAGAAATAATTAGACTATTAAGCCCTAAAATTAATAGAAATTGTACTAGTACTTCTCTAACACAACAACAATAAAAAAAATTTTTTTTAGCAAATTTTTTAGTAGATTTTTAGAAGGTTTTTCTTCTTAAATTTTTTATAACACCAATATTTTTTTAATTAAAAAAATTTTTTTCTTTTCCTACCCAAATTTATTTTTATTTTCTCTATAGATTACTGTCGGATTTCGTTTTTTTAAAATATCCTCCTTTAATTCTAGATACACTCTAATTTTTAAGGATTATGAAAAACCAAGAGAGAGAGAGGTCCGACTTTACTCTATAAATTTGTTGGATTTTTACTCAAAAAAAAATTTTTTTTTATTTTTTAAATTTTGATAACAATTATGAAACTGCCTTCTTTCAACTGCCATCTCTCTTTTTTTTTGTTATTGTTATTATTTTGCATTTTCTTTCTAAATAATATTCTTGCCTTATTTCTCAACTATAGTCAAATCTCGTTATATAACAAAATTTAACCCCAATAAAAAATTTTTGTTATTTCGAAGGTTTATTAAAAATCGAGGGTTTATTATTAATTATATCGAGGGTTGACTGTGTACTACTTTCTCGAAAATAATTAAATTTTTTATGTTACAACAGTTGCGGAGGATACGCAATTGCGGATGCGACAATTTTCAGACGCTTTCGGACTTGTTGTATCGGACCTGTCATATCCCTGCAATAAGCGTCCGGAATTGTCACTAGCCTGCCGCGGTTTTTCTTTCTTTTCTTTAGCTTGTTTAGCTTCTACGAAATTTTAAGGCTTGTTTTATTGCTTCTTATATAAATTTATAAAAAAAAAATTAGAATCCCTGTCTTATCCTTTTTCAAAAAAATATTTCCAAAATTTTTTCAATTTTGAATTTAATATTTTTTTGATAAGATGGAGATTTTAAAACTAGTCAATTTCTTTTGTTTTTTAAACTGTTTTCCGGTTAATTTTTTTTTGTACCCTTTTAAAAATTGAAAAAAGGAGCATGTCCTCAACGATTAGTCTTTTTTTTAGATAATTATAATTATTTGGGCGTGTAATTATATGGAAATCCATATTTTTTTCCTGAATTCCTATGACCATGAAACGTACGAAAAACATGTTTTTGGCCTGTTTTAGGGTTTCTAGAATGGTCTTTATAATCCATATTTTCCATATTTTGTCCATATTTGGTCATTTTTTGGTAAATTTTACTAAAAATAAGCAAAAATTTTCAAAATTTTAAAAATTTTTGCTCAAAAAATTTTTTTGAAAATTTTTTGGAAAAATTTATTTCCAAAAAAATTTTAACACAAATTTTAAATCCATAAAATCCTTTAGAATGTTCTTAAAATGCAAAGTTAAAGGCAAAATTATTGTTTTCTATATAAAATACTGATTTTTAAAATATCTTTTGACTATTTTTTGATCCATATTTCGGGATTTTATATCCATATTTTATGGCCATATTTCTCGATTTTATATCCATATAATTACACGCCCTAATAATTATTTTCTTTCAAGTAAACCACATATTTTTTAATAAAAAAACAGAAAATCAGATGATTGAAAATTTTTTAAAAATATATGGTGTGGCTGGTGGTGGACAACCTCCTTTACTTCTCTATTTAAAAAAAAATTTTTTTTAAATTTTTCTTGTTATCCAACTAGATAAAAAATTAATACAACGAAGATATTGCCCTTTTTAATTTTTAGTCAAGTCTTGACAAAAATTTTTTAAAAGGTTATTTTCGAAAAAAAGAGGAAGTGTTTATGGGATAAAAAAATAAATAAAAATATTTTTCCCCTAAGGGATTTCAAAAGTTATGGAGACAAAAAAATATGCAAAAATGGTGTGAAAAAATAAAAAGTTTTGATAGATAACCCTTAAAATTTTGGGAAAAAGTGTCAAAAAATTGGAGGGAGAGAGGTGCTGACAGTCATAAATAAATGACCCGTCTTTTTTAAAAATAATTCTCGTGGGATTAGAAAAAAGGAAGGACAAGATGAGGGCAAACAAGCACTAAAAAATACTATATAAAAATAAATATATATCTTGTGTCAAAACTTTTTTATTCAAATATGAGGAGGGGATGATCCCAAGAGGAAGTGGGGAGGATTTGTCGAAAAAAATTAACAAGGGAAGGTAGGGGTGACTTTTGATAGAATGGGAGGATCGTCCACACAAACAGACTAACAGTATCTTCTTTAAAACATACTATGGGTAATTTTTTTTCTTGACCTTGAGTCAAGGAAGAATCAAGGAACGCTGAAAATTAGGGTTGTTCCCCGTCCCCGAAAGTCGGGGAATTTCAGAGATTTTTTGAAAATTCCCCGTCCCCGTCCCCGTCCCCCCCCCCCCCCCCGTGGCGCTGACTCCCCGAAAATTTTCCCCGTGGCCCTCCCCCCCCCCCCCCCCCGTCGGGGAACAACCCTACTGAAAATGCCTTGAGTCTTGACTCCAGAAATGATCTCAAGGTCTGAAAACTTAACACAGGGGAAGCTCGATCTTTAATAAATAGGTACTCGAGGGGGAGGAAAATTAATTGAGGGACTAATTAATCAAGAGTGATTAATTGAGAAGGGAGGGGGGATTAAATTTTAAATTTGAGTGTTGCACGATTTAAAAAAATTTAGCTCGTTTTTTTTCGTCTTTTTTTTTTAAATTTTACTATCCCTACATCACTAATGTTTCAAAAAAAATTTTTTTTTAATTTTATAAATGTGGGCATTTTTAAAAAATATTTTTTTTTTCTGTCGGTCTTTTTAAAAGACAAGGATATTTATAAAATGTGTCATTTTTCATTTTTATAAAGATATCGTATCCTGTTGGCACATAAAAATTAAAGAAGAAAAAAAATTTTTTTTTCAAGCATGTCTCTTTTTTTGCGTGATTTTGTGGGTCTCTCAAAATGTTGTAAAACTGGCAATTTATTTATTTTTAGGGCCTATTTTTCTTTTTTAATTTCCTCAAATTTTTTTTTTGTTGTTCCTTCCAACCGGAAACAAAGAAAAACAGAAAAAAATGCCAGATATTTTTTTTGTAAAATTTTGAGGGGGTTTTATTGGGATATGTAAGTGTTTTTGGCTAGATGAGGAAAAAGAACTGGGACAAAATGTTATCATTAAAATTCAAATGAAAAATGAATATTTGCGGACAAATTTTGCGGACAAATATTTGCGGACAAAACCTAAACCTATTGAAACTAGAGTTGGCCGGATCCTCAAAAATCCCGGGATATCCGAACCGGAAATCTTTTCCCTCGTCTTCCACAAAAAATTTTTTTGGAAGGCTGTCAACCATAAAAAATTTTTTGGAATTTGGTTATGTCCGCAAATATTGTCCGCAAAAATATTTTTTTAATTAACCGAAAATATCCTGTTTCTTTGAATTCGGATATCCGTCCGGATTCGTCAAACCCTTAATTGAAACCTACGGCTCCCAAAAAATTTTTTTCCTATCAGAAGATGTGCCACATTGTTCTTTTTTTAACTGCTTTTCTTTGGCTCATGGACCCCCCCCCCCCCTTGCCCTCCCAAAAAACAATCATTGAAAAATAAATGGGAGACAAAATGTGTGTTTTTTGGGGGAAATAATGGGGTAGTGGTTGTCTAAAAAAAATTTTTTTTATGTGACTGTCAGAAGAGAAAGGCACATTGTCATCACATTTTTCCTATAATTCTCCCCCCATTAATCTTGGCACAATTACACGAAGCAGGATATATTTGTAACTAGGCATTTCTTTTAAAAAATGTGTTGAAAAGTGTGAAAAAAAGGAAAATAATGGGTGGGTAAAATTTTGTTGGAAAAAATTTTTTTCTTTAATGTGACCCAAAAATTGGAGGAAAATTTGCGGACAAAATTAAAAATCCGCAAACAAATTTAAAATTATTTTTGGACAAATATTTTTTGCGGACAAAGCCGAAACATATTGAAAATTGGAGCCAAGTCCTCTAGGCTTATTTTTTTGCTGAGTAGTCATTAGTAGGGTTATGTCGGGGGATTAGGAGGGGCTTAGCAACGGATTAAGAGGGGGTTAGTAAAAGATTAGGAGGGGACGTCGGGGAACCGCATCCTTTTGAAGACATCTTTTCCCTCTCTCTCCTTCCCCAACATCGTTTTCCTCCTCTCTTCTCCCTCTCTCTTTTCCCACACTCTTTTTTTTCGTTCTCTGCTTTTTCTCCAAACAACTTTTTTTTCTCTCTTATTTTATAATGGCCGCCATTATTGATTTTGGTCATTAATAAAAGACCATCTACATACAACTTTATTTTTTTAATGTTGCAAACATTTTACATATTGGTATTTTATTCGTTCTATTTGTAATTTTTAGGGGTTCACTGCTGAACTGTTGATTTTTCTACTTTGCCACTTAATAATTCTTATGCAGAATCCAGAGAATATTTCTAATCCTCATCAAGCTCTCTATGAAGATTTATTTTCCAAGGTTAATTTCTGTCATTTAATGGCCAAGGGAAATTTGCTTCTTGCTTACCTATTGTTTTCCTTAATTTTTAGTTGAATCCAATGGGCAAAGATGAAATCGATTCAACCAGTATTGCTGCTTTTTTAAGAACTGCTAAAGATGTTAATACGACGCAGCTTTCTCAGGTTTTGATTCAATCACACATTAATTCTTTGAACATTAAATTAGATTTGGAAAGCAGCTTGTAAATCGAGTGGCTTTGTAAAGCGTGGATTTCTAAACAAATTGGGTATTTTTATGTGTTTTAAGGTATTTTGTTTAAAATTTAAATGTACTTTTGCACCTTTACAAATCTTATCAAAGGATTTAATGTCTATATTAGGGTCGTAATAGGACGTGACTACTAGAAATATTGTTATTTACTATAAAAATATTATTTAAGCTTGTGGCTGCCGTGCAACAAGGTCAAATAAATTTTTGATTAAAAATTTATTTATGCTATTTAATTTCAAAATTAGGCTTTCAAATTTCACCTGAAATCTTGTGTAATCCTTCTCTTGAATCTCCTCGATTTGAAATTGCATCTTTTTCCACAACTAATTTATTAGAAATTTCAAATCAATTAATAAAGATGAGTGAAGAACAGGTTAAATAATTTTTAATTATTCCTGGGATGACCATTGCCATCCGAACTATTACCAAATATCCCCCCTCCAGGAAAACATTTTTAATTTTTAGAACTTTCAACTTCAATCTGCAAATGATTTAATCGAGGTTTTAGAGAAAATGTCTGTCAATATTTCTATTTTAACTGTATGTCTTTTTTTTGTTTTTGATTATTTTTTTCTAAAGGAAACTCGTCTTGGACTTGCTCTGAATATGTTTCGCAAAAAAGTTGAAGACGAGAAATTGTCAAAACGTTGTAGAGCTCTAATTGAGGTTTTTTGAGTTTTTTTTGTTACTCAATAAAATTTAGAACTGGCGAGCAATAGTGTTTGAAGAAGAGGGAAGAAACAAGGCTTTACATGAGAATGTTCTTACTACTAGAGCTGGAAGAGTTAAAAATAAGGTTAAAAATAAGGTTGAAGAAGAGGGGAAGAAAAAGGCTTTGAGTGAGAATGTTCTTACTGGAAGAGTTAAAAATTTTGGGTTTTTATGTATGTATTGTAAAAAGCCATTTACCAGTAAATTTAACTGCAAACGGCATTATAAAAATGTCCATAGTAAGTTTCTTAAAACTATTAAAGAAAAATTTTTTAATTAAGAAAAAACTGAAGAGGAAATTTTATTAATATTTGGACCTCCACAGCAAAAATTCAAAAGAAAATTACAAAAACAACAACAATCACCTATTCCTCGTAAGAATGGTAAATTACAAAAACAACAAAAAAATATAATTATAAATACAACAACAACTAAATTACAAAAACAATATGCCCCTACCCCACGTAAAAAATTATTTTTCCCAAAAAATGATTAAATTCTAAAATAATTTTTCAATATAAAGATAAGGAATTCAAACTTTTCATCAACAAGGAAACCACCAGCAACAACAACAATATTTCTTCTTCAATAAATTTAATTACTTCAACAAATCCATCTTCTCCATCTTTACTTCCATTAACTAGTAGCGAATTTTCAATTGTTCAACCAGTAAATATTGAAAATAATTGCAAAGAAGGGGAAGGAAGAGAAGAAAGAGATCCTTTTATTAATTTAGAGGAAGGGGGTTCTTCTACAGTTGGAAGTATTGGAGAAGATGAACAACAAAACGAAGAAAATGAGTTTTTGAATGAAAATGAGGAAATTGTTGGGAAGAAAGGGGAAGGAAGAGATAATGAAGTAGAAAAACAATTAACTGGTTGCTCCTCTGAGGTATGAATAGTTTTGTTTAAAAATGGTTAAATTTGGCAAAATGTTTTTTACTCCCCTTCCATGTGTTTGAGCTCAGATATCCCTATTTTGAATTATTTTTTAATTTTTGAAAAAATTTTTTGAAAATATTTTTAGTTGAATGCTCTTGCTGGTGCTCCTCTTGCCGGAACGGCAACTGCTCTAATTGGTGGAGGGTGTGGCGGGACGATGACAGCTCTTGGAGGCATGGCAGGTGGTGCTTCTCTTGCTGGTACAAGTGAGTTAAAACTTAAATCTCAAACCATCATTAATTGAGCCTTTAAAGATGTTGGTGCTTCTTCAACTGGCCCTCAAACCGTTGGTGGCGTTGAAGAAGAGGAGGAGGAAAATGAAGTAATTTTAATTTTTTAAAAATTTTTAAAAATTTTTTCAAAAATTTTAGTTAATATTTTTTAATTTAAAAATTTTTTGAAAAATTTTTTTTAGTTTTTCCAAACGACGCTTGTTGGCTATGGCAGTAGAGACACTTCAACGTCTCTTGGCGGAATGGGAGGTACTCAAACTGCTCTTGGAGGCTTTGGTATGCAGACTGCTCCTGCTGGAACGGCAACTGCTCTAGTTGGTGGAGGGTGTGGAGGGACGATGACAGCTCTTGGAGGTGTGAAATCTGCTGCGGGTGGTGCTTCTCTTCCTGGCTCAAGTGAGTTAAAATTTAAATCTCAAATTATCATTAATTGAGCTGTTATTTTTATTTAAAGATGTTGGTCCTTCTTCGCCTGGCCCTCAAACCGGTGGTGTCGACGATGAAGAAGAGCAGGTGGAAAATAATGATTTGTCTCAACAATCTGCAACAATTGAAAGTTCATTGAATGAGGTAAACGATGAATCAACAACAGCATCCAGAGAAATTGCAACACAAACTGGAAAAATACGCAGAAGGGGAAAGGCAAGTTTAAGATTACTTGGGCTTTTACAGGGTTTAGTAAACTCGGACCGGAGGGGGACCTGAAAACCGGGCCTGAGTAAATTCGGACCGGGGACCTGAATACTGGGCCTGAGTAAACTCGGACCGGGGGACCTGAATACCGGGCCTGAGTAAATTCGGACCGGGGGGCCTGAGTAAACTCGGACCGGGGGATTTGAATTCCGGGCCTGAGTAAATCGGACCGGGGTGGGACCTGAATACCGGGCCTGAGTAAACTCGGACCGGGGGACCTGAATACCGGGCCTGAGTAAATTCGGACCGGGGGGCCTGAGTAAACTCGGACCGGGGGATTTGAATTCCGGGCCTGAGTAAATCGGACCGGGGTGGGACCTGAATACCGGGCCTGAGTAAACTCGGACCGGGGGATTTGAATTCCGGGCCTGAGTAAAACGGACCGGGGTGGGACCTGAATACCGGGCCTGAGTAAACTCGGACCGGGGGACCTGAATACCGGGCCTGAGTAAATCGGACCGGAGTGGGACCTGAATACCGGGCCTGAGTAAACTCTGGGAAGGACTAAGGCGTCTTTTACTTGCTATACCTTGGTATATCTTTTTTTCAGGCATCAGGAGCTCAGAAAAAGAAAAACCGACGTGCCAGAGCTATCGAAGCTTCCAAAGCGGCATGCATTTGTTGATTTGTATCCATTAATTGGACTTTTGTCTTGTTCAGTGGAAACTAATTTTGGAAATGATCTTTTGTCAAAGCCTTTTGTTTATAAGATTGACAATATATTAAATGAATTGATTTATGAATTTTTCCGATTTATTATTTATTTATATCTAATTTAACCAATACTGTTTTTATTTTAAAATCAAAAAGAAAAATTTTTTAGTTTACAGCATCTCCTGTATTTTTTTAATTTTTGGTGTAGTGGTATAATGTTTTGTTTTGGGTGTATTGAGGTCGTGGTTCGAGTCCTCTCGTGAAATTTTTTTCGTTTTAGTAAAATAACCTAAAAGTATCAATTTTCTCTCGTTCCCTTTTTTAAATTCTTCAAATAAATTTTTTTCAGTACGGAGAGATGGAACAGTCTGAACGAGATTTGATTATGCGCGAGTTCCAATCTGGCTCTTCCTGTGTATTAATTACTACCGATTTGTTGGCACGAGGAATTGATGTGCAACAAGTTTCTGTTGTGATAAACTATGATCTGCCTGGAAATCGAGAGAACTATATCCTTAGGTATTTTTCATTTTTTGGTGTAGTGGGAAAATGTTTGGATTTTTAGTAAAAGGTCATGGGTTCGAACCCCCTTCTTGGAGAAATTGATTTTTATTTTGAAAAAATTACTTAAAATGTAAGAAACACTAATCCTAAATAATATAAAAATTTCTTTTGAGCCCTTAAAAATTTTTCAAGTCCTTAAAAATATTTTTTTCTCAGTATTGGTCGTTCTGGACGTTTTGGACGTAAAGGAGTTGCAATCAATTTCGTCACCAAAAGTGTGAGTTTTTGAAAGAAAATTTTCTTCTAAAATTTTTTAAAAATAAAGTCCCCTTTTAATAGGATCAACAAATGCTTAAAGAACTTGAGTCATACTCTTCAACCCAAATTGAAGAAATGCCGGCTGAAATTGGGGAGTTGATCTAAAAAAATTAAGGAGAAGGAAGAATATAAAAAAGAGAAGAGAATAAAAAATATAAAAATTAAATATATTTTTTTGATATAAGAGAAAAAAAGAAAAGTGTTTTTTTCTATGTTTGGTGACTGTTCTATTGTTTTGTTGATTCAAATTTGGAATAAAAAAATTATAAAAAAATTTTCTTCCAAAAATGTTATAAATTGGCCTAATTTGCCGGAAATGGGTATTTAAATAAATTGCTAGAGGCTTTTTTCTACGTAAAGTTGGTCTGGTATATATTTTAACTTTAAAAAAATCACATAACAGACTGGCCAACAGAGAAAGTTCGGGCAAATGAGAAAGGCTATGGTACGTTGTCAGCAAGTAAGCCGGATCAACTCTTCCCTCAGCAAGGCGCGGCGTCGAAAAACAACGTCAGTAGTAATAATAGAATAATGGCAAACAAAAGCTGTTAGGATTGTTCTATATTGCAAAAGAAAAGGTGCTCCTTATATTTTACAAAAAAATAATTTTTTCTATTTTTAAGGCTATAATGTGTGATGGTTTGTAAAAAAACAAACATTTGTCGAAGTATAATCCAAATGAGGAAAAAATAAATATATAATCAATCCTTTAATTAAAGTTCTTATTGTTTTGTTGTAATTTTCTTTATGATAAATAAATTTGTAATTGTTACTACTATTTTATTTTATATTCTAAAAATTGTTTGGAAAAATTTTTTCCAAATTAAATTAAAAATTAATTTGAATCCCAATTTTTGTCACAATTTTATTAACAAGCTGTCAGAAATCTTTAAGTGGCTGATATTTATATTTTCTTCGAGAAAATTTATATTTTCTTCGAGAATTTTGGTGTCGAACTTCACCTAAAATCGAGCTTTCTCCTGTATGGTTTTCATATAACTCGTTCCCTAATGTAATACCGTTTGACTCAGGAAAAAATAATTAAAAGAGAGCTCCTTTAAAAGTTAAAAGAGAGCTCCTTACCTATTTAAAAAAATATTCTCTCTCTTTAGTAATTTTTATTAAAAATCAAATTTTTCATTATTTCATTCCAAATATTATGAGAGCAAAAGTAATACCACGAAAATTAATAAGAAAAGTAATTAAAAGAGCCTATGATTTAAGGAGAAGTGGTGTGGTAAAATAAATTATTAAAAGAGTGGATGAGTAATCTAAAGAGCAAGTGGTGAGGTAAAATAAATAATTAAAAGATCTCATTAAAAAGTGACAGAGGTTAAATTAAATAAAAAATTATTCAAAGGCAAAATTAAATCCACTTGAAACAACGTAAAATTCTCCTTCAACTCCACATATAGCGCATTTCAAATCATCAACACTCTTCCCTTCTTCTATATCCTTAATGCGGATTTTATGTTGTCGAGCGCAGCATGCGAAACATAGATAAATATGACCGCATAATCTGATGATAGTCGCAGGACGGTCACAACATATACATGTTTGCGACTCGTAGAATTTGAAGAATGTGTTGTTTCCTTTTTTCACTAATATACTAATTGTACCAGCATTTGGCTGGGGATCAACTTCCATATTCTCATGAGCTTGAGGCTCAATCTCCATTTGTTGTTCAACTTGCTGCTCTACCTGGAGCTCCTGCTCCATTTGTTGTTCAACTTGCTGCTCTGCCTGGAGCTCCTGCTCCATTTCCTCCTCCTCCTCCTCCATTTCTTGTTCTACTAAAATAATAAATAATTATCTAAAAAATATTAATAATACTTACATTCTTTAATATATTCATTTCTCTGTTTGACCGTCTCTAAATAGAGACGAAATTTTGTCTGGAGCTTTGAACGGCTCAGATCATTCAAACTTTTTGAACGTCGTCGTAGTTTTTTAGAAAAATTTCCGGTTATTTTACGCTTCTTAATACGGCAAAGTCGAATTCTTCTAGTAGTATTCATTTTTTAGGAAATGTTGTTTTAAATTGAAGATGAATGAAATTATGTATGGCAAAATTCGTTTCCTTATCCACGCCCAAATCCATAAGAATTTCGCGCATTTAACTTATTGTAAATATAAGTGAGTGCCGACAAAAAACAAACGTTCACTCGAGAACGCTCAAGAAAAGGATTAATGGAAAAAAGAAATATATACAAATATTTATATAAAAAATATTTAAATAATTTAATCTTTTAAAATAAAACTCCTTCCTTTACAGATCCATAATTTATTATAAAATTTCGCGCATTTAGCCTATTATAAACATCAAAGAGCGCCGATAAAGTAAAAAACGTTCATTTCAAGAAAAGGATTAAGGGAAAAAATGAAAAATATGCAAATATTTATGTAAAAAATATTTAAAAATAAATTTTAAAAATAATTTCGAAATATATGTTTAAGAGTAATATTAGGTAGGAGCTGTGGTATATAAGGAGCAAACTTTCGGAAAAAATTTATTCGTCCTCACTTTAATAGTATAATTAAATTATTAATAATGCCATACCAAAAAGTTTCTGACGAATGT
Source organism: Meloidogyne enterolobii (assembly GCA_963681835.1). NCBI lineage: Eukaryota > Metazoa > Nematoda > Chromadorea > Rhabditida > Meloidogynidae > Meloidogyne > Meloidogyne enterolobii. The sequence goes on along the minus strand of CAVMJV010000004.1, from coordinate 3,087,672 downwards.
GCTAACATTTTAAACTGTTCTGTAAAATCTTTGCGTGATCAACTTAATCACCCAGACAATCGTGTACTAATTTTGAAAGAGCTCCTTGGACGAAAAGTCCAGACAACCTATGAAGATAAGAATGGTTTTAAAAAAGTATTCGTTATAGGAGGCTTATCAAGACAAGGAGCAACTTCTCTGAAATCTTATGGAAAATTGCGTTTTCCGTTTAATGTGAGCGTTGCTGCTCATTTTTATGCGCGTCATAGAATTAGATTGAGATATCCATTTCTTCACTGCATTATTGAAAGATTTCGACATAGAAGTCAGGATAGATTTTATCCTATGGAGCTATTAGAACTTATTGATGATAAAGAAGATAAGACAGATAAGACCAATGATTGGATGGAGCAACTGTACTCTGATATGTCTACAAAATGTAATATATTTGATGAGCAAGAAAAGAACTCTGACGATATGTATTGCTATAGTGGTGATCTGAGCCAATGGTGAAATATTATAAAAACAGAATTTGATTAAATTTAACACTTTATTTGTTTAATTGTGCATAGTTACCCCTAAAATTACCACTTTCTAATTGTTAATTTTAATTTTGATACTCCTAACCCTTAATTGTGCTCTTTTCTCCCTAAAACTGATTACTTCTCTTTCTTAATTTTGCTCTTTTATCTCCCTATTCTTAATTGTGCTCTTTTACCCCTAAAATTGTAAACTTATCTTTATTAATTTTGCAACATTTTTTTATATTTTTATCATGAATAAAATTAATATAATATTGTAAAAAATACAATTTAAAAAATAAGATAATTACAAATGAAAAAATTAGGGAGGGGAAATCCTAGGATGAATATTATTAATGTGACCAAAATTCAATACAACATAATCAGATGGTCGAATGATCCCTTTGCATACTACGGGTTTATACATTTTATATAAAGGTTTAGAAATGACGCAACCATCTTTAATAGACGGTCGCAAAAAATTGGGATACAAAATATTTATCGGTTCTAATTCTCCAGTTCTTGCATAAGATAAAACTTGTTTCTTGAATGTATCATATCTGAGCCCTTGATTTTGAATCACATCGTAGTTTAGAGTCATTCCGCGGACTTTTAAAACATATTCAAAATTTGTTGTTTGTTGCTCCTTACGTCGTAATTTTAAACCGTACTGTTTTGCTCCGCCGCTGCAGTACTCCAAAATTTCATGTGATGGGTACTCATTTGTGAATTCCCCCAAGTGGGGACCTAGCTGAAGGGGACAGTTTCCAGAAGGATGAGAAAAAATTAGGGAGTCGGTATCAGTATATAGAAGGTTACATCCTGGAGTTCGGACGACTTTTTGCATTGCCCTGAGCAAATGAATTCGCGCTGCGGATGTTGTCCATAAGGAGATGACAACATTTGAGCAAGCATGTTCTTCTACCCAATCTTTCTTTTTGGAGTAAGTGATGAGCAAAATATCTGGTGTGAGCTCATCCAAAGCTGAAACTTCAATTGATCTGTCGTCTAAATATTTTCGTAGTTCAGCAGGGTTGTTTGTAATTGCACATTGAGAGAGACCAACATTTCTTAAGGAGAATCTCCCCCACAAATTATTCAGCATTAATTTGGCCTGAGTACGCTTCCCCTTATTTGGCCCCATCTTGCTCCTCTCTATAATAATTCCAAACTTATCTTTACACTCTTTAATAAATTGCTCCTCTGCTGCAAAATTGTCTTTAATGGAGGAGTCAAAGCCAGATGAATGTATTTTTGCAGCCATAAATTCAGAAATATATGGAGCAAATAATTTGTCGTCGCTCTCTCTGAACTCCAAAACTCTGAAGAGCTTTGTCACTCTATATCCTTCCTCAAGAGCAACATTGAGCTCTATTGAAGTGCATGTACTCACCCAGCCACGTTGGTGGTCTGAATGAGGACATGAATAGTTTTCATTTACCGCTCCTTTGGGGTTCTCTTTTGCACATTTGGAGCAGAGAGGAAAGAGCAACCTCTCATCTTCATCCTCTCCAATTTTCATGGGAAGAACTGGAACGTCAATACTCCTTGGAGGGATCACAAAGACTTTAAGTATTGCCAATTCGTATATGTTGTCCTCAGGCTTTTTCCAATTTATATCGTTGTTGAGAATATGGACTTGAGGATGTCCAACAGGATATTTGGTAGTTACGTTAATAAAAGGATAAAGGGAGGTGACGTCATAATATGAGATTTCTTCTCCTTCTTTTGGTGAATAGAAAAGCTGAAGTGGTCCTGTTCTACCTCCAAAGAAGCAAGAGCGAATATTGATTGGGCCGTTGTCTAAGTAATTTCTGAACTTTTTTTTCATCTCTCTATCTCTATCCAACATTCTTCTTATCTCACACTCCCAAAAGACTTGGACATTAATCCCTTGGCTCTTTATAAAATTTAATCGAAATTGATCTTTTTCTCGTTGTTTACCTGCTGCAATTCCATTTGGTAGCACTATGTTGTATTCAGGATAACATCGCTCACAGCCATGCCATGCACAACCATTAATTTCTATTCCAAGTTTCTCTTCTTCTATCCATCCATCTAATTTATAATTTCCAATCTTCTTTTCTCCTTCTTTAGAATATGCATTTTGAATATTTACATTGTGCTTCTCCTCATACCATTTCATAAATTTCAGAGCAAGTTTGCTTTGATTTTCTGCGTTGTCATAACCCTTTTCAGGAACAAGAGCCAAATGATTTTGCTTCAAGTGGTTTGTCCTGAAATGATTCATGCACACAGAAGCTATTGTCATTGATTCTCTTAAAACATCAATACCTCCGTGAGCTTTTGAAGACGCTGCTCTTTCGCCTGCTGCTCGTTTTGTGACCTCAATGAATTCACTTCTGAACGCACGAAGAGCTGCTAGCAATATCTCTACATCATTGGTACAATAAGCAGCCAACGCTTCGTCTAAGTGAAAAGGGAGCTCCTTGTTCATCTGATACCATTTATCAAATTCATTCTTTTTTTCAGGCATCATTCCATCTGCGAAGTAGTCAGATGGTGATGGATATATCTCTTTTCCATAGTTGTTGGGATGGTTTGCTAGGTGAGGAAAGAATGGCTTATCCTCCACCTTAAGAGCAAACGCTGGGACGAGTGATGCCAAAGACATTGGCATGATATTGAAACTATCTCTAAATATAAGCATATTCTTTTTCTTTCCAAGACGAACTTTCATTTCATACATTTTATTCCCATTCTTGAGCATTTCGGGAGTAAATCCTTGAAGAAAGACCTCTTTGAAAACGATGACCATATCGAATCTTCCCCCAAAATGGGAGAAAGCTATTGTATCACATTCGTTTGTTGTTTCAATAATCCATTTGACAAAGGCGACAAGTGGGTCTGTTGTTACATTTTGACTATCAACAGTTGTTTTGTAAAATGGTCGCTCCGAGAAAGTTAAGAGCCGATTGCTCCCACATACTTTGCATGCATTTTGCTCCCTCTCAATACATTTGGGGCATGTAACTTTTACTGCAATAAAATTGGGTTGATGTATTCTTCCATTGTTGTTTAACACTCTAGAGTGTTGTGTTGTCTCAAGATCAAAAACCACGATCCTGTAAGGCTTTTGCTCCTTGGGTTCCAAAGGTCTGACAAAACATCCTCTCTTTGGATCATGGTATCCTGAGCAGGTTGTGCAATAGCGCTCATTACAAACATGCCCAGTCCTACCCCCTCTGCTGTTGACTCTAGTATCCCAAATTACTCCACATAATTCACATTTTTTTGATGTTATACAAAAGTTTGAAGTTGTGTGATAATTAAAACAATTCTCATTGTTGAATTGTTTAGAGCACCTGCCACATTTTTTGAAAAAGTTGTTTCCTGGAGGGCATGGGAAGAGTGGCCCTATTCGGGAGCAATTCAGACATTTTGCACGGCAGGTAGTAGAGTGTGCTTTTGGGTGAGAGTAAACTGTCTCACACTCCAAACAATAAGGCTGCCCAAAAAGCCCACCGGTGCAAGTAACTCCATTGAAATGGGAGCCGTCAAAGTAAAGGAGCAAAGGTGAATTGTAGTTTTTTGGACCATATTTAAAACAAGGGGTATAATGACCCAGGCAATCAAAAACAAATACTTTAAAACAGAACTGGCCTGTATATTTTTCATTCAAATAGTCCACAATAGGAGGAACCCAAGTTTCAGCATCATATTCTTTTTGTCCAAGAGGAGCTCCTATTTGTTGCATAAGTTCAAGAGTATCTTTCTCAAATTTTCCTCTTTGTCCATACCTCCCATGAATGTATTCATAATATTGAGATCGATCTAAATTTCTAATAAAACGGATCATTGTTGCTATTAATGAATAAAATAAACAGTATCCGTCATTGTTGTTTTTAATTTTTATAAGATTTTTCTTTTTGATTTGGTGATGGATTGGAGCTAATTTTCGAGGTGCTCCTCCTATAATATTGCTTCCTCTTGGTAAATTGCTCTTATTTACTATCATCACGTTAAGAGAGAATGGTGCCCCCCATAAAGTGACACCAGCCTGCTTCTTGCTCTGTGCGACCTTTTTGAATTGATTCAACATTGAATCAAAAGTGTTTTCAGTTGTTGGTCGTACAGGGATCCAAATATCAGATTCGAGGAGCTCTGATGATAATGTACAGCCCAGCTCCTCAGGTTCAACTCCGTTGTTGCGAGCATTTGTTGAGGCCTGATCAAAACAATATTGAAATACCCCTGAAAGAAGTGACTCAGGGTCTGCAGAAATATCCTTTATAAGAAATTTTGAATAATTTTTGACAATATTAAATTTCTTAATGTGATGTGTAGAATCACTTAATTTTTCCACATAATTTTCGGGAGCTCCTTCTCCTCCTTGGTTAATCGATAAAAGATTTTCTATGAAAAAGGAGCGGGATTTTTTTGATGGAGGTTGATAAGACATTATAAAATAAATTTTTCAAATAAGAACTATAAATAAAATTTCACCCTTTTATACTTAATATTTTGGAAAACTTTTACTTTTGAAATATAAGCGGTATCATCAAAGAGGTTTTAATTTCGAAAAAATTTTAATTTACATAATTTTAAAATATCGGTAACATAAAAGAGAAAACATAAATCAATTTATTTTCCAAATTTAATTTTATATTTGGGTCAAGGTCAATTTTTTCTAAAATTTTACCAAAAATTTTTAATATTCATTTGTAATCATTCTTAATTTTTAAAATGAGCTCTTTTCAAGGTGAAGACGAAGAATATTTTATAAAATATTTCTTTGGAACATGTAGATATAGAGAATTTACTAGGAATTATATCAATGCATTGAGTGAAGATCTCAAGAAGGGAGTGAGATTAGATATGGGAGCAAGACTTAGTTTACTAATACATTATTTTAGAGCTGGAAAATGGTGTTATGACTGTTTAAAATTTACTCTGGATCAACATCAAACTGAAATTTTTACATCTCGATCGGAAGATTTTTTCAAATATGAATTTTACCTTTGTCCAGATTGTGTTAAGATTACTAAAAGTTACCTTGAAATATTCAAATAATAATTTTTTATAAGTTTATTCACAATTTTATTTACAAATAAATCTGTATTTTTGATCGTATTTAATAAATTGATATACTGATAAATTGTATAATTTTGGGATAAATAATAAATTAGGGAAATACAGTGGTGTGCACATGTTTTAGAATAAGGTGATTGGTATGGAATAAAATTTCTTTTTACAATTTTAAAATTTTTTAGGAATGATTTAACAATACATGAGCTTATAGGCAATGCAAGACTATCAAAATAAAATATTTCATCTTTTTCCACATAAAGAGTAATCCAATGTGAACCTTCTTTATCATGAGAGTCCAAATTAACAATAAACGCTCCCGGATATTTTTTAAGAGAAGGGAGCAAGTCACATGGGAAGCATCCCTTGAAAATTTTGCTCGTCTTTGGGTTTGATCTCAAAATTTGAGTTATCTGGCTGCTGTACATTTCTTCGCAAAATATTTAATCTGACCCAAAGTATTGATCGAAATTGATAAATGACAAGACTTATAATAAGAAGAATGTACATACAAATCATTCCCCAACAAAATATATGTCCATATATATCTTGTGGTGACTCTTTACATAATTGAATTGTTGGAAAATTGTCTCCGAAAAAGCTTGGAGCTGAAATTTTTTCAGCTGTAAAATTTTTCATTGGATAACCCAGTTTTCTTAAATACTCCGAGTATTCTGGAATATTTTCAATGCTTTTATCATAAAGTTCTACACAGGGAGCAAAGAGTCGAATTAAAAATAAAATTTTTGCAATATTTTTAAAAAACATTTTTATTTAAAATGAATAGAAAATGAACAATTTTAAGGTTTATATAGTAGTATCACTTGTTATAGATCGATTTTTATCTAACATTATTAATGCATCTGCTTCTCCCATTACTATGAGCATCACTCCTCCCTCTGGAATAGGTTGACTAAATTTAATATTCACTGAAGTCGACCCATTCTTTATTAAATCAAAAGTTCCTCCATTGTCTTCACCGCTATTTGTAAGATTAAAGACATAGATACAATGGGTTCGTCCATATTGTTGGTATGTTATCCCATTGCTCTCTGAAGAGCCATTAAAACCTATAGCCTCATTCATATCATGAAATGCTCTAACATATCGATTTGAACCATAGTCCAAATCATAGGGTGCCTGGGGATATGAGCGCCCATTTGCTATAATACTAATTTCTCTTACTCTAAAAGGTTGAAAATTGAAAGGGCTCCGCTCTTGTGTCCCTACATAGTCAGAGTTTGCAACTAATCCTAAGATAACACGACGGGGGATTTGATCCATAAAAAGATTTGCATTGAATTCATATCTTCCTTGACTAATAAATAAAGGTTTCATCATAGTTTTTCTAATAGAATAACGAGCAGGTTTAACGTCAAGTCTCCTAGCGATATCTAAAGCAAGACCGTCCATTAGATCTAATTTTTTTACATAGAGTTTACAACTAATAATTTCAAATTGATATTTAGTAAGTTGAGCTGCAGGAGCACCAAGAACGACAGGAGGAGGAGGAGCAATAAGTACAAATTTTGGTTCATTGGGTAATATTTCAATGTCAATTTCACAATGATTTATGAGATATTGAGGCTGATTAAATAAATCCGCATCTAGTTTCGAAATAAACTGAACTGTTCGACTATTTACAAATAAATTTTTCCTAGCTGTAAAACTTTGTCCTGATTCTTGAGATGTATGTGTATCATAATAATAACCTGCTGCGTTTAGGTGAGAATTTTTTGCTCCTTGCGAGTAGGATAATTCATGCGACAAGTAAGTTTTATATGCATAAAGAGAGTTTGAATTAAATATTTCTCTTCCATTTACACTTATTCTCATATTATTAATAAATGTGCTCCCTATCATTTGTATAGGAGCAACATTCTCATCAAGAGTAATATTTACATATTGACCTGTTGTGTTCTCTTTTCGGATTCGAAATTCGGTGAATAGGTAACATTTCGAGAGATCAATAAAATTTTCACTTGAATGAATTTTAAAATGATAAGGTGTGTCTGTTAAAGGGTTACTAGGGAGAATTTCAAAAACTTTCGCTGAAGACACACTAACATTTGTAGGAGGAATTTGGAAAAAATCGAGAGCACTTGTAATTGAATCAACACTATCCTTATCTATTTTATGAAATGACATTTTTTAATAGAGACCAAAGGCGTCTGAACGTTTTCTCTTTTTAACAATAAATGTTTGATGTGAGGGAATTCTTTTTCCTTTTATACTCTTTCTGCCACTCCCAAATTGTTTTGGGAGACCACCTTTTTCTAAAACCGTGTCTACTCCTTTTTTTCCTTCACTAATAAAAGCTTCTTTTATAGGTTGTCCTTCATTTACTCTTTCAAGTATACGTTGCCCTGTGTTGAGTGCCTCAGAAGATACTGTACTCCCAACACTACGTAAAATAGGGAGAAAAAATCTCCACAATCCTCTCATAACATCTCCAACTCCTGCTCCTCTTTGCCCATACCCTCTCTGGTATGGCGATGCTCCCTTAAAATAATAATTTTCTGCACCACTTCCACTCTGTTCAGCAAACCCTACTAAACTTGTATCAAATCTAACATGAACCATCTTTATCAATAATAAAATAATTACAAAATAAAATGAGGGTTTATATACATTTAAAAATTTATAACTTTCTTAAATATCAACACCATGCTTACTGTACCATAAGCAAATGGTACAAGTCTTCCATTATCCATCGTTCTTAATTCAACCTCAATTTCATTAACTTCTCTTGGGAGCACTTTAACATAAATTGGAGAATCATAAATTTTCTCGTGGTACTCTCCAGGTATTGCTCCTGAGACAGAAACAATTCGTAGTAGAGAACTTAGAGAATTTCCAACAATCATATTTTCAGTAAGCCCCTTTGTATAAATTGCAAAACTTGAAAAGCCTCCTCTTAAATCACAAGCATATTTTGCAATCTCATTATTTTGTACAAATTGTGTATTTGCAAAACCAAGAACATATCCCAATTGGGGTGAAAATGATACATATTTGATACTGGAATGAGTAAAGGATAATTTAAATCTCTTAAAGTCAGCGAGATAATTGATCGATATTGAATCAATAATCTGTTTTAGAAGAGTAGCTGTATATGGTGTTTTCTTACTCTCTTTTCCCAGCAATATATCGAAAACATCTTGTTTTCCTTCTTTAGGTTTTAACCCTATAGTTTCTAATAGTGGTGATGGTGTTTGAGTCCAAGATTCTTTTCTTTCCAATCCTAAGGCACTTAGAACACTCGGTGTCTGTGTACTATTATCTTTTACTCTAGTATCATTTGATTGCTCTTTTCTTTCCTTCTTAGGAGGTGGAGGTAATGTTTCTTCTTCTTCTTTGAATGGAGAAAGTTCTCTTAGAACTTCCTTTTTCTCTTCTTTCTTTCCCAATCCTATAGCACTTAGCACAGGTGTATCTTTTGGTTTCTCCGCTGGTTTCTCTTCTTTCTTTCCAACTCCTAAGGTACTTAAAACAGACGAGCCTTTCGGTTTCTCCGCTGACTTCTCTTCGTTCTTTCCTACTCCTAGAACACTCAAAACATCTTTTGGTAGCTCTTTTTTATTTTCCTCTTTTGGCTTCTCTTTTTCAATCTCTTCTTCCTTTTTCTTTTCTACCTTTGACTGCTCTTTTCCTATCTTATCTTCCTTTTTCTCTTCCTCCACATTTGACTTTTCCTTTTTTCGTTCTTCCTCCTTCTTAGTCTCCTCTCTTGGCTGCTCTTTTTTCTTTTCCTCTACTTTTTTCTTCTCATCCACTTCTTTATTTTCTTCCACCTTTTTCTGGTCTTCCTTCTCATCTGGTTGCTTAGTTAAATTAATTTTATCCCTTTGTGGTGGTGATGTTTCTTCGACATCTTCCTGATAAGGAGAGAGAGACCTTAATGATTCATTCTCTTCTTTCTCTTCATTTTCGTTATATGGTGTAAGGTCTTCCAGTTCCTCATGTTGGCGTTTATTTCTCCTATTAATAATAGTTGGTTTATCAAAGAACCCTTCAGATGACTCTTCAAGAGCTGTGTTATCAAGAGCTGAACTTTGATGTCTCAAAGTTGAAATCAAAAATTGTAAAATTTCTTCAGGTGTATTATGTGACCCTTTTGGGACTGGAATTCGTATAGTTTGTCCCTTCTTATTATTATCAGCAAAATTAATATCAATCCATTGTTCATCGAGAGTACCTATAGTGGAAGGCCAAGAATATGGGTAACATATACTATGGACACCACATACCCAATCACCAGAGAAATAAAGGGGTTTAGGTAAATGAACTCGAAATTGATTGGGTTGATTCTGTGGGTAATCCGAAACATTGCTCAATAAACAAACATAAAAACTATTTGACATTTTTATTCATGAAATGGAAATACAATAAAATGAACCCTCCTTTTATACAAGTTGGGTTTCGTGAATCCATTCCCTTTCGGGATAACCTATAAATTTTACTAAAATATCATATGTTCCATCTGGTCTCTTTTTCTTTCTTATAACTTTCTCTATTCTATACTCTGTATCTGCATCTTTCTTAACTCTGGCCAACTCTTCTCCATAAAAATATCCTTTGAATTTATCTCCAGAATCATTAGCAATTTTATATCGAATAGGGTGAAATTGGTCTTGGACTTGGTTAACATTTAGGATTTGATCCCCCCAATTTGGAATATATCCTTTTTCAAATGCTCCTTTTCCTACACCCATACGAACAAAATCTCCTTCTTTTAATTTTGCTCCTTTCTTTCTTTTCTTTGAAAACTCATCTCTGTACATTTTCTCCCATATTTCTTGAGCATTTTTGAAATTAATATCTACTGGTCTTAGTCCATGTACTCTACTCTTTGACTTATTAATTCCTTCTATTATTTTATCTAAAACATCAATCCAATTTAATGTTTTATTTTGAGCAAAGTATCTATAAAGTCTTTGCTTCACATTTCTTATAGCTCTTTCTGCTACAGATGCTTTAACTGTTGAATGAGTCGATTCATTTTTTTGAATCTCCTCCTTTTCGAAATACTCTTTTACAAATTTATTCTTAAACTCCAATCCTCTATCTGAGAAAATTCTATGAGGTTTCATAGGCATTTGATCAATTAGTTGTTTAAATGCCTCTAACATGTCCTTTGAGCTTTTTGATTTAACTGGTACACCAAAGAGTCGTTTGGAAAGAACATCAACCCCTAAGAGAATATATTTATTTCCTTTGTTATGCCTAGAGAGTGCCTGCATGTCTGCCAAATCTACTTGGACATCAGTCATGAATCCTGCTGCTATAGTTTTACTTCTGGGAAAATGTATTCTTTTTGGACGCATAAGAGTATACGTCCTATGTCCTTCCAAATAGTCTTGCACAACTTTTCTAGGTAACTTTTTGATAACTTTTCTTGCTTCATACCAAAGTCTATCAACTCCTGAATATGCTGCTGGGGAATTTGGATCATTATAAAGAGAATGTAAAAGCTTCGTTGGATCTGCCATTTTACCACAGTGAGGGTTTAAAATTACTTATATCCGATTGAGTTGGCTTTCTTGTTGCCCAATTCTTCTTTTTAACTCCTTTTATATCTGCTTGAGTTGGTTTTCTTGTTGCCCATTTCTTTTTAGCTACTTTATATGACTGAATTTTTATATTTTTACTTTTTAATTTTTTTATCCATAATTTCCCTGCTCTTTCTGATACCTTTTGTGGAACAGGCATCCATCTTTTCGCATAGGATGTTTCATTTAAATGTTCTAGAAATTGTTCTGACGGGACTTGTAATTTTCTTTTTATTTTTTGACGAGATATGGGAGGAGAAGGTGATCTGCCATCTTTTGCAATCTTTTTTCTTTTAATTCTATCAATTTTATCTTTAATGCGAGCTTGTGATAAGGCATATTCATCTATTGGGATTTTTCTATTTTTAAGTGTTTCTTTTCTTTTTAAATATCCTTTTTTCTGTTTGGTTCTAGCAGATATTTTTTGTTCTAAAATTTGGTCTTTTTGCTCATTATCTTTATTCTCATCTTCATCTATGCCTAGAACTTTTCTTCTCTTAAAACTTTCAACATCTTCTGTCTTTCTCTTTACAGGGGTTATACGAATGGGTGGAGGGGAAGACGAAGAGCTTAATGGCGCATTTTGAGCTTCAATTATAGGATTTATCTCAGGAGGTATTTTTTCAGGCTTCTCTTTAGGCTTCTCGTTAGTTCGCTTTTTTTTCTTAATCTTATTAGATACTTTTTTAATTTTCTTTTTAGATATACGAGATATTATTTTAGAAGGTTTTGAGGGCGAAATTTTTTCTTTAGAGGTTGATGGTTGTGTTGGAGAATTATGTCTACTAATGGGTACAGAGGGAGGATGTGAGGAAGAAGGAATAGATGGTGAGGGGACAATATTATAAGCATGAACTGGAGGCTCTCTTGGGTACGCAGAATAAGAAAAATCATCACTCATCCATAAATCATCATCTTCGTCGTCTACAATGTTTGAGGCAGGACGAGTAACTGATGTATTCATAATAGCTCCTTTAGGGTTAGCAACCATTTGAACTTTGACTGGTCTATTCGCACTCTCATTTCTCAATTGTAAATAACGTCTTAGCTCCTGGTTGTAGTGTATATTTTTATTCGAAAGGTGTTCTTTTTTTCTTTTAGCTTTCTCAACTTCTTTTTTGCTAAAATCTAAATTTGGTTCTCCAAAATTAGATGAAGTAAGTCCTCTATAAATTTCTTCGGGGACGAGAATTAATTTGTTTGCCATGTTTTGAAATACTTTTAATAATTATTTGAGTTTATATACCATTTACTTTTATATAATAGAGCGTGCCAGTTCTATAAGAACAGGTGTGAGAAGAGCTGCAAAAACACTTGCTCCTCCTCCACCTTTTTGTCTTAAAACTTTTCTTGCTCCTCTTTCACTCCTAGTACGGCTCATGTGACGAATAAAATCAACGTGTGGGATTAAACGGTTTTTCTGTCGAGTAGTAAGTTTAAAACGTGATTTTAAAATATTTAGACAAATTTCGACGATTGCTAATAATTGATTTATTGTTGCATGTCTTAGGATCCTCTTGGTTTTTCTTTCAGACTTTGTATGAGCTAGCAAACGTAAAAAGTCCTTATTTTCACAAACTAATTGACTGACCATTATTTTAAAATGAAAATTTATTTTGAAATAAAAATTATTTTCTCTTCGTCCTCCTTAAATATGTTTGTCCTGAGTCTTAGATTAGGATCAGATGAGGCATGTAAATCGATAAGTAAGTATCCATAAGGTATATTAGTAGCTTGTTTATACGCATCTAAAAAATAATCAAGCTGACGGGGAAATAGCTGTATCCCTATATTTCTAATAGAAAGAGCAGAATTTGGCGACCTCATTAAAATAATATATTGAGCATTTTGTCGTGCGACTTTAATTTTTTTATCGAAGAGATTTTGGGTTACAAAAACAATTGCAAAATTTTGATGGTGAGACTTTTTTGTGAACAATTCTGAAAGATATTTTTCATCTATGGAAAGGAGTAAATCATCAAGTATTAAAAGAAAAGGTTTTGGGAATTTTTTAATTAGCTCTTCAGGTGGAACTCCTGCATAGACATTAACTCCAGATTTTTGAAGGAGAGGAATATTATGACTCATTTCTCCGAAACAATATAGTATACTCTTTGGTTTGGGTTCAATTAATTCTGACGCTTCAGATATAAATTTTAATAAAAATGAGCTCTTCCCGCTAGAGCTGGGGCCTGACAAAATCATACCAAATGGTAATTTAAAATTTAAATCTTTATTAGAAAATGTTTGTAATTCCATGACTTTATAATTATAAATAGAAAAATAAATGTGTTTATATAGGAAAATATTTATTCAATTACTTCCTCTTTAATTTCTTTCTCTTCTGTTTTTTCTTCGGTTGGCTTCTCAACATTATCTTTTGAACTAGGAAGACCTACAGTAGCAAACATTAAACTATCGTAGAATTGTTGGAGCTCTTTGTCAAACGGTATTTGATCAGGAGGTGTAAGAGGTCTCGGGGTTTCAGATGTAACAGGTGGGGGAGTACGCATACGAGGAGCAGTGGGAGGAGAAAGATTAGAAGGCAAATTATGTTTAGGAGGAGTGCAAGTAATCAATTCATCGAACTTCCTTTTACCACTCCTTTGATTATTAGGTTTGGTTGATGATCCATAGGGTACATTAAGCACTCTTCCTCTATTTCGAATCTTGAAGAAACAGTGTCCTGGTAGCTCATAAGTCCAATCAAATGGAACAAAACGCTTTTCAGTAAGTCTGGTACACCAGAGAGTCACTCCGTCTTTTGTTATTGCAAAATCAATCTCAACTTCTGTACCCTTACACTTGCAGCACTTTCCTGTTTGATCATAAGGGACAAAGCGTGAAGTAGTGAAACGAGTGCTGGAAAGTGTAACACCTCTAGATGAGATGTCAATTTCGACTTGAGGTAAAACTTGGGAGTTTAAAGATTTCTGCTCCATGAAAAAATGAAAAAAATTCTAAATGAATGAATGAAAATACAAAATACTAGCTCCTTAAATACTCTGACATTCGTTACAATAGGCTCCTCCCATAAAAAGATAATTAACCAAAATTGAGAAGAGGAGCACTAAAAGGAAGTTGGAGGAGAAATTTAAACCTGAGGAGGAAATGTTCATTAACTAAATAAAATACAAGAGGTAAAAATTTATTATTTTATATCAATATGATAATTGTTAATATATAATATTAATTTTTAATCCTATTTTTTCTTTAGATTCTGTTAAACACTCGTCTTCACATGTGTTTTTTTCATCTCTCCAAGAGTAGGAGCGTAAATTTTCAAAGGAGTCATCTCTATAGATTTGTATTTTTAAAATTTTTTATTTATCTACAAAAACTAGGACCTGTAACATTTGGAGTAGAATCTCCTGTAATTTAAATTATTTAATTACTCTTAAAAAAATTAAAAACTACCTCTGCGATGAGCAATTGGAGTATTATGTGTAGGAGCTCCTAGTTAATTAATAATTTTAGATTAAATGTTTAAAAAATACCTCGAGTTTTCTCTTGAAATTTAATCGCACCTTTGCGAATTAATTTACATTCACGGCGTCTGCGTATTTTTCGCAGAATAATATTAAACCAGTAAAATAACTATAAATACTTTTTATGGAGTAAATTTACAACAAAAACCTGTAAAGCAAGAATAAGACCCAGCAAAGTATAAATCAGCCAAAAACTAAAATTATGCTGTATAAAAGATTGGGGAGTGGTGGTTGTTGAATTATACTCAGGAGTAGTGGTGATTGTATTAAAAATTGTTTGCTCTGTGGAGCAATTTTCAAAATTTTGTGGAGAAGGAGAAATTTGTTGCTCATTTGGAGATTTTTTCAAAAAATTTTCAAAGTTGTTCACGTCAATTGCGGAATTAATACAAAGGACGGGATTCCTAAACTTAATAGGGCGAATACATATCAACGGGAGCTCACAGGAGCAATTACTTTCAACAGTCCAATCGAAATTTGTAGGATTAAATTTGGGCATTTTTATAAGCTTAAATATAGAATTTATTTTGGCAAATAAATGATTTAAGAATTGTTAGATGATAAAATAGAAATGTGTTTATTTTTAATAATTTTTTGTGTACCCCCTATACTAATTAACATAATAAAAGAAAAAAGTTAAAAAATTTTTATTTTCACAGAAAAAAAGATATAATAAATAAAATTGTTTTTTATAAAAAAATAAAATTTAAATCACATAATAGTAATTTATTGAGATTTTTTTGAAATTTTAAAAAATTCTTTTCTTCAACGGCTCAATAGTGCATGGACAAAGAAGAGCAAATGTAGAATATCCACAATAAAAATAAAGAAGAGGATCAATGTAATTCGTTCTTAAATTGAAATTTTAAAAATATATAAAAATTAAAAAGTACCCTTCCAAATTAAATTTAAATAATTTTGGCTATTATTGTTATTGTTGTCCCCATTGTTGTTGTTATCTCGTCCATTTAAGTTGATTAATTCCATATTCATTTTAAATGATTTCCTGAAAAAAGGAAATGTAAATTAAAGTTAAAATTGAGGTGAACTAAATTCAAATGTTTAAATAGTTAAATTTATTCAAAATTAAAAGTGTTGGGCTCCTCCCACTTTCCTTTTAGGAGAAGGAGCGAGAAAAAAGTAGTGAGAAAAAAGAGAGGGAGGAAAACGATGTTGTGGAAGGAGAGAGAGGAAAAAGATGTCTTCAAAAGATGCCGCCCCCGACACCTCCTCCTAATCCTTTACTAATCCCCTCTTAATCCGTTGCTAATCCCCCTCCTAATCCCCCGACATAACCCTACTAATGACTACTTTGCTGGAATTAATAAAAAAAGTTTTTTTGCATTTGGATATGTCCCCAAAATATTGTCCGCAAAAATTATCCGCAAAAATTATCCGCAAAAAATATTGTCCGCAAAAAGAATTTTTTTAATTTTATAATTGTACCAATAAAAAACCGAAATTGGAGCCAATGCCTCTAGGCTTATTTTTATGCCTGGGACAATCAAAGAATTTTTTTGGCAATAGGGGTAATATCCGCAAAAAATTGTCCGCAAAAAATATTTTTAAATTTTACGACCAATAAAACCCCCCTCCAATTTTATAGAGTATTTAAATATATCCGCTTTATTTTCTAAAATATTTACATGCTTTTTCTTAACGGTTTTTAAAGCCAAACACTAAAAACAGAGTCAAAACGATTATGTAAATTTATATCATTTTTGGGCCAATTTTATAAGAAACGGAAAATTTAAAAAAAAAAGAGAAAAATTAAATTTTGATTTTTTATGTTTGACTGGTTAAATAGAGAGAGGGAAAGAAAATATATGCTGTCATTAAATCAAAAAAAAATTTAAGAATTCACATACTAAATCTGTCACACATTATCAATCAGAAATTTAAATAGGCGTGCAGCATTATTAAAATTAAAGAAATATTTGCGGACAATATTTGCGGACATGCCAAAAGTCAAAAAAAAATTTTTTTTTTTGATGATTCCAGGCACAAAAATAAGCATTTAATTTAAGCTTCTATTTTGAGATGAGTATTTTTGTATCTAAAAATTTCTGATTTTATTATTTTTTTAATTATCTGATTTTAATTTTCTGATTTTTAACGCCAGACATTTAATTATGGGTGGAATATTTATTCTGATTTATTTTCGACTGAAGAAATACTGATTTAAAATTCTGGTTTTTCTTCCCTCCATCCTCTTCTCGAACTACAGTTTCCTTTTTTTAAAATAAAAATTTTATTGGGGAATTTAAAATTGAGAGAGAGAGAGAGTGGAAGGCGGTCCCTCGAGAGTATAGTAGTAAGCATTCTTGTGAGGCGACGACATTTTTTAGCTATGGAAGGAAAAATTTTGGGCAAGGAGGACATGAAAGGACAAAAAAGAGATTTTTCATGCCATCCTTCGTCGTCGCATTTTTCTTCTAAAAATGGTAAAAGACAACAATAAAAACAACAATAAAACCAACAAAAAATTTCCCGCCCACTATGGCCACAAACAAAATTTTTTTTGGAGACGAGAAAAGGGATATTAAATTGGCATGGATATTTTTCTATTGGTCAATTATTCTGTTCTTTTTTAATCTGGTAAAATTTTGGTAAGTAAATATTTAAAAAATTTTTAAAAATTAGAATATTAAGTAAAAGTAAATTTGCGGACAAAAAAAATTTTTGCGGACAAAAAAAATTTTTGCGGACAAAAAAAATTTTTGCGGACAAAAAAAATTTTTGCGGACAAATTTTTGCGGACAAAAAAATTTTTGCGGACACCAAGCTTCCTACAATTAGAATCTTTAAAAAAATAATTTTTTTAGTACCATAAGGTATAGGTCACGTTGCTGAATAAGGATTGTTTGCCTTTTTTTTTACAATTTTTAGTTTGTCCGCAAAAATTGTCCGCAAAAATTGTCCGAAATATAGAAAAATGGAAAATTTTTTTCCTATTTTTAGAATTTTCAACACCAATTATTTAAAATTAAAATTTATTTATGTTTACTGCTTCAAGAAAATTTAGTATAGAATATTTATTAAATAATAACAACAATAATTTAAAAAATAATTTTTGTCCGCAAAAAATTTGTCCGCAAAAAATCTGCGGACAAAAAATTTGTGGACAAAAAATTTCTAATAATAATTTTCAATATTTTAATAATAATAAACAACAACAACAGCAGCAACAAAATAATTTTAAAAAATTGTCAAAATTACAAAAGAAACGTGTTTTATGCCAAAAATGTTCAAAAACATTTTGCGATAAAGGAGCATTAAAAATACACAATAGTGCTGTACATTTGAAGGAAATGCATAAGTTTGTTTGATTTTTTTTATTTTTGGGGAAAATTCTTTTTTTAAAGAGGGTCTGTTTTTTGGTGTTTTTTTTGGTCTTTTATTTCCTCATTTCCATGGCCTGAAATTTTTACGAGAAAATTCGAAAATTTTTAAAAATTAAATTTGTCCGCAAATATTGTCCGCAAAAAAAAAAAGATGTGAAAATTTATTTTTTTTTATTCCTCTGTTTTTGTCTCATGAGGAAATTAATTTTAAGAAAAATTGTATGGGGATGGAGAGGTGCTGTTGGATTTATCAAGAAAATTTTCAATATCCCAAAAATTAAAAAATCGTGTGATGTTGGGATAAAATGTCACTTCTCACGTATTATTATCTTTTAATTTTTAGATCAGAATTCTGATTTTAGCTTAGTTTAACAAGAAAAATTCTGATTTTTTCTAGTTTTTTAAAATCAGAATTTTACCAAAAAATTCTTCAAAAATTTTTTTGCGGACAATATTTGCGGACAAATTTTGCGGACAACATTTGCGGACAAATTTATTAAAAATATTTTTTTAATTTTTTTAAAGATGTACAGTCCAAGGTTGTCAAATGATGTTTTCATCAAGAAGAAGCAGGCAAATTTTAATTTTTTTTTTAATCGAAAAATTTTAATTTTAAAGAAATCGTCATTCATCAAATCCAAACCCAAAATTGCATTGTGGAAATATTCCTTTATTAAACAATCCAAAAATGTGTTGTTCTATTTCACAGAAAAATAATTATTTGGATAAACAACAACAGCTACATAAAGTTAATTTAATGAAAAGTAGGTGGTTTTTTAATTGAAAAAAATATAATAAATTTTGTCCGCAAAAGTTGTCCGCAAATATTGTCCGCAAAAATTTTTTTGCGGATTTTTGGGTTAAATTCTGATTTTAAACGGAAAGAAAATCAGAATTCTGATAGAAATCAGAAAAAAATCAGAATTTATAAAATAAATTAAATTCAGAAAAAATCAATTTTGATTCATAAAAACTAGAAAAAATCAAGCAAAATTTATAAATGTCCCCTAATATCTGCCCAAAAAAATCTTTAAAAAAATTTAAGAAACAATTTTTTTAATTAAAAAAAAAGATGATACAACAAGCCGTCGACATCTTTCTTCTACAAATAATATTAGTAAAATATCCAAAAATAATTATTTTCAAAAATTTAATGATCTACAGCAACAACAAAAACAGCAACAACAATTGATTAATATAAAAACATTATTTTTGTTCCCACATACGTTTACTATGTTTAGAAAAAATCAGAATTTTGTTTAAAAAATTCTGAAAAAAATCAGAATTTCAGAAAAAATCAGAATTTCAAAAAAACCAGAATTATGCTTCTGATTTTATTCCGATTTTCTGATTCTAGAATCAGAATTTCTCTTCTTTTACCATCAGAATTCTGATTTTTGGTTAATCAGAAAATTCTGGTTTTCTGGTTTTTTTCTGATTTTTAAAGTAAGAGTTCTGGTTTAAAAATCAGAATTTCAGAAACAATTTCAGAAAATATCAGAATTAAAACCCAGAATTCTGATTTTTTCTGATCAGAATTTTGATTTTAATTAATCGGAAAATTCTGATTTTTCCAGAATTAAATTTCGAATTTTTAAGTCAAAATTCTGATTAATATCTAATCTCCTTTCTGATCTCATAAAAATATTTTTTGCTAGTCAAAATATACTGTAATATTAATTTTATACGGTAATTTTCTTTTGTTACATTTTGTCGTAGAAATTATTTTGTATATTTTATTTTTTGGTGTTTTGAAAATGATATTTTCGACAATTTTATTTTTTAACATTTTTATTTTTAACATTTTGTAATTATGAGAGAGTATAGAAAAATGAGAGAGACAAATTTAAATTAGAGATATGGAGAAAATTTTTGTTTTCCTTTGAATTTCTTCGATTTTTTTTTCCGAATTTTTTCTGGATTTTTTCGAATTTTTTTTTGTTTTTCTTATTTTTATGTTTGTACCCCGAATCCTGAGGGCACGTTTTTCGGGGAGCGTTGGAGTATGACTGACAGTAAATTGTGAGTGTTATTCTGTCAGTTATTTTCCAACGCTCCCCCCCCCCCTTCCGCAGGATTTGGGGTATAACTTTACTTATTTTATTTAATTTTTCATTGTTTTTCTAGGATATTTTTCGTTTGTTAAATAAAGTTTATTCAATTATGGCAAGGTCAGAATCATTTTTTGATGCTGAATTGCCAGCTGATCCAAGTAGCAGTTATCGGCACGTATCAACTACAAATTACAATAATTATGTGGAGGATGAAGAAGATATTGGATTAGATTATGGAGTGGAAGTTAACGATGAGAATGATGATTTGGGGTTTGGGGATGATGAAGAAGAAGATGATTTGGGCCTTTTACCACCTGGACCTCCTATTAGACATTTTGGCAATTATGAAGAGGAGGAGGAAGATGATGAAATTGGTTTGAATAGAATGCCTCCTATGCCTGATGAAGAGGACGATATTTTTGGGTTTATTTTTTTAAAATTATTTTGGGGGGAGAAAACTAGTGGGTATTTTATCCTTGTGTGCTTCAGTTTCTTGCCGTTTTCCGGATTTCCTATTGGTTTTCACTGGGCATATTCGCCTTTCTAAATTTGTGTTCGAACCCCAACATAAAACCGGTATTTGACCAAAACTCAAAACCTAAAACATGGTTTTTAAAACTCGGATTAATCGAAAATCGGGGCTATCGGTTAATGTGCTCCAGTTTCTGTACGTGCCATTTTTCGGCCTACCCTTGTTCACCCCCTTGTGTGTCCTACCCTTGTTCAAACCTGACATCACTTGTAACTTATCTGTTAAAAATCACTCTAAATTAAGCCTTGATTCTAAAATTGATAGAAACGGGCTCATAAATTTACAAAATTTTTAAGTAAAACTTTTATTTTCAGCGACCCCAATACTTCAACTCCAGCTCCTCAAGATCCAACAATTAACAATGATAACGTTAATTATGGTATGATGAATGTGCCATTTACTGATTTTGCAAAAGAAGTTGTTTACACGGTGGCTTCAAAGGTATTTTATTTAGTTAACGTGATACAATAAAGTGGGAAAAGGTTTCTTTATGGTCAAATTTGTATAATTCGAAAAGACGTTTTCGAGCTGACAATGAGTCGAATGAACCTAATTCTCATTGTTTCGATGATTCTGAACTAAACCTTTGTCCTTGACATGGCCGATTCGAAAATCTTCCGAATGATATAATTTGTCCATAAGAGAATTTTTTAAAAATTTGTATAACGTAAACTAAAAGTGTTCTGCTTCACAGCCTATTGGTTATTGCAATGTGCATGAACTCAGAGAAGATTTGAGGTTTGTAAATCTAATGATGTAGTAGTCTGGGGCTTCATAAACATCCAAAAAGATGTCCCTTTATGCGGCAATGTCCGTCGCTAGTGAGTGAATTATAGAAAACTAGCGGGGCCCTATAAATGTAGCTACATACTAGGAGAATGTACAGGCTTTGGAAAAATGTTTTTGGGTCGGGTTTCATGTCAAAAATCCGGGGTTTAGGGTCCATTCCTGATCCATCTCTGTTTATCCTGTTCCAGGCCCCTATCCAGGATTTTTTTCGCGGAGGGCCAAGGGGGGTCCCCATGGCTTTCCCCCCGGCTACAGGCCCGTCCTGTTCACTACCTTTATTTCATTTTCAATTTTTTGAAGAAAAGATACTGGACTTTTGCCTGATTATGTTGTGGCACATTATGGCTTTCCAAATTTCGAAACTTTTATGAAATCTGAAATGATGAAGGATTATGTAAGATTGCAATTAATTGAAGGAAAACATTGTTTTTTGCCGAAAAATTGTGAAAGATTTGCCCATATACGGAATGAACAAGAAATTGAGCGAGCTGCGACTTTGCTAGCGTAAGAAAATTTTTTTTGAAATTGAAAATTTTTTCGGTTTATTGGTATTTTTGGGGTGTCCCAAATCTGTGTTTGTGGATATATTCGTGCGGGCTCATAATGGTCAGAAATAAAAAGAAAAATATACCCAATGATCCCCCAAGTACTCATGACTTCCTCTATTGCAGTTGAATAGGGAAAAGGAAAAGTAGGTATATTCTGACCATTATGAGTCTTTATAAATACATCCGCAAAAATTTTTTGGACAGATACCAACTAATTTTTTTTTAATTAAAAATTTTTTTGAACTTATGGGTACGAATAAAAAATAAAGAAAAGCCAGTTTTTTTAAACCTGATTTTTGCGATACTCATAATGTTCAGAAATGAAAAGAATAGTATACCCAATATTTCCCCCAAGAAATTAGTACTTTCTCGACTTCCTCAGATGCAGTTGAATAGGTAACAAAAAAGTATGACCATTATGAGACCACTTACCATTATGAGACCATTATGATTATAAGTCCGCATAAATATATCCGCAAAAACCCGCGAGTATGAAATTATTTCTTTTTCAATTTTAAAGTCAAACTCGAGAGGAAAATGAAAAATTATGTCGTGCACTTTTACCAGAAAATAGAGAGGCTACATTAAAAGGTCGTAAATTAATTTCGGAATTGATTTATGAATTGGGAGGACAAGATAACCCTGTTAGTTGGACATCAGTTCAGAAGAAATATAAAGAAAAATATAATGAGGAATTGGCTGGAGAGGTTTGATTTTTTTAATTTTAAAAATTTATTTTTAAATTTTTTCGTTTCCTATGTCAATGTAGGTAAGAATCCTTTACCGATCTACTCTATCTTGCTTTGGGGGATGCTTATAAAAGTTGCGGACATTTGCCACTTTAGCTAGGATTCTTGGAAACCGTTTAATTTTTACATATGGCTGCTTGATTGGTGAATTTTGGACATGAATTATTATGTACGAGGGGTCAAATGTCTCATAATCTTTCAGAAAAAAATCCTAATTGTTCAACAACAACCCTAACTAGGATTTTTGCGGCCGGGTAACCTTTCATGTGGCGGCTCAAATGGAGAATTTTAAGGGTATATGAACCACGGCCATAAATTACCAATAACTTAACCTTAAATTGACCTTATTTTTTGATTCGTAAAAAATTCATTTTTAGGCTCTTAAACGAATGTTTACGCGTGACAAAGCTATCAAAATTCTTGAGACATTGTTTAACTATGAATTGCAATTATTTCAAGCTAACTTACCTGGACATTTTTTCTTACAATTAAAAATGCCGTACAATGGTTTTTTTTAATTTTTAAAATTTTTATTAAAAAAATATTTTTTTAGATCTTTTAAATTACTACGAGACAGAATTACAAAATCATAATGAAGCTAAAGCCCAAATGAAGAATGTTACTGGAAGAGCTTTGCGTCCAAAGGGGAATTATCCTAAACAACCAAAGGTTTGATAAATTAGAAAAAAAAATTTTTTGGTTGGGATCAAATGTCTCATTAAAAAAATTTTTTTAAAGGTTTTTCCAACTGGCCCTCTCTATCCTACTTTTGTTCCGCCACCGCCTCCTGCTCAACCTATTAAAAAATCTTTGGATGTTCCAACTACTGGTGGTGGTCAGACAAATGATGTTAATAATAATGTTTCTACCTCAAATCAACCACGTTTGCCGACTACTTCTAATGCTGCACCTAAAAAGTATTTTTTTGTTTCTTTGGTTTATGTTGAGGGTGAGATATTGAATCTTTGCTAAAATGGGTTTTAGCCCCTTTCTTTATTTTTTCTTCGCTTATCTACTTTGTGGTCGAATGTCTCTCATTGCTTTTCCTCACTTTATTACTATTTTTTTGATAATTTTCTATTCAATATTTTTGTTTTTGCGATAAGTTTCTGGGGCCCCGTTGAGACAACCCTTTCCCCCGATAGGTATAATTTATGCAGATAGAAATTGACCAGACTTGGAATTTTTTTTTAATTTATGCGAATGGTCGCACATATTTTCTTTATATTTTGCATTTTTAGGGAATGTTCATTTTTAAAATGTGTGGCCCCATAACGTAAAAGTACTGAAAATTGTTTTCCCTTTGGTCATTCACTTTCAAAGGAAAACATTTTTTATTATTTTTTTTTTATTATTTTGACCTTGACTCCTATATCCCTTATATTTTATTCTTTCTTTTCTTATGAGAGGAAATAACCTTTTTGATGGAAAGATAACATCCAAAAAGTAATTTTTTCTTTTCTAGGTCAAAATTTGATATTTCCCCAGAAGAAATTGGCCTATCATCAACTAAAAAACAATCATCATTTACAGAAATGATAAATGATGAAGAAGCTGATATTGCTGAAGAAAGAAAAATTACAGTGAAATATAATAGAAAAGGTTGGGAAGAAGAAAGTAGTGTTCCAGCTTATGAAATTGGTGGTGGAGGAGGAAGTGGAACTGGTGGAGGTGGAATAGAAAAACCGTCGAGATTGGACACTCCAATAAATCAAAATGTAAATAATGCTAAAAATGGTGTTGTGGAGGGAGAAGCTGCTGTTAATGATAATAAGGTTTTTTTTGATTTTTTTAAGATTGAAAATTTTTTGTAGGACGAGCCGGGTTAATGGCCTTTCGATTATTTTTCCCCATGGCGGAACAAAAAGGGAAGAGAGAGGAGAAAGGAGAAAAAATACCCGCCACATGAATAAATAATCGAGGCCATTAATCGGGCTTGTCCTACTCTTGAAATATTTTTTTTAGAAGAAAAAGACTCGTTATACTTCTCGTATTGTTGGCCAAGACTTCACCGATTCTGAAGAGAGTGGTGATGATGAGGATGAAATTGTGTCAGTTAAACGTCCAGGAAGGGAAGGACAACAAAATGTGATTTCCAACCAAAAATCTGATGGAGAAAATTTGGTTTGTTCAAATATATTTTTTGAATTTTTTTTGGTTCTGAACTAGTGAAAGGGTCCTTCCATTTCCTAAAATAATGGATGCTGTTTTTCTAAAGTCAGAAATTTATTTTTACGTCGGTTTGTCTCTGGGCTTAACACAAAAATCAGCATGTTGTACTATTATTCTATTATTTTCTATAGATAAAATACGGAAAAAATACTTTTTTCAGACATCTTTTGTGCCTCAACCTGTACCGCAACCTGCAACAATTTCCAGTAGCACTACTTTTGTTCCTCCACGTTTGTCTGGTCATCGTGCTGGTATTCACAAGTTTATGCAAGAGAAGGTTTCTTGATTAGAAAAATATTTTTTCAAGCTTTTTTTAATTTTTAAGGTTGAACAGAAAAAAATGGAAGGAGCAACAACAACTACACAACAACAGCCAAACCCATCTTCGCTTAAGCCAAAAATAAAGCGTTATCCTGTTAATTATTCGTCTGATGAATATGATGAGGATGATAATATTTTTAATGAACAGCAAAAGCCGAGGGAGAAGGAGAAAAGTGTCGAGAATATTTTTGGTGGTGGACGTGTTGAACAACAAGGAAGAGGAGGAATTAGGTTCAATTTTATTTTTATATATTTGTATGGATAGGGCCCATTACTTGAGATACCTATCTGACAAGGGAGTAGCCGGGGGGCTTTTGGGCCTTTTCCTATTCCCACGAAATTGGGAAAAGGGAAAAATTTGAGGACTGAAAATAAACGGTTAATATCTTTAAATTGAGCCCACACAGTGTCCAACCTCAATTTTTGTAAAATTGAGGTTAATTTAAGGGTTGTCCACTTTTCGATTATTGCCGGTTTTTGTTCTGGTATGTTGACTTTTTGGTTAACCAATAATTTTCGATTTGGGTTATCTAACCACTAAACACCTGTTTTTGATTTTGGTTCGGACTAACAACTAGTGTTTCACCGGAACCGAAATTTTGACCGAAACCGGGTCCAATTTGAGTTTCGGGGACCGAAACCGGAGCCAAAAAACACCGGAACTTCCGGTGAATCTTTACTATCTGACAAGGGAGTAGCCGGGGGGCTTTTGTGGGCTTTTTTCCCTTGTTAGTTTACTTGATAAGTTTCTTAAAAATAGTTGTCGGCCGGCCTCTAAATCTTTTTTTTCTTTGCAGCACAAACAACAATTCAACTCCTATGTTTAACTCATCTCTTCCTTCACAACAACAGCAACAACCTCAACAACAGCCCACTTCTTCTACACGTCATTTGTCAACATTCTCAAGTAGTTCAATAAATCAGCAACAACAGAACAACAATGCGAGTACTTTCAATTCTCCTCAAAAGAATATTAAAATTGATTCTGAATGGTTACTTGTAGATAAAGTTGAATGGTTACGTAATGAAGCTAATAAACAAAAAATGTCTCATGAAAGTCGTCCTGATGAGTATGAAAAAAATTTTTTTTTTGATTTTTAAAAAATTTTTTGAAATTTTCAGGGGTTCTTTTATCTTCCGCAAAGGAAACGAAGTTTTGGTGTTGACAGAATCTGATGATAAAATTCGAGCTTCCAAACATTGTGATGGTAGAATTAAGTGGGATGCATATTTTCCTAAGGTTTTTTTTTAATTTTTTTGAAATAAAAAATTTTTTTAATTTAAAGACGGAATGGAAATTATTTTCTATAACTATACTTGGACTTGTCTATTCGTTTATGCTTCGCGGTGAGTGAAAAAAATATGTTTAAAAAGTAATAAATCAATGATTTGATAAAATAGTTTTGAGCGGGTTTTGTAGAGAAGATGGATAAAATTTTTAATTGAAAAAAATTCGGATTGGAGGGGCTTAAAAATTTTATTGAATTTTTTGGTGGTTTTTGGCTTTATTATAAATTGCCGGAAAAATTTTTTGGCTTTGGTCTAGTTTATGAGTTCATTGAACCTTTCATCAGACTGAATTTATCAGTCTATTGGGAGCTCTGTTCTCCCTTCTTTTTTATATTATGGGAGAAAAGTTGGGCTTTAGTTGGTCACCTCCGATAAAAGTATAAAGATCTATTTGGACTCGTCAACTAGACCTGAACCAAATTATTTTCTTCTTGCTTTCCACCCTGATCAGATTTTTTTTTTAATTAATTATTTTATCCATTCACTGATTCGTCCCCCTGTTTCTTTCATTTATTATGCCTATTTATTTTTTTTTTCGTGCTGTTTTACTGCTCAATATTATTAAAAAAATTTTTTTTGTGGCACTACACACTTTTCTTTCTTTTTTTTTTATTAAAATGATGAATATTAAAATTATATATATTTTTTTGTTTTTTTTTTCTGAAGCGTTTTTTCGCTTAATATATATTTTTTAATTAAAATTTTTTTTCTTAATTTTAAAAAAAATTTTTTAGTTATTAAACTAACCCGAAAAAAAAATAAATTTTTTTTATTTTCCCCTTCAAAAATAGATGCCAACTCAATAATAGTCATGAAAGGAAATTCTGATAACGTTCGTTTGCCGCGTGTGTCAAATAAATGCAGTTTTGTATTTTTTTAATTTTAAAAATTTCAAAAAAAATTTTTTTTAATTAGAAAACTTTACCCCTCCATATCCTATTTGTCTAACAACTCACTGTGGCCAAGACTTTCTATGCTTCTTTACAAAAAAATTTGCATTCAGTAATCATTTTTTGACTCCAAAACCAATAGAAATTGACGGTTAGTTTTTATTTAATTTTTATATTTTTTGATATTATTTATTTATTTATTTATCAGCAAACCACAGGTATTTTAAAATACATTAATGTGGTGCAAAAAAAAAACATAAAAAATAAATTAATGTCAAAAAAAAAATATATATATGTAGGAAACAACATCAAAAATAAAAATAACTTTAAAAATGAACAATAAAAATAAATGAATTTAATATTACACATAAAAAAAAACACAATAACGCTCAAGGTTAATTTTTCCAAAAATTTTATTTAGATTGTGATAATTTAATAAAACTTCTAAATTTTTTGGGATCATTTATTTTAAATGATTCATTTGGAAGATTATTCCATTTATTTACCACCCTATGAAAAAAATTATTTTTTGTTCTGTTCGTGTGTTTTTTAATCCTTAGAAGTAGAGGCCTGCGAAGTGATCTATTTGAAAAATTAAAATAATTTTGGGAATTAAGAGATGTAAACCCTTTTATAATTTTAAAAGCAGTGGAAAGATCGGCAATCTTTCTTCTATCTATTAACTTTTCAAGTTTGCAAGTATTTAATCTTTCTTCATATGGGACCTTGATTAATCCACATTTTTTGTAAATATTCTTAGTGAATAGTTTTTGAATTCTTTCGATTTTATCTATTTGATATTTCATGTGTGGATTCCACACTTCAGTTGCATATTCTAGCTGGGGTCTTATATAAGTTTTATAAATATTAACAAGAAGATTTAAGTCTCTAGACTTAATGATTCTTGTTATTTGGAAACTTTTTAGATATGCATTTTTTATAACCATATTTATATGGTTATTAAAAGATATTTTAGAATCAATTAAAACTCCAAGATCGCGAATGCATTCTGTTTCTTGTATTTTTAATCCATGAATGTTATACTCTCTTTTCAGGTTATTTTTCCCTAGATATAAGGCAAAGCACTTATGAGGAGATATTTCTAAACCATTTAACTCTGTCCATTTTTCAAGTTTCCATAAAGCTTTATTAAGTTCATCCCTTTCTATGCCATTTCTATGAGCTACATATAGTTTTACGTCGTCTGCATATAATTTTATTCCAATGTTTTCAGGGATTTGATTCGGAAGATCATTTATAAAAATAAGAAATAGAAGAGGTCCTAAGACACTACCTTGAGGTACACCTGAGAATGTTTCATATTCGCAAGATATTTGGTCACCAATCTTAATCTTGAAATTTCTATCAGATAGAAAATTTTTAAGAAATGTATAGACTTTTCCACTAATGCCTGCTTTTACTATCTTATCTAGAAGAATATTTATCGGTACAGTGTCAAATGCCTTAGCAAAGTCAATGTATATGATATCTATACTATATCCATCTTGTATTGCATTATATAGATCATTCATTGTGGATAATAACTGTGTTGTTGTGGATCTTGATTTAAGAAACCCAAACTGATTTTGATTAAAGAACTTATTATCTTCTAAGTATTTTACTAATTGTTTTGCGATAATTCTTTCTAAAATCCTACACAGGGTGCATGTTAACGATATTGGACGATAATTGTTTGGATCTGATTTTTCCCCTTTTTTATATAGAGGTATAATAAGTGACGATTTCCAAATTGATGGAATTTGCCCATTATCAATAATAATTCTAAAGGTATCTGTGATTATTTTTGCAAGTGAGTCAGCGCAATATTTAAGTAATATATAAGGTATATTGTCTGGAGAAGTAGAATTTTTACTAGGAAGTGATCTGAGGGTATCCCACACAATACTAGTACTTAAATCTATGTCTGTAAACTTTGATTCTGGAATTATATTTCCATCGCTATCTGAGAGATTAATGCTTCTTTTTTGAAAATTCTTTTGAAACCCTTTTCCCAAAATATTACATTTTTCTTCATCGCTGAAGTAAAATTTGTTTTCTTTATCAATTAGACAGGGAATATTATTATCTTGCGTAAGTCTGTTTCTAATATACTTATGTATCGAATTTCCACCTTTATTGATTATTTTTTCTTCATTTGTGTTATGATGAATTTTTAATTGCTTTTTTAGGTTTCTTGAGACGATTTTATACTTAACTCTTAAATTGTTATCATATATTCTTTCTTTAAGTAACCTAAATAATATAAGCTTTTCTTTGTGTAATTCCTTAATTCTTTGAGGGTATGCTTTTCTTATTATCTTATTTAGTGCTCTCATTGGTATATATTTGTTATAAAGACATAGAAGTTCTTTTGTTAAATAAATGTATTTATCTTCCACTGTGAATTTCGTTGATATACCTAGATCTAAATTATTTCGAAATATGACTTGATTTAGATTAATAAAATTGGATTTACTAAAATCTCTTACGTAACTCTTGGGCTTCCTAATTACTTTAACACGATAATTAAGCTCAAACTCTATCATTTTGTGATCGGAAGTTGAAAAATTCTCCCTAACTTTAATAGTTCTAACAATACCGGAATCAGATGTAAGTACTAGGTCCAGGATTGAATTTTCCCTAGTTGGTTCAGTAACAAGTTGTTTTAATTGATTCTGACCTATAAACTCTATGAAAATATTCGCGATCTTGTCATAATTGTCAATTATTTCGTTAGAATACCAGTTTATGTGTCTAATGTTAAAATCTCCACATAATATAGTTTTTTGGTTGATTTGATTTAAAAGGAATTTAAATAACTTTTTTGTATTAAGAATTGAACTATTTGGTGGTCGGTAAATGTTTATAATGTTAATTTCTTTTTCAAGCAATAATTTTATATGTACAATCTCTGATTGGAATTTAGAGCCAGAGAAAATTATTTTAAAAGGTATGTTATTTTTTACTAGGATTGCCGATCCTCCGCCTCTTTTTTCTATTCTATTAGCTAATATGACTTCATAATTACCCATATGTGATAGTTCAGAATTTATTATATTATCTGTTTTGAGCCACGTTTCGTTGATTAATATCAGCTCTGGGTTAGAATTTTCAATCAAATAATTTAAATCTGGTATTTTATTGGCAAGCGACCGAGAATTGAATAATATACATTTATATGAGTAAATATTTCCGTTTGTTATTTTTGTTTGTGGTTTGCCTGCGTACCCCTATTTATTTTTAGTTGCCCTGAGCGGTTGTGGTTTTTTAAGTGTAATGATTGACAGATCGACAACAATGTACTTAAACATGTTCTCGACCTGATTCATAGAAAATGCTTGCTTACGCAAGTTATACAAAATATTTAATTCGTTTCGAGTCATATCACGTCTAGCAGTTAAAAACTGCGGTAAAGATGGATTTTGCTTAAGACATTTACGAAAATTATAAAGAAAAATATCCCTAGATTTTTTATTGTTAAATGGGATTTTGACAATTCTTGGTTTCTTATTTACAACATTTGATAACTCACGAGATGGATGTCGATGTATGTCATTTTCCAAAAGATCAGAAGATACTCCGCAATCTGAAGCAATTTTTTTAACTAAAGAAGTGATGTCAACATTTTCAGGAGCCCGTTCAATAACAACTCTTTTTGATTTAGACTTGATTTCTTCGGCGTCCAAAATAGCGTTGTTTATGATATTGGTCAAATGAGATTGTTCTAAAGAATTATGTTGTTTGTTGCTAGCGGAAAAAGGGTCTCCAAATCGATATTTAGTTTCTGTTGTTTGTTGTTCTGGTTCATTTGTAAGAATATCCTTACAAAGTTCCATTACAGAATTTACAATTTCAAGCATTGCTGAGGCCCAAGGTGGCATGTCGTTAGAAAATTGTTCGGAAAAATTAGAAAGTTTTTTGTTTAATTGATGTAGTTTTAATTTTTTGTTGTTAATATTCGAAGTAGTGAGTGGTGTTGACATTGATGTTAAATTATCGATTTCCATAAGTTTTTTAACTTTTTTCTTAAACTTGGGTAATTAAACCAAAAAAATTATGGTGTAGTGGGTTGTGATTTTCTGTAGGGAGTTGAAGGTTCGACTCCATAGAGTCGGAAATGATTTTTTTGGATTTTCTGGGGACTGGAAATCATTTAAATTTTAGCAATAATTATTGGAAAAATATTTTTTGGTTTTTGAGCGAGTTTAAAATTTTTAAATTTGTGGTGTAGTGGATCGTGGTTGTGATTTTGTGTAGAGGGGTTGTAGGTTCGATTCCTTGTAGGAGGAAATGATTTTTTGGGAATTTCTGAGGACTGGAGGTCATTTGAATTTTAACATTAATTATTGAAAAAAATATTTCTTGGGTTTTAAGTGAGTTTTTAAATTTTCTTAATTTTTGGTTTAGTTGGTTGTGTTTGTGCTTTCTTGTAAAATAGTCGAGGGTTCGATTCCACGTCTTTGAAAATTATTATTTTTTATTTTTAAGACTTAAATATTTCCAAAAACTACCAGAAGAGTAACTAAATTAATTTAAAAAATTTTTTTGAACGTCTATTTGTCTTTATTTAATTTTTTGATATTGTGGTGTAGTGGGTTGTGATTAAAAAAAATTTTTTTAAGGAGTCGAATATTGTTGCTCCGAACAGTTTTACATGTATATGAAAGCAATGTATTTTGATTATCATTCACTTGCCAAAGAAATAATGTTAACCAATGACCCATCAACTATCAAAAGACTTGGAAATGCGGATACAATGAGGCAACGACAAGCAAATGGAGCAGAATTAAAATGTAGAGATTTTGACCATGATAAATGGAGAAAAGTTAAAAGAAATGTTGGTTGAATTTTTTTTAATTTTTGTGAGAAAATAATTTTTAAAAATTTTTTTTGAAGGTGATGCTTACAGGATTACGTGCAAAATTTGAACAAAATGTGCAATTATTTAATATGCTTATTGAAACTGAAGAGGCTTTACTTATTGAAGCGAGTCAAACAGATACGTTTTGGGGTATATATTTTTTTTATTTCTTTTTTTTTTATTTTGTGGAATTTTTTAGGGGTTTTAAGCATAATCCCCTCTTTTTCCTATTTCTTGACTTTTTTTGCCTAGGTTTCTTACTGGTTAGAAATTTTTTATATTTTTGGTGTAGTGGGTTATGTTTGTGTTTCGTTATAGAAAGGTCGAAGGTTCAATTCCATCTTGTGGCGAATTTTTTTGGCTTGTTTAGGGATTAATTTTTGGTACATATTCCACGAAGATAGTTATTTCCCCTTACATTAATGATAGATTCGGCTTTTCCTGGGGAAGTAAAATTAGGGGAAAAGAGAAAAAATAGAAAAGTTGAACCAAAAAATTTTTTTAATTTTTTCCTATTAAAAAGGAATTGGTTGTAGTCTGCATGGTGAAGAAATAAAAAGCATAGATAATTGGAAAGGTTCAAATCAAATGGGAAATTTATTGATGAAATTACGCACAGAATTTCAATATAGATGTAGAGCAAATGAATTTGTACTTAAAAAGGAAGAATATGAAGATGACTGTTTTTAAAATTTTTTACAGAAGCAATGAGAGAGAGAAGGTTTTTTTGACATTTTTTTGCATTTTTTGCACACAAAAAGCCTGTAAATTTTTTTACAAATTTTTGATAATACTATCGCATTATCTCCTCCCCTTCTTTTTTGTAAAATTATTTTTTTGGTTCCTATCTGTCCCAAAAATTTTACAATGGTCAATGGCTTTGGTGCTATAAAGCATCTGTTTTTTCACAAAAATAATTGCCTGTTCCCCTCTTTATTTTTCGATTTTTCATTAATTTAATTTACTGGTAATTATACTTCTTGACTGGTTGTGGGGGAAATAATGTGATTCTGCCAAATTTTTTTTTGGAAATTTTTTTCTATTTTTTTCAATTTGATTGTATTTTTTCAATTTTTCACAGATCAGGGATTTTTATTAATTTTTTAATAAATAAATATGGCGATTGTTTATATTTTTGGATTTTTAAAATTTTTTGTGAGAGAGTTTAATGATCTCTAATTAATTATTTTTTAAAAGGAAAGCGCTTTAATCTAGAATTTTTTTAGAAAAAAAAGAAATGAAAAAACCACTTGCTACAACAAAAAAAGCAAAACGTCAACGTATTAAAACTCAAAGAAAATTTTCAAAATCGGCAAGACGTGGAAAATTGAGAAAATATGCAAAGGATAAAATAATTGAAGTTCGGCAAGCGAGGCAGAGTAAAAGTAATGGAAGATTCGACAAGGTTTTTAATTAATTTTTTTTTGGGGTTTTAAGGGGTTTTAGATGACGAAAATATTTAAGATTAGGTTCGGCTATATTTCCCTGTTTTTTGTATTTTTAGTGGCTTTTCGGGATATTTATGCTTAAAAAATAATTGGACAAGATCTCCAAGTGTTAAGGTAAAACATTTTCGAAGTTTTAGTCCGTGGGATATTTTTTTTCCTAATCCTTGGGCCACCTTAATTTTTTATTTTTAATGGGTTTTCTGATTATTAATTAGTGTCGGTTCTTGGAATATTCTCTACCTTGAAGCTAAAGTAATTTTGTCTTTGTTTTCTTAAAGTATTTTTAGAATCTCAAAGGGCTGAGAAAAAGTCATTTCTAGAGTTTTTAGTTTGTGGGATCTTTTGTCACCTTTAGATTTTTTCCATTTATTTTTTAAGATTCGAAATGATTGGCTACGTGATAGAGAAATGCGTCAAAATGATTCTGATTCGAATTATAGCGATAATGAAGAAGAGGAATACAAAGAAGTAGTTAAACAACAAAAGGAAGAGGAAGAAGATGAAAATGAGGAGATGGATTTGGAAGAAATTAAAAAACATTTTTTATCATTTGGAGGTTTTGAAGAAGAAAAAGAAATGTTATTACCTATTAAAATTGGTGGAAAATTAATTAATAGAGTTAAAATGGATGTTGAAGAAGAGGAGAATGAGGAAGATGGTGAAGTTGAAGAGAAAATGGAATTAAATATGGATGAAGTGGAGAAGGAACAGGGAAAAGGTTGTTTATTTTATGTAAAAAATTTTGGGGAGTTTAGTTGGAAAATTTTTTAGTTGATAGGAAGAACTTTAAGTAACCTGAATGTTTTTGGGAAAATTATTTTGGAAAATTTGGGATATTCTGTCACCTTCTTGTTTTTTTAGTTGATAGGACCCTTGAATGATCTGACGATTTTATCGAAATTAAAAATGATTTTTGGAAAAATTATTTTGGAAAAATTATACCTCTTGGGATATTCTGTCACTTTCTTATTTTTTTTGTTGAATTTATAAAAATGAGCTTAAAAAATTTTTTTTGCTAAAAAGGCCGCAAAAGATTTTTAAGAAAAAAATTTCAAAAATATGCAAAATATTTTTTAAGAAAATGCGGAGTTGTGTGAAAAATCTGTGAAAAAGAAATCTGTGAAAAATCACACAAATTTGCATTTTACTAAAAAAAATTTTTGCGTATTTTCGTAATTTTTTTTCTTAAAATTTTTTGGGGCCTTTTCTGTATTTTCTTTACTATAAATATATCTTTAAAATTAATAATTATTTTTAAAATTAATTTTTTTAAAGCTTCACTTCCAAATTTAACAAATTTGGATGATCAACAATTGAAAGAACTTTATACAAAATTAATAGAAGAAGCAAAATTAAAAATTGCAACAAATGCAGAACTAATAATTGCTGATCCAAATGAAAACGTTTTTTTTTAATTTTAAATTTTTTTCAAATTTTTTCAATTTTTTTAAAGATTTCAAAATTTCGTATTTTATTAAAAATGGCTTTTGGAGAAGACTTGACACCTTTAATCCGTGAAGATGTTCAAAAACTTGCGACAGCTACTTTATCTGAAGTTTTTATTAATATATTGCCTGGATATAGATTACATACTTTAACGGATGTTGAAAAAGGACAAAAAATGAAGAAGGAAACTAAAAGGTTTGGGAATTTTTTTGGAATTTTTTTGGGTAAAACAACGTTTTACGTAACCACAGGAGAATTAATTGATTTTGAAAATTGATGAGCAATATTGATTTTGGTATCGTTTGATTTATATCTCATTGAGCGCTGTTGAACCATGCCAAATTTTAAGTTGGATAGTTAGGTATTTAATATGGTTTTGCGGTAAATTTGGCTTGTATTGGTCTTGTCTTGTGGTGGTAGAATGTCGGTTAGGTTGGGAACTGTAGGACCTTACGAAAATCTTTTGTGCGGTGGTTAGTTTTAAGTTAGTATTTCAGCTAGGGGGGAACCCCCGTGGGGGTTCCTTTTCCTAAATTTATTTGAATATCTAATAACTTGTCCCTTTTAAAACTGAATTTAAAAAATTATTTTATTGAGAACATTTTTTAAATATTTTATTTTTAAAGATTAGCATCATTTGAACAATTATTGCTTCAATATTATGTCAAATATCTCAAATTTTGTGAAAAAACTGCTAATAGTTGGAATTTTTATTTTTAATAAAATTAAAAATTTTTTTAATTTTAAAGAATTATTTTCAACAAAAAATGACCACTCAAACAATTTGTCATTTTCTGCTCAATTTGGAATTTTATGTGGAAAATGTTTGTGTCTTTTATTAGAAAAATGTTCACATTTTAATTATGCTTCAAATATAATTTCTTGTTTGGCAAGACTAAGTCTTTGTAAATGTAAAAATGTTTGTTTTTATTTTTTAAATTTTTTTTTAAATTTCTAATAGTTAATTCTTTTTTATTTATCCCATTTTTTCTTCGCTTCAAACCAGGAGAGATATTAAATCACCTTGTGTGTGGATCAGGGGTCGGGTGGGTTGATTGCAATAAGATTTTTTTAATCAATTCCCATTCCAGTTGATTCCAATAAATTCCAATTCCACTAATTTCCAATTCCAATAAGCTTGAAGGAAATATAGGAATGACTTACTTTTAACCCGAAACTCAATCTGAAGAAAATTTCGAAAACAGCTCGAGCCTGTTGATTCGAAAATCCAAGGGGAACTATGGTTATTGAAAAAAGGGAGCCTGTGAACTAGTGTTGCTACCCGAAGCCCTGACCTTCTCGATCTGTAATTCGACTTGAAGGAAAATTTTCAAATCTAACCCCATTCTTGCTGTAAACGTATTGAATAAATTTTTCTTTAAAGTTACTTGACTCAATTTGTTCAGCATTTTCTACAATGTTTGCAGATGATTGTTCTCTACAAATTTCATTAAATGGAGTTAAAGCAATATCAAAACTAGTCGAAAAGAAAAAGGCTTATGTTCCTGCACAATTAATTTCAACACTTTTATTTTTAAATATTAAGGTTTTTTTGGGGTTTTTGGGCAGGAAATAAATTTTTTTGAAGGAGATTGATCGTGATGGAACTGAAGCAAAACGATTAAAAAAAGAAAAATTAATAAAAAAGAAACAAATGGCAAATAAAAAACGGAGAAAGGTTTATTTTGTTTTTATATTAATTTGTGGTGTAGTGGGTTAAATGAAGTTTTTGTGAGAGAAATAGAGGACGTGGGTTCGAACCCGTTTGGGGGCATTATTTAAAAAAATTCTCTGAAAAATTTTTTTAAGTCTAAAATAAGTTTTTGGATTAATTTGGAATTTTATTATTTTTTGTATGATTTTGGTGTAGTGGGTAAAATGAAATTTTTATGAGAAATAGGGTTCATGGGTTCAAACCCGTTCGAGTGTTATTTTTTTTTAAATTTCTGAAAAAGTTCTTAAAGTCTAAAATAATTTTTTTGGATTAATTTGGTTTTATGGGTTTTTGTATGATTTGTGGTGTAGTGGTTTAGGTGTTAGTTTGTTTGTTCTGGAGCTATGACCTGGGTTCGACCCCGTTCAGGGGAAATTAATTTTAAAATTGGTTAAAAATTTATTTCTTTATTTCTAAAGTTAAAAAAATTAATTTTTGATTAATTTTCGAATTAATTTGAGTTTTTTCTGCTTTTAAATATTTCGTGGTGTAGTGGCTTAACGTTGGGGATAGGGACGTGGGTTCGACCCCCGTTGAGTGGGAATATTTTTTAATTTTTTCAAATATTATTTTTTCTGATTTTAAAGTCTAAAAATAATTTTTTGGATTAATTTTAGTTTTTCTAGTTTTTAAATATTTCGTGGTTTAGTGGTTTTACGTTGGGGATAGGGATGTGGGTTCGAACACGTTGAGGGGAAATATTTTATAAGTTTTTCAAAAATTATTTTTTTTTAATTTCCAATGTTTAAAAAATAAATTTTTTGGACTAATTTAAATTTTTTTCCAGTTAGACAAACAAATTGGAAAATTAGAAAATGAATTGTTAGAAGCAATTGAATCAAAAACATTTTCAACAAAATTACAAATTTCAACACAAATAATGCACAATGTTTTTCTAATTTATTTTAAAATACTTAAAAGAATGCCACAAACAGGATTATTAAGTCCAGTATTACAAGGATTGTCTAAATTTGTTCATTTAATTTCTATTGATTTTTATGATGATTTGATGCAACATTTGGGACGTTTAGTTGAACAAAAGGTTTTTTTTTATATTTTGTTTTGTGGGGGTGTATTGATGGTGTAGTGGTATGATTTTGAGGCTTCTGGGAGGTTGGAGTAGGGTTTGAAACCGGTGGGTTTGGATTAATTAGTTCGGATTTTTTTCTTTAATTGTAAAATATTTTTTTCGAGTCTAAAAACCATTCTATAAGTTTGTGAGTATTGTTGGTGTAGTGGGTAAGGTGTTAGATTTTTCTGTGATTAGTGCTGGGGTTCGATTCCATTTGGTTGTTTCTCAGTGAATTAAGGCGTGGGTTCGATTCCGCTTGGCAGAGAATATTTTTAGAAATTTTCAACGGTTTTAAAAAATTATCCGCTTTTCTAAAAATAATTTTATTTGTCAGTGAGGTATTTTAGTGCAGTGATAAAATGTTAGATTTCTCTATAAATTAAGGCATGGGTTCGATTCCGGTTGGTGGCGAATATTTTTAGAAATTTTTATACGGGTTTAAAAAATTATTCTCTTTTCTAAAAATTAATTTTACGGTTTATAAATTTTTGTTCAGCAACTTAAAGTAACAGAAACACTCAATTGTATACATACTGCTAGTCATATATTTACCGGTGAAGGACAAGCAACAATAGAAGTTGATTTACAAAAATTTTATAAAGCTTTGTATAATGTAATGCCAAATATATGTTTTCAACCGGAAGAAGGTTTTTTTAATTTTTAAAGATTTTAATAATAAAATAAATTTTTTAACGGAAGAATGGGGGTCGTGGGTTCGAACCCGCTTGGGGGAAATATTTCTAGAAAAGATTCTTTAAAGTTTAAAAATGATTTTATGAATAAAAAAATAATTTTTCTTGTCCCTTTTAATTTTTTAAAAAATTTTTAGAATTAAAATAGAATGATAGGGGGGTCGTGGGTTCGAACCCGCTTGGGGGAAATATTTTTAGAAAAAATTTTTTAAAGTTTAAAAATGATTTTCTGAATAAAAAATAAGTTTTCCTCGTTTCTTTTAATTTTTTAAATTTTTTAGAATTACAAAATCAAGTTTTACTTTTAATTGAATCAATTCAATTATTATTAATTAAAAGAAAGAAAAGTGTTTCAATTAAAAAAGCTGCTTCATTTATTAAACGTTTGGCATTAATTATAGTTGGAATTAATTTAATTGATGAAAATTGTGCTTCTGGGCTATTGTTGATTTTGAGAAGAATATTTTTGGTTTTTTTAAATTTTATTTATAATTTTCTGCTAGGAACGGGAAAGGATGACGGGTTATTCGAATATAGCCGGACATTCTTAT
The DNA here is from genome assembly GCA_963681835.1 of Meloidogyne enterolobii. Lineage (NCBI taxonomy): Eukaryota > Metazoa > Nematoda > Chromadorea > Rhabditida > Meloidogynidae > Meloidogyne > Meloidogyne enterolobii. The sequence continues at coordinate 3,048,610 of CAVMJV010000004.1, read as the reverse complement.
AAGATATCCAACAGAATTAGGCACTCCTCATGTAATTAGGCACTCCCCCGAAAATTCTTCGATATCCGAAACCGAACCGAAAAATCCTCTGTTCTTCGGTTCGGTCCAAAACCGACAACCCTACTCATGTATTCTCTGTTAAATTCAACTTGCCTTTGGATTTGGGTCTAATCGATAGCTCCGGTTTAAGATAACCTTCATAAGATACTATGTCTTCATTTTTATCTTAAAAAAAATTTTTTTAAAAGAGCTTCCCTTCATTAAAACCAATGATTGGAAATGGACAAAACAAGGAAGGAGAAGAAGACTTTATTGTTGATAATGGCCAATATCGTCCAGATTGTTCTGATCCAGATTATAGCAATTCTGTTGGAACGAGTATTAAAGGAGAACTTGAATTAATTTTAAAGGTTTTGTTTTAAATTAATATTTTTGGGAATTTTTTTAATGTTTTTTAATAGGGGTGAAGGTAGTAGTCTTGAAGGGAGTGAGAGGATGTGTGGGTTTTAGAGTTAGTTTATTGGAAAAATAAAGTTAAAAAAGGACATGGGGAGGGGGTCATAGGTTCGAACCCGCTGCGGGTTAACAATAAGTTTTTTATAGGAGAAAAGGGTGTGTGTGTCTGTTGGGGTCAGTTTAATACAAAAAAGAGGGGTCGTGGGTTCGAGTCCGCTTGGGGTTCAGTATTTTTTTTAAATCTTTTGGGAATTTTTTAATATTCTCTGTTAGGATTAAGCTTTATAGGGAAAAAGGATGTAGGTGTTAGTGTCAGTTAATCCAAAATAAAAAGGGGGGGGGGGGGGTCGTGAGTTCGAATCCGCTGTTGGGTCAATATTTTTTAAATAATTTTTTTAGAGTTTAAAAATAATTTTTCTAAATAAAAAATAGTTTTTTTTGTTCCTTTTAATTTTTTTCTAATTTTAGAATCAAAATAATCAATTAACTAAAATGTTGGTGTTACACTTATTAAATGGATTAAATTTGACAGGAAAGTATAAATTGGATGTGAAATGGTCAAGCATGTAAATTATTTTTTTAAATTTTTTAAGAAATTGGATCTTGTCCAGTTTATGCGTCCAATCACACTTTTGCGTCCAATAAAAATTTTATGCGTCCAATTAATATATTTTTCGAAATGGATGCATAGAATTTTGAATGAACATATAAAAATTTGGTTGAACGTATAAACCTTATTGGACGCCAAAAATTTATTTTATTTTTATTTTAAGGGAACCTTCAGACTTGTTTAATAAACCAATAAAAAATGATGATAAAAAAAATAAAAATGAGAGGAGAAAATTGAAAAAAGACTTTTTTGAAAAATTGGAAAATTTTGCAAAGGTTTTTTTTTTAAATTATTTTTAATTTTTTAAATTTATTTTTTTAAGAAAATCAAATAAAAAAATTCAAAACTACAAGGTTTTGGTTCTTCAAATTTTTGTTCTGCTTTAAATTGTTTTATTGAGGCTAATAATAAAAATTGTTAAAGGTTTATGGTTGTTTTCGTTTATTTTTTTTTATAAATTTCTTTGAGAGAATTTGTTGAGGTAAATATTTTTTAGAATTAAAATATGCTGGCTATGTAGGACATAATGGTTGCCGGTTCGGTCCGGTCCGAATGATCAAGTCGGGCATCGAATTTTGGCCCGAAAAAGACTCGGTCGAGCCGGCCCGAAAAAAATGAGGCCCAAAAAATGACTCGAACGACGGCCCGACTCGAAAGCGGCAACCCTAATTCCCATGCCTGCTTATCCCATAGGGAGGTGTTAGAAAAAAAAAATTTTAAAACAAATTTTTTTTATTTTTTTAAATCTTAATTTAAAAAATTTGAAAAATTCTACTCTTTTTATTCACCCTTTACAAAATTTTTTACAATCCAAATATTTCAAAAAATTATTAAAATTCCCACCCTCTCCAAAATAACTAAATTTAATACAATCATTTAATTGTAAATCAAAAGCAAATCGTCCAAAATGTAAAAATTGTTTTTGAAAATTTTCGTGTCCAGAATCCGCTGGGCTTTGACAAACAAATTCTTTTTTGGGGCAACAATATCCACTAATATTTTCGCAATAAAAAGAATCATTTTTACAGCTATTGCCCTCCCCTTTTCCTCCTTCTACACATTTTTCTAGTTGCAATTCTCGTAGTAAATTTGGACTCCATGTGGCGTTGCATAAATTTTCTGGAATTTTTTTTTTGGATTTTTGAGCGATTTTGAGAATGGACGTTTAGTTTATGGATATTTTGTCCTATGGATGTTTTGTCCTATGGACATTTTGTCGTTTGGGCGTTTTGTCTTTTGGACGTTTTGTCCCTTGGACGTTTTGTCCTTTGGACATTTTGGTTTTGGACGTTTTGTCTTTTAGACGTTTTGTTTTTTAGACATTTTGTCCTATGGATTTGTTCTTTGGACATTTTGTCTTTCGGACGTTTGTCCTGTGGACGTTTTGCTTGTATTGGCACAATAAAAATACAAATTGGACTTTTTGGACTTTTCGATGTAGTCTGTCTGGCTTTTCTACTTTTTAGGCCTTCATTTATCTTTGGATTTTTTAAGTTTTATAAATTTAGAAAAATGAAAATTTACCAGTCTCGGAAAAACAAAACTGCTTGTATTGACATAATAAAAATACAAATTGAAGAATAAATGTGAGAATTAAATGATTCATGTTTGTAAAAATTGCTTTATTCTTCTGTATAAATAGAATGTGTGTGTGGATCTCAACTATGTGCGCGAAAAAGCGATTGATTGATCGGCAAGCAGGTTTTTCAAGGTGAATTAGATTAGTAATTTTAAAGGTTTAAAATAACGCCATTTTGATTAAATTTCTTACTGTAATTTACATTTCAAAATTAGAGAAAATTCAATGGGAAAATAGTGTGGGAAGAGATTGAGAGAAAAGAAAATTGTGTAATTAGCAGAGAAAACAAATAAAATTAGAAAGGCTTTACATATTTTGCCAATTCGACATTTTGCCAATAAGGCTAAAAGTTGACGTTTTGCCAATAATCTTGTTGACAAAATGCGTATTTTTAGCCTTATTGGCGAAATGTGTAATACGATTAGAGAAATTAAAATATGGCGATTTACTCAAATCTGTTAACCGTTTTTAGGCGTTTAGTTTTTTTCAATTTTTGTATTTAATTTTAACTTTTACATATTTTGATTTTAGGTGTTTTTACGCATTCTTATACGCAAAAATTACAAATGGCAAATCAACCTAATGTCAACAAAACAACTCCATCAACTCCTCCCTCAAGCAAAATACGTCCAAAACTTGAACAAATTCAAAAACAACAACCATCGGCAAAGCGAAGACGTTTAGCAGTTAAAGATGAAGAAGTGGGCGAGGAATCTGGGGAAGATTTTTTGGTTGTTGATGATGGCGAATTGGATGTGACTACGATTAAAAAAGATGAACAACATAATATTGGGTTAGATGATGATGATGGTGAAATTGTTGAATTTGGTAGGGGATATACAAATAAAGGAGCTCTTTGTATTTGGCACAATGGTATTTTTATTAAAATTATTTTTGGTTTAATTTTCGAATCATTGAGTTGAATAGGATCATGGGTCGGTTGTTCAGAGAAAACTCAGGAGGTGAAACTCCAGATGTTCTGGAGAAACCCAGGCTTGGTTAGGGAACTTCAGGGGGAAGAGTCAAGAGGGCTTGAAGATTCCTGCCAATGCTTGTGGATTTTTATCCCAATCCCTGACATTCTTTTCACCTTATAGTGTTTCCTTCGCTGTGTTTTTCTGAAATCCTTTCTAGCTCAAGAGATTATTGCAAGCTCAAGAGATTATCTACAATAACCTGAGGATTCTCCTGTTCCTTACCTAGACATTTTTATCTTTTGGGGTTTCTTGACACGGTTCTTATTTATATTACAGAACCGGGATCTAGTTCATCTCAATGAATTCGAAAATCTTGGCAAAGTTTTTCAACCTTGAATTTTTAAAGAAAGTTTCTTTTAAAAAGGTTATCGTTATGTACGTGTTAGACATGATGGTCCATATTGGCGTTGTACTGAAAGCAAATGTCCTGCTAAAGCTTCCGCTGTCGAACATTCAGATGGAAGGATTGTAGGCAAATTAAGATTAGAACATTCCCATTTACCTCAACCAGAACGTCGTTTGGCAGAAATTAAGAGGCACGAATTAAAGCAAAGAGCTAGAGAAGATCCAAATTTGAACAGAATTAGATTAATTGCAAGTATTCGGGCTGGAGTTGATGATGAAACTTTTGTGGCTATGGGATCAGATAATGCACTTGGAATTATGGCTTATAGGTTTGTTAAAATTTATTTTTTTCGGGGTGGAAAATGGGTTTCCAATCCTCTCCATACTCCAATCTTTCGGTTCTAGCATCCCTGCGGACTAACTTTAGGAAAAGGGGTTCTCAATCCCCTCAATAATTGCTTCCGACTTATTGCTGGTTCCGGGATGAGCTTCCATAAATCAGATAAAACCTGGGGACTCCAGATGCTCCCAATTCTCGTTTTAAATTTCATTTTTTGAGGCTAAAAAGTGCTTCTATAAATGCACTCTTTAGTGCTTTCCCTGTTCCAACCTTTTGACTGCTCCGGGATTTGCCCACAATTTTTCCCCAGCTTATAAGTCTAAGGACACTAACCTTTTTTTAAAATTTTAATGAAACCCATTTTTTAGAGAAAAGGCAAAATTATATGGCAAAGGAACTTCAAAAATTTCAGCAATTGATGTTATGTCAATACGTTTTCCACAACCACTAATTGAAAGAGGAGGTCAATCAATTCTACTTTATGATTCTAGAAATGTTAGAATACACGATAATAAACCAGTTTTTGTGTTTGCACATCCATACGTTTGTTGATTTTAATTTGGGGTTTTTGGGATTTTTCAAAATTTACGGACACTTATTGTCAGCAAGGAGTGTCCGCATTCTTGTAAAACAGTCGGGCCACATTTTACCTCTCTTTAATGAGTCGGACCTCATATTTGGATACTTTACTTGATTTTAGGGAATTTTTTGTGGACCCTGTACACTCTTTGCGGACTCCCTTTTGTCCGCAAACGGTGTCCGCATTCTTGTAAAACGGCCGGTCCTCATAGTAAGATACCTTCAATGAGGAGTCGGACCTCAATCTAAGATAACTCGTGTCGGGGCTCATTGTAGCATATATCCACGTTTTTAAAAATAGGTGGTCTCTGTGTTTAAGCAATGCCCTTCTAATAGAAGGCTATTTAAGGCCTATTATTTTCTGACTACAGAGGGTGCCTTTAAGTGATTCTACATTCCAAAAACATTTTTCCTTCAAAAAATATTTTTTAGATGCTTCAACAACTTGCTGCCCTATCAATATGGGCAATTGGATCAACCTTCAAATCTGCCCCAAAACCATTTAAACAATGCTTCATTATTGGTGCAATATTCAGAAATCAATTAATAATAGCTGCACATGCCCTTTTACCTGAACATTCAGAAGAATTTTACACTGAAGCTTTGGAAGCAATTTCTAATGCGGTGGAGCCGGCAAAGCCTCGAAAAAGTTTGTATTTTAAAAATTGGGATTTTTGGTGTAGTTGGGTATGTGTTGGTTTTCTCCTCAAATAGGTCGATGGTTCGAACCCTTCCTGGGGAATTTAATTTTTTAAGTTTATTTTGGATGCAAAAATGTTAAATTAATAAAATTGAGTTGATAAAATAGTTTTAAAATTTTTTAAAAATATTTTTTAAAGTTATAACTGATTTTGAAAATGATATGGTTGTAGCAGCACAAAAAGTTTTCCAAGAAGCTTCAGTTAGTGGATGCTATTTTCGTTTTGCTCAAGCTTTATTTAAAAAATGGAGAGAATTAAAATTAGGAGCAATCTATGGATATGAAAGAAGTTTGGCTGGAAATATTGCGAGAATGACATTTCGGTTTTTTAATATTTTTTTAGCTATCTAGGGGTTGTAAAGGGCCTTTTTGACCTTTAGGAGTGGGCACATTTCAGTTTAAGTTACGTTTCATAAATTTGGTTGGCCATATTTTGTAGAATCTTTCTAGGCAATACGTCACATTTAGGCACGTATTTTTGGGTTGACGGTTTTAAAAATAATTCCTCCTGGCTATAGCTCCAAGTTGAGATCCCTTCATTTTATTAGATAGAATTTCTTCGGCTCCAAGGTCTGAGTGGGAAGCAGTTTACTTTCGCTATGTCATAGGGAATAGGCAGGCCTGTGGCTTTTCCTTCCTTGCCCCCCCCCCCCACCCCTCTTCTCCGAAAGAATTCTGGTTACGGGCCTGAGCTAGGTTCTGAATTTTACAGAATCTATTGGATAGGGGGTCTTTGAACACTATCCATGAGGTATTATATTTTCTCTATTTATTTTTACATTGATCAACAAAAATAAATTTAATATGTTGAGGAAATGACATTTTATCCCAAAAATCATTAGCCTAAAATAAATTTTCTAAATTATTTTTCAAATAGTCGATTACTATGTTTGGCACTTATACCACCCTCTATTGTTACTCGAGCATTTTATATAATTGTAAGCGATGCTTTTCAAATCCCAGAATTGGCAAGGTTTTTATTTTACTTCAAAAGAACATATATTGGCTTGACCGATTATGAATTTCAAATGAACTCTGAAGCGTTTGGATTAAGTTTTGGAGAAAATTTGGTATTTTCTTCGTTGGGACCGGCATTGGATTATTCAGGTTTATTATGTTGTTTTTTGGTAGAAGGGGGGATAGGGTGACATTTTATCCCAAACTTTGATTTTTTGGATTCTGGTAGACGCTTTACTTCTAATGTTTTTCGACAATTTTTTAAACCTTCCGGTCCCTGACAGTGTAGTCTCTTTAATTCTTATTATATCCCATTTTTTTTTTTGATTATTTTTGGATTCTGGGATGTGAATTTGTTTGAAAAAAATTTTTTTAACCTTTGGTCTCTGGCACTGTTGTCTTTAAATTCTCCTTAAAATACACCCGATGATCCTTAAATTTTATTAGCCTTGACAAAAGATCAAATAATCTTATTGAGCAGGCTTCTAATAGGGTATAGGCAGCATTTGTCCGCAAATGTTGTCCGCAATTATTTTTTAGAAATATTTAAAATTTTCGAAAAATTTTTTTCTCCAGATGTTAATGTTGCTCATGAAGAGCATGTTTATTGTGCTCCACCACCTCGTTATGAAATACAACAACAACTATCTTCGCCCGAACCAGTTACCATGTTAGAATCCGCAACACTTTTAAACATTGATGAACCAATAATACATGAACCTTATTGTCCGATTGAATTTTGGAATATTAGTGAAAGGGCAGCGTCAGCTCTATTAAATACAAATTATGCAATGGAAACAGCACATTTTCAAATTAAGGTTTTTTTTTAAATTTTTTGGGGATTTTTTGGGAGGGGGAAGGCTGGGGTTGATTTGCAAATATTGTCCGTAATTTTTTTCTATCATTGAGGGAAGAGGCTTTTTTCTAGGGTTTTTTGGGAGGGCGGGAAGGCCGGCTGGGCCTTTTTTCGCTGAAATTTTTATAGGGAAGGGGAAGGCTGGTTGGTCCTTTTTTTCGATTTTTTGAGGAGATGAAGGTTCTTTTCTCGCATATTTTTGAGGGATTTATGAAGATGGGATGATCTCTTTTTGGGGTTTTTGAAGCAAATGGTGTTTTTTTTCTTATTTATGAACGAAATCGGGAGAATTGGGGACTTCATTTCCTTTCATTGAGGGAAAGAAGTGTCAAGTTTTTTGTGGTTTTCTGAACATTTGATACCTTTTTTTGCTGAATATTGAGATCATTTTCGTTCAATATTCAGACCAAAATAGTCAAAATGCTTTGGCAAGGGTACCTGACTTACCACTGTATTTATTTCCTTAGTTTTGAAAGTCTTCAAGTTTGTCCGCAAATGTTTGTCCGCAAAAAAATTTTTAAGCTAATCTTTAATAATTTTTTCTTTAAGCAAAACTCCAAATATCAATTAACATTACCAGACTATTTATTAGCCTTTTGGGATGATTTTGAAAGGCAACGAGATAATATTCGATCAGTTGCAATTTCAAATAAAAAGAGGAACAGAAAATATATAATAAAAGAAGAATTGGTAGCAAGTACATTAAATGAAGCTTCATATGAAACTGACCAAGCAATCTTAAACACTTTGGATATGTTGTCACATCATGTCCAAGGATATGTTAATGGATTACATTTTGATGTTAAAAGTGAGAGAACAAGTATGTGTTCTTTTGTAAATGAAAATTTTGTTGTGGAGGATGAAACAAAAAATATTATTAATAATTCTAATGATAATTATGTTATTTTTGATACTTCGGGAAGTGTCCCAAGTACGTCCAATACAAATTATTGCTGATTTTACTTTTATATTTACTCCATATGTATTAATTTTTTTTGTAAAAATGATTATATTTTTTCGTGCATTTTATACGACTTTATAAAAAAATCTTTAGAATTTTGACATATTTTTGGCATTTTGTTCGATTGGCGTTTTGTCGTTGTGACATTTTGATGTTTTTGTTCGATTGGCATTTTGTCTTTGTGACGTTTTGGGTTTATGTATGATTGGCATTTTGACTTTCTGGCCTTTTGACGTTTCTGTTCGATTGGCATTTTGTCCTATTTTAGGGTTGATGACAATTGTCATTTGGTAATATTTTCCTAAGGTTGACATTTTGTATATTAGGTGTTCTCAGTTTATTCCTCTAATTGCCTGCATTTTTTATTTTTTAATACTCTCTAGTTTATTGACATTTTGAAAGTGGCCATTTTACCGTAGTCTAGTTGGTAAGAGAACTAGTTGGGAGAAGAGCTATTGACGTTTTGGCCTACTCTACACTAAAAAATCTATTGACCGAGAAGGATGTGACCAAGTTTGTTGGCATATTTCTTCACAAAAATTTGTGTTGAGAATCATTTTATTTTTGGGCCTTTTCTCTTTTTAACCTTTTTTTTCTTGTTAATTTTAAGATTTTTAAAATGAAAGAAACTGCTGATATTAAACAAAGTCCAAGTATTATTCGTCCAAAATTAGAACAAATCCAACGACGTTCGTCACCTAGAAAACGTCCGGCACCCAAAATTGAAGAATCTGAACATGTTGTAGTTGATGATATTATTGAACCTGTTGTGCCTGAAAAACAACAAAAAACGGAGGAGGAGGTCCCACAACAAAAACAAGAAGTAGTTGAATTTGTGAGAGGATTTACTAACAAGGGAGCAATTTGTATTTGGCATAACGGTTTGTAAAAAAATTTTTTTTGAAATTTTGTAAGGTAGAAGGGGATACAGGTTAATATTTAAGAAGGCGTCCTGTGCAGGGGTTTAAGATAGTATTAAAAAAGGGATAGGGGAAGTGGCGTCCATGAAGTTCTGTCGGTAATAGGGCAACTGTACCAAGGAGGGGATGGCTTCCACTTTTTATAATGCGACAGGACCTGTACCAGAAATGGGGCGGGTACCCGAAACCTGGCTCGTCATTTTTTTAACCAGACTCACCTTTTTACATGTTGGTGGAAAACGCATATCGTTAACTGAACGGAAGTCGCAGGTGGAGGATCTGGGGGGGGGCCTATCAGGGGCTAAGACTTCCTCTCATGGGTCAGTCTTTTCCTGGAGATCCAGAAAAAATATAAAACTAGGCTAGGTTCGAAAAGACTGACTCTAATGAATTTTACAAAAAAATTTTTTTAAAGGATTTCGCTATCACAAACATTATGGAACTTATTGGCGTTGTAGTAACCGCAAATGTCCGGCAAATGCAACAGCTTCTGAACAAGAAGATGGCAAAATTGTTGGAAGAGTACGAAATACGCATACTCATTTACCTCAACCTGAGCAAAGATTGGCTGAAATTAAACGTCAAGAATTACGACAACGAGCTAGAGATGAACCTCATATAAGCAGGGCAACTTTAATTGCAAGTATTCGAGCTGGAATTGATGATGAAACTTTTGTGGCTTTGGGAACGGATGCTTCTCTTTCGCATATGGCTTATAGGTAACTTTTTATTAATTGTCCTGGTCCTTTATATGTTCTCTAGCTGCTTCTCGTACCTTTGTTTCCTATTTTTTATGGCTGTGAGATCTATTCTAGCTTGGGGCTTGGACCTTTACCTGTGTTTTTCTTCCCGTAAGGGCAAGATTCGGCCCATTTAATTGGATTTAAAAATTATTCCAGGCCATTCACTGACTTTCCTAGCTCTCGATCTTACTCTAAAATTTAATAATTTCAGAGAAAGGATCAAACTTTATGGAAAAGTTCGCCCAAACTTAGGATTATCGGATGTCTTGGATGTAAAATTGCCGCCTGCTTTAACCGAAAGACAGGGCCAATCGATATTTTTGTATGATTCAAGGACTGCTCGAGCACGTGATAAAGATGCAGTTTTTGTGTTTGCACATCCATATGTTTGTTTTTTGATTTTTTAAAATTTTATCAAAAAATTTAGATGCTTCAACAACTTGCTGGTCAGACTACTTGGGCAATTGGTTCATCTTTTAAATTGGCCCCAGTCCCTTTCAAACATTGTTTTGTTATTGGAGCACTTTTTAGAAGCCAATTAATTGTTGCAGCACATGCACTTTTGACTGAAAATTCTGAGCAATCCTATATTGAAGCTTTGGATGCTGTTGCTTCTGCTATTAAACCTGCAAAACCTAGAAGAAGTATTTTTTGAAGTTTTCTTTACTTTGATTTGTCCGCAAAAATTTGCGGACAAATATTTACGGACTTAATAATCTTTAACTTTTAGTTATTACTGACTTTGAAAATGCAATGGTTGTAGCAGCACAAAATGTTTTCCATGATGCTCACGTGACTGGTTGTTACTTTCGATTTGCTCAGACATTATTTAAAAAATGGACTGAATATAATCTTGGAATTATTTATGGAAATGAAAAAAGTCAAGCTGGAAATATTGCGAGGATGACATTTCGGTTTTTTTTAATTTTTGTTTTTTTTTTAGTTTAAAATGGGGGCCTAGATTGTGGCTGTTTTATTTGTGAGACTACCTAGTCCAAATTCACGTTGTTCAAATTTGTACTAGGTTTTGGACTGGGAGGGTTGTCTAATAATTGGGACGATATTTCGAAAAATATATATCTCGATTATTGTGTTTTTTGTTTAATCGTCTCGGTCCGATTTTTATCTGGAACGTCTTGGTCCTTAAAAGTTTTCGAGTCATGCTTCGAATTCTTTTCCTTAAATTTTAAATTTTTTTCAATTTTTACGGAAAATTTAATTTTTTACAGTCGTTTGCTTTGTCTTGCACTCATTCCAATGGCTTATGTTAACAGAGCATTTTATGTAATTACTGAAGCTGCACAACTTTCACAATTATCTGAATTTCTTTTTTATTTTAAACGAACATTTATTGGACTTACTGAACATGAATATCAAATGAAGGCAGAGGCATTTGGATCAAATTTTGGACAAAACTTAATTTATTCGGCACCAGATGAAGAGGAGGAGGAGCAGCACGTTTATGAAGGTTTTCTAAATAAAATATAGGGGAGATTTTAAGTCGGGAATTTTTTGACTTTGAGTCAAGACAAGAAAATGACTAACAAGCAGTGATGGGAAAGTTCCAAAATTTCCCTGGAACCGGCTCCAGTTTTGTAACTGCTTTATGAATTTTTTTGGTTCCAGTTCCCGGGTCCAGTTCCGGAACTGGAACCGCATCGGAATCGGAACTTGAAATTTCCCATCACTGCTAACAAGGGAACACTTTTTACAGTGCCGGGGATTTTGGTCTATTTTTTGGTGCCATTCGATAGAGGGCCTCCGACTTCCTATTGCGAAGTGATACCAGTTTTTTATAAAAATGACTCTGGGCTGAGTTATGGCTAGTTAAATTTTAAGTCCATGGAAGTGCATTTTTTTATTCATAAAAACATGACTCTTGTCAATCAAATAAATTTTCTCTATATTTAGAAGGCACTTATGAAGAACATGTTTATTCTCAACATATACGCTATGAAATGCCTCCACCACATTCGTCATCAACAATTATTGTAGCAAATCAATCGCCAGCATTTTTGCAACCTTTGCGTCATAGCCCATATTGTCCTTTGGAATTTTGGAATATTAGTGAAAGGGCGTCAACTGCTTTACTTAATACAAATTCTGCTATGGAAATGGCACAATATCAGATTAAGGTTTTTTTAAATTTAAATAGGAAGGGGAGGGTAGCAATTTTATGTTAGGTCGGGTTTACTTCCTGTGTGGTGCGTTCTATTAGGATGCAAGGGCGTAGCTATGGGTCGATTTCGTGGGGGGGGGCTAAATAAGGACGCCCTTGTGAGGACGTACTTTTTCCGATTTAACAGGGAACTTCCTCTAATATGACCAACAATTCATCATTTTATTATTTACCTTCGATAATTTTCGAATTACTGACATGAATTAAAATTTTTGCTTTTCTGCTTTCTAGCCCATTTTCGGACCTCCTTAAAATTTTCACTTTTTCCAATTTCGAACGGTTCTTTTTTATATCTTTAATTCTTTTTAAGAATTAACCTCTATTGTTACTCGAGCATTTTATATAATTGTAAGCGATGCTTTTCAAATACCAGAATTGGCAAGGTTTTTATTTTACTTCAAAAGGACGTATATTGGCTTAACTGATTATGAATTCCAAATGAACTCTGAAGCGTTTGGATTAAGTTTTGGAGAAAATTTGTTATTTTCTTCGTTGGGACCGGCATTGGATTATTCAGGTTTATTATGTTTTGTTTTTTGGTAGAAGGGGGGATAGGGTGACATTTTATCCCAAACTTTGATTTTTTGGATTCTGGTAGACGCTTTACTTCTAATGTTTTTCGTCAATTTTTTAAACCTTCCGGTCCCTGACAGTGTAGTCTCTTTAATTCTTTTTTAAATGCACTCGATGATCTCAGAATGGGATACGGTGAATCCCATATTTTTTTTGATTATTTTTGGATTCTGGGATGTGAATTTGTTTAAAAAAATTTTTTTTTAACCTTCGGTCTCTGGCACTGTTGTGTTTAAATTCTCCTTAAAATATATCCGATGATCCTTAAATTTTATTAGCCTTGACAAAAGATCAAATAATCTTATTGAGCAGGCTTCTAATAGGGTATAGGCTTTAACTAGGATGTTTACTGCATTTGTCCGCAAATGTTGTCCGCAATTATATTTTAAAAATTTTTCAAAAAATTTTTTTTCCTATATGTTTCAATGGCCGCTTATAGGGCAAGGGATTCTATTGGGGGAATGGACCTTTATTCTTTAACGGATTTTCATTAAGTGGGCTTTAAATGGGGTACAAGCTTTTATAATGTATTTACGGCATTTGTCCGCAAATGTTGTCCGCAAAATATTTTTAAAAATTTTTTAAAAAATTTTCAAAAAAAAATTTTCCTAGATGTTAATGTTGCTCATGAAGAGCATGTTTATTGTGCTCCACCACCTCGTTATGAAATACAACAACAACAATCTTCGCCCGAACCAGTTACCATGTTAGAATCCGCAACACTTTTAAACATTGATGAACCAATAATACATGAACCTTATTGTCCGATTGAATTTTGGAATATTAGCGAAAGGGCAGCATCAGCTCTATTAAATACAAATTATGCAATGGAAACAGCACATTTTCAAATTAAGGTTTTTTTTAAAATTTTTTTGGGGATTTTTTGGGAGGGGAATCCTTTTTTTGTGGAAGAGGAAATGTCTCTTTCTGGTATATTTTTGAGGGCATTCTGAAGATTGTTTGACACTTTATTTTAATCTTTCGAGTAAGAGGGAGAGGGTTCCGAATATTTTGGAGGAATTTCTGAATATCAGCGAGACACTTTTTTTACTTTTTTTTCGAGGAAGGGGTTTTTTCCAATTTTTGGGGATATTTGGGAGTTCTGATCAGAATTGAGTGTTCCTTTTTGCTTTTTTTTGGAGGGAGGGGGGGTGGTATTTTTAAAATTATTTTTTGAGCTAACTATGACAATTTTTGTTACACTTTTTTCCTCTTTTTTGAGGCAGAGGGGAAGGTTTTTGTTCTAATTTTTGAAGGGAAAAGGTGGGGAAAAGTTCCTTTTTCTAACATGGAGACTTTTTTTTTATTTAAGTTTTGTCCGCAAAAAATTGTCCGCAAAAAAATTTTTTGTCCGCAAAAAAATTTTTTAAGTTAATCTTTAAATTTTTTCCTTTAAGCAAACCTCCAAATATCAATTAACATTACCAGACTATTTATTAGCCTTTTGGGATGATTTTGAAAGGCAACGAGATAATATTCGATCAGTTGCAATTTCAAATAAAAAGAGGAACAGAAAATATATAATAAAAGAAGAATTGGTAGCAAGTACATTAAATGAAGCTTCATATGAAACTGACCAAGCAATCTTAAACACTTTGGATATGTTGTCACATCATGTCCAAGGATATGTTAATGGATTACATTTTGATGTTAAAAGTGAGAGAACAAGTATGTGTTCTTTTGTAAATGAAAATTTTGTTGTGGAGGATGAAACAAAAAATATTATTAATAATTCTAATGATAATTATGTTATTTTTGATACCTCTGGAAGTGTCCCAAGTACTTCCAATACAAATTATTGCTGATTTTATGCTTTTATATTTACTCCATATGTATTAATTTTTTTGTAAAAATGACTATATTTTTTCGTGCATTTTATACGTCTTTATAAAAAAAATGTTTAGAATTTTGACATATTTTGGCATTTTGTTCGATTGTCATTTTGTCTAGGTGACATTTTGTCTTTCTGTCGATTGGTATTATGTCTTTGTGACGTTTTGGGGTTTTTGTACAATTGGTATTTTGTCGTTGTGGCATTTTAACGTTTTTATTCGATTGGCATTTTGTCCTATTTTAGGGTTGATGACAATTGTCATTTGGTAATATTTTCCTAAGGTTGACATTTTGTATATTAGGTGTTCTCAGTTTATTCCTCTAATTGCCTGCATTTTTTATTTTTTAATACTCTCTAGTTTATTGACATTTTGAAAGTGGCCATTTTACCGTAGTCTAGTTGGTAAGAGAACTAGTTGGGAGAAGAGCTATTGACGTTTTGGCCTACTCTACACTAAAAAATCTATTGACCGAGAAGGATGTGACCAAGTTTGTTGGCATATTTCTTCACAAAAATTTGTGTTGAGAATCATTTTATTTTTGGGCCTTTTCTCTTTTTAACCTTTTTTTTCTTGTTAATTTTTAGATTTTTAAAATGAAAGAAACTGCTGATATTAAACAAAGTCCAAGTATTATTCGTCCAAAATTAGAACAAATCCAACGACGTTCGTCACCTAGAAAACGTCCGGCACCCAAAATTGAAGAATCTGAACATGTTGTAGTTGATGATATTATTGAACCTGTTGTGCCTGAAAAACAACAAAAAACGGAGGAGGAGGTCCCACAACAAAAACAAGAAGTAGTTGAATTTGTGAGAGGATTTACTAACAAGGGAGCAATTTGTATTTGGCATAACGGTTTGTAAAAAAATTTTTTTTGAAATTTTGTAAGGTAGAAGGGGATACAGGTTAATATTTAAGAAGGCGTCCTGTGCAGGGGTTTAAGATAGTATTAAAAAAGGGATAGGGGAAGTGGCGTCCATGAAGTTTTGTCGGTAATAGGGCAACTGTACCAAGGAGGGGATGGCTTCCACTTTTTATAATGCGACAGGACCTGTACCAGAAATGGGGCGGGTACCCGAAACCTGGCTCGTCATTTTTTTAACTAGACTCACCTTTTTACATGTTGGTGGAAAACGCATATCGTTAACTGAACGGAGGTCGCAGGTGGAGGATCTGGGGGGGGGGGCTACCAGGGGCTAAGACTTCCTCTCATGGGTCAGTCTTTTCCTGGAGATCCAGAAAAAATATAAAACTAGGCTAGGTTCGAAAAGACTGACTCTAATGAATTTTACAAAAAAATTTTTTTAAAGGATTTCGCTATCACAAACATTATGGAACTTATTGGCGTTGTAGTAACCGCAAATGTCCGGCAAATGCAACAGCTTCTGAACAAGAAGATGGCAAAATTGTTGGAAGAGTACGAAATACGCATACTCATTTACCTCAACCTGAGCAAAGATTGGCTGAAATTAAACGTCAAGAATTACGACAACGAGCTAGAGATGAACCTCATATAAGCAGGGCAACTTTAATTGCAAGTATTCGAGCTGGAATTGATGATGAAACTTTTGTGGCTTTGGGAACGGATGCTTCTCTTTCGCATATGGCTTATAGGTAACTTTTTATTAATTGTCCTGGTCCTTTATATGTTCTCTAGCTGCTTCTCGCTCCTTTGTTTCCAATTTTTTATGGCTGTGAGATCTATTCTAGCTTGGGGCTTGGACTTTTACCTCTGTTTTTCTTACCTTAAGGGCAAGATCCGGCACATGTAATTGAATTTAAAAATTATTCCAGGCCATTCACTGACTTTCCTAGCTCTCGATCTTACTCTAAAATTTAATAATTTCAGAGAAAGGATCAAACTTTATGGAAAAGTTCGCCCAAATTTAGGATTATCGGATGTCTTGGATGTAAAATTGCCGCCTGCTTTAACCGAAAGACAGGGCCAATCGATATTTTTGTATGATTCAAGGACTGCTCGGGCACGTGATAAAGATGCAGTTTTTGTGTTTGCACATCCATATGTTTGTTTTTTGATTTTTTTTTGAATTTTGACAAAATTTAGATGCTTCAACAACTTGCTGGTCAGACTACTTGGGCAATTGGTTCATCTTTTAAATTGGCCCCAGTCCCTTTCAAACATTGTTTTGTTATTGGAGCACTTTTTAGAAGCCAATTAATTGTTGCAGCACATGCACTTTTGACTGAAAATTCTGAGCAATCCTATATTGAAGCTTTGGATGCTGTTGCTTCTGCTATTAAACCTGCAAAACCTAGAAGAAGTATTTTTTGAAGTTTTCTTTACTTTGATTTGTCCGCAAAAATTTGCGGACAAATATTTACGGACTTAATAATCTTTAACTTTTAGTTATTACTGACTTTGAAAATGCAATGGTTGTAGCAGCACAAAATGTTTTCCATGATGCTCACGTGACTGGTTGTTACTTTCGATTTGCTCAGACATTATTTAAAAAATGGACTGAATATAATCTTGGAATTATTTATGGAAATGAAAAAAGTCAAGCTGGAAATATTGCGAGGA
Organism: Meloidogyne enterolobii; assembly: GCA_963681835.1. NCBI lineage: Eukaryota > Metazoa > Nematoda > Chromadorea > Rhabditida > Meloidogynidae > Meloidogyne > Meloidogyne enterolobii. Next base: position 3,031,458 of record CAVMJV010000004.1, on the reverse strand, counting down.
TGACATTTCGGTTTTTTTAATTTTTGTTTTTTTTAGTTTAAAATGGGGGCCTAGATTGGGGCTGTTTTATTTGTGAGACTACCTAGTCCAAATTCACGTTGTGCAAATTTGGACTAGGTTTTGGACTGGGAGGGTTGTCTAATAATTGGGACGATATTTCGAAAAATATATATCTCGATTATCGTGTTTTTTTGTTCAATCGTCTCGGTCCGATTTTTATCTGGAACGTCTTGGTCCTTAAAAGTTTTCGAGTCATGCTTCGAATATTTTTCCTTAAATTTTAAATTTTTTTTTCAATTTTTACGGAAAATTTAATTTTTTACAGTCGTTTGCTTTGTCTTGCACTCATTCCAATGGCTTATGTTAACAGAGCATTTTATGTAATTACTGAAGCTGCACAACTTTCACAATTATCCGAATTTCTTTTTTATTTTAAACGAACATTTATTGGACTTACTGAACATGAATATCAAATGAAAGCAGAGGCATTTGGATCAAATTTTGGACAAAACTTAATTTATTCGGCACCAGATGAAGAGGAGGAGGAGCAGCACGTTTATGAAGGTTTTCTAAATAAAATATAGGGGAGATTTTAAGTCGGGAATTTTTTTACTTTGAGTCAAGACAAGAAAATGACTAACAAGCAGTGATGGGAAAGTTCCAAAATTTTTCTGGAACCGGTTCCAGTTCTGGAACTGTTTTTTGAATTTTTTTGGTTCCAGTTCCCGGGTCCAGTTCCAGACCTTTACAGGTTCCAGTTCCGGAATTGGAACCAGAATTGGAATTGGAACCGCATCGGTTCCGGAACTGGAACCTTCCCATCACTGCTAACAAGGGAACATCGTTTACCGTGCCGGGGAATTTGGTCTATTTTTTGGTGCCATATAGAGGGCCTCCGACTTCCTATTGCGAAGTGATACGAGTTTTTTACAAAATGACTCTGGACGAGTTATGGCTAGTTAAATTTTAAGTCCATGGAAGTGGATTTTTTTATTCATAAAAACATGACTCTTGTCAATCAAATAAATTTAGTCTTTATTTAGAAGGCACCTATGAAGAACATGTTTATTCTCAACATATACGCTATGAAATGCCTCCACCACATTCTTCTTCAACAATTATTGTAGCAAATCAATCGCCAGCATTTTTGCAACCTTTGCGTCATAGCCCCTATTGTCCTTTGGAATTTTGGAATATTAGTGAAAGGGCGTCAACTGCTTTACTTAATACAAATTCTGCTATGGAAATGGCACAATATCAGATTAAGGTTTTTTATTTTTTTAATAGGAAGGGGAGGATGACAATCATAGGTGGGAGTTACTCCATGTGTGGTGCGTTTTATGAGGACGTACTTTTTTCGATTTAACAGGGAACTTCCTCTAATATGACCAACAGTTCCCCGTTTAATTATTCGCCTTTATGTGAATGATGTTCGAATTACTGGACTAAATTTTTGCTTTTCTGCTTTCAGGCCCATTTTCGGATATTTATGAGTAGGATTGGAGGCGTGATCCGGCCCGGTCCGAAAGATCGAGTCGGGCATCGAATTTTGGCCCGAAAATGACTCTGTCTTGCCGGTCCGATAAAAATGAGGCTTCCAACCCCCAACCCTATTTATGAATTTTGGGTTATAGTTTAAGATGGCCCCTTTGTTTAGAGGTATTCTTCAAGCCGTTATAAAAGATTCGGGTTGTTTTGATTCCTTGAATAGGTAGAATCATTTTGGGATAGCCTAATTTATTACCCAACATAAAAATCCATTTTTTAGCAAGGTACAAAGCAAATGCTTTCTTTACCTGACTATATAATTGCATTTTGGGATGATTTTGAAAGGCAACGAGATAATATTCGATCAGTTGCAATTTCAAATAAAAAAAGGAATCGAAAATATATAATAAAAGAAGAATTGGTAGCAAGTACATTAAATGAAGCTTCATATGAAACTGACCAAGCAATCTTAAACACTTTGGATATGTTGTCACATCATGTCCAAGGATATGTTAATGGATTACATTTTGATGTTAAAAATGAAAAAGTACAACAGCAACAACAAAAACATGAGCAGATTTCTTGTTCTCTTGCTGAGTCAGTTGAATTCAATGAAAGTTTAAACAATACTAGTGGTGGTGGACACATACACACCCACATGGACAGACTTATTTTTGACTCACCAAATATGAAGCCAAGTACTTCTGGATTTCGTTGAAATTTTTAATATTTTTTTATAATTTGAAAAATTGGTATATTGAACCTGGTAGACCCCATTTTTCTGCCCCATGTTTCTTCCAATATGTTTACAGAATGGTCAGACTTCTTTCCTCAAATTTCCTTATTTCCATCCAAGGGGAAATAAAAATTATCTGTAAATATAGACAAAAACTTTGGGAGAAAGAAATTGGGTCTGTCAGGTTCAATATTACCAAAAAAATTTTTTTGCATATACCCGAAAATAAAAAATATTTTTTTAAAGAATTTTTTAATAATTTTTGTTTAAAAGCTCAATGAAATATTTTTTTCCATATTTTTTAATCCACATTTTTCTCAATTTTTAGATTAACAAAAATTTTTCGATTTTTCAAATGGGAAACCAAACAGAAATTAATCAAAACAAGACTGATGTTCGTGTAAAACTTGAACAAATTCAGCATCGTTCAAATCGTAAACGTTTGGCACCTAAAATTGAAGAAGAAATTGTTGAGGATATTGTTGTTGATGACATACCTGAAACCCATTATGAAGAGGCTGTTCAAGAGGAGAAGGAGGAGGTTGAATTTACTAAAGGATGTACGTCTAAGGGTTTCGTTTGTATTTGGTATAAAGGTTAGTTTATATTTTAAATAGCCGTTTAACATTTTTAAATATTCGGTGTGTTATCTGGTTTTTTATGGGCTGAGAAGAGGGGGGGGGCTTTAAAAAAACTCGGGACGGGGTTTTCGGCCTAAAACAACCAGGGTTATCATAATGCTCGATTACCTGGCCCGGAAACTCCAGTCCTGGAAAACTAGGTTCTACCTCGGCTCTGAGCTTAGAAGAGGGGGGGGGGGGGCTTTGAAAAAACTCGGGACGGGGTTTTTGGCCTAAAACAACCGGGTTTAACGTATTGCCCGATTACCTGGCCCGGAAAACCTTCAGGTTATGCCGCTGCTTCGAAATCTGATTTTAATATTAATAGGCGTTTGACTTCGGGGTGCTCTTTTTTTATAATTTTAAAAAATAATTTTGCAGCATGATTTATTTGTCCACACAAGTTGTCCGCAAAACTGATTTTAAATTTTAGGCTATCGATACTTGAGATTTGGAAAACAGAATAAGTCTTATTGGCGTTGTAGTAACCGACTATGTAAAGCAAAAGCTTTGGCATTAGAACAAGAAGATGGTAAAATTATTGGAGGACTTAAAGGTACACATAATCATATGCCACAACCAGAGCAAAGATTGGTGGAAATTAAACGACAAGAATTAAAACAACGTGCTAGAGAAGAGCCTTCTTTAAGTTGTTCAAAGCTTATTGCAAGTATTCGAGCTGGCTGTGATGATGAAACTTTTGTGGCTTTGGGATCGGACCATACTCTTGCAAACATGGCTTTAAGGTTTTTTTCTATTTGTGATATAGAGGGGTCTAGTCTACCGCAGAATTAGGATTTTCTAAAAAGGGAACATTCCGAGCTATCCCCAAAAATTTCGTTTTTTTGCAGTAGAGCAGAGCCGGTAACCTATTGCCAATTTTTGGCTTATTTGCCCCTGACCTCCAAATCGAAAATTATTGCCGAAATCAACGATATGGCTCTTGGGTAGACTGACCCGCGTTCACTCTTTTTCTATCAAAAATTCATCTCAATTTTAGAGAAAAAGCAAGGCTTTATGGAAAAGGTATTACAAAAAAGGGTGTCGATATTACGTCTATAAAATTACTACCTTCATTGACGGAAAGAAATGGACAATCTATATTTTTGTATGATTCAAGGACTGCTCGAGCTCGTGATAAAGATGCAGTTTTTGTATTTGCACATCCTTATGTTTGTTTTTTGTTTTTTTAAAATTTTATCAAAAAATTTTAGATGCTTCAACAACTTGCTGGTCAAACTACCTGGACAATTGGTTCATCTTTAAAATTGGCCCCAGCTCCTTTTAAACATTCTTTTGTTATTGGAGTAATTGTCAGAAGCCAATTAATTGTTGCAGCCCATGCACTTTTGACTGAAAATTCTGAGCAATCCTATATTGAAGCTTTGGATGCTGTTTCTGCTGCTGTTAGGCCAACAAAGCCTAGAAAAAGTATATTTTTGTTTTTTTTTGGGGGGGGGGGGAATAATTTTCCTATGTTAAAAATTTTTTTAGTTATTACTGACTTTGAGGATATAATGGTTGTAGCAGTACAAAAAGTTTTTCCAGAAACTCATTTAAGTGGATGTTACTTTCGATTTGCTCAGGAATTGTTTAAAAAATGGGCTGAATGTAATCTTGGAAATATTTATGGAGACGATAAGGGTCAAACTGGAAATATTGCGAGGATGACATTTCGGTTATTTTTATTTTTTTGATTAGGATTATTACCCGGCCGAGAGGGGGACATGCTTTACTCCAAGGGCGAAGCCAGTGGGTCGGTTTCAGGAGGGGGGGGGGGGGGGGGTAAATTTTTTCCCTTTTCCCCATTTCAGGGGGGGGGGGGGGCTTTGACCCTAGAATCTCCCCACTGGCTACGCTCTTGCTTTACTCATTGATTTGAAATTTTTTCCAATTTTCAGTCGTTTGATCTGTCTTGCATTTATTCCACTGGCTTACGTTAACCAAGCTTTCTACAAAATTGTTGAAGCAGCTAAACTTCCACAACTAGCCGAATTCTTTTTTTATTTCAAGCAGAATTTTATTGGACTAACAGAGCATGAGTTTAGAATGAAGGCGGCTGCTTTTGGTTCGAATTTTGTACAAAATTTAGTTTATTCGACGTCAGAAGGGGAACATGTTTATGAAGGTTTTTTTAATTTTGAAGGAAATTTGGAAATATTTTTTCTAGAAGGAACTGTCGGCTATCAAAATTATTCTCAACATATACGCTATGAACTTCCTCCACATTCTTCCTCAACAATTATTGTAGCAGATCACTCACCTGCATTTATTCAGCCTTTACGTCATCGTCCTTATTGTTCTTTGGAATTTTGGAATATTAATGATAGAGCATCAACTGCTATACTCAATGCAAATTCTGCTTTGGATATGGCACAACTACAGCTGAAGGTTTTTTAAATTAATTTTTAAATAAGAGGGTGTTGGCGAGACAGTTTTAAGTTTGGATTACTTTTAGGTTAGGTTTGGGTTACTTTTAGAGCTCTAGTTTTGTACATGCTCCTATGAGGATTTATGTGTCCCATATTTTTTGGGGTTTTTTCGCATATGTTTCTCCGAGTTTTTAATATTTGGTTTGGATTCTGACATCCTTTGGTGTTCGATATCTAACCAAATGGGATAAAGGAAGTAGCGAGGGGTTCGATTCTAGGATAAGGCTAAAATGGGGTTTGCGTCAAAATTTTGGCGTTTACTTTGGCGTTTTGAACGATTGTCTTTATTTCTCACATCCTTTCCTGTATTCTTTATTATTCTGATTTAATTATAAAATTTATTATAGCAAGCTTCAAAACTCCTCCCTTCCTTGCCCGATTTTATTCTTGCACTTTGGGACGATTTTGAGAGACAACGAGACTACATTCGTGCAGTAACCATTACAAGTACTTCTAAAAAGAAAAATGTTCGAAAACATGCGATAAAGGAAGATTTGGTTGTAAATACTTTAAATGAGGCTTCCTACGAGACAGACCAAGCAATTTTGAATACTTTGGATATTTTGTCTCATCATGTTCAAGGTTATGTAAATGGTTTATATGTTGATGTTAATGAAGATGGAAAATCTGGTGATGATTCTATTGAGTTTAATGAGGGTTTGAAAAAGACTATTAGTGGTGGTGGACGTAAGAAACCAAAACCAAGTACTTCTAGTTATCGCTAATTCGTTTGATTATTTTTTTTTATTTTTTTATTTAAATTTCTAAGGTTTTTTATAAATATTTGTAAAAATTTTAAAGATTATCTTTTTAAATATGTTCAAAAATCTATGGAATATTTCGTTTTTGTTCAAACCATTTTTTTACTTTCCAGATTAACAAAAAAAATTGTTTTAAAATGGGAAACCAATCAGAAATTAAGGAAAGTCTAAGTAGTGATATTCGCCCAAAACTTGAGCAAATTCTACGCCGTTCAACTCGTAAACGTTCAGCTCCAAAAGTTGAACAAGAGGATGAAATGGAGGATATTGTTGTTGATGAAGTACCTGAAATGAATCAACAAGAAGAAACTGATCAAGAAGAGAAGGACTTTGAATTTACTACAGGATGTACAACTAGAGGATTTGTTTGTATTTGGTATAAAGGTTAGCTTATTTTAATCCATTGGGTATTTACCTATTGTTAGATTGAGAGAAGTAACGTGCTCAGGGAAAAGTAACGTCAGCTTTTCCATAACTCGTCAAGAGTTAACAGGGATCATACCAACAGAAAAACAAAATTCCCGATTTCGGGGATCTGGAATTTCCAGCCAAAAAACGTCTGGAATTCCCGATTTCAGGAATTCTGTCGGATCGATCCCTAATAATTACCAGACTTCTCTATTCAATCTTTATTTTTCGCTTTTTTAATAAATTCGTAATGTCCGATTTTTTTTTTTTTGAATTTTAGGTTTTCGATACAATAAATCTGAACTTCGAAATTACCAACATTATGATACTTATTGGCGCTGTAGTAACAGAAGATGTTCAGCTAAAGCATATACCTTCGAACAAGATGGGAAAATAATTGGATGTGTAAGGCATAAGCATAATCATTTGCCACAACCGGAACAAAGATTGGTTGAAATTAAACGACAAGAATTAAAACAACGAGCGAGAGAAGATCCTTCTTTGAGTTGTTCGAAGCTTATTGCAAGTATTCGAGCTGGCTGTGATGATGAAACATTTGTGGCTTTGGGATCAGAAAATTCTCTTGCACACATGGCTCAAAGGTAAACAATATATAAATTAAGAATCTATTCTAAATTTTAGAGAAAAGTCAAAACTTTATGGAAAAGTTAATACAAAGAAAGGTTCAGATATTTTGGCGATAAAATTGCCACCTGCGTTAACCGAAAAGAACGGACAATCAATATTTTTGTATGATTCGAGAACTGCTCGTGCTCGTGATAAAGATGCAGTTTTTGTGTTTGCACATCCATATGTTTGTTTTTTGATTTATTTTCTGTAGCAAAAAAAATTTAGATGCTTCAACAACTTGCTGGTCAAACTACTTGGACAATTGGTGCATCCTTTAAATTGGCCCCAGCTCCCTTTAAACATTGTTTTGTTATTGGAGTACTTGTTAGGAACCAATTAATTGTTGCTGCACATGCACTTTTGACTGAGAATTCCGAACAATTTTATATTGAAGCTTTGAATGCTGTTTCTGCTGCTGTTAGGCCGACAAAACCTCGTAGAAGTATATTTTTTATAATTATGCCTTTCGAGGTCTACCTTTGGTTTCCATTGCTTTGTCCAATTTTGAGCATATTATAGCCCTGTAACCTCCAAATCTCAGGCCTAGACCATCAAGCAAAATTGACACTTATTTTTGGCTCTCCCGCAATGAGACAAAAATTCGTAAATTTTTAAGTAATTTTTAGTCATAGTAGTTTGGAAATAATGTCCTCAAATTTCTAATTTATTTTTTTTTATTTTAGTTATTGCTGACCTTGAAAATTCAGTGGTTGTAGCAGCTCAAAATGTTTTTCCACAAGTCCATATAAGTGGTTGTTTTTTCCGTTTCTCTCAAGAATTGTTTTGTAAATGGACTGAATATAATCTTGGAGATATTTATGGAAATGAAGATAGCCAAGCTGGTAATATTGCGAGGATGACATTTCGGTTTTTTTAAATTTTTTTATTAGGATTTTTACCTGGTTTGGAGGGGAATCTTTGGTATGTTTGAGTAAACAGCGCTATCGTCTTTCTGGTTAAGTGGGTTAATTTCACTTCCTTTTAGTTGGTGGTTCGAGTCCTTTGAGGAGAAAATCATTTTTCTGTCAAAAGATATGAGGTGATATGAAATCTATTCTTACAAAAAATATTTTTAGACGGCTGATCTGTCTTGCATTTATTCCAATGGGATTTGTTAACCAAGCTTTCTATAAAATTGTTGATGCAGCTAAACTTTCACAACTGGCCGAATTTTTTTTCTATTTCAAACAGACTTTTATTGGACTGACAGACCAGGAATTTAGAATGAAGTCAGCAGCTTTTGGATCGAATTTTGTACTTTATTCGGGACCAGAAGAAGAACACGTTTATGAAGGTTTTTACTTTTTATGATATTTTTTAGGAGATTTTTGAAACTATTTTTAGAAGCAAATGTTGCATATCAAAATTATTCTCACAATCAACATTTACGTTTTGAGCTGCCACCACATTCTTCCTCAACAATTATTGTAGCGAATCAATCGGCTGCATTTTTGCAACCTTTGCGTCATCATCCTTTTTGTCCTTTAGAATTTTGGAATATTAGCGAAAGAGTGTCAACTGCTATACTCAATGCAAATTCTGCTTTGGAAATGGCACAATTACAAATGAAGGTTTCTAATTTTTTAAATAAAAAATGGGGGGGGCTATTTTAGACGGTTAAAGGTTTGTTTTATTTTAGCAAACTTCAAAAGTGGTGCCTTTGCTGCCTGATTATATACTTGGACTTTGGGATGATTTTGAGAAGCAGAGAGACTACATTCGTGAAGTAACCATCTCTAACACTGGCAAAAAAAGAAATCATCCTCGAAAGCATGCTATAAAAGAAGAATCGATTGTAAATACATTGAACGAAGCTTCTTACGAGACAGACCAAGCAATTTTGAATACTTTGGATATTTTGTCTCATCATATTCAAGGTTATGTTAATGGTTTATATGTTGATGTTAATGAAGATGGAAAATCTGGTGACGATTCTATGGAATATAACGAAGGTTTGAACAAGAGTAGAGGTGGTGGTGGACGTAAGAAACCAAAACCAAGTACTTCTTCTGGTCTTTGCTAATTTGTCTATTTTTTTTATTTAAATTTATAAAGTTTTTTAGGCAAATGTTCAGTTGACTCCCCACACCTGTCCGCAATACGCACCTTATCTTTTCATGAGTCAAAGGCGGAAAATGGGCGCCATTTTGCAGAAAAAAATGCAAGAAAAGATTGAAAAGTGTTTACTTTCTTTGCGGACAGGTGGGGGATTCAATTAGACATTTGCCAATATTGTATAAATATTTTGGGAATTTTTTAATTAATAATTTTGTTCAAAAGACAATAAAATATTTTTTTATATTTCGTTTAATTTGCTTTTTTTAATTTTCAGATTAAAATTTTTTTCTATATGGGAAAACAAACAGAAATTAAGCAAAGTCCAAGTGATGTTCGCTTAAAACTTGAGCAATTTAATCGTCGTTCGTCACAAAGAAAACGTTTGGCACCTAAAGTTGAAGAAGAAATTGTTGAAGATATTGTTGTTGAAGAAATTATTGAACCTGTTATGCCTGCGGCGCATGAAGAAACTGTTCAGGAAGAGAAGGAAGAAGTTGAATTTAGTAGAGGATATACAAGCAGAGGGGCTCTTTGTATTTGGTATAAAGGTTTGTTTTATTTTAGTTAGTTTTATATTTGATAAGGGCTTTTGCGGATAAAATTTTTTGTCCGCATAACTTTGCGGATAAAATTTTTTGTCCGCAAAAGTTTTGCGGATAAAAATTTTTGTCCGCAAAAATTATTTTTGAATTTTAGGTTTCCGTTACCTTAAGAATCGTGACGTTAATATCAAACATTATAATATTTTTTGGCGTTGTGGTACCAAAAGATGTCCAGGAAGCGCATATACACATGAAACGGAAGATGGCAAATTAATGGGAGAATTGAAAAATGCACACATTCATTTACCTCGCCCAGAACAAAGATTGGCAGAAATTAAAAGGCAAGAATTAAAAGAAAGAGCTAGAAATGAGCCTTCGTTGAGTGGTGCAAACCTCGTTGCAGATATTCGAGCTGGAATTGACGATGAGACTTTTGTGGCTTTGGGATCGGATGGATCACTTGCACAGTTGGCTAAAAGGTTTACTTTCTTTAGGGTATAAGGCGGCCTGCATAGTTGCTGATTCTTTTCTCTTCTCTCTTTTTTTTCCTCAGCGTTGCCTATCTTCCCAGATCGGCCGTCCTCTTGTGTTCCTTTTCTCCCCCATTTTTGGCAAACTTTGAAGCCATGTAACTTTTTAGTTTTATAATCCTAGCCAAAAAAGCCGAAAATCTACAACAGTAAATCGATGACGCTCTATCGATTGGTACCAAAAAATATACAATTTTGACTGACAGTTAGTGAGTTTTCCTTGTCATTGGGCTTTTAACTAGGATTGTCAAAATCGTATGACAATTTGATTCGCCTTCTCTCGTCAGGTTAAATGGTACCAAAATCAACTTAAATGCTTTTCACTGGGGATTGGCCTGCTTGCTATTCTGTTAATAATTTATCTTTTCAGAGAAAAAACAAAATTTTTTGGAAAAGGCAATACAAGAAAGGGTTCAAATGTCATGTCTATGCAGTTGCCACTTGCTTTAACCGAAAGAAATGGGCAATCAATATTTTTGTATGATTCGAGGACTGCTCAAGCTCGTGATAAGGATGCAGTTTTTGTGTTTGCACATCCATATGTTTGTTTTCTGATTTTTTAAATATTTTATCAAATAATTTAGATGCTTCAACAACTTGCTGGACAGACTACCTGGACAATTGGTTCTTCTTTTAAATTGGCCCCAGCTCCTTTCAAACATTGTTTTGTTATTGGAACAATTGTTAGAAGCCAATTAATTGTTGCAGCACATGCACTTTTGACTGAAAATTCTGAACAATTTTATATTGAGGCTTTAAATGCTGTTGTTGCTGCTATTAGACCTGCAAAGCCTAGAAGAGGTATATTTTTTTGACGTTCTTTGGCTGATTTTTTGGCTGATTTAAAGCCCTTTCTTTATTTCAGTTATAACTGACTTTGAGAATTCAGTTGTTGAAGCAGCACAAAATGTTTTTACAGAAGCTCACGTGACTGGTTGTTATTTCCGTTTCTCTCAAGAATTGTTTCGAAAATGGACTGAATTTAATCTGGGAGATATTTATGGAAATGAAGATAGTCAAGCTGGAAATATTGCAAGGATGACATTTCGGTTTTTTTCTGCAAATATTGTCATGTTGGGTTAAGGGGATTTTTGGTGTAGTGGGTTAGGAGGATTTGTGGTTGTTAAGGAATTTATGGTGTAGTGGTTTGGTTTCTCTATCTTTTAGTTGGTGGTTCGATTCCCTATTGTGGTAAATTATTTTTTTATTAATTTTTAATAAGATGCGCTGCCATTCCATCCCAAAATAAGACTTGATTTTAACGCTAATTTTTTTTCAGTCGAATTATTTGTCTTGCACTTATTCCAATGGCTTATGTTAATCAAGCATTTTACAAAATTGTTGAAGTTGCTGGACTTTCACAACTGGCAGAATTCTTTTTCTATTTTAAACAAACTTTTATTGGACTGACTGATCAGGAGTTTAGAATGAAGGCAGCCGCTTTTGGATCCAATTTTGAACAAAATTTAATTTATTCGACGTCAGAGGGCGAACACGTTTATGAAGGTTTTTTTTAATTTTTAGGACATTTTTACATAAGAATATTTTTTAAAAGCAAATGTTGGATATCAAGCTTATTCTCAACATATACGCTATGAGCTGCCTACACATTCTTCCTCAACAATTATTGTAGCAGCAAATCAATCACAACCTTTGCGTCATCGTCCTTATTGCCCTATAGAATTTTGGAATATTAGTGAAAGAGTAGCAGCCGAAATAGTTAAGGCAAATTCTGCAATGGAAATGGCACAATTATACCTCAAGGTTTTTTTTAATTTTTAACTAGGAGAGAGATGGTGAGGCGATTCTGGGTAGGGATTTGTTGGGCCAGTAGGATCTCTGGGGATTTGTGTGCGTTTCATAAAGTGGTTTATTTGATCTTCAAAAGTTTTTGATTTTGATGTGTTTTTTGGTATTCGGGCGGGATGGGCAATAGGATGCATAAATAACCATAAAAGTCAGCTCTTTATTCTTATATTGTTTTTGGAATTTGTAGTTAATTACAACTTTTAGCAAGGCTCTAACAATAAATTGCTTCCTTCCCTGCCTGATTTTATTCTTGCATTATGGGACGATTTTGAGAAACAACGAGACAACATTCGTGCAGTAACTATCTCTAATAATAAAAAAAGAACTCCTCGAAAGCATGTAATTAAAGAAGATTCCGTTATAAGTACCTTAAATGAAGCTTCTTACGAAACAGACCAAGCAATTTTGAATACTTTGGATATTTTGTCTCATCATGTCCAGGGTTATGTTAATGGGTTATATGTTGATGTTAATGAAGATGGAAAATCTGGTGATGATTCTATGGAATTTAATGAAGGTTTGAACAAGAGTAAAGGTGGTGGTGGACGTAAAAAACCAAAACCAAGTACTTCTTCTGGTCTTTGCTAATTTGTTTATTTTATATTTAAATTCATAAATTTCTCTCCACACGTCCGCAAAGAGAATACGGACCTTATCTTTTCATGTATCAAAAGTCATACCATAAATAAGGAGAAAATGGGCGCCATTCCTTGCAGAAAAAAATGCAAGAAAAGATTGAAAAGTGCGTATTCTCTTTGCGGACAGGTGGGGGAGTCAACTGGATATTTGCCAATATTGTATAAATATTTTGGGAATTTTTTAATTAATAATTTTGTTCAAAAGACAATAAAATATTTTTTTATATTTCGTTTAATTTGCTTTTTTTAATTTTCAGATTAAAATTTTTTTCTATATGGGAAAACAAACAGAAATTAAGCAAAGTCCAAGTGATGTTCGCTTAAAACTTGAGCAATTTAATCGTCGTTCGTCACAAAGAAAACGTTTGGCACCTAAAGTTGAAGAAGAAATTGTTGAAGATATTGTTGTTGAAGAAATTATTGAACCTGTTATGCCTGAAACGCATCATGAGGAAGAAATTGTTCAGGAAGAGAAGGAAGAAGTTGAATTTAGTAGAGGATATACAAACAAAGGGGCTCTTTGTATTTGGTATAAAGGTTAGTTTATTTCATTTTTCTATTTGATAAGGGCGTCTGACGGGCGCGTCGCGCTTTTTCCGGAAAAAATTTTTTGTCCGCGAAAGTTTATTTCTGTCCGCAAAATTTGTCCGCAAAAATTTATTTCTGTCTGCAAAATTTGTCCGCAAAACTGATTCTCAATTTTAGGTTTCCGTTACCTTAAGAATCGTGACGTTAATGTCAACCATTATAATATTTATTGGCGTTGTGGTACCAAAAGATGTCCAGGAAGCGCATATACACATGAAACGGAAGATGGGAAATTAATGGGAGAATTGAAAAATGCACACATTCATTTACCTCGACCAGAACAAAGATTGGCAGAAATTAAAAGGCAGGAGCTAAAACAACGAGCTAGAGAAGAGCCTTCATTGAGTGGTGCAAACCTGGTTGCAGATATTCGAGCTGGAATTGACGATGAAACTTTTGTAGCTTTGGGATCGGATGGGTCACTTACACAGTTGGCAAAAAGGTTTACTTTCTTTAGAGGTTATAAGGCGGCCTTGTCTCAAAGGGCTTTTAACTAGGGTTGTCAAAATTGTGTGACAATTTGATTCGCCTTCTCTCGTCAGGTTAAATGGTAACAAAATCAACCGCTTCCCCGGGGATTGGCCTGCTTGCTATTCTGTTAAAGATTTATCTTGTTTTCAGAGAAAAAACAAAATTTTTTGGAAAAGGCTGTACAAGGAAAGGTTCGGATATTTTGGCAATAAAATTGCCACCTGCGTTAACCGAAAAGAACGGACAATCAATATTTTTGTATGATTCGAGGACTGCTCAAGCTCGAGATAAAGATGCAGTTTTTGTGTTTGCACATCCATATGTTTGTTTTTTGATTTTTTTTAATTTTATCGGAATTTTAGATGCTTCAACAACTTGCTGGTCAAACAACTTGGACAATTGGTGCATCTTTTAAATTGGCCCCAACACCTTTTAAGCATTGCTTTGTTATTGGAACAATTGTTAGAAATCAATTAATTGTTGCAGCACATGCACTTTTGACTGAAAATACTGAGCAGCTTTATATGGAAGCTTTAAATGCTGTTGTTGCTGCTTTAAGACCTGCAAAGCCTAGAAGAGGTTATTTTTCATTTTTTGCCATTTTTTATTTTTTTGGCTGATTTAAAGAAAGCTTTTTTATTTCAGTTATTACTGACTTTGAGAATTCTGTGGTTGTAGCAGCGCAAAATGTTTTTCAAGAAGCCCATGTGAGTGGTTGTTATTTCCGTTTCTCTCAAGAATTGTTTCGAAAATGGACTGAATTTAATCTTGGAGATATTTATGGAAATGAAGATAGCCAAGCTGGAAATATTGCAAGGATGACATTTCGGTTTTTTTAATTCAATTTTTTTATTAGGATTGTTACCTGGTCTAGGGAGGTAACCTTTGATAAAATTTGATAAACAACGCTATTGACTTTTTGGTTAAGTGGGTTAGTACCTCTATTTTTTAGTTGGTGGTTCGATTCCTTAATATGGCAAATTATTTTCTTTATTAATCTTTAGTAATATACGCTGACAATCTATCCCAATTTACACACAATTTTTCCCTTATTTTTTCAGTCGAATTATTTGTCTTGCACTTATTCCAATGGCTTATGTTAATCAAGCATTTTACAAAATTGTTGAAGTTGCTGGACTTCCACAACTGGCCGAATTCTTCTTTTATTTCAAACAAACTTTTATTGGACTGACAGACCAGGAATTTAGAATGAAGTCAGCAGCTTTTGGATCGAATTTTGGACAAAATTTAGTTTATTCGGCATCAGGGGAAGAACACGTTTATGAAGGTTTTTTTAAATTTTTAGGACATTTTTGAAACTATTTTTAGAAGCAAATGTTGGATATCAAAATTATTCTCAACATATACGCTATGAGCTACCTACACATTCTTCTTCAACAATTATTGTAGCAGCAAATCAATCGCCAGCATTTTTGCAACCTTTGCGTCATCGCCCTTATTGTCCTTTGGAATTTTGGAATATTAGTGAAAGAGTAGCAGCCGAAATAGTTAATGCAAATTCTGCAATGGATATGGCACAATTATACCTCAAGGTTTTTTTTTTGAATTTTTAACTAGGAGAGAGAGATGGTGAGGCGATTCTGGGTAGGGATTTGTTGGGCCAGTAGGATCTCTGGGGATTTGTGTGCGTTTCATAAAGTGGTTTATTCGATCCTTCAGAGTAATGTTGTCGGATCCGGATATCCGAAATTCTGGATTCGGATTTCCGAAGATTTCCAACTACTCCACTTACTCCAGAGTTTTTATTTTGGATTCTGATACATTTTTTTGTTGTATTCGGGATATATGGGCAAACCCTTATTCTCATATTGTTTTTGGATTTTCTAATTAATTACAACTTTTAGCAAGGCTCTAACACTAAACTGCTTCCTTCCCTGCCTGATTTTATTCTTGCATTATGGGATGAATTTGAGAAGCAACGAGACAACATTCGTTCCGTAACTATCTCTAATAATAAAAAAAGAAATCCTCGAAAGCATGTAATAAAAGAAGATTCCGTTATAAGTACCTTAAATGAAGCTTCTTATGAAACGGACCAAGCAATTTTGAATACTTTGGATATTTTGTCTCATCATGTTCAAAATTATGTTAATGGTTTATTTTTTGACGTTAAAGAAATTGGAAAATCTGGTGATGATTCTATGGAATTTAATTCAAGTTTGAACAGTAGTAAAAGTAGTGGTGGACGAAAAAAACCAAAACCAAGTACTTCTGGTCTTCGCTAATTTTTATGGAAGCAGGCCAACGTGCCGCGAGCCCAGCAGAGCTATAACTTCGCAGAGTTATAACTTCGTTCAAAATATTCGAATCAGGGCTGCTTTGTTATGGTTCGAGCATCTCGACGAGCTGAATCGAACCATATCAGTGTGTCTCCGATTCGACCACTAACGAAGTTATAGGTCTGCGATACGTTGGCCTTGCGGTACGTTGGGATGTACCCATTTTTTATTGTGTATAAAAAATATCTAGAAAATTTTAAAGAAAATTTTATCAATTTTTGTTCAAAAGACAATGAATATTTTTTTAATATTTTCGTTTAATTCGCTTTTTTAGGTTTACAGATCATAAAATTCTTTTTTTAATGGGAAAACAGACAGAAATTAAACAAAGTCCAAGTACGATTCACGTAAAATCTGAACAATTTCAACGCCGTCTGTCGCCAAGAAAACGTCCGGCACCTAAAATTGAAGAAGAAATTGTTGAGGATATTGTGGTGGATGATGGACCAGTAATGATGCCTGAAACACACCACAATGAAGAAACTGTTGAAGAAAAGAAGGAAGAAATTGAATTTGTTAAAGGATGTACGAATAGAGGATTTGTTTGTATTTGGCATAAAGGTTAGTTCATTTTAATATTTACATAAAAGATGGTGTTAGGGAAAACATATGACGGGAGCCGGAAGGATTTTTCCGGCCTTAGGGTCTTTTTCAGTTAGATCTTTAGTTAGGTCACTCTGGGGGTTTTTTTAGATTTCCGGACTAAAACCGGACCAGTTTAATCCGAAAAAATCCAGCCGGATCCGATCCGGCTTAAGGTACATATTCGGAATTCGGGTCCAGCAAAATCGATTTTGCCGTTCACTAGAGAAAACAAGGCTTAATGTTATAAAATTTCTGGGATGGGTTGTCGGGTTTAGTTTGCTAAACTATCCCGAAGTATTGTGTTCTGGATAACCCGTGGTATTGCCGGTTTACATACTGGCAAATGACTTGAGCGCATACCCTCTTTTACTTTAATAAAATTTTGCAGACAACTTTTTTGTCCGCAAAATTTGTCCGCAAAAATTATTTTTAAATTTTAGGTTATCGTTACGTCAAAAATCGAGACGTTAAAGTCAGACATTACAATACATATTGGCGTTGTAGTAGCAAAAGATGTCAAGCCAAGGCATTTGCATATGAGACAGAAGATGGGAAATTAATGGGAGCATTGAAAAATACGCATAATCATTTGCCTCAACCAGAGAAAAGATTGGCTGAAATTAAAAGGCAGGAACTAAAACAACGAGCTAGAGAAGAGCCTTCTTTAAGGCGTGGTGATCTTATTGCAAGTATTCGAGCTGGAATTGACGATGAAACTTTTGTGGCTTTAGGATCAGATGACTCACTCGCACGGTTGGCTTCAAGGTTTGCTTTTGCATTTTTCTGGGTATTTTTGGAACTAGGGTGTTTCAGTCTAGTTCAGAGTTTTTAACTAGGACTTTAAAAGTCGGTGACAGTTTTGGTATGATTCGACGTCTTTTGCAGCCTACTAACACAAAACGGGGTCAGAATCATTTGGTGTTGCTCTGTGGTAGACTGGCCTGCCTCCTTCCTTTTATCAAGAATTTATCCTAATTTTCAGAGAGAAAGTAAAGCTTTATGGAAAAGGCAATACAAGAAAGGGTTCAAATGTCATGTCTATGCAGTTGCCACTTGCTTTAACCGAAAGAAATGGGCAATCAATATTATTGTATGATTCGAGGACTGCTCGAGCTCGGGATAAAGATGCAGTTTTTGTGTTTGCACATCCATATGTTTGTTTTTTTTATTTGTTAAAAATTTTATCAAAATTTTAGATGCTTCAACAACTTGCTGGTCAAACTACTTGGACAATCTGTGTATCTTTTCGACCGCTCCCAGCCCCTTTTAAACATTGTTTTGTTATTGCAACTGTTTTAAGAAGTCAATTAATTGTTGCAGCACATACTCTTTTGACAGAAAATTCTGAAGCATTTTATATGGAAGCTTTGGATGCTATTGCTGCTGCTGTTAAACCAACAAAACCTCGCAGAAGTATATTTTTATTTTTTGGGTTTAGATTAGGGTTGGGAGCCCGATTCGAAAGATCGTGTCGGGCATTGAATTTTGGCCCGAAAAAGACTCGGTCGGGCCGGCCCGAAAAAATGACTTGAACGTCGGCCCGACTTGAAAACCCCTAACCTCACTTTAGATCCTGTGACCTTTCAGATTTGCGACGATGAAGTCAGTTTTTTGGCCATCCGTTAAACGATAGGAAATATAGTAGTTTATCTGTATATAGTTCGGGGATGTCCTTTGTAATTATGGATTTATATGATGGTTGTTTGAGGTCAGAAATTCGATCATATAAAAAATAGAATAGCTCATTTGAATTAGCTACTGATTAAACTTTACATTGTTTTTTATTTTTAGTTATCACGGACTTTGAAAATGTGATGGTTGAAGCAGCACAAAATGTTTTTCAAGAGGCCTATGTGAGTGGTTGTTATTTCCGTTTTTCTCAAGAATTGTTTCGCAAATGGTCTGAATATAATCTTGCGGAGATTTATGGTCATGAAAATAGCCAAGCTGGAAATATTTCGAGGATGACATTTCGGTTTTTTACTTTATTTTTTGTAATGTAGTGGATTGGGAGATTTGTGGTTTATTGAGTTAGTCGGGTTTAGTGGGCTAGGTGACATTTGGCTTTTATTAGTGAGCGGAACTGGATCCGGCCAGATTTTTCTGGAGTTCGGATCCCAAATCCGAGTTTTTTTTCGCAATCTCCGGATTTTTTCCGGACTAGATTAATCCGAAAAATCCGACCGGATCCGTTCCAGTTCAAGTTGCAAATCCGGTTCCGGTTAAATCTGTTTTTCCGTTCACTAGTTTTCATATTCGTGGATCAGTGGGTTCGTTTCTCTGACATATAGTTGGTGGTTAGAGAGAATTGATGTAGATGTTGTTATTTTTCTAAAAATGTTTTTTAGACGACTGATTTGCCTTGCACTTATTCCAATGGCTTACGTCAACAGAGCATTCTACAAAATTGTTGAAGTTGCTAGACTTCCACAATTGGCAGAATTCTTCTTTTATTTCAAGGAGGCTTTTATTGGACTGACAGACCAGGAACTTAGAATGAAGGCAGCAGCTTTTGGATCGAATTTTGGACAAAATTTAGTTTATTCGGGACCAGGGGAAGAACATGTTTATGAAGGTTTTTTTTAATTTTGATGTTTTTTTGAAAATATTTTTTTAGAAGGAACTGTCGGTTATCAAGATTATTTGAACTATGAAATGTCAGAACATTCGTCTTCATCAATTATTGGAGCAACACCAGCATCTTTGCAACCTTTGCGTCATCTTCCTTATTGTCCTTTGGAATTTTGGAATATTAGTGAAAGAGTCGCAACAGAATTGGTTAATGCAAATTGTGCTATGGAAATGGCACAATTACATACTAGCTCCAAGGTTTTTTTTGTGAATTAATTTTTAAGGAATAAAAATTCTTTTGTCTTTCCACTGGTCCATTAACTTTTCTGTTTACCCCATTTTTTGTTGGAAGGATGTTCTCCCAATTCTACTAACAAGGGGATTGACCCTCCTCTACACGATGGTGGAAAAAAGTAATAAATTTTTGGTGACAAGCTTTGGGTCGGAGTTTTTAATTCGAGATGTTCCATTGTAAATAAGGTTCGTTTCCTGTCAAGCTTTCTTTAATTTTTTGCTGCCCCAACTTGTTATTTGTTAAACTAGGGATAAGAGCTGTTCGAATTTAGGGATAAGAGATGTTCGAAGATGTTCGAATTTAGGGATAAGAGATGTTCGAATTTTTTTTCGTCCAGAACCGCGATCCGAAGAAATTTTGAAACTCCGATCCAAAGCTCAACTTTTTTATTAACTCGAGACATTCCTGCAAACGATAGATTAATTTACACGTTTATCAAATAATTTCTTTTTTAGCATGGTTCTAAATTCCTTCCTTCACTGCCCGATTTTATTCTTGCATTATGGGACGATTTTGAGAAACAACGAGACAACATTCGTGCAGTAACTATCTCAAATAATAAAAAAAGAAATCTTCGAAAGCATGTAATTAAAGAAGATTCCGTTATAAGTACCTTAAATGAAGCTTCTTACGAAACAGACCAAGCAATTTTGAATACTTTGGATATTTTGTCTCATCATGTTCAAAATTATGTTAATGGTTTATTTTTTGACGTTAAAGAAATTGGAAAATCTGGTGATGATTCTATTGAGTTTAATGAAGGTTTGAATAGTAGTAGAGGTAGTAGTGGACGTATGAAACAAAGTACTTCTGGATTAAGATGATTATATTCGTTCATTTTTTTATTTAAATTTTTAATGTAAAAAAATTTTTTTATCGAATTTTAGAAAATTTTTTGTTCAAAATTTCAATGAAATATTTTTTTATATTTTCGTTTAATCCACTTTTTTTAGTTTTCAGATTAAAAAAATTTTTTTTCAAATGGGAAACCAAACAGAAATTAAAGAAAGTCCAAGTAGTGAAATTCGCCCAAAACTTGAGCAAATCCAACGCCGTTCAACTCGTAAACGATCAGCACCAAAATATGAACAAGTTGACGAAATGGAGGATATTGTTGTAGATGATGTTGTTGATCCAGTTGTAATACCTAAAGTTGCTGTAACTGATCAAGAAGAGGATGAGGTTGAATTTACTCGAGGATTTACAAACAAGGGATCTATTTGTATTTGGTACAACGGTTAGTTTATTTTTAATTTAGAGGGGATTTATTGGCGGGATTAGGTTGGGTGATGTCTCGTTCGGGATTTATATTCATCCCAGTTTGTCGGACGTATTACCCTATTATACTTTCCGGAGCTTGTCCAGTATTTGTCACGTTTAGTATTTACTCATCCCAGGTGGTCGGACGATCTCGTCCCCTCGTCCACTATTTGTACTTTTCCGGAGCTCGTCCAGTGTTTGTATTTGGACGGGTAACTTGTTCAGGGGTTGTCAGGAGTTTGCTGGACGAATTACCCGACTAGCTTTTTCTCTAACTCATCTAGGGTTTGGGGAACGTTTTATCCTAAACTCATGCTTTTCATCTCGAAACCCCAACCCGTATTTTCCCTGATCCATTCCTTGCTTGGTTTGTCCGCTCTTCTATTAAAAATCCTTTTTAATTCAAAAAAACTTTCAGTCCGCAAAATTTATCCGCAAAACTTTGATCCCAATTTTTAAGGTTATCGCTATATTAAATTTGGACATCGTGGTTACAAGCATTATGATACTTATTGGCGTTGTAGTAACCGTCGATGTTCAGCAAAAGCATTTGCATTGGAACAAGAAGATGGGAAAATAATTGGAGGACTCAAATATACGCATAATCATTTGCCACAACCAGAGCAAAGATTGGCAGAAATTAAACGACAGGAATTGAAACAAAGAGCTAGGGAAGATCCTTCTTTGAGTGGAGCAAGTCTTGTTGCAAGTATTCGATCTGGTTGCGATGATGAAACTTTTGTGGCTTTGGGATCGGATGCTTCTCTTGCGCGTTTGGCTCAAAGGTTTATTTTTTTGTATTTTTTTCTATTAGGGGTTTATTTTGAAATTTTATGGCAAATAGAATATTTATAGAAATTATACTAGAGTTAGGAAGACGGGCTCTGGTCTTCTAAGAGCTGGATTTTGTCATTATTTTTTCTTCCGCCATGAGCATGATTAGGTCAGTCTTTTCTTCCTGGGAACGGCTCTGGTCATTGTTTTTTCCTCTGGGAGTGGAACTGGTCTTTGTCCTTTTCCCCATTTTTTGATAGTCCGCGTCATGATATTAGAATTCTCTCCTGATTTTCTTCAGTCTTCCTTCCATTTCACTCCTGCTTTCTTTTAAAATTTTTAAATTTTATCAAGTTAAATTTAACCCAAAAAAATTTTTCAGAGAAAAGATAAAGCTTTATGGAAGATTTACTCCAAAAAAGGATTCTGATATTGTGTCGATTGTATTACCTCTTACATTGACGGAAAGAAATGGTCAATCAATATTTTTGTATGATTCGAGAATTGCTAGAGCTCGTGATAAAGATGCAGTTTTTGTGTTTGCACATCCATATGTTTGTTTTTTGATTTTCTAAAAATTTTATCAAAATTTTAGATGCTTCAACAACTTGCTGGTCAAACAACTTGGACAATTGCTGCATCTTTTAAATTGGCCCCATCCCCTTTTAAACATTCTTTTGTTATTGGAACAATTGTTAGAGGCCAATTAATTGTTGCAGCACATGCACTTTTGACTGAAAATTCTGAATCATTTTATATGGAAGCCATGGATGCTGTTGCTGGTCCTGTTAAGCCGACAAAACCTCGCAGAAGTATATTTTTATGGGTTTTTTATAATTTGGGTTTTAAGATTTTCAGCCTTTGCGGACAAAAAATTTTTGCGGAGAAAAATTTGCGGACAAAAATTTTTTGCGGACAAAAATTTGCGGATAAGGCGGATTAAAAATCACAGTTTAAATATGTGCTTGA
This sequence comes from Meloidogyne enterolobii, assembly GCA_963681835.1. Taxonomy (NCBI): domain Eukaryota; kingdom Metazoa; phylum Nematoda; class Chromadorea; order Rhabditida; family Meloidogynidae; genus Meloidogyne; species Meloidogyne enterolobii. The sequence goes on along the minus strand of CAVMJV010000004.1, from coordinate 3,008,993 downwards.
TGGGGAGAATAGGCTAATTCTATGTTTAGTTGATTATTTTTAAAGATTAGGCATGATCTTATGACTGTAGATAGAGCTCTCTCATATGTTTTTCCCTGCAAATATTGTCCGCAAATATTTGCTGATTAAATTAAAATTTTCTCATTTTGGTTTTTATCATCTTTTTCTTTATTTTAGTTATTACGGACTTTGAAAATACTATGGTTCTTGCAGCACAAAAAGTTTTCCCAGAAGCCCATATAAGTGGATGTTACTTTCGATTTGCTCAGGAATTGTTTAAAAAATGGTCTGAATATAATCTTGGAGTTATTTATGGAAATGAGAAAAGTCAAGCTGGAAATATTGCGAGGATGACATTTCGGTTTTTTAAATTTTTTTGGGTAGGGTGGTTACCCGGGGGTAAAGGAACCCTTCCCTTATTCACACTCTAAAATTTATTTTTGTGGTGTAGTGGGTTAAGTATTTGACCACTTGCTTTGTAGTGGAGGGTTCGAGTCTCTTGCCTTTTAAACCATTTTTCTACAATTTTCGTTAAAATATTTACATGATAGTCTTAAAATAATGCTTAAATTTTTCTCAAAATATTTTTTAGACGACTAATTTGTCTTGCACTTATTCCAATGGCTTATGTTAACCGTGCATTCTACAAAATTGTTGAAGGTGCCAGACTTTCACAACTGGCAGAATTCTTCTTTTATTTCAAACAAACTTTTATTGGACTGACAGAGCAGGAATTTAGAATGAAGGCAGCCGCTTTTGGATCAAATTTTGGACAAAATCTAATTTATTCGGGACCTGAGGAGGAACATGTTTATGAAGGTTTTTTAAAGTATAAAATATTGGGGGAGATTTTAGAATGGGAGCCAAATTCCTAGGAGCCTGACTTCGGATCCAGAACTTGCTTTTTTTTTGGTCCAGGTTTATTAATTAAAGGTAAAGGAACAAGTTTTCTTTTCAGTTCTCCAATCTCTAGTATAATAGTAAAAACAATAGACTAGAAATTTGGGTTGAAGTTAAGGCTCTCATAAATTTTTTAAGTTAACAATAAGTTTTTTTTTAGAAACAACTGTCGGTTACCAAGATTATACTCAACAACATATACGCTATGAAATGCCGCCACCACCAACACATTCTTCTCCAACAATCATTGTAACTACAAATCAAACACCTCCATTTTTGCAACCTTTGCGTCATCGTCCTTATTGTCCTTTGGAATTTTGGAGTATTAGTGAAAGAGTCGCAACAGAATTGGTTAATGCAAATTGTGCTATGGAAATGGCACAATTACAGATTAAGGTTTTTTTTTTGAAATTTTTTTGAATAGGGGGGGGGGTGGTGAAGCATTTTAGGTGAGGGTTACTTTCCCGTGTGGTGCCATGCCAGAGCTTTGGGAAATCATGAGTCCAATAAAAGGGTTTATTAATTCTCAAGAGATTTCAGTGTTTTTTTTTGAATTCTGATACATTTTTCTTTGGTGTTTGGGGGCTAATAGAAGACGTGCATACATCTCTATATTTGAGACGCATGTTTGTTAACCGCATGTCTCACATTCTCCCTTACAACGGAGAGTGCCTAGGGGTGTCCGTGGGACTTCGGGATGAAATTTGATAGACAGATAGATCATACCCTACTTTATTTGTGAAATTTTCACCATTCTCGCTGCGGAATACCAGGGACCGAGTTATAAGCCCCCAATGTCTTAGGGGATCCCCCACAGTTTTCTTTTCTATTTTTCATTAAAAAAGATTTTTAGCAAGCCAATAATAAGCAATTATCTTCATTGCCAAATTGGATATTATCATTTTGGGATGATTTTGAAAAGCAACGAGACAATATTCGTTCACAAGTAGTTTCAAATAAAAAGAGAAATCAACGAAAACATGTAATCAAAGAAGATTTGGTAGTAAACACATTAAATGAAGCGTCCTATGAAACTGACCAGGCAATCTTAAATACTTTGGATATGTTGTCACATCATGTCCAAGGATATGTTAATGGATTATATTTTGATGTTAAAAATGAAAAAGGACAATTACAACAACAACAACAAGTGGGTGGTGATGATTCATTGGAATTTAATGAAAGTTTGAATAGTAGTAATATTATTAATAGTAGTGGTGTTGGGGGACGTATGAAACCAAGTACTTCTTCCTCTTCTGCTTTTCGATAAGAAAAAAATTTTTTTTTCTGATTTAACATTTTTGCATAAAAAATTTTGAGAAAATTTTTGAAAAATTTGAAGGTTCAGGTGTGTTATTTACACTTGTTAGAGATATTGTTTTTAATATAGTTAGTTGATATATTGTAATATTTCCCTCTTTTAGGTATTTTGAAAATTAGTGTTAATTAATTTCGATTTTCTCTTGTTTTCCTATGCTATTTCTCTTTTTGTCTTTCTTTATTTTCTCTTATTTCTCTTATCTTTCGAGTGCAAGTGTCTTACTCTACACTTTGAGTTTATTATTGCGTCTCCACATATTTGATCAATTCCACATCTTGCCAACAAGGCTAAAATACACATTTCGTCAACAAAGTTATTGGCAAAACGTGTGATTTTACCCTCATTGGCAAAATGTCGTCTTGGTCATATATGATGGAACCCTTTGAGTTTTCCCATTGATTTGTTTTTCCTATGCTATTTCTTATTTTGTCTTTCTTTATTTTTTCTTGCATTTCGAGTCTTCTCAAGTGCAAGTGTCTACCCTTACACTTTGAGTTTTCCATTGATTTGATCTTTTTAGGTCACTTTTCTTGATACTTTTCTGATTAAATCTACACGTTTTTTTTTATTAATTTTGTTTTAGTATTAGTTTTTCTATTTTGTCAAAAAGTATGGCATTTCCTCCACCTTACAACAATCCAATGATGGCACCGAGAATGCCACAGCCTAATCAGCCAGGTTTTTTCTTTAAATTTTCTGAAGAATTTGATTTATTTTTTCTTTTTTCCAGGCCAATTTACAGGACAAAAATTTGGATTCTTTTCACCCCAAACAACTATACCAACGATGCCTCCACAAGTTATGCAAATGCAGATTCCCCAGTTGCCTATAGTTGGAGGGGTTCAATTGACCTTAAGACCAAATTTTCGACCGTTTGTGAGACGACCGGTTTAATTTTTTTATTTAATTTATAAATTATTTGAAAATAAGTTTAGGCAGAAGCGCCGCCAACTCAATTCGTCCCGCCTGTTAAACCTGTTGCGGTCACAACTGTTTTTATTGGTAATATTACTGACTTATGCGAGGATAGTCTTATTCAAGAAATTTTGGGAGTAAGTTTTTTTCTGTAAGATTTTTTGTTTTGGTTTAGGAGGGTGTGGGTTGGAGTGTATAAGTCACATAAAATTTTATTTGATTGATTTAAGTACATGTAGAAAACTATTTTTAATTAATCAATAACAAGAAGATTGCCATAGATCCCATGGTAATATGAACATAACAGCAAGGATGTTACAGAACTAAAGGCATACATTAAAAATAGGGCTGTCCCTCGCTGTGGCGTCTCGAATATGCGTATTTTAAGGACATTTTAGCCCCCACAGACGAAACCCCTAATTATTATCCTTACAATTAGAGAATCAAGTAAGGACATTTATAGGACGAATACATTCCTGCAGAAATCATAACCTAAATCACACTGGTTTTTTTTTGTTTTTTTAGAAATGCGGAACTGTCCATACCTGGAAACGTCTTCAAGATCCTAATGGAAACTTTAAAGCTTTTGGTTTCTGTGAATTTGTTCACCCTGATGGTACCAGAAGAGCATTAAGAGTGCTTAAAGATTATCCTCTTGGCGAGAAACGTTTGAACGTTAAAGTATGTTTTTTTTTAATTTTTTGATTTTATTTGGTTTTTTCTAGGTTGATGACGCTACTGAAAAATACTTGAAAGAATTTGCTGAGAATCAAACACGTTTGCTTGGTATGGACTCGGGTACGCCAAAATCAATAAATCCTGAAGAAGACGATAAACAGCTTAGAGCAGCAATTAAAGCAATCATAGAGAAAAAAGCTCCAGGAATTCTTGAAGTTATGCCGGAAGATGATGCAATAGGTTAGTTTTTTTTGACATTTTTTTTAGATTTTATATTAAATCTTTGGAATGATCCACTTGAGAATTATTTTCAAACTTTGTTTTCTATTTTGAAAAAAAAGTTTCTTCAAACGGTTTCTAAAAGTTTTTTCAAAAAGTTCCTACACTTTTTTGCAGCTTCATCCATTCTTGGACCAGGAACCACTTCCTGACTAAAAGTGTGGAAACCGTCCTTTGTCCTTCGCCGTTTCCCCTGTGTAGAAGGAGAAAGTTTCTACAAAACTCCCCATTTTTCTTCTTTGTAGAAACTTTTGGAAAGTGCGAATTTACCCCATTAATGATCCGCTCCCTAATGTACTAGCCAGTCCCCATAGTACCTTCCAATTTTTGAACCGTTTTCGTGGACCATTTTATTTATCGGAAATACTCATGGATTATTCAAATTAATCTAAAGTATCAATTTAAAGGTGATGCAGTTACCAAAGATGGATCTCAAAAAGATGTTGTATCTAAAAGTCCAGTGGATGATGAAACTTCTAAGGTTTGTTAATTCTTTTTTCAACTTCTTTTTTCTTTTCTCTTATTTAATCTCTCATTTTTTTGTATCATTTTATCTCAAAAAATTTTTTAAACTTCATTAAAAATCTCTCTGTTTTTTTCTCTCTATCATTTCTTCCTCTATTCTTTTCTGGTATGTTCTTATTGTTAGGGGAGACTGTGATATCACACACATTTACACACACATTTTTGCTTCTTAATTGTGTTATTTGATCTAAAGCAAACACTTCATTTGGTGGTAAGTTTAAAAAAAAAGTTTTTAAAAATTCAAAAAAAAAATAAATTTTTTGGGATTTGCTTCAAAACTGAGGTAGTAAAATTTCTTTTAAAAAATTTTGAAAAAATTTGAAATTTTCTATATAAAAATTATTTATATTGGCAATGTGTTCTACGCGTTTTTGTGAGCTTAAAAATTAATTTTATTCTTAAAAAATTTTGAAAATAAAAATAAAATAAATTCACAGACGCTAGAAAATATTATAGAGAAATCAACTAAAAATTAATCAAGAGAGAGATGCACTCTTTTTCAGGCTGGTTGTAAGTGTAATGGAAATTTAAATATTTTTTGCTCCCTTCCCCTTTTCAATTAAATTTTTTTAAATTTAAATCTGCAATTTTTATTATTTCAGGTACACAAGCGTAAACATTCTTTGTCGCCATCTGGGAAGAAAAAGCGAAGCTCTTCAAAAAGTAGACATTCTAAACACGATGGATCGCATTCTAAAAGGTTTAAAATTATTTTTTTTTAACTCTGATTTTTTATTAGAAAATCTTGAAAAAAATTTTGCGGACTTTTCTTGCGGACAAATTTATTTTTATTACATTTTTTGACAAGAGGCAGTCATTATTTTGATAGATTTAACTTTCTGCTCCTGGTACTTTCCTGTTATCGGCCCTCCGTTTTTTCTTCCTTTTTTCTCAGCCTAGTTCTGTACAGAATGGTCAGATTTCCTTTCTTTCTCAAATTCCCTACATTTCACATTGGCATATTCAAATGAGATATTAATGAAGAAAAGTTGCGGAAAAAATCCTAGAGAAACGGCGAATACACAGAAAATTGAACATTTGTGGGGAACATTCTTTTCGTTTGTGGGAATCTTCTCTTTGTTAATGTTGCCACCGGGAAATGGAGTGAATTTGAGAATGGAAAAAAATATGACCATTCTGTACAGAACTAAGCTGAGAAAAAAGGAAGAAAAAATGAGGGCCGATAACAGGAAAGTACCCTGCTCCTTCTATTTTTTGTTTAACGTAGTGGTTTTGATTTTCTATATTGTCCACAAGAAGTGTCCGCAAAAATTTGTTACCAATTCCATATTATTTTTAGATCCAGACGACATTCATCAGATTCAAATTCTTCCTCCGGATCATCAACAGCCACATTACCAATACATCCATCACCAAAAAAGAGTACTTCCTCATCTCGTCATCATCGTAAAGGAGGAACGCCTTCTTCAGAAGATTCTTATGTTCTAGCAGAGAAGCGTCGTTTAAAAAAAGAATTGGCAGAACGTGAAGAATCGTATATTACAAGATTAAAAAAATGGGAAGAAAGAGAAAAAAGAATGGCAAAACAATATGCAAAGGATCGTGAAAGTGAAGTACAAAGAAAAAAGACTATTGATAAAGAAGCTAAAAAACTTAGACAATTTTTGGAAGATTATGTTGATGAAAGAGATGATTTGAAATATTACAAGTTTGTTTTTATTATTTTATTTATTGATTTGATTTGATTTGATGAGGGTTTGGTGTAATTGGTAAGGTTCCCGAATTGCTGGTGAGGGGTTGGGGGTTCGAATTCTGCAGCTGCGAACATTTTTTTAAGGATCCCTTTTCGCTTGAAAATTTTGTAAAAAACTAGATTTGTAAAAAAATTCCCCTTTTCGCTTGAAAATTTTGTAAAAAATTTCTAGATTTGTAAAAAAATTACAAGTTTGTTTTTATTATTTTATTTATTGATTTGATTTGATTTGATGAGGGTTTGGTGTAATTGGTAAGGTTCCCGAATTGCTGGTGAGGGGTTGGGGGTTCGAATTCTGCAGCTGCGAACATTTTTTTAAGGATCCCTTTTCGCTTGAAAATTTTGTAAAAAATTTCTAGATCGCTTAGTTTTTTAGTTGTTGCTTTGGTGAAGTGGGAAGGTTTTTAGTTTTGATTTTCAGGAGGTCATGGGTTCGAACACGTTAGTCTGGAATAATTTCTAATTTGAGGAATTAATTTTGGGAAATTTAATAAAAATATTCTGGCATCATTTTTAGACCTTTTTAATTTTTATTTTGCGTATTTTTTCCTATTTGACAATTTTGAAATTTTATTTTTTGCATTTAAAGAGGTTCTGCCTTACTTGAACGTCGTCGAAATTATGAGCGTGAACGTGAGGCTGATGCTAAAGATAGACATGAAGAGAAACGTGAAATGGAAGAGGTTAAGAAACAATTACTTAAAGAAAAGGAAGAACAGGAAAAGTTGCTTTTACAACAACAAAAGGAAAAAGAGGTTTTTTTTAATTTTTTTAACGCTATTTATTAAATTTTGTAATTTTTAGAAGGAAACGACTCAAGTAAAGGAGATTTGGGAGACAGGTTTTTTATTTATTTATTTTTTTTTTGTTTTTGGGGGAGTCGGGTCTTTTTTATATGTAGATACACCCTTGGGGCTAAAAATGGTATTTTGTAATGAATGATACCTTCCGTAAGGAGGCAGCTATAAGGAGGAGGAGGAGGCAGCTCCCATCCCGGCCCGCTCCCATCCCGGTAGATGGTCAAATTTAAGGAGTGGGGCCCTAGTGGCTAACCTAATTTTTAGAAGGGCATAGTACCTAATTCTAGAGGGTATCTTAGTGAGGCACGTTGTATTAAGGCCATTAAAAATTTTTTTTATTTTTTAAAGTTCCCGGACGTCCTCATAAAAATGGTGTTGAAAATAAAGAAAAAGATAAGCCACTTCCTCCACCTAATAATGAAGAAGACGAAACTTCAAGTCCATCACCAGTTAAAAAGCCAATAATAACAACAATACAACAAAAAACAATTCAGCCAGTAAATGGTCTTTTTGAGGAAGATGAAGAAGAGGAAGATACTTTACATCAAATTAAGAAGAAAATTAAGCCGTTTGAAATTACAAGAGAGGTTTTTTTTTTGAAAATTTTTTTAAAATTTTTATAAGCCTTTTGTCAGACCTCATGTTGACAAATTGTCAATTTATTCGGGGTGTGACATTTTGTCATTTGGCAAATTGTCGTTTTTAGCCCCTGCTGGCCATTTGTCTGAAATTTTTTAATTTTAAAAATTTTCTAAAAAAATTTTTTAAGGATCGTATTCAATCTTTGACGCCAGAAGAACGAAAAAAACTTATAAAAGATTTGATTACTCGAATTCCAACAGAACGTGAACAACTTTTTGCATTTTCTCTAAGTTGGGAATTTTTGGACAAACAATTAATGGATTCAAGAGTTCGTCCATGGATTAATAAAAAAATTTGTGAATATATTGGTGAAGAAGAGCCGTCTTTAGTTTCTTTTATTTGTGAAAAAATTGATTCAAGAGCTTCTCCTGATAATATTTTGGCTGATCTTTCAATGGTTTTTTTTTGTTTTTTTGGGGAAGGGAGTGGGGTTTGGGTAAGTTTTCTCTGTTCATTTAAGGGGATAAACCTACATGGTTAACTTTTTAAAGGATAACTGGTTAGAGACCCTAAGGGATGACTCTAGTGAGATCAAATTACCTTAGAGATCAAACAGGCTGATTTTCTCCTGTTTGATGTGGATTTTCGCATTCTCAAACGAAAATTTTTTGTATGGAGAGGGTTAGTAAATAAAAAATCGGCCTCTTTTATTCAAAAAAATTTATTTTAAAGGTACTCGACGACGAAGCAGAAGTTTTTACAGTAAAATTATGGCGATTAATAGTTTATGAAAGTGAAGCTAAAAGGCTTGGATTAAATGTATTGCCTCAACAACAACAACATTCTAGTAATTCTGCAAATAGAAGCAGCAGTGGAAAATGAGTTTAAAAATTTTAAAAGGGAAGTATGAAAAAATTTTTTGGGGGTTTTTATATTTTGTTTTAGTCCTAAAAATAATTTTAAAAAAATTTCACGTTTTCACTCACCGTTTTTTCATATATAAAAATTTTTGATATTTTTGAAAGTCAGAAAATGTCCGCAAAACATTTGCGGATGTCCGCAAATGTCAATAAATCCGTAATTATTTTTTGAAAAAAATTTTTTGGCAAAATTTGGAGTTAAAATTTTTGAAATTCTTTTTTAAAGCAAATTTTATGTGTCTACTCGAAGTTTTAAAAATAAATAAATGAATTGGTCAAAAGCAGAGCTGTTTCGAAACAAAAAAATTTTTTTGAAAACGGAAATCGAAAAAAATTGGAAATAATTTACCGGTGTTGTGTGAGTATGTTTGGTGCTCAGCTGTCGCTCGTAGTTAGGAATTGGGTTGGGGATCCTAGGAAATCTCCAAATATCCGGATTCGAACCAAAAATTTTTATTAAACTAGTGAAGAGTATTACCCCCTGCGAAAAATCGAAATTTCGAAACAGTTCTGATCCAAAACGAGACAAAAAATAAATAAATAATTTTTTTTACCGCCTCTTCTTTAATCTTCTTTGTTGTAGAATTTAAACGATACAGGTGTAACATTTCCTTTTGGAACATTTTTGGATTTAATGCTACTTCGTAAAATTGGTGATGGAGGAAGAGGAACACTTCAAAAAAAATTATTAAAAATTAAAAAAATATAAAATGAATACATTTGCATTGTAGGAAGAAATTCAGCTGAAGGAGATTTGAACAACACACGAGGAGGGCAAGCTTGAACCTCCTAAAAAAATTTAAAAAAATTTTTCAAAACTAAAAAAAGAACCTTATCAGCCGTAATAGGTTGTTTATTTAAATTATTGTCTTGACTGGTGCTGGGAAGCTTTTCCAAATTAACAATTAAACCTTCAAAAGGGAAAAATTTTTTGGTATAAAAATTTAAGAAAATAAGTTTTGCGGACAAAATTTATGTCCGCAAAAATTTTGCGGACTGTCCGCAATTTTTAATTCAGAAATAAAAATTAAACCATTAAACTCCTCAGTAATATTTCCAACTTCTTTTAAGGCTTCAATAGTCTTCTTATCATATTTTGCCAAAGCCTGAATATAATTTTGTTTTGCCTCCTCAAGATATTTTGATTCCACTTCCACTTCTGTCTTTTTCATCTCAAATTTGGAAATGATTGACAAAACATTTGTAAGTGATCCAGAACGATGAATTTTGCTTTGTAGAGAAGAATCAACAATTTTATTTTTATTCTCCTCAAATTGAGTATATAAAGCTTCTAGACGATGTTTTGAGACTTGGATAGAGGATTCAATCATAGCACAATCGTTATTGGAGTCTGTAGTTGTAAAGAGAGTATGAGAAATTGGTGTTGATGGAATTGTGGTAGGATGCGGTGTAGACTGGAAAATTGATTTTAAAAATTTTCGTTTTCAGATAGCAACGCCAAAATTTTGGCTCACGCCCAACTTTAGCCCCCCTGAACTTTAGCACCTGGCTACGGCCTTATTAGGTGTTTGGGGAGGACAAAATTAAAGAAATTTAAAGGAATATTTGGTTGACCCACCCTATCATAAAAAATAAAAATGTAGAAAAATGAAAACCTTAAAATTTTGAGTAACTGGAGCAGACTCATTAATTACATCAGCAATTGCTGTTGTTGAACTAGATGTAGTCATTGCACTCATTTGTTTAATTTTTTGAGTTGGAAGTGCTTTAGAAGCAATTTGTTTGGGTAATTTAATTGGGCGTTTTGGAAAAGTTTTTGTAATTTTTTTGTCGTCAAAGGATTGAAATGTTGGAAGCATTTTTTGGTGAAATAATAATAAAATAAATATTTTTTTTTTATCTGTGAAAGTTTAAAAAAATTTAAAAAAAAAATTCTTTTTTGTAGAGAAGGTAGATTAAAGTGATCGAGCTGGGTTTGGACCAGGCCTGGGTTTTCCTGTACCCAGAATCCAGGCCCAGGCATTTTTGACTTTCTGGGTTTTTCTTGAAATACAGGCCTAGGATCCGGCCCAGGTCAATAAATCAAACACGGAACCCAGGCACAGGCCCAGGCTTTTCCCAGGCCCATGGTTTTCGAAAATCTCAATTACGAGTAAATTAAATGACTCGCGGACGCGATGCTTTTATAGAGCTTTAAAATTTAAAAATAGGAGAGTGTGAAGTTAGAGAAAAACAGAAAGATGAGAGACTGTTGTTAATTTTTTGGAAAAGAAAAAGAGTAAAATTTGCGCGTTAAAATAACGTTTAAAATTATGGCTTCCTTTTTCGATTTTTTAGTGGAAACTTTTGGGGATTGATTTTGATTTGCTTTATTTTCTTCATTTTTTTCATTGTTTTTTTCATTGTTTCTTCATTTTTTTAGTGTTTTTCTATTTAAATGATGTCTCAAAAGCAAAAAATGAAACCGATGAGTGCAATGACTGCAGCTAGTGCGACCGCCGCAATTGTTGACGTAATCAGTGAATCTGCTGAAGCAAAAACTTCCTTGCCTTATACGACAATTGAAAAATTGGAGGTTTGTTTGGGTTGATTTTTGAAGAGTTTAAGCTCAATTTTATATTTTAGCAACACGGGATACACATAAATGACATCAAAAAACTTCGAGCTCATGGATTCTACACGGTCGAGTCTGTTGCATTCGCCCCTAGAAAGGAATTGGAGAAAGTTAATGGAATTGGAGAACAGAAAGTTGAAAAGATCTACGTTTGTTGACTTTATTTTTTTTTTGACATGTGGGCAAAATTGAACTTCGTACCACACTTTAAAATGGGCAGACTTAAGAGGTGTTCCAATCCACACTCTATTGTCGATAAGTACCCCCAGCTCTGCTTTTTTAGAACCATTGGTCCACAACTACGGGTGAGCGAATCAAGACTCTCGGTCAGCAGATCTTTCTATACAAAAATTTTATAGAAATAGTTGAACCTAAGTAGTAGTTGTATACGCATCCAACGTTATTGTTGGTTCTTAAAAGCAAAAATGGGTACTTATTGCCATAGAGTATGGGGTGAATAAATTTTACGTCTGACCATTTTTCCAATTTACGGAAGAAAAAAGGGGATGTACGAAGTTCAATTTGATTAACATGAGTTCTTTAGGGAGAAGCTAAGAAACTTGTTCCAATGTCGTTTACTCTTGCTAGTGTTGTCCATGTAAAGCGCTCTCAACTAATCTTGATTGAGACTGGCAGTCGAGAATTAAACCGACTTTTGGGTGGTGGAATTGAAACGAGTTCTATTACAGAGGTTTTTTTTGTTTATTATTTTTATGAGAGATTAATTTGCTTTTAAAGGTTTTTGGCGAATTTCGAACAGGCAAAAGTCAGTTGTGCCACACTTTGGCTGTTATTTGTCAACTTCCAGTGGATATGGGAGGTGCAGAAGGGAAATGTCTTTGGATTGATACAGAGGGAACTTTTCGACCTGAAAGACTTTTAGCTGTCGCGGAAAGGTTTTTTGAGTTTTTGACTGGGGATCTTTTGCGGTTTCTCCTTGAAATTATTTTTTTGGCTATCCCTTAATTAGGGAAGAGGCCAAATTTTGGGCCTCAACTTTCGGGAAATTCTCCAAAAAATTATTTTTTCATTTTTAGATACAAATTAGACGGTCAAATGGTCTTAGAAAACGTTGCATATGCTCGTTGCTACAACACAGATCATCAAATGCGTTTACTAATGGAGGGGGCTGCAATGATGGCAGAATGTCGATATGCTCTAGTGGTGGTTGATAGCTTAATGGCTCTGTATAGAACAGATTATTCTGGCCGTGGAGAATTGTCAGCAAGACAGCAACATCTGGCGTGCTTTCTACGCGGATTAATGAAGCTTGCTGAGGAGGTATGAAAATTATTAATTTTTATCTTTGGGAATGAGATATTGGGGGACTTAATAATTAGGTAACAAAATATGGTCGTTTAAAGTTCGAGGATTAATGTGTTCTGCGGTGGTGTAGTGGTTGAGTGTTTGGTTCGTTTGTTTGTTGGGTGTTGGTTCGAGCCCTTTTGAGTGTTTTTGAATTTTTTCTTGTATATTTTTTAATTTTTATCGATTTTTAAAATTTTTAAAAGACTTGAGAGTTTCAATAATTTTTTTTAATTTTTAGTTTGGCGTTGCAGTTGTTGTTACAAACCAAGTAGTCTCTCAAGTTGATGGTGGAAATATGTATCAAGCAGATCCTAAAAAGCCTATTGGTGGAAATATATTAGCTCATGCTTCGACTACAAGGTTTTTTTTTTAATTTTTTAGATTTTTGAACTTTCATTTTTAGATTGTTTTTTCGAAAGGGAAGAGGACCTCAACGAATTTGCAAGGTTTTCTTTTATCTTTTTATTTTACTGGTATATGTGGGTTATTTCTACCCTTTTGTCCCAGTGCCGTTCTTCTTGACTTTAAGGTGTCGGGGAAGTTAAGTTGGTAACCAGTTTTTGTGGACATATTTATTCTGACATTTATGTAAGGAAAGGTCAAATGTTTTTCCTTTTTCGATTCACTCAATTCTCTTTGTGGCATTCTTCGATAAGAGCATCAATAAAGAGAAGAGAAAATGAGTCCGCATAAATATGTCCTCAAAAACTGGTTTTGGATAACCCACAAGTACTCTTAAGTTTGAAAAATCCCCCTCTCCCTTGTTTCCTTGTCTACAGGGTAGTCGGGGAATTTAAGTTTGACTGCCCCATGTTTTCTTGTCTTCAGGGTTGTTGGGGAATTCATGTTTCAACCACCTCTCCCTTTTTATTTTTATTGTTCGTGCCCTCGTTTTCTTGTCTCCAGAAAATGAGTGAAAAAAGGGGGTAGAAATAATCGACATTCTTACCTTCTCTAATAAAAATTTTTTTCAACAAAAAAAGATCTATGACTCTCCATGTCTACCAGAAAGTGAATGTACTTTTGAGATAACTGGACATGGAATTGATGACATCCAAGAAGAATAATAAAATTGACTGAAAGATTTGTTTGACGTGGCAATTTAACAAAAAACAAGTTTGTGAATATTGACGGGTTTGATTTTTTTATTTTTCTGTTTCTATATTTTTTTTTTCGCCACGAATTCCAAGAAAAATGCATTTTAATTTTTTTGTTGTTGTCAAAATTTTTGGATTATTTGAGTCTAAATAAAATATTTTTTCGATTTTAATTCATTTGTTCACACGCGGTTTTGTTGCCGTTTTTATTTTTTGTTATTTTTGAGCTATTATGACGATTTTATTCTAAATGATCGTGGATGCACTAATAGAGGCCCTGGGCTTTTCTTTTTTTGAATCTTAATGAGTGGACATCTAAAATAGTGCATAGCTTTTATTTTTCAATGGGTCCCCTTGGGTAGGTTTTTTAATAGTGATTCACTCATGGGCCTCATTGGATCTCTAATAGAGACCAGGTGGTTACCGAAACCCGTTACAACTTTTTTCTCAACCCGGCCCATCCCTGATAGAAATCCTCAGCTTCTATTTTTTATCGTCTCTTTGAGTGGGCTTTTATAATACGATAAGACATGGACTTTTATCAGAGGGTTCGGGGCTTTCATTCTTCAATGTATTTCATTGAGTGGGCTTCTATTAGGACATTTACGGTTTTTTTTATTTCTTCTGTTTTACTGGGTTTTATTTCAACATTTAATTTGATCTTATTTTATTAGTCTGGTTTTTGGCGTATTTTTGGTATTTCATTCAGGTTTTCTTTTTAAATTAATTTTATACACGATTAAATTTGTATAGATGGAGAATGAAAAACTTTATGGCGTTGAAGATGAACAGCCTGAAATAGATGTAAAATTGCTTGGAGAAATGTATGGGCTTGGAATAGAGGAAGCTTATAAGATGGCACTTTCATTCTATAGAGGTTTCTATTTTAAAATAATTTATGGGATTGGTCGATAAGCGGAGCTAACCTTGTCCTCTGCTAGAATTTTTCGAGACAAGGTTGGCAAGCATATGTGCTCGAGTTTATCTCGTTATTGTTTTGTCTATCGAATTTGGGACGCCCTAGTATTGTGAGCTGAATAAAAAAACTAGGGAGTCGGAAGTTCGATAATTTCATTGAGTTGAGATCCGAGTCATTTGGTTCACTTAACACCCTTGCTAACTTGTTTTTTAACGAGAAAGATTTTTTGTTTTATGAAGAAAATTTTTTTGTTTTTAATTTGGTTTTGTCCAGACTGATGAAATTTGTATCTTTACCCATTTAGACCTATATGGATAAGAAACTTTTTTTCGGGGAATGTAATGGGAGGGTGTGGGAATGTATTTGTTGAAATTTATTTTTAACAAAAAATTTTTTTTCTAGATCAAGAAAAGAATCGTTCAATAGCTGTTGATTATCGTCACCGTTTAAAATTTATTGCACTATCAAAGCAAGCAAAATATGGAACTTACAAAGATGATGGCATTGAATGTGGTTGGTTTGATTTGGTTGGAAATGATGCGAGGTAAAGTTTTTTAGTTTTGATAAAAAAATTTTTGGTATTCCGGAAAAATTTTTAATAAAAAAATTTCAAAAAATTTTTTTTGATATTCTAAAAAATTTTTCAATAAAAAAATATTTTACCAAAAAAATTTTTTTAATAAAAAAATAAGAAAATTTTTTTGGTATTCTGACAAGGGACCATTCTTTACTGTCACTGCGAATTTGATATATTTTTTGGTACCATTCGATAGAGGACCCTCGACTTAGTATTGTGGCGCTATCCGTTTTCTTGCAAAATTAGTTTGGGCCGAGTTATGGCCGTTCAAAGTTTCAGTCTATGGGAGTGGTTGAGTATAATGAAAAAAAGCTAAAAGATGCGCGCTGTTACTTTTTTCCACTTTCTCTGCTTTCTTCACATTGCCTTACAAAGAGGAAATAAGAATGCAAGAGGCGCGAGGAAAAAAAGAAGGGAGAAAATGTCAGACACAATAAACAAAGAGAAGAGGAGTGGGCGGGGCCTTTTTGAGGATGAAAAATAAGAGAGAAATTGCTTACTTACCCTAAAACTCCAGACTCTAGCGGTCTAACTTTGAACGGCCATAACTCGGCCCAAACTAATTTTGCAAGAAAACGGATAGCGCCACAATACTATGTCGAGGATCCTCTATCGAATGGTACCAAAAAATATATCAAATTCGCAGTCACAGTAAACGATGGTTCCTTGTTAGTCCCCCCCCCCCTCTTTTTTTCCTTCCTCAAAGTATTACACAATGGTCAGTCAATCTTAAGTTATAGAACTCGTTGAGCTGTGTCGAATGACACCAAAATCGAAAAAATCGGACTTGATTGGACCGAAATACAGACCCCGGAAAATTGAACAACCACAGGGGCGATTTTTTGAAATTAAAAAAATTTAAGCAAATGGTAGCTCATTCGAAAGAGCTCTTCGAGCTGAGTCGAATGACATCAAAATCAACGTAATTGGACAAGATTTGGCAAAGTTACGACATTATTTAGACCTACCGGAGTCGATGATTTATGTCATATCTTTGTCAAATCAAGTCGGATCACGTCGATTTTAGTGTCATTCGACTCAGCTCGACGAGCTCTTTCGAACGAGCTATCATTTGTATACTTTTTCGTCCTTTTGGTTTTTCGCCCCTGTGGTTGTTCAATTTTCCGGGGTCTGTATTTCGGTCCAATCAAGTCCGATTTTTTCGATTTTGGTGTCATTCGACACAGCTCGACGAGTTCTATAACTTAAGATTGACTGACCATTGTGTAATACTTTGAGGAAGGAAAAAAAGAGGGGGGGGGAACGAAATTGAAAATTACCATTTTCAAAATTAAAAAAATTTTTTTTTTATGAAAAATATTTTTTTGAAAACTTTCAAGGGACAGAACTTTTTTTTATTTTTTCCTCAATTTTATTTTTTTTTGAATTTTTCATTTTTATTTAATTATCGTGGGTTTTTCTATTTTTTTAAATCTATTTTTTTTATTTTCTTTTTTTTTAAATTTATTTTTAAAATCAGAAATTCATGCCTAATTTCTTTTCTCTTTTTTATATAAAATTTAATTTTGATACAATTGTCTTTGTAATTGAATTTTTTTGAATAAGGGAAAGAAGAGAGAAGAGTTATAGGTTAGCTAAACCTTAAATATCTATTTAAAAAATAAAAAGAAATTTTTTTAGTGGAAAGTAAAAGGGGGGTTAAATTGAATTGTGAGTAAGTATGTGAGTAATTGACGATTTTTATTTTTTTTTATTTCGTGTTATTTTAAACTTTGTACAATATAAATTTATGAATATTTTTTTCCATTTTTTAGATTTTTTTTTAATTTTGGGCATTTTTTCAAACAAAAATTTTTTTAATTTTTTTAGGGTTTTTTTTATTTTTTCAGGATTTTTTCGAAATTTTTTTAGATTTTTTTATCCATAACTTCAAATAATTTTTTTGAATTAAATTTAAAAATTATTTAAATGAGACAATTCGTCCCAAAATGAAAAAAAAATTTTTTTTTTGACGGCATCAGTTTATATATTTTTCTTTTTTGTATTTTCCCAAGGGAGAATAAAGTAAAAATAACTAGAAAGTGTTTTTTTTTTCGAATATTGACACTTCCCCCCAAAAATGTTGTGAAAAAAAGGGCTTTTCTTCCTTTTTTTAAAGTTATTTTAAAATTTTTGTGTGTCACTTTGGCGTAAACAATACAAGATACTTATTGTTAACACTAATTTATTTGTTATTTTTAAAGGAGGGGGATTAGAGAGGGGTGTTTGGAGGAAGAAAAAAGAGAGGGAAGAATATTTTAGGAAAAGCTAGGAATTTTTTTTTTTAAATTTTTTTTTGGGAGAATGGGAAGTCAATTTGTCCTATTTAGTTGAAAAAATTTTTTACGAGAAGATTTTTTCAAGGGGAGATTTTTTTTATATCTTTAGGATTTTTAAGGTAAAAAGATTTTTTGAGAAGAAGTTTTTTGGAGATTAGAAGGTAATTAAAGGAAGCCATAATAGACATGTCATCCTGGTTTTTATGTCTTATTTAAAAAAAATTTTTTCCGAGAAGGTTTTTTTGGGGGAGATTTTTGAGGTGGTTTTTAGGGAGAAGATTCTAGTAGAATTTTTGAGGTGAAAAATTTTTAGGACGAAGCCTATTTTTTAAGATTAGAAGACAATTAAAGGAAGCCGTAAGAGATAATTCATTCAAATTTTTTAGTAAAAAAAATTTTTTTGAGAATCCTTTGTTGAGGAGATGATTTTTTAGGAAAGATTTTTAAGAAGCGCTTTTTTCGGAGATTTTTTTGGCACTTTTTTTTCTATTTTTTGTTGTTAAGTGAACCGATGTTTTTTAGAAAAAAAAAACAAATAATTTTTGGCTTATTAAAAGAAAATTTTGGGAAGAAGAATTAAAGGCATTAAAAGAAAAATGTCAAAGATTCTTTTTATTTTTTGTGTTGGCACATTTTATTGGTTAATGTATTTTTTTGTTTTGTTAATTCTTTAAAATTTTTATTGGGGTTTTTTGGGTTATTTTTTTGTTTGGTTTTTGACTTCTTTTTTAAATTTAATTTTAAATTTTTTTTTAAATGGACATTTTATCCCATTTTCCCCTATGGTTGATTTTTTTAAAAAATTTCTTGAAAAATTTTTTGGCTATAACCTCAGGGCTTTTTTATAATAAAATTTAAAGATTCATTTATAATTTAAATTCTTTGTAAAAATTTTATTTTTTTTTTATTTTTAGAAAAGTTTGGAAAACATTTTCTTCATTACCTGTTCTACAAGCAATGTTAGAATTTATTCGTTTATTGGATGCTGTATGTCCAACATTTCGAAATTCTTTGGAAAATCAACAACAACAAAAACATAAAATTGAAATGACTACAAAAATGGCAAATTTTGGAAATGATAAAAATGTTGGAGGGGAAGGTGGTGGAAATAGGTTAGTTTAAATTTATTTTTTTTTTTGAAATTTTTGGGGGAATTCTATAGGCCTTTGTTAAACAATTTTTTTAAATCGATGGAAAATTCTTATTTTTATTTCTTGAAAAATGGACATTTTATCCCATAATGGTTAGTGTATTGATTTTTATATTTCCTAAGGTTTGGGATTTTTTGGAACCTTGTTAAAAATTGTTAAACAAAGGCCTTTAATTTTTTAATTTTTTTTTGAAAATGGACATTTTATTCCGATTATTATTTTTCTTAAAGTTTGAGATTTTTTGGAACCTCGTATTTCGTGTTGGAAATTTTTTTTTAAGTTTTTTCAAGTTTATTAAATTATATTAGTTTATTTTTTCTCTCACAAGCATGACTGACACTTTTTCATTTACTCTTCCTTTTTTACTTTGAAAAGATGCCTTATGTTTTTTTAAGTAAATTAGAAGACACAAGTTTTCTTTTCTTCCTTCAAAATAAGTAATTTATTTATTTCTTTGGATGAGTCGTAAGCTTGAAAAAAAACTTTTTTTTATTGATTTCTTTTTAAAAATATACGAGGTAAAAGAAAAGCTTGTATCAATTTTTAGAGCTGTCCAAAACCGTAAATTTTCCATGATTCAAGACCGAAAAAACCCCAAGAAAGTTTTAAGTCAAGACCAAGACCCCTAAGAGTCTTGGAAAGCCTATGAATTTTTATCTCGACCTAGAACTGTTTCGAAACAGAAAAAATTGTCGAAATCGTGAATCGAAAAAAAGAAAGAGTTTAGAAAAGTTTAGCCACCGGGCGGGATTCACCTGCGACTTCCCAGTAGTTTTTGTTAGGCACTTTCGCTCACCATACAGCTCTACCACTTACAATGAGCTATCGGGGCATCGACTAATCTATTCTCTGTTATCCTTTTAGAGATTCATTTAACCCACGCCTAACAATAAGCGTTTAAAATGCTCTAATTTGTAAGTGGATCATCCTTACATAAGTGGGATTAAATGTCTTTATTTTTTAAATTTTTAAATTTTTTTTTAATTTTAAAGCATCAATGCATATTTAACAACAAATAAAGGAATGCTTCCAGACCCGCTTGAATCAAAAGAAATTTTGCAACAATTTGAACAGCAAAGGTTTTTTGGGAATTTTTTGAATAAATTTTGATTAATTTTATTTTTTAAAGACAACAAATTCAAGAAGCATTAAATAAACAAACATATCATCAATTTTTGGCATATGCACAACAAACACATCCTGGAGAACCTGAAAAGGTTTGTGAAATAATTTTTTTTCAAAAAAAAAAAAAATTTTTTTTTGAAAAATTTGAAAAAAATATTTTTCAAATTTTCATTGTAAAATTTTTTTGAACAAAATTTCAAAAATATTTTCAATTAAAATTTTTAACATGAATAAAGTCGTTCTCTTTTTGTCAGTGAATTTTTAGTTTATAATTAAAATTTAATTTTATATTTTTATGACTTTTCATATTTGCTGTCAAGGCAACGACTTTATTTAATTTTTTTTATTTTTAAAAAAATTTTTAAAACTAGTTCGACGATATTTTTTTTATTTCATTTTTTTCTGTAAAGATCTTTTATTAGAAACCCTTTTCTTTCAAAAAAATTTTTTTTTTTGAAATTTTTACGGTACTCTGGTGATCAGTGAGAAGTCACTTTGGAATTTTCTCACTAGCGGAAAGACGCATTGTTTATTCCTCTAGACGCCAACTTATACTGAGGCTTTTCTAAAATTAAAAAAAAAATTTTTCTTTTTTTTAGCAAGAACACTTAATTTCTCAACTACAAGAACAACATTATCAACAATACATGTCACAAGTTTATGCCCAAGCCCAAGCAGCTTCACAGGCTACTTCAAATGGAGGTTTAAATTCAAATTTTGTATCGGATTTGGAAGCTGCCCTTCCTTCTAAAACAACTGGAAAAGCAGCGAAAAATTCGCCTAAACCAAAAATTAAGAGTGTTAATGAAGTTGGAGAAGGAGAAGGTAGAGGAGGAGGTGATTCTGAAGCGAGTGATGAAGATGAGGAGGAGGAAGAGGATGAGGAAGACTTTACTAATGGGGAAATGCCTGGTGAGGAAAAAATTTTTGAAAAATTATTTTTTGATTGTTTTTAAGTTTTAGGGGGTTTTTGGGATTTTTTTTTGGGTTTTTATTAGGAAAGAGAATTTTAAAAATTTTTTTTCGTGAGAATTTTGAGAATTTTTTCCTTAAAAATTTTTGTCCGAAGTCTTAATTTTTTTAAATTAATGTGGAATAGTGTTGGGTTCTGAGAATTTTTACAGAAAATTTTTTTCTCAATTTTTTGGTATTTTAAGATTTTTATAAATATTAAAAAAAATTTTTTTTTGATTCTTTTTCGGTATTTTTCTAAACCTGTATGTTTTTTGCCCGGAAACTTTTTTTTTCTAAATAATTTTAAAAAAAAGTATTTTGGGGACTTTTTAAATTATTTGGAATTATTATTTTTTATTCTGAATTTTTACATAGAATTTTTCATAAAAATTCGATTTTTATAAAATTTTCAGTTTCTTCTATATACGCTCAAATGGGCATGTTCTGTCATAGTAATTCTATTTCTCTTTTCTATCCTCTTTTTTCTTGTGTTTTGTATTTTTTTTGCTATTTAAAAAAATTTTTTTTTTGTCGTTTTTGTGGTTTGTATATTTTTTGGGCATCTTTTTCTTTTAAAAAAATTAAAAAAAATTTTTTTCAGCAAATCCAATTGTCGCTCCAGCCTCGGTTTGGACAAACAAAAATTTGGCAGAATTTAAAGAGGCTATTAAAAAAGAAGGACCTGAAGGAATTTTAAAAATAGGACATGGAGAAACTGTTACAGTTCGTGTGCCAACACATCCTGAAGGGTTTGTGAAAAAATTGAAAAAAATTTTTTGGAAATTTTCAAAAATTTTTGTCCGCAAGTTTTTGTCCGAAAAATTTTTTTTTTCATTTTTTTAAAATTATTCCGCGGGGTTTTTTTCAAAATTCAATTGAAATTCTAAGTTCAATTCAAATTTCAAAATCTGAAAAAAGGAGAAAATTTCCAGAAGATTTTTGAAATTTTTTTGAAAATTTTTTGAAATTTTCAAATTGAAAAATTATATTTTTAAAGAAATTCGTTGTTCTGGGAGTTTTGTACAGATTATTATGACATTGGATTCGGCGTTTATTTTGAATGGACGGTTGCTGAAACTAATCAGGTTTTTTTTAATTTTTAAAATTTTTCTAAATTTTTTTTAAAAGGTAACAGTCCATGTTGATGAAAGTGGAGATGAATATGAAGAGGATGAAGCTGAGGCTAGTGGTGGTGATGTTGAAAAGAAAGGAGGAGGTGATGTTGAAGCTGAGGCGGCCAAAAAAGCTGTGGATCCTAATAAGCCTAGAATTGATGAAATTATTCCGGTTAATTTTTTTAATTAATTTTTTTTAATTTATGGGTTCTTAGTTATATAAGGAGAAAAAGTAAGGCTGAGGGTGGGTTGGGAAAGGAGTCCGTGGGGTTTAATTGATAGAGGGGAAGTTGGAAGGCGAACACTTGACTGACTTGTCTCTTTTTACTTTAAGTGCTATGTTCAGTTCATTACTCGAATTTGACATAAGAAATAAATTACATTGTCCTAAATTAGTTAAGGACGATGTAAGGAAGATTGGGGGTAGGGGGACTTGACATGAGAGAAAAAGTCGGGTAGCGGTTCGAAAAAATTTTTTCGGGTGGCTCGTCCCATAAAAAAATTCTTTTTTTTTTAAATTATTAAAAAAATTTTTTTTTACAGACTTTTCGTAAAGACAGTCATCAAGAAGTCTTTTTTGGTTCTCATTTTTATCCTGGACGAGGAATTTATTTGTTAAAGTTTGATAATTCTTATTCTCTTTGGCGGTCGAAAACGTTTGATTTTTATTTCTTTTTTGACTAATTAAAAATTTTTTTTAATTCTCAGTCTCTATTACCGTGTATTTTACAGCAAATAGAAAATTTTTTTGATGGATGATTTATTGGAAGAATAAAAATAAAGGTTTAATTAATTTGGATTTTTTGGAGAAATAGAGGATATTTTTAAGGGGCAATTTTGCTTATTATTTTTAATTTTAACCCTTCTCTCTGCCCTTTCTAAAAAAATTTTTTTTGTTTGTAAGTGTGATGTTTAAAAGGTACATATTTATATAATAATTTTATTTTTATTATTATATTTTCTTTCCCTTAAAAATTTTTTTAAATTAATTATTAGTGTAGATTGGGATAAAAAATAAAAAAAAGTTTTTAAGGGATGTTTCCCCCCTCCCAAAAAATTTTTCTTTTGTTCTAAATATTTTAAATACAGTCGGATCTTGGTTTTTATACCCCTAATTTTTACTACATCCTTCAATTTTACATACTATTTTTGGTAGTTTGTTTAGCCACTGGATGAAAGAAGGTGTCCTCAATGTTAGAGCCGAACCGGCAAAAGCCGAGGATCTCTTCAATAAGTTCTTTGTTCGGATTTTTTAGTTTTTTTCAACCCTACCAAATGGTAGGGTTGAAAAAAAAAGGACACCTTCTTTCATAAGCGATGCCTTCGATTTTCAATACACACCTTTCGATTTTTTGGTTCTTTTTTTTTGGTGTTTTCCCTCATCCCCAAAAAGGAGGAAAAATTTAAAATCGAGATTCGACATTGTATTTTATTTTTTAATAATAAATTTAGTTTAATTATGTATATACATAATTATTATCTTTTCTTTTTCTATTCCCTCATATTTTTCTTCGAAAAATAAATAAAAATATTTAATATGTGAAATTTTGATAAAAGACATTTGTATATTTAATTAATTTTATTTGTTAATTTTTACATTAAAAAATTTTTTTAAATGAATGTAAGATAATAATTTATAAAATAAAATTAATTTTAGTTCAAATAAAAATTAATTTCCAAGAGTGGGATTCGAACCTTCGACCTATTTTGCCTTAAAACTACCAACTAACCGACTACACCAAAGTGGAAAATGTTTTGATTTTGCGTTGTTTTTGAGAGAGGCTGGTTTATTTTTTTTAATTTTTGGTTAAAAAATTTTTTATTCGAGCTCCTTTATTTTAAGAGACGATTTTTTTCAGCCTCCGGGGGTATGTCTTATAGGGAGATTTCTTGTAGTGAGTGTGTCTTGGTGCTTTGATATCCCGCCTCCCTAGTTTGAACATCAGTTTTTTTCTTCCTTTTTCGTTATATTTGGTCAAGAAATAAATGATTGGCATGAAGAAGGAAAAGAATAACTCAGAAACAACATAGGGAGGAGGCTGGATATCCAGAAAGTATCGGGTCTCTTATACGGAAGGGTAGGGCTAAGTAGGCGCGCGGCCAAGTAGGAGCAAAGCCATAACTTGCTTCAAGATTTACGAATTTTTCAAAATTTAGTATTAAACGATTCCTCTCGTCGAGCTAAACAGATTGGTACAAAAATTCAGGTCCAGAAATTTTTAAGCTAGTTATGGCTTTGCGCCTACTTGGGCATGTCCATATACGGAGTTCTCTTGTAGGGAGGTTTTTTCAATTTTTTCTTGTACTTGTCTTGGGTCTCATCGTGATTCTTCTTGTCTTTTTTCTGTCTTTTTTCCTCTTAAAATGACACCAAATTAGACGTAAATAATTTTTTTTCTTTCTCCTCTCTTTTTTTAAATCCTTTATGAGTGCATTGCACTTTTAGCTTATTAAAAAAATTAATTTTAATAAATAGAGAAAGAAGGGAATTTTTTTTTAAAGTTCTATCTAACATGTAAATATTTATATTTTTATTTAAAATATAAATTTTTTTGAACGTCACATTTTCTTTCTTTTTTGTACTTTTTTATACGATTTTTTACACAATTTTCCCTCCTACACGTAAATGCGCGCGAGCGAGTTAAATAAAATTATTTTATTCTTTTTTGAGAGGAAATAAAATTAAATATAAATTTCTTGAAAGACTTTAAAAATTAATTTCTAAATTAAAAAAATTTTTTCTCGCTCTCTTTATTTTATAAAAAGAAGCAAAAGGGAAATTAACCGACTACACCAAAGAGTTCAGGTTCGAAAATTGTTATAATTAGGGTTGCCAAAATGGACCGACTCGGACCGAAAGATCGAGTCATGCCTCGATGTTTGGCCCGAAAAAGTCTCGTACCGGCCCGACTCGATAAATTTAGGCCCGAAAAAGACTCGTAACGGCCCGACTCGATAAAAACAGGCCCGAAAAAAATTGTCTCGGAAAAAGTCGGCCCGACTCGAACGAGACTCGATAATATTTTTACCAGATTTGTGGACAAAAATGGGTGAAATCTGGCTGTGGCCTTCCAAAATTCGAAAAATTTTCGCCTGCGGCGCTGAAAAAGGAAGAAGTTTGGTCCTTAGCCTTCCGAATATCTCAAAATTTTTGCCTGCATGAAGGGTTTTTATCTCCATACTTTGCTTCACATCTCGAACTTACTGGCTTTAATTGATAAGCTGGATTACTGGGAGTTATGGTATATATTCCGCGGGATCCCGTCATAATTTGAACTTTTGAAACTCAATCAGTTTTGAGAGTCCACAATTTTTCGCAGTCCGCAATTTTAACTTTAAAATACGCAGTCGCAATCTTCAGTCCACAAGTCTTCCATTTATAGCGCCGCAGGCGAAAATTTTTTAAAATCTGAGGGTTGTAGGTGAAAAAATTTCACTTTTTCGACCATTCTTCTACTAATTTTTCCCCCTTTCCCGTATTTCGGGGGGGGGGGGGGGGGGGGGGGGGCTCTAGCCCCGCCCCCCAGCCCCCCTGGATACGCCCTTGGATCAAGTGTGTATTTAATTGGCACCAGTGATTTGTAGGTATATCAGTGATTTTATCTTTTTTTTACCGCTGGAGTCGAAAAGTTTAAGACTTTTGGAAGACTAAGTGGCCAGATTTCTTCCTTTCTACTGTCAATGAAGTGATAAAGAAGCTGTAGGAGAAATTATGATGGATTTAGAGCATTAACAAGGATACGAGGAAATTAAGGGATTTGGTGATTAACGCACGAATCCCCGATATCCCTTCAAATCTCCTCATTCCTTCTAAATCCCATTACAATATATCACCTTAATCATCTGATATACGATCCTGAACCCCTTAATCATTTGATCTCCTTTAATAAAACCAAATCTAGCAATATCTCACATCAATCCTCCGATAATTTAAATCACCTTAATCCCTCAAATCCACTGATATCCATTTTAATTCTCTTCAGCCCTTCCTTTACCCTTCTGATCCATCGATATACCTTTTAATTCAGAGATATCCCTCCAAATCCACTAATTATTTTTAAATAAATCTTTTAAAAAAAGACTCGAAAATGTCTCGGTGCCCGACTCGATAAAGTCAGGCCCGAAAGTGACTCGTTCCGGCCCGACTCGATAAATTTAGGCCCGAAAAAGACTCGTACCGGCCCGACTCGATAAAGTTAGGCCCGAAAAAGACTCGTACCGGCCCGACTCGATAAAAACAAGCCCGAAAAAAAATGCCTCGACCGTCGGCCCGACTCGAAAACGGCAACCCTAGTTATAATTAAGGGGAGGGGTATATTTTATTTTTTTCTAATTATTTTTTAATTTTCGTATTTTTTAATTGTTTTTCTAAATTTATTTTTTTCCCTTGCGCATTTACTTAATTATTTTTTTTTTCAACTTTATTTTTTAAAATTATTATTGTATTCTTATTTTTTAAATAATTATTATTATTACTCTACTTAAATGCCTTTAATTAACCATAACTTTTTAATAAGTAATCGGATTTGATCCATCCAATAGGGCAAAAGACACCGCTTATCGAGGGCTTTAGAATGATATAAGGATTCATTTGGATTGGATCATGGCTAAAAAAGTTGTGGGCGATTAAAGTTGGCCCGGTCAGGTCCACTCACCTCTCTACTTTGTACCCAATCCTTAAATAATTTTCTATAATTTCTCGATAATTTTGGTCTAAAAATTTTTTTAAGTAAATTTAAAATGAAAATTATGTATAGAAAATTAATTTTCCTTCAAATAAAAATTATTTTCCACGAGTGGGATTCGAACCTTCGACCCTTTTATGTTGAAAATTAAAAATTAACCAACTACACCAAACGAGAAATTTTTTAAATTTTCATGTGGAATTTTCTAAAAACTTACTTCCTTTTTTTAATTTGAAAATTTTATTTCCTTTTTTAAATAAAAATTATAGGCTTCTCAATTTTATATATAACTTTTCAATTTTCTAATCAATATTTAAAATCCCCCCTCTCTCTTCAAAATATATAAAATGTCATTTTTCGCATTTTCATGTGTGCGAGCGCGCACTCATTTTATTTTGTAAATATTAAGGATTTAATACTGGTTTTATGAAAATAAATAAAATTGTTTTTAAATAAAAAAGGCTAAAAAGAGAGGAGAAGAGGTTGAAGAAAATTAGTAAAAACTTCTTTTTTTTTAAAGAAATCCACGCGCGACCTCTCTCCTCTTTCTTAGCTTTTTTCGTCTTCATCGCCTAAAATCTCCTAAGATCTCCTAAAAATCTCTATTGCTATACTCATCCTTTTCTCTTGGATGAACAATTTTTTTCTGCTTAAAATTAAGAAGAAGCATACATATAATTGTAATTGAATTAGAAGGGAATAAAAGAAGAAGATATTTAGGAAGAAGATCTTATATAAGGATCAAGGATGAAAAAAAAATAAATTGGAGGAGTAGAAGGATGCTCATTCAAAAAAATTTATTTTCTTAATTTTATTATCCACGCTTCTTAGTATACGTCTCTGTCAGCAAAAATGCTTTTTTAAATATGCCTCTAATGTCAGCAAATATGCCTCTAATGTCCACTATATGTTTTAATGTCACCAAATGTCTCTAATGTCCACTATATGTTTTAATGTCACCCTATATGTCTCTGTCACCAGATATGCCTCTAATGTCCAATATGTCACTAATGCCCCAAATATGTCTTTAATGCCACAAAATATGTCATTAATGTCACTCTATATGTCTATGTCACCAAATACGCCTCTAATGTCATTAAATATGTCTAAAATCACCAAATATGTCTCTACCTTCATGATTGTCTCTAATACCAAATATGTTTTTAATGTCACCTTATATGTCTCTAAATGTCACTAATATGTCTAATGTCATCCTAAATGTCTCCACCACCCTGATTTTTAAATTTTTTCCCCTTTTTTTCATGTTTACTAATATGATCTTTGTCAAGATTTTACACAATCCAAACCCTGATGTCCCTTTTTAATCAAATTTATTCTGATATCATTTTCCTTCCTCCTCCCTCCCTGCTTTCTCTCAACTGTCACATCGTGCATCTATACTTACTCAAGTGTCCCTCTTCATTTTTAACATTTTTCCATGTTTTATATTTTTAATGTCTGTCTACGAACATAATTTTATTGCAAAAATTTCAGACATTAATTTTAAAAAGATAATCAAAGAGCAGCAACCAGCCAGCCCCAACAAACATAAATAAAATTCTCTCTCTCTCTCTTTATTTCTTTTTTTTTTGAAAATTCGGGTCGGGTCGTCACGAAATTATTTTTCTGGATTTATTTATATTTATGCTCAATCCTTTTTAATAAATCTACTCTATATATATTTTATTTTCAAATGCCCTCATTTTTGGAATTTTTTTTTTCAAAAAAAAACTTTTTGAAAAAAAAAAATCAAAAATTTTTCAAAAAAAAAATTTTTGAAAAAAAAAATGCCAAAAACCCCTAATTTCTTGTCTTCAAATCCTATCAACCAGCGATATCCCTCTTATTCTCCCAATATCTTCTTAATCATCCCCTCTGGTACATCCATTTTAATCCCTGAATACCATCTTAATCGCTTTTAATACCTTGTAAATTTTTTAATACCCCGTAAATGTCTACGAACTATTGTTAACATGGCACTACTTGAACGTCCTTACCTCTGTCTAACATTGACCCAAGCTATTGACTGAAAAATTCTGAGAAATTCCCGAAAATCCTGAAAAATCGGGAATTTCCTACATTTTTTGGTATAAAATTCCCTATTTCCGAATTCGGGAATTTTGTTTTCTTGTCGGCGGTTACTATAACACTTCTCTAACTTCGCCTCCATTATACTCTGCTAATAAGGTTAAAAACCCCATGTTTAGCAAAGCTGTGTTAACAAAACGTAGAGACTTATTTGCAGATTCCCGTCATACATCGGGGCTCATCATTCTCTAACGTATTTTTCTGTTTTTTTTTATTTTTAGGATTTTTAGAAGGATTTTTAGAGTGCATTTTTCTTTAATTTTTTTAAAATTTTTATTTGGAAGATTATATTAAGTAGGGGGAAAAGGCAAGAGAAACTTGTCTATGCATAAATCTATCCTCGCGAGACTAGTTATTTTGACTTGGTTGAAAAAATAGGGAGATGAGAGGAGAAACGAGGAGGATAATCTTTTAAATTACTACCACTATCATGTGTCTCTCGCGCATATATCTTTTTCATTTTTCTTGTTTTATTTAATTTTTTTGATAGTGAAAATTTAAATTTTAAAACTGGCTAAACAGTGGGGACACGCCGGCGCGCGGCCATAACGGCGCAGAGCCATAACTTGCTGGAAAATCTCTGGCCCTTTTCAATTTTGGTACCAATCTCTTTAGCTCGATCAGAGGAATCGTTTAATACTAAATTTGGTAAGATTCGGAAATTTTGAAGCAAGTTATGGCTTTGCGCCATTATGGACGCGCGCCTAAATGGGCCTGCTAAAAATAATAGAATTTTTAGACATTTTGAAATTTTCCTTTAGCTATTTTTCGAAATATCTAAAACTGTTAGGCTGTCAATATCGCTAATTTTTTGTGCGTGTTAATGTTTAATTTATTGATTTTTTTCTTTCCATGACTTTCTGTGATTTGATTGTTTTATTAAATTTAATTTTTTAAAGGTGGAAAACTTGAGTAAAACAAATGGCCCTAAACCCGGTTAATCAAGAAATTGAAATTGGGCTAACTCAAGATGATAAACAACAACAACAACAACAACAATCCTCTTTGTCTCTGGCAGAAACTAAAGGTTTATTAGGTTTGTGATTTTTTTGGTTATAAATAGATTCTTGGTAAAACTTGAGACTACGAGCCATTTTCAAATATTGACAAATTCTGTCGTTTGAAAGAGCTCGATGGGAGGAGTTGAATGACACCTAAATTAATGAACGGTCTCAAATATGGGCTGAGATACCGACCTCTGAATTTTGAAGATCATAGAGGGGATAAGATTCGTTTGTTTTTAATTTTGTTTATAATCAACGAGTCAAACTGATTTTTGGTCTCTTTCGACACCTCTCGCCGAGCTCTTTTTAATCATATATAAGTTGCCCATATTCTATTGAGTAAAATTCGTTGAAAAAAATTTTTCTTTAAGTCAATACAGAACACGTCTCTACAAACTCACAATCAGATTCTCAAGCGGCTGCTTCATACCAAACAGCTCCGTTGATAGCTCGTTCTTCCCCAAAATCGCCAGCTTATATTCCTGCTGATATGGTTTGTGATGATTTATTTTATTTTTTTCATATTCTGTTTTGAAAATCATTGATTTTTGTTAATTTTATAATTGGTGGAATATAAGCTCTGTTTTATGATTACTGACCCCGTTTGTTAAGCTAAAAATAAAAGTAATATATATGTTGACTCATTTAGTGTAGTGGTATCGTTTTTGATTCTTTCCTATTGGGGGGTGTGGGTTCGATTCCTCTTGATGTTTTTTTATTTTTATTTTATTTCTCGCACTTTTAAATTTTTTTCGAGTCTTTTTAACCTTTCAATACTTAAAATAATTTTTTTTCTCAATTTTTAGATGGCTGAGGTATCGTTTTTGATTCCTTCTTTTTGGGGGTGTAAGGTTCGATCCCTTCGTGTGTTGTTTATTTTTTTTCTAACATTTTTTAAAAATTTTTTCGAGTCTTTTTTAACCTTTTAAATACTTCAAATAATTTTTTTCTTCAATTTTTAGATGGCTGCCTATCGTAAAAGACACAACCTCCAACAACAAAACGAAGATGCCAGTTGTCGAAGTTCCTTAGCAGCTACAGCAGATGAAGCATCAGAGCCTCCTTCAAAATTTTTAAAAGCAGATTCACCAGGAGAAGCTGATCAACAATCTGCAGCTTTAGATTTTTCTTTACAAAATGCAAATAGAATATTGCCTTTAAATGAAGAAGAAAATGATGTTGTTAATAATAATGATGTCGTTGATGATTGCCCTATTGAAAACATTCCCGATGAGCTTCTTATAACGGTTTTTTTTTTATTTTTGGGGAAATACTTGGGAAGTCGCCCACTTTTTTTTATTCCCATGTCTCTGACTATTTTTCAGCTTTTTTACTTTTTTTTTTGTTTTTATGTCGATAATGCTTGATGAAGCATCAGAAGCATTGTTCTTTTCCCACGAAGTCCAAGGTTTTTAAGCCTGGCCTGGTTTCGAAACAGCTACTCTTTATTTTTCTATTATTATTTACTTAAAATAATTTTTCCGAATAAAATTTAAAATTACCGAATTGAAATTATAAATTGAACTAGGTTGCTAATTTATTTTAATTATTTTATTCGACCAATAAAATTTTTGGGAACTAAATAAAAATTAAAAATAATTTTAAAAAATAAATTTTATTGGGTGAATCAAATAATTAAAATAAATCAGCAACCTAGTTCAATTTATAATTTCAATTCGGAAATTTTACATTTTATTCGAAAAAATTATTTTACGTTGATAATAATAATAGGACCTTAGGCTCTTTTATAGACCTTAGGCTTCTATTATAAATATTTTCCTTTTTAGAGAGTGGGTTTATTTTAGAGATTAGGCTTATTTTAATGCATTTTCGGTAAAATAATTAAGAAAAATTTTTTACAGATTTTTACCTATCTTGTCGAAGGTGATTTAGGCAGATGTGGCGCTGTGTCTAAACGATTTAATAGAATCTCTAATGATTGTGGCTTGTGGTATGATTTTTAAAATTCAATTTGTTCTATTAAAAAAAAATTTTTTTTAAGGAAGCGTCTCTATATAACAATATTTGAATATACCACTCCTTTGTATCATTCTCTTGTATCTCCGTGTAAATATGAACTTCGTGAGCCTCATCGTTGGAGAAATTGTTTAAATCCGTGGAAAGAAAGCTATTTATTATTGGTATATTTTTTTATATTTTTTTTGAAGGAGGAAAATCTTTTTGGATGTATTCCTAGGTCCGCTAAGTTACAAGCAAGCAGACGCGGACGAAATTCTTAAAAAAATTTCAGATTAAACAAAATGAGGCAGGAAAGAACTAACGAAACATTTCGCCCGTATTTAGACACAATCCTTTAATTTTTGGTTAAGAATTTTGAATCCCTGACATCATAGTATAGTTAATCCTAAATTGATTTGGGCTCGTTGTCTTCGTTTCAAAAAATTTTTGAGTGATTTTTGGACTTTTTTTTCAATTTAATTTTAAGAACCTTCGAATTCTTATAATTTTGTTTAAAATTTCCTTTTAAAAAATTTCTTCTAATTTTTTTTTCGAAAAATTTTTTTTATTTTTAAGAGGCATGGAGTTCACGTCCGTCCAGGCCAAAGTGAAATTTACAGCCAACCTGGTCGTAGCATTTCTCATTTTGAATGTATTGAAACAGCTCTAAAATTTGTTGAAGCTCGTCCAAATCTTCCAAAATTAATATTTTTGCATACGGGGAGACACACACCAGAAACACCTATAATTATTGGAGGAACATCAATACAAATAATTGGAGCTAGTAGTGGAACTGAATTAAATATTATGAATTCTGTTATTATTGAAAATCAGAGGGATACTGTTGTGAGTTTTTTTTGAACCTTGAAAGACTTTTTGAAAATTTTGAAAAAAAAAATTTTGAAAATTTTTAAAATTTTTCTAGCCTCGAAAAAAAATTTTTTATGTAAAATTTTGAAATTTTTCAAAAAATTTTTTGGTTCAAAAAATTTTCTAACATTTAAAAAAAATTTTTTTTTGAAAAGGTCTCTTTTGTCAACGGCTCATTGGGTTCATATCTCGGTTATTGCACTACTGTTTTTAATCCAGACAAGGCTACAACTTCTCAACTTCACGTTAATCATTATGCTTTACAGGTTTTTTTTTTAATTTTTTCTTAGGGGAAACGGGCAATGTCTTGGGTGGAAGAAGGGTGTTGCTGGATTTCCTAAACTTTTCGAAGAAAATATCTTCTCAAATTATCGTCTTTCGTAAGCGTTTTAGAATCAGAAAAATTTTTTTTCTTAATTTGTATATCCGAGAAGGGTTGTCCTTTCCGGAACGTCCTACTTGTGTACCGGCCGTTTGTGTACCTGGCCATATTTTGGGCCATAACTTTTTCATTTTTTAATTTATATAAATAATTTATATATCAATCGAAAGCCCTGGATGTGCAGATTATTTTTGCCAACAGGATTGATTTGATCAGATCATCATACAAAAAGTTATAGACAGATAAAGATCAAAATCACGATTGAGCTCATTTATCGAATTATAACTTTTTATACCTTGATCTGATCAAATTAATCCTGTTGGCGAAAATAATCTGCAAATCCAGGGCTTTCGATTGATATATTAATCATTTAAGTCGGTTAAGAATCAAAAAAGTTATGGCCCAAAATATGGCCTGGTACACAAACGGCCGGTACACAAGTGTCCCCTACCCGTCCTTTCTACTGAAATCTTTGGATATCTGAAACGAACTGAAGAACTGGACCGAAGGAAATATTCGGTTCAATCCTAATCCTGAGATAACTAAAATCCTAATAAGAAAATTTTTTTATCTTGTCCTATATTTAAAAAAAACTTTTTTTTTCTTAACAGATAATTGATGAAACAGATGTTGTTATTGACCATGTCATTATTCATTCAAATAGTTTTGTTGGTGCAGCTTTGTGTGTAAAAAAAGCTGGAGCTAATCCAAAAATTCGAGTATATTTTTTAATTCTATTTTGTAAACTTTTTAAATTTTTTTCTAGCATTGCATTGTCTCTGACTGTGAAAATGTTGGAATATTTATTAGCGATAACGCACTGGGAAGATTTGAGGATTGCGAGATTGCCCGAAACAATTTAGCTGGAGTTTGGGTCAAAAATCAGGCTAATCCTTTCTTCCGTCGTTGTCATATTCATCATGGACGGGATGTTGGTTAGTTTGGGGTTTTTGAATTTTTTTTTAAATTATTTTTTTGAGGCATTTTTACTTTTGAAAATGGACATGGATTTTTTGAAAAATGTGATATTCATTCAAATAGGATCTCTGGAATTGAGGTGAAAAATCATGCGAATCCAACTGTTATAAGATGTGATATTCATAATGGACAGGTTAAAGAATTTATTTTTTTTGGGAAATTTTTTGTATTAAAAATTCAAAAATATATTTCTTAAACTGTCTAGAGTTAAATAGAAATGAACTTTATTTTTGGGAAAATTTAAAAAATTTCTGGAAAAATTTTTTTGTAAAGATGTCGAAATGTCAACTTTTTATTTTCTCAAAAATAGGCAAAAAACACAGAAAATTCCTTTGTCTTTAATTTTTTGGGGTTCTTTTGGAATCATTTTTGTGAAAATTTTTGAAAATGTCGAAATGTCAACTTTTTACTTTCTCAAAAATTGACAAAAAAATTGAAAGAAATTTTTTCGAAATTTTTCTCTAATTTTTTGGGGTTCTTTTTGGGATCATTCTTTTGAAAATTTTCTCTTTTCTGACGTCATGTCAACATTTCATTTTTTTCAAAATTTCGTATGCTTAAAAATCTTGTACCTTTAATATTGTAATTTCAACTAAAAAATCTTTTTTTTTAAAGACCGGTGGAATTTATGTTCATGAAAAAGGACGTGGACAATTTATGGAAAATCGAATTTATTCAAATGGTAATTTAAAAGTTTTTAAAAAATTAATTTTTCAAATTAAAAAGAATTTGCTGGAATTTGGATAACTTCACAATCTGAACCAACAATTCGTAAAAATGAAATATTTAATGGACAGCAAGGAGGTGTTTATATTTTTGG
This sequence comes from Meloidogyne enterolobii, assembly GCA_963681835.1. Classification (NCBI taxonomy): domain Eukaryota; kingdom Metazoa; phylum Nematoda; class Chromadorea; order Rhabditida; family Meloidogynidae; genus Meloidogyne; species Meloidogyne enterolobii. Next base: position 2,974,473 of record CAVMJV010000004.1, on the reverse strand, counting down.
TGAAGTAAGTTTTTTTGGGGAAAATTTTTTTTTTGGAAAATTGATGAGACATTTGATCCCCCAAACTTGAAAAAAAATATGTTAGCTGAAAACCTGTGGTTACTCTGATTAAATAAAATGAGAGCTTGGCGAGAATTTTGCGGAACAAAGTTGCGGATTGCAAATTTGCCCACGTTTCTGATCCTCTAATTTCTGGTCCGCAAAGTTCGGCAAAATGGGCAGAGAAAAAGGAAAGAAAATGGGGCTATTTATTTTTCTATCATTATTAACTTAAAATAATTTTTTCGAATAAAATTTAAAATTACCGAATTGAAATTATAAATTGAACTAGGTTGCTAATTTATTTTAATTATTTTATTCACCCAATAAAATTTATTTTTTAAAATTATATTTAATTTTTATTTATTTTCCATAAATTTTATAAGTTGAATAAAATAATTAAAATAAATTAGCAACCTAGTTCAATTTATAATTTCAATTCGGTAATTTTAAATTTTATTCGAAAAAATTATTTTAAGAAAAGATTATTGGTATATAAGACCTAAATGATAAAAGTCCCCAATATGTCTCTGACTGGGCTTATGTTAGATTTTGGGCTTCTATTAGAGAGGGGGTTTCTATTTTCCAATATGCCTCTTTGACTCTGCTTATATGGGGGCTTCTATTGGAGAGTGGGCGTATAATAGAAAATTTTTTTTGAAAAATCAATGAGATCCGCAAAAAATTTGCGGATAATCCGCAAATTTTTTTTCTATAAATAAAATTAAAAAAAATTTTTTTTCATAGGGAAGAGGATTAATCGAACAAAACAATATTTATGGAAATGCTTTGGCTGGAATTCAAATACGTACAAGTTCTGACCCAATAGTTCGCTTAAATAAAATACATGATGGTCTGCATGGTGGAATTTATGTGCATGAAAAAGGGAAGGGGTTAATTGAAGAAAATGAAATTTATGGAAATACATTGGCAGGAATTTGGGTTACAACAGGTTTCTAGAAAATTAAGAAAATTTTTTGTCCGCAAAAGATTTGCGGATAATCCGCAAAAATTTTTTCCAATGAGACATTTGGTCCTAATTTAATTTTTTAATTTTGTAGGCTCGTCTCCAATTTTGAGAAAGAATAGAATTCATTCAGGAAAGCAGGTTTATAATTGTTTTAAAGTTTTAAAAAATTGATGAAAAATTTTTCGTAGGTTGGCGTCTACTTTTACGACAACGGTCACGGCCTTTTGGAAGAAAATGATATTTTTAATCATTTATATTCTGGAGTACAAATTAGGTTATTTTTAAATGAGAGATTTTTTGTTATTTGAAAAAAATTTTTTTAGAACCGGTTCAAACCCAAAAATTACTCGAAATAAAATTTGGGGTGGTCAAAATGGTGGTGTGCTTGTTTATAATAATGGAAATGGTGTTCTTGAGGTAGAGAAAATGAAAATTTTTTTAATTGGTTTTGGTGGGGTTTAATATGAAGAGTTTGCGAAAGGGAAAAATCGGAAAAATTTTTATAAAAATTTTGTCCGCAAAAAATTTGCGGATTGTCCGCATAAAAGTTGCGGATGTCCGCAAAATTATTAATTTGCGTTTTTTGGGCCATATAGGGTTGGGGTTTTCAAGTCGGACCGACTTTCGAGTTATTTTTTTCGGGCCCATTTTTATCAGGCCGGCCCGACAGAGTCTTTTTCGGGCCAAAATTCAATACCCGAAACGATCTTTCGGATCGGGCCCCCAACCCTAGCCATAGGATTTGGATTATGTCTAGAAAATTTTTTTTAATTTTAGGATAATGAAATATTCGATAATGCAATGGCGGGTGTATGGATCAAAACAGATAGTAATCCAACACTTAGGAGAAATAAGGTTTTTTTTTTGAAGTTTTTTAAAGGAAAAATTTTCCTTAAAGATTTATGATGGGAGAGATGGAGGTGTCTGTATTTTTAATAGAGGGAGAGGCCTTTTGGAAGACAATGATATTTATAGAAATGCACAATCTGGTGTGTTAATCTCAACAGAATCAAATCCTGTGTTAAGAAGAAATAGAATTTTTGAAGGAAGAGCTGCTGGGATTGAAATTACTAATGGTTATTTTAAATTTAAAATTTAATTGGGATTGTTTGGAAGAGGAAGTTTGGGGGAAGATGTGTGACGTTAGGTGTCTTAGTTAGCTTCAAAATTCTGAAGACTGGAGTTATTACTCGAATTCGACGCCGGGTCAAGAACAAGGGGTTTCCAGCCATTTTGGATAAATCTAGGGGATTCTGATAGGACAAGGGGATTCCGGGTATTTTGATAAAATCTGATGTGAGTTTTCATTTTTCCAAGTTTTAGACTGGAAAACATGGAAAAATCCAAAAAGGAATCAATAGCTAATCCATAGCTATTAAAAATTAATAATATTTTTTTTCTAGGAGCAAGTGCAACATTAGAATATAATTTGCTTTATAATAATCGTTTTGGAGGTTTATTTTTGAAATTTTTATTTTTTCTTTTAAATTTTTTTTAATTTATAAGGTCTTTGTTTGGCAACTGATGTACGTCCAATTCTTCGTGATAATCGTGTTTATGATAATTATAATGCTGTTGAAAGAGCGATAAATAAAGGATTTTGTTTGTTTAGAATAAGTTCTTGTACATCTTTTCCAATGCATGATTTTTACAGGTTTTTTAAATTTTCATTTTTATTGGAGTTTGGGAAGCCATAGGGACGGTAAGAGAAGTTTAGTGATCAACACAATAAGAGGAGTAGGTAGAATATTTGCCGGATCCCTAGAGGTGCCTTTCCTTTATAGAGCTGGAGTTGTAGGATTTATTGAAGGGAGTTGTGACAGTGAACTCCTGATGAAGGGGATTAAGTCGTATTCTTCCGACCCGGGACCTGTGAGGAAATGGAGATAAGCCAGCTTTAAAAAGACCAAAGGATAGTTAAGTTGGAGTGAAGGACAGTTAGGAGACCAAAGAAATCTTTGGAGTTCTTAGGAGACCAAGCGGGGAGTTTAGAACAGTCATGGGATGCCAAAGGACAGTGTTAGAAAGCCAGCGGGATATGGAGGCCAAATGACATTCATTGAAGTGTGAAATGAGACTTAGGGGCTTGCAGCACCCAGGAGACCAAGCGCGGAGTTTAGAACATCGAATGCCAAAGGACATTGTCAGAATGTCGGCTGTATATGAGAGGCCAAAGGACATTCAGGGGGTGTAGAACGGGACTACCACGACGACAACAGATGGGAGTAGATGTGAGCTGAGATTCATAGAGGTGCCTACCCCTTTACAAATTTTCTTGGAAATTTGTAAATAATTTTTTTTATTCTAAAGATGTATAACATGTAACACAACAGAAAGAAATGCAATTTGTGTAAGTTGTATAAATGTATGTCATCGTGGTCATCAAGTAGAATTTGTTAGACATGACAGGTTTTTTTTTTAAAATTTTTCTAAAGTGTTTTTCAAAAAATTTTTTTTAAAGATTCTTCTGTGATTGTGGTGCTGGAACATTGGAACAACAAACTTGTTGTCTACAGAATGAGATGAAGGATAATGGTATTTAATTATATTTTTTGTTTCATTTTTTAGGAGTGGGGAAGAGAGTGTTTTAATGGATAGGCCAGTGATTTCTAGGTTCCAAAAAATTCGAAAGGTTCTTCGGTTCCAACTTTTTGACTTTCGCGAACGTCGAGAGGTTTAGAGCGGTTCTAGAGGGTCCTATAGATTTTCCAAGCGATTCCAGCTTTGATTGAATTGCGGTTCCTTATAGGAAAATGTATTGGTGATGAACGAGTGAACGAGGCTAGGGGCCAGGCGATAATTGTAAGGCCAGATAAAACGGGGCCGTCGCGACGATGGGAGTCTTATAGGAGTATATTGGTGATGGATTATGTTAGCGGGCACAAGCGATACTTGTGAGGCTAGAGGACATTCAGGAGGGGAATAAGACGGGGCCGTCACAACGATGAAAGTAGACGGGAGAATTGTTAGGATCCCCACCCTCCCCTCCCCTCCATAATTTTTTAGTTGCCTGAGTCTAGAAATTCTTTAAGAAAATTTCAAATCATTTTTTATAGACACAGTCTATGATTCTGCACAACCTACAGAGAGTGAAACAGGTAATGATGTTGGTGGTGGTGGTGGTGGGGCTGGTGGGGGTGCAGCAGGCCAAGCAGCAGCTGCACCAAATCCTTAAAAATTAAAAAATGAAAAAACAAAAATTTCTTTTGTAAATTAAATATAATTTCTAAAAAAATTTATTTTATATAAAATTAGGTTTTGAAATTTTTTAATTTTATGTAATTATTTTATTAAATTTTTCTAAATATTTTTATATGTGACAGAAAAAAATTTTTTATAAGTTTTATTTAAATAAATTTTTAAATTTTTTTGGCAGGATCTGAACGAGGTTAGAGGCCAGGTGATAATTGTAAGCCAGAGGACAGTTAAGAGGGGAATAAGACCGGGGCTGGCCTTTGTCTTGTGGAGGCGAAAAGGCCTCCTTCATCCACATTATTTTCTTTCCATTTTTTGCAATTTGCAATCCTTGGAAAACCCGTGGAATTATTTCCTTTACCAGGAAAAATTTTTTTTGTCTTTGATTCGGGCAATTTTTAATGATCTCATAATCAGCTTGGATTAAAAAAAATTAAATTAAAAAAATTTGCGGGGAGAGGGCGAAACGTTAATTGGGAAAATTAACCGGCTGGAGCTCTAACCGGAAAATAAGAGAATCCTGATTTAATCCGGGCACTTTTAAAAGCCGTGTAAAGGGATCGAAGTCCGAGTTCTGCTTAAGTTTTTGTCTGAGACTCAACTGTCCAATTTATTTTTTAATTTTCGTTGTGAAAGATTTTGAGTTTGGCATTATGTTTAGAATTGGCGATTTTTTAAAAACAAAAGGAAAAAATTTTTTGTTTGAGCAAAGATTATATTTTTTTTGTTTTTGAAAGTTATTTTTAGATTTGTTTTTTTTCTTTCTTTTATGTATTTGGGCGTGTGTTTTGTTGTTTCGTTGCGTGTTATTGTTGTTTTCTTTTTTTGGTTGCCGTCGTTACAGAATTTTTAAAAAAATGTTTTTTTGCAAAAGAGAATGTTCCATTTTACATGCTCTGTGTTCCCTTTAATTAGTTAATCTCTTCTAAATTCATTTTAAAAATTAGAAAAAATGTTCAAACTTTGATTGATCAATCTCTCTCTTTATTTTTTGCACTCCTTTATTTTTTTGCACTCTTCAATTTTTTTTTGATAACAACAACAAAAAGGGGGGAATTTTTTAAATGAATGAATGTGTGTTCTTTTATTTACTTTCATTTATCATTTATTGATAACAGAAAAAAAATATATTTTTTTTTTCAAATGCTTATCTCTCTCTCTTTATTCATTATGATCTTTTTTTACATAGGCGTGCTTTCCCCTTCGATTGCTTTTTATCTATATAAAAGTTGATATATTTTTATTTTTTACTTTTTTCCTCTTCTCTATATTTCATCAGTCCAATAATTTGTTGTTTAGTCATTCCCCTCTCCCCGTGTGTTTGTTTACAAATAATTGAAAGGGAAGAGGAGAGTACTGCCTTTTTAGGCGCGGCCATAACGGCGCAGAGCCATAACTTGCTTCAAGATTTTCGAATCTTACCAAATTTAGTATTAAGCAATTCCTCTCATCGAGCTGGAGAGATTGGTACCAAAATTAAAAAGGGCCAGAAATTTTCCAGCAAGTTATGGCTTTGCGCCGTAATGGAATCGCGCCTAATTGGGTGTGTCCCGGGAAAGGGAAGGGAGTATTTTTTCCTTTATTTTTAATAATATTTTTTGAACAGTAAATTGACTATATTTTTGTTTTTTTTTTAATTTTTATTTTTAGAAAATTTCTGAAAATTTTTTAAAAACTAGCGGAGGGGGTCGCCCTTCGGGCGAGCCCCTTCCGCTAGCCAAATTCTAAACATTACATAAACTTAAATTAAAACACCTCATACTCAGTCGTCAACTATTAACTAAAACTTTCAACTTCCAACTATTAACAATGATTCAACTATTCACTAAGACTTCCCATTTTCAACTATTCTCTATTAATATCTATGTACTATTAACTATTACCTAACAATTTTCAACTATTAACTATTAATATCCATGCCATCTATTAACTATCAATGTTCACTATTAACAATGATTCCACTATTAACTAAGACTTTCAATTTTCAACTATTAATTATTAATATCTATGTCTACTATTAACTATCAATTTTCACTATTAACTATTAACAATGATTGATCTATTAACTAACACTTTCAATTTTCATCTATTAATATCTATTTCAACTATTAACTATTAACCAACTTTCAAATATTAATTTACAACTATTAACCAACCTTAGAATATTAATTTTTAACTATTAAATATTAACAACATTAAATATCAACTATTAACAACCCTTGTCAATTAACCGTTGTCAGACTTCTAACTCAGTCACCACCGCTTTTTTCTAACCCATTGTGGAACCGTTTTCTCATGCCTATTAACGACTATTTTCTCTTTCCTATTGACGGACACTTTTATCTTGTTCATTTGCGAATCCCTTTCTCAAGCTATGTGACGGTCACTTTTCTCTTGCTTATTGCTCGAAATCTTTTCTTTCCACCGTTGCCTGAACCTTTTCACCAGTTTACTGGATCATTTTCGCTTACCATTATTCCAACCTTTGCCAGACCTATTTCACCCAGTTACGGGACCCTTTTCGCTCACCATTATTCCAACCTTTGCCAGACCTTTTCACCCATTTACGGGACCCTTTTTGCTCACCATAATTTCAACCATTTTTAATAAAAAAATAAACACAACGCCAAACACAGCAAAATTCAAAGCTGAGGACAGACAGACAAACAGACATTAATTCTAAAATTATTTTTAATTAATAGGACTGAAATTTTAGAAATATTGATTAACTATTAATTATTAACTATGAACTATTATCTCATCAACTGATAACCAAGATTTTCAACTTTGAATTTCAGCTATTAACTATAATCATCAACTATTAATTTTTAACTATTAACTATTTTACTATATACTTTTTATATATTTCTTTACTATATAATATAACTTTTTTACTATATATATTACTGTTAGTTAATAATTAATAGTAAAAGAACTTTTTTACTACATATACTACAACTTTTAGTTAATAGTTAATAGTAAAAGAACTTTTTTACTATATATACTACAACTGTTAGTTAATAGTAAAAGAACTTTTTACTATATACACTACAACCGATAGTTAATAGTAAAAGAACTTTTTTACTATATATACTACAACTGTTATACTACAACTGTTAGTCACTCTAGTAACTATTTAGTGTCACACAATGTCAAACTCTAGGACTATCAACTATTTAGCATACACTATGTCAACCTTGCTAGTACTATCAATTATAAGCTATTTAGTATCACACAATGTCAAACTATAGTACTCTACTTCAGTACTCTACTTTAGTACTACTCTACTTTAATAGTTAATAGTAAAAGAACTTTTTTACTATATATACTACAACTGTTAGTTAATAGTTAATAGAAAAAGAACTTTTTTACTATATATACTACAACTGTTATACTACAACTGTTAGTCACTCTAGTACTCTCAAATATTTAGCATCACACTATGTCAACCTTGCTAGTACTATCAATTATAAGCTATTTAGTATCACACAATGTCAAACTATAGTACTCTACTTCAGTACTCTACTTTAGTACTACTCTACTTTAATAGTTAATAGTAAAAGAACTTTTTTACTATATATACTACAACTGTTAGTTAATAGTTAATAGAAAAAGAACTTTTTTACTATATATACTACAACTGTTATACTACAACTGTTAGTCACTCTAGTACTCTCAAATATTTAGCATCACACTATGTCAACCTTGCTAGTACTATCAATCTCACAATGCTAAACTATCTAGTATCAATCACACAATCAACTATCTAGTATCACACAATGTCAAACTCTAGTACTTTCAGCTATTCAGTATCACATAATATCAAACAATCTAGGACTATCAACTACATAGTATCTCACTGTATCAAACTATCTAGGACTATCAACTACTTAGTATCTCACTGTATCAAACTATCAGGGACAATCAACTACTTAGTATCTCTGTGTCAAACTATCTAGGACCATTAACTATTTAGTATCGCATTGTCTAACACAAAATCCTAACTTTAAGTTAAGAGACAAACCTCACAAAAATTAACCACCGGTTGGACACTCTCATTGCTTAAATAAAATATCAGCACTGAAAACCAACAATTTGACACTCAATTTGTTTAAATAATAGATTGTTTTATTTTGAATCTAAAAACAATTTTTAAATAAAACAAATTTTAACAAATAAAAAAACAAAACACATCTCAAATACATTTGACAAACAAAAAAAAACAAAAAATTGCCAAAAAAATAAAAAAAAATAAAAAAATTACAGCAAAAAAACAAAACAACTTCTAAAAAATTCACATTTTTTCTTTTCTTCTCTAAATACACACTATTTTCTTTTTTGGGATATTTTGTCATTTTTAATTAAAAATAAAACACAACGCCAAACACAGCAAAATTTAAAGCTGCGGACAAACAAACAGACAACAATTCTAAAATTTAATATAGGATTTTTTAAAAATCGAAAATGGCCGATAAATTTGTTGGAAAGTGGAAGCTTTGTGATTCTACCAACTTTGACGAATATTTGAAGCAAGTTGGAGTTGGCTTTGTGACCCGTACTGCTGCTAAGGCTATCAAACGTTTATTTTTTGTTTAAATTTCGAAAAAAAATTTTTTTTTGAATTTAGCGGAATTGGAATTTGTGGTTGATGGAGACAAGTGGAAGATGACGTCAACTTCAACTTTTACCACGTGGGTGTGTGAATTTTTGTTGGGTGAAGAAAAGGAGCAGGCAACTGCTGATGGGCGTAAATTGAAGGTTTTTTTTGAATTTTTTATTTGAAATAATTTTTTAAATTTTCTCTGGACGTTGGGTAGGCTGGGGGTTAATTCTGGGCTGTAGAAGTATTTTTGGTACTTATGAAGATGGAGGTGCCCTTTCTGCGACTTTTTTGCGGACTTTTCTTCCTTTCTTTTTAAATGTTTTGTTGTTTTGCTTTCAGCAAGTTTTGCTAGTAGCAATTAACTATCAAAGGATTATTTTGTATGCCATTTGAAAAATATATGTTCACAATTAATTTAAACGTTATAGACGCTAAAAATGTTACAATCAATAAAAAATTTTACTTTTAACTAAATTACATGATTAAATTAAATTGCCCGAAACTGAATTTCAACAATGGCTTACTGATCTCGGAATGCTTCATAGAATGAGAACTTGTGATTTTGGAACAGAAATTCGGGTAATTTCAATCCTTGTCCCACCCCCCCCCCCCATTATTTTTATTACCTATGATTGTACAAAATGGTCAGATTTTCTTCTTCCTCTCCTTCCTCTATTTGAGCTTGGCATATTCAAACAAGAGACATAGTTGATAAAGAGAAGATTAAAATTAATTGAGTTGTTCAATATTGAGTACGATTTATTTTTTCAGTTGTTCAATATTTTTAAATATAAGTAAGAATGTAATGTTTTTACACACACATTCATAATGTTATACACCAAATCAATTTTATTTAATTCTTTTTTTGTTTAAATTGTTTTCGAAGGCAAAAAAATAATCTTCTCTTTATCAATGTCTCTTGTTTGAATATGCCACAGGGCAAATAGAGGAAGGAAAGGAAGCAGAAAATCTGACCTTTATGTACAAACTTAGGTAAGAAAAATAATAGGGGGAGGGTCTTTGACAGTTAGTTGCTACAAGTAAAATATGTAAAGGAAAGGAAGAAAAGTCCGCAAAAAAAAAGTCCGCAGAAAGGGCACCTCCATCTTCATAAGTACCGTATTTTTCAATATTTCTGACTTTTACTTAGAGCATATTTTTTTATTTTGTGTTGTAGTCGTCCGTGGCAGAATGGTTAGTGTTCCCAACTTGTGGTTTGATGGGTTAGGGGTTCGATGCCGTCTGACGTCTAATTACTTTTAATTGCCTTTCCTCGCGTTTTTAATTATTCTAACGACTAGAAAAAATTTTTTTTGATCGTTTAACAATTTCTATTTAAGTGCACCTTCACTTTTGTTGACGGAAAACTTATCGAAGAACAGAAGAAGATTAAAGATGATGACAAGGAAAGCCATTTTGAGGTTTTTAATTTTTAAATAATTTTCGAAGGGGATTCAATTTCTTATTTTTCAGCGTTATATTGATGCTGATGGAAAATTGGTGATTACTTGTAAGAGTGGAAATGTTGAAGCTGTTCGAAAGTATGAAAAAATTTAAGTTTAAGGAAGAAAAGGAGGTTTGAGAGTACAAAAAGAAAACATTTTTTGATATAAAAATTTTTTTTAATTGATAATTTTGCTGCCTTTTCTGGATTTTATTGGGCATTCTTTTAATTGTATTCACTTTAATTTAAAAATTTAATTGATTATAAATTTAAAAGGCGCTTTAATTTTTTATTTTATTTTTTGTTTTGGGTTATTGACCTGTTTATTTTTACGTATTGTGTGCTTGATTATTTTCTAGACTGGAGGAATTCTTGTATGTGCGTCTTTTATGTGCGTATTATTATTTCTTTTAAGGGTCTGATTTGGTCAGCCAATCATAAAAACGAGTTATCCCACATAAGCGCACATCACGACTTTCGTTCTTTATCAGGCTGTAACTTTCCGTGAAATGGGCCGATCAGATCAATCCTGTTAGCTAAAATAATCCTCACATTTAGAGCTTTCGATTGATATAAAAATTATTCTAATCGGTTAAGAATTAACAAAGTTGTGGCCAAGAATTTAACATGCCTTTTTCTTTCCTTTTTAAAATTTAAGGGAAATTAATTATTTTGGCATTCTGTTTAATTTTGTGTATGTCTTTTTATTTTCTTTGGGAGCAGAGTAAAAATTAAGGAAATAGTACACTAAATTGAGAGAGACAACAAAGGATAGGGTTGCAGAGAAATTTTTTTGTTTTTTTTTCGTATTTCTTCGGGTGTTTTTTCCTGTTTTTTTTCTTGTTTTTACTTCTTTAATCCTTTTATTTCAGTAATCTAAAGTAAAATTTAATGGAAGAAGAGAACGAACAACTAGATTATGATGAATTGGATGATTTGGAGATTGCAAGAAAGAAATGTAAGGAGCTTCAAAAAGCAATTGTAGTTGACGCTTTACATGCTGAAGAAGCTTCTAGTACTTCAAAAAATGATGATAATCAAGAGGTGTTGGGGCCAGGAACGAAGACTATTCAACAACAGAAAGAGGTTTCTTCAAATTTTAATTTTTATTTTATTTTAATCGGGGTTGTTCACGATCGATTAACCGGAATCGGAAATTTAAATCGGTGGTTTTAACGAATTAAATGGAATCGAAACTAAGTTCAATACAAGGCCATAACCGAAAACTATGGGTACAGGTTAATAACATGGTAGTGGACAACCCTATTTTAACTCTCGGAGATCTAGTTTACTGGTTCCTAGGCAAAATGAGTAAGAAGTGCTCTTTCAATATTTTTGAAGGTTTCCATGAGGTATTTACGCGTCTTAGATTTGAATCTGAGTTCATTTTTTATTTCGTATCCTGCATCCAAACTCGACCAGGCAGTATTCTAATCTCACACAGGCAACCTGTAAAAACATTAAGAGCATATCTTGCTCATCTTTCCAATGACCAGTAAACTAAAGATTACCCTTTTCTTAAGTCTTTGGCTGTGACTTCTCAAAATCATCAATCTTCTTCTACCTTCCCTCCAGGGACAGAACCTTTTAGCATTTCAACGTCTTCATTTTCTTACTCTCTTGATAACCCACCGCCTCCAGGCGTTTCTTCAGTTCCAATAATTTTATCCTCAATTCCACCACCAATAACTTCAAATATTCCACGTCCATCTCTCCAACAACAACAAAATTTTGTGGGCAAATATTATGTAAATCCAAAATTTAACAACCACAAAAATTTTTATAAGAGAAGCAAAACTTTCTATAAAAAATTTGCTCCGCCAACAATTGTTAATAGCAATGCGTTTCCTTCGCTGCCGTGGAATAAAGCCAATAATTTGGTTTTTTTTTGTGATTATTTTTAATTTGTATAAAAATTGTTTTTTAGACATCTCGAATTGGAGGAAGTACAGTTCAATTGAGTGGAGGAACTGTGCCGATAAACAACCAAAATTTGCATGTTCCTCATATACAAGGTTTGTCTTTATTTATTTTTTTTTGAGAAAGCTGGGAGTCGCTGGGCGATCTAATTGTGCGGGTAGACCGGATCAACTTGATTTTCGTCTGGTTTGGGTCTAAGAAGTTCGGGTTCCCTGAGTCTGTCCGTCAGCCCGAATACCCTAATGATTTATTTTTGTAGCCGAGCCTTTATGGCTCGAGTTGGTTGAACATATCGAATCCTACCAAGAATGCTAGCTTCACTAGAATTAATTTACAAACCTAGGTGTGTGTTGGGGTGTGATTTTTTCTATATCCTCATCCTTACAAAATCCCTATCCTTTTGTATTCGGACATTTGCGGACAATTTTTGCGGATTTTTGGGCACGATTTTAACAAGCTTTTTAATTCTCCAAATATTTTTCAGGTCCACAAACCCTTGCTCTACCTACTTTTTTGCCTACAAATCCTCATTTGACAGCAGTTTCGACTTCTTCAACAACTTCATTTCTACCACCTACAACTGGAAATAATATTTACATAAATCGTTCAGTTTTGCAAACAACAAATAGTTGGAATGCTATGGTTGATGAATTTGTTAGGAAAAATGTGACTTCAGGTTTCTTTTAAATTTAAAAAAATTTTGAAAAAATTTTTTTTAGACATTCGCCCTCGTCATTATATTTCTTATTTAAAACAAAGTCGAAGTCGTTCAAGCAGCAGCAACACAAGTAGACGAAGTAATAGTTGCAGCAGTGCATCTTCTGTAATTTCGAGGAATAGAAGCTGTTCTGTTACTGACGATAGTGCAAATAATGGTTTGGATTTTTTTTCAATTTTTTCGGATTTTTAAATTTTTTGGGACATCTTTTAGGTGGGTAGGCTTGTAGTGAAAAAAATATGTGAGGGTTTATCGAACATTTAATTGTGTTTAATTAAATTGTTATTTAATTGACCGGTAGTGTAATGGTTAGTGTTCCTGGTTTGTGATTACAATTTCGAGGGTTCGACTCCCTTTGGATCTTTTCGGTTTTTTTCCTTGAAAAAAATGTTTTTTTTAATTTTTAATTAGAAAGTTTTCGGTACTTAAAATTTCAAAAATAATTTTTGAGTGACAATAATGGACTAATTGACCAAAAAAGTTTTCTTATTTTAATTTTTCTTTTCAAGATTATTCAAAACGTCGACGTTTAGAACCAGCTGAAGGGGAAGTTTATCATTCTCGTAGACGTAAAAGTATTGATAATGGACAGAGGAGAAGTAGACGATATTATAAGGATGCTCGAGAAGATGATGAGGTTTTTTAAGAAAAATTTTTTTAAATTTTAAAAATTTTTCTAAAGGAAATAGCACATAACCAAGCAATTGAATGTGCTCGTGCTATTGGTTTGGATGAAGATTATTTGAAAAAAGTTGAAGAACAGCAACGCTTGAGGGATGAAATATTGCGAAAAAAGACACAAAAACGTAAAGAAAAGGAAGCTGCAATTAAAGGAATGGAAATTTTGAATAAAAAAAATTCAAAAATGGAAGGTTTGTTTAAAGGGTTTTTGTCAATTGTTAAAAATTTTATATTTATTGGGGGTTTGGGGTTATGATTTGAGTTTTCAGAATTATTTTCTCTACAGGAATTTTTTTTGTTGTAATTGACTTTTTGGGATACGTCTTGGAAGTGATGCTTGGGTATCCCGACTCCCTAATCAGTAAATTTTTTTTAGTTTTTGGTCTCCCGACTCCCGTTGTCATTTCCCGATCCGACTCCTGTTTCCGGACTCCTGACCTACTATTTCCCGTTTTCCGATCTCTTTATTTCCCCTGACCCCCCCCCCTCCTCCGGTTACTCCTTTGATATCTAGTAGTGCGTGTAAATATAAACGAGATTTGACTACAATTTAACTAATCTTTTAAAAACCAGGTGCCAATGAATCTGACTTAAAACAACAACAAGAAGAATCTAGACAACAACAACAAAAAAGGCATTTAACAAGTAATTCGACAAGAAAATCAACAACTAATAAAACTAGTAAAACAAGTGAACAAATAAAAGAAAAGGAAGAAATAAATAAATTGAGACCTTATTTGGCTGTTGTTTGTACAAATTTGCGAGGAATTACAAGTGTGGAAAAGAAAATTGGGGCATTGGCGGCGACTATTGGAAAGACTAAGGTTTTTAAAAAAATTTTTAATTTATTTTTCAATTAGAATTTTTTAAATTTTGAAGAAAAATTTGTTTTTGGAGCTAAATAAATTATTTCCCCTTGAACGGGTTCGAACCCGCACCCTTTTTAATTATTTTTTAACGTGAAACATGTGAAATGTCCACTTAACCAGAGAAACAATTTTTGTCTATTTTGCCGATTTTGGGTGGGAAAATTTCGGAAAAATATTCTAAAATAATGGAAAAATTGTAAGATAATTTAAATTAATTTTTAAATATTTTAAAAGTAACAATAAAATTAAAAAAAATTTTCTTTCAAGAAAATTTGGCGAGTGGGTGGAGATGATTGTCACATAATTTTTGAGAAGCATGAACATGCAAAACAATTTATGTTGCAGTATTATGGGTATTCCTTTTTTGTATTTTTATTAAATTTATTTTTATTTTTTAAGAAAAAGGCTAGGAAATGCTCCTTCGACTCGTATAGATGTTGTCCTAAAGAAGGTATTCCTAAATATATCTTCGCAGCCAACAGACTAATGAATGGGTTTTGAAGGTTTTAATTTTTAAGCAGAGAAGTTATTATTTTGGTTCGAAGAATTTTTTAAATAAAATTCATATAGTTTGGTCTTTTTAAAAATTCTGTCCCTCGAACGGGTTCGAACCCACGACCCCCAAATTTCAGATTCCTTCAATTTCTTGACACTGAAACGTAAATATAAATTTCCCTGATGTCTAAAATAAAATATAAGTGCACTAAAATTCTTTTTGAGCAAGTTCGGACTTTTTAAAAAATTCCGGCCCCCAACGGGTTCGAACCCACGACCCCCTAACTTTACCTATTTTCTTTAAATACAGACTTCTCTTCAATTTATAATAAAAAATATAAGCACAGGGGGGAATATTTTTACCCGAATAAATCTGTCATTTTTTATTAACATACACAATTTTCTATGATTTTTTAAAAATATTAAAGTATTTTTTTTAGCTAAATATAATTTGTTTTAAATTCAAAATAAAGATCTTAATTTGTGCAAAATTTTTATTGTATTTATATTTGTATATTTTGTATTTAAACACAAAAATAATTTCCTACATAATGATAAATTTTCATTGACTTGACGGTTTGCAATTTATGTTTTTAAAAATCGATATATCGATTGATATCGATTTATTGATTTTTTATCGATTTTTTGGAAAAATAAAATTTTTGAAAAATAAATTTTATCGATTGATATCGATTTATTGATTTTATCGATTGATATCGATTTATTGATTTTTTATCGATTTTTTGGAAAAATAAAATTTTTGAAAAATAAATTATTGATTTTATCGATTGATATCGATTTATTGATTTTTAACGATTTTTTGGAAAAATAAAATTTTTGAAAAATAAATTATCGATTTTATCGATTGATATCGATTTATTGATTTTTTATCGATTTTTTGAAAAATTAAAATTTTTAAAAGTTAAATTATCGATTTATTGATTTTTTATCGATTTTTTGGAAAAATAAAATTTTTGAAAAATAAATTATTGATTTTATCGATTGATATTGATTTATTGATTTTTTATCGATTTTTTGGAAAAATAAAATTTTTGAAAAATAAATTTTATCGATTGATATCGATTTATTGATTTTTTATCGATTTTTTGGAAAAATAAAATTTTTGAAAAATAAATTATTGATTTTATCGATTGATATCGATTTATTGATTTTTTATCGATTTTTTGGAAAAATAAAATTTTTGAAAAATAAATTATTGATTTTATCGATTGATATCGATTTATTGATTTTTTATCGATTTTTTGGAAAAATAAAATTTTTGAAAAATAAATTATCGATTTTATCGATTGATATCGATTTATTGATTTTTTATCGATTTTTTGAAAAATTAAAATTTTTAAAAGTTAAATTATCGATTTATTGATTTTTTATCGATTTTTTGGAAAAATAAAATTTTTGAAAAATAAATTATTGATTTTATCGATTGATATCGATTTATTGATTTTTTATCGATTTTTTGGAAAAATAAAATTTTTGAAAAATAAATTATCGATTTTATCGATTGATATCGATTTATTGATTTTTTATCGATTTTTTGAAAAATTAAAATTTTTAAAAGTTAAATTATCGATTTATTGATTTTTTATCGATTTTTTGGAAAAATAAAATTTTTGAAAAATAAATTATTGATTTTATCGATTGATATCGATTTATTGATTTTTTATCGATTTTTTGGAAAAATAAAATTTTTGAAAAATAAATTTTATCGATTGATATCGATTTATTGATTTTTTATCGATTTTTTGGAAAAATAAAATTTTTGAAAAATAAATTATTGATTTTATCGATTGATATCGATTTATTGATTTTTTATCGATTTTTTGGAAAAATAAAATTTTTGAAAAATAAATTTTATCGATTGATATCGATTTATTGATTTTTTATCGATTTTTTGGAAAAATAAAATTTTTGAAAAATAAATTATTGATTTTATCGATTGATATCGATTTATTGATTTTTTATCGATTTTTTGGAAAAATAAAATTTTTGAAAAATAAATTATCGATTTTATCGATTGATATCGATTTATTGATTTTTTATCGATTTTTTGAAAAATTAAAATTTTTAAAAGTTAAATTATCGATTTATTGATTTTTTATCGATTTTTTGGAAAAATAAAATTTTTGAAAAATAAATTATTGATTTTATCGATTGATATCGATTTATTGATTTTTTATCGATTTTTTGGAAAAATAAAATTTTTGAAAAATAAATTTTATCGATTGATATCGATTTATTGATTTTTTATCGATTTTTTGGAAAAATAAAATTTTTGAAAAATAAATTATTGATTTTATCGATTGATATCGATTTATTGATTTTTTATCGATTTTTTGAAAAATTAAAATTTTTAAAAGTTAAATTATCGATTTATTGATTTTTTATCGATTTTTTGGAAAAATAAAATTTTTGAAAAATAAATTATCGATTTTATCGATTGATATCGATTTATTGATTTTTTATCGATTTTTTGAAAAATTAAAATTTTTAAAAGTTAAATTATCGATTTATTGATTTTTTATCGATTTTTTGGAAAAATAAAATTTTTGAAAAATAAATTATCGATTTTATCGATTGATATCGATTTATTGATTTTTTATCGATTTTTTGAAAAATTAAAATTTTTAAAAGTTAAATTATCGATTTATTGATTTTTTATCGATTTTTTGGAAAAATAAAATTTTTGAAAAATAAATTATTGATTTTATCGATTGATATCGATTTATTGATTTTTTATCGATTTTTTGGAAAAATAAAATTTTTGAAAAATAAATTTTATCGATTGATATCGATTTATTGATTTTTTATCGATTTTTTGGAAAAATAAAATTTTTGAAAAATAAATTATTGATTTTATCGATTGATATCGATTTATTGATTTTTTATCGATTTTTTGGAAAAATAAAATTTTTGAAAAATAAATTTTATCGATTGATATCGTTTTATTGATTTTTTATCGATTTTTTGGAAAAATAAAATTTTTGAAAAATAAATTATTGATTTTATCGATTGATATCGATTTATTGATTTTTTATCGTTTTTTTGGAAAAATAAAATTTTTGAAAAATAAATTATTGATTTTATCGATTGATATCGATTTATTGATTTTTTATCGATTTTTTGGAAAAATAAAATTTTTGAAAAATAAATTATTGATTTTATCGATTGATATCGATTTATTGATTTTTTATCGATTTTTTGGAAAAATAAAATTTTTGAAAAATAAATTTTATCGATTGATATCGATTTATTGATTTTTTATCGATTTTTTGGAAAAATAAAATTTTTGAAAAATAAATTATTGATTTTATCGATTGATATCGATTTATTGATTTTTTATCGATTTTTTGGAAAAATAAAATTTTTGAAAAATAAATTATCGATTTTATCGATTGATATCGATTTATTGATTTTTTATCGATTTTTTGGAAAAATAAAATTTTTGAAAAATAAATTATTGATTTTATCGATTGATATCGATTTATTGATTTTTTATCGATTTTTTGGAAAAATAAAATTTTTGAAAAATAAATTATTGATTTTATCGATTGATATCGATTTATTGATTTTTTATCGATTTTTTGGAAAAATAAAATTTTTGAAAAATAAATTTTATCGATTGATATCGATTTATTGATTTTTTATCGATTTTTTGAAAAATTAAAATTTTTAAAAGTTAAATTATCGATTTATTGATTTTTTATCGATTTTTTGGAAAAATAAAATTTTTGAAAAATAAATTATTGATTTTATCGATTGATATCGATTTATTGATTTTTTATCGATTTTTTGGAAAAATAAAATTTTTGAAAAATAAATTTTATCGATTGATATCGATTTATTGATTTTTTATCGATTTTTTGGAAAAATAAAATTTTTGAAAAATAAATTATCGATTTTATCGATTGATATCGATTTATTGATTTTTTATCGATTTTTTGAAAAATTAAAATTTTTAAAAGTTAAATTATCGATTTATTGATTTTTTATCGATTTTTTGGAAAAATAAAATTTTTGAAAAATAAATTTTATCGATTGATATCGATTTATTGATTTTTTATCGATTTTTTGGAAAAATAAAATTTTTGAAAAATAAATTATTGATTTTATCGATTGATATCGATTTATTGATTTTTTATCGATTTTTTGGAAAAATAAAATTTTTGAAAAATAAATTATTGATTTTATCGATTGATATCGATTTATTGATTTTTTATCGATTTTTTGGAAAAATAAAATTTTTGAAAAATAAATTTTATCGATTGATATCGATTTATTGATTTTTTATCGATTTTTTGGAAAAATAAAATTTTTGAAAAATAAATTATTGATTTTATCGATTGATATCGATTTATTGATTTTTTATCGATTTTTTGGAAAAATAAAATTTTTGAAAAATAAATTATTGATTTTATCGATTGATATCGATTTATTGATTTTTTTATCGATTTTTTGGAAAAATAAAATTTTTGAAAAATAAATTATTGATTTTATCGATTGATATCGATTTATTGATTTTTTATCGATTTTTTGGAAAAATAAAATTTTTGAAAAATAAATTTTATCGATTGATATCGTTTTATTGATTTTTTATCGATTTTTTGGAAAAATAAAATTTTTGAAAAATAAATTATTGATTTTATCGATTGATATCGATTTATTGATTTTTTATCGTTTTTTTGGAAAAATAAAATTTTTGAAAAATAAATTATTGATTTTATCGATTGATATCGATTTATTGATTTTTTATCGATTTTTTGGAAAAATAAAATTTTTGAAAAATAAATTATTGATTTTATCGATTGATATCGATTTATTGATTTTTTATCGATTTTTTGGAAAAATAAAATTTTTGAAAAATAAATTTTATCGATTGATATCGATTTATTGATTTTTTATCGATTTTTTGGAAAAATAAAATTTTTGAAAAATAAATTATTGATTTTATCGATTGATATCGATTTATTGATTTTTTATCGATTTTTTGGAAAAATAAAATTTTTGAAAAATAAATTATTGATTTTATCGATTGATATCGATTTATTGATTTTTTATCGATTTTTTGGAAAAATAAAATTTTTGAAAAATAAATTATTGATTTTATCGATTGATATCGATTTATTGATTTTTTATCGATTTTTTGGAAAAATAAAATTTTTGAAAAATAAATTATTGATTTTATCGATTGATATCGATTTATTGATTTTTTATCGATTTTTTGGAAAAATAAAATTTTTGAAAAATAAATTATTGATTTTATCGATTGATATCGATTTATTGATTTTTTATCGATTTTTTGGAAAAATAAAATTTTTGAAAAATAAATTATTGATTTTATCGATTGATATCGATTTATTGATTTTTTATCGATTTTTTGGAAAAATAAAATTTTTGAAAAATAAATTTTATCGATTGATATCGATTTATTGATTTTTTATCGATTTTTTGGAAAAATAAAATTTTTGAAAAATAAATTTTATCGATTGATATCGATTTATTGATTTTTTATCGATTTTTTGGAAAAATAAAATTTTTGAAAAATAAATTATTGATTTTATCGATTGATATCGATTTATTGATTTTTTATCGATTTTTTGGAAAAATAAAATTTTTGAAAAATAAATTATTGATTTTATCGATTGATATCGATTTATTGATTTTTTATCGATTTTTTGGAAAAATAAAATTTTTGAAAAATAAATTTTATCGATTGATATCGTTTTATTGATTTTTTATCGATTTTTTGGAAAAATAAAATTTTTGAAAAATAAATTATTGATTTTATCGATTGATATCGATTTATTGATTTTTTATCGTTTTTTTGGAAAAATAAAATTTTTGAAAAATAAATTATTGATTTTATCGATTGATATCGATTTATTGATTTTTTATCGATTTTTTGGAAAAATAAAATTTTTGAAAAATAAATTATTGATTTTATCGATTGATATCGATTTATTGATTTTTTATCGATTTTTTGGAAAAATAAAATTTTTGAAAAATAAATTTTATCGATTGATATCGATTTATTGATTTTTTATCGATTTTTTGGAAAAATAAAATTTTTGAAAAATAAATTATTGATTTTATCGATTGATATCGATTTATTGATTTTTTATCGATTTTTTGGAAAAATAAAATTTTTGAAAAATAAATTATTGATTTTATCGATTGATATCGATTTATTGATTTTTTATCGATTTTTTGGAAAAATAAAATTTTTGAAAAATAAATTTTATCGATTGATATCGATTTATTGATTTTTTATCGATTTTTTGGAAAAATAAAATTTTTGAAAAATAAATTATTGATTTTATCGATTGATATCGATTTATTGATTTTTTATCGATTTTTTGGAAAAATAAAATTTTTGAAAAATAAATTATTGATTTTATCGATTGATATCGATTTATTGATTTTTTATCGATTTTTTGGAAAAATAAAATTTTTGAAAAATAAATTATCGATTTTATCGATTGATATCGATTTATTGATTTTTTATCGATTTTTTGGAAAAATAAAATTTTTGAAAAATAAATTATCGATTGATATCGATTTATTGATTTTTTATCGATTTTTTGGAAAAATAAAATTTTTGAAAAATAAATTATCGATTTTATCGATTGATATCGATTTATTGATTTTTTATCGATTTTTTGGAAAAATAAAATTTTTGAAAAATAAATTATTGATTTTATCGATTGATATCGATTTATTGATTTTTTATCGATTTTTTGGAAAAATAAAATTTTTGAAAAATAAATTATTGATTTTATCGATTGATATCGATTTATTGATTTTTTATCGATTTTTTGGAAAAATAAAATTTTTTAAAAATAAACATTATGACAAACTTCCCGTTTTTTTAAACTACTAATTAATTCGTATATTTCTGAGACTCTAATGTACTAGAAAACAAATTAAAATTTATCAAAACAATATTGCTTAAGAATAAAAGAAAGACATATTATAATAAGTAGTGTTCGGCAAATGACCTTTTCCGGTATTCGGTATCGGTATACCGAAAAAATACCGATACCGAAAAATACCGTTTTTTACAAAAATTGACCGGTACGGTATCGGTATCGGTATACCGGAAAAATACCGATACCGGAAAATACCGTCTCAAAATTTTCGGTATACCGGCCGGTATTCGGTATTTTTTAAAAAATTTAATAAAATTTTTTAAATTTTATTTTTAAAATTTTAACAATAAATCTTGACTAATAATAAGTACAAAATTAATTGAAAAACTTTTTAAAAAATTATTAAAATTAATTGGAGATTACTCTAAAAATTAAAATCCTAAAAATTTCTCCAATTAAATTATAAAGGCAATTATTAATTAATTAATTAAAAATGGCTGCTAAATTATTGCTGACTAGTTAATTTTTAAAATACCTCTCCTCTTCTATTATTTTTAAAATACCTCCTCTATTTTATTTATTTATCCCCATCCACCAGTTAATTTATGAAATCCTTCTTCATCCAAAGTTTGGTTTTGATCTTTGCTTCGTAATGACATAAATATATATCCTCCAATAAATTCATGTACTACCTAGAAAAATTAATTTTAATTTTAAAACCCATAAAAAATTTTTTATTTGGTCAAAATAAACCGAAAAAAATTATAAATCAAAGGAAAAACCCAAACGGACTCGAACCATGAACCTAAAAGTAGTGTATCAGAGAACGCTAACCACTACTCCACAGGTGATCATAACAAAGTTATAAGGCAAAAAGAGATTTGAGAAAAGACTCGTTTAAAATTTGGAAAGCTACCTTAGGAAAATTTTAAAAAATAAAATCTAATTTTTTATAAAAATCCCCCCAATTTTAACAAACTTAAGACAAGCCTAGACTATTTTTAGATTTAATTTTAAAAAATCTTTTTTAAATAAAATAACCTTGCAATCAGCACTTAACGGTTTAAATTCAATATCTTCCGTATCAAATTGTACTTTTATATGACGAATTTCCCAGTTAACGTGCCATTTTTTCATTCCAGCAAATCTTAGAAAAAAATTTTTAAGAAAATAAAATAATTAAAAAATATTTAAACCCGAAAGGAATCGAACCCATTACCTATATAGAAGTGAAACCTAGAACGCTAACCAATGTACCACCAGTGAAGTAAGTGGAATCACTTAAAAAATTAATACAAGGGTACAGAAAACAAAAAATTGGGCTGGGGGAAGCAACAGACTTGAGGCCATATTTTCCCCACAACTTTTTTGGTTCTTAACCGATTTAAGTACATATAATACCAATCGAAAGCTCTTAATTTGCAGATTATTTTATCTAACAGGATTCTTTTAATTAGATCATCATATCCAAAGTTATAGCCAAAAAACCATCAAAAATCACGATTCCACGCACTTACCCAAATACAACTTTTAGTAAAATAATCAGATTAAGTCAACTTTAACGGGTAAAATAATCCTCACATTTAGAGCTTTCGATTGATATAATAAGTGCTCAAATCGGTTAAAGAAAATATTTTATAATTTTAAAAAAAACCTCCAAGTCTTTGTAGCTTCCCCATTGTCACTATTTATTTTCATTATTCTATTGTGTGCTACAGCAATTAATTCTGATTTATTATTCTTTCCGTTTCTTTAAAAAATAAATTTTAATCTAAAAAAATTAAACCATACAAACCTAAACTTAACAATAAAATAATGCAATCCATGCTCTGGTAAAGCTTCCCAATTTCTAATATATTGCAATTTTGCTTCAGAACAACTGAGGGTTTTGACATTTGAATGGGCATCGGAAATTCGATGTTGTAACTTTAAAATTAAAAATTAATTTATAGAAAAATGTCGGTTAGAGGGTAGAGAGTTTGTTCGTAATCTGAATTTTTAGGCCAGCCACTTTCTGATGATAAAAGTAAAAATTAATTCGAAAAATAAAAAAAGAAAGGGTATGGAATTTGTCCGCAAATTTTGGTCCGCAAATATAAAATTAAAAAAAATTATTATTAGAAATACCGAATCTAAGGATAACCCCCCCCCCCCATATAATTCAGGTTTTTTTAAATCTAATAAAAGTTAGAAGGGCATGTGTTGACCCTTATAAGATTTTTACAAGATTTAAGGATAAAATTTCGGACAAATTTCAGCATAATTTGGTGGATTGACTTATCCCCCTCAAAAAATTTCACAAAAAAAATAAAAAAAACCAAAAAACAAACATTTCTGTTTCCCGTTCGACGAACATAACGTTGAGAGGCATATTCTTCTGTATTAAAATCTGGAGGTAATTGAACTGGTTGTCTAACTTTTCTTTTATCAACAGAACTTCCATTTTGTTGTTTGGCTCCTTAAAAAATTTTTTTGAAAATTTTTTGTCCGAAAATCTAAGAAATTACTTCCAGCCTGCATCTGCAAAACTTTTTTGATTGATTCCATTTCAGAATTATACGAAGAATCGGCCATTGTTTTACCACGGGAAGCGAGACGACAAGCAGCCATCCACTTGGAAAATTGTTGTTCCTAGAAAAAGGAAAATAAAAAATTTGTTTCGGTATTAAAATCAAAAAAGTCCGCAAATTCAATCCGCATTTCCAAAATATTTTTTTAAATTCTTTTTATGTCTTCAATTGATTTTTAAAAATCAATTAAAAGACGTTAAAGACTATTAGGAATCTCAGAAAAAAAAATAAAGAAAAAAATTTAAATTTAGTCTAAAAAATAAAATTTGCGGACTAAACTTGCGGACAAAAAAATTTTTTAAGAATTCCCCCACAAACCGTGTCACATTTCAAAATCATTTCAGTCATCCCTTCAGCACTTGGCAATTGTAATTTAATGTGGAATTTGCCTTGGGTCACACTCAATTCTTGAGTTACTTCACATCCTTTCATGTAATAATGACCAAGGGGAGGGCCTAAAAAAGAAATTTTTTGAATTTTTAACTTTAACAGAACCATTAGCATCCTGTGCAGAATTGTAGTAACTTAAATAGAGGTCACGAAACGTAAAATATGCACGTTTGAAATTGTTGAAACCGAGCTTTTTTGGTCTAAAAATAAAAAAAGAAATGATTTTATAAAAAAAATTGCGGACAAAACTTGCGGACAAAATTTGCGGACACAAAAAAACACCTCAAAAATTTGTGTCCGCAAGTTTATGAATTTTTCTTCTAAAGAATAATTTTTTTATAGTAAATCCAAAATTTATTTAATTAAAAAACCTTACTTTACATATTTTAAATATTCGGTCAATTCAGGCACATAAGTTAATTCTCTTCGACTTATAGAAGCAGCAGCATCCAAAGTTTGTTCCTTTAAAAATTTTTTTTCAAAATTTAAAAATAAAAAGAAAACCAATTCATCAAGCATAACATCAACTTCATCTCGTTCAGGCGATTCTCGTTCAGGTGTGTCTCTTTGAAGTGTTGCTTGTAGCTTTAAAAAAGATTAAATAATTATTAAAAAAATTAACTTAAAAATTCAAAAATGGCCCTTAAAAATGGAAAAAAATTTTTAAATAAGGTAGACCCAGGTCTAAACAATTTTTAAACGAAAATAGAGCAACTCAAAAAAGAGTATAACCATTGGGAGTCGAACCCTCACCCACTCTTAGGGTGAACCAAAACCACTAACCAATACACCACCACTCACATATCCTTCATCTCAATATAATGATATTTAATATTAACATAATATTAAATAAACCCTAAAAACCAAGGGAATACCCTCAAAAAATTTTTTCTAAAAATTTCCAAAGAAAATTCCAAACATAAAAATTCGAAATATAGAAACCTGTAAAGCAGCAAACAAAGCAGCCTCCTCTTCCGTATGTTCCACTTCCTCCAATAAAATAGACCACTTTGCTTGTTCGTATAATTGATTAATACGTACAGGGTCATATTTCAAATTTATATCAAAAAATGTAGCAAATTTAAATCGAAGCAAAACAGTTTCCCCTTCAAATATGCTTTGCTCCATTAATGAGCTAAGTTAAAAAAAATTTTCTTTAATTTTTTTCAAAAAAACCGTGAAGAATCAAGCCATCCTCTGTTTAATGCTGCCTTTTCCAAATAATTTTGAGGCTTAAAAGAATCACGGCTAGGCACAATTTTGGGCGAATTTATTAAATTGTGGTCGAAAAAATCGTCTTCGAGGCCTAGAATTTTTTAAAAAATTTTTAGAAATTTTTTTGGAAACCTTCACTAAATCCGGGTTCAGGTGTTCTTCCAAGAGCTTCACGATACTTTAAAATTAATTTGAATAAATTTAAAAAATAATAGAAAATACAGCAGCAGGTCCAGGACTCATTCCTCGAGGCAGCGTTCCAGGTTTAGGCAATGTACCAATTTCTGACGCCTAAAAATTAATAGGAAAAAAATTTTTCTTGTAAAGGTTGATTTTAAATAATCGGACTTCCCTCTAAACTACGTCGTCTTAAAATAATTTTTTAATCGAATTGCCATGGGTCCTAGAAAATTTTCCAAAATCTAATACGACTTTTCCCTTCTCAACTCCCTCTACTGACCCGACCCAAGATCCAGACATTTTTTTCAACCCAAAACCCGACCCAAGACTTTTTTTTCAACCCATGACATTACTGGGTAAGCACAACTTCTTTAAGGTGATACTCCTTTAAGGTACCCCCACTCCTTATAAATTTTTTCCAACCCCAAGGAGTGTTCTTATAGTGAGGCCCTCTATTTACTCGAACAAAAAAATTTTAAAACAGACTTTTTTCACCCCTAACATTCCTGGTAGGCAAATTCCTTTAACGTGATATTTCTTTAAGGTACTCCCTCTCCTTATAAATTTTTTTCCCAAACCCAAGGGGGAGGGGGTATTCTTATAGTGAGGACCTTCTAATTATTCAACAAAAAAATTGAAAAACAAACGTTAAAAGGATGTCCAGGTCCCATAGCAGCAGCACCAGAAACAGGCGATCCTCTCCCTCCACTTAAATTCATTGTGGATGCTCTAATCGGTTTTGCAGTTCTCAACGTTCCAGGTCCAATAGATTCTTCTCCCGGCTTCATATAAGGCTGTATATGTTGATCTGCCTCCACATGGGCACCTTTACGTAAAATATCTGTTGGAATATCGCGTTTAATTGACAATTCTTCTGGGTGGCGAATTCCTAATTCTTGGCACAATTTTTGTGTGACTTTGAGTACTGGCACAGAAAAGTCTAGACGAGCGTCTAAAATCTGAAAAGAAAATTATTTAATTAAAAATAAAAAAATAACATAAAAAATTGTAAAAAATTTTTAGAAATAAGCAGAAAAATTTTTAAAAGTCAAAAACCACTCAAAACTACAAAAATAAATTAAAAAATATTTTTAGAAAAAATTCTAAAGCTAAAGAAAAAAGTTGGATTCGAACCCATAACCTCCTCCCCCACAAATTCCGACGCCCTAACCACTCGGCCACCGAGAACTCATACCCAAAATAATAAATTAACGATTATAAAATAACCTGTCTATCGGGCAACTCCACTCTTTAAAAAAACAAAAATAACTTTCAAAAAATATTTTCTAGAAAACCTCGCAGGTTTATGCATCGGTGTAAACTCCAAAAATGTTGTAGCAGTAACTCCAATTTGATCCAAAGTGCTTCTTGTATGTTTAAGCCATTTTCGTCTGTCAGGCCACCAAATTGCGTGATCACTCCAATCCTGATTTTCTTCTGAAAAAAATTTTTTTTGGAAAAAATTCTCCTCAAAATAAAATTAAAAACCCATTTGTTCAACCAATTGCATCATTAAATTTCCAATTGTCAAGTCTCCTCTAACCAATATATCCTTTGATTTGTTTAGATCGGTAATGAATATTCCCAATTTCCATTTGGCGTCATTCACAACAAAACCATCCTGAATTAAATGAGCCATATTTTAGAAAGACTTTTACTTCAAAAAAGAATTTTTAAAATCTAAAAAATATTTTAAAAATATTTAACTAAAAAAAATAAAAATTAAAATAATTTTCTTCTAAATTCGCGACAAAAATCCCGAAAATATCATTAAATCTCCTCTAAAACAACACTAAAAATAATTTAAAAATATTTAAAATACAAATCTCTTACTTAAAATCACAAAAAAACGCGTTAGAAATCATAAGAAAAATAGAAACACTCGAAAGGATTCGAACCCAGCAGGTGTTCCCCAACAAGCCCAACACCTTACCCACTACACCACCGACAACACATCTTCAAATTAAATTTTTAGGAACTTATACTCTTTAAAAATATCTTTTAATTTAATTAACGCACTAATAGCGTCAGATTAATTTTAGAAAATGACCAGAAAAAAAATATTTTCATCATACTACAAAAAGAGAAACACTAAAAAGATTATAAAAAAGATTAAAAAAATAAAAATAAAATAAATTAGCAAAATTAAAAACTGAAAAAAAATCAAAAAAAAAAAATTCCTCTACACAAACAACAAAACAAAAATACACTAAAAACTATTAAATAATTCACAAGTGAAAAAAAAAATTTTTTTAAAGGAAGCAACAGCCACCCTTCTATTTATTTTTATTTTTCTCTCCACTAGGAAAGGTCTCTTCTTCCCAATCGATTAAAAAAAATTTTCTTTTGTTTTGCTGTTGTGTGTTAAAAGGAGTTTAAACATTGGGGGAGAGTCTCCTCGTTTTACTAGGGACGAGGAAACATTTGTTACTTTTTTTTCTTAAAAATCATTTTAGACAACTAAAAATCCCCACAATTAAAAATCCCCCACAAAATCCCCTATAAAAACCTTTTTAATTACTAAGGGTACACTAGAGTCTAGAACATTTTCTCTTGGGTACAGCCCAAAACGGCGCGCGGCCATAACGGCACAGAGCCATAACTTGCTTCAAGATTTCCTAATCTTACCAAATTTGGTATTAAACGATTCCTCTCAACGAGCTAAAGAGAACGGTACAAAAAAGGAAAAGGGCCAGACATTTTCCAGCAAGTTATGCTTTGCGCCGTTATGGCCGCGCGCCGATTTGGGCGTGTCCCTTTTCCTTCCCCTATTTTCCCCCTATTTTTCCAAAATTTCAAAAATTTTTCCAAAAAATTTTTTAGAGCCTATAAAGATTACTTAATTATCTATTCTTCATCTATTTATACAAAAAAGACGAATCTAATTTTTCAAAAATGGTTGGAACTCCAGTATTTCTTAATGTATACGACATGTATTGGTTAAATGATTATGCTTTTGGGTTAGGCGTTGGTGTTTTTCATAGTGGAATTGAAGTTCATAATATTGGTTTGTAATTTTATTTTTAACTTTAAAATCATCAAAATTGAGTATTTTATTAATATTGAGTAGAAAAAAGTTAATAAAAAAATAATTTCCCCCAAGCGGGTTCGAACCCACGACCCCCTTCCCTCCCACCTTTAAAGTCATAGACAGCATTTTTAAATGCCTTTCCATTAAAAAATTGTTTTTAACTTTAGAAGTCATCAAAATTGAGAATTTTGTTAAAATCAAGTAGAAAACATTTAATAAAAAAATAATTTCCCTCGAGCGGGTTCGAACCCACGACCCCTCAATGTCCTCCATCCGCAAAACTTCCTCAAGCCGCAAATCCCAAGAATTAAGATTATTATCATCTATAATATTCTAAACAAATTTTCACCTTATTTTCTTGTTCCCCAGCTATATCTACTCCATAAAATTAATTAAATTTTCTTTTCAAAGAATATTCCTATGGAGGCCATCCCTTCCCCCTGTCCGGAATATTTGAAAATTCTCCAAAAGATCCAGACGAACTTGGAGATAATTTTAAATTCAGGTTTCGTTCTTTTTTAATTAATTTTAAATTTATATTTTTAAAGAGAAAGTATTCATCTAGGAGAAACAGATTTTTCTCCCGAAGACGTGCAGAAAATTATTCGACAAATGGGGAATGAATATCAAGGGGATAAATACCATTTGATTTCGAAGAATTGTAATCACTTTAGTAATCAGCTTAGCAAAGTTTGTTCTTTTATTTTTAAAATAAGAAAAAAAAGTTTTATTTGTCCGCAAAAAATTGCGAATTGTCCGCAAGTTTTTTGCGGACAACGTCCATCCAGTTTTTTTCCTAAATTAATCCTTCCCCCAAAAATATACTTTAAAAATCAACTTTTTAGACACTTACCGGAAAAGAATTACCTTCATGGATCAACAGATTAGCAAATATTTCAGGTTCATTCCCCTTTATCGAGCGCTGGATACCTGCGGTTTGAAATTTTTTTCTTTTCTCCTCAGAAAAAAAATATAATTTTTAGGAGTGGCTAACCCCAATAGCTTTACAACAAAAATTAAATACTAGTCGAAATGGAAGTTTGTCAACTAGCACTGCAAATAATAATTCAACTAACCCTCCTCCTCAACGTGTAGTTTCTCAAACCACAATTAATAATACTAGATTGAGGACTAATAGTGAAGATGCTAATGGTGGTGGTGAAAAACTTTCTAATAGTAAGAAAACATTTTTTAAACAAAAAAATTTTTTTTAATTCAAATTTTGTCCGCAAGTTTTTTGCGGATTGTCCGCAAGTTTTTTGCGGACAAATTTTTTTCGTCCGCAAAAATTTTTTTTTGTTTTTTTTTTCAGCAAAATCTACTACTACACAAGCATCAAGATGGGGTTGGTTCCAACGTAAAAATCCAACAGAAAATAATAACAATACTTCTTCTTCCGCCCCTGTTACAGCGAGACAAACAAATAATTCGAATAATCAACAAGCTGGACTTTCGCGTTTTTGGGGTTCATTAAAATCGAAAGAAAATGGAACTTCTACCTCCACCCCTTCAAATTCCCAACAAGACTGAATGAATAATAAAAAAATTTTCCAAAATTTTCGGTATAACTCGTAATGCCAAAAACGCCGAAATACCAAACAACCTAATCGATGCTTTTTGGGGATTTTTCTGATACCTCGGAGTCCGAACTGCCTCATAACCGGCGGCTTCTAGAGCGGAGCAGTTCAACTGAGTCCCAGCCCTATAACTTAGCAAGGAATGGTCACTTTTTCATGTTATTGGTATCATTGGATAGAGAATCCAGAGCTCTATAACATATCAGAGGTTTGTACTTTTACGTCTTTTTTCTCCTCTGTTTGGGGTTTCTATGGTTTTTTCAGTTTATTTGGTATTTTTCGGCGTTTTGGTATTTCGGCGTTTTTTTTCCTAGACTTCCCCTTCCTTTGATAATTCCCTCCACCCCTCCCTCAATAAAATATCCTTCCTCATCAATCACTTTATTATTTAATTTTTCTTGTTCAAATTCCTTGAGACTTTTATTTTAAATTGTAAGTAATTTTTTGTGGCTCTCTCGATTCTTTAAAATAATAAAAATATATACTTATGGAAATAAAAAATTTTTTTTGTGTATTTCTCTGAAGGACTTTTTATAGTCCTATCACCTCAAAAGACTGCTATTTTCTATACAAAATTTTTTTTTAATTTGTGTGTTAAAATGATTCTAATGTCAATTTTCGGATCATTTCTTTTCTAAAAAAATACAAGAATTCTTGTTGAAAACTAGAGCCTCTAAATAAATCCAAAACCTTTGGGTTTTTGTCCGCAAATTTTTTGCGGACAAAATTTTTGTCCGCAAATTTTTTGCGGACAAAATTTAAAAGAAGTGTTATCTTAAGAAGTCTAGTCCGTAAACTGAATGCGGACTTTAAGGAAATATAAAAAGCACTCAAAATCGTTTCTTAAAATTTTTTTAAAAATTTCTAACCCCCTCTAGGAATTTGTTATTAATTTAATAAAAATTTCTATTTTCTACCGAAAAAAAATTTTTCCAAAAAATATTTTTTTCCAAAAACAAATTTTTTATATTCTCAAGATATAACAACAATTTTCATCTTTTTTTTAACAAAATTTTTCCCATCTTAATACTTTCATTTCTCTTATCATAAAAAACCTCTTTATGTTTACCAGCCACTATCTCCAGTCGTAAAATTTCCTCCATCGTCACCTCCTTGCGGCTCCTGTGGTGGCGGTGTTGGAACTGAAGTTGGCGGCCCTCCACGACCAAATCCTTGACGAACAGGCATAGAGCCAGGTCCAGCATCTGCTTGCTTATCACCCATTGTACGATAAGCTCCACGATCGTCACCAGAACGAAAACCTTTGAAATTTATTTTATTGAATTTTCTTGATTGAATTCGAAGTTGGTTAAACCACAACCTAAATTTTGGGGTGAAATTTAATTGCTTGACTAATTCCTAAAAAATGAGGGAAGGAAAAAATCTATTAACAAATTCACATGTGCTATGATTCCGGACATTTTGTCACCAAAATCTTAACACTTCAATGGATCAATTAGAAATCGTGAAGAGACTGGGTATGACTAATTTCCGAATCTGTTGACTAGAACGGATCCTGAGTCGGTCTAGACAAAGAAAGGAAGCAATTAAAAAAGGCCCATATCCAAAAAAAACCCAGAACTTGACCCATATTTAACGCTATCTCTAAACTACACCAAAGTCGACTAAACTTATTGAAAGGGTAGAGCGTTTGAACTAGAGATCGAGATTTTTGAAAAGCCTGGACCTGTTCCTGGACTCTGGAGTCGATTTCTTGACCTGGATCCTGGGCCTGTAGTCCAGGAAAAACCCAGGAAGGTCAAAAAATGCCTGGACCTGGACTCTGTGTACAGGAAAAACCCAGGCCTTGGTCCAGGTCCAGCTCGATCTCTAGTCCAGCTCGATAGTCTAGCCTAAACCCATTGTCCTCCATCCTCACCTCTCCCCTAAATTTATCAACCCTCCCTAAAAAACTTATAAAAAACCTCGTCCTGCACCTCCACCTCCCATCTTATCCGGATACGACATTCTCGAAGGCTCAGTACGCTGTTTATGCGTATTTGGCAAAACATCTTCGGGCAAGCCAAGATATTCACGCAAATAAGGAACACCGTCCTCTTTCAAATAAAAGTAGTAATGGCGCCAAGCATACTTTGAAAATAATTTTAATAAAAGAAAAATTTAAAAGAAAACCTGTTCTCTAACAAGGCCTTTGGATGTCAAACTCTAAAATTAAAAAAAGTTGTGAAAAAAGTGAAACGAGAATAGGACTTAAGGATCTAATGAGTAATAAAAGCCATCAAAGAGCAAGAAGGTATAAGGGTAAAAGTAGGGTTGTCGATTTCAACCCGAACCGAAAACCTTAAAATTGTCGGTTCGGCTAACCGAAGAAATTGGTGAAGTCGACACCTTGAGTAAGAGGCCACAAGCAAGTCTATCCGAGCTCTTGTTAGCTGTTTAGTAATCCTAAGACACTGACTTGTAAGAAGGAATACATCCATTTAACCAAGAGCATCCACTACTCAGTAGGCGTTCTAATAAGAGACCTCCTATGGCCAACCCGTGAACTATTCGAATATTCAAATAAATCCTCTCCTGCTCCACGCGTTGTGTATTTAATAGACTCAAGACCCAATGCCCAAGACATGACTATTCTAAAATCCTAAACCCTGTTTCTACACAGAATTCTAAAAACAAACAAACCTTAAGTGCTTTAATCACATACAAATTGCGAACACCCTTAATTTCCGGATGCGACTTCGAGACGTAATCCTTCTTTGCAATACACACTCCATCTTCAAACAAATGTTCATAAATCTTTTTTCTGTCAGCTTGTGGAATTAACATTTTATTGAAGAAATATAAGAATTGTCTTTAAATTATCTGAAAATTTAAAAATTAATTCGGGAAATCCCCCCAAAAAACTCCAAAAAAACCCACAAAAACGGGTACAGCCCAAATTCGGCGCGCGGCCATAACGGCGCAAAGCCATAACTTGCTTCAAAATTTCCGAATCTTACCAAATTTAGTATTTAACGATTCCTCTCATCGAGCTAAAGAGATTGGTACCAAAATTGATAAGGGCCAGAAATTTTCTAGCAACTTATGGCTTTGCGCCTTTATGGCGCGCGCCTATTTGGGTGTGTCCAACAAAAACCGTACTTCCTAAAAAAATTTTATTTTTACTCTTTTTCTCTTCCCCTTATAGTCTCTCGTCTTTCATTGTGTTAAAAATCATTTTTGCCAAAGGACTTTTATTTTTTCACTTCACCAAAAGACAAAATGCCCATTGGCTTATTTTTCGCATATTGTCTAAGGGAACCTGGGGAACTTGAGTTCTCAAGGGAAACTTAAGTTTTTGGAAAGTTGAGTTGGAACTTGAATTTTTTTTAATATTTTTTAATGCGTATTTTAAAGAAAAACAAAAGGAAAAAAATATTTTCAAAAATTAAAATAAAAAAAATATGTAAAGTATATTGTACATATACGTTAATTAAAACATAGTAGCAAAATTATATAAAAAAAAAATAATAACATTTTCTCCCATCACAACAAAAATTACTTTTGCAATAAAAAAAAATTAAAAAAAATTTTTAAAAATTGTTACAAAGAAAACTGAAGCAAAGAAAAGGATATTTATGAAAAAAAGCAGCAAATTATATTTTTAATAAAAAAAATTTTTTTTTGAAAGGGTTAAGGGTTTTTGTGTAAACTTTTTTTTTGCTTGAAAATGAGAATTAAAATATAAAAACATTCTTTTTTAAAAATAAAACAGAGAAAAAGAAGTTTGTAAAAATTAGAAAGTATTAAAAAAAAGTTGCATATAATTAGAGAGACAGTTAGAGTACCAAAAACACATAAATATAATTGTAAAAACATTTTTTACAAATTGTAAAAAGTTTTTGTTTGTTTAATGTTTTTACACCTTGTTTTAAAATAAACTTGTTTTAGAAACTTGTTTTTAAATAAACTTGTTTATTTAAAAAATAAACTTGTTTTTGAACAAACATGTTTTAAAAAATATAAAACTTGTTTTTAAATAAACTTGTTTTTAAAAACAATTTTTATAAATTCATATAAATATATGTTTGTTTTGTTTGTTTGTACGAACTTGTTTTTTTTTGTTTTCCCCCACAAACATTTGTTTTTAAACAATTTATTTTGTTTTTCTTTTTAATGTTTGTGCAACAAATTAAAGGTTCAACTCTTGCGCGATTTTTGAAGCAATGTTTTTAAAGCCAATGGATGTTCCAGAAATTCCTTCAAAAATTATTTTAAAAATTTTTTAAAATTTTTTTAACAACTAACGCTTAAATCTGACTCCATTCAAACTAAGACGAGGCAACTTGCATACCTTTAAAAAAATTTTTCATTAGAAAAATTATTTTCTCCCTTAAATCACCTCCATTTCCCACTGAACAAGTGTGTCCTTTTGTGGATCCCCATGCATACAAAGAAGCAAATATCGTTCCCTTTGTTCATATTCACACCCGTTATTGTCCAAAACCTTACGGATTTCTCTGAAAAAAATTTTTTTAATTAAAAAAAATTTTTCAAATAAAAAAAATTTTTTTTCTCTCAGACTTGATAATTTCATCAGGTGCCAATGAACTTGTAGTTTTCATTGACCAAGTAAAACGCAAAGAGCGCGGTTTAACTTCTTCTCCTCCACCACTAATTGCTTCACCGCTTGGACTATTTTGTCCGTCAGTTTCAAATAATTTTTGGAGGCATTGTTGTTGTTGTTGCTGTTGGGCCTTTGGAAATATTTTTAAGTAAAAATTAAAAAAATAATTTTTTATCAACCTGATTAGGAGTATTCGGAGCAGAAAAAGCAGCTTGTTGCTGTTGATGTTGCAAAAATTGTTGATGTTGGGCGGCTAAAGCTGCGCCCGTGGATGGACCTAAGTATTTTTTAAATTAAAATAACGTACTAAACGTCCACTTAGAATAAGCAAAATAATTCTGATGTTTACGGAAAGTTTTAATATTAAAATTCTGATTTTTTTCGAATGTTTGTATTAAATTCTGATTTGTTTTGTTTTAAAAGATGTTTAGGTCAATTAAATTCTGATTTTTTTTCGTTTCCGGAATGTTCAGATTAAATTCTGATTTGCTTATTTACAGTTGAGAATGTTTAAATTAAACTCTGTTTTTTCCGGAATGTTTAAATTAAATTCTGATTTTTTTCAGAATGTTTAAATTAAACTCTGATTTTTCCGGAATGTTTAAATTAAATTCTGATTTTTTTCAGAATGTTTAAATTAAATTCTGATTTATTTGTTTTAAAAGATGTTCAGATTAAATTCTGATTTTTTCGGTATGTTTAAATTAAATTCTGATTTGTTTTAAAAGATGTTCAGATTAAATTCTGATTTTTTCGGTATGTTTAAATTAAATTCTGATTATAAATTAAATTACAACAACAACCTATTGTTCCAGCTCTCCCAACAGCATGTTGATTATGTTTATTATTTGTAGTGTTTAAAGGTGGTTGAGGGTGTTGCTGTTGTTGTTGATGTGTTGCTTGTATTACTGGAGAAGTTTGTTGATGATGAATTTGTGGTGGTGGTTGTGCATATATTGACGACTGATGATCTGTTGGTCCAGTCCCCCTTAGAATTGAGAAGAGGGAAGTGATTTTTCTAGAAAGTTTTGAGTAAACGGAAAGAGAAATTAAACTGAAATTTGGTCTGAAAGTGGAACAGAGACACTAAAAAAATTTTTTTTGAATTAAATAATTTCTCTTCCTTCCTATTTTAACTATTTTTAATTAAATATATATTGCTCTAAGCTAATTATTAATGCTACCTTTTTGTCAATTTTGTCAATTTGGAAAGAAAGGAACCACGTTGTTGTTGATGTTGATGATACTGACTAGTAGGCATTGTTCCCCCACCGCTTGATGAAGGAATTGGTCCAATTGTTAATGCATTAGCTTCTTCAATCTCAGACTCATTTGCTCCTATTGCAGACGCATCGTCTTCAGTAAAGGCACCTTAATGTTTTACAAACTTGTTTTTAAATAAATAAACTTGTTTTTAAAATGTTTGCTTTGTGTTAAGTTTGCCAAACTTGAATTTTCAAGTTTAATTAATTTAGATGTTTTGCAAACTTGTTTTCAATATTCGCAATGTTTTAGTTATAAGAAACAAGTTGGCGAAAACAAACAAAAAAAAATGTTTTGCAAACATGTTTTTGTGTTAAACTTGTTTTGCTTAAGTTTGCAAACTTGAATTTTCAAGTTTAACTAATCTGATGTTTTGCAAACTTGTTTTAAAATAAACTTGTTGCCTATAAATCTGAACAAGTTGTAAACTTTAATTTAATTGCATAAACTTTGTTTACAACATGTTTGAATTAAATCCATGTTGCAAACTTTTAAAAACATTCAAAGAAAGATTATAAAAACATACCAGAACCAATACAACTCCCCTTGTTGTATTCAGTTTTGCCATGAAATGTTTGTCTGTTGCGTGAACCACGCGGAAAATTACTATTACTACTGTTGTTGCTAGTGTTGCTAGAGTTTGTAGTGTTTTGTTGGAGAAGGCCAAACATTGTTTGTGAATTTTCCATTTGTTGTTGCTGCTGTTGATTGAAAGGTTGTTGAACTCCGTGATGAAGTTGAGTGCTCATTGGAGAAATATGAGTGCCTGTAGCAGATTTTGTCATTTTAGAAGAATATTCATTTGTTTCTCCTCCTCCTCCTATTGTTGTTCCTCCCAATTCTGCTGCTGCTGCGCTCAACAAAGTTTTCATCATAATTGGAGGCATTGATGGACTCTGATGTAGACCAAGGCACCTACAACAAGAAAAAATTTTGTTCGTAGAAAAATGTTTGATGTTTTGATTTTGAAACTTGTTTAATTAAAACTTGTTTGTTGTTATTAAAAACAAGTTTGTTCAAACAATGTTTGATTAAAACACGGTGTTTAAACAAGTTCATTTAGCCAATGTTTGATTAAAACTTGTCGTTAAAACTTGTTTGTTTTAAACAAACTTGTTTTTAATAAACCATGTTTTTAATAAACTTGTTTTTAATAAAACATGTTTTTAAGTTTGTAACTTGTGTTTAACATGTTTTTAAAACTTGTTTGTTTTATTAAAAACAAGTTGCAAACATTTTTTTCAGTTTGTGAAAATTAGAAAGTACAACAAAACCACCACCAACAAACAAAACATCAACACAACAACAAAGGAGTAATTTATAAAATAAACAAATGTTTTTGATCGAAGAAAAATGGGGGAAAACAAGAAGACAAACATCAAAATAATTAAAGTTGGTATCAAAACATTTTTTAGAAGAATGTTATGGGGTGTAAAAATAATTTCAACTAAAATTCAAAACAAAGAAATTTTTTTACTACAAAGAAAAAAAATTCTAAATTATTGTCAGATAATCTGCTATAAATTTAATTATTTTATTCCTAAAGAAAACTAAAAACACAAAAAAAACCAAACAAAAAAAACTAAAATTTTAAGCAAAAAATTTTTATGCAAGGATCACTAAAAAGCAGATCAGCAAACAAAAAAATTTAAAATAAAGAACCAAATTTATATAGTATAAATTCAAGTGTGCAAGGCAAGTTAAAAGAGAAAATAAAGGCCGTGTTACAATAAATTAAAAAAAAAATATATGGCCAAAAGAAAAATAAAATAAAATGGAAATGTTAAATAGGTAGATAGGGGTAGATAATATTTTCAAAAATATATTTTTCAAATAAAGAAAATATATTTTTAAAATACATATAGTAGATAATATGTAGTATATATAAAAAATAAATTTTTTTGTGTAATGCCAAAAATAAGAGCCCGGATTAAATTTTATAACAGCAACAATGTGCCAATTTTTAAGAAATGTTATGTGGACAAAAAAAATTATTTTTTTGTGAACGAAAAAATATTCTGGAGTGAAAAAAAATTTTTTGGAGACGAAAAAAAATTTTTTTTTCGGAAGAAAAATTTTTTGGAGATGAAAAAAAAAATTTTAAAGACGGAAAAAAAATTTTTGGAAACGAAAAAAATTTTTTTGTTGAAAAAATTTTTTTTGGTGGTCCTAATTTCTCCTAGCTTAAAAATAATATTGAAACCCAATTTAAAAAATAGTCTACTTTTCCAAAAAAAAACAAGGAAATAAAATCTGGGCTCTAAAAAACAAAAAATTTTCAAAAATAAAAAAAAGAAAGAAGCAAAAATATGTAGGTAGGTTATATATTTTTAATTTAATGATAAATTTTAAAACGGAAAAAAATTTTTTTTTTCTCAAAAATATTCTTCAAACACCATCTCCCTCTCTCACTCCCTCTATTAAAATTTAAAGGAACACCCTAATACCCTTTTTAAAAAAAATATTTATTTTTGTTTTTTCCCTTACGCGAAATCAGAAGCCATTCCAGCAGCAACAGTTGATGATTGATTTGATTGTTGTTGTTGTTGTTGACCACCACCACCACGTTCAGTCATTGGTCTTGGAGAAGTTAACATAAATTCTGTATCATTAATGCATTTATCTGTAGCAGAGGCACCATCATCAAAAGATAAACGTCCACCACTTCGAATAAGTGGAGGTATTACTATTGGTGGTGGAGGAACTAAAAAAAAAATAAATAAAATAAAATTTGGAGAGACTTTATATATGTAGAAAAATTTTTGTAAAGAAAAATTTCAAATAGGAAGGAAAAAAAGTTTGCTCCACAAAAATCTTATCCCATTACCAGTAAGGAAACATCAACATAAGCCAAAACAAAAATTTTTTTTTGATGTCACCATCCCTCTAATAGTTTATTTTTTTCCAAAAAATGGGAGGGAGAAGGGGGTAGTGTCCTAAACCAATAATAGGATTGATCCCCGACGGAGAGAGGGACATGGTGAACAATTTTCGGGCAGGCAGCAACACAGGGAGGGGGGACGGGGAACAATTTTATAATGGGAAATTTCATGGAATCAAAATTATTTTGGCGCCTACGCGCGCTTTCGGAGACGGAAACCAACCCTAACCAGTAATGTTTATAAAAAATATAAAAATAGAATACCAGTTGTTGAAATTGTTGCTGTAGGTGCAATTATTGGTTGTTGTTTTGTTCCATGCATTGGAGGCGTTTTACGACTTGAAGATGACCGTTCATCTTCATCCTCTTTAATAGAAGGTTCACGTGGTGCATGAGAAACGCTCTTCTTTAAAAAATTCTTTTTTATTTTCCAAAAATTTTTCAAAATAAACCTGCATAGCAGAAGAAACAATTCCTCCTCCACCTCCACTACCAGCCGTTGGAACAACATAACCTCCTCCAGTTGTTGCTTTTGCAACCAATTTTGCTGATAATGGATTACTAGCTGATGCATTATAAAAACCTGGTGGAGCTCTTGTTATAGAAGATGAATTTGAACCATTCGAAATGTTTTTGCTAAAAGAAAAAAATT
Organism: Meloidogyne enterolobii; assembly: GCA_963681835.1. Classification (NCBI taxonomy): domain Eukaryota; kingdom Metazoa; phylum Nematoda; class Chromadorea; order Rhabditida; family Meloidogynidae; genus Meloidogyne; species Meloidogyne enterolobii. Next base: position 2,934,326 of record CAVMJV010000004.1, on the reverse strand, counting down.
TTTTCAAGATTAAATAAATACTAAAAGGACCAAAAAATAAGAAAAAATTAAAAATTCGGAAAAAAAAATTAAAAGAAAATTCGGCTCTAGTGTAAATTAGGAGTTCAATGAACTTTACCGAGCACAAAAAAATTTTTTTTTTGCAGAATTATTCTGAATCATAAACTTTCATTAAATCTTCCTTGGAGTTATGACTAGAGTTGTTGGTTTCACCAAATTCTTCGGTTAACCGGAACCGAACCGAAAATCTTAAATTTCTCGGTTTGGCTTGAAACCGACAATCCTAATTATGACCAAGATTAGAGTTTGGAATTTATAAAGAAAAAAAATTTTTTTAAAAGGAGAAGAGGACAAAAAAATTTTAGATTTTTAACAATAAACTCATTTATATCAAACCGATTTTGTTGATGAGCAGCAGAAGCAGCAGAATTATTCGTCCCACCAATTGGTGCAATTTGTTGTTGTTGCTGTTGAATACCCGTCCGCAATCCAAGATTTGGAAGAGGTACACGTCCACCTGGAGCTGAACCTTTTCGATGATTTCCTGAAGCAACAACTGTACCACCAGCACCTGCTGGTAAATTACGAACATTTGCATTTTGGATTGGATGAATATAGGCTGGAGAAGCTTGAAAAAAAAAGTGAGGAAAATTACTTAAGGTTAGTTCAAAAATTTAAATAAGGTAATAGGTGGAAAAATTGGCCTCAATTCAATTTCTCACATGCCCCTTGAAGAAATTTAGATCACAAAAAATCAAATGGCTAACCAAATTCCAAGTTCAACGATAGATTTAACGCCAAAAAGTATATTAAGGAACTTAACACCAGATTAGGTCCCAAGAACAAGTCCCTAGAAAACGTCAAATAGTCAAAATCCAACCTTGAAACAAAAAATCAACCCAAGTCTCAAGTCTAACCCAAAGAAACCCAACAAGCGCAAACGTTCTGGATATCTAAATCCGAAAAGTTTGGGATATCCGAAAATTTACGAGGATCCGAAGTTCAAATCCCGATCTTAGAAACAAAAAAATCAAATAATACGAAACAAAAAAATCATCAAAGGACCCACAAACTCAACAAAAGACTCGAATCACTTGGGATTTAAATACCAAAAAAACGTTAAGAAACCCGAAAACCAAACTTTGTAACTTAAACCCAACGATACGGGGACATAAAAAATCTTCATAGGACCCACAAACTCAATAAGAGCCTTAAAATTTTCAAAAAATATTCACACAAACCTAATGGTTGAACACTTAAAGCAGGCTGCCGACCACTTGTTACACCTCCAAAAGCAGCATTACGAAAGGCAACTTGTTGTTGCTGCTGCTGTTGTTGTTGAACAGCATTTTGTTGTGCTCTCATAGCTGTTACTGATAAATTTGCAGCTTGAGGGGGTTGAGTGGAGGGAGGAGGCATTATATTTGTATTTGATGGAGTTGTTGTTGTCAAAGCATTATTGGGTTCTACAACAGCAGTTGGTGGAACAGCTTGGAGTTGATCAGCATTTGAAGATGCACGTCTTGTGTTTTTGGAAGCTGAAGTTTGGACAGAAGTGTAGGGACGTTGGGGATACTAAAAAAATATGTGTTAATTTTAAATAAGGAATAAATTATATCAAGTAAGGGTTGGGTAAAAATCTGGGTAAAGAAAACTTCAAAGGACACACAGACTCAACGAGAGACTCAAAATTTTTCAAAAAATATGGAACCGCTTGAAGTTGATCTGCATTAGAAGATGCACGCCTTGTCCGGAAAAAACACACCAACCCGAAGAAAAGAGTCGGTTTGGGTTTTTGGCCCGGGTTTGGGTTTCGGGTCAAAAAATTTCGAGTTCCGTATCTCTAGTCAATTTCCCTCATATCCTATTAATCCCTTGCAAAACAAAGATTATAGGCAATAGCCCTAGCTTCCGATGACCTCTCCTTGAAAAAATTGAGGGTTTGCCCAAAAATTGACATGGATTCTAGCGTTGAGGTCCTTTCTTTCAAAAATCCCAAAAACATATCCCGACACACAAAAATACACTCCTTGCCAGATTTTGAGGTTCCTACCAATAAAATCAACGGAGTTTCCGATCAGAGGCGGGCGCAAAAGACAATCCCCAAAAACGTAATGCAAGGCCAAAAATCAACGCAAAACGCAATGCGCCCGCCCCTGTTTCCAATGGTAAAAGTTTTATCTACCCTACCAAAACCCCCAAAAAATTTTTTACACAAACCTGTCCAGTCGACCCCATTGATTGATTAAAAGGAAGATTATCTGCAGTAGAAGCAGTAACATTTCCCCCAACACCTGCAGTAGCAGAAGAAATGCTTCCTTCTTGATGATGCTGAACTCCTTGAACTTGTTGTTGTTGCTGCTGTTGTGCAGACTGCTGCTGTTGTTGCAATTGTTGTTTTTTAGCTTCTTTTAATAGCAAGTAAGTCCCAAAAATTTCATCAAATTTTTCACATTCCAAAGATTCATGGATTGCTTGTAAAGTATATCCAAAAACTTGTAATTTTAATATTCTTCTTTCATCCCTAACATCTTTTGTTGGTTCTGTATATGGTCTCAATTCTTCTTCTTCATAACCCATATTCATCCATTTATCACGCATTATTGTTTCTAATGTTCCACGTCTTGCAGGATTTAAAACGAGGAATTTTTTGACAAGATTTTCGCAATCTAAATGAAATAGAAAAGTTTGAAAATTTTCAAAAATATGACGAAATTTAAGGGCTTAAACACATTCAAAACGCCAAAGGCGCACCTCCTCCATTTTAGCTACCCTGAACTTGACAACACTCACATCAGGCTAGGGACACGCACACAAAACAACGCGCGGCCATAACAACGCAAAGCCATAACTAGCCGGAAATTTTCCGGCTAGTTATAAATTTTCCGGCCCTCTGGCTACGCCCTTGACGGAATTTAAAATCGAAGCTATGGCAAGAGTTTTATACTTAAAAAAGCGTATCCGGAGAGGATTTCAGGGGGCTATAATGAATATCCAGACTCCTAGAACGGTTAGGCATTCATGTGGTCGAAAAAAAGCAAAATAAAAAATAACTTCCATTAATCGTTTTTGACCATTTTGTAGTCTTAAGGAGAAATTAGAAATGAAGGCTTGAAAAGGAAAGGAGAAGGAAATGGAGGGGGTATAAAAATGAAGGCAACTAACCCGAGTACCGAGAGGTTTTAAAATACCAGGTTCCACTTAAAAATGATCTTAAGGAAATTTTATCTTATGAAATACATAAGAAAAATTCTTTTTAAAAATATTAAAAAAAACCTGTTGATAAATAGAAAGGAACACGATATTTGCCACGAAGAACCCGTTCTCTCAATTCCTACAAAAAAAAATTTACATTAAAACAAAAAAATTTAAGAAAAAACCTTGAGATTCTGCCCGTCAAAAGGAAGGCTACCAGAGACGAGAGTATAAAGAATTACTCCCAAACTCCATACATCAACCTCTGGACCATCATATTTTTTTCCTTGAAAGAGTTCTGGTGCAGCATAAGGTGGTGACCCGCAAAATGTGTCCAATTTATTTCCTTTTAAATTTTGATTAAAAACAGTGAAAAGGATGGTACTTGTGAGTTATCCCAAACCAGTTTTTGCGGACATATTTTGCAAACTCTTTTGTATACACAGAATGGTCAGTCTTCCTCCTTTCCTCAATTTCACCCTATTTCACGATGGCATTATTTAATGAGAGGCAATAAAGAAAGGATTATTTTTAAATATAAATGGCCGATTTTTAAATCATGTTTGCCTCTCATTGAATAATGCCATAGTGAAATTGAGTGAAATTGAGGAAAGGAGGAAGACTGACCATTCTGTGTATACAAAAGAGTCCGCAAAATATGTCCGCAAAAACTGGTTTGGAATAACTCACAAGTACCAAAAGGATATACATAAACCAAGTAATCAAAAATAGGTTGTCGGTTAGAACCCGAACGGATAATTTTCCGGTTCGATTTTAGATATCAAAAAATTTCAGTTTGATTCCTGGTTTCGGTCCCAGATAAGAAACGAATATTCTGGGCAAGAATAAAGGAAGAAACTGCTAAAAATCATCATTCCCTGTCCCTGCGACAAAAAGAAAGTTCCCAGGAAAAACACGGATTTTTGTCAGTAAACGGGACGGGACGGACAAGATCAAGTGTAAAGGGTCTAGAGCAGGCCCGTAACTAGGATTTTTTTTCGGGGGGGGGGGGGGGGAAATTTTATTGCGCCAAATTTTTGGCGCCGAAGGCGCCAAAAATTTTTATTTTTAGCGCCGCAGGCGAAAATTTTTTTAATTTTAGAAGGCCGTAGGCCAAAAAATTCACTTTTTCGGCGCCGCAGGCGCCAAAAATTTGATTTTCAGCGCCGCAGGCGAAAATTTTTTGAATTTTGGACCTCAAGAAGCCAGATTTCGTCCTTTTTTAGCGCCGCAGGCGAAAATTTTGAAAATTTCGAAGGCCGTAGGCCAAAAAAATTCACTTTTTTGCCCCAGCCCTTCCCCAAATTTTTTCCTTTTTCCCATTTCGGGGGGGGGGAATTCCCCCCCTCACCCCCCCCCTGGTTACGGGCCTGGTCTAGAGAATCCTTAGCTGTATATGATTAATTTTGTGGGAGCTAGAATTCCACATGTCGTATTCAATTGGGTTAAATTCAAATGGGATTCAAAAAAAAATTTAAAATCCATAGAATTACTCACCTGGAGAAAAAGTATTGCTAAATCCAAAATCGGCAATTTTGATATTCATAGCAGAATCCAACAATAAATTTTCTGCCTACAAAATTTTTATTTTTAAAAATTTAGGAAAAATCCAAAAAACCTTCAAATCCCTGTGTATCACATTTTTAGAATGTAAATATTGAACAGCTGAAACAATTTGTCTAAATTTTGCTCTAGCTTCTTTTTCTTTCATTCTTCCATGAGCTACCAAATAATCGAATAATTCACCACCACTAGCATATTCCATTACCAAATATAATGTTGTTTCATTTTCAATAACTTGATAAAGTTTTACAATATTTGGATGGTCTAATTGTTTCATTATTCGAACTTCTCGGAATAACTTGAATAGAAATTGAGTAAATTGATTTTAATTTATTAAATAGAGATTGAGCTGGTGGCTTAACTTTTCATATACCCAAAGTGATTAGAATCCTTGTTACTCAAAGTATAATCAAAGGGTTGTCAGGATTTGACTGGCCAACCTTCTATAAGAGTTGAATCCTATTATGCTGATATTTCATCTGACACGAGCTTTCCCTGTACATTCATTATTCGAACTGTACCCAGAGAGGGTCAAACGTCTCCGGATTGAAACTGAGCGTATGCTAAATTGGGCTGACATGAACATGGCTTTCCGATACCCATATCCAAACTAGGGTCCATACTTAACCTCGGGATAAATCTGGAGATGTGTCTCACCAAAGATATGAGACGGCTCTTCTACAAGAGCCGTCGATCCCTAACTAAAGATGACAAAATTGACTATCTATTATTAGCCCGTTCGAGGTGGAGTGGACGGGGAAAAATAGTTAGGGGCTGCCTTCTTCTAACAAAAAAAAACCAAACACAAAATTAAACTAAAACCTTTTGAAGGCTGCTCGGATTTAAGGCAGTTTTATCAATAATTTTAATAGCAACTTCAACACCTGTTGGAATGTGTTTAGCCAACTTGACCTAGAAAACAATTGCTTTTTTAATAAAAACAAAAAAATCGATAAACCTTTGCAAAATTGCCCTTTCCAATCGTTTTTAACAACTTGTATTTTCCAGTAGTATCATCAGCCCGTAGCCGTGACCTTTGGGTTCTAGACATTGAAGAATGCATATTGGCAGCTAAATTTGTTGGTAAAATTAGTAAAATTGAACTTTGACCCCCCACATCTTTTTTATTAAAAATGGTCAGACTTGTGTTAAAATGAGTAAAACATTACCCTATGGCTAATAGAGAGCAAGATTTTCGAAAAAACCTTGATTCTTAATTTTTGTCAGGTACATTGACCAGATCAAGAGTCAAGGAAAAATCAAAAAACGCTGAAAAATGCCTTGATCTGGACTCTGTATCTAAGAAAAATCAAGGTCTAAACCAGATCCAGCTCGCTCTAAAATGGCTATCAAGTACCCGCTCTGCGTTTTAGAACCAAAGATTAGGTACATTGCGTGTGCACCAAAACTCTTGATTATTAGGGCTTCTATCCAGATAAAAAATATTTTTGAAATAGGGTGAACCTATTGAAAAAAGAGATCTGACCATTTTTAACTTAAAGAAAGAAAACGGAACCGAAGTTCAATTTTACCCCAAAAATTAAACAAAAATCAAAAATAAAAAATACTTTCAGCAGCAGCACTAGAATGCCTATGATGATGACTGGATGTTGCTGATTGAGTAGTAACAGCAGATGATCCAACATTTGTAGGTTGTTGTTGATGGTGTGAATGAGAAGATTGTTGTTGTTGCTTTTGTTGTACCATTGCACTAAAAAAATAAAATTTCTCGTATACTTTTAATAAACAATCGAAGAGAGAGAAAAGCTAATTAAACACAAAAGTACATATCCCTCCTAACTCAATAAATTTAAGTTACGTAAACAAAAAAAAAGTTTGGGAACAAAAAACATATTTACAAAATAAATTGGTGGTTCAAAATCCTTTCTGGATATTTTAATTAAAATAAAATAAATTTATACCATAAATGTTCCAATAGAAGCCCTGGGCGTCTATTTTTCAATGGGTCCCATTAGGTGGGCTTCTAATAGGGCATGGGCTTCTATAAGGGCTTGGCTGTTTATTCTTCAATACCCCTAATTGGGTGGGCTTCTACTAAAACATGGGCTTCTATAAGAGCATGGGCGTTTATTCTTCAATACCCCTAATTGAATGAGCTTCTAATAGAGCATTGGCACCTATTGGAGCCGGGCTCCTATTAGAACATTTACGGTAATTAAACAAAAAAAATAAACAATAAAACTCAAAACCCCCCAAAAAACCCCCAAAATCCCCAATCAATACAAAAAAAATTTTTATTTGGCGAAATGAAAAATGATGTGTTTTGGTGAAATGAAAAACTTCACTTTAAAAATGGAAAAAAAAAGATAATGGAAAAATGAGAGACCAAAAATAGAAAAAGAGAAAAAAAAGAAAACAGACAGACAATGAAAGAAAAAATTAAATAAAATGCCAATTAAGTGAAAATTTAGTAATTTTTAAAGTTTTAAATGAGTATTCGAACACTTGGAAGATTGAAAAAATGTATAGCAGGGATGAACGGATTGAGACAAAAAAGGTCGGGTCGCGTTTCGGATCGGGGGTTTTTAAAAATTTCCTTGGATCCGGTTCGGGCAACCCAGCCTCTATGTAGAGAGTATGATCGAAATTTTTGAAAGCCTTGATCTGGGCTTGTTCCTAGGTGGGCCGGATCCTGGGCCTGTATTCCAGGAAAACCCCGGGCCTTGGTCCAGACCCTGCTCGATCTCTAGTAGAAGGATGATCTTCGAATTTTACAAAATTGTAAAATTCAACAAATACAATTGTAAAAATACACTAAAAAACATTTTAAGGTGCAACAAAACTAAAAAAAATTTTTTTTTCTGCAAAAACAACACACTCTACCTAGAGAATATTACTATTCTCAAACTCTCCCTATTTATTCTCTCAAACTCCCTCCCTCCCTTCCTCCTACAAATTTATTTATGACCTTGACTGAATATAGAAAAAAAAAGATTGGAAGAAAGGGTGGATTGATTGGAAGAATTTTTTTATTTATAATTTTTTCTTCCTTCTTTGTATTAAAATTTGTAAAAAAAAATATAAATTATTGTCTTTATTTAAAAAAGATTTATATTTTCCCACATTAAATTGGAAGAAAAAATAAAAAAAAAACAAAAATCACCTTCCTCCCCCCAAGTTAAAAAAAAATCATTTGATGTAAAAAAAGGATGACTATGAATAATTGTGTTAAAAAATAAATATTTTAGGGGTTTTTGTCAAAAAATATATATAATTTTTATTAATATTAAAATGCTAAATTTGTGGAAGAAAAGGAGGGAAAAAACAAAAATCACCCCAAAATCCCCCAAAAATATGTGTAATATGTATCAATAGATTTTTTTACAGGAATTTTTTTTGTAAATGTCGAAAATAAATTCGCTTTAAGGAGGTCATTTTCAAGACAAAAAAGAATAAAATAAAAACGTCTATAATTTTATCTGGGCTTGTTCCTAGGTGGGCCGGATCCTGGGCCTGTATTCCAGGAAAACCCCGGGCCTTGGTCCAGACCCTGCTCGATCTCTAGTAGAAGGATGATCTTCGAATTTTACAAAATTGTAAAATTCAACAAATACAATTGTAAAAATACACTAAAAAACATTTTAAGGTGCAACAAAACTAAAAAAAATTTTTTTTTCTGCAAAAACAACACACTCTACCTAGAGAATATTACTATTCTCAAACTCTCCCTATTTATTCTCTCAAACTCCCTCCCTCCCTTCCTCCTACAAATTTATTTATGACCTTGACTGAATATAGAAAAAAAAAGATTGGAAGAAAGGGTGGATTGATTGGAAGAATTTTTTTATTTATAATTTTTTCTTCCTTCTTTGTATTAAAATTTGTAAAAAAAAATATAAATTATTGTCTTTATTTAAAAAAGATTTATATTTTCCCACATTAAATTGGAAGAAAAAATAAAAAAAAAACAAAAATCACCTTCCTCCCCCCAAGTTAAAAAAAAATCATTTGATGTAAAAAAAGGATGACTATGAATAATTGTGTTAAAAAATAAATATTTTAGGGGTTTTTGTCAAAAAATATATATAATTTTTATTAATATTAAAATGCTAAATTTGTGGAAGAAAAGGAGGGAAAAAACAAAAATCACCCCAAAATCCCCCAAAAATATGTGTAATATGTATCAATAGATTTTTTTACAGGAATTTTTTTTGTAAATGTCGAAAATAAATTCGCTTTAAGGAGGTCATTTTCAAGACAAAAAAGAATAAAATAAAAACGTCTATAATTTTAATAGTAAAAATTTTTAATTAAAAATTTTTTAAAGATGATTCTTGTGGCCTAAAAACACTTGTTTAACTGGTAAAAATAAAAAAAAAATGAGCGGCTTTAAAGTAGGGTAGCTCCCAAGCCTTCGGGGTCTGGATCGTCGGTGATAGGAGTAGAGTCTTCGGAGTTGCAGTCTGGGGTTTTTGCCAATAAAATCGTCGGTGAGCTATCCTAGTTTAAAAATATATGGAGATTTTACGGATTTTTGTCAAAAAATATTTTTTAACATTTATTAAAATGCTAAATTTGGGGAAGAAAAAAATACATATTTATTTGTTTAGTGTATTTTTTAGGTATTAGATGACGTGGGTTTTTTTTGACTGGACAATAACAACATCTACCCCCCCCCCCCCCCAAAAAATTATTATTTTATTTTCTCGACTTATTTTTAAAATAATTCTTTTAATATTCTATAAATGCACACTAATAAATTAACTAATAAAAAGGACAACAAAACAAAAAATTCCTTTGAAAAAAAAAATTTTTTTTATTTTTTTTTACTAAGCAAAAAATGGGTATCTGGTCGTTAAACTCATAATGTGGGTTTTTCTCAAGTCCTCAACTCAAAAAATTTCAATAAAATTTTTTTTATAATCTTCGCTAAAAAATCTATGAACTGAATCAGAAAAATTAACAAGAGAAAAAAAATAATTTTTTAAGTTCAGACTCAAACTCGATAAATTATGTATGAGAGATCTGGATTCTCAAAAAATTCTCAATCTCATTACAAAAATAGTTCCCTAAACCTTTTAAAAAAAGACTCCCAACATCACTAAAAAATTATAATTTACTCTCTAAATTATCAAAAAATTTAATTTAAAAAATCTTTCCCCGGTTAATTTTTAAAAAATTATTTTTAAATAGAAAAAGAACAAAAATATATTCTTATCATGCTTCTTCTTTCCAAAAATAAAATTTTAAAGATTTTTAAAGATAAACAAAAATAAAAAAAAAAGTTAATTGTCTCAAGGATGCTCTCCCTCCTCAAAAAATAAATAAAAGTAAAAATCAGTCAAAAAAAAATCTTTAAAACATTAAAAGAAAGGTTAAGGGTTACCGGCTTTATTATTTTTTTATAAAAATTTAATTCCACCTTTGTGTAAATATATGAGGAAATTATTTATTTATTTGTTTGGTCGATTGGTCTCGACTATTACATTTATTTTTTTTTATTTTTTACTTTTAAAATTGAATGAATCAGCAATATAGAAAAATTTAAAGATTAGGAAATACTTTAAAATTCTTTGGAGGGAAAAGTGCAATTTGAATTGCTTAATAAGCAAAATGTTTTTGTATAAAATGACATTTTGTCATCAACATGTTTTACAAACTTAAAGTTTATAAATAAACCTAAAACTTAAGTTCTAAGCAATTAAAAAATGAATTAAACTTTACAAACTTAAAAATTATAAACTTGTTTACAAACTTTGTTGAGATTAAACTTAAGTTTTTAAATAAGTTTATAAACATTTTACAATTTTTGTTTGTTAAGCTTAACAAACAAACATAAAAACAAATTAAAATCCACAAACATATTTAAACATGTTTTACAAACTACAACTTACAAACAAACATAAAAACATACAAACAAATAAAATAAACTTTAAATTAAACTTGACAAGTTCCCCAACTTGTTTTACAAATTTAACATTTACAAACAACTTTAAAAACTTATTAAACTTTACAAACATTTTACAAACATTAAAACTTGTTTCTCAAACATTGAACCGAACAAACTTAAACTCAGTTTAAATTAAACTTTAAAAAACCTACTTGAAAGCATCCATTGTATATCCCCCCGTTGCTGGCACCCCACGAACAACAGCCTTCTCATCAATTTTTATTTGTTGTCTATTTTGTTGTCCACTATTTTTATGTTGAATATTTGTTGTATTTATTTGTTGTGAGGGTGAAATAGCCGTTGATGTTTTTGGTGTATTTGTTGTTGAGGAAGAAGGCATTTTTGTTGTTTCTTTAGTTTGTTTTTGTTGTTGTTGTATCTTTCCATTTTCTGTTTCTTCAAAACTTTTCTTTTTAATGTTTTTACTTTTGTTTTTCTCATCTTCTTCTTCATCTAATTTTGTTGTTGTTGTTTTATCTAAAACAAGTTTATTTTATTTAAACAAGTTTAATATTTATCTAAACAAGTTTAATGTTTTTCCAAACAAGTTTATTTATTTAAAACAAGTTTATTTATTAATTAAATAAGTTTAATCTTTAAACAAGTTTATTTTTTATTCAAACAAGTTTATTTTTTTTGCTTCAAGTTTCTCAGGTTTATTTTCAAGTTTTGCTTCATTTCTTTTTACCCTACTAAACTCTGTAGTACATATTAAGATTCACCTGTCATTGTTAACATTAATTCATCCTTCTCATTTGATACTAATGCTAATTTTAACACATCATTATCTAAAACATCCTTATTTTCTTCTTTATTAGGTTGTTTTTGTTTTGAATTGTTTGAATTACTTGTTTTGTTTTGTTGTTGTCCATTATTTGGATTGTTGCTACCAGCATTATTACCTCCTCCTCCTCCACCCTCTCCAGATGATGATGAAGATCCGCTCGTCGTGATGACTGTTGGTAAGAAAAAATGTTCGGGTGTGTTAATATTGTTGTTTATAAGAGGAAAATAAAGTTGTGAAGCGAGTTCCGACGTTATTTTGTAGTTGAGGGCAAAATAAGAGAAGAGGAGAGTTTACTGAAAATTAATTTAAAAATAAAAAAAATTTTTTTAAGAAAAATTAAATAAAAAAAATTAATTTTCTTTTCAGTATGACGTAAATTAAATTAGTTGGAAATTTTTCCAACTATAATTTAATTAAAGTTTAAATAAACACGTGTTTCATTAAAAATGTTTGTATTAAAATAAAAAAATTTGAACATGTTTTTTTCTTCCAACAAACAATGAAAAATAAAAAACTTTGTTTAAAACATATATATATGTATAATATTTAAAACAAAATTAAATTAAAACAGGCGGAATTAAAACAGGCGGAATTTACAAAAAAAAACATAAAATTCTGATTTATAAAAACAGGCTTGTACAAAATCAGAATTTAATTTCAACAAGACATTTCTCTTTTAAAAACAAAAATTTATACAAAACCAGAATTTATTTATAACAAACAAATAATTCTGATTTATAAAAACACTTGTTTATATAAAACCAGAATTTAATTTTATTTTTGTTTTAATTGATCAAAAAATACCCCAAAATAGAGGTACTCTTTAAAGTTTGTACAAAAAACAACTTTTCACTAATTTTTAATTTGTTGATTTTGTGGTCTATTTTGCCGTAATTCCTCTCTCTTTTGGCCTTAATATTTTGTAAATTTTCCGTTTTTTTTGTAAAACAATTTTGTTGTTTTATTAATAAAATAAAAGCTACTAAACAAACACACCTGTCGATTAATTAAATATTTAGATTATTTATTAATTTTTGATGATTTTTGAGATTCGGAAAAATAAAGAAAAAGGCCACACAACAAGAATGGTGATGACCTGTGTCACCGAGAAAGGGCAAAAATAAATATATAAGTGCAATAAAAATTGAGGAAGAAATATTTACAAATTAGACAAATATAAAAATCAGAATTAAATTAAAACAAGCGAAATCAGAATTGAAACCAGCAAAATAAACAAAATCAGAATCAAATTAAAACATGCCCCGAAATTAAATAAAATATTTAAACCAGAATTAAATCAAAACAAGCATTCCAACAATAAACAAAATCAGAATTTATATAAAACAACTAAAAATAGAAAGATATAATATAAAAATCAGAATTTAATTAAAACAAGCGAAATTAAAACAGAAAATATAAATCTTCTGATAACAAACAAAATCAGAATTTATATAAAACATTGACCTTAAAATTATAAACAGAAAAAACATTTAAACCACAATTAAATTAAGAACAGGCGGAATTAAAACATCTGCTTTTATTCTGATAAAATCAAAACAAAAACAGATGTTTAAATACAAAACAATGTTTATGGGGAAATCCGCCTGTTTTAATTTAATTCCGCCTGTTTTAATTTAATTCCGCCTGTTTTAATTTAATTCTGGTATAAATTTAGCCATAATTATTAAATTATTAACAAGAAAATTGTCAAATAAAATTAATTATTAAAACATAAAATTATTTTTGTCCGTCAAAAAATTTTAAATATAATTTTATATATTTTATTATACACCTGTCGACAATTTAAAGTAACACTTAAAGCAATTTTTTAAATTTTACTCTCGCGCACACTTAATTTTTTTTATTTTACCCATTAAATATACAGCAATTGTCTGAGTGTTTTATCGACATAAAATAAAAATTAAGAAAAAAAAATTTTTTTTAAGGTGAAGAAAGAAAAAAAGATAGTTGAGACGAATTGACTGACTTCTTCCCCCAACATTATTATGGATGGATGAACCAAAGAAAACAAGGAGACTAGGTAGATAATAGAGAAGATGGGCTGTTTAGGAAAGTCTCTCTCCTCTTCTCCTCTTATTTTTTTACTTCCTTTAATCTCAATCGAATAGTAGGTCCCTTTTTCTTCTCTCTATTAACCAGCCGATGACGACCAAGTAAATAAAGAAAAGTGGTTGGTTGTTTAGTTGGAGGGGAGGAGGCTGGTTTGCTAGAATTGCAAAGAGAATCTCTCTCATTTTTACCTCACAAAAATATATATTTTGTAGAAAAGGTAAGTAAATGAAGTCGAGAATGGCTATATAGTATTGAGAAATAAAGTTTTGTGTGTGCGGGCTTATAAAATCAAAAATTGATTATTAAATAGATTAATTCGGTAGTTGTAAAAATTAATTGACAAGTTGACTGGATAGATAGAACAAATAAAAAAATCAGAATTATGTTGAGAAACAGGCTGATTTTTAAATAAAAACAGGCGGAATTAATTTGAGTTCTGGTTTTTATTAGAAAGAAAGTTATTTTAAATTAAATCTGATTTACAAAAACATGTTTTAGAAAAATTCTGATTTTTAATTAAAAAGAGATTGTTTTGATTAAATTCTGATTTTAACTGAAAAATATGTTCAAAATAAATTCTGATTTTAAATTAAATTTGTTCAAAATAAATTCTGTTTTTTATTAAAAATCAGAATTTATTATAAACATTAATTAAAGTTTTAGGCATAATTTAACTGCCTATTAGAGTATGAATAATATTAAAAAATAATTAGGGCTCAAAACAAAAGATTATTTTTATAAAAATAAATTTTAAAAAAATCATAAAATAATAAATTAACTAAAATAGCGTTAACATATGCTTTTTTAATTTTTTTTTCAAAAAAATTTTTTTATTAAAACAAAAAAGAACAAAAAACATGAATAAGAAAGTAAGCCCAAAAAAGCATCTACTAAAGCTATTCATTCACTCATAAAAAAATAAAAAAAGAAAAAAATTGAATGAATTGTCAATCGAGGGGGTAAAAAATAAAGTAACATATACAACTGATATATAATTGCAATAATAAAAGAGGAAAAAAATTTTTTTGAGGGAATTAAGAACGAAAAAAAATGAGAAAAAATGTAGGCCACTAGGGAGAATTGATATTTGAAGAAATAAAAATGGAAAAAAAATAATTTTTTGAATAAAAACCCATGATAAAATATTAGTAGAGAAATTGGAGGATGACATGCAAAAATAAAGGGAGAAATGTAAAAATGGTGAAAAAGAATAGTGGCGGAAATAATAAAAAAAGTTAAATATACAGCAATGGTATCACGACTTTTGCGCCGAGAACATTTGCGCCGCGACTTATGCGCCGCGACTTTTGCGCCGGGCGACTTAAGCGCCGCGACTCTTGCGCCGCGACTTTTGCGCCGGGCGACTTATGCGCCGCGACATTTGCGCCGCCATTGTTTAGAAAATCCGGATCCGAAAAATGACGGATATCCGAAATTTTCAATTCGGATATCAGATCCGAAGATTCCAACTATTCGACAACCCTACTAAAGTGAGGTCCGGCTGTAGTTATTGATATATTTTTAATGATAGTGGCGGCGCAAAAGTCGCCCGGCGCAAAAGTCGCGGCGCAAAGGTCCCCCGGCGCAAAAGTCGCTCGGCGCATAAGTCGCGGCGCAAAAGTCGCGGCGCATAAGTCGCGGCGCAAATGTTCTCGGCGCAAAAGTCACGGAACCACAGCAATTGTCTGAGTGTTTTATCGACATAAAAATTAAGAAAAAAAAAATTTTTTAAGGTGAAGAAAGAAAAAGATAAACGACGAACTGACTGACTTCCCCCTCCACAACATCATGTCCTATGGATGGATGAACCAAAGAAAACAAGGAGACTAGGTAGATAATAGAGAAGATAGGCTGTTTAGGAAAGTCTCTCTCCTCTTCTCCTCTTATTTTTTTTTACTTCCTTTAATCTCAATCGAATAGTAGGTCCTTTTCTTCTCTCTATTAACCAGCCGATGACGACCAAGTAAATAAAGAAGTGGTTGGTTGTTTAGTTGGAGGGGAAGCTGGTTTGCTAGAATTGCAAAAAGAATCTCTCTCATTTCCCTCACAAAAATATATATTTTGTAGAAAAGGTAAGTAGAAGAGTTAGTAAGTAAAGGAAGTCGAGATTGAGAAATAAAGTTTTGTGTGTGCGGGCTTATAAAATCAAAAATTGATTATTAAATAGATTAATTCGGTAGTTGTAAAAATTAATTGACAAGTTGACTGGATAGATAGAAGAAATAAAAAATCAGAATTATGTTGAGAAACAGGCTGATTTTTAAATAAAAACAGGCGGAATTAATTTGAGTTCTGGTTTTTATTAGAAAGAAAGTTATTTTAAATTAAATCTGATTTACAAAAACATGTTTTAGAAAAATTCTGATTTTTATTTAAAAAGAGATTGTTTTGAATAAATTCTGATTTTAACTAAAAAATATGTTCAAAATAAATTCTGATTTTTAATTAAAAAGGGACTGTTTTGAATAAATTCTGATTTTAACTGAAAAACATGTTCAAAATAAATTCTGATTTTTATTAAAGTTTTAGGCATAATTTAACTGCCTATTAGAGTATGAATAATATTAAAAAATAATTAGGGCTCAAAACAAAAGATTATTTTTATAAAAATAAATTTAAAAAAAATTTTTTTATTAAAACAAAAAAAGAACAAAAAACATGAATAAGAAAGTAAGCCCAAAAAAGCATCTACTAAAGCTATTCATTCACTCATAAAAAAATAAAAAAAGAAAAAAATTGAATGAATTGTCAATCGAGGGGGTAAAAAATAAAGTAACATATACAACTGATATATAATTGCAATAATAAAAGAGGAAAAAAATTTTTTTGAGGGAATTAAGAACGAAAAAAAATGAGAAAAAATGTAGGCCACTAGGGAGAATTGATATTTGAAGAAATAAAAATGGAAAAAAAAATAATTTTTTGAATAAAAACCCATGATAAAATATTAGTAGAGAAATTGGAGGATGACATGCAAAAATAAAGGGAGAAATGTAAAAATGGTGAAAAAGAATAGTGGCGGAAATAATAAAAAAAGTTTGATTAAAAAAAGGATTAGTAAGTTTGGGCGAAAATCAATTATTTATTAATCAAATTAAAATAAATAATTTAGCGAAAAATTTGTTCAAATTATATTCTGGTTTTATTAAAAAGGCGGATTTTATTAAGTTTAGAAAAACAGGCAAGTTTTTATTCTGGTCTATTAAAAACAAAAAATTCTGATATAAGTTCTGGTTTTTTAAAAACAAAGTTGTAACAGTAATACATAAACATGTTTCCGGTTTATTAAAACAAGGTTTTAATTAAAACAAGTTAGTTTATGCTTAAGTAAAACAAGTTGGTTTCCGGTGTATTAAAACAGGTTGGTTTTGTTTACCAAACAAGTTGGGGGTTGTTTAAATAAAACAAGTTTAATTAAAACAAGTTTAATTAAAACAAGTTTATTAAAAACAAGTTTATAAAAACAAGTTTGTGCATTATTCCAAAACAAGTTTATATAATTAAAAAATTACAACTTCTCCATTTCAACTTGTTCAAATAATTAAAACAAACCTAAAACAAATTATCAACCTTTTTTACAACAAATTCAATTTTGTTTTATTAACGTCAATTTTTAAAATAAAATTAAAGCAAATTCAATTTTTAGTGCTCTCTCGAAAAGAGGCAAAACTAAAAAAATATTGTCTATGAAAACGTGAATATATAAAGAAATTGGAGAAATATGGAAGGAAAAAAAGAAATAAAATATTTATATATTTGTGTGTGTGTGTTATTTGAAGCGAGAACTAAAACGGACGTCGATGTGAGTGGCAGCTTCGAGAATAGGGGAAAAATTGAGAGGAAAAATTTGGGGGGAAATGTTTTAAACTAAAAAGAGACTGTATAGAAACATGAGGGTAAGGTAGAGAAATTGAAATTTTTTGTTAGGAAAGACGAATAATATTTGTTTGGAGACAGATTGACTGGTTGGTAGAGGTTGGTAATAATGAGAGTAAGCTTTTAAAAAGGAGAGAAAGGAGGGGCTGTTTAAACGTGAGAGCAAACAAAAGATTAAAGAGGGGATTGTTTGAGTATAGAGGTGAATTTGAATCTCACCATGAATTCACCTCTAGACCGGAGAGAATGCAAAAAATCGAATTTAAAGTCGAACAGGTCGGAAAAATATAATCGAATTTATTCGATCGAATATCCGATTTATCCGACTTCTATCAAATATTCGATAAAACAGACATATTAATTAGAGAAAGAAAGAAAAAGGGAAACGCTTAGCCTTTAATAGTCGTAGACTAAACAAAGCTGTCTGATGAATGCAGCAGGATTTTAGCTGCTAAAAAGGGGGATAAAAATGAATCAATATTTTCGTTGCAAAATGTCAAGAGCACAAAATTGTATAGAATGTCAGTAAGACAAAATGACAAAAATAAAAATTTGGACAAAATGCCAGTAAGACAGAATGACAGAAACAATGTTTGGACAAAATGTTAACATATGTAAAAAATCAGAATTATTTTAAAACATGCTAAAGTTTTAAACAAAACAGGCGGAATTATAGAAATTCTGATTCTATTAAAGAAAACGTTGTTTTATTTAAATTCTGATTATGATAAACATGTTCTAAATAAATTCTGATTTTAAGAACATGTTTTAGGAAAATTCTGATTAGACCATGTTTTAAATAAATTCTGATTTACTGTAAAAATTAGGTTTACTCGAACATATGTTTTTAACAGCAAAAACATTCTATTCTGATTTTAAATACAAAAAGTTTGCCTTAAAATATCTCTAAACATAATTTTAAAAAATTAAAAAACGATAGTAATTAATTTAAAAATTAAAATCGTCTTTAAAATTTACTCTTTTTCATCTTTATAAATTTAAAGAAGAACATAAAATCACATGGATTTTTGCCTAAACTTTTGCTTATCTGTTTTTTGAACAGTTGACCGACCCATTTAATTTTTTAGTTTTTTATTTACTTCCTTTGTTTGCTAAACTAGTTCCTCTTTTAAAGATAAATTTTATTTAAAACTCCCAAAAAATTAAGAAAAATCTGGTTCTCCCCAGAGAAACTTCCATTGTAGAAAAACAGCGGGGACTTCCTCCCGGAAATGCCAAACATTCTGTTATATTTTTGGATGTTTTTATGTGTTTAATAAACATGTATGTTCGGATAAATCTAATTTCTATAACAATCAGAATTTAATTAAAACATATTTTTAAAATCAGAATTTAATTAAAACACCCCTATTTTATAATAATAAATTCTGATTCTTTTCTATAAAATCCGCCTGTTTTTATTTACATGTTTTTAAAAATCAGAATTCATTTAAAACATCTTTTTTAATCAGAATTTAATTAAAACATGTTCTTAAAATCAGAATTTCTCGAAATATGTTTTTAAAATTAGAATCAGACAACATAAAATTAATAAAAATCAGAATTTCTCTAATTCCGCCTGTTTTGTTTAAAAATCAGCATGTTTTACAATAATTCTGATTTCCTATCCTAATTAATCAGAATAAAATTAAATAAAATTTTACGATCATTATATAATTAATTTCTTAAATATTCTAATCAATTGTATGTACTTGCTTTAAAAACTATTTATTTTTATACTTTGTACTTCCTTTGTTTTAATTACCCAATAAATTATAGTAAAGATAAAGTATACTCTAAAAATACTAAAAACTAAATTAATTATTACACTAAAAAAAGAACGTGAAAAAAAAATAAAAATAAAATAAGTGTAATTAAAAAATAGTCATTAAATTACTGCAAATTGCTGGTACTATGAGCAATAAAAATTAAAAAAAATAAAAATTAAATATATTTTCATGGAAAAATAAATAAATAAAAAAATAAGTAATACAGTTGTAAAAAATCAGAATATTAAAAATAAAAATCAGAACAACTGAAATCAGAATAAAATAATTTTAAATAAATCAGAATGTTTGTGTAAAGTTAAAAAGTTGTTTAAAACATTAATTATTCTGATTTAAGAATATTTAATTACGACTTCTTTAATTCCAACTTGTTCGAAACTTATTAAAACTTGTTTGTAAAATTAAAAACTTGGTTTAAAACTTTTTAATATGTTGTAAATTAATTCTGATTTTTATTTAAAAAGTTTTAAGTAAATTCTGATTCTAAAAACATATGTCTTTAAAAAACATGTTTCTCTACATAAACTTTTCAAATATCCAAAAGATGTTAATTAGGTATTTTAAAGCAACAATAAAATTACTAATAATAATTCTAGTAAAAAATACTAACAAAAAATATAATAATGTAAAAAAATAAGAATTTTCTCAACTAATGAAGTCGCCAAACATAAAATATGATATAAACAAAACAACGCAGGAAATGCAGCTGAAAGGAGCGGGGAAAATAATGCAAAAAAAATAAGGGGGAAATGTGTGAATAGGATTAATCCAAAATATCATTTCTGCACTAGTTTACACGTAAATTGTTGATATTTTGGAAAGAGTTGAGTGAAAGGGGATTATAGTTAGAAGAGCACAGCATCGCTGTCAAAGAAAGGAAGGCAGACGGAAGTAAACGACCCCGGAAGAAAAAAATATAGGGAGAAAAAAAGGAAGAAGTGGGTTTTTTGTGTTAAGCGGATGGAAAAGCGGATAAATTGAGAAAAAATGAGACAAAAAGAGGAATTAACTAGAAAAAATGATAAAAAAAGTACAAAGTGCGAAGTTGGGAAGAAATGGAAAATTAAATCAATAATGTTTAAAATATGAATGTTTTTATGTTTTTAGTGATGTTTGAATAAAAACAACAAGTTTGAAAACAAGTTTAAAAACAAGTTGCCAAACTTGCTTATAAACAAGTTGGAAAGTTGAATAAATTTAATATAAAATACAACTTATTCATAAAACATGTTTTTTTTTATTCGCAACAAGTTGGAAAACAAGTTTTAATTAAAACCTGAGTTTAATTAAAACATAACAGTGTTGAACAAGTTTTGATTGAATAAAAATAAACCTGTTTATAAACAAGTTGGAAGAAATTAATAAAAACATACAACCTAAATAAAAACAAGCTGGTCGTTTTTATTTTAATAAAAACATTGATAAACATGTTTGCCATCTCAATAAAACATTAAACTCATTAAAACTTGTTTGTTTATTTTTCCCGTTATAAATAATGTTTTTACAATTTAACCGTCTAAAATTCTGTTTATTTTTCTACAGCAAACAATAAATAAACAACCGCTATAAATACTTTTTTGATTAGATAAAAATATCATTTTTTCTCGTTATCATTTTAATTTTAAAAAATGTTAAGGATTTTAATAATTCATAAAACAATTTTATCTTTCTTTCTTACGACGATTTCTTTGATTTTTTGAGAAAATAAATTAAAAAAGGGGTCTTTAAAAAATAAAAATTGAATGAAATGATTAGGTAAAATTCTAAAAAAATGTTTTAATAAATTTTACAAAGTTCCTTTTTAATAAATTTATATTTTACATAATTGTTAGTTGATATATTTGGAAAATTATGGGCGTATTAACACTTACAACCACTCAATTTTTCACTGATATTTATAGCTAATCCAAAAACATTAAATAAATTAAATATATATTTTAGATAAATACCAAGGCCTTTAAATAAAACCAAAAATTAAATGAAAGATCAGAGAAAAAAAAAATATGAAAAATAAAGTATAAAAATGGAAAAGCTTAAAAATTAACCAAAAATAGCTTATAGCTGCAAAACTATAATTATTATTATTGCTTACAAAACATCTAAACTTGTATGTTTAAGTTATTTATAGTGAAACTTGTTTTAAGCTAGTGCCGAACAAGTTTATTTAATAAGCTTAAAAATTGAAAACAAGTTTATTAAAAACAAGTTTAAACTTTGTTTAAATACAAAGTTTGTTTGGGACAAAAATTAAGTTTATTAAATAAACTTGTTCAAAAACATCTTGAAACAAGTTAGATTAAAAAATAAAACAAACTTGTTCGTAATAAATTTAAAACAAGTTTAATTATATGTTGCCGAACAAGTTTGTTTTATAAAATTATTTTCTGAACCAAACTTAATTTGCTTTTAAACAATGTTTAAATAAGTTTTATTTATTTTAAAACATAAAAAATAATAGAGAAAAAGCTTAAAAATTAATTAAAAATAGCTTTTGCTGCAAAAATAAAAATAAAAAAAAATTAATTAATTTAAAAATAGCAAAAATAAAAAAGCTAAATAAAAAAGCAAATATAATAAATGTTAAGCTAACATTTATTAGATATTGATCGTTAAAGCAGGGTTAAACAAAAAAGTAATTTTTTATAAAGCTTTGCTAACAACGAGAAAAATATAAAAAATGTTTTTTCCTAAAATTATTCTCGTGTTTTGTGTTGTGTTTGTGTACTGTGAAAGCATTTTTCTATTATTTTTTCTTTTATTTTTTTTTATTTTTATAATCACGCGCAATAACATTTTTACTCTAAAAAAGGCAATAAAAAGGACACGAACTAAATAAATATTAATTTCCACCAATTAATTTCTAAAAATGGAATAATAGTAAAAATGACGATTTATTAATAGTCGCGAGAGTATAAGATGAGGACAAAGAAAATATAAAAATTTAAAAGAAAAGAGATTAAAAAATAATTTTCTAAAAATAGATTTGTGATTACTAAATATGAGTAATATAAATTACACTGTTAATGTTTGTTTTAATAAAACTTTAATTCAAACATTTAAAAAGAAAATTAAAAACAAAACAAGTTGCTCAAAACATTAAGTAAAGAAAAAAGTTGAAATAATTTTAGATAATTAAACTTGTTTGAAAACAAGTTGGTCAAACAAGTTGGAAAAAAGGTTGGAAAAACAAAAGTTGGTAAGATTGAAATAACTAAAACATTAATTAGAACAATAAAACTTGTTTGGAAACAAGTTGGTCAACATAATAAAAAAATCTAATGACAACAAAACATAACTTGTAGAAGCATTCTAGATTCACTGTAAAACTTGATTAAAAACAAGTTGAATTAAAATATTTTGTAATGTTGCCGAACAAGTTTATTTTTAGCAAAGTTTATATTTTATATTTATTCCAAACAAAACTTTGTTTTTATATAGTTTAATTTAAAGTTTATTTTAAAGTTTAGATGGTTTTTATAATTAAAATAATTCATCCCCAAAAATCAAAAACCCCATCACCCCCTATTTCCTCTTCGCCTCCCTCCATTTCCTCTTCTCCATTATCATCATCCTGTTGCCAATCATCAGCAAAAGGTTCAAATAAATCGTCTCCCGTTCCCCAACCTATTTAAACAAATATTTTTTGAAATTTAAATTTTATAACCCCATCCTCTTTGACGATTCAACCTTCGTTTTTTAGTCTGTTGGTGCCTTTTTCTGTTAGTTATTCGCCTATCACCTCCATTTAATCTTTGTCGGTTCCCTACAAAACCAAATCCTGAACCCCCAATACGTGGTCTTAAAGGAAATTGACGAATTGGTTGTTTAGTTGTTTTGGGGGCTTCAGCTGCTGCCCAAAGGTTGTTGTTGTTTTCAATGTTTGTTGTGCTAGTTCGAGCATAACAAAGATTCTTAAAATTGGAGGGGGAAAACAAATTTTAAACTTGATAAAACTTGAAATAAAACAAGTTTATTATTTTCTGGGAGGAAATGTTTTTTACAATTGAAAAAAGTTTTTACAAACTTGAAATAAAACAAGTTTGAATAAAACAAACTTGAATTAAAACAAGTTGGTCAAGTTTTGGGGAAAAATGTCTTTACACAGGAAAAAACAAAGCTTGAATAAAACAAGTTTTAATTAAAACAAACTTGAAATAAAACAAGTTTGTTGTGTATGGAAGGAAATCAAACATGTTATAAAACAAGTTGGTCAAATTTTAATAGAAAAAGTTTTTTAAACATTTTTTCCTACCCCAGCACCACATTCATATCCTTCAGGACATTTACCATTGACGCAAGGGCCAATAACACTACTAAAAATAAGTTCATAAACATTAAAGAACAAAGGAAGTTTAAAAACCCAGCGCCTGCAGCACAACAAAAATTGTTGGAATTGCAAACGTATCCAGTCGGGCAGAGGCCGTTGATACAATTTCCTTAAAAAATTTGTTTCCTAAATTTTTTTCCGGTCAAAAACCAAGCGATTTCCCAATAGGACATCGACAACAAAATTTTCTATGATTGCAGAAAAAGCCTTGCCCACAAAGTCCATTCATACAGGCAGCAACTGCTTCCTCACCATCACAGGCCGTCTTCAAGTCAGGCTGTGGATGTATTATCATAGCAGGACGACAACAACAACGAACCATATTGACCATCTTTTTTACAAATTTTCTTAATTTTGATTAAATTCAAAATTTTACTTGAGGCTGCATACACTGAACAGCCTGACAATTTGTTGGTTGACAACCAAAACATTGAGGAGGGCAAGGTTCCATTTGTTGTTGCTGAGGGTATGGTGGCCACATTTGTTGCTGTTGTTGAGGCCACCATTGTTGTCGTTTAACGCGAGAATGATTTTGTAGGGGAACATAATTTAAGAAAGAAGTTGATGAGATATTTTTGTAGGAAGATGAAGGTACTAGAATGAGGGTAGATTGTACAAATGGGGGTAGTATAGAAAGGATATTGCTTATAAAAATAATAATAAAGAGGAGGAATAATGGAGGAAATGAAGTAAATGTTGTTAAAATTGAAGAAAATAAAAGCCGGGAAAGGGAAGAAGAGTTGCTGTCGGAGCTGTTGAGGGTCAATGAAGTTTTTTCTGCATAAATTTTTGAATAATTTTTAGAAATTCTATTTAAAACTAAGGTTAGCGTTTGATAGGATTCAAATATAATGGGAAATCCAGGATAAAAAATTTGGCCAAAAACAAAGAGGTATGGGTTAATAACCGGCTGTGTTAGTCTAATGTGTCAGCCCTCTCTGACCCTAATTTGGAACTAGAAATCCAAAAAACCTATAGTTTAATTAAAATTAGGTTCACCAGGGAGTTGACAGCAACGTCTTCGCCACAGGCATTTATTAACATTGAGATAGTTCTTTTTATAAGGCTCAGACTGGCAGCAAGCAGTACACGAACAAGAGTCACCAGATTGACAGGCTATTTTTTAAAAATTAATTTAACCCCCCAATTTGATAATCTACCTATAATTTGACTTGAACCACCATTAGAAATACTTGTTGAAGTCAAAGCCACAGATGGAGTTAACAGACAATCATCATTCTCTAACGGCATATTTTTTGGTTCAAAATAAACCCAGGATTAGTTTAAAAGAATTTTTGCTTCATTTAAGTGTTTGTGTGCTTTATAATTATAATTCTTCAAAAATTTTTGGGACTAATTTGAAAGAGAGGAAATAATATATAAATAGCAAATGAGTCTTTAAGAGAACAATGACCGGTCAAAATAATTCTTTCTATCCTCTCTATTAAGCACTTTTTGCTTTTCTTCTTCCCGATTTGCGCGTTCGAGTGCCCGTCCAATTCTTATGGCCTCCGCCCTTATTTTTAAATAGAAGAGTTTATCTTCGTTCAAGATTTTTAAATGATAGAGAGGGAGTAGTTTGTTAGTTCAAGCGCTTCTTCTAGCTATTATTACTAAAGGGAGGAGGATAAACTTTCATAACCAAGTCTTTATAATCAGAAATGAAATAGTCAATAGATTCCTCATCTCTTTCAACTTTATCTTCCTATCTTCATTTTCAATCCTTTAGTTATTCATCTCTTCACCTATTCCTCTCTTCAACACTTATTTCCTTAAGTTTTCTTTCTTTCTACCATCTTCACCTCCTTTTTTCCTTCAATTTTTCTTCAGTTTTCTCTCAATTTCCAACTTCCTAATTAATCTTCTTCCATTTAACTATTATCTTCCTTCTCCTATTTTTTAAATTCCTTCCTTATTATTTGTTTTTTAATTTTCATTGCTTCATTATTATCAGAAAATAGAAAAAAAACAATCGGCCGACAATCGGCTCAATGCTAAATACTTCCTCCCTCATCTTCCTCTTCCCTCTAAAATTTTTTAAATGGGATTTTTTCCAAGCACTTTTTTAAATTTAGCTACATTTAACTCATCCACCTTTTTCCTTCTTCCTTTTCCTTCAATTCTTCGCAAAAAATTCTTCTGTTCCCTTCTTTCCATGTTCAGTAATCTTTTCGAGAGTGCTTCGATGAGACAAATAATTTTTCAAGTGGTTGATAGTGATCATAAACTGAAACTGACCCTTTTAAATATACTTTTTTAGTTACTTTTCCTATTCCGATTTGGATTTTTTAAATAAAAAAAGTAAGCCGATTGGTGTCTTTTAGAGGGCGGGGGAAAGGACATAGACAAGAGACAAGGGCAGAGTTGCTTCATAAATCATATTTATGTTCAGATTTTCTAAAGAGGACAAGTTCAAAAGCTTAAGATCTATAAAACAAACTAAGCGTGTATAGAAAGTCGGGGTTTTTTTGCATGGAAGACAAGGCCTTAACCCGGACAAAGGGGGAGGGACGAAGACAAGGCATTTTTTGTCCATAATTTATTTTAAAATTATGGGGAGCTAAAAGTTAAATAAGGTTAATAATATCCCTTATTGATAGGTGTGTAGTAGAAAGTCAGAGGTCTCTAATAAAAAAACAAAAAAAAATTATTTAAATTGAATTTATTAAATTTTAAGGAAATGGCTCGCTTAATTAATTTTAAATATAAGTTAATTTATTCAGTCTGTTCAATTATTTGTTCATTATCTTGTTGAACAGGTATAAAATACTGTCCATTAGCAGCGTCATAAAATACTTGGAGAGGTTGTAAATTATAGTTGGGATTAATTATTAATTGTTGTTCTTGCTTTAAATTTAAATATGTTTTTATTTGTTTTTAAAGGTTTTCATTTGTTTTTAAAAATAAACAGAAAAAAAAAGTTGGCCAAGTTGTAAGAAACATAAAAACGTTGAAACTTGAAGCGAAACAAGTTGGGAGAACAAGTTGGAAAAAATGCAACTTGTTTAAAACAAGGTTTAAAAATAAAACATTAAAAAAAACTTAAAAACAAGTTGGTTATGAACTAAATAAATAATAAAAAAAAGTTTTAAGAAAAATAAAAATTAAGACTTGAAGCAAAACAATTTCAAAACAAGTTGGAAAAAAAGTTTGCAACTTGTTTAGAAAAAAGGTCGAAACTTGTTCAAAATAAAGTTTTAAAAAATAAGATGAAACATTTAAAAACATTGAAAAACATGTTTAAAAATTGAAAACATGTTTAAAACTCTAATAAAAACCCAACAAGGTTAAAACTTGTTGCAAAACATGTTGCTAATATTAAAAAAAATAATTAAAAATATAAACCCACCAAATAAACCATTTGTTGATTTTCATCAGTTGTAGCAACCTCCACTTCTTTAGCAGTGTTTGCTGCATTATTATTGTTGTTAGCGTTGTTGTTATTGTTTCCCATTTGTTGGACAAGTGTAGCGGCTTGACTACTTTGCAGTCTGTTGGCTTAAAAAAAATTTTTTCAAAAATTTTTGAAAAAATTTTTGAAAATAAAAAAAAATTTTTCAGAATTTTTTTAAATTAATTTTAAAAAACCTTCTTTAAATTTCCTCAAAAATTCTTCCAATGGCGTCACATATTCGTCAAATCCCAAAGTACGAAAGGCAGTTAATATGTCTTCTCCAGAAATTGTTTTTCTTCGTTCCTATAAATTTATTAAATTAAAAAATTTTTGAAAAATAATTTTTTAAGAAAGAAGGTCGGAGAAAAGTAGAAAGAAAACAGAAATTTTGCGGATAAAAATTTGTACGCAAGTAAAGTCCGCAAAATATTTGCGGATAAAAAATTTTTGTCCGTAAATTTTTTGCGGACAAAATTTTTGCGGATTTTCCTGAATTTTTTTTCAACAAAAACTGGTTTCGAGTCCACCCTCTTTCCAAATAAATTAGAAAAAAAATTCCACTTACTATTGCACATCGTTCACTAGCTTCAGAAGTAATAAACTTAAAAATAGACCAAAAATTAAAAATAAATAATTTTTAAAAAATACCAAAAGAAATTCAGTAATACATTCCTGAATGCATTCCTTAGCTTCCTTAGACAATTTTCCTTCTGGTGGAATTACTCGCTTCATTACTCGAGTTATATTTGCTGAAATTTAAGAGTTGGAAATTATAAAGAAAAATATTTTGGCTTTTGTTTAGGTCACGCATTCTATAAAGTCGTACGATTTTCTTTCGTTTAAAATAAGTTTTGAGTTCAAAAGGTCATAGGTTCCAATTTGAGTGGGTCAGGGTATCCGAAACACGATCCCGGCTTCTTTCGACACGAAATTCCAAACCCAATTGAAAAAACGGGTTCCAGCCAATCCATGGTTTCAACGTAAAAACGTTGACGGAAAACTGTTAAAACGAACCCAAACAGGAGCCAAAATATTCTCTTAAAATTTACGAGCTAACCTATAGGTAGAAAACGATCCTGTTCGAGAATTATACCACCATTTGTATTACTTGAAGAAGCTTGCGGTTGTTGTTGCTGCTGTGTCTCGTCAACAAATTCATTAATTATAGTTTCATCCATTCAAAGCTTCTTAAAAAGTTGTGAGGATTAATTAAATATTAGCAGAAGTAAATAAATTAAATTAACAACGAACTGGTAGAAAAATAAAGAAAAATCCCCTTAAAAATTCAAGAAAACAGGAAACGGAAATTAAGAAGAAAGACTATAGAAAAAGAAGAGACGGTTAGAGAAAAAAAGTTAATTTATTTTAATTTTGGCGTTCTGTTTAAATTTTCGCGAATTTTTCATTTAAACGCAGAACGGCGTCTATTTTATCATAAAAATTTTTTAAGAAATTTTTAGAAATTTTGCAAAGTTTTCAAGGTCCTTCAACCTTTTTTACTTTTTTTTAGACGCTGCCTCGATGCTTCCATTCCCATATTCTCCATTTGCTGCTGCTCAACATTTATTTGGATATAATGACCCAAAGTTACTTAAGGATGCGAAAAAGACGGAATTCGTTAAATTTATGGATATTTGTGAACACTTTTTTATTTCACATCCAGCATCTGGACAAAAAGAAGGGCATGAACTTGAAAGGTTTTTTTATTTGAAAAGAATTTTTGGGGGATCTTGAACTTATTGTTAGGTGTATCGTGTTAAATCGCTTCCCAATTATTTTTATATGTCTTTAGCATCAAAAAGGATTTGTTGGGAATAACTGAGAGTAGGGGGAAATTCTCTCGTAACTGTCAGATGGGCATAAGGGGGCAGACCAAAATATTCTTGATCGTGAGTCTCCCTTATCCGTCCAAATATTTGGAGTAGGGTTGCCGGTTCTGGACCTAACCGAAGGACCGAGGATTTTTTGGTTCGGGTTCGAATATCCGAAGAATTTTCAGGAATTGACTACCTTAATTTTGAGTTGACCTCCATGGACATTTGACCACTAGAATGTCGACCTTCTGGATTGAATTCATTTTTGTTGAATTGGGGAGAATGTAAGCATATGACAAAGTTTAATTAAGTTGGGATTAGGGTAGATTTCAGATGGGCAAAAGGGAGCAAACCCAAAATTTTTTATATTTTATGTTTTTTAGAGTTATGCTGTTCTTGCCTGCTTCAGAGACCTTAACAAAACAAATGGAAATAACTGGAATGGCTGAGGCTATAGTTAACTTTAGTGCCAATATACTCTTTAATCAGCCAAAGGATACTGAAATTAAAGATGGAAAACAACAAACAAAGCCGTTATGTATAAATGGTGATGATGAGTCTGTTGATTTTAGATATGTAAGAGATTAATTTTCTAAAATTGGGAAATAAAAGCAATGTTTTTAACTTTCGCCGATTTTCTTTTTTTGGTGTTTCACCTTTCATCACTTGCATTTTAAAATCTGTACAACTCTGTTTTAGTGTTTTACCGGAACCGAGATTTTGCTGGAACCGGATCCAATTTTAGTCTCTGTTTTCTGAACCGGAACTAAAAAACGCCGGAACTTTTTCAAACCGGAACTTTCGGTGAAACCCTACTCTGTGTATACTCTAACCAGGAATTTTCTAGGCCAGTCCATGTTGTTAAATATTTTTAATTAAAATTTTAGATCAGTTCATCGACATCAAAAGAAGTTGTTCTGGTTGTTGAGAATGGAGCCTTCTTTATTGGTGTTTCTTTGAACAGGTTTTTACTATCTATTTTTTAAAAATTTTTACTTGTGTTTGATGGGTAATTTTTTTCAAAATTCCAGTTTAATTTTTTTAACATTTTAATCTTATACCTAACCTCCTCTCAATTTTTGGGAAATGATAAAATACATCAATTTCTTTTTTTGTTTTTGTAAAGTTGGTCTCCTACTCCGCCCTACAATTATTTTTACGGTATTCCCCGATGTGATCCCTGGGAAATTTTTTGTCCTCGGTCAACGTCAACCTTTTCTCCGACATCCTTATTCCCAGAAAAATGACTGCCTGACGTGTCGTTGGATTTTATTTTCCTTACCTCCTTATCAAATTTCATTTTCTCTTTTAAATTCTCAATTATGTTTTGTTAAAGTTAAGGAAACTTTGCAAACAATTTGATTATTGTGTCCATTTACCAACCATTCGAGCATTGTTAGAACGTGCCTACAACGCCTACAAACTCTTTTATGGCTCCTTTAGTGTTGTATTTAATTCTGATTTGGTACATTTTAAAAACGTTTTGGATACGTTTTTTGCTCCATATTTACAATTACTTAGAGTTTGCAAGGTTGGTTTGGACTTGAAATTTTTTTGGATTAATTTTTAATTATTTTTAGACTCCTTTGGTTGATTTGTTTAGTGGAGTCGACTTTCTCCCACTGGGAAGCCTCAATTTTCTTGAAGTTCATTGTCTGGTGAGATTTATTTTTTATTATTTTATGAAGATCCGACTTAAACTTTGGCGTTTGCACCGTCCTCGCCTCCCAATTAAATTTTACGGCTTATTGGTGTAGCCACCACCAGTTTCGTTCGTCTCCACTCATCCAAAGAACCAAGGTCTTAAGAATGTACTTCCGATTTCAACTTGAGCAGTTGAACCGTCCTCGCCTCCCAATTAAAGTTTACGGCTTATCGGTGTCGCCGGCTTTAGCCTTATTTGTCTCCACTTTTTCAAAGAATTAAGATCTTAAGAGTGAATTTTGAATGGGGAATATCATACATGGTATTACTGACACAATTCTGATCACCAACCTCTTAACCCTAATTCCTTAAAAAAATCCTAAGACTTCAAAAATCCCCAATAATTAAAAATTATTTATTTTCAGATGACAAATTGTTTGGAAGAATTTCCTCAAATAAAAAAGACTATATTTCTTTATCAAGAAAGGTTTTTAGATTCTATTTTTTTATTAAAAATTTAATAAATTTAGATTAATCCAATATTCTGTTGAAAAACGCGATTTGATCGTTCTTTGGCATTTTTTAACGCAAACAATAGTTCCTTCAGCAATGCAAGCAGAATTAACACCAGAAGGGATTTTAAACGAGAAAAGGTTTTTAAAATTTATTTCTAAGATTTTTAAATTTCAAACTAGGGTTGGGCTCAAATGCTTATTTGGTCCGAAAACCAGTGTTTTTGACAAATTGACTGGAACCGAAAAGCGAAGGTCATAAACCTGTGAATAGTCTAAACGCGGGTATGGGAGGGGGTAACTGGCTAATTATTGATTATGTCCATGCCTATTCCTCAGAAAAGAAAATTAAAGATGACAAAATATCCCAAAAATTTTGAGATTTATTTTTTAGTACTGCCAATACTTCTACTTCTGATCTAAATAAGAGTGGCTTTTTTGTTGATTCTTCAATTATTAGAGATTATTTGGGCGAATTCTCAGATCACAAATTTCCGAAAATTTTTATTTTGGATGGTGAAAATGATGACAAATGTGTGGAATATTATTTGGTATTTTTTAAATTTTTTTAAATTTATTAATTTTGTAAGGATTGGGGCGTTCATGGGGGAGACTTAAAACTCTTAGGACGGGGGTTTTTAAAATAATTTCCTCGCTGCCCCCCCCCCCCCCAATCCTGATTACGGGTCTGGGTAAAGCCATCTTTGTCTATATTAGTCTAGTCACTGCAGTGAACATGGTTTTTGGAAACCAGAATGGAAATTTTGGAAACCGGAATTGGAAACCACAATGAACAATGTGTAATTAATTTGTGTTAAACAACTACCCCAACAAAACCCGTTAGTTAAATAAGCCTCTTCCTATTTTTAAACTCCAATCTATCTTTTTTTTAATTTTTAGATAGCCTATCGTGTTTTAAACGCAACTGCTTGCTTTTTTGTTCGAGCTGATGAAACACAAAATGATACAATTAATAATGAATTTCTTGAAAATCTTTCCGATTTTATTGACACAAAAATGTCTTCAATCGCCTCAACAATTGGAGAACAATTTTCAAATGAAATAACTGCTAGGCCTAATTCAAATTTGGATATTCCCTATCATTTCATTTATTTCAATCCAGACAGCCTCAGTTTTCGAAAAAGCTTCGCTGCTCCGATGGTTATGTCTGCTGAAAATGCTGTGGTTAATAATGCTGTTCAAATCCTGCCTTCTAGCATGCATAGGTTTTTTTTAATTTTTCTTTTTTTGGGAGTGAAAATGTCCTGTACCCTTAAACAGACAAAATGCTCTTTGGAAACGAAAGTCAAAAAACCCTCATAACAATAAATTGCAAATGTGAGTAATTTTGTCAAGCTTTCTAGCTTTAGAACATGTGACAAGGGTATCCGAAAATTTCGTTGCGGTCAGGATATTAGAGAATTTCCCAGGATACGGCAACCCTTTTATACTTGGGGACATTTTGTCACCGATTGTCTATAAGCCTATTTAACTAATGTCTTTTGTTGGTTCCCTGAGAGTATCTTATGTTAGTTGGGGTTTCGAAACTGACCAGCACCTTTACATTATCTAGCCTAAAATTGGAGAGACCTCATAGGTCGTTTTTTACATTTTTGAAAAATATTTTTACTAAATTTTTGTTTACGTTCTCTTCGTTTTAAGTGCATCTCCCTTCCTTTCTGACACCTTTTTTTAATTAAAAAAAATTTTTTTTTGTTCAAGATTAGTCTACGAATCCTATGATAAATTTATCTCTGAATGTTCTACAACTTCCTCTTTAATTTCTCAATTATACATCAAAGCAGATAATGATTGGTGGATAGTTTTTAAACGAATGGAACGTCGTTTTTTGGCACTCTTTTTACCTCAACAATATTCAGCTACTACAACAATTGCAGATATACAAGAATGTGTTGATGGAATAATTCAATCAAGATTTCCAAATTTGTTTATTTCCTAATGTTTTTGAAGGTCTTTTTTGTTTATTTTGTGTAGCTAGAGATACCAGGGGTGTGCCATTTCGCCTTTTGTCTTTCGCCCTTTTTTGATGTGAGAAAATCCACACATTCTTGTATATCTGCAATTGTTGTAATAGCAGAATATTGTTGAGTGAAATATTAGTAGCACAGAATATTGCCCAAATAGGCGCGCGGCCATGTAGGCGCAAAGCCATAATTTGCTTCAATTTTTCCGAATCTTTTCAAATTTAGTATTAAACGATTCCTTTCATCGAGCTAAAGAGGTTCGTACCAAAATTGATAAGGGCCAGAAATTTTCCAGCAAGTTATGGCTTTGCGCCTACATGGCCGCGCGCCTACTTGGGCGTGTCCCTTTTTTGGTGTTTTGTCTTTCGCTTTTTAAAATTTGTTTCGGCACACCCCTGTACCTCTAAATTATATCCAAACAATTGAAATATTAGTTCATTTTAAATTTATGTTCAGAAAATAAATTTTTAAAAAAATTTAAGTGAAAAACTCAACTTTTTAAATCTTATTTTTACAGACATTTTAATAAAATTTAATAATTCACTGTCGTTAGGCAACTTCCAAGGTAATTGGATTTATGCGCGGTCCTTAATTAACAAATATTTGATGAGTAGATCAGAAACTTTTAAATTTAAAAGTTGAACGTTTATTGAAAGACATGATTAAACTAATACGATTAAAGACTAAGAGTAAAGATACGTAGAAATGAAGGATATCGGTGAATATATTGTCAAAAGATAAAGCACCAACAGATTTTATAGGATTATCTTTAAGCCTGCTTTTATATAGTTTCTCTTCGAGCCATTCCAATTTAGTATAAAAGCAGTAGTAAATCCTAGCTTAATTACAAATCAACAACCTCAACTCAAACAACTGCGCACGACAACAGCTTCAACTTCACAAGTCAATGGCACAATCTGCGTACTTCGGTGGCGGTGGTGCAGCTGGTGGAGGCGGCGGTGGTGCATCTGTCTACATGGGAGCTGGAGCCGGCAGTCAGCAACCGGCAGCTGGAGGCGATTATGGAGCTGCTGGTGGAGGCAACGCGTCTGTCTACATGGGTGGTCCTGCTGGTGGAGGCGGAGGAGCCGGTCAACAAAGTGCCTACTTTGGTGGACCTGCTTCGGGAGGAGGTAAATAATTATTAATCCTAACTAATGACAATAATAAATAATTTATTTTTATTTAAGCTTCTGCTGTTGGTAGGTCTGCGGGTGGAGGAAGTGCTTTCGGAGGCGGCGGTGGAACCCAAACGGCTATGGTTGGAGGCGGCGGTGGCACTCAGACTGCAATGGGAGGATTTGGTGGCGGCACTCAGACAGCTCTCGGAGGGATGGGCGGCACCCAGACTGCGCTCGGTGGCATTGGAGGCACTCAAACTGCTCTCGTAGGGATGGGCGGCAGCCAGACAGCTCTCGGCGGGATGGGTGGAACCCAAACGGCGCTTGTTGGCTATGGCGGTGGAGGCACCCAAACTGCTCTTGGAGGCTTTGGTACGCAGACTGCTCTTGGTGGTTCTCCTCCTGCTGGAACGGCAACTGCTCTCGTTGGTGGAGGTGGTGGAACGCAGACTGCAATGGGAGGAGGATATGGAGGGACGGCAACAAGCTTGGGGAACGCTCCTGCGGCAGGTAGAAAATATTCTCTTTGTCATTTTAGCCATTAATCTTAATGTGTTAATTACAGGTACAATGACTGCTCTTGGTGGAGGAGGCGGCGGGACGATGACTGCTGCGGGTGGTGCTTCTCTTGCTGGTTCAAGTGAGTTAAAACTTAAATCCTAAACCATCATTAATTGAGCCTTTATTTTCATTTAAAGATGTTGGCGCTTCTTCGGCATATCTTGGAAGCCCTCAAACCGGTGGTGGCGTTGGTGCGCAATCTGTCTACATGGGTGGTCCTGCTGGTGGAGGCGGAGGAGCCGGTCAACAAAGTACTTCATCTTCACGTGAGTTGAACGGCTACACCCAATCTCAATTTAACTTTTAATTTTAAAGGTGATTCCCAGTCTTCTGTGTTTTTTGTGGGTCCTGGCACTGGTACAATCTACGAAGTAGGCGCTGAAGATGATACAAATAATGGGGCTTCTGTTGCTGCTTCAAGTAAGAAAATTTAATTGAATATAATCAATTGCATCTTTATTTTTATTTTAAGGTTTTGATGAGACGACTACAGAAACGACGGATACAATTTTGCTGGGCGGTGGTGGTGGTGGTGGCAATGGTGGACGAGAAAGAGAGGAAGATGAAGGCTGGGGTGACGATGAAGGCTGGCGAGAAGATGAAGGCCGCCTAGAAGATGAAGGGCGGCGAGAAGGTGGACGAAGGCGTGATGAATGGTGGAGGGCGGGGGATGAAATGGACAACACCCAGCCTTCCGCCGACACGGTCCATCCATCAATTCTTAATAATCGAGTGTAATGTACACTCGAGGTAGACGGATGGACTTGTCGGTGGAAGGGGGGTGGTGTTCATTTCCTCCCACGCCTTCCCCATTCTAGTTAGGGTTGCCGTTTTCGAGTCGGGCCGACGTTCGAGTCATTTTTTTCGGGCTTCATTTTTATCGAGTCGGGTCAAAAGAGTCTTTTTCGGGCCTCATTTTTATCGAGTCGGATCAAACGAGTCTTTTTTGTGCCAAATATTTTTTTGGCCATTTTGGCAACCCTAATTCTAGTGATTCTCTATTGTCCCCTATTGTGTTGTTGTTGCCCTTGTTGTGATTGTTGTAAATACCAACTTATTCTATTTTCTTCTCCTTTTCCTTTCTTTATTGACCTTTGTAAAATATCTGAATTTCCCCTATATTCTATTTACTCATTGTTGTATGTACATATATATTTTTGTTTGTTTTAAATGTATAAAATGTATAAAATTTGTGTGTTTGTAGAATTTTTTTTTGAACTAAGATTTGATTTTTAAATTAGGAGTTGTTCCAATCTGGGGTTGTGTCTTTAAGTTAGTTGTTTTTTGGTTGGAAGTTGTTTAGCAAAAACCGATTCCCTTTTTAAAAATTAAAAGTTTCGGTCTTGGCATTTTGTCGTTTAATTATCAAAATTTGATTTTTTTTCATTACACAAGCGAAACTCCTATTTTCAACCTTATCTAGCTTTTTAATTTGAACAAATTTTCTTCAAAACTAAGCTTACCTAAACTCCAAGGATCCCTCTCTACATCTAAAACAAGCCTTTTATAGGCACTTGCAGAGTTCCTCTTAAATAACGTTTCTTTCACAAAAAATAAAAACCTTTAAACTTTTTTCAAAACTTACTCAATTAAAATATCATAATTAAAAAAGATGTGAGAAAAAGGTAAAGAATGAATGAAAAAAAGGAAGAATTTACCATAAATAAAAATATGCGGGAAAAATATAGTAAGGTTAATATGGATTTTCAAAAACAAAAAAATATTTTAACTTTGGCAACTTGTCAAAAAAAATATAAAATGCCATCTCATAATGGTAATCTCCGCGGTAATTTAGTGGTGACTGATCATTTCGTCAATAATGAGTTCGTCAATGATATGTTCGTCAATGACTAGTTCGTCAATAAAATAGCGCCAAATTTAAATTGTCTCAGTTTGTCAACGCTAAAAACTTTTTAATAATGATAGTCGGATCCGAAAAAAGGCTGGATATCTGGAAATTTTCGGTTCGGATCCTAGAATCAGGAAAAATACTAATAATCTGGTTCTTTGACCTCCCAAACTTCATAAAATTTTCGCCTTCGACAAAAAATTTTTTTAATTACCAGACAAAAATAAAGAAATTTGCCTGGTAGTCCTCGAAATTTCTCAAAATTCTTACCTGCGGCCGCGTGTTTACAACTTTAAGGGGATGTTAATGTATTTGGATGTAATATCGGTGAATCAAGGATAATGGGATTTGAGGAGATACCCCCAGCTTTTAATCCACTAAACTTGAACATAAGAATATACCCGAAGTCTCAATTAAATCCCCATAGCCACTCATTTCTCAAATACAGGGTGCGGCAAAAGTTCCCGTACTTTTCTTAAGCATAAATTTTATTTCAATATTTAATTGCATTTTTATTAATTGCATTTAATCTCGAAATCATGAATCTAGAAAAACAATAGGGGACTAAGTAAGACGACTTTCCCTTACTAAGTAAGTTGACTGCTCGGCTGTCCCTTAAACCACTTGTTTCAAACTAGAATTCGAACTTTTCAAAAGGCCGGGCCCAGGACCCAGTTTTTTTTCTCAAAATCGCACCCGGACAAGTTTTTCCGGATAAAATCAGAAAAACCGGTTAGCCCGGAAAAACCGGATTTTTTTCATACCCGGGCCCGGACCCGGTTTTTTCTAAATTTATTAAAAACATAAAAAAATTATTACACATACAAAGGATTGGAAAACATATAAAGGATCGATTAAAGGATAGATGAATCAAAGGATAGATGTGCAAAGGATAGATAGCATGGTAGATAGCCTTTTTAGGCTAGATTTGGTGTTCTCATCTTAAACACGCGGTTTGGCCATCAGAGCCAGCCAATATCTGCTCATCAGCCAGCAGCACACGAATTCTTACCCCTGGGGAGTAAGTCAACATTTATCTTGGGTACACCCCAGTTTACCGCCGCCCAATTTACCGCGCCCAATTTACCGCGGGCCCAATTTACCGCGATCCCAATTTACCGCCGCCCAATTTACCGCGAGCCCAGTTTACCGCACGCCCATTTTACCGCCATTCTACAAATCAATAATATGTCTAACAAATATTCTGAATTAATTGAAACGAACTGAATTAAAAAACTAATTTGTAACTTTTAGTAATAAAATTCATAATGTACAACGGAATTTTGACGGAAAAGAACAGAGAAAAATTCTCACATGATGGCTATATTTATGTAATGGATAAGCCTAGTGCTGATGGTGAGAAAATTTTTTGGCGCTGTGACACACGTGGAACAACTGGATGTTCTGGACGCATCCACACAACATCTGATGAAGAACGTAGTTTTTTTTAAATTGGTCACCATGCATAGCTGTTCCGGATTAGGTGATCCAGCTAGAGTTGGTGTTCAAAAGGTTGATTTGAGTTGTATAAATTTTTCCTAAATTCCTTTCTCCAGGCAATGAGTATGATTCGTCAAAGAGGCGCCTCAACGATGGAAAAACCTGCTCAAATTCGTGCAGCAGCGGTTCAAAATTTGCCTTTAGCAATTATGGGTATTTTTTAAGTAAATAAAAATGTACAAAATAATTTTTAGGCCAAATGCCTACTAGCCGAAAACAAGTTCAACGTCAAAGAAGGAAAGAAAACAATGCGCTCGCCAGTCCACCTACACGTGCTGAAATTGTGTTTACAGAACGGTACATGAATCGTGAAGTAAGTTTGAGATTTTTTGTAAATTATTTTGTAAAAATCTTAAATAAAATTTCTAGTTCAACGGTCAGCAAGAACGTTTATTTCTCGGCGATAGTGGAGGTGAAGAACGAATTCTTGTTTTTGGGAGTGAGGAAAGTGCTGGTTGGTCAAATCAAATGGAGCATGTTTTTATGGACGGAACTTTTTCTGGTAATTTTATTAATTCTGCCCTAGATTTCTTTTTTTTCAGTCTGTCCTTCTTTATTTTATCAACTTTTTATAATTCTTTCGAAGCGTGGAGGCTTCGTCTTTCCGGTACTTTTTTGCCTGTTGCCTGACAAAACAGAGAAAACCTACACTCGACTTTTCAATTTCATCAAGGGATTGTGGCCATTATTTAATCCAACCTCAATATCATGTGACTTTGAGCGCGCAATCCATAATTCTATCCGAACTTCCTTCCCCGAATCTTCTATTTTTTGTTGTTTCTTCCATCCGCGTCAAAATCTAAGAAAG
Organism: Meloidogyne enterolobii; assembly: GCA_963681835.1. NCBI lineage: Eukaryota > Metazoa > Nematoda > Chromadorea > Rhabditida > Meloidogynidae > Meloidogyne > Meloidogyne enterolobii. The sequence continues at coordinate 2,895,619 of CAVMJV010000004.1, read as the reverse complement.
CATATATCTCAATCTCATCTTTTGAATCTCTATAATAATGACCCTGGCTTCGCTTTAAAATGTAAAATGATTATTGCCTTAGCTTTTGTTCCCGAAAACTATGTTATCAACGCACTTGATGTTTTATAAAATGAGTTAGATGATCGTTTTGAGCCTCTTATTTCCTGGTTTGTATCTACCTATATCGGCCGCATTCGCGGTAATGGTGCTCCTTTTATCTTCCTTTATCTTCTCACAAGCCAGCAGTTCATGTTTTTTTACTCCAAAACATAATAAAATAATTCTTCATCTACAACAAAATGATGTCTTCGTTTACTTGAAAATTCTCTGCTTTACTCCAAAACATAATAAAATAATTTTTCATCTACAACAACTTGATGTCTTCGTTTACTTGAAAATTCTCTGCTTTACTCCAAAACATAATAAAATAATTCTTCATCTACAACAACTTGATGTCTTCGTCTACTTGAAAATTCTCTGCTTTACTCCAAAACATAATAAAATAATTCTTCATCTACAACAACTTGATGTCTTCGTCTACTTGAAAATTCTCTGCTTTACTCCAAAACATAATAAAATAATTTTTCATCTACAACAACTTGATGTCTTCGTTTACTTGAAAATTCTCTGCTTTACTCCAAAACATAATAAAATAATTCTTCATCTACAACAACTTGATGTCTTCGTCTACTTGAAAATTCTCTGCTTTACTCCAAAACATAATAAAATAATTCTTCATCTACAACAACTTGATGTCTTCGTCTACTTGAAAATTCTCTGCTTTACTCCAAAACATAATAAAATAATTCTTCATCTACAACAACTTGATGTCTTCGTTTACTTGAAAATTCTCTGCTTTACTCCAAAACATAATAAAATAATTCTTCATCTACAACAACTTGATGTCTTCGTCTACTTGAAAATTCTCTGCTTTACTCCAAAACATAATAAAATAATTCTTCATCTACAACAACTTAATGTCTTCGTTTACTTGAAAATTCTCTGCTTTACTCCAAAACATAATAAAATAATTCTTCATCTACAACAAAATGATGTCTTCGTCTACTTGAAAATTCTCTGCTTTACTCCAAAACATAATAAAATAATTCTTCATCTACAACAACTTGATGTCTTCGTTTACTTGAAAATTCTCTGCTTTACTCCAAAACATAATAAAATAATTCTTCATCTACAACAACTTGATGTCTTCGTCTACTTGAAAATTCTCTGCTTTACTCCAAAACATAATAAAATAATTCTTCATCTACAACAACTTGATGTCTTAGTCTACTTGAAAATTCTCTGCTTTACTCCAAAACATAATAAAATAATTCTTCATCTACAACAACTTGATGTCTTCGTTTACTTGAAAATTCTCTGCTTTACTCCAAAACATAATAAAATAATTCTTCATCTACAACAACTTGATGTCTTCGTTTACTTGAAAATTCTCTGCTTTACTCCAAAACATAATAAAATAATTCTTCATCTACAACAACTTGATGTCTTCGTCTACTTGAAAATTCTCTGCTTTACTCCAAAACATAATAAAATAATTCTTCATCTACAACAACTTGATGTCTTCGTTTACTTGAAAATTCTCTGCTTTACTCCAAAACATAATAAAATAATTCTTCATCTACAACAACTTGATGTCTTCGTTTACTTGAAAATTCTCTGCTTTACTCCAAAACATAATAAAATAATTCTTCATCTACAACAACTTGATGTCTTCGTCTACTTGAAAATTCTCTGCTTTACTCCAAAACATAATAAAATAATTCTTCATCTACAACAACTTGATGTCTTCGTTTACTTGAAAATTCTCTGCTTTACTCCAAAACATAATAAAATAATTCTTCATCTACAACAACTTGATGTCTTCGTCTACTTGAAAATTCTCTGCTTTACTCCAAAACATAATAAAATAATTCTTCATCTACAACAACTTGATGTCTTCGTCTACTTGAAAATTCTCTGCTTTACTCCAAAACATAATAAAATAATTCTTCATCTACAACAACTTGATGTCTTCGTCTACTTGAAAATTCTCTGCTTTACTCCAAAACATAATAAAATAATTCTTCATCTACAACAACTTGATGTCTTCGTCTACTTGAAAATTCTCTGCTTTACTCCAAAACATAATAAAATAATTCTTCATCTACAACAACTTGATGTCTTCGTCTACTTGAAGATTCTCTGCTTTACTCCAAAACATAATAAAATAATTCTTCATCTACAACAACTTGATGTCTTCGTCTACTTGAAAATTCTCTGCTTTACTCCAAAACATAATAAAATAATTCTTCATCTACAACAACTTGATGTCTTCGTCTACTTGAAGATTCTCTGCTTTACTCCAAAACATAATAAAATAATTCTTCATCTACAACAACTTGATGTCTTCGTTTACTTGAAAATTCTCTGCTTTACTCCAAAACATAATAAAATAATTCTTCATCTACAACAACTTGATGTCTTCGTCTACTTGAAAATTCTCTGCTTTACTCCAAAACATAATAAAATAATTCTTCATCTACAACAACTTGATGTCTTCGTCTACTTGAAGATTCTCTGCTTTACTCCAAAACATAATAAAATAATTCTTCATCTACAACAACTTGATGTCTTCGTCTACTTGAAAATTCTCTGCTTTACTCCAAAACATAATAAAATAAATCTTCATCTACAACAACTTGATGTCTTCGTCTACTTGAAAATTCTCTGCTTTACTCCAAAACATAATAAAATAATTCTTCATCTACAACAACTTGATGTCTTCGTCTACTTGAAAATTCTCTGCTTTACTCCAAAACATAATAAAATAATTCTTCATCTACAACAACTTGATGTCTTCGTCTACTTGAAAATTCTCTGCTTTACTCCAAAACATAATAAAATAATTCTTCATCTACAACAACTTGATGTCTTCGTCTACTTGAAGATTCTCTGCTTTACTCCAAAACATAATAAAATAATTCTTCATCTACAACAACTTGATGTCTTCGTTTACTTGAAAATTCTCTGCTTTACTCCAAAACATAATAAAATAATTCTTCATCTACAACAACTTGATGTCTTCGTTTACTTGAAAATTCTCTGCTTTACTCCAAAACATAATAAAATAATTCTTCATCTACAACAACTTGATGTCTTCGTTTACTTGAAAATTCTCTGCTTTACTCCAAAACATAATAAAATAATTCTTCATCTACAACAACTTGATGTCTTCGTCTACTTGAAAATTCTCTGCTTTACTCCAAAACATAATAAAATAATTCTTCATCTACAACAACTTAATGTCTTCGTTTACTTGAAAATTCTCTGCTTTACTCCAAAACATAATAAAATAATTCTTCATCTACAACAACTTGATGTCTTCGTCTACTTGAAAATTCTCTGCTTTACTCCAAAACATAATAAAATAATTCTTCATCTACAACAACTTGATGTCTTCGTTTACTTGAAAATTCTCTGCTTTACTCCAAAACATAATAAAATAATTCTTCATCTACAACAACTTGATGTCTTCGTCTACTTGAAAATTCTCTGCTTTACTCCAAAACATAATAAAATAATTCTTCATCTACAACAACTTGATGTCTTCGTCTACTTGAAAATTCTCTGCTTTACTCCAAAACATAATAAAATAATTCTTCATCTACAACAACTTGATGTCTTCGTTTACTTGAAAATTCTCTGCTTTACTCCAAAACATAATAAAATAATTCTTCATCTACAACAACTTGATGTCTTCGTTTACTTGAAAATTCTCTGCTTTACTCCAAAACATAATAAAATAATTCTTCATCTACAACAACTTGATGTCTTCGTCTACTTGAAAATTCTCTGCTTTACTCCAAAACATAATAAAATAATTCTTCATCTACAACAACTTGATGTCTTCGTTTACTTGAAAATTCTCTGCTTTACTCCAAAACATAATAAAATAATTCTTCATCTACAACAACTTGATGTCTTCGTTTACTTGAAAATTCTCTGCTTTACTCCAAAACATAATAAAATAATTCTTCATCTACAACAACTTGATGTCTTCGTCTACTTGAAAATTCTCTGCTTTACTCCAAAACATAATAAAATAATTCTTCATCTACAACAACTTGATGTCTTCGTTTACTTGAAAATTCTCTGCTTTACTCCAAAACATAATAAAATAATTCTTCATCTACAACAACTTGATGTCTTCGTCTACTTGAAAATTCTCTGCTTTACTCCAAAACATAATAAAATAATTCTTCATCTACAACAACTTGATGTCTTCGTCTACTTGAAAATTATCTGCTTTACTCCAAAACATAATAAAATAATTCTTCATCTACAACAACTTGATGTCTTCGTCTACTTAAAAATTCTCTGCTTTACTCCAAAACATAATAAAATAATTTTTCATCTACAACAACTTGATGTCTTCGTCTACTTGAAAATTCTCTGCTTTACTCCAAAACATAATAAAATAATTCTTCATCTACAACAACTTGATGTCTTCGTCTACTTGAAAATTCTCTGCTTTACTCCAAAACATAATAAAATAATTCTTCATCTACAACAACTTGATGTCTTCGTTTACTTGAAAATTCTCTGCTTTACTCCAAAACATAATAAAATAATTCTTCATCTACAACAACTTGATGTCTTCGTTTACTTGAAAATTCTCTGCTTTACTCCAAAACATAATAAAATAATTCTTCATCTACAACAACTTGATGTCTTCGTCTACTTGAAAATTCTCTGCTTTACTCCAAAACATAATAAAATAATTCTTCATCTACAACAACTTGATGTCTTCGTTTACTTGAAAATTCTCTGCTTTACTCCAAAACATAATAAAATAATTCTTCATCTACAACAACTTGATGTCTTCGTCTACTTGAAAATTCTCTGCTTTACTCCAAAACATAATAAAATAATTCTTCATCTACAACAACTTGATGTCTTCGTTTACTTGAAAATTCTCTGCTTTACTCCAAAACATAATAAAATAATTCTTCATCTACAACAACTTGATGTCTTCGTTTACTTGAAAATTCTCTGCTTTACTCCAAAACATAATAAAATAATTCTTCATCTACAACAACTTGATGTCTTCGTCTACTTGAAAATTCTCTGCTTTACTCCAAAACATAATAAAATAATTCTTCATCTACAACAACTTGATGTCTTCGTTTACTTGAAAATTCTCTGCTTTACTCCAAAACATAATAAAATAATTCTTCATCTACAACAACTTGATGTCTTCGTCTACTTGAAAATTCTCTGCTTTACTCCAAAACATAATAAAATAATTCTTCATCTACAACAACTTGATGTCTTCGTCTACTTGAAAATTATCTGCTTTACTCCAAAACATAATAAAATAATTCTTCATCTACAACAACTTGATGTCTTCGTCTACTTGAAAATTCTCTGCTTTACTCCAAAACATAATAAAATAATTCTTCATCTACAACAACTTGATGTCTTCGTTTACTTGAAAATTCTCTGCTTTACTCCAAAACATAATAAAATAATTCTTCATCTACAACAACTTGATGTCTTCGTCTACTTGAAAATTCTCTGCTTTACTCCAAAACATAATAAAATAATTCTTCATCTACAACAACTTGATGTCTTCGTTTACTTGAAAATTCTCTGCTTTACTCCAAAACATAATAAAATAATTCTTCATCTACAACAACTTGATGTCTTCGTCTACTTGAAAATTCTCTGCTTTACTCCAAAACATAATAAAATAATTCTTCATCTACAACAACTTGATGTCTTCGTCTACTTGAAAATTCTCTGCTTTACTCCAAAACATAATAAAATAATTCTTCATCTACAACAACTTGATGTCTTCGTTTACTTGAAAATTCTCTGCTTTACTCCAAAACATAATAAAATAATTCTTCATCTACAACAACTTGATGTCTTCGTTTACTTGAAAATTCTCTGCTTTACTCCAAAACATAATAAAATAATTCTTCATCTACAACAACTTGATGTCTTCGTCTACTTGAAAATTCTCTGCTTTACTCCAAAACATAATAAAATAATTCTTCATCTACAACAACTTGATGTCTTCGTTTACTTGAAAATTCTCTGCTTTACTCCAAAACATAATAAAATAATTCTTCATCTACAACAACTTGATGTCTTCGTCTACTTGAAAATTCTCTGCTTTACTCCAAAACATAATAAAATAATTCTTCATCTACAACAACTTGATGTCTTCGTCTACTTGAAAATTATCTGCTTTACTCCAAAACATAATAAAATAATTCTTCATCTACAACAACTTGATGTCTTCGTCTACTTAAAAATTCTCTGCTTTACTCCAAAACATAATAAAATAATTCTTCATCTACAACAACTTGATGTCTTCGTCTACTTGAAAATTCTCTGCTTTACTCCAAAACATAATAAAATAATTTTTCATCTACAACAACTTGATGTCTTCGTTTACTTGAAAATTCTCTGCTTTACTCCAAAACATAATAAAATAATTCTTCATCTACAACAACTTGATGTCTTCGTCTACTTGAAAATTCTCTGCTTTACTCCAAAACATAATAAAATAATTCTTCATCTACAACAACTTGATGTCTTCGTCTACTTGAAAATTCTCTGCTTTACTCCAAAACATAATAAAATAATTTTTCATCTACAACAACTTGATGTCTTCGTTTACTTGAAAATTCTCTGCTTTACTCCAAAACATAATAAAATAATTCTTCATCTACAACAACTTGATGTCTTCGTCTACTTGAAAATTCTCTGCTTTACTCCAAAACATAATAAAATAATTCTTCATCTACAACAACTTGATGTCTTCGTCTACTTGAAAATTCTCTGCTTTACTCCAAAACATAATAAAATAATTCTTCATCTACAACAACTTGATGTCTTCGTTTACTTGAAAATTCTCTGCTTTACTCCAAAACATAATAAAATAATTCTTCATCTACAACAACTTGATGTCTTCGTTTACTTGAAAATTCTCTGCTTTACTCCAAAACATAATAAAATAATTCTTCATCTACAACAACTTGATGTCTTCGTCTACTTGAAAATTCTCTGCTTTACTCCAAAACATAATAAAATAATTCTTCATCTACAACAACTTGATGTCTTCGTTTACTTGAAAATTCTCTGCTTTACTCCAAAACATAATAAAATAATTCTTCATCTACAACAACTTGATGTCTTCGTCTACTTGAAAATTCTCTGCTTTACTCCAAAACATAATAAAATAATTCTTCATCTACAACAACTTTTTTTTCTTCTTCTACTTGAAACTTCTCTGTATTCTTCCATCGTCTGCTTTGGAAAAAGTATGTATTTTAAAAAGGCTAAAAAAATTTTCAAAATAGAAAAGTAAAAAATTTAAAAAATAAGTAAAGTTTTCTGAGAACATTTAACTAATTAAAGCAAATTACCTATTTCAATTCAGTGGGTGACACGACTTGGGCACAGTGATCCATTTGCACAGTAAGACTTTTGCACAGAGGACAATTACACAGTGGACAATTGCACAGTAAAGTCTTGTTTATTCGCAAAACGACCTACCCATTTATTCGCAAAACGCCTGTTTAATCGCGAAACATTCCAAATAAACGCAAGACTCATTCACCTATAGGTCATAACTTCGTTCAGAATCATCCAATCAAGATGATTTTGGTGTCAGCCGACTCAACTCAAAAAGCTCTTTCGAATGAGCTATAATTTGCATCTTCGAATTTTTTACCCCAAAAAACCGCTTGGTTTACTCTATTGTTTTTCGATTTTCGGGAGCCTATATCTCTGCGAGTTTTCGTCTCCCGCGAACAACTTTTCCAACAACGGGAAAAATTGCTTATAGAACAGGGAAAATTGTTTTTGTTTAAGAAAAACCATTTTATTATTAAAAAACTTATCAGAAAGCCTAACACAAATGCACTTAACCACAAATTACTGTGCAATTGTCCACTGTGCAGATGCCCAATGTGCAATTGTCTTACTGTGCAAATGGATCACTGTGCCCGTGTCGGAGCGCCATTCAGTGTCAAGATCTTGATACCCGGCAAAGGGACACGGACACTTAGTCGCGGGCCACTTAGTCGCGACCACTTAGTCGCCAAGTGAGAAATGCCAAGTTTTGAAGACCAAATCCCAGATATCACATCCAAATCCCTCAATATTACCTTTGATTTAAGTTTTAAGCTACATACCTGAAAAAAAGAACCTTCGCGACAAAGTGGCCTGCGACTAAGTGGGCCGTACCCCCTGCAAAATTAACGTAGAATAAGGGTAAGCCTCTTTATAAAATATTTTAGACACGTTATGAGTTGCTTTGAAATTTGAATTTGACCTTATTCGAAAGCTTGAAATTTGCTACAAGATAGCAAAATCATTTTTAAACTCGAAAAATTGGGGTTGAGTTATAGTTATGAAGCAGAGCCTACAATTTGCTTTAATTTAAATGTTCTCAGAAACCTTGACTTATTTTTTAAATTTTCTTACTTTTCTATTTTGAAAAATTCTTTTAGCCTTTTTGAAATACATACTTTTTCCAATGTCAGACGATGAGGATTACATGTCTAGCACTTTTATGGAGAAAATGAATGACGTTAAACCAGGTTCGAAAATTTGATACTTTTCATACTTTGTTAATTTTTAGGTATTAATTCTTCCCGGATAGCCCAGCGTTCTTTAAAAATTCATGCAAATCGTCTAGCGGCAGAGGAAAGACAACAAAATGAAAAACCAAAAAATAGGGAGCAGATGGAGAAAAATAGAAGAGAAGAGGGTATATCCAAGCCCATTGGAAGTGACAGCAAAGGATTTAAATTGTTATCATTGATGGGTATTTTTTATTTTTTTGAAGATTTATACACTCGAACCTCACTTGTAGATTCCTTTTTTGAGGAAGGAACAAATGAGGGGTATAATGGGGCTATTTTAGTTAGGGGTATCGTTTAGGCAGATATCCCAACCCAGTGACCAGCCAAAGTTTTAAACAATGTATTTTGAACAGGGACTTTAGGCAGCTTCCCAAACCTAGTGACCAACCCAATAGTTTAACCCAGTTGCCAGCCAATGTTAAAAAAGGTATTTTGGGTGGAGACTTTTTTTTAAATAAAAAATCTTGAATTGTAATATGTGTGTGTATCAAATTTTATTAGAGACCAAACTGGGAGGATCGTACGAAAATCGAGATCTCGTCTCGGTCCGGTCTCTAAATTTTATGTGTATCCAAAAATGCTGTGAGATTCGGCTGTATTTTCAATTTTTAGCATTTTCATTTAAACATCTTTCAAAAATTTTCAGGTTATAAACCTGGAATGAGCCTTGGAATTAAACGAGAAGGTTAAAAATTTATTTTTAAAATAAAAGTGTTAAAAAATTAAATTTTTGAAGGAAGTCAAACAGAAGGAATAAAAGAACCCATATCAATTCAAGTCAAGGCAAATAGGAGCGGTGTAGGACACGAGGAAGAACAAACTGAAAAACAACGCCAAGTTTGTGAAGCTCATATGGAAAGGATGATGAAAAGGGCGAGAATGGAGGTTTGTGTGATTTTTGGGGAGAATATTTGGGTTGGATTTTAAATAAAGATCGGGTCGAGATGAAGTCCTTTAAATCCTTAACTCATCCTCATATCATGTTTCTAAATTTTCCCTTTGAAATAAGATTGGGTATGGATGCCACTCGTCCAAACCTATTTATTTTGAAATCTAACCTAGTAAAGATCGAGATTTTTGAGAAACCCTGGGCTCTGGGTTTGATTTATTGACTTGTGGCGGATCCTTGGCCTGTAATCCAAGAAAAACCCCAGGAAGGTCAAAAAATGCCTAGGCCTGGACTCGGTACAAGAAAAACCCAGGCCTTTGTTCAGACCCAGCTCGATCTCTAGTCGTTCGATTTAGCTTGTCGAGATCCTTTGTGTCATTATCCGTCTGAATTTGACTATATTCAAATTAATAATAGTATTTTTCTTTAAATTTTTAAACAATTTATTCCTTTAGGAATCCCTAGCTGTCGATTTTCGCAATAAAAAAAGAATGCTTGCGTTACAAAAACAAATAATTAGTGACATTCAACAGGCTAGAAGTGCGTGTCAACAAATGGATTTAAGGTTGATTTTTGTCTTTTTTTATTTTTTTAATTTTTAGTGCCGGAAAAGATGTTCCTGAACATTTTTGGTTTTGGCCAATTTACTCAACCAAACTCCCAGAAACAAGTGACAATGAAGATGATGACAATGAAAATAATTTTACTTATAACTACAGCAATGGTAGAGTGGCCCCCGTTGAAATAAATTTCAATGAGATGGATGAGGATGAATTGGATAATAGGTCATTTTATTTTTTAAAGGTTATGAAATAATTTTCGGGGAGGAATTTTATGAAATTTTTAAATATGAGAGAGACACAGATTGGTTGGGCCAGGGAACCGTGAGCCTAAGAAATGTAATTTAGTTCAAAATTACCGAATTTTGGACGTTCTAGTAGTTCGTAGTTATCGAGATTTTTGAAAAGTCTGGGCCAGTTCTCGGACTATGAAGTTTGAGGTATTGCCTAGGCCGGATCCCGGGTAGTTCAGAAAAAACCCAGGAATGTCAAAAAATGCCTGGGCCGATTCGATACGTTCGAGATTCGATATTCATGAACTAGGTTGATAACATAGACCGTGGTACATCTTGTTCTATCCAATCCTTCAAATTAAAAGAAATTTTTTACAACCTAAACTTTTTTTAAATTTTAGCCTATCTCACATAATTGGTTATCTGAGGAGAGAACACTTTTATTGTGTCTGGTGTGGCTGTGCCTATTCAGATTCTGATGATATTGAAAATGCCTGCCCTGGTTCTACAAGAAGTGCACATGATGAATAAATTGATTTTTAAATGGTTTTTTTATTAATTTTATTTCTTTATTTTTATTTTTTGTTTATAAATGTCTTTATAAATAAATAAAAATATTTTTCATTCTGAAGATATTGAATTATTTATTTTTGCTCGATCTAATATTTTTTAATATTTTAGACGATTATTTTAAAGTTTTCTAATTAATAGATTTTTAAGAATGCGTTCAAATAATCTTGGAAACGATAAAAAACGACAAGTCAAAGTTTTATGTTCTGGTGATGTCAATGGAAATTTTAAACAATTGATAGCACGCATTGCTTTGGTTAATCAAAAGGTTTTTTTGTTTTAGAATATTGGGGGAATTCAAGACTTATTAAAGTTGTCGTGATACTGCGTTTGGTATTTCGACGCTTTGGTTACTGCATCCCAAAATTGGTTGTTTTGTATGAGGCGTAGTGTGTTGATTAAGGTTGGAGGATAGTTGGAAATCCTCGGATATCCAGATACGAACCGGAAGTTTTCGGATATCCTGCCTTTTTTGGATCCGGATCCTCCAACCTTAGTATCGATGTTGTTTTAAGGGAGTCCTTTTTTCGATTCTAGCGCTTTTTTTAATAGATCAATTTTTAATAGCTTATTGTTAGATTTTTAATTTTAAGTCTACAAAAAAAATATTTTTTAGAAAAAATTATTTCTTTCAAAAAAATTTTTTATTAAGGCAGGCCCATTCGATATTCTCTTCTGTGTCGGTGAATTTTTTGGTCCAGACAATGACGAGAACGAAAAAGTAATTAATGGAGAAATTGATTTCCCCGTTCCAACTTATATCCTTGGCCCATGCTGTCCTTCTACTTCAACATATTATCCAGCTGAAAGTGTTGAGTTTTCACAATCTCTTACTTATCTTGGGAAGAAAGGGACATTAATGACGGCGAATGGATTATTAATTGGTTACTTTTCGGGAATTGAAGCACCGGCTATGTCTACACAGGTTTGTTTCTTTAAGATTTTTTGAGTTTAGACTTGTCTTTTTTAGTAAGGCCTCTCCTATTTTGTTTACTTTGGGTTTCACTATAAGATACTTCCTTGGGGCTGAAAAAATCTTATTTCATGATAGGTTAACTGAAAATAATATTGTTTATTAGCCGTAAAGCGTTTAAGCCTTAAGTTATGAGTCTTGGACATCTTTATTAGTCAGCTTTTCCATCCAGTGGTCAACCAAATTTAAAAAATCGTATTTTAAATTGGGGAAGTATATGATCCAGAGATGTTTCGAAACATTCGAAAATCGAAATAAATTCAAAAATATCGAAATCGAAATTTTGAAACAACTCTGATCTGAACTTGGGTAATCTCATAGTTTTTTTGGTTGTATTAAACTCTAATTTTTCCATTTTTAAAGACTTTACCCTTCCAATTTGATTCACGTTCAATAGACGATCTTCTAACTCCACTTGCTGCAAGTTCAGGTTTTATGGGAGTTGATATCCTCCTTACATCAATTTGGCCTGCCAATGTTTGGTTACACTCAACAAATCAACCATCTATTGAACCTTCGAATACGTCTAAACTTTTGGCTAGATTAGCTTCTGGATTGAGACCTCGTTATCATTTTGCTGGTCAAGGAATTCATTATGAGCGTTCACCTTATAGGTTTTTTTTATTAATTTTCTTTAAAAATTTTTTGAAAATTTTCAAAAAATTTTCAAAAAAAATTTTAGAAAAATTCAAAAAAAGTTTCAAAAAAAATTTTTTTTTAATTTTTCAGAAATTTTTCAAAAATTTTCAAAAAAAATTTTAGAAAAATTTTTTTTGAAAAATTCCAATAAATTTAAAAAAAATTTCTAAAAAAAATTTTTTTTTAATTTTTTTGATTTTCAAAATAATTTCCAAGGAATCACCGAGTTTTATTGGAACCAGCCCAACACGTTACTCGATTTATTGGACTAGCTTCAGTTAATAACACAAATAAACAAAAATGGTTATATGCATTTTCATGTACTCCAATGAGAGAATTATCAAGAGATGAATTGGTAACACAACCAGATAATTCGACAGAGTTCCCGTATATGGAGATACTTAAGGTACTGATTTTTTCAGGAAGTTTAAAAAATTCTGATTTTTTCTAAATTCTGATTTTTAAAAAATTCTGATTTTTAAGAAAAATTCTGATTTTTACAAAAATTCTGATTTTTAAAAAATTCTGATTTTTCAAAAAAAATTCTGATTTTCTTATAAATTCTGATTTTCTTCTGAAAAATTCTGAATTCTGATTTTTAAAAAATATTCTGATTTTTTTTAAATTCTGATTTTTCATTAAGATTTATTTTCTTCAGGAATATTTACACAACAAAGCAATCGAAGACGAAAAGCGTCGAAGGGAAGAAGGAAATTCTGTTCAATATAGATTTGATAATAATAATTATGAAGATGAAGAACATCAAGAAGAATTTCAAGGAAGAAGAAAAGGGAAAAGAAGAGGGGGAGAAAATTATAATGAAAAAAGGCCTAAAATCGACCCTTCAACATGCTGGTTTTGCCTTTCAAATATCGATGCTGAAAAACATTTAATTGTTTCTGTTGGTACTAATTGTTATACAGCAATGCCTAAAGGTTTTTTATTAAATTTAAGAAAAGTTAATTTGAAAAAAATTTTTTTTAATTGAAGGGCCGTTAATGGAGAGACATTTGCTTGTTATGAGTATAGGTGATGTTTGTTTTAAATTAAAATTATAAAAGTGTTAGGGAATGTTTATACGTTCAAATGAAATTCTGATTTGTTTTCGGAAAATGTTCAAATAAAATTCTGATTTTTATTTAGATGTTCAATTAAATTCTGAATTTTTTTGTTTGAGATGTTTGAATAAAATTCTGATTTTTTATTTAAATGTTCAAATAAAATTCCAAATTTTTTATTGTGATGTTTAGATAAAATTCTGATTTTTATTGAGATGTTTGAATAAAATTCTGAATTTTTATTTTGATGTTTAAATTAAATTATGATTTTGTTTTTACAATGTTGGGAATAAATTCTGATTTAATTTCTCATAGTTTCTGATAAATTCTGATTTAAAAAAAAGTTTGACAAAAATTCTGAATTATTTTAAAGAAAAGTTTAAATAAAATTCTGATTTTATTATTTTTTAGGACATATTCAATCATTGGTTGTTGCACCAGCCGAAGTTCGTGATGAAGTTAATAAATTTAAAGATGCTTACTGGTATATATTTATTTTTGTATTTATATTTATTTTTTACTAGTTTATTCTCTGATAGAAATAATGAAGTTGTTTGTGTTTTTGAAAGAAATTACAAAACTGAAGTGAGTATTTTTTTAATTTAAAATACAAGCAAGTTGAAGCTTTAATAATAAATCAGAATTTTATCTGAACATTATATAATATAAATCAGAATTTTATTTAAACGGTAAAATTCTGGTTTAATTTAAAAATGTTTTGATAGAATTCTGATTTATTTCCCACAATGTTGAAATTAAATTCTGACATTTTGTGAAGAAATAAAATCAGAATTTAATTTAAACATGTTTAAAATTGATCAGAATTTTATTCTAACATTTTTAAATTAACAATAAACCAGAATTTCATCAAAACATTGTAAGAAATAAAACCAGAATTTTATTTAAACATTTTTAAATAAAATCAGAATTTCATCAGAACATTACGGAAGATATACTGTTGTTTGTTTAATGTTAGAAGAGATTAAATCAGAATTTAATCTCAACATTTTTAAACTAAACCAGAATTTTATTTAAACATTTGCTTTAAATAAAATCAGAATTTAATTCAAACATTTTTTAAGCATATGCAAATACAATTTGTACCAATTCCGAAATCAAAAGCAAAATCATTAAAAAGTACATTTTTGAATGCTGCTCAATTAAAAAATATTGAATTTTGTATTTTGGGAGAAAATGAACAGGTTTTTAATTTTTAAGTTATTTTTTAGTTTTCTTATTTTTAAAGGTTTGGGATTTATTAAATGAAGGATCTCCATATTTTTACGTTGAATTGCCTGACGGGACAAAAATGTTGAGTAGAACAATGTCTCGTTTTCCGTTACAATTTGGACGAGAGGTTATTTTTTAATTTTTTTTCTTCTTAATTTTTGTCGTTTTTAAATAGGTTCTAGAGATTGGCCTGGGTCTGGACCAAGGCCTGGGTTTTTCCTGTACCAAAAATCCAGGCCCAGGCATTTTTTTGACCTTCCTGGGTTTTCTTGGTCTACAGGCCCAGGATCTGGCCCAGGCTTTTCAAAAATACCTTCTTTATTTAGGTTCTCGCTTCAAAAGCCCTACTAGACTGCGAGGATCACATCGATTGGCGTAACTGTTCGCTGGAAAAAGACAAAGAAGTTGAGCTTGTAAACAAATTAAAAAATGGGTTTAAACCGTTTGATTTTACTAATACTGAAGATTCTGATGAGGATGATTGAGAAGGTTAAATTAAAATATTTTTTGAAGGTTTTTATTTATTTTTAAATTTTTTATTTTTTCAATTGTTGATTATTTTCCTTTATGTTAACAGGGGTCCGCAAGTTTTATCTGCAAGAAAAATTCTTTACAGAATTTATTTCCGAAATCCCAGTGAAACTCACTCAACATAATTTTAAGGTAGAATTAATTATCCATGAGGGTAGAGGTTCAAGACCAAGACCTTTCGAAGACCAAGAGTCTTGGACGTTTCTAATAAACAAGTTTGTCCTGAGGATATTACTTGCTGACCCTTAATAATTCCAGATATAAAATTATTTTAACACAATAAAAAAATTTTTTCAATTTATCAATTATAAATTAGGAAACTAGAATATCTTCACAAAATTCCTTAGATAATTTAAGTTTAGAAAATTAAATTTCGGCACTATATGAAAGGAGGTCGATAATCGTTTTTTTTCATAACTTTTTTCTATTACTTTTTTCCTTCCTTAATTATAAATAATGGTCAGTCTTTTCTTCCTCGTTCAATTCCACTCTTTTTACCTGTGGCATATTCAAATGAGGACAGACAAAAACACACACACACGGACAGACAAAACACGAGTGTTTTCTGTCCGAGTCTGTCTGTGTTTGTCTGTCCGAGTACGTCCGAGTTTTGTCCGTCTGTGTCCGTCCGTGTTTGACTGTCCGAGTCCGTCCGTCTTTTGTCCGTCTGTGTCCGTCCGTTTTTGTCTGTCCGAGTCCGTCCGTCTTTTGTCCGTCTGTGTCCGTCCGTGTTTGTCTGTCCGAGTCCGTCCGTTTTTGTCTGTCCGAGTACGTCCGAGTTTTGTCTGTCTGTGTGTCGACACAAAAAGAAAACAGGAGACCCTTGAAAGTATTAATTGCCTGTATTGAGTCATTCTCCTTTCCATTAATTCTTTTCTCTATCATTTCTTTTGATTATGCCACAGGGAATATAATGGAATAGAACAAGGAGGAAAATGCTGACCATTCTGTCATATCAAGGAAGGAAAAAACTAATGGAAAAAAGTAATAAAAAAAACGATTATCGACCTCCTTTCATATAGTGCCACACAATGCCAAGTGACAATAAACCTAATGTCATCTTTATTGGAGGGCCAATGGGGAGTGGAAAAACTACATTTGCTAGGCAACTCGCAGATATTTATGGATACGAGTTTGTGGAAGGGGATGATTTCCATTCTGATGAAATGAAGCAAAAAATGGCTTCGGGGATTCCGTTGACAGGTTTAATTTGTAAAACAACTTTTAAGAAAAAATTTTTTAGATGAGGATAGACGTCCCTGGTTGCTGTCTTTAGCCGCACTTTGGCAAAACAATAAAGAAAGGAAGATGATTATTGCTTGTTCGGCTCTTAAAAAGTCTTATCGGTTAATTTTTAAAAATTAGGGAAAAAAATTTTTTTTAGGGACATACTTTTGGGTAGCAACGACGAGGCAACACAACACAAGGTCAAAATAATTTTGCTGAAAGTTAGCGAAGACAATTTGCGTAGCCGGTTAGCTAAAAGGTTAAAAGAAGATCCGAAACATTTTGCACCTCCGAGCCTACTGCAGTCGCAGTTGGAGGCGTTCGAGGTATTTTTTTATTTTTTGTGGGATAAATTGCTTGGGTTCATCCGGTCAGTTAATTTTAAAAAATCCTCAAAAAATTCCAAGTTACCAGTAAATGAACCAAATGTATATATAATGGAAAATAATGAGGATAGCTATGGACCTGCCATGGACTTATTTAATAATCTTTGTTAATTTTTTAGACTACTTGATTTTTAAAAATGTTTTAGGAATCACAGTTAAAAATTTAATATTTAAATAATTAAACTATACATATTTAGGAGAGAATAACGAGTGGTTCTAGGAATAATTTTTGAAGTTCCTTCTCTAAAAATTTTTTTGTTGATTCAATTCCGGATAATCCAAAGACTTTCTAGGAACCGATAACCCTATTTTTTAAACTAACATTTTACGAAATTTTTTTATATTTTTTAACAATTTTTTGGGGAAGTTTAGACCCTTTTTTCTAGTAAAACCACTCAATTAAAAAATACAAAAAAATTTTTGTTGATGCATCAGAGACCGTGCCTACATAGAAAATAATTAGATTCCTGATCCTTAACAAAAAAAAACGGCGGGGATTCCCAATCTTTTTTTTCCATTTTCGGGAATCGGGACGTTCCCTGATGTACATAATATTCTACAATGATTTAATTAAAAAACAAAATCAAAAATTAAATTACAAATAAAGCATTAAAATAATATTTTTTGTCAAAAATTAAATATTTAAAACCCCTAAAATTTACTTTTAAAATATGTATAATTTATTTTTCCTTTTTCTCTCCATCACTCAATTCTTTTCCTCCTCCAACACCAAAAATGGGAACCTTCCAAGTTTTGGGTGGGTAAATAATATAAAGTGATAATGTTGCGATATTTAAAGCTAACCCTGCTGCATTGGCTATCTTTAAGGGAAAATTTTGTAAGGAAGGAAGGAAATTTTTTTTGGTAATTTCTTTGAAGAAAAATCAAAAATAATCTAGAAACCATGAAAATCGTCCAAAAAATTTTAAAAAATAAATTTAGAGTTACAAAAAATCAAATTTTTTGGAACTTTAAAGGTATGTATTTTATGGTTTTAAAAAAATGGTCTGTAAAAAATTAATTTTCCAGGTCAAATTTTTTTGGGAATTTTTTTAGAGTTTTTGGGATAAAATGGACTTGAAAAGGCCAAAAAAATTGGAAATTAATTCTTCAAAAAATTTTTAAGAAAACTAACTAACCATCATATAAGGATTTCCAACAATAAACCCAAAAATAGTCCATTGTAATGTTAACGCAAAAAATCCAAATTGAATTTGAGCAGGGATATATTCGGTTGTTTTTAATTGAATTGCCCTTCTCTAGGAAATTTTTTAAAATTAAAAAAAAAATTATTTTTAAAAAATATAAACCAAGTCATATACTCCACCAGCCATTGATGCAATTTGTGTAAAGGCAGCGATTGCACCTAAAATAAATTTTTAAAAATTTTTTGGGGGTAAATGACGTGAAAAAAATTTTTCAAAAAATTTCCGTGTTTTTTGAAAATTTTCAAAAAATCCGAAACTTCGAAAAAAAATTTTAACGAAAAAAAATCCCGAAATTTCGTAAAAAAATTTTTTCGAAAAAAAAATCCAAAATTTCGTAAAAAAATTTTTGGAAAAAATTTCAAAAATTTTCGTAATTTTTTGAAAAATTTTCGAAAAAAATCCGAAATTTCGTAAAAAATTTTTTTCGAAAAAAATACCGAAATTTCGTAAAAAAATTTTTTCGAAAAAAATACCGAAATTTCGTAAAAAAATTTTTTCGAAAAAAATACCGAAATTTCGCAAAAAATTTTTTTCGAAAATTTTTTTAAATCCAGATTAATATCGGAAAATAAATTTTAAAAATTAAAAAAAAACCCATTAAATCAGCCTGTTTATCTTCAGGTGTTTTATTTACATATTGAAATATAGCAGCAACCATTAAACCAACTGCTGACAATTGACCATACAAATATTTCTTTAAATAAAAAATTAAAAAAATTTTATGAGAGAAAAAATATTTTAACAGAATTTCTAAAAATTAATTTTAAAAATAAAAAATTGTGCTTAATCCACGGCAATTTAAAATAGGCAAAGGTGAGGTTTTTTTCTCGCTTTCAGTGAGGTACTGGTACGTGTGGCTAAGTTGGTTAGTGTGCCTATTTTGTTAAATTAACAGAAAATTTTTCCTCTAAAATAAATTCTATCTTTTTTTGTCTCCCAAAAATTAATTTTTAAAAATTTTTTTTCTTTTAAAAAATTAATTTTTTTAATAAAAAATATTCCCTAACCGAGGTCTTTTATTTTTTAAAAATTAAAAAAAATTAAAAAGAAACCCTTTTAGGCTGATAAAACCAAAAAGCAGCAATATAAAACGAAAAGAAGAACAAATTGACTCCATTCAAAAACATATTAGTTTTGTCCTGAGTAATAATTCCGTGTTTAAACCAGCAACACATCATTAAAAGGGGAAGGACATAACTGAGGGAAGAAAAGCCTTCTGCTGTTCCTCGTTTATGCCAATCCATTACAACAAATCTGGAAAATTAAGAAAATTTTTTTACTTAAAAGTTCTTGGGGAGAAGGGTGTTTAAAAAAATTTTTGAAAATTTTTTGAAAAATTTGGAAAAAATTACAAAAAAAATTTTTTTTTAATAAAAAGTTCTTGGGGTAAAATGGCTTTGAAAATTCTTTAAAAAATTTGGAAATTATTAAAAATTTTTGAAAAAAATTTTTTGCAAAATTTCTAAAAATTTTTAAAAAATTGGGATAAAATGTCATTTTTAATTAAAAAAAATTTTTTTAATTTTAGAAATTGTTTTGAAATTTTTCACTTGAAACTTTTTTAGAAAATTTTAAAGAAAAATAAATTAATTAAAAAAAAACTCACAACGGCAAAAAAGTAAAGCATATTGAGAAAAAGGTTAACCAAATAGTAAATATATCTAACGGCTCCATATTTCAACTTTTCTTCTAAATAAAATTTAATTTAATTTAAATCCTCACATTTTTAAATAAATTAAAGAATAAGGGGAATTTAAGGAAAGTTTTCCTGACGTTTTATTTCAAAATTTTCTTGGGCAAAATTAATCTTAAAAAATTTTTCTCTGTCACTCTCCTATTTTTACACACTATTTCCCTTTAAATAATAATTGGGATAAAATGTCATTTTTAATTAAAATAAAAAGGGACACTAGAGTATAGGGAATGTTTTGAATTTTGTGGGCTTCTTTTTGGTGTTCTTGTTTTTTTCTTGTGTTGTTCGGCTTTTTTGTAGTTTAAATTTGGGCATTTAATAGGTAAGGGAACCTTCTATAGCTATTAAAGTTTGGGGGTAGATTTTAGGGAAGGCTTTAAATTTAATTTAAAAAATTGGGGAAGGAATCTATCTAACAAGAAAACGCTTTTAGATTAAATCTCTCTCAAAAATCAATAAAAAGAACACACACGTCTATAGTATATACGTCTAGACATTTTTAATTTAAAATTTGGATAAAAAAATATTTTTTTTTGGATTTTTTGGGCATTAAAAAGGACATTTTTTAGGAGAGAAAAACCTTTCTGTTGGTTGTGCTTGTGTGTGTGATTTTTAATTTTATTTAAAAAACAAGATTTTTCGAATGTCTTTTTTGTTAAAAAATTTAATTGATAGAGAGTTAAAAATTGAATTTTAAATTGAAAAATGAAAGAGACTAATTTTTACTCAATCTTCCAGTCAAGTTCCCTCCCCCTAAAAATAAAGGGGAGAGACATAATTGAGTAAAAAATTTTTTTATAAATTTGTTGTTTAGTGATGTTTGCCTTTATATAAATTCTTTTAAAAAAATTTTAAACATTTGTTGTTTGTATTTGATAAAAGAATCAAAGTAAGAAAAGTGATGTGGGTAGTTAGAAGGATAAAAAAATTGGTGGGAAGGGAGAGGGAAGTTAAAAAGGAGGGGAACTTGAAGAAGGGGAATAGGAGGGGGGGGGAGGAAATTGGGGAGACTTTGGTATTTTTGTGTGATAAGAAAAGTGGAAGAAAAAGGAATTTATAGGTTGTGAATATTGTTAAAAAGATAAGAGAAGTCAATTAGAAAAATAAAAATTTAAGAAAAAAAATTTGTGGGTGGAGGGGCTAGGGGTACAGCCCGAAATGTCGCGGGCCAAAATGTCGCGGCCGAAATGTCGCGGGCCAAAATGTCGCGAGGCCGAAATGTCGCCGGCCGAATTGTCGCCAAGCTTTTTAATTAAATATTCTGTAAAATAATTACAAAACAAAAGTGCATTGCGCAAAATAATAAAAAAAAGAAATCAACAACAAAATGCTCCTTCAAATCCTGAAGAGAGATCGATTCTGATAATCCCGGCCAAATACAGACATTATCAATTTTGAATGCCAGGAATTCATGAATGTCTGGAGTTTTCGAACAGTTTCTTTTGGCAGAAGTGGAAAAGGAGATGATCGTATTCTGGTCTTTTGTCGTGAAACTTTTCAGGGTTTTTTAATTTTACTTTTTCTTATTTATCTAGGAAAAGGCGAACAAGGAAAAGGCGAAAATATGAAGAAAAGCTTGGCGACAATTCGGCCGGCGACATTTCGGCCTCGCGACATTTTGGCCCGCGACATTTCGGCCGCGACATTTCGGCCGCGACATTTTGGCCCGCGACATTTCGGGCGTGTCCCAGGGGCTAGGCTACTTGAAAAGCTAACCTATTTTGTGAAGAAATAGTGTGTTATAGTGAGAGACGGTTAGAGAAAAAAAGGAAAAATTTTTTTTAATTTTGTAGGGGTTCTTAGATGACCTTGTAGGGGTTCTAGTTAATTTAAAAAAAAAATAAAAAAATTTTTGGGTGGGACTTTAATGTCATGCTGAGTTGTGAAGAAATAGTGTGTTAAAATGAGAGACGGTCAGAGAAAAAGAGAAAAAGTTTTTTAATTTGTGGGGTTTCGAGCTGAATGAATTTTAATAATTTTTTGGCTGTTTTTATTTAATATTTTTGATGTTTAATTTTTTAGATAAACTAGATAAAAAAATTAAATAAAAAATGCAACAATCTTCACTTAATCTTTATTTTTCATCTCCGCGTGCTTCAACAATTTCTGCTAATGCTTTAAGCGAAAATAAATTGCGTCGAGCAAAATCAACGCCTAGAGGGAACAGAAAGGTGTCCTCAATGCTTAAATCTATTGAAAATGCGAAACAAACAATTCTGGATGTTGGGCAAAAGGGGATTGGAATGGAGCATTGTGTGAAGGTTTGGGGGGTTTTGTGGGGGATATTTTGTCATCTTCGACTTTTTTGGTTTAGAAATACATTTATTGTCAATTACTGAATTTTTGGGGTCCGGAAAGCTGATAGAAATGAAACTGAGTATCGAGAAGTTTCAAAATTAGGTGAGGAGGACATTTGGTCCCACAAAAATAACGTCCAAATTTTCTGCTTATTCTTGTCATCTTCGACTTTTTTGGTTTGTTGGGAAAGCTAGTAGAAATGAAATTGGGTATAAAGAAGGTTCAAAATTAGAAAAGGGTGACAATTGGTCCCACAAAAATAACTTACAAATTTTCGGCTTATTTTTGATTTTTGCTTCAAATATACTTTTTATTTTTATTTCCTGAATTTTCTAGACTGGGAGAGTTGTTAGATTTTGAATTTCACGAAAAAACTTTCAAAATTTGTGGTAGGTGACACTTGGTCCCACAAAAATTTATTTTTAAAATTTTATTTTTTAAAATTTATTTTGCAGTGTGGAATGGTATACAGCTTGGAAACTCCATCAGATGTCAAACAACACGAACGCTTCCATAATCGATTTACTGAAACTGCCAATTTCAGAGTTTCACAGACTCAAATTGAACAGTGGAAGAGGTTTATTTTTTTTTGATTTTTTTTTAAAAATTAACAGCGTGCTTCAATATGAAAACGTGGAGTCACCACTTCCTGGTATTCTATTTGGTGTGCGATCAACTTCTACGGCTACACTTAAACGAAAATTGGAGACAATAATTACCGTTAGTTTACGTGGCTTTTCTTGTGTTTAGTTGTTTTTGAATTTGATATAAACGTTATTTTTTGGTTTCCGATATAGTCAGTTTGTGGTGTGGTGGCTAGTGTGTTTGACTCGTTAGGCGAAGGGCGTAGGTTCGACCCCCGGCCATGCGATCTTTTTTGTATCGACTTTCTTTGGGCTAGATTTTAACTATTTTGCTTCCTTTCAATTTTAAATTTTTTTTAGAATTTTGTAAACACTGAAATTGGTTATGCACCAGATTTACCAGTTTGGGATGCTCACGGAAAGCGTAAAGGTTTCGTTTTTGTTAGCAATTCAAAGCCGCCGTTTGTTGGAGGTTTGTTGCTGGTTGATCCTGTTACTGAAGTTATTTTGATGCCTGAAGGGAAGGTTTATTTTTTAATTTTTTGAATTTTTTAAAATTTAATTCTAAAGCGTTTCAAATCAATCAAAATCGGTTCAATCCTCGGCGTTGACAGAATTTGGGTTCATTCCCATTTAAGAAGGAAGGGACTTGCTACTTGGCTTTTGGATGCGGCCAGACGCCTTCTGTCTCCTAAAGATGGTGACTTACTCAAGAGATCGAGAGTGGCTTTTGGGGATCCGAACGAGTTGTGTGTTAAATTGGCGATTAATTATGTTGAAGAAAACAAAGGTTTTTAAAATTTATAATTTTATTTTTTTCTCCGTTCCTCTAGAAGGGAACTCTGGTCTATTTTTATGGTTCCTCTATAGGGAATTTTAGGGCTATTTTTGGAAAAATAAGAGCGCCATCGTCTTTTCTCGATAATTAACCCAGTCGGCCCGTAACCAAGGGGATTTTTGATGCTCCAAAAATTCGGCGCAGAAAAATTTCCCTCCTTGCCCCTCCCCTCCGAAAAAATCCTGGTTACGGGCCTGAACCCTGTTTCCTATTACTTTTCAACTTATGATGGTCTTCATGATGTGAGAGTTTAGTTATTTTTAAAAGCGTTGGCGCCCTTTATTTTTGGCTGCAGTTTTTGATTTGGGATGGGGAATTTCTCCCATACACCTAGGGAAATTTTTACTTTTATTTTTGGATTTTGAATTTTTATAAATTTTAATATGTTCATTTATAGACAAAAATTCTCCCAATACTACTTCTCCAAGACAGCATAATCGTTACATTGCTTATTCACATACTTAATTATATTTATTGATAAATGGTTGCTGTTTTGGCTATCAAAATTTTACTGCTTAATTTATTTTAATTAATTTATTTTTTCTTTTTATTTTAAAATTTGTTGGAGCAATTATAGACATTTGCGGACATTCTGCTAATAAAAATATAAATTATTTTGGGTCTATTAAAAAATAAAAAATGCTTAAACTTTCCTGTTTTTCTCCAAAAGTAATTCTCCTCTTTGATTTTTATAAATCGAAAAAAAAATTTTTTTCGAAAGCTACTTGGTCCACAAATGTCTTGTTGATCTTATAAATTTATTTTTTGTTGTTTTTTTTTGTTTTATTTTGAATATAAAAATGCTCAGGAATTTTTCTTATTTATTTTTGCTAGTTTATTTGTATTTTTTCAACTTAAAATTATTTTTTTTTAATTTTAAATTAATTTTAAGAATTTTTTAAATTTTATTTTTGTAATTAAAGAAAGAAAAAGAATAGATTCTTGCCTGACGACAAATTAATTATTAAAACAACAAAACTTAATTTAATTCAAGGATCAAATGTCACTTCAAAGCCCAACATCACTTACGCCGACAACAATGTCTTCGTCTACATGTTCAAATTTTACAATTAACAGGTTGGTTTTTTATATTTTTTTAAATTTTTTCTTATATTTTAAAAATTATTTTACGAAAAATAAGACTAGCAAAGCTAGAGGGGTCGTGGGTTCGAGTCCGTTTGGCGCCCGATTTTATTTCTAATTTTTTTGGGTTTAAAATTTTTAAAATTTTATTTTTCTTTAATATGTATATTTTCTGATTTAAATAAAAATTGTTTGCGCACTTTTTAAAAATACTGGGCGCCAACCGGACTCGAACCCGCGACCCAACTAAAATTGCCAACTAAATTTTTTGATTTTTTTAAATACATCTTACTTTTTTAAATCAAAATATCATTTTATAAAAAATATATTATTTATATTCACAATTTTTTAAAATTTTAATCAGCTCATATTTAAATTTATTTTTAAAATTTTTTTCTCTTCACCAACCAGTCCTTTGATATGTTTATTTTTGATTTGTCTGAAAATTTTTTAAAAATTTTTTTACCATTTTCTTTCCAATTTTTTTATTTTTTTATTATTTTTTTGGTACTACTCCGTTATCCCAACGTGTTTTTGCGGACATTTTCCTTTCTGAATTACACTATTTCGCTGTAATGGTCCTGTATTGTGCGTGCTACGTACCAGAGGTGGGTCGGAATTCCGATTCCCGATTTCCGAAAAAAAATTTTGATTTCCGAGTTCCGACTTTTGAGCCATTTCCGATTTCCGACAGTTCCGATTTCCGACACCTCTGACTGTTCCGACCCACCTCTGCTACGTACGATTTGGAAAAAGAAATGTCTTCAAAAAATGGTTGCAAGAAAAGTCCGCAAAAACACGTAGGGATAACGGAGCAGTATCTTATTTTTTCCTTTTTATTTTTTTATTTGTTCCCTTTCTAAAAATGTACTGAACGTTAACCCGGTAAAAGCAAATTTTCACCACCTTATAATTAGAATGTATTTTTAAAAACCTTTTTATTAAAGGGACTAGCAAATGGGTTAGCTGCCAATTTATTTTCTTCTAAACTTGTAGTTGTTGAAGTTTTTGAATATTTTCTTTTATTGTTGTTATCCTCTTGTAGATTTTTTGGTGGTTTTGATGGGGGTGTTTCTTGTTCATTTTCCCCCATTTTATTTATTTTTCTTTTAGCAACACGTTGTTCAATATAAGTAAGCAAATAGGTACTTCCCTTTTAAATTTATAAAATATTTTTAATTTTCTTGTATTTTTTAAAATCGGATTTTTAAAATCGAACGGTCTCTGACTTTTCTCGCTGCCTTTTGAACCCTTCCTTGCCTATTATCTGCCTGCCCAAAAAGCCTATTTTTTGAACCCTAAAATATTTATTTCAAGTAGTCCACCTAGGATTTTTTAAAATTATTCTAGACGGTCCATATCAAGAATTAAATTTAAGATTCTATGTATTCACAATTGAAAAAATGTTGGGAATTCCCTGTTTTTTGGTATTTTTGGAAATAAGGACGTTTGGATAATTGACGTTTGGTCGACGTCTGGATAATCGAACGGTCTCTGCCTTTTGAACCCTGCCTTTCGACTCTCTTTCTCCTGCCTGACAGGGAGAGAAAACCATACATCCTCTAAAAATTTCTTAATTCTATATTGTCCATGCTTTTCTTATTTTTTTGAAAATTTTCCACTCAAAATTTTTTTTTTAATTTTACTTGTATTAAACTCAAAATAGACAATCCCAACCACATTCCAATACTTCCACCTAGTGCTGCAATAAAAGTAGTAACAGACCATACCCAATCTTGTTCCATTGTTAAATATTCAAAAGAATCCCATTTTAATACTACAGTTGTTAAATCTTTTGGAAAAAATTTTTGAAATTTTTTAAAAAATTTTTGAAAGACTAACCAGGTCTCATACTCTTCCCTTTCCTTTCATGATCAATATTGTAACGAATTTGGTCACAACTTCTAAAACACTTTTTAGTACAGTCCTCATCGCTATAGTTACGTCCTTGTACACTTTTGTAAAAAATTTTATTTTTAATTTGGGATTTTTTGAAAAATTTTCGAATATTTTTTAAAAATTTTTTGGGTATTTTCCCAATTTCCTTAAAAAAATTTCCAAAAAAAATCATTTTTTTCTCCCCAAAACTTACTCCACTTTACATTTCTCATAATCACATATTGGCCATTCTTTTAATTCTTTTTCTTCCTTATCCGGTCCAATTAAATAACTTAAAGTTGGAGCTGTACATTGACACAAATTACGAACAAATTCAAGGCGACAGCGTAAATGGCAATCCCATTCTGTGTCTGCCTTTAATTAAAATTTTTTATTTAAATTTTTTTAAAATCTACGTTATCATCTTCTAAATCAGCACAAGCTGTTCCTTCCTCTTTATTAGGTAACATTTTATATCTTGCTTTAACATCAACAGTTGTTTCGTGCATCATACCAAGACATAGCTATTAATTTTTTTAAATTTTTTTAAGAATTTTTTTTTGATTTTTTTTTGATTATTTTTTAGTGCCAATCTGTGTGTGATTTTAAGATTTTTTTAAAATTTTTTCTTACAAGGGAACATATGTTACTGTGAGTACGAATTTGATAAATTTTCTGGTACCATGCGAAAGAGGACCCTCGATTTACTCTTGTAGTTTGCGGGTTTTCTTGCAAAATTAGTTTGGGCCGAGTTATGGCCGTTCAAAGTTAGACCGCTAGAGTCAGGAGTTATAGGGTAAGAAAACAATTTCTCTCTTATTTTTCATACTCAAAAAACGGACACACCCATCTTCTCTTTATTTAGTGTCTAACATTTTTCCTCCTTTTTTTTCCTTCGCGCCTCTTGCGTTCTCTCTCATTGTTGTATCAATATAAAGAAAGAAGAGAGAGTGAAAAAAGGACATAGTTCGCTCATTTTCTCTCTTCTCTCTTATTTTTCATCCTCAAAGAACAAGCCACGCCCCTTCTCTTTGATTATTGTGTCTGACATTTTCTCCCTTCTTTTTTCCTCGCGACTCTTGCATTCTTTTTTCCTCTTTATAAAATAATGTGAAGAACGCAGAGAAGTGAAAAAAAAGTTATAGCGCGCTTATTTTCCCTCTTGCTTATTCTCAATCAATCCCAAGGACTGAAACTTTGAACGGCCATAACTCGGCCCAAACTAATTTTGCAAGAAAACCCGCAAACTACAAGAGTAAATCGAGGGTCCTCTTTCGCATGGTACCAAAAAATTTATCAAATTCGTACTCACAGTAACATATGTTCCCTTGTTAGATTTTTTTAATTTAAAGAAATTATTTTTTAAATTAATTTTTAATTAATTTTTTAAAAATTTATACCTCATCGGTAAACCCATCCTTTGTAATTCCTTTACTTCCCATAAATCGACTAGTTGAACTTGGACGTCCATGAAAATCGGCTTTAAGTAAAATTTATTTTCTTTTAAATTAATTTCATTTAATTAACCAGTCATACAATCAATTTGTTCACCATCCAAATTTTCTGCATTGTGTGATAAGGACATGACAAAAAATTGGCCCTAAAAACATTGTTTTGTTGATGTTTTGTAAATTTAAATTGTTTACTTGATCATCTATAGTTTTGTAATTAGCCTCATCAAATGTTGGTTGAAAACTGAAAAACATAAAATGTTTTTAATGTTTATTTTATGTTTGTTTAGTTTGATGTTTTGTAAATGTTTTATAGATGTTTTAAATGTTTTTGTTTCCTATGTTTTGAAACTGTTTTGAATGTTTTTATGATTTTATATGTTTGTTTAGGTTGATGTTTTTGGATGTTTTAATGATGTTTTGAATGTTTTTTTTCTTTGTTTTTCAACTGTTTTTAATGTTTTTATTGTTTTCTATGTTTGTTTGGACCTATGTTTTTCTTCATGTTTGAATGTTTTTGTCTTTAATGTTTTAAGCATGTTTTAAATATTTTCATTGTTTTAAGCATCTTTAGATGTTTTGCTTATTTTTAACTAATGTGTTTCGATGTTTTGTTTAGGTGTTTAGTTTTTAGATGTTTTAAATGTCTTGTTGAGCTGAATGTTGTTCGGTGGTTTGTAAATGTTTAGGTTAATGTTTTGATTAATGTTTTTAACTGCTTTGTTTTTTTTTGTTTGTTTTGTTTTTAATGTTTTGTTTGATGTTTTTTAAACTTCTTAAATGTTTTGTTAATGTTTATGTCTTTTGCTTGATTTTTTTGTTTGATTTTTAAGTTTGCGATTTTTAAATGTTTTACTACAATACCAAAGTTGAACTTGTGATAACCAAGTAATTTTTAATTGTGTACTTATTACTTCATCTTCATCATAAGTTGTCCTTTGAAAGCGTTGAAGTGAACGACGCTTAAAAATTTATTTTTTAAAATTTTTTTTATCAATTTACCAATGTTTCCTTTCCAACTTTTTGAACAAACTCTTCAAAACTAACTTGTCTTTTCTGTATTTCCCCCAACCAAAACTTGAAAAAAATATTTTTTTTGAATTTTGTTAATTTACCTTTGACAATTTTCTAATTTCTTCAAGCCTTGTTTGTGTATTATATTTTTCGATAGAAGCAACGGTTCCATGTGCTGTTGTTTCTCTTTCCATACTTGTTAGTGTTGATATCTTTATTTTTTTAAAAAATTAAATTGGAAAATTTTGGATTTTAATTTTTATGATTTTTACAAATTTTTGTTTTTTTATTTTTTCAAGTTTATTATTTTATTAATTTCTGAGTTTGCGATTTTTGTTTATTTCTAAGTTCATTTTTACTAAATTTTTAAGTACGAGATATTTCCAACTTTATTTAAGTTTTCAATTTTGTTTACCAAGTTTATCTAATTTGATTTTTAAGTGTGCAATTCTATTTTATTTTTAGGCTTGTTTTACTTTATTTCAAGTTTCAAT
This sequence comes from Meloidogyne enterolobii, assembly GCA_963681835.1. NCBI lineage: Eukaryota > Metazoa > Nematoda > Chromadorea > Rhabditida > Meloidogynidae > Meloidogyne > Meloidogyne enterolobii. The sequence continues at coordinate 2,866,119 of CAVMJV010000004.1, read as the reverse complement.
GTCTTTTGCGTGATTTTTGAGCTTGCGATTTTCATTTAATTTTCAAGTATATTTTATCTTTTTGTAAGTTTTAATTTTTAAATTCAAAATACCAAATTATATGTTTCCATAACTATTCTATAATCCCATTGTTTTGAAAGGAAATCTTCTTTTTTGGTCATATTAGCTAATTGAGTAGCTATTGTTTTGTCCCATAATTGTTTATTTTCTGTACTGTTTAACCTAAGAATTTTTTGGAAATTTTTAGAAATTCATTTTTTTACTTAAAATGACTCCATGCTTGTTCTCTACTCATACAAAATGTTATATTAGGCATTTTCATCGTCTCATTAAAACGAACTAAAAATTAAGTGGAAATTTTTTTTTGAAAAAATTTTGAAAAAAATCTTTAGAATTTTTATGAAATTTCTTTAAATTTTTTAAAAAATTCTTTAAAAATTTTTTTCAAAAATTTTAAACTCCAAAAAATTTTTTCATGTATTTTTCTAAATTTTTTATTTAAAATTTTTTCTCTTCAACTTACCACTCATATCTGATTTTTTGGGATGTTTACAATATTCTGTTACCTTTAAAATTATTTTTAAAATTAATTTTAAATTTATTAAACTAACCAAATTAACAATATCTTTAATTGTAAGACTTGCCAGAAAGGCAACAATAATCCAAAAAGCCCATTCTTTTATTGGTTTTCCTAATATTAATGCTTCTTTCTTGGTTTTTTGGGTTTCCATGCTTTAAGATTTTTTTAAATTTAAAAAATATTTTTTTGGTTATTTTTAAGATTATTTAAAAATTCAAGTAAAAATTCAACTAAAAATTTAATTTTAAGAAGGAATTTTATTTTTAACAATTTTAATTTTTTTTCCACTCACACCCACTCATTTTTTAAAATTTTTCTGATTTTTTACCTTAATTTTCTCGACCAACACTTTTCTAATCTTGAATTACTTGAATTTTTTCTTTCATTTTCTTCAGTTAAATTAGCTCCATTTTTTCTCCTTTTTCGACAATTTGGACAAAATCGTCGCCAAAATAATTTGGATAATAAAACCCCTCTTGACAATTTTTTGGTTACCTTAAAAATGAGGTTAAAAATAAAAAATTTTTAATTGTTTGTTAATTGGTTATTTTTAATTTTTAAATTTGACTAGTTTTTAAAAGTTATTTTTAGTAATTTTTGTGAAATATATTTAGTTCGAAGTTTGTTTTTATTTGATTTTCAAGTTTGCAATTTTCGATTATTTTCAAGTTTATTTTAGCTGATTTTAAGTCTGCGATTTTTACTCATTTCCAAGTTTATTTTATAAGTTTGTAATTTTCAAGTTTATTTTTATCTGATTTTTAAGTTTGCGATTTTTATTTTTTTTTCAAGTTTATTTTTACTTGATTTTTAAGTTTGTAATTTTTATTCAAGTTTATTTAATTTTCAAGTTTGCGTTTTTCATTCAAGTTTAATTTAATTTTTAAGTTTGCGATTTTCGTTTATTTTCAAGTTTATTTATCTATATTAAGTTCGTGATTTTTCTAAGTTTATTTTTACTTGATTTTTAAGTTTTTAATTTTCATTCAAGTTTATTTACTTTCTAAGTTTATTTGATTTTTAAGTTTGCGATTTTCTTTAAATTTCTATTCAAGTTTGCGATTCACTAACCAACATTTTATTATTTTTGTTGTTTATAAAATTTATTCTTTTTTCTTCATTTTTCAAGTTTTCTTTAATTAACTCCACTTTATCAAAACTTTCTAGAGTTTGTTGGGAATTATAAAAATAACTTGATTGAGAATTGTTGTTGTAAAAACTTGAATTTTGATTATTTAAATTTTTATTTTTTAAATTAAAAGAGATCCATTGTAAGCGACGTTGTTGATGAGAGGAATAATTATTAGGAGATTGAATATTATTGCTGGTTGTTGGTATAAAATTGTCCATTTTTGGGAATTTAAGAATAATAGATTTTTTAATTTTTTATGAGGGCTATTATTTAATTTTGACAAAAAATTTAATTTTTATTTTTAATAAAATTAATTTTTCGAGGTTCTGACTAGGGGAAATAAAAAAAAAATAAAAATGAAAAAAAATAAAAAAAATAAAAAATAAAAAAAAAAATAAAAATGTCTATATTTTGCTTTTTACATGTGTTGATCTCAAAATAAAAACCTTTTTTCCAAAGGTAAATAAAAATAAGAGGAGATTGATGTTGTTATATTTGCAACACCTGTGTTGTTGTTTACTCGAACATATCTTCTCTGAACTTTATATTATAGGAAAATAAATCTTAAAATAGTAAATTCTGTTGCAAATTTTGTAAAAAGTAAAAATAAAATAAAAATATTTTTTCTCAATTAAAATTTAGGTGGGTGGTAGGTAGTTGATGATTTTGATATATATTTAAAGTTGATTTTTTTTTGCAAATTTTTTTGTAAATTTTTTTATTTTAAAAATTTTTTGATGTGCCAATTTGCTTATTTTATCTTCGAAATTTTTTTCTGCAACTTTACCCACCCTCAAATTTTTTTTTGTTTAATATTTTATTTTTTCTATTAAATTTTGTCCTTTACATGTTTTTAACTTTTTTTTTTAATTTTTTATACAAGATCCTTTTTTATCATTTCTTTTTTTTTCCTACCTCAACTTCTTTAAAAAACACCCTTAGCTAACATTAATGAAAATAGACTTTTTTTGAAAGGTAAATAGAAAAATAAGAGTGATGTACACCTAAATTAAGGCAATTTTTTTGTCTTTTTTTGCCTTTTTAAACTGCAAAAAATTTTTCTAATTTTATAAACTTCAATTTTCTTTATTTATTTTTTCAGCTACACCCAAAACTTGGCAGCCGTTCTATCCGACCCTAAGAGAACCAGATCTGAAGTTTCTGCTTTTTTCACACGTCATTGGGGGGAACAATTTATACCTAGAAAAACTATCCCTCCAGCACAAACAATTCCGTCAATTTCTTTGGAACATTTTCGGCAATATTTGGCAACTACAGCAAAAAAACATAAACAATATTTGAAGGCGAGAAGGGCACTTAGACAAAAACAAACACAACAAAATGGGGAAGAAGAACGGATATCGAGGGATGAAGTGGCTGATGTAAAATTTTTTGGAATTTTTTTGGAAAAATTTTTTTTTATAAATTTTTGAAATTTTTTTAGAAATTTTTTTGAATTTTTTTTTGTTGAAAATTTTTGAAAAATTAAAAAAATTAAAAATCAACAAAAATTTTTTAAATTTTTTAAGTTCAAAATTTTTTGCATTTCACAAAATTTTCCGATTTAAAAAAAATTTTTTTTCGAAATTTTTTAACTTCAAAATTTTTTTTATTTTTAAAGATTTTCTTTTCTCCAACATTTTCTCGCCATACACAACATACTTTTGAGGCTGTTTTTCTTGAACCTAAACCTGGAGAAATTGATAACCTTTTTTCTCCAATAGAAAAAAGAAAGGAAGCTTTAAGACAACAACAAAATCAAAATCCGTTTATTGAAAGACATGAAAGTTGTGGTTCCCTTTATTCTATTCAAAGTGGACAACAACAGGTTAATTTAATTTTATTTAAAATTTTTGGGATAATTTAGAAGCAAAATAGGGCCTAATTCCTTAATATAAGGAACGGTCAGTACCAGAGGTGGGTTGGAACTGTCAGAGGTGACGGAACTCGGAAGAGCCGGAAATCGGAACTGGCTCAAAAGTCGGAAATCGGAATTCCGACCCACCTTTGGTCAGTACTGGATACATATGCTGATTTGTGGCTCATCCTCTTTTTTCAAATTTCGTCTCTCTGCCCATAGGGAATTGTAGAGTTGAGCTCAGGCCGGAGGCGAAGCTATCTCCTGAAATCATATCCAAAACTATGTTTATCGTATGGTTCTTCAGTTTGGATCTGGATATCTGATTATTTTCCAAGAACATACAACCTTACCCAGAATTGTTTTTAAATTTTTATATTATTTTTTTGTTACCCGTGAAAATAACTTATTCATAAAATTTTTAAAAATTAAACCTCTGGCCTATTTCACTAGAGAATAATTTTTTAAATATTTTTATCCTTCAGTTTATTTTTTAAAAATTTTTTTCTTCAATTTTGTAGCAATCATTATTACCAATAGAAGCAAGTAATGGCCGCTTCTTCCGTGCTTGTTTACGTTTACAAAATAAATTGGAATTTTTTGATGATGCAATAAGTACTTTATTAAATCAACAATTAGAAAATCGGAGTGAACAATTTTGGAAAAGTGTAAATTCTTATGAAGCTTTGCATGACGATTTGGAAGAATCTATTGAAAGAATTAAAATTGCTAGGTTTTTTTAAATTAAAATTTTTTATAAGTTATTTTGGGGAAAATACTTGAAATTAGACAATTTTAAAATTATTTTTTGTATGGGATTAGGTTGGAAATTTGAAGGTTTTTCGCCTTTTTTGTATGATGGAGATGGTTCATTTTGGTTTTCCTCCGAATTAAACTTTTTTTTGACTTCCATCCCTGTTTTTAAGATGGAATGACCCTGTTATCGAATGATGGAATGACGGGTTATCCGAAACTCGATACAAGAATACATGACTTTTTTTCCAGCATGCCTAAAATTATTTTTTGTAAGGTTGGGAATTTGAGGGTTTTCCCTTTTTGTATGATGGAGATGCCCTGTTGAGAGATTTTCTAACCTTTTTTAGATTGTTTGGACATAGGTCTAAACTCCTAGTTAAATTTAGATTTATTTAAGACTATTTTTTAATAATTATTTTTTTAAAGACAAAAACTTGCCAAAACAAAATTGGAGTTATGCCAACGTTCTCAAAATTTGCTTCAACTTTATTATGCCAAAATTAATAGACAACGTCTATTTGATAAATTACAGGTTCTTAAATTTAAAATTTTTTTATATAAATTTAAAGGAAATTGCTTGTCTTCGAGATGCCCAATTAACCGTACAAATGCTTCTAAACCAGGATGATGTCCCTAGAGCCCTTGAATGTATACAAACTGCAATGGTTTTTTTTGAAAATTTTTTTGGTATTTTGGGAGTAGAGATCGGTCAGGATTTGGATCCAGTCTTGGATTTTTCCTGGATCCAGAGTCCAGATCCAGGTATTTTTTCTGAATTTTTCCTGGATCCTCATCAAGAATCCAGGATCCAGGCATTTCTTGATCGTCTTGGATTTCTTGATCGTTCTGGATTTTTCTGGACCTGGATTTGAATTTCCTGGATCCAGATCAAGAGTCCTATCCAGGTTAGTAACCTAAATCCAGACCCAGGATTTTTGAAAATACCGATCTCTATCAGGGAGTATCCGCAAATGTTTAGTCCGCGAATATTTTCTTATAAAAATTAAGAATGTTCAGTTATTGGTAATATTTCTTAAATCTAAAATTAATAAATTTTAGATTTGTTGGGGAAGATACACCCTTAAGTGTTAATTTTTGACGGAAAATTTTTTAAATTCATTTTTAAGGAAGTTTTGAGTGCAGATTTACGTGCTGTCAACTGTTTCCGTCATTTAGGCTCACAATTGGAAGAAACTAAAAAAATGATTGGCAAAATGTTGTTGGAGGAATTTGAACAGGTTATTCAAAAAGAATTTGCTTGGCCTATTGAAGAACAAAAACGAAAACAATTTTTTGATGATGAAGAAGAAGAGGATGGAGAGGTTTTTTTATTTTGTTTTATTTATAGGGAAATATTTTTTGAAAGATTAGGGGATTTTTAAATACTTATCTTTAAGTTTATCTTAGGGTGTGAAATTAGTGCTAGGGGAGGAGTAGGAACCTTAGAACCTTCATAAGGGAACCTTCCAAACTGTGACCAAAAATTTTTAAATAAAAATTATGCCTCGTGTAGAGCATAGTCGAAAACGTATATTGTGTGGTGCCAGGCTTTTCTTCCCCAGACCCCTAAATCGAAAAGTTATAGGGATTCAAAGTTTTCGACTTTTAGAGCGGTTGAGAGTCTCGCCCTCACTTTTCTTATTTTATTTCTCTTTCAAAGAGAAAAATGAGACTCGCTTTCTCATTTTTTTTTGTCTTTCCTTTCCTTTTCCAATATTAGTTAAAGAAAGAGAAAAAGGAGGAGTCAGTTAAAATTTGCAATATATGCTTGAGTATATTTATTTATTTATTTATTTGCCTCTTGGGCGACATTACAAATTTGAAAATACATATATGGATTGAAAAAATAAATTAAGTCAAGTTGAAAATTAAACTAAAACAAATATATGTCAATAATTGGTACAACAAATATATGTGATTGTATTATGTTACGGGTGTGGGGCGTGATAAATATGTGTTGAGATCTATTTGATCAAGAAGTGTTTTGAATATTTTGGAATTTGATTTACGTATTGATATTGGTAACTGAGAGTATAGCCGCGCTGTCCTAACAAAAAAGGAATTATGGCTGATTTGATTTGATCTTGCCGGAATAAAAAATTTATATTCGTCTCCCCTTGTATTAGTTTTTGTAATTTTAAATGTTTCTTTTTGATCGATTTTTACTTCACCATGTAAAATTTTGTGGAAAAATTTAAAGTCAGTTTTGAGTCTTCTAATTTGTAGCGAGTCTACCTTAAAAATTTGTAGAAGGTCTTGATATTCTGGAATTGGTGTGCGTGGATTTGACCTATTGTATATAATACGTAAATAAGTTTTTTGTATTTGTTCAAGGTGTTCGATATCCTTTTTAAGATATGGATTGAAAACGGGCGATGCAAATTCTATTATGGGTAATACGTATATTTTATATAGTTCGAGTAATATTTTAGGATCATTAGTTTTTAGATTTCTTATTATTGTAAATGCTGTTTGATTTGCTTTGTTAGTTATAATTTTGATGTGCTTTTCCCATTTTAAATCGTGTGAAAAATAAACGCCAAGGTCTCTTATAGAATCTTGATTTGAGACTGTTTTTATCTTTTGATTATTGAGTGTGTATGTGTGCAAAGGGTTTTTAGGCCCTATGTGTAAAAGAGATGTTTTTTCGGCTGAAAGTTTGAGTGAATTTTCCTCAGCATATTTTTCTAGTTTTTTGATAAACTCTTGTAGGTTAATTTCAAAGTCTTTAGTGTTTTTAGAGAATGAGTATGCTTTAAGATCGTCTGCAAACAATTTTATCTTTACGTCCTTTGTTTCACAGAAACTGGGTAGATCTGATATGTATATAAGGAAAAATAATGGCCCTAGTATTGACCCCTGTGGGACGCCTCTATTTATATCCATTAAATCAGTTTTATAATCTTGGATCATCACAGTAAATTTTCTATTAGTGAGGTAATTTTTTAGCAATTGTAAAAAAGATCCCCTTATTCCAATTTTGTGTAATTTATTTATAAGTTTATCATGTGGAACTGTGTCGAAGGCTTTACTAAAATCAAAATATATGACATCAATAAATTGTTTATTTTCCAAAGCAATCGAAAAGTCGTTGAATGTTTCTAAAAGTTGTGTGGTTACTGATTTCCCTTTTCGAAATCCATGTTGGACGTTAGGGATAATTTCATATTTTTCTATAAAATTAATTAATTGATTGTATAATAATCTTTCGAAGACTTTTGAGATTGGACATAATAGAGATATTGGCCGGTAGTCTGAAGGACAGGATGAATTTTTATTTTTCGGAATGGGTATAATTATGGACTGTTTCCAGATATCGGGTAAGTTTGCGCTCATTGTAATATAGTTAAATATGTAGTAGATAGGGTAAGCAAGTGATTGTGAGCAATTTTTTAAAAATATCTCAGGAATCATATCTGTCGATATATTTGATTTATTTGTTAACGATTTTAATATAAAGAATATATCTTCTTGAAATGATTGTATAAAGTTTAAATATGGTTTGTTTGTGTGTGTGTTAATGAGGTTATTTTTATTTGAAGAAGATTTTGGAGTGAGAGAAGGTTTGTGGATTAGAGATTTTTGATTGGATGGAGAGAGAATTTGTGAAAAATAGTTTGAAAAGAGATTAGCTTTAGATTTAGCTGATATTAGAGGAAGTTTATTATTGTCCAAGAGTATTGGAATTTGTGTATTTTTTGTCTTTAAAAGGTTTGTAATATGAGTATATTTAGTTCGAATATTTTTTAATCGTTTATTTTCACGATTTCTAAAGTATTTCTGTATTTCTTTATCTATTTTTAATGATGCAATTTTAAATTTTTCTGTTGAGTGTAAACTTTTATCCTTAAATAGTTTACGACGGTATTCAATTAATGATTGTATGTGTTTTGGTAATAAATTTTTACTGTTTCTAGATTTTGTTGGTATCAAATTTTCTATAGTTTCAGAAATTATTTTTTGGAAGGTGGAATACAGGTGATTTATGTCTATGCAATTTGCAAAACATAAATTCCAGTTTATTGAATTTAGATAGTTGTTTATGATATTATAGTTACAGTTTATATAATCTTTATAATTTTGATTAAGATTTTTGGTTTTTATGAAATTGAAAATGACTTCTATTCCATTATGATCGGACTGGTATATGTTTGATTGTATTGGTTCAGTCATATTTATGGATTTATAGGAGGAAAGTGAATTAGTAAATATTAAATCTAAAAAATTGTTTTGGCGTGTAGGAAATTTTATAATTTGTTCTAGTTGAGAGTATTTTATAAATTCTAGTAAAATATTATCATTTTTAATTTCTATTAAATTTTCGCTACCCCAGGGTATATAAGGAATATTGAAATCACCAATGATAGAGTATGTATAATCAATACTGGTTAATTGTTGTAATTTTTCAACAAGGCAATTTTGTTGTATTTTGTTTACAGGTGGTGGGAGATAAACTAATATAAATCTATGTTTCTGGGAAGTAAAAGGTGAATATATGTCAAAACATAGTATTTCATAGTGAGAATTTTTGCAGGTTTTAATTTCATTAAAGGGAATAGAATTTGAAATAACTGCTAAAACCCCGCCGCCTTTTTTAGAATTAATTCTATCGTTACGTATTAATGAATATTTTGAGTTTTCTATTATGGATGAGTCTAAAGTTTTATGATTTAGCCAGCTCTCAGTTATCAATATTATTTCAAAGGAATTTTTTTGCATTAGGAATTTAAGAGTGTCAATTTTGTTTGTAACACTTCTTGAATTAAAATAGTATAATTTGATCTCAAAATTACCTAATAGTTTTTTGTACGTCTTGTAACGTTGTCTCCAGCAGTATTATTCTTATTTCTTTCTTGCCAATCGATTCTGCGTTTGTCTCTCTCTTCCTTGTCTAAGCGTAGTTGTTCAGCAGTTAGTGAAGGTCTTATTAGTAATTTGGTCCATTTTTCCATGGATCGAATCTCAAGACGTTTCTTTTTCCACTGAGCCAAACAAATTCGCTGAAAAGATGTACTGGGAAGTATCACTTTAATTAAACGACCATTTGGACCTGCTTTGGCTGGATTTCCCATTCTATACACTGCCAATGGCAATGTCTGGACGTCCAGCGCGTCCAGAACGCGTAAAACCTCCTCCTCGTCAGCTTTCGCACGCTCTGTTGGCCGAACTGCTGTTGATTCTTTTAATCCTATAAGGACAAGACTACGTTGTCTTTCTTTATCCTCAACAGCTTTGATTGCTGTTGTTTCTATAGTCGTTGATATATTTTCCAATTTTTCAATAATATCTGCTGTATTTAATGTTTCAACCTTGTCGTCTAATTTATTAATTTGTTGTTGAATAGTTTGAAGTTTAGCAAGAATTTCTTTAATTTCTTTAGATTGTGCCATTTTAAATATTTCTTAAACTTAAACTTGGGTAATTAATCCTTTCCTCGTTTTTAAGTTTCCTAAGAAATTGTATATAGCAAATTTAAAATAAAATTAGGTGATGTTGGTTCGTAGTACAGTGGTTAAGGTTCGTGCCTTAACTTCTTTTTGATAGAGGTTCGAATCCTTCACTGGTTTATTTATTTCTTCTATTTTTTCAATTTATTTTTTTTTTAAATATTTTAGAGAGCATTTTAATATTAAAAAAATTTTTTTTCCAAATTTTTTCGACATCCTTTCCTCGTTTTTAAGTTTCCTAAGAAATTCCCTAGCAAATTAAAAATGAGAGAAGGTATAAATGGTTGTGGTCGAGTGGTTAGGATTTTGGCCTTGGTCTCTTTTTGATAGAGGTTCGAATCCTTCACCGGTTTATATATTTCTTTTTTCTATTTTTTCGATTTATTTTTGTTTTAAGAATATTTTAGCGATCATTTTAATATTAAAAAAATTTTTTCAACAGATTTCTAATCTTTACCCAATTATTTTTTCTTTGGTTCGTTGTCATGAATTTCGTTTTTTGGCTATTTTACGAGAAGAAATCAATGCAACAGTTAAAAATTCGACAAAACAGGTTTATTAAAATTTTTAAAAATTTTTTAGAATTTTTTTAAAGATTGTAAAAGCCCAAATTTTGACCCATTTGGATGCTGACACAATAGGCTATAATCCAACTACTTTGTCTGAACATATTTGTAAATTGACTAGTTTTCAATGGGATGCAACGTTGTTAGCTGTTGTTAATTGTTTAATTATTTTGTGTAATAAAATAAAGGTTTTTTTTAATTTTTTGGGGAGGGGTTTTGTTCAGTTTATACGACCCAATAACTACGAACTCGAGGCAATATTTTACCCATAACTTTTTTGATACTTAACCGATTTAATTGAGTATTATATCATTCGAGAGCTTTAAATGTGTGGATTATTTTATCTGTTAAGAGTGATTTGATCAGATCATTTTGCTTAAAGTTAGAGTCGAAAAAGCGGTTATTTATCTGTAACTTTTTGTTGGATGATTTGATCAAATCAAACTTAATAGCTAAAATAATCCTCACATTTAGAGCTTTTGATTGATATAAAAATTAATTAAATTGGTTAAAAATAGAAAAAGCTATGGCCTAAAATTTAGTCACTCTTACCCCTATAATTAGTTGAAGGTTTCATTACCTCAAAAAATATTAGAAAACCCAAAATCCAATTTTAGATTTTAATAAACTTCAATATACGATAAGGGTACTCTAAGGGACGGATAAACTGAACAAGAAGACCTTTTCTGAAATTTAATTAAAAAATATTTTTTAAAGTCAATCCAACAATTAATAATTAAATGTGCTGATCAAGCAGCTTTAGAAGAATCAGAACAATTACAAAAACAACAACAGCAGAAAAGTAGAAGTGATTCAATAAATAAATCATCAGCACAAAATTCTGGGACTTCAACACCTTCAATTGGAAATTCTGTTGGTTCTTCTATACCTTTAGGTTTTTCTTTGTTTGTTTTTTTAGTGTTTAATAACGAAAGGGGAGGTATTTACTAGATTAGAGTAAGAGCTGCGCCGAAATTTCGATTTTCGACGTTTTTTTTGTTTTGACGCAGCTCTGATTAGAGGGGATTAGAGGGACTATTTCGAATAAGAGGGGGAGGGACTATTTTCTGTTGAGAGAGAGGGACTATTTTGAATAATCTGTTGTTAATCCACACAAATCCTTGTTTGGGTGGCCCGGGTTGTAGAGAGAGAAATTTTGGGTCAAATCTCAATGAATAATTGTGTTATTTAAGATTTCTATATAGCTTCTTCGAAAGAACGTCAAAAATTGTATCAATGGATGATAATGAAAGCACATCTTTCCTAATTGTTTTAATACCGGAAACCCCCCCCTCCCCCCCCCCCCCCCCCAAAAAAAAAAGTCTTCCTGGAAGAGTATTGAAGGGGCACAGCTTCCCTAAAAGTTGTAATGCCGGAAATGCCCCCCCCCTTCCAAACAAAAGAAATTTTCAATTAATTAATTATTTAGACAAACCAACAACAACAAACCCACCACCACTACCCCCAGGAACACCTGGAGCTCTTTTATCATTACCCTGTCATAATATAAATCAATTACGTGCTGCTTCAATTCAATTAATTGGACATGCTATTTATTTATGTGAAGAAAGAATTTCTAAAAGAATACAGTCTAGATTTAAGGTAAGGAAAAACATTTAGAAGGTGAACCTTATCTCTAAGATAAACCTAAATTTATGGCTCAATTTTTAAAATACGATTTTTAAATTTTCCCCAAAAACCACGAGAGCTATAACTTTGTTTTTAATTGTCGAATCTGGAATGCCTTGGTATGGTTTGCTGCGACAAGCTGAATCGAACCATACCTGGGATGTTCATGATTCGACAATTTCGAACGAAGTTGTAGCTCTGCGGTAAGTTGGGCTTGCGCGGTACCTTGGTCTTCTCCCTATAGTGAGGTTTTATAAGTAATTACTGGTTATTTTAATTAAATTTTAATTAATTAATTTTAAAGGATAATGTATTAGAAAAATGTTTACCATTAGAATTTCACAAAACATGCCAAATTATTGAAGAATTTAAACAAAAATGTAAACAAATAGATGAATGTGGACAACAACAACAACAACAATCACGCTCACAATGTCAAACAATCATACAACAAATTGTATGACTGTAAAAATTTTTATAAAATTAATTTTTTTAATTTTTTAGACCAATAAATTCATTTCAAAATTTACTGAAGCACGACAACGTGAATTAAGGTGAGAGAGAAAAAGAAAATTATTTAAATAGAAACTTGAAGCAAGTTTTTATTAATTTTAGGGTTGTAAACTTGAAGCAAGTTTATAAACTTGATATATTATTTAAATAAACTTTATAGCAAAATTACCAACTTTGTTTAAGTTTACAAACTTGAAGCATAAATTAACTTTCAGTAAGGTTTTAAGTGTATAAACTTGAATTAAGTTTGCAAACCTGATAATTGTATAAATAAACTTTGCTTCAAGTTTATTTAAATAAACTTTTTTTCAAGCTTACAAACTTTAATTAAACAAACTTTTGTATAAGAAACTTAAGTTTATAGACTAAGTTTACAAACTTGAAGCATAAATTAAGTTTATAAACTTGAATATATTACAAACTTAATATTTAATCATAAACTTGTATTATTTAAATAAACTTGCTTCAAGTTTATTTTCAAGTCAATTCTTTTTGCTTCAAGTTTCTTACTTAAATAAACTTTTTTTAAGTTTACAAACTTGAATAAAATAACCTTTAGTTTTTGCATAAAAACTTAAGTTTATAGACTTCAAGTTTACAAACTTGAAACATCTAGTTAAATAAAACTTTATAATTATTTTTTAGTGCAACAATTGATGCAGAACCTTGGAAACCAGCTCATATAAATTCTAATATACAACAAATTGTTGATTGTTATGTTCAAGATGGAGTACTTACAACTGATACAAATAATGAAACGATAAATAATAATGAAGATGAAGAACCAAAAGAAATGTTAAAATTAAAAGATGAAGAGTTCATTGTTATTGGGTAAGTTTTGCTTCAAGTTTTAAAGAAAATTTTTTTCTGAAGCAACAAGATTTTTTTAAAGTTGAAGCAAAAGATTTACTTGCTTCAACTTTGTAAAAAAATTTTGCTTCAGAAAAAAATTTTTTGTTTCCAATTTTGTTTAACTTAAAAATCATTTTTTTCAGAAGCGCCTTGTTGCTAATAAATATATTAGCTAGCTATAGTGATCTTCTTCGTTTATTTCCTACTGCTGGTATGGAGTTAAGTATGGATGTAGTTCAGTGTCTCAAACTTTTTAATAGCCGTACTTGTCAACTTATTTTGGGGGCTGGTGCAAGACAATTGGTTGGGTTAAAGTCGATTAATGTTAAGCATTTGGGTATTTTTTTAGAATTGATTTTACAAAACTTGAAGCAAGTTTGCAAATTTGAAACAAGATTGCAAATATGAAGCAAAGTTTGCGGTGCCGTGTGATTTGGGCATTGGTGAATTGGGCAGTGAGTAATTTGGGCAGTGAGTTATTTGGGCAGTAAACGTTTTTAAAAAAATAATTTTACACGCAAAAACAATTTGAGTAACGTTAGAAAAATAATTTTGAGCGATTTGGGCAGTAAATTATAATTTTTAAATTATTTAAAATTGATAACAAAAATTCCGGAAATTTTTATTTAACTTAAAGTAAATCCAAAATTTGAACATATTTTTCCAAAACTATTTTGACCTTTTTCAGATATTTTTGACCTATCTTGAGACCTAAAACTTAAAATAGGAATTATTTCTCAATTTTTCATACCTTGAATCTACTTATCACTTAGAGAAACGTCAAAATTGAGAGCAAGACGATTTCAACAAAGGGTACAACGTTATCAAAATGAAAAAGGTGTGAGGTTCTTTGAATTTTTGTGTAAATAATTTAAAAAATCTAATTTACTGCCCAAATCGCTCAAAATTATTTTTCTAACGTTACTCAAATTGTTTTTGCGTGTAAAATTATTTTTTTAAAAACGTTTACTGCCCAAATCACTCACTGCCCAAATTACTCACTGCCCAATTCACCACTGCCGTTTTCACCAGACACGAAGTTTGCAAGCTTGAAGCAAAATTTGCAAAACTTGAAGCAGGTTTGTAAACTTGAAACAAGTTTGCAAGTATTAAGCAAAGTTGCAATCTTGCTTCAAGTTTACAAAACTTGAAGCAAAATTCAATTATTATTTAAGCATTAGCCTCACGTTCACTTCAATTAATTGCACTATTTATCCCTGCATTAAAACAATCTTTTGTGGAACATTTACCTGTTGAACGACAAACATCCCTACGACATTTTGATTCTACTGCGAGAGACTATGCTGATCATATTGGTGAAATTAAAGATAAATTGCTTGGAATGATGGATAGGGAATTGCTTGTTGCATTAGAAGAGGTATATTTTTAGTTAAATTTGTTTCAAGTTTGTGTAATTTGAAACTTTTATTTTAATAAACTTGAAATTATTTTGTGTTGGTATTTAAATAAATTTTAAGTTTGCCACTTGGAGCAAGTTTAAAGCAAGTTTCAAACTTATTTCAAACTTGAAGCAAAGTTTGTAAACTTAAAGCAAAGTTCACAAACTTGAAGCAAAGCTTGCAAACTTGAAACATTCAAACTTGAAGCAAATTTATTTTTTTAAATAAATTTGAAACTCTAATAAACTGAAACATGTTTCTTTAATAAATCAATTATAAATATATTTTTAGTGGAAACCGGAAGGCAAAGCACCAACACCACAATTTCAACAAATAGTTATGCAGATTGGTAAATTCTACAGCAGTTATTCTTCTATAATGCCGCCAGAATTAACTACCAAAATGCTTCATTTAATACATGAAAATTTGAAACTTTATTTTAAACAAAATGTGCATTCTAGAGGGGTTACTCCACACGATTCTATTGCTTATGGGTACTAGATTTTTTTGTGGCCACTTAAATTAGGGTAGCACCCCGAGCCTTCGGGGGTGGGATCGCCGGAGGTCGGGGTTTTTTAGAGCCTTCGGGGTTCGGGTCGGGATTTTTGCCAAAAAATAGTCGGGGGTTATGGGATGGGGTTATAAACTTGAAGCAAAGTTTTTACACTTGAAACAAAATTTGCAAACCTGTAGCAAAGTTTTTACACTTGAAACAAAATTTGCAAACTTGAAGCAAAGTTCCCTAGTTTAAAATTTAAAAGGAAATTTTCTTATTTTTAACACAGTATGGCTGGACAAGATTTTGCTTATTATGTAGAAAATATACGTGCCCTACCCCATTGTCAATCATTTCCTGATGACTCTATTAATGATGTGCTACAACAAATTAAAAAATAAAAAACAATTTTTAATTAATTTATTATTTTTTGAAAAAGTGATTTTTGAAGAGATTTTAATTTATAGTTATACTGTGATATATTTGATTATTATATGCTGCTGAACAGCCTTATAAAATTTTATAAAAAATAAAAAATTTTTTGAGAAGGATTGAATTTTTAGGGGAATGAGCGTTATAAAAATAAATAAATATCGTATTTAAAATTCGCAATATTTAGCATTATGCCCATATTCAAAAATACATGACAGTTTATCCCTATAGTTAGAGAAGCAGAAAAATGAAATATTGCGGTTAGAGATAAAAATAAATACAAGCAATTAAGTTAGTTTGGTGCTGAAAATTGAGAGCGTAGTGGGGAACATTTAAAAATCGATAAAAAATCAATAAATCGATATCAATCAATAAATCGATAATTTATTTTTTAAAAATTTTAATTTTTCAAAAAATCGATAAAAAATCAATAAATCGATATCTATCGATAAAATCGATAATTTATTTTTTAAAAATTTTATTTTTCCAAAAAATCGATAAAAAATCAAAAATCGATATCAATCGATAAAATCGATAATTTATTTTTTGAAAATTTTATTTTTCCAAAAAATCGATAAAAAATCAATAAATCGATATCAATCGATAAAATCGATAATTTATTTTTTAAAATTTTATTTTTCCAAAAAATCGATAAAAAATCAATAAATCGATCTATTGATTTTTTAGTTTCTTCTACAGTATCAAATGTCCAATTTTATTTTTATTGGGATAAAGTGTCATTTATTTTAAATATAAACATTATGCCAATATTGTTTATTTTTACAGCGGTAATCAGTTTTTAAACCCAATCAAAACAACAAAAATAAATTTATTAGAACATTGAATTTGTTGAATGTTCAAAGTCCAGTTCCGAAGACCTAATCTCCAATTTTTAGTTGTGGCCCTTCATTTCCCAATCAATTTCTGTACGTACATTATTTTTGTAGTCCTCTACTTTATTAAATTTTATATAGGTATTTTATATTTTGTTAGCTTCTCACTTGTTTTTCTTCTTTTATTCATCAACAGACTGGTCATTCATGAATTAAAAATAAAATGGCTACTAGTAGAGTGCGAATGCAACAAAAAAGCTAACACAAAAGCTGACTGTTGGCCAAGCATTCCTTCCCTCCAATGAAAGCTGAAAAAGAAAAGAAATAATTTTTTATAATGTCCATTCCCCCCCACCCTTACTTTTTTTTGATTTCTTCAAAACTCGCTTCAATTGAAAATTGATTTCCCCTTCCTCTACTTGTTTTTCAATCTCTTCTTTTTTTTAAACATCAAAGCGCGCGAAATCTCTCCGGCCAGAAGCAAATGAATTTTGTGATCAAGATTGAGTAGAAAGACAAGAAAAAAACTTGAAGGAGCGGTCAGTCGTTCTTTTCTTTTATATAATATATTTTTGCTTCATCTTTTAAGTTTTTTTAATAGGCGTTATGTTTGAAACATTGTACTAGTATTTTTTGTGAATTTTTTCGTAGTGATGCTAATCAATGACCTATTGAAAAAAAAAGTTATTTAAATTAATTTATTAGCAACATTAAAGCTAGTCAAAGACTTGAAGCTTTTCTTAATCCCAAAATTTAAAAAATTATTACGCTAACTTATAAATGTTGCTAATACCAGACCTGGTCACGGATACTGATCTTGGTATCCGTATCCGCATATCTACGGCGGATACAGGCAGATATCAGCAGGCATTTTGATATTATCTGTATCGTATCCATGGGCAGGTCTGGCTAATACATTCAGTCGAACCTCCCTCTCTCTTAGATGGGAGTTGGAAATTTTTTTGATTATTTTATCGCAAAGGGTACCCTTAAATCTGAGGGTATCGTTTAAACAGATCCCTCCCTTAATGGCTAACCAAATTAAAAAAATATTATAAATTGAGAGGTATCTAAGGAGAGATTCGACCGGTAACTCAAAACAAAATCCCTTTATAAAAAAATTTTAAACTTGCTTTCAAATAAGAAAATTTTACATGTAGTCTCCTAAAAAATGCAACCATCAACAATTACAATGCTCAGACTGTTACCTCTCTTTTTATTATCAAAAAGAAATTTATTGTTGTTACTATTTGGAATTTGTACAGCAATTATTGCCAACCATTTGGTTAAAACACAAGACGACCCAGACCATCCTGATACCCCAGAAATTGTTTCAAATTCATTAATTTCAACAATGGGGCGTTCAAAAAGGCAGTGGGGATGTCCAAACGGATGTTTCTCTCCTTGTAAATTTTTTAAAAATTAAAATTAATAATTAATTAATATTTAAAAAGGTGTAAGTTCCCAACAATGCCAACGCTATCAACTTGCTACCGTTTGTGTTTTAGGGTGTTGTTGTCCTGCACAGCCAGCACAAACAACCAGTCTGAGTAGTAAGTTGTATTTTTTTAAGGGGTCGGTGCCGAATTTTTTTCCTTCCTCATCTTGAAGCAAAAATCTTTAGAGCCTGAAAATGAAGCAAAATTTTCTTTAAAACTTGAAGCAAAAAAATTTTTTATTTAAAGCTGCCTGTGATGGCGACCCAGCAGTAGCAGCTTGTCTCAATGGTTTGTGTGGACAAGGCTACTTTTGCAATTCTCGGAATTTCTGTTGTCGATGTCCTTCGGGAACATCACCAGGTCTCTTCGGAAAATCCTTAAAAAATTAAAAAAAAATTTTTAGGACCTTGTGTAAACAATTTATGCCCACCTGGATATGCTTGCAATACAAACAATTTCTGTTGCTCTCTAGGATCAGGCTCTGTATTAGGTCCCTGCGGTCCGAATGGGGTAATTTAAAAATTTCTTTAAAGGATTATTCAAAAAAAATTTTTCTCTCAAAGGAATGCCCAACAGGCTTCCAATGTGGAGCAGGCAATTTATGTTATCCAGTAACTGGAACGGATGGGGGTATATCAACTACTGGAAATAACGGTCGCCGATAATTTAAAATTAATAATCTCCTCATTAATTAAAAACAAAATACTTTTTTAAATTACTTAATCTCTAATTTTAAACCTACTTCTTAAATTGTCTTTCTAATACTTAGTACTTAAATAATTATATTCCCCATATTTCTAGTCATTAGTTAAATAAAAGTATGTATTTTCCGGAAAACACAAAATATTAAAATAAATTTCCGGAAACTTTTCTATTTTTAGAGTTATACTTTCCGGAAATTAATTTATTTTATAGTTATCCGGAAACTCGTATTTTTCAAGTTTAAATAAATCCTGCATTTTCCGGAAAACACAAAATATTAAAATAATTTTCCGGAAACTTTTCTATTCTCATATACACTTTCCGGAAATTAATATATTTTATAGTTATTTTTCCGGAAACCCGTATTTTTCAGAGTTATATAATTTCCGGAATAAGTTATATTTTTAAAATTAAATATATTTTCCGGAAAGCTTACTTTTCATAGTTATTTTCTGAAGCTTTATCTTATATTTCCCCCCTTAAGTTTTTATTTTAAATTTCTGGCTTGGTTTCCCGATGGTTTGAAAAATATTGTATAAATAATTTTATAAAATTTTGGTGATTTAAAAGTGAAAAAATATATAAATTGGAAAGAATGTTTTGATAGACCTATATATTTTAATTTTCTTTAAATTAATTTTTCTCACTCCCCAATGGAAATAACACATCGTAGACTAGAAAAAATAATTTTAGAAAATTTTTTTAAGAAATTTTTTTTGAAATTTTACCATTCAGTAGCAGAATGCATACAATCAAAGGCATCATTAATTTTGTCAAAAGGAAAGCGATGAGTAATAAACTAAAAAATTTTTTAAATTAAGATAAAATTTAAAAAATTAAATTTACATCATCCATTATAATTTTTCCATCAAGACATTTTTGAACAAGTAGAGGTATATCATCACGGCTATTCCAACCTTATATTTTAAATTAAATTTAAAAAAAAATTTTTTAGAAGAAAAATTACCCCCAAAAGAAGTTCCTTTCCAAACACGTCCAGTAATTAGCTTTAAATTAAAAAAAATTAATATAAAAAATTATTAAAATACTTGAAATGGTCTAGTCCGAATTTCCTCACCAGCACCAGCTACCCCAACTACGCAGGAAACGCCCCAACCTTTATGTGCTGATTCTAGTGCTTGTCTCTTCAAAATTAAATTTTTTTTATTTTTTTATAAAAAAATATTTTTTTAATTTTAATTTAAAAAAAACTTTTTCAAATTTAAATACGCCAGAAAAAATTCAAAAAAAATTTTTCACCCGAAAAAATTAAAAAAATTTTTTTTATTTACCATAGTCTCCACATTTCCACAACATTCTATATTTAATTAAAAAATATTGAAATCAAAATTTATTTTTAAAAAATTACCAAAAGTATAATCAAAACCACCATCAAAATTTTCAATTAAATAGGATTGAATAGATTGTCCTTCTGGTAAAGTACGAGGATTTAGACAATCAGTAGCGCCAAATTTTTTAGCTAAAATTTAAAAAATGTTTCTAAATTAAACAAATATATTTTTTTCAATTTAATTGGATATTAAATTTAAGGAATAGCTATTTAAGCGATAAAATTTTAACACTTTTTACAAGGTACAATAATTCTTTTCAACCAGAGATTGTATATGTTTTTTAAAAAATGGGTATATTCTTTAGATATAAGTTTCCGGAAAATATAACTCAGGAAAATATACAAGCCCCAGAAAAATAGCCTTGTTTTATTAGTTTCCGGAAACAATATAACTCTGAATATATAAATTCCGGAAAAATAACTCTACAATATTGGTAACCGGAAAGTATAACTCTGAAAAATAAATGCTCCGGAAAAATAACTAAATTAAAATCATTTCCGGAATTATTTCAATTTTCCGGAAAAAGTTTATTTAATTTAAAAAATTCCTTTTTACCCTTTTCAAATTTTCCTTCACAAATATCAATAGCCAAAATTCTTTTTGCCCCAATTTCTTTAGCCCCCATAATAACAGCTAATCCAACAGTTCCCAATCCCCATACAGCAACAGTAGAGTTTGTTTCAACTTTACAAGTATTTAAAACAGCTCCATAGCCTGTAGAGACACCACAACCAAGTGGGGAAAGTTTGTCGATTGGCGAGGTTTTGGGTATCTTTTTTTTTGAAAAAATTCTGATTTTTAAAAATATATTTAATGTGTTTTTATTTAATATAAATTCTGTGGAATTATTTTTTTTCGATTCTCTAACAAAAAAATAGAATATTAACTCTAAAAATACAAGATACGGAAAAATAATTCTACAATATTAAATAGTTTCCGGAAAGTATAACTCTCAATCAGAATTATTACTATGTATATTATCAGAATTACTACTAATTATAAATTCTGGTTAAAAAATTAAAATCAGAATTTATTTTATAAAATCAGAATTAATATTAAAAATTCTGACTTTAAAAATCAGAATTTTTTGTATTCTCTTATATTATTTAGAAAATCAGAATTTTCTAAAATCAGAATTAATTTCAGAATTTATTAAAACAGGTAAAAACACATTTTATAATTTCTGACATAAGGAAAAAAACAAGAAAATACAAAATTCTGATTTTAAAAAATATATAAAAATCAGAATTTTTTGTGCTCGTATTTTTACAATTAATTCTGATTAATTTCTGACAGTAAAAATACAAGAGAAAAACACAAAAAAATTCTGATTTAAAAGAAAATTAAATTTAACATAAAAATTCTGTTTTTAAGAAATACTCTACCTTACAAACAGAAATTTCAGCACAAACTGTATATTCACTAAAACTGCTAACGCCCATAAAATGACTTTAAAAATAAAAAAATTAATTTAAAAAAAATTAAAAAAAATTCCCAACTATATAGTTTTGCCTTTACAACTAAATCTACTAGTTCCATCAGGCATTAAACCACGGCCTTGTTGCAATCTAAATTTTTTTTTTAATTTTTTTAATTTTTTAGTGAAAATTAATAAATAACAGGGATGGGTCTTGCACCTCTTTAAACAAAAATTTTAAGAATTTTAGAGAACACAAGAATAAAATTTAGAAAGGTGGTAAGTTGAACGTTGGTAGGCTAAACCTTTAAAAAAAATTTTTTTTTTAATTTATCGCAATGCACTTTCCTTTAACCTAGACATGCACTTTATATTTTTAATTATGAAATATAAAATAATTTTCCCATTGTGTTTTTCATCATTTATATTGCTTATTTAAATTCATTAATTAAAATTTATAATTTTAAGGTAAATAAGATTTTATTTTATATAAATTTTTAAAATTTAATTTATAATGAAACTTGATAGAATATTAATTATTCTAATCTTCAATGCGATATTTTGGAGTTTAATTAATTCTGTTAAAAATAATAAAGATAAAAATGAGTTAAGTAGAGTTGGAGAAACCTCAAAGGATAACGATGTGGCTGAATTATCGGTTAATGCTCAAATTCAAAAAGATGAAAAAACGTTAAAACCAAAACCTAAAATTGCAAAAAAAGGCACAACAAAAGGTAAACATCAAGAAGAAAAGTTTAATAAACGTGAAAATAATTTAGAAAAGAGACGAGAAGCTGAACGAAAATATCGAGCAAAAAATAAGGAGAAAAAGCGAGAATACGACCGAAAATACCGAGAAAATAATAGAGAAAAATTGAAGGAATCTGCTCGAAATTATCGAGAAAATAATAGAGAAAAATTGAAGGAATCTACTCGAAAATACTGGGAAAAGATAAAAAATAAAAAAGAAAACTTAAAAAATGTTGATCCAAAAGTAGTGCATATTCATTCTGATGATTAAGGCTGTGATTTATAGGCAAATGCCTATTTTTTCTGCAAGCTTGGGATGATGTAATACGTTCAAAAAACGTGTTTTTAGCTCGGTCCGATAAGTCTAGCATGACTTTTAATATGCCTATTTCTGCCTATTTTTGACTTTTTGTGCCTTTCTGCCTATTTTGAAATTTTTGGTACTATTTTTGCCTTTTTTAGCGATTTTTTCGAAATTTTGCCTAAAAATCAGTGCAAAATCTAAAAAAATCAGTCCAAAATTGGAAAAAATCAGTGCATAGTCCCATTATTGATTTTTAGTTCGTTAAATTGTTTATTTTTACTTTATTGGACATTTTGAACTGGGACGATTTGGTTTTAGGACGTTTTGGGGTGCGGCGTTTTGTGTGTTGGACGAGATTTCCATTTTGTCGATTATCGACATTTAAAAAAAATTTACTCCATTTTTCAAAAAATGATTCAAAATGTCGTTTAATTGGCAAAAGAGTTTAATAAGTAGTTTATAATACAGAAAATGATGAGTAAATGGGTATTTTCTTGCTTTTTTCTTAATTTTATAGGCCTGATAACCTTTTTTACATGCCTATTTTTGTGCCTTTTTTGGCTTTTTGGTGCCTAATTTAGGCGCCTATTTCACTGATTTTACTTGCCTAACTATCACAGCTTTACTGATGATAATAAAGGAGCAACTTCTAATACACAGAATGAAGATTTTAGAAATAAAGGTAAATTGCCTATCGTTTACGAAGAGAGCATTCAATTTGAAGAAGGAAGTCTTTTAAATCAAGAGGAGGAAGAAACAAAAACTTATATGGAAGAGCAAAATCAATCTGTGGTAGAAGAGCCAACTAAAATTAATTCCACAAATCAGACAGATTCAGATGAAGAAGATTATCTTCGTTATCTGAACGATGAACCTTATGATGAAGACGAGGACGCTCGTTAAAAAAGAAATTAATTTGAAGAAGTTAAAATTTTCAGAGAGAGAGAGTAAATTATAGAGATCGGAATACTTGTTTAAAATGAATAAGTACCAAAGGCGTATCTAGGGGGGGGGCTGGGGGGGGGGCTAGAGCCCCCCCCCCCCCGAAATGGGGGAAAGGAGGAAGAAATTAGGAGAAGGATGGTCGAAAAAGTGAAATTTTTTCGCCTACAACCTTCAAATTTTAAAAAATTTTCGCCTGCGGCGCAAAAAATGTATGAAATCTGACTTCTTGGGCACCAAATTCCAAAAAATTTTCGCCTGCGGCGCAAAAAATGTATGAAATCTGGCTTCTTGGGCACCAAATTCCAAAAAATTTTCGCCTGCGGCGCAAAAAATGTATGAAATCTGGCTTCTTGGGCACCAAATTCCAAAAAATTTTCGCCTGCGGCGCAAAAAAGTGAATTTTTTTGGCCTACGGCCTTCTAATATTCAAAAAATTTTTGCCTACGGCGCAGAAAATGAAAATTTATGTGCAAAAAAATTTGCGTCCGGAACGCCAAGGTAAACGCCAAAAATTTTTGCGCCCACCCAGTGTTAGCCCCCCCGAAACCGACCCCCTGGATACGCCCTTGATAAGTACTATATTGGGGGTAAATAAGTATTGGGGGATTTCTAGCATATTTTTTAAAAATAAATTGAATTACTAGTAAAGTTAATTGTAAAAATAAAATTTTAGAAGAGGAAAAATATACAAATCCACAGAAATTTTTGAGTTCAAAAAAATTTTTTTCGAGTCCGAAAAAAAATTTTTCCTCCCCAAAAATTGCCCGCAAGAACAACCACCCTTTCAAATCCCCCAAAAAAATTTTAAAAATTAATTTTTTAAACCTTATTTTCTGGCACATATTAGTTTTTGGATTTTTGCAAAATTCACATTCTCTACATTGAGGCACGAAACAAGGAATTACATAATCTCCTAAAAAAAATTTTTATAAAAAATAAAAACCTCTTAAAAAACCTATAGCAACACTCTCAACTCCATTTCCAATAGATTCGACCTGTCCAACAGCTTCATGTCCAAATATTACAGGAAATATGCCTTCCGGGTCTTTGCCTGATAGTGTCTTTTAAAAATTGTTTTAATTAGACTGGCTAAATTTTTAGAAAACAAAAATTTTTTACATAAAGATCAGTATGACAAAGAGCAGTGTAGAGAATCTGAAAAAATAAAATAATAAAATAAATAAAAAGCTTAAGATAAATTTAAATTAAAAAAGGGCAGTAATGAGGAGGGTTGTCGGATTTCCCAAAATTACTCAATCAACCAAATCCACGAAAGAAAAAAAATTATTTAAATAAACGACACTCAAAAGGAGACATACTATAACTTTTCGAAATGTGGATCGGGGCCAGAAAAGAAAAAAATTATTGGCAATAGGTTATCGACCCTGCTCTACACGATGGAACAAAAAAATAAAAAAATTTTCACATACAGTTCGATATCTCTCCTTGTCAGTAATAACAAAAAATTCAAAAAATGTTACAAAGAATACCCCAACTCCTACTAAAAATATATAACACAAGAGAGGGCTAAAATTAGGTTCATCTACAGAATTTTTGGCAAAAGTTTACGACTGTCCCTGGTCAAATAAACCAAAATAAATTTTTAAAAAATTAAACAAACCTTAATTCTAACTTCCTCATCTTTTGGAGGAGAAACTTCAACTTGTTCAAAAACCAAAGGTTTGTTAGGCTCCCAAGCAACCGCTGCTTTACATGTTATTATCTAAAAATTTGAAAAAAGTCTTCCTCAAAAAATTAAAAAATAAACCTGTCCTTGAATAGACATAACAAGCTAATTATTCAATCAAAATTCAATTGAAAAAAAAATTTAAAAAAATTTTTAAATTAAAAAAATATATATTTTTCTGTGTTCATCTACAGAATTAAAATAAAAAAAAATTTTTTTTTTAAACGAGATTTTATTTTTTTATTCCTGCAACAAAAATTGAGAGAGTGAAGCACTTGAAATCATTTAAAAAAAAATTAATTTAAGATTTGTTTTTTTTAACAGAATGCAAAAAAATTCAGGAAAAATTTTTAAAAAAAGAAAAAGTCCTCAAAAAAAAGCTTTAACAATTTCATTAATTCTTAACTATTTAACCTCTCTTTTTTTCAAAATATTTATTGAAAACCCCCACCCATTCCTCCATACATTGCCCCTTCATCTTCAGGTACACGAACATCGTCAATTTTTAAAATCATTCGGACAACCTTTAAAAAAGTAAATTTCTTATTTGACTTATTTCTTGGGTAGTATCCCCTGCCCTTTTAACCAGTTTTGTGAGTTTCCAAAAAATAACGCACAACATTTCATGAGAAAAACCCCCAAACTGTACCCAAAAACTACTAGCCTAAAAACCAAATTATCATAGCTGACAAGGGAACCTGCCTAACTGTAGCAGTAAACATGATATAATTCGATCTAATCTAAAAATTGATGATGTCTATCGATTGGTACCAAGAAAGTAAAAAGTTTTGACTCAAAGTTCTGGAGATTCCCTTGTAAAAATTTTTTTGTGAAAATTTTTTTAGGTTATTGAGAAAGCTAACCAAAAATTAACCTTCCAACCAAAAATTAACCTCCCTATTCATTTTTAGGATTGTCGGTTATTGGAGAATTCCCGGTTCCTCAATTCCTATTCCCTCCCCCAATTTTCTATTCAATTTAAAATTTTTCAATTTCTGAAAAAATTAAAAAAAAACCTGTGTAGCCAACGAAAGTTGTTCTCTTTTAGACAATAAAGTTTCTATAACTCCTTGTGATTTCATATCATTAGTTCCTTTTTGAAGACAATCAACACCCAAAAAATATGCCAATTTGTCATAACAACATTTATTATTTTCATCAGATTTTGTGTTGCTAGCAGTTAAAGACTCATCAGACGACACAGAAACATTTTGAATTTGACGAGCTTTCAATTCGGTTAAAGTCTCAATTGGTGGCAATCCAGAATTTTCTGCTAAAGCTGCTGGAATACTTTCTAATGCATCGGCAAATGCTTGATACGCATATTGTTCAATCCCTTCAACCTAAATTTAAAAAAATAAAAGAGAGTACATACCAAGGATGTCACGGGTTAAAAAAAGGTGGATCGGAGGTTTCAAATATTTATCTGTTCGGGCTTCGCATCGAAAAAGGTCAACATTCCCAGTTTCGATAACCCGCGAGATCCCGGCACATAAACGTAAATTTCAGGTGGCCACATAACTTTAGTGGATCTACGTAAAGTTTAGGAATACTCTTAGTTTTGACGAGCCTTTAATTTTGTAGAAAATTCTAGCAGAAAATTAGAAGTCAGCTAATTTTAGGTCAAATCTAGGTCAATTTTATGTCAAAATTAAAGGTCCAGCCCCTTAACTACGCCCTCGTAAAGTAAAAAAAAATTCCAAAAAAGTACTTTATCAGCTTCTTGTGCAACGGCAATAGAACAAGCCAACTCTGCAGCACCACCACCATAAACAATTTTATCGTCACGGATTAAATTGCGAACAACACAGAATGCATCGTGAAGTGAACGTTTAGCTTCCTCAATAACCTAAAAAAATTTTCACAAAAAAAATTTTTTACAAAAATTCAGAAAAAAACCATTTTGTTTCCTCCACGAATCAAAACCTACAAAATTTCTTTAAAATTTCAAAAAATTTTTTCAAGAAACCGTCACAGCCCGTCTATTAGGACAATTTTCAATACACAACATTTGGTCGTTGTCAGTCCCAAAAGTCAATTCATGGACAAGTCCAGCAGAACCCAATTTTTCTGGTGTAAGTTCTGCAAAACGAGGAACAATACGTCCATTTGTGGCAATAGCAATTAACTTTAAAATTAAAAAAATTTTTTAACAAAAGTTAATAACAGTGTAGTTTACCCCCCATTACTTATTTCTCCCAAAAATTCCCTCGTCATGTATTTGCTAGTACAAAATTAACCAAAAAAGGATTTTTTGTGTAAAAATGCAAAACGTATTGCTCAACGTTTATGTTAAGTATAATTTTTCATGAGGAAGTCCAAAGCTCCTCACGTCATGTTTCAAACATTTTTGTATAAAAAAAAAGAAATCTTTTTTGGTTGATTTTGTACCAGTGGTAACTACAAGATAGAATTTTAAAAAAACATGAATAATGGGGGGGGGGAATTACAATCATTACATGCTTTTTGGTTGATTTTACTATATACCAGTAGTAATTATAAGGCGTATCCAAGGGGCTGGAAAATCGACCCTCTAGATACGCCCACGGTGGTAATTATAGGGCAATTTTGGGAGACAAGAAAAAGGGATGGGGAGGCCAAACACAATATTACCCAAAAAATTAATTTAAAAAAGAAAAACCTCAATTTCAGGCCCACCAACCCAACGAACTGCAGGCAAATTATGATGCAAAAGTAAATGGTTTGCTTCATCATCAAATCCCCATTGACAAAGAGCTAATGTTGCTCCACTTGCTTTAACCTAAAAAAATTGTTTTTTATAAAAAAAATCCCCCAAAAAAACTAACATCTTGTATCATTTTTTCAAAAGTTTCACGTTCATATTTTTGCAATTGTTTGTAATCTTCAGTTGAAGTAATGTCCAATTTATGCTAAAAAATTGAGAGAAAATGATTGAAAAGTTAATTTATTGGCTTGGATAAGAACCCAAGATATTGATTTTTCTTAGTTCCTTTGGTGGATTTGAGGGTCCATAACAATCCGAAAGTGTCCCCGTAGCAAAAAAAATCAAAAATTGGGAAAAGGTTATTGACTATGTTCTAGCAAATGATATCAAAAAGAAGTGAAAGGTCCCTTGTAAACCAAAAACTTGATTTTTCATGGATCAAGAGTCACGGACAAGGAATCGTTCAACGTCTCTTGAGTTCTATTTGACTCAAGCTTTTACTGTTGACCTCCATTTTTAAATAGAATGAAAGACTAGAAAGACCTCAATAGAAATAATCTTTCCAATACCTCAAAATTATCCTAAATAAAATTTAATACCTTAGTTTTTGGCTTTGGCGGTTCAAACGGGCAAGTAAGAATAGCAATTTTTGCATTTTCCATATGACGAGGCATTTGAGGATGACTCTAAAATTTATATAAAAATTAAAAAAATAAATTTAAAAGAAAACCATAGTTTTGTCAATAACAACTCCTTTAATTAAAGCAGTATCTTCAAGTTGCCCTCCTTCTTTCCCAACAATTTTGATCAACTCAAAATTAACGTCGCGTTGTTCCAAATCAGCAACTGCTAAAATAGCATCGACAGCAATTGAAGCTAGTTGATATAAACATTTGTTTACACTGAAAAAAAAATTAAGGAAAAATGAGTAGATGTGACGGGGGAAATGAGTAGTTGCCAGGGATGAATCGGGTTGAGAAAAAAAGTCGAGTAGGGTTTCGAGTAGTGGTCGGCTAATGGATTTTTTCGGTACCATACCAGGAATAGTAACAAAAATTCCAAATGACTCTGTACTTTCAAGAGTACCTGGGAGTATCGAACCAAGCCGAGCACTAGTTTCGAGTCAGGTTTACAAATGTATCGAGCCTGGTTTCCGGACACTGGTACATAAATACTATTATAAAATAAAAATCTAAAAAAATTAAAAATTCAAATTTACATTTTAGAACCAAGCGAAGTCATAGCACATCTAATTAATGCCTCTCTATTGTCAATTGGAAATTTTTCAGCAATAGAATCCAACACCTCCAAGGCCTTTTTGCAAGCCATTTCGAAGCCATCAGCAATTTTGGTTTGATGAATGCCTTTATCTAGAAGTGATTCCGCCTGTTCCATTAAAGCGCCGGCCAAAACTTTGAATAAAAAAATTTTTTTAAAGCTATTATTAATTTTAATTTGGTTAAAAAGGATAAAGGAACGAATAAAAAATGTTTACCAACCAGTGGGATTCGAACCCTCGACAGTCAACTGTCAAATCCTAAAACACTAACCGTTATACCAACGAGGAACATACCGTTCGTTAACAAATTTTTCACCATATTTCTCCTAGTTTACTAATAATTCTCAAAATTCATACCAACAACGCCAGTTGTTCCATCACCAATTTCATCATCTTGCGACTGCGACAGTTCCACCATTAATTTAGCTACATGATGTTCTACATCCATATTCTTCAAAAAAATTTGATTTAACCTCCAATAAACTCAAAAAACCTTCATAATAGTTGCCCCATCATTTGTGATCGTCACCTCCCCGTCTGGACTAACCAACATTTTATCCAATCCACGAGGACCTAAAGATGTTTTTAACGTATTTGCGACTTGTTTAGCTGCCAAAATGTGGCTCTTAAAAAATTTATAAAATTTAAAGAAAAATAAAATTTAAAAAAAACCTTCAAAGCCTCTACTCCAGTCAATCGTTTTTGCCTTTCCTGTTCACGTAACAGAATAAAAGGTTGTCCAGATTCATCAAAAAGTAATTGGCCTGCTGTTGCCATTTTTAAATTTTATTTTTATTAAAAAATAAATTAGAAAATAATTTTTTTAATTAAGAAGGGAAGAAGAGAATTCAAGTCCAAAGAAAAGTCTCACGAGAAACAAGAGAATGATCAATAGAAAAAAGTTTGGGATGAAAACCCCAAAAATAAAACAAAAAAGTAAAGTAAATGAATAAAAAAAATATTTATTTGCAACAAAACCCAAAAACAAAGAAAACGATTATATGGCACAAAGATTTTTGGACACTAAAGTCTACATATTCTCCTCTATTTTTTAATAATCACACTATAAGAGCAACAGCATCACTTCAAATCCCATAGTTAAATATAGCCGCGAGTCTTCCCAAAACAGTAAACATTGCAGATTGAGATCAAAAGTCTAAAAAAAGAATTATTAGAGGAAATTCCCTTCTACAAAAATTTTAACGGTTGAACCCAAGAATCTTCTTTTGAACCACTCCAAACGGCTCTCAATCCGCTTATATGATAGTAAGCGTGGATACAACCCGGGGAACCCAAAAAAACATTTTTAGAGAACAGGCCGCCCACAACTTTAAAACAAAGTCTGTCTTCTACCATCCAAGATCACCTACCAGCTAACCCCCCCCCCCTCC
The DNA here is from genome assembly GCA_963681835.1 of Meloidogyne enterolobii. Classification (NCBI taxonomy): domain Eukaryota; kingdom Metazoa; phylum Nematoda; class Chromadorea; order Rhabditida; family Meloidogynidae; genus Meloidogyne; species Meloidogyne enterolobii. The sequence continues at coordinate 2,835,673 of CAVMJV010000004.1, read as the reverse complement.
TCCTCCAAAATTAGATCAAAAAAACTCACGCTATACAGATTGCAGCCAATATCACTGTACTCGTCGCTATTCCCTTTTTTGGTGAATAAGGTAGTGTCACTCCTTTATCCCAGGGATCTTCTGTATACGGCACTTCATCTATCGCCATAGTAGGCCCATAACTTTCTTCACTTGTTTCTTGGGTTTCTTCTTGCTCGATTGTTGTAGTTGCTTTGGTTGTGACTTAAAAAATGGGAGAGAGATTATTTCTACAGTAAGGTGCAAAAGTTTGGAACATTTTGTTGTAAATTATTAAATCAATAATTTTTCTTTCAATTTTCAACGAATGAGCTGGATTAAATTTTTAAAAATTAAATAGAAGTGTTCTCTATAAAGTGACAATAAAAGTTTTTAAATATCTTCACAAATTTTTATATTTCATCCCTATAATATTTTATGCCTAAAAAATAAGGAGTGCAAAAGTTTGGAACATTTTTGATTTCATTTTATTTTGATGTTAAAATCCAACCAAAAAATCTACAAAAATTTCATCGAACTTATATATTGATATTATAATAAAATAATAAAAAACCAGGCCCCTATCATCACTCCAGGCCGAGATCCTGAAACCCCGAAATCAACGTAAAATATGGGTAAATCTCTTTAAAAAATATTTTCGACTCCTTATGAGTCGGTTTGAATTTTTATTTTAAGCTTATCTGAAAGCCCTTGAAATTTGCTACAAGATAGGAATAATCGTATTTTTCAGAAAAATATCCATTCGGGATAAGCCCTAAATGAAAATTCATAACCATCAATAAGGAGTCGAAAATATTATTTGAATATGAAAAACCCCATTTTACGTTAATTTTCGGGGTAGCGAGATCTCGACAACGAAATGAGATATGGGCTTAGTTCTTTTTTATTTTCCCTTATTATCGATCATTATACCTGCTTGAATTTTTATAAATTTTTTTGTTTTGATTTTGGTATAAAAATACAGCAAAATCAAAAATGTTCCAAACTTTTGCTCCCCCTATTTTTAGGTATAAAATATTATAAGGGTAGAATATAAAAATTTGTGAAACAAATTAGAAACATCTAGTGTGATTTTATAGAGGACACTTATAGTTAATTTAAAAAATTTTAATCCAGCCCATTCACTGAAAATTGAAAGAAAAATTATCGATTTAGCAATTTAAAGCAAAATGTTCCAAACTTTTGCACCTTACTGTATTTTAGAGCTGAAACTAGAGGCCGGTGCGAACGGGATCCCGCGCGGGATTTTTCGGGATTGCGGCTCCCGCATTTTTTCGATTTGCGGGAGTGCGGGATTATTCCCGCGAGATCCCGTCCAGCATATGTTTTTAAAAGTTACTCCCGCATGCGAGAACCCGCAAAACGATTTTTTCGACCTCTAGTTGAAACCCCCCATCACCTTACCATCTTCTTCTTCCCATTCAGTCGTCGTACTTTGAATACCACCATCAACAGAACTTGAAGATTCTGTTGTTAAAACAGGCTCGGTACTGTTGTTGTTGTTTACATTGTAGTTCACAACCGTGTTGACTTGGGAGGATGAAAGGCTTTAAAAACAAAGAAAAACTCTATGCCAAAACAAAATCTAAACTTACAGAAACAAATGAAACAATAACGGGACATACACTCCAGCAAAAGCGAACATAATTCTTGAAGAATACGAAAAAGGTTTTGGTCACAATTGAGAGGGGGGAGAACGAGTGAGATAAAATTGGGCTTTTATAGTAACCAAAGTACATTTATACGACTGTTTCAGTGCGAAAATTTGAGTGTTCAACAAAAATGGACTGTTTGGTGCCAAAAATTTTGCGGTGAAAAATTAGAAAGTAAAAAACCGATAACAAGCGCCTTAAAATTTTTTGTAGATTACCCGTTCGAATAATTAAAGGATCCGACGTCTTACTATAAAAATCAATCAAATTAATTTTAAAAAGATTTAACAGAAGTTGAGTAGAATTTAACGGATTATTTGTGTTTAATTCAATTAAATTACTAATTCTAGTCCACTGTCATATTAAAAAAATATTTTTACCGATTGAAAGATATTTTTAATTTTTTAGAGAAAAATAAAACAAAAAGACAGAAAAAATAAAAAGTTTTCAAGTGGTGGACTCGAACCCTACCCCTAATTTCGAATACCCCACCCGTTAGCCTGCGCCCTAATCCACTCGGCCAAACACATATGCTACGACCTTCCTATTTTCTCCTAGTTATTCAACTTGAAACAAACTTGAAATTTGCTTCTACATTTTCTCTTCACCGTTCAAGTTATTGACCTTGTATTATTGCTGCTTTTAATTTAAAAAAATGTCCGTTTTCTTCTTTAACAAGTTTTTCTAGTTTAAAAAAAGAGCAGTTTGAAAAATGAGAGATTTTCTTACCAAAAGAAGACGACCGAAATTTTTATTTGAAAGAAAAACCACCAAAAAATTAACCATTTGAGAGAACGAAATGAATTGAAGCACAAGGTGATGATCAATTTTGAAGAAGAAAAAAAATTGTAAAGAGCTCCTAAAGGCACATATAGAAACAATTAAGGAGTGCAATGAGAGAGGAGAACGAAGAAAAAAAATTTTTTTAACGGGCGACTCTTCACAAAACAACTGAAAAATGTCTTCTTCTTCTTCTTAATTTTTGCTTCTATTTAATTTACACACACATACAAAATTGTGTAAAATACCACTAAAATACTAATAGTCACTTTTATAATTTATATATCTGCGCAGCCTTTAACAGGTAAAAATGCAAAAGAAAAATTTTTATTTTTCTTTTAACACACAATAAAAATTTTGAAATTTATTTTCAAACTTTACTTCTTAAACAGTTTAAAATAATTACCCCTAAAATTTATATTCTAATAAATAACCCACCCATGTCATTTAAAAATATGTAGGGATAAGCAGGGGTGGTGGGATCTCTACAGTCATTTGCCTACTTGCCCCTTCTTCTTAGCCCTTCCGCTTCCACCTTCCTCCCGTCTTCTGCTTTTAAAAATGCCGGAAGAAAAAATGCCCTGCTAGCAGAGAGGACTGTTCCAGGACCCAATTCCGGTTTCTGAATTTTTTTAAAAATTCCTGGACTGAAGGAAAAGAAGAAAGCTCATTACTCCCTTGCCTTCCTACTCCCTCTATATGTACAAGAAAATTCTAATTTCAACCCAAAATTTTATTTAAATTTTAGAATAACTCCAAAAAACCCCTTCCGCAAACCCCTTCCAAAAAAATTATGCAAATATCTATTTTAATATTAGTTTATTTTTAATCCAAAAAAGACACAAGTCAATCTATACTGCAACACGTAATAATAATAATATTATTATTAAATTCTCCCCTTCCAAAACACTAATCATAAACACATATAATCTTGTTTATGGAAAGACTGGTTTAAATAAATATATCCCCAATTTTAAATATAAACTGACTCTCTTTCAGTCAATTAAATAAAAATAAAAATTTATTTTGGACATATTTCCGTCGTTCCCATTTTTAAAAACCCCCCAACAACACAAATAAATATTTTCTATCTGATTTACCTCTATCTGATCACTCCACCCACCCCTCCACCCACCCCCGATTAAATTCATTTTTCCGTCCCAAAATCAAAACAAAATATTAGAAAAGCTATTTATTTATTTTCCATTCTAGCAGCAATTTATTTATTTTAAATTAACACAAAATAAATTTTTTTCTAACCAATTAATTTTCCCTTTTTTAAGCGATTAAATTTGCTTAATATAATTAATTTCCCCTATATTCCCCCTATAATAGGAAATTCTGATTTTATTAATTTTAAATTGTATTTCACTATCTATCGATCAAAAATACAAATTCTGATTCCGAAAAATACAAATAAAACACAAGTAATAAAAATAATTCTGATTTAAAAAATACAAAAATTCTGACAGAAAATACAAATTAATACACTATAAGTTCTGGTTTTAAAATAAGAATAAAATTCTGATTTCAAGAAAAATACAAAAACACAAGCAATAAAAATAGTTCTGATTTACACAAATTCTGAAGTAAAATACAAATAACTAACAAAATAAAAATAATTCTGATTTCAGAAAAATACAAAAACACAAGAAATTCTGATTTCACAAAAATACAATTAAAACACAAGAAATTCTGGTCTCAAAAAAATTCTGATTTATAAAGAATATTAGTTCTGATTTCGAAAAATACAAGCTAAAACACTTGCAATAAAAATTATTCTGATTTTAAAAACACACACTAACAATAAACATTCGCAATCAATTTTACACTACCCCCAAAAAATTTAAAAAATTATTAATAATTTAACGGAAATGATTCCAATCATTTTAAGAAAGAAAACAAAAATAATATATTTTCTGACCTTGACATACAAAATTAATAAGAAAATACAAAAATAATATGTTTGTAAGATTTTGTGTACTTGTAACGGTCAGTTAAAGGTACAAATAAATTTTGCTGTTGTTTTGGGCGGTAAAAAGCAAAGAATAAAAATACAAAAAAAATTTTTTTGTATTTTTAAATATATCGCTACTTGTAATCTCTTTAAAAATAAAAAGAATCCCATCTTTTATTTAAATCTGAAACTCATTTTATTTTTAAAAATATTTTAAAAATAAAAATAAAATTTTTAGCATGTCTACAAATAATAATAATCTTTGTGTAGACCCTTCAAGATTAACTCTAGCTATTTTTGGGGCAATTTTTGGGACTCTTTTGTTGTGTACTGGGTTTGCGTTAGCTTTATGGTATTTGGTCAGAAATCATCAATTTGGTAAGGGTATATAATTAAAATCAGAATTTTAGTTAAAATAAAGAAACACAAAATTCTGGTTAAAAAATACAATTTATTAAAATTCTGATTTTGAAAACAACGCATTAAAATTAAAATTCTGGAAAAAATTCTGTTTTAGAAATACATCAAAAATACAAAATTCTGGTTAAAAATATAATTTGTTAGAATTCTGATTTTAAAAACACACGCATTAAAATAAAAATTCTGAAAAAAATTTCTGATTTAAAAATACACTAAAAATACAAAATTCTGATTTTATAAGAAATAAATTCTGGTCTCTAAAACACAAAAATATTTCAAAAATACATAAAAATTCTGATTTAAATTAAACACAAAAATACTTTAGCAGATAAACTACTCTTTCCGGAAGCAGCCGGAAAATACAATAATAGACGGAAGAAACAACAACAAAAAACAGAAAATGAAGCAGAAGCAGCCCAAGAAAACAATACTATTGAAGAAATTACTTCAACAACCCAGAAAGAATTTAAAAATGAAATAGTGCTGGAAATGAATGAAATAAACAAAACAACAAAAATAGTTGAAATAAAATCACCTCAAGCTCAGCAACAACCATTGTCCCCAAGAGAAGAAGAAATTTATGGGACAGCAGAAGACTATCAAATAAAAAGACCCCCAAAAATTAAGGAAAAAAATTTTGAAAAAATAAATGAAGAAAATAATAGAAAAATGGAAGAGGAAGAAGAGAAAATAAGGGAGGAAGAAGAAAAGAAGAAAGTAGAGGATGAAGTGGATAAGACGAAAAAGACTGAAATTAGTAATGGGAAGAAATTTATGAGTGAGGTGAGAAACTATAATAATTCTGAAATACAAATTCTGATTTGAAAAATACAAAAAAAATACAAAAGCATTATTAACTGAAAAAATACAAATTCTGATATATAAAAATACAACCAAAATTGGTACAAAATAAAAATTCTGAAATACAAACAAAAATACAAATTCTGGTTTTCTAAAAATACAACCAATAATTCTGACAAAAGAAAATACAAATTCTGATTTACAACAATAGGAATTCTGATTTATAAAAGCCTTATTAATTTGAAAAAATACAAATTCTGATTTTTAAAATAAAGAAAAAATACAAATTCTGATTTTTTAAAATAAAGATTGCCGCCGCTGCTGTAATTTCTACCATAAACGGAAATTCTAAGAAAAATGAGGCTATTAATGAAATAAAACAACAGCAAGCAACAACAATTATTGGATCACCAAAAAATGGCAAATTATTAAAAGAAGAGAAATTAGAAAAAATAAAAGAAGATGAAGAAGAATATTTAAAAAATAATTTATTAAATAAAGAAAAAATAAATGGATGGACAGAAAATAATAAAAAAGAGGAAGAAAATGAGGAAAATATTCAACAAGAAGAAGAACTTGTACCTGAACATTTACGTTCAATGCTATCAGAAGAACAATTTGGAATGTTAGAAGCAAATAAACGCAGATTAGAACAAGAACGGAGACAATTAAGGGAATTGGGTGTTATTTTTTAAAAACACAAAATTTTTTAAAATTTGAATATTAGAGTAAGAATTATTATTAATAATTCTGATTTTTGTATTTTATTTGATATTAATTTTTATTTGTATTTTTCCGGAAAATTCTGATTTTATTGTTTGTGTTTTTCCGGAAACTCTATTTTATATATTTGTATTTTCCGGAAAATTCTGATATTATCTGTTTGTGTTTTCTGACTATATGTATACAATTCTGATTTATTTTAACAAATTCTGATTAAATATTCTGATTTTATTTTTTTTGTGTTTTACTGATTTTTGTGTTTATTGTTTGTGTTTTTCCGTTGCATTTATCAGAATTATAAGTATGTATAGTGTTTCTGAAACAATTCTGATTTTTGTATTTTATTTGTATTTTTCCGGAAAATCTGATTTCTGTGTTTTTTTATTTTTTTCTGATTATCAGAAATGTATTTTTGTTTTTAATTTATTCTAATTTTGTATTTTCTGATTTTGTATTTTCTGATTTTGTATTTTCTAATTTTGTATTTTCTGATTTTGTATTTTCTGATTTTGTATTTTCTGATTTTTACTTAATAGGAGATAAAATGTTTCAGAAATTAAATTTAATTGTTAACTATAATGTATTTTTATTATAATTTATATTTTTGAATATTTACATTTTTTTGGATAAATTATTAAAAAATTTATTAAAAAATTTAATTTTTTTTACAAATTTTCTCCACGTATACCAATTACTCCACATCCAAAACGAGGACCAGCATTTCCAGTTTTTAAACTTTCATCATTCCCTCCACGCCCAAGATCATCAACCTTTTCATGCACTAAAAGTCCCCTTCCAATAATATTGTTTACACCCTTAAATGTCATATAACGATCTCTGATGCGTATTATGGCTGTTCCGTTTTCCTTTAAAGAGAAAAGAATTTTTGGATTTTTTAAAATTTTTAAACAAAAAATGTTTGTTTTGTAAAATTTTAAAAATTTGATATTTTAAAATTAAACTCACATCAGCCTGAATATTGCCCAAATCACCAACTGAAAATAATTTTAATATTTTAACGATTACCACCAGTTTGTCAGTTCCTGGAAATTCCTCGGATACCCGAAACCAAACCGAAAAACCCTAGGTTCTTCTTAATGTTTACTAGAGTTGGGAATTTTCAAATTGTCGGACCGGTATCTAAGCCTCTCTTTCAGAGACCTGCCTTTTTTAAAGTTAAAACCATAAAAGCACGGAAACACCGAAAAATCTGATTCTACCAAAACACCCAATTTCCGAGATAGGAAGACCTTCCTTATCCAAGCCCCTATGTTGACCTCCAAAAATGATTACCATGTCTTTCCAAGTCCTGAGGCGCTCCATGATGTCTTTTATGAGGATTAAAGTGCAATCCTGCACCTGTACAGAGTTGGCTTAAATCACCAAATTGGTGGACATGGAAGCCGTGTAGACCTGGAGGGAGACCTTTAAGGGTTCCATTTATCTATAAAAAATTAAAAAAATTTTTTCAACACTAAAATCATCAAAAAAATAAACTCACAGCCATCAATCCTTTCCCAAGATCACAAAAATCGACAACTCCCAAGGGTTGAAGGGCAGTTAATTCGGGAGACTGAACAGCTTTAAAGAGATAAGCACGGGCTTTGGTAACTAAATTTGTGAAAAATATTTTTTTATTAAAAATAATATTCACACCTTTAGGTTCCCCACCAGCATTATGTACAATGCATAAAAGTGTAAAAATAAATATAGGGAAGGATTGTAGTGAATTTAGCATTTTTATAATGTTTAAATTTAATAAAGCTTTAAAAAAAATCTAAAAAAATTTTTCTAATTAAAACCATTGCCTAGAAGTCGGTAAAATCGCATTCCCAGGATCCAGGTTTTTTCAAAAATTTTTGCGGGACAGTATCCCGAAAACCCCGTACGAAATCCTGTCTCGTGCCGACCTCTACTATTAACCCATTTAAAAATTATTATAACACCATCACCTCCCAAAAATTAAATGGACCTAAAAAAAGGCCCTTTTGAATAGCCTTTTATGCCCAAAAATAAAAATAGTAAAAAAAATTCTCTTCAAAATTCTTCACAAAACACAAGTCACTTACCTATTTTTATACATAAATATTTTTTAAATTTATGAAATTTGATTATACTAAACACTAAAAGTAAATTAAAAAATTTTTAAAAAAATTAAAATTAAAAAAAATTAAAATTAAAAAAATAAGAAAAAACAAGCTTAAAATAAATAAAAAGTCAATTATAAACCCTAAAAATATTTTTAAAAAATATTTTTGCCTAAAAATAAATAATAATTTTAATAGAAAAATAAAAATATTTAGTAAATAATACTACCAAAAATATGATACATTTTAGTAAACAAAAAATTATTATTTGAAAAATAATACTCAAATTAAAAATAAATAAAAACAAGTTTTTTTTTTGAATTTTTTTAATAAAAAATTTTTTAACAAAAAAAAATAAAAATATGAGTATGAAAAATAAGAGTTAAAAAATCAATTATAAAATTGATTTAAAATCGGAAAAAAATCAGAAAAAAAATCTTAAGGTTTGGGTTAAAAACTTTAAAAAATAGGGAAACAGGCTGGGAATATTTCTAAAAAATTTTAATAAATCAAAAAATATTCTTAGAAAAATAAAATAAACATTAAAAAAAATATTCAACCTTCGACCATAAATAAATTAAAAGAAACAATTTTGTGGAACACACACACTCGCGCATGCGTGACTTTTAATTTATTGATATGTGGGAAAAACACTACCCACAAGTTTCTTTTAATAATTATTCTGGTTATGGGTAAATAAAGGTAAATAGAAAATAAAATACAAAATAAAAATCAGAAGAACAAATAAACACAACAATAACAGAAATACAGAGAAAAATAAAACACAGAAAACACAAAAATAAAATCAGAAATACTCAAAAAAATAATAAAATCAGAATATAAAACACAAAATCAGAATTACTCAGAAAACACAAAAATCAGAATTACTCAGAAAACACAAAAATCAGAATTACTCAGAAAAAAAATAAAACACAGAAAACACAAAAATAAAATCAGAATTAATCAGTAAAAATAAAATCAGAATTACTCGAAAAAAATAAAACACAGAAAACACAAAAATAAAATCAGAATTAATCAGTAAAAATAAAATCAGAATTACTCGAAAAAAATAAAACACAGAAAACACAAAAATAAAATCAGAATTAATCAGCAAAAATAAGATCAGAATTACTTTAAAAAAAGTAAGACACAGAAAACACAAAAATAAAATCAGAATTACTCAGTAAAAATAAAACACAGAAAACACAAAAATAAAATCAGAATTAATCAGCAAAAATAAGATCAGAATTACTTTAAAAAAAGTAAGACACAGAAAACACAAAAATAAAATCAGAATTACTCAGTAAAAATAAAATACAGAAAACACAAAAATAAAATCAGAATTACTCAGTAAAAATAAAACACAGAAAACACAAAAATAAAATCAGAAAAACCGCTTTTTCTCTCACCTGCGGGGTAGCTTAATCATCGCCTTCTCTGGCGGAATTTCATTTCTCTAACCCAGGGCCTATGGGATGGATCGTCATTCGTTCAGCGTTCGCTGAACCATCCGGTGCTACCAGTAAAGCAGCTGGGCTATAGCTATTTCTCTCCTTTAGCTAGTGCAAAAGGTTATTCGGCGGCTGGGAGCGAACCAGCATCTTCAGTAGACCGGACTGATGTGTTAGCCATTACACCACGCCGCCTACTGCTCAGCCTTAGGAAATTAATAGCTATATGCTTTACAATAAAATCAGAATATACAAATCAGAATCATTTAAAAATACTAACGTGTTAAAAATCAGAATTTTATTAAATTTTTATCCAAGTCGAAAATACAATAAAAATACATATACATCAGAATTTATGTATTTTAGTATATTTAATAAAAATAAAACAGAAAAACAAAGCAGAGAAGTTTGCGAAAAACAGAAATAATGTAAAATTAAAAATAAAAATGTTTCAGGGGGAATGTTAAATACATAGATGATTTTTAAGTTTATAAACTGGCCATTTTTAAAGGAAATAAATTTCAAATTTAGAAAAAATTATTAAAAAAAATTTTTTTAATTTTTAACCTTCTCAAAAAAATTTTTTTTATTTTAAAATTTAAATATTATTTTTATTTGACAAATTAAAAATCGTGGCTTGTCATAGAAAAAAATTTTTTTAAAGAAAAGAATTTCAAAGTTTGAGAAAGCATTTAAAATATAAAATGAATATTAGTAAGAAGAATGATTTACGTACAAATAAAAGTTTTTTTTTTCAAAGAAGCGAACATATTTTCTAATTTAAATAACAAACATTAAAAATGTTTCGGAAATTGATAAAAAAAAGTTTCGGAAATTGATAAAAAAAATTTAACAAAAAATTTTTTTCTTCTAAAAAATAATTTGATGAATAGCGGAAACAAAATTTCAATCGAAAAAAATTAAATAATAAAGCGATAAATTTGGATTTGATAATTTAAAAATAGATAAAAGAAGCTTTTTTAACATGTGATTTAATAATAAAATAAAATAAATTTTTGGAGATCCAGATAATGGGAATATAAAATAAAACCATGAGAAAATTTGCGCAAAAAAAATTAAATAGAGGTGAGAGAAAGGGATGATTGATATAATAAGCAAAATTAATATAAAAAATAACATTTAAAAATTTTTGAAAAAAATATTATTTTAAAAGGAGGTAAAAAATTATTAGAAAAAATGGCAAGTAAAATCTGAAAAAAATTCTATATTTTTTAAAGGTTTAAAGAGATATGGTAGAATATATGTATTAATTAAAAAATATTTATAATTTTAATTATTTCAAAAGCAAAAAAACAATTTTTTAATTAGCTTAGCTTGGGTAGTAAAATTTTTTGAAATTCAAGAAATATTCAAAAATTCTAAAACAAACAGTTTAATTTTTAATTTCCCCCTACAAAAATAACCAAGTCATTAAATAAAAATTATCTGCTTTTTTAAAGTACATAAAAAAATAGTGTCGGCAAGTCGGATAAAATAACAAAAAAATGACATAAGTTGACCGATATTTGATTTATTAAATTTTTTCTGAATAAATAGTAGCAAAATTCTTAAAAATTTTCAAAAAAAAAATTTTTTTAATGGTCAAACAAATTTCAGTCAACCCTTTTAAATAATTAGAGCCCGGCCAAAAGTGGCTTCGGTTAAATTCAAAAATACGAAAAAAGAATCGAGCAGGGCCTTAATTTTAACAAAGCCTAATCTATACATTAAAAAATCACATAATCATGATTTTTTCAAATAAGTTAAATTTATTTTTTCATTCAAATGAGTTTAAAATATTTAAAATATACAACCTATATTTAAGTTAATATATTGTCACAAAATTGTACAGAAAAATAAATAAACAAACATTTTTTAAAAAATGAGGCAAAATAAAATTTTTTGGGAATAGAGACACCGGACATTGGGAAAGTCATAAAAGAATGAAGATCTCGAATAGTGTTAGGCATTTGCGATTTTTCGAGATCGAGATTATCGAAAAATCTCGATATCGAAAAATCTCGATTTTTTCAAAAATTGATCGAGACGAGATCGAGATCGATAATCTCGAAAAAAATCTCGCGATATCTCGAAAAATATCGTCGATATATCGTCTCGTGACTAACACTAATCTCGAAGAATATCAATTCTCAAAAAATTTGAACTCAATAATCAAGATTTTTTTCGAGATCTCGTCTTGGTCCGGAGTCTAATTTTTTAAGTATAAATTTTTAAAGAATACAATTTAAAAAAAAGCACCAAAAAAACCGGAGATAAAATTCTCAATTTAAATTAAAAAAAAATTTTTTTAAAAAGCACCTACGTATATTCATCTAATAGAGAAGAAAGGACCTTTCTTATGGAGGTGTCATTGTAGATATATGGCCTGTAAGTACACAAATATCCTCTTCTTCTTCTTCTTCCTCTTCTCCATCTTCCTCCTCATTAATATCATCAACAGCCTCATCTTCAACATTAACATCTTTTACATTTTGTGAGGATAATAAAGAAGAAATTTTGAGGTTTGTACAGCGACGTCTTTTAATCATTTTTAAAACAATAAGACTATCTTTACCAATTAAATGATAATCTTTTGATGGGTCATTTAATTCTTGTGTTATTGTTCCACGGAAGAAAGATTTTCCCTTAAAATTGATAGAAAAAATTTTTTTTTTAATTTTTTAAATTTTTTTAGAATTTTCAAACGATTTTTAAATTCGAAAAAATTTTCGCAAATTTCCAGAAACTTTTTTAAAAAATTTTGAAAAAAATTCCCCTCCACGAAAGAAAGATTTTCCCTTAAAATTGATCCAAAAATTCCTTTTTAGTTAAAAAAAAATATTTTAAGAATTTTTAAGCTATTTTCAGATTCCTAAAAAAATTTCAAAAATTTCCAGAAAAATTTAAAAAAAAATTTTTATAAAAATCCCGCCTCCCTCATACTTGTATTCCATGTTTATGAAAACCTAAAACAGAATCAGACAGAGGAATTGCATATTCTAAACGAGAATCAAAAATAAAATGTGTTTGCATTAAATCAGTTTTCTTTTGATTGCCATTCAAGTCAGTAATGAGAATCTGAATTTATAAATTAATTTTTAAAAAATATTTTTGATTGAATTTTTATTATAAATTTAATAAAGACTCCTTAGGAAAAATTTTTTTAAAAAGCTTAATCCTTAGGAAAAAATTTTTCCAAAAAAAAGAAAAAAATAGCAAAAGGTTCTTTTTATTTGAAAAGGCTCTTTTTATTTGAAAATTTTTGGTCATAGCTTGTGGTGGTTCCTTGTTAGCTTATTCAAATGTATAAGGAGCATTTAAGGCCCAAAAAAGTAGATTATTTTAAATTACCATAAACATAGTGGCATGAAACCAATGCCCAAGATAATTGACAAGAAAAAATTAACCAGAAACAATAAGAAAATTTTTAAGAAATCTACTTGTAGGTATAGGGTTAAGTTAGCTTTCAAAACTTAATTCGTATCGAATTTAGCTTCGGAAAAAAATTTTCTGTTAATAAAATCAATAAGATTGGACCCTCATTTGACCGGAAAAATAAAAAAAATTTGACCACACCTGATTATCATAAGCCAAAAATAACGTATCTCTATCCAATTGTTTCAATGCCACAACATTTTCAAGTTTTTCCCTCCATCTCCAAATAGTTCTTCCGTTAATATCTGAACCCATTATACCATTTTTACTACAAAAATTGTTGGGGGAACGTCCTTGTGGAGTAAAACAACATTCATCATCTGACGATCCACAACCACCAAAAATGTCAGAAGTAAAGAGATCAAAAAATTGTCCTCCAACACCACCGCCACAACCATTTGAAGAAGAAACTCCATTATTGCTATCTGGGCCGTTAAAATTAACAAATTGAAGTTCTAAACGGTCTTTTTGATAAGTTTTATTATTTCTCAGATCATTTAGCAATTGTTGTGCTGTACCAACAGGGGAAGTTAATGCACGTGAAATTCCAATACAAACCTTAACAAAAAAAAATTTAAAAAAAATTTATTCAGGGATTTAACAGAAATTTTCAACGAATCAACCACTTCAAGCAGAGATTATTCAGAGACGAGGGAAAATTTATTTAAATTTTTTTAGTAAAGGACCTCAATTTTAGATAACCCTTAATTTTTTTTATTTTTTCATAATTCTGAAAATTTTGTTTAATAAAATCAATGATTGAAAACCCAATTCGATTTAAAAAACCATACAAAAAATTTTTTAATACATTTTTTAAAGTTGGTTTGACCAAGGGAGAGTGAGTTTCGAATGTTAGCAACACTCGAAAATGTGTACTTAAATAATAGAGTTTCGTCTGTATTTCTTTGAATAAACCAAAAAATTTATTTCTAAAAATAAAATTAATACCATAGGATAATCAGAATTAGCTGCTCCAGAACCAAAAACTAAATTAAACGGTTTATGTGGATGTTGAGGTCCCAAATAGGGAAGAGCCAATTTATCCAATTCTACACGTTTAAGCCAAACAAAACGAGTTAAAGGATCATACCAACGAAATAATAAAACTGAAAAAAATGTTAGAGAAAATTAATAATTTTTTTAATTACCAGCATTTGGAACAGCACAACAAAGATATAATTCACCATCATTAATACTTCGTTCAACATTGCATTGATAACAATCCCTTAAAAAATAAATTCAAAATAAAACACAAATACAAAAACACAAAAAAATAAAAATCAGAATAATGAAATAGATAAAATTCGCATAACAAATCAGAACTAAACTCTGAATTATGAAGAAAATACAAAAATCAGAATTATTAAAAAATACATAAATCAGAATTTTGGAAAACACAGATTAGAATTTAGAAAATAAACCCGAATCAGAATTAAGAAAAATATTAAAACCAGAATTATAAGAAAAACACAAACGAAAAATAAACAATTCAGAATTATGAAAGAAACACAAAAATCAGAATTATGACAAAAACACAAACCAGAATTATTAAAAAAACAAAAATCAGAATTAAGGAAAAATACTCAAATCAGAATTATGAAAAACACAAAAATCAGAATTATAAAAGAAACACAAACCAGAATTATTAAAAACACAAAAATCAGAATTATGAAAGAAACACAAATCAGAATTATCAAAAACACGAAAATCAGAATTAACCTGAAAACACACAAGTAAACTTACTTCGTTTCAGGCATTCTGATTGACCCAATTAAAGCTTTAGGTTTAAACTTTTCTGGAAGCCTTTGCAATTTATCAGCCAATTTTTGTGTTATTAATTCTTGTTGAAATAATTGAAGAAGATCATGTCTATACAAATAAGGCGTTTTTCCTTGTAAGGCAGTTATTGTGTCGTTAACTATATGAAGCCAGGTACATCGACGTTCGTGGAGCTTTAAAATAAGGAAAAAATTAATTCTTAAAATTAAAAATCAAATTTAAAAAGAATTTTTAAATTAATCATTTTAAAAATCGGGTTAAAAATATTCTCCAGAATTATAAAAATATTCTCCGAAATATTAAAATGTCAAAAAATATATAAAAGGTTAGAATTGAATTTTTAAAAATACTTTTCGGGTCAAAATTGATTAAAAAAATATTTTTTTAAAAAATCCCAGACTGAAAAAATTTTTTAAATACGAAAAATGAAAAAATATATTATCAGAAAATATTTATTTAAATAAATTCTAACTCCAAAAAATTACAAAAAAAATTTCCAAAAAAAACCTGAACTAACGGCGCTTCATCCTCCCCAGACATATCACTCAAATCCAAAGCATAAACACCCTGTTCTGCTCCCAAAACCATAAATTGTTTTCTGTTAGCAGGGTGATACCATTGTGCACAACAATTGACATTTATTGGGCTTTTGTGTAAAACTGTTACAAAACAAGCACCCATTGTAACTTGGGGAGTTGGGACCTTTAAAAAAAATTTTAAAGAAATATTTTGGGAAAATTTTTTGGTACTTTTCCGTTATCCTTTCAAAAATCTCTTTTTTCTTCCTTCCTTATTTTCGAACCTAAAGGTGTCAGAGATTTGCTGCCTTAAGTCGGAAATAACACAAATGTTAGAAGTCGACCAGGGCTGCATGCAATCGCAAAAAAATCCGCAACTCGCAATCTGTAATTGCGTGCAGCGCTGAAGTCGAATTTAGTGGCGATTTTTAATTTTATATTTTTTTGGGTTAAAAAAAGAATAAATGGAGGAAAAATAAAAAAAATAAGGAAGTGGAAAACGGAAAACCAATACAATTTTAAAAAATCAAAAAAAAATTAAAAAATAAAAACCATTCCAAAACAACAAGTCATAGGTCTAGATTGAAATGGATGATGAGTATGATGTTGATTTATTGCAGTTCCATACTTTTTTGCAGCTGGACTATTATTACTAATGTTGTTGTTTTGAGTACTTGGACTAGCGAAAGGACCATTTTGATTTATTGCTAAAATTAAAAATTTTTTTTATTTATATTAAAAAATTCAAGGATATTTTCTAGTCAAAAAATAAACTTAAAAAAATCATGCAAAAATTATTTGCTCAACTTTTACACTTTTCTTAAATCGTTAAAAAAATCAAAAGAAACGGAAGAGATAAAGTAAACAAAAAGTAAATCGAAAGCAGTTGTTTAAAAATATCAGAAAAAGCTTTCGTTTCTTTTTTTTCAAATAATGGACAATTCGATCTCTTTACTACCTATTTTTAATTAAAAGAGTCCAAAAATAGCCCGTCCAATAAATTTAGAGATAAGACCGAAATAAGATCATGAACAAAAATCTTTCGGTTATCAAAATAAATATTTCTAAAAAATCCCATTCCTGTCTCTATTTTTGACATTACGAAAGAAAGTTAAAAAAAAATTAAAAAAAAACATTTAAGAAATAGAACAAAGTATTTATTGAACGTGCTTATTTTTAAAACCCAAAGGACTCCCCAAAAAATCCCCAAAAACATTTAAAAATTAAAAAAAAAATAAACCATAATAATAATTAGAAGATTGTTGTTGCACATTTAATAAAGATGCCGATTTTGAACGTAATCTATTCCATTTTAATTTTAATGATTCATCTATTCTAGCCAAAATTTTCGAAGCTTTTTTTGTTGTTGGAGTTCGAGTAATTAAAGAAGGAGATTTTGGTGCGCTACTTAATGAAGAATGTGAACGTTGTGGTTGAAGTTGTTGTTGTTTTTGGTTTGAAGAATTTTTTGGAATATTTAAATTTTTTGGCCTTTTTTGAGGAGAATTTGGTTGTAATGGAGAAGAAGAAATTTGAAATGAAGGTTGTTCAAAAATATTATTACCATCATTATTTTCCTTTAAAAAAAATATATTTTTAAAACATTAGTGCAAACTAGCGTTGTAAGTTAACCGCCGAAATGAAAACTTTTCGGCCCTGTCCGGTTTCTGGTATCAAAAGGCAGTGGGTCCGGATATCCAAAAATTTCCTAAGAACCGACAGCCCCATGTGTAACAATGATCAATAGAAATCAGCCGATTTTTAATATCAATATGTGAGATGATTGACTATCTCAAATATTATTATAAAAATTTAGAACAATTTTCTGACGAGTCAAGGGCTCCAAAGGATTAAAAAAAATTCAATAAAAAATTCTAAAGAAATTCTTAAAAATTAACCTGAAGAGTCAAATCAATAATTCTTCCACTTGCCTCTCCCTGTGACGCAACCAAAGTTTTTTCGCTTTGATAAGAAATTTGTTGATTCCAGTCATCACCAAAAACCTTTAAATTAAACATCTTTCTTCTCCTTTTTATTAAAAATTTAAATAGGGTTGCCGTTTTCGAGTCGGGCCGACGGTCGAGTCATTTGTTTCGGGCTTCATTTTTATCTAGACGGCCCGACCGAGTCTTTTTCGAGCCAAATATTTTAGGCACGACTCAATCTTTCGACCCGAGTCGGTCCATTTTGGCAACCCTAATCCTAAAAATAAACCTCATCCTCTTCCCCAACATCATTTTCATCCATTCCCAAATTAACATGTCCATGTGGATTTGAAATTGAAGAAGAAATGGAGGAAGATGACGATGACGAAGATGGACGATCATCTGGTTGTTGAATAATTTTATTGTTTCTCAAATTCTTCCGTCCATTTTTCTGACGATTATTAATGTAAGGAGATTTAAATTGGTGTAAATGATGAGAAGCAAAATTTTCAACTTGATAAGTAGCTGTTCTTGATTTTTCTTCTAAAATGAATAAAAAAATTTTTTTAATTAGTTAAGAAATATTAGAAGGTTGCAAACTCTGAGTGATGTCGAGCCCAGGGGGGTGGTTTTAAAGCCACATCGAAGGCTAGTTTCAAGAGAGAAACGTTAGGGTGTTACACTCACGACTTATGTTTCACTCCCGTAAAGAACCATTTTTGGAATTTTTATTCCATAAATTTGAGACAAAAACAAGAAAAGGACCAGTGACATTGTTTGATTGGGCATTTATTAAAATGTTCGAATGTCGTTGACCCTGTGATAACCTTTTTATGTATTACCATAAACTGGTATTTAGATAATCTATCCATGTATTGATATTTAATTTAGTCCCATGATATTTATTTTTGGTCTCAAGGAAAACGTATCGTTCTTAACAATCTCCTCAAAATTCAATCCCCAAAATTTTTTAAAAAAACCTTGTTCAGATTCAGAAGATTCCCTCAATTTATTTCCTCCATTTTCTCTTTTCCCACCATCTTTTTTACTTCTCCTAACTTCTTTTTCAACAATTATATCTTCATTATAATCATTCTGTTGTTGTTCATCTCTATCAATTCTGTCTGGATGATTTACTCGGTCGAGTAATTCACGAATTAAACGAGAACTTAGAGCACCAGAAACAAATGGATTTGTCTTCAAAAAAAAATAAAAAAAATTCTAAAAAATTTTTAATAAAAAACCGTAAGTAATTTGCCTGGTGATGGACGCTTTTTTGGATTTTTTGTTAGACAGGCTTTAATAAATTGAGCAAAAGTTGGGGACCTAAAAATTTTTAAAAAATAGAAAAAAAGTTTTTTTAAACTTCAAACCATTTTTTCTTGTCCTTCAATTTTGGCACTTTATAATTCGATTTAGTCATCAAATGCAAAACTTGAATTGGAGGCAATTCAAAATATGGCGGTTTAAGCTCGGCCAGTTCAATTCCTGTTATTCCTACGGCCCAAACATCAACTTCAGAACCATAACCTCCACGGTTTTCGACATCAGCAACTTCAGGTGCCATCCTTTAAAAATTAAATGAAATTTAAAAAAGTCAAGAAACAATAAGAAATCACAAAAAGGTCATTAAAAGCAAGTAGAAAAACAAGCGGGACCCCGATGGAATCGAACCCTAGCGTTAATCCGATCATCCTTGAAAAAAGTCTGGCTCGCTAACCACTAGGCCAAGACAACTGCTTGAAGGAACCTAATTTTCTTCCCCTAACTATAATCAAAATTTTAATAAACATAATTAAATAACCAATAAGGAGTGCCAATGAAAGAAAGACGCTTTCCAAGCGTAGCAGTAATTTGGGCAGCAATTCCAAAATCGGCTAAAAAATAGAATTATCCAAAACATTTTAACAAATTAAAAACCTAATTTAATGTCTCCAGTGTGTGTAAGTAAAATATTTGCTCCTTTAACGTCACGATGCACTTTCCCCCGTTGATGAAGATACTTTAAAAATTCAAGTTAAATTTGATGAAGTTAGAAAAACCTTTAGTCCTTTAAGTGTTTCTCTGCAGACGAACGCAATTTGGAGTTCCGTTAGAGGACCGGTCACTGAAAAAAATTTATCCGTATTTTTTAAAAATTCGTCCACAAAAAATTTGCGGATTGTCCGCAAAAATTTTGCGGACAAAAAAAAATTTATTAAATTTCAAACAAACTTTGGTAAATGTCCTGTAACGATCCCCCACCACAATATTCCATCACTATCCATAACCTGTCCCTTCGCAAATAGCTGCCATTATACGCAATAATGTTTGGATGGACACAGTCCCTAAGCATCAAAACTTCTTGTTGAATAGAGGCAAAGTTGTCGCCGTGTTCCAATTTTACAATTTTTACGGCTGCAAAAAGGCCAGTTTTTAAGTCACGAGCCTTGTAAACTTCTCCATAGGAACCTTAAAAAGTTAAAAAAAAATTTGGGTTAAAGAAAATTTAATAGACCTGTGCCGACACGTTGAAGGAGTTCATAATCACCACAGGGATCAGATCGTCTAATTGTGCCGTTCATTCTCTTTTTTGAAATAAAATATCAGTAAAAGTAAGTCTAATAAGTAGAATATTTTAAATTGACATATCTTCTGAAAGGTTGAAGAAAAAATTTTTTTATAAGTTTATTGGGCACGTGGGGATAATTAGTGTAATTTCTAGCCCCCTTTTTGGCTTTTCATCTATTCTTGGATTTAGAGTCACTCATGGACTTGGTAGCAGGAACTGGCTTTCCGTTAGCGGACATCCGTTAGCGAATTGGCCCCATTTTTGGTTTGCTAAAGGAACCCTCTAAATTTTAAAAGTTACCAGACCCAACCCCCAACGTTGCAGACCCAGACAATATCCCAGACCAATGAGTCTGGGACCCAACCACTTACTGAAGACCCAGTTGTCCAGGAAAAACGCAGGCCTTGGTCCGGACCCAGCCCGATCTCTAAAACATTCCAATAATTTTTTGGAAACCCAAAAAAGGCTCTAAAAGACTGAAAAATGGTCCCAGACCCTGTCCACAAGTCGCAACCCAAACCAATTTTACTAAATTTAAAAATACCCACCAAAAACCAAAAGTAACTGAAAAAAAGAAAAAAGAGGCGCGTAAATGACACTAATTGCCCGCACGTGTTTTACAACATGAGACAATTAAATGACTAGAAATCCTCTTAAAATTAACCAAAAAAACTAAAGAATAAAGAAAGATTAACAAAGAAAACTTTAAAAAATGGGCCGCGTGCCCCAATAAACAAAAAATATAAATTTCTTTATTTTTGACGTTCTTCTGCTTGAAAGAGCAATTGCAATTGTCTGGGGAATATAAAAAATAGACTTTGAAAAATACAAAACACAAAAAAATATAAAAAAATGAGAGAGAATAGTTAAATGAGAGAGTGGAATAAGAAAAAAGTTGAAAAGATAAATTGTCATTTTAATTTAAACATAACGCCAAAGTATTTTTTTAACGCCAAAAATTAACAAATTTTAAAGTAAACACAACCGTTTCAGTCTCAAGGTCGTATTTTGGGCCATAACTTTATCAATTCTTAACCGATTTAAATAATTTTTGAATCATTTTAAAGCTCTACATGTGAGGATTATTTTATCTAACAGTGTCGATTTAATCAGAACAACCTACGAAAAGTTGTGTTTGGATAAGTGCGCGCAATCGTTATTTTTGATCGTTATTCGGCTCTAACTTTGGATAGGTTGGTCTGATCAAATTGATCCTGTTAGATAAAATAATGCTCACATCAAGAGCTTTCTGTTGAAACTATAATATATTTTATTTTAAATCCAGAAAATTTGTATAATCTTCCTCAAAAAATGACTACAATAAGTCCCAACTGGTCAAATTATGGGATATAGTTATCGTCTTTTTCTTATTTAAACAAAATTTTCATTTTTTTTCAGGTTATAGGAAAAGCAGAAGGTCGTGGCCAAGAATGCACGGGCATGTAACAGGTTTTTTTCTTCCTGAGTTAATAAATAATTATAAATTTATAGCTGTGACAGTTGCATCAGATTTTCAAACTAATTACCCCCCCCCTCCACGTGCCCAATAAAATGATAAATCTTTTTTCTTCTTTAAACTTTCAGAAAATATGTCAATTTAAAATATTTCTACTTATTAAACTTACTTTTACTGATATTTTATTCAAAAAAGAAAATGAACGGCACAATTAGACGATCTGATCCCTGTGGTGATTATGAACTCCTTCAACGTGTCGGCACTGGTCTATTAAATTTTATTTACCCCAAAATTCAAAATTTTTTAAGGTTCCTATGGAGAAGTCTACAAGGCTCGTGACTTGAAAACTGGCCTTTTTGCAGCTGTAAAAATTGTAAAATTGGAACACGGCGACAACTTTGCTTCTATACAACAAGAAGTTTTGATGCTTAGGGACTGTGTTCATCCAAACATTATTGCGTATAATGGCAGCTATTTGCGAAGGGACAGGTTATGGATAGTGATGGAATATTGTGGTGGAGGATCGTTACAGGACATTTATCAAAGTTTGTTTAAAAAAAATTTTTGCGGAAAGTCCGCAAATTTTTTGCGGATAAAAATTTAAAAATGCGGATAAATTTTTTTCAGTGACCGGCCCTCTGACGGAACTCCAAATTGCGTTTGTTTGTAGAGAAACACTTAAAGGACTAAAGGTTTTTACTAAAATTCTATTGATTTAACTTACATCTTTGAAGTATCTTCATCAATGGGGGAAAGTGCATCGTGACGTTAAAGGAGCAAATATTTTACTTACACACACTGGAGACATTAAATTAGGTTTTTAATTTTTCAGGAAGATTAGGAGGATTTAAAATTTTATTTTTTAGCCGATTTTGGAATTGCTGCCCAAATTACTGCAACACTTGGAAAGTGTCTTTCTTTCATTGGGACTCCTTACTGGTTAATTATTTTTATTAAAATTTTGATTATATTTAGGTGAAAAAATTAAGCTTCCGTTAAGTAGGCTGATTGGTTAGGGAGCTTGACTTATTTTAGGGATGATCAAGTTAATGCTGGGTTCGATTCCATGGAGGTCCCCTTTGTTTTTCCTGCTTCCTTTCAATTTCCTTTTTTGATTTTTGATCGCTCCTTTTACTTTTTCTAAATTTGTATTTAATTTTAATTTTAAAGGATGGCACCTGATGTTGCCGACGTTGAAAACCGTGGAGGTTATGGTTCTGAAGTCGATGTTTGGGCTGTAGGAATAACAGGAATTGAACTAGCCGAGCTTAAACCGCCATATTTTGAATTGCCTCCAATTCAAGTTTTGCATTTGATGACTAAATCGAATTATAAAGTGCCAAAATTGAAGGACAAGAAAAAATGGTTTGCAAGTTTAAAATCATTTTTTCCCCCATTTTTTAAAATTTTCAGGTCTCCTACGTTTGCCCAATTTATTAAAGCTTGTCTAACAAAAAATCCAAAAAAGCGTCCATCACCAGATAAATTACTTACGGTTTTTTATTTTTAATTTTTAAAAATTTTTTATTTTTTGAAGACAAATCCATTTGTTTCGGGTGCTCTAAGTTCTCGTTTAATTCGTGAATTACTCGACCGGGTAAATCATCCAGACAAAATTGATAGAGATGAGCAACAACAAAATGATTATAATGAAGATATAATTGTGGAAAAAGAGGTTAGGAGAAGTAAAAAGGAAGGTGGGAAAAGAGAGAATGGGGTGAATACATTGAGGGAATCTTCGGCTTTTGAACAAGGTTTTTTTAATTTTATTAGAAATTAAATTTCTAGGGTTTGGTTAAGAACGATATGAGACCAGAAATAAATATGAGACTAAAGTATCAATACATGGCTAGATTAACTAAAACCCTGTTTAGCAAGGGCGTATCCAGGGGGTCGGTTTCGGGGGGGGGCTAACACTGGGTGGGCGCAAAAATTTTTGGCGTTTACCTTGGCGTTCCGGACGCAAATTTTTTTGTACATAAATTTTTATCTTTTCTGCGCCGCAGGCGAAAATTTTTTGAATTTTAGAAGACTGTAGGCAAAAAAATTCACTTATTCAGCGCCGCAGGCGAAAATTTTTTTGAATTTGGAACCGAAGAAGCCAGATTTCTTCCTTTTTTAGCGCCGCAGGCAGAAATTTTTTGAATTTGGAGGGCCGTAGGCCAAAAAAGTTCACTTTTTAGCGCCGCAGGCGAAAATTTTGAGGATTTTGGAGCTCAAGAAGCCAGATTTCTTCCATTTTTTGCGCCGCAGGCGAAAATTTTTTAAAATTTGAGGGTTATAGGCGAAAAAATTTCACTTTTTCGACCATCCTTCTCCTAATTTTTTCCCCCTTTCCCCCATTTCGGGGGGGGGGGGGGGCTCTAGCCCCGGCGTAGTGACAGAAGACCCACAGACAGAAGACCCAAGGACAGAAGAACCACAGACAAAAGATCCACAGACAGAAGACCCACAAGAAAAATTTTTTAACTAAAACTTTCGAAGAAATTTTCTGAAATTTTTGAAAAAGAATTCCAATTTCTCAAGGCACAAAATTAATAAATTTTAAAATATAAAAAACTATTATAAGTTTAATCAAAAGAATTTTTAGTGTTAAATTTTATGGATGAGTGCGATTTAAATAACTTAATTAGAAAGTGATTTGAAAAATTGGGTGATTAATTAGGATATGTAGGAATAGCATTGGATATAGAGAATATAGGGGTAAAATCTCGAATATCCGTGAATTGTGTATAACAGTAACCAGGAGAAGGAAATTAACAGTAAAACGGATATGTCAGGGATATACGGATATACTAATCCGCCTTTATACACAATTATCCCTCCATGTTACACGAAATATAAGTAATCTCTACTATCCCAAAGATCCCCGATATCCTTGCATATCTCCAATGCCGTTGATCGCTTCTAATCCTTCTATATCCCTCTATGTGGACTTAACTGACTCTCGCTATAATCCAGTTAATCCTAAATACCCCTTGCTTCTAAATATCCCTTCGATCTACTTTTCCCTTTCATCGTTACAGACAGGAATTTTGATTTTGTAAGGCTAATTAGCTATTTTTATACTATTTTTTATATCTGAACCTGATCGGATAAAGATTTTTTGACATGACATGTACCGGATTTTTCGGATAAAAATCCCGATAATTCAGGAAATCAAGATCCCTCTTTGTTAAAATAAGCTCTCCGGTAATTGGGAAAATATTCCCATCGTTGGAACAACTTCACCCGTTGTTGCAACATTCCACATTGTTAAAATAACATGCCCGTGGTTGAAACAAACTTCTCTGTCATTGGAACAACGTTCAACACTGCTTGAACAACCCTCCAGATTGATGGAACAACCTTCCCTAATATTGAAAAAACTTTCCCGCCGTTGGATAAACTCCTTATTTTGGAAAATAAATAGAACTAACATGATCCCTCCGCAAAATTTATGCACAATAAAAGGGAAACAAAAAATAGTTGTGGGTCTTTTGTCTGTGGGTATTCTGTACTTGTGGGTCTTCTGTCTGTGGGTCTTTTGTCTGTGGGTCTTCTGTCCTTGGGTCTTCTGTCTGTGGGTCTTCTGCGTCGACACGTCTAGCCCCCCCCCCAGCCCCCCTGGATACGCCCTTGCTGTTTAGGGTATAAAAAGGTTATCATAGGGTCAGCAACATTCGTTCAGTTTTAATCTTTCGAGAACCTTTCGACTTTCGAGTCTAGCGAGCTGACAACCCTAATTAAAACTCATTAGAATTTTTTGATACTGTTCTTGTCAGAATATCTTTAGCTTTCTATAACTAATTAAAAAAAATTTTTAACAAATTTTTTTAGAAGAAAAATCAAAAACAGCTACTTATCAAGTTGAAAATTTTGCTTCTCATCACCAACACCTATTTACATCATCTTACATTAATAATCGTCAGAAAAATGGACGGAAGAATTTGAGAAACAATAAAATTATTAAACATACAGATGATCGTCCATCTTCGTCATCGTCTTCATCTTCCTCCATTTCTTCTTCAATTTCAAATCCACATGGACATGTTAATTTGGGAATGGATGAAAATGATGTTGGGGAAGAGGATGAGGTTTTTTAGGATTTTTAATGAGAGGAAAACAAATCAAGTGCGTAGCTAGGGGTTTAGTTTCAGGGGGGCTAAAATTGGGTGTGCCCCAAAATTTTGGCGTTTACTTTTTTTTGAACCAATCCCCTTCTCAAATTTATCTTTTTCTCCCCATTTCGGGGAGAGGGGCTTTAGCGCCTGAAGCCCCCCTGGCTACGCTTTTGAAACAAAATTTTTATTTTTAAAGGTTTTTGGTGATGACTGGAATCAACAAATTTCTTATCAAAGTGAAAAAACTTTGGTTGCGTCACAGGGAGATGCTAGTGTAAGAATTATTGATTTGACTTTTCAGGTTAATTTTTGTTAAAAATTTCTTTAGAATTGTTGGTGCATTTTTTTAATCCTTTGGAATCCGTGGCTTGTCCAAAAACAGATGTGAATTTTGATATCAATATCTGAGATGAGTCCCATTTTCCTGTTCTTTTTCCTTGGCATGTTGACTGGGAAACTGGACTGATCTCAAATATTTAATATCAAAAATCGGCTGAATTCTCTCGATCATTCTTATACATGGGGCTGGCGGTTCTTGGGAAATATTTGGATATCCGGATCCACCAATGGCGTATCCAGGGGGCTAGAGCCCTCCTCCCGAAATAAAGGAAAATAGGAGAAAATTAGGTGAAGGATGATCAAAAAAGTGAATTTTTTCGACTACAACCTCCTTAATTCCCCAGGATACGCTCTTGGAATCCACTGCCCTCTGATGCCAGAAACCGAACCGAGGAACCGGGCCGAAAAGTCCCCATTTTGGCCTTTAACCCTAGTTTACACTTTAAAATCTCTATAAAATATAATTTTTTAAAGGAAAATGATGATGGTAATAATATTTTTGAACAATCTTCTTTTCAAATTTCTTCTTCACCATTACAACCAAATTCTCCTCAAAATATTCTAAAAAATTCTTCAAACCAAAAACAACAACCACAACGTTCACATTCTTCATTAAGTAGCGCACCAAAATCTCCTTCTTTAATTACTCGAACTCCAACAACAAAAAAAGCTTCAAAAATTTTGGCTAGAATAGATGAATCATTAAAACTTCAATGGAATAGATTACGTTCAAAATCGGCATCTTTATTAAATTTTCAACAACAATCTTCTAATTATTATTATGGTTTTTTTTTAATTTATTTTGGGGATTTTTTTGTGTTTAAAAATAACCGTTATTTTTCAAGTTTTCAACATTCTAAAATTTTTTATGAAGGTCTAAAATAGAAACCGAACTGGGAGAGTTATATATATATATATAAATCGGGATTGATAATTTCTTTGGCCTATGGCCTAAAATTTTAAAAATTCTTGCTTGCGGCGCTGAAAAAATAAAAAAATAATTCAAAAAAACTTGCTTAAGGAACGCCAGAGTAAACGACAAAATTTTGGCGCACACCCCATGTTAGCCCCCCCCCCCGAAATCGACCCCCTGTTGGCTACGCCCTTGCCGGCCCTATTTCTAGTCAAAAATGTATTACTCTGTTTGACCATTTGAAAAAATTTGGAAATGTTTATGGTTAAAAGAATGTCAAAATATATTTAATAATTTATTGAATAAGCTATTATTTTTAGATACAAAGAAAGCTCCAGCATCTAATAGAAATAGATCGGTTCTGGAATAAGTAATTTTCCTCGATTTTATACTTTTCTATTAATTAGTAAAGGTAAATGTCCAGCTCGCATTCTACCTTACGCAAATGTAGTCTGCAATAAGGACTGCATTTGCGTCCTTATTGCGGAAAAAAATTGATGAAAAAATTGCGGTCCTTATTGCGGAAATTGCGGTCCTTTTTGCGGAAAAAACTGCATTTATGTCCCCCCCTGGCTACGGGCCTGGTTGGAAATCTTCGGATATTCGGATCCGTAATCGATATCCGAACCGAAAATTTAGGATAATTTCGGACATTTACCATTAGTAAAATGTGCTTTTCTACTATTTTTAAACCTGCTAAAAAATTGTTTGTTTGTCCATTTTTTTCTGTACAATTTTGTGACAATATATATAGTAACTTAAATAGGCTAGGCTTTGTTATAATTAAAGCCAGGCTCGATTCGTTTTTTTCTCATCTTTTGAATTTAACCGAAAGTTTATGTATCTATCGACACTTACGGGCGGGCTCTAATTATCTACAAGTGTTGACTGAATTTTGTTTGACCATATTATAAAAAATTTTTTTTGAAAATTTTGAGAATTTTTTCTATTTATTCAAAAAAATTAATAAATCAAATATCGGTCAATTTATGTGATTTTTTTATTGTTGTTCACAGCCGTTTTAGTCTTGAGGCTACATTTTGGGCCATATCTTTATCTATTCTTAACCGATTTAAATAATTTTTGTATCTATCGAAAGCTCTATATGTGAGGATTATTTTGTCTAACAGGATCGATTTAATTAGAACATCTTACAAAAAGTTGTAGTTGTAAAAGTACGCGCAATCGATATCTTTGATAGTTATTAGGCTCTAACTTTGGATGGGATGGTCTGATCAAATTGATCCTGTTAGATAAAATAATGCTTCACATCAAGAGCTTTCTGATGAACCATTTTATATTTTTAAGCCAGAAAATTTATACAATCTTCCTCAAATATGACTACAATACGTCCATTTGAACCAAGCGATTTATTCAGATTTAATAATGTAAACCTCGATCCGCTTACAGAAACGGTATTATTTTAAATTAAATTTTAAAAATTAAATTTTCATTTTTTAAAGTATGGGTTGCCTTTCTACATGCAATATTTAATCAATTGGCCCGAATATTTTCATGTTGCAGAACACCCAACTGGTCAAATTATGGGATATAGTTAGCGGCCTTCTCTTATGTTAGGTTAATTTTTTAAATTTTTTTCAAGTTATGGGAAAAGCAGAAGGCAGAGGACAAGAATGGCATGGGCATGTAACAGGTTTCTTTTTTTTCTTCCTGAGTTAAATAAATGATTGTTCGTTTTAAGCTGTGACAGTTGCATCAGATTTTCGAAGGATGGGATTGGCAGCCAAATTTATGAAATTATTGGAGGAAATTTCTGAAGAGTTTGTTTCATTTAAATTTTAAAATTATTAATAAGCATTGGTATTTTAGGGGTTCTTGTTTCAAAATTTTACGGAAATCTTCCAGCGATGATTTTTGTCCTCCTATCCTTTTTCCCTGACATAGGAAAAAAAAATTTTATTTCCAATGTGATCACCAAGGATTATGCGACACAAAAGCCCATTCCTGAGTTTTGGGGATGAATTTCTGATTTCTGTTGCCCCCCCCCCCCCTCCCCCCCAGGGATCTGCCAAAAACAAATTATCGAATTTGTTAAAGTCATCTAATAAATAGCCAACGTTTGAGGAAGAGAAGGGGGTGAACAAACGCAGAATACATCAATAGGGAGCCTGCCGACAAAAAAAAATTCCCCGATTTTTTTGGAGGTAGGATCCATGGTACGTCATCTCCTTTTTCTTTTCGATAAAAAATTTTTGTTTTTTTTGGTTT
The DNA here is from genome assembly GCA_963681835.1 of Meloidogyne enterolobii. NCBI lineage: Eukaryota > Metazoa > Nematoda > Chromadorea > Rhabditida > Meloidogynidae > Meloidogyne > Meloidogyne enterolobii. Next base: position 2,806,536 of record CAVMJV010000004.1, on the reverse strand, counting down.
GGGTTTTGTTTGGGTTTTGCGATAAAAAATTCAAACACAACTAACAGGATGACGATTTTAAAAATATTTTTTCTACTCTCAGAAAACATTGCTATTTTGTTGATTTGTTTGTACGCGTTTCAAATCGTACAGCAATCAAAATGTATGAAAATTTGGGATATACAGTGTTTAGACAAATTACTGATTATTATTCTGCTACAGATGATGGAAAAACTGATGAGGATGCGTTTGGTATTTTTTTTTAATTTTTTTAAAAATTCAGAAAATTTTTTAGATATGAGAAAAGCACTTTCTTGGGATGTTGGGAAGAAGTCTGTAATACCCTTAAAAACGCCCGTGCATTTTAGTGAAGTTGAAGAAGCTCATTGAAGTATAATTATTTTAGTGTTAGTTTATTTTTTCTGAATTATTTTCTTATTTATTATTTTTCCTCTATTTTTCCTTTATTATCTTTTACCCTTAAATTTTTTTTCAGAAAAAAAATAAATTTTTTTTTTGATTGCCTGTCCTCGTTGTACCTCCTAGGGATGGGTCGGGTTACCCGAAACCTGGAATTTTTCATTGAAATTTTTTTCATATACGGAAGAAATGTGGCTTATTGACCTTTTAAAAGTTCGCAAAATTTTTACCTAAATTAAAAATTTTTTTAAAACTCGACTCGCAATCCGATCCGAAAAAATTTTTTTAAAAAAACCCGACCCACACCTGGTAATTCGTTGCACCTTCAAGGTTAAATAGATAACTAGGGTTGGGAGCCCGAGCCGGCCCGGTCTGAAGATCGAGTTGGGCTTTGAATTTTGGCCCGAAAAAAAGACTAGAAACGTTGACCCAACTCGAAAACCCCAACCTTATAGATAACATAAGAATGTGAAAAAAATTTTTTTAAAGAGGATAAATTAAAAATAAAAGTCAATTTTTCCCTGACTATTTTTCAAAAATGGCGAATACAAAATATAATATTACCTTTCATAACAATCAAATTCTTCATCGTTTTCTTCGACAATTTTTAATTTATAACGTTCAAGTAACCATTTATCAGGTTCTGTAGGTGAACCTGTCATGTAACATTTACCAGATGCCGATTTTGGGAAGGCTATGACATTGCGTATAGAAGCTTTTGAATCTCCTAAAAATTGAATTTCCTTTTCTTCCATCCCAATTGCATTTTTAAATGAACCTGACAGACTCTCAATTATTCCTCCCCAAGTTTCCTATATATCTACAAAATGGTCAGGCTTTTTCTTTCCTTCCAACCCTGCCCTTCTCTATATTATGCATACAAATAATCAAAAGGAAAATTAATTTTTATTCCCCCTAGGATGAAAGGGAAACTGAAGGAAGAAGTCTAATTATTCTTCAAATATACAGGAAGAAACCTGGGAAGGAAAAAATGGGGTCTGCCAGGTTCAATATCAGAGGTGTGTCAGAACAGTCCGAGGTGTCGGAAATCGCAAGAGCCGGAAATCGGAACTGGCTCAAAAGTCGGAAATCAAAATTTTTTCGGAAATCGGAAAGAAAAAAACGCCGGAAATAGGAATTCTGCCAGGTTCAACATAATTGCCAAAAAATATTTTTAAAATTAATTAAATAAACCTCTAGCATTTAATATAGCTATATATCTATCCAATCCTAATGCAAAACCACCTGAAGAAAAATATTTTTTAAGTTTTTTAAAATTAAAAATAAAACCATGTGGCGGAGCTCCATATTGTAAAGCTTCGAGTAAATGTCTCTAAAAAAATTTCTGAGATTTTCTTTTAAAGTATTAAAAATCTATAAAAAAAATTTTTTATAATTACCAAAGGTTCAGAATCAATTTCAAGAATTTTAGTCAAAACATATTCTTGCAGTTCCGCATTATGAATTCGTATTGACCCTCCTCCAATTTCTTCTCCATTAAGTACAAGATCATAATGTTGAGCTATATATTAAATTTTGAAAATTTTTATTAAAATTGCGGATAAAATCTTTTTTCAGCTCTGACCTCTCAAAATCCGCAATTTTTTCTAAAATCCGCAATTTTTAGTCCGCAAATGTAAGTGAAGTCGAAAGTCAGTATAAGAGTTTCGACTGCACTATTTTTAGCACCAAATTTCCACCTAATTTAGCGCCAGATTTCTTTCGGCCCAAATTTTGGGGGTGCCCCTCCTGAAATCCACCCCATTGTCTAAAAGTGGGGTTAGATTAAAAAACCGTTTCTTTAACAGTTCATTTTCACAAACCTTCAATTTTATCCAGATTTATTCCATTTTTCAAATTTTCCTCATGTTCGGGTATTGGAGCCTAAAAATTGAAAATTTCAAAAAATTCTCAAAAAATTTTCAAATTTTCAAAAAATTTAAAAAAAAATGAAAAATTGCGGACAAAAAATTTTGTCCGCAAATATTTTGCGGACAAAGTTTTTGAAAAAAATTTTCAAAAAATTTCAAAAAAAACCGTGAAAGGATGATGTGCGCTTTCTATTTTCCCACTCTCCTCATTTTTTACAAATAATGGAAATCGTTGAATCCAAACAAAATTAAATTGATTAGGTTGGAAATAATCAAAAATTGATTCAGCCAAATAATTACGTAAATAACCTTAAAAAATTTTTTTTCTTCAAATAAAATTTTTAAAAAATACCTAGAACTTTTAAAATACTTTCTTCACAATCGCCCCAACTAAAAATAAAATTTGAAAATATTTTTTTAAACAAATTTGTAAAAAAATTAGAAATTGCGGACAAAAAATTTTGTCCGCAAAATTTTTGCGGACAAAAAAATTTTTCTAATTTTTTTTTCATTTTTTGGCAAAATTTTTCTAAAAATAATTTGTCAAAAGATTTTTTTTAATAAAAATAAATTACCAAATAACAATAACATCATTATCCTTGTCCAAATTTAAATTCAATAAATGGTCCTTATTTATGGGAATTTTGTTAAATTTGTTGATTGATGATGGGCGAATAATTGAATAATCCTTTGAAAGAATTTAAAAAGACGCTTTTTTAGATTAGAAAGTTTAAATTAATTTTTTCCAAAATTTCAAAAAAAAATTTTGAAAAAATAAAAAATTTGCGGACAATCCGCAAAATTTTTGCGGACAAAAAAATTTTTGCGGACAAAAAAATTTTTCCGCAAAATTTTTGCGGACTAATTTTTTATATTTTAAAATTAAATTTCAAACTTTTTTAAAAGACAACATATCAATTTTCTGTTCCCAACGTATCATCCTTCCTTTAGTTAAATATTTTTGAGCGCCTTTTGCAACAAACATTTTAGCTTTAATTAAATTGTCTTCCAATAAACAATCAGTGATTTCCCAAGTAATTCTTGTATCCTTTAGAAAAAAATTTTTTTTTTCAAAAAAAAAATAATAAATTAACCGGTTTGTCTGTTCCAAATTTTGACAACTGAAAAAATTTAAATTATTCTTTTTTGAAAGTCCGCAAGAAAAGTCCGCAATTTCTGTCCGCAAGAATTGTCCGCAAATTTTTGTCCGCAATTTTTAATTTTTTTCAATTACAAGTAAAAGCTTATTAGGTGTAAGCAAGCCATAGGGGCAGGTAGTAGGATCCTGCAATCTCCTGACAGTTTTTGCTGCTAGGTGTTTTCGCCTACCAAGTTAAGGTAAGGGGAAGTAAGGTAAGGGTAAATAGGGGATGGGTCTTTAAACCCAAAGAGAGAATTTTTCGAAAAACTGACTCAATTAAAAAAATATTGCAACTCTGTCACCTAACATTTTTCTCAGTCAGCCCTCCCCATCGTACAGATTTATAAAAATTTAAAAATAAAAATTCTTCCAACCGACTTCCCCAACCTTCCCCCAACCGGCCTATCTCCAGTACAAAAATAATAAAAATCAAAAAAAAAATTCAAAAAAAAATTTCAAACCGCTTCAGAATAATCCATACGAGGAAAAGGAACGGTTGGTTTATACTGCTCCTGAAAAATTTAAAAAAATTAAAAAAAATTTTTTTTCAAAAAAAAACCAATTCTTTAGGCCACGAATTAATCAAAATTTGTTCAATTAAACTAATAATTTTTTCCTGATTAGTAAAAGACAATTCCAAGTCCAATTGTGTAAATTCTGGTTGTCTGTTAGGTTTGGTAGGTTCGTCTCTATAACAAATTGCTACCTTTTTTAAAAAAAAATTTTTTTTAATGTCAAGAATTTCAAAAAAATAAAATTTAAAAAAATTTAAAAAATAAGGACAAAATTTTTTTGGTCAGAAAAATTAAAAAAGCGGTCAAAATTCATTTTTTTGCCAAAAGGGAACACGGACCGAATTCAAAATAAGAGTAAAAAAATTTTTTTAAAGGGGGGAACGTGACAAGAGATAAACAGAAACCCTTAGTTTTTCTCTTAGTTTTTGGTCAAAATGAAAAGGGAGACACATTCTTATTCGAAAAAATAATTTTTTAACGCCGAAAAATTCAAAAAAATTAAAAAAAAAAGAACTAATTTTTGGTCAAAAAAATTTTTAAAAAAGGGACCAAAATTAATTTTTTTTATCAAAAGGAAGCCTGTTTCAAAATTCTTATTTAAACTAGAGTAGCACCCCGTCCCCCGAAACCCCGACATTTTTTTTGAAAAAACCCCGACCCGAACCTCGAAACCTCTACCACGACAAAGCCCGACCATCCGACCACGAAGGCTCGGAGTGCTACCCTAATCTAACACTCTACCAAAAAAAAACTATTTAAAAAAACCTGATAATATTTGTCAATTCCTCCACACATTAACAATTGTTTGTAAATCTGAGGGCTCTAAGATATTAATTTTTTAAATAAAAAATTAAATTTAAAAAAAACCTGTGGAAGACTAAAACATTCGCCCGAATCATTAGCAGGCACAGGAAATTCATTTGCACCACCAGGCGTAAAATGGCTTAGGGTTGGGGTCTAAAAATGAAATTTTATTTAAAAAATATTAAAAAAAAAATTTTTTTATAAAAATTTTAAAAATTTCGAAAAATTTCGAAAAATTCTGAAAAACTTAAAAAAAAATTTTTTTGAAAATTTTTTTAATTTTTTTAAATTTTAAAGGACTCCAAAATTTTTTTAAAAATAATTTAAAATTTTTTCAAAAATTTTTAATTTTTTTTAACAAAAAAAAAACCTGAATATCAACAAAAGAGCATTCATCTTCCAAAAATCTACGCATTTTACTTATAATTTGAGCCCGAAATCTAAAAAAAAATTTTAAAAATTTTTAAAAAATTCTACTTTTAAAAACCTCAAGGCATGCTGCATTTTTTCAGAGCGTAAATCGAGATAGCGATGAGTCAAACTGATAAAATATAATCATTTTTATGAGTAAATCTGAGCCTAGCATCCTTCCCCCCATTTTCCTTCCTCAATAAGTTCATAATGGTCAAACTTATTTCCTGTCTGTAAGCTCGAAAACAGTAGGTTGTCGGATACTTGGAAATTGTAAAATATCCGGATCCGGTACCCGCGCCTAAAATTTCCGAAGATTCAATCTTTTTTCGGATTCGGACCCTGACAACCTTATTAACCAAGGGGAATGCCCCCCTCCTCCCAAAATGGGGAAAACGAAAAAAAAATAATTTCGGGAGGGGAGTGAGTTAAAAAGTGAATTTTTGTTTGGCCCACGACCTTCCAAAATTCACAAAAAATATTTTAATTTTTTGGTGGACCACCAAACCAAAAAAAAATTTAAAATTACCGTGTTAATTCAGTTGAAGAATTAAACACTGGCAAAGCATTAGGAATTGAATTAAAAACTTCTAAAATTCAGAAAGATTGAGTAACCAAAAATTTATCGACAACCTATCTTTTCAGCATCAATCTAAAAAATTAAAAAATCTAATTTGAATATTGGTACTTTATGGATATGTCACCCCCCTCCTATTTTGAGTCTCAGAGTTTTCCTTAAACGTAGAAAATGGTCAGAGATTATTTTCTTCTCCATGTCAATCATTTTTCTTTCTTCAAGCAAAACAAGTGAAATGTGGTAAATGTAGAGACGAAATGAGTGAAATGTAAGTACAAAATATGTGAAAAGGGAAAATGAACAAGCAGAATACTTGAAGAAGAAAAAAATGATTGACATGGAGAAGAAAATAATCTCTGACCATTTCATACGCATAAGGAAAACTCTGAGACTCAAAATAGGGGGGGGGGTGACATATCCATAAAGTACCTGAATATTTTTTAAAAGAGTTATTGTTAGGCATTAGGGTTGCAGAGCCGGGCCCTAAAAAAGTCTAAATGTCCAAACATTTTGGTAGGGTAAAGTTACCAGGATTTGCTCAACCTTACAATTAGTAGGCGAATTCTCTCAACACGTACTACTAAACCAGGGGCGCTGATTTGGCCTCTCTTTCTAATCTAGAGAGAGAGAGATTGGAAAATTAACTCAAATCATTAACGCTACCTTCCCCTCTAATCTACTTATTGTAGTTCTTAAATTTTTAGCAGGCCGAAACTTGCGGACAGACTTTTGCGGACCAAAACTTACGGACCTGACGAATTTCTCAAACCATAGCTCATTTGAAAGAGCTCGACGAGCTGAGTCGAATGACATCAAAATCATCGTGATTGTACAAGCTTGGACAAAGTTACGATAGAAAAACAAAAACCTAAACCAGTGGTCCGCAAAAGTCGGTCCGCAAGTTTCGCACTACCAAATTTTTGCCCTTCTTAAATTGAATCCCCCGCCACTTGAATCCCCCTCTTCCTTAAATCAAAAAATTTTTTGCTTCTTTTACTCCCGGAAATCTAGAAATTTTTTAGAGACTTTCCAAAGCCTTATAGGACTACCCGGAGCCAAAAGGACCTTATATTTTTCCATAAGCCCCAAAAAATCCCAAAAAATTTAAAGAATCCTGATATAAATCACCCAAAAATAAATTCCCAAAAATTCCCCAAAAAATTCCAAAAAACCTCAATCTGCCCAGTAGGTATTTTATTATTTCTGTCCTTCCCTCTATCCATAACTGTCCCTTCCACACAAACAGAAGACTGCTCTTTTAAAGATTTAATCAAATCCTTCATTTGGTCTGAAGCCAAAGCTTGAACACTTCCATAGGCGTCTTTTATCAATAAAAATTCTAAAAAAATTTTAAAAATTAAAAAAGAAAACAAACTGTCCATCCTTTTAGTTTCTAGCCATCCATAAATTTTGACTCGCTGTCCTAAATTTTTAAAAATTGAAAAAAAATTCAAAAAAATTTTTTCGAATGAAAATTTTTTCGAATGAAAAATTAAAATTAAATTTAAAAATAAGCAGAAAATTCAAAAATTTTAAAAATTTTTAAAATTTTAAAAAATTTTTCTGAAAAATTTTTTTAAATAAATTTTTCAAAAAATTAAAAAATTTTTTTCAAAAATTTTCAAAAATATGAAAATTTGTTTTTTTCAAAAATTTTTCTTTTTTTTTTGAAAAAAATATGAAATTTTTTTTTGAAAAATTCTCTGAAAATTATTCTTCAAAAAATTTTTCAAAAAAATTTCTAAAATTTTTTTTTCACGGAAAAATTCGAAAAAAAATTTATTTTTAATAAATTAAAAATAAATTAACAAACAAACTAACCAACATGTTCCAGTCTAAGTTCCCCACAATTATGAGTTCTCAAAGTAAAACTATTAATACAACTTGAACTTGAATTTCTGACAAATATTTTTGAAAGTTTATTTAAAAATAATAGAGCCATTAAAATCTGAAAATCTTTAAAAAAAATAAATTTTTAAATAGAAAATCAATTTTCTCAAAAAATCCTTTAAAAATCAACATTTTTAAAATTCAGATAATTATTGTAAAAAATATACAAAAATTAATAATCTTCAAAAATATACTGCAAAAACAATATTTTTAAATATAAACATAAAAAACAGTGTTGGATATAGCTTAAGATGAGGCTCAAAAACTTTGAAATGCTTGGAGTCAGGGCCAATCTATACACTCAAGATAATTATTATATTGGTCTTCACTCATAATTTTTAATTGATACCGTTCAAGTAATTCATCGTCAGGATCCGTTGGTGAACCTGTCATGGGGCAGTTACCAGATTCTGATTTTGGGAAGGCTATGACATTGCTTATAGAGGCTTTTGTATCTCCTAAAAATTTAAAAAAATTAAAAAAAATTAAAAAAAAAATTTTTGAAAATTTTGAAAACTTCGGACAAAATTTTTTGCGGAGTTTAAAAAGCAAAAAAATTTTGTCAAAATTTTCTTTTGCTTCTTAAAATCCACAAACTCAAAAAATCCGCAGGCGCTCAAGTAACCATTTTTTACATATTTCCCGAAAAAAGGCACATAGCACCCTCATCTTAAGTAGTGCCAATCCGCAATTTAAAAAATATTTTAAACTAAAAACCTCTAGCATTTAATATAGCTATATATCTATCCAATCCTAATGCAAAACCACCTAAAAGAAAAATATTTTTAAGTTTTTTAAAATTAAAATAAAACCATGTGGAGGTGCTCCATATCGTAAAGCATCGAGTAAATGTTTCTAAAAAATTTTGATTAAAAAAATACTAAATAACGCTCGGACTTCACTATACTATTTATCAAGAATGTACCCTAACAACAGACGGAGCTCATAAACTGAAGGACCAAAAAATAAAGAATTTTACGGAAGAGGGAGTCGAAGAGAATCCCCCCCATCCCTTCTTTGAAGTTAAAAATATTTTATCCAAAAATGAAAAAGGTGAGGGTAATTTTAATCATTGATATAGTCACATCGAGTTCCCTCTTCCATAGTACATATATCCGAAATTAAACTAAAAAGTATTTAAAATTTTATGACACCAAAAAATTTTAAAAAAATACTAATGGTTTAGCATCAATTTCAAGAATTTTAGTCAAAACATATTCTTGCAGTTCAGCATTATGAATTCGTATTGACCCTCCTCCAATTTCTTCTCCATTAAGTACAAGATCATAATGTTGAGCTATATATAAAATTTTGAAAATTGCGGACAAAATATTTTTCCAGTTTTTCTGATTTCTCAAAATCCGTAAATTTAATCTCCGCAAAATTTCTAAATTGAGGATTTTAATATATATCGAATCTCATCAGTATAGGATACACCCAAAGATTAGTTAACCACAATTTAAGGTACATTTTTTAAAATTGGTTGACCAGCAATTAGGTGAAGGGTTAGGTCCTATGGGGGGTCTATGCAAGTGAAGGGATCTATCTAATAAGGTTCGAGTATATAAAATTAGAAAAACCTTTTTTTTAACCGCTCCTTTCCACAAACCTTCAATTTTATCCAAATTTATTCCATTTTTCAAATCATCCTCATGTTCAGGTATTGGAGCCTGAAAATTAAAATTTAAAAATTTTCAAAAAAATTTTTTTCGAAAATTTAGCAGAAAAAAATAAAAAATTGCGGACAAAAAATTTTCCCGAAAATTTTTTAAAAAATTTCTAAAAAACCGTGAAAGGATGATGTGTACTTTGCAATGTGATGCGGATATTATCCTCGTTTTTTACAAATAAAGGAAATCGTTGAATCCAAACAAAATTAAATTTACAAGGCCAGGCCACCCTTTCTTCAGCCAAATAATTACGTAAATAACCTTTTTTTTAAATTTATTTTTTTAAATAAAATTTTTAAAAAACACCTAGAGCTTTTAAAATACTTTCTTCACAATAACCCCAACTAAAAAAGCAAAAAAAAAATTAAAATCAAAATTTATAAAAAAAATCGAAAATTGCGGACAAAAAAATTTGTCCGCAAATTTTTTGCGGACAAATTTTTTTTCTCGAAGTTTTTTCAAAAAAAATTTTTTTTTTCAAAAAAAAATTTTTTTTAATCAAAAAAAATTACCAAACAACAATAGCATCATCATCCTTGTCCAGATTTAAATTCAATAAATGACCTTTATTTATTGGAATTCTGTTAAATTTGCTGATTTGTGATGGGCAAATAATTGAATAATTATCCTTTCAAAGAATTAAAAAGGATAATTTTTTTAGATTAAAAAATTTAAATTAATTTTTAAGGTAATTTAAATTAAAAAAAAATTTTTTTGAAATTTTCAAAATTTTTCTAAAAAAAATTTTCAAAAAAATTTAATAATAATTTATCAAAAAAATAGCAAATACTTTTAAAATACTTTCTAAAATTTTCGAAAAATTAAAAAAATTTTTTTTGAAATTTTTCAAAATTTTTTTAAAAATTTTGAAAAATTTCAAAAAAAATTTTTTTAAATTTTCAAAATTTTTTTGAAAATTTTTTGTTTTCGAATAATTCTAAAATCTACAAAAATTAAATCCAAACCTTTTTATAAGGCAACTTATTAATTTTCTCTTCCCAACGTTTTTCAGTCACTCCAAAGTAATCTCTAGCTCCTTTTGCAACAAACATTTTTGCTTTAAGATTTGGCAAATTATTAACATCTTCCAATAAACAATCAGTAATTTCCCATTTAATTCTTGTATCCTTCAAAAAAATTTTTTTTTCAAAAAAAATTTTTAAAAAATTAACCGGTTTGTCTGTTCCGAATTTTGCCATCTTCAAAAAATTTAAAAAATAATATTTTTTTTAAATTTTTAAAATTTAAAAAATGAGTGTCATTTTGTGGTTTTAAGACAAGGACTGTGGCTCGGTTCAGTTTCTAAGATCTAATCGGGCATCGAATTTTAGCCTGAAAAAAACTCAGACCTCCAGGTAGCTATTTTTCCTGCTCATAAGTGCTTCTGCACCTCTTTTCGAACCAAAACCTCGACCCAAAGAAAATTTTAAAAAGCAGGACCGACCTCCAGTACAAAATAAAAAAAATTAAAAATAAATTCAGAAAAAATTTTTTCTTAACCGCTTCTGCATAATCCAGTCGAGGAAAAGGAACGGTTGGTTTGTGTTGTTCCTGAAAAATAAAAAAAAATTCCCAAAAAAAAAATAAAAAAAAACCAATTCTTTAGGCCACGAATTAATTAAAATTTGTTCAATTAAACAAATAATTTTTTCTTGATTAGTAAAAGACAATTCCAAGTCCAATTGTGTAAATTCTGGTTGTCTGTTAGGTTTGGTAGGTTCGTCTCTATAACAAATTGCTACCTTTATGAATTAAAAAATTAATTTTTTTTATTCAAAATCCAATAGAGCTTTGTTAGAAAAATTTAAATAAAAAATTCTAGAAAAAGAAGACAAAATTTTGACAAAAAATTAAATTCAAAATTATGGGGGGGGGGGGGGCAGAATCAACCAAACGGAGAACCAAGAATTTTTCGCCGTTGGTTTCAAATATCCAAAAATTCTCCTATAGCCTAAACTGATTTATTTTTATCGAAGAGAGAATATGTGATCTTGTTTCAACAAAATAAAACAATTTATGATGACCATATCAAAACAAATGATTGGGTACTTGTGCAGTTTACCCCCCATGTTTCTTTTTTTGTAATACCCCCCCCCTCTTATTAGAAAACCCCCTCCCCTCCCTTATTAGAAAACCTAATTTTTTTACCTCCTTACTTTTTGAAATAAACTTTAAAAAGAAAGGGAAGCGAGAGAAAAAGGACCAGGGAGTATGGGGGGTAAACTACACAAGTAACGATGATTGTAACTTATTCTGATTTTTAAATAAAATAAAAGGGGGTAGGCATCAAAAAAGATTTAAAATTGTTTTAAAAACCTGATAATATTTGTCAATTCCTCCACACATTAATAATTGTTTGTAAATCTGAGGGCTCTAAAATTTTATTTTTTTTAATTTAAAAAATTTTAAAAAACCTGTGGAAGACTAAAGAAGTCGCCAAAAGCAGTGGCCGCCACAGGAAATTCATTTACACCACCATGTGTGATATTGCCCAGTGTTGGGGTCTAAAAATGAAAAATTTTCAAAGAAATTTAGAAAATTTCAAAAATTTTCAAAAATTTTTTTTTCAAGAAAAAAACCTGTATATCAACAAAAGCACATTCATCTTCCAAAAATCTACGCATTTTACTTATAATTTGAGCCCGAAATCTAATCGAAAAAATTTTTTTAATAAATTTAAAAAAAAACCTCAAGGCATTCTGCATTTTTTCAGTGCGTAAATCGAGATAGCGATAAGTCAAACTAAAAAATATTATATTTTAAAATCTAAATAAAATTTTTTTAGGTCAATTCGACTCCAAAATTCGTTCTTCCCCAATTTTGGTTTTTAGCGAAGCTTTTCGAAATTTCGATTTCCGAAAATATTTTTCTGATTGAAACAGCTCTAGCTTAATAGTCAAATAATTCACTTTTCAGATCACTCTTTTACACAAGAACAAAGGAAATATTAACTCGTTTTCGAATTTTTTTCCTAAGGCCTGCTAAATTTTTTCAATTTTCGGATGGACCACCCAACCAAAAAAAATTTTTTTTTAAATTACCGTTCTAATTCAGGTGAATAGTCTTTTACTGGTAAATCACCCAGAATTGAATTAAAGACTTCTAAAAATGAATTTTCAAAAAAAAAAAATTATGTATTAATTAACCTATATTTTCAGCAGCAATCTAGAAAAATAAAAAAAAAATAAATTTGAATATTAAAGAAATTTAAAGAAAATATTTTAAATTCAATATTTTATTCTCTCGAAAATCAACAAAAAATAATATCCGAACCCAAACTCTATCCGATTTTAAAAAATTGTTAATCAGATCGGTAGATCCCCAAACTAATGTGAGATTAATAAAAAAAAAATTTTCCTAACAAAAAAAACTTTCGATTTGTAAGTGTATTTCCACATTGAATAGAGCTGAGAAACCGAAGTTTTTTGGTTAGGTTCCAGATATCCGAAAATTGAAAATTTTTCAAGAACCGATAACCCTAGGATCATAGATTTACTTTAGAAAATTTTTTGACTAGAAATATAAAACTAAAGGTCCTTGCAATCCCTCGAAACACTCACAACAATTTAAATTTTAACATTCGAAAAACCAAAATGTTGTACAACAGGGTTGGGTCGAAACCCGGACTTTTTTTGGCACGAAACCCGATCCTAAGAGAATTAAGAAAACACTCACAAAACCCGACCCGAAATTTTTTCCTCAACCCAGCCATTCCTGAGGAAATTCTGGGGATAAAGGACTTTGAGACCTTTACCGGTAATAGTGTCGTTTCCAGTCCACATTTTTCCTCCCAATTTTTCACCCTATGTTTGTACGGAATGGTCAAATTTTCCCCTTTCTTTCACCAAATTTGCCTTTCCATATTTTGCCTAAAAACAATCAAAAAGATTAATTTTTTATTCAGTTCTTTCACAAGGAGAATCACCAAGCATGGAAAATGTTTTCTGGCTATTATAGAAGGAAAAAGAAGTCTTTTTGATTGTTTTTAGACAAAATATGGAAAGGCAAATTTGGTGAAAGAAAGGGGAAATTTGACCATTCCGTACAAACATAGGGTGAAAAATTGGGAGGAAAAAATGTGGACTGGAAACGACACTATTACCCCTTTACCTTCCCAAAAATAAAAAAAAAACTAAAAAAACCTGAATCTCTTCAGTAGGTATTCTACTATTTTTTCTATCCTTCTCTCTTTCCATAACTGTCCCCTCCACACAAAGAGAAGAATGTCTCTTTAAAGATTTAATTAAATCTTTCATGTGGTCTGGAGCCAAAGCTTGAACCTTTCCATAAGCGTCTTTGACCCATAAAAATTCTGAAAAAATAAAGTTTAAAGAAAAATTAAAAAAAGTAAACAAACTGTTCTCTTCATTAGAGTTTAGCCATCCATAAATTTTGACTCGCTGTCCTGAATTTTTAAAATAAAAATTTGTATGAAAAAAAATTTTTGAAATTTTGATTTTTGAATTAAATATAAAAATAGGCAGAAAATTCGAAAATTTAAAAAAAAATAAAAAAAACATTTTTAAAAAATTGTTTTGAAGAAAAAAATTTCAAAAAAATTTTCAGAAATTTTTTTGTTCAAAAAAATTTTAAATTTAAAAAACAAACTAACCAACATGTTCAAGTCTAAGTTCCCCACAATTATGAGTTCTCAAAGTAAAACGATTGATAGAACTTGAACTTGCATTTCTAACAAATATTTTTGGAAGTTTATTTAAAAATACTAAAGCCATTTAAAATCTGAAAATTCGTTAAAAAAATAAAATTTTATATCCAGGCCTAGGCATTTTCGACCTTCCTGGGGGTTTCCTGAGTCTGGGTTTTTCTAAGACTACAGACCCAGGATCCGGCCCATGTCCATAAATCAAACCCAGAGTCCAGGAACAGGTCCAGGCTTTCCAGAAATCTCAATCACTAATACCTCAAATCGCCACGAACTAGAACCAAGGAACCATTATAAAGTAATGCAAGAACTTTTAAGGGACACGCCCACATTGTCGCGCGGCCACATTGTCGCCGAGCCATAACTTGCTAAAAAATTTCTGGCCCTTATCAATTTTGGTACCAAACTCTTTAGCTCGATGAGAGGAATCGTTTAATACTAAATTTGGAAAGATTCGGAAATCTTAAAGCAAGTTATGGCTCGGCGACAATGTGGCCGCGCGACAAAGTGGGCCGTACCCAACTTTTAAGATTAATCTCAAAATATGCCCTAAACCCATTAAAATCAACAGGTATATAATTTGAAAAAATTCAGATAATTAATATAAAAAATATATACAACAATTAATCTTCAAAAATAGAATACAAAAAAATATTTTTCAGTATATAGAATAATTCATTGCTGGCTCCGGAACCGGCCTTAGCTAGAGCTAAAATCTTAAAATGTTAGGAACAGGAACTAAAAACTTTCTGACAACTGAGTAGATGATGAGCTTTGAAAAAAAAGTTCAAGCTGAATCCGAGCCCAGGCTGAATACAGAGCCACAAAATAGCCAATACCCAGCCTAATATTAGAGGTCGGCACGGGACAGGATTTTACGGGATCCTGTACCGAAATCGGTAATCTTCTGCTTCATTGGTCCCTAGAAAAAACTGAGGAAAAAGTGCTAGTGCTTGAATTTTTACCTCGAATTTGGTCGGATTCGGGGTCCGAGGTTTGAAATAAACAAAATCTAAGTTCATATTTGGACTCAGCGCACTAGATTATCTACTAGCATGACTCAAAAATGTCGACGAGCACTTTTCCTTCATTCTTTTCTAGGGACCAATGAAGCAGAAGATTACCCCGAAATCCCGCATTTTAAGCGACGAACGGGATTATCGAGATTTACGGGATTAATCCCGCGGGATCATGTCCCGCAAAAATTTTTGAAAAAAAATCACGTTACGGGACCTGTGAATGCGATTTTACCGACCTCTACCTAATATATAATTTCAATTTGAGGGTACAATTTTATTTTTGTTACTATTAAAAATATCAATTGGAGTTAATTTTGAATTATTTGTAGATGTGCCATTCTCTGCTAATTTTGTTTGTGATCTACTTGCTGCTTTTGCTGCTGCTTCAGCTTTACCCTTCTCTTCCTTTCCCCTATCTTTGTGTTGTTTAACTAGAGTTTTGACATCACGACGATGTAAAATTGAATCTTTAGTTAATGCTTCTATTGCAGCTTTAGGAAAAGAATTTTTTTTTGGAAAAATCGAAGGGGAAAAATTTTTTACCAGTAGCAACAGCTTCACTCCTCCTTTGTTGCAAAGCTTCTCGATATTGCACTTTAATAAAAATTTTTTATTTTAAAGTTGAATTTTTGAAATAGAAAAAAAAAGAAAATCGGAAACGGATAGGAAAGGGGAAACAAGAATAGAGGATTGAACAGGGTGTACCTACCCCAACCCTTCCCTGTCCAATTTTTGTTTTAAAAGTATAAATGGACCACGAAAATTTGAGGAAAGCGGAAACCAAAAAGTATAGCCCCCAACTATCGTAACTCGAAACAGGGCTGTGCGCCTGGCATTCAGCATTGCGTTTTGGCGTTCATTTATGGCCGATTTTGGTGTTATGGCGTTTGCCGTGTTTTAGGAATTTGAAAAATTGGAAAATTTGGCGCACAGCCCTGCTCTGAAAGCAAAATTCGACTCTTACAATTAATTAAAGATAAAAAAATTTTTTTTTACTTGCGTGTATAGTTAACAGACCACCCCAAGCAATAGACCAAAACCAGCCAACAAACATAAAGGTAATGGTAAAAAATTGGCTTTAAAAAATAAAAAATTGAAGGAAATTTAAGAAAACCCCTAACCTTATCCCAACAACAAAATTAACAAAAAGTGTAACCAATTTCCTTCCTTCTTTAATATTAACACGAGGTTGCCCCATACAAAGAGCTGCAAAACCGCTAAAAATAGTTCCGGAACCAGGCAATACAACATTCATAAAAAGGCAAGTTAAAGCGACAGGTAAAGGTAAAAATGGAATGGCTTCATGCATTACTATTTGAAAATTGAAAAAAATGGAAAAAAATTAAAAAGAGAAAGGAGGGAGATGCCTTGTTTTCTGTTATTTTCTGTAAAAATCAACTGGAGGGTTGTTAACTTGTTGGAAACTATATTTGGATTCCAGCAAGGGTGTAGCCAGTTTTTAACCTTATCAGAGTATGAATCAAAGGATACCAGAAGCAACACGATGCGACTTTCTCCTATTGAATCTATGACCAGAGGTCGATAGGAAGACGAAGATGTCGGAAATCGGAACTGTCGGAAATCGGAACTGGGTCAAAAGTCGAAACTCGGAAATCAGCCTAAATTTTCGGAAATCGGAAGATTGCTTATAAACCCAGGCATGAACAAAAAGACCAAAAAATTAAAACCAACATGTAAGGTCGTTAGTAGGTAAATGCACTTTATCCCCATTTCTATTGTCTTTACTAGCCTGGTGATGAGCAGCATCATGTGCTGCAAGTACAATACCAGGCATAGAGGCTGTGGCCTTTCAAAAAATTATTTTTCAGTTTAGACTTGAACACAAAAAACCTGTAGTATTCCCTCACTACGCCCATATTCAATAATACGGGGTAATGATTTGTGCACAACTTTCCAACCTTTGATTTTTTCAACTGAAATAAAAAGGGGGGAGAAATTATTAATGCCGTTTTTCTTGACTCAACTACTAGCTGGGAAACAGGCCCGTAACCAGGGGGCCGGAATCCAACAAATGGAAATGTACATGCTATCATTTAGAAAATTCGTTTTTCATTGGTCCTTCGATTAGTTTCATAATTGGCCCTAACATTAGCCCACCCTATCTTTTAGCTTTCCTAACTAGGGTTATCGGTTCTGGACCAAACCAAAGACCTAAGGATTTTTCGGTTCGGTTCTTCTGTTCGATTTCAGGTATCCGAAGAATTTCCAGGAACTGACAACCCTCTTCCTAATATCGAAAATCAAAAAGAAAATTTACACACCTCCAATAACACTGCTAACACCAGCAGTAACTGTTCTTAACGACATTGTAGAATAATACAATTAATAGTTGAATTAAAAAAATTTTCAAGTAAAAACAAGTGGAATGTTAAAGCATCAATCGAATAAACCTTAAAAAACGTGTAAAATATTCCCCCAATTTTTCTCTCAAAAATCCTCTACCTCAAAATTATTCATTTCCTTCCCCCAAAAGTAGTAAGCATTTCCCTTTTAATGCCATTCCTTCAGGTGGGAGACAAAAATTATTTTTATTATTATGTGGGCATTCTGCTAGCACATTCAATTGTGCATTGCTTTCAAGTAATGCTTGAAAAGACCAAATTGCTGGATGGCTTAAGAATAAAAAGAATATGTAAAGGAAGTATAAAAATGGATAAAAAAGTAAAATAATAAGCAAATAAATCGAATTTTTTGGCATCCAAAAAATTTTTTGACCCTATATGAAAACAAGGGATCATGAAATTGGTGGGGTATCGGGCATATCAGGAGATTTGGGTACTAGTAAAATACAAATACTATCTACTTAAAATACAAATTTTTTAAATTTGCTAGCAAAATTTTTTTGAAGTTCTGGTTCCGGCCGGAAGTTTCTCGTTCAGATCAAAAGGATTGAAAATGCGGACCTACCCCCTTGAAATGCCGAGCTACCCCTAAATATCAGCACAAAATAGTTATTATAAAAATTGGAGTGATTAAAAATACATAAATGAATTAGAGGGATTAAGTGCGTTTGGTAGGGACTAAAGCGGATTAAAGGGATATAGCTTTGTTGCTGATATAAAGTTTATCGCATCTATATTTTCTGTTGTATATTTAATCAGATATGCTCGAAATTTTATACAAATTTGTCTTAGGGGTTACAATTCTTTAATCTACTCGGAATAATTTAACATCATTTTTTTCTTTAAATTTATTTCTTTTTAACAAACATCCTCATCATTATCCTCAGGTTTCTCGTTCAGATCAAAAGGATACTCATTTAAATTTATCTGATTCATGCAATTCTCGTGAATATTATTTGGCTCTTCTACCATTTGTTGATTTTGCTTATCCACATAGTTTTCAGTTTCGTCTTTGTTACATTCTTCCTCTTCTTGATTAAAAAGACTTCCTTCTTTATAATGAATGCCCTCTTCGTAAACAACGATTGGCAATTTACCTTTATTTCTAAAATTATCATTCTGTGGATTAGAAGTTCCTCCTTCATTACTATCAGAATCAACATTTCTTTCTTTTAGATCAAATTTGTTTGAGTTTTCTTGTTTAGTTTTCCTTTTTTCTCGGTATTTTCGATCATATTCTCGCTTCTTCTCCTTATTATTTTGGTAGTATTTACGCACACTTTCTCTCTTTTTTTCTTTAGTTTTTTGGTAGTAATTTCGTTCTCTTTCTCGCCTCTTTTCCTTATTATTTTCTAGATATTTTTTATGATATTCTCGCACCTTTTCCTTGTTGTTTTCTTGATATTTTCGGCAATATTCTTTCAACCTTTCTTTATTCTTTTGGTAGTAAATTCGATTAATTTCTCTTATCTTTTCTTTGTTATTTTGGTAGTAAATTTGCCTACTTTCTCTTATCTTTTCTTTGTTATCTATAGTTGTTTTGCCTTTTTTTGAAATTTTAGGTTTTGGTTTTAACGTCTTATCTTTTTGAATTTGAGCATTAACCGATGATTCAGCCCCATCGTTATCCTTTGCGGTTTCCCCAATTCCAGTTAACTCATTTTTATCTTTATTATTTTTGACAGAATTAATTAAACTCCAAAATATCGCATTGAAGATTAAAATTATTAAAATACTATCAAGTCTCATTATAAATTAATTATTAAACTTAGCGTCAAAATAATAAATTTTGCCGTTAATGTTGAATTTAAGTAATCTATTTTATTTATATTTCATAATAAAATATACGTTTTCCCAGTGAAAGTGCATTGTTTTAAAATTTTACAATACCAGGGCTGGTCAACTGGTGTTGACGACCAAAAGTACATCCTAAAATTTTAAAACAATGCACTTTCACTGAGAAAGTGTCTATTATATTATGAAATATAAGTAAAAGCTTATTTATGCTATTATTTACTTAAGTTTAATATTAACATTCAAATTTAATAATTCTGATTAATTAATTGAAGAATTAATATTTTAAATTAACTTTTAAAATTAAATTATAATGAAACTTGACAATATTTTAATAATTTTAATCGTCAACGCGATATTTTGGAGTTTAATTAATTCTGTTAAAAATATTAAGGAGAAAAATGAGTTAACTAGAGTTGGGGAAATCTCAAAAAATAACGATGGGGCTGAATCATCGGTTAATCCTCAAATTCAAATGTTAAAACCAAAACCTAAAATTACAAAAAAGGGCACAACTAATGATAAAACAGAAGAAAAGAGGCTGTATATAAATGAATGTATGAGAATTTATCGTAAAAATAATAAGGAAAAAAGTCGTGAATCTGTCCGAAAGTATTACCAAAATAATAAAGAAAAGAGAAGAGAATATAAGCGAAAATACAGAGAAAATAATTTAGAAAAGAAGCGGGAATATGAACGGAAATACCGAGAAAATAATAGGGAAAGGATGAGAGAATCTGATCGAAAATATCGAGAAAAAAGGAAAAATAGAAAAACAAAGTTACAAGATCCAAAAATACCAAATATTCATTCTGATAATAATAAAGAAGGAACTTCTAATCCACAAAATGATAATTTTAGAAATAAAGGTAAATTGCCAATCGTTTATGAAGAGAGGATTCAGTCTGAAGAAGTGAATCTTATCAATCGAGAGGAGGAAACAGAAACTAATTTGGATGAGCAAAATCAACAAATGGTAAAAGAGCCTAATATAATTTCCGAGAATTGCATGAATCAGATAGATTTGAATGAGAAATATTATCCATTTGATTTGAACGAAAAACCCGAGGACGAAGATGAAGATGTTTGTTAGAATAGAACTTTTTTTTAATCTATCGCAATGCACTTTCGTTTAAGTGAGACACGCACTTTATATTTTTATTGTGAAATGTAAAATAATTTTCCCAATGCGTTTTTTCATCTATATTGCTTATTTAAATTAAATAAAATTAAATTTTATCATTTACATTTAATTAATACTACATAAAATTTAATTTTAAATAAATTTTTATAATTAATTTATGATGAAACTTGATAAAATATTAATAATTTTAATCGTCAATGCGATATTTTTGAGTTTAATTAATTCTGTTAAAAATAATAAAGATAAAAATGAGTTAACTAGAGTTGGGAAAACTTCAAAAAATAACGATGGGGCTGAAGCATCGGTTAATGCTCAAATTCAAACGTTAAAACCAAAACCTAAAATTACAAGAAAGGGCACAACAAAAGATAAAAAAGAAAAAAGGTTGAATAAAAATAAATATAAGAGAATTTATTATCAAAACAATAAGGAAAAAAAGTTAGAATCTGTCAGAAAGTATTACCAAAACAATAAAGAAAAGAGAAGAAAATATAAGCGAAAATACCGAGAAAAAAATTTAGAAAAGAAGCGGGAATATGAAAGGGAATATCGAGAAAATAACAGAGAAAAGATGAGAGAATATGAACGGAAATACCGAGAAAATAATAGAGAAAAGAAACGAGAAGCTGATCGAAAGTATCGAGAAAAAATGAAAAATAGAAAAGAAAACTTACAAGATCCAAGAAATGTTGATTCTGATAATAACGAAAGAGGAACTTCTAATCCACAAAATGATGATGCTAGAAATAAAGGCAAAATGCCAAACGTTTACGAAGATAGCATTCAATCTGAAGAAAGAAATCTTATTAATCAGGAGGAGGAGGAAACAGAAACTTTTTTGGATGAGCAAAATCAACAAGAGGTAGAAGAACCAAAAATTCCGGAGAATTGTATGACTCAGATAGATTTGAATGAGAAATATTATCCTTTTGATTTGAACGAGAAACCTGAGGACAATGATGAGGATGTCTGTTAGAAAAAGATTAGAAGAAAGAAAATTTAAAAAAAAAGTTTTCAGAGCAAATAAAATTTTTTATTTACTTTAGAATTGAAAAAATATTTCAGCTGTGTCGGTTTTAGTTAGATACTGTATTTGTAATTGTTAAATAGTGGGCCCAAAACCCGAGTTTCCTTCCAGTTGGAATAACATTTTCTGTCAGAACAACGCTGAATTCACCTAAATTCCGGTCATTAGGAGTGCATTTTTTGTTTCATTGTCGGGGCACGAAAGTGCGAAAAGGTACGAAATTTCGATCACCCATGGTTAAGACCTTTCACAATGCACTTTCCTTTTTTAATTTAGACATGCACTTTATATTTTTTATTATGAAATGTAAAATGTGTTTTTTCATCTATATTGCTTATTTAAATTAAATAAATTAAAATTTATCATTTTTGGTTAATTTGTAGTAAATAAAAGTTTATTTTAAATAAATTTTAAAAATTAATTTATGATGAAACTTGATAGTATTTTAATAATTTTAATCGTAAATGCGATATTTTGGAGTTTAGTTAATTCTGTTAAAAATAATAAAAATCAAAATGAGTTAACTAGAGTTGGGGAAACCTCAAAAAATAACGATGGGGCTGAATCATCGGTTAATTCTCAAACTCTAATGTTAAAACCACAACCTGAAATTACAAAAAAGGGCACAAAAAAAGATAAAAAAGAAGAAAAGAAGTTTAATAGAAAGGAATATATGAAGATTTACTGGAAAAACAATAAGGAGAGCAAGCGGGAATATGATCGAAAATATCGAGAAAATAATTTAGAAAAGAAGCGGGAAACTGATCGAAAATATCGAGAAAATAATAGAGAAAAGAGGAGAGAATCTGCTCGAAAATATCGAGAGAAAAAGAAAAATAGAAAAACAAATTTACAAAATCCAAAAACACTTGTTGATTCTGATAATAATGAAAGAGGAACTTCTAATCCACAAAATGATAATTTTAGAAATAAAGATAAATTGCCAATCGTTTATGAAGATAGCATTCCATCTGAAGAAGGAAATCTTATTAATCAAAAGGTGGAAGAAACAGAAACTAATTTGGATGAGCAAAATCAACAAGTGGTAGAAGAGCCAAATGGAATTCACGAGAATTGCATGAATCAGATAGATTTGAATGAGAAATATTATCCTTTTGATTTGAACGAAAAACCCGAAGATGAAGATGTTTGTTAGAATAGAAGAAGGAAAATTTTTAAACATTTTTCAAACATCAAAGAATTTTATTAACTTTAAATACTCTATTTGTACGAATAAAATCATTTTTAACCAATGGTGGGCCTTATTAAAGCCCTGGACGTATATTTTCAGTGGGTCTCCTTGGGTGGGCTTATATTAGATATGGGTTTCTATTATGGGATGGGTGTTTATTTTTCAATCCTTAAACATATTAGCTTTTCAACCAACATACAAAATAAACTATTTTACTCTTTTCGTCGTGAATTTTGTCTATTTCGTTTCGAAACGTACGAAATTTCGATCATCCCCGGTTTTACTTTAACTTTTCTTAATCTATCGCAATGCACTTTTGTTTAATTGAGACATGGACTTTATATTTTTTATTGTGAAATGTAAAATAATTTTCCCAATGTGTTTTTTCATCTATATTGCTTATTTAAATTAAATAAATAAAATTTATCATTTTCATTTAATACTACATAAAATTTAATTTTAAATAAATTTTTTAAATTAATTTATGATGAGACTTGATAGAATATTAATAATTTTAATCGTCAATGCGATATTTTGGAGTTTAATTAATTCTGTTAAAAATAATAAGGATAAAAATGTGTCAACTAGAGTTGGGAAAACTTCAAAAAATAACGATGGGGCTGAATCATCGGTTAATGCTCAAATCAAAATGTTAAAACCAAAACCTAAAATTACAAAAAAGGTCATAACAAATGATAAAAAAGAAGAAAAAAGGTTGAATAGAAATAAATATATGAGAATTTATTATCAAAACAATAAAGAAAAGGCACTAGAAGCTAATAAAAAATACCGAGAAAATCATAAAGAAAATAAGCAAGAATATGATCGAAAATACTACCAAAATAAAAAAGAAAAGAAGCAAGAATGGAATCGAAATTACTATCAAAAAACTAAAGAAAAAATGAGAGAAAGTGCACGTAATTACTACCAAAACAATAAAGAAAAGATGAAAAAATATGGTAGAAACTACCGTCAAAACAATAAGGAAAAGGTGCGAGAAATTAATCAAAATTACTACCAAAATAATAAAGAAAAGAAGCTAGAACGGGGTCGGAAATATCGAGAAAGTAGAAAAAATAAAAAAGCAAATTTACAAAATGTTTACGCAGAAAAAAGAAACGATTCTAATAATGAAGGAACTTCTTTTGTTCGGAATGATTCAAGAAATAAAGGCAAATTGCCAATCGTTTACGAAAAGGGCATTCAACATGAAGCAGAAAATCATTTTAACCAAAATGAGGAGGAGGAATGTGGAGAAGCAGAAAGCAATTTGGATGGGCAAATTCAATCTGTGGTTAAAGAGGCAAACATGAATCAGTTAGATTTAAATGAGAAATATTATCCTTTTGATCTGAACAAGAAACCTGAGGAAGAAGATGAAGATGCTACTTCTCTCGAAGATGAAGATTCAGTGTAAATTAAATGTCAATGACGAGATTGATGATATAAAATTTCTGATATTTTTTATACTTTTGAGGAATTGTTTGTTATTTTCTGGTAACTCTGGGTCACTTTCCATTTCAATTTTATTTTAACTCTTGCATAATTTTTATGTTTTTAAACTTCGCTTATATTCTTATTTTTATTACTTTGGATAAACTATTACTTTTGTGCTTGTCGGCTTTAGTAAACCCCAACACGGATTTAACCATATCGATCCTTAAAAACAGTAATCTTACAGAAAATAAGAATGTAACGATGTGAGGTTTGCTGATGTTCCACGCATTTACATCCCAAAGTCAGTCAACAACAGTATTATGATCTATTTTCAATAATCATTCACATAAATCTAGAAAACATCAACAATTAATGCTCACAATTGAGACAATATTCCAAGTTGTAAAGCTACTACAAAGACCTCATTTCCTCACACCACTAATCATTTTTTAAAGTGCACTTGTTTATAAAATGACAAACAAAAAACAGACAGATTTTAAAAAACACCACAGACTTTTCCCGTAATGCACTTTATTTTCCTGAGAAAATTATATTTTATTACGAAACATAAATTTGTCTACTATTTCCACCTAAGTATTATTTAAATGCAATTATACATTAAAATTTATAGTTTTTAGTTAATAAAATATTTTAAATAAAATTTTTAAATTTAGGATGAAGCCTATTAGTATTTTAATAATTATTATATTAAATGCAATATTATTGAATTTGATTGATTCTGTCAAAAATAATAAAGATAAAAATGAGTTAAGTAGAGTTGAGGAAACCCCAAAAGATTTAATTAAACTGTTTAACGATGAGGCAGAAACATCAGTTCAAAAAACTGAAGGAACGTTAAAACCAACTGCAAATAAAGGCACAAAAATAAATAATAAAGAAAAGAAGAAAGAAATTAGCCGAATATACTACCAAAATAATAAGGAAAAAATTCGAGAAAGTAATCGCATTTACTGCCAAAATAATAGGGAAAAAAGGCGAGAACTTGATAGAAAATACCGTCAAAATAATAAAGAAAAGAAGCGAGAAAGGAACCAAAAATACTGCCAAAATAACAAAGAAAAGAAGCGAGAATGGAACCGAAAATACAGCCAAAATAACAAAGAAAAGAAGCGAGAATGGAATCGAAAATATCGAGAAAGAAGGAAAAATCGAAAAACAAATTTACAGGATCCAAAAATACTTGTTCATTCAGATAATGGTGAAGGAACTTCTAATCCACAGAATGATGATATTAGAAATAAAGGTAAAATGCCAATCATTTACGAAGAAGCCATTCGGTCTGAAGAAGGAAATCTTATTAATCGAGAGGAGGAAAAAACAGAAACTTATGTGGATCAGCAAAATCAAACAGTGGTAGAAGAGTCAAATAAGATTAGTGAAAATAACATGAATCAGATAGATTTGAATGAGAAATATTATCATCCTTTTGATTTGAACGAAAAACCTGAGGGCGTAGATGAGGATATTTGTTAAAAAGAGAAATATGTATATTTAGAAAGAAAATGTTGAAATTTCGAGTTTCAAGAGTGCACTTTCCTGTAATTGAGACATGCACTTTATATTTGTTATTATGAAATGTAAAATAACTTTCCCAATATATTTTCATTTATATTGCTTATTTAAATTCAATAAAATTTTAAATTAATTTATGATGAAAGTTGATAGTAATCTAATAATTCTAATCGCAAAGCGATTCTTTAGAGTCTAATTAATTCTGTTAAAAATAATAAAGATTGACGTGAATTAACTAGTTGGGGAAACATCAAAGGTCATGGACAATTTTTATATGGATGAAGTTTTGCCGGTGCGGAGGTAGCCGGGAATGTCAAGCGATACGACGGCCGCTCCTTCCAACGGTCGCCGCGTGCAAAGCAATTCAATTTCTCAATATACATTTATATTTCATAAAATAGAGGTTTTCTCAGTGAAAGTGCATTGTGATAAAATTTTAGGATGCACTTTCGGTCGTCAATCTCAATCCTGGTATTGACGACCGAAAGTACATCCTAAAATTTTGTCACAATGCACTTTCACTGAGAAAACATATATGTATTTTAGTGTGAAATATAGACAATGTATTTCAATAACATAAGTTCAATTTAACAATATTATAAAATTTATTATTCTTGGCTATTGACTCAACATAAAATTAATATTTTTAATAAATTTTTAAAAATTAATTAATGATGAAACTTGATAGAATATTAATAATTTTAATCATCAACGCGATTTTTGGAGTTTAATTAATTCTGTTAAAAATAATAAGGATAAAAATGAATTAAGTAGAGTTGAGGAAACCTCAAAAGATGATGATGGAGCGGGATCATCGGTTAATCCTCAAATTCAAATGCTAAAACCAACCTCTAAAATAACAAAAAAGGGCACAACAAAAGATAAAGACGAAGAAAAAAAGTTGAATAGAAAAGAATATATGAAGATTTACTGGAAAAACAATAAAGAAAAGGCACAAGAAGCTAATAAAAAATACCGAGAAAATAATAAAGAGAAAAAGCGAGAATACGACCTGAATTATTACCAAAATAATAATGAAAAGAAGCGGGAATATGAACGAAAATACCGAGAAAATAATTTAGAAAAGAGGAGAGAATCTGATCGAAAATACAGAGAAAAAAATAAGGAAAAAAGACGAGAATTTACACGAAATTATTACCAAAATAATAAAGAATGGAAGCGAGAATATAATCAAAAATACAGAGAAAAAATGAAAAATAAGAAAGAAAACTTACAAGATCCAAAATTACTAAGAAATGTTAATTCTGATAATAATGGTGAAGGAAATTTCAATGCACAGAATGAAGATCTTAGAAATAAAGGTAAATTGCCAGTAGTTTACGAAGATAGCATTCAGCATGAAGAAGGGAGTCTTTTTAACCAAGAGGAGGAAGAATATGGAGAAACAGAGACCAATTTGGATGGGCAAATTCAATCTGTGGTTGAAGAAGCAAACATGAATCAGATAGATTTAAATGAATATCCTTTTGATCTGAATGAGAGCATTCAGTCAGAGGGATATCATTTTAATCAAGGGAAGGAAGAAAGTAACAACGACAAAGAAACTAATGTGGGCGAGCAAAATCAGAATGTGGTAGAAGAGCCATATAAAATTCCCGAGAATTACATAAATCAGATAAATTTAAATGAAAATCCTTTTGATCTGAACGAGAAACCTGAGGACGAAGATATTTTTAAAGTGTTAGAAGAAAATTTTTAAAGAGCAAATATAGAATTTTATTAACTTTAAAACTTGAAAAATATTTTTTAAAACTTCAAAAAAATATTACCGCAATACACTTTTCTTTAGGTGAGACATGCACTTTATATTTTTTATTATGAAATGTAAAATAATTTTCCCAATGTGTTTTTTCATCTATATTGCTTATTTAAATTCAATATATTAAAATTTATCATTTTTGGTTAATTTTTAGTAAATAAAATAATATTTTAAATAAAAATTTTTTAAAATAATTTATAATGAAACTTGATAGAATATTAATAATTTTAACATTCAACGCGATATTTTGGAGTTTAATTAATTCTGTTAAAAATAATAAACATAAAAATGAGTTAACTAGAGTTGGGGAAACCTCAGAGGATAACGATGGGGCTGAATCATCGGTTAATGTAAAAATTCAAACGTTAAAACCAAAACCTAAAATTACAAGAAAGGGCACAACAAAAGATAAAAAAGAAGTAAAAAAGTTCAATAAAAGTGAATATGATAGAAGATATCGCCAAAATAATAAGGAAAAGAGTCGAGAAGCTGATCGAAAATATCGAGCGAACAATAAGGAAAAGATGAAAGAACGTGCCCGAAAGTATTACCAAAATAATAAAGAAAAGAGGAAAGAATCTGCCCGAAAATACCGAGAAAATAATAAAGAAACGAGAAGAGAATCTGTTCGAAAATATCGAGAGAATAATTTAGAAAAGTACCAGGAATATCAACGAAAATACCGAAAAAAAATGAAAAATAAACAAGAAAACTTATCAGATCCAAAAATAGTAAGAAATGTTGATTCTGATAATAATGGTGAAGGAACTTCTAAACCACAGAATGATAATTTTAGAAATAAAGGTAAATTGCCAATAGTTTACGAAGAGGGGATTCGGTCTGAAGAAATAAATCTTATCAATCGAGAGGAGGAGGAAACAGAAACTTATGTAGATGATCAAAATCAACATGTGGTAGAAAAGCCAAATAATATTACCGAGAAATGCATCAATCAGATAAATTTAAATAAGTATCCTTTTGATCTGAACGAGAAACCCGAGGATAACGAATAATATGTTTGTTAAAAAACCTAAAAGAATGAAAATATGATGAAATTATGAAAGAACAGATTAAAAATTTCCATTTTAATTTTAGAATTAAAAAAATTTTTCCTGTGAAAATATTGAAGATGAGATAAATTTTATTTTATAAAGGATTGTTGGTTTGGAAGTGTTGAGTAGTGGTGTCACTATAGTTAAAAGCCAGTGAAAGCGCCCGTCTATTTGGATCATACTATCCCGGCTAGTAACTAATCCCCCGTCTGTTCCATCCGATCCAACTTCACATACACTGTACATTTCTACTACGGATAAACTGTTATGCTTTTGCACGTTGATATTAGTAAAACTTCGCCAACCCTCAGATATATCAGGAAGTATATAAAAATTTTAGAATTTTTCTCTGGAAAAAGTTTTCAAGCGAACATTTCAAGCTATGCGACGGCCGCTCCTTCCATCGACCGCCGCGAGTAAAGTAAGCAATTTCTCAATATACCTAATATCAATGTGTTGTTTCTCAATCTAATATTTATTAATGATAGTCTATCAAAAAAATTTATCGCAATGCACTTTTCTTTCACTGAGAAAATAAATTTTATTGTGAAATATAGACAATGTAAGTTCAATTTAATGTTATTCTAAAATTTATTATTTTTGGTTATTTACTCAAACTAATTAATATTTTTAATAAATTTTTTAAAAATTAAGTTATGATGAAACTTGATAGAATATTAATAATTTTAATATTCAATGCGATATTTTGGAGTTTAATTAATTCTTTTAAAAATAATAAAAATAAAAATGAGTTGACTAGAGTTGGGGAAACCTCAACGGATAACGATGGGGCTGAATCATCGGTTAATCCTCAAATTCAAATGGTAAAACCAATCCCTAAAATTACAAAAAAAGACACAACTATAAATATTGAAAAAGGAAAAAAGGTTGACAGAAGTGAATATATGAGAACTTACTGGAAAAAGAATAAAGAAAAGAAGCGAGAATATAATCAAATCTACCGTCAAAACAATAAAGAAAAGAGGAAAGAATATGACAGAATTCACTACCAAGACAATAAAGAAAAGAAGCTTGAATGTTGCCGAAAATATCAGGAAAATAATAGAGAAAAATTGCGAGAATCTGCTCGAAAATACCGAGAAAATAATAAGGAAAAGAAGAAAGAATGTAACCGAAAATACTACCAAAACAATAAAGAAAAGCTTAATGGAAAAAAGCGAGAATCTAGGAGAAAATGCCGAGAGGAAAGGAAAAAGGGAAAATTAAATCCTGATCACGCTGATAATAATGAAGTAACTCCAATCGTTTATGAAAAGGGGATTCAGTCTGAAGGGGGAAGTCGTTTTAATCAAGAAGAGGACGAAGCAGAAACTTATGCGAATGAGCAAAATCAAAATGTGGTAGAAGAGCCGAATAAAATTCCCGAGAATTGTATGAATCAAATAAATTTAAATGAGTATCCTTTTGATCTGAGCGAGAAACCTGAGGACAATGATGAGGATGTCTGTTAGAAAAAGATTTAGAAGAAAGAAAATTTGTTAAAATCTTGAGAGCAAATTAAAGAATTTTATTAACTTTCGAATTTAAAAAATATTTTTGATGTAAAAGCGTTTTAGAGCCCATTATTTTTTTTATTACTCATTTGTAAGGGCTCAAGTTCCTATGAAGCCAAGGTTTCCGAAAAAACTTGGAGCCCAACTTTTCAGAGTACAATTTTAAGGATATTGAAAGAGTATTTTTTTTAAATTTGAAGATCAGAAGCCAAATTTAATTGATTTTTAGCGTACATACAAAATTTTTGAGATCGGTGATCCAACTTTCAAGAGGATGATGGGCCGGGTTACGCAGAGCTTGTAATATTGCATTTTTGACTTTTCACCCAAACCCTGACCCGGCGTTTTTCCCAACCCGATCCATTCTTGGATTTAATTTAAAAAATATCGAAATAAAATCCATCCCCTGTGGTTAATTTCAAGTCTCAAAAGGACAAAAATAAGTTCAATTAAAACGGTATGAGGACATATATCGGACCAGACATATCGGGATTGTGTGAGAATAACGTCTTTTGTGCTTCTAGAACAAAAATTCTTTTCTTTAAAAGGGTCACGAAGATCCTGAATGTGAGGTCGTAGATTGCAAAATAACTAGGGAAACTCTTCATACATTAAATCCCGATAAGTCCATCCCGATATGTCATCCAGATGTGGGTCGGAACAGTCAGGTGTCGGAAATCGGAAGAGCCGGAAATCGGAACTGGCTCAAAAGTCGAAACTTGGAAATCAAAATTTTCCTGAAATCAAAAAGAAAAAAACGTCGGAAATCTGGATTCCGACCCACCTCTGATGGCAGCCATTAAAACACCAAAAAAATGAAAACGGACCTGCTCTTTCCCTGATATCCAATTAAATATAAATTTTTCTCGTCCAATTTCATACCATTTACAACATTATTAAATTCAGTTGACGAATTAATTATTTTAATATTTTCTTCATTAAATTCTTCTTCAGCATTATCTTCATAAAGTAAAAGACACCCTGTCTTAAAAAAATTTTTTTAATTTAAAAAAAATTTTAAAAAAACCAAAATAGCCCAATGCGCTCCAAATCCATTACGATTACAAGGCTCAAAATTTCCTCTATCACAATCATAAGGAATTAAAATTGTCGGAATCTGTGAATAATTAAATTAATAATTAAATAAATAATATTTTACTAGGTGTTAATTATTTTAAATATTATTCAGAAAATCAGAAAATTTGTGGGCTTAAAACAAAGCGTGATATATTGTTATGGATCCACACCTTGTGAGAATATAACCTAAACATGAAAAAACTAAATTGGGCATAAGTGGCTCCTTCCAAAAATTTTTATAGTAATGTTAAGGATGGGGAGCTCAACCACAGATTTTGGAAAATCTGTGGTTTTTCTCCGATCTGGAGAAATTTTGAAACCCCGCGTCCTAAAAACAAAATGATGCCCCTATTAGAGATCGGAATTTTTTGAAAACCTGGGCCTATACCTGGGTTCCGGATTTAGTTTATTGCTCTGGGCATGAACCTGGGCCAGCAGTCCAGGAAAAACCGAGACCCAGAAAAAACCCAGGAAGGTCAAAAAATGCCTTGATCTCCAGCAAAAACCGAGGCCCAGGAAAAACCCAGCAAGGTCAAAAAAATGCCTGGGCCTGGACTCAGGATACAGGAAAAACCCATGCTCTGGTCCAGACCCAAGCCGATCTCTAGCCCCTATACATAAATAAATACAAAAATTATTCCCCCAAAAATTTCGACTAATTTTAATTTTTAATAATAAATGTAAAAAATTAAAAAAAACCTTATTATTTTCCCTTCTTCCAAAATATTCAATTATTGAAGACTTCATTTCACCAAATTCTGCAATTTTCGGGTGTAGACTAGGCCAATATTTTTGTATAAAATTACAAAACCATTCAACAGAAAATATTTCCCCTCCGTTTGTTATTCCAAAAAAGCGTCCCAATTCTACCAAATCATTCAAATTGGGAGATTTTAGGTTGTAAATATTTAAAGCATTGGATAATGATGCAAAACCACAACTGAAAATTTAAAAAATATTTTTAATGCAAGGAAAATGACTTCTGTGGAAAAACACAAGAGGAACTGATTAAAAATCGATATTTTAAAAAAAATTCAGCCTCCAAAAATCAGTCTCCAAAAATGTCTTCCTTAACCCGTCACGTCCTAAACAAAACGACGTCTCTATAAATACAAAAATTATTTCCCAAAAAGAAGAAAAACAATCTCAAAAATCGAAATTCTAGGCAAAATCTTTGAGAATTTCAGAAGGCGAAAATTTTACAGGTTAGGGTTACGAATCGAAAGTTTGGATTTGGTGTATCGACTAAAGAGGCCTATCCTTGGTTGAAGCTAAAACGGAGACGGGAACTTGTTCGAAAGAATTACTTAAATTTAAGCAAAGAACCATTGTTTAACCAAAAAATTAATTTTTTAGATCAAAAACAATGGACTTGTTAAATGTTACTAATAAAATGGAAAGGGAAATTTACTAAAAAAATAATGTTAAAACCCCCAGACTATCATATTTTACAAAATAAAAAAATAAAAATTAAAAAGAAAACCCCGTACGTTGGCCCAACCTGAAGTACCGGCTTAACAATATGATGAGCAAAACAAAAAGCTTTAAAATTTGTAGATTGATTCAATACTCGATCCAAACGAGATTTAAAAAGAGGGCCAAAAGTGTTGGAGGCATCCATGAATTTCTTTAAAAAAATTTTTTTGAGCCTCTAAAAAATTCTAAAAAAATTTTTTAAATAAAAAATATTAATCGAGTAAATTAACCTTAATCTAATAAAAAAATTTTTTTTTCAAATTATTTATTCACAAAAAAAGCAAAAAAAAATATAAAGCAAAATTCTGTGGGACACGCCCAACTAGGCGCACGTCCATAACGGCGCAAAGCCATAACTTGCTGAAAAATTTCTGGCCCATATCAATTTTAATACCATTCTCTTTAGCTCGATGAGAGGAATCGTTTAATACTAAATTTGGTAAGATTCGGAAATCTTGAAGGAGTATATGGCTTTGCGCCGTTATGGCCGAACGCCTACTTGGGTAGTATCCAAATTTTGTTGTAGTTATTTGAGATACATCTAAATTTTTTTTGATAGTTTAAGTAATTATAAAAACTAAAATCTGGGAGAAGCATAAATATATAGATTGCATTTAAATTTAAAAAATAAAGAGAGAAAAAGCAATTAGAAAATAAAGAGACAAATGTGGAATAAAATTCCAAAATTATTTTGAATTTTGGAAGACCAAAAAAAATTTTCAAAAATTTCTAGAGACTGAAAGAAAATTTCATTTGTAAAAAATTTCAGTTAATATTAGGGGGAATTAAAAGAGAATTTTTTGAGAGAAACCTATTTGCGAGAAACGAAAAAAATTTTTTCCGACAACATTGGAGGGGAAAGGGAACTAAAAAATATTTTTTTCTAGATCCACATTTGTTTCAAAAATAAAATTAAAGAATGAAGAGAGGAAAAAATGAAAGAATTTATTATAATATAAAAAATATTATTAAATATTTTTCAAAAATACTCTAATTTAGATTAAATCAGGAAAGCAGAATGTCATGGGAAAATTAAAAAAAATTTTAAAAAAATTTAAAAATAAAAAAGCAAGAAATATAAAATATAATTGCTTTTGGGTAGTCGATTCTTGAAAAATCTTTTGGATATCCGGAACTAAACTTGAGCCAAACAGGATTTTAAAAATTTCCTTTATATCGAGGCTAGGCCGGGTTTTGGAAAATTTTTAGGGATTTCGAGTCGGACGGGGTGTCGGCTGAAGCATGGTAGTATCCCTGTTCGTCGATTCTTGGAAAATCTTCGGATATCCGGAATTGAACCAAAAACCGAAACAAAAAATCATCGATTCCTTCGGTTCAGTTCCGAACCGACAACCCTAATTGTTCCTTATAAAAATGAAAAAATAAAAATTTTTTTAAATTTTAACCTTCCACATTTGTATTTTTTGTAGGACAAATCACTATAAAATTAAAAAAAATTTTATTCTAAATAAAAAATAAATTTAAAAAACCATTCAAAATATAGTCAGTAAGTAAAGACGGTAATTGATCACTATCATCGCTCATTGCTTGCAAAACTAGAAAACGACAAAAAATTATTTTAAAAATTAAAAAAATATACTTTTGTTTAAAGATTCCAAAACACGAACATCTGGAACTTTCTGAGAATTATCATATGGAATTTTGACAGAACACAACTTTAAAAAAATTGAAAAAAATTTATTTAAAAAAAGATAAGAGGTGACGATCAGGCTTGGTAATAAAAACGAAAAATATCCGGACATCAGCGGATACGGATACCAAAATCCGTGTCCATTACCAAGCCTAGTGATGAATAACAAAAATAACACTTCATTTGACTTAAAAAAGCTTTGGGGATTTAAAGAAAAAAACGGACTGAGAAGAGCTCTCAAACAAAAATCTCAATTATCGAACTATAATATTTAAAAATTGATCTCAATTCTCGAACGACTCTCACAATTCTATATTTGTTTGTAGCAGTTCTGGGAATATCAATTAAAAATGTCAAATACCCAGAAAATAAAGAAAATCTTAAAAACAGTTTAAAAATTTTTTTTTCACAATATTCTTAAATTTCCTAGCTTTTTTAATCCCAAAAATTACCTAACCTATTTTATTCTAAAATGAAAAATGTTCGAAAAAATTAATTTAAAAATGGTTCTCCGATCAAATAAACTCTTAAGTTAAGTTAAAAAAAAATTTTAAAAATTCAACAAACATTATTTTTCGTAGCAGCAAATTTAGTTTCCTTTTGTTTTTGCTTTTTTACACTTCCAGCCTTTCGCCGCTTTTCTTGCACATCGATTAATAACGTAATAAATTGATTTCTAACTTCTTTGGCATAGTCTAATTCATCACGTCTAGCAAGTTCATTGACCAATTCCTCATTGTATAATTGGATTATTTGCTCAATTTCTGAGACTATTGTGATCAATTTACTTTGACTATAACGTGTCATTTCTTTAAAAAATAGCAAAAAATTGCAAAAAAATTTAAAAAACCTTCAGCGTCAATAGGAGCCAATTCGCTGTTTTTAGGTTGTTGTTTAACACTAAATAGCTGCTCGGCATCTATACAATTGTTTGGAGAACGCATCGAAGAGTACATTGAGTCGAAGGATTCTAATGTACGTGGAGTGTTGATTAAGGAACGAGTCATCAAATCACCGGCCTAATTTTTTTTTTGAAAAAAGAATTGGAACTGGGCCAAAATCTGAGGAACTCCCTATGCCCTAATGTTTAGCTTCCTTGGCTTTTACTGACATAAGGGATTCTCTGGGGTTTCGCGGCCTTTCAAAACTACATCTCAAAACCACCGAGTTTTTAGAAAAGAACTAGAGCTGGGCCAAAGTCTGAGGAATCTCCTGTACCCTAAAACAAGAAATTCATTAGTTTCCTTGGCTTTTACTGACATAAGGGTTTCTCTGGGATTTCGCGGACTTTCAGAACTACATCCCAAAACCCGTGAGGTCAGCAGATTGGAGAATAAATCCAGACCCAGACTTCCAATTCTAGTAACTAAATTGAACTAAAAATCAAAAGAAAACCTGAATAATATCATCAATCTCTTCAATAACTCTATCAGCATTAACAGGAGGCAAAGCATCAGTACCAATTGACGCTGCAGCTGCATGAAAGTCCAAACGTTGAGTGTCATTTTTACCATCACTATCGTCATCCTCCCCGCTGTCCGTATCGGAAAAACTGTCTGGACCAGTTGGAGTAGTTCCCTCGTGGTTGCGCTGCTAAAAACAAATTTTTGAATAAGCAAAAGAACAAGAAACCTTTGGAACTTTCAAATCTAGCGCTGCCATTTGATTACGACGAATGACTGATTGGTGAAAATCAATAGGGGGAAGACTGCCGTAATTGCCTGTGAGTGTCCACCAGAACCTTAAAACGAGTAAAATAGTTAAAAAACAATCCAAGGACAAGTCTAAACTTACTGGCTCTCATTCATAATCTCCTCTTGGGAACGAATTTTGACTGGCGCAATTTGTTCAGTACACTTGTTCATATCCTTCAGAACGCCTGAAACGTTTTTGTCAAAGGATTCAACCAAGTCTTGAAGAGAAGTAGAGATCATAGAGTTGGAAGTAGAAGAGCCAGATTTGTCCATTTCAGCAGCTATTTTCTGTGGGGTTTGTTGATTGCGTGGCCTTTAGAAATGATTTTTTGGGATTAAATGACTCGTAAGGTCGTTCACCTTACGTAAAGACGGGGAATTAGGAGGTTTCTAAAAATTCCAAGTCCACCGTGCTGCCCTACGAAAACATTCCCCGATCCCCTTTCTCTAGGAATTTGGAGGTTTCTAAAAATTCCCCGTTCATCCCCCGTGGTGCTGCTCTACGGAAACTTCCCCGATCCCTCTCCCTAGGAATTAAGATGTTTCTAAAAATTCCCGTTCATACCCCCGTGGCGCTGCTCTACGAAACTCCACAAAACTTTCCCCGATGCCTTCCCTACGGCGGGGACTTAGACTTGACTTAGACTCATCAGAACTCATTAAACTTTTCATTACCTATTTCCAAGAGTTGATTTTGGTAGAACACATCTTTCTAGATTCGAATCATCCAATATTTCAAGATCGTCAAATTGTGCTAGTGGTACATCCGGAACTTCAATATCGCATGCTGAGCGATTAGGCATGTTGATTTTGGAAGAAAATGATTGTGGAATGCGTCTAGTTTACATACATGTTAAAGAACACTAAAAGTACCTAACTTTTAACAAATATTAATCAATCAACACAGTTTAAATGAAACATAAGTTAAATAGAAAGGATAAAGTACAAATACTCTCGTCAATAATAAGCTGTTGAAAAAAAGGCAACAAACTAGCTAATCCGTAGAAGATAAAAAAGAACCGATAATTCTCTGCCGTCTCTCTTCAATTTCTACACTATTTCAATTTTAATAAATTTTGGGACATAATGTCATTTATCTAAACATAATGCCAAAATAAATTTTTTTGAGTAATCGCGACGGTTTAAATTCAAAATCGAAGCAGAATTGGGGTTTTATTTTCTATTTACAGTAAAGGATTTGCATAAAATCGTGATATGTTTAAGTCTCAGATATTTGCTTATTAAATGTGTCAAACCCTAAAAGTACCGATGTGCTGTTAAAACAAGAAAGATATTTTCTAAATTTTATACTGTTTACAACGAAATAGTCTACTCTCTCTGAAAATTTCAACTTCTTCAAATTAATTTCTTTTTTAACAATCGTCCTCATCTTCATCCTCAGGTTTATCGTTCAGATAAATAAGATAGTCTTCCTCATCCGAATCTATCTGATTTATGGAATTAATTTTAGTTGGCTCTTCCACCACTGTTTGATTTTGCTCTTCCATATAAGTTTCTGCTTCGTCTTTATTACATTCTTCCTCCTCTTGATTAAGAAGACATCCTTCTTCAACCTGAATGCCCTCTTCGTAAACGATTGGCAATTTACCTTTATTTCTAAAATCTTCCTGTGTATTAAGGCAAGAAGTTCCTTCATTATTATCAGAATTAATATGCCCTACTTTTGGGTCAGCATTTTTTAAGTTTTCATTTTTATTTTTCATCTTTTCTCGGTATTTTCGAGCAAATTCTTTCCTATTTTCTTTATTATTTTGGTAATAATTTCGGGCAGCTTCTCGCCTCTTTTCTCTATTATTTTGGACATATTTTCGGTCACATTCCCGCTTCTTTTCTCTATTATTTTCTCGGTATTTTCGGTCGTATTCTCGCTTTTTTTCCTTATTTTTTGCTCGATACTTGCGGTCAGCTTCTCGCCTCTTTTCCTTATTATTTTCACTTTTATTAAACTTCTTTTCTTCTTTTTTATCTTTTGTTGTGCCCTTTTTTGCAATTTTAGGTTTTGGTTTTAGCGTTCTTTCATATTTTTGAATTCGAGGATCAACCGATGATTCAGCCCCATCATTAATAGTTAAATCCTTTGAGGTTTCCCCAACTCTACTTAACTCATTTTGTTCTTTATTATTTTTAACAGAATTAATTAAACTCCAAAAAATCGCATTGACGATTAAAATTATTAATATTCTATCAAGTCTCATCCTAAATTAATTTAAAAAATTTATTTAAAATATTAATTAGTTTGAGTAAATAAACAAAAATAATAAATTTTAGAATAATATTAAATTGAACTTAAGTAGGTAAATTAAATACATTGTCTATATTTCACAATAAAATTTATTTTCTCAGTGAAAGGAAAGTGCATTGCGATAAATTTTTTATAGACTATCATTAATAAATATTAGATTGAGAAACATAACACATTGTTATTAGCTATATTGAGAAATTGCTCACTTTACTCGCGGCGGACGGTGGAAGGAGCGGCCGTCGCATAGCTTGAAATGTTCGCTTGAAAACTTTTTCCAGAGAAAACTATAGTGACACCACTACTCAACACTTCCAAACCAACGATCTTTTATAAAATAAAATTTATCTTATCTTCAACATTTTCACAGGAAAAAATTTTTTTAATTCTATAATTAATATAAAAATTCTTAATCTGCTCTTTTTCGATTTCAACATATTTTCTTTCTTCCAGGTTTTTAACAAACATATTATTCGTTATCCTCAGGTTTCTCGTTCAGATCAAAAGGATACTCATTTAAATTTATCTGATTGATGCATTTCTCGGGAATATTATTTGGCTCTTCTACCACATGATGATTTTGATCATCTACATAAGTTTCTGTTCCCTCCTCCTCTCGATTGATAAGATTTATTTCTTCAGACCGAATCCCCTCTTTGTAAACTATTGGCAATTTACCTTTATTTCTAAACTCATCATTCTGTGGATAAGAAGTTCCTTCACCATTATTATCAGAATCAACATTTCTTAATATTTTTGGATCTGATAAGTTTTCTTTTTTATTTTTCCTTTTTTCTCGGTATTTCCGTTCATATTCTCGCTTCTTTTCTAAATTATTCTCTCGATATTTTCGAAGTGATTCTCTTCTCGTTTCTTTATTATTTTCACGGTATTTTCGAGCAGATTCTATCCTCTTTTCTTTAGTATTTTGGTAATACTTTCGGGCACGTTCTTTCATCTTTTCCTCATTGTTTGCTCGATATTTTCGATCAGTTTCTCGTCTCTTTTCCTTATTATTTTGGCGATATCTTCTATCATATTCCTTTTTATTCAACTTTTTTTTTCTTTTTTATCTTTAGTTGGGCCACTTTTTGCAATTTTAGGTTTTGGTTTTAACATTTGAATTTGAGCAGTAACCGATGATTCAGCCTCATCGTTATCCTTTGAGGTTTCCCCAACTCTACTTAACTCATTTTGTTCTTTATTATTTTTAACAGAATTAATTAAACTCCAAAATATCGCATTGACGATTAGAATTATTAATATTCTATCAAGTTCCATCATTAATTAATTTTAAAGATTTATTAAAAATATTAATTAGCTTGAGTATTAAATTTAAAAACAATAAATTTTTGAATGATATTAAATTGAACTTAAGTAGGTAAATGAAAATACATTGTCTATATTTCACAATGAAATATCCGTTTTCTCATTAAAAGTAAAGTGCATTGCGATAAATTTTTTAATAGACTATCATTCATAAATATTAGATTGAGAAATTTAGAAAGTATTTTGAGAAATTGCTTTCTTTACACGCGGCGACCGTTGGAAGGAGCGGCCGTAGTATCGCTTGACATGCCCGGCTTCCTCCGCACCGGCAAAACCTTTTCAATAGAAAAATTCTCAAAGGAATTTTTATACACTTTCTGTTTTGTCGTAGGGTTGAACGAGGTTGCGATAAATAAAAATTTTTTTAAAATTTATCGCAATGTACTCTCCTTTAATTGAGACATGTACTTTATATTTTTTATTATGAAATGTAAAATAATTTTCCCAATGTGTTTTTACATCTATATTGCTTTTCAAATTCAATAAATTAAAATTTATCATTTTTGGTTAATTTGTATTAAATAAAATTTTATTTTAAATAAATTTTTTAAATTAATTTATGATGAAACTTGATAGTATTTTAATAATTTTAATTGTCAACGCGTTTTTTTGGAGTTTAATTAATTCTGTTAAAAATAATAAAAGCCGACACGAGTTAAGTAGAGTTGGGGAAATTTCAAAGTATAAAGATGGGGCTGAATTATCGGCCGCTCCTAAAATTCAAAAAGATGAAACGTTAAAACCAATACCTAAAATTGCAAAAAAGGTCACAACTAATCATAATGAAG
This sequence comes from Meloidogyne enterolobii, assembly GCA_963681835.1. Taxonomy (NCBI): domain Eukaryota; kingdom Metazoa; phylum Nematoda; class Chromadorea; order Rhabditida; family Meloidogynidae; genus Meloidogyne; species Meloidogyne enterolobii. The sequence continues at coordinate 2,766,465 of CAVMJV010000004.1, read as the reverse complement.
AGAAGGGGCAAGATTATTATAGAAATTATTACCAAAATAACAAAGAAAAGATACAAGAAAGAAAGCGAATTTACTACAAGAACAATAAAGAAAAGTTGAAAAAATGCTCCCAAAAATACCGAGAAAATAATAAAGAAAAGAGGCTAGAAAATGACCAAAAATATTACCAAAATAATAGAGAAAAGTTGAAAGAATCTGTCCAAAAATATTGCCAAAAGAATAAAGAAATATTGAAAGAAAATAAACGAGAATACCGAGAAAATAATAAAGAAAAAATTTGAGAATCTAATCGAAAATATCGAGAAAAAATGAAAAATAAAAAAGAAAACATAAAAAATGTTGATCCAAAAGTAGGAAATATTCATTCTGATAATAATGAAGGAACTTCTTTTGTTAATACACAGAGAATCGAGGAAGGAAATCTTTTTAATCAAGATGAGGAAGAAACAGAAACTCATATGGAAGAGCAAAATCAAACTGTGGTGGAAGAGCCAACTAACATTAATTCCATAAATCAGTCAGATTCAGATGAGGAAGATTATCTTATTTATCTGAACGATAAACCTTATAATGAAGATGAGGATTTTTATTAAAAAATTAATTTGGAGAAGTTAAAATTTTCATAGAGTAAATTATAAAGATCGGACAAACAAATATTTAATGACGGGTAATTAAATATTTGATCAAATTTTATGTGATTTTATTTGATCAAATATTTGTTGATGAGCTTTTGAAGAAATTTGATTTTTTCAAATATTAAATAAATATTGTTATGTCCGTGATTTGAATATTTTTAATATTTTCCTTCATTTAAACTTTTTATCTGTTTTGCCCCATTTCTAAATGTATATTTAAATAATTCCCTCATTCCTACCTTTCAAAGTGAAAATTTAATAATTAATTTACAATTAGTCGAAACAAATTGGTTAGGATAAATTTTTACTAAATTTTTCTCCAAATAATGTAAATTTGTAGAACTGACGAGCTGAAGCGAAACTAGCTGATTAAGACAAGTGTGCGAAACTTATTAAGTTTTAAAAGATTAAATATATTTTATTCTGTTTATTAAATTATTATGATTAAACATAAATTTATTTCCAATCGAAGCAAAAACAAAAAAGTTTAATTAATTAATTAAGTTAATTAATTAATTCTGTTAAAATTAACAAAGATAATAATGAGTTAAATAGAATTGTGGAAACCTCAAAGGATAAAATGGAACTGGATCACCGGTTAATGCTCAAATTCAAAAGGATGGAGTAACAAAGACGAAGAAGAAACTTATGTGGAAAAGCTTATGTGGACTTTTCTGTTCTTCTTAAACACTTTCCTATTAAATATTTTTAACACTTTTTAATCCTTAACTTAAAAAGTTAATTAAATGTATTTTTGATTGAAAGAAAATAAATTTCTATATTTGTTTTAAAAAAGTATTTTTAATTAGTTTGGCATTTTAACTTAGCGTTACGAGCCAGACGCTAAAAGAATTTCACTTTCCTGTTATCTCCTAAGTTGCCGCGGGGAATGCGACATCGATGTCCTCTCTCAGTGAGGATTTAACTAGACCATGCCGTACTTCAATATTTCAAATCCCATAATCTACATCTTATCAGAATTCTATTTTCGATAGGATATATTCTTAATCCTTCAAATAAAGAACATGATCTTACCCCTCCGTTGCGCATAGTATAGGTTCATTCTCATTGTTTCTATAAAACTGATTCAAAGAAATTGTACAATTTAATTTCTTTTAGAACCTGCTTTTATGCACAGCAGGAAAAAGTTTTGAATTTTCATAAGGCCAGAAGGCAGAAATTATCTTTTTATGAAAAAATTGAAAAAAATGGGAAAAGCGCAGGACTGGACTAAATCCCAAATTCGGTGTTTTTGCCGGAATTTTTTATTATGTTACGAAACGAAATGGAAAAAAGGGCATGAAATAGCAGGCGGTACGAAATTTCGATCATCCCTTGTTTAAACCTTTCGCAATGTACTCTCCTTTAATTGAGACTTGTACTTTATATTTTTTATTATGAAATGCAAAATAATTTTCCCAATGTGTTTTTTCATCTATATTGCTTATTTAAATTCATTAAATTAAAATTTATTATTTTTGGTTAATTTTTATTAAATAAAATAATTTATTTTAAATAAATTTTTTAAATTAAATTTAAGATGAAACTTGATAGTATTCTAATGATTTTAACATTCAACGCGATATTTTGGAGTTTAATTAATTCTGTTAAAAATAATAAAGAGAAAAATGAGTTAACTAGAGTTGGGGAAACCTCGAAGGATTTAACTATTAACGATGGGGCTGAAAAGGGTAATAGAAGTGAATATATGAAAATTTACTATCAAAATAATAAAGAAAAGTTGAAAGAAAATATCCGAAAATACCGAGAAAATAATATAGAAAAAAAGCGAGAATGGGACCGAAATTATTACCAAAATAATAAAGAAAGAATAAGAGAAGCAGATAGAAATTATTACCAAAACAATAAAGAAAAGTTGAAAGAAGATAAACGAAAATACCGTGAAAAAATGAAAAATAAAAAAGAAAACTTAAAAAATGTTGATCCAAAAGTAGGGCATATTCATACTGAGAATAATGAAGGAACTTCTTTTGTTAATACACAGGAAGATTTTAGAAATAAAGGTAAATTGCCTATCGTTTACGAAGAGAGCATACAATTTGAAGAAAATGTTTTTAATCAAGAGGAGGAAGAAAGTAACAAAGACGAAGAAGAAACTTATGTGGAAATGCAAAATCAAACTGTGGTAGAAGAGCCAAATAAAATTCCCGAGAATCGCACGAATCAAATAAATTTAAATGAGCATCCTTTTGATTTGAATGAGAAACCTGAGGATAACGATGATGATGTTTGCTAGAAAAAAGATTAGAAGAAAGAAAATTTTTAAAAATTTTTCAAAGAACAAATAAGCAATTTTATTAATTTTAAAATTCAAAAAATATTTTTCTGTGTATGTTTTAATTAAATACTGTGTTTAAACGGGAGTACGATTTAACAAACATCCTCATCATCGCCGCAGTGAGGACGCTGTTAAGGATGGCTGTTAAGTTTTGGCCCATTTCTCAATGTATATTTAAATAATTCCCTCATTCCTACTTTTTAAAAAAAATTAAATAATTAATTTATAATTTGTCGAAACAAATTGGTTAGGATAAATGTTTACTAAATTTCTCTGCTAAGAATGTAAATTTGAAGAACTGACTAGCTGAAGCGAAACTATTAGATTTATGGAGACAAGTGTAGAAAACTTATTGAAATTAGGATTGGAAACATAAAACAAATTTTATTCAGTTTATTATATTATTGTGATTAAACATAAATTTATTTCCAATCGAAGCAAAAACACAAAAGTGAAAAGATTAAAGTGAATGAATTATGAATAACATAAAAACTCTATGAAAATTTTAACTTTTTCAAACCAATTTTTTTTTAACAAACCTCCTCATCTTCATCATCAGGTGTATCTTTCAGATAAATAAGATAGTCTTCCTCATCTGAATCTGTCTGATTTATGTAACAATTTTAGTTGGCTCTTCCACCACAGTCTAATTTTGTTCTTCCATATGAGTTTCTGTTTCTTCCCCTTCTCGATTTAAAAGACTTCCTTCTTCAAACTGAATGCTCTCTTCGTAAACGATAGGCAATTTACCTTTATTTCTAAAATCTTCATTCTGTGTATTAACAATAGAAGTTCCTTCATTATTATCAGAATGAATATTTCCTACTTTTGGATCGACATTTTTTAAGTTTTCTTTTTTAATTTTCATTTTTTCTCGGTATTTTCGAGCAGATTCTCGCACCTTTTCTTTATTATTCTGGTAATAATTTCGGTCAGCTTCTCTCTTTTTCTGCTTATTTTTTGCTCGATACTTGCGGTCAGCTTCACGCCTCTTTTCCTTAATATTTTCACTTTTATTAAACTTTTTTTCCTCTTGATAATTAGCTTCGGCTGTGTCCTTTTTTGCAATTTTAGGTTTTGGTTTTAACATTTGAATTTGAGGATTAACCGATGATTCAGCTCCGTCGTTATCCTTTGAGGTTTCCCCAACTCTAGTTAACTTATATTTATCTTTATTATTTTTAACAGAATTAATTAAACTCCAAAATATCGCATTGACGATTAGAATTATTAATATTCTATCAAGTTTCATCATTAATTAATTTTTTAAATTTTTAGAAATATTAATTAGTTTGAGTAAAAAACCAAAAATAAATTTTAGAATAATTACTTACATTGTCTATATTTCACAATAAAATTTATTTTCTCAGTGAAAGGAAAGTGCATCGAGATAAATTTTTTTATAGACTATTATTAATAAATATTAGATTGTGAAACAACAAATTGATATTAGGTATATTGAGAAATTGCTTGCTTTAACGCGGCGGACGGTGGAAGGAACGGCATCGCTTGAAATATTCGCTTGAAAACTTTTTCCAGAAGAAAATTCTCAAAAAATTTTTATATACTTCTGTTATATCTGAGGGTTGGATACGGGGGATCAGTGACTAGCCGGGATAGTATGATCCAAATAGACGGACGCTTTCACTGGCTTTTAACTATAGTGACACCACTACTCAACACTTCCAAACCAACAATCTTTTATAAAATAAAATTTATCTTATCTTCAACATTTTCACAGGAAAAAAGTTTTTTAATTCTAAAATTAAAATGGAAAATTTTAATCTGCTCTTTCATAATTTCATCATATTTTCATTCTTTCAAGTTTTTTAACAAACATATTATTCGTTATCCTCAGGTTTCTCGTTCAGATCAAAAGGATACTCATTTAAATTTATCTGATTGATGCATTTCTCGGGAATATTATTTGGCTCTTCTACCACATGTTGATTTTGATCATCTACATAAGTTTCTGTTTCCTCTTCCTCTCGATTGATATTATTTCCTTCTTCAGACCGAATGCCTTCTTCGTAAACGACTGGCAAGTTATCTTTATTTCTAAAATTATCATTCTGTGGATTAGAAGTTCCTCCTCCATTATTATCAGAATCAACCCTTCTTAATATTTTTGGATATGTTAAGTTTTCTTTTTTATTTTTCCTCTTTTCTCGGTATTTTCGTTCATATTCCCGTATCTTTTCTAAATTATTTTCTCGATATTTTTTTTTGCATTCTCGCCTCCTGATTTTATTATTTCGAAGGTATTCTCGCCTCTTTTCTTTATTATTTTTGTAATAATTTCGTGCTGATTCTCGTCTTTTTTCCCCATTTTTTTCTCGGTATTTTCGTTCAGCTTCTTTCCTCTTTTCTTTATTATTTTGACGGTATCTTCGATAATATTCACTTTTATTCAACTTTTTTCCTTCTTTATTATCTTTTGTTGTGCCCTTTTTCGTAATTTTAGGTTTTGGTTTTAACATATGAATTTGAGGATTAACCGATGATTCAGCTCCGTCGTTATCCTTTGAGGTTTCCCCAACTCTATTTAACTCATTTTTATCTTTATTATTTTTAACAGAATTAATTAAACTCCAAAATATCGCGTTGACGATTAAAATTATTAATATTCTATCAAGTCTCATTATACATTAATTTAAAAAATTATTTAAAATATTAATCCTTTTCAATTAATCAAGAGTATTAAATTTGAATATTAATATTGAACTTAAATAAAAGTATAAATGAACTTTTATTTAAAATATTTTTTATTTATATTTCTTAATGCAATATCCGTTTTCTCATTAAAAGAAAAGTGCATTATGATGAATTTTTGAATAGAGACTACACTCAGAGAAAGATAGACGCACTTTATAAGACCCTTAAACTCAACGTAGAATAGAGGTTTTTCCAAAGTATTTCTAAAAAAAATTTTCTAAACTTAGGAAAAGTTACAAAAATTCCAACAAACATATTTATCGATACTAAGAAGAAATATAAAAGAATTTAATCAAACTCAAAAATATCGCATTGACGATTAGAAGTTGACCAGCCCTGGTATTGACAACCAAGAGTACATCCTAAAATTTTATCATAATGCACTTTCACTGAGAAAACGTATATTTTATTATGAAATGTAAGTAAAATAGATTACTTAAGTTCAACATTAACGGCAAAATTTATTATTTTGACATTAAGTTTAATAATTAATTTATAATGAAACTTGATAAAATATTAATAATTTTAATCGTCAATGCGATATTTTGGAGTTTAATTAATTCTGTTAAAAATAATAAGGATAAAAATGAGTTTAGTAGAGTTGGGGAAACCTCAAAGGATAACGATGGGGCTGAATCATCGGTTAATGCTCAAATTCAAAAAGATGAAAAAACGTTAAAACCAAAACCTAAAATTTCAAAAAAAGGCAAAACAACTATAGATAACAAAGAAAAGTTTAATAAAAGTGAATATATGAAAATTTACTATCAAAAAAAATAAAGAAAAGATAAAAGAAAGTAAGAGAATTTACTGGCAAAATAATAAAGAAAAGAGGAAAGAATGTTGCAGAAAATATATAGAAAATAATAAAGAAAAGAAGCGAGAAAGAGAAAGAAAATATTACCAAAAAACTAAAGAAAAAAGGAAAGAAAGTGTCCGTAATTACTACCAAAATAATAAGGAGAAAAAGCGAGAATATGGACGAAAATACCGAGAAAATAATAGAGAGAACAGGCGAGAATATGATCGAAAATGCCGTGAAAAAAGAAAAAATAAACAAGAAAACTTAAACAAAGTTGATCTAAAAGAAAGAAATGTTCATTCTGATAATGAAGAAAATTCTTTTGCTAATCCACAGAATGAGGATTTTAGAAATAAAGGTAAATTGCCAATCGTGTATGAAGAGGGCATTCAGTCTGAAGAAGGAAATCTTTTTAATCAAAAAGAGGAAGAAAGTAACCAAGACGAAGCTGACGACTGTGGGTGAGCAAAATCAACTAGTAGAAGAACCAAATAAAATTCCCGAGAATTGCATGAATCAGATAAATTTAAATGAGTATCCTTTTGATCTGAACGAGAAACCTGAGGATAACGATGAGGATGTTTGTTAAAAAGAAATAAATTTGAAGAAAGAAATGATGTTAAATTCAGAGTAGATTAAAGAATTGTAAAACCTAAGACAAATTTGTATAAACTTTCGAGCATTCCTGATTAGAGCTGCTCGAAATAAAAATTTTTTCCTGGTTTCGGACGAATTGAGATATATAAAGATTTAAAATAATAATTTTTTATCTTCTTTATTGCTTCTGCAAAAACTATAATAATTCTGTATTACTGATAAATTTGTGGGGAATTGGAATTAACATTAGTGATGTTCGGGAGAAGAAAAAATTTGGGGGGAGTCGGGTCGGAATTGAAATAACGGGAGTCGGGATTGCGATACCCGAACATCATTTGAACATCCCTGAAAAAAACTATTAATTAACCAAAAATAATAAATTTTAATTTATTGAATTTAACTAAGCAATATAGGTGAAAAAACACATTGGGAAAATTATTTTAGATTTCATAATAAAAAATATATAGTACATGTCTAAATTAAAGGAAAGTGCATTGCAATAAATTAAAAAATAATTTTTTGAGGTTTAAACTACCAAGTAAACTGAGCCAAAACGCCTGAAACGTTTATGTCTAATGATTCTAAGTATGTCTTGAGAAAGCCATCTTGAGAAAGCTATGAAGTAGAAAACAAAGAATTTTAAGTGATTTTACAAGTTTTACAAGTCGATTCTATTTTTTAAAACATTGAAAATTGACATAAAACATCAACAGAAATAAATTTCTTTAAAATAAAATTAGTCAGCAATTAACAAATATTTAAGTCACACATATACCTACATAGCTCAAACAAGTAAATGAAACGGCGGCCGCAGACAACACATCCTCGGTCGGTGGTAGAAAAATATGTAGCTTATCTTGTGTAGATCCTCATGATTGATTGAAGAGATATCGGAGGATTAATGGGATTAAGAGGGATATCAGAAAATTAATTGGCATGTTAAGTAATATCAGAGAAATAAGAGGACTTGGAAGGATTATGGGAGAAGCATTAATTATTATTAATAAATATTTGATTTTTTAAATTAATTTAAATATTTTTCTATAAATTACGAATTACGGCATTTTTTAAATTACGAATTACGATTATGAAAAATTTTTTAAATTACGAATTACGATTAAAAAAATTTTCAATTACGACGCAACTCTGATGCTATCCACAGCCGAATCATTACGGCAGATTTTTAGACAACGCACTTAGGGCATAACAGAAAATAGGAATGCTCGAAATTTTATACAATGTTGACTAAAGTTTTACAATTCTTTAATTTACTTTGAATATTTCAACATCATATCTTTCTTCAAATTTATTTCTTTTTAACAAACGTCCTCATCGTTATCCTCAGGTTTCTTGTTCAGATCAAACGGATAATATTTCTCATTTAAATCTATCTGATTCATGTTTGCCTCTTCAACCACCGATTGATTTTGCTCATCCACATTAGTTTCTGTTTCTTCACATTCTTCATCCTCTTCGCTAAAAAGATTTCCTTCTTCATGCTGAATGACCTCTTCATAAACGATTGGCAATTTACCTTTATTTCTAACATCATCGTTGTGTGTATTAGCAAAAGAAGTTCCTTCACCATTATTGTCAGAATGAACATTTCTTGGATCTTGTAAATTTGCTTTTTTATTTTTCTTTTTTTCTCGGTATTTTCGATCAGATTCTCGCTTCTTTTCTCTATTATTTTCTCGATAATTTCTATGATATTCTTTCTTCTTTTCTTTATTACCTGCAATTAGACGGTATTTTCGTTCATATTCTTTCCTGTTTTCTTTATTGTTTTGGTAATAATTTCGGCCATATTCTCGAATCTTTTCTTTATTATTTTCTCGGTATTTTTGGCAATATTCTCGCTTTTTTTCTTTGTTATTTTTGTAATAATTTCGGTCAACTTCTCGTCTTTTTTCCTTATTATTTTCCCGGTATTTTCGATCAGATTCTTTTAATTTTTCTTTATTGTTTTGACGGTAAATTTTCATATGTTCACTTTTATTAAACTTTTTTTCTTCTTGATTATCTTTTGTTGTGCCCTTTGTAATTTTAGGTTTTGGTTTTAACATTTTTTCATTGTTTTGAATCTGAGGATTAACCGATGATTCGGCTCCATCGTTATCCTTTGAGGTTTCCCCAATTCTACTTAACTCATTTTTCTCTTTATTATTTTTAACAGAATTAATTAAACTCCAAAATATCGCATTGAAGATTAAAATTATTAGAATACTATCAAGTTTCCTCATTAATTAATTTTAAAAATTAATTTAAAATAAAATTTTATATCATTAAAATTAACCAAGAATGATATATTTTAATTTGATTTAATTTAATTAAGCAATATAGGTGAAAGTACATTGGGAAAATTATTTTACATTTCATAATAAAAATATAAAGTACATTTCTCTTTTGAAAGAAAGTGCATTGCGATAAATTAAAAAATTTTTTAAGGGTTTAAACTAGTGTACGTAGAGTACCGAGTAATTAGGAAAAAACCGATTTTGAGTACTCGGTTTTAACCGAGTCAGTCGAGTAAGATGTTTCCGAATACGAGTAATGCCGAGTATTATGATCCCGAGTTCCGAGTCCGAGTAATGACGCAAAAACCCGAGCGGTCGAGTCGAGTAAATTCGAACTCGCTCAACTCGGACGTACTCTAGTTTAAACTGTGCCAAGTTAACTGCACCAAAACGCCTAAAACGTTCCTTGTCAAATGATTTAAACTCTTGAGAAAGCCTTGAAGAGAAGTAGAAATCAAAGAATTTGGTGTAATTTTCTCTTGTCTCTCTTCATTTTACACACTATTTCAATATTAATAAATTATGGGATAAAAAGTCATTTAATAAAACATAATGCCAAAATAGTTTTTTTATTTTGCGAGTTGTTTTAAATACAAAAACAAAACAAAACTTCGATCTTTAGTCCAGGAATTTGCATAAAATTAGTTTATGGTACACGTGTTTGACAATTATTTCCATTTTTTAACAGCATAACTATTGATTTTATCAACTTTATTCTCTTGCACCCTACAGAAAGGAGATTATTTGTTAATTTTTCATCATTCCTTGTTTATTTTCAACTTTTTCAATGTTTTTTTTGGTTTTAATACATTTTAAAAAATTCCTTTTTATTTCTCTTTTATCAGCTTATTAAAAGATATCGGACCGAGAGTCTGGTACGAGACACCTAGAAAAATCCCATTGATAGGGATTTCTGGGTACTAGTTTGTTTCATACCCCCCCCCCCCCCATCTCTGCTTTTTCCTAATTTCATTTGCAGCTATTCTCTTTTTGCCAAATTATATCATTCAAATCTTTAGGCTGATCGAAATTTACTCCCTTGCAGCGACACAAAAAGTTTATTAGTTACAATTCAGCTTTCAGTTCAGCCTTCTATTCATAAGCACCTAACCGATCTAGGTATCATTCATCATTCACATAGCTTGAGAAGCTTTTTCAAATATTACTATATATGTAACATTATAGATCAACAAAAAAGCTCAAAATGGTCAGCGAAACGAGAAAAGAAAGGTGGTCTAACCCAAACTTTTACTGATTTTTCTTCGAGATTTCGTCTATCCGACCTATAGATATAATTATTAATTTATTTGTAATAAGCTTTTTAAGCTTGGTTTGTTTACTTATTCTTTAAAGTAACCGAAATATTTCTTTAAATCCTTTTCGTTTCCTAACACTTTTACTGTTTGTCTTCTTTACATTTTTTTAGTTTTTCTAAAGCTAAAAGTTTACAAATTTAAAGATCAAGACCTTAAAATATTTAAAATTGACTTTTAAAAATATTTTGTATTGATCACTTATTGAGGAAGTGAGTAATCGACAGTTTTTGTCCTTATTTTCATATAATGCTTGCTCCAAGGTGAATAAAATTTTTGATTAAATTTTATTAAAATTTTAAAAATTGTGTTAATCTTTCACTTTACTTGTCCCTAGAAAAAATTGAGGAAAAAGTGCTAGTTTGACATTTTTTAGGCATGCCGTAGCCGTAGGTAATCGAGCTTGATGAGTCCTAGTCTTCTTCTAGTATACCCTCTTCCCGCTTTTCCTCTTTCATGTTGGGTAAAATAAATCATCGTGCGGAATTCCTTTCCTCAACCAAGGTCTATTGGATGGATCATCATCCATATATTTTTTCCAAATTTAAAAAATATTCTCTGAACCATCCGGTGCAACCGGTAAAGCAGCTGGGCTTTACATACAATATCAAGCTTCAATTTTTTAATTTTAGAGGAAGTCCTTCAAGAATTATTGCTTTAATAGCTGCCGTCGCTGCATTATCTAATTTTCTGGTATTTAAAAAAATTTCTGAAATTTTTTAAAATTAATTTCCGAATTTTTCTTATCACTAAAAATTTTTAATTAAATCCCCAAAAAATATTTTCACCCCAAAATTTATTTTTTTTATTAGGAAGGCTATTCCTCTTCATATCCCAACACAGCTGGTATTTAAATTTTAAATTATTCACAAAAATATTTCTTTTTCAATTTATAGGAGACTCGTTTAGGTAAATTTTCTTTAAAATTCCTCCTTTATTCATTTATTCCACAGAGAATTCATTAATAATTCTTATATTGCGCGAGGAAGTGTTTTAACTGTATGGGAATTTACTTGGTTATTTTCCCTTTTTTTCAAAGTAAAAAAAAATTTTTTGAGGTATTGGTCTTTGCTTCTCAATATTTGGTTTATTGGCTATTTGTTTGGTACAAAAATTTTTTTTGCTCGTTTTCACTAAAAACAAACGAAAACTTAGACCAATGTTTTTTAGTTAAACGAATCTAACGGTCCTTAGTTCTGGGTATATACGGTACTAGACGTTTCCGTGGTTCATGAAACAAAAAATTACATTACCAAAAATATTTTTAATAAGGGAATATAATCTTTTTATGGACATTAAATATGGGATATGGGATAATTTTAAAATAAATAAAAAAATTTCAGGCACAATTTTAACTCCTTTATTCACAGAACGTTATGGACGCAAAAGTAATTTTTAATTTATTTTAAACAAAAAAGGGGAAAATATTGTCGCAAAAACAAATAAAATATTCCAATGAATAAACAATATTTTTTATTTTTAATCTTTTTACTCTTTTCTTTTCTATTCAAAATCAATTTCTTTAAAAATCAAATTTATTCAACAATTAAAATATTACGCAATATTTTAAAAGAATTTTGAAGTTAAAATTTAACTTAAATCCTATTTAAAAATTTTCACAAATAATATACTTTATTTAAATCTTTTTATACAATCCAAACTTTATAAATTCTAGAAATCTCTAGAAAACTCAGATTTAATTCAAATAGAAACACACTAAACTCTTAGTCAAAGAACTCTAAACTTAGAAAACTTAAATCAAACTTTAACTTTTATTTCAATTGTTTATTTTAAATAAAACAAATCAAAAGTTACACAACTTTTATTCAAACAAAATCTATTACAATTAGAAAAGCTCTTGAGAATCTAAACAGACTCTTATTTCTGAGAATTTACAAGATATACTTTGATAAACTCTGTTACGACCTCGCTTACGTAGAGGACGATAACAAATTATCACACGAACGAAATACAATGAAGGTTGGTAGGAAGAATGGACAGGTGAAGAGACTCTCGAATTAACTAATGGCTGGCTTTTATAGTATACACTTTAAGGGCTGACGCCCATACACAACAAACTCTAAATTACTAACGTTTAAATAGAGGAAAAAATGTGAGGGTTTTACAAAAAATAGCAAAAATATACAAAGTGCAATGAATAATGGGAAGAATTTGAAAGAAGTAGGCGTATTTGATTACGCATGATTAAAAATAGAAATTTAAAAAATAAAAATATTTCCACAAAAAGACAAGGGAAAAAAGGTCAAAAAATATAATACAAAAGTCGCATTTTGCGACAAACATAAAGGGCAATTTTATATTTTTTATTGCGACGTTGTTTAAATTTATAAAAGATTAATTACTCTCAAATTTTAACATCTTTTCTTTCTTAATTTACGTCTTTCTTAATAAACGTCCTCATCTTCGTCCTCAGGTTTCTCGTTCAGATCAAAGGGACAATATTTCTTATTCAAATCAATCAAATTCGTACAATTCTCGGGAATTTTGTTCGGCTCTTCTACTAACGTTTGATTTTGCTCATCCATATTAGTTTCTCTTTCCTCCTCTTGATAAATAAGATTTCCTTCTTCAGACTGAATTCTATCTTCGTAAACTATTGGCAATTTACCTTTATTTCTAAAATTATCTTTTTTTGGATTAGAAGTTCCTTCCCCATTATTATCAGAACAAACAAGCATTTTTGGATTTTGTTTGGAAGCATTTTTTGATTTTTGGACTACTACCACAGCTTGATTTTGCTCATCCACATTAGTTTCTGTTTCTTCATAGTCATCCTCATCATAGTTACAATGACTTTCCTCTTCAGACCGAATGCCCTCTTCGTAAACTATTGGCAATTTACCTTTATTTCCAAAATCGTCATCATTTTGTGTATTAGCAAAAGAAGTTTCTCCATTATCTGAATGAATATTTTGTAAATCTGCCTTTTTATTTTTCAGTTTTTCTCGATATTTTCGATCACATTCTCGCCTCTTTTCCTTATTGTTTTGACGGTATTCTGCCAGTTTTTCCTTATTATCTTCTCGATATTTTCGATTCCATTCTCGTCTCTTTTCCTTATTATTTTGTCGGTATTTCCGTTCATTTTCTCGAATCTTTTCTTTATTGTTTTCTCTATATTTTCGATAATATTCTCGCTTCTTTTCTCTATTATTTTGGTTGTACTTTCGGACAGTTTCTCGCCTTTTTTCTTCATTATTTTGGATGTATTTTCGATCATATCCACGCTTCTTTTCCTTATTATTTTGCCAATATATTTTCAGATATTCCTTTCTATTACTGCCATTTTTTCTAATTTTTGGTTTTACCGTTTCTTTATATTTTTGAATTTGAGCATTAACCGATGATTCTGCCTCATCGTTAAACATTTTAGTTAAATCCTTTGAGGTTTCTCCAACTCTACTTAACTCATTTTTATCTTTATTATTTTTAACAGAATTAATTAAACTCCAAAATATCGCATTGACAATTAAAATTATTAATATTCTATCAAGTTTCATCATAAATTAATTTTAAAAATTTATTTAAAATATTAATTTTATTTACTTTGAGTTAATAAAAAATATTAAATTTAAATGTAATATTGATTAAAGTAAGCAATATAAAGGGAAAATACATTGTGTAATTTTATTTCATAACAAATTACATGTACTTTTCTCATTGAGACGGAGGTGCATTACAAAATTGCACTTCCGTAGACATTAGTAAGGACAAAATATTATTTCTTAATTAGAGAAAAATAAACAGGCGATTCAAAAGTGTATTCGACAAATATTTAAGTCACAAATATGTCAAACAAGTAAATGACTATCAAACTTTATTCACGTGCACTCCCCCAAACGAAACAATCATTGAAATGAAAGTGCAGTGTGATAATATTTTCAGAAAGGCCCAAAGCGGAACCCATACAGACTCGGGTGTTGTTTAATGTTTACAATTTTTAATCTACTCTGAACAATTTAAAAGCGTTATTTTAAACAAATATATTTCTTTTTTAATAAAAATCCTCATCATTGCCCTCAGGTTTCTTGTTCAGGTCAAGAGGATAATATTTCTCATTTAAATCTATCTGATTCATGTAATTTTCACGAATGTGCTCTTCTACTAGTTGATTTTGCTCATCCACATAGTTTTCAGTTTCGTCTTTGTTACATTCTTCCTCTTCTTGATTAGAAAGATTTTCTACTTCATGCTGAATGCTCTCTTCGTAAACAATAGGCAATTTACCTTTATTTCTAACATCATTATTTTGTGTATTAACAAAAGGAGTGTCTCCAGCATAATTAGAATGAATATTTCCTATTTTCGGATCAAGATTTTTTAAGTTTCCTTTTTTATTTTTGAGTTTTTCTCGGTATTTTCGATTAGCTTCTCTCCTCTTTTCTCTATTATTTTCCCGGTATATTCTTTCATATTCTTTGAACTTTTCTTTATTTTTATGACGGTATTTTCGAATATAATCTAGCGACTTTTCCTTATTATTCTGCTGGTAAATTCGTCTACTTTCTAAAATTTTTTCTCTATTATTTTGGTAGTAGATTCGGTCATAGTCTCGCTTTTTTCCTTTATTTCTTATTCTTGTGCCTTTATTTGCAATCGGTTTTAACTTCCCTTCAGATTTTTGAACCGATGATTCTGCCTCATCATTGATAGTTAATTCCTTTGAGGTTTCCTTAACTCGAATTAACTCATTTTTCTCTTTATTATTTTTAACAGAATTAATTAAATTCCATAATACCGCATTTAATATAATAATTAATAAAATACTAATAGGTTTCATCCTGAATTTAAAAATTTATTTAAAATATTTTATTAACCAAAAATTATAAATTTTAATGTAGAATTGAATTTAAATAATACATAGTGAAATAGTAGACATACATATTTTTGTTTCGTAATAAAATATAATTTTCTCAGTGAAAATAAAAAGTACATTACGGGAAAAAAATCTGTGGTGTTTTTTACAAATTTTTGTTTGTCCTTTTATAGACAAGTGGACTTTTAATTAGAATGATTAGAGTGAGGAAATGAAGGCCTTGTACTTAGCTTAAATCCTTAAATCTCTGGGTTCCGTTAGTTCAGTAAAAATTAATGACAACTATAAACAAAATTTTATTCTATACATTATCTTACTAATCATATTTTAATAAGTGCTAGGCAAATATTGTTTTTCAGAAGATTGTTTTTCTGTTTTTTATACTATTCTTGGGACACTTATAATATTCTTGGGACGCATATACTCCCATGGACGCGTATTCTAGGTGTGAGACGATAGGTGAGAGTAAAGAGTATTATGAAATTTTGTCGTGCTTTTTTTTGTTTTAATTTTTTTATCAAAGGAGGGCGGAAGGTGACAAAGTGCAAGCCTTTAGATTATTGTACTATAATAAATATACAAACTACAAATTATTCCATTTCATAATCAGAGAAAAATCAACAGACAATTCTAAAGTGTATTCGACAAGTCTATTATATTGTCTAAATACATTGTGTAATTTTATTTCATAACACGTTACATGTAGTTTTCTCACTGAGACGAAAGTGCATTACAAAATTGCACTTCCGTCGACATTAGTAAGGACAAAATATTCCATTTCTTAATTAGAGAAAAATAAACAGGTAATTCTAAAGTGTATTCGAGGGAAAAGATTAAATAAAAATCTAAAAAAAGAATGCGCCACACAAACTTCATTCACGTGCATTCCCGCTATTGAAACAATCATTGAAATGAAAGTTCAGTGTGATAATTTTTTAAGAAGTTTTGAAGAAAGGCCCAAAGCGGAACCCATACAGACTCGGGTGAAGCAAAATGCATCCGAACGTCTAAGACACACGGCAACTTAGGAAATAATTGAAACGTAAAATTCTGATAGGAATGCTCGAAAGTTTATACCGAGTTGTTTAATGTTTACAATTTTTAATCTACTCTGAATAATTTAAAAGTGTTATTTTTTTCAAATATATTTCTTTTTTAATAAAAATCCTCATCTTCGCCCTCAGGTTTCTTGTTCAGGTCAAAAGGATACACATTTAAATTTATCTGATTCATGTTTGCCTCTTCAACCACCGATTGATTTTGCTCATCCAAATTGGTTTCTTTTTCGCTACATTCTTCCTCCTCTTGGTTCAAAAGATTTCCTTCTTCATGCTGAATGCCCTCTTCATAAACGATTGGCAATTTACCTTTATCTCTAAAATCATTCCGAACAAAAGAACTTCCTTCATTATTATCAGAATGAACATTCCCTACTTGTGGATCAACATTTTTTAAGTTTTCTTTTTTATTTTTCATCTTTTCTCGGTATTTTCGATTCCGTTCTCGCTCCTTTTCTTTATTATTTTGATAGTAATTTCGATTAGTTTCTCGTCTCTTTTCCTTATTGTTTAGACGGTATTTTCGATCCCATTCTAGCCTCTTTTCTTTGTTATTTTTGTAGTAATTACGCGCACTTTCTCTTATTTTTTCTTTAGATTTTTGGTAGTAATTTCGAATGTATTCACGCATCTTTTCTTTATTTTTTGAATAGTAATTTCGATTCCGTTCTCGCTTCTTTTCTTTGTCATTTTTTTCATATCCTCGAATTTGAGAATTGATAGATGGTTCTGCATCATCGTTAATAGATAAATCCTTTGAGGTCTCCTTAACTCGAGTTAACTCGTTTTTCTCCTTATTATTTTTAACAGAATCAATCAAATTCCATAATAGCCCATTTAATATAATAATTATTAAAATACTAAAAAGTTGCATTCTAAATTTAAAAATTTTATTTAAAATATTTTATTAACCAAAAGTTATAAATTTTAATGTAGAATTGAACTTAAATAATACATAGGTGAAAATAGTAAACATATGTTTCTTAATAAAATATAATTTTCCCAGCGAAAATAAAGTACATTATGGGGAAAAATCTGTGGTGTTTTTTTCATCTCTTTTTTAATTGTCCTTTTATAAACAAGTGGACTTTTAAGTAAAATAATTATTGGAGTGAGGAAATGAGGGCTTTGTAATTAGCTTAAATCCTTAAATCTTTAGGTTCCGTTAGATCAGAAAAACGTTAATGACAACTATAAACAAAATTTTATTATATACATTTTCTGACCAATCGTATTTTAATGTCCTAGGCAAGTAGTGTTTTTCCTAAGATTGTTTTTCTACTGTTTTCTTAATTATTTTTGGGATGCTTATAATATTCTTGGGACGCATATACTTCCATGGACGCGTATTCTAGTTGTGGGACGATATTCTCTAAAGAAACAGCTATAGTGAGAGTAAAGGGTATTTTGAAATTTTTTCATCCTTTTTTGTGTTTTAATTTTTTTATTAATGAGGAGGGGGTGACAAAGTGCAAGCCTTTAGATTATTGTACTATAATAAATATACAAACTACAAAATATTCCATTTCTTAATCAGAGAAAAATCAACAGAAAACTAAAGTGTATTCGACATGTCGATTCGATTGTTTAAAACGTTGAGAATTGACAGAAGAAATCAAAAGAAATAAATTTCTATAAAATAAAATTAAATCAGCAATTAACAAATATTTAAGTCACATATACCCGCATACCCCAAACAAGTAACTGAATTGTCGGTCGCAGCCAAATCATATAGGTAAATTTATATATAAAAGCACCTTATGGCATAACAGAAAATCAGAAATGATCGAAATTTTATACAAAGTTTTTAAAGTTTTAAAGTTTTACAAATCTCTAATCTACTTATAATATTTTAACATTTTTTAAAAATATATTTTTTATAAATCGTTCTCATCTTCGTCCCAAGGTTTCTCATTTAAATCAAAAGAATTTTTATATTTGATCTCAGGTTTCTTGTTTAGATCAAAAGGATATTCATTTAAATCTATCTGATTCATATTTGCCTCTTCAATCTCAGATTGATTTTGCTCATCCAAATTAGTTTCTGTTTCGCTACATTCTTCCTCCTCTTGGTTATAATGATTTTCTTCTTCAGACCGAATGTCCTCTTCATAAACGATTGGCAATTTACCTTTATCTCTAAAATCATTTTGTATATTAACAAATGAAGTTTCTCCAGTATCTGAACCAACATTCTGTAAACCTGCCTTTTTATTTTTTCTTCTTTCTCGGTATTTCCGATTACATTCCCTCCTCCTTTCTTTAGTATTTTGGTAGTAATTCCGTTCATTTTCTCGGATCTTTTCTTTATTAGCTTCTCGATATTTTCGATAATATTATCGTTTCTTCTCTCTATTATTTTGGTAGTAATTTCGGAAACTTTCTCGTTTTTTTTCTTCATTTTGGATGCATTTTCTATCATATTCCTTCCACTTTTCCTTATTATTTTTATAGTAATTTCGAAAGTATTCTCGATTCTTTTCCTTATTGTTTTGACGGTAAATTTTCATATATTCACTTTTATTAAACTTTTTTCCATTACCTTTACTTGTGTTCTTTTTTGTGATTTCTTCATTTTTTTGAATTTGAGGTTCGACAGAAGATTCCACCCCACCGCCGCTAGTTAGATCCTTTGATGCTTCCTGAACTTTATTTTGTTGCTTGTTGTGTTTAACAGAATTTCGCATTGAAGATTAAAATTATTAATATACCGACAAGTTTCATCCTAAATTAATTTTAAAAATTTACTTAATATATTAATTTTATTTACTTTGATTTAATAAAAAATTTTAAATTTAAGTGTAATATTAACATATATAAGCAATATAAAGGGAAAATACATTGTGTAATTTTATTTCATAACACGTTACATGTAGTTTTCTCACTGAGACGTAAGTGCATTACAAAATTGCACTTCCGTCGACATTAGTAAGGACAAAATATTCCATTTCTTAATTAGAGAAAAATAAACAGGTAATTCTAAAGTGTATTTGACAAATCGATTGTTTAAAACATTGAAAATTGACAAGAAAAATCAACAGAAATAAATTTTTTTAAATAAAATTAAAGTCAGCAATTAACAAATATTTAAACCACACATATACGCATATCTCAAACCAAGTAAATGACTATCAAGTTTTATCCAAAATTAATTTAAAAATTTATTTAATATATTAATTTTATTTAATTCTAATTAATCAAAAATGATAAATTGTTGAAGCCCAATTATGAAAGATGGGCTCAAATTAAAAAAAAAAGGAAAAAATTAAAATAAAGAATAAATATTTGCAAAAGAAGGGGGGAAGATTAAATAAAAATCTAAAAAAGGAATGCGCCACACAAATTTCATCACGTGCATTCCCGTGATTGAAACAATCATTGAAATGAAAGTGAAGTGTGATAATTTTTTAACAAGTTTGAATGAAAGGCCCAATGCGGAACCCATACAAACTCGGGTGAAGCAAAATGCACACCACAACTCAACTTAGTATATAATTGAAACGTAAAATTGTGATAGAAATGCTCGAAAGTTTATACAATGTTGTTTAATGTTTACAATTTTTAATCTACTCTGAATAATTTAAAAGTGTTATTTTTTTCAAAAATATTTCTTTTTTAATAAAAATCCTCATCTTCGCCCTCAGGTTTCTTGTTCAGGTCAAAAGGATAATATTTCTCATTCAAATCTATCTGATTCATGTTTGTCTCTTCAACTACGGTTTGATTTTGCTCATCCAAATTGGTTTCTGTTTCTCCATATTCTTGCTCCTCTAGGTTAAAATGATTTCTTTCTTCATGCTGAATTCCCTCTTCGTAAACGATTGGCAATTTACCTTTATCTCTAAAATCATTCCGAACAAAAGAAGTTCCTTCATTATTATCAGAAGGATCGTTGCTTCCTTCAGAATGAACATTTTGTAAATCTGCCTTTTTATATTTCCTACTTTCTCGATATTTCCGATTCCGTTCTAGCTCCTTCTCTTTATTATTTTGATAGTAATTTCGATTAAGTTCTCGTCTCTTTTCCTTATTGTTTAAACGGTATTTTCGATCCCATTCTCGCCTCTTTTCTTTGTTATTTTGGTAGTAATTACGCGCACTTTCTCTCATTTTTTCTTTAGTTTTTTGGTAGTGATCTCGAATGTATTCTCGCCTCTTTTCTTTATTATTTTTCCGGTAAATTTTCATATATTCTTTTCTATTACTGTCATTTTTTGTAATTTCTGGTTTTACCGTTTCTTTATCTTTTTGAATTTGAGAATCAACCGATGGTTCTGCCTCATCGTTAAATATTTTATTTAAATCCTTTGAGGTCTCCTCAACTCTAGTTGACTCGTTTTTCTCCTTATTATTTTTAACAGAATTAATTAAACTCCAAAATATCGCATTGAATGTGATAATTATTATAATAATAATAGGTTTCATCCTAAATTAAAAATTTTTATTTTAAATATTTTATTAACTAAAAATTATAAATTTTAATGTAGAATTGAACTTAAATAATGCATAGGTGAAAATAGTAAACATATTTATGTTTCGTAATAAAATATAATTTTCCCAGCGAAAATAAAGTGCATTACGGGAAAAAATATGTGGTGTTTTTTTCAAATTTGTCTGTTTTTTGTTTGTTTGTCCTTTTATAGACAAGTGGACTTTTAAGTGAAATGATTAGTGGAGTGAGGAAATAAGGGCTCTGTACTAGCTTTGAAACTCTATTTGACAAATTCTGATCCTTATTAGTTTTACCAGAATTAAACTCCAAAATATCGCATTGACGATTAGAATTATTAAAATACTATCAAGTTTCATCATAAATTAATTTTTAAAAATTTATTTAAAATATTATTTTATGTATTACTAATTAACCAAGATAATTAAATTTATTGAATTTAAATAAGCAATATAGATGAAAAAAACACATTGGGAAAATTGTTTTACGCTTTATAATAAAAAATAAAAAGTGCATGTACAATTAAAGGAAAGTGCATTTAATATTGTATTTAAACAATTAATATATGTAAATGAAAATAGTGTAAATTATATTTATATTTTGTATTAACAAGCAATATATTTATCATTGAAATGATAGTGCAGTCTGATAGATTTTTAAGAAATTTGAGAAAATACCCAAAAGCGAAACCCATACAGACTTGATAGAAGGTAATGAAAAATGAAATTCTGATAGGAATGATTGAAAGTTTATACAAAGTTGTCTAAAGTTTTTCAAATATATCTCTTTCTTAACAAACATCTTCATCTTCGTCCTCAGGTTTCTCGTTCAAATCAAAAGGATACTCATTCAAATCTATCTGATTCATGCAATTCTCAGGAATTTTATTTGGCTCTTCTACCACAGTTTGGTTTTGCTCATCCACACAAGTTTCTGTTTCGTCTTTACTTTCTTCCTTTTGATAAGAAGGATTTCCTTCAAAATGTATGTTCCCTTCGTAAACAATTGGCAATTTACCTTTATTTCCAAAATCCTCATTCTGTGAATTTTCAAAAGAAGTTCCTTCTTTATTATCAGAATGAACATTTCTTTCCTTAAAATAAACACTTTCTAACCCTGCTTGTTTATTTTGCATTTTTTCTCGATATTTTCGATTCCATTCGCTCTTCTTTTCCTTATTATTTTCTATGTAATTTCGGTTATATTCTAGCCTTTTCTCATTAATCTTTTTCTTATTATTTTGATAGTATTTTTGATCATAATCTCGCTTCTTTTCCCAATTATTTTGATGGTAAATGCGTTTTCTTTCTCGAATTTTTTCCTTATTATTTTGGTAGTACTTTCGGCTAATTTCCCTCCTCCTTTCTTTACTGATTATTTTTTTGCCTTTATTTTCAATTGGTTTTAATACCCCTTCAGATTTTTGAACCGAAGATTCTGCCTCATCGTTAAACATTTTAGTTAAATTTTTTGAGGTCTCCTCAACTCTAGTTAACTCATTTTTATCTTTATTATTTTTAAAAGAATTAATTAAACTCCATAATATCGCATTGAAGATTAAAATTATTAATAGACAATCAAGTTTCATTATAAATTAATTTATTTAAAAAATAATTTTAAATATTAATTTTATGTCTACTAATTATTCAAAAATGATAAATTTTCCTTTAATATTGAATTTAAATAATATGACATAGGGCAAACTATTCCGTAATAAATATTTCGTATGAGGGTTACGAATTTTTTGGGTTACGAATTATGGTTACGAAGATACCGGAAAAAATTCCGAATTACGAAAATAAAAAATAAAAATTACGAAAAAATCTCTTGTACTTTGAGAGATTTCTCTTTGAGAGAATTTTTTTCAAATTAATTTTTTATTCTTGTAATAGACATGTGAAAAATTTTTTTCATAATACAATACACATACTTTTCCCATTAAGGGGCGTAATATAATATAATTTTCTCATAGAAAGGTCATTATTACATTGCGGAAAATTTTTTGCCGACATGTCATCATCATATGTCATCTTATTATATAATCGAGAAGTGTTTGTCTGTCTGTTTTTGTTTGTTTGCCCTTTTATAGACAAGTGAACTTTTAAGTTAAATGTTTAGTGGAGTGAGGAAATAATGGCTTTATAGTAGCTTTGCAACTTGGAATATTTTCTCAAATTGTGAAGAATTAATGAAAAGTATTAACGTCTTCTATACATTTAGTGAACGAGAATTGAAAATAGATCATAATACAGTCGTTGACTGATTATTCGAGGTGTATATGCTGGAAACATCAGCAAACCTCGCATTAATACATTCTTATTTTCTGTAAGATTCCTGTTTTTAAGGATCGATATAATATTTTTGAAATGGGTCGCTTTTCATAAGACGCGAAACTTGAAATTTTATGCTTGAAATTTTATACTGTTTACTACAAAGTTGTTTAAAATTATAAAATTATTTTTTAATCGGTCTTTGAAAATTTTTTTTTAATCGGGTTTTTTCAAATATATCTCTTTCTTAACAACTATCTTCAACTTCGTTCTCAGGTTTCTCGTTCAAATCAAAAGGATAATATTTCTCATTCAAATCTATCTGATTCATGCAATTCTCGGGAATTTTATTTGGCTCTTCTATCACAGTTTGGTTTTGCTCATCCATATAAGCTTCGTCTTTGTCTTCATCCTCAGGTTCCTCGTTCAAATCAAACGGATATTCATTCAAATCTATCTGATTCATGCAATCTTCACGAATTTTCTTTGGCTCTTCTACCAGCTTTTGATTTTGCTCATCTACATAGTTTTCAGTTTCGTCTTTGTTACATTCTTCCTTCTCTTGATTAGAACGATTTTCTTCTTCATACTGGATATTATCTTCATAAACGATTGGCATTTTACCTTTATTTCTAAAATCATCATTCTGTTTATTAGCTAAAGAAGTTTCTCCATTATCAGAATAAACATTTTGTGAACTTGCTAGTTTATTTTTCCTTCTTTCTCGGTATTTTCGATTCTTTTCTCGCTTCTTTTCCTTATTTTTTTGGAAGTATTTTCGTTCAGTTTCTCGCCTTTTTTCTTTATTTTTCTGGCAGTATTTTCGGACACTTTCTAGAATCTTTTCTTTGTTGTTTTGGTAGTATTTTCGACCTAGCTCTCGCATTTTTTCGTTATTATTTTGCCTGTATCTTTTCATATACACTCTTCTCTTTAACTTTTTTTCTTCATTACCCATAGTTGTCTCCTTTGAAATTTTAGATTTTGGTTTGAACAGTGGAATTTGGGGATCGACCAATGATTCTGCCCCTTCATCAAACATCTTATTATTAGTCAAACCCTTTGAGGTCTCCTCAACTCTTGGCAACTCCTTTTGATCTTTATTATTTTTAACAGAATTAATCGAACTCCATAATATCGCATTGAATATTAGAATTATTAAAATTCTAATAGGGTTCATCCTAAATTTAAAATTTTTAAAAATATTTTATTAACCAAAAATAAAATATTTCTAAATATTTTTAAGTATTTTTATATTAATAAAAATATATTATTTTTATATTTTTATATTAATTTATAATAAAATATTTTTAAGTCTGTCTGTTTTTTGCTTGTTTGTCCTTTTATAGACAAGTTTAAGATATTAGTTTATTCACTATTAATTAACCAAAAATATAAATTTTAATGTTAAAGAATTAAATAATACATAAGTAAAAATATATATTTCTTAATAAAATATAATTTTGTCGATGAAAGGAAAGTAATTGGGAAATTTTTTTGTTCAGATGATTAAGCCTGGGAAGAGGATAATAACCCAGAAAAGATCAAATCATCTCTGTTTGTGTGTTTGCACTTTTATAGACAAGTCTCTTTTCTGTTTTTTCTAAGGACATGTCCGCATGCCCCCCCCCCTCCAATATAAAATACGTAAACCACGCCAATGCTTTCGTGGACCTTTACCTTGACTTTATAAGTCAGGGTGAAGGTCCACGAAAGCATTATCGCTTTCTGGAACCCAAAATATATGCTACCGAAAAATCGTTTTAGCATAGAATAATCCTGTTTTGTGTTAATAAAGGTTTGTATTCTCATTTCAACCACTTACCTGTCACAAAACACAGGAAAAATCATTGTGGGGTTTTACCCCAGACTTGTGTAGTTAGTTAATAGTGTCGAGTAAATGATTTTGTTTTCGAAAGCGCCTAGCTTAATTCGTTAATCATTGGTTCGGATAGATAAGCAAAAACATGATGGAGCAATTAAAAATTATTTAAGTCACGCACACTGCAACTATCTAAAACAAATGAAAGAAATGTCGGCCACAGCCTACTCATTCCAGGCCGATGGTCGAGAAATGTTTGGCAAATTAGACATACCGCTCTTAGGGCATAAAAGAAAATTTAATTTCTGATCAGTACTCGAAATTTTATACAAAGTTGTCTAAAGTTTTACAATTCTTTAATTTTAACATTATTTCTTTCTTCAAATTTATTTCTTTTTAGCAAACATCTTCATCTATGTCCTCAGGTTCCTCGTTCAGATCAAACTGATAATATTTCTCATTCAAATCTATCTGATTCATCTTTGCCTCTTCTACCACAGATTGATTCTGCTCTTCCACATAGTTTTCAGTTTCGTCTTTGTTACATTCTTCCTCCTCTTGGTTAAAATGATTTTCTTCTTCAGACCGAATGTTCTCTTCATAAACGATTGGCAATTTACCTTTATTTCCAAAATCGACATTCTGTGTATTAACAAAAGAAGTTTCCCCATTATCAGAATGATCATTTTGTAAATCTGCCTTTTTATTTTTCCTTCTTTCTCGGTATTTTCGTTGCCTTTCTCGCTTCTTTTCTTTGTTATTTTGGTAGTATTTTTGGTTCCTTTCTCGCTTCTTTTCTCTATTTTTTTGGTAGTATTTTCGTTCAGTTTCTTTCCTCTTTTCTTTATTATTTTGGTAGTATTCTCGATCATATTCTCGCTTTTTTTCCTTTTTATTTTGAAAGTAATCTTTTATATTCTCATTTTTCTTAAACTTTTTTCCTTCGATACCTATAGTTGTGCCCTTTGCAATTTTGGATTTCGGTTTTACCGTTTTTTCATATTCTTTAATTTGAGGATCCGCCGATGATTCTACCCCATCGTTAAATGGGGTAGAATTCTTTGAAGTCTCCTCAACTCTAGTCAACTCCTTTTTCTCTTTATTATTTTTAACAGAATTAATTAAACTCCAAAATATCGCATTCAAGATAATAATTATTAAAATATTAATAATTTTCATCCTAAATTTAAAAATTTTATTATTAAACTATTAATTTTATTATTAAATAAAAATTACACATTTTAATGTAGAATCGAATTTAAATAATACATAAGTGCAAATATCTGTATGTTTCATAATAAAATATAATTTTCTCACGGAAATTAAAGTACATTACGGGGAAAAAACATGTGGTGTTTTTTGAAATCTGTCTGTTTTTGTTTGTTTGTACTTTTATATGTAGACAACTCTTTCTTGTTTCCCTAAAAACTCTTACTAACATGAGCATTCTAAACAGAATATATCTACCAAAAAATCTTTTTAACAGAAAATAATCTCTTTTTTAGTAATGAAGGGTTATATTAATAAAGTGTTAGACATTAAACACATTAACCACACTACATACACATATAAAAAATTTAAAAAATTCAAATAAGGCAAGAAGCAAAACCCATCCAAAAGCAGTTGGATTTCGCCATGTAACCATTGTTTGTTTCGTCTGGCAGAATTTACAGGATGTCTTCTATTGTTTCTTGTGAACGCAAATTGAAAATAAATAGTCGTTAACTGGAAGAAATATTTGAGGAACTGTTTAAGGAAGAATATTACTATTGTTGAAATAGATGAGTCGACAACACAGTGAGAGTTTTACGCCAGACTTGGATATTTGGTGAAAGTTTTCGAGTAAATGATTTTTGCAACAATATATGTTTGACTAGCTTAATTCGTTAATCATTGATTCGAATAGATCAGTAAAAACATGATGGAGGAATTAAAAATTACTCATTCCAAGCCGATGGTCGAAAAATACTTGGCAAATTAGACACACCACATCTTAGGGCAAAGAAAAAAAATTTCTGATCAGTACTCGAAATTTTATACAAAGTTGTCTAAAGTTTTACAATTCTTTAATTTTAACATTATTTCTTTCTTCAGATTTATTTCTTTTTATCAAACGTCCTCATCTATGTACTCAGGTTCCAAGTTCAGATCAAACGGATAATATTTCTCATTCAAATCTATCTGATTCATGTTTGTCTCTTCTACCACAGATTGATTCTGCTCTTCCACATAATTTTCAGTTTCGTCTTTGTTACATTCTTCCTCTTCTTGATTAGAAAGATTTTCTTCTTCATACTGAATGTTCTCTTCATAAACGATTGGCAATTTACCTTTATTTCCAAAATCCTCATTCTTTTTATTAGCTAAAGAAGTTTCTCCATTATCAGAATGAACATTTTGCAGACTTGCTAGTTTATTTTTTCTTCTTTCTCGGTATTTTCGGTCCCTTTCTAGCTTCTTTTCTTTGTTATTTTGGTAGTATTTTCGTTCCCTTTCTCGCTTCTTTTCTTTATTATTTTGACGGTATTTTCGATCATATTCTCGCTTCTTCTCCTTATTTTTTTGGTAGTATTTTCTATCAAATTCTCGCCTTTTTTCCTTATTTTTCTGCCAGTAACTTTTCATATACTCATTTTTCTTAAACATTTTTTCTTCGTTACTTATAGTTATACCGTTCTTCGCAATTTTAGATTTTGGTTTTAACAGTGGAATTTGGGGATCGACCGATGATTCTGCCCCTTCATCAAACATCTTATTAGTCAAACCCTTTGAGGTTTCCTCATCTCTAGGCAACTCCTTTTGCTCTTTATTATTTTTAACAGAATTAATTAAACTCCATAGTATCGCATTGAATATTAGAATTATTAAAATTCTAATAAATTTCATCATAAATTAATTTTAAAAATTTATTAAAAATATAATATTAACTAGGCAATTTAGTGGAAAATATAATATTAACTAGGCATTTTAGTGGAGGAAAAAAATTTAAATACTACATAGGTGAAAATAGTAAACATATTTATGTTTCGTAATAAAATATAATTTTCCCAGCGAAAATAAAGTGCATTACGAGAAAAAATCTGTTGTTGTTTTTTTTTTTTAAATCTGTCTGTTTTTTGTTTATTTGCCCTTTATACACATCTTTTTCTGGTTTTCCCAAAGTTTTCCACAAATGTGGTCTCAAATTCTCTAACAAAGAATAAGAGATGTGAACCGTTGTAGAATCATTCCCGACCGAGAGTAGAAAACTGCCGGGAAAATACTGTTAGTCCTAAGACATCTTAAAACATAATAGATTTTTGATTATATTTGGGTAAGCAATGAAATTCTACTTATACATTTCTTGAGGTAAATGATTGGCATGAAGAACAAATAAATGAGCCTCAAACTATGGATGAGGGCGGCACATCCAAAAAGTACCGGATAGGCTTCTATTAGAGATTTAATATATTTGGCTTTGCTGGCTCAGTTAAATGATATTGCGGTTTAGAATTGGAAAACGATTTTATTTACTACAAATTTATTAAATTTTACATTTTTTTAATTTATTGTGAATATTTTAACAGCTTTTCTTTATCATAAAATTGGTCCTTTTAAAAAATATCTTCGTTCTCAAGTTCCGCGTTCAGATCAAACGGATAATATTTCTCATTCAAATCTATCTGTTTCATGCAATTCTCAGGAATTCTGTTTGGCTCTTCTACTACAGGTTGATTTTGCTCATCCACATAGTTTTGTCGCGTTGCGAATATTTTCCCAATTAATCATATTTATTTTTACTTTCCGGTCGTTTATAAAAAATATTTTTTCCCAACAATTCCTAAGATTAAAGAGATAAAACTTCCTTATATAAACAATTCCTGTAAACTCTTTTCTCAGCTTTTTCTGTATCGAGTTGCTTTTTCTTTATTCAGTTCTTTTATGTGTTCATTCTTTCCTTACAGCTTAGTAATCGCACTAGCTGATTTCTCATTGCTCTTTGTTCCCTGCAGCCTTGCATTGGCTGAACTCTTTTTCCTTAAATTTTTAATTCTGCTTACTCAATAAGCTAATCTTTAACTTTTCTCTATTAATTTAAATTTGTTAATATTCTTTGTAAATAAATATTGGAAAATTCTTGTGTACTTACTGAGCCCTAGGTTTACATTCGGAATATTACTATTTTTCTTTTTTCCGACAGCTCAGCCGACTCCGAAACAACTCTTTCCTATACCCCAGCTCATTCTTTGAAGAATGTCACTTCACCTCCGTACCCAAATTTCCCTCTTGCATACAGAGGCCACTGAGTTATTAGACAATAAAAAAGAATTCCCGTCCCTCCCAGAATTGGAGGACAAACGGAAAATGAATATAAACTCATAATTGAAAGTACTTTAAATGATTTAACCGCTGAACAGGTAGAAATAGCGGAAATTTCAACGCAACTTTCTGACGTCGATGATAAATGGACAAATCTCCGTACCAATATGACAGGTAACGAACGGTTGCAGGACAACACAGAATATGATGCTTTTATAATCACTGTGCCATTTGCTCAAACAATGTCCGACCTCCGTCGGTATCTCCGTCTTTTGCGGTCTCAACGCCGCCGTTTAGAACATTTAATCCCAAAGGTGGACAATACTTTACCCGCAGCCTCTTCTTTAATCCACCTTCCTAAAACCGAACTTCCCTCATTTTCAGGGGACTGCGTCTCCTTCCTCTCGTTCTGGAATACATTTAAAGCAGGCGTCCACGACCTGCCCATTCCCGACTCAATTAAATTTACTTATTTAAAACAATGCCTTTCTGGCCCACCTCTTACTCTAATTAATGCCCTACCCGTTACTGATGGGTCATATGCTATAGCAATTGAACTATTGCGAAAAAATTATGATAACCCTACAGAAGTAGCCCGATCTTTGCACAACTCTCTTCGTAAATTGCCGCATGTACGCGGTGGAGATCACTTTTGTTCAGACCTTCGTAATCTACTGGATCAATTAGAAGGTATCTGTGTCCAAATGTCCCAACGTAATCAATCATACGACACTACCTCCTTCCAGATGGAGGTTGAAGAACGTTTACCCAGTTTTGTACTGGACGAAATTTTTAAATCTAAAGAAGTAGACCATGAATGGTCATCACTCAAGCTCAAAGAGAAGCTCCACAATATACTTAAAAGGAAGGAACAAATCGAAACCCTAACCATAAATTCCACCTCCCTTCGGAGTCCCATATCCTCTTCATCCACAAAATCACCCCAAATCTCCAGAACTCCGAATAATATCCCAACTCTCACGTTTAATACTCTAATAGAGGAAAATATTGAAAGCCCACCTATGCAGACATTGTATAATGAAGCACAACCTCGTATAACGAATTTTTCTTACCAGAGAATAAATGGCCACTCCCCTTATAAATCTTCATTCAAAAAACACAAATTAAAGCCTCCAAATAAGGAGCCTCTCGTATTTAACTCACCTTTGAAAAATCCCAAAGATACTTTTGGGTCAAATCGTTTCTCATGCCGTCCTAAATTCCAGAAAAGGAATGCAGGACATCAAATTCGTCCTCCTCTCCCTTTGGACATAAATCGTCCATACGGCCATCCTTCTTCTTATCATCAGAATCAATTTAAAAATTCCAATGTACTTAATTCGAAGCCCGGTAATATCCCTAAAATAGCAAAAAAATCCTTTTCACCAATTTTTGCTGGGCGGGAGCGCGCTCATCGCGTGTTGCCCTCGACATATAATCCCATTATTACCTACCCTGCCCCAGTTAATTATAAAAACAATTTACACCCCACTTTCAAAAACATCCCCCCTCTCATCCCCTCTCTTTTCAACAAAATTTTTCTTCCCACAGGTGTTGCTCTTCCTTCAACCTTAGGTGGTGTGTTCGCACATGGAGAATATGCATCCACTCTTCGTCCGTATCAATTCACTCCAAGGAACTCAATGATCAACTCTTATCCAAAACAACACATGTATTCTACTTATGGCTCAGTTCCATTCTGCTCATTCATCCCAATGGCCAATTATCAAACTTGTTGCTGACCCGAAGAAAAGAATATACAAATCGAAGAAAAAAATAAATAATTCAAAAACTAAAATTTTTTTTCTTCCCGCGGTTTTCCGAAAACAATTCTTACTCTTATCCGCGGAGTGTCGCGTTGCGAATATTTTCCCAATTAATCATATTTATTTTTACTTTCCGGTCGTTTATAAAAAATATTTTTTCCCAACAATTCCTAAGATTAAAGAGATAAAACTTCCTTATATAAACAATTCCTGTAAACTCTTTTCTCAGCTTTTTCTGTATCGAGTTGCTTTTTCTTTATTCAGTTCTTTTATGTGTTCATTCTTTCCTTACAGCTTAGTAATCGCACTAGCTGATTTCTCATTGCTCTTTGTTCCCTGCAGCCTTGCATTGGCTGAACTCTTTTTCCTTAAATTTTTAATTCTGCTTACTCAATAAGCTAATCTTTAACTTTTCTCTATTAATTTAAATTTGTTAATATTCTTTGTAAATAAATATTGGAAAATTCTTGTGTACTTACTGAGCCCTAGGTTTACATTCGGAATATTACTATTTTTCTTTTTTCCGACAGTTTACAGTTTCGTCTTTGTTACATTGTCTTTCCTCTTGATTAGAAAGATTTTCTTCGTCATGCTGAATGCTATCTTCGTAAACGATTGGCAATTTACCTTTATTTCCAAAATCGACATTCTGTGTATTAACAAAAGAAGTTTTCCCATTATCAGAATGAACACCTTGTAAATCTGCCTTTTTATTTTTCCTTTTTTCACGGTTTTTCGGTCCCATTCTCGCTTCTTTTCTTTGTTATTTTGGTAGTATTTTCGGTCAATTTCTCGCCTCTTTTCTTTATTATTTTGACGGTATTTTCGGTCTCTTTCTCGCTTCTTTTCCTTATTTTTTTGATAATATTTTCGGTCCCTTTCTCGCTTCTTTTCCTTTTTATTTTCCCAGTTACTTTTCATATTCTCATTTTTCTTAAGCTTTTTTTCTTCGATACCTATAGTTGTTTCCTTTGTAATTTTAGATTTTATTTTTAACACTTCTTTATATTTTTGAATTTGTGGATCCGCCGATGATTCTACCCTATCGTTAAACATCGTATCATTAGCTAAATCCTTTGAGGTTTCCTCAACATGAGTCAACTTGTTTTTATCCTTATTATTTTTGACGGAATCAATCAGATTCCATAATATCGCATTTAATATAATAATTATTAAAATACTAATAAGTTTCATCCTAAATTTAAAACTTTTATTATTAAATTATTTTATTAACCAAAAATTACAAATTTTAATGTATAATTGAATTTAAATAATATACATAAGTGCAAATAGTAGACATATTTATGTATGTTTCGTAATTAAAAATAATTTTCCCAGCGAAAATAAAGTGCATTACGAGAAAAAATCTGTGGTGTTTTTTTGAAATCTGTCTGTTTTTTGTTTGTTTATTTGTCCTTTATAGACAAATCTTTTTCTGGTTTTCCTAAAAAACTTCCCGCAAATGTGGTCACAAATTCTCAAATAAAGTGTAAGAGATGTCAACCGTTGTAGAATCACTTCCGACCGAGGGTCGAGAACTGCTGCGCAAATTCTGTTAGTCCCAAGACAACTTAGGACAAAATAGATTTTTGATCATATTTGGGCAAACAATGAATTGCTTGAGGATCTTTAACAGAATTATCGGATAGGAATATAATGGTGATTAAAATTGTAATGACGATTGAAAAAAAATCTTTATTTATTACAAATTTATTAAAGTTTACATTTCTTTAATTTACTTTGAATATTTTATCAGCTTTTCTTTCTTATAAAATTAGTCTTTTTAATAAACATCTTCGTTCTCAGGTTCCTCGTTCAGATCAAACGGATAATATTTCTCATTCAAATCTATCTGATTCATGCAATTCTCAGGAATTCTGTTTGACTTTTCTACCACAGTTTCGTTTTGCTCGTTCGTATAAGTTTCTGTTTCGTTTTCGTCACATTCTTCCTCTCCTTGATCAGGAAGATTTTCTTCTTGAGAATCATTTTTTCCTCCATTATCAGAATGAACATTTCTTTCTTCTGGATCAACATTTTGTAAATTTGCTTTTTTACTTTTCCTATTTTCTCGGTATTTTCGATTCCATTCTCGCTCCTTTTCTCTATTATTTTCTCGGTATTTTCGACGATATTCGAGCTTTTTTCCTTTATTATTTCTGTGGTAGTTTCGATCGTATTCTTTCAGTTTTTCTTTGTTTTTTTCTCGATATTCTCGACTATATACTTGCATTTTTTCTTTATTATTTGAGCGGTATTCTCGGAGATATTCTCGATTCTTTTCCTTATTATTTTGACGATATTTTCGATTCCATTCTTTTCTCTTTTCCTTATTATTTAGGTTGTAGTTTCTATTATATTCTCGCTTCTTTTCTTTATTGTTTTGCCGGTACTCTGTCAATTTTTCTTTCTTATTTTGGTTATATTTTCTATTAGACTCTCGCCTTTTTCCCCTATTATTTTGACACCACATTCTCATATATTCATTTTTATTCAACCTTTTTTCTTCTTCATCCTTAGCTGTGCCCTTTTTTTGTAATTTTTCGGTTTGGATTTAACATTCGAATTTGAGCATTAACCGATGATTCAGCTTCGTCGTTATCCTTTGAGGTTTCCCCAACTCTAGTTAACTCATTTTTATCTCTATTATTTTTAACAGAATTAATTAAACTCCAAAATATCGCATTGACGATTAAAATTATTAATATTCTATCAATTTTCATCATAAATTAATTTTAAAAATTTATTTAAAATATTAATTTTATGTCTAATAGTTATTCAAAAATGATAAATTTTCCTTTAATATTGAATTTAAATAATATGACATAGGACAAACTATTCCATAATAAATATTTCGTGCGAGTTCCATCGTAATTACGAATTACGGCGTTTTTTGGGTTACGAATTATGGTTACGAAGATACCGGAAAAAATTCCGAATTACGAAAATAAAAAGTAAAAATTACGAAAAAAATCTCTTATACTTTGAGAGATTGCTCTTTGAGAGAATTTTTTTCAACTTAATTTTTTATTCTTGTAATAGACATGTGAAAAAAATTTTTTTCATAATACAATACACATATTTTCCCATTCAGAGGAAAGTCCGTTTCAATTTTTTTTGGTTTGTAAATTACTTTTATTCGTATGCGTTTTATTCGTATGCGCTTAGCCTACTTCTGTAATTTTTTAAGGAGGAGATGATACTATTGTTGAAATAGATGAGATGCTTTTTATAAAACGTAAAAACAACGATGGAGGAGTTTTACCCCAGACTTGGATAATTGGTGACGTGTTGAGAGAATGATTTTTGTAATAGTATTTTTTTAAAAATAAAGGACAACTTAAATCGTTATCAAGAGATTCCAGATAGAGAAGTAAAAATGTTAAAGGCATAATTAACAAGTATATAAGTCACACACACTACAATTCTCAAACAAATGGATGAAATATTTGCCGCTTTCATCTTATTCCGGCCGTTGTTAATTTAACTTTATACCGCACATTCGGATTGTGTTAAAATCATGCCGCTCCACAGTATAATAAAATAATAACGAACAAAATAATAACGAAAATACACAAATTAATAACGAACCAAACTCATCTAAAACCGGAAAAATATTTCAGCTTTCCAAAAGGTACGGAAAGGCTTAAATTAGGAGATTTACTATATTTAGTTTTGCTTGCTCTATTGAATGATATGGCGATTTGAACTTTGAATAAATTTTATTTACTACAAATTTATTAAATTTTACATCTCTTTAATTTGTTCTGAATATTTTAAATCTTTTCTTTATTATAAAATTAGTCTTTTTAATAAACATCTTCGTCCTCAGGTTTCTCGTTCAAATCAAACGGATAATATTTCTCATTCAAATCTATATGATTCATGCAATTCTCATGAATTTTGTTTGGCTCTTCTACCAACGGTTTCTCGTTCAGATCAAAAGGATACTCATTCAAATCTATCTGATTCATGCAATTCTCAGGAATTCCGTTTGACTTTTCTACCAACGTTTTGTTTTGCTCATCCGTATAAGCTTGTGTTTCGTCTCTGTTATCTTCTTCCTCTTCTTGATCGGAGAGATTTTCTTCTTGAGAATCATTTTTTCCTTCATTATCAGAATGAACATTTCTTTCTTCTGGATCAACATTTTGTAAATTTGCTTTTTTATTTTTCCTTTTTTCTCGGTATTTTCGATTAGCTTCTCGCTTCTTTTCTTTGTTATTTTTATGGTATTCTTTCAATTTTTCCTTATTATTTTCTCGGTATTTTCGATTCCATTCTCGCTTTTTTCCTTTATTATTTCTGTAGTAGTTTCGACCAGATTTTGTCAGTTTTTCTTTATTATTTTCACGATATTCTCGAAAATATTCTAGTATTTTTTCTTTATTATTTGAGCGGTATTCTCGGAAATATTCTATCGTCTTTTCCTTATTATTTTGACGCCACATTCTCATATATTCCCTTTGATTAAACTTTTTTTTTTCTTTATTATCTTTAGTTGTGCCCTTTTTGTAATTTTAGGTTTTGGTTTTAACATTCGAATTATCTGAATGAACCCCATTATCTGAATGAACATCTCCTACTGTTGACTGTATATTTTGTAAATTTGCTTTTTTATTTTTCCTTTTTTCTCGGTATTTTCGATTCCATTCTCGCTTCTTTTCTTTATTATTTTGACGGTATTTTGACGGTTATTTTTGCCCTTTTTTGTAATTTTAGCTTTTGGTTTTAACATTTGAGTTTGAGCATTAACCGATGATTCAGCCCCATCATTATTCTTTGAAGTTTCCTCAACTCTAGTTGACACATTTTTATCTTTATTATTTTTAACAGAATTAATTAAACTCCAAAATATCGCGTTGACTATAAGTTTCATCATAAATTAATTTCAAAAATATATTTAAAATATTAATTTTATGTCTAATAATTAATCAAAAATAACAAATTTTAATTTAAATTAAATTTAAATAATATGACATAGGGCAAAATATTCCGTAATAAATATTACGTAATAAAATATGAATATTTTCACATTGAAAGGAAAGTGCATTATGAAATTTTCTGTACTTTTTAATTAATTTTTTATTGTGATAGACATAATAAACAGGTGAAAAGCATTCATGTTATCCTTTTAGTATTCTTTAATAAACATCTTCATCTTCGACCTCAGGTTTCTCGTTCAGATCAAAAGGATACTCATTTAAATTTATCTGTTTCACACAATTCTCGGGAATATTATTTGGCTCTTCGATCACCGAATGATTTTGGGCATCCACATAAGTTTCTGTTTCTTCCTCCTCTCGATTGATAAGATTTCCTTCTTTAGATTGAATGCTATCTTCGTAAACTATTGGCAATTTACCTTTATTTCTAAAGTTATCATTCTGTGGATTAGAAGTTCCTTCTCCATTATTATCAGGATTAACAAGTATTTTTGGACCTTGCAAGTTTTCTTTTCTATTTTTCATTTTTTCTTTGTATTTTCGAGCAGATTCTTTCTTCCTTTCTTTATTATTTTGATAGTATTTCCGTTCATATTCCCGCTTCTTTTCTAAATTATTTTCTCGGTATTTTCGCTCATATTCTCTCCTCTTTTCCTTATTATTTTGATGATACTTTCGGACAAATTCTCGATTTTTTTCCTTATTGTTTTTACGATAAATTCTCATATATTCATTTCTGTTCAACCTTTTTTCTTCTTTTTTATCATTTGTTGTGGCCTTTTTTGTAATTTTAGCTTTTCGTTTTAACATTTGAATTTGAGGATTAACCGATGATTCAGCCCCATCGTTATCCTTTGGGGTTTCCCCAACTCTACTTAACTCATTTTTATCTTTATTATTTTTAACAGAATTAATTAAACTCAAAAATATCGCATTGAAGATTAAAATTATTAATATTCTATCAAGTTTCATCATAAATTATTTTAAAAATTTACTTAATATATTAATTTTAATTAATTCTAATTAATAAAAAATGTTAAATTTAAATGTAATATTAACTTAAGTAAGCAATATAAAGGGAAAATACATTGTGTAATTTTATTTCATAACAAATTACATGTACTTTTCTCATTGAGACGGAGGTGCACTTCCGTAGATTGGAAGGAAAGTGCATTACAAAAATTTTTTTATTTTTAAATTAATTTTTTATTCTTGTAATTAATTTTTTATTCTTTACATGTGAAAAAGTTTTTTGTTATTCTTTTAGTTCTGTATTTTTTTAACAATCCCCATCTTCGTCCTTAGGTTTCTCGTTCAGATCAAAAAGATATTCATTTAAATTTATCTGATTCATGCAATTCTCGGGAATTTTATTTGGCTCTTCTACCACCTTTTGATTTTGCTCATTCACATAAGTTTCTGCTTCGTATTTGTTACCTTCTTCCTCCTCTTGACTAATAAGATTTTCTTCTTCAGACCGAATGTCCTCTTCATAAACGATAGGCAATTTACCTTTATCTCTAAAATCATTCTGTGTATTAACGGAAGTTTCTCCATTATCAGAATGAACATTTTGTAAATCTGCCTTTTTATTTTCCTTTGATTCTCGGTATTTTCGATTCCATTCTCGCTTCTTTTCCTTAGTATTTTCACGGTATTCTGCCACCTTTTCTTTATTATTTTCTCGATATTTTCTAGCATATTCTAGTATTTTTTCCTTATTGTCTTGACGATATTCTTGAGCATGTTCTTGTCTTTTCCCTCTATTATTTTTTCGGTATGCCTGATCATATTTTTGCTTCCTTTCTTTATTATTTTTTACGTAAATTTTTATATATTCTTTTCTTTTAATCTTTTTCTCTTCTTTATTATCTTTATTTTTGCCCTTTTTTGTAATTTTAGGTGGTTTTAACATTTGAATTTGAGCATTAACCGATGATTCTGCCTCATCGTTATTTTTCGAGGTTTCCTCAACTCTATTTAACTCATTTTTATCTTTATTATTTTTAACAGAATTAATTAAACTCCAAAATATCGCATTGACGATTAAAATTATTAATATTCTATCAAGTTTCATTATAAATTAATTTAAAAAATTAGTTTAAAAAATTTATTTTAAATTATTAATTTTGTTTACCACTAATAGGCCAAAAATGATAAAATTTAAAGTAAAATTAGGTCCATATTTCATAATAAAATTTACTTTTCTCATTGAAAGGAAAGTGCATTCTAATAAAAAAAGATTTTAAAATTTATTTTTTGTACTTTCCAGACAGTATGTCTAGCCAATTGTATTTCCTTACTTGGAACTTTATTTAATACTATACATAGCTGTTTATTTAAAATTTAATTTAATTAAATATGTTTTTGCCATTTCTCTAGAGAAGTGGCTAAATTTTTCTAGAAAAAAAACACTTCGCTCGCGGCGACCGTGGTCATAACAAAAGGTCATAACTTAAAATGGTCATAACTTTGGCAAATCAATTTGGGGTCATTCGACTCATCTCGTAGAGCTCTTTCGAATGAGTTATTATTTGCATATTCAAATTTTTCACATCAAAATCGAGCTTACTCCCTCCTTTGGTTTTTCAATGTTTCGGGGCTTATAACTCGGTCCAGAATCATTTCCTGAAAGCGGGAGTGGTGCGACTCAGCTCGTCGAAACGAATCGAATGACATATGTCACGTCCCGAACTTTTACCTCTGGTACACTACAGCCAAAACTCGGGCGTGTGTCCCTTTTACATTGAAAGATTACAAAATTCTTTGTATTTTTAAATTAATTTTTTATTCATGTGATAGACATAAATAGACATGTGAAAAAATTTTTTGTTATTCTTTTGGACCTGTATTTTTTTAACGATCCCCATCTTCGTCCTCAGGTTTCTCGTTCAGATCAAAAGGATACTCATTTAAATTCATCTGATTCATGTAATTCTTGGGAATTCTGTTCGGCTCTTCTACCATAGTTTGATTTTGCTCATCCACATAAGTTTCTGCTTCGTCTATGTTACCTTCTTCTTCCTCTTGGTTAAAACCATTTCCTTCTTCAAACCGAATGCCCTCTTCATAAACGATAGGCAATTTACCTTTATTTCCAAAATGATCGTTTTTTGTATTAACGGAAGTTTCTCCATTATCTGAATAAATATTTCGTAAATTTGCTTTTTTATTTTTCTTTGATTCTCGGTATTTTCGATTCCATTCTCGCTTCTTTTCTTTATTATTTTGACGGTATTTTCTACTTTTTTCTTGCAGCTTTTCCTTATTATCTTGACAATACTTTTGAAAATATTCTTGTATTTTCTCTCTATTATTTTTTCGGTATTCTTGATCAGATTCCCGCCTCTTTGCCTTATTGTTTTGCCGGTAAATTTTCATGTATTCTTTTCTATTAAACTTTTTCGTTTCATTATTACCTACAGTTGTGCCCTTTTCTGTAATTTTAGGGGTTGGATTTAACATCCTTTCAAATTTTTGAATTTTAGCATTAACCGATGATTCAGCTCCATCGTTATCCTTTGAGGTTTCCCCACCTCTAGTTAACTCATTTATTTCTTTATTATTTTTAACAGAATTAATTAAACTCCAAAATATCGCATTGAAAATTAAAATTATTAATATTCTATCAAGTTTCATTATAAATTAATTTTAAAAAATATTAGTTTAAAAATATTAATTTTGTTTACCACTAATAAGCCAAAAATGATAAAAATTTAAAGTAAGATTGGGTCCATATTTCATAATAAAATTTACTTTTCTCGTTGAAAGGAAAAGTACATTGGGATGGAAAAAAATTTTAAAATTTATTTTTTGTACTTTTAAGACAGTTTATGTCTAGCCAATTGTATTTCTTTACTTGGAACTTTAATTACTATAGCTGGTGATTTAATTTATTTTTTAATTTGATTGGATTTGTTTTTAGCCATTTTTCTGGAAATTCCCGAGTTGTTAATTTTTGGTAGAATTTTTGCTGCTGTTGGTTCTGGACTATCTTTTGGGTCTCTAATTCTTTTTATTCAAGTAAATTTTTGAAAAAAAAACAAAAAATCTAGGGATTTAGAGGGGTTATGGAGAAACCCAGCTCTACGCAGACAAGACCCGGTCTGCATTTTATAGAGATTCTCTATAGAGATCTCTATCCCCTTCAGTCACAATAAGGCCATCGATATTCCCTTAATCCCTCCAAATCTTTCGATATTCCCTTTCAAATTTGTGGGTCTTTTGGGTTAGTATGTCTTTTGGGAGAGGTCTTTTGGGTTGCAAATTTGCAAACATTAAAAAAATAAATTTTTTAAAGGAAACAACACCAACACAATTGAGAGGAACATGTAGCTTTCTGAGTGAAGGTTAATCTATAAATTGAATCAAATTTTAAAAATATTTTTCTAAGTTTCTTATATTGCTGTTAGCGTTATTGGAATGGGTATGGGAATGGATTTAATGTTGGGGAGGAATTTGTTGGCTCTTGTTGGTATTTTTTTGAATTTTTTTGAATTTTTTGAAATTTTTAAAAATTCAAAAAAAAAATTTTATTTTTAGGTTTTGGAGCCATTCCTGGCATTTTGTCTATTTTCATTGTTCTCCCGCTAAGTGAATCTCCAAAATTTTTATTATTAAATCGAAATGATAGAAAAGCAGCAATTAAGTCATTGGAATTTTATCAAGGTTAGATTGTTGTATTATTGAGTTAAAAAAATTTTTTGGGGCAGCTATTTAAAATCTATATTAAATTTTTTTTATTTTAAAATTAAACTTTTAAAAGGAATTTTAATTTTTAAAAAATTTCAAAAAAAATTTTGGGTAGAAAATTTGTTGGCGGGTA
The DNA here is from genome assembly GCA_963681835.1 of Meloidogyne enterolobii. Taxonomy (NCBI): domain Eukaryota; kingdom Metazoa; phylum Nematoda; class Chromadorea; order Rhabditida; family Meloidogynidae; genus Meloidogyne; species Meloidogyne enterolobii. The sequence goes on along the minus strand of CAVMJV010000004.1, from coordinate 2,725,534 downwards.
TATGTAGCTGAAATAATGAAAGAAAATCTTTGAAACTTAAGTTTCCGGAACTTAATTAAAGTTATATAAATTTAAGTTCCCGGAAAAAAGAATAAATTTCCGGAAAAAGAAGTTTTCCGGAAATATTAAAATACCTAATAAACATAAGTTTACGGAAACACTAATAAAAATAGTAGAAACAAGTTTTCCGGAAGTAAGTTTCCGGAAGCTTAATAAAATAAATAGTATAAACTTAAGTTTCCGGATAGTTTAATATTTTTCTAGAAAATAATATTTTTCTAGGAAAACTTAAAAACTTAAGTTTTCCGGAACTTAAAGTAATATAAATTTAAATTTCCGGAAGTAAAAATGTTTCCGGAAACATATACCTAATAAATAATAAACTTAAGTTTTCCGGAAACATTAATTAAAATAATAGAAACAAGTTTTCCGGAAGTAGAAATGTTTCCGGAAACTTATTAAAATACCTAATAAACTTAAGTTTCCGGAAACACTAATAATAATGAAACAAGATTTCAGAAAAAATAAGTTTTCCGGAAATTTATTAAATTTACTAGGAAAACAACCAGACAATCACCAAATTGCTATAAATGAAATATTAAAAGAAGCTGATACTTGTGGACATAAAAGAAAAGAAGGGGGAGGACACCATAATATATCTTTAATTAAAGCTTTAATTCAAATATTAAAACAACCACATTTACGGAAGGCTTTTATTATTGGAACGTTGTCTTTACAAATTATTGGTGAATTTTATTAAATTTAATTTTAATGAGGGGTTGGAAATTTTTTAAAAAAATTTTTTTTTGAAAATTTTTTTCCGGAAATTTTTCGAAAGTTTTTACTAAAATTTGAAATTTTTTAGGGAATTTCTTTGGAAATTTTTTTTTAATTTTTTTCTGAGAATTTTTAAAATTATTTTTTTGAAAATTTTGTTCAAATTTTTTTTTTCGAAATTTTTTCCGAAAATTTTTTTTTGAATTTCTGAGAATTCTCAAAAAATTTTCATAAAAATTTCAAAAATTTTCAAAAAATTTTTGAAACTTGTGAAAAATTTTTTGGAAATTTTTTTAATTTTTTTTGAGAATTTTTTCAATTCTAAATTAAATTTAGCTTATTTTTCCTAATTTTTAAACAATCTTAGTTGGTATATGGCCAATAATTTACATATCTACAGATTTATTAGAAGCCCATTTTGATGCTAATGCTAGTCAAGTTAATTTTAATTAAATTAAATAAATAGAAAAATAATTCATTTACAGTATTCCTCATTTGCTTTTATTTGCGCGAATTTTGTTGCTTCAGTTATTGGGACTTGTAGTGTTGAAAAGTTATAAATTATTTTTAAATTAAATTCCGGAAAACTTAAGTTTGTAGGTTTTCCGGAAACTTATTTTCTAGAAAAATATTAAATTATCCGGAAATTTAAGTTTATACATATAGGTATTTTAATAAATTTCCGGAAACATTTTTACTTGCGGAAAACTTGTTTCTATTATTTTAATGTTTCCGGAAACTCAAGTTTATATTAGTAATTTAATTGATATTTCCGGAAAACTTAAGTTTTTAAGTTTTCCGGAAACTTATTTTGTAGAAAATATTAAACTATCCGGAAACTTAAGTTTATTAGGTATTTAAACTTTCCGAAAAACTTAAGTTTATATTATTTATTTAATTAATTTCCGGAAACATTTTTACTTGCGGAAAACTTGTTTTTATTATTTTAATTAAATTCCGGAAAACTTAAGTTTTTAAGTTTACGGAAACTTATTTTCTAGAAAAATATTAAAACGATCCGGAAACTTAAGTTTGTGTTATTTATTTTGTTAGGCTTCCGGAAACTTACTTCCGGAAAACTTGTTTCTATTATTTTAATGTTTCCGGAAACTTAAGTTTATATTAGTAATTTTAATAAATTTCCGGAAAACTTCATTTTTCCGGAAACTCTTGTTCATATTAATATTTTAATATTTCCGGAAATTTATTTTTTATTTTCCGGAAAACTTAAGTTAACGGCAACTAGGCTTAAATTAATTTTTCTTTTTCAAATTTAATTTAAAAAAGGTTTGGCCGTCGTCCAATGTTAATATGGTGTGGGATAGCAAATACATTATGTTTATGTTCTTATATTTTATTTGATAGAATGACTAGTCAAAGTAATTAAATTTTAAATTTTTTTTGAATTTAAAAAATAATTGGAAATTTTTTTGAAAATTTTTAGGCTCGAAAAAATTCTGAAAAAATTTTTTTAAGGATTTTTTGAATTACAAAAATCAGTAAAAAAATTTTTTTATCTCTAAAAAATCCTCAAAACGTTTCCGGAAACATTTTATTTTTTTTACTTCCGGAAACTCGAGTTAGCATTAATTTAACGTTTCCGGAAAACTTAAGTTTACAATATTTCATTAAGTTTACGGAAACTTAAGTACTCGAAAAAATCCTCAAAAAATTTTTTTGGAATTTTTTTAATTCGAAAAATTTTTTAAAAATTTTTAGGCCTTAAAAATAATTTTTTAAATACGGTAACTTAAGTACTCGAAAAAATTACAAAAAATCCTCAAAAATTCAAAAAAAAATTTTGGGGGGATTTTCAAAAATTTCTGAAAATTTTTTTAAAAAAATTTTTTTTAAAGGATCAATTTTCTTCGTCAACCCCCAATTTAAATATGGCTGTGTTTTCTCTTTAATAGCTTATGGAATAACTTATGGAGCTGCTCTTGGCCCAATAGCATTTTTTATCACTTCAGAACTTGTTCCCCAAAGATTTCGTTCACTTGTGCAATCTATTGTTTTTATGACTAACACGGTTTTTTTGAAAAAATTTTTTGAGAAAAATTTTTTTTGAAATTTTTTGAAAATTTTTGGAAATTTTTTAGGGATTAAAAAAATTTTTAGAAATTTTTTTGAAAAATTTATTGAAAAATTTTTGAAAATTTTTAGAAATTTTTTGGAAATTTTTTGGAAATTTTTTAGGCTCGAAAAAAATTCTAACAAATTTTTGAAAAATTTTTAGAAATTTTTTGAAATTTTTTCGAAATTTTTTTATTTTTTAGATTATCAATTTCGTCTTCTCTTTCATCACCCTACCCTTATATGTATGCCTTTAAAAATTTTTTTCTTAATTTTTATTTTTTAAATTCAGGAAATAATCGATGTCTGGTCTTTTATACCTTTGTAAATTTTTTAATTTTTTTTAATTAAAAATTTTTTTCTTCAAGATTTATCATTCCCTCAACTATTTCAATTTGTTATCTGATTAAAGAATTGCCTGAAACTAAAGGTTTTATTTTTGAATTTATTTTAAGTGCTCTTTTATTTATCCGCCTCTATTTTCTACCTTTAATTTACCTTAAGACATGTCTTCTGTCAAACTCTCTATCCGATTTTTTTCCAAGCCTTCAGTTATCACAGCGTTCTAGAGCGTTTAACACACTTATTTGTTAGGCGGGGGTTAAACTATCTAAATGATAAAAGAGAAAATTTTTTTTTGAAATTAGTCGTTGCTTCGGCAGCTCTCTGGTAGAGCTCCTATAAGCGGTGAGTGAAAGCGCCTAGCAATAACTACGAGGAGGTCGCATGTCCTGCCCGGTGGGTAACCTAGTGCTAAACTCCTTTTATAATAATCCTTTACACATCCTGTACTTCCAAAGTATCCAAATCTCCAAATTATCCCGATTAGGAACTGTCCTTAAGGGTGAGATAAACCAAAGGGTATTGACACATATTAAAATAAAATTTAAAAAAAATTTTTTAGGCCGTGAAATCCACGAAATCGTAGAACAACTCAAAAAAGGAACAAAAAAGAAAAAGAAGAGTGGAGTAATCCATCCAACAGCTAAGGGTTCTATAGCAACTGCTGATTCATCTACAACTATATCTGATGAAGAAAATGATGATATTGAAGATTTTGAGGTTTATTTTTAAAAGGAAATTTAGGGGAAATTTTCGGAAAAATTCTCGAAAATTTTTCGAAAATTTCCAGAAATTTTTTAAAAATTTTCAAAAAAAAAATTTTTTATTTCAAAAAATTTCGAAAAAATTTCAAAAATTTTTTTTAAAATTTTCGAAAATTTTTCGAAAAAATTTTTTTTGGAAATTTCAAAAATTCTCCAAAAAATTTCTTTTGAAAAAACACGGAATTTGAAAAATTTTTAATTTAAAGGAAGGCATCCCTGACATTCTTCTAGCCACAACAGGGCACGGAAAGAATTCACTAATCAAAACAGCAGCTGGAAGTATGGCTATAGCCGCTGCAATATCTAAAGTAATTGGAGGGGAACAACAGAATAAAAATAATTTGACCACAATAACTCCAATACCTGAAGAAAAGGATGAGGAGGAAGGGAAGGAATAAATCGAAGAAAGTGAAGGATTTGAAGATTTTTTTCTATATTAGAGGTTTAAATTTGTAAATAATTAATTGTATAGTAGTTGGGGCAAGGGCGTAGCCAGTCGAGCTTCTGGGCCCAGAAGCCCCCCCCCCTGAAATTGGGAAAATGAAAAAATTTTAGGAGCCAAAGCAAACGCCGAAATTTTTGGCGCACACCACATCTTGGCCCCCCTTCCTTGAACGACCTTCTGGCCACGCCCTTGAGTTGGGAATAGAGTTGGATCGAAATGTTGATTTTTCAACAATTCGGGATTTTTTTATTTTCGAATTAAATTTCGATCATTTTCTAATTTTTGATCCAGCCCTGTTTGAGGATTGAATATTTGGGGATAGATTCTGTGAGAGACTCTTGTAGAATAGTTAATCTATAGTTTCGGGACTGACTCGGAAAAAGATTTCTTAGAGACCTTTCTCCTATGTCTGTCCTCAGACTGTACACCAAATTTCTTGTGGGATCAAATGTCATCTAATAGTAAATTAAGGTTTATATAAATCTACTGATTAGTGGGGGATTTTTTTGGAAATTTTCGATTTGTTTGACCCTCATAAATTTCTTTTTTTCTAGCTTTTCTAGTTTTTTTTTAATTTTTCCGCAAAAATACTGTCTATATTTTCGGAGCAGTTCAACTGAGTCCGCACGATTGAGTCCCCACGATTGAGTCCGCACGATTGAGTCCCCCTTGTATATACCTCAATTGAGTCCCCGTGGATTTAATAAGTTTAAAATTTCCATATCCGGCATGCGGGATTATTCCAAAATTTCTATTTTTAAGGTATAAATGCCGGACAGACCACCTGTGCACCCCTGCTGCACCCCACATACCCTCCGTAGCAGCACAAAACAGTTTTCCAGCGCAGATTCAGTTGGTCATAACTTTGTTCAGAATCATTGAATCAAGTTGATTTTGATGTCATTCGACTCAGCTCGTCGAGCCCTTTCGAATGAGGTATAATTTAATATCCGAATTTTTTGTCCCCAAAATTCCCCCGTGGATTTGACCATTTCGAGCCCCATATCTCGGCGAGAACCATGTTGATTTTTGTGTCATTCGACTCAGCTCATTCGAATGAGCTGTCATTCAAAAAATCTCTCGATATCTCTCCTAATCCCCAAATCCACAATATCCACCCATATCCCCCTTAATCGCTTAAATCTACTTATATCTCTTAATATTCACCGATATCCAACTTGATCCCTCGATATCACATACAGGTCCCCTGATGTTCACTTTAATCCCCCCAAATCCCCAGATATCCCTCTTAATCCTTTTTAATATAAATAAATCCACGGGGACTCAATTGAGGTATATACAAGGGGGACTCAATTGTGCCGGGACTCAATCGTGGGGACTCAATTGTGCCGGGACTCAATCGTGGGGACTCAATTGTGCCGGGACTCAATCGTGGGGACTCAATCGTGCGGACTCAATCGTGGGGACTCAATCGTGCGGACTCAATTGAGGTGTACCGCTATATTTTAAATTAAATTTAATAAACATAATGCCAATTTTATTTTTTTAATTTATTGATTTTTCTAAAAATGGGATGATTCATCGTTTTTCTAATACTTTTTTGTTTTTTTTTGACGTTAATCTCTTTTTTAGCTTATTAACATTTCTTTTTAACATTATTTGCCCTTTAATGGATGGATTAGCAAAACGAAGTTCACGCCGTTCTTTGTTCGGTTCTGGACGGGCGCCTGAGACGGACGAATGGTTAAAAGGTTTGTTTTTGTGTAGAATACTTTTAAAATTTATTTTGGTGATTTTTAGAGTTGGAAAACAAAAATATGGAAGAAAAAGTAAAAAAATGGAACTTTGATTTTCGGGAAGACAAACCTCTGGATACTAATGAAACTTCGACTAGTCATGTTTACGAGGCGGTGAACGAGGAGAAGGTTTGTTTTTGGAAAGTTTGGAGGGAAGGGGATGTCACGGGGTACATATGGCCTGAACACGGGCCCTTCTTGACCTGAAACCGGTCCAAAAAATGTTTCGAAAACCCAAATACGAAACCTTGACTTTTAGTTTTGAGACCCGACCCGATAAAGTTTCAAAGACCTAAACAAAACCCTGACTTTTGGACCCAGAACCGATCCCAAGTAAATGTTCGAAAACCTCATCACGAACCTCTGACTTTTTGGACTCAAAACCGGCCCTGAGAAATTTTTGAAACCCCACCCCGACTGCTTTTCTCATTCCATGGCATCCCTAATTATAAATCAAAATATTACTTTAAAAATTTTAGGTCCCTTCATTTTACCATGCAAAGACTGTTGGAGCTTCTGGTGTTTCTCGTTCATTATTTATTCATCCAGCAAAGGTTACTAAGCAATCAAATTTGAAAATTGTACATGAAAAAGTGGTTAAAACAACAATTAGTTCAAAGGCAAAAGAATGTATTCCATCCACTAGTGAATTGAATGATGCACACGAAGAAGAGGTTTTTAATTTTTAAATAAAATTTTTAATGTTAGAGAGGGGTCGAGTAACCATTGTCCTTCAAATTTAAAGTTGGGATTTTTTGTCATCCTTATTTTTAAGGGATTGGATTATTTGAAAATTCATATTTTTCCTTGAATTTTGTGGAAGTCCGAAACGCGTAAAAAACTATTTTTAACCAAGAGAACATCAAGAAGACGTGGGCTGGATCACTCTCTCACCATCCTTCTACATATATTGAGAGAAGGATGATGGGGAAAGTGAATTTTTCGCTTATGCCATTCCACTTCCACAATTTTTGCCTAAGGGTTGGGGTACCATAGATCGAGATTTTTGAAAAGACTGGGCCTTTTTCTTGGTTCTGGGTTTGATTTATTGCCTGCGCCGGATCATAGGCCTGTACCATAAAAACCCCAGGAAGGTCGAAAAATGCTTAGGACTGGACTCTGGGTACAGAAAAAACCCAGGGGTTGGTCCAGACCCAGCTCGATCTTTAGTTGGTACTAAGTTTGGCGGATAGCTGGAAATCTTCGGATATCCGGATCCGGTATCCAATCCGAAAATTTCGGATATCCGGATCCGGTATCCGAACCGAAAATTTCCGGATCCGGTATCCGAACCGAAAAATTTCCGGATATCCGGCCTTTTTTCGGATCCGGATATCCGGATCCGCCAACCTTAGTTGGTACCATAAGGTAGGACATAAATTCCAAATTTTGAGATTTTCATATTCCATCTTTAAATAATTTTTACTCATTTTTTTCAGAAGCCAACAACAGTTTCAACATCAACATTGCCCTCTTCTTCAACTTCGCTTCCAAGCCCTCACAAGCGTTTACGCAAAGCTCGACGTAGTGAAATTACTCCGCAAAAGAGGAAAAAAGTTGTTGCGACTTCAACAACTGGGATTGGTAGGAAGCGGGCTAAGAGAGGAATTAAAATGGAGAAGGATGGTTGAAGGTTGAATTTTAAGAAAATGAATTTTGTTAAGACTTTTTTAGGTGTTCAGTTATGTTCCTAGTCCGCAATTTTTAATTGCAAGTCGAATATTTCTATTACTGATTATTTTGTGTAGCCAGGCCCGTAACCATGGGGTATGGGCGAATTCCCCCCCCCCCTCGAAATGGGGAAAAGGAAAAAATGGGGAAGTGTTTGGGCAAAAACCCTTAATACCAAACCACTAAAACCGTCGAAATACCAAACTGGAATTGAGGACTGTGGTAACAAAAATTGAGGACTGTGGTAACATAACTGAGAAGACTTCAAATTACTAGTATCAAAAATTGGGAAGAAAAAGGCATTCACTAAAAATTAAAAAAAAATTTTTTTTTAATTTTTTGAAATTTTTTTTTTATTTTTAGGCCTTTTATTAAAATAGTATTATTATTTTTATTATCCCCTGGTGTGCATTATAAATTTAATAATCACTTTATTATTACCAGAAAATTACTCTTTTTAAAATTCCATCAAAATATTTACCTATACTTTTTTCTACTTTACAATTTATATATCTATTGTCCGCAAGTTTTGTCCGCAAAAATTTTATTTTTTCCTTTTTCTCTTCTTTTCTTTTAAACGTGCAAAAATATTCATTAAATTTTTGTCATTTCTTTTTTAAATTAAAAAAAGTTCTATTTTTTGTTTTACTCGATTTTTTTGTTCAAAAAATTTTTAAAAATTTCCGGAATTTTTCAAAAAAATTTTTTTCTGGGAATTTTTAAAAATCGAGTAATTCATACTCTTATAAAATCTCATTTATTCATGCCATTTTTTATTCATTCTTATATTCCGAGACTCGTTGTAATATCAAACACCGAAATACCAAACAAAAGCCGCTGCAGTTTGGCATTTCAACGGTTTTTGGCTACTTGTGTCGTTTACACCCCATAGGCCCCGCCCTATGCCCTATTTTCCTTTTCTTTATAAGAAAATGTCTATGAAAATATTGACCCAAATTATATTTTATTGGAAGAGGAGTGAAAGAAAAGGATGAAAGAATAAGGGGCGGGGCTTATGGGGGGTAAACTACACAAGTACCTTGTAGGGTTAGTATTTCGACGTTTTTGGTATTATAAATTAATATAACCTTATATTCCACTCATTTACTTAAAGATACACTTGCCTTTGTTTAATTTATTCAAGAAATTTGTTTTTCCATTGTCCGCAAATTTTTGCATTGTCCGCAAATTTTGTCCGCAAAAAATTTTTTTTTAATTTTATAGAATAAAAATGTTTGTATGAACTAGTAAATAATTTTTATATATCAATTACTTTATTTTTAATATTTTTAAAATAGAAAGAAATATATTTTAATGCTTTTTAAAATATTTTAGGTTTATTGAGTAGCTGAAATTTGAGAAGCCAACAAAAGCAAGAAGACGTTAAAATTGGAGGAGTGTTCTGTTAAATCAACTTTATTGAGTCATATGGATATGTGAATAGGTTTTTTTAAATTTTTTTTGTTTTTAATTAAACATCGATTTTACATGCTCCGTCATTTTAAGGTCAATGTGGGAGGTGGAGTGCCTAAGGGGCCCATAGTTTACCTTGATTTCTTTAAGCTTTTGGAGTGGGTGTATGTTAAATCGATTGGCTTCTAATAAGCGGGTAATAGTTTTTTGAGAATCGGGTTCTGTTTTGCATCCGACTTGCCCTAGACGGCCCCGTCTTAATCTCCCGTCTTATTGTTAGGCATCGGCCCATTGCTTAACTGTCGGACTCAACCGACCCCATTCGTGAAAATTTAGTCCCAGGTTTTTCTCTGATTTCTTTCTATTTTTCGTAGACACTCCTTAAATAACATTGTATATTTTCTTCTCCCTACTCTCTTTTTTAAAATATTTCAATTGATATTCTCATTTTGATTGTTTAAGAGCTTAAAAGCTTTCGATAACTTTTTTTAATTTTTTTAGTTAGTTTTAGCCATTTTTAGAAATTAATATTGCGATAATCCCCTCTTCATTTCAAAATCCTTTCCCACAATTTTTTAAATTTTTTTTCTCTATTTTTACTTTATTTTTTAAATTTTTTTTCTGCCTTTTTTTGCTGCTGGGCAACCGTTATGTGTGTGTGCTTTTTTAAGATTTTTTCTCCTCTCAATTTTTTCCTTTTTTTTTATTTTTCTCTTGATAAGTCAAAAAAAAATATTTTTTTTTTCTGGACCATCTGTTGACATTTTTCGATATAAAATTAAGAAAAAAAAATATTTTTGCGGACAATGGAGTTGTGGGAGAAAAAATTTTTTTAGAAGGGTAAACTTTTGTTTTTGTTTACAAAATTTATTTAGAGGGAATATTTAATTCTCCTAATTCTTTATTTTTTGCATATTTACGCAAAATTTTGGATTTATCCGCTCATTTCTTTTGTTATTCGTTAAATATTTTTTCTGCAAGTTTTATGTTTGTTCGCTAATTTTGTCCGCAAATTTTGCATTATCCGCAAGTTTTGTTTTTTGTCCGCAAATATTCTTTATATAGAGGCGGGTCGGAATTCCGACCTTCGATTTCCGTTGTTTTTTCCTTCCAATTTCCAAAAAAAAATTTTATTTCCGATTTCCGACTTTTGCTTCAGTTCCGATTTCCGGCTCTTTCGATTTCCGATACCTCTGACTGTTCCGAAAAAAAATTTTTTTCTGCTTTATATCCGCAAGTTGTATTTTTTTTCTATTTTTACTGCCCTCAATTTTTTCTTGAATTTTAAACGGCTTTGTTTATTAAATTAAAATTCCGCCTTTTTTAATTTGTTTTAAGCGGATGTCCATTAAAATAATTTTTTTATTATTTTTTCTTAGAAAGATTTTTTTGTGTTTTGTTCTGAAAATAGTCTATTTTTTCTGCAACATTTTTAAAGAAAATTTTTTTTCCTTCTTTAAAAATTTTTTTTCTTTTTAATCTTTAACACACCCAAAAAAATACAAATAAAAAATTTATCGAGAACACTCCTTTCAATAATTTTATTTTTTTTTATTTTCAAATTTAGAGCAAAACTTGAGGAATATTATTTTTGGTCTGTCCTTCATTTTCCTTTTTTTATTTTTAAATTTTATTATTTTTCCCTATTTTAGTAAAAAAAATATAAAATTAGGGAGATATTTTTTTAAGAGACGAGAACTTGCTTAATTTTTGCTCGAAATTTTGTTATTTCTTTTTGATTATTTGGTGAGGAAAAAAAAATTTTTTTTGCTTTAAAAGATTTTTTTTGTTTAATATGTATTAGGAGCTCTTTATTTTGCATTTTATTTATTATTATTTTATTTTTTGTTTCCATTTTTGATTTTTGTTTCTATTTTTTTTTTAGAAATTTTTTTAGAATTTTTTTTTCAAATTTTTGCTTTTTTTATTATTTTTTTAATAATTATTTTTGATACTCTAAAAATAGAAATTCTATTTATTAATTATCTTTCCCCTTATTTCCGTTCATTTTTTACCTATATAAATAATTAAAATAAATAGGTAAATGCTTCATCTTTTTATTCAAATTTTTAAAAAATTTTGCTTCATTTTACTGCGATTGGTAGGGCTAGAGATGGGTAGAAGACGTTCAGAGCATGGCTGGACGCAACTGCGCATTGCGGCTCCGTTGGGCTCAGTACTGCGCATTGCGGCTCCGTTTCTTTTTAATTTTTTCCCCTAAATTTATTGTTTTATTTCTCCTTTTCATTCATTTATCATAAGAGACTAACTTTTCCCATTTTATTAATTTTAAATGTTAGAAATTTCCCACCAGGTTATGGCTTTGTGCCGTTATGGCCGCGCGCCTTTTTTGGGCTTACCCTATTAAAATAACCTAATATTGACAGAAATCGAATTTATAATCTGTATTGTCGGACGGTGTTTTGCCTCCTCATATTTGCTTTTTTTGCAGATAAAAGAAGCAAGCTTTTAGTAATTTTTAGTCAATTTTTTGTTGTTTTTCTAACACCTGACTGGTAATTGAAAAAAAGCGATTTTTAGTTGGATGGTCATCCATCCATAAGTATATTCTTTAAAAACTAACAAAAACTTGGACGACAACAACAAACAAAACAAAAAAATAGGCTTCATTGACGTAATTAGACTTGTGTTGTATATTTCTTTAATTCTTTGTTATTTTATTATTAAATATTCTTTATATTTATTTTTAAAAATTCATTTTTTTACAGTTTTGGACCTCACCTTTTGGCTCAAAAAATTGTACACAATACTAAGGTATACATTAGGGCTGGATCTTCTTCAGCTTCCGTCTTACGCCAAATTTCGTCTTTTTTGGGTCTTCTGTCTTTTTTTAAATTTTCTTCCGTTTCTTCCGCCTTTCGCTTTCTATAATTCAAAATTATCTAGCCCTGGTATCCATGTGAAGGCGTATTTTGAAATCCATTTTTCGTTTAGATATTCAGTTGAATTTTGCTAATGCATCACCACCGGCTAAAACGAGTCTCGACGTATAAATACAAGCCAAGTGTGTTTTTGGGCGTCAAATCAGGCTAACTAAGGCATAATATTGAGAAGCATTATTTAAAATGTTAAAGACTGAACACCAAGAAGCTTTTTAATTTTTTTAAAATTTTTTCTTGGATTCAATAATTTTCAATAATTTTTTTCTATTTTTAGTCTTTTTATAAAATTTAATTTCCTAATAATCAATTTTTTCAATATTTAAAGCATTCCCCCTTTCATTTTTTTAAATATTTCCCCCATTTTTCTTTAATTTCCGTTCTTTTTTGTTCACACACATTTTTTCTTTTTCTTTAAAAAATTTTTTAAATTTTTTTCTTTTTTAAACTTTTCTGCCTTTTTAACTAGAAAAATGTCCAAAAACTAGAAAAATGTTCAAAAAAAACTAATTTTCCAGAAAACTCTTATTATTTTCCTTCCTTCCATTCCCGGTGTGTGTTCATTTCCCTAGAGAAGACATTAAAAAGAAAATGAGAAAATTAAAGGAAAAAATATAATTTTTTTGGGAGGGAAAAGACTTGAATAATAAAGAAAAATGAATATTAAAAAAGGTATTAAAAAAATATCCAAAAATTCTGTAAAATTAATTTTTCTCATTTTTATTTTTTAAAAAATATTTTTATGGTCGAACCTCAATTTTTAGTAGATGCTAGAAAAATTATAGAAAGTCGTCCAAAGTCTTTTCCCCTCATAAAATGATAACTAAAATAGTGACTCGATAAAAAATTAAAAATTATCTACCACCAACCGGGTTCGAACCCACGACCCTTGACCGCTCATAACCTGAACGTTTCTATCCTCTTATAGTGGGGAGTTCCTTAAATTGGGGGATATTTTCATGATTTCCCTGGGATAATTATTTTTTCAACCTTTTGCTATAGGGGTAATTGATCGAGGAGATAAGGTGCCGCTCAGATAGCCCCCCTCCACATCTCTCCCCCGCTCATCCATCGGCTTTTTAGACGTGTCTTAAAACGATTTTTTAAAGAATTGTTTAAATCAACTAAAATAGAAACAAGACGGGATATTAAAAAACATTTTTAGAAAAAGGGGGAAGCCTTTAAAACAGCTTTTTTTTATTGATTAGCCAACTTGTGTGTGTTTGTTAAGCCGCTTTTCTTTTTGTTTGGGTGTCTTGGTCAGAGGCTGTTAGAGTTTAAGGACAAAATGTAAAAGCACAAATTGACAGATTTGTTGCTGCCTTTTTGTTTTAATTTAGTCCGCTTTTTTCTCCATTGCCATTTTGTTCTCTTTTACTTTATTGGCATCTTGTCCATTTTTCCTTTTTTGTTATTTTGTCCATTTTACCTTATTGGCATTTTGTCCAATTTAACTTCATGGGCATTTTGTCCCATTCATTATCGTTTGTTACCCTTTTTTTCTATTACCATTATGTAATCTTCGTGATTGGCATTTTGTCTCTTTTTTACTTCATGGGCATTTTGTTCCAACTTCCTTCATTATCATTTGTTACCCTTTTTTTCTATTACCATTATGTAATCTTCGTGATTGGCATTTTGTCCCTTTTTCACTTTATGGACATTTTGTACCCTTTTATTTTATGGGCATTTTGTCTCTTTTACTTCATGGGCATTTTGTCCCTTTTACTTCATGGGCATTTTGTCTTGTCGGCTGTCATTTAATATTTCGAAACCTTCCCTATTTACTAGCTATCCTTTTACTAACATTTTGTTACTCTTATATATTCTCGTTCTTTTACCATCTGGCACTTCAAACAATCAATCATTACTTACACACACAATCTTTCTCTTTTGCTAGTTTGCGCACTTTTGTGACAGATGACAGCTTTTCCTTGTCTTTTTTAAAGCTTTTCCTTGTCTCTCTTTCTTTTCTCTCTATTAGCTGTCTCTCTCTACTAACCTTTTTCTCAATAAAATTTTTATTTTCCATTTTACTTTTAAAAATTGTCAAAAGCCATCGGCTGACTTTTCTCCTTTATATATATTTTCTTTTTTAATATTAAAAAAATTTTTTTTAGAAAATAGGTTGGTTGAATAAAATTATTATTTTATTTTATATTTTTTTTATTCTTTTAATTTTTTAAAAAAGGTTGTCGACTAGATGTTTATTTTTAATTATTTATCTTTTAAAAGACTGCGTGTCTTTTTTTGGTGATTAATCAATGATTTTGGATACAAATATTTTTTCTGTTCACAATTTTATTTTTGAAAATCTCAAAAATGAAAGATAGTTTTTGTTAGATAGGCTCATTTTTCTTTTATTTTATTTTTAAATTTTGTTCGATTTTAATACTTATTTTCTATAATAGTTTAGTTATTTATTGATCGATACGTCTCTCTCGATCGAATGAATTGTTCAATAATTTTTTTAATTCTTTAAATTCTCTCTTTTCGTTTTTAAAAATTTATTTTTTTATTTATTTTTGATCCCAAAATTATTTTTTCATTTTTTTTTCATATTTTAGAAAAAAATTAAAATTATTTGCCACCAACCGGGTTCGAACCCTCGACCCCTTAAATACCCTTACTAACCCAAACCTAGACGTTTCCGACTACACCAGCAATCAAATGAACGTCTGATTTGTTTAAAAATGCTTTAACTTTATTTCCGCAAAATTTAAAAATTATTTTCCACTGACCGGATTCGAACCCGCGACCCCTACCAACCCAAAACCTACTCGTTTCCAACTACACCACAGACCAACTTTTATTTATTTTTTGTTTAAAAATGCTTTTCCTCGTATAAATAAAATATAAATTAGCAATAATTATTAAATATACATATTTTTCCCATTTATTTTTTTCTCAATTTTATAATGTTTATTGCGCAAGTATATGGGAGAGAGATTAAAATAAAAAAAAATTTTTTATGTCCCTTAAACTGTAATTGACGAGAAATTATTTTTAATGGGTTTTTGGGGGAAAGGGGAAGGTGAGAAGTTAAGGGGAGAGAGGTTCGCGCATTTATGAGAAGAGAAAAAAATAGTGGCGGGTGAAAATAAAAATTTGGAAAACTGGGGGAAATAGGCAAAAATAATTTTTTTGATTTTTCGTTGGTTTTAAAAGGGCAAAAATTGCTTTTTTTAATTTTAATTTTTTCTCAGAATTTTTTGGTGAAAAATTAAAACTAGAAAAAATAGACACTTTTTTCCTTCTCTTAAAAATTAAAAAAAAGATTATCTTTTGAGGGCATCAGCTAGAGAGAAATAAAAAATGTAGTATTTATTAACGAAAGAGCGTCAATGACGAAGAAGCCTTGTAAAAATTGTATTTTTATTTGAGAAAAGGATTTTTTTCTTCGTTTAATTGGAGTATAAATGTCTTGTCTTTGTCTTAAAATATTTTTTGAAAATTTTTAAAATATTTTGAAAATTTTTGAAAATTGTTAGTCCAAGAAATTTTTAATTTGTGACGAAATTAAATATTTCTGTCTTCCTGGCAAATTGTACTTTAGGTGAATTGTCCTTTTTTCTGTCTATAGTACGATAGATAGACAAACAGGGATGTGTTGAACTTTGAAAAAAAAATTTTTTGTTGGCCTAGTCCTTTAAAAGCCTTAGAGTATTTTTTATCTCTTCTATCCTCATTCCTCTATACTTTAAGCTAGAGACAGTCAATATAAGCTGCTGCGAGCGTTTTGCCTTAAAAGTGGATATATCCATTGGAAGGCTTTTTTGCCTTAAATTTAAGCCTTTTATAGAGTAAAATAAATATAGTAGGCTTTCCGTAGGCTTTCCCACAGCTATATTATTTTTGCGCGCATTTTCTCTACCTTTTTTCGAAAAAAAAAAATTTTTTTTTATCCTTAGTAGGGGCAAAAAAAGAAGGTTTTAGGAGTGAGAGAGAGAGAGAGTCTGTGGAGGAGAGGGTCTGTGGAGGCTAACCTCTGTAGAGGAGCTACTAACCCCTACTAGAGGAGCTAACCTCTCTCCCCTTCCATTTTTCTAAAGCTATATCGGATTGCCAACAAGCACAAACAAGGCAAGCCAAAAACAGTCAGCCGCCATTTTTTTTTTATTTGAAGAGAAAAAAAGGCAGCTTTCCATGCTTTCATTCTTGTATATCTAATATTTATATTTTTTGCCTATTTTTCAACCCCAAAAATGTATGTAAACATCAATTGAAAAATGTTTATGTAAATATGAAAAATGCTCACGAGTTGATTATTGAGTTTTTTGGTTTGTTGGGGGGGTTGTTTTGGAGGGTTTTTCGGTTAATTTTGTGGAGATTTTTTTGGGGGGATTAGTAGAAGGTAATGGTTTTACAAAATTCTTTGGTAAAACCTTAGCTTAGCCGATAATGAACTGACAGTCTTTTCGGGTTTCCCGTTCGGGTTGAGACTGAGCCCCAGGGATTAGGGGGACTAAACTTTCTTTAATTTGAGGGATTTTTTTAACCTTGAGCTTTTTTAAAGTTTTCTTTACTTATATTTTTTCGACTCCTTCCTCTTCTATGTGTCACTTATTTTTTTTATTATTTTTCATAATTTTGTGTGCCATGCATTTTTAAATTAAACAGCGATATTGGTTGATACCCAATGGCCAACTAACTTTTAAAAGAACGAATATTAAATTAGGGTGTATTTATCGTATAAGGAGGTCCGACTATATTTTTGTTTACACTATAAAAAATAGGGTTGGGGTTTTCAAGTCGGGCCGTCGTTCGAGTCATTTTTTTATCGGGCCGGCCCGACCTAGTCTTTTTTCGGGCCAAAATTCAATGCCCGACTCGATCTTTCGGATCGGGCCCCCCAACCCTAATAAAAACTATAGGGGGATGTCTCATGTAGAGAAAAGTCGGGTAGGACTTCAAATCGAGTATCAAATACACTTATAACCATGTGACATACGTCATTTTTTCGGGCCTAATTTTTTCAGCTAAAAATTGAAAAAAAAAATCAGCTAAAAATTGAAAAAAAAAATTTTTCGGATAAAATTTGCGGATTCGTATTTTTTAAGGATTTTTGCAAAAAAAAAATATTTTCGAAATGACGTTAAAAAATACGTAAGCATTAAATATAATTGTTTTTTGAGGGAGAATGATGCATTTTATTGAATAAAAACAACAATAAAATGATAATTGGGGGAAGTGGGGGAGATTTATTTAGGTAAGTAGACAGACTTGGAAATAATAGTAAAAATGTGTTTGTTTTTTGGGTGTTCTAAAAATAGAATAAATATGTGAAGGAAGGTGTTTAGTTTGGGGTGTTTTTCATTTGCGGACAGGAAACCTAAGGTTATTTAAATTTGAACGAATTTTATCATTATATGGTTGTGGGTGCCTAATTTATATATTAACGTACTTCAGGCATCTTCGGCAGGAAAGAGTGGTACTGTTCATCTCAGCACCTTTTTTACCCTATTTATGACATTTTGAGCATTAATTTAAGGGGGCTATGGCATAACGGAAAAGTACCATGTCAACACTTGTTACTGAGAAACCTCACTAATATACTCCCAGAAACTTCGCTATACCTCACATCAGTTTAAGAGGCATCTTTTAAATTTTGGTTGCCACAGGGCGTGCCACGGGTTGGATGGGATATCTCGAAAAATGTCTATATTATCTAATTGTGATTTTCCTTTGAGATCTCATCTCGGTTCGGTTTTTAATATAGACAATGTTTTTGCACTTTACGGACACTGTTGATGTCCGCAAATTCAGTTTCAGCAACTTCCAGCCTATTTTTTAATTAAAAAAAAAATTTTTTTAATCTCTTCTTTTTTCGTTCAAAACATTCACATTTCTCTTTGTTTTTTCCTTCCTTTTCTCAAAAAAATTTTCCTAATAAGATTACTCACATTCCCAATTTCCCATTTAAAATCGTATACTCATTTCTCCCGAAGGAATTGTTGTTCCTCCTCTTTTTTGACCTCATTTTTCTATTAAATTCCAACAAAGATTCCCATTAAATGATTGTTTCATTCCTTTATTTTAATTTGGAATTTTTGAGATTGGTAAAATTGTTTTTGTTTTTTTTTTGTTTAAAAGGACATTTTTACCCATTTTTAATTCAAATATACTTACTTTTTTTTATTTTTTGGCATTCTATATATTTTAAAAATGTTTTCACATTTCACCAATACGACATAATGCCAGCAAGGATAAAAACCTACGTTTTGTCACTAACGTAGTGGTGACAAAACGTAAATTTTTACCCTTATTGGCAAAATGTGGTTTTGGTAAAATATGGGGAGCCTTTAAAAACTTGTTTATTTCTCTAATTTTAAAATTGTCTCTTGTTTTCTAGTGGTCTCTTATCATTTTTATTTCTCTATTTTCTTCATTTAATTAAGTTCTTTTTTCGTATCCCCTCAAAATCTCTATTCCTTATAATCTCTACGCAGCTAAAATGCCTTATAATCTCTACGCGGGTAAAATGCATTAAAATCTCTACTCGGCTAAAAATGATGAAAATATCTATTCCTTAAAATCTCTATTCCTCATAATCTCTACACGGGTAAAATGCCTTAAAATCTCTACACGGCCAAAAATATGATAAAATGTCTATTTTTTCATTCGGAAGCCTTTACAGTGCCAACTTTCAGTGCGGAAACGTTGCTCTGATTTCTGGTTTATCTTTTGGTATTATTTTGCTTGAATAGTGTCCAGCAGAACGATCAGGGTATGTCCAGCAGAACGACAGCAGCCGCTTCGGCTAAAGTACACTTTACCGGGCGATTTTAGATTTTTATGATTTATATGTCAATCGAAAGAGCTCGGCGAGCTGAGTCGAACGACACCAAAATTAGCCCGCGGACTCAACTATGGACCGAGATATGGGTCCCCAAAAATCGAAAAACTATAGGGGGGACCATGCACTTTTTTGGGGGTAAAAAGTTCGAATATGCAAATTATACCTCATTCGAAAGAGCTCGTCGAGCTGAGTCGAATGACACCAAAATCAACGAAATCCGACTTGATTTGACAAAGTTATGATCTTTTATTTTAGCTCCTTACCTATGGCATCTGTGGAGATTTTTGCTGCTACGGAGGCTCCAAATACGTCCAGAGCAAGGGAGATAGGAATAGGTTTATGTTACGAGCCCAGACCCAGCGCCCGTAGACATCCCGCGAGGCGCGTGCCGCAAAACCCCGCGCGAAGCGCGGGGTTTTGCACAAGCGCCTCGCCGACGCTCCATAGGTTTATGTTGTTTGTTTTTCTATTGTAACTTTGTCCAAACTTTTACAATCAACCTGATTTTGGTGTCATTTGACTCAGCTCGACGAGCTCTTTCAAATAAGGTATAATTTGCATATTTGAATTTTTTACCCCCAAAAAGTGCTTGGTCCCCCCTATGGTTTTTCGATTTTTGGGGACCCATATCTCGGTCCATAGTTGAGTCCGCGGGCTAATTTTGGTGTCATTCGACTCAGCTCGCCGAGCTCTTTCGATTGACATATAAATCATAAAAATCTAAAATCGCCCGGTAAAGTGTACTTAGGCCGCCGCTTCGATACGATCACTGCAAGCAAAATGAACACGACGCAGCGAAGCAGTCGCGTATTATATTTACGATATTTACGGCGGATACAGGTGGATATCCGCAGCCATTTTCAAATTAATTGTATCCATATCAGTATCCATCACCAAGTCTGGGTTTTCAAATGATAAGTTCATATTTTACACTTTTGTTAAGACTCTATTGTCCATTTGCGCGGGGTAGAGATTTTAATTATTTTTACCCCAGTAGAGATTTTAAGGAATAGTTATTTTAAGGAATAGAGATTTTAAGCATTTTTAGCCTAGTAGATATTTTAAGGAATAGCGATTTTAAGGAATAGAGATTTTGTATGGGAGCCTCTTTTTTTAATTTCTAAATGATTGATTATCAATTTTGTGATTTCTTTTCTTAGTTTTTTTGTCGTTTTTTTAAACTAATTTGATTTTAAATTTTTAATTTCAGCTCTATAAATTGACAAATCCGGTAACAGAAAAAAATCGAAACGCGTCAAGTTTATTTTAAATTTAATTCTGACTGACAACACACACAAATTTATCAATTTTTGGTGTGTTCTTCTACCTAAACTACATCAACCAAATCAGTTAAGGGGGACTTTAACTGATTGATATAAATAATTTATTTTCTCTCTCTTCCATTCATTCTCCTTTTTTCGCTTCCAAAAAGCGTTTTTAAACAACACAACTAAATAGACATACACACACATTTCCCCTTCTTCTATTTTTTTTTATTCTCGCAAGGCTTTTTGCTCTGACACATTTTCTGACAAAGAGAAGAAGAGAATATTGACTTGAAATTTCTCTATATTCTCTCTCAACCAATTTTAGAGACAACAAAAAGTTTTTAATTCCTAGCTTTATTTTTATTGAAAAACAACAAACTTCTTAAAAAATGGCTGATCAATTGACTGAAGAACAAATTGCTGGTATTTTTTTTAATTATTTTTTGATATGGAGGGGATTAATCGGTGGGGTTAGGCAGTGTTTTGTAAATGATCTTTTTCGTCCTTCAAGCGTTTTTAATAGGAATTGGTCAGGTCACGACTTTTTCTGACCCTAAACTTGTCCGGAAGAAAGCTTAGAAAACTCGACTAGACTCATACTTTTTCTAAGGACCTGGTTCTGGAGGGGATTAACCTTAGGGTTAGGCTTGGTTTTTTAAATTATTTTTTTCGTCATTCAAGGGTTTATAATTTGGGATTGGTCAGGTTACACGACCTTTTTTTGACCCCAAATCTGTCCTGAAGACAGCTTTGAAAACTCGACTAGACTCATACTTTTCTAAGGACCAGATTCGAACTGGCCGAGTATTCTTGTCCTTTGATTGGTACGAGGGTCTTTTTCGAGCATTTTTTCTTTAGAAAAGACTTCCACTTTAACCCCATAATTTTAAAATTTTCTTCTTTTGGAACTTAAAATAAATCAAAAAAGCCAAAGGGGAAAAGACACTTCGACAAATGACTCTTACCACATGGTATTTAAAAGGGGAAGTAAATTTGGGAAAGTAATCAATAAAACTTTTAAATGGGATTTTGAAATTTTGAGGGATTTAAATTTGAAAAAATGTTTTGGATTTTTTATAGGGAATTTTGGAATTTTTTTTAGAATTATATGGGTAATATGTAGTCGTTTGGATTAGGAATGCCACGGGTAGGGAAACAAGTCAGGTACGGATTGCGGATCCGGTTTTCCGTTTTTTTAAGATGTTGAGAAGAGTTTAGTTTTGTTTTAACCTTTTTTCTTTTTAAAGAATTCAAGGAGGCTTTCTCATTATTCGACAAGGACGGCGATGGTACTATCACCACAAAAGAGTTGGGGACAGTTATGCGCTCTCTTGGACAAAATCCGACAGAAGCCGAATTGCAAGATATGATTAATGAAGTGGATGCTGATGGTTGAATTTTTTTGATTTCGAAGTAATTTAAATAAATTAATTTTTAGGTAACGGAACAATTGACTTTCCTGAATTCCTTACAATGATGGCACGTAAGATGAAGGACACAGACAGCGAAGAGGAAATTCGAGAGGCTTTCAGAGTATTTTTTTGAACTTTTTAATTTTTATTAGTCTAAGCCTTTAATTTCCTTTAAATCAAGAAGTTTAGGTTTGTAAAATTGTAAGGGTCCGCTCCATTCATGATAAAAATGATCGCGTAGGGGTTGTCCTGACTGAATCGACGGACATTGTTTTAGGCGAACGGACCCCAATTAATTTAAATCCAAAGGGTTTAGGTTTTTAGCTTGAGAGAAGTCTGCTCCAGGTCGCTAAAACTGTTCACGGTCTTGTCTTGACGCGACTGTTTTCTAAGTGATTTTTGGTTTTTACTATGGCCCCTCTATACTTTCGATATTTTTTTTTGAATTGTTCTTTTTCTAGTTGTTAGTTTTTTTAGATATAGAGGTCGGACTGTTGGAATGTAGTATGAGATGGAGATCGATTCTCGAAAGATTTCTCCCGATAATTCTGATTTTTTTGGTTGAGGTATAGTCTGTCCAGTCTCTAGATTGGTGGGCATATTTCCATTTTCCTTACATTATTTAAATTAAATTTTTCTTTTTAAAAAAGGTCTTCGATAAAGACGGCAACGGTTTCATTTCCGCTGCAGAACTTCGCCACGTTATGACCAATTTGGGTGAGAAATTGACTGATGAAGAAGTGGATGAAATGATTAGGGAAGCAGATATTGATGGGGATGGACAAGTTAATTATGAAGGTTTTTTTTGGAATTTTTTGGGAAAGGATTTAAAAAAAATTTTTTTAAAGAATTCGTTACAATGATGACTACAAAATGAGGAGGATGAGAAGATATTGAAGGAAAAAGTTTTTTTAAAAAAAAATTAGAGAAGAGGGCGGATGCTTGCCGCGCTAATTAATATATTTTTTTGTGTCATTTTTCTCTCTATATTAAATGTCCACACAATAAAAAAAATTGATTGATTGACACTTTGAAATAAGAGGAAAAATGGACGATGGATGGAAATGAGAGTATAATTTTTTTATTTTATTATAATGGGTTTAAAAATAGGGGCTAGAAAATTTTGGGTAGTTTACGACCGATTATAGACAGATACTCCCCGATTTTTGGGTGTAGCGTGTTTTTGACTCCTTTTGAGAACTCGACTTTACCCGACTTTTTCTATGGACCAGGCCCAAACTGGTTTAAGTGTAATAAGAATTTTAAGACCATCCAAAGATCCTTTTCCTTTTTAATGAGCATTTTAAATTTTTTTTGTATAATTTTGATGAGGTACTTGATTTAAATTTTTGGAATTTAGAAAATTTTTTTGGATCCTTTATTGAAAAATCAAAAGGGAAAAATCAAGTATACTAATCAAAATTAATTAAAAAAAAATTTTTTTTGAGGGCTTTTCTTTAATTTATTTAAAGAAATTTCTTTTGGATTTTTGAATAATAAAAAATTAAAAAAAATTTTTTAAAAAGAAAGCGTCCTCTTGTTGTTTAATTTTATATATTTTTTTCGTTTTTTTTTAAATTTCTGTTTTCTTCTCTCTATCCTCATCTCTCCAATTTATTATATTTTTCTGGTTTCTTTATTATTGAGAGATTGAGATGAAAATTTTAGAAGAAATTTTGATAAATGTCCGCAAAATTAAATTTGCGGACAATATTTGCGGATATTTTATAAAGTCCGCAAATATTTGTCTGTAATGGTTTACTGGCTATCCGCAAATATTTACGGACTTTTTTATGAGTTTGTAATTATTTGCGGACATCCGCAAAAATATTGCAGATTTTAAAAAAGTCTGCAAATATGAAAAAAGACGGATTAAAACAATTTATTTAAGAAAAGTCCGCAAAATTTGTCCGCAAATTAAAAAAAATTCTCAATCTCTCCCAAATAATATACATATAAATTAAAATTCATTATTTGGTTTTTTCAAATATAGTTTTCCTTTAAATTAAAAAAAAAATTTCAAAAAAAAATTCGAAAAAAAAATTTTTTTTTCTTCGTTCCCTGCCACTCTTTCCCTTCCTTTTTTTGGTTGTCCTATGAATTTAAAAAAAATATTTTTAAAAAATTTTGTTTTTCAATTGACCACAATATATTTTTTTAGTTAAAAAATGAGCCCCGAAATTTCCTTCTTCCCTTTCTATTTTAAATATACACACATTTTTTTTCTTTTTTTTTGGATAAACATTTATTTTTGAACTTAAAATTTTTTTTGTTGTTTGAATGTTGTTAGAAGAAAAACACATTTTTGATTTTTAAAAATTTAAAAAATTTTTTGTAGGTTTAAATATTTGCGGACTCATAAAAAAGTCCGCAAAATTTGTCCGCAATTAAAAAAATTTTTTCCAGAAAATTTTTTGGGGAAAACCAGGGATATTAAAAAAAGTCCGCAAAAAAATTTGCGGACAATTTTTTTTGTCTGCAAAAAACTTGCGGACTTTTTTTTTGTCGCAAAAAATTTGCGGACTTTTTTCTGTCCGCAACTTTAATCCGCAAATTTTTTTAGTTATTTAAAAATAAAAAAGAATTACAAGTAGTCGAACCTTTCCAGATTTACCTATTTATAGGGAAAATGTAAACCACTTAACTACAAAGAAATATTGAGTTTTACTAGGGACTATAAGGGGGAATTTTGTAGACTATCAGGGGTACAGCCCGGCGCGAGACCATAACGGCGCAAAGCCATGACTTGCTTCAAGATTTCGGAATCTCTCAAAATTTAGTATTAAACGATTCCTCTCATCGAGCTAAAGAGATTGGTACCAAAATTGATATGGGCCAGAAATTTTCCAGCAAGTTATGGCTTTGCGCCGTTATGGTCTCGCGCCTACGTGGGCGTGTCCCTATTTTTTTTAAATTTTTTTTTATTTTTTCTAGATTACAAAAATTATTTTTTTTTCTAATTAAAAATGAGTAGTAGTAATGATCTACAACAACTACAACAAATTTCAGTTCCAACAATAACCCCACAATATGGAGTATCTCCCCCAATATGTACAAAAACACCAACAGAAAAAGATTTACGTTTAACTAAAGAATTGGAAGAATATTTAAAAAAATGTGGATTGTATGAAACAGATGTGGATATGCAGAGACGTTTGGAAGTTTTGAGGAAGATTAATACAATGGTTAAAAAATGGGTGAAAAATGTTTCTGTAGACAAGGTTTTTATAAATTTTTTATTGATTTTTTGGGGGGGGGGGGCACAGTTCAGGGGTAATTTGTGGTGACTGGTCCGATTGTTGCCACCATATCTGCACGAAACGTTTAGTTTCGTAATTGTCAAGAGGAAAGAGGGCAGGAAACGAAACCTATTTCACTATTACGGAACGAAACGTATTGCCAGTTATGTTTAGCGCCTTTTTTCTTGCGAAAGTTTTTCTGGTGACCCCCAACTCTTATGGTTATCAACCTTTTTGATTAAATGACTAGTACATAGGAGCTCATTCAAACCTGATTAACATTTCTCTGAAACCTGATGAAAGTTTTATTTCGGCAAGATTCCAGTTTTCGAATGAAAAGTTGATGTTAGTCATTTAATCGCCAGAAGGGTAGCCGGACCCTTTTAAGGTTCGGATATTCTAATTGTAAGCCTAACCGATAAATTTTCGGTTTGGTTCCGAATTGAAGAACCGAGTTAGCGTCCATGTTTTTTGGACGCTTTTCCTGGTTAAGTACTTTACTTGGGAATCAGGATGGATTTAAGGGGAGTTATAACATGCTTTTGACATTTTTTTGTTTTCAGATCCCTCCAGACCAACTCGAAACAGTTGGCGGAAAATTGTTTACCTTTGGTTCATATCGACTTGGTGTGCACACCCCTGGAGCTGATATTGACTCACTTTGTGTTGTTCCAAGACATATTGATCGTTCTGACTTTTTTACTTCATTTTATGAAAAATTGAAAGAGGTTTGCTTTAAATAATTGGGGTTTTTAAGGAAATGGGATATTTTGTCATCTTTGGTATTTTCTATTTAATGAAGGAAACTGAATTTTTTAAATTTTCGGTACTGTTAGAGATGGCACTGTGAGCAGGGTTGATCGATACTAACAATAATGTCTTAAAGTTTTGGCTTTTTTCTGACGAGATATGAAAACTAGAAATATATTCCTCCCCACAATTTTAAATAAAAATCCTTAAAATTAGTTGAAAATTTTAATTGACAATGATGTTTTAAATCTACACTTTGATTTGAATTTTAAACTCTAAAAAAAGAGTTGATATAATGATATATATCTAATTGCTTATCTGAGTCAATTAAAATTAAATTTGTGTTTAGGACTCACAAGGGAACCACTCGAACTGTGACCAGAAATTTTTAAATAAAATGATACCATCATGTAGGGCATGGTCGATAATCTATTGCCAATTTTAGGCTTTTTTGGCCCTGACTCCCAAATCGAAAAGTTATAGCTGCTCAAGTTTTCAGACTTTTGGAGCGGTCGAGTTTCCTTCATTTATAGGGTCTCCAATTATTTTCCTCTTCTTTTCTCATGGTGATTATAGCAAGAGTAAATGAAAATTTGATTAAGTTGGGTTGTGGTTGAGTGGGTTGGGTGTAGGTTCCGATAGGTTTACTAGGAAAGTTCGAATCCTTTCACTGTTTTTTCCTAACATTTTTTTGTTTCTGCTAAACATTTTTAAAAATTTTAAAATTTCTAAATTTATTTCCCAAATTTTTCAGGATGAAAATACTTCAGATCTCCACAAAGTTGAGGATGCTTTTGTCCCTCTAATCAAACTGCATTATAGCGGTATAGAATTAGATATCTTATTTGCTCGATTAGCACTAAAAGAAGTCACAGACGAGCAGCAATTGACAGACGATAATTTATTGAGAAATTTGGATGAAAAAAGCATTCGTTCTTTAAACGGTTTTTATATTTTTATTTGGGATCGCCCCAGAATATCACCACCCTAAATATCACCCCCCTAAATATCACCACCCAAAATATCACTTGACCCTAAATATCACCACCCAAAATATCAAATGACCCAAAATATCACCACTCAAAATATCGTCGATACGAACTATTAGGATATATTTATGTAAAACTTAAACTCGAATGACACCAAAATCAGCTTTATTCGATGATTCTGAACCAAATTATGACCTAGTGAATTTTTGCTGAATATCTGTTTTGGTGTTGCTACGGAGGATAGGTCCGGCATACAAGGCTGAGAATCACTAAAAGGAATAGGTTAACGTTACGAGCCCAGAACCCAGCGACCGTTGACTCCCCGCGAGGCGCGTGCCGCAAAACCCCGCGCGAAGCGCGGGGTTTTGCACAAGCGCCTTGCCAATGCCCCATAGGTTTACGTTGTTGTTTTTTGCATAGTATTTTGCGTGGTGATATTTTGGGTCATTTGATATTTTGGGTGGTGATATTTAGGGTCAAGTGATATTTTGGGTGGTGATATTTAGGGGGGTGATATTTAGGGTGGTGATATTCTGGGGTGGAGTCTTTTATTTTGCAGGGGCATAGCCAGGGGGCTTCTCCCTCCCTCCTCCCGAAATGGGGAAAGGGAAAAATTTGAGGAGGTGATTGCCTGCAGCACTGAAAAAATAGAAATATGTTCAAAAAATTACGTTAGGAACGGCATGGCAAACGACTAAATTTTAGGCACACATCCAATTTTAGCCCCCCTTAAATCGACTCTCTGGCTACGCTTTTGCTATTTTTGTGTTTTTCTTTTTAAAAAAATTCTTTTTTTTAAAGGTTGTAGAGTCGCAGACGAAATTTTGAGGTTAATCCCAAGCCACTCTAATTTTATTTTAACACTTCGAGCAGTCAAATTGTGGGCTAAAAGTATGTGGTTTTTTATTTTAATTTTAAAAAATTAAAAAAATTTGTTAGATCACGGCATTTATTCAAACGTTCTTGGCTTCCTTGGAGGCGTTTCGTGGGCAATCCTCGTTGCTAGAACTTGCCAATTATATCCAAATGCATCCCCTGCCGTTTTATTGGAAAAATTCTTTTTGGTTTTTTCTCAATGGGAATGGCCACATCCGGTTATTTTAAAAGATGCGGATGCTACTCCGAGGTCTGATATGCCGTATTTTGCAGGTTTATTTTTTTAATGATTTTTTTGGAAATTTTGTGTATGTCCGCAAGTTTGGTCCGCAAATCAAAATAAATCGAAAAATTCTCTTACGAAATATCAAAGAGAGGAATTTTTTAGCCATTGGAATTTTTCAAGGCATTTTCACAGTTAGGAATTATTCTGTTAGTGTGAAAATATATTTGCGGGCATTTGATAGATTTGCGGACGTCAGCAAAATTTTTGCGGACAACCATTTTAAATAAAAAAATTTTTTTCTTTAATATAGATATGATATGGGATCCTCGTACAAGAATGTCAGATCGTTTCCATTTAATGCCAATTATAACACCTGCATTCCCTGAACAAAATTCAACATTTAACGTAACAAGGTCTACACGTCAAGTGATGACTAATGAATTTAAAGAAGGTTTATACATTTATTTTTCATAGATTTTCTGGCAGGATTTTGATTATATGATCGTTTAATATTAACAATAAGACGCCAAAATACCAATCCCCAAAAAAAACCTTCGAAATACCGAACAGGGGAAATGATGCCGAAATACCAAATAGATAACTATTGGAGGTCTTCCCCTCGCTGTTGGAAAAAAACCAGTTTGGTATTTTGGCGGCTTTTTGGGGTTTGGTATTTTTGCGTTTGGTATTATGTCGCACTCAGGATTTTTTTTTAATTTAAAAAAATTAAAAAAATATTTTTATTTTAGGTCTTTCCTCAATAATTGAAATTTCGAGAGGTGACGCTACTTGGGAAAAACTTTTTGAAGAAATAAACTTTTTTACACGTTACAAACATTTTATTGTCCTTCTATGCGTCACAGAAGGAGAAGAAGACCATTTAATTTTTGCTGGTTTGGTTGAATCAAAAATTCGTCATTTGGTAGCTTCTCTAGAAAGAAATTCTTGTGTTGCTTTGTGTCATGTAAATCCACGACAATACAAGCCTATTTGTAAATTGGAAATGGATATGGAATATAAGTAAGTGGAAAAGGAGGTTTTTTTTAATTTTTAAGAAAAATTTTTTGGAAGAGGGAGGGGTGGAGGTGGGATTTGATTTTTTGTTTGATTTTTTGGAATATTTTTTTGAAATATTTTTTTGAAAATTTGAAAAAAAATTTAAAATTTTTTTTTTCAATTTTTGGAAATATTTTTCCGTGGGGGCGTAAAAATAGATAATTAAACTTGTGATTTATTTTGTGTACTCCAACAGCTCTAAAAAATTTTCAATAATTTTTTCAAAAAGCTTTTGGCATCTCAAGCCTTTGAAAAAAATTTTAGGGAAGAGAATTTTCTTGTTAGGGTTGTCGGTTTTCAAACTGAACTGAAAAATGAAAATTTTCGGTTCGGTTTGTCGGTTCTGTTTTGGGGTAACCGAAGAATTTGGTAAAACTGACAACCCTAATTTTGAGGAAAAAAAATATAAAAATATTTTTACAGAGACCCAATCTCAACCCTTTGGCTAATAGGCCTAGAATTCAATCGAGAACTTCAAACAAATATGAATATAAATTTGACTGAAGAAATTCAATCTTTTGTAAGCAACCATGTTTACTCACACGCAGCTACAAAAAGTGAATTTAAATTAACTATGCAGTTACGCCCGGCATATACAAAACAACGTGATCTAGTTAAATGGTATTTTTTTTTATTTTTAGGGATTTTTGGGATGTTTAAAAAGGGTTAGGGTTTATTATTTGTAAAAGGGTCAGGCTTGGATTTTTGAAAGGGCCAAATTTCTTCCACAGTTTTTGATGTTTCAACAGGGGCGTAGCCAGGGGATCGGTTTCAGGGAGGCTAAAATTGTTATGTCCGAGGGTTGTACAAAAGTCGACTTGCAATGGTTAACAGTTTATCCAAAGAGAAATAACAATGTGTAGGCGAAGGGATTGAGCTGGAACAGACGAAGGAGATCAAGGACTAGCCGGGCTAGTATGATCCCCTTAGACTGACGCTTACAGTGGCTTATAGTAGTGTTACGGTGATGCGACTTTTGCGGCGCGTACATTTGCGGCCCAGACACTTGCGGCCCAGACTATTGCGGTTTTAACATTTAAGGCTCCCTCCTATTGTGACACTTGCGGCCCGACATTTGCGGCTCAGACATTTGCGGCCCCGACATTTGCGGCGATGATTAAAAAATTAAAAAAATCATAATTTATCGTTCAATTAATATCGGTCAATAGATTCTGCTTCCAATTCTCAAAGCCTTAATGAGAATTTCTCTCAAATCCTAACTCTCAGATCCTTAACCCAATTTATTAATTACCCTGGGTAATTATTGTTTCATTCTCTCGCTGGAAGGAGTAAATAATAGAGACGTGGTAATTATTTAAGGGTTGGCAATTATTATTTCGACTTAGAATTATTATTTCGACTTGCCCACCCCCCCCCCCCCCCCCACCAATCCTTTTAATCTCTCTTAATTCAAATAAGTTCCGTGATATCTTCTCCAAATCCTTTTATTCTCTTTATTTATTGATCCTTAAAATACACATTATTAAAATCGTAATGATTTTTAATAAATATTTTAAAAATTAGCTTGGGGAAAACAGGGGGAAAATTTAAAGAATTACTTAAAATTACTATTTCATTAAAAAATTTACTTAATTTTTTAATCATCGCCGCAAATGTCTGAGCCGCAAATGTCGGGCCGCAAGTGTCACAATAGGGGGGAGCCTCAAATGTTAAAACCGCAATAGTCTGGGCCGCAAATGTCTGAGCCGCAAGTGTACGCGCCGCAAAAGTCGGCCAATCAGTGTTACCACTACACAACAAGAATAGAGGTTTTCCATTTCGGGGGAGGCCCAGAAGCTTAATTTCCCATAGAATAATATTTTTTATAAAGTATAAGAATAAAACCATTCATATACCGGATTGTCTCTAATAGGAGCCCATGCCCTATTAGAAGCCCACTCAATGAGGGGTATTGAAAAATAGACACCCAGGGCTTGTATTAGAGACAATCCGGTATTTTTTATGTGTCATAAACTCAAGTTTGAGAGGGAGAGAAATTTAATAAAAAAAAATATGAGAATAATTGTTGACTACACCCACCCACACATACATATTTTTCAATAAAAATTGGGGAAATAAAATTTAAAAAATTTTTTTTCTTGGCTTTTCTCCTGACAATAAGCTTTCTTTTTATATATTTTATTGAAAAAAATTTTTCTTTTTTTTTTTGCAGGCTCTCCTATGATGATTTAAATAGAGGACGACGAGTAGCTAGACGTTCAGGAAAACGTACCTCTTCAATGATGAATTGAAAAAATTAAAGTATAAAATTTTTTTTAAAAAATACTTTCAATTTATTGAGGCCCTACCCTTTTTAGAAAAAAATTTTTTTTGTATATAAATTGAATTTAATAATTAAAATTAAAAACTTTTATTTTTAAAGGGGTTAGGGCTGTGGGAAAAAATTGAAAAATTTTTTTTGGAAATTTTTTTCTTCAAAAAAATTTTTTTCAGGAAAATTTTTGTTCGGAGGGCTCTGGAAAAATTTGAAGAAAAAAAATTTTTTAAAGAAAAAATTTTCGAAATTTTTTTGAAAATTTTTTGGAGGGCTCTGGAAAAATTAAAAAAAATTTTTTGAAATTTTTTTCCTTGAAAAATTTTTTTCTGAAAATATTTAAGAGATTAGATTGGCTCTAAAATGTAAATAAACAAATTATTTTATTTTTTTTCTCTTCATTTATTTAAAATTAAAATTTAATTTTTTCTCTGAAATTCAAAATTTTCTTATATATTAATTCTCTTTTTTTTCAATTTATTTTTTTTTTGAATTTATATTTGTAAAAATAAAAGTAAAAATAATCAACATTTTTTTTTACTAAAAAATATTTTTTTGTCTATTAATTTTTGTGAAAATTATTTTGGATTGTATTTTTAACTTTTTTTTGCTTTTATTTAAAATTAAAAAAATAAAAATTTGGAGAGCTTTTAATTTATTTTTTTTTGCCTAAAATTGTGTTTTTTAAAATCACTTTTATTTTTAAAAATTTATTTCTTTTCATTTTTAGGTGCTGAAAATTTTTTTTGAAAATTCAAAAAATATTTTTTCAAAAAAAATATTTTTGCGGACTCTTTTTGCGGACAATTTAAAAAAAAATATTATTAAAATTAAAAAGGTTTGACCTTTTTAAATATTTTTCAAAAAAATTGTTATGAAAGGGTCAGGCTTGAATTTTTGCAAAGAAGTCAAAATTTTTTTGAATTTCCGAGGGAATAATATATTTTTGGAAATTGTCCGCAAAAAGAGTTCGCAAAAAATTTTTTGCGGAAAAAATTTTTAAAAAGTTTCCAATTAAAAAATTGTTCGCAAAAAGAATCCGCAAACAGACATGAGTCCGCAAAAATATTTTTTTTTGGAGAAATGTTTTTTTTGGAAAATTTTTTTATAAATGTTTTTAAGGTAATATAGCTTTATTAAATAATTAATTAATTATTTACCTCAAAAAAATGTCAACAGACGAAATTATTTCAATGAAGAAACGGCCAAATACGAAAACTCAGGATTTGGGGCCTTTAAATATTTCTTTAGAAAATGTGCTTTCTTATGATATTGAAATTGAGACTGGGAGTGGAAATAAGAGGAGGGGAAGGAAAGTTACTTTGTATGGAGTGCCTTTGTTAGTTTGTTTATTTTTTTTATTAAAATTATTTTTTGGGAGGTTTGAGTTAAGAGGGGGGGGGAGGTTTTGGTCTAACTAAGGAAGAGGGCTTCTAAAAATATTTTTGGGGAGCTTACAATCTTATAAAAAGTTTGCAAAAACAGTGGTATTTAGACGTTTTGGCATTACAATGCGTTCCACAGAATTGCTCACCCATCTTCAGTTGGTACCTATAAAAATCCCCTTCAAGTGATAAAATACCTTTCCCCATTCCTATCATTTTTACTAAATGGTTGTTATCCGATGGATTTATTTTTTCTTGTTTATTGTCCGCAAGAAATGCCCGCAAAAATTAAAACAAAACATTTTTTTAATTTTTTCTAAGATTTTCTTTTCAGGTTTTTGGTAGAAGCCTTCACCTGGCTTGAAAACAAAAATGCGTTTACTATGGAAGGAATATTTAGAAAAGAAGGAAGTGCTGTCAGGATGAGAAATCCTTGGGTTTTTTTATTTCTTTAAAAAAATTTTTTTGTCCGCAAAATTTTTGCGGACAATCCGCAAAAATTTTCAAAAAATTTTTTTTTTAATTTTCAGCAAATATTTTGCGGACTTTCACGAATTCCTGATACTTATACAGTCCACGATGTCTGCACTTTAATTAAACGATTTTTTGGGGCTTTGAAGAGACCAATCC
This sequence comes from Meloidogyne enterolobii, assembly GCA_963681835.1. Classification (NCBI taxonomy): domain Eukaryota; kingdom Metazoa; phylum Nematoda; class Chromadorea; order Rhabditida; family Meloidogynidae; genus Meloidogyne; species Meloidogyne enterolobii. The sequence continues at coordinate 2,692,487 of CAVMJV010000004.1, read as the reverse complement.
TTGGAGATCATCAAGCTAATATTATGAGTAATGTGAGTACTTTAAACAATGAACGTGTACAGGCTGAATCGGTTTGTTTAATATTTTATGTTTATAAAGGATTTTGTCTTCTTTGCGAGCATTTTTTACGGATTGTAAAAAGTCCGCAAATATTTGCGGATTGAAAAAAAAGTCCGCAAATATTTGCGGATTGAAAAAAAAGTCCGCAAATATTTGCGGATTGAAAAAAAAGTCCGCAAATATTTGCGGATTGAAAAAAAAGTCCGCAAATATTTGCGGATTGAAAAAAAAGTCCGCTAAGGCTTGCGGATTGAAGAAATGTTCGCAAAGATTTGCGGATTTATAAAGAGTCCTTAAATGTTTGCGGATTCGAAAAGTCCGCTAATATTTGCGGATAAGAAAAAGTCCGCAAAAAAATTTGCTGACTTATAAAAATTCCGCAAAAAAAATTTGCGGATTTATAAAAAGTCCGCAAAAATTCGTGGATTCGAAAAAGTCTGCAAAACAAGTCAAATCTTTCTTTTGATAAAACAATTAACTTTTTACTAATTTTGAAGGTTCTAATGTTGATAGATCTCCTTCCGCTTACCAACCAGGCAACCTTGTGCTATTTGATGAGACAACTTAAAAAGGTTTTTTCTTCTAGAGACTGGTTGTTTTAATAAATTTTTTCTTCAAGGTCTCCGATCTTTCCTCAACAAATCAAATGTCCATTGCCAACTTGGGTATAGTCTTTGCCCCAGCAATATTTGTAGATCCAATAGAAATGCGCCCGTCTGCCTCTATTTGGGGTACTGGAAGTTCTTGTTGTTTAAGTAGCAGTACAAGCAGTGTGACAGCTAATGGAGATTCGTCTAGATGCCGTCCATTGGCTAACATTGCAAATTGTAGGAAAAAGAAGTTTACGGATTCTCAGGTTTTGTTTTAAATTTTTAATTAGACTCGGAGCATGCCAAACAGTCGTAATGACGTCGGAAATATCAACCTCCAAATGTCACAGAATTGTCAAACACGGGAAACTGGACTGTTTTGCATTTTGACGGGCTATAGGGACAAACTAGTACCCAAAATAACAAGTTCGGCATGTATGGCATTACGACTGCCAAATTGAGTAATTAAAAATGAAGTTTTATTTTTAGGAAAGCTTAAGAGAAATTGATTTTGTAAAGCGCAGAAAAGGATTGCAGGCTTCTGTTGTCTCTCTACTTATTCAATATGCTAATTATTTGTGTTTGTTTTTCATTAAATATTTTTTAATTTAAATAGTTTGGATGTGTAAAAATCGAAAATATTTTTTATTTTTTGGGGAATTTTTTTGGAATGTTTTTGGATATTTTGTAGGAGGGGTGGCTATTTTACAAGATCGACAAGAGATTTTTTTAGGAATTTTTAATTTTTTGACAATCAATTAGGAATCTTTAAAAGAAGGAATCTTTAAAACTAGAGAAATCCGCAAAAATTTGTCCGCAAGTTCAGAATTAATTTGCTTTTTTTGTAGGTATTCCTCGAATAATGCCACCGGTTAATCGTGGTTTTCTTCATCGTAAAAGTTCTGATTGTTCTTCATTTTTAATTCAACAACAACAATTATTGCAAAAAAATGTTCAAAAAGAGCAACAACAAAAACAATCAACAAGTAACCAAAATAATAATGAAAGACAAAGTCGAGGATTAACTAGGGGAAATAATAGCAAGGAAAGTCGTAAAATATGGCCTAGAAGTGCTTCTGAAAATCCATTTCAACGGTTTTTTTAATTTAAATTTTATTATTTTTAAAATCAATTTTTGCGGACAAAAAAATTTTTGCGGACAAAAAATTTTTTTGCGGACAAAATTTGCGGACACTTTTAAAATTATAAATATATTCCCTCGAGATAATTATTTTGAAAGAATCACATTTTTATAATAGACCTGGAATCCTGTTCAGAATTTGGAAAAAAATCTGCAAAAATATTTTGTCCGCAAAAAACTTGCGGACAAAAATTTTTGTCCGCAAATTTTTTTTGTCTGCAAATTTTTTTGAAAATTTTTTTCATATACCCTTCCATTCATAATAATTTTAAAAATAAATTTCAGTACCCGTGCTTTCTTTGGAATTCCTTTTGGAAAGAATGGTTCATTTGTTCCGCGTGACAAAGCTCCAACAACTCCAAAGGTTCATCAAAACCGTCTTCCAATACATTTTTGTTCTCCAGAAATGAATTTGCAACAAAAACAGGTTCTTTAATTTTTTAAAAATTTTTTGAGTGTGAATTTTTTGTAAATTTTAAAAATGCCAAAATTCTTCGGAATTTGTCCGCAAAATTTGTCCGCAAAAATTTTGCGGACAAAAATTTTGTCCGCAAAAATTTTTTTTTATTAATTTAATTAAATCCAAAAAAATTAGCCAGCATCTGTTCAATTTTTGTCGCCGACTTCTGCTTCAATGAAATAAAAAAAAATTTTTTTAAGGAAGGGTATATTTTTAGGAGAAATGATGAAACATGAAAAATAAATATTCTCTTAAAAAAGAGTAAAATAATATGTAAATTTACTGCCAAAACCTCTACTATATTCACTTAATTAATTTCTTTTTTTGTTCGCTTTAATTTGAGGTATATATTTATGTCATTAAAGGAAAAATGATAAAAAAATTTTTGTCCGCAAAAATTTTTGCGGACGTCCGCAAATTTTGTCCGCAAAAAATTTTTTTTCAAATTTTTTGAATTTTCTTAAGTTCACAATTAAGTCTCTCCCTCTTCTCCAAAAATTTTTAAAAACTGAATTCTTTTCCTTAAACCGATCTTTCAATAATTAACTTAAAAATCAATTAAAAATGTACTACTATTAAGAATAAAATAAATTAAATAATAAATAGAAAACTAGATAAAAAGAGAACAAAAAAAAAATAAAGAAAATAAATTGGTTAGAAAATTAGGTAGATAGTTGATTAGGAGAGGTGGGGGGAGTAAATGGAGGCGGGGAAAGGAGGGTTGATTAGGGGATGTGGAGGAGAGAATGGAGGAGAGGGGGAGAGGGTAGAAGTGGAGGGAGGGACATTTGTTTAAATAAAAAATTTTAAAAAATATTTTTTAATGACATAAATATTTAAATATAAATTACCTTCAAATATACCTTCAAAGTATACATTTTCAAAAAAATATCCCAATCAAAAAATTATTTTTTTTTGTTCTTTCACTTAAATATTTAATCAAATTAGTGGCAATATTTAATTTTGATACTCGCCTTTTTTTAACTTAAAATTTCGTGTTTTGCATTTAAATAAATTTCTTTTTTTATTGCATTTCTCTTTTATCAATAAAGCTTTTTTGTCGTGTTTTTTTTGTTTTGTTGTGAATTGGTTTTGTAAACCGTTTTTTGATTTTTTAGTGTTGTGGTTTTTAATTAATTTATTTCCATGTTTTATTTTTTTGTTTAAGTTCGTTTTGTACAAAAGTCCGCTAGTAACATTAGTGGTGTAATGGTTAGCGTTCTTGACTACACATATTTAGGGGTCGGGGGTTCGAGTCCTCTTGAGGTCAAAAAATTTTTTTTATTGTTCTTGCTAGTTTTATTACTATCTCTATAGGTTCGCTTAATAAAAAAATTTTGTGAACTATCATTGTGGTGTAATGGTTAGTGTTCTTGACTGCTCCTTATTTGGGGTCGCGGGTTCGAATCCTTTTGGTGCCAAAAATTTTTTTATTGCTCCTAATTAATAGTATTTTTATTTTAGAAAATTTTTAGATTAAATTTAAAATTATTTTTGATTATTTTTAAATAAATAAATTAATTTTTAAATTTATTTTAGGAAAGAAATGGTTTCTTCTCTCTTCCATTATTGGAAGATTTGCCCAACCCAATGCCGTTACCTATCCGGGTTGAGACATTTTGACAAGCCATTGAGGACATTAGCAACTCCAATTGAAGGAAAAATGCCAAAAATATGTGGATTGGATGAGGCTGTGAAGGAAATTAAATCCGGTTTTATTTTTTTTATTAAAAAATATGGGTGGTGTAGTGGGTAGTGTGTTTGTTTGGTAAATATTTGGGGTGGAGGTTCGAGTCCGCTTGGCATAAAATTTTTTTCCTTGTTGGAATTTAATTTTAAGTCAAAATTACTTTAATTTTCTCGTTAGAAATTTTCTTAATTTTTTAAATAATGGTGGTGGGGTGGGTTGTGTGTTTGTTGTTCGGTAAATATTTAGGGTGAAGGTTCGAGTCCGTTTAGGGTAAAAAAAATTTTTTTTATTCAAAATTAATTTTAATTGTAAGTCAAAATTGCTTTAATTTTTTGCATTAGAAAAATTTTTGTAATTTTTTATAATTTTTTAAAGGAGAAAGTATTTACCTCCACCATGCTGTTTCTATGCCCATTGATTTGTGCAAAGCTTTGGGTAGGCATGTACTCAAAAATGGATTGACTGACATTAAAGTTGTACATGCAATGACTTGTGGTGAGGTAATTAAGTTGAAAAAATTAAAAAATATTTTTTTAATTTTGAAAATTTTATTTAAAGTTGCCTTGGCTTAAAGAAGAATTTAATGGAAAAATAAGAAGTAAAACTATCTTTATATGTAACAATATGCGTCCACTGGTAAATAAAGGTTTTTTACGATTATTTTTTGTAATGGGAATTATTTTTTTTAAATTTTATATTTAAATTTCTACAAGTTTACGAGCCTATTAGTCATGGATCTTTAAAGTCCGCAAATTTTTAAAAGTCCGCAAGTTTTGTCCGCAAGTTTTATTTTTTGTTTTGTCGAAAGGAAGGGTTATTTTGGGTGAATAAATCAACAATATTTTGCTAAAATACCTTCAAATTCATCAATTCCTTTACTCTTCCTAGTTAATAAGCCAAAATAAAACTTGCGGACAAAATTTGCGGATTTTGGGAAAATAATAGAAATCGAATAAATTTTAATTAAAAAAATTTTTTTTAATTTTTTTAAAGGTCTAGCTGATTATATTCCCCTTTTTCTCTCCGATTCTGCTCGTCTCTTTGATGAAAAAGCAATACCTGTAGATACTGCATTGTTGAATTTATCACCTCCAGATAAACACGGTTATTGTTCTTTGGGTGTTAATGTGGATTTATCCAGGTTTTTAATTTCCTATTTTTTTTTATAAAAAGGTCTGTCCCCTCTTTTTGCTTTTCTGCCTATTTTCTTTAATTTGACTTTGGTTAAATTCAAAATTTCTAAGAACATATTTGCGGACACTCGCTTTGCGGACATCCTTAAAGAGTGAATTTTGCCTCGTATTTTTTTAAAATTTTACTTTCGTAAGCGAATTTTTTTAAATTTTTGTTACAATATTAAGGAGTAAATAGGAGCTTGTTTGCAAAATATTTGAGGACAAAATTTTTATCCGCAAATATTTTGCGGACAATCACTTTTTGGATATTCTTAAGTAGTGAGTTCTGTTTCGTATTTATTTTAATTTGCTTTCGTAAGTGGATTTTTTTTAATTTTTAGTGACCATTTTAAGTAGTAAATAGGAGTTTGTTCGCAAAAGGTGATTGTCCGCAAATGTGCTTTTTCCAAAAATTAAAAAAAAATTTTTTTAAGTCCAGCCGCCAGAAACGCCAAAAAAATAATAGCCACAATAAACACTTCTCAACCAAAAACTTTTGGAGATTCAGAAATTCATTTATCACAAATTGACTATTTAGTTGAACATTCTATCAATACAACACCAATTTTTGAATTACCAGCAATTGAATCGAATGACCAGGAAAGATTAATTGGAAAATGGATAGCTGAAAATTTAGTTGATAATGGGGCGACTTTACAAATGGGTGAGGAATAAATAGAGGAGGTTTTTTATGTTAATTAATTTTGGGGGGACATTTTTGGAGTTTTTGTTGGGTTCGTTTTTTACTTAAAGTTTTTTGGGGTTGTCCGCAATTTTTATCCGCAAATTTTTTTTTGAATTAAAAATTTTTTTTGGTTTTCCAGCTGTTTCATTTATACTTGTGAATGATTATCTTCGTTTCCCTCTCGAGATTTTTCTTTTAAAATTTTACGAATATTAAATTTGGGATCAGATGTCCAAGTATAGTAGTTTTTCTAGTCTTTATTTTTCTTATTTAAATTTATTTTTTGGGGAGACATGACCTAGTATTTTATTGTTTTTTTTTTGTTTTTGTAACTGAATTTATCCCTTAAATTTTTTTAAAGTTTTTCCTCCGTCTTGTCCGCAAGTTCAAAATTTTGTCCGCAAAAATTGTCCGCAAATTTTTAATTTTTTCATCATTTTTAAAGGAATAGGTTCAATCCCGAACAACGTTTTAGATCAATTAAAACAACACAAAAATTTGGGTATTCACACAGAAATGATAAGTGATGGAATTGTAGATTTATTAAAATTGGGAGTAATTAATAACAGTCAAAAAACAATGTATCCAGGCAGAATAGTTACTTGCTTTGCTATGGGGTCTAAAGAATTTTATGAAATTTTGGATGGAAATCCTTTATTTTGTTCGGTTTTATTTTTTTTTATTTTTATTTTAATAAAAAATAAAGTAAAAATTTTAAATTAAGTTTTGGGAGGTTGTCCGCAAATTTAGTCCGCAATAATTTTTAAATTAGGCTGTTCATTTAATTTTTAGTTGATTTTAAGTAAATTTTTATATAGGTTACATATTTAAATTAAATAGTCGTGTTTAAGTTTGTGGTGGCCGACTGGTTAGCGTGCTTGTCTTGCCTTGTCGGCCATGAGGGTTCGAATCCTTCCTGGGTTATTTAGTTGTTATGACCATTTTTTGGCTTAAAAATTATTTTTAAATTAAAAAAAAATTTTTTTTTCAAATTCCTAAAATTTAATTTAAAGTATTTGGAAGTGCTGGATTCACCAATTCAATTACGACTATTATCCAACAAAGTAAAATGACCGCAATAAATTCGGCTATAGAAGTAGATTTAACTGGACAAGTATGTTCTGATACTATTGGAAAAAGGTTTTATTCTGGTAATTTTTTTTAAGTAATAAAGATTTTTGTCCGCAATTTAAAATTTTTTTTTAATTTTTAAAAAAAATTTGTCCGCAAATTTTTTGCGGACAAAAAAATTTTTGCGGACAAAACTTGCGGACAAAAATAAAAAATTAATTTTTTTCCCATAGGTTTTGGTGGCCAAGTCGATTTTATTTTTGGATCATCCGTAGCTTTGGATGGTCTTGGAAAAGCCATAATCGCCCTTCCTTCAAGAACATCTAAAGGAGAACCTAAAATTGTTCCTCATGTAAAAGAGGTTTGTGGGCCATCTAAATTTTAAAAATAAATATTTTAAGGGGGCTGGAGTTGTTACAACTAAAGGACACGTAAGAGCTTATTTATTTTTTAAATTTAAAATTTTAAAATTTTTGTCCGCAAAATTTTGTCCGCAAGTGAATATTTGTCCGCAAGTTTTTTGCGGACAAAAAAATTTTTGCGGACAAATTTTTTTTTAATTTCTAACGAACAAAAAATTTTTTTTAATTAAAAATAAATTCCAAAAAAAAATTTTTTTTCAAGTGTAATTATGTAGTAACAGAATATGGAATAGCTAGTTTGTGGGGAAAAACAGTCCGTCAACGTGCCTATGAATTAATTCAAATATCACATCCTGACGATAGGGAAATGCTTGAAAAAGAAGCCTTTAAACGGTTTGGGTTTATTCCAACAAAAGAAGATTAGTAATTTTTAAAAATTAATTTGAGGTATGTTCAAAATTCTCTTGCCTTAAATTTTTGTCCGCAAAATTTGTCCGCAAATTTTGCGGACGAAAAAATTTTTGCGGACAAAAAAAAATTTAAAATTAATTTTTATTTTTGTAAATTTATTTTTAAATTATCAGTATTCATATAGTTTAATAATTATAAAAATAGATATAAACTTTTGTTAAAAAAAATTTTTTTTTAATTTTTAAAATTCAAAAAAAAATTTATTTTTTAACTTGCGATAAAAAAAAGAGATTTATTTTTTCTTCCCAAAAAATCTCAATTAAAATAAAGAATTAAAACAAATTGTCCACCATCCCCCTACAAGATTTGTCCTAAATTTTCTTCCTTAAATTACCTTTCAAAAAAAATATATATTTAATTACTTCAACAAATAAATAATTTTTTTCTATAAATTACAAGACAAAATTACCTCGTTTTCAATGGAGGATATAACGAGAAAAGAATATTTTTTTTCTATTTTTAAATTATCCACTAAAAATTCCCTCACAAGTGTCCTTTGTTAATTATAGTTGTTCTTTTATAGAGTCTGGAAATAATCAGAATTTTTATTTAATAAATCAGAATTTATTTAATTTTTAATTAAACTTGTTTTGCATTAATTCTGGTTTTCAAATAAATTTGTTTTTATTAAATTCTGATTTTTAAATAAATAAACTTGTTTTTATTTAATTCTGATTTTTAAATAAACTTTTGGAAAAATTCTGATTTTTTAGATAAACTTGTTTAAGAAAAATTCTGATTCTTAACTAATTAAACTTGTTTCTCAGAATTATTTCTGATTTTAGATTAAAAAATCAGAATTTTTGTTCTAACGACTATGTATAATGTTTTTAAAATACCAGAATTATTTATCAGAAAAATATTTTTTAATTCTGATTTTTATTTTAAAAACCAAGTTTATATTTTTCAAGTTAAATTCTGGTTTTACAAAAAATTCAGAATTTTCTTTAAAAAACAATAATTCTGATTTTAAAATAACAAATGTCCTCTATTCACTCAATTGCCCACCCAAGCGGTTGTCATTTCTTTTACTTTTCATTTCCAATCAAAAAAAATTTTTTACTAATTTATTTTTACCCCGCGGCTTAAACTAAAAATACTTTTTATTTTCCTTGATTTTTTTCTTTTATTTTCTATTCTTCTTCCCATAAGCCGATCAATCGGCTTTTCTTTTTTAAAGAAAAAATTACTTTTGTTATTTAAATAATTTTTTAAACATGAGGTAATTATTATTAAACACAGTTGGATATTTAAAAATTATTTTTTTTTAAATTATTTAAATTAAATTTTATTATTAAATATATTTAAAGACAAGAACTATATCTATGTAGGTACATATTTTAGGTGAATTTGTTTTAAATAAATTCTGATTTTTTAAAAACTTGTTCAAAATTAATTCTGATTTTTTAGTTATGTTTTTAATAAATTCTGAATGTATAAAAATAATCATGTTTTTAATAAATTCTGATTTTAAATAATTAAGCTTGTTCAGAATTAATTCTGGTTTTTGTAAACTTGTTTAAAACTTGTTTTAATAAATTCTGATTTTATCTAATTAAACTTGTTCAGAATTAATTCTGATTTTAAATAAACTTGTTTTAGGAAAAATTCTGATATTAAATAATTAATAATGTTTTAAATTAATTCTGATTTTATTAAACTTGTTTAAAATTAATTCTGATAATATTTAAAAATAAATCTATTTAATTAACTAATAAATAAAAATAAAAATTTTTCCTGCGCGTGACTTCCATTCTCTTTCTATTTTTATTTTTACTTGGTTGAATAAATAAATATTTTTATTATTATTTATTTTTATTGGCCAACGAATGGTCAGTCTTTTCTATTAAAAAATACAATTTTCATATTTTCTGGCTTCCTTAAATTTATTATTAAAAATGTTAGGGCAACACTTTATTATTATTTGTTTTAAACACCTCTCATAAATATTAAAAATATATTATTTTGTTGTTCATTTTATAAAAGGTTAGTAATGTTTTAAAAAAATGTTTTTCTCCTTATTTCTAATATTAAAAACAAGTTTATTTAATTTAAATGTTTTAAAGAAATTCTTGTTTTTATCAACTTGTTTCTAATAAATTCTGATTTTTAATTTTAAGATAATTCTGATTTTAATAATTCTGATTAAAAATAAACTTGTTTTAAATGAATTCTGATCTTAAATAAAATAAACTTGTTTTAGTTATTTTAATTAAACTTGTTCTAAACTAATTCTGATTTTAATAAACTTAGATTAAAAATAAACTTGATTAAAAATAAACTTTGTTTTAGAAAAATTCTGATTTTTTATTAAACTTGTTTTAATTAAATCCTGATTGTTTTAGTAAACTTTAAATTAAATAAACTTTAATTAAAACATTATTTCCTTCCTTAAAATAAATCAACAAAACTAAAAATAAATAAATTTATTTTTAACGTATTTTCTTCCATTTTTCACTTTTCTTTTTTTTATTTCCTCCAAAGTAATAAAAAAGCTTGTTGAAAAATGGTGTCCAATCACAAAGGTTTTTTTCTTTGAAAAAATTAAAAGGAAAAGGAGGAAATAGACAAATAAATGGATTTTATTGTTAGTAAAGCTTGTCATCTTGTTTTACCTCACTATCCACTCACGCACGCATTTCGTAACTCTAAATGGCCAAATTGATTTTGGGTAATAAAAAATAAATAAATCTTTATAAGTACTATTTTATTGGGAAATAATTCTGATTTAAAAATGTTTTTAAAAAATTCTGGTTTTAATCAACTTGTTTTAATTCTGATTTTAATAATTCTGATTTTTATTCTGGTTCTAATAATTCTGATTAAAAATAAACTTGTTTTGAATAAATTCTGGTTTAATAAATGCTTGTTTTTATTTAATTCTGATTTTAAATAATTAAACTTGTTTGAATGAACTTCTGATTTTAAATCAACTTTTTTAATAAACTTTTTCAAATAAATTCTGATTTTTAAATAAACTTGTTTTAAATGAATTCTGGTTTCATGTTTTTATAAATAATAATAACTACCTATTTATACCTATGTTTAATTAGTTGACTGAACAAATAAAATAAAAAATATATTTTACGTCGAGAAAATTGTCAAAAAAAATTAAAAAATGTCACAATTTATTTCTTATTTAATTAAATGTTATTTGATTTAATTTAAAAAAATAAATCAAGCAAAAAATTATTTTTTCTCTTCAAATTTTTACTTTTATTTTTCCATTATTTATTTAAAAAAACTATAATTTAAAAACAAATAAAAACAACAGGTTTTTAAAATACTAGGCCGAATGTCTTAATAAATAGCTAGTAAAATTAATGTGAAAATAAATAAAATCTGTTGTGGTTATAATGGGAAGGTAAAAAGAAGAAAAATGTTTGGGTTTTATCACGAACATTCTTTTGAGTTTTATTTATTTTCTGATTTAATTTGGGGTATTTTTTGTTCATTTTTTTATATATTCTGATTTTAAATAAACTTGTTTTAATGAAATTCTTATTTTAAATAAACTTGTTTTAGAAAAATTCTGATAAACAGAATTTCAAAATCAGAATTAAATAAAAACAAGTTTATTTAAAAATAAGAACTAATTTGAAACAAGTTTAATTTTAATTAAACTTGTTTTAATGAAATTCTTACTTTAAATAAACTTGTTTTAGAAAAATTCTGATTTTCAAGCTGTAAGTTTAATTTTCAGAATTCCAATTTTAATTTATTTTTCAGAATTAAACTTGTTTTTCTGAAATTTAATAAATTCTGTTTTTAAAGTTTTATATGTTTTTACAAAATTCTGATTTTTATTTTTTTATTTCCTGCTGTCAAAAATTACTTTAATATTATTTTAACCGTTCTATATTTTTATCATTCCAATATTTATTCAACCAAAAACATTTTAGCCTTAATTTACCTCCAAATTCCCCCTATAATATTCACTTTTTGCTGTTGTAAAGGATTTTCTTTTCCTCTCTTTGGGGAATTCTAATGCTGCGACGTGGCTGAAATTATTGGAATTGACGGGGAAATATGTAAAAAACAATTTAAATTTTTTTAGAAAATTTATTATTTTTTTAAAATAATTTTTAAATGTTTTTTTATTTTATTTTTACATATTATTATTTATTATTTTATTATTTAAATCAGAATTATTTAAAAAAAACCAGACATTAAAATAAGCTTATTTAAAATCAGAATAAATTAAAAACATGGTTATTTAAATCAGAATTTAATTAAAACAAGTTTATTTAAAAAATGTTTTTGTATTTTAAGTTTATTTTCAAAAAAGTTTATTTAAACCAGAATTTTATTCAAACATGTTTATTTATAAATCAGAATTTTATAAAAACAAGTTTATTTAAACAATGTTTTTCTGTTCAATTTTATTTTCCAACAAAGTTTATTCAAACCAGAATTTTATTTAAACATGTTTATTTTTAAAAACCAGAATAATTTAAAAACAAGTTTATTTAAAATCAGAATTTATTTAAAACATTATTCTAAAAAATAATAAAAACATGTTCGCAATCCCCCCAAAAAATAACTACTACTATTTTCTACAAAAATTGTGAAAAAAATCCGTAATATAAACAACACAAAATTGAAGAATGAAAACGCGTCAGCCACCCCTAAAACACTCATTTTCCTTCTGTTCTGCTCTCTTTTTCATTTTATTACACCAACTTTTGGCCATTTCCTCTATTTTTTTTTGTTTTTTGGAGTTTTCTACGACTTTTGTTCCTTTCTAAACAGTAGCAAGTTTTATACAAACATTTTATATTTTGAGTTTTTAAGGTGAATTATTTGGAGAAGAAAATATTTATTTTTAGAGTATTTAATATGTTTTTCTTTTCAAGTTTATTTTCAAGTTTAATTAAAACAAAGTTTAATTAAAATCAGAATTTTATTTAAACAAGTTTTTTTAAAAATCAGAATTTTATCAAAACAAGTTTTAATTAAAACCAGAATTTATTTAAAACATATTTACTTTAAACAAGGTTATTTAAACCAGAATTTAATTAAAACAAAGTTTATTTAAAATCAGAATTTTTCTAAAACAAGTTTAATTAAAATCAGAATTTTAATAAAACATGTTTAATTAAAACCAGAATTTTATCAAAACAAGTTTATTTATAAACCAGAATTTATTTAAACATACCTACTTAAAACTAAGTTTATCTAAACCAGAATTTAGTTAAAACAAGTTTAATTAAAAATCAGAATTTTTCTAAAACAAGTTTGTTTTAAAAACAAATAAAATATCAAAGTTTATTTCATTCATAACAACATTTATTCCCTCAACAATAGTAAATACTCAAAATAGCGCAATTCAATTTAATTTCTCCTTTTCTTCCCCAAGCACTTTACTTCTTTTTAAAATCAAATCACAACCACCCCCCATTTTTATTTTATTTTCCCTCAATTTCTAAAAAATAAATATTTTCTCCCTCTTTTAAATAAACAAACAAACGTTCTTTTCTTTAAAAAATTTTTTTTCTCAAATTTTTTTTCTCTTCATGGCCCACCTCATTTCAATTTAAAGAAGAAAAAATATTTTTTATTTTATTTTTTGACTGTCGCTTTGAATGACTCAGTTTATATTTTTAGAGTTTATATTGGGCGGCTGCCTATTTTTTATATTTATTTTTTTTATTTTTTTTATTTAACAGAATTATTTTCAGTCTTAGCTTGAGGCATTATTCATTCACGTTTTGCTATTTTATTTTTTGAAATTTTATCCTTTAGGTTTTTTATTTTTTTAAGCAAATGTTATGGATGCGTATTTGATATGTGAAGAATAAAATATTATTATTTTTTAAATATTTTTTTAAGTTAAACTTAGACTCCGAAAAGTTTTCCGGAAGGTTTATAAAATTATCCAAAAGTATTAATTCTTTCCGGAAAGTCTTTAAAATATTTTTAAATTAAAACTTTTCCGGAAATAGTATAACTTTTCGGAAGTTATTTAATTTTCCGGAAAGTTATATAATTTTCCGGAAATTTTTATAGAACTTCCGGAAAGATTTTAATAAATAATTTCCGGAAGAATTATAATTTTCATATAATTTTCCGGAAAGTTTATAAAATCATTTAGAAGTGTTAAAACTTTTCCGGAAATAGTATAACATTCCGGAATTTATATAATTTTCCGGAAAGTTATATAATTTTCCGGGAATAGAAGGCATAGTCCCATAGCTTAAAAAAATATCCGGAAACTTTTCCGGAAGGTTTATATAAAAATAATTCGAACTGAGGAATATTACAAATATTATTAACTACTTCCGGAAAATTGTAGAATTATTTGTATAACTTTCCGGAATAATTAAAAACTAATCTTAAGAGAATTCCATCCTTCCGGAAAGATCACAAATAATAAATAATTAAAAAATAATTTTTTTTCTTATAAAATTTAATTTTTAGATACTCAGTTATTTAAATTAAATATTTGCTTATTTTTCAATTATGTAATTTAAATTATTTTTTAATTAAAAAATAAAATAAACCAACAAATCTTAAACAAAATAAAAATTTAATTAAAAAAATACGAGCTAAAATTTAAAATTTTAAAATTTAATTTAATGTTAACAACATCCTCTTCCTTATTTTATTATTTTAATAAAAATAAAAATTATTATTTTCCCCTTTTAAATTTAATTAAAAAATTAATTCACCCTTGCCTTAATTATTACCGCCAAAACAAAATTAAATTTCCCTATTTTTTATTATTAATTTTATTGAGTACATTTCCAAATAAAAACGAGGCTAATAATAATATTCAAAGAAGGCATAGTCCTTTTGCGCAAGGAAATCTTTTTGTTGTTTTTGATGCAAAGAGTGGACGGTCGTCTACGCAGAGTCCACAAATGGCCAACTTAAGTGCACTTTGGTGAGAAAAAAATTAGAAGAAAATTCCGGAAATTTTGATAAAATTTTATGGCTATAACCCTTCCGGAATTAGAAAAATGGGATTTAAACTTTCCGGAATAACTTTAATAAATAATTTCCGGAAGAATTATAATTTACATATAACCTTTCCGGAAGTTATATAACTTTCCGGAAATAATTTCCGGAAGTATTATAATTTCCGGTAAATTTTAAATTTTACACTTTCCGGAAGAATTATAATTTTCATACAACCTTTCCGGAATTTTATTTAACTTCCGGAAATTTTTCCGGAGGGTTATATAAAAATAATTCAAACGGAGGAATTATACAAAATTTATAAACTATTTCCGGAAAATTGTAGAATTATTTGAATAACTTTCCGGAATTTTAATAAACAATTTCCGGAAGCATTATAATTTCTGACTACTTCCGGAATTATTTTTTTCTATTTATTTTCCTATATAACTTACCGGAGAATTTTCCGGAAAGCCTTTCCGGAAATTTTAATTATATTTTTAATATTTCCGGAATAATTTAAAAAATATACAATTGACTTTCCGGAAAGATTGTAGGAATACAAAAAAGCTTATAGTAATTTTATTTTTTGTTTAAAGGTGTCAGGCGACATCTAACGGCAAAGACGTTCTCCGAATTAAAGAAGCAAGATTTGGTAAATTTAATTTAATTTTTTCTTTTTAAATATTATATCCCGCTGTTTGAAATAAAAATTAAAAATAAAAATAACCTTTTATAATTTAAGTAAGAGTACTTCCAAAACCAGAAGAAATACACGAGGCGAGGTAAAAATTTAAAAAATAAAAAAATAAAAGAAAAAATAGAGAAAAATAACATTATTAAAGTAAGAGTGAGATAAAATTTTAATCCCGGGCAGGCTCCGATCCTGCGACCTCCTGGCAGTTATTGCTAGGAGCTTTCGTTCACCACGTACAGGTGCTCTACCAACTGAGCTACCGGGACGCTGCTTTCGCCTTCTTTTTTTTATTAGATCTTAAACCCCCGCCTAGTGAGCGTTTTAAATGCTAGCCAGCTAAAAGCTTTTTCTTTTTTAATTAAATTATCAAAAATTAATTTTAATTAAGATATTAATCAAAAAAAAAATTTTTTTTTAAGTAGGTACAATGGAGCTCGAACCCGTGCCTTTCTAGAATTCGATTCCCCAGCACCAATAACTTCAGTAGGCAAATATCGTTGTGAGATAAACACAACAACTGTGGAGGAAGGAGAAGAAAAAAGGGTTACAGTTGTAGGGAATTTATTTGTAAATATGCGGCCTGTATTAATATTAAATGCAACTACTAGATTAGATCAAGTAGAAGATGGAAATTTGTGAGAGAAAAAATTTTGGGACTGGGTCATTAGGGCGCGGGGCCATTAGGGCGCGAGCTTATAAAACAGTTAGTTTCTTATCAAAAAAGATAAAATTTTGCAATAATAACTCTCATGCCTTTATCTACGGTCTCCAAAAATTTCAGAATTTTTGATCAAGAATTTCGGAAATTGTGGCCAAAAATGTTGATTTTCCGAAAAAACCCTAATTTTTCGCGGTCTATCGACTATAACTTCAGAAATATTCGATTAAAAATTCTGAAATTTCTGGAGGAGGTAGTCAATGATGTTAAAGAAATTTGGGAAAATTTTCATAAATTTCGGTTTCGCCTAAGTGTCAGTTTCTAGTGCTGGCGTCCTAATGGCCCCGCGCCCTTATGACCCCAACCCAAAAATTTTAAATTTAAAAATATTTTTTTATTCAAGTTTTTCTTGGATCGGCTCAGCCAAAACAGTACCATTAGGGGGTGATGTATTTATTGAATGTCCAGCTATTGGATATCCTTTGCCTGAAATACGATGGTTTAAAGATAATAGGCCGCTTAGTAAGTTTACAAATGTTGTGGAAAAATTTCCGTAATTGTAAAACTATTTTTATTACTTTCCGGAAAAGTGGAATTATTATTTAGATTACTTTACGGAAATATTTGATAGATTCCGGAAGGATTGTAAAATTATTTTATTACTTTCCGAAAGGAGTAAAATTTAATTTAGCTTTCCGGAAGAATTGTAAAATTATTTTATTACTTTCCGAAAGGATTGTAAAATTTAATTTATTACTTCCCGGAAGGTTTGTAAAATTAATTTTAACCTTCCGGAAGGATTGTAAAATTTAATTTATCTTCCCGGAAGGATTGTAAAATTTTATTTTAACCTTCCGGAAAGTTTCCATTATTTAACAACTATTTCAATTTTCTGAACCTACACTAATTATTCTTCCAGATACTAGCGTTCTGTTACCTCCTGATAAAATGCGTAAAACAATCTCAAGTCGTCGCAAATACGTATTAACTGCAAAAGCATTGTATATTAGGTCAATAGACGTCGATGACGAGGCTACATATAAATGTTTAGCTACAAATTCATTTACAGAAGAATTTGGAAGACCACCACGAGAGTTTCAGGTTACCTTGGAGCATTATGTGAGGATTCCATGTGAGGAACACAAAAAAAATTTTTAAATTCATTTTAGTCATATTTTTAAATAAATTTACTAGAAATTAAGTTTATCTGCTATTTCGGCTGCCTACAAATTTTTAATCCCTCACGGAAAATATTTCAATAATTTCAAACTTATCGGAAAAATATTGTAATATTCTCCGTAGGGTTGGGGTTTTCGAGTCGGACCGACGTTCGAGTCATTTTTATCGGGCTGGCCAGACCGAGTCTTTTTCGGGCCAAAATTCAAGGCCCGACTCGATCTTTCGGACCGGGCCCCCAACCCTAATTCTTCGATAGAATTAAACTTTCCGGAATTGTATTACTATCAAGAAAATACAGTATATAGAATATGTAGAAATAAGACTTTCCGGAAATTATATAATAAATTAAATCCTTCCGGATTTAATTTCTAAATTTATTTTAAATATGACTAAAATATAAATGTGTAAATAAAACCTTTGGAAGGATTATTTTTCCTGAATTGTATTTTTTTTATTATTTTCTTCCCTATAATACAAACTTTTCTTTCCCATTTTTCGAGCTGACAAATTAAGACAAAGCGAAAGATTCACTTTTTATTTTTATATATTTTCCAAAATGATTGATGAAATGGGGGAAGGCTGATTAAAAAATATGTACTTTTTGGTTATATAAAGTTAAAGGGGCGAGGTATTTTTATTTTTCATTCACATTTTCTTCTTTAACTATTTTTAGCTCCTATATTTTTAAAAAATTTTTTAATTAAAAAAAAAAATTTTTTTTTAGTAGCAATGTCTTGGATAATTCCTCTCATAATTATTATTGCAAGTCTTCTACTTTTAGCACTAATAATTTGGGGCTGTTCACAAAAAGACCGCAACAAGCGGAACCAATACAACGTTGCTCAAAAAGAGTGAGAAAAAAATTTAATTAAAAATTAATTTAAAAAATTAATTTTTTTTTCACAGAAAAAAACATTTTCGCGCATCGGGAGGTGAGGGAGGTAGACCACCCACTGAGGATGAATTGGACGACTAAAAAAATTTTTTTAATGACTAATTTTGTTTTGTTTCTGGCCGGTGCAATCTCAAGAATATAATAATTTTTTTTCTTTAACTTTTCGTGCAAAAATTTAAAAAAAACTGACAAAAACCTGTTCCTCTCAAATTTACATACATAAGTAGGAAAATTTAATTTTTTTTTATTAAATTGATTTTCGTTTATTTTTTTATTGTTTTTGTTTTATATTTTTAGTACACTGTTAGATAAACAAAAAAAATAATATTTAATTTATGGTAAATTGTTTTAAATATTTTCTATGTATTTTATAGTTATCAGTAAAAATATAGGAGGTTATAGAAGGCTTTAAAAATGCTGCAATAATTATTAACTGTTTTCCGGAAAATAGAAATAAACATTTCCGGAAGGAAATAAAATTGTAATTTATTACAAAGTTGTAATAGAATAGTTTCCGGAAAAGTAAACTAAAATTAAATATTCCGGGAGGGAATAAAATTGTATAATAAAATTTCCGGAACGTTGTATAAATAATTACAGCTACCCGGAAAAATTACAAAAGTTATTAAAATATTTATATTTATCCCGTAAAGAAAAAAGACAAAAAAAAGCGAAAAATTGGGAAAGTTGATATGATGCTTATTCTTAATTTTATATTATATAGAATATATATTATTTGAGAGTAATAAAAATAAAATTTGTCTTAAAAATAGAAATCTGATTTTAACAAAAAAAATTTAAAAAATTAAGGAAAAAACTTGATTTAATAAATTTTTTTTTGAAGAAAATTTTTGAAAAAATATTTTTACAACAAGTCTTACTTAATCAAGATATAAATCAAACCTCACAATAGGGACTGAAAAAATCGTTTCTTATGACAAGGTGTATCTTAAATAGAGGTCGGCACGAGACAGGATTCCGTACCGGATTTTACAGGATCCTGTCCCGAAATCCAATATTTTAGGCGACGAACGGGATTATCGGGATTTACGGGAGTAATCCCGCGGGATCCATGTCCTGTAAAAATTTTTGAAAAGAATCCCGTTACGGGATCCAGGGAATGTAATTTTACAGACCTCTAATCTTAAATATATTGGGGGTATTATTTAGACAGATTATGGCCTCACTCCCCCCACAACCTATTTCGCCAACCAAAATTTAAAAAAGAATTTTAAACAAAAGAAAAATAATTTTTGAAGGGTATCCTATGTATAGTGAGGTCCGATCCTACTACTAATTGTAGTAAGTAAAAAAAATTTTTTAATTTTAATTTTACCAACTTTGCCAATCTGTCGTATCTATTTTTGTTGTTTTCGATTTTTCAACTTCATTTTTCTTCCATTTTTCAGTATTTGAAGGAATTGTAGGTGATTTTTGTCTAGCCAATATTGTTGTAGCAAAATTACCTCCTCCTCCACTTCCAAAATTTGAATTTAAATTTAAATCTTCTTCATCCCCATAATTACTGTTATTACTACTTGAAGTTATTGAGGATTTTGTTATTGAAGGCTTTTTAGTTTGTTGTTGGTGTATTTTTTGTTGTTGATGATATTCTTCTTCTTCTTCTCCAAATAATAAAAGGTCTACATCTTCTAATAAAATTTAAAAAATTTAAAAAAATTTTAAAACCATTTTTTGAAAATTAAAAAAATTCTAAGTTCAAAAAAAACTCCGAAAAATTTTTTTTAATTTAAAAATTTTCAAAAAAAATTTCAAAAAATTTTTTTTGAATTTTTTTTTGAAATTTTCAAGGTTTCAAAATTTCAAAAAAAATTTTCAAAAAAAAATTAAAACTTTGTTGTTGTGTTTGGCGATGAGTCATTTTAACTGCTCCAAGTTTTAATGCTTTTCCTCCTGTTGATGAGGCTGTGGTTGATCCTTTAGTTACTGGAGGGCTTGGTTTTTTAAATGTAGCAGACTTAATTTCCAACGTAGATTTAATATTTGATGTTAAGGTTGCCTGAAAAATAAATAAAAAATAGGCATATTACAAATTGGGCATTTTGGAAATTGACCGTTTTGTAAGATTGACCATTTTTAAATAAATTTTCAAAAAATTTTTTAAAATTCCCAAACCATGGCGGGACGGGATCCCGCGCGGGATTTTGTGGGATCCCGTCCCACAATCCCGCACTTTTTTCGACTTGCGGGATTTATCCCGCGGGATCCCGCAAACACAATTTTGCCGGCCTCTAGTAGATACATAAAAAATAAAAAAATCAAAAGAAAAACCTCTTCATCATTAATAGATTCCCAACTATCAGCATCTATAGCACAAGTTCCACCACCACTATTACCCCAATCATCATCCTCATTATTACTTATATTTCTAGTATTTTTGTTTATTTTGCCAATATTTTTTATATTTTCCTCTTCTTCCTCAACTTCATTGTCTGATAATTCTTCATCTCCCCAACCATCAGAAATTGCAGAAATATTTTTATTAATATTTTGAGTAGCCTGAAAAATTAATTGAATGAAAAAATGTGTTTTTCAGGTACAACAGCCAAAAGAGAATAAAAAATTTTTTAAATATTTTTAAAGTTTTTCTGGTCAATTTTCAAGGATGATTATTTCCTTTTTCCCTATCCATTAAAATTTAAGCCCAGAAAAAAATTTTTGAATGCAAAAATATTTAAAAAAATTTCTGTGAACCCTGAAAACAGGGTTTTTCAGAAAAATTTTTTAATTGGAAAAAAAATTTTCTTTAAAAATTTTTTTTGGAAATTTTGAAAAAAGATCTTAAAATATTTTTTAAATTTTTCCTGGTCAATTTTTAAGAATGTTTTTCAATTTTAAGAAATTTTTTTGGAAAAAATTTTTTTGAAAAATTTAACTCAAAAATAATTTATTTAAAAAATTCTTTAAAAATATTTTAAAAAATTCAAAATAATTTAAAAAAATTCCCAACCTCTTTTTTATCCTCCATTTTAGTAACCACATTTCCTTTCGATATATTCTTCTCATTTTCAATTTTAGTAGAAGATGCTTCTCTAACATCTTGTTGTTCAGTTGGAGTTGTTTCGGGTGTTGGAGTTGTAGACTTATAAAATT
This sequence comes from Meloidogyne enterolobii, assembly GCA_963681835.1. Lineage (NCBI taxonomy): Eukaryota > Metazoa > Nematoda > Chromadorea > Rhabditida > Meloidogynidae > Meloidogyne > Meloidogyne enterolobii. The sequence goes on along the minus strand of CAVMJV010000004.1, from coordinate 2,671,339 downwards.
TACCAGAAATTGCTTTAATTGCCCAACCAGCCCAATGAGGGACCTTTAATAATTTTTTTTAATTTCTAAAAAAATTTCAAAAAAACCTTATCTCCACTAAGCAACCCAACTTTTCCGCCGGCTTTAACTTGTGCTTCCATTTCAGCAATAAGTTCTGGGTTATCACTCGCTTTTTGAAGTTTTTCGAGGAAGCCGCTTAGAGCTTTAAATGTTTGGTCTCGAACCTAAAAATTTTTGAAAATTTTTCAAAAATTTTTCAAAAATTTTTAAAAATTTTCAAAAATTTTTTTTTTTAAAAATTTCGAAAATTTTTTTAAAAAATTTCAAAAAAAAATTTTCAAAAAAATTTTTTTTTAAAAATTTCAAAAAAAATATTTTAAAAAACCTGTTTTTCAGGGTCAACAGCCAAAGGACTTAAATTTGGCAAAACTTTTTGAGCTACTTCATTTAAAGAAAAATATTGTTGTGTGGCACTTAAGGCAATAACACCAGACAATCTTGCAGGTGGAAATGGATCTTTTAAGGCACGTGTAAAAGCAGAAATTAAAATTCTTTGGCGATGACTGGCATCGATAAAACAACCAATTTTGCCGAGACACTAAAAAAATAAATTAAAATATTAAAAGGGCTTGAAAGGACCATTTATTTCAATAAGTAAAAATTTGCACACTACTTATAAATAACTTTTCAAGTTAAAACACAGTCCGCCCGTAGTGTAGTGGGTAAAGCGATGGAGGGGAGAGCTTGCTAGGACCCAGGTGGTACCGGGCGGGGCTATTTTTGCTACTCGAATAATAATTTTTTTTAGTTATTCAAAAAAGCATGTATTGGGAAAACAAAATGGAAATTAGGTGAAAATAAGAAATTTTTGGAGAAAACCTCATAATCTTTACTTAAAAACAGCTAAGGCCCAATCACTTAAATATAGTAAAAATAAATTTGAAATTCAAAAAACTAACGATTGTTGTATTTGTTCTAATGCTAGGTTCTGGATCTGATCCTTAAAAAAAAATTTTTTTTATTTAAGAATTTTCTTGAAATAATATGAGATTTTTATTTAAAAAAAATTTTTTTAAGTCGAAAATTTTTTAAAAATTTTTCAAAAAATTTTTCAAAAAATTTTTTTAATTAAATTCTAATAATTTCAATAATTTTAATAATTTTTATTTTATTAAAAATTTCAAAAAAAATATTTTTTTCCTACAAAAAAATTTCAAAAAAACCTTGTAATTTAGCCAAAAAATTTTCTTAATTAAATTTTAATAATTTCAATAATTTCAATAATTTTTATTTTATTAAAAATTTCAAAAAAATATTTTTTACAAAAAAAAATTTCAAAAAAACCTTGTAATTTAGCCAAATATTTCATCAAATCATTATTTAAATTATTATAATTCAATTTATCTGCAAAGGAAACAATAGCTTTAACTGTGCTTTCACGAACAGCAGAATTTGAATCGAGGAAACCGGTAATTAAATTACTTGAAAAAATGTAATTTTTATTTTAAAATTCTAAAAAAACGAACGGATAAATTTTCTCATTGACAACTTGAGGTTTTAAACGGCTGGAAAACTCGTCAATTTTTTCTAGTAATTTGACTCTGAAAATTAAAAAAAAATTATAAAAGGTTTGGGTTTCAGTGATGTAAAGGGCTATCCAAAATCCAATACCAGGACATGCTTTCGATCTGAAATTCGAAACCCGATCCAAGAAAAAATTAAAATTAAAAAAATTATCCGAAAAAAAATTATTTTTTTTATCCAAAAAATCCAAAAAAAAACCCCGATCCAAAAAAATATTCCAAAATTCTATCCGACTTTTTTCTATACCCGTAACATCCCTCTGTTAGATTAAAAAAATAAATAAACCGAGTAGTACGATCAGAAGAACTAAACAGCTTCACTAGGCAAGGAACTATTCGTTGTTGATACTAAAAAAGAAAAAAATTTACTTCCTTAGTCGTTTTTTAAAATTTTTGGAGAAAAATCCACAAAAATATTCAAAATACTAACAAAGGAACATTTTTTAATACTTGCGTGCAAATTTCATATTTTTTGGTTCCATTTAATAAAAATTTGAACGGTCATAACTCGCCCAGTTACTTTTAAGAACACGGATATCTTTTTTCAAAAGGAAGTTGAGAGTCCTCTATCGAATGGAGGATTTCCCCATAAATTTTTCTTTACATTTCCCATTTTTACGTGGATGAGAGGAAATTAATTTATTTCTAATATTACCTAATTGAAAGGCCTAATGTCATCGACCAAATCTAATTAACAAAAAATAAACCCCATTAAAAACAAACCTCATCTTCATCAAGTAATTTGCCAAGTTTAAACATTGGAAGAAGAATGTGTGCACCAGCATCTCCGTACTCATAAGTCTAAAATTAATAAAATTAAAAAAAAATAAAAATTTAAAAAACATGAATAAGTTTAGGCAAAATTTTATTTCTTGCAATATCTTCAGGAAAAAGTTCCAAATTTGTGTTTAAACGAACAAAAAAAGATTGCTTTTCTGGTGCTTCTCGAAGCTGTAAAATATTGATAAAAATTAAAAGAGGGGAAAATAAAAAGAAAAAATTATTTTAACATTAAGAATATCAAGGAGAAACTGGAAATCTTAAGAGGCAAAAGAATCTCCTTTTAAATAAAAAAAATACGGAAGAGAAAGGAGAGGCGGAAGAGGACTGCTTTTAGTCACTCCAAAAATAGTCAAAATTTAAAGGCCCATAATATATCCGAAACTAGCTCCACAGTCAAAAACAAGTCTACAATTAATAACAGATTATTGACTATATTCTGTTGAAGGAAGCCAAAAAATAAGTTAAAGTAATCTCCTTATAAGTTCATTAAATATTTTACAATTTAAAAACAGGGAAGTGAAAGGGGACAGAAATCTTGTCATGAATTTTAAGAAAATAAAATTAAAATAAATTTAGAAAATAAATTAGCAAAAATATTTTTGGTTAAATAACCTGAAATTCATCAAGAAACAATAAAGTATCGACAAATTTATTTTTCATAAAGCCTCCATTTGCTCTACATTCTAAAAAAATAATAATTTTAAAAATTCAAAAAAAATTAAAAAAAAACCATTCAAAATATCCCCAACAGTCATCACAGCTCGCAATTTTGCACAAAGCCTTTTATATAATGGATGTATTCTTTTAGGTATTTTTGAAAGAGCAGAAGGGGAAGAAATATCCAAAGAATCATTTTTAGTAAATATTTGAAGAACAACTGAAGCTAGGTCGTTTAAATCGACTTGGGGAGAGCTTTAAAAATAATTAGAATTTTTTTTTAAAAAATATTTTGAAAATTTAAGAAAAAATTTTTAGGCCTCAAAAAATATTTTTTATTGATTAAAATATAAAAATTAGTCCTCTAGAAAAAAAAATTCAGTGAAAGGAATCGAACCCTGAAATACCCCAAGCCAAAACCCAACACCTTAACCACTCGGTCAACCAGAACTTAACTTAAAACTAAATAATAACCCCTAATGATTTAATTTAAAAATACCCTTAAAACTAAATTTAAAAGAACCTTAAACTGCCTGAACTTTGAAAAGCAGCCAATTTCCAATCACCGGAGGAAGTAACAAAAATAGCATTTCGCATATTATTTTGAGACAATTTAGCTTCATTATGTAAAAATTTAAGGCAATTCTTTAAAAATTTGAAAAAAATTTTAGAAAAAATTAATTCAAAACAGACCAAAACTTGATATAAACCCCAAGATACAACCAATTCTAATTGTGTAGCGGTCAATTTAGTTTCTGATAAATAATAGGCAAGAGGCCGGCAGGGTTCGGTAATTAAATAGAATGAGCCTTCAACCTTTAATTTTTTAGAAAAAAAATTTTTTTAGGAAAATTTTGTAAAAGAATAGAGTATTATAAGGAAGGTTCTGCCTATTTCTACTTTCATTTATTTTTTTGTTTATAGTCTCGACTGCAACTGAGAATACAATGTTAAAACATCCGTTAGATCAACTTTTAAGGTAAATTTTAAAAATTCTGAGGACCCACAGAAAACTAAAAAATAAGCTAACACCAAAACAAACTAAGAAGCTTGAACGGATAATCACTGACCAAATTTCAAACGTTTCAACCCCAAATAATGCCATAAAATTAAAAAAAACTTTTGAAAACTCTGGCTTAAACGAAAATAATAAAGGAATGAATAAGCAAAAAATTGCCAAAAAAAAATTTAAAAAAAAATTTAAAAAAATTAAAAAAAAACCTCCAAAGAATCCAAATAAGCTAGCACATTAGGATGCCTCAGAGTTTTTAATTTTTGAGCTTGAATTTTAAGTGAAGTCGAATTTGCATTTAAAGTCCAAAAACAGGTTGCCTTTTCTTGAGGTTCTGACTGGAAATTGAAAAAATTAAGAAAATTAGATAAACAACAAAGAAACCTTTTTTAAACTTTTGCCAACATTTATTTGTTCTTGTGTCAGAACAGTAAAAGTCTCGGTAGGAAGTGAATAGGGAAATGAGGTGCGGGGATCTCTAGAGAAAAAAGAGCTTAAAACTGAAGACATTTAGTTGGAAAAATTCTCTTAAATCTAAAAATAAAAAAAGTCATGTCGGGCTAACTCGCGGTACGGACAAATCACGGAATTACCAAATTACGGAACGACCAACTCACGAAATGAGCAAAACATGGAATAATTTAAAAGTCAAAATTTTCTGAAAAATCTGAATATTTAAAAAAATAAGACTTTTTAACAAGCTAGTCTGTTCCGTGAGTTGGAATTCCTGGAGTTAGTCAAAAAAGTTTTTAAGAAGTCCACGTAATTCAGACAAAATTCCAGCGTAAAACAATTCGTTTTAGTTGACATTTTTATTTATTTTTGGCTAGTTGACAAAATGAAATTATTAAAAAATAAAATGTCGTTATTAAACATTATGCCAAAACTGAGAGATTTTTTGATTTTTGAAAAATATTTTTGATTACCTCTAATTATTCAACTATAACTTTTTGTAGGATGATCTGATCAAATCAGTCCTGTTAGTTAAAATAATCCTCAAAACAAGAGCTTTCGATTGATATAATAATTATTTAAATCAATTCGAGGTTAAAAAAGTTATGGTTCTAAATATAACCTCAAATCTGTTACGGTCAGAATCCCTCGGGTTTTTTTAATTTCTATTTTTTATTTTTTTATTCTTAGCTTTCTTGAAATAAAAAAATTGTTTTATTCAAAACATAAAACAAATTTTTAAATTAAATAGCTATGGAAACACAGAAAACAAATTAAGAAACTAGGGTTGATCCATGACTCCCCAATCATCAAACGATATAATTTCAGTCAAGTCTCCGACCTCTAACTCCGACAGTCCATTCATCGACATCCCCGTTCCCTGAAAAAAGTTTTCCCAACGGATCAGGAATGGTTGGGGAGACCTTGGCTTGGGGAGACCTTGGCTTCTTTAAATGTTTCTTTAACGTTTTTTAACCTTCAAAAATTAAATTTTCTTTTTTTTCTAAATTTTAATACATTCACTTTAATTTATTAACCTCTCTAAATTTAATTTATTTTTTCTATTGAAAAATTCTTTTCACACATTTTTATTTATTTTTTCCCCTACTTTTCACCTTTTCTTTACCTTTATTTTCTCGTCTCGCGCAACTTTTCTTTTTATTTTTAACAAAAAAAATTTTTTTCTAATTTATTTATTTATTCTTCAATCATTTTTCTATTCATCTACAAAATTTTATATTCATTTTTATTTAATAAAATTAATCACGTCAATTTATTTCTCTAAAAACCCTTCAAAATGTTCAATAAAAATTATAAAAGCTTTAATAAAATATTAATTAAAATTTTATTTTTTGTTCTATTACTTGACCAAAATGTACTTACAGAATCACAAAAGGAACGCAATGAAAATGAAAATCCACGTATATCCTTCTTTAGCTAATTTTTCAAAAAATCCTTCCCGTGGTGTAGTGGGTAACACGATTGACTTGCACTTTCTTGGGGACCCGGGTTCGATACCTGGCGGCGGAGGGTATTTTCTTTTTTTATAATACTTCTTTTGGCTAAACTACAGTTTCCGTACCAGGCTCAGAATTGGACGATTTATATGTCATTCGAAAGAGCTCGTCGAGCTGAGTCGAACGTCACCAAAATTATTCAGCGGAAAAAATTCTGAGCCGAGTTACAGACCCCTAAAGTTCAAAAAACCATAGGGGGGACCAAGCTGTTTTCTGGGGGTGAAAAATTCGAATATGCAAATAATAGCTCATTCGAAAGAGCTCCTTGAGCTGAGTCGAATGACACCAAAATCAACGAAATCCGACTTGATTTGACAAAGTTATGACCGTTTGTTTTAGCTCCTTACCTATGGCATCTTTGGAGATTTTTGCTGCTACGGAGGCCCCAAATACGTCCAGAGCAAGGGAGATAGGAATAGGTTTATGTTACGAGCCCAGACCCAGCGCCCGTAGACTCCCCGCGAGGCGCGTGCCGCAAAACCCCGCGCGAAGCGCGGGGTTTTGCACAAGCGCCTCGCCGACGCTCCATAGGTTTAGGCATTTTGTTTTTTGTCATAACTTTGTCTAATCTTGTCCAATCACGGTGATTTTGGTGTTATTCGACTCAGCTCGTCGAGCTCTTTCGAATGAGGTATAATTTGCATTTTCGATTTTTTCACCCCAAAAAAGTGCTTGGTCCCCCCTTTGGTTTTTTGAACTTTAGGGGTCTGTAACTCGGCTCAGAATTTTTTCCGCTAAATAATTTTGGTGCCATTCGACTCAGCTCGACGAGCTCTTTCGAATGACATATAAATCGTCCAATTCTGAGCCTGGTACGGAAACTGTAGTTAGGCCCTTCTTTTTTAGGTGCTGAAAATCCACGTAAATCATTTTTAACTACCTTTATTAAAAAAATGTTCCCATGGTGTAGTGGGTAACACGTCTGACTAGTACTTTTCTGGGGGACCCGGTTCGATACCTTTCGTCGGAAGAAGCTTTCTATTTCCATAATAACACTTTTTAAAGTTCTAAAAAGGCCGTTTGTAGTCTATTTAGTTAAAATAAAATTTTATTCAGACTGTTCTTTGCCGCATGATAAGGGTGTTTCATGCTCTGGCACCAACTCTCCAAACCAAAATTCAAAACAATTTTATTACAATTCACAGACCGGTTTTTACCTATTTTTTAAATCTCAAAAAAGTTTAAAGGTCTTTGTCAACCTTTTATTTACAATGGATGTGAAGGAAACGATAATCGTTTCGAATCTGCTAGTGCCTGCAGAAAGGCTTGTAGTAGCAGTGAAAAGAGGGATCCGTGGGTTTTAGGTAAGTTAAATTTTTGGGGGGGGAAATTTATTGAGATTAAAAAGTGAGGTAAGGAAGAGGTCAAGGACTGAGTTAAAGAAAGGAGGGAGAATCTCAAAAAAATTTTTTTGACTTCTAAAATGACAGAAAATCCCATTTTGGCAATTAAAAGACAGAACGCCAAGACCCGGAATTTTTGGTTTTTAAAAGGGAACCTTAGGCAAGGTTTGGGTTAAACGTACGTCGTTTTTCAGTCTTTTGGTAGCTGGCATCAAACTTGGCCTTAGTTTTAAATTTTTCCCCCAGATATCACACTTTTCCCTAAACACACAAAATTCCACGCCTTTAGAATACCTTTATTTACAAAACAAACAAATACTATATACATACGACAATAATAGTGCGCAAACACAACATAGGGGCAATTACATAGACATATTTTACAATTGTGAACAAATATAGGAAAAACTACAATTGGTGACAAATACAAGGCATTAGAGCATTTTTATAGTATCACTTTGATGACTGCTCTCCGAGTTGGAACCATCCTTTCCTTTCTTCTTCTCTTCCGTTGCCGCTGCACCTTCACATCCCGCGGCGTCCCGTCCACTAGTTGCCGCCCTTCTGGCCCATAGCTTGCTGGAGCTGCTCCACGTAGGGATCGAGGTAGCCTGAAAAGGAACGAAAGGATGGATTTTGATAGGGTTAAGGAGGAAAACAAGAATTCGTACCGTATTTGTAGGCAGCAGCAACAGAGCAGACAATGGCGAGGAGGAAGATTAAGACGGCGGCGCCCATGTTGATTTGTAGCTGTTGTTGAGAAGCACGAAGATGGAGTAGTAGTAGATTATGGCAGGTTGTGGAGTGAGTGTTCTAGAGGCTTTTATAGTTTTTCCGGAAGGATTCCGGAAAAACTTTTCTCCCTCTCAAGAGTAACTAGTATAAAAGCAACTAGTCTTCAACCCTCTTCAACAACCTCGCCATACTCAGCGTGCTACAACGACTTCAACAGCCTTCACAACAACAAATCAACATGGGTGCCGTCGTCGTGTTCTTCCTGTTCGCCGTTGTTGGTGCTGTTGCTGGCGCCTACAAATACGGTACGAATTTTTAGTTTTTCTGTCTAAAACCCTCAAAATCCATCCCCTTTCATTCCTTTTTCAGGCTACCTCGATCCCTACGTGGAGCAGCTCCAGCAAGCTATGGGCCAGAAAAGCGGCAACTAGTGGACGGGACGCAGCGGGATGTGATGGTGCAGCGGCAACGGGAGAGAGGAATAAAAAAGAAAGGACGGTCTCGATGCTTCGGAGAGCAGCCAGCCATCAACAATCCAATTAGCACAACTCATGTAACCAGCAAACAATGGCTTCTTTTGTGATATATAAATATACAAACCTAATCCCCCCTTTTACTTAACTGTCAAACAGACCAAATCCATTGGCTTCCAACTTGTGTTCCCTTTGCGCATTTTTTTGTACACTTTTCCCCTTATGTGTTGTGTTTGCGCATTATTATTGTCCTATATATTAATTTGTTGTACATATATGCCTTTTCTTGTTATTGTAATAAATAAATGACTGTCTTTTAGTGGTGTTTAGAGTTTATTATGAAGGTTTTTTAGCCTAAAGAAGTTCAGTCCCCCCTTTTACTTGACTGTCAAACAGATCAAACCCCTTGGCTCTGAAATTTTGAACTCAATCCTTAAAGCCAGGATTTCCCCTTAGCTCGATTAAAAGCGTCCTTTCCTTTGATTTTTTAGACTAGAGAAGTTTGGCTCCCTTTGCTTGTCAAAACCATTGGCCATTATATCCGTTTGAAGTCGATCCTCAAGCATTTTTAATCGGAAGTATCCCTTTCCTTAAATTGCCCTTGTGGTCTTGTTGAAATCGATCCTTAACCAAGATCTTCTTAGTTGTGCTATTCGGACTTGTCCCTTTCTTTTACCCTCCTTCTTAACTTCCCTCCTACTTAAAAGAAAATTTCTCCCTTTTAAAGCTAAACGTTGCAACGCTTCTTACCTCATCCCTGACGGCAACTATATTGAATGCCCTAAAGAAGGCGGAGGTGGTTGCCCGGAAGGGCATGAATGCTCTCGTCAAAAAGGTGTTTGCTGCCCTACAAAAAGTTGTTTTTAAAGAAAAAATTAAAAATTTTCTCTTCAGAATTTTTGTGTTCACTCCCCGACGATTCCGGCACTTTTGCTGAAGGAGTTCCAGATAAGCCTAGATTCGCCTGGAGTTCTCAAGTTAATTCTTGTTGGCGTTTTTCTTATTATGGAGCTAAAGGGAATTATAATAATTTCCCCAATTTTCAAGAATGCGTGAATTTTTGTGGAAATGAAAAATAAATTTGATGGTGGGATGAAATGTCACTCTTAAAAAAATTGTTTAAATTCGATGCAATCTTTTTAATAATTTTATTTTTAATAATTTTGTCAAAAATAAAATGTCATTTTAATTATTATTTGGAAGATCAGTTGACTTAAAAGCCTTCTTTCTATTTTTATTACCCCCTAAAGGCTTCCAGCTACTTCCACTACTACCAGCTACACTGGCAATCGATAAAAGCTTTTTCTAAGCTTTTTCTTTTCTTCCTTGTTCTGTGGCCAATGCTTTCAGTATAATTTTATGGCATTCGCCTCCGCGCTAGAGTAATATATCCTTCATTTTTTACTTATCACTTACCATGAGAAAAATTGACCCAAAATTAATTAATCAAAAAAATTTTTTTAAAGCTCTCCTCTAATTAAAAAATTATTTTACCCTTTATTAGATCTGTTGCTAAATTGGGTACGGCCCAAGTAGGCGCGCGGCCAAGTAGGCGCAAAGCCATAACTTGCTTCAAGATTTCCGAATCTTTTAAAATTTAGTATTAAACGATTCCTCTTGTCGAGCTAAAGAGATTGGTACCAAAATTGATAAGGGTCAGAAATTTTCTAGCAAGTTATGGTTTTGCGCCTACTTGGCCGCGCGCCTACTTGGGCGTGTCCCGCTAAATTACCTACATACCTACCTATATTCGTTTTTTAAATCTTTATTTATGAATTTTTTGGGTACTTTTCCGTTATACAACTGCAAACGGAGCTTTTCCGTTATACAACTGCAAACGGAGCTTTTCCGTTATACAACTGCAAACGGAGCTTTTCCGTTATACAACTGCAAACGGAGCTTTTCCGTTATACAACTGCAAACGGAGCTTTTCCGTTATACAACTGCAAACGGAGTGTCAGCCGACTTTGATCGACTATAACTTTTTGTTGCTTGATCCAATACAATTGAATATTATATCATTCGAAAGCCCTCGATAGGCTGTATCTTTTTTCTAATAGATTAGAGCAAGTCTGATCACTCATTAAAAAGTAATAACCCAATAACAACCTAAAATTTAAATCAAAAATGTCGAAAAATTACTGTAATTAAATAAAAACATTTCGCCAAGAAATTAATTTTTATTATTTATTTAATTTTTAACCCAAAAATTTTTTCTTAATTTTCAAAAATTTTTTTTCAGACTTTAATCTAGTAAATTCAATAAAATACAAATTTATCTTGAAGAATGGAAGAGGATTTTTATGACGATAATGAACGCTGTTATGTTGATGTTAAACAAGTGACAAACAACAAATCTTCTTTTAAAATTGGACAGAAATTTCAAAAATTTATTCAGGTAGATTTCTTTTTTGATATTTTTTGTTCTTTCTTAATTTGATTGGCCACTTGTTAGTGATGCATAACTGCCTAACAACCCCTCCCTTCATTACAGATACCCTCCATTATATTTGCGGACGTCCGCAAAAATTTGCGGATTGTCCGCAAAAAATTTGCGGACTGTCCGCAAATTTATAGATGCACTTTTCTGTCCAAGGGTGTCTTATAATGATGTCCGATACTAATATTTTGTCTTGAATTAACAAAAGCATGCCTATCATCCCTCTTTAACCTCCCCACTATCACATCTCCAAATCACCCCAAGACAACATCAGACTTATTTTTAGGTCTTAAGACCCACCAAAAGGATCATTGTGTTAAACTTGTCTCTTTAAAAATCCAAAAATATATTTTCAAATTAATTTCCATGAAACTGTTTAAATTTCAATGAAAAATAGCAGAACATTTTATTTAATTAAATGGTGCAAACCCTAAACTATTTAACCCCTTTCTCTCGAGTTTGGTCATTCATTTAATTTCCGTATGACTTTTTTTCATTTCATTGTTGTCCTCAAAAATATTTTCACGCTTTCATCATATTAATTACTTTGTGATATTCGGGTCATCGGAGAAAATAAAAAGAAAAAAATGAAAAAAAATTTTGTCCGCAAAAATTTTGCGGACAAAAAATTTTTTTGCGGACGTCCGCAAATATTTTTTTTCAGAAAATAAACTTGAGGGAATAAATTTTTTTAGAAAACTGTCTAGAACCTTTAAAATAAACTTGAAAACTCAAAAAATATTTTTTTTCTGAAAATTTGCTTTAAATTAAACAGAATTTAAAAAGTTTTGTTGAATATTTAGCGAACAATGACGCTGTGAAAATAGAAATTATATAAAATTTGTTTATTGTTAAACATTAACTAACCAAATATTTCTTAATTTAAGTTCATTTTTTGCAGGAAATTAAAGAAAATAAATTTAAACTAAAAATTTTTGCGGATTGTCCGCAAAAAATTTTTTTGTCCGCAAATTTTTTTTGTCCGCAAAAAAATTTTATTTTATTTATTGTCAGTCTGGTTCATGTGCTACTTGCATGATCTATTTTTTTTATAACCTGACCTATCTTTTAACACATTTTCCTTTTTGATTTATTAATTTAATAATTTGTGTGGAGAGACGAATTCTTTTTTAACAGACGTTTTGACGGCTATATTTATTAAATTATTTAGATCAAAAAATATTTTTTAAAATTTATATTTGGGTTTAAAATGTGCACCCAACTCTTTTTAAAATTATTTTTGAATTTTTATGTTGCAAACAGTCAGACCTCTATATAAGATACACCCAATATTAGATACACCTCTATTTAATAGACATTCTATTTAAGAGACATTGGCCATTGGGTGGGGGAGGGGGTGGCCTTATGAGCGGGACGGGGAGCTGCCTAAGCGATACCCCTCTATTTAAGATACCCTCATTATAAGATACTATTTTTTTGGTTCAAGGGGGGTCTCTTATAGTGAGGTCCGATTATATTTAAAATCACCTCTCTCCTTTTTTTAAACTTTTTTAAACAATTTTGGGGGATACCCACTTTTTTCTTGGCCAATAATCTTTGTAATTTAATACATTAAATTCACCCCTCTCCCTTTTTTAATCTTTGCGCATTTAAATGATAAGAGAAAATTTTTTTATTTTATGTGTTTTGCTCTAAATAGGCGTTTTTTTCTGAATTTTTTCTTTTAATTAATTTTGCTTCTTTAAATTGTTGCAAAAATTGATAAAAAAGGGGGAATTTTTAAATTAATTTTCTGGGAATAAAAAATAAATAGAGAATCCTAGGCGATGTCGAACCTAACTATAAGCTACACACTTGAACTGAAAAATCGTATCTTATAATGAAGTGTCTGTTAAATGGAGAGTATAGCTTAGGTAACTCTCCATACCTTGTGGTCAACCAAACTTCAAAAAGCGTGTCTTAAATAGAGGTATTGGTGTGTCTTAAATAGAGGGTATCGCTTATGAGTGGGTATCTTAGATAGAGGCTTAAAATAAATTTTGTCCGCAAAAATTTGCGGACAAAATTTAAATTTTAATAATTCTCTTTTTATTTTTTAAGCTTGTTCCATTTCCCTCCAAAACAAAAGAAACAAAGCAAAAACAAAAACAAAAAATATCCGCGCACCCACAGTCAACTACTACTACAAGTCACCCATCACACTCATTCTCTTCTTCTTCCTCCCCTTCCTCCCCAACAAGTACAATAACATTGTCTTTATCACAAGTAGCTAGTTTGCAACAAAATGAAGATTTATTAGAACCATTTACTATTGAACAAGAAGAAGAAAAAGAAGAAAATTTTGAATTTAATATTGACTTGGAAACAACAATGGAAGAAGAAAATAATAATAAAAATAGGCCTAAAATGCCCCCAAAAATGTTTTTGTCGTCAATTCCAATGAGGGATTTGGTTGTTAACAACAAACAAGGAGTGAGACATAATGTTGGTTTATTTTTAATTTTTGAGGGTTGAATGGGGAAAAAATTTTAAAAAATTTTGTCCGCAAATTTTGTCCGCAAAAAATTTGCGGACAAAAAATTTTTTTGCGGACAAAAAAATTTTTTTAACCAAAATTTTTGTTATTTTTGCCAAAATTTTATCGAGTAATTGACTAAAAATCCAAAAATGAAAATTAGATTTTCAAAATTGGATTACACAGAAATCAGAGTTATCGTTTGGGATCTGTCGAGTTTACCAGGAACCCGATCTGACTACCTATTTTTCTCGATCCTACCCAGCCCTGCTATTTAGCGTTTAATAATTTTTTTATTTTTAGGGTCTCTTGAGCTACCCTAAATTTTATTAATTTTTAAATTTATTTTTTTTTGACTCTCAATCTTTGGTGTAATAGATCTATGGGGAAGGGAAGGGTTTTTAGGTGATTTTGATCCTTTTCTCGGGGATTTTTTTATCAAACTTTCTTTAAAAAATAATTTTAACAATTTTTTTAAATTTTTAAAATTTTTAAAAGACAAACATTAAAAGATAAAATAAAGGGATTTTTTTGTTAAAAAGTGTGAAAGGTCCTCTTTTAATAAAACAAAAATTTGTAAAGAAAATTTGAAAAGAAAAGAATTTTAAAAAATGATAAGGACTACCACCAACACAATATAGAACGATTTTTGAGACTATTTAAATAAATATTTAATTTTATTAAAAATTCCAAAAAATTGTAGATAACAAACCTAAAAAATGCATTTTTGGGGTAAAAAAATTTTTGCAAAATTTAATTTAAATAAATATTATTTTGCGAATTAGTTTCTATTTTTTGTGTTTATTTGTTAGTTAGTCTCTTATCATTTAAAAAAATTTTTTTTAATTTTCTTTATTATTGCTGTTTTCAAGTCGGGCCGACAGTCGAGACATTTTTTCCGGGCCTAACTTTATCGAGTCGGGCCGGACGAGTCTTTTTCGGCCAAATATCTTAGACCCGATTCGATCTTTCGGTCCGAGTTGGGCCATTTTGGCAACCCTAGTTACTGATTTTTCTACCTATTTATGATTATTTTCCTAAAATTTTTTTTATTTTTACTAATTTAGATTTTCCGATTTTCTATTCAAAAAATCAAGGTTATATGGGAATAGGTATCCTACATTTTTTAGGAGATCTTAAAAGGGATTCGTTATAAAAAATTTTTTATAGTAAATTTTCTGTGGCCTCTTACATTTAAAATATTTAGAAAATAAATCAAAACAATTAAAAACATAATTTAATAGAGAGACTAAAAAATAAATAGGTGGTAGTGAAAATGTGGGGGGATTTTTTCAACTAAAAAACATTTTTATCCGATTTTTTTTGTCACATTTGATAGATTTTTTATTTTCAATATTTTTTAAAATAAATTCTCCTTACGAAATTTTTTTTCAATTTTTTTCCCGGAATTTCACCAAAAATTTAAAAAATTTTTTTTTAATTTTTCAAATTGATTTTTTCTTGAATTTTGATTTTTTTCTTAAACAAACTTAATTTAATTTTTATAATTTTTTGAGAATTTCCATTTTAAGCCTTGAAAGTTAAAAAACAGCACAATTTACTTGCTAGTTTTATCTCTCCTCTATCCCCCCCCTTCCCTTCCCTTGAGAATTTATTTAAAACTTCATTAACCACCCTCCTCATCTTTCTATTTATTTTACTTTATAAATTATATATTTTAGAGTCTTTAAATTTTTTAACTTTTTTTTTTCTTAAAAATCTCTTCAAGGGATCTCTTGAAATTTTTTAAATCTCTCTCTCTACCCCCTCTCTCTTCTACCCCCTCCCTTCCCTAGAGAATTTCATTCGCCTTTTATTTTTAGATACCCTTCTGTGGCTGAAAAATTGTAGCTTATCTATTAGTAAGAGGTTCCTTAACAAGGGTATCGCTTGGACATCTACCTCCACAATAGGCCTGTATCTCCTATATTTTATAGTGAGTGTCCGACTCCCTCTTCCATCTTTTTTTAAATGTCTCCATCCTCTCCTAAATTTCTCTTATGTTAGGTATACAGTGGCGGCAATATGTTTACGACCACTTGTTAAAATAAAATAAAACCATTTATAGATCGATTGAATCATCTTAGATGATTTTGGTGTAAATATGTTTTTTGTAGCATTTTTTATTGGCTATCTATTCATACAAGACATTTTTAAAAATCTTTATTTTTTCGAAAGTTATAACAATATTAACTAAGACAATCGTATTTTAGGGGGGAAAAATGTTTACGACCACTTTGGGTTTTCCGACTTTAATTCGTCTAAAAATTCTGAAAAAATTTCTGTGAACATTTCAATCGATACTGAGTAGAAAAGTAAAAAGAACAAAGTCTGTACCTTTTTTCTTCATCGAAATCTCTAGATTCAAAAATCAACTGAAAATGGGGGTACAGTACTTCAAAAATTATTTTAACCCCTTAGAGCTTAATCGAAAAATTTCTTTTGGGCTCATTTGAAAGCCCATAAAATTTGCTACAAAAAAGTCCATGCTTGATTTTTCTAAAAATATTTCTATTTGAGGTAGATCTACTTTCACATTTCATGTTATCATTTTTGGGGTATTTTAGGGGATTTTTGACCATTTTTATGTGAAAGTGGATGTAAGTCGAACAACTATTTTTTAGAATAAATGAGACAAGGACTATTTTGTAGCAAATTTTATGGGCTTTCAGAATGGCCTAAAAGAAAATTTTTAATTTCAGTTCTAGGGGGTAAAAATATTTTTTAAAGTACTGTACCCCCATTTTCCGTTGATTTTTGAGGTTCGAGATCTTGATGAAGAAAGAAGGTACAGCTTCGTTCTTTTTATTTTTACACTCGGTATTAATGAAAATGTCCACAGAAATTTTTACAGAATTTTTGCACCAATTAAAATAGAAAAAACCAAAGTGGTCGTAAACATTTTTCCCCCCTAAAACACGATTGTCTAGGATTACTTTCGAAAAAAATAAAGATTTTGAAAAATGTTTGGTATCAATCGATAGCCAATAAAAAATGCTACAAAAAATATACTTACAACAAATTCGTCCGAGATAAATTAATCGAGTTATTGGGGGTTTCATTTTTTTAATCCAGTGGTCGTAAACATATTGCCGCCACTGTACGTGTAATATCCAGGGGGCTAACCTCCGTGTAATTTCCCTCCTCATTTTCTTTGTTTTTATTTTCCTTTCATTTTTGGTCATTAAATAGTTTTACAACCTAAAAAACATCTTTTCTTCAGTTTAATCATCATCTTTAAAATTATTTTATCCCCTTATTCTTAATTTAAATATCCTTATTTTATATCCTTTCTTTTTCCCTTTCATTCTTTCCCTCCCTCCCGTACCACGCGACGACTCTCTTAACTAACCTCTTGTTCGGGATGCTTATTTTTGCCAATAAATACATTTATTTTATTTTTTATTCCCTTCATTTTTATCCAAAAATTTACTCAATCATAACTATATTTTTATTTAATCTCAAGAAAAAAAATTTTTTTTCCGACTTTTTATTTTTTTATCAAATTCTCAAGTTCCGTTGTATTTATTATGATAATTTTGGCAAAAGTAAGTAAAAGTTTCATCAAAAATATTTTTTGGTAACTTTAAAAATTGGAAATCTTATTATGCAAAAGTTGGACATTTTTCGTTTAAATTATGTAAAAATTACAAATTCAGTAGTTGTTCACTTTTAAATGACTTCCTTTCCTTGTCATTTTTTGGTAAACACTGAATTTTAGTGACTAAAAAAGTACTTTTCTCCTTTATAATTTTTTTGATAATCCATCCACTTTTCCTTTTTTTTGATCATTCTGGGTTAGATAAAATTTGTGACTATACTCACTATTTTATTTTTATTTTTACTTTTAAATTCGTCGTCATTCAATTTTTTTTGATGACTTTTAAATGTTTTCGAAGCTAAATTATTTTTAAATATATTTTTTAGAATGTTTCCGTTAAGATTGTAATTTAATTTAGATAATTTCCGGAGAATTGTAAAATATTTTTAGGATTTTCCGGAAGTTGTAAAATATTCGGGATGTTTCCGGAATTTTTTTTAATATATTGACTGTTTCCGGAAAATGGAAAATATTTATAACTGAGAGTTTTTCCGGATGTTTGGAGTTTTGTGAATATTTCCGGAAATGTTGTGAATATTCTGAATGTTTCCGGAATTGTAAATATATTTTTTAATAATGTTTCCGGAATTGTGAATATTCTGAATGTTTCCGGAATGTAAATATATTTTTTAATA
This sequence comes from Meloidogyne enterolobii, assembly GCA_963681835.1. NCBI lineage: Eukaryota > Metazoa > Nematoda > Chromadorea > Rhabditida > Meloidogynidae > Meloidogyne > Meloidogyne enterolobii. Next base: position 2,653,631 of record CAVMJV010000004.1, on the reverse strand, counting down.
ATGTTTCCGGAATTGTAAACATTGAATGTTTGTTTCCGGAATTGTAAATATTTTTAAATAATGTTTCCGGAAAATTGTAATAATGATTTAAATATTTTTCCGGAAACATTGTAGATATTTTGAGTGTTTCCGGAATTCGTATGTTAATGTTTCCGGGATTGTAAATTTTTAATGTTTGTTTCCGGAAAATTGAAGATATATTTTAATTATTTTCCGGAATTTGTAAATATTTTTGATTGTTTCCGGAAATTTCTAAAAATAAATAGAATATTTTCCGGAAATGTTGTAATATTCTGAATGTTTCCGGAATTTGTATTCTAATGTTTCCGGAATTGTAAATAGGTATTTTTGATTGTTTCCGGAAAATTGTAAAATGCTTTTAATTATTTTCCGGAAGTTTTAAATATTTAATGTTTTTTCCGGAAAATTGTAAAAATAACTTGAATATTTTTCCGGAAATGTCGTAAATATTTGTAAATGTTTACGGAATTGCTGTAAATATTTTGAGTAAGTTTCCAGTGTTTATAAATATTTTTTTTCGGGAATTTTAAATATTGTTTATATGTAGTATGTTCGCGGGAAACATGAATATTTTAATTCAATCTTAACCAAACATACTTTCCACGCATTTTAAAATTTTAAACTTGTTAAATTTAATTTTATTTTAATTTCCATTTAATTATTTTCAGATGCCTTCTTCAGTTTCTTCAATTCCTTCACCTACTCCACCTACAAAACCTCCACCCCCGCCACCATCGACAGGATCATCACGGCGTTCTCGATTATCTAATGTTTGTCCACCAACTAGTTCAAAATCTTCTTTTCTTGTTTCTAGAACACAGGTAGAGGAACCAACAAATAAATTGCCAAAAAATTCAAAATTTTTGTCAGATTCTTTTAACGCTAATTGCTTTTCTCTCCGTCCTTTTACTTGCTATTCTCTTTACATTTATACTTACTCGAGATGTTTTGCTGAGAGAATATATTGAAGGAAGGATTTCTGATGATGACAGTAATATTAATGAAAGTAAATCGTTTGATGGAATTATCTCTACAAAATTACCAGAAGTTGCTAAACTTGTTGGGAGAGTACAACATGAAAGGGCGACTGATATGTTAGTTTTCTGAATTTTTTTTTCAGAATTTTTTTTAGAATTTTTTTTCAGAATTTTTCAGAATTTCGGGAATTTTTTCAGAATTTTTTTTTTCAGAATTTCAGAATTTTTTTCAGAATTTTTTTCAGATTTTTTTTCAAAATTTCAGAATTTTTTTTCAGAATTTTTTAGAGTGTACTTTTATTTTATTTTATAGAAATCGCTTTCGTGTTCCCGGCAAATCATTGGTCGCCCCAGCAACTTCAAACAATGAAACTTTAGAGGAGGAAGATAAAGAGGATGAGCAAGAGAGTAGTGTTAGTACGACCGCTGAGGAACCCGGGGCTGATGAATTACGACTTTCTGGAGAGGTAGAAAATTATTTAAATTTTTAAAAAACAAATTTTTAAACTTCAAGCTTTACCCAATTTGGTATAATTTAACAATGAAAATATTTGTTCCTGGCTTTGGTGCACAAATTCCTGACGAAAACAATTTAACTTTTAATGGGGATTTACTCATGAAGTTTCGTGTTGAACAAAGCACACGTCGAATAGAATTAAATGCTTTAAAGCTGTCTTTTGATCGGTTCAATCTTGAAAAGTATCAGTTGAAACGAGTGGATGAGAGTAATCAGAATTTGTCAAAATCGGTTCCTAAAGTGGTTGAAGTGAAGGTTGATGAGGCTAGAGAAAAGGTTATTTTTAGAATGATTTTATAAAAAATATCAATTTTTCAGGTCTTTTTTGAGTTGGACGGGACATTGGAGAAAGACGAACATTACCTCTTTCGGGTATTTTACTTTATTTACTCGATCCAAATAATATTTTTAATATTTTCATCAGATTCCCTACACGGGACCAATCGCCTCCAAACTCTCCGGCCTCTATCTAACAACATACACAACTCTGGCTGGGGAGCACAAATGCGCGGCAGTTACACAAATGGAGCCTACAGATGCGAGAAGAATGGTTCGAATAAAAAATGGAAATTATTAAAGTTTAAAAAAAAATTTTCTAGGTGCCTTGTTTTGATGAGCCACATTTTAAAGCTATTTATCGTCTCAACATTATCCATCCTTTTGGATCCAGAGCTGTCAGCAATGCAAAAGAAATTCGCGATGGGGTGGCTACAGATAATGAAGAATGGATTCAAACTGATTTTGATGAGACCCTTCCAATGTCTTCGTATTTGTTGGCTTTGGTAGTCTCCGACTTTGATTATGTTGAGGGATATACAAAGCGTGGAATTCGAGTTCTGCTTATTTTTGATGATTAAAATTTATTTATATTTTTTAAAGTTTCGTATCTGGGCACGTCAAGATGCTGTAAACTTTACTTCTTATGCTTTACAAGCCGGAATTCGTGTGTTGGAATTTTATGAAGATTATTATGGTATTGAGTTTCCCCTTCCAAAACAAGATATGATGGCCTTTCCTGACTTCGCTGCTGGGGCGATGGAAAATTGGGGATTGGTGGGGATATTGTTTGAAATTATTTTTTAAATTCCCCCCTCAATTTAAGGTCACATACCGCGAAAAATATCTTCTATATAGCCCAGAGTTATACACTGCTCAACAAAAGATGGCTGTTGCCTCAGTTGTCGCTCACGAATTAGCTCATCAATGGTTTGGTAATTTGGTTACTATGCGTTGGTGGAGTGATTTATGGCTTAATGAAGGTTTTGCTACCTTGATGGTTCGCCTCTTATTTTCCACTTTCAGTGTCTTCAAAAAATTATTTTTAAGGAATATTTGGGCACAGATGCAATCAGCAACGGGGGCTTTAGAATGCGTGATTATTTTATTATCGAAGCATTAGACTCTGCTTTCGACCGCGATTCTCGTGCAACATCCCATCCTCTATTCTTTGAAATTCGAAAGGCTGAGGATGTTAGTGAAGCTTTCGATTCAATAACTTACAGCAAAGGTGCAAGCGTTTTGAGGATGATAAGATCTGTGATGGGTGAAGAAAGCTTTAAAAATGGACTAAATGTAAGATTCGAAATCCTCTTGTATCTAATAAATTTTCTTAAAGATCTACCTAAACCGTTTCAAATACCATAACGCCGAACACTCTGACCTGTGGGATGCATTAACAGAAGCAGTTCCCCAACATTTACTTGATAGCGAAGGACAACCTTTTAATGTCAAAAATTTTGCAAAATATTGGACAGAACAAACTGGATTCCCTGTTGTACAAGCAAGTTTTAATTTAATAAAAAATAAATTTAAAGGAAAAAATAAAAATTTATTTTAAAGGTAAAGCGAATTTCTCCAAACAAAGTTTTGTTAACTCAACAACGTTTTCGTTTAGATCATATAGTCGGTGATTATAGTATTGATGAAAAAGGGGTAAAAATTGACAAAAACAACAATAATACATTTAATATTAAAAATCAACAAAATAATCCAAACAATTTAACAACAACAAACATTAATTTAAACAAAACAAGTTTAATTGTTCAACAAAAACAAGTTGGAAATGTGAAACTTGAATCGTCAAAGTTAATAGAAAATTCTGGTAAGTTTGAACTTATAAAGTTTAGTTCAAGTTTTTAAGTTCATACTTAAAATTTAGATAGAGTTTTTAAGTTTGAACTTAAGTTTTAATAATGTTTTTGTTTTAATTCAAGTTTTTAAGTTTGAACTTAAGTTTTAATAATGTTTTTGTTTTAATTCAAGTTTTTAAGTTCGAACTTGGGTTTTAATAATGTTTTTGTTTTAATTCAGGTTTTTAAGTTCGAACTTAAGTTTAAATAATGTTTTTGTTTTAATTCAAGTTTTTAAGTTCGAACTTAAGTTTTAATAATGTTTTTGTTTTAATTCAAGTTTTTAAGTTCGAACTTAAGTTTTAATAATGTTTTTGTTTTAATTCAGGTTTTTAAGTTCGAACTTAAGTTTTAATAATGTTTTTGTTTCAATATAAGTTTTTAAGTTCGAACTTAAGTTTTAATAATGTTTTTGTTTGATTTTTAAGTTCGAACTTTAGGTTTTAATCTTTAATCTTTCAAGTGTAACCTAATTTTTAATTCTAGGTTTTAAGCTTAAATTTGTAATTTTTAAGTGTGAACTTAAGCAAATTTAAGGCTTGAAGGATATAAAATTACATTTGGACAGAATGCCCAATTTTTAAAAATTTTCAATTAAATTTAAAAATTTTTTAAAGGTGAGAAAAATTTACAAGACGATGAGAAGAAAAATGAAGAGGAAAAGGAATTTAAATGGGATATTCCTATTTGGTGGAGTATTAATGGAACAGATCAACCAATGCTTTGGTTAACGAACTCAACAGAATTGGAAACGAGTGCTGGGGATGTAATTGTTTTAAATATTCGTTCTCAAGGATTTTATAGAGTGCAATATGCTCCTGATGAAATGGAACAAATCCGACAACAATTATTTGATAACCATACGGTAAACAATTAATTGGGGGTTTTATTGGGAGTTGGAAGAGACAGTGAGCAATTAATTGGTTTAATGAGGTTGAAAAACAGTTAGGTTGGAAAAAATTTTCATGGGGGGTCAGAAGAAACTGTGAACAATAAATCTGCTTTTTATGAGCTTAGGAAGGCAGTGAACAATTAATTGTTGCTTAGGTCGGAAAAATATTGAGTTAAGAAAATAATTTGTCTTATGGGGGTTTGAGAAAACCTTGAACAATTAATTGAATTTTTGAAACAATTAGTTGTTCAATTAATTTGTCTATGCCCCTATAGACTTTTTTATTTGTTATTCTATTAATTTTCTACAAATTATAGAAACTTTCAATGGGTAGCCGTGTACGTATAATTGATGATGCTTTTACATTAGCTGAGGGTGGTTATTTGCCTTATGAAGTAGGGATTGTTTAAATGATTAAATAATTATTTTTTAAAGGATACTTTAAATTTAACTCAATATTTGGCAAAAGAAGAGGAATACCCACCTTGGGAAATTGCTTTAACTGGTTTTAATGTAATACAAAGTTATTTTGATGATGAACCAGAAACTGAGGATTTGAGGGTAAAAAAATAGAAAATTTTTGAGGAAATTTTTTTGAAAAACTCGTGAATTGAGGTTAAGGTTGACCTCAGATTCGTCGGATAGAATTTTTTCGAGGAACGGGGATGTCGGGTGAATGAACTGACGAGAATCGGAGTCGGTGAATGAGCTGTCGGGGATCAGAGCCGTAGAACGGTCTGAAAATCGTTGTCAGGTGAGGAAGGGAAATCGGGTTCTGTCAGGCGAGGAAAGTGAAATCTTGCTCTGTCAGTGGAGGAAAAGAAATCGGGCTCGTGGACAAATTATAGAATAGCTGAAAGTTAGGATAACATTATTAAACTTATTCTGATTTAAAAATTAAAACTAAAAAAATTTAAACAAATTTACTTTTTAATAGGCTTATATTAAATTATTAATTGGTGACATTTTTGAACGTGAATTAGATAAACTTGCAGATTGGGAACCTGGAGATGGAGAAAAACATTTCTTTAATGAGTAAATTAATTGATTTAAAATTATTTAAAAAATTTAATTTTTTAAAGTTTACTTCGTCAACGAATAATTCAAAGAATGTGTACTTTAAGAGATTCGCGGTGTATAAACGCCATTCTTGATATTTATCGGCGTCAATTTGTGGATTCGTGCACAGATTTTATTTCAACAGAAAATAATGGGAATAATTCAGGGTGAAGATTTTTTTGAGAAAAAATTAATTTTATATGTCGGGATACTGAGGGATTGTGATAGAGGGATGTGTTTAGGAAATTTAAATCGGTGCCAAATAGGTGAGGGATTGGGGATATTTGAGAATAGGTCAAGATAAAGATTTTGGGGAGAAGCTGGGATAAGTTTTCGATAAAAGGTTGGATAAGAAGTCTCAGCTCGCCGTGATGAATCGAGTGACTTATAATTCGACCCGTTTTGGAGCTGGCCCTTCCACAGTTGATTTTGGAGAAAAGGATAGGATAAAGATTTTGGCTCTTTAGTTAATTTCACCTCAAATTTTTTTCTATTTTCTTGTTTAGATCACCACCTTCTTTACCACATAAACCAGGAAGAAAAATGGCTAGTCAATGTTCCAAAATCCCTGTACCTTTCCGAACTCTAGCATATTGTGAAGGTGTTCATTATGGAACGGAACAAGATTGGAATTTAATTTTGGAATTATTTAGAAATGAAATTGTTCAAGTAGAGAAGGAACGTTTACTTGTTGCCTTGGCATGTTCTAGAGATACACATACTTTAAAAATGTAAATTTAATTAAAATTTTTTAAATTTAAATTTTTGAAGGGAGATTGATTAAGAATGAAGGTTTATCACTAAGTTTGCTAAAATGTACCAACTCGGACCGAAAGATCGAGTCGTGCCTAAGATATTTGGCTCGAAAAAGACCCCGACTCGATAAAAAGAAGCCCAAAAATGATTCGACCATCGGCCCGACTCGTAAACGGCAACCCTATTTATCACATCTTTTTAGATTTAAAAATATTTTGAAATATTTTTTAATCAAAAATTGGGAGGAAAAAGTGTAAAAAAACAAAGCTGCTTTTTCTCCAATTGGGAAAAATCCGATTAATGTTGGCTTTCGAATGGTATAAGATTTACTTTGATGGGATCAAGGCTAATTGTTTAACGTTAGCTGGCACTCAGTCTTAGTTGACCCGTTCCTTGAAAATTTACTCAAACTTCTTCTCATCCTCTTAAAAATTTTCAAATATTTTTTAAGGCTTCTTACAATGGCCAGTGATGTAAATAGTACAATTATCCGTTTACAAGACAAACCTTCAGTATTTACACATGTTGGAAGTAGAATTATTGGAAAGAAAATAATTTTGGATTTCTTTATTGATAGATGGCCAAGAATTTATCAGGAGTAAGAAAAGAGGGGGAATTAAAAAATTAATTCCTTTTTAAAGCTTTAAAGACCAACAAACTTTATTACGTTCAATTATTTCTTCATCAATTGTAGGCAAATCTCAAAGGGTTATTGATCAAGTAGAAAACTTTCTTCGTGAAAATCAAAAAACTACAAAGTGGGAAAATTTTTTTTTTTGATTTTTAAAAAATTTTCCCAAAAAAATTTTTTAAGGAAAAATTTTAAATCCAAAAAAAATTTTTTTTAATTTCTAAAATTTCTTGGAAAAAAATTTTTTTGGAATTAAGGAAATTTTTTTGAAAAAAATTTTTTTTGAAAAATTTTTGAAAAAAATTTCTTGGAAAAATTTTTGGAAAAAATTTTTTGGAAAAATTTTTGGAAAAATTTTTTTTTGGAGTTTAAAAAAATTTTCCAAGTGAATTTTTTTCGATAAAATCCAAATTTTTTTCATCTTTTTTTAATTAATTCAATATTTTTTTCAGAAATCTGGATGTATTTAAACAACGTTTGGAAGTTCTTCAAACCAATACACGTTGGATACAGAAAAATTTTAACAAATTAGCCCAATGGTTTAGGTAAATAAATATACATATTACTTAAAATTTCAAAAATTAATTTTAGAGAGCATAATGGTCAAAATGGGAAAACTTTGCTTTTAAACGAGGAGGAAATGCAAGGGGGCCCATTCCCTTCGCCTATTATGGCAAAATTTAAATAAATTTATTATATGTATTTTTAATTTTAATTATTATTAGGGTTTTTAGGGGAAAGAAAATTTTTAGGAGAAAGAAAATTTTTAAGTCTGAAAGATTTTTAAGTTTGAAAATTAATATTGTATTCCTGAGAAATAATGTTCCCTTCACTCTACCATAGAGTGAAGGGAACATTTTGTTCATAAACTTTTAAATTTTTCTGGTCTGAAAATTTTTCTGGGTTGATGTTTCTATTCCTCAATATCAAATAATTATTGTTAGTAAGGGATGGAAAGGTTCCAGTTTCGGAACTGGAACCGAAGAAATTCAAAAAGCAGGGAACCGGTTCCAGAGAAATTTTGTAACTTTTCCATCACTGATTGTTAGTAAAGGATATCCCTGTATATTTCCCGATTTTTTGACTAAACATTCCTGGATTTGATCAATTTTTGAGCAGATCGATTTCTGTTGGAAAGATATATTTTTACTGTTTAAGGAAAATTTCAAACCTTAATAATTTTTATAAATTTTTTGTTTTGTTGCAATTTATTTTTTGGTCAAATAATTTTTTTCTTGGTGTTTTTATTAAATATTCCACACATTTTATCTCATTCAATTGTCGCGCAATCTTTTTTTTCTTTTCTTTTAAATTTTAGTTTTTTTTGAAAATATTAAATATTTAATTGCTATAAAATTTAAATTTAGTAGAATAAAAAATTTATATAAAATATGTTAAATAATTATTTAATTATGAAAAATTCTGTTAGGTTTTGAGCTTATAAAGGTTAGCACAGGCTTTTAGGTTTGAATTTTTAGGTCAAGTTATTATTAGAGTTCGAGATTTTTGAAAAGCCTGGGCCTGTTCCTGGACTCTAGGTTTGATTTATTAACCTAGGCAGGATTCCGGGCTTGTAGTCAAGGAAAAATCCAGGCCCAGGAAAAACGCAGGAAGGTAAAAAAAATGCCTAGGCCTGGACTCTGGGTAAAGGAAAAACTCAGGCCTTGGAACCCAGGCCCAGCTAGATCTCTAGTTATCATTATTAAATTTTAATTAAAACTTGATTTATATTTTAATTTTAAACCTACAGAGGTTTAAATTTGAACTTGAGCAATTTTTGTAAGATGCTACCATGTTCCTTTCACTCTACAATGTTCCCTTCGCATTACCCCTTTTCTCCAAAATTATTCAACCAAGCTTTTATCCAAACATTTACATAAATAACTTGTTTATCTAGTTATTTTTAATTCGGATTAATTCGTTTTAGACTTGAAAAAAATTTTTAACTCAAAACCTCAAATTTCGAAATTCTCAAACAAACAATCAATCACTTTAAAAAACTCATGATTGCCAAATCAACTGATTTAATCAATAAAAAAAATCAAAAAGCGTGGCCATTAGGCAATGTTGATTTGACAATATCCCCTCTCTATAGAGAAAGAAAAAAGGAGAGATAAGAGGGATAATGTAAAAAAAAAGAAAATTCTGGATTTATTAACATTGCGCAAGGCTGTTTGCGCAGCCTATATTTTCCCTCTCTTTCCTTATCCTCCACCTATTGTATATGTACATATTTGCCACATCATCCTGCGCTAGTTGGACGTCCTCTTGATTGCTTTCCCTTTCCTTAACAGCACTTTTAAATTTTTTTTTATTTGACGTTAAACGCTTTTAGAGGTAATTTGTATATAAATTTTGAGGTTTTTAATTTTTTTAAAATATTAGATGAAAAGTTTTATGCTAATCATTCTTCTACAAGTATTTGTCTTTACTCAAGGTGATGGAGAAAATCCGGAAACGAATTTAGGTGAGTGAAATTTGGAATTAAAAAGTGGGGGTTAGGGGCTTATAGTCAGGATGTTCCCTTTACATTACCTTATGGTTCCCCTTGCACTACGGGTTTGGATTACTCTCTTCGAACTAGCCCAATATTCCCTTAGTAGCCAATGTTCCTTCCTAATGTTCCGTTCGCACTACCCCCAATGTTCCGTTCACATTACTCCAATGTTCCCTTCGCACTACCCCTAATGTTCCCTTCAAACCCCAATGTTCCTTCCACACTACCCCAATGTTCTTTTCACATTACCCCAACGTTCCCTTCACATTATTATTGTTAGAAAATATCTTTAAAAATATTTAGCAGTTCCACCAAATACAACACAAGCAACACCTTCAGAGGTTCTTAGTCAACTGGCTCAATCCTTAACTCCATCTCCTGAAAGCCCTAATACTGTAATGCCAGTACCTCCTCTAAATATGACAGAAAACTTAGGGGTACCTCAAAGCGAATTAACAATGACAACAACACCTATGCCTATAACTATAACAACTGAAGAAACAACAACTACAAACACTACTGGAGGTTTAATTTAAAAGAATTGTTTAATTGGATAAGACTCAGAATAGGCCAAAATTAAAGGAGAGGTGTTCAGAGGGTGGATGTAGGAAATCTAGAAGGAACCATACATGTTCCTTTGCATTACTCTTATGTTACCTTCACATTACCCTGATGTTCCTTTTGCATTACTCTTATGTTCCTTCGCATTACCTCATGTTCCCTTCACATTACACTTATGTTCCCTTCACATTACCCTGATGTTCCCTTCACATTGCGTTGATGTTCCTTTGGGGAAGAGATTCTCTCTCCTTTGAGGAAGAGAGTTTGAGGAACTCGTTCTTTGGGAAAGAGCCTTCCATTTCTTTATTTAAAAATTAAAAATTTAAGCACCGTCAACCGAACCAACGAATACTTCATATTTCATCATTGGCCCACCAGTTCAAGATGTGGTAAATACCAATACACCTACACCTGAAACAACTCCCACAACACCTGAGGTTCCAACAACACCTGAAGTTCCGACTACAACAGAAGCCACAACAACCCCTACAACTGCAACAACCCCTACAACAGAAGCAACCACCACTACAACTCTTCCTCCTCCAAGCCCCGCCCCTCAGCCTCCATTTGCAGGAGCTTCAACTGCAACAATGACTTGGAGTATAATGGCGATTTGTTTGACTATGGTTTTGTTGGCTTTGAGTTATTGAAGAATTGTGCTGAAGCAAAAAAAGGAAAAAAAGGAAGTGATGATATGATTTTACTGGGGAGGACGAACACCAACCAATTTTTTTATATTTTTTTTTTTTAAATTTTCCCCTATTCAAAACTATTTTTTAAAAGATTGATTTTATTATTTAAATCGTTACAAGTATTGCTATTTATTTTTTTAACGTATTATTTATTTCTTTATCCAGTAAACAGTATAAATTTAGTCTTGTTTTAATTATATAGTTCTGGGAAAATATTGTTCTGATTTTGTTTTGAAATCATTCTAATTTTATTCTAAAATCGTTCTGATCTTGCTATAATTTTATTCTGAATTGTTCTGATTTTATTCTGATTTTATTTTAAATAATTCTGATTGTTCTGTTTTATTCTGACTGATTTTTGTTCTGATTTTTATTCTGATTTCTGTTCTGATTTTTATTCTGATTTCTGTTCTGATTTTTGTTCTGATTTTATTCTGATTTCTGATTTTATTCTGATTTTTATTCTGAACTGATTCTGATTTCTGATTTTATTCTGATTTTTATTATGAATTTATTCTGATTTTTATTTTGAACTTGTTCTGATTTTTGTTCATTTTCTTTACTTTATTCTGGTATTAAAAATCAGAAAAATCATAAAACAAAATCAGAATTAAAAATATTCTGGCATTTAAAACAGATTTCACATAATTTATCTAAACCAGAACAGCTCCTTCTTTCTCATCAATCTTTTCATTATTAGTAACATCAATAAATTCATCATTATTGCCTTCTTCTTCTCTTCCAAATTTAGTAATTTTATTTGGTATATTTTCATTATTATTTCCATTCCTCCCATAATTCCCCCCTATTCCATAACCAAAAAATGTAGCCAGTTGAATTGGGCCTTTTTTCTGAAATTTTATTTGTTCTTCCTTTTCGTAGCTAGGCGGAAACATTTGTATAGGTATTGAGGGGGATGAGGCTATTGAAGGGGAGGAGGCTGGTAATGATGATATTTTATTTATCTGTATTTGTCCAAATGCTTTATTTTGCTCCTCCTTTATAGGCTTAAATAAGGGTTGTTCTGTTGCTAAATTGTAGTTAGTCAAGTCTTGTTTTATTGGGATTAGGGTTGGTGGTGGGGGAGGAGGTGATGTTATTGGTGCGGGGGGTATTGAGTAATGATATTTTGAGGTTGTTTGTTGTTGATAGAAGGAGTCTTAAAACATTGAGGTTTATTAGGGGCGGTTTGATAGAGCTGAGGATAAGGAGTTTCACATGGATGGAACTGAGGACGGACATTTGTACATATAGGGATTGAAAGGGTATGAGGCTATTGAAGGGGATAAGGCATAGGACAAGGCCCAAGCCTATGGAGGCCAAGGCCCAAGCCCCTCCTTCTAAAGCCCCCACAAGGCTCTCCAAGTATCTCAATCCCAAATACATCCTAATTATCCCAGCTTCGTTTCCAAATGCAAAAAACAGCCAAGGGTTATTTTTACTTATTAGTCCCTGTAGAAGTCCTTGCCTCACCTTGTACCAACCGATTAAAGAAATCATTGGGGAACGAGGTTTCTCTTATTATAGTCCAATCGTTGCAAGTTCTCTAGTTAAGATGACCTCACCTTGTTTACAATGCCAACAGCCTCCTGCCTGACCAGGTTCCCCTGGCGATCCTTGCGGCCCAGGCATACCGACAACTCCAAATTCGCCTCTCGGACCCATTAAACCTCTCATTCCTTTACTGCCAGGCATTCCCCATTCTCCATCTTTGCCACTCTTTCCCGGAGGGCCTCGAGGGCCAGGCAATCCAATAGCACCTTGCGGTCCTGGAGGGGCACCGTTCAAAACTCGGCCTGGGTCGCCTGGTGGGCCTTTAATACCCGGGAAGCCGATCTATACAGAGAAAAATAAAAGTTTAAATTTTCAAGAAAGATGTACAAAATGGTCAAAAATATTTTAACCTCTCCTCTTTGCCCAGCAGCACCGGTCAATCCATTCTTGCTACTTACTCCATTCTTTCCAGGTTTTCCAGGCTCACCAGCCAAGCCTGGCAACCCTTTTAAACCTGGAGCTCCGGGAGGTCCGGGAATGCCGGGATAACACTAAAAATGGCTTTAAACTTCTCAAAAATATTTTATTTACTTTAAGGCAAGAATCTGACGCTGATTCATCCTTTGAAGCTGCAATGTATTTCCCTGGTCGTCCGCCCCATCCCCACTTCCCTGGTGTGCCGTCTGTTCCTGGCCTTCCAGGTTTTCCTGCCTTTCCAGGGGGTCCGGGGCTGCCTTAAAAAGGAATCAGAATTAAAGCAGAATTTAAAAATCAGAACTAATCAGAATTTTAAAAATATCAGAACTAATCAGAACTTAAAAAATTAAAATCAGAATTTAAAAAAACAGAATTTAAAAATCAGAATTTAAAAATCAGAATTAAAAAAACAGAATTTAAAATCAGAATTTAAGAATCAGAATTTTGGAACCAAAATTTTAAAAATCAAAATGTCAGAATAGCAAAATCAGAATATCAGAATTTATGACAACCAGAATTTATTATAAAAATCAGAATTTAACGTTTATTATTCTACTAGCCTTGTTTGCAAGCACAACATAAATTCTCCTTCTCTGCTTGTTCAAATTTTGCATAATTATTATTACCAGTCTCTCTTCGAAATCTTTCAATTTTATAACTATTTCTGTTTAAATCATTCCATAAATTTTTGGATTCCAACTTTAATTTTTTTAATTAAAAAAATTTTTTTAATTAAGAATACTTTGCATTCATTAGCAACAGAAATTAGCAAAGAAAGCCGTCGTTGCATCGAAAAATGTGCTATAGGTATCAGTATTATGAGGGAGGCTAGAGAAGCACAGGAAACTATAGAAAGGAGAAAAACTGTTTTTGAAGAGGATTCTTCGAACATCTCTTTAAAAATCAAAAAATACTCTATAAAGTCAACTCTCGCTATAAGCGACTCACAAAAACTCCCTGTATAAGCGACTCAGAAAATCAGAATTAAACCAGAATTTGTAGATAAAAATCAGAATTTCTTCGGGTTTAAAGGGAAAAGTCGCTTATATCGAATTTCCGTTATTAAGAGGGTCGCTAATAACGAGAGTTTATTAAAAAGAAAAATTTTTCTCAATTTTTTGATAAAATGATAAATAATGATAAAATGATAATTAAAGAGATAAAAGTTTAAAAATCCAAGAATGACCCATATTTAAAGAGAAAAAGCTTGTTTGTGTGTGTGGTCAATCAAAAAAATAGCCGGAACTAATTAACTAAAAAGTGTAAGGTGTGAAAGCGTTTATTAATTAAAAGAGAAAATTAATTGAATAGAATTAAATTAATTTGATTAGATTTTTTATTTCCTTTTTAATCTTTTTAATTCGAAAACTCGTCAAATAAATCACTGTTTCAGTATAACTGTCGTATACCCAATTGTCGTTTACTTAATCATCAATCGGATAATTGTCTTGTGTCCTTTCGTCGAATCAAGTGATTTTTATTTTGTCGTACTCAATTGTCATATACCCAATTGTCGTATACCCAATTTTCATTTGGCTAATTGTCACGTGGCCAATTGTCATATTATCAATTGTCTTGTGCTTAATTGTCGTATAGTCAATTGTATCTGTCCAAATGTCGTAACAATTTTTTATCAGACTGTCACGAAAATTTCATGTGTTATTTTAATCAAATGATTTTTATTCTGGGTACGGCCCAAGTAGGCGCACGGCCAAGTAGGCGCTAAGTCATAACTTGCTTCAAAATTTCCGAATCTTAACAAATTTGGTATTAAACGATTCCTCTCATCGAGCTAAAGAGATTGGTACCAAAATTGTTAAGGTCCATAAATTTTTCAGGTAGTTATGGCTTTGCGCCTACTTGGCCGCGCGCCTACTTGGGCGTGTCCCTTTTATTCTTATTTAGTAATTTTTTAATTGTTTGCGTTCATTTAGGCTTTATTTTAAGTGTATTAATTTAAAGGTTTTTTTTATTTCTTTGAATTTTTGATATTTTTTAAAAATCATTTTTTAAAACCCATTCCCCTTTATCGTTTTTATAATCGTAACGACATTCAAATTTAATGTCTTATTTTTCATTTTTGCTCAACTAGGAGTGTATTATTGATTATTTATTTTGCCTGCTTTTTAATCTTTTGGTTTTTGGTCGGTAGAGGAAAAGACGGAAAATGACTTTGATTTTTAAAATATGTACTACATTTTTTTCTGATAAGTTGTCTGAAAATTTAGAAAATTATTTTTATTTTCCTTTTGAGTAACTCGTTGATTTCCGTCCGCAAGTTTAATCCGCAAAAAAATTTTTGTCCGCAAAAAAAATTTTTTTCCGCAATTTTAGTCCGCAAAAATTTTTTTGTCCGCAAAAAATTTTTTTTACCGCAAAAATTTTTTCTGTCCGCAAATTTTAGTCCGCAAGTGTCTGTCGGCAATCTTTAAAGTACTTTTTCCTATTAAACTACAAAATAAACATTTTTTAATCTCTTTTCAGGTTCTTAGAAAGGCATGAGAAAAATTTTTTTCCGCGCTCCTCCCCTCTTTAAAAAAATTTTTTCTATTTAAATAAATTTGTTTTTTTAGAAAAATGCATTTATTCAACAATTTATGGTTTATTTATTTTTTTAAATTAAAATAAAATAATGGGTGGATTAACTGATATTTTATTTTCTATTTGTGCTGAGTATTTCAGAGGATTGTTTTGTTCACTTCAAGGATTTTTGGTGTTGCATAAAATTGATAATCCGCCTGTTTCGAGCATTGTAAGTCTAAAAACTTGTTTGTAACTATACTCGGGATTGGAAGAGGTTTATTTTTATGATTAATTTACATGAGATCGAGATTTTCAAATTGACCTTGAGTTTAACTGAGGACCTTGACTAGATTAAGAACCTTGAGTCAAGGAAAAAATTAAGGAAGCTGAAAAATGCTTTGATGTGGAGTCTAGATCCAGGAAAGATCAAGGTCTGGGTCCAGATCCAGCTCGATCTCTAAGATTCAGGTTCGATGCCAGGCTGAGGTTGGTTAAGTCTGCTTTAGACCTGTATAGGATTTAAATGTGTGGGTGGTGGGGAGCTTCTCCTCATTTGTAAATATTTTAAGGATTGGAAGAGTATTCTTATAATGAGCTGGTGTCTCTTAAAAATTGTAGATATTGCTTAGCTCCACACTTTTTCAAATTTTCACTTGTCCGCAAATATCCTTTGTCCGCAAAAATTTGTCCGCAATTTTAAAAAATGTGTACCAAAAGTTGGAAATCTTGACTTATAGGGGACTTTTTTTGGCTGGACCAATTTCGACAAATGATATGTCATTCGAAAGAGCTTTTCGAGCTGAGTCTAATGAGGGGTGAATGGTGTCGATCCGACAATCAGGGACCGAGTTACAGACCCCTGAAATTTAAAAAAGAGAAGGGGGGAGTAAGCTCATTTTGGTCAAAAAATTCAAAAATGTAAATTATAGCTCATTCGAAAGAACTCCTCGAGCTGAGTCGAATGACACCAAAATCAGCTCGATTGAACAAGTTTGGACAAAGTTATGACACAAAAAATAAACAACGTAAACCTATGGGGCGTCGGCGAGGCGCTTGTGCAAAACTCCGCGCTTCGCGCGGAGTTTTGCGGCACGCGCCTCGCGGGGAGTCTACGGGCGCTGGGTCTGGGCTCGTAACATAAACCTATTCCTATTTCCCTTGCTTTGGACGTACCCGGGGCCTTGTAGCAGCAAAAACCGCGGAGACCATAGGTAAGGAGCTAAAAACGACACATAACTTTGTCCAAACTTGTTCAATCGAGCTGATTTTGGTGTCATTCGACTCAGTTCGAGGAGTTCTTTCGAATGAGCTATAATTTACATTTTTGAATTTTTTGACCAAAGAGAGCTTACTTCCCCCTTCTCTTTTTTAAACTTCAGGGGTCTGTAACTCGGTCCCTGATTGTCGGATCGACACCATTCACCCCTCATTAGACTCAGCTCGACGAGCTCTTTCGAATGACATATCATTTGTCGAAATCGGTCCAGCCAAAAAAAGTCCCCTATAAGTCAATAGTACCCAAAAGTTTTGGGTGTATTTGGTATTTTGTGTAGCCTATATTTGGTTTAAAAGCTAAAAAAATTTTTTAAAGGTAACCGAACATCGACGACAACAACAACAAAAATCGACAACATCTTTCCAAACAGTACTCGAAAAACGCAGACAACAAGAACTCGAAAAGCGTTGCAGTAAACCTCCACAGCCTGAACAAATAAATAAAGTTTCAACTCCTAAACGTATTATTAGGGTATTTTTTTCTGTATGTTACTTCTTTTATTTAAGTTTTTTTAATTAAAATTCTTTTGGAAATTTTTGGGTTCCCAATTTCATCAGATCCTTGGGGATGATTTTTGGGAAAAAATTCGATTTCTCTTACAAGGAAACCTATCGAACTGCCACCAAAAATTTTGTAATTATTGCGCCATCGTGTAGAGCGTGGTCGATAACCTATTGCAAATTTTTGGCTTTTTTGGCTCCGACTCCAAATCGAAAAGTTATAGGACTTCAAAGTTTTCGTCTTTTGGAGCGGTCAAGTTCATTTTACACCAAAACGGAGTTTATATTCGTAATCAGCTCCCTTATTTACCCTTGGAACCATTCTTTAATTAATTTTAAAATTTGATTTTTGGAGTGGTCTTCATTTCCAAGTTGGCTCAAAAAGGCTACCTTTATGTGCCTTTTTGACCTTCTCTGAAAGGGAAAAATTTTTAATTTTCGAGGAAATTCAAAGTTATTCTTAATTTGTGTTTGATTTTATTTTTCTATTATTTCTCCATTTATTTTTTAATTTTATTTAATTTTTAAGTGCGTCTGTGCCAACATTGCCTCCGTTCTCCTCGTTTTGTCAATTGCTTATTTTGTAAATTTTGCTGGGCAAAATACTCTATTTTCTTCATTTGTCAGTTGCTTGGGATCTTCTGTGCTTATTCCTGTATTGATTGTTGTTCGGCTGCTATCGGTTATTTTTTAAATTAATTTTGTCAATTTTTAAGTGTTAATTTTGGGTAATTGGGTTTTTGTTACTTTTTTCCTCTTTTAAGCCTAAAAATATAGGTTAACATTTTGATGGGCTGCCAAGTTGTTTTCTTGGCCGAGTTGGTAAGGTGTTAGTCTTGTGGGTAGGACTGGATGGGTTCGATTCCGTTAGATGTTTTTCTGCTTTTTCTCGTTCACAATTGTTAGTTTTTCTTTGAAATTATTTTTACTCGTAAAAAGTAGGTGAAGAAAATTTTTTCAATGAGAAAATAACTAAAAAAAATTTCTTAAAATTTTTTTATTTCCATTTTTAAACCTAAAAATAATTTTTCCCCAATAGATTCTCTGGTTCGCCGATGTTGCCGGTGCAGCACTCCGTTACCGTGGGCAAACAGGCCAAAAAATTCCAGATTATGCTCGGGCCGCTTCCGATTTTGTTCATGCAATTATTGTAGAATTAGTTTTTTTATTCCAAGCAATGCTGTTTTTTAATATTAATTTGCCTATAATTTCTTCAAGGTTTTTTTGAATTTTTAAGGAATTTTAAAATAAATTTTATTTGGTAATATTGAAGAGTATGGGCCCCATTTTTTCCTCCCTATTTTCCCCCTATATTTTTACAAAATGGTCAGACTTTTTCCTTCCTTCCATCCAACTTGCCTTTCTAATTTTTGCCTTGAAACAATGAAAAAAGATTATTTTTGATATTTTATTCCCCGTTTTAATAGAGAAAATGAGTCTTCTCAAAACTCATACTTGTTAAATACCAAAAAATAATCCTTTTTGTTTGGTTGTAGGCAAAAATTAGAAAGGCAAGTTGGATGGAAGGAAGGAAAAAGTCTGACCATTTTGTAAAAAGATAGGGGGAAAATAGGGAGGAAAAAATGGGGCCCATACTCTTCAATATTACCTTTTATTTTTAGTCTTGGATTTATTTATATGGCATTGCTAAATTCTTTGTATAGTTTTGACTATATTTGGATGAGTAATGGAGTTAATTTGGTTCTTTTTAATTTTTAAAGAATTAGTTTTTGGGAGTAATTAAAGGGCAGGGAAGAAGCAAAAGATCGTTGAGCCTTCATTTTGTGGGGGGGGGGGGGGGGGGGTTTCCAGAAAATGAAAATTCTAAAAGATTTAATACATTTAGAATATTTTATTTGAGTTGTTATTGACCGGTTGTTAACTCGATACCTTTCGATTATTGGCTGTCACTATTTTTTGACCTTTGGGTTTCTGTGCCGGTATGGTAACCGACCTCTATCAACCTTAACCTCCCTTTTATCCTTCTATTCTTCCTCAATTTTGAATATAAATACTATATAATCGAAAAATAGACTTTTTATAGCCTAGATTTTTTCCGATTTTCCTTTTATTTCCTATAATTCCTTTAATAGTGCTGGACCAAACCGACGTTCGAGTCGTTGTTTCGGGCCTCATTTTTATCGAACCGGGCCGATCGAGTCTTTCAGGTCAAAATTCGAGGCCCGGTTCGATCTTTCGAACCGAACCGGGCCTTTAACCCTACCTTTAAACCCCCAATTTACGAGGTATTACTTTTTTTCGCACATCTTCTAAATTTCAAAACCCCTTAAAAATTTTTTTCTATTTTTATTAAAAATTTTTAATTTTTTGCAGAATTCCCGTATTGCCCTAATCGAACGTCGTTGGCCCTTTCATCTCGGTTTTGGCACAATTTTAACAATTGCAACAAATTATTCTTCAAATTTTATAATTTCTGGATGTATTTTTGGAGCTTTATTTCCCTTCTTTATTGTCAGTTCTTGTTTGGTTGACACAGAAATTCTCTCAACTTTAAAAGGAAATAATAATAAATTAAATTTCCCGGCGATTCCATTTTATTGTATTGCTCAAAATATAACAAACAAATTGTCTTTGGCAATTTTTGGAAGATTTTTTTGAATTTTTATTTTAATTTTAATTGTGTATTTTATTTTGTTGTGGCATTTGTGGTAATCCTTTTAGAGAATTTTTATAGTTTGTCCGCTAATTTTTTGCGGACATTAAATTTTTTGCGGACAAATTTTGCGGACAAGTTTTGCGGACAAGTTTTGCGGACAGATTAAGACTAGTAGGATAAGTTAGGTGCTAGAATTTTACTTCTGGTTCCATCAAGAGACATGTGAAGACATTATTTTTGTGAAATAACGTAAATCCGTAAAGGTACATTAATCCGCAAAATTTGTCCGCACATATTTTTTGGGCATGTTTTGCGGACATTAAGTTTTTGCGGGCAGACTAGAACTGAATAAAGAAATAAATGCTAGAAATTTGACTTCTGATTTCTGAAAAGAATCATGTAAAAGCTGATGACTTGTTTTGGAGAAATATTTGTCCGCAAAAATAAATTAGTCCGCAAAAGTTGTCCGCAAAAAATTTTTTTTGAAAAATTTTCTGATTTTTTTTGGGATTTTTCAAAAAAATTTGTCTTATCAATTTAATTTTTTCTAAAAGGATTCTTAATTTGTATATTTTTTAAAATTTGTAAAAAATATGTAAAAAATGTATTTTTTTATTTTTACTATTTTTGCTTGTTTGTGGTTATTTTTCTATGTAAAGAAATACTTAAAAAAAATTTTTTTTCTTAATAATTTTTTTAAAATTTAATTTTTATAATTTTCAATTATTCTTGACAATATTCTCGAGACAAAAAAAAATAAATGAGATGGTTAATACTTTTTGGTCGTCGTTGTATTTGTGATGTACCAACGTCAACTTCGCGCCTTTTAAATTTGAGTGCAACAAATTTGAGATTGTTGTCTAATACAAGGTTTTTATTTTAAATATTAAGTTTTTGTAAATCTCTGGAGTAGTTCGGGGAGTTTTTTGTATTGTGACAGGAAGTTTAGGGACATTTTAGTGCTTAAAAATGCGGATGTGTCCGCAGAATAAGATGTTTGACCCTATCTGAATAAGAGGGCGGTTTGATTTTTTTTCATCATTTTTTTCCTACCTTAATATAGTATATAAATAATGGTCAGTCTTTTCTTCCTCGTTCGATTCCACTCGTTTTACCCGTGGCATATTAAAATGAGAGGACAAACAAAATATGGACGCATTCAAAGAGGAAGAAAAGACTGACCACGGACGGATCGGACAGACAAAACACGGACGAGCTCGGACAGACAAAACACGGCGGAACACACAAATTTGTTTTGTGTGTGTGTCCGTCCGTGTTTTGTCTGTGTTGTGTGTCCTTTTCTGTCTTCTCATTTGAATATGCCACAGGTAAAACGAGTGGAATCGAACGAGGAAGAAAAGACTGACCATTATTTATATATTAAGGTAGGAAAAAATGATGAAAAAAATCAAACCGCCCTCTTATTCAGATAGGGCCAGATGTTTTGTCTGTAAAACCTGTTCCGGTACTTGTAAGTTATACCATACCTGTTCTTTGGACATATGTGGGCATTCATATGAACACAAGAATGGTCAGACTTCCTCATTTTCACGCGTAATTTCCCTGTTGCATTCAAAAGAGACCATGATTATTTTTTGCGATGCTCAGGAGGCGAAAAGATGATGAAGTCCGACCATTCTGTTGAGTCCGACCATTCCGAATATGTCCGCAAGAATTGGTATGGGATAACTTGGTATGGGGTACTCTTGTTCCTAATATTTTTAGGACTCCCTCCTATCCTTCCAGTTATAGTCTTTAATTCTTTTAGTTTTCAAAATTTAGCCTAATTTATAAATCTTTAGGTCAATTTTAGTTGTTGATAATTTTTCAAAAAATCCCAAAAAAATTTTTTTAATTTTTCAGACATTTCTCTTCCAAAATATCTTCAAATTTGTTGTCTAGACGAAATGAAACGGGTGACCTCTTCACCACAAAATTTCTTTCACCACAAAAATTGCGTTTACTCTTCAGGCCGTTGAGAAGAAATTTTAGCAGTGGGGAATCTAAACGACAACCAAAACTTATTAAAGATTTAAAAATTAGTGATGTAAGGGGAATTGCAGTTTTAGCATTGCCCTATAAATGGAGAATTATAGGTTTGTAAATTTTAGAATAATTCTTTTTTTGAAAATTTCGGCGGGACATTTGGTCCCAAAAAAATTTTTTTAATTTCGGCGGGACATATACCCCCAGCAATTTATTTTTTTAATAGATTTTTTGGGATGAAATTTGGTTTTAAAAACTTTTGGAAATTCTTGGTAGGACATTTCAGCTAGAAAATTTTTTTTGAAAATTTCGGCGGGATATCTGATAGGATTTTTGGGATAGAACTTGGTCTCAAACTTTTTAGGAAATCCTTGGGAGGACATTTTGTCCCAAAATTATTTTCAAATTTTTTAGCCGGCCTAGTCTTTCTTTCTATTGGCTCTGGCCTATTTTTAACACTACCTCGAATTCTTGGCAAAATGATTGATGAATTTGACACTTCAAAACCAGAAGACAGAAAAACTGAGGGAGATGAAGAAGCAAAAAATGAATTAAATTTATTTTCAATAATTCCTCAAAAGGATACAAAAAAGAAAGAAAATGAAAAAGAAGACGATTTTCTTGGAAGAATAGCACGTTATCTTCGACACAATCCATGGGCTATAGGTATTATTCTTGCTGTTGGGGCATGTGCAATTGGTGGACGTATTTATTTGATGCATACAACGAGTTTGTTTTTTGTTTAGTTTTAGATAGGGGAAATTGGAGGTGGGTGCTAACTCGAGGAATTCCAAATTACGGAACATTCCGTGAGATGGTCGTTCCGTGATTTAGTAATTACGTGAATTGTCGTTCCGCGACCTGTCATTTCCTCGAGTTAGCCCGACACGGTATTTGTTGAGAATATTGAGGGTGGGGGTTAACTTGAGGAATTCCAAATTACGGAACAGACAAGTAACGGAATGACTAAATCAGGGAACGACTAACAATTTGTTCTTGAATTCTTTTTTTTTAAATATTCGGATTTTTCAAAAAATTCCGATTTTTAAAATATTCCATGTTTTGGTTCCGTGATTTGTCCGTTCATTGATTTAGTAGTTCCTTGATTTGTCGTTCTTGTCTTTCCCCGACTTGTCCGTTCCGTGAGTTAGCCTGGCACTGGGAAAATTGGTGACGTTGGTGGATGAGTCTGTGGTTAAGTGCAAATGTGTTTGATTAAGGTAACTGAAGGTGGTGGGTTCGACTCCCTCCAGGGGATTCATTTGTCGTTTGGTTATTTCTAAGGAATCAAAATTCAATTTTTCATCAATTGTTGATGAAAAAGTATTAAAAAAATTTTTTTAACCAAGAAAATTAAAGGTCAACTCATAGTCAACGATTTGCGTACAAACGTTTTCCGCAACATTCTCCAACAAGATATGGCTTTCTTTGATAAAAATAAAGTTGGGGAAATTGTAAGCCGGCTATCTTCAGATGCTTATATTGTTGGAAATGCTCTTTCTACAAATTTGGGTGATGGTATTCGTTCACTTTTCACTTCTTTTGTGACTGCAGGAATGATGGTTTATTTATAAATATTTATTATAAGGGGAGGATTTTGAGAGGGAACTCTAAATTTTTTTTTGAAAAATTTTTCCTTTGGTGAAGGAGTCCAACTCTTGGTGAAACTTCTTTTGGGGAAGCTGTCATTTTATTTAATGTTCTCCCTCACTACCAAAGGTTTATACAGGAGTCGGATTTCGAGGGGGGCTATAGAAGGGTGTGTGCTCTTTATTACAAACCGTGGATATCCACTAACCATTAGAGATCGGAATTTTTGAAAAGCCTGGATCTGTTCTGGATCCTGGGTTTGATTTATTGACCTGGGCCGGATGGGGGGGGGGCCTGTAGTCCAGGAAAACCCCAGGAAGGTCAAAAAATGCCTGGGCCTGGACTCTCGGTACAGGAAAAACCCCTGGCCTTAGTCCATACCCAGGTCGATCTACTGACGCGAAAATTGTATATGTTAACAATATTTAAAAATCTTCTTTATTTTAATGATAAAAGTATAGATGCCGTTTTATTTTTTTGTTTCTAAAATTTCAAAAAAAAATAAAGGAAAAAATTTTATTTTCAGGTATATACATCACCAGAACTTTCTCTTCTGGGTCTAATTGTCATTCCTTTTATTGCTGGAACTTTCTTAGTTTATGGTAAATGGATAGGTTATTATGCTACTCAAATGCAAGAAGCAATTGCTGGAACTAATGAGGTTTCTTTTTTAATTTTTTTGATAGAATTTTGAAAGAAAAAATTTTTTCAGTTGGCAACTGAACGTCTCTCAAATGTCAAAACTGTCAGAGTTTTTGTGGCAGAAAATAAAGAATTGAAAGCTTATAGAAATAAAATTTCTGATATTTGGGAAATTTCAAGAAAAGAAGGACGTGCTACTGCATTTATTGTTGGAGGGTTTGTTGAGATTTTTTAAAAATTTTTCGGGAGATTTTGGAATGATTTTTTGACCTAAAAATCTTTTATCGAATTTTTTCTGTGTTTTATGAATGGATAATCCAACCTTGCCATAGGTCCCGAAAAATGCAAAGGTATCTTGTAAACTAGGAATAGACCGAGTACCGGAAACTGAAGTTCTGTCGTTTTTTTGACCCGAAATTCGATCTGGACCAATCCGAAAAATTTTTTAAAAAATCTGATCTAAAACTCCACCAGACTTTTTTCTCATTCCGGCTTATCAAATCAAACCCTACAAAATTCAAATGGACAAAAAATTAAAACACAACTCCTGGCACCTCCTTATTTTTTTCCTATTTGTAACCAAAAAACTCGCGTCCCTCAAAAATCATTTAAAAATCACTAAATAACTCAATCCCCTTTTTTCAGTTATTACATTGTTGGATATGGCTTCCTTTCTTCTCTCCTCTATTATGGAAGTCATTTAATAAGTTGTGGCCTTCTCACTTATGGCGATTTGTCTTCATTTGTTATTTATGCAATTCTCTGTTCTGCAAACATTTCAAACATTCGAACTTTTTATTCTGAACTTATGCGTGGATTGGGATCGTCTTCACGTCTTTTTGAATTGAGAGATACAAAGCCAAAAATTCCTTTGAGTGGTAAGTTGGGAAAGGTTTTTTAAATTTAATTTTAGAAAAATATTTAGAGAAAAATTAGGTTTAACTCACAAGGAAAGGTGGCGAGGTGTCCTACCTAAAAACGGTCGAGACCGGGCTCGTTCGATAGAGAATGTGCCCTTTCTAGCAAGGATTTCGTGCCGTTTTTCCCCGTTTTTTGATTTGGCTAATGTAAGATATGGCCCTCCAAAGTCTAAAATTTGGCAACCTTTCCTTGTTAGCTCACAAGGAATTATCGTTTACTGTGCTGCGAATTTGATATAGTTTTTGGTACCATTCGATAGAGGACCCCCGACTTCCTATTGCGAAGTGATATCCGTTTTCTTGCAAAATGAGTTTGGGCTGAGTTATGGCCGTTCAAAATTTTTTGTCCTCTATCGAATGGTACCATAAAATATATCAAATTTGCAGTCAAAGTAAACGATGGTTTCTTGTCAGTATACACGTTGAATTTTATTTATTTTAAGTTGGGTTTGGGTCCCTTATTTTTTTTCTTTTTTTTGGGGGGGGGGATGTTGTTTCTTTTTATACTCTTAGTATTGTTTTCGGTTTGGGACATAGGGCAACTGAATCTATAACCTTCCGCTAGCCAGGCATCTTGCGAACTGCGTGTTTGCTTTCAGTTAGAATATTCAAAAAAATTTTTTTACTTATAGGAGGTATCTGTTTAACCGGCTTGAAGGAAGGAATACGTTTTGAAAGTGTTGCATTTTCATATCCTGATCGTGACCCAATTTTTAATGATATAACTTTTAAAATACCTGTTGGTTCTACAACAGCAATTGTTGGATCCTCAGGCTGTGGAAAATCAACAATTGCACATTTATTGTTAAGGTTATTTTAGAAAAATATTTTAGTTTAAAAATTTATTAGTCTCCGCAATTCTTTTTTCGCAAGTTAGAATTAGTTTTGGAGTTACTAGTCGGGCCGACGTTCGAGTCATCTTTTTCTGGCTTTAATTTTATCGGGCCGGCCAGCCCGAGTTTTTTCGGGCCAAAATTCGATGCCCGACCCAATTTTTGCGACCGAACCGGACCTCCAACCCTAATAAGGAATATTTATTTTCTCATAAAGGATAATTTTTGCTTTTATAAAGAATAATTTTCACGCAACTTGTGACCAAAAAAACTCGTATCTTTGTGTGTATCGCTTAGGTAGCTTCTTTCTACATCCAATAATCGGAAAACGTGTCCTAAATTGCGGCTACTACAACAGGGCCGTAACCATGATTTCTGGGGGCCAGGGTAAAAAATCCCCTCCCCAAATTCTTTCCTTTTCCTTTCCTCCCTCTCTCTGGTTACAGCCTAGTACCACAATCAAAATATAATTCTTAGAAAACTTGCGGATAAAAATTGCGGACTTTTCAAAAATTTTGACTTTTGGAAGCACGGAGGGAAAAGAATATTTTATTTAATTTTTAGGCTATATTCCCCAACTCAAGGACGTATTTTAATTGATGGACAAGATATGAAAAATATAGACCCTTCAGGTTTTTTTAATTTTTTATAAAAAAAAATTTTTTTAATTTTAAAAGAGTGGCGAAAAATGTGTGGAGTAGTAAGTCAAGAACCTGTCCTTTTCTCTGCTACAATAAAAGAAAATATTTTGTATGGAGTTCCAGAAGGTGTAGAAATTGGGGATGAAGAGGTTTTTTTTTAATTTTTTTTTGCGATAACAAAAATTTTTTTTTAAATTAAGATTGAAAAAGCTGCTAAACTTTCAAACTCTTTAGAATTTATTCGTTCATTTCCTCAAGGATTTGATACAATGGTTGGGGAACATGGATCGTCTATGTTAAGTGGAGGTATATAAAATTAGGAATTTTTTATAATTTAAGGAAGGGAAATTTAACTGGTTAGCAGTTAAAGACGCCTACTAGGCTAGGAGGGACTATTACTTAAAAAAGGGAGGGTGAGAAGCAGTCGGTAGCCTATGCTGACCTATACGATGGTTGGGGAGCATGGATCGGGGAGCACGCTGACCTATTGCTAGGTGACTTCCCGAATGTAAATTTAATGCCTTCCCAGATCAAAATCAGCTCATCGGATCGTTGCCTGCCCCCTACTTGTACTCTCTCTTACTATTAAAAAGGAAATTTTTTTTATAAATTTGATTTAATTTTTCTTAAAGGTCAACGACAACGAATTGCTCTCGCTCGTGCATTAATTATGGTATCCAAATTATATTTTTTCTAACAATTTTAATAATTTTGCAGAAACCTCGTTTTATAATATTGGATGAAGCAACAAGTGCTTTAGATGCGACTAGTGAATATTTGGTATTTTTTGTTAAAAAATTTCGCGGACGTTTTTTGACGATAAAGAGATAAATCTCTTTTACATTGAAACTACTTGTCCGCAAAAATTAAAAATGTCCGCAAAAATAAAAAATATGTCCGCAAAAAATAAAATGTCCGCAAAAATAAAAAAATGTCCGCAAAAAATTAAAATTGTCCGCAAAAATGAGAAATATCCGCAAAAATTAATGAAAAGTCCGCAAAAGTAAAAGATGTCCGCAAAAATAAAAAAAGTCCGCAAAGGTAAAAAAAAGTCCGCAAAAGTAAAAAATGTTCGCAAAAAATAAAAAAGTCCGCAAAAAAATAAAAAAAATGTCCGCAGAAATTAATTTTTCTTCTATTTAAAGGTCCGAAAATCATTAGAAGTATTATCAAAAAGTGGACAAACAATTTTAATAATTGCCCATCGTTTATCAACAATTAAACATGCAGAACAAATTGTTGTATTGGATAAAGGAAGTGTTGCAGAAATGGGTTGTTTTGATGATTTAATGAATATAAAAGATGGAATATTTCAAAAATTGGTAGAAAAACAAACTTTGGATTGGAAATTTGATAGGTTTTAGTGGAGGAGGAAAGGAAAGATTTTTTGAAAATTTTTTGAAATTTTTTTGAAAATTCCAAGGTGCCCCTTATTTTTCTTTACTTTTTCGAAAAGAATTAACAAGGAATTACAAAGTACCAAGGAAAAATTAGGGCAAAAAAAAATTTTTTTTGTTGAGTGAAAATTATTTAAAAAGAGATTTTTAAAAATTTTGTCACATTTTTATTTTTTTTTAAATTAAATACCTTAAAAAAATTTCTTATTGCTTACAAAAATTGATTATTAAATAATCTATTATTATATTTTTATTTATTTTAAAGTTTATTTCTGAATATAAATACCTGAGATTAGCTCTCATAAATAAGCTCATGTCAGGAAGGGACACGCCCGAATAGTCGCGCGGCCATAATGGCGCAAAGCCATAACTTGCTTGAAATTTCTGACCCTTATTAATTTTGGTACCAATTTCTTTAGCTAAATTAGAGGAATAGTTTAATATCAAATTTGTTAAGATTTGGAGATCTTGTAGCAAGTTATGGGGCCCGTTATGGCCGCGCGCCTACTTGGGCTGTTCCCGTCAGGAAATGTGGCTTGTTAGACTCAACCTGCCACACTCAACTAACCCTAACCCTTATTTTTGTTTTAATTTTCATCAAAAAAATAAAATAAAGATTTTTGGTGAATTGGAACATCTTTTAGGTTACCATGAATCATCTTTACTTTAAGAAAAAATGAATCATTAAAAATTAATTTAATTACCGGTTATCATTTATAAATATCACAAAAAAATAATTAAAGAGGCTGTGATTAATTCACCAAATAAAATCTAATTTATAATTTTTTTAAAAGAAAAAAAATTTTTTTTTAATTAAAAAATGGACAAAAATGGAAGAAAAGTAATTGTTGTGGATAACGGGACTGGGGTAAGTTTGAAAAAAAAATTTTCAAAAATTTTTCAAAAAAAATTTTTTTCCTTTTCAAGTTTGTAAAATGTGGCTATGCTGGATCAAACTTCCCCGATTTTATTTTTCCTTCAGCTGTAGGTAGGCCTTTAGTTCGTTCAAATACTCAACAAATAATTAATAATAGGCCAATCAAGGTTTTTTTGAAATTAAAATTTTTTTGAAAAATTTTTGAAAAAATTTTTTAAGGATTTGATGGTTGGGGAAGAATGCACAGATGCTAGACACTTGCTTGATGTAAACTACCCGATGAGTAATGGAATAGTTAAAAGTTGGGAAGATATGGGACACTTGTGGGACTATACGTTTGGACCGGAAAAGATGGATATTGACCCGAAGGTTTTTTTTGAAAATTTTTTTTTAATTTTTGGAGAATATTTTTTGACGGCTTTTGTGTTATGTTACGCTTACATAAAAATCGTGGGCGTCTTCTGATAGAAAAATAACTAGAAAAAAGGAGAGGAAAGTTTCTGGAATACGCCCAAGTAGGCGCGCGGCCATAACGGCGCAGAGCCATAACTTGCTGGAAAATTTTTGTTCCTTATCATTTTTGGTACCAATCTCTTTAGCTCGATGAGGGGTATAGTTTAATACTAAATTTGGCAAGATTCGGAAACTTGAAGCAAATTTTGGCTTTGCGCCGTTATGGCCGCGCGCCTAAGTGTGCTGTACCCTCATTTTCTGTCTCAAAAACGCGAAGCCTTTTCTAGTGATATTTTGTTGCGTTGAGTGTTCGGTTCCTTAGGAATCAGTTTGTATTGCTTTTTAGATTTTTAGTTCAAAATTAAAAAAATTTTTTCTTTAGGATTGTAAACTCCTGCTAACTGAACCTCCACTAAATCCGCATAGCAACAGAGAAAAAATGTTTGAAGTTATGTTTGAACAGTATGGATTTCATGCAGTTTTTATAGCTATACAGGTTATTTTTGATTGAAAAATTTTTTCTTAAAAATTTAAAATTTTTTAGGCTGTTTTGACCCTCTACGCTCAAGGACTCCATACTGGTGTGGTTATTGATAGCGGCGATGGAGTGACTCATATTTGTCCAGTTTTTGAAGGATTTGCTTTAAGCCATCTTACAAAGAGATTGGATGTTGCTGGAAGAGATATTACTAAACATTTGATTAAGGTTTTTTTTCTGTTGTTTAGTGTTACAAGAGCTTTTTTGGTGTAGAAATAGGACAATAAGATCCAGGATTTTTTTCGGGATGGGGGAAAGAGGCCCATCTGTCATCCGCAGGCACCAAAAATTCGGTAACCACTAGAACTCCTGGCTGTGGGTCTGGCCGTGTTACTAAAACGTGTAAATCAGTATAGTCAAACAAACGGCCTATAGAAATATATTTGAACAATCTTTACCCGTTGGGAGGTTTGGTACATAGCGTTTTCCACAGTTTATTGTTTCTACGGCCTCAGGGTTTGGTAACGTTTTAGCAATACGACGTGTTACCCTCACAATAACCACTAGAACCATCATTGATTTTTGAATTGTTTTTGAGTTTCAAAACCCATTTATATTATTCTAAAAAATTTTAGCTTCTACAATATCGTGGATATGCTTTCAACCACTCTGCAGATTTTGAAACTGTTAGGCAATTAAAAGAGAAATTTTGTTATGTGGCGTGAGTTTTCTATTTATTTTTTTAATTATTAAAAAAAATTTTTTAAGATACGATGTAGAGAAGGAACAAAAACTTGCCTTAGAAACAACAGTTTTGACTGAAACATATACGGTTTTTTCTAAATTTTCTTTCTTTAACTAATAAATTAAAATTTAAGCTTCCAGATGGTCGAAATATAAAATTGGGTGCTGAACGGTTTGAAGCACCAGAAATTCTTTTTCAGCCGCATTTGGCTAATGTGGAAAGGCTTGGACTGTCTGAACTACTTTTTCAAGTTATACAGTCTGCGGATATTGGTAGGGTGTGAAAAAAAATTTTTTGAAATTTTTTTGAAAATTTTTTTCTGAAATTTTTTTTGAAAATTTTTTTAATTTTTGAAGATTTTTCTGTAAAAATTATGAAAATTTTCTTGAAAAAATTTTTGAAATTTTAGAAAAAATTTTTTTCTGAAATTTTCTTGAAAATTTTTTCTAGACACTCGCCTTGAATTTTACAAACGTATAATCCTATCTGGAGGCACCACAATGTACCCAGGCTTGCCTTCCCGATTGGAACGTGAAGTAAAGCAACTTTATTTGGAAAGGATTTTGAAGGGAAATACGGAGGCCTTTCAGGTTTTTTTAAATTTTTTTGAATAATTAATTTGATCAATTTTTAAGAAATTCAAAATTCGAATTGATGCACCTCCTAAACGAAAACATTTGGTATTTCTTGGAGGGGCTGTACTTGCTCATTTGATGCGAGATCATGATGAGGTTATTTTAAAATTAAAAAATTTTTTGGGGGTTTTCTATAGGAAATTTTTTTTGTTTTTTATAAGAATATTAACGAGTAAACTATTAGTGTTTGAAAACTATTACCAAATGAGTTAGAGTATCCGTGTAATTACAATTTGATGGGGAGACCCCACCAGACTTGTAGTTACTAGAGATGGGTTTGGATCTGGATTCAGTCTGAATTTTTCCTGGATCCAGATCAAGAATCCTGTCCAGGTTACTAACCTAACTCCAAATCCAGGATTTTTGAAAAGACCGACCTCTAGTAGGTACCAGTGTTGGAAAGCAGGTACACGTGTTCATACCTGTATACGAGTTCAATAAATAAATTTCGAGCAAATTTTAAAGTCCCAAACACTGTTAACTACTGATTTGTTGGGGTCTCTCCATTTCTCTTTCGCTTCCTTTATACTCTATTTTTAATGAAATAAATTATATGAATTGCGGACTAAATTTGCGGACTAAACTTGCGGACTTTTTTTTAGACTTGCGGACTAAATTTGCGGACTTTCTGAAAGGGTAAAGCAAAAGGACCAAAATTTCTTGTTTAGGCTAGAAATTTGTTCCTGTTAAATTAAAAAAATTATTTTTTTAGCAATGGATAACAAAAGCAGATTTTGAGGAAAAAGGAATAGCTTATTGTATGAAAAAATTGGGCCTTACAAAATGAAAAAAAGTTTATTTTTTTAAATAATTGTCTCAAACTTAATTTTATTTTTTTATTTAATAATTTAAAATTAATTTTATTTTTAAATTTATTTTTCTCTTAAAAAATTTTTTTTTTAATTTATGAATTTATTTATTTTAATTTTTTAAAAAAGTTCGCTCATTTCTGAAGGCATAGAAATTTTTCGGTCTTTTCTATTTTTTTTAATTTTAGTTCTATTATGGAGCTAAGACTTTGGGCTACAAAATAAGATAAAAACAAAATCGGATAAAAATGGTGAAAAAAATTTTTTTTTCATCATACGGTGAAAATAAACGAACTTTTTTATGAAACGATCTAGTAAATTAGTCGATAAAATTTTTTTAAATTTTTTTTTCATTGTTTTTATCAACTTAAATATTTTAAAATTTTTTTTAATATTTTTAAAAATATTTTTAGGGTTATTAAACAAATTTTTTTATTTTCTGAAGAAATTTTTGTTCTCTGAAAACTACCTTAAAAATGGATACGGACGAAACCTTTGGTTGTTTGCCGTCGTTAATTTGTTCAAATGAAGATGACTTTGATGGGGGTGAATCTTGTAGGTTTTTAATAAATATTTTTTTTAGTTTTGAAATTTTTAAGAAAGTTTTTTTTTAATTTTTTTTTTAATTTTGAATTTTGGAATTTATTTTAACTTGAGGGTCGTCTAGTATTTTTTTCTAGTTTCTGGGTTATTCTTTAGAATTCTATTTGGTAGAAAAAATAAATTTTCTTGTGTTATGTATTGGTGGTTAAGTTGATTAATGGTAGGTTAACGATTAATTGTTTTTGGTGCCTGGTAAGGGTTCGACCCATATGGTTTTCTATTGTCTTGTAGTCGTGGTTTTTTGATGTAAAACCATCAAAAATAATTTTTAAAATTTTTTTAAATGTTGAAAAATTTTTTATTTAATAAATATTATTTTTAAAAATATAAATAAAACAATTTAATTATTTTTTAATTGATTTTATATTATTTTCTCTTATTAAGCTTGGTTTAACAATCATTTTGGAGATGCTAATGAAGAATATAATTCAGTAAAATTGCATGAATTGGTTATTGAATATTTGGTATTTAGTGGATATAAGGAAGCAGGTTTAATTTTTAATTTTTTTTTGGATTTTGATAATTTTTTGGGGGTTTGGTGCCGTCGAATCTCATTTTTAGATGCCTTCCTTGGGATTAAAAAATCGTCTTCCTTGGGATTAAAAAATAATGAGGTGTCTTTAACTTCTGGAATCCGGCTGATTATCGGCTTAGGTGTCCCCACCCAGTAGCCAACTAAATTTTTTAAATAAAATCGTATATTAAATAGAGGCATATTTTTTGGTTGGCTAATGGGTGGGGGCGCCTAAGCCGATAGTCAGTCGTATTCCAGAGGTTAAAGACACCTCATTATAGTAAGAGACTAGGGTCAAATAGAAAAATGAGGGGACTTATTTTATACTTAAGTTTGACAGAAAAATGAGAGGGAAGGACCAGAGCTTCTCTTAAAATTTTTTAAAATTTTTATTCATTTTTCAGCCGATTTATTAATAAAAGATGCTGAACTTTCTCCTCCATCTGATACTAATCAACTTAAGAAGAATGACTTGTCTGACCAAAAAATTCTTGAGAATACCAAAAATGTGGATACTTTAAATGAAAGAAGTGCTATTCATAATTGTATAATAAATGGAGATATTGAGACTGCTATTCGATTGATTGGTGAAATTGCTCCAAATTTATTAAACTCAAATCAAAAACTTCAATTTAAACTGTTACGACAACAATTGGTGGAATTAATTCGAAATAAGTCAGGTTTTTTAAATTAATTTTGGGGGAATTTTAGGGGGCTTGGGACATGGGAAGATTTTTAGGATTATTTAGATTTAATATTTTTTGGGATGGTTTTGGTGAGAATTTGTGGTGTTAATGGGAGAAAAGGTAGTGGGGAAAGGGTGGATGAGTGTTTAAAGGGTGGATGCGTGTAGATGAACTCAAGACGCATCCTTATCATTTTGGCTAATGAACCCTAACCTTCGGAGATTGGAGGAGGGTTGGGGTATCCGGGGCTCTGATTTTTAGACCCTAAACCGGTCCAAAGAAATTTTTTTTAAACTCGCCCTGTCTTTCTTCTCTCAACTAGACCCGGCCCACCCTGCTTCGACGCATATTAGTCTTTAAGTGAAAAAGAGATTAATTAGCAAAATTTTTCAGGGAAAAGGGCTAAAAGGGGAGAATCCACACGGAGAAGAACCCTAAATTTTCGTTCTTTAGAAACCCCAAATATTTTTTCCTAAAATAATTTTTAATTTTTTCAGAGAAGTTGACAAAGTTTTGTCATTTGCCCAATCAAATCTTGCGGATAAATGTTCAGATATTCCTCAAGAATTATTTGCGAAGTTGGAACAAACTTATGCACTTCTTGCTTTTGATAACCCAGAAACTTCTCCTTTTGGATATCTCATGGTTCTTTTTTCAATTTTTTTTAATTTTGAGGGATTTGTAGGAAGGGGGGAATCCTTTAGGTCTTTTGTCCCCAAGCTCCTTTTTAGTCTTTTTTCTCCCAGCTCTTTTTTTTGTTTGATAAAGGTGGGTGGTAGGGATGAGCAGAGGTATTCTTAAGAAAATTGGACCGGATTCTGCTCTCCGATCCAGAGTTTCTTCCTTCGATTTTGAGGTTTAAAGACCATCCATCCAATTAACCATGATGCGGTTGTTCTCATACGTCTCACCGTCTCGGTCTCAGCCTAAAAAATTTTTTCCTAATCAGGACTGGAGTAAATGTTGATTTTTTTGTTTGTTATTTTGAGTCGTTATTTTTATCTCGTCGGCTTTCTCCTCCTCAAAAATTTTTTTGATTTAGCGAGGGATAACATTAAATTAAAGAAAGGGGAAAAATTTGAGCTAAATTAAAAAAAAATTTTTTAAAGAGTCTGAATCAACGCAATATGCTTGCATATGAAGTCAATGAAGCAATTCTATCCACCTTAAACAAACCTTCAATTTCTCGATTGGAAAAATTGTTTCGAGTCATGGTTTGGAACCATCATCAGCAGAAAACAAAGGATGATGGACGCTTATTGACCAAAGAAAATGCTGAAGATATTTCAAAAATTTTATTTGGAATAAGAGAAGATGATGGAATGAATGAATTACTTTGAGAAGAAATTGAAGAAAAGGCTCCCCTACAAAGGATAGATGAATTAAAGGATAGATGCGCTAAAGGATAGATACGGCCAAAAACTATCAAAGGATATATGCATCAAAGGATAGATGCGCTAAAGGATAGATACGGCCAAAAGCGATCAAAGGATAGACAGCTGAATAGGTCGTTTGAGTCTGGACAAAGATGTTTAACAATCTGAATCTTCGCTGGAAAAACTGTTTTTGTGCTGCTATGGAGGGTAGGCCGGGCATGGTCTTCGCTACACGATGGCCGTGCTTCGCTACGGTCGTGCTCGCTTCCTCGCGGCGACCATAGCGAAGCGGCGGCCGTCGTTCCGCTCGACATGCCCGGCTTCCTCCGCAGCGGCAAAAACTTTTTACCGTGAATATACTAAAGTACGAATAAAATAAAAATCAGAACAGAAACATGAAATCAGAACAAAGATCAGAAAAAAACAAAGATCAGGCACTCAACAGTCGGTACTCAACTGGACTCCAAACTTTATCTATGTTTTACCCAATTTTAGAGTGTCTATACTTTAATGGATTTTACCCCTATCTATCCTTTGGCGCATCTATCCTTTGATGCATCTATCCTTTAATCGTTTTTTGCCTTATCTATCCTTTAGCAGCTTTTGGCCGCGTCTATCCTTTGATCGATTTTAGCCGTATCTATCCTTTGATTCATCTATTCTTTGAGCGGGCACGGAAGAAAAGAATGAAGAAAAAAACGAAATAAAAATTTTTTTATTTGAAAGCTTCACTGTTCTAATAAAATACATTTTGCCAATTTTTGACGTAGCTTTTGTCATTTTAAAATTGGTGGTTTATAGGGATTGTAACAACCACGAAGGGATATTTTTCTTGGTTCTATTTGATAGAGGACCCCCGATTTCCTATTGTAATGTGATATCCGCTATCTTGCAAAATTATTTTGGGCCGAGTTATGGCCATCCAAAGTTGGAACGCTAGATTCTGGGGTTATGGTGTAGACGAGCAACTTCCCTCTTCTTTTTCAGCCTCAAAAACCGTCACGCACATTTCTCTTTTTATTGTGCGTGACATTTTTTTCTCTCTGCCTTTTCCTCGTGATTGTTGTTTTCTTCTTCATCTGCATAGAGAAATGTGAAGAAAACAGAGAGAGTGAAAAAAAGAAATAGCTTGTTTTCTTTTCCCTTTTCCGGCTACTCAAACACTCCAAAAGCTAATACGGCGATGATCTCGAATTTCGTAACGCTGTCTTTAATAATACTATAAAAACCCCCCAATTCACATCCGCTTTACCAGTTTGTTCGACTTTATATTCATTTTAATCCGTATTTTAATTGAATTTTCTTTTTTCAGTAAATTTTATTATTTGACGTAAATTTATTGTTGCTGTTTGTTTTTCAGCCATGGGTATTTTTACAGTTTTTAATAGGTTTCTTATCTTTATTTTGACAGGATTTGAATCGAAAAAGACACCAAAAAAAGAAGAAAAAGGACAGGAAGCAGGGCCGAGTGATAAAAAAAGAAGGAAAAAACTCCGGAAAAGAAGGAAAAAACTCCTGAAAAAATTAAAAAAGAAGGAAAGGAAAATTCAAAAGATGGAAAAGTTAAAAAGGAAGGAAAAGAAGAATTGAAGAATGATGGAAAAATTAAAAAGGAAAAGAAAGAGGTTTCAAAGAAGAAGGAAAATGTTAAAAAAGAAGGAAAGGAACATTCAAAAGATGGAAAAGTTAAAAAGGAAGAAATGAAGAATGATGGAAAAATAAAAAAGGAAGGAAAGGAAAATTCAAAAGATGGAAAAGTTAAAAAGGGAGGAAAGGAAGAAATGAAGAATGATGGAAAAGTTAAAAAGGAAAAGAAAGAGGTTTCAAAAAAGAAGGAAAACGTTAAAAAAGAAGGAGAAGGAAAAGAAGGAAAGAAGAAGGAAAAGGTTAAAAAAGAAGGAAAACAAGCGTCATCAAAAGGGGGTATTGAAGATACCCAGGCCGTAACTTATGAGGAAGTGGAGGTGGCTTCTGTCCACTCGGTATTTTTTCTTAATTTAATTAAATTAGCTTATTCTCTTTTTACAGACTTCAACAAAATCGGAAGAAAGCGATAAAGAAGATGAGTAAAAGAAGTTAATAAAAATAGAAATTTTTTTGTCAAAAAATTGTGTTGTGATGTTTATTAAGAATCAGGGATGGAATGGGTTGAGAAATGAGCCGGGGTTTCAAAATTTTCCTAGAATCGGGTTTCGGGTCGATAAAAAGTGTTTCGGGCCGGGCCATTTAAAATTTTCCGAAAATCCAGATTTTTCGGAGCGTTTGAGGGATATTAGTGATTTGGGGACGATGAGGGGGATATCGGTGGATTTACACGAATTAAGGGTCGGGTTTCGAGTCAAAAAAAAATTCGGGGTTTGGGTAACCCGTCCTATCCCTGATATAAATATATTTTCTCGTCGTTATATAAATAAATATTTGTGCTGGATTTGTTAAGGCTAGCTAACATAGTCTCGATTTCCTTTTGTTTGTCATAGGTACCAAAATTGTTGGGTAGGGACCAAACTTTTCCTATCTTTGACCAAAATATTTTCTTTGTAGTTCAAAAATCGTCCAAAAAATCATTTTAGTTTATTGTTAGTATGAATTCTTTTCTTCTCTCCTATATTATGCAAGTCGTTTAATAGGATGTGGCCTTCTCACTTATGGCGATTTGTCTTCATTTGTTATTTATGCAATTCTCTGTTCTGCAAACATTTCAAACATTCAAATTTTTTATTCCGAACTTATGCGTGGATTGTGAGCGTCTTCTCGTCTTTTGAGCGTCTTCTCGTCTGAGCGTCTTCTCGTCTTTTGAGCGTCTTCTTCTCGTCTTTTGAGCGTCTTCTCGTCTGAGCGTCTTCTCGTCTTTTGAGCGTCTTCTCGTCTTCTCTACTACCCTCAAAAGGGTCTTATAATAGGTATCAAGGGTACTAATTCCCTAATCTAGCCTCATAAGGGCTATTCTACTACCCTCAAAAGGGTCTTATAATAGGTATCAAGGGTACCAATTCCCTAATCTAGCCTCATAAGGGCTATTCTACTACCCTCAAAAGGGTCTTATAATAGGTATCAAGGGTACCAATTCCCTAATCTAGCCTCATAAGGGCTATTCTACTACCCTCAAAAGGGTCTTATAATAGGTATCAAGGGTACCAATTCCCTAATCTAGCCTCATAAGGGCTATTCTACTACCCTCAAAAGGGTCTTATAATAGGTATCAAGGGTACCAATTCCCTAATCTAGCCTCATAAGGGCTATTCTACTACCCTCAAAAGGGTCTTATAATAGGTATCAAGGGTACCAATTCCCTAATCTAGCCTCATAAGGGCTATTCTACTACCCTCAAAAGGGTCTTATAATAGGTATCAAGGGTACCAATTCCCTAATCTAGCCTCATAAGGGCTATTCTACTACCCTCAAAAGGGTCTTATAATAGGTATCAAGGGTACCAATTCCCTAATCTAGCCTCATAAGGGCTATTCTACTACCCTCAAAAGGGTCTTATAATAGGTATCAAGGGTACCGATTCCCTAATCTAGCCACATAAGGGCTATTCTAATACCCTCAAAAGGGTCTTATAATAGGTATCAAGGGTACCAATTCCCTAATCTAGCCTCATAAGGGCTATTCTACTACCCTCAAAAGGGTCTTATAATAGGTATCAAGGGTACCAATTCCCTAATCTAGCCTCATAAGGGCTATTCTACTACCCTCAAAAAAGTCTTATAATAGGTATCAAGGGTACCAATTCCCTAATCTAGCCTCATAAGGGCTATTCTACTACCCTCAAAAGGGTCTTATAATAGGTATCAAGGGTACCAATTCCCTAATCTAGCCTCATAAGGGCTATTCTACTACCCTCAAAAGGGTCTTATAATAGGTATCAAGGGTACCAATTCCCTAATCTAGCCTCATAAGGGCTATTCTACTACCCTCAAAAGGGTCTTATAATAGGTATCAAGGGTACCAATTCCCTAATCTAGCCTCATAAGGGCTATTCTACTACCCTCAAAAGGGTCTTATAATAGGTATCAAGGGTACCAATTCCCTAATCTAGCCTCATAAGGGCTATTCTACTACCCTCAAAAGGGTCTTATAATAGGTATCAAGGGTACCAATTCCCTAATCTAGCCTCATAAGGGCTATTCTACTACCCTCAAAAGGGTCTTATAATAGGTATCAAGGGTACCAATTCCCTAATCTAGCCTCATAAGGGCTATTCTACTACCCTCAAAAGGGTCTTATAATAGGTATCAAGGGTACCAATTCCCTAATCTAGCCTCATAAGGGCTATTCTACTACCCTCAAAAGGGTCTTATAATAGGAGGGGGTTTTCCGGTATTATTCCCCTCTCAAATCCCCAAGATATATCCGTATATTCTTCGCACCCAAGGTCCCTAATTTAGAGGGATTTCCGGTATTATTCCCCTCTCAAATCCCCCAAATATATCCGTATATTCTTCTATCCCAAGGTCCCTAATTTAGAGGGATTTCCGGTATTATTCCCCTCTCAAATCCCCCAAATATATCCGTATATTCTTCGCACCCAAGGTCCCTAATTTAGAGGGATTTCCGGTATTATTCCCCTCTCAAATCCCCCAAATATATCCGTATATTCTTCGCACCCAAGGTCCCTAATTTAGAGGGTTTTCCGGTATTATTCCACTCTCAAATCCCCCAAATATATCCGTATATTCTTCGCACCCAAGGTCCCTAATTTAGAGGGATTTCCGGTATTATTCCCCTCTCAAATCCCCCAAATATATCCGTATATTCTTCGCACCCAAGGTCCCTAATTTAGAGGGTTTTCCGGTATTATTCCCCTCTCAAATCCCCCAAATATATCCGTATATTCTTCGCACCCAAGGTCCCTAATTTAGAGGGTTTTCCGGTATTATTCCCCTCTCAAATCCCCCAAATATATCCGTATATTCTTCGCACCCAAGGTCCCTAATTTAGAGGGTTTTCCGGTATTATTCCCCTCTCAAATCCCCCAAATATATCCGTATATTCTTCGCACCCAAGGTCCCTAATTTAGAGGGTTTTCCGGTATTATTCCCCTCTCAAATCCCCCAAATATATCCGTATATTCTTCGCACCCAAGGTCCCTAATTTAGAGGGTTTTCCGGTATTATTCCCCTCTCAAA
Organism: Meloidogyne enterolobii; assembly: GCA_963681835.1. Taxonomy (NCBI): domain Eukaryota; kingdom Metazoa; phylum Nematoda; class Chromadorea; order Rhabditida; family Meloidogynidae; genus Meloidogyne; species Meloidogyne enterolobii. The sequence continues at coordinate 2,613,698 of CAVMJV010000004.1, read as the reverse complement.
TCCCCCAAATATATCCGTATATTCTTCGCACCCAAGGTCCCTAATTTAGAGGGTTTTCCGGTATTATTCCCCTCTCAAATCCCCCAAATATATCCGTATATTCTTCGCACCCAAGGTCCCTAATTTAGAGGGTTTTCCGGTATTATTCCCCTCTCAAATCCCCCAAATATATCCGTATATTCTTCGCACCCAAGGTCCCTAATTTAGAGGGTTTTCCGGTATTATTCCCCTCTCAAATCCCCCAAATATATCCGTATATTCTTCGCACCCAAGGTCCCTAATTTAGAGGGTTTTCCGGTATTATTCCCCTCTCAAATCCCCCAAATATATCCGTATATTCTTCGCACCCAAGGTCCCTAATTTAGAGGGTTTTCCGGTATTATTCCCCTCTCAAATCCCCCAAATATATCCGTATATTCTTCTATCCCAAGGTCCCTAATTTAGAGGGATTTCCGGTATTATTCCCCTCTCAAATCCCCCAAATATATCCGTATATTCTTCGCACCCAAGGTCCCTAATTTAGAGGGTTTTCCGGTATTATTCCCCTCTCAAATCCCCCAAATATATCCGTATATTCTTCGCACCCAAGGTCCCTAATTTAGAGGGTTTTCCGGTATTATTCCACTCTCAAATCCCCCAAATATATCCGTATATTCTTCGCACCCAAGGTCCCTAATTTAGAGGGATTTCCTGTATTAGCCCCCTTTCAAATCCCTTTTCTTTACCCCTATAATCTTCGGACCATGGGTCCCTAATCTATAGGGATTTATCTCTATTATGCCCCTTCAAATCCCCTAGATTTACCCTTATATTCTTCGCACCCAAGGTCCTTAATTATAATTTTCAAATCAACCGATATTAGCGTTGTTCTGGCATTGTGTATTTAAAAAAAATTGTTCGCGAATAATTGTATTCGCCGCGAATTTATATTCGTTCACTAAAGTCGAACATTAATTGTTATCCATTTTATTTTTCCTAATCCCTTGTTGTATTTTCAATCGTAGATTAACAACTTAAAAGAAGATATTTTGGTCATTCCAACTATCTTTTATTATTTTTTAATAGATGGCGTCTGTGCCTCACGGTAATTTTGTGCCTCATTCATCGCCTTTATCAGTATCTTATTCTTATGGTCCACGTTCTTCACCAATGCCTCAAAACAACGAAAAAAATAAGGATGCTGAAGTGTGTTACACAAACGAGTATAATTTAAAGATATATTTTTACACGCCCAAAACGGCGCGAGGACATAACGGCGCAAAGCCATAACTTGCTTCAAGATTTAAGAATCTGACCTATTTTGTTATCAAACGATTCCTCTCATCGAGCTAGGGAGATTGGTATCAAAATTGGCAAGAGCCAGACATTTACCAGCAAGTTATGGCTTTGCGCCGTTTTGGGCACGCGCCGTTTTGGGCTGTACCCATTTTTGCTTATTTCTAAAAATTTTCAGTGCCGACATACAAAATCAGCGACCTCCAAGAACTTTGCCAAATCTTTTAAAAAATTTGAGCGCTCAAAAGAACAGCAGATCAATACTTAAAAATCCGTCTGAGGGAAGAGGAGAGTCACAAGAAAGGAGAGGTTTCAAAAATGCTTCAAATCAGAGTTTGGCTAGTAATTCTGAAAAGAAGTCTGTCAACAATAACAGCAATAGACAACCTGTACAACGCAAGGAAACTTTAAAAACTGTGGCTTTTGGATTAACTACAAAGTTGGAGGAAACTGTTTTGGTTTGATTTTTGATTATTTTTTGAACGATTTTTGGCTTTATTTTTAAGGGAAAAGAAGGGAAGGTACCTGCAACCCCTCGTGATGGCAACAATACAAAAACTATAATATTTTCTCATGAAGCACAGACCTTGCATAAATTGGTTAGTTTTCTGTTGTTTATTGATTTTAAGATTAGTAGATTGGGATGGCTTTTTACTAGAGATCGGGATTTTTGAAAATCCTGGGCCTGTTTTTGGACTCTGGATTTGATTCATTTACCTGGGCCGGATTTTGGGAGTCCAGGAAAACTCCAGGCCCAGGAAAAACCAATGAATCAAAAAATGCCTGGACCTGGACTCTGGGTACAGGAAAACCCAGTCCTTGGTCCAGAACCAGTTCGATCTTTGCTTTTTATTAACAAGTTTTATAATAGTCTCCCGTAATGGTTTTATGATTTCCATGGGGTCGTTCTTGGAATCCTTTGACCATTAATCTTTCTGTTAGCTTTATAGGACATCTTAACTCCTTTATCATAAATAGATTCTGAAATCTTGTATCCATAGGTTATCAATTACCTAGGAAGCGCAGAAAATGCCTGACTTTTACGTGGGTTGCTTTATCTCTAACCCTTCCTTTAATACAATGGAAAATTATGGTTGTTTTCGAGGGCAGCATGGATTCAGACAAGGTTCAACCAAACTTTCCCTATCTCTTCATCCTCTGAACAATTCCTTGATCTTTGACAGCAATTCTGAATTTTTTCCTATATTTTTTAGATCCAAGACCAGAAACATCAAATAGACACATTACGCGATACTATTGAAGATTTGAGGGCAGAACAGGAAAATCAACGTGTTGGGTCTCGTGAATTAATTGATATTATTTCAGGTTTTTTTAAACTTTTTAGTTTTTCAATTTCTTTTTTTTCAGCTCTCGCTACCCGTTTACAAGAAGTGGAAAAACAAAAAACTACGGCAAATACAAGTCTCCCATTAATTTCAAATTTGTCACTCAAAAATTCCAGCAAAAAAGATTTGCCAACAAAATCAGCACCAACAAAAGTTGATAAAGCGACATCGATTGAAAACGTTCCAAACAACAACCAAGAAGTCAGACAAAATAAAGAAAATAGAGGAAATTGTGCTGATTTGGTACTTCATCAACGTAATGATTTTCTTCGCCGGTTGGAATCTGAAATGACTAAAAATCCTGTTTTTGAGCAAAGATTACATTCAATGTTGAGGGTTTGGTCTGAAGATAGTTCTGTTCCTCCTGCTATTTATAGGTTTTTATTTTTATTAAGGGTTGGGTCTTGGGCATGATGTTATTGAAACGTTGAAATACCAAGCGCTATAATCAGGCTCGTAACCCGGATTTTTTTGGAAGGGGGTGGGGGACAAGACGGAAAATTTCGAGAATTTTGGGGATCGTAGACGAAAAATCACTTTTCTTCAGTCCCCTCCCAAATTTTTTTTTCCCCATTTCGGGGAGGGCGGGAGCGGATTCCACCCATACCCTCCTGGTTGCGGCCTGCCTATAATATCTGTTGGAATGGCGTCATAAAGGTATTTCGTTGCTTTGTTATTTCGAAGGTTTCGGGGTTGGGGTTATAGAATAGGTTCGGGGTTAACTAACCAGGTTTGAGCACTCATCCGTAAAATAAACGGGTGAATTTTTTCCTATGGTTATGTGTTTTTGCGTATTGCTTTTGCGGACATTTTGCACTATCGGCTATTTTCTAAATTAAAATAAATTTTTTTTAAGTAAAAACAACAATCTTCCACAAGAAAACGAGGAAAGTTGTGGTCCGTCAATGGTTATGAGAGTGACAACTCAACGACAAGAAATATTTTATGCATCTCCAGGACGTTGTTCTAATAATGTTAGGCGATTCCCTCGTGCTGAAAATATAAGGGATGGTGACAGGCAGAGACATAATTTTCGAAGAGAGAGGGAAGAGAATAATCATAAGAACACAAAACCGAATATTAAGGTTAGTTAAATTAAATTTTTATTTTCGTTTTTCTGTTCAAAAAGGGGCAAAAAGGCTCAAAATCCTTGCTAGAAAGGGCACATTCTCTCGGACACCTCGCAACCTCTCTATGTTAAGGAAAGATTTTTAGGTTGATCGATAAAGTTGGAGGTCAGAATGTCTTAAGACAGGGCTCCGATTCCTACTTTTTTAAAAGTATTCTACTTTTAAATCGACCTCCATACTTACGAAATTGAATTTATACTTTTTTGAAAGTATATACTTTTTTTTGATTGAAAATGAAATTGGGAAAGGGATTGGGCAAAAAAGTGAATTTTTTGGCCTACGGCCTTTGAAATTCTCAAAATTTTCGCCTGCGGCGCTGAAAAAGGAAGAAATCTGGCTTAAGAACCTCCAAAATTCTCAAAATTTTCGCCTGCGTCGCAAAAAATAGATTTTGTGGCGCCTTCGGCGCCACAAAAGGTGCATTGAAATTGACAAAATGCTCAGTTGAAACAAGAAATTATTAAAAAAGATTCATTTAAAAGAGAAATATAAAAGATTTGAGGACGAATAAATATTTTCTAATTTAATTTTGAGACTACTTTTTATTTACAAATTTTCTCCCTATATACTTTTTAATCAAGATTTTGATACTTTTGAGTGGCATTTTGTCGATAGGAGCCCTGTCTTAAGAATTAATCTCCCTTTTTATTTGTGTAGCTCAAGAGAATTTTAAGAGGGCACATAAGGCCTGGGCAAATCTAAATTAAATAAATTTTTAGGTTGTTGAATTGGATGATGATGGAGAAGAAAAAGAAAATAGCTTAAATGAAGAGACTAATGATCATCATCGTCATCAAACAATGTCAAAAAATGTTCGTAGAAGTGAACAAATTGGGACAGACGAAGCTGCTGAATTTTTTCCACAAAGACAAAGTTTTGAAGATGAAAATGATGAGGATGACGGGGAAGAATTTTTTGTCGGAGGTGATCATCAGGAGAGAAGAGGACGGGAACGAGGTTTGTTAATTTTTTTAATTTTTGCGGACAATTTTTTTGCGGACAATTAAGGTTGGCTTCAAATAGGGTTGTTCATTGACTTGTACAAGGTGCTATCTTATAATTTTTATTTGCTTTTCTCTGACATATTTGTTCCTTTTTTAAATATCCGTTAAAAAATGTTAGTCCGCAAGTTTTTTCCCCAAATTTTAAATTTTTTGTCCGCATTTTTTCCTTCAACTTTTTTGGGGGTTCATTTATAATAAAAATTGTCGTCCGCAAGATTTGTTCGCAAATTTTAAATTTTTTGGGATTTCATTTATGAATAAAATTTCTTTTAAGATTCAAGCCATCATCATCACAATAATACTCATCATAATCAAACTTTTGATGATGGTCACGATAATAATAATAATAATAACCAACATCGTTATCCATTTACTACTCGACGTCGAAAGCGTGAAGCAACATCTACAATACGAAATCGTTACCGTTAATAAGGGATGAGGAAAAAAATTATTTTTTTTATTAAAATTGAGGAAAGGTTATTTTATGAAAATATTTATTAATCTATTTTTTTCTGGGTAAGGGGCAACTCAAAGAATTCCAAATCACGGAACAGACAATTAAAGGAACGACTAAATCATAAAATATTTTAAAAATAGGAATTTTTAAAAAAATCTGAATATTTTTAAAAAATACGAATTATAAGAAAAATTCTGATTTTTAAAAATATTTCATGATTTTTAAAATATTCCATGAGTTATTCCTTGCTTGTATCCGCAAAATACTTGCAGATAAATTTTTTGTCCGCAAAAGTTTTGCGGACAAAATTGCTCTTTTCTGTTCCTTGCCTTGTCCGTTCCTTGTCTTGTCCGTTCCTTGAGTTAGCCCGACACGTTTTTTCTTGGATTGTTTTTTTAACTACAAAAATCTCTTTTTGCTATCAGTAATTTATTTTGTATGTTTGTTCTATTTTTGGGGTTTATTGAATAAAACAAGTAAATATTTATTTATTTTAAATTTAAATTGATATATATTTTTGTCACATCGTTTCTATCGATTCTTATTTTTGTTTTAATTTTCTCTTTGTTTATTAATTTTTGTGTAATGGATGGCGTGGGGTTGTGTCCGCAAAAAATTTGCGGATAAATTTTAGTCCGTAAAATATTTGCGGATAAAATAGATCTTTTTTCTGCTTTTATGAGGACTTGTTTTTTGTTTTTACCGGCTAGTAAGGCCCCTTTTATCCGAATAATGAAAGGCCGTATTTTTGTATCGATAAAAAATTGCAAATTTGTCCGCAAAATACTTGCGGATAAAACTTGCATTTTTTGTTTAATATCAACTTCGCCTTTTGATTTTTCCCCGGGATTCCACTTTGTTTTTTATACGATTCCCTACCTAAAAATGAAAATCGGGTATTTGTGTATCGATAAAGAGAAATGCAAATTTGTCCGCAAAAAATTTGCGGACAAACTAGTGGATATTTAACTTTTTTTTAAAATAGTGAATGGAAGGCAATAAATTTAATGAAACTGATTTGTCTGTGTTAATTCAATTTGGAGATGAATCTTCTGAAATAATTACTGATGAATGTGCTGGTGGATTGACTCAATTATTGCTTTGTGCTGGCGAAATTTATTATGGACAATTCGTCTTACTTGGGTTTCTTTTATTTTATCAAAGAATTATTTTTTATTTTTTAGCTATAACGGTGCTGAATTAACTGGAGAACAGAAGAATCATGCAAATAATCGAAAAAATTTTTCCAAAATGTTTTTCAAACGCCGTTTGGAGCCGAATGGAATAAAGAAAGGTTCAGTCACTAAATTGAGTGGAACTGCTGCAGCTAACAAAGCAAATGCTTTGCGTGATTCTAATAGACATACAGTGGCTTTTGGTTATGGAAAGAATGGAACTGTTGTTGTAGAATATTTGTTAGACCCTACCAAGGATATGTTTCAGGTTTGGTGTATTTTAAGCAAGTTTTGGGGTTATATCACCTCAACAATATTTTTTATAAGATCACTAATTTTTCTATCTAGTTGAGGGGAGCTATCCAGTCGAGTGATCTGGTTTGGAATTTAGACGTCCGGCTGATTTCAGACTGATAATATTAGTCTGTTGTTATTTCATAGGAAGCGCGCCGTAATGCCAAAACAGAAATACCAAAACGCCAAAATTAGGACCAGCTCCAACCCAAATCCTTTAGAGTTCAAGCTCGATATATTTACTAGGATAGCACGTCTCTGAGTTATTTAAGCGTAATAACTTTTTTCTGATGTGTGTTGACCAAAAATTTTTATTAATTCAATTTTCTTTTTCAGATTGGCCGTTCTTCAGAAGAACAAATAGACTTTACAATAGTTGATACATGGCTAGCTTCGGGTAATGGACATCCTTCTCCTTGTTGTGGTGGACATAATAAAAGCCGTCATTCAAGTCACCGAGAAGAACATTCCGAACAAAAAACAATTAGTTCAACAATATCTCGCTATGCTTGTCGTATTTTGGCTGAAAGGGACAAACCTCACAGAGTTTGGATTTTTTTGGGTTTTTGACTATTTTTGACTTTTAAAGGTTCAAATTTTTGCTGCTGGTTTTGACTCTTCTCGTAATATTTTTCTTGGAGAAAAAGCTACCAAATGGCAAAAGAAAAATGGGGAATTTGATGGATTAACTACAAATGGTGTGCTTATATTACATCCAAATTGGTGTAACGGGGAAGAACTTTCGGTTAATTTCTTTTTGGTCTAAAAATTTTTTTTTGTTTTTAGGACGATACAGGGGAAATGTACATTTGGAGAGAAGGTTATATTTAAATTTAAAAATATTTAAAATTTATTTTTGTGTTTAGTCTCGGTAGATGGAGATATTTACACTTTGCGTTCAGCTCGATCTTCAACTCAACGTGGTGCTCTAGTTTTGGGTGAAACCAATGAACTTCAGGTTGATTTGGAAAAATATTCTAATTACTTTGTTTATTGCCTGGGCAAGGGTTCATCTAGAAGGGAGCTGATGTTAAGGGGATACGTTCTCTGGATGGTCTCGAAATTAATTTTTTTGTTAAAATGATTGTCTGCTTTATATAATAGCTCAACCTTCCCTCTTCTGCTTCCAAGGGCATATCCAAGGGGTTGATTTCGGGGGCACCCCCCCTCCCCTGGCTGCGCCCTTGCCTCTTTTTTCTTTAGAAAACCCACGGAATAAATGCTGATTTTCCTATTCACCCAATTCAGGACGGTACTCTAATCGATCTTTGTGGCGCAACACTTTTGTGGCGTTCTGCTGAAGGTTTAAAACAAAGTCCATCAAAAGTCGAATTAGAACATAGACTTGACGAACTCAATGCTGGCAAACCTCAATGTCCAGTCAATTTAAATACTCTGGTTATTCCAAGAAAGCGACACAGCAAAAGTAGCAGTAGTTCTAAACAGCCTTATGTAAGAAAATATTCTATTGAATTTTTAAAGAATTTTTTGTAGGTCTATTTCCGTTGTGGACATGTTCAAGGAAAACACAATTGGGGAGGTACTATATTTTAGATTTATTTATTTTTTGAAACTGTTATTTTTATGAGTAGAAAAGTTTTTCTTGGAAGTTTTTAAAATTAAAATTAAAGTCCGCAAATATTGTCTGCAAGTTTAGTCCGAAAGTTTTGTCCGCAAAATTTTGTCCGCAAATTTAGTCTGCAAGTGTTTCTACAAAATTTTTTTTTCATATTTTCAACTATTTTTTGGGGCATTCAGGGAAAATAGTCAATGGCAAAAAAGTCCTTAAATTTTGCCCAAACCTAATCCTCAAATTTTATTTTTTCCTGTATACTTTTTTAAAATTATTTTTGGAGACATTCAAGGATATCCAATAAAAAAAATTTTTTCAAGTTCAAAAGAATGGCTCTGCCGTAACATTTCGTTGTCCAATATGCCTCGTCGACTCAGAACGTGTTGCTCAATTAACAATGGGCATGGAATCAGCCTTTCATCTTGACTCGGGTCTTTTGGAATATTCATTTAATCCGTGTGGACATATGGCTAGTAAAAGGACTGTTCGGTTTGTTTTTTGAGAAATTTCGACTAAAAAATTTTTTCTCTTTTAAAGTTATTGGTCTCGTATAACAATGCCTCATGGCACCAATTCATTCCATCCAGTATGTCCATTCTGTACATCTCTACTTACTATAGACAAGCCATTTGTTCGATTGATTTTTCAGGATCATTGCTATGAAAATTGAATTTTGAATAGGAGAGAAAGGAAAGGTTTATTTTTAGTTTTTTTTTGTAAAATGTTAATTTATATGAGTGTCTCGTATGACGAATCTAAAGAAAAAAAATTTTTCTTCCAAACAAAATTTGGTACTTTTCCGTTAATCGGCAGCAAACGGAGTATTAGTCGACTTTAAACAGCTATAACTTTTTCATGCTTGATCCAATACATTTTATATCATTCTAAAGCCCTCGATAAGCTCTATTTTTTACTAAACTATGGATCAGGTCTGATCACCCAAAAAAAGTTACAAGTCAATAAGTGCAATAAATCGTTGTTTTTCGCTATTATTGGGGTATAACTTTTTTATGAGTGATCAGATTTTATTTATCCAACGTCGGTTAAAAGATAGAGCTTATCTAGGGCTTTCGAATCATATAAAATTCATTTGTTTTGGATCAAGCAACAAAAATTTATAGCTGTTCAAATTCGGCTGTTACTCAGTTTGCGGTCGATTAACGAAAAAGTACTCAAAAAATTCTTCCAAAAGAATTCTATTTTGTGTGTGTCTTTTTTAATTTTTTAATTAAAATTGAAAAAAATATCCTGCAATTGAATCTTTTATTTAAATAAAAAATAAAATTGTTCTTTCATTCACCAAAAAATTAAACTTAAAAAAATGTTCAAAAATTCTGTCATAATCTGCTTATACCTAAGAAATCTTTAAGTAAAGAAAAACGAAATTAGTCTCTGTTTTCTCATCTGTTTATTTTATGACTAGCAAAAAAACACTCGATTAAAGAAATACCGGAAAAAGTTGGAATAAAAAAAGTCCGCAAAATCTGTCCAAAAAAATTTAATAAATTTTGCGGACAAATTTTTGCGGATTTTTTTTTCAAAATTTTTGCGGACTTTTTCAAAGATTTTAAAAATAAATTTTTTTTAATCAAGTATTTTTTTTTGCTTTTGTTAACATTCTCGCCTCTCTACTTTTTATTTTTATTTCTTTTATATCTCAACTCTATTTCTGATATGAATATTCATATACTTGAATATATTTAATGAAAATTTTTTTTGTATTTCCTGTATCTAAAAATTAAATTGATGATTGTATTGCCTATTTGCTGAGAAACAATAAAATAAAAAATTTTGAATAAAATTTGAAAATGTGGAAATTTTTTTGAGATTTTTTAAAAGGAAATTTGGTTAATTTTTCCATTGTATTTTTGGTGTTTTTGAATTTTTAAATTTAATTTTTTTAATTTTCTTTTGTTTTTGGAAAGGAAATGGAAGCGGTAAGCATTACAACAACAATTTCTGGAGCCCCTCTATATTTAGGGGATTTGGAAAAATGTGGAATTGCGACGTCTAATAATTTGAGAGAAATTTTGACTACATGTGCTGATCCTGTGGAGGCTATTAAACAATTTCAAGTGGCCAATAGTGTTCAGGTTTGTGTATTTTGCTTTATTTTTTGGGTAAAAATGATGGTTGGGAGACTTGAAGGGGAATACTGGTATTTATTTTAAATTTGGTTATCCAATAGATGTGTGTGGAACAGGTTTGCCGCCGAACCCGAAACCTGGCCTTTTTCTGTACCCGTGACCCGAAATGAAAACGCTCCAACCCGAAACCCTTACCCGAAGATTTTGTGTACCCACGGCAACCCTGGTGTGGAATCTAGGGTTTGTGTCCGCTGTGGAGCAAAGGAATGTAGTTTGTCCGCAGCTTTCCTTAAGTAGTCGGGGAAATTTTATATGAGGCGCTTTTTTCTCGCTTAGAATTTTAAATTTTGTTGAATTAAAATTTTTTTTATATAATTAAGAAATTAATATTTTTCAGCTCCCTTCACTAAAACCTGTAATGAAGCTGTTGGATTTACATGGAATAAGTAGGGCGGATTATCATGAAACGGTTTGTATTTAATTTAAATTTATTTTTAGTTAAGCTTAAAATTTATGAAGTTGTTAATCATGTTTGTGGTCAAGTGGTTAAGGCTTTGGGTTTTGATTTTTATAAGCCTGGGTTCGATTCCTTTCGTTTCCTTTTATTTTTCCCTTCAAGGATTCTAGTCTGGAAATTTGTTTAAATGATTTTTTCAATTAAAAAAATTAATTTTTAAAAGGTTATTACCGAACTCACCGAACGTTTAGTATCAAAATTGCGTTCACTCGGCAACAATCAAACACCTGAAAATGTCCATAGACTAGAACGACATTTGGAACGCTGTTTTCGTCTTTATCGTGTTCCGAGGATTAGGCCTATAGTTTTGGAAACACTTGCTAGATTACCTAAAGTTGCGGACAGGTTTTTAAAAAATATTATTTTTTTTTTCAAAATTTAATTTTAATAATAGATATTTGAAGCTCATAATTTGTGACAAGGTTTGTCCGCAAGTTTTGTCCGCAAATATTTTTTTGTCCGCAAAAATTTTTTTGACTAAAAAATTTTGAAAAAAAACTCAAAAATCTTTTATGAACTCTGAAAGCTTGTCAAAAATTAAGAAAATATTTTTAAAGGTTTAATTTCCTTCTAAAAAATAATTTTTAGGAGCTCTATGATCAATGTTCAGTCTCTGTCCGTCAGCAAATTTGGGTTAAAAACGAAACTCTTTTTCTTGAATCAATCGAACCCATTTTGGATAGTTACATTTCTGAGGAAAGAAGACAGCATTTAATTTTTGGAGAAAAAGGTTCTGATGTGTTATATGAATCGATAGGTGAAGGACACGGCCAGCAATTACTTTCCCCAGGCATAAACGTTACTAGCAGCTTTTTTGCTGGGGAAGTAGCTACTAAACAGAGACGTCAAAGGAAACAAGTGCAAGGTTTTTATTTTAATTTTTGAGAGGAAAAATCCGCAAGTTTTGTCCGCAAATTTTTTTTTCAAGTTTGCGGACAAATTTTTTTCCATTCAAAATTGCGGACTAAACTTGCAGACTTTTCTTTAAATATAATTTTTCTATTGTTTTTTTGTAGAATTAATCTCAATGATTGGGTTAAGAGAACAACTCTATACTAGGCTAGTGGTAAATTTAAAAATTAAATTTCCTTTCAAATTCAAATTTTTTTCAAAGGATACTCTTCGTGAACGTTTTTTGGCAACAGAAAATCCTTATTATTGTTCTCTGCGGTTTGATTTATTAATGGCACTTAGAGATGTAAATATGGAATTTTGTGGGAAAGTAGGTCTGTTTTTTTGTTTATTTTTTAAATTTTCCAAAAAATTTTTTTAGATGTTTGTCACGATTTTGCTTGGTGTTTAGATGCTTGTTCGAAACATTTGAGAACTAAACATTTGGGTTATTTTTTAATTATAAAATTTTTTTTAAATATCTTATTTTAAGATGTTCAACAATTAAATAAACTAAAGACGTTATTAGAAAGTGGTGGTGGCGGAAAGAAATGCCAAAACAAGGTTTTTTGTTTTTGAAATTAACAATAAGTAGGGTTAAATTTAGTTAATTTTCTTTATTTTTATTTTTGTATAAGTTGATTAAATAATAGTTTGTTGTTTAGTGATGTTGTGGTGTAGTTGGTTGTGTGTTTGGTTCTTACGGCAATAGACTTGGGTGCGAGTCCTCTTGGAGGAAAGCTATCTTTTTATCACCCCTGTTATTTTATTTTTTAAGTTTCTACTTTAAAAAAATTTTTTTTTAAATTTCAAAAATTCAAAAAAAATTTTTTTACTTCTAAAAATTTTTTCGTTCATTTTTACAACTATTTTTTATTTATTAAAAATGTATTTTATTTTTAAAGGCAATAATAATTCCTGAAATGGCAATGATCGCAGGAGATCCCCATATACTTCATTTAATTGCTTCTTTCGCTGTCAAAATGTTGAGAGATAATGCTGCTAGTCCTCGTCCACATTTGCCTAAAGAAATGGGTTCTTTACAATTACTTTTAAAATTGTTAGTAATGGGCATCCACTGCAAGTCTTTATTGTTGGGAGAAGAACAGTTAATTAATTTAATTGAGGGAGAGTTGAAAGAAGTTGTTGGACACTTTTTACCTTCTTTTTCTACAATGCTTGTACAGGTTTTCTTTAAAAATTATTTTTTGGGGTTTTTAATTTGGCTTAAGCTTCGGACCCAACCTCTAAAGTGGTACGTAGGAAGGCTATAAAAGATTCTCTTCGATTAAAGGGTGGGTTAGCTGATCCGTGTGAGACATCGGATATCCGAACCCGATATTTAATCCGTACTTTTTTCTTACGGAATATCTTGTTCCCTCTACAATGCTTTTAAGTAATAAGGTTGCTTCCGCTTCTATCATGTGCCCAAACCTGAATTTTGGATATCCCCACTTTTGGATCCAGATATCTGGATCCGCTAACCCTGCTTTTAAAGGTTTATTTCGCTTCCATCTAGGGTTGGGGTTTTCGTGTCGGGCCGACGTTCAAGTCGACCGAGTCTCTTTAGTGCCAAAATTCGATGCCCGACTCGATCTTTCGGATCGGGCCCCCAACCCTACTTTCATCCACTACGAATTTCACCTTTCTCTTTCCCATTTTCCCTGTTTTAATTCATATTTTTACTTCTTTACAGGATGCAATCCGTGCAGAATTAACGCTTTCAACTCCAATAAACCTTCCTTCTCCAACAGAAGAATTTTTATCGTTCGATCAACGACCTCCTTCAATTGATAAATTTATAAAAGAAAAATATTTATGTTCACTTTTGTGGTTACACCATTTAGTTTTGGGTGGTGAATTTTGCCCTATAAGTGGAACAATTAAAAGAAGACAATTATTTGACCCTTCAAATGCTTTTAGATATTGTGAACCTTTAATATGGATGGCCAAAAATGTAAATTAAACATTAGTATTTTTTAATTTTAAAGGGTAGGGTTAAGAAATAGGATGTCGGGGTTCGGGTCGGATTTTAAAAAAATTTTCTTTGGCTCGGGTTTCCAGTCGAAAAAGGGTCAAGTTTCCGGTAACCCGACCTAATAAATTGCACATGGCATGGGTGGGGTGTACGCAAAATTTTCGTCCCTGGAAATTCCGTTTCTAGATTTTTTGGAACATTCGTCTCCAAATTTTCGGAATTTCCGTCTTGTCGAAATTTTCTTCTTTGTCGATTTTTTTGAACTCATGGTCTTATAAACTAAACCAGAGCCAATTTGGCTTGTTACTCTATGTGTGTAGGGGAGAGAGGGAGATGTCAAAAAGATAGCCTCTATTTACGATACCTCTCATTATAAGCTCAATTTTTCTTTGGGGTTTAATTTTTTTTGAAGGTCCAACCGTTTTAATAATTAAATAATTTTTTTAAGTTAGCAATCAAAGATCCATGGGTACAATTACTAGTCCAAAAATTAATGCAATTCCCAGCATGTCTTTCAAATGAATTAACAGCTAATTTATTTATTCAACAATTTTTTATTCCAAATTTGAAGGTTTTTTTTTAAATTTTTTCTTGAGAATTTTTTAAAAAAATTTCAAAAAATTTTTTTAAAATTTTTTTAAAAAAATTTTTTTCAGCGTATTCCTAGTGCCAAATTTAATTTGCTTCGTTTAACTTGTCATCATCGTTCAACTATTCCCTTAAAAATTTTTGTAAATTCTTTGGAAGAATTGTTAAATATATTTAATAAATGCCAAGAATATCTGAAGGAATTGGAGGAAGAAAAAGAATTGGAAGAGGGGGAAGTTGGGAATGAAGAGGAGGAGGAAGAGGAAGGAATTAATGATAAAATATTGTGCCAAGCTTTTATTAAAGAATTTGGGAAATTGAAAGAATTGATGGAAGAGGTTTTCTTTTTTTTTAATTTTTTTAAATAAGAAGACGAAGATATTTGCGGATTGATACTTGCGGACATTTAAAATTAGAAAAAAATTTTTTTAATGGATACCTCGAAATTGAATATGATATTAGAATTAAATATTTATTTGAAATTAGCATTGTCCGCAATGTGTCTTTTGTTCGCAAATTTAGTCCGCAATTAAAAAAATTTTAGTTATATTTTTGCTCTTATTTTCTGAAAAATAGCTTACCTAAGCTAATGTAAAAGTATCTATTTGTAGCTCCTAATTTTAAAATAAGATTCTATATTTTTAACAGTTGTCCGCAAATTTTGTCCGCAAATTTCATTTGGTCAAAAAAATTTTTATCGTTGAATTTTTTTAACAATTCTGACCCTACTTTTTAAGGACAAAATTTTTTATCTTCTCGATCCTCTAATTTATTTAAAAAAATATTTTTATTAAAAAAATATTTTTCAGGCAAAAATATCGCGTGGAGGTGGCCCTCCCCCACTCCCACAACAATTATCAACATCTTCATCTTCACCATCAATTACTAGTTGTAGTAGTAAAGAAAGTCGTACAAGTAATTTAGAAGAAAAACAACAACAATAATTATATTTATTTTTTATTTATTATTTTTTATAAATAAATTTTTTTTTAATTTTATTTTTGAAAATTTTTTAAAAATTCTATTGAATTTTTACGTATTTTTTTTAATTAAAAAAAATTTTTTTAATTTTAATTTTATTTTTAGATATTTATTTAATTGAAAATTTAATTATGCAAGCGATTAATACTCGAGAGCAATTTGAGGCCTTTATTAATTCTGATGGGTATATTTTTTAAATTAATTTTCAATTAATTTTTTAATTAAAAATATTAAAACTGTGTGAGGGACATTTTTTTAACTTTCTTCCAATGGGGTTTAAGGGGAATTTTAATGAAGAAACTGTTAGCGAATCGGTGGTGTATTGGTTAGGCTCCTTTGTTTCCCCCTAGAGGGGATGGTGGTTCGATTCCTTATGGTTGTAACCATTTTTTAAACGATGTTTAAATTAATTTCAGATGTTGAAAGTAATTTTTAAAAACAAATTTTGATTTTTAAACAATATTTTAAATTTTTTAACACTATTCAAATTAATTCTAGAAGAATTGATGGGGAAAATAGAAGAAAATGGGGAAAAAATTTTTTTGAATGAATAAAAATCCTAAAAATGTTTAGAAAAATATTTTTAAACTCTAATAAAATTATTTTTAATATTCCCAATTTTCTAGAAAATTTACAAAAATTGTTTTGTTCTCAGCAAGCTGGTCAGAAGCTTGTAGTGATTATGACAAATTAATTTTGGAATTAAAAAATGAGAAGGAATATGCAACAGATTATGAAATTGGGAAATTGGTAGCTGAGGAAAATGAAGAAATTGCTAAAGAATATCAAGTGAATTCTATCCCGACAATTTTGGCTTTTCAGGTTTTTTTAATTTTTTTTTAACTTTTTTCCTTATGAGGGAGTCATTTTTAACATTAAAAGCAAGTTTACAGTCTATTTTAAGAAAATTTATTTAAGATGTTCTGTGGTGTATCGGCGCGCCCCAAAATGTCCTAATGAACAAAAACCCCCAAAATGTCCTCCCTCAAAAATGTCCCATCTCAAAATGTCAAACATATTAAAATATTCAATTCATCGAACTCAAAATTAAAAACAAATAGGGGACTATTGGTCCTAATGAAAAAACCATTTTCCGGAAAACATTTTATGGGTTTTCCGGAAACCTTTTTTCCGGATTTTAAATTAAAATTGCCCGAATTTCAAAGAAGGAATGGGGTAGGACATTTTCTGGGTAGGACATTTTAGGGGAGGTCGTTTTGGGGGTTTTTGTTCATTAGGACATTTTGGGGGGTTTTATTCACTAGGACATTTTGGGGGGTTTTATTCACTAGGACATTTTGGGGGTAGGACATTTTGGGGCGCAGCCCTCGGTTACTTCTGTAAAGGGGTCTGGGGTTCGAATCCCTTTGGTTTTATTTATTTTTTAAATAATTATTAAAATGATTATTTTAATTAATTCTAAATAATTTTTTGACTTAAAATTAATTTTTTACATTTTTTTATAGAAAGGAAAATTAATTGACCGTATAGAAGGCTTCATTCCAATAAAACTTAAAGAGTTATTAATTAAATCCACTTTTGATGCAATTGCAGCAAAGAAGGAAAATATTGATAAATTGAGAGAGACTGCAGAGAAAACAGAGGGGGAAGTAAAAAGTGAAGAAAAACAACAAGAAGAGGTTTATTAATTTAAAAAAATTTAAAAAAAAATTTTAAAGTTAAATGAACGACTTAAACGTTTAATAAATAAAGAACGTTTGACTCTTTTTATGAAGGGATCGCCAACTGAACCAAAATGCGGTTAGTTAAATAAGAAAATTTTTTTGAATAAATTTTTTGAATAAAAATTAGTAGAGATCGAGCTGGGCCTGGACCAAGGCTTAGTTTTTTCCTGTGCCTAGACCAAGGACTGGATTTTCTCCTGTGACTAGATTCCAGGCCCAGGCATTTTTTGGCCTTACCGGGTTTTTCCTGGGCTCCCAGGCCCCGGCCCAAGTCAATAAATTTCAATTTTTTTTTTGTTAAACTTATAAAAGCAAAACGGAATCCAGCAAAAAAGCCACAGGCCCAGGCTTTTCAAAAATCCCGATCTCTAAAAATTAGTTACAAAATTTAATTCTTTTCCAGGCTTCAGTCAACAAATTGTCAAACTTTTAAAAGCCCACAACGTCCAATTTTGGACCTTTGATATTCTTTTGGACGAACAAGTCCGTCAAGGATTGAAAGTTTATAGTGATTGGCCTACTTACCCACAACTTTGTTTGTTTTTTGAATTTAAAATAAAAAGAGAAAAATTTTTTAGATCTCGATGGTGAACTTTTGGGAGGTATTGATGTGGTAAGAGAAGAAATGAAAGATCCTGCTTTTGTTGAAAAATTGCCTAAACTTGGTTGAGGATTTTTTGACTTAAAATATGTTTGTTTTCTTCAATAAATTATTTTTTAATTAAATCTGTTGTGTTTGTTTCTATGCTTAGGTCCAAGGTTTATGAAAGAAAACGGAATTTTTTGAAATTTAAAAATCCGCGAAACCTTGGCATAATGTTAATGGTCACATTTAGAAATTTATCTGAAAAATATTTTAAAAATATATAAAATACTTAAAAGATAATTTAAAGGTAATTTAAAACCTTTAAAATAAAATTTTTAAAAAGTTATTAAACAAAAAATCAAAGAATTAGTATGAAAAACACATAAATATGGCAGCATTGAGGTAGTTAAAAGAATATAAAAAATTTTTTATTAAAGGCAGTTAAGAAAAAAAGCGTTTTTAAATTTAAAAAAGTATAAACGATTAAAAAATATTGAAACTATAAAAGTTAGAAATTTGCGGATAAAATTTGCGGACAGAAAATTTCAGACAAAATTTGAACTTTTTAATTCTCTTTTTTTGGTTTCAATTTTCTCATAAAAATTGGATTACACATCAAACCATTATCCACTAAATACTACATACTATGAATTTAAAATTTTGTCCACAAAACTTGTCCGCAAAAAATTTTTTTAAACAAATTTCCCTTCTAATATGCTCTAAATAAAAAATATTTTTTGTTCTTTAATTTTAACCATCTCTTATTTTTTTGAGTTTTTATTACTCTTCTAAACTTAATTTTTTGGAGATCTTCATACTTTTCTGGCGATGGTAAATTAATTCTATAAACAAAAGGCTTTAATTTAGTCCAAACTTTTTTCTTTTTAATAAACAAAAAATTCTTTAAAAAATTGTAAACATAGTTGCATAAGTATTCCGGATCACCAGTATCATAATAATAATCAGGTCCATGTTTAGCACTGGGAAAAATATTTTTCTGGTAAAAAAACTTTTGTTTGTCCGCAACAATTCGATGACATATTATTTCACGAAATTATTTTTCAAAAAATGGGGTAACTTAAACTTATGGAACAGTGTGCAGACACTGGGGCGACAAAACGAATATACTAAAGTTCAAACAGTTACTAATCAATTTGAGAATTTGCGACCTTTTCTTAAGAAATTTACTTGTTACCTAATTCAGTTAGGTATGTCCATCCTGATATACCGTATTTATTCTAATAAAATGGCCCCTCCATTAGAATGGCCCCTCCAATAGAATGGCCCCTTTTTGGGGGTAATGAAAAATAGAATGGCCACCTCCATTAGAATGGCCCTCTAATAGAATGGCCCTTTTAACTAATAAGTATATGCCTGAATACATTTCTTTATTTTCCTATTATGTATTAAATATTACTCTTTAGTAAGGGTAATCATAATATTTTCGAGCAAATCTGGAGTCATCAAAGGGAGATTAAGAGGGATATTAGGGGATTTGAGAGGATTAGGAGGGATATCAAGAAATTACAACGATTTAATGAAGTCCTCCTCCAAATCTCTTTAATGAAGTCCTCCTCCAAATCTCTCCCAATTCCCATATATTACGTTCAAATTCCGAGATCCCACGAACTTTTATGAGTAAACTACACCGGAAATTTTGATTGTCTGGCACCAAAGTAAATTAAAAGTTGCCTTTTTGCCCAGCAGGCAAAAGATTTTTATGTTTTATAGTGTTACGAAAAGAAAGATTCACTAACCAAAGTCGAAAATATAGAATTTTACACGAAAAATCGATTAAATTTCGAAGTCAAAAAATATTCGATCGAACATTTGATTCATCCTATCTCTGATTTTTACCTATGAAAAATAGAATGGCCACCTCCATTAGAATGGCCCCTCCAATAGAATGGCCCCTTTTTGGGGGTATCGAAAAATAGAGTGGCGGCCACTCTATTAGAATAAATACGGTACTTATAAAAATTCCCAGATCAAGTCGGATTTCGTTGATTTTGGTGTCATTCGACTCAACACGATGAGCTCTTTCGAAAGAGGTATAATTTGCATATTCGAATTTTTCACTCCAAAAAGGTGCTTGGTCCCCCCTATTGTTTTTCGGTTTTTAAGGACCTATATCTCTGCTCATAGGAATTTCCGCAAAGAAAAGAGTGGTACCATTCGACTCAACTCACCGAGACGAATCGAATGGTATATAATTTGACCCGTTTCTGAGTGGGCCACCGGCTAAAGTACAGCCTGTTTTTCAACAGCCATCCATATTGTAAAGTAGGGTAGCACGAGACCGTTTAATTCGAGGTTTATTTTTCCCTGTGGCGGACTTTTTCCTTCTCTCTTTTCTTTTTGACCCGCCACAGGGAACAATAAACGAGGTTTCTAAACGGTCTCGTGCTACCCTATTGTAAAGCAAAGAAGTCGTGGGTTACTCGAAACAAGAATCTCGGTCTTTTTTCCAAGCCAAAAATCGATCCAATAAATTTTCAAAACACAACCCGAATTTTTAAAGTCAGGTTGAACCGACCCTAGCCCGTCATATTTCTCACCCCTAGGGATCCCTAGTATGTTAGCATATTGAAAAAAAAGTTCAAACTAGTTATCAGCATCGAGAATGGCGCGCCAGCATTCTCTATCATCAGAAAAACGTGTAACGAAATACCCTAATGTTCGTGTTGCTTTTTTTGATCGAATATCAATATGCAATGCAATATAATATTCTTTAATCATAATTGTAATAATTCTCCAAAACTATAAGAAAAAATTTTCCTTTGGAAAAATAATAAAAATAAAAACATGCTTAGCGAGATTTTGTAATCCAACAGCTTTTCTGTCTCCAATAAACATTTTTTGTGAAGCCTAAAAATAAAAAAAAAAGACATTGAAAATTAAAATTTGCAAGATTGGACCTATGAGCTAGATGGACCTATGAGCGTATAAAAAATACCATTGTAAAAATTCGATTTTTAGATGTTCGTCTATCATCCAAATAATTTATATCACCAAAAAGAACACCTAAATAAATGGCTCCAGTTGAAATTTCTCCATCTTCAAGTTGAGAATCAGATATTTCCTTATTGAAAATTTCTTCAATAACATTTCTAATCTACATTTAATTAATTAAAAAAAACAAAACAAAATATACTTTCCATTATCCACCCTCCTTTTTTGGAGAAAAAAAGGAAAACAGAGAGGCGAGTGACCCTCAAAAAATTTTTTTGAAGAAAATGGAAAAGAAAAAAAATGGGGCGAGTGGGAGAGAAATAATGAAAAATAAATTTGAAAAATTAAAAAAAAACCTTTGGCACTTTAGACATCCCTCCAATGATCAAAACTGAGGTAACTCCAGTAGATTGTAAATCCTCCTCCTCGTTTAATTGTAAATCCTTATCATCTGCTTGATTTGCCATTTTAGCATCATTTAATGTTCTTTGAGCAAGTTGCACAATTTTTTGTATCAAATTTTCAGTCAACTCCTCAAATTTTGAACGAGTCAATTTTATTCGAAAATGTTTAGGAGGTCCATTAGTATCAAAAAAAATATTTGGAAGAATAATTTCAGTTTGTGTACAACTTGAAAGTCGACATTTTGCCTTTTCAGAAGCTTTACGTAAGCGTTGAATTGCAATAGGGTCCTTAAAAAATAAAATTGTAACTAAACTAACGCCAATTTTCGTCAGATAAAATAGGAAGACTCTTCTGCATATAACCAAAATTGCCATGTCTTTTTTTCAGCTTCCCTGCCTTAGGTAAAGATGAGAATTTTCGACATGTTCAGCAGAGATGTTTCGAAATTTCGATTTTCGAGGGTTTTTTTCTTTCGATTTCCGATTTCCGAAGATTTTTTTGTTTCGAAACAACTCTGATGTTCAGGGATCCATAAAAATTTTAAACCGTCAGTTAAACCGCTATTTTTTAGGAGAAACCGGGAGAAGATCAATAAAGGAGGAAAAAAGATGACAAATGAACGGACCAGGAAACACTAATAAAGGAAATCAAGGCTGAAGAAGATAGAGGAATTGAGAGGAAATTTGGATTACGCTTTTAATTTAAAAAACCTTGCTCAAATCAATTCCATTTTCTCGTTCAAATTCAGAAACAAAATAATTTACAATAGCATTATTGAAAGCATCGCCACTTAGTAAAGGATTGTGATTAGTTGACAAAATTTCATAAGCCTCATCTTGAACTCTCAAAATGGAAAATTCAAAAATGCCTCTATTTAAGTTACAAACAGCACTATAAATTTTCATAAAATTAATTTTTTTGGGAACCTCATCTAGGGTTCTTCGTTCTATTTCACCCTAAACGTGTCAAATAAAGACGAGTGGCCTCCAAATTTACGAAAAATTCATCTCTCAATAAATTTCCGATAGCTCCAAGTTCCTCGTCCCATTTATCGAAATAATTAGAGGATATGGGTAAAATAGGGAGGAATTAGAGAAAGTGGGCCAGAATTTCACTTAAATAAAAAACAACAAACATTTCGCGTGATCCTCGTCCAAAATCACAATCAATTGCAGCTGCAGTAGCAGAATCATCAACAAACCGTAAAATTTTCATTCCCGCAAGTTTACCAGCTTCCTCTAATGCTTGTTTTTGTGAATCATTAAAATAGCCAGGAATTGTAATTATTGCTTCCCTAACTTTTTTATTTAAATAATTTTCGGCTGTCTGCTTCAATTTTAGTAAAATAAAGGAAACAATTTGTGAAGGAGAATAAAGCTTTGATTGAATCTCAATACAAGCATCACCATTAGAAGATTTTACAATTTTGTATGGGATGGTTTTCCTGTAAAAGAAAAATATGTGTAAATTTTCCCCAAATGATCACTTGAACATATTTATGAGGACAAATTTTAAAGTGGAGCAAATTTACTTGTGAGTCATCAAACAAAATGAGAAAAATGTTTATGTTAGAACGAAAGGGCTTTACTTCCGTAAAAGAAACAATTGAGGGTTAAAAGGGGAGTGAAAGAACCTAGGATGGCAGAAAAATGTGGAGAGGAGGTCAACGCATTCAAAAATTTATAAAACTATCGAGAGGTAAATAAACGCTTAGACGTGGGTGATCCTGCGACCTCTTGGAATCCTTCCTATACAAATTCATTAAAAAGGATCAAGTTAAGCCGCGAACTAAATTTCTGGAGGGGATATATTGCCGAGTTCATGTAAAAAATTGAATTGGGATAACATACAGGTATCAAAAAAATTTGGTTATGGCTAATCAGTTAACTATAGACTTCTTAAATTTATAGGAAAAATTTCTTACATAAAATCCTGAACTTGTTTATCCTCATATTTGAGTCCAATTAATCGTTTAATACCAAAAATTGTATTTTGACTATTCAAAACAGCTTGTCTCACAGCTGGGGCACCAACTAAATATTCCCCATCTTCAGTAAAGGCAACAACTGAGGGAGTAGTGAAAGCATCTTCGTCATTTTTGAGAACCTAAAAATATTTAACAGATTAATAGAGATCAACTTTTTCCTAGATCCGGAGTCAAGGCATTTCCAGGTTCCTCATTTTTTTGACACAAATCCTCCTAATCCTCGATATCCCTCCTAATCCAACGGTATCTCCAAATTCACCAAATTCCCTGATATTCCTTTATTACCCAAAATCCACCAAAAATTTTTAATCTCCACAAATCCCCCAACATCCTTCTTTACTCTCTAAATTCCTTGGATATCCCTTGATTCCAGATCAAGAACCTGGTCAGTTTTTAAAAAATAAAAAGAAAAAACCTTTGCTTTTCTGTCTTCCAAAATGGCAACAGAGGAATTTGTAAATCCAAAATTAATTCCAATAACAGGTCCTCGTAAATAATTACTTTAAATTAAATAAAAATTTTAAGAAAAAAAATTTTTTTACTCAAAATTTCTGACAGAAAAAAGTGTGGAGGTTGGCCTTAATTTTACCATAAACACATTTAAATTTATCTGAAAAATATTTAAAAAATATATAAAAAATATTTTAAAAAATTATTATTTATCAAATAAAAGTTTGTAAAAATAAACAAATATGGCAGCATTGAGGTAGTTAAAAAATATAAAAAAATTTTATTAAGGCAGTTAAGAAAAATCATATTTTAAATTTAAAAGAGGAAAATAAATGAAAAATAATGAAATTACAAAAGGTTATTATTTATCAAGAAAATTTGCGGACAAAAAATTTTTGCGGAAAAAAAATTTTTAGGCAAAGGTTGAGCTTTTTTTCCTTCTTTTTTTGGTTTCAATTTTTTCATAAAGTTTTGGTTAACAGCTAACGGTATTCATTAAACAATAAAAATTTAAAATTTTGTCCGCAAAACATGTCCTCAAAAATTTTTTAAGAAATTTTCTTTCTAATATGCTCTAAATAAAAAATACTTTTTATTCTTTAATTTTAACCATCTCTTATTTTTTTGAGTTTTTATTACTCTTCTAAACTTAATTTTTTGGAGATCTTCATACTTTTCTGGCGATGGTAAATTAATTCTATAAACAAAAGGCTTTAATTTAGTCCAAACTTTTTTCTTTTTAATAAACAAAAAATTCTTTAAAAAATTGTAAACATAGTTGCATAAGTATTCCGGATCACCAGTATCATAATAATAATCAGGTCCATGTTTAGCACTGGAAAAAATATTTTTCTGGTAAAAAAACTTTTGTTTGTCCGCAACAATTCGATGACATATTATTTCACGAAATTATTTTTCAAAAAATGGGGTAACTTAAACTTATGGAACAGTGTGCAGACACTGGGGCGACAAAACGAATATACTAAAGTTCAAACAGTTACTAATCAATTTGAGAATTTGCGACCTTTTCTTAAGAAATTTACTTGTTACCTAATTCAGTTAGGTATGTCCATCCTGATATACTTATAAAAATTCCCAGATCAAGTCGGATTTCGTTGATTTTGGTGTCATTCGACTCAACACGATGAGCTCTTTCGAAAGAGGTATAATTTGCATATTCGAATTTTTCACTCCAAAAAGGTACTTGGTCCCCCCTATTGTTTTTCGGTTTTTAAGGACCTATATCTCTGCTCATAGGAATTTCCGCAAAGAAAAGAGTGGTACCATTCGACTCAACTCACCGAGACGAATCGAATGGTATATAATTTGACCCGTTTCTGAGTGGGCCACCGGCTAAAGTACAGCCTGTTTTTCAACAGCCATCCATATTGTAAAGTAGGGTAGCACGAGACCGTTTAATTCGAGGTTTATTTTTCCCTGTGGCGGACTTTTTCCTTCTCTCTTTTCTTTTTGACCCGCCACAGGGAACAATAAACGAGGTTTCTAAACGGTCTCGTGCTACCCTATTGTAAAGCAAAGAAGTCGTGGGTTACTCGAAACAAGAATCTCGGTCTTTTTTCCAAGCCAAAAATCGATCCAATAAATTTTCAAAACACAACCCGAATTTTTAAAGTCAGGTTGAACCGACCCTAGCCCGTCATATTTCTCACCCCTAGGGATCCCTAGTATGTTAGCATATTGAAAAAAAAGTTCAAACTAGTTATCAGCATCGAGAATGGCGCGCCAGCATTCTCTATCATCAGAAAAACGTGTAACGAAATACCCTAATGTTCGTGTTGCTTTTTTTGATCGAATATCAATATGCAATGCAATATAATATTCTTTAATCATAATTGTAATAATTCTCCAAAACTATAAGAAAAAATTTTCCTTTGGAAAAATAATAAAAATAAAAACATGCTTAGCGAGATTTTGTAATCCAACAGCTTTTCTGTCTCCAATAAACATTTTTTGTGAAGCCTAAAAATAAAAAAAAAAGACATTGAAAATTAAAATTTGCAAGATTGGACCTATGAGCTAGATGGACCTATGAGCGTATAAAAAATACCATTGTAAAAATTCGATTTTTAGATGTTCGTCTATCATCCAAATAATTTATATCACCAAAAAGAACACCTAAATAAATGGCTCCAGTTGAAATTTCTCCATCTTCAAGTTGAGAATCAGATATTTCCTTATTGAAAATTTCTTCAATAACATTTCTAATCTACATTTAATTAATTAAAAAAAACAAAACAAAATATACTTTCCATTATCCACCCTCCTTTTTTGGAGAAAAAAAGGAAAACAGAGAGGCGAGTGACCCTCAAAAAATTTTTTTGAAGAAAATGGAAAAGAAAAAAAATGGGGCGAGTGGGAGAGAAATAATGAAAAATAAATTTGAAAAATTAAAAAAAAACCTTTGGCACTTTAGACATCCCTCCAATGATCAAAACTGAGGTAACTCCAGTAGATTGTAAATCCTCCTCCTCGTTTAATTGTAAATCCTTATCATCTGCTTGATTTGCCATTTTAGCATCATTTAATGTTCTTTGAGCAAGTTGCACAATTTTTTGTATCAAATTTTCAGTCAACTCCTCAAATTTTGAACGAGTCAATTTTATTCGAAAATGTTTAGGAGGTCCATTAGTATCAACAAAAATATTTGGAAGAATAATTTCAGTTTGTGTACAACTTGAAAGTCGACATTTTGCCTTTTCAGAAGCTTTACGTAAGCGTTGAATTGCAATAGGGTCCTTAAAAAATAATTTTATAAATAAACTAACGCCAATTCTCGTGTCAGATAAAATAGGAAGACTCTTCTGCATATAACCAAAATTGCCATGTCTTTTTTTCAGCTTCCCTGCCTTAGGTAAAGATAAGAATTTTCGACATGTTCAGCAGAGATGTTTCGAAATTTCGATTTTCGAGGGTTTTTTTTCTTTCGATTTCCGATTTCCGAAGATTTTTTTGTTTCGAAACATCTCTGATGTTCAGGGATCCATAAAAATTTTAAACCGTCAGTTAAACCGCTATTTTTTATAAGAAACCGGGAGAAGATCAATAAAGGAGGAAAAAAGATGACAAATGAACGGACCAGGAAACACTAATAAAGGAAATCAAGGCTGAAGATAGAGGAATTGAGAGGAAATTTGGATTACGCTTTTAATTCAAAAAACCTTGCTCAAATCAATTCCATTCTCTCGTTCAAATTCAGAAACAAAATAATTTACAATAGTATTATTGAAAGCATCGCCAATTAGTAAAGGATTGTGATTAGTTGACAAAATTTCATAAGCCTCATCCTGAACCCTCAAAATGGAAAATTCAAAAATGCCTCCATTTAAGTTACAAACAGCACTAGAAATTTTTTAATAAAATTAATTTTAGGGAACCTCACTAAAGCCCGGAGTGGGAAGTTAAAGACAAAATTCATTTTCCAAGAAATTTAAGTCCCTCGTCCCATTTATCGAAATAATTGGAGGATATGGGGAAAGTAGGGGAGAATTAGAGAAAAAAGGGCCAGAATTTCACTTAAATAAAAAACAACAAACATTTCGCGTGATCCTCGTCCAAAATCACAATCAATTGCAGCTGCAGTAGCAGAATCATCAACAAACCGTAAAATTTTCATTCCCGCAAGTTTACCAGCTTCCTCTAATGCTTGTTTTTGTGAATCATTAAAATAGCCAGGAATTGTAATTATTGCTTCCCTAACTTTTTTATTTAAATAATTTTCGGCTGTCTGCTTCAATTTTAGTAAAATAAAGGAAACAATTTGTGAAGGAGAATAAAGCTTTGATTGAATCTCAATACAAGCATCACCATTAGAAGATTTTACAATTTTGTATGGAACGGTTTTCCTATGAAGAAAAATTTGTGAATTATTCCAAACATGAGTACTTGGACATATTTATGAGGACAAATTAAAGGGGAGCAAATTTACTTGTTTTTATGTGTCATCAAAATGAGAAAGTGCCAGAACGAGAGGGCTTCTATTCCGTAAATGAAACTATTGAGGGTTAAAAGGGGAGTGAAAGAGCCTAGGATGGCAGAATAATGCGGAGAGGAGGTCAACGCATTCACAAATTTATAGGTCTATCGAGAGCAGACGTGGGCGAAACGTTTCGTTTCGTTTCGTTGTTTCGTTAGTTTCGTTATGTTTTTTCCTGTTTCGTCTCGTTTCGTGACGAAACACTTTTTAATTTGTTTCGTTTCGTTTTGTTAACGAAACACCTGTGTTTCGTTAACGAAACATTACCTATTTTTTAAGCCAAAATATACCCCAAAAACTAAAAAAATTTCCCCTTTGGTGATAAAAATTCAAAAAATTTTCGCCTGCGGCGCTGAAAAAGGAAGAAATCTGGCTTATTGGCCTTCAAACTTTTCAAAATTTTCGCCGGCGGCGCAGAAAATGAAAGAAATCTGGCTTAAGTACACCTACTCACTGATGACCTATTGACCCTGAAAACTTACAAACTTTTGATCAACACCATTTTTTGCTTATATCTCTTTACAAGTTTAATCAGTCGATCTGTGGGATTAACGGAGCTAATGAGGGGTACAGAGTTGACCCCCTTTTTAATTATCTTTAGAGCCCGTACTGTGAGTATCCGCAGATTAATCTTTTTGCATATTTTTGAGGGAAGGACCTTGGCTTAATAATCGATTACTCATTCGGTAATGCGACGATTTCGACCAATCCCGATCCTGTGTCGGGATCTGTATCACCATTCCAAAATCCAGATCCCGGTTTTTATATAAATCCCGATACCGCTGAACTCTAGATTTAAGTGAGATTAAGAGAAAAATTGGCTAATGTGACCACAATTTACCACAATTTCTGGTCCACATAATTTTACGATCACTTATATGTCATAATTGGCCAATTAATATGCTTAAAATTGTGTAGTTAATAAAATAATCCAGATTTTTGAGATTTTTTTCGAAATTAAAATGTTTCGTTTTGTTTCGTTTCGTTTCGTTAAATTTTGACTGTTTCGTTTCGTTTTGTTAACGAAACGATTTTTAAAAATTTTTGTTTCGTTTCGTTTCGTCCGAAAAAAATTTGAAGTTTCGCCCAGGTCTGATCGAGAGGTAAACGCTTAGACGTGGGTGATCCTGCGACCTCTTGGAACCCTTCCTATACAAATTCACTAAAAACTTTGAAGCCCTATAACTTTTCGAAACGGGGGTCAGGGGAAGAAAAGCCGGATACTACAATACGTTTTCGACCACGCTCTATACGATGGTATAATTTTTATTTAAAAATTTTTGGTCACAGTTCGAAATGTTCCCTTGTATGTAAGCCGCAAACTAAATTTCTGAGGTATCAAAAAATTGGTTATTGACTAGGTCTTTTTAAATTTAGAAAAATTTTCTTACATAAAATCCTGAACTTGTTCATCATCATATTTGAGTCCAATTAATCGTTTAATACCAAAAATTGTATTTCGACTATTCAAAACAGCCTGTCTAACAGCTGGAGCACCAACTAAATATTCCCCATCTTCAGTAAAGGCAACAACTGAGGGAGTTGTGAAAAAGTCTTCGTCATTTTTGAGAACCTAAAAATATTTAACAGATTAATAGAGATCAACTTTTTCCTAGATCCGGAGTCAAGGCATTTCCATGTTCCTCATTTTTTTTGACACAAATCCTCCTAATCCTCGATGTCCCTCCTAATCCAGCGATACCCCTCCAAATTCACTAAATCCCCTGATATTCCTTTATTACCCAAAATCCACCAAAAACTTTTAACCTACACAAATCCCGCGGTATTCTTCTTTATCCTCCAAATTCCTTAAATATCCCTTGATTCCAGGTCAAGAAACCGGTCAATTTTTAAAAAAATTAAAAGATAAAAACCTTTGCTTTTCTGCCCTCTAAAATGGACACAGAAGAATTTGTAAATCCAAAATTAATTCCAATAACAGGTCCTCGTAAATAATTACTTTAAATTTTAAAAAATTTTGGGTAAAAAATAAAATTTTTTACCCAAAATTTCTGACAGAAAGATGTGTGGAGGTCGGCCTTAATTTTACCATATACACATTTAAATTAGAAAATAATTAATCTGAAAAAAACTAAAAAATTATAATATTATTAAGTAGATATTTATGTAAATACGAACATAAATGTTGTACAAAAAAATAAGAAAAAAAATTTTTTATCAAAAAATTTAAACAAAATGAGGCTGGTAAAATACGGTTTTGGTTAAATGTGATTTTATATCCTTATTGGCCAAACTTAGTTCAAACATTTAAAAAACACATCCTTTCTCGACTTTCTAATTTTTAAATCTTTCTAAATTTTATTCAAACAACAAAAAAATAAATTTATATGATTCAGAAAAAAAAACAAAAAAATAAATCAGACTTGTACATCATAGACACGGATTTTAGCAGGGGAAGATTTTGAGATGGATATCTGCGGATTTAGAGCACCATATCCGTACCCATCCGTTTGATTTAAAAAAAACACTATCCATATTTATCCGTATTTGCGGATATCCGGGGATATTATCCGTATCAGGGATAGGAAAGGTTACCCGAAATCCGGACTCTTTTTTCGACACAAAACCTGATCCAAAAAAATTTGAAACCCCGATACCCGACTTTTTTTTCACCCCGTCCCATCCCTGATCCGTATCCATGTGCATGTCTGAAAAAAATTATCATTTTCTTAAATAATTTTATAGCCTTTTTAAAAGACTTTTCTTAAAAAAATATTTATTTATATGAGATATATTTTTTATTTTTTCAAAAATAAATAATTAAAAAAACTTCCTTTCCTCTCATTTATTCCTTCCTTTAATCAGTCATATTATCCGTATATTCTTGTTCAGAACCTATACTTGTAGTTACCGGAATATCTGTAGAAGAAGAAACAACAGTTCCACCTCTAAGGATTATATCAACCTTTTTAAAAAAAAATTTTTTTTGGGAAAAATTAAATTTTCTTTTACCTCTTTACGAAATGTGCTCAGATTTTGAGTAAAATTATCTTTATTTTTTAAAGTCACATTTTTAGCTATTCCATCCATAAGGCGAGTAAATGCCTTTTAATTAATTAAAAATTTAATTAAAAATTTTATTGACCAGACAACTCCCATATAAATAAAAAAATTTTATTGACCTTCTCTTACCTAAGGAGAACCCTAAGGGGAGAAATTGAGCTGACGTACAGAAGAACGTCAAATGTGAGGAGGTTGTGGGTTAAAGAGACGACAAGTTAATTTGACTGTACCAACAGAAATGTACCCAAGATATAACTCAATTCAAAATATATCCCCAATTTAAGAAACAACTCATATAAGGATGCTTTTCTTTCAGATGCCAGAGGGGTATACTACATAAATCAGCCCCGACTAAAAAATTAATTTTTTTTTACCTTATCCAATTCCATCTGATAATTTTCTGGTTGTTGACGAAGAAATTCTCTTTTACATTCATCAAAACGGCCAGACTCTCTTGTTAAAATAATTAAGCCAAGTAGTGGACGAGACATTGACCATTGACACTTTACTTCTTCAAACAATATTTGGGAAAGAATTGAAACAAGCATCTAAATATTAATTTTGTTAAAATGTTTAAATTAAATTCTGGTTTTGTTTTATTTTTTCTAACAATGTTCAAATTAAATTCTGGCTTATTCAGAATAAAATCTAACATGTTTATTTTAAATTCTGATAGTGTTCAGATTAAATTCTGGTGTGTTTTAATAAAATTCTGATTTTGTAAAGACTAAATTCTGATCATGTTTATTTTAAATTCTGATAGTGTTCAGATTAAATTCTGGTGTGTTTTAATAAAATTCTGATTTTGTAAAGACTAAATTCTGATCATGTTTATTTTAAATTCTGATAGTGTTCAGATTAAATTCTGGTGTGTTTTAATAAAATTCTGATTTTGTAAAGACTAAATTCTGATCATGTTTATTTTAAATTCTGATAGTGTTCAGATTAAATTCTGGTGTGTTTTAATAAAATTCTGATTTTGTAAAGACTAAATTCTGATCATGTTTATTTTAAATTCTGATAGTGTTCAGATTAAATTCTGGTGTGTTTTAATAAAATTCTAATTTTGTAAAGACTAAATTCTGATCATGTTTATTTTAAATTCTGATAGTGTTCAGATTAAATTCTGGTGTGTTTTAATAAAATTCTGATTTTGTAAAGACTAAATTCTGATCATGTTTATTTTAATTCTGATAGTGTTCAGATCGTGACCGGACAATCCGTCAGTGGACAATCCGGCAGTGGAAAATCCGTCAGTGGACAATGCGTCAGTGGTCGGACAATCCGTCAGTGGACAATGCGTCAGTGGTCGGACAATCCGTCAGTGGACAATCCGTCAGTGAAAAAATTCGTAATTTCTACCCATAACAAAACTACCACGGCCACAAATTTTCATTTTTTCGTGTGAAGGATTATAAGAGATATCGAAAATTTGGAAAAATAAGGAAATCGGCAGATTTAGCTGGATTAAAAGGATATCAGCGGATTTGAAAGATATTGGGCAATTTGGTTCAATAAGCGAATGTCGATGGATATAGAAGGGTATAGTGGATTTGAATGGATTAAATTTACATAATTAACATATGGGAGTATATTGGATTTAGATGAATATCGTGGGAGGGACTTTGGAAAATCTATGAATAAGAGAGATTGTTTTCAGATGTGTATCGTGGAACCACCTACAAATCCTCTTAATCCGGCTATATCCCTTGATATCCCACTTAATCCCCGAAATCCATTTTAATCTCTCAAATTCCTCGAAAGCCACCATAATACTACAAATTTCTTTTATTCCCCGTAATCCCACAATATCTTTGAAATCCCCGATATTTTTTAAATCCACTGATATCCTATTAATCCAGCTAAATCTGCCGATTTCCTTATTTTTCTAAATTTTCGATATCTCTTATAATCTGCCACACGAAAGAATGAAAAATAATTGGCCGCGATAGTTTGGGTATGGCCAGAAATTACGATTTTATTCACTGACGGATTGTCCACTGACGGATTGTCCGACCACTGACGCATTATCCACTGACGGATTTACCACTGCCGGATTGTCCACTGACGGATTGTCCGGGAGCCGTTCAGATTAAATTCTGGTTTGTTTTAATAAAATTCTGATTTTGTTTTGCTTAAAACAAATATCTATTGAAAAACACCCCCACCTCATACAAAACATTTGGCTGTTTCTCAAAAGCCGTTCTCCATCTATCACCTTCTGGCTCCCTATATAATTGTATCATGCTTGTTGTTCCCGGTTGTTGTGTTAATTGTTCAAAAACATAAGTAATAACTTGATCAAGAATTGAACAACTTGTTGAAATTGCTGTTGTGTCTAATTGAATAAAAAAATAAAAAATAATATTTTTCAATAATGAAAAAG
The DNA here is from genome assembly GCA_963681835.1 of Meloidogyne enterolobii. Taxonomy (NCBI): domain Eukaryota; kingdom Metazoa; phylum Nematoda; class Chromadorea; order Rhabditida; family Meloidogynidae; genus Meloidogyne; species Meloidogyne enterolobii. The sequence continues at coordinate 2,580,933 of CAVMJV010000004.1, read as the reverse complement.
TCTATATTTGAAATCAGAATTAAATTTAAACATAAACGTAATTTCAGAATTTTATTAAAACATCCCATATCAGAATATAATTTAAACATCCCCCATACATGTTTTTATGAACATTATTATTTTTAATAGTTCATGTTTTAATTAAATTCTGATTTTGTTGTGTTTATTCTGTGTTGTCTTTTAAAGAAAATTCTGATTTAAATTATGTTTAAATTAAATTCTGATTTGAATATATTTTTAAAACCCCCTTAAAATGGACAGAACTAAAAAAACTTTTCCCTTGTTAATAAGAATTAAGAAAATTAATATTAAATAGTTAAGAATTTTGAATAAAAAAATAAATTTAAAAAATAGAAATTAAATATAAAAAGAAATTATTAAAGAGATTTTTAAAGAAATAACAAAATAAAAAGAAAATAAAAATGAGTGAATAAACAATTGCCCCCACTCCTCACCAGCAAAAGAAATATTGGAGAAAGGTGAAGATGAAAATGACGATAAATTATTATTAATTCCCAAATTATTAGTAAATGTTGTTGACATATCCTGGAACCAAAAAACTATTGCCAAGTAAAAAATTGTCTTACCTACAGAACAAATACCGCGATGAATAGCTCGAAATATTGCAATAAAATAAATTTCTTCCATTTTTGAAATGTATGCCTTTAAAAAAATTTAGAAAAAAATTTTTTAATTGAAAAAATAAATTTTCTAGTCATTAAAAATTAAATTTTGTTCCAAAAAAAAATTTTTTTAATTAAGAAAAAAATTTTTTTTGATTAAAAAAATAAATTTTCTGGTCATTAAAAATTAAATTTTGTTCCAAAAAAATTTTTTTTAATTTTTTCTAAATTTTTTACCGTGCAGTCCTTAGTCACAATGTCTAGAAAACCATAAACTGCTTGTGTCAATTTAGGATAAACCTAGAAAAAAATTATTTTTTAATTTAAAAACTGAGGAAAAAATAAATTTTACCAAAAAATTTTCTTCTTGTAATTTATAAAATAATTTAAAAGTAATATCCAAAGTATCAGTCATACAAGTATCTCCATAAATATAAAAAACACCAAAAGGTAAATAATTCCCAGCCAAAACATTTTTAATTATTTGACAACAAACACCAGTGTTTTTAATACGTTGTTTATAATGGTGTTCTTTTGGAACTGGAGGTAATGAAAGCAATCTAGTACCTGTTGAAAAAAATCAGAATTAAATTCAAACAATCTCAGAATTTAATAAAAACAAAACCAGAACACAAACAAAATTCAGAACATGTGTAGAACATTTTCAGAATTTAATCTAAACTTAACCAAAATTTAATTCAAACACATACAAAAACAAATCAGAATTTAATAAAAACATTTCAGAATCTAATCTGAACAAGATACACCTTCGGATTTAATTTTGAAAATCAGAATTTAATACAAGCACATATAAAACTAAACCAGAATTTAATAAAAACAAACAAACAATTTCAAACAATTTCAGAAATCAATTCAAACACCTCTGGATTTAATTTTAAAAATCAAAATCTAATAAAAAAACATACAGAACCAAACCAGAATTTAATTAAAACAAACTTACCATATTCACAAATAACTTTAGCAATATTTCTAAACAAAACAACAGCCATACAACTTTGCATATCATATTGTAGTCTCGATTGTCTATTCATTACTAATTCTGCCAACAATTTTAAAATTGGTGTAACAACATCAGCATTGTCAATCCAGAGTTTTATTGATTCTTGCATTACCGAAAATAAATTGGAAACATTTGAATCACCATTGGAGAAACTGAAAAAAAAAAGAAAAAAATCAGAATTTGAATAAAACAAAATAATAAAATTCAGAATTAATATAAAAACATTATCAGAATTTGATTAAAACAAGGTCAGAATTTAATTTTTAAAAAATCAGAACTTGTTTAAAACAAATTAAAATTTGAAATAAACAAGATCAGAATTTAATCTGAACAAAAATAACTATAGTAGATAAAAATCAAAATTTGTTTAAAACAAAATCAGAATTTAATTAAAACAAGGCCAGAATTTAATTTTTAAAAATCAAAACTTGTTTAAAACAAATTAAAATTTGGATTAAACAAATCAGAATTTAATCTAAACAAAAATGACTATAGTAGATAAAAATCAGAATTTAATTAAAACAAAACAGAACTTACCACCACAACAAAAAATTCAAATAAAATTGTTTCCGCGTGCAAGATGCAGAAATTCCTCGCAAATCACGCATAAATCCAATAACAGCCATTCGAATTTGAGTTTCATTAACAGAAGAGGATATATTGCCATTTTGAAATATTGCAGAAATTTCTTTGAATTTAACTGAAAAAAATATTTTTTTTTTATAAGAGAAAATAATTCTTTAAAAATTTGGGACAAAATGTCACCTATTCCGAAAAATATTTCTAGCCTCAAAAATTAATTTTTCAATATTCCCTCGGATTCTTAAGCGCAAAAAATTTTTAAAAAATTGAAAATAAATTTTCAAATAAATTTTCTAACACTTGAACAATGTTTTTTAAAAATTTGGGATAAACTGTCATCTTTTTCAAAAAAATTTTTATCCCAAAAATTAATACTAAAATTTTCCCACGAATTTTTAGAAATAAAAAAGTTATAAAAAATTGGAAATAAATTTTAAAATAAATTTTTCAACACATGAACCAATTTAAAAAAAATTGGGATGAAATGCCATCCTTTCCGAAAAAATATTTTTAAATCCTAAAATTAATTTTTCAAAGTCTCCCCCAGATTTTAAGAATAAAAAACATCTTAAAATTAAAAAATTCTTCTTTTTAAACCTGTAATCGGAGCCATAAATTCATCAAAAAAGGCTGGCTCTTCCTCCAATTCAATATTGACTAAACGCATCAAAGACGAATAAAAATTTGTTCTAGAACGCATTATAGAAATATCTTCGTTGGTAGCAACAAAATCAAAAACCTTTAAAATTAAAAAAAAAAATTATTTTAAAAAATTATTTTAAAAATTTACAGCATGATTCCTCAATAATAATTGAATTTCTTGTGTTTTTAATAAACGTCTAATATTTGAATAACCAGCAGTTAAATCATTTAAAAGAGCTAATGTTGAATTTAATATTCTTTCATCTTTTCCCCAAAATTTTAAATTTGTTATTCTAAAATTTAAAAAAATTTTATTTTTAAAATGAAATAATTTTCCTTAAAAAATTGGGACGAAATGTCACTATTTTTTAAAAGGTTTTAATTAGGGAACGAACTTGAAAATCTATCAATTCACAAGGTAGATATTTTTAAAAAAATACAAGTTGGGTAACTTTAACGCTAATTAAAGACTAGACTTGTGAAAAAAAAATCAAAAAAAAAATCCATAATGAAATCCCATCTCCTCCCTCTAATTTCAACCTTAATCTCAAAACTTCAAAAACTAAAGTAATAATTTTATTAAATATTTCTCCTCAAACTTTTAAAATACATAAAAACAAGTACGTTCAACATGTATTTACTGAAGGTTGGGGGCCCGGATATGAGAGGATTTCCTAGCCACTCTTTAATATTTAAATATTCTGAACGTTTTGGGGCATTTTAACATTCAAATTAAACAAAGAAATTAAAAAAAAATGTATTTACATTTTCTGAGCAAAAAACCTCAAAACACCAACTTCATCATTAATTCCCAAAGGAGCAAGTTTTTCATAAAGTTTACTTTCCCGTACAGCTTGGTCTGTAATACAAGTTCTTCTAAATTCATCCATTAAATAAATATAAGCAAATTCTAATTGAATATCAACAGCACCGGGTTGTTGACTTTCTAAGCGTTGGTCAGTCATTTGCATTGTCTTTAAATAAATTTTAAAGAATTTTTTGAATTTAAGATAAAATCCGCAAATATAGTCCGCAAGTTGTGGAGTTGTCCGCAAGTTGGATTTTATGGGTAGAGAGCAGGGTATGGCCGTTCCGTGTTTTTAAAAAGGTGAAATGTGGAAAGAAGCAATTGCGGATTGCGTAAATTGCAGGTTTTTTGCAATTGCGAGCTGCGGATTACATTTGCGGATTTAAAAAAAACTGGGGGTTGCGGATTGCGAGTTGTGGAATTTTTTTCCAATTGCGTGCAGCCCTGATCTACTCCTTAAGAATAAAATATCTGACTTGCAAACAATAGTTGCAGACTTATAATAATAAAAAATCCAAAAAAATACAAACCTTCCAAACTCTAAACACAACTTCTCCATCATACACATCTTCATCATCCCCATAACCAGCAGAACCTTTCCCATTTATGCCAGCAGCCATCATTGTAATTAACCAAATTAATTGTTTCCTGGCTATTAATTGATCCTATAAATTTACTTTTATCTTACAAAAATTTCAAAAAAAACCTGATTACTAACTCCCTGTCTAAACAAAACACCCAAACTTTCTTCAAAATTTCTGACCAACTCTTCTACCGATGTTTTATAATCACTTCGGGATATAACAGTAAAAAGCTCCATTAATTGCTTAACTGAACCCAAATCTTCGAGAGGGTCTTCAATATTTCCTCTAGAAAAAATAATTTTTTTGAAAATTCAAAAAAAATTTGCGGACATATTTTGCGGACAATCAAAAAAAATTTTTTAAGTAAAAACTAAAATTTAAATTTACAAAAAAAAGAGCATATTTAATTCTAAAAAAAAATAAATTTTAAAAATTACCTAACAACATTCTCAGATAACAACACTCTCGAACGGATAAAGGCAGAACATACTTTTGGGATAGCAGCCGAAATCTGAGAAAATAATTTTTTTAATTTAAAAAAAAATTTTTTTGGGGAATTTAAACTAGTCTTTTATAAAATCTTAAACCCTCCCCTCCCCTCCCCTCAAAAAAATCTTGAAAAAAAATTTACAAACCAAATCAACATCAACCCTCGCATAAGTAAGCGAACCAGCCATTCTACTCCAAAAAGACATTAAATAAAAAATACTGCTTTGGGTAAATAAATGAGACATTTGAAGACTTTGTTGAGTAAATACTGTTAATAATTCCAACAAATTATTAAATTGATCTCCACATTTAACTAATTCTGAGACTTGATAGTTAGCCTTTAAACGGCTTAAAATACGGCAAAATTGGTGGAAATTGTCCTAAAATGAAATAAAAATTAATAAAATATTTTAAAAATTAGGAGAATAGGTCGAAAGAAAACAGAAAAAAATTTTTTAACAAATAAAAAGTAAAAAAAATTTTTATTAACAAAATAAAGTCAATAGAAGCAATAAATCCAGTAAAGGAATCGAACCTTCACCCCCTAAAAATTCACAAACTCAAACCACTATCCACTACACCAACACACAACTTAAAAGGGAATAGATAATTTAATACCAAAAGAACAAAAGAAAATAACACAATAATAAAAATATACAAAAGGACTAAAACAAAGGTTAAGAGAAATTGTAACAACTTTTCAAAAAAAAATAAAAAAAAATTAAAAAAAAATTTACAAACCGGATAGCTCAGTTTTTGTGGACTTTCCAGCACCCTTTTTAACCCGCAAATAAAAGAATCCAAAAATTTGAGACGATCAACACCATCGAAGAGAAGACGGCGGATAGAGACTAATTGAACCTTTAAAAACAATTTTAAAAAAATTTTCAAAAAAATTCCAAACCAAAGTTAAAAAAGCTTTAGAAATAATTTGTTCAGGCAAAACAAAATAGAGATCAAAAAACATTGTAACAACTTGTTTTTCTACCAAAACTGAAAAAATAAAAATTTTCAGTCCAAATTTTAGAAGGAAACCTGGCCGCCATTTTGTAGGTATTTGGACATTATTGCCCTCATCCAAAGTCTCATCATTTACAATACCCGAAAAATCATAATTAGTACAAGCAAAGGAGAGATCAAGTGCTAATGTGATATATGATAACTGAAAAAAAATCTAAAATTTTCTTAGAGGCTAAAATTGATAAGAAAAAGGGCAGAGTAACCTAGTAAAGATCCTAGTAAAAAATTAAATAAATAATCAGGATTGTCCACAACTTATGGGACGACTGATCGTGTAATTCATGCTTTTTTACAAAAAAAACCTAAAAATTCCCCCAATTACAGACTGTTTTCAACATTATTCAAGGTAAATCGCACATTCACCAACCTTAAATTCACAACTTTTTATTGTTAAAAGCTTGTTTAAGAATGTCATTTTCCTCAAATCGTGACATCCTGAATCAGGACCGTAACCGGGGGAGAAACCCTCCACTCCTTTTCCACCGAAATCTGGGGAAAGGAAAAAATTTTGGGACGGGATTGAGAAAAAAACGAGAATTCTTTGACCTCAACTTTACTAAGTTAAAGAGACTAGAAATTTTTTTAAAAAAAGTTAAAATATACCATAGAGTCATTCAAAGTTTTTGCTTCAGCAGCTTGTTTAAGAATATCCAACGAAACAATAAAAATATCCAAAAGTCGAGTATCTCTAAAAGAACCAGAAATCTTTCTTTGCTTGCTAACAGATTCAAAGCCTTCCTCCTTAAAAAAATTTTTTTTCCTAATTAATAAAATAAAAATAAAAACCAAATTCATTTCTTCGACCAAAGAATTTAACAACTTTAAGCCTATAGTTCCTTCTGCTGTAGGCTCCTAAAAAATAATTTTAATGAAAAAATTCTTAATGTTAAAAATACAAGTCGGACCACACTTTTATATAATAATAAGGGTTATAGGATAGTCTCAAATAATGAGATATATCTAAATAGAAGGTAACGCTCAGGCACTCTCTCCACAGTGAACTATCGAATTTAGAAAAACGTGGGTATCCTAAATGTGTCCCACTTAAATCGTGAGTATTAATGTTATTTGCTTTGCCAATTTTGGCCATTTTTCCCTATAAAACAGGGCTGGACGGATTATAAAAACTGCGGATTATAAAATAAAAATTGCGGACTGCGGAAATTTTTTCAGTTGCGTCTAATCTGCTATGGAGCCATTTTCGGAGTTATATTGGTGTATCTAAAGAGGTACGACTCAATTTAATAAAGAAACCTTGGCCAAAGTCAAAATTTGATCTATCGGCATTTGAAAATGAAATGTTCCAGTCTGGTCTTTCTCCAACAATCCAATTTTGGTCAAATAAGCATACAATTTACACAAAGGGTTCTGAATGTAGAGAGGAAGAGAAGGACGGTCAACAAGGTATTTCAACAAATAACGACCTTTTAAAGAGAAAATTTATTGTTATGGAATTTTTTGAATAATAGTTGCGGATATTTTTAGGCTAAATCGGCACAAAAATTAATCACTGGACAAAACGAGGATTTTAATAAACCCCTTAAAGATGCAGAGATGAAAAAAATTATGTTGAGGAATAAGTACAGCCATAAAATGTGAAGATTGGACAGGCATACTTGCTAGAGATGGGAATTTTTTGAAAAACCTGGGCCTGTTCCTAGCCTCTGGAGTTTGATTTATTAACCTGGGCTGGATCCTGGGCATGTAGTCAAAGAAAAACCCAGGTCCAGGAAAAACCCAAGAAGGTCAAAAATGCCTGGGCCTGAACTCTAAAACAAAAAACCCCTGGTCTTGGTCCAGACCAGCTCGATCTCTAATCCTCGTTGAATAAAATTTAAAAAAACCAACTTAATTCAAGACGGTCCTGAAGGCTCAAACTGACTTTTTTGTTTAACAAGCGCTTCAAAGCTCCACTCGCAACAACTTGTGCATAAGGTTGCTTTAAAACAAGAAATACTTTTAATTAAAAAAAACTCAAAAAAACCTCTCCACTTTCCAAAAGCAAAAGACAATGTTGCAGACACTGGTTAGAGTCAATCAATTTTGAAAGCGTCTCTTCAGCAACACGTCTATCCTGTTCATTGACTGCTTCACAAAGTGTACGACTCAGCCGGTTTAGAAACTAAAAACGCAGAATTTTAATTTAGTAAAATTTAAGTTTGTCCGCAAATATTTGCGGACAAAAAATTGATTTGCGGACAATTAAGAGTTATAGGAATATCAGCCTAATATATACACAAATCACTCAAAAACCGTTTCCATGTTAAATATGAGCAAGGAGATGAGTAGGGAATAGAAGTTGACCAAAAAAGGGACAATTTACCGAAGGACAAAAGATCCCCAACAAATTTCTGCCTAAGTTTTAATTTTTCGGTGAATTGTCTGTCCGTGAGAAGTCTCTCAATAAATTAAAAAACAAACAAAAACAAACCTCAATCCAATAAATTTAAAAAAATAATAAAACTTACGTCAATGTCATACATCTAGAACAATAAAAAAAACTGTGACGCGTTAGTAGTGGAAGATTTTGAATAATAAATAGGTCTTAAAAATAGAATTGCTTACAAATCTAAAAGAAGAATATGATTATTAAAAATAAAATTTAGTCAAAAAAATTAATTTTTAAGAAAAGAAAAGCAAAAAGAAATGTTGCAAAAAGATTAAATGACCAAAATTAGAATTTTAAACATTACGCCAAAAATTAATTTTTAATGCCAAAAATTAATTTTTTTTGAAAAATGGATCGAATAGGGTCCACATTTTGGGTCATAACTTTTTAAATTCTTAACCGATTTGAATGGTTACTATATCAATCGAAAGCTATTGATGTGAGGATTATTTTATCTAACAGGATCGATTTGATCAGAGTTTTCTACAAAAAGTTATGGCTAAATAAGTGAGCGCAGTTCATGAAAATGAAGTGAATAGAGGCCATATTTTGGGCCATAACTTTTTTGTTTCTTAACCGATTTGAATAGTTTATATATCAATCGAAAGCTCTTGATTTGTTGATTATTTTATCTAACAGGATCGATTTGATCAGTGCTGGCTATAAAAAGTTACAGCTAAATAAGTAAGAGCAATTCAATAAAAATAAAGGCAAAAAGCCTTAATTTAACTTGATTTGCTCCAATTTTGTTTAAATTTTCTATCATTTTATGGACAATTATTTGTTTGTTTTTCATGATGAACCAAGCTGGGACCTAAAAAAGGCAAAAAGGATCACTTTAACTAAAATTGTCGCGCCAGACTGGGCAAAAAACTAAGCAAAACGTGTAATTAAATTTTAATTATAGGAAAGCCTAAACATATTTTTTATGAGAGTTAATAATTATTTTTAACGAAAAAAATTATTTTCGCGCATGGATATAGCACATATTGCTTGTTTATATTTTTGCAAAAAAAAAGATATTGAAAATATTTGGCAGCTAAACAATTAAAAATACCAAAAATAAATATTATTTATTTTAATACGTAAATTGGCTTGTTAAAAATTTAATTAATTAAGAATAAAAAATTTTTTAGCCCCAAAAATAATTTTCAAAAATTTTTTTTCATTTTTAATTAGAGACCGGACTAGGAGTGTCGTACGAGAATCGAGGTCTCGTAAAATTCTCGATCTCGATAACTGAGATTTTCGATCGAGATCTCGTCTCGGTCCGGTCTCTAATTTTAACGGGTAGTTTCGTTTATATTTTTGGAGTTGATTTATTTTATAAAAAAATTTTTTTTTCGAATTTTTAGCTATCCCAAAAATTACCCCAATTTTGTTAAAAAACTAAAATAAATTCAAAAATTAAAAAAAGAATTTTTTTACTAATATAAAATTAAAACAAAAATTAGTACACACATTAAAAAAGTCAAAGGGGGAATATTGGGAAGGAATTAATTTTTTTAGGAGAAAAAAAATTTTTTTTTGGCAAAAGAAGAAAATATACAAAATGGGGTATTAAGCAAGTAAAAATAGAGGGGAACACAAAAATAAAAAAAAATTTATATACAAAAGTTATCAAAATACTTGATCTACAACTTTATTTAAAAATATCTTTTCTCCCTTGGCTCTCAATCTAAAAAGCCTTTTAAAATAGGCAAACTTAGGAGAGACAAAGGGAAAAAAGGAGAGAAAAAATATTTACAAAAATGAGCACAGATGTTTTTTTGTGTTTTTAAAAATCAAATGGAACAAAACAAAAGGAAAATGAGATCAAAAAAAGTTGTTGATGTTGAAAAAAAAATTTTCAATAAAAATTTATGCAAGTTTTGTTCATAAATTTAAAATAAAAAGGTAGTCAATATTTATAAATCCTTAATAAATCCAAGAGAATTCTTCCTAATAACAAAGGAAAAATTTTTTAAACCCTGAAATATATTTCTTTTCAAAAAATTTAGTTAAATTACTCAAAAGAAAAAAGTTTGGAGAAAGAAGGATTCGAACCCTCAACCTTTATCTGTGAAAATAAAATTTTTTCCCACTACACCAACCCTGACTTAAGCTCTTTCTTTAATTTTTAAGTAAAACTTGCATCCTTTGTTCTTTATAACCGAGAAAATTTAATACAAAAAATTTTTTTTTCAATCATTTCCTTTTTCCATTAACATTTAGATCATAAGCAGAAAGAGATTTTCCAATTTCTTGTAATGTTCGGTTTTTTAATTTTTGTAATTTTGATTCTAATTTTGGTAAATCATCGATTCCATCAAATTGTTCATTGTGTTCTTCAACTAAAAAAATTTTTAAAAATTTTCTGGAATTATTTTTTAAATTTTTCTGCCAAAAAATATTTTTTATAAGAAAATACAAAAGATTTCCCTTAGGCGGGTTCGAACCTTCGACCCCTATACAATGAAAACTAAAATTTTTCCCACTACACCAAAAATACTTTTCCAAATTTTTTAAATGTAATTTCTCGGTTTTCTGCCAAGAAAATATTTTTACGAGAAAATAAAAAGATTTTCCACAAGCGGGTTCGAACCCGCGACCCCTATACAAGGGAAATTACAATTTTTCCCACTACACCAAAATACATTTTTATTAAAATTTTTTTTTATTTTTTTAATCTCAAATTTATTTTCTCACCATTTGTAATTCCTTTAATTTTATTTTCCCCAGAAACACTTCCACGAGACCCAGAAGAGTCCCTTCCCTCACTTTCTGTTCTACCAAAACGAACTCTACGCAAAAATTCTTCGTCACTGCCTAAATAGGGAATTTAATTATTTTAATTTTACAAAAAATTTTTTTAACTCACCACAACGACGAAAATTATTTGCTGGACACATTTTAGCCCTTTCAGCTTTGTGAACACTTCGACTTAAAAATTCCCAATAACGACTCTTTTCTGAATCCAAAAGAACCTGAAATTTAGGAAAAATTTTTTTTGAAAATTTTTAAAAATTTTTTAAGGTCTAGAAAATATATAAAATTAATTCTAAATTTATTTTTGGCCCTGCAAAAATCACTCCACAAAACCCCCAAAAAGACTATAGGAAAATAAGAGAGACAATGTCTGCCAACACGTTGTCTCTCTCATTTCCCCCTACTATTTTTTTTCTCTGATTTAATTAATTCAAAAATTATTTTTAATCACCTCTCTAGCTTTAGCATTAAATCCTCTATGCGGAACAGGGTCTCTCCGTTCAGGGGGAGTATTTCCACTGCTGTTGTTGGTACAGAGCATTTTTTAAAAATTCAAAAATTAAATTTTAAGGCAATTGGAGGGGAAAATAATTTTTAAAAAATATTCAAGTCTATCGAAAATTAAAAAAATTATTTTTAACAAAAAGGAAGAGGAACATAAATTTAAAAAAATTATTTTAACGAGAAAAATGGAAGGCGGAAAATGACGAATATAAATAAAAAAATGTCTGCCAACAGGTTGTCTCTCTCATTTCTCCCTACTATTTTTTCTTCTCTAACCTATATTAAATATTTATGGTTGGGGGATAATTTAGCTTTTTTAAAAAAATTAAAAAAAATTTTTTTTTAATGAAAAAGAAAATTATATAGGTGTGTAAAATGAGAATAAAAGGGAGATTTTAAAATAAATAATTGGGTATTAAAAAAGCCGAGACGAGTAAAATAAAAAAAATAAAAAGGAGGTAATTAATGAGAGTTATTCTACCTCTATTTATTTGTCTTTTTTTAATATTAATTTTTTTAAATAAAATGAATAATACTTGGAAAGATTAAAAAATAAGAATAAAAAAGGAGGGTAAATAAAGAGGATAAATTAAGAAAAAAATTTTTGAATAGAAAGAGTGATAAAATAATTAAGAGTAGAATCAAGGATCCTGCCAATTCCTGATTTTTTAGTTCCCGCTTTCGGGAACGCGTAAATGTCGCGGCTTGGGGATTGCTACCCCAAGCCGCGACATTTGCGCGTTCCCGATTTTCCGAAATCGGGAATTAAAAAATCAGGACTTAGGAAATTACCTCAAGCCGGACTTCGGAACTCGGCTTCGGAAACTAGCCAAAAACGTCGGGAAACCCTGATTTTCTGGACTCGGAAGGGCAATACCCCTGATAAAAATACGTACAACCTAAATACCGTTCCGAATCCGAGTAAAAAACTCCATAATAAGTATATCACTTGTATGAATTTGTTTTTTTTGACGCTAACACACAATACGCCAAATCCCCCAGACCGCAATTTTTGGCCAGGTGGGTAAAGGCCCTGACTATAAAAATAAGCTTTAAAATAGGGTCGTGGGTTCGAACCCTTTCCGGAGTAATTAATTTTAGCTGATTAAATAAATATTTAAAATACAAAATAAACAGTTTACTAAATATTTTGAGCCTCTAAAATTTTTTAAAAAAGTATTTTGGATAAATAAAGCAAAGGAAGTTGAAATTTTCCCCTTAAAAATTAACATGCTTCACTTAGCTTGTTTAAAAATTAAAAAAATTTCAAAAAAAAATAATTTTTTTAATAAATTAAATTATCAACTGTATATTTATTTAATAGCCTAATTTTAGGGTATTTAAATAATTTTTAAATTAGTATTTAAAAAATAAAAATAAATTAATTCATTAAAAATTAAATAACTAATCTCCCCTCTTTTTCTCTTGAAAAGATTAATAATTTTAAAAAGGGATTAATTTTTTTCTAAATTAATTATTAAAAAAATCATCACATCATTTTTATTTAATTTGCAAAAATATTATTTTAATTTTTAATTAATTTTCTTTAAAATAATTTGTATTTTTCCTTGAAAATTAATTTAATTTTTAGGAAGAGATTTAAATTTGTCTGGATTTTAATTCCAAAAAAAATTTTCAAAAATTTCAAAAATAATTTTTAAATAGTTTCTAAAAATTACTAAATTGTTTCCAAGAAAAATTAAAGTTATCTTAAAGCAAGTTAAAAATTTTTTTTCTAAAATTTGTCTAAAATTAAAAATCAATTTATTAAAAAATAAATTAATTTTTAAATACATCACCCGTCTTGTTTAAAAACAAAAATCTTCGAAAATCGGAAAATAAAAAACTTTGAACCAACTCTGGTACTCGTAAGCCTCTTTTCATCACAAATTTTGTTGTTGTTCTTGTTGATCATTCCTAGCAAGAGAACTAATAGTAGGAAGAGGGTCCCGCGCGTTCCCATCCCGTACGAAATGTTGAAAAAATTACCATTAAGGCTTCAGGGAATGCGATTTTTTCACGACCTACCCCAAACCCATTTTAAACAAATATTCAAAAAAAAACTTTTTTATTTTTCTATATTTACATATTTTTTTTAATAATTTATTATGACAGCAATAAAAATAAATTTTAAATAAATTTCATTTTATATTGCTGCCAAAAAAACAAAAAAATCACCCCAAAAAATAAATAATTTATATTTTGTGTCACCCATAAATTTATATATTTTTTCTCTTTCAAAAAAAAAGTTGCGCACTTTTCTATTTTCCTAGGCACTTGGATAAAATACTAGAAGAGGAAGAAAAAAAAAATTTTTTTTTGATGAGATTCTGTTGTTGTTTTATATACTAGAAGGTTGAAGTAAACGAGGTAGATAAAATTCACCCTTTGAAAAAAAAAAAGAATTTTTTTTTTAGGTTGCAAAAATATTTTTTGAATTTTCTTGAAAAATTTTTAAGTTAAAAATGCTCTGGTAAAGTTCATGGGTCCAATGAATTTTTATGAGTCCAATGAAAGTAATAACTCATAAATAGGATTGCCGATCCGGTTCGGTTCGAAAGTTCAAATCGGGCTTCGATTTTTAACCTGAAAAAAATTCTAACGGCCCGGTTAGATAAAAATGAAACCCGAAAAAATGACTCGAACGTCGGCACGATTCGTAAACGGCAACCCAACTTATAAAAAAAATTCCCTAGCTAGAGCCCAAATTAAAAAAAATTTTTTTCTAATAAAAATTTTTTTCTATGGTTAAAATTTGGAAATGCTTAAGACCCCAAAAAAATTATTTTTTAATTAAAAAGAAAAAACAAACTAGAATTTGTTCTCCCAAATAGAATCCACGTGAATCTGGATCGAAGAGAGAGTAGAATCTTCGCGGCTAAAAAAAAATAAAAAAAATATATTAGAAAAATAAAGGTCCAATATCCTAACCGAAGATTTTCGAATATTTGGACATATTTTTTCAGATATCCATATACGTCAATCCTTGTGAATACCGGTTATTAAACGGCTTTTACTAAAATATCACCACGAAATTCGGGGGCTGTATCGTCGAGGATCGAGGTTTGCCGAGGTAGAGCCTTCGGGGTTTGGATCGTGGTTTTTGCCTTAAAATCCGTCAGAGGTGCTACCCCAGTTTTTTTTCAGTTAATCACAATTTTTAAAATTCAGTTTTTAGGCAAAAATGCATTTTTAATTTAGGAGAAGATTTCTTTTAAAAATCACCTTTCGAAAATTATTAGGTTTTTGGGTAGTGTTTCACCGGAACTGAAATTCTGACCGGAACCGGATTTAATATGAGTTTAGGATCTCGGAACCGTAAACAAAAAAATGGCTGAACTTTCCGAAATCGGAATTTTTGGGGAAACTCTAGTTTTTGGGGTTATAAGCCGATTATAAACTCCCCCCACCCCTAGAGGTCTATAACCCAAAGTAATTTAACAAACTTGTATGTCACCACCAGCTCCATTAATATTATTATTATTTCCTCCCAAATTTTGTTGTTGTTGTTGTAAATCATTTTGTAAAGGAGGAGCTGTAGGTGGTGTTTGTGACGGTGTTGTCATTGGTGTTTTTGAATTTGAACTAGGCGATTCTCGTTCTACTCGATTTGATAAATATTGATTTGAAGATAGTGAAGGCGAATGTTCTGATGTTCTTTGAAAAAGAAAAAAATTTTTTAGGTTAAAAAATTTCAGAAGATTTTTGTGAAATTTTTTTCAAAAATTCCAAAAAAAATTTTTTTTCACAAATTTCAAAAAATTTTTAGGCCTAAAAAATTTTCTGAAAATTTTCAAAAATTTTTTAAAAAATTAAAAAAA
This sequence comes from Meloidogyne enterolobii, assembly GCA_963681835.1. Taxonomy (NCBI): domain Eukaryota; kingdom Metazoa; phylum Nematoda; class Chromadorea; order Rhabditida; family Meloidogynidae; genus Meloidogyne; species Meloidogyne enterolobii. The sequence continues at coordinate 2,565,702 of CAVMJV010000004.1, read as the reverse complement.
AAATTTTTCAAAAAATTTTCAAAAAAAATTTCTAAAAATTTTTAAAAATCTCAAAAAAAATTTTAAGCCCAAAAAATTTTCAGAAAAATTTTCAAAAATTTTCAAAATTTCAAAAAAATTTTCTGAAAATTTTCAAAAATTTTTTAAAAAATTAAAAAAAAAATTTTCAAAAAATTTTCAAAAAAAATTTCTAAAAATTTTTAAAAATCTCAAAAAAAATTTTAAGCCCAAAAAATTTTCAGAAAAATTTTCAAAAATTTTCAAAATTTCAAAAAAATTTTCTGAAAATTTTCAAAAATTTTTTAAAAAATTAAAAAAAAAATTTTCAAAAAATTTTCAAAAAAAATTTCTAAAAATTTTTAAAAATCTCAAAAAAAATTTTAAGCCCAAAAAATTTTCAGAAAAATTTTCAAAAATTTTCAAAATTTCAAAAAAATTTTCTGAAAATTTTCAAAAATTTTTTAAAAAATTAAAAAAAAATTTTTCAAAAAATTTTCAAAAAAAATTTCTAAAAATTTTTAAAAATCTCAAAAAAAATTTTAAGCCCAAAAAATTTTCAGAAAAATTTTCAAAAATTTTCAAAATTTCAAAAAAATTTTCTGAAAATTTTTTTAAAAAAATTTAAAAATACCCATTTGTAACAAATTCATTATTTTGTTGTATCAAATCCAATTGAACAGGCCTAACATTATTATAAGTATTAGGTGTTGACAATTTTGATTTTCTTGATGATTTTTTCGATTGTGCTGATTTTGGATTGCCATAAGCCTTCTTTTTTCGATGTTCATCAACATGTTTCTTTAAATTAAAAAAATAAAATTTTGCGGACAAATAAAAAAAATAAAAATTTTTTGCGGACATATTTTTGCGGACATTTTTTCCAAATTTGAGTGGTTCCTCTTCTTCTCCAAAATTATTTCTAATTTTTATAGAAAATATTCTATAAACAAATAGTCATTTCTAAAAAAATTTAAAAAATAAAAAATTAATTTTTAAAATTATCCGCAAAAATTAATCCGCAATTAAAAAAATAATTTTCGGTTCTGCTAGAGGGTGGACAGGTTAAAATTTATTTTTTATTTAGTTTTTGGCCATTTAACAGTGAATTGTTAGCTTGTGAAAAATAAATTCCATAAGCGGGTTCGAACCCTCACCCCTTAATTTGGTAGTTTTTCCAATTTTGTCCGCAAAAATTATCCGCAAAAAATTAATTTAATTTTTAAAAATTCAAAAACCTCACTACCACCACTCGAAAATAAACGTTGTTGTTGTTCATGATGAATAGATGGAGGTGTAGGTGACGATGTTATTGTTGTTTGTTGTGAAGAGGGGGATTCCCTTTCGAGTGAACGACCATTTAAATATTGATGAGGTGAATGTTCTGATAGTCTAAAAAAATTTTTTTTAATTAAAAAAAATATTTTTTGAAAGAAACAAATTTTTTTAATGAAAATCTAAAAAAATAAAAATAAAGAGGAAAATAAAAGAACAAAATGGCAAAAACAGTCACGTGGTTAAGTTGGTAAAACTACCAAATTAAGGGGTGAGGGTTCGAATCCTTTTGGGGAATTTATTTTTCAAAAGATAACAATTTAATGTTAAATGGCCAAAAATAAAAAAAATAAATAAATTTGAACTCCTAAAATTTTTTTTTATAAAAAATTAAAAAAAACCAACTTGGCTGGAAAATCATTCGACAACAATTCCAACGGAACAGGACGAACATTATTATAATTAACAGCAGGTAATTTGCTTTTTTTGGCTGCCTTTTTAGCTTGTACTACTTTTGGATCAGCAAATGTTTTTTGTTTTCGTTCTTCAACCATTTGTTTCTTTGAAAAAATTTTTTTAATAAAAAAATTTAAGGAAATAGACAAGGGGATGGGGTGAATTTATGAGAATGCTACTAAAAATAGGACTAATTTTTACTATCGAACATTTTTCTTTCGGACCGATAAAAAGATAGGGGACTTATTTAGATCATAGAGACTCTCCCTTCGATCAGGTTTCATGTTACCTTCAGCCTATTTTTATGTTCCCTTCGGACTGGTACAGAGGTTCCCTTCGGACCAGTAAAAGGTAGTTCCTTTCGGACTACTTATGTTCCCTTCGGACCGGTAAAAGATACAGAGGTTCCCTTCGGACTACTTATGTTCCCTTCGAACTACCCTCCTTCAGACTACTCCTTACATGCCTTCCCAATCCATTTCCTTATCATCGTTTTAAAGAAAAATTTCAAACAAAAAAAATAAAAAAAAACCTTGTAAAAATCAACATCAACACTCATTACACCCATTCCACACCGACAACGTAAAATTCTTCCAACTAAGGATTGCCCCTTCTTTTCCCACAAATTACTTCTTAATTGTGCATCTTTAAATTATAAATAAATTTAAAAATTAAATTTAAAATTTCCACAAACCTGTCCAACCTCTAGCAGACCCTTCATTTGCCAAAATTTTCAATAAATTTTCTTCCAATTTATCCGAACATTTTTTATGTAGAAAAAATGAACTAGCCAAATGACAACGATCGTTTGTACAACGCATTCTAAAACCAACACCTTCATCCGTTATTTTTTTAGGGATTGGGACACCTTGAAAAGAAAGGAAAAAATAAATTTTGTTTTAAAATTAAAAAAAAATTTTTTTCTAGGAATTTTTGGCTGGAATTCGTTTAACGAGGAAAATTACGAGGAAAATAACTAAAATTACGAGGAAATTTTAACGAGGAAAATTTTCAGTGTGTATTAATGATTGTTTCAAATTCAAAAAATTTTTTTAAAATTAAAAAAAATTTTTTTTAACTTTTTGTGGTAAAATTTGTTAACCAACCAATATTTCCCAAATGTGTTAGGTAAACAGAACAAATAAACAAAAAAAAATTTTAAATTTAATTTTTAAAAATAAAAAAAATATTTCAGTCCAAAAATTAGTAGGAGTAAAAATTTAGTCGATTAAAAAAATTTTTTTTTAATTTCGAAAAAAAATAAAAAATTAATTCTCTTCTGGTTAAAAAATTTGAGGGAAGATTAAATTTTTAAAAATAAAATTTAAAAAAATTAAAAAAAAAATTTGGGAGGAAAAATTTATTTTCTATCATTTATTGACTTTCAAAATCAATTTTTAATTCTTTTCTTCTTAATTTTAAAAAAAAAAAATTTTTTATTAAATTCCCAAAAAAATTTTTTTAAATTAAAAAACGTCAAAAAACCTCTAAAAATTACCCAATTTCCCTCCCAAATTAAAAAAAAATTTTAATTTAAATTAAAAAAACCTCTACAAACGCAAGCAATATACGGTACTGGACAATCTAAATTAGCGTCGTACTCTTCTGGTTCACTAGAAAAAAAAATTTGGGGGAAAATTAAATATTTAAAAATAAAAATACTGACAATCCTTTTGTTGCTGATCTTCTTTGTTTTGCTGTCATCTAGAAAAATTTAAAAAATTAATTAATAAAATTTTTCAGATAAAATATAAATTAAAAATAATAACAGAATGAGACAGGAAGAATTGCCAAAAATAAATTTATTTTTAAAAATATTTAAAAAAATTATAACAAAAGACACAGGATTAAAAAAAAATTCCCGAAAATTTCTTACTTATTGTTAGAAAAAAAAATTTTTTAAAAATTTTCTAAAAAATTTCTAAAAAATTTTTTCCCAAAAATCTTCCAAAAAAAATTATAAAAATAACAAAAACTTGAAAAAATTCGCGAATTTTTTTTCTTAGAAAAAAATTTAGAAAAAATTTTCCCAAAGACTTTTTTCCCAAAAAACTTCCCAAAAATTTCCAAAAAAATTAGTTAATTAATAAAAATTAATATTCCAAAAAAAATCATTGCAAAAATCAATTGCTGGGAAAAGTAGTCCATTGGCCAGAAAATTTTACAATAAAAAAAAATATTAAACACGTAAGCATATATTAAATAATTTAAAAAAAAGAAAAACAACAACAAAAATCCCCCCTTCCTTTAACTTGCTTTAATATAGACTTCCCCCCTTTAAATCAATTTTTGTTTAAAGAAAAAAGTTTTTTTCTTTTAAAAGTTTAAACAAAAAAACCTTTTTCTGAAGAAAATTGTTTTTAATTTATTCAAATAAAAATTAATTAAAATTAGGAAAAAATTAGGAAGAAATTAGTAAAATGCTTATATGTTGATGAAGCGCAAGGAATTAGTGACTGAAAAACTTTTTTTTTTCAAAAAGGTTCAAGGCCAAATTAAATCTTTCTCTAACAGATAGGCTAACACCGGAATAAAATTTCACATTAAAAAATATCCGGAAAAATTACAAAACACACATCGACTGGTCAAAGCTTTTAGGTACCAAAAATGGGCAGAGTCGGTTATCCGAATTTTCCTCTATCAAAAATCCAATCCGAAAAATTTTTTGAAACCCCAAACATGAATGACTACCTTTTTTAAACACGTCCCATCCCTGGAATATACACAAAAAAATAAAAATAATTCAAAAGGGTTGAAGGATATTTTGTTTTGGTAATTCCAAGGCTGGCCCCCCTTTTTTTCCTTTAAATTTTTTTTTCGATTTTTTAAACTTTTTATGGCAAATTATATATCGTTCGAAAGAGCTCTTCAAGCTGAGTCGAACGGTACTAAATTCATCGAAATCCGACTTAAATAAACATAGTTATGAGCAATTGTTTTAATCCCTTTCATCATCACAAAAAGCATGTCCATCGAGGATTTAGCTTCATAATTTGGTTCAAAATCGACAAATCTATCCGATCATAGTATCATTCTACTCAGCTCGAACAGCTCTTTCGAATGATATATTGTAAATTATATTTCAAGCAAAAAATCTCAAAATGGTCAGGCAAACAGAAAAAAAGGGGGGGGGGGACCAGCCTTGGAATTACCGATATTTTTTCAAAAGATTTAAGACATCCCCAATTTTAAAAATATAAAAAAAGCTTAAACCATCCCCTAAATTTTGAAATGACTAGAAAAATCCGGAAAAACTACAGAAAGAAGAGAATAAAAATAAATAATGAAAGAAGCAATTATGAAATTAATTAAGGAAGTAAAAAAAAGTAAATAAATAAAAATTAAAAAAAAAGTGCCGAAAAATATTTAAATAAAATTTAAAAATAAATAAATTTAAAAATAAAAACAAAAAATCGCCATAATTGATTAAATAGCTATCATTGGCAAGAGAAAAGGGCATTTAAAAAAGATTAAGCAAGCGATAAATAAAGTGACGCTAAAATCGAATTTTGCCCTTTCTTAAAAATTAAAGAGGGGGGAGTGAAAATAAAGAAAAAAAAATTTTTAATATTAAAATTCAAAACACAATTAGAAAATCAAAACACAAAAGAAAATTTTTTCAGAAAAAAAATTTTAAAAATTTAAAAAAATTTCCCCTAAAAAAATTTTTTAGGGGAAAAAAAATTTAAAATTTTTCCCCACCTTCATTCAGCAACCCTTCCAGAAGAAAAAAATAAATACCAAACTTTTTATAATTTTTGTTGTTAAAGTCAAATTTAAAGTAGTAAATAATATAGGCGTTTTAATAGAATAAATAATTTTCTCTTTTTTGTTCTGAAAAAAATATAAAAAAATTAAAAAAAAGCATTCAAATTAATTTTTATTACAAAGAAGAATTTTTGGAATAAAAACAGGACTGAGAGCAGGGGTGGACGCAATTGAAAAAAAATTTTCCGCAGTCACAACTCGCAAATTAATTTAAAAATCCGCAGCCGCAATCCTCAAGTCAAAAAACACGCAATTTCACGCAATCCGGAATTTCGTCCAGCCCTGACTGGGAGCGCCATAAGGTCTCAAAAAATTGCGATTGTTTTGTTTGAGATCTCGTCTCAGATCTCGTCTCTGCTCTTAAAATTTCACTTAAAATTTTCTTTTAAAAATTTATTTAAAAATAGCCTTGCGTCTTGCGACAAAAAGAATAACAATCAAAAAAGTAAAAAGACAAAATCGTTCAAGGAATTATCTCTTTTCCTATTACCCTTCTCGTTATAAGACGCAAAGCAATTTTTAAATAATCGAAACCTAAAGCAGGATTTTATTAACAAAAACAGAAAAATATGTTCAAAAAAAATATAAAAATTACCTCATTAAATTTAAAAAATAAATGGAGACTCAAATTATACAGTAGGCTTTTATACTTTCTAGACGGAGCAGTTCAACTGAGTCCGCACGATTGAGTCCCCACGATTGAGTCCGCACGATTGAGTCCCCACGATTGAGTCCCGGCACAATTGAGTCCCCACGATTGAGTCCGCACGATTGAGTCCCCGTTGTATATACCTCAATTGAATCCCCGTTAAAAATTCCCGGTAGGGGACACTTGTGTACCGCCGTTTGTGTACCGCCGGTTGTGTACCCACCCAAAGGGGGACGTTTGTGTACCCGCATTATTTTCCTAGATTTTTTTATTGTTTTTTTTTATTTTTTTTTTCTTTTGGGGTTTGCAACTAATTTTGTTAATTAGTTGACCGAGCATCCACTCAAGTCCATCCGAGCACTGAATTTTCTCAATGAGGACGAGAGGGAGGACGAGAATCTTGTGTAGGTAAAAGTTTAATTTTTATTTTTTAATTTTAGATTTTATATTTCAGGTTGGTCTAACTTTGCTCATCATGTGTCGGACTTCATCCCACGGCTGCAACGATGGGAAATTTGAAAAGGTTTGGAATTTTTATTTTGTTTTTCGTTTTTATTTTTAAAATTTTTTAGTTGATTTTCGTCAGTTTCTGACTGGCGATTTTCAAGTTCACAGTTTCTGAAGGAACGAAGGTGGTGAACTTAGGAGAACAAAAAACGAAAGAAAGGCCCTTCTTTGGCACAATAATTGAAGCTAGACTTTGGTTTTTTTTAATTTTTTTGATAAAATTTTTAAAAAATATTTTTTTATTTTTTTTTTCACATTTTGATTTTCTCCCGTATCCAGGTAGATTCTGCCGGAGTCCGGAAATTAGGAAGGAGTTTTTACGTTCGTAATTTAGATAGTTTCCCCTACCCTCCATAGCAGCACAAAAAGTTTTTCCAGCGAAGATTCTGTTGGTCAAAATTTGTTCAGAATCATTCAATCAACTTGATTTTGGTCTTATTCTTATTCAACTCATCTCGTCGATCCCTTTCGAATGAGCTATTTTTTGTTTATTCGAATGTTTCGCAACAAAAATTCCCCATGGAATTCCACCAAAAAATCCACCATTTCGAGCCCCATATCTCGGCGAGAACTTGTTCAACAATGTTGATTTTGGTGTCATTCGACTCACTACTTTCGAATGAGCTGTCATTCAAAAAATCTCTCGATATCCCTCCTAATCCCCAAACCCACAATATCCATCTTAATCTCTCCGAATTTGTTGATATCTGCCTTAATTCAACCGATATCCCCGCTTAAATCTACTTATATCCCTTGATATTCACCAATATCCATCTTGATACCTCGATGTCGGTTACAAGTCCCCTGATATTAACATTAATCCCTCCAAATCCCCAAATATCCCTCTTAATCTTTTTTAATATAATTAAATCTAGGGGACTCAATTGAGGTATATACAACGGGGACTCAATCGTGCGGACTCAATCGTGGGGACTCAATTGTGCCGGGACTCAATCGTGGGGACTCAATCGTGCGGACTCAATCGTGGGGACTCAATCGTGCGGACTCAATTGAGGTGTACCGCTTTCTAAAAATAAATTTTATAACATCTAAATTCGTTTCGGTCAGTAGAGGCAAATTTGCCATTTGGTTCAAACAGAATAAAAAATTATGGGGAAATTTGTTCAGGACTCTAATAGTTTTTCTTTAAAATTAAACTTTGAGTCTTACTCCAATCTTTGGGGATTTTTTTGAGTTTGGTACAGCCCAAAACGGCGCGAGGCCATAACGGCGCAAAGCCATAACTTGCTGAAAAATGTCTGACCCTTGCCAATTTTGATACCAATCTCCCTATCTCGATGAGAGGAATCGTTTGATGCTGAATCTGGTAGGATTCATAAATCTTGAAGCAAGTTATGTTATGGCTTTGCGCCGTTTTGGGCGCGCGCCGTTTTGGGCGTCTCCCGTTGACATTGAGTTCTTCTTGGGGATTTTTTTGAAATTTAAAAAAAAATTTTTTTTTGATTTTCTTTTGTTTAATCTAATTAATTTTCAGCCATTTACAACAACAATAATCTCAATTACATTTTTAATGCCTTAAAATGACTAGAAAGAAGTCTAACAAAACAGCCTCTAACAACCACAATTCTGACCGCCCAACTAAAAATATTAGTAAAAACAACAATAACACAATAGAAGCAGCATTTAAAAGAATTCAAAATATCCGTCAATGTCCAAAATGTAACAAAAAGATGGATTATTCTATTTATTTACAGCATTATGAAAAATGTAAAAATCGAGAGGTGGAAGAGGATGATGACGATGATATTATTTTTTGTGGAGAAGGACAAGGACATAAGGAGAATGAACAAGGATCCAGGGAAGCCAGTGAATCCAAGAAAAATCTTAAAAGAACGCAAAAATCAAGCGTGGTTGTGAATGTGGAGGAGGAGGATTCTCAGTCAAATGCTAAATCCCCTAGAAGTTCGGCACTTAATTCTGGTATTGTTTCTGAAAATGTTTTTGATGGAAATGTGAGAAGAGGTTTTTTATTTTTTATTTTTTGTTTTTAAATTAAAAAACCCCCAAATTTAATAAATTTTAATAAATTTTGATTTTTTGGAATTAAAATAATTTTCATGTTTTCGGGAATTTGGGGGTCTATGATGATAATCTTCCATGGTTAACGTCATTTTATTAAATTTTATTGTTAATTTAAGGATTGGTTTTTTGAAAATATATATTATTTTCCTATTTTGAAGATTAATGTTAGGTTGTCTGGAATTTTTCTCGCTTAAAGGGAAATAAAGGAAAGGGAAATAACCCCCGGAAAAAATCCTGGTTACGGGGCCTGAAAGTGACAGTCCTATTTTGGTGCGTGTATTTTATTTCTGGAAGGCATCAGTAAAAGTCAAAATAATTTTTTTTTAATTAAATTAAATTTTTGTCTTCTAAAATATTTAAAAAATAATTCCTTTAAAGCTCCAGCAAGTCCAATAACTATTTGTGATGATAGTTCTAATGAAGTTCCAGTTACTGTTTTTAAACCCAAAAATTATTGTTCCGATTTGCCACTAGCTCAAATTTATGATTTGTGTGTTGAACGACTAGAAGATTTTTTGAGTGAACAAGAAGAGCTCTTGCGCAATCTTCCACCTCCAAAATGTAAATAATCTGGTTTGACTTATTTTTTAAAATTAAAGCTGCGGTAATACTGAACCTGCCAGACCCCATTTCTTCCTCCCTCTTCCCTATATTTTTGCAGAATGGTCAGACTTTTTCCCTTCTTCCATCCCAATTTTTCCTTTCTTTCATCCAAATGGGAATAAAAATTAATTCTTTTATAATTTGTTTTGATTGTTTGTAAGCAAAATAAATATATAAAGGCAATTGGAATGGAAGAAAGTAAAAAGTCTGGCCATTTTGTAGATATATAGGAAAAGGAGGGAGGTAAAAATGGGCTCTGTCAGGTTCAATATTACCAAAGCGTGTCATTGTTAGTAAGAAAATTGGGAAATTATTTTTCTGAAAATTTTCCTAAAAATTTTTTTATTTCCTTCAGTTCCTTTAATAATTCGAAATTTGGAAAAAATTTTTTCTGAAAATTTTCCTAAAAAATTTTTTTCCTTCCCTTTCTTTAATTTTTCATACTATTTTTTGCTTTATTTTTTATCTTATTTTATTCTTATTATTTTCCCAAATTCATTTTTTTAATTTTAAAATAGGCGATACTAATCGACCACTTGATTTGACAGACGAAAATGATTCTCTTATGGATCCACCACCAACAGAAAATTTGTCTATTAAATTACTTCCAGTCCATTATTCTTTACGTTTTGTTTGGCAAATTATACAAAAAGTTTTTTTTGAATTTTTAAAATTTTTTTAAAAATTAATTTTAGGCTCTTCACTGTGTTAAAAACGGCCATGAAAATATTTTGGAGACGGCAAATAAATTTTGGGGGGATTATTTGAGAAAAGTCTATTCTTTTTTGACAACATCAGGTTTTTATTTTTTTTATAAAAATTTTTTAAAAAAATTTTTAAGTTCCGGCTCAACAACTTTTTTGTAGAATATTGGTACGGAGAAGAGGTTTTCATATTGCTCGTAATATTAGGTGATTTAACATTAAAAAAATTTTTTTTTGATTTTTTAAAGAGGCGTGAATGATTTTTTCTAAATTCCGCAATTTTTTGTCCGTAAAAGGATAAATACTGTTTAGACTCTAAATGAAATTCATATAAAATTAAGTTACTTTGGAGGGCCATATCTTGGCCAAATTAAAAAACGGCGGGCAAATACGGCTCAAAATCCTTGCTAGAAAGAGCACATTCTCTATCGAATGAGCCCGGTTTTGACCGTTTTTAGGTCGGACACCTTGCAACCTCTCCTTGTTAGTATGAAAAAGTTGTCGTGAATCAATTGGTATTTGTATCCTCTTTCCATTTTTGTGTGTTCGATCACCCTTGTGCTCGGTCGATCAAGCACATATATTCCTCATTTTTAAATAGACCGGGTCTTCTATTTAGCTACATATATTTTATATTTTTTTTTCATTCCTCTATTTCTCCTCAAATTATAATATTAGTCTATTAATTCCATTAATTTTTTAAAATTAATTTTAAAGATATCACGATTTGGGCCCAAAATTGATGCCTTTATTTATTGAACTCTGTGAAAATGGATTTTTTGAGGAAGGTATTTAATTTAAAAAATTTTTTTAATTTAAAATTTTTTTGAAGCATTTTCTATAAACGAAAATGGGGATCCGAATTCTTCAAATATTACACTTGATGAAGCTTTCAATTTACTTCAAGTAGACGATTTTAAAATTATTTGCAAAAAATTTCATATTGATACAAGAATTGGAAGGCAAGGAATTATTAGAGAATTAAAAAAGCATGCAATACGTAGAGATGTTTTTGGACGGTGTAATTTGAAGCATTTGTTGAATTGGTGAGTTTTATGGTGTTTTTATAGGGGAAATTTGAAAGAAAAACACAAATTCTGATTTTTGTGTGTTTTTAATAAAATACGAAGAAATACAAAAATCAGAATTAATATAAAACACATGTATTTCTTTTATGTTCTAATTTTGTGTTTCTTCAAGTTTTGGTGATTATTCTGGTTTTTGTATTTTTGTTTTGGTGATATTCTGATTTTTGTATTTTGTTTGGTAATTATTCTGGTTTTTGTATTTTTGTTTGTTGTTTATTTATTCTGATTTTTCTGTTTGTTTTCTGTAATGTGTTTTCCTGAATTTGTTGTATGTTTATTCTGGTTTTCTCGATTGTTGTTTGTTTATTCTGATTTTTTGTTAGTTATTTGTTTATTCTGGTTTTTTTCTGTTTGTTATTTGTTTTTCATTGTTTTGTGTTTATATCATTCTAATTCTGATTTTTCTGTTCGTAATGTGTTACGTTTCCGGAATTTGTTCTTTGTTTATTCTGGTTTTCTTTTATTGTGTTTTTAATTAATTCTGATTGTTCTGTTTGTTATTTGTTTTTATTGTTGTCTTTTTTGTTGTTTGCTAATTCTGATTTTTTTGTTTTTGTTTTTAATCTTGTTCATTTCAGTATAAAACAACTAACCGGAAAGTGCTACAGAATTAAACAAGATGCACTCTATTTCTTTAATTCTTTTTTCTCTGTCTATGCCCCAAACTTGATGGATGTTGGCGCTGCTGCTGTTCGTCCCCATCAGTGTTATGTTGATTTGTGTGACCAATTAATGTTTAAAATAATTTTTTTGTAATTTTTAATTTTATTTTTTTTTTCAGTTTCTCAATGCTTCAACGTCAAGCAGAAACTTTAAATTTTGTAAATAATTTAAATTTGAAATATTCTTTGATTGACCTTTTTTCTGATTTTGATGGGTTAACAAGGTTTTTTGTTGGGAATTTTTTTATAAAATATTTTTTTATAAATTTTAGATATGTTAAAGCAAAATATGATGAACAACGTTTAGTCTGCCTTATTGACAAGTCTTTATTTGAAGAAGCAAAATCTGTTGCTGCAGAATTGAAAGAATTATTTTTGAAAGAATTTTTGGAGGGCGAAGAGGATGCAAAGTTTATTTTTTTATTTTTAAAAATTAAAAAAAATTTTCAGAATTTTTCAATTTATTAATTTGCCTGTTTATTTACGCAAATTTACACCTCCTTGGATTTATTGTCGTTGTATATTTCGAGGAGTTGAAGCAGCCCAAAGATTAAGAGACTATGAACTTGCTGTAAACTGGTTAATATTTTTGTTGAGTAAACAAGGTTTTTTTTGGAATTTTTTCGATTTTTAAAATTCTCTTTTCCTCTAGAACTCAAACATTTTTGTATCAATTCCCGTGGAAGATGGTATAAACGCTTAGTGCTTAATTTAAATAAACACTTGAAACGAAATGAGGAAGCAGCTAAATTTTGTTGTTTGGGAATTGAAGAAAATTTTGTTTTGGTTTCTGATAAATTATCGCTACAAGAGAGACTTGACAAATTATCTCAACGTGTAGTTGACTGTCCTCAGGCTTTGTTAGAGAAACGTTTGGTTTTGGATGAACCAGAAAAGGTTTGTTAAAATAAAAGGTGCTATGAGTTTATCGGTTTACATTTAATTTTCCTCTTCTTTCTCCTCTAATGAATATTACAAAACGGTCAAATTAAAGTAAAGGTCAGACAAATATATCTATAGTTAAAATATATCTATAGTTAAAATATATCTATAGTTAAAATAGGACGTGTTATTATTTCTGGCTTTGACCATTTTGTAATATTAATGAGAGGTGAAAAGTGAGGAAGTCAAAGTTAAAATAAGACAAGCTATTATTTTTGCTTTGACAATTTTGTAATATTCATGAGAGGAGAAGGTAAGGTAAAGAAGAATATAGGCGGATAAACGCATGGTACCTAATAAATTTTGATAAGAATTTTTTTTTTATTTTTTAGGTTTCAATTACTGGACTTACATTAGGAAAGGGCCTAGGCGATGGTCTTCAAGTTAACCATTTCTATATTCCCTCGACTTCAACTCAACCTAATGTTAATGAAAATGTTCAACCAGAAACTACATTTCAATCAGATACTTTGTCGTCATCTTCAGATACTTCTTCTTGTTCTTCTTTTACTTCTACAAAAAGAGGGAGAGGGCCTTCTGGACAACAACAGCCCTCAACACAAACAACAACAGCTCCAACAAACAATACAAATATAAATAAATGTAACGTTGAAGAAATTGCATTACGTCATTTTATTGAAAATGAAAATTACAAAGAAGGAGTACATGCTGAAGGAAAAATTTGGCATATGTTGTTTAGACTATTCTTTTGGGATATAATTTCGTGTGTTGAATTTGAGAATGAGTTGGCTAATAATGTTTGGATTTCGTGGATGCAAGTGAGGGATTTTTTCAAATATTTTCTCATTATAAGATGCCCCCAAAATTAGGTATTCCGCAATTTTTTAACTTTGATTGGCCACTGGGTATGAAGCAGGGATGTCTCTTGTTTAGAGAAGAAAAGTCGGGTTTCGAATCGAGTCCTTAAAATTTTCGTTGGATCAGGTTCCTAATATTGTATTTCAGGTAACTCTAGACATCCCTGAGAGAATTGACACTCCCTATTTAAGATACACTTCATTATAAGGTCTTATTTTTTAGCTCCAAAGGGATGTATTCAACAATTAAGTTTAATTCGCGAAAATATTTTTAATTTTTCTAGAATGACCCTCTCGATCTTAATTATACAATGTTCTACGAAAATCGCTTAAATTTAATTGATGCTCGACTTGAAAAAATTCTCGATTCCTTGTCTGAATGTATTCTAAACAAAACTTCTTCAACAACATTTGAAGAAAGGATTCCTTCCTCCTCAGGATCACCCCAACGTAAATCTCCTCGAAAATCTCTTCATTGTCCCTGTTTTATTCATTCAACTGTTGACAAACATTACAACGAAAAATTATCAAAAACTATGGGAAATTCGGCTAGAAGTTCTACCATTGAATGGCACGATTTTGAAGGAGGAAAAGAACAACTTTTGGTATAAAATTGTGGTTTTTAAGAAAAAATTGTTTTTTCTAGCGTTTTCTACATTGTTGTTCACCTGTTCTGTTACATGCTTTATTTAAAAAGTTGTGTTCAAATTTTCGTCAAAGCCGTAGTGGATTTCCTGATTTGACCCTTTGGAATGCTGAGGATCGCAAATTAGCGGTAAATTTCAGAGGGATGTCACGGGGTTGAGAACAAAGCTAGGCAGGGTCTCTGATCAGGGTTGTTAAAATTTTCTTCGGATCGGATTTTTGTTAGAAAAATGACCGGATATCTCAAGTAGTCTGATATTGGAGTCCGTGACATCCCTTGTGAATATTTTTAGAAATTAAAATTTTAAAAATTAGACAAAATTTTAATTTTTGTAGGTAGTAGAAGTAAAAGGACCTAACGACAAATTATCTACTAAACAACAAATTTGGTTAGACTTTTTTAAATCTCAAGGTGTTCGGGCTGTTGTATGTCATGTTTCAGGTGAAAATAATTTATTTTTGTATTAAAAATTATTTTTTAGCAAAAAATGATCGGTCGATTGAATAAAAAATTTAAGAAATATTTATAAAAAAATTATATTTATTTTGACTGTGCAGCTTTATTTTATTTTTAGTGATCTTCCCTTTTACTACAAAACAAAAATATATTAATTTATATTATAATTTAATAATTAAAAAAATAAATATTAAAGGTCAAATTTATTTCATTTGCCGGTTTCAGGTGGACTTTATTTATTTGAACCCCCATTAACGTTAACACGCTCACTTTAGTGTACATTTTTGAATCTGATTGTTGACCAGAAGAATGGGTGAGAAGTTGCCCACAATTAAGTCCCTCATTTTACTGGACGATTTTTTGTAGCCCCAAGGATTTACACGCGAGTGAGGTCCGACTGTGGTATTATACGTGCACTTTCTTTTTATAATACTTAAATTATTATAAAATACATATCATAAATTGTTTTAGAAAATTTTTATTTGTAAAAAAATAAATGTTAGCTAATTCAAAACAAAATTTTTTAAAAATCTTTAATGGAGGATGGGAAATTCATAAATCGTATTCAAAAACGAAAGAATCTAAGCTTGAGGGTATGGCTTAGGCGTAGCTACTACCAGTAGCAAAATTTGTATTTAAAAGCAAGAGGGAATATAAAACAGGTCCTACAAAATTACAAAAAATTAATTTTTCTTATAAATAAAAAAATTATTTAAAAATAGAAAAAAATACTAAATGTTTTAAAAACAAAAGAAACTTGTTGCGCTTTTATCAATTGCAACATGACACCAAAAATTTTTATTTAAAAATTTTTTTAGAAAAAATATTTTTTTCTATTTTCTCTCAATTTTTCTTAAAGTTTACTTTGTTGGGGAATTACTGTTTGGGGATCAGTTACAATTTTTTCTTCTAAAAATAAATTAAAGAAATGAGCGAAAAGTGGAATTTTGAAGAGATTTTAAGTTAAAAAATTTTCTAGCATTTTTAAGAAGCATTTGTGCCTTTTGCGCAGGCAAGTTTTTTAACTTTAAATTGTTTACCAAAGGGATTTTTAAGTTAGAAAAGTATAAACTTGGTTTTAAAGTTGAAAATAAGTTTGTGTGTGTCTAGCTTTTATTTGTCCCAAGAAATGTCTAATAGAAAAGCAATAAGTTTTGTATTTTTGTGCGTAATAGAGAATTTAATAGGCGAACAATATTATTTTTATTTTGTCTGCCGTCTCTCTATTTTCCTTTATCTTTCTGTAACTTTTTCCGGAAAATATTAATTCTGATTTTGTTTTGGAGTAGTTGACTTCCGGAAAGTTTATTTTATTAATTTATATTTACTTTTCCGGAAAATAATAATTTTGATGTATATTTCCGGAAAGTTTACTGATTACTTTTCCGGAAAGTTGTTTTGCTTGTATTTCTCTTCCGGAATTTCAAATATTTATTTTTCCGGAAAGTTATACGTATTTTCCAGAATTGTATTTTTTCCTGTATTTTTATTCCGGAATTACGAACAATTATTTTTCCGGAAAGTTTACTAATTACTAGTTAATTTTTAGTATGTATTTTCCGGAATACTTGTATTTTGCTTGTATTTCTCTTCCGGAATTTCTAATATTTATTTTTCCGTAAAATTTGTATTTTTGTTTTATCTTTCTGAAAAACACACAATTTTATTCTGAATTTTCCCATTAGTCAATAAACAGAGTAAATTATAAAAACAAAGAAAAACACACAAAAAAACCTTTATTTTTCTGAAAGATGATCCGCCTAGGTAAAATTTTCTTTTATTTTATTTTTCATTTTTTGTGTGTTTATGGACTAAATAAAAATAAAAGATGCTCTTTTTTTACGGTTCCTTTTCTATCTATCCCCTCTCCTTGGCTGGCAGCAGTCCAGCTTTAAAAAATAAAGGAGAGAGTTATAGTTAGTCCCAAAGCTTTCCTTCTCTAAATTTTTTTTAATTTTCACTGTCCTCATTTTCACTCTCGCGTCAAAATGAGGGTAGAGAAAGAGTTAAAAAAAGAGGGAAACGGACTTTTAGACTTTTTGGCTTATTTTGCTATTATTTGCTCTGTTGCTTTTACTAATTCCTCCTAAACGTAATTTTCTTTCACCTGGATATCTATACATGTTTTTATTTTTTATAATTTAAAATATTTTTAATCTCTATTTAATTTTAATTATTTATTAAAATCTGTACCTTCCCAAATATATCCAAATCTCCTCCAAGATATCTCAGATAACCTTATTCTCTTTCTATAATTATATCAGCCAAATTCTTAAAAAATTTGTGTGATTTTTTTAAATTCTAATTTTAGTTCCCCTTAATTTTAATTTAATTTTAACAACTTTTTGTTTAATTTTATACCTTCCCTTTACTTTTTAACCCTATTTTTACCTTAACTTAAAAAATGTCAGGAGAGGCTTTTCCCCTATAAATTAATTTTATTTATTTTTATTTTATTTGCTCAATGCTTCGTCTTTTTTATTTATTTTTTTAATATTTAATTGTCTAAGCCTTTCTTAAATGATCTAAAATTTTGCGCAAAGATTAATTGGGTTGTTATAATAGGAAGAGTATTTTTACTGAAAATCATTCTGAATTAAAATCAGAATTTAATAATTCCGGAAAAATACATAAATAAACACATCAGAATTAATTATTTCTGAAAAAAATACAAAAAGAAAATACAAAGAAAATACAAAATACTCCGGAAAAATACATGGTCTATTAAAATCAGAATTTATATTTCCGGAAAGAAATGAGAGTATAAACCAGAATTTAACAATTCCGGAAAGAAAATACATAAAATCAGAAAGTTCCGGAAAAATACAAATCAGAACTTATGAAATAGAATATAGAGAATAAACCAGAATTTAATTGTTCTGAAAGTTCAGGTGTATAAATCAGAATTCTGAAATTAATTCTAAAATAATTCCGTTTAAAATTAACTTTTTTTATTGTTTCCAAGCAAAATTATTTTTTTTTAATTTTTATTTTTTATTTTCAAATATTCTCAAAATTTTAAAATTATTTAAAAATTTTTCTTCTGTTTTCGAATTTTTTATACCCACAAAACAAGCAATAAATTATTAAAATATGCAATTTTCTTTTAAAATTTCCCCTTTATTTTTTAAAAATGACTCTTCTTCTTTCTTCATTTTTTCCTATATTTATTTGTAGTTATACATATTTCCCATAACCACATTGGCATTTTTTTCAGCCCCATTTTCTCCCAAAAAATATTGGCTAGAAAAAATTCCTTTACTCCTTTTAGAAGCTCATCATTGTCTACTTCCTTTTGCCAAACTCTCCTCAATATTTTTTATTTGTTATTTATATATTAAATGAAATCTCTACCCCTTTCCCCTCTCTCGAGTTTTTTTTCTACTTTTTATATGCACTTTTAAATATTTCTTTTGTTGAAAATATATTTAAATTATATGTATTTTCTTTCTGTTTATTTAAATTTTTTATTCTTTCCGGAAAAATATACTCTTGAAAACACAAGATATTACCTAGATTATTTTCCAGATTGGTTAAAGCAGTATTTTCCGGAAAACACATTTATTTTTATTCTCCTGAAAAATTTTCCGGAAAAAGATAAAAATACAAAACATAATAAACACATAACAACCGGAAAGACAAACATCTTTCCGGAAAAACATATTCACAAAAATACATTGTAGTTAAATTATGTATTTTCCGGATTGAGTATTAAAACATTACTTCTTTCCGGAAAATACATTTATTTATTTTTCCGGAAAATACAAACGTTCTGATTATTTTTATCTTTCCGGAAAAACATACTCCCGAAAACACATAGTATTTGAATTATCTTCCGGATAATCAAAACATTTATTTTTCCGGAAAATACATTTATTTGATTCTCCTTATTTTATGCATTTTATTTTCTGTCAAAACCAGCTTTCTAGACAAGGATATTTCTAAAACTTAAATCTGTATTTTATTTAATTTTTTTTTCTTTTCCGGAAAAATACATACTAATATTTTTGCATAGAGATTTTTAAAAAATTGCTGCTTTGGTTTGTGGAATAAAAAAATAAAAATGAATTACTGAACAATATTTATTATTTTATTTTGTCATCCATAACCTATTGTGGTGACATTCACACTTTACCCACCAAAACCTCTCAAAATCCCCTTCCGCCGGCTGGAATTGGGAATTGGGGTGTTACAAGTAAGTTTTAAGTCCAAACTCTCTCCTCACCCATGAAAGGGATTCACCACGTAATTTTCTAGAATGTCAGTAGAACAATAAAAAACAAATAAAAATTTTTAATCGGGAAAAAAGTCAAAACAAAAATTATTTTTATTAAATCAACAGTTATTACAAAAAATTTAACCATCTAATTTGAGACCATTTTGCTTTCAGTAATATAATTGCTGATTTGTGATGAACAAGAATAGCATTTTTCATTTCTTCGTCGTTTTTAATTTCTTCACAATTTAAGCCATCAACTATGTTTTTAAATTCATATTGTTTATTGATTAAATTTGTGCCTAATTCCGACGATAATATAAGTAACCCCTCTGGAAAAATAATTTATATTATTTAATATATTATTTAATTTACCCAAAAATAATGCTGTCTTTTTATTTAATTTTGTTAAAAAGCAGCCGTATTCTACATTTGCTGAGTTTGATAATTCTTTGAAAGTCCCTTCGTGTTTGTGTTTCGAAATCCGATTTGTTAATATTTGTGATGTGACCCCAAAGTATTTAATGTTATAAATTTCATTTCCATTGCGCACTATGTAAAGCTAAAATATTTGTATGAAAAGAAAAAAAGGGGTATTACTAAATAAGGGCCTTCCTCCGAAAAATCAAACAATGTGTCTGTATTAGGTAGATCGTCATTATTTAATACTTCCTCAAATTGTAGTGACCACCCGTTTGTATAAAAGTTTTGGATTTTGCAATTTTTGGAATTGTAATGCCTGATTCGGACACAATCAAAAAACTCTTGTTCACAGAAGAAGCATTTTTTTGAGAAAATATTTTGAACTAAAAATGTTAGAGAATAGAAAGTTTGTATGAATAGGTCTACCTTTTGTGGTCTCAGCAAAGGTAAACATACTAGAGAAATCGGGAACGGAAAGTGATTTTTGTTTCAACAATTTTTGTGATTCTTTAAGTCGCTGTAATAACATCTGTTGTGAATCTGCTAATGATGATGGAATTGCTAATGATGGAATTTCTTAAAAATTGTTATAGTTTTTTCTCCCTATATAAACCCCTATCTAATACCAAAAGTAGAAGAACAACCCTCCATTAAAGCATCATCTACTCTATTTTCATTGTAATTATCCAAGTCGAGGTTAGAAGAACTTTGCTCCATAAAGGAATCATCATCTGAAAAGTGACAAAAAAATTTTCTACTTTCTAATTAGACTACTTTGTAATAATTGTGCTCTTTGTTTTACTCTATCAGCTCTGACTAGAGCTGATTCAGCAGCTGCCTTTTCCGCCTTTTCTGTTCTTTTTCGTTGCGCTACTTTTCTTTTTTCTTCCATTTTCTTTCTAATCTCAGGAGTAAATTTCATTTCTAAATTTATTTTATTAGGTCTCACATAACTTTTTATTTTGTCACGGAAAATAAATAAAACCGGTTTCAAATTAAAGAGGGGGTCATTTTTTATAAAACCGGAGCTTATCAGAATTTTAAGTAGCTTATTACCCTAGATATAAATTTTTAAAAAAAGTATATTTTTAAAAAATTTAACTAAAATTTCAACTAACCTTAAAACCTGGAAACAAACTAAGAAAATAAACTTGAAACAAAACAGAAAAATGTTGTCAGAACAAAACCAGAATTTAATTTAAACAAAATCAGAATTTAATTAAAACAAATCAGAATTTGTAAAAACCAGAACCTAAAAAAACCAGAATAAACAATCAAAAACAAGAAAACAATTTTTGAAATTACGAAACTACAAAAGAAAAGAAAAAAATTATAGGAGAGAAAAGATAAAAAGAGAGAAGAGAAAAAAAACATTCATGTAATAAGGAAATAAAGAAAGGGAAAGAAAGGCTGGCACATAATAAAAGGAGAAAATAAAAACAGCAACAGTCGTCAGGCTAAATGAAAGGGAGAGGGGAGTGAGAAACTTTGTTAGAAAAGGCCCAAGGGGGTTTAGATGAGGAAATAAAGAAAAGGAGAAAAAAAAAGTTAAAAAATATAGTCAATCAAAAATCAATTGAGAAACTTTTGGAATAAGCTTACTGGTTATGCCAATATTATTAGGTATATTAGCCCCTTTATTGCAGACAAAAGCCTTTTTGTAAGTGAGGAAGAAGTGTTTTTCTTACCTTTGTTTCTTTTCTTTAATGTTCATATGTTTTTGGAATTAAATTTTTAGTTTTGCTGTGTTTCCTTAAAATTTAAAAACACTTTATTGGGGGCAAAATGTTTTCAAAATAAAATAAAACACATAAATTATTTTCCAGAAAATACAAACAATTATTATAAACAAAACAATATAATCAGAATTATTTTCAAACATTGTCTTTTAAGAATAAAACACATAACTAAATGTTTTCCGGAAAACACAAAAACACAAAAACAATAAATCAGAAAATACAAAAACACCAATCAGAATTATTTTTAAACATTGTTTTTTAATGTTGAGTATTTTTCAGAATTAAATTTTCAGAATTAATTTTCAGAATTAATTTTCAGAATTAATTTTCAGAATTAATTTTCAGAATAATTTTCAGAATTAATTTTCAGAATTAATTTTCAGATTTAATTTTTCAGAATTAAATTTTCAGAATTTTTTCCCAGAATTATTTTTCAGAATTAATTTTTCAGAATTAATTTTCAGAAAAACACGCAACATTCTTTAAAACAAAAAATACAATTTATTTTTCTAAACAAACACAATAAATATCAGAATATTCATCTTTTCGGAAATTAAATTTAACTTTATATTCTTTTTATTCCCAGCATTTACTCTAAAATTCTTAACTTTTCTCGATTTATTTATTTTTTTTATTTCTTTTGTTTTTGAATTTTTTTCGTATTATTTTACAGTTGAGGCTTCTTAACTTCCTTTTTATTTTTTTTCAATTTTTCTCTTAATTTCCTTCAATTTTTCCTCAAAATAAAGGTTTAAAAAACTCATTTATTCTTAACAATTAAGTCCACTTTGACTTTTAATTTTAAAAATAAGTGGAATAATTGCGCAGCCCATAATTATTTTTAAAATTAATTTATTACTCTTTATAACTTTAAAAACAGAATTATTTCAGAGTTAATTTTTAATTGTTTATTTACAATTAGTTGATACACATTTCCTTTACGGAAACATTAAATTCTGATTTTTAATTAAATTTTTTCAGAACTATTAAATTCTGGTTATACTCTGTATTTTCTTTCATAAATTCTGATTTGTATTTTTATGTGTTTTCCGGAAATAATTCTGATGTTAAATGTATTTTCTTTCCGGAATTGTTAAATTCTGGTTTATACTTTCATTTCCTTTCCGGAAAATATTAAATTCTGATTTTTAATAGAACGTCTTTTCCGGAATATTTTGTATTTTCTTTGTATTTCTTTGTATTTTCTTTTCAGAATATTTAATTCTGATGTGTTTTATTCTGATGTGTTTATTTTATGTATTTTCCCTGAAATATTAAATTCTGATTTATTATAATATACATACATCTAGTTCAGTATTTCTACTCATTTTCAATAGATTTTTTGTATTTTTAATCCATTTTGTTATTTACCTTCTTTTTGTGCGTGTTTTCTAAATTTTGTATTTTTAAATGAGAATATAATTTTAAGAAGAAAAATGCCAGGTGCGCTAACATATTTTTGCCATTTTTATTTTTTCATTTTTTATCGCGCAATAATTTTTGAGACAAAACATATGTAAAAATACCCTCCATAAAATAGAATTTTATTACTCTTAATTTTTATTAGTCAATTAATCTTTTATCTGACATCATTTTGTTGTTGTTTTGATATACAGTAGGGAGTTACGGGTGGAAAATTAACGAGAAAAATTTTTTCAGAATTTTGGAATTTTTTAAATTTTACTTATAAAATACTCTTAAATTTACTAATTTATTTTAAAAAAATTAAAAAATTTAAATTTAACTCCATGTGAAAATAAAAAAGAACAAGACTATAAAAAATTAAATGTCAAATTAAGAGAAAAATAAATCTGGAAAAATTTTTGGACATTTTTTCCAAATTTAGAAATAAATTTAAAATTAATTTTGTGTGGGAAAAATGTAAAAAAAGATTTTTTGTTCTTTTTATTTTTTTAATCCCCAAAGCTTTTCAATTTTTAGAAAT
The DNA here is from genome assembly GCA_963681835.1 of Meloidogyne enterolobii. NCBI lineage: Eukaryota > Metazoa > Nematoda > Chromadorea > Rhabditida > Meloidogynidae > Meloidogyne > Meloidogyne enterolobii. The sequence continues at coordinate 2,542,765 of CAVMJV010000004.1, read as the reverse complement.
TCTGTTTTATCGCTTAATTAAAACAAAACACTTTTTCGGGAAACTTTTTGAATTAAATAAAACATCAGAATTTCATCTGAACATCTTCCGGATGTTTCATCTTCCGGACTTTTACGAAATGCAACAAAACACAATGATTTAATTTTTCCGGAAAATACAGTTAAATAAGAAAGGGACACTTTTTGGCGCATGAGGATCTGCCTGATTTTCAGATATGTTATAGAACTCAGAATTTTTATCCTAGTTTCGGTCTAGCAAAATGAGGGCCAAGGCTTTATTTTGTATCTTAACCCTACTAAGTCTTAAATTTTGCCTGGTCCAAAAGTGGTTCCTTTATTAAATTTCAATAATTTATAAAAAATAAAATCATCTTTTTTAATCCTTGTTCAACAATAATTTTTAAAAAATTAACGAGATAGATCGATCTTCTTCGTTAAAAAACTTTTTTTATTGTCCAAAACACATGTTTAGGTTTGACTAAATTTCTGCACTTTTTCTTATTTTTATTGGTTTGTCATTTTTATTCCAAGTTTTTCTCTTCAAAAATATTTTTTCTCCTCAAGTTTTGTTGCCTTTCAAACCTTCCAAGTTTTTATTCTATTTTACGATAATTTTTAATGTTTTGTGTTTTTGTATTTAATTCAAGTTTTAATGTGTTTTCGATTTAAACAACATTCGAACATTTTAACCGGAAAACACACATGTTTTTATTTAAGTAAAACACATGTTTTTCCGGAAAACTTTGTTTAAAACACACACTTATAAACCAGAATTAAACTTTTCCGGAAAGATATTGAATTAAAAAAATCAGAATTTAGTATTTCCGGAAAAATACATATAAAATAAACTTAGTTCATTAAAGAAAATACAGAAAATAAATCAGAATTTAATTGTTCTGAAAAGAAAATTTTTGTGTTAAAACAAAATTTGTTTAAAACACAAACATTGTATTTTTCCGGTTGGGTTTCCGGACTTATTTTTTCTCTCTCCAAGTTTTCTCTCTTCCCTGCTATTTTCCTGTGTTTTAAAAATACTAGAACAAATGTATTTTTGCAATTTTCAACAACAACCAAAGTTTACTAATTTAAATTTTAATTTTTTATTTCACCTACCATTCAACAAATAATTTTTAGATAACATTTAAAGATAAAATTTTTAACTGACGTAACTACACCTTTTGATACCATCATTTTCTTTTATTTTTACCAACCTCCAAAAAACTTATTTTTTTGTCAGTTTTTTTATTTTTTGTATTTTCCTTTAGTTTTTGGTTGAATTTATAAAGAAAATAAAATAATTCTTTTTAATTTTATTTTTTTTCGTATTTTTATCTTCATTAACGATGCTTCATTAAAAGGGAAAAATAAAAGATTAGTAGGTTGAATATAAAAATAAATAAAAAATTAAGCTGCGCGAGTCTTTAATACTTATTTATTAATTCATTGATTTGCCCTATCTTTATATTTTTATTTAATTTTTTTTTGCCTCTTTTCTATATTTTTTAATTATGAAGTTGTTTTTAAAATTATTTTTTAACACGTCTAATACTAATTAAACTTTCCGGAAAACACTTCCTAAAAATACACTTAAAAAAGTTTTGGAAAATACAAATGGACTTACTTTCCGGATTTTATACACATTTTTTGTATTTCACTATACAAAATACTAATTAAACTTTCCGGAAAACACTTGTTAAAAATACACATAAAGAAAATTCCGGAAAATACAAATAAACTTACTTTTCGGATTCTATACACATTTTTTGTATTTCACCATAGAAAATACCTTTATTATACTTTCCGGAAAAACTTTTCCCAAAAATACATTTATATAAACTTCCGGAAAAACACAAAATATATCAGAATTAAACAAAAACACACAATATTCTGTATTTTCCGGATTTGTATTTTACTTTCAATTTGTGTTTTTACAAATTAACCGTTATCTATATATTTTACTTCCTTGTATTTTTCCGGATCTTTTTCTTTCACTTAATCACTTATATTTTCGCCTCATTTCTCCCTCCTTTAAACACCTTAAAAAATTTTTTTTTCATTTTTATTTCTAACCACCTTTTATTTTTTATATTATTATGCCCATTAGGCAATGACGATGCCGACAAAGCACTTGAACAATTTATTGCCTATAATATATATTTATTTTTCGGTTTATCTCGTCATAAAATAGTAAATAATAATTTAGTGAATGAAATAAAAATATGAAAAATGGGAATGAAATTAATAAAATAAAAATAAAAAAATAATTTAAAAAAATTTTTTGTTCTGTTGAAATTTTTAAAAATATCAATTAAATTTTAACTTATTTTTTCTTCTTATTTCCCTCCTAAAATGAACAAAATTAATAAAAAAATAAAAGAAAAGCAAATCAAATTTTTTTATTCTCTAGGGAACAACAAATCCTATTTCCTCATCAATTCCCCCTCTCCGCACTTTTGACAAAAAACTTTTAAGATTTTCCGGTTAGTTAAATGTCTAAACAAATTCAATGGAAAATTTATACACACACCTTTCTTTTATTTTATTTTAATAAAATTTAACTAAGTAAACCATTAAAACTTTAAGTTTCAAGTAACTTAAGTTCGCAAACTTAAGTTTCCGGAAATACTCTTATAAAGAAATTCGCGAACTTAAGTTCGCGAACTTAAGTTTCCGGAAATACTCTTATAAAGAAATTTGAAAATCTAATGTGTTTTTCTGTCTCTAACATTTTTCCGGAAAATACACTTTCCGGTTTTTACACAAATGTGTTTGTGTTTTTTGGAATTGTATTTTCTTTTTCCGGAAATATTTTGTATTTTTTCTGTTCTATGTATTTTCCGGATTTGTGTTTTGTATTTTTCTATCTCTACTTGTATTTTCTGTTTACAATTAAACTTTAAATGTTCTTCCGTAAATCAATTAAAATACTTTCCGGAGAACACTTTTTTATTAAATTAAAATACAGCAATATCCCTCCCCTCAATATCATTTTTCCCTACGCATACAATTCGTAAAATCTTGGGAATATTTTTCAAAATATTTTTAAAAAATATTTTTGAAAAATATTTTATTTTCTATATTTTTCGTTTTGTTTCTCTCCTGCTTTTCACACGACAATGATACCTTTATTTTACCCCCTATTGTTTACATAAGAGAGGGGGAAGGCTTCTTGACTTTGTCAATTTTCTTTAAAAATATTCCCGGCACACTTCAAAAAAAATTTTTTTTGAGTTTATACTTCTCAACTTTAACTTTAAAATTATTTTTTTTCAAGTGGTTTAAGAATTTACATATAATAATATTGGAAATTATCTAAAAACTTTAAAAAAAATCTCTTTAAAACAACTTGACAACCTTAGTTTTGTGTTTTTCCGGAAAAGAAAGAAATGGCTAGAAAACAAACTTGTTCTCTTAAAAACACAAACACACACTTGATTTTTAAGTAAAACAAAGTTTAAAAGAGCAAAAGGACAAAATGTGTATTTTATGTGTTTTTTCCAGAATGTTTGTATTTTTCTTTTAGAATTTGTATTTTCTTTGTATTTTCTTTGTGTTTTTTCAGAATTTATTTTTCTGAGTATATTTATTTAAATTTATTTTTTTCTTCTTCTTTTGTGTTTCATTCACCCACCCACCTACCTAGTTTTTTTTCTCCTATAATTTTTTTCTCCTCGTTTTTTCTAACTCAAAAAATTTTCTGTTACTTCATGTAGCGGTAATTTCATTTTAAAAAATAAAAAAAAAGAAAAAAGAATAAAAAAATTGTTAAAGCTGTTTAACCGCGCAGACGATCTTTTTTATTTTATTTCTACTCATTTACAAACTTTTCACTTTTTCTTTCTCAAAAATTCGCCTTCTTTTATTTTTTCCTAATCCTCTTATTTTCATAGTCTTAAAAATCATTTAATAAATAAATTTAGGAAAAGCATCATCACTTGAAAACGTTATTTTCTGTTAAAATACTTTTCCGGAAAAGTCTCTGTCTTAATTAGAGCCCGGCTCATACGATATTTTTTTTTCAATATTTTTTGAAAAAATTTGAATTTGAAAATTTTTTGAAATTTTTTTAAATTTTTCAAAAATTTTTTTTTTACTTTTTTGATATTTTTGTATCGAATATCTACCAACCCCTCCGGCCGGGCTCTAATTTTAAAGTTTTTAATGTTTTCTGGAATGCGTTTTTTTTTCTTAAACAGAATAATGTGTTTTTCCGAAAAGATTTTTTTTTGTATTTTCTTTAATACTTGCATTTGTATTTTCCTTCCGGAATTCTATTTTTTCTCATGTATTTTTTCCGGAATTTTCTCTCTACAAGAATTAATGTTTTTCTTAACCCATACCTTTATTTCTTAAATCTCCCCATGCGAACTTTTATTGAGGTGATTTGGGGTAATTTAATAATTTTTATATCTATTTGTTTTCACTTTTTTACTATCAAAAAATTTTAATTTTTAATATTTTCAAAAAACTTTTTTTCAAAGATTTTAAAACCTTTTCTGGGATGTACAGCGATGGATTGATGAGGAAGAAAAGGTGGAGGAGACAATTTTACTCTCCCTCCTCCCCTTCCTCCTCTTCATCCTTCCCAACATTTTCTTCTTCATTTAATCAACGACAACAATCACCAAAATATTTTTCCAATCATTTTTTGTTATTTTTTGGCATTTTCACTCTTTTATTAATTATTCAACCAGTTAATGCTGGCACTAATTGTACAGAAGCAGATTCAACAAGAAATTGTGTTGATGGAATGCTTGTCCCTATATGGAAACCTTTTTTAGATTTGGGGACTGAAGATAGATTTTTGAGAGGAATAATATATTTTTTTGTTATTGCATATTTGTTTTTGGGTGTTTCTATTGTTGCTGATAGGTTTATGTCGAGTATTGAAGTTTGTATTTTTTTGTATTTTTAATGGCTTCCGGAAAACACATTTTAAAATATTTTTAAATAAACCGGAAAATGTTTGTTTAAATTAGAAGGCGTTTAATTATGTTAATGTGTTTTCCGGAATAATACTATGAATTTAATATTTTTCCGGAAAACACATTTTATTGTATTTTTTAAACAAATCCGGAAAATGTCTGTTTAAGTTAGAGACAAAACACATGTATTAATAATTTATTTTCCGGAAAACACATTTCGGAATATTTTTAAAACATACCGGAAAATGTTTGATTAACTTAAAAACACACTACAAATGTGAATGTGTTTTCCGGAAAACACATTTATTTATGGTTAAACCGGAAAAGTATGTTTAAATAAAAAAAAACACTTTATTCCACCAGTGTATTTTCCGGAAAACAAGAAATACAATGAATTTAATTTTTCCGGAAAAATGTGGTTTTTTTACTTGAAGATTAATAATTGCAAATAATTTTTACAAATATTTTTAGGTCATTACAAGTATGGAAAGAACTGTTGTAGTTAAAAGATTAGGTCTTCCTCCAGCCAAAGTCAAAGTGAGAATATGGAACGATACTGTAATTTAAGATTAAATTTGAAAATTAATGAAATATTTAAATTAAAGGTGTCCAACTTAACACTTATGGCACTCGGCTCTTCAGCACCTGAAATACTCCTTTCAATAATTGAGGTGGTCGGGAAGGGTTTTGAAGCAGGCGATTTGGGGCCTAATACTATAGGTTATTTATTTAATGTTTAATTATATAATTATTTTTAATAAACTGGGTAATTTTCCGAAAAACACATTCCGGAATATTGCTTAAATAAAATCAGAATTAATTTCAAACAAATCAGAATTAATTTAAAACATGAACGGAATTAATTTAAACAAAATCAGAATTAATTTAAAAACAGCTTGTTTTGTATTTTCCGGAAAAATGCAAAAACCAGAATTAATTTAAAACACAGCCAGAATTAATTAAGAAAATACAAACTTGTTTTAATTGTATTTTCCGGAAAACACTTTCCTTGTATTTTCTTGTTTCTAATAATACATATTCATATTAAAATTACAAAAAATACAAAATACAATTTTCAGTCGGTTCAGCTGCATTTAATTTATTTATGATTATTGCTATTTGTGTTTCTGCTGTCCCCCCAAAAGAAGTTAGAAGACAAAAACACTTGGATGTATTTTTTGTTACTGCAACATGGTCAATATTTGCTTATGTTTGGTTGTGGGCGATTCTTGCTTATTTTTCCCCTGGAGTTATTGAAATATGGGAAGGACTAGTAACTTTTGCTTTCTTTCCTATTACCGTTTTAACTGCTTGGATTGCTGATATTAAATTAATACAGGCATTTTATTTTGAATTTATTTAATTAAAAAATTATTATAATTTAAGAAAAAATTTGTGCCTCATCGTTATCGTCGTGGCTCTCACGGAATGATAGCGACCGAAGGAGAAGAGCTTAAAATGCTTGAAACTACTAATGGAACAAGCGCCTTAACTAATGCTTCTGCTATTGAGTCGTTAGTTTTTAAAATTAAATTTGTTTCAAACAAAAATCAGAAAAACATGTTTTATTAAATTGTATTTTGTTTAAAACATTCCTGAAAACATTTTATTCTGTTTTAAACATTTTAAAAACACACTGAAAACAACAAAACATTAATCTAAACATCCGGAAAATTAAAAACATGTTTGTTTCTGGGAATATTAAAAACATGCTTTGGAAAATTTAAAAACATGTTTCTTTCCGGAAAATTAATAAAAACATCTTTCCGGAAAACACATTTTCTTTAATTGTGTTTTTGTGTTTTTTCAAATATCTCTCCCTCCTTTAATCTTTTTTTAAATTTTCTGGAAAATTAATAAAAACATTTTTCCGGAAAACACATTTCTCTAATGTATTTTTTATTTTGTGTTTTCTTAAAATATCTCTCCCAACTTTAATATTTTTTTTAAACTTTTCTGGGCAACAAACGACTACCGTTATTGGGGACAGGATGGAATGGACCCAGCATTGCGTGCCTTTGAGGAACATCGTCGTGAATTTATTGAAACAATGAGAGAACTCAGAAGAAAAAATCCTCATATGGAACCAGAAGAATTACAAAAACAAGTTTTGAATTGATTAAAATTATTAAAAAAAATTTCCCTTCTCTCAGGCTGAATACGAAATGATCAGTAAAGGACCAAAATCACGTGCCTTCTATAGGGTATTAAATTATTTTTAGAAAAATTAGTAAATAAATTTATTCTTCAAATAAGGTCCAGGCAACTCGTCGACTTGTTGGTGGTGGCGATATTGTTAGAAAACGATTGGCGAGAGAGCATGACAAGGCTTTGGATATTGTTATCGAAGCGCAAGAAAGACAAGCTAGGCATAATACTTGTAGAATATTTTTTGATCCTGCCCATTATACAGTTTTGGAGAATGTTGGGACTTTTGGTGGGTTTGGGATATATTTGTGTTTTTTTGAAATGTTTATAAAATAAAATTGTGTTTTGCTTTACGGAAAACACAATTTTATTGTTTATTTTCCGGAAAAACACATTTTATTTGTTTTCCGGAAAACACACACAATTTTCTTTTATTTTCCGGAAAACACACATAATTTAATATTTGTTTTCTGGGGAAACAAACATTGTAGTATTTTACTTTTTTCCGGAAAGCATTCAATATAATTTATTATATGTATAATTTAACATAATATTTCCGGAAAATACATCCCGAAAGATTTTGTATTTTATCTAAACATAAAAATTTAAATGTGCAAAATACATTTCCGGAAACATCAAAACATCTGTATTTTTAGACGTTGTTGTTGGCCGAGATGGTGGCCCGGAAGGTTTAACAGTCATGGTTGACTACTACACGGAGGATGGAACAGCCAATGGTTAGACACGGAAATTAGAATTTTTAAAATAGAAAATTTTTTAAAATTTTAGCTGGTAGTGACTATAAGCCTGCTAAAGGAACCTTAACGTTTTACCCTGAGGATAGGCACTGCAAAATTCCTATTGGTAAGGAAATTTTATTTTTTAGAAATTTTTTTTTAATTTTTTAGAAATCGTGGATGACGATGTTTTTGAAGAAGACGAACACTTTTATTTACATTTAACAAATTTGAGAGTTCGTACACGTGATGGCCTTATTTTGGTTATTTAACCCCTTGCAAGATGGATATAGTTAAAATATATTTTTAGGACCCTACAAGGTTAGGAGGTGTTCCTCTGGCTCTGCTGGAAATGCCTACTACCGCAACAATTATGATTCTTGGTCTGTTAAAAAAATTGAAAAATAAATTTATGTAAAATACTCAGATGATGACCATGCTGGTGTATTTTCATTTGAATACGATCACTTTCAAGTTGTTGAAAATTGTGGACATATAACTCTCAGGGTGCAAAGGACAAGTGGATGTAGGGGTCAAGTCTTACTGCCTTACAAGTAAACTTAATAATTTTGTAATATATTCCGGAAAAAGAAAATATAATATAACTTTCCGGAAAAGGATATTCATGTGTTTTGTGATGTTTATTATTCTTTCCGGAATATTTTCCGGAAATTTTATTTTTAAAATTAATTTAACTATGTATATTTCGGAAAATACTCATGTGTTTCATTGTTGATGTATTTTTAAACAACTTTTCCGGAATGTACATATTTTCCGGAATTTTAATTTTTCAATATTATTTTTAAATTATTTTTAAAAATACAATTTAAGAACTTACGACGGGTCTGCTACCACCGGTAAACATTATGAAGCTAAAGAAAGCGGAGAAATCCTTTTTGAGGATAATCAAACTGAGTGAGTTTAAATAATATTTTTTTAATTTTATAAAATAAAATTTAGGGCCTTTATTGATATTGGAATTGTTGATACCGAACAATACGAACGCTCAGATTTTTTCTATTTGGAATTGTCACCGCCTGTTTGGACTAAAAAGATGTCCGGTAAGCAAATTACCTATTTTCTTTTTGTATTTTATTAGAAACACATTTCCGGAAAAAATACAGTAAAAACACACACTTTCCGGAATTTTGTATTTCTTTTTTAAAACATTTTCCGGAAAAAATACATTCAAACTATTGTATTTTAACACACACTTTCCGGAACTTTAAAATTCCGGAAGCAACAATGTATTTTTTTAAAAACATTTTCCGGAAAACACTTTATAATTTAATAAAATACAACCTTAACAAAATACATTTTTTCACCTGATTAACAACAAAAACACAAAACACATATAAACTTTTAAAATAACAGAATTTAAAGTTTTTTTTCTTTTAACGCTTAATAAAACAAATAAAAAATAACAAATAAGGAATCCTGGGAAACTAATTAAATCTAATTTTAAAAAATTAATAAAATATTGCTTTTTTGCTTCTGCTAGCCTTTCTCTTTTACTTACTTTTTACCTTGTCTAATTATATTTTTACATAAATATTTTTTCTGTGTTGATTTTTAGTTTTTTTGTTTTTAAATTATATTTGGTTTTTATTAAACATTTTTTTAATTTTCTTTTTTTTTTTAATTTTCTCTGCTTTTTTGTTTTTTACATACAGTGAGGAGCAAAAGTTTGGAACATTTTGCTTTAAATTAGTAAATCAATAATTTTTCTTTCATTTATCAGTTAATCGTCTGGATTAAATTTTTTAAAAATATCTATAAGTGTTGTCTTTAATATGACATTAAATGTTTCTAATAAGCTTCGCATATTTTTATATTTTACCCTATTTATATTTTATACCTAAAAAATAAGGGGTGCAAAAGTTTGGAACATTTTTGATTTCATTATATTTTAATGTCAAAATCTTAATAAAAAAATCTAGAAAAATTCATGCAAGCATATTGATCTATAATAAAGTAAAATAAAGGAGAACTAGGCCCATATCTCATTTCATTGTCGAAATCTCGCTACCCTGAAATCAACGTAAAATGTGGGTAAGTCACTTAAAAAAATATTTTCGACCTCTTATGGATAGTTTTGAACTTTCATTTTGTGCTTATCTTAAAGCCCTTGAAATTTGCTTTAAGATAGCATTAATATAATTTTTAAGAAAAAATTTGATAGCGAGATTGTGACCATTTATCTTTCTGATACAACAAAAAACGCCTAAATGCCCCATAAAATGACCTTTCAAAAATAAAAGGGTCTATATCACCCGAATAGATTTTTCCTGAAAAGTAAAATTATACCTATCTTGTAGCAAATTTCAAGGGCTTTCAGATAAGCCCAAAATCGAAATTCAGAATGACCCATAAGAGGTCGAAAATATTTTTTAAGTGATTTACCCCTATTTTACATTGATTTCCGGGGTGTCATGATCTCCGGTTAGAGTAACGATATGGACACAGTTTCTTTTTATTCTTTTACAATATCATTATCTTTGAACGATGAAAATTTTATAGATTTTTTTCGTTGGAGTTTTCCATAAAAATACAACAAAATCAAAAATGTTCCATACTTTTGCACCCCTTATTTTTTAGGTATAAAATATTTTAAGGATAAAATATAAGAATATCTGAAGATATTTAAAAACTTTTATTTTCATTCTATAGATAACACTTATATTTAATTTAAAAAAATTTAATCCAGCTCATTCGTTGAGAAATGAACGAAAATTTATTGATTAACTAAATTACAACAAAATGTTCCAAACTTTTGCACCTTACTGTATGTATTTGCTTCATTTCTCCTTACACTTTTCTATCATTCAGTTCAAGCAATTTAATTTTTAATTTTCTGGAAAAAAATTTTTTTGAAGAAAAATATTTTGAAATAAAATTAAATAAAAAATTAACACATTAAAAATTAATTAACTTAATAAACTAAAATTATTTGCTTCAATTTTAATCTGCCTAAAAGCTTCATTTTTATGTTGCTTTTTAATTTATATTCAAAATATTTTTCAAAAAAATAATTAGATATGAAAAAAGTCCAAGAACGGTTCCATCGACGTATGGAAAGAAAAAGGGCTTCGTCTGCTGATCAACAACGCCGTTCTAGTTCTGCAGCATTAAATGAACAACAACGGTTAAACAAAAGTTTTGATAATAGACGTCAGAGCACTACAAGTACTTTGGGAGAAGGTAAAAAAATTTTTTTTAGAAATTAAAAAATTAAAAACCCTCAAAATTAAACGAAAAATCAAAAAATCATTTAAATTTATTTTTAATATTTTTCAACTAAAATTTCCTTTTTTCTTCACATTTTTTCATATTTTTTCATTATTTTCTCTATTTTTACTATTTCTCTTCATTTTACATGTTTCCCATGTTTTGTAAGACACAGGCGGCCAAACAAACTTGTTGAGCCCAGAGATGTCTTCTGAAAATGAAAACAAAAAACAAAACAAATCAATCAGAAAAAGAGTTAATTCTTGGTTTGGACAAACATCGCAAGATAAAGAAAATTCAGGTTAATTTGTGTTTTTGTTGTTGTAATTATTGTATTTTGATGTTTTGTATTTTCTTTCATGTTTTTCACAATTGTTTGTTTAAATGTCTCATTTGTAATTTTTGCTTTGTATTTTTAAATGTGTTTTTCCATGTTTTACAATTTATTAAAGTTTTAAGAAAAACATTTACAAATTGTAAAAAAACATTTTACAATTTGTAAAACATTTTACAATTTGTAAAACATTTTACAATTTGTAAAACATTTTACAATTTGTAAAAACATTTTACAATTTGTAAAGAAACATTTTACAATTTGTAAAAACATTTACAATTTGTAAAACATTTACTTTGTTACAAACATTTTGTTGTTGCAAACATTTTATTTGTTGCAAACAATTTGTTTGTGTTTTTGTAGCCCAAACATGTTTTTAACAAAAACATGAAATACAAACATTGTATTTTTCTTTTGTATTTTACATAAACACATTTTCCTCTTTCCTAGCTTGTTTTGCTTTTTTGCTTTCTGTCCCAAACGCTTTTAGCTTTCTTTTGTAATTGTAAAAAACATAAGGGCAAGCAGAAACATTAATTAATTAAAAATATATTTATAAAAATTATTTAATAAAAAAATTAGAGAAAATAATTGCTTTTAAATATGTCCTAGTCTTTCTTAAATTAACCAAAAAAATATTTTTTAAATTATTTTCTATTTTTTTTAAATTTCAGATGAGAATTTAATGAATTTAACGCCTGATCAATTAGAAATTGCTGAACTGGGAAAGCCACGATTGGGGGAATTTAGAAAATGTCAAATTACTATAAAGGAGAGCAAAGAGTTCCAGGTAAAAAAATTAATTTTTTAAAATTTATTCTTTTATATTTTCATCAAAATTTACAAATATATGTGTAAAATCACAAGGGATCAGTAGGGGAATAATGAGTTATTTGGCTATAATAAATGATTTAATTGGAGGGGTATTTAATTATTTAATTCTAAATTATCTAAATTTATTATTATTTTTCTAAAACTAACCTAAGAATTATTACTAAACTAAATTTTCTAAAGAGAGGGGTAGAGGGAGAGTATATAGGAGGGATCAAATGTCACCTATCTTTTAATTGTTTCTAAAATGTTTTATCAAAATTTCTTTTTCTTTTCTTCATTCTAATAGTACTCAATGTCCATATCCTCCTCCATGACCATATCCTCCTCCTCCATGGTGACTATGTCCTCCATGACCTCCCCAATGCCCATCTCCTCCATGACCGTCCCAATGTTTGTCATCATGATGTCCACTGTGGGATCCCCAACCGCTATAAAATTTTATTTTTATTTTATTTTAAATGGGGAATATTTTAATTTTTTATAAAAAATTTTTTTTTGCCTGTCATGTCCATCTCCATGGGCATGTTTGTAGTCAGTTCCATCATCCTTTAAATTAATTTTTTTATTAAAAAAATTTTTTTAAACTAACATGTCCATCACCCCAAGCACTATTATATCCCTTAGCATACGAATCCCCTTGTGCCTTATTTCCTTGGCCTCCGTATTGATAATTAGACCAGTCTGATTTGTCACCCTTTGCATAACCGGCTGCGTGTCCATCGTCTTAAACAAATTTGTGTTTTATCTTTTGTTTAAATCAGAATATTTTATAAAATACATCTTTCCGGAAAATACAAGTTTTGTAAAAACTTCCGGAAAATACATGTTCCGGAAAATACAAAATACACAACTTTTAATAAAACACAAGTTTATTATAACAGAAATACATATTTCTAAAACACACGTTTCATAAAGTTGTATTTTCCGGAATTGTTTTCCAAGCCGAAACAATATTATTAGAAAACACAAAATTCTTCCCTACCGTGATTGTCTTTATGTTTGTAGCCATGTCCCCATCCATCATTTCCATACCGATCATGTCCCCAATCCCCATGTTTTCCATATCCATCATGATGTACTCCATGCCCATGATGACCGTGTTGTCCATTCCAACCTTCATGCCCGTCATGGGAATGCCAGTACGGCGCAGCGCCCCATCCATAACCTCCATATAACCCTCCGTAAAGGCCTTCTTAAATTTATTAATTTTGGATTTTAATGCCAAAAATCTTGGAAATAAAAAAAAAGTTTACCTGATGCATTTATCAAATTTACAAAGGCGGCGATTACTATAACACATTGGATTAGTCTTAAAAAGTTAATAGGGATGGACATGTTTTGGAGAGTTGTAAAACTTGTTTTACAAACTTGTTTCTCTCTAAAACAAAAACACATTTATAAATTAAAAAATGTTTTGATTTTAAATGAACATTTCGTTGGGAAAATGTTTGGGGAATTGTAAAACTTGTTTTACAAACTTGTTTCTCTCTGAAACAAAAACAGGTGTTTTTGTTTCTAATAAAATTGAGTTTGGAAATTTTTTTTATTTTTGAGGCTAAATAAAATATTATTTTTAAATGTTTGTTGTGTTTTTCCTGAAAATATTTCCAATTTATATAGGCTTCCAAACATTATTTTTTATTTGTATTTTTATTGTTCATTGTACATGTCAATCATTTTAATCACCTTGGCATTATCGGCATAGCCTCATTAAAAGCTTCAAATAAATTTTTTTCCTTAATTGTTTTTTCATAATTTTTGATTCTTTTTTAATTATTTATTTTTATTACATTAATTGTCCTTTTTTACTTTTTTTTGTCCTTTTTGTGCCGATTGCACAATCTACTAGTAATTAAAAAATATATTTTCTCAAAAATAATATTGTGTAAGCATTAATTGCTTTTCCTATTATTATTTTAAATAATTGCCTACAACCAACTAATATTTTTTCTGGCCAAAAATCTTTGCCGGTAACTAGCTTCCTACAAATTTACCTGTTTTGTTGTCTAGACTAAGAAATAAATTAGAACAGAGTAAAACAATTTGTTTCTTGTTTTATTTGTCAGAAAAACATTAAAAACACAAAACACCAAACATTTCTATTTTCCTGTGTTATTAAATGTTTTGGGAAACATTAAATAAACTTTTCTTGACAAACATTTTAAAAACATGTTGTTTTAGTATGTTTGTAAAATATTTATTAAATTAGTTTTTTAAACAAACATTTGTATTTCCTTCTGTTTTGTATTTTCTCATGTTTTGTGAAACACAAACATTTGTATTTTCAAATGTTTTGGGAAACAAACATTTGTATTTTCTCATGTTTGGGAAACAAAAACATTTGTAAAACATTTTGAAAAATTAAAAAAAGTTTTAATTTAAGGGTGTTGTTGACAGAATGTTAAAAACAGCAAATGCCTCATTTATGCTTGGAACTAGCAGTTGGCGAGAACAATTTATTGATGCTTTAACTGTAAGTGCTGGAGATGATGATGATGAAGAGGAAGAAGGAGGAGATGAAGATGAAGGAAAAACAACTAAATTAGTCATTCGGGAGCCGGGAGAAGCTGATGGATTGAAAGGGGAGGAATTGTCAATTACAAAAGGAAAAGGGAAACAACCGAGTAAATCTGACTATTTAATGCATTTTATTTCTGTCCCGTGGAAGTTGGCATTTGCAACTATTCCACCTACTGGTTATTTTTTAAAATTAAAAAAAAATTTATTTAAAATTTTCAGATTATTGGGGTGGTTGGGCATGTTTTACAGTCTCTATACTCATGGTAATATTTATTTTTATTTTAATAGAATAAAATTAAATAAAATTTTGTAGATTGGTCTTTTAACCGCAGTTATTGGTGATCTTGCTTCTCAATTTGTAAGTTGATTAAATAACACTGAAACACAATTTTAGAAAGCACTAAAGCACAATTATTTAAATAAAAACATTGTGTTTTTTGTGTTTTCAGGAATATCGAAACATTATTTTCCGGAACTTACAAAGCTTTTGGAAGATTTGTAAAACATTCTAGAAACATAACAAAAGAAACATTGTTTAAACATACCAAAACATATTTTATTAATTTAGCAAAAACAAATGTTTTTTTCTTAAATATTATAATTTACTTAAAACAAGTTTAATAACCTTGCTGAAGATTGTAAAACTTGTTAAAAATATTTATAAAAAAGAAAATATGTTTCGAAACATGTTTGAGGAGAAACCTCAAGTTTTGGGGAATGTGTTTTTCAATAACATTCTTGTATTTTTCTAAAACATAATTAATAATTTTGTTTTTATTTTTAAAGGGCTGTTGGGCCGGTCTCAAAGATGCAGGTCTAAAAAATATGCCTTTAAAAATTGCAGTTTTTATTTTTTAAGTTACTGCAATCAGTTTCGTAGCATTAGGTACTTCCGTTCCCGACACTTTTGCAAGCAAAGTTTCTGCTGTACAAGACAAATATGCAGATAATTCAATAGGTAGAATTACAAAAAAATTACAAAAATAATTCAAAACTTTATCCACTCGACTATACTCCACCTTTTTTTAAGTATATTTACTGCTTTCTTATGGTATTCGATAACAATATTCTTTAAATCTTCCTTTGATAATTCTGCTATTTCTTTGTCTGATAAGCCTTTAGTAATATTGGTAAATTCATACGTCTTGTTTAATAAATTGTAGCCGAGCTGAGAAGAGAGGATGAGGAGTCCTTCTAAAAATTTTTTTAAACATTTTCAGTAATAAAAATCAGAGTTGAAAAACTTTCCAAAAAACTCCCAAACTTTCAAATCTAATAAAAATGTAAATACCCAAAAATGATGCTGTTTTTTCTGATAAATTCTCTAATAGTATTGCATATTCAGGATTCTTTAACTCGATGAATGTTTTTGTGCATCTGTGATTTATCATACGTATTTTGATTTGTGTTGTTATTCCAATATATTTTAAATTGAATCTTTTTTCACCATCTCTAACTAAATACACCTAAATAGTGTATTGTTAATTTTATAAAATATTAAATTTTACTTTATATTTACCAGACTCATTAGAAAAATCAAAATCTTGTTGTTGTAAGGATTCATCATTGAAAAAAGTTGACCATTTGTTTGTTGAGTAAAAAGAGGTGATTGAACATTTTGAAGTGTTGTAATGTTTTGTAGTAACAACATCAGAAAAATAAAACAAACAAAAAAAACATGATTTTTGAAAAATTGAGAATTTTGCTAAAAATGCAAAAACAACAATAAAGTTTTGTAAAAAATTTTTACATTTAATGACATCTTCAGAATTTAATTGAATATTTTCCTCGAGTAGTGTTTCAGCTACTTCAAGTAATTCATCATGTTTCATATTAGACAAATCAAGCATTGAACCCCGCAAATCATTAGAAGGCCCTTTAAAAGTTAAAAAAAAATTCTTTTAAAAAATTAAAAACCAGCGACATCATGACAAGCATCATAAATCTCTGGTTGAACACCCAAATTTTCATCTCCGCTAGTTTCTCCAACAAATTGTTCATCTTCTGTAAATATTTCAGCCTAAAAAGAAAAATAGCTTCGGTACAAATTTAAAACTAACTTCTTTGTCTTCCTCATTTTCTTCAGGCTTTTTCCACCTAGATTTTGATGCATTTGCTGTGCGTTGTCTTCTTTTTTCTTTTTTATTTTTCTTTGCCTCATTTCCTATAGCGCTGTTTTCGCAAAAAAATTTTTTTGTTGAAGTATTTTGGGACATTCTGAAATTTCAACATAGGAAATTTTTCATTAAACATAGGTTTTCTTAACTCAATTTTTCGCGAAAATATTAAATAAAGTCTGCTTTTCAAAATAGACGGATAAAAAAATTTTTAGACGGATTTACCCCGAGATATAAATTTTTAAAAAATATAGCTAAAATTTTTAACTAACCTTAAAACCTGAAGCAGAATCAAAAATAAACTTGACAAATAAACTTGAATTGTAAAACTTTCAAATAAACTTGAAGCAGAAAACCTAAAAATCAGAATTTGTATTTTTACTAAATTTAACGAGATTAAAACCAACCTTGAAACCAGAATTTTTAAAAATCAGAATTTGTAAAATCAGAATAAAATTAGGATAAAATCAGAATTTTTTGTCAGAAATAAACTAGAAAAACAAGACAAATTTAAATTCCAAAACTAACACAAAAGAAAAGAAATAAAATATGCGAGAGAAAAGATAAAAGAAAGAAATATAGGCACAAAGAAAAAACAAGACGTTTTGTCGTCTTGTTTTAATTATCTCTACATATTTTACTAATATTCTAAAAAACAAAATAAATAAAAATCTAAAATAAACAGAAACCCGGAAAAAACAGAATTAAAACAAAATCAGAATTTGTAATTTCAGGAAATGTTACTGGATCAAATGCTGTAAGTTTATTTTAGATTCTAATGTTTGTATTTCTGTGTTTTTTTATTTAATCTAGTTTTAAACACAAACAAGTTGTAAAACATGTTTTAATACTTGTGTTTTTCTTATTAAAGTTTGTGTTTTAGTGTTTTCTGATTTTGTGTTTAGATTTGTGTTTTTCTTTTTAAAGTTTGTG
This sequence comes from Meloidogyne enterolobii, assembly GCA_963681835.1. NCBI lineage: Eukaryota > Metazoa > Nematoda > Chromadorea > Rhabditida > Meloidogynidae > Meloidogyne > Meloidogyne enterolobii. Next base: position 2,524,990 of record CAVMJV010000004.1, on the reverse strand, counting down.
TTTCTGATTTTAATTAAGTTTGTATTTCTGTTTGTGTTTTAGTTTTCTTTATTTAATTATTTTTTTAAAAACATATTTTACAAACATTCCAACTTTTTTTAATAAAAACACAAAATTATAGGTAAATGTATTTCTCGGTATTGGTATAGCTTGGACATTAGCAGCCGTTTATCATTGGTTCAAAGGAAGTGTTTTTCGAGTTGATCCTGGGTAAGAAATATTTTTTAATTTTATTTTAATTAAAAAAAAATCATTTTTATAGAGCATTAGCATTTTCTGTTACTATTTTTTGTATAGAAGCATTTGTTTGTGTTATTGTTATTGTGGCTAGAAGACATCCGTAAATTAATATTTTATTTTTTATAAATTATTTAAGAATTAAGAAATTTTTAAAATTATTTTTAAAATTAAAAAAAATATTTTTCAAAAAATAATTTTAATTTTTTTTTCATTTAAAAATTAAAAAAATATATTTAAGAGCAATTGGAGGCGAATTAGGAGGCCCTCGCAAATTCCAAATTCTCACATCTGGATTTTTTGCATGTCTATGGCTTTTCTATATTGGAATTTCTGCTTTAGAATCCTACTGTGTAATTGCTGGATTTTAAATTTTATTAAAAGGAAGAGAAGAAAAAATTTTTGAAAGAAGAAGAATATCAACTCTTTTATTGTCCCGATTTTATTTTTTTTATTTTTTAGACTCCCAATTAGCTCAATAATTCCCAAAAAAATTTTTTCAGTTGTCTAGTCTATTATTCAAAGAATTATTTTCTGAATTAGAAAAAAATTTAAATAGGCCAAAAAAATATTTTTGAAGGTAAAAGATGAATGATGGCAATTGTTCGCTTATCCAGCCATTCTTTATTAATTTTTGTGTGTCTTCTATTTTTCTCCATATATTTTTTTATTAATTTTTTACAAATTTATTTTTATTTGAAATTTTTATTATTTTCTATCCAAGAATTTATTAAAATTTAGCACATTTCAAAATTATTTTTAAAAATGTCAAAAAGCAGCTTCCTCTCTACACTCATGTGAAATCATACAAGAAATGTTTCAGATGCCTTAAAATCCCCCCATTTATTCTCTTATTATTTTTGTATTTTATCCAAGCATTTTCCCTCCTTTTTATATTTTTTGAACTTGAAAACACTTGTTTTTGTCTATTTTGTTTTTATTAGGAAAACATGATTTAGTATAAATATATAGTGTGTTTTTATTTAAAATGTGTTTTTGATTTGTCTATGAAAATTTGGTATAATAGGGAATTAATCAGTTGTTACTATACACTCCGCGTCAAAAAGATTCTGACACCTAGTTTTTTGAATATATTTTTCGATTATCTTAACGATTATGGTAAATACTATATGAAAGATACAAATAATGATCAAAGATATATGTCTAAACAAAAAGTTTAAAAAAAATTTGAAGTATAAATTTTTTATGAAATAATTTCTAAAAAACATGTGCGTCAAAAAGAATCGGACACTTTTTTAAAAATTTTTTAAGGTGCCATAAATGATCCAAAAATTCCGCAAAAATTTATACGAACATTTCCATCAATATCGAGTAGAAATGCAAAAAGAACGAAGTCCATAGATGCATTCTTCATTGAGATTTCAAATCCTCAAAATCAACGGAAAACGGGGGTACAGTACTTAAAAAAATATTTTAACCCCCTTAGGCATTTTATAATAAAATTTTTTCAGGCCTATCTGAAAGCCCACAAAATTTGCTACAAAAAACACTTGGTCCCATCCTTGAGAAAAAATTTACCATAGAGGCCCCATCGGTTAAATTTAAAAGTTAGAAATAATGTTAATTTATGGGGTGATTTGAGTTAATTTGTTTATCTGCTCCTTTAACCGATGGGGCCTCTATGGTAAATTTTTTCTCAAGGATGGGACCAAGTGTTTTTTGTAGCAAATTTTGTGGGCTTTCAGATAGGCCTGAAAAAATTTTATTATAAAATGCCTAAGGGGGTTAAAATATTTTTTTAAGTACTGTACCCCCGTTTTCCGTTGATTTTGAGGATTTGAAATCTCAATGAAGAATGCATCTATGGACTTCGTTCTTTTTGCATTTCTACTCGATATTGATGGAAATGTTCGTATAAATTTTTGCGGAATTTTTGGATCATTTATGGCACCTTAAAAAATTTTTAAAAAAGTGTCCGATTCTTTTTGACGCACATGTTTTTTAGAAATTATTTCATAAAAAATTTATACTTCAAATTTTTTTTAAACTTTTTGTTTAGACATATATCTTTGATCATTATTTGTATCTTTCATATAGTATTTACCATAATCGTTAAGATAATCGAAAAATATATTCAAAAAACTAGGTGTCCGAATCTTTTTGACGCGGAGTGTAGAAACCCGTTATTTAGTAAAAGGCTTGTTAGCTATTAAGAAGATCTCCTTGTGGTCGATATAATAAAAATTAAGAGGGTAGATTAGGAAATCAGTCCCTTGCTACATAATCGAAGCCCCTGTTTGTAGGTAGTAGAATAGGCCTGAGAGGTCTAGATTAGGGAATTGGTACCCTTGATACCAATTAGAAGACACCTTCGTGGGTAGTAGAATAGCCATTATCTGGCTAGATTAGGGAATTGGGTACCTCCATACCGAATAGAAGATCCCTTTGTAAGGTGTAGAATAGCAATTAAGGGGCTAGATTAGGGAATTAGTCCCCTTGATACCTATCATAAGACCCATTTGTGGGTAGTAGAATAGGCCTGAGAAGGCTAAATTAGGGAATTGGGGACCTCCATACCGAATAGAAGACCCCTTTGTGGGTAGTAGAAGAGCACTTAAGGGGCTAAATTAGCAAGTTTGTCCCTTGATACAGAATAGAAGACCCCTTTGTAGGACGTAGAATAGGCCTGGGAGGTCTAGATTAGGGAATTGGTACCCTTGATACCTATTATAAGACCCCTTTGTATGTAGTAGAATAGGCCTGAGAAGGCTAAATTAGAAAATTGGGGACCTCCATACCGAATAGAAGACCCCTTTGTAGGCTGTAGAATAGCAATTAAGGGGCTAGATTAGGGAATTAGTCCTTTTGATACCTATCATAAGACCCATTTGTGGGTAGTAGAATAGGCCTGAGAAGGCTAGATTAGGGAATTAGTCCCCTTGATACCTATTAGAAGACCCCTTTGTGGGTAGTAGAAGAGCACTTAAGGGGCTAAATTAGCAAGTTTGTCCCTTGATACAGAATAGAAGACCCCTTTGTAGGACGTAGAATAGGCCTGGGAGGTCTAGATTAGGGAATTGGTACCCTTGATACCTATTATAAGACCCCTTTGTATGTAGTAGAATAGGCCTGAGAAGGCTATATTAGGTAATTAGTTACTTTTTTATTTCCAAGTGTTTTTATTATAATAATATTAGTATTAGAAGTAGCCGCCAGTTGACCCTCTTTAATGAGTCCATCACTTAATAAAAAATATTTTTGTTTTTTATTATCAGTAAATTTTTTTCTACTTTGTTACGTCAGTTGTTAATTTTAGAGTCAACCATCTGTCGCATGAGGAAAAAGGAATTTTAAGGGGAGAATCAATCGAGGGAGAGATCAAACATTTAAAGATGGGCAATATTTTTATTTATTTTTTTAAACAAAAATCTCTGGATTAATTTTTTGACAAGCAAAAAATAAATGGTTTATTAAATTATTCCGGATATTTTTTTTATTTTTTTTCTTAAATCATTTTTCTTCATTTTTCCTCTAAATTACACCAATCTGTCATTTTATTTTATAAAAATGTTTTTTAGCTGGAAAAATTTTTTTTTTCATATTTTTTACTTATTTTTACTGATTTTACGTATAATAAGAAGAAAATAAAATGCATTCCTCATACTCCGAAACGGTCGGACAAATTCTGCCTGAAGGTATTGAACGGCAATTACGTTCCCAATTAAGAGCTTTACGTTTTGAACACCCACAAGAATATGCTAGACTACAACAATTAGAAGTTGGAAAATTTTTAGCTTCAAAATCTTTGCATAATTGGCTAAGTGAATGGGAATTGAGTAGATGGGATAGTGAAAGGAAAAATAATAATGAACTTTTGTGTTTTAATTTAAATAATAACAGAAATAATTTGTGGCAGAGAAGACAACAAAGAAATTTTAAGGTGTAGTTAAAAATAAAAATCAGAATTTGTAATTGTAAAAATTGAGAAGTTTAATTTTGTTAAATCAGAAATTGTGTTTTGGAATAATTCTGGAATTTAATCAAGTTTATTTCAGAGACAGAAAATCAGAATTTGTAATTTTAATTAAAACCAGAATTCTAAATTGAAAACCAGAATTTGTAATTAAAAAAATAAAATCAGAAATTGTAATTTCACGGAAAATTCTGATTACAATAAAAATCAGAATTTGTAATTTAAAAAATAAAATCAGAATTTGTAATCCTACAATAAAAACCAGAATTTGTAATTTACGAAATAAAATCAGAATTTGTAATCCTACAATAAAAATCAGAATTTGTAATTTGCAAAATAAAATCAGAATTTTCAAGAAACCAGAATTGTAATTTAATTAACAGAATTGTGTATTTATCAATTACAATTTGTATTTTAATCAGAATTTTAAAAAACCAGAATTTATGTTTATTAAAAATCAGAATTAGTTACGAACATTATGTTTCATGTTTTAGTCTGATGTTGCTGTTCAATGCGGTGTAATAGAAGAGGAGCCGGAAAACAATGTTTTCAACAATAACAATGAAGAATATTATTACAACAACAACAAAAACAACAGCAACAAAAACATTGTAAACAACCAAAACTTTAATAATTTTAACAACAACAACAATGTTTATAATAATTATCGACTACCAACATTCCAACAAAAACATTGTTGGAATTCCTTTCCTTCGCAAATGGATGCTAGTACAAACACTGCAACAACAACAGAAGAAACGATAACAACAACGGGGACTGGAGGGACAATGAAAGTGTTTAGACGGGCTTCTTATTTGGAGGAATATGCAAGTGGGAAAGAATATTTTTTTAATTAAAATTCAAAAAAAATTTTTTCAAGTGAACAGAGTTCGCCAATTAGAAGAAGAACGACTTGCAAAGGAGGCCATTTTTAAGGATAAAAATAAAAAAATTAAATGTTGTGGGATTAAATGTTGGAAGAAATTGGGGTGTTTTTGTTGTTGTTTGGGGTGCTCTAGAAAGGTGAATTTTATTTTTCCTTTAATTTTTTGATAGAAAAATTTGTGGGGAATTTTTTAAAAATAGTCTTCAGACCAAGAAAAAAATTTTTTTAGTAGAAAATTTTTTTTCCTAAATCCAGAAAAAGAAATCTACAGGAAATAATAGCAACCCAACAACAGCTACCAGTAGTCTATCTTGTAATAACACAAACAGCATTCCTTCCAAAAATCAGAATTCTTCAAAAACATCAACTTGTTCAATGCAAAATATAGAACAATTATCAACCTCTTTAAATGGAAGAAAAAGAAATTTAAAAAATAAATTAGAAAAATATGAAGGGACAATAAATAGTAATAAACCTGTTGTTGTTAAGTTTACTTTGAGTAGATCTGGTGGAGGTGGTTATAGAAATGAGGGAATGAGATGTTTTGATAGAGACGAAACGAACAATTTTGAAGGTAAAAAATGTTTAGAAAAACAATTAAACATTATTAAAACATGTTTGTGTTTGTAAATAATTCTGGTTTTTGAACAAAACACAAATTCTGATTTTATTAAAACCCAAATTCTGATTTTTAATTAAAACAGAAATTCTGATTTTTGAACAAAACACAAATTCTAATTTTATTAAAACACAAATTCTGATTTTATTAAAACACAAATTCTGATTTTTGAACAAAACACAAATTCTGATTTTATTAAAACACAAATTCTGATTTTTGAACAAAACACAAATTCTGATTTTATTAAAACACAAATTCTGATTTTTGAACAAAACACAAATTCTGATTTTATTAAAACACAAATTCTGATTCATGCTTAAACTCAGAAATACAAATAAAATACAATTAAAACACATTCTGATTTTTAAACAAAACACAAATTCTGATAAAATTACAAATAATTGTAAAAATACAAATTCTGATTTTTCATCAGAACACAATCTAAACACGTAAATTTTATTTATTTATAGGCATGAACAATAGTTTACAATATTGTAAAAACAATGGATGGGGAAAGGGAGGAATAACAACAGCACAATCCCCACTTAATTATGATAATGTAACAGAAGAAATGTTGTGGACATCAATGCCTGGAAAAAGGAGTGATTGGTGGTGAATTGTAAATAAGAATAGAAAAAAATTGTTTTTTAGTTTTTAATTGTTAAATATTTTAAAAATTTGTTTTCTTATAAAATTAATTATTATAAATAAAGTAAAGATTAAAATTAAAGATAAAAATTAAATAAAGAATGAAAATATGTACTTATATAAATTTAGTAAAAGTATTGAAGTAGGTTTAAAATAATTAATTCTGATTTTAATTAAAACAACAAATTCTGATTTGATTGTAAATTGTAATTGTAAAATCAGAATTTGTATTTTATTAAAAATCAGAATTTTTGTTTTTTAATATAGAATTCTGATTTGAAAACAAAAATTCTGATATTTAAAATACAAATTCTGGTTCTTAATTAAAAAAAATAATTCTGATAAAATTACAAATTGTAATTATTAAAATACAATTACAAATTCTGGAAGTAGTTTTGTTCTAATTCTGATGTTTTGTAATAATTCTGATTTGTAATAATTCTGATATTTCTGATTTGTAGTAATTCTGATAATTCTGATTTGTAATAATTCTGATAATTCTGATTTGTAATAATTCTGACGTGTATTGAGGAGAGAAAGGAGAGAAAAGACATTTTGAGAAGAGAGTATAAGACTCAAACAATCTAAATTACAAAAAATATTTTTCCGTCTCTAATTACCCTTAATATCATTTTTTTATTTTTTTTTACAATTTCAAAATACAAATATCACAAATATTCAACATTTTTTTTAAAAATTCACGTGTTTATTTCCTATTTGTCTTTTCTCCACTGTCGGCCACAGTAAGCCTTTTCCAATAAAAAAAGAAAAGAAAATAGTATTTCTTTTTCTTCTCTTTCTTTTGTTTAACTTTTAGTTGCCTTTATTTTAATTTTATTTTTCTCTCCACAGTTGAGCAATATTTTTGCGGATTTTTATTTGCGGACAAATTTTTTTCTTTTAAAATTTTTTTTTAATTTTTTAATTTTTTTGTAGAATTTGTAATCAAAAAATTTTTTGGTTTTTAATTAAATATATCTAGACCTCTCTAATAATAGACTCTTTTTAGTCTCCTTGCTATTTGAAGCCAGTCAAGTTAGCTGTTCCTTGACTAAATTGTTAGGGGCCAAGCTGGATTTTTTTGTTAATTAAATATTTTTAGACCTCTATAATAGTAGCCTCTTTTAGTCCCTTACGGTAGGCTGAAACATAAACAGGCTAATTGCTCTCCCTCCCCAAAATTATTCGAAACCAGGCTAAATTTTCTTTGGCTAGCTCGTAGATCACGTATAGCTTACCCCTCCTCTTTTAAATGATTATATTAGCTAATTTGGATAATCCTTTTTGGTTTTTTTGAAACAATATTTTAAAAATGTTGGCATGTAAGTAACACTAAGATTTTTTAAGAAACATAACTAGAAATCGTTAGCAATGTTTAGAATTACGTAACAAAATTTGTATGTACTTGTACTTCTAGTAAAGGAAAAATTCGTACCTAAACATACGCCATTTTTAATTTTTCGTATTTGTACAAATGCGAGAAAAAACAAGGCAAAGTGCAAGTACACGACAGGGGTGTGCCGAAAGTGATTTTAAAAAGCGAACGGCGAAAGGCGAAAGACGAAAGGCGAAATTTTTTAATTTCCGCTATGAGTCTAGAGATTCTTTGGTCAGGTAATTCAAAAGCCTTGTTAAGTGTTTCAAATCTACATTTGATCGGGGATATAAGGGAATTTGTAGGATTAAAAAGGATATCACAGAAGATTTGGATGAATATCATGGATTTAAAGGAAAGTCAGAGGATATGTCAGGAAAAGAGAATCCTGGGAAATCTGAGAATCCTGGGAAATCTCTGGATCCTGATCCGAAAGTTTGGAATAGTCGGATGCCGAATAGGAAAATTGAGATCTCGATCCTGAATCTCGGTTACCGAGAATCGAGAATTTTTTAAGATCTCGATTTCGATTCTCGTACGACACTCCCAGTCCGGTCTTTAATCGACCTTGCCACATATGTATGTAAATAAACAATAATTATCTATTATTTTGTTCTTTAATTATTAAAAAATTTTTTTAATTTTTAAAAAAATTTTTAAAAAATATTTTATTTTCTTTATTTAGATTTTTATTTATTTAATTTTTGTATATGTCGGCGGAAAATTTCAATTTTAGGAAAATTTCAATTTTTCCGGAAAATTTCAAATTTTCCGGAAAAATTCAAATTTTCCGACGATTTAGGAAAATTTCAGTTATTAATAAAGTTGTCAGTTGAGTCTGGGCTAGTTTTATGTTTTTTGGTGTTTTTTGTGTTTTCTATGCTTGTTTTTGTTTTTTTCAAGGTTATTTATAAATTTCTTGATTTAGACAAGATACCATGGATAAGTTTGGATAAAGTTACGACACGAAAACAAACAACGTAAACGTATGGGGAGTCGGCGAGACGCTTGTGCAAAACCCCGCGCTTCGCGCGGGGTTTTGCGGCACGCGTCTCGCGGGAGTCAACGGTCGCTGGGTTCTACACTAATACCATAAACCTATTCCTTTTAACGATTTTCAGCATTAAATGCCAACCTAACCATTCAGTAGTAGCACAAAAAAAACAACTAAAAACAAAATTAAGAAAAATAAACGAAAATATTTAAAAAAAAGTCAAACAAACCAAAAAACAAAACATAAAACAAAAAAGAAAAACATACTCAAAAACGAAAAACAAACGAAATAGTGTTAGAGAGACTATTAAATTAATTTAATAACTGAAATTTTCCTAAATCGTCGGAAAATTTGAATTTTTCCGGAAAATTTGAAATTTTCCGGAAAAATTGAAATTTTCCTAAAATTGAAATTTACCGCCGACATATATACAGCTAACCCTTAATATTAAAAAAATATTAAATTTTTTTAAGATATTTTAGTTTATAACCATTTTCAGTAAAAACCAAATTTTTCTTTACTTCATTCAATGAATTAAAAATATTTTTATTTAATTTTTAATTTTAAATTAATTTAAAAATTTTTTAACCCAATTTGTAATCAATTCTTGGAAACTTCAGATATGCTCGTACTCGTATTTTGTTCCTCGCCTAATTTTGGCCTCGTACTAATTCGTACCTATGTATGAGTCAGGGATGCCGTGTTGAGAAAAGAGTCAGGTCAGGTTTCGGGTAACCCGGCCCATCCCTGGTATGAGTACGAATTTTAGATTGCGTCCAAGCACTGTTTATGATCTGTTTAGATATATTTTAGCTTTGTTACTTTAACTACTCTGTTCTCTCCTTTATTCTTTCCAAAATAAATCTGGTTATCAAAATAATTTTTAAAAAATGGGATAATTGAAGGAGCAAAAAAGGTACTTTGGGGATATATTGAGAAATAGTTCCTGTGTCTATTTTAGAGAAAAATACTGGGATTTCTACAAAACAGCCAATTTTGTTTTGTTAATTTAGTTAGCATATTAATTGTTATTTTAATCGAGATAAACCCTAAATTTAGTTAAGCTTAGGTATATTTTTGATATTAGTTTCTATTCGAAACCATGTAGCCGCGCCTGTTCTTTTAAAACGTCGTCATGACCAAAAAGGGCTGATGAAACGATATTTTGATGCGACAACATTTTTGTCCGAGTCTTCAGAATTTGCTGCATTCTGAAACAACAACAGTCATTTTCTTTCGTCTTCTACAGAAGCATTTTTTAGACTTTAAGCTTTTGCGTTTCGCTTTTTATTTTGTTTCGACTTTAGTATTTTAAAACGGCAAGGCTTATCATTGACAATAACTTCATAAAATTCACAACCTCCAGCCAGCCTCCTTGGCTTAAGTTTAAAATGACTCTATAATAGACTCTACCCCCTAAGCCTTCAAAACAGCCTTCACCCAAGTTTTTTAAGCAAGTCCGCAAATTAAATCCGCAAATCCTCCATAAAAATTATTTTTTATTCTAAAAAGACCGCCACATCGTCGTCTATCGATTTACTTCCCACTCTCTAATGTTCTTTCTTTTTTTATTTTCTTTCCAGCCTAAACATTGTTATTGTGTGTTTATCAACTTTTATCATACTATTTTTTCGTTTTTATTTTAAAATTTCTTTTATCTTTTTTTTTCTTTCTCGAATTTTTTTTCTCAGTTTTTTCATCATTTTTAAGCTTTTTGCCAGTTTTTCAAACGTCTCTTAATTTTAGTACAAAGACAAAATGCCTAGCGACAAATTGCCTAGTTTCACAAAACAATGAGGTAGGTATCCCGTCTAGGGTGTGCGCAAGAGAAAATTTCAAAAAACGCAATAACGCAAAATTAACTTAGGAAATGTTTTTAGGAAATAATTCTGGACCGAGTTATAGGTCTCGAAAAATAGAAAAACTATAGGGGGAGTAAGCCTGATTTTTTGGGTGAAAAATTAGAATATTTTTCGAACTACACTATATCCAACATTTTATTTTGTAAATTAGAACCCCTAGTTTAAATTGAGGTAGTCTAAATGTCAGCGAATTAGTGCTAACTCTTAGTCTTGAAAACTTTCTTGGTGACCTATGACATTTCTTTGGTCTTTTCGAACTTGGGCGGTATTTATTATCAATGTTTTGTGGCTTTGGCTTTGTAGCTCCGACCTATTCAAATATGGGCCTTTAGTTTTTTTTGGAGTTGTTCCATGATAGCATAATATATTCAGATCAAGACTTCCTACTTTTAGCCAAAATTTGTGGAGTTAGAGAAAGCCAGAAAGTCAAAATCCTTCCTTGTTTTATTTACAACTTATAGGGGTAGCTTGTTATGTAAGATATGTACCTAAACTAGTATACCCGAAGGGACTAAATATATGAGTAAAGAATGTATTGTGCCTATGTTCAATGATCGTTAGTATTGTAAAGCATATAGCTATTTAATTCAGAAGGCGGTGTGGTGTAATGGATAACACATCAGTCTGGAAGATGCTGGTTCGCTCCCAGCCGCCGATTAACCTTTTGCACTAGCTGCTTTATTTATTGTTTTATTTATCGTAAATAAAGTTCGTAAATTATCACTTTGGCGTGTTTCGGTGTAGGGAGGAAGAGTTCAAAGGACTTGATCACCTCGAGGGCCCTCTAGTATTGTCTCGATCACGCCCCCTCTCCGTTGCGTTATCCAGGATATCTGGAATAGTTCAGTCGCTTCGGTGCAGAATAAAGGTAACCAACTAAGGAGACTTACCGAATGAGAGTAATTTAACTATTGTTTGGGAGCAAACGCAAAGCAATTAGATCAACGCAAAAATGTATTGCGCTCACTCCTGGTTCCGACTACATACGGTATTCTTTACTTACCACTTGGACGTTTTGTCCTATTCTCTACTTGTTGGCATTTTGTCCAAACTTCTTATTTGGCATTTTGTCCTATTCTCTACTTGTTGGCATTTTGTCCAAACTTTTTATTTGGTATTTTGTAATATGGCATTTCGCTACCTATGTCCTCTTTTTTCCATTATTCTTTTTCTCAACAAATTTATTTATTTATTCAGTCTTTTTCTCTTTTTCTCGCTCCACCCCTCTCATTTTATGTTTGTATTTACTTTCCTTATTAAAAGAACGGGGGGAGTGTTTTCTTTAGTTCAAAAAGCATTTTTAAGTGTTTTTGTATTTTATTAAAAAAGATTATTAAATATTATTTAGCAAAATATTTTTAAGTGTAGTCGACACCTTTTTGTGTTTCTTTTAAAAAAATTTTGTAGGTTACGGTATTGACTTTTGCGATTTTTGAGTTTTTTTTATTAATATTACTGTAATCATTACTGTAATTAAATGTTTGTAGGAATACTGTAAGTCTTCTAATATACCTAACTAGGGTTGCCGTTTTCGGTCGGGCCGACGTTCGAGACATTTTTCGGGCCTCATTTTATCGATTCGGGTCGTACTAGTCTTTCGGGCCAATTATCCTATGCCCGACTCGATCTTTCGCTTCGAGTCGGGCGATTTTGGCAACCCTATACCTAACCACACTTTCACACTTTTCAACAAGCACAATAAGCACACACCCTCCGAGAGGGTTGAAAAATAAAAGTTCTATTAGTTTTACTGTATTAGAAGTTAGGTAATTGTTTTAATTTAAAGTGTCGTATTGGGGAAGAGAGGGGAGGGAGATGTGTTGGCCTTCTTTAGATTTCCTTATTAAAATTTCTCTCAAATTTCTCTATTAGCTATATTCAAATCCAAATCTCTTATCCATATCTCTTATAAGGTATGTCAATGTTAATATTCTGTTATCTGCACGCATTTTCATTTTCCCCCCATTCTATTTATTTTTAATCATTCATCATTCTTCAAGTTCACTCCATTTCCCTGTGGTATATTCAAGCCAGACAAGGATTAATAAAAACCAAAAATTAAAAAATAAACTTTTGTGAACTAAATTGCTGTCCGTTAATGTACTGTTAAATTTTTACGAGTTGTAGTAATTAGGGTTGCCATTTTCAAGTTTGAGCGACGGTAAGGCATTTTTTCGAGGCTTGTTTTTATCGAGTCGGGCATGTACAAATACTTAGGCCCGACTCGATCTTTCGGTCCGAGTCGGTCCATTTCTAATTGAGGATTCTCTTTTTCTATATCAAAGACTTGGAGAAAATTTCTACATGATGTGCCCTAGTGATGTTCGGGAGGCCAAAAACTCGGGAAACGGAAGTCGGGTTGGGAATTGACACCGGGAGTCGGGAGGCCAAAAACTCGAGAAATTTTCCCGAGTCAGGAGTCGGGATCAGAATACCCGACATCACTAATATGCCCTAAAGGTTTTTTCCTTCAAAAATATTATTGACCATTTCTTTATGTTCATATGAAAACTCTAAACTTATTCCTTTAGGTTAATTATACAAAATTTATTCAACTAATTTTTTTATTTAACCTTGAAAAACTTTTTAATTATTTACGCGTTACATGGATATGACTGTTCTTTTGTGAGTGAAATTATTATAGGCTTCGGATCATTCAATTAAAAATTTTTTAATGTTTGGAAATGACCGTGCTGTCCCGTTTCCCTAAAATTGGGATTTTTATTTATTTTTTATGTTGACGGATCCCTTATGTATCACACTCTATTTAACACGCCCCTCGAGACGAGATTTAGGTAGGAGTCATTTTAGAGGGATTCCACTTTAGTCCGTTATTTATAAAATGAAATCTTAGAAAAATTTTTCTAAAATTTCAGAAAAAGTAGTTAACTATTAGTACAAAAAATACAAAAAAGGAATAAAAATATTCAAAATAAATCTTTTCAAAATTTTCTGGAAGGTTCGAATCTTTCTCGTAATCATCCCGTCGGTTTAACCTTCATTATGAGAAGCAATTTACAAAAAGAAAAAGGCATACAAAGGAGACCTTTTCAGGTGACTGTAGGACTGTGAATGGCCTACAGACCTTCGTAGCAGTTAGCATTGGACCCTGATCTATGTTAGGCTTGAAGTTCCTCGGTCGCAGCGCTTATATAGACTTCGAAGGGGTTCTCCGACCCTTGTTAGCTACTACTTTTTGCCAACTTGATGAGCCTTTCTCCTTGTCATGCCCTAATTAAAACAAATACAGTAAGCTACCCCTACCTACCTCCAATCAATCAAAATTTTCCTTTTGCCAGGATTGCTCACGGCTACAAGTCTAAATAAAATTTTTTCTTTCTCCATTTCTATCGCCCCCCAATCTATCCCCCCCCCCATCCCCTCAATGCACGCACACATTAATAGTAGACAATAAATATTCTTACTTGGCCGCCAAATATTTTTTTTAGTTGTATGTATAAATAGCATTCAAAAAAATAAAAAATCAATTGTGAAATCGTTGGGCTTTTTTTTAATTTTTAAAAAATTTTTTATATTAGAAGAAAATTAACCTCATCTTTAGAAATTTTTGGAGATTTTTGGATTTTTTCTTTAAAAATCTAAAAATGGGCCAAATCAATTTTATTGGAGATTTAGGGCAGAAATTTGTCCCTGTTGCATTTTTAGAAGCGTTTAACGGAACGGCTAAATTTTTTTCGAAAGGCGGAAGCGGAGGAAGTCAGTCGGGAACTTATACCCTTTATTACCCTCTTTATTTTACCAGAAAATTTTAGACTTGACAAATTATATGTCAATCGAAAGAGCTCGAGAAGCTGAGTATAATGACACCAAAATCAGCCTTCTGTATGTCTGAGCTCAGATAGGGTTTCGAAATGGTCAAAAACCATGGTGAAAGATACAAGTTGTTATAGTGAAGGCTTAAGTTCTTTTTAAAACAAACAAAAAATTTTCTATAGAATAAAAATTATTTCTTCTGTAACTGCAAAATTTTCCAGAAAAAAACCTGCGCTACGGCAAAAACTTGATTTTAAAAAAATACAAAAATTGTTTTTAAATTAATTTTAGAACCTTATAAAAATTTTAATATTTGGAGTTATACTGTAATAAAAAAATTTATAAAAAATTATTTTAAATATTTTTAAACATTTTTATTTAGACATGCTTCTTTGTTTATTTCGAAATCAAGAAATAAAAAACAAATTTTTTTCTTCCCATTTATTTACTTGTTTTCTTTGCGTTTCGTCAAATGATAGCAACTAAATATAATCATTCTAATAAAAATTAATATATTTTTTAGGAAAGTTTAAAAATGATTCAACTATATTTTTGAATTAATCATTTAAAAACAATACTTTTATTTTTTTTAATTTTTTTTAAATTTTTTTATTAAAATTATTTTTTTAATTTTCCCCTCAATTACCCTCCCCCTCACCTCTTTTTTCTATTTTTTTATTTTAAGAATTATTGATTTAAAAATAAATTAAGATAAATTTTTAATTAATAAAGTCATAAATTTTAAAATTTAACGTTTAAAATAAAATTTTATTTTAAAAAATAAAATCCATTTTAAAAATTCCTTTGCTACGTATATATTATTTTATTTAAATGTTTTTACAAACTTATATAAAAAGTTTTAGTTTTACTAAAACAAACATACATATATTGTTGCGCTTTGTTTTCCTTTTTATCGCAACCTTTAATAAACCTGGTAAAAACATATACGGAAATTAATGTTCGTTTAAAAACATGTTTACTGTAAAAACATTTGAAAAATAAACTTGTTGAGAAAAAATCAAAAACATACTAAAACTTATTCTGAAATGAACATTTTATAATAAAATATGTTTGTAAAATTAGAAACAAACAAACTTGTTTATAGACAAACTTGTTTTTGGATAAACTTGTTTTAAAAAAAAACTTGTTGCAATTAAACTTGTTTTTAAAGAAACTTGTTTTAATTAAACTTATTTTTAACTAAACATGTTTTAAATAAACTTGAATCAAAACAAACTTGTTTCTTTTAATAAACTTGTTTTTAAAAACTTGTTTTCCCAAGTTTATTTTAAAGTTTTTATTTATTCTCCTTATAAAAACATTTCAAATTCAGAAATGCGTCAAATAGGTGTTTATTATAACCATTACAACAACACTAACAACACAACTAACACTAACAACATTTCTATAAATTTCCAAAATAATTATTTAGAAAAACAAAACATTCATCAAAACCTTAATATTCAAACATCCTTTGAACAACAACAAACAAACAACAAAATGTTTATTCCAGCTAGTTCCTCTTCTTCTTGTTCAACATTTTCTTCTTCTCCTTCTGTTTCTCCCAACCCTTATATGAGTCCCCCTGTTTTAAGAAAGGAAATGGAGCAGGATTGGGGGGATGTTGAGAAGGAGAGTAACAATGTTGATGTTTTTGTTAGAATGCCTAAATTGGAGCCTGAAGTGGGTGGCCGTTTTTTCTTAAATTTTCAGTTTATTTGTAGGGCTCTCTAATTGAGAGGACACATCCCCTCTCTAATTTAAAGGACCATTGGTATGCCTCTCCAATTAAAAGGACACCTTTCTAATTGGAAGGGCACCTCTCTAATTGAAAGTACCCCTCTCTATTTAAGAGGACACCTCTCTAATCGAAAGTATCCCTCTCCAATTAAGAGGACACCTCTCTAATTGGAAGTACCCCTCTCCAATTAAGAGGACACCTCTCTAATTAGACGTCGGCCACTTTAAGTAGATTATCTCTCCTTAGATTTTTAGTATACTGTAATTGCTAATCAATCTCAACTTTGTTTTAAGGTATTGGTTGAGGACAATGATGATAATAATGACGTCGTTTTCTTTCCCACAAAAACTACAAATGAATCATCGGAATTTAACAATAAAAGTCCCCATCATCATATTTTTCTCCAGCCATCATTAAATTCTTCAAAATTCTTCAATTTATCATCAGATATTTCTTCTTCCTCGATTTGCTCAACAACAACAAGTAGCGGTATTTGGTCTTCTCCAACAGAACAACAGCCTCTTCTAGTATTCTCCAACAAAGTTTCCAAAAAAGAAATTCGGAAAAATATGAAGGGAAAAGAAGAAAAAACAAATAAAAATGGAAAATTAAGTTTAAAAAATATTATGAAAGAGAAGAAGGAAGTTAATAATTGTAATGTTTTGGGCGAGGAAGAGGTTGAGATGAAGCCAAAAAGAAAATATGTTAGGCGTAAAGTAAAAGATTTGGAAGAAGGAAAGGAAGTGAAGAAAGAAAAGGAAGAAAAATTAATTAAAAGAAGAAGAAGAAAAAATCTTCCGAAAGAAGAAAATTTAGAAAAAGAAATTAAAGAAGAAATTAAGGAGGAAAGTTTAGAGATTAAAGAAATCAAAGAGGAAATTAGAGAAAAAGAAGAAGAAAATATTATTGAAAAAGAAAATAAACTTGAAAGAAGAAAGAAGTTGGAAAATGTTGTTGGGAAAAGGAATTGTAAAACATGTTGTAAAACAAGTTGTAAAACAAGTTGCAAAACAAGTTGTAAAAAAGGCTGCAAAACAAGTTTGAAAACAAGTTGTAAAACAAGTTTGAGAAATAGGACAAAAACAAATGAGAATGTTCAAAACTCTGATTTTAATGTTTTGAAAGGTACTACTATAAAAAGAAAAATAAAAAGTTTAGATGTTTCAGAAGCTGTTGGGGAGAAGCAGGCGTATTTAATGAGGTTGAGGAAAAGAAAAGAAGATGAGGAGAAGAAGAAAAATTACAAAAGAAGTAAATTAGAAGATAACGAAAAATTAATTATTCGAAGAAGGAAAAGGAAAGCTTTGTTATTGGCAAATTTGAAACTTTCGGAAATTTCGCCAGATAAAAGGATTGGAGGGGAGAGACGGAGCTGTCGTCACCCTCATATTGTAATAATTTCATTTTCCTTAATAATAAAAAAAATTATTTTTTCAGTCTCGAAAGATGGTTTTATTCTCTTCATCTTCCTCAGCTTCTCCATCACCTTCTCGGGCCAAATTGTTACCCAAACCAATTTCAAAACCCCCAAAACCTTTAAATACTCCAACTTCAACCATTCCAACCTTCACTTCCCAACCTTCTCAATTTTCTTCAAATTGGCGCCCTATAGGTTTAGGTGTTCTCAAACAATTACCGCTACGTCGTCTTCCTGATTCCAACGAGGAAAATGTTAAACAATATTTTTGTTTTAATTCAATTCGGCATAAATCTGAATCTGAAGTTTATATAAAGTTGGGGGATTGTGTACTGGTTAATTCGGCTGATTTTGAGGAGGACATTTTTGTGGTAAACTTTTGAATTTTTAATTTTAATAACAACCTGATTTACCTGAAAATTTAAAAACCATAAGGGGACTAAGTTGATTTTTGGGGCCAATAAGCTAGTTCGAAAGAGCTTTTTTAACTTAGTTGAGTGACACCAAATTAGCGAAATCTGAATTAAATGGACAATAATGCATAAGTATTATCCTTTCACCTCCCTAGATAAGGTTGGAAGTAGGGCATGTCGTTAACTGCACGCAAAACACACATACACTACACACAGAACCGAGAAACCGATGGATCCAGCGAGACGCTACGAGTGTAGCTCTAAGTTTTGTACAAGCATCTCGCTGGCTCCGTTCCAAATTCGGGCTCCAAATCTGGATTTTTTGCAATCTCCGGATTAATCCGGAGAAATCCGACCGGATCCGGTCCTGCTCTTTTTTAAAATCCGAGTCCGGAAAAAAATGAACCTCTAAAGTTGATTTTACAGTTTACAGTTTTTAATAAATTCTGATTTTTAGGGCAGAGTTCTGTCTATCCACTACGAGCCAAGTGAGCGCTCTCTACTTCTTACTCTCCTATGGTTTTATACTGGCAAACAACTTC
The DNA here is from genome assembly GCA_963681835.1 of Meloidogyne enterolobii. Classification (NCBI taxonomy): domain Eukaryota; kingdom Metazoa; phylum Nematoda; class Chromadorea; order Rhabditida; family Meloidogynidae; genus Meloidogyne; species Meloidogyne enterolobii. Next base: position 2,506,548 of record CAVMJV010000004.1, on the reverse strand, counting down.
CTTCTTTGCGTCTAAACAATTCTGGGTGTTCCAACTTTGAAGATGATGAATTATTTGCTTCAAAACATTTAGATCAAGTAAATGCAGATTCTGTACAGGTAGAGGAAGAAGAAATCAAAAATTCTCTCAGAGAAAATGTTTCTCCTTTTAGGGAACTACGCGCGTTTTAACCTTTTCGGCATATTGTCGCTATAAAGCCCAATTAGCTTTGGAACGTCTACCAGCTGCTAGAAGGCCTCCAAATTGGGCACGTCCTTGCCCTAGATTTAAACAAAATGTAGAGGAAGGGGAAGTGGATGATTTAATGAATGATAGTAATACTACACAAGATACGGTGTGATTTCTGAATTTTTTCTTGATTTTTAAAATGATAGAGGGGGATATTTTTCTTGTATTTCGTACACAGGTACGAGTGTGAATTTTGGCACGAGCTTCCAAACAATGATACCGGCATTCCAAACTTTGCCAAATTCTACTGGGGTTGTTAGCGGACCGGTTATTAACCTGTATACTCGGTTTTTGATCCAGGTTAATTTGCAAAAACACCGGTTTTCTTGATTTTTAAAAGATTAGAGAGGCCTGTTTTATTAATTTTTGGTGTAGTGGTAGTGTTGCTGATTATGATATGAGCTTCCAAACATAGATACTGACATTCCAAATCTAGCCAAGTTCTTGCCTTTTTAATCTCTTAAATATACTGTATTTCAAATAGGGTTGTTAGCGATCGGTTATTAACCTGTACCCTCGGTTTTCGATTCCGGTTAATTCGCCAAAAACACCGGTTTCCAGTTCTGGTTCGGTTTACTTCCATGTTAAAATATACCTTTGTGGTGTAGTGGTAGTGTTGGCTGACCTCCCTCATTTTTCGGATGGAGGTTCGAATCCTCTCGGTGCCAAATAATTTTTTCTTTGTATTTTTATAATTAAAAAAATTTTCCAAACAGGTATTCTTTTGTCGAAGCATTTTCTCAATATACTCGAAACGCGTCCGCTCCAAATTCCTACAATTAAATACTCGCAGCAGTGCTGACATCAAAAAATCAAACGGGTCATTAACAACTAAAAGTGTTTTACGAGCTCGTAGAGCGCAATCCTAAAATAAACTTTTGTTCTATTTTCGTTTTAAAATTGTTATTTTGTTTTTATGTGAAATTTCTTTTTTCGTCTTAAATATTTTATTTTTCTATTTTAAGTAGCGATAAAAAAAAACTTTGAAAAAATATTGAAAGAAATCCATCTACAACAAGGTTGGCGGATAGTTGGAAATCTTCGGATATCCGAATCCGATATCCGAACCGAAAATTTCAATATCCGGACCGAAAATTTCCGGATATCCGGCCTTTTTTCTGATCCGGCTATTCAGATCCGCTAACCCTAATCTACCATAAAACCCTCAAAAAATCTCCTAAAAAGGTATACGAATTTAACCTTGTTGAAAATTTTTTTTTGTTGAAGGATGAGAATTTTTAAATTTTGTGTGAGTGAATAAAATTTGTTTAAAATTTTGAGTTAAAAAATAAAAAATGAGCTAAAATCGGGCTATAAATAACCTTCAAACCAAACTTATTAAACGACGAGAACTCCTAGAATATCGAACCAAAAATTTCCAATTTTGGTATCTATTAGAAAACACTCTAAAAAATTTATATTCAAAGTTTCAAGGCTTTTGGACTTGTACAAAAAATTCTATAACGATTTTTGTAAGCGACATTTTTTTTATGAAATGAGCTAGTAATTATAAATCAGGCAAACATTAAGAGGAATAGGAAAACGACTATTTAGACACATTTGGATTATTTTAATGGGCCACAAAAACAAATTGGGGCACAATACAAAACACACAATTATGGGGGATTGGAAAGGAAAAGAGAGGTTATCTAGTCAAACAACAGCTTCTTCTGTTCTTCTCCATCTTCTGTCCTCGGCGCACATCATTTCCCCATGTAAACACCAGGGCTGGGCGCAATCAAAAATTAAAAAGCGAAATGCGAAATGCGAAACTTTTTAAAAAAAATTAAAAAGCGAAATGCGAAATGCGAAACTTTTCGCGCTAAAAAATGCGAGAATGCGAAAGATGCGAAAGCGAAAGCGAAATTAATTAAAAATTTTAAAAATATTTTATTCATATTCAAAATTATAAATTACGAAATTGTGATGAAAAATAAAAGCATTAGTGCATTTTTTGAAGAAGACTCTTCTTAAGATTGCTTATTATTAGCGCCCGGCACCGGACCGGGCTCAAGGCCGGCTTTGCCTGAGTCCGGGTCCCAATCGGAATAATACAAAAAAATCCGGCCGGCCCCATTTTTCATCTTTTACTATGAACTTTATAAATTTTCCATCGATCTTTTCACATTTTAATATACTGATATCCATTTTAATTCAAATCCCTTTCCTGCGCCGCAGGCGAGAATTTCGAGAATTTTGGAGGTCCTTAAGTCAGATCTCTTCCTTTTTCAGCGCCGAAGGCGAAAATTTTTGGCAATTTTGAAAGAACAACCCCTCAGATCTCTTCCTTTTTCAGCGCCGCAGGCGAAAATTTAGAAATTTTGGAATGCCGAGAAGCCAGATTTCTCCATTTTTGTCAATAAATTTGGTAAAAATATTACGAGTCTTGTTCGAGTCGTGCCAAATATGATTAATATTTTATAAAACAAATTTACAATTTAAAATTAAAGTTTAAAAACATTTATTTTTGGAAGAAAAAATTTTTTAAGTCTTATTTCCTATGTCTGGATTCGAACCCATCCCCCAAAAACACCAATGTGAACGAAGTCAGTCAACTTAACCACTCCACCATGAACCAACGAAAGCAAAGTGTCAGATTATAAATATGTATTTCTTTTCCTATTCCTTTAAAAATTTCTATGTCAAAATATCTAAAGAATAAAAAAATACTAAATGAAAAAGGCGAAACAAATTTCGCATTCGGACCAAAAAGCGAAATGCGAAACGCGAAACTTTTCGCGCAAAAAAATGCGAGAATGCGAAAGATGCGAAACGCGAAATTGCGAAATGAGCCCAGCTCTGGTAAACACTCTGGAAACCACCGCCTCCTCCTCCTCCACTTGCAGCTGCACCACCCATATAGACAGACCCCGCGCCACCAGCAGACTGCGCACCAGTGCCACAACCTATTTGTGGACCGCCACCAGCAGACTGCGCACCAGTGCCACAACCTATTTGAGGACCACCAAGATTTGACGAAGAAGCACCAACATCTTTAAATGAAAATAAAAACTCAATTAATGATGGTTTGAGATTTAAGTTTTAACTCACTTGAACCAGCAACTCCCCCCATAGGCGAGTCAGAAGAAGCACCAAGAATTATGCAGCCATAAGAAGGAAAAGGACTCTGCGTACCAACGCCACGAGAAGGACCACCAAGAGCAGTTTGTGTACCAACGCCAGAAGAAGGAGCGCCAAGAGGCATAAAGCCACAAGAAGGAAAAGGGGGAGCACCAAGAGGAGCACCAAGAGCAGTTTGTGTACCAACGCCAGAAGGAGAAGTACCAAGAGCAGTTTGTGTACCACCGCCAGAAGAAGTACCAAGAATCGACTGCATACCACCACCACCACAAGAAATAACAAACAAGCCACTGTCACCTCCGAAAGCACTTGCGCCACCTGCAGGCCTACCAGCAGCAGCCGAAGCTTAAATAAAATTATCAGTTATTAGCATATTAGGGTCAATAATTATTCACCTCCTCCCAAAGCAGGTCCACCAATATAGGCACTTTGTTGACCGGCTCCTCCGCCTCCACCAACAGGACTACCAAGATAGACTGACGCACCACCTCCACCAGCAGCTCCATAACCACCACCTCCAGCTGCCGGTTGCTTCGGTGAACCGCCGGCTCCAGATCCCATATAGACAGAAGCATCACCACCTCCTCCACCAGCTGTACCACCTCCACCTAAGTATGCAGACTGTGCCATTGACTTGTGAAGTTTATTGTGTGTGTTGTTGTTAGTGATATAGGGTATCTATTGCTTTTATACTACATGGAAATACTCTAATTGAAACACATGTGCTTCTATTTTTCAATCCTCTCGGAGGGCGTGCTTATATTAGAGGGCGTGCTTGTATTGGAGGATGTGCTTCTATTAGAGAATTTACGTAAATTTTTATTACTTCAACAAATGCCAGGACAACGTGAGAAGTAAAGCTTCTCGCTCCAAAAAATGTTGCAATATCTCTGCCTGAGTAAGTACTCATTCAACTACCTAATTAGAAAAATTGGTTGAAAAACTACAGAAACCCAAACCAAACTCGCAAAAACAATACATAAATAGAAATTTTGGTGACATAATTAAAGATTTTACCCTCATTGGCAAAATATGTATTTGGCGAGATGTGTTTTTTGCCCTTATTGGCAAAAAATGGGTTTTAGCCTTATTGGCAAAATGTATTTTTTGCTCTTATTTTAGTCTTATTGGCAAAATGTGTTTCAGATTTTTTGATTAATTAATTTTTAATTTATTTTTATCAGCAGAAAACGGGTGATTATGATTTAAAATTTGTTTCTATTCAAGAATTATTAAAAACAAATTTATTCTTAAATTCAACACCAAATGGTTGCTACAAATTTCAACGTTGAAACTCTCCTCCCCGCAATAATTGCAATTGCCTATTATGCCTTTGTTTTCTTTTTTGCGGAAATTACAAGAAAAATTGTTGGGCTAATTTTTAAAAAGTCTTCTCTAATTTATGTGTTACTTATTGAATTGATTGGCACTGCCCAAATGTGTACTTGTGTTTATGAAAATTGTAAGGAGGTTTTTTGGTTTATTTTTAAATTTGCGGACAAATTTTTACGCTTGCGGACATGTTGACTTAAAGGTTTTTTAAATGTGTCTAGGTTTAGGTACAGGCTAAAATGGGTGGATTTAAAGTGTTTCTACTTGTTAATAAAATAAGTAAGCCTACCCTGAAGCAATTTGCTAATCATAAAACTAAAATGCGGATTGTCCGCAAATATGAAAATTTGTCCGCAAATATTAAAATTTGTCCGCAAATTTTATTTTTAAATTTTTTTCAATTTATTCTTACCTCTCCCAAAAATTTCTTTTATTTAGCCGTAATAGTAAAACATTATGGCTCTTCTGGTTTCTTCTTCGCAGTCTCAATGCTTTTGCTTTCTGGAAATTTGCTCAACCGAGGGGCCTATGTCACTCCACTTCCTGTCATTGAACAATTCTTTACTGGAAGGATGAGGTTTTTTAAAACAAAATTTTTTAATTTTTAAAAATTTATTTTTCCAGTTCAGAAAAGTTTTTGGCTCTAATATTTGCTCAAAGCGTCGGTGGATATTCGGCTTTTCGTCTAGCTAATTCCCTTTGGTATTATTCTTTGTCTTATTCAATAGATCATCTTCAACTGTTTGAAAGACTTCCTTGTGCAATTAATTACAAAGTAAAAATATTTTTTTGTTTTTGGGGGAATTTTTTAAGGTCTCTTGGATGTTCCCTTCGAATTTGGAGACAGGAATCCCTTGAGTTTTGGGGGAATTTTTAGGGTCTTTAGGATGTTCGTTATAGACTGTCCCCCTAGGACTTTGATCTTTTTTTTCCTTTTAATGCTTCCCTCTTGGTTTAGGAAGCCTTAGGAATACCTTGTTCCTAGCCAAATGAATTTTTAATCACCTTTGACGTTAATCTAGTTTTTAAATTCTCCTCTGATTGTGAGTTTGGGAAGCTCTTTAAATATTTTTTGGGCGGGTAAGCAAAGTTTGAACTTCAAAAAAATTTTTTAAACTTGTCTATTTTATTTTCTTTGACTCAATATTCGTGTCAAGCATTTTCCCAATTAAAAGATTTTATTTTTCAGGTTCCATTCAATTATGTATTCATTAACGAGTTATTATGTGCTTTTTTACTTCGCTTTTCTATTCAAAGAATGCCTCTATTTGTAAAAACTCGGCTTATTCCATTTATCATTTCTGGATTTTTAACTTTTTGTTTGTTTTCTAATTTTTTTAAATTTTTTAAAACAAATTTAAGCACTTGTTTATATTGGCATTCCTGGCTTGAATCCTGTTGTGGCTTCTTCTCGTCTAATGGGTTGTCCCGGATTGGATTTGCAATGGTTTATGGTATTTTTTTGTCTTTTTAATTTTTGCGGACAAATCTTGCGGATTAATTTGATTTTTTCGGTTTTGTCCGCAAATTTTTCAAATTTGTCCGCAAAATGTGTCCGCAAATTTAATTTAATCTGTTAAAAAATTTTTCTAATTTAAAAGATAACTTACTGGTTATGCCCTGTAATCGGTTGGATGATGGCTGTAAAATTGGATAAAATCAAAATTGTAAAGAAGAAGCAGCACAAAAAGAAGGAGAAATGAAATTTTCGAAAAAACGGTTATTTTTTTAAAAGATTTTCTAAGCCTGGATACCTTAACGATTTTTTTGTGTTATTTGGTAATACAGTCAGACCTTGCATTCTTGGGACTAATTTCTTTTATCCAGTAATCAACCAAAAAAATTTTTAAAAAATGTATGAACCTCAAAATGTGTCTGACATTTTTGGCAAACTTTGAACCCTCATAATTTTTTAGTTTCTTATTCCTAGCCAAAAAAAGCCGATAATTTTCTAGAGTAAATCGATAATGCTCTATCGATTGGTATCGAAAAACGTACAACATTTTGACTTACAGTTCTAAAGGTTCCCTTGTAAATATTAATTTTTAATTTATTTTCTAAATATTAATTTTTTTAAATATTAATCGAGGTCCGACTTTATTTTTATTAGAATATTTAGGGAAATAATTTTTTTGGGATAATATGTATCTTTAAACATTTATAAATTTATTTATTAGATTTTTACGTAAATATTTTTTATTTATTTAATTTTTTTTTAATTCTTATATTTAATCTTTACTTATATGTTTTCACTTTCTTACAATTAATTTAAAAGAAAATTTATTTTTTTATTTATGCCTTATATATCTTCTGCTTTTAAATTTTATTTTTTTTTATTGTTAAATTTCTCTTATAGCAAATAATAAATTATTGTTGGATAGAAAATTTAAATTAAATTGTTGTTGAATTTATTTTTTGGATGTTTTTCTTGAATTATTAAATATAATTTTTTTAATATTTGTTAAAATAATTTTTTCTATTTTTCTTAATTTTTTTCTAAACTTTTCAAGGGTTTTTATATTTTTTTAAATTAAATCTTTATTTATTTTGGAATGTCTTCAACATTTTCAAAAAATTCTTCTTTTACTCTTTCTTCGAGTAGTACAATTTCTAATGGATCAAATACATCATTAAACAGCAGCAATTTTGATATTGATCCATTGAAGTTATTGACAAGTAAATTGAGTAAATTTAGGGATCAAATATCGCAAACACTTTTGGTTAGTTTTTTTAATTTTTTGGCTGGGGCAAGTCAATTTAATTTTTTGAGGCACTAAAATTAGCCCGTTAAAAATTTGGTTAAATTTTTTGTAATTTTATTTTTTTTAATTTAGTCTACTCCAGAAGGATTTTCTTCGTTGAGCGCATTTATTGATGATTTTTGGTATTTTAATTTTATTTAAAAATTTTTATATCAGAATTATTTTTTCGTGATATTTATGCATCATTTATCAGAATATTTTATAAAATAAAGATATTTCAGAATTTAGTGAAACACATTTTTATTTTATAAAATTTAAGTTTATAATAAAGAAAACACAAAATTCTGATTTTAGGAAAAGAAAATTCTGGTAAGTAAATAAGCTTTAATTAAAGTTCAGAATTTAATTAAAAAATACAAACATTTTTTGTGTTTTTGTTTGTTTCAGAAAATGTGTCTTTAAGATCAGAATTTTTTTAAAAATCAGAGTTTTTTCTAAAAATCAGAACTTTGGAGAATCTGAATTAATTCTGATTTTTTAAATCTGGTTTTTAATCAGAATTTTCTTTTAAAATCAGAATTTTTAAAAATGTGAATTTAAAAAAATCAGAATTTTCACAAATCAGAATTTTAAAAAATCAGAACTTTTTAAAAATCAGAACGGTGAAGAGTCTGAATTAATTCTGATTTTTTTATTCTGGTTTTTTAATCAGAATTTTTTTCAAAAATCAGAATTTTTCCTTATACCTAGTTATTTCTACGGCTTCAATCCTTCAGAACGCGCTCGTTCTTTTGGTTATTTTTCTCTCTATGAATTTCTCAAGTCTGATTATATGAAAGGACGTGTTTGTTTCAAAATTAATTTTAATGGAGAATTGTTTCTATTCCCATTAGCTGATGACAACACTCGACAAATTTTTAATCAAATACTTATTTCATATGATGAGAGAATTCAGAGGAATAAACGGTAAAAATAAATTTAAATTAGTTTGTGTTTTTTTGTGTTTTTGCAGATCTGATTAATTTTTAAAAATCAGAAAATGTGTTGTATTACAAATCAGAATTATTTTAAGGTGATGTATTTTATGGTATTTAATAAATGTGTGTTTTTAATCAGAAATTGTATTTTCAGTAAATTAAAATCAGAATTAAAACCAGAATGTGTTTTTCAAGTCAAAAGTACCTTTTCAGAAAATGTGTTTTTTAATCAGAATTATGTTTTCTTTAAACCAGAATTAAAAAAAATCAGAATATTTAAAACCAGAATATTTTTTTTTAAATCAGAATTTTTTTTAAAATCAGAATATTTTAGAAACCAGAATTTTTTTTTCTAAAATCAAAATTTATTAAAAACCAGAATATTTTTTAAATCAGAATTTTTAAATTTGTGTTTTCTTTTAAAATTCTGATTTTAAAAATTTGTATTTTGCAAATCAGAATTAATGTGTTTTTGTATTTTTCTATATTTTAAAAATCAGAATTTATTTTTGTATTTTTAGCCGTGCAAATCTTGGTCCGTTCTCTAAGCGTCGCAATTTTTATTAAATTAATAATAGACAATTTGAAGATTGTTCTTGTTTCTTTCAATGACGGGGAAATATATTTATTTTTTTAATTTTTTAATATATTTGCATTATTTGCAGTCATTGTTATTTTTTTGATATATTTTATTTTAAATTGTTAAATCCCGTTTATTTATTTTTTTAAATTTATTTTTTTTGTCCCAAATTTTAATTTTAAAAATTTAAATGTTTAAAAATAAATTTTTAAATTAAAAAATAAAATTCTTTTTTTAAAGTTCACGTCTTTTTCATAATTTTTTAAAATTTATTTCCTCGTAAATTTTATTAATTGTTTTTTAACCTTTTTTAGTGCATCTTTTGGCTGCTCTGCATCGTCTGATCATTAATTAAATCGTTCGATTTTATAAATTTATTGCTTGCATTTTTAGAGAAGAAGAGAACGAGGAGAGGGAAGTAGGTATGGAATAATTATTATTAGACAATTATTTTATCTCGACTAAAATTATTTTTTGCATGGAAGGTGTTGATGCTTTTTTTTCTTTTATTACTCTAAATTTTTGGTTTAATATTAGATTGTTATTGTCATTGAATTAGTATCCAAGGGTAAACCGTGTTCCTCAAAATTCCCTTTTTACTGACTTCTGCTTCCAACTACCTATTTTTATTCCACTTTCGTCATCCGCTTTTCAAATACGCGACAGGGCCCAAATTTCTGTTATTTGCCCACATTTTTATCAAGAAAAAATTACAATGGAGAAAAAAAATAAAAATGTGGGCAGATAACAGGAAAGTGTACCCCCTGGTCAGTGAGGGTTTCAAAAAAATTATCGCATCTAATTTTAATCAGCCCTTCGGATGATTTTATTTTAAAATATTCTCATAGCTTAAATCAATTTTTTAAATTTTTTAGCTTTATCTAAAACTTTCAATTTTTTGAATGTCTTATATTGACACAACCAAAAATAATTTAAACAATGGTGGATCCAATGATAATGGCAATGCTTTGTTTCTTCTTTGCAATAATAATGAGTCTGTTTGTAATAATGCTGAATCTGTGGTTAGTAATGTGGCGGCTCCTAATGTCGAGGAATTGCGAATGTCCGTGCCACCAGAATGCTTCGAAAAAGTTTTTTTTTAATTTTTATTTTCAAAAATAATTTTAAATTTTTAGCCCTTAATTCGTTCAATCTCTTATTTAATTTTGGATTTGGTAATTATTTCTGGTCTTTATATGGTTGTTGGAATTGTTGAAAATTATTTGGGATTTGTTGGACTTTTAATTTGGTGAGTGAAAAAATATTTTTTATTTAAAAATGAATTTCTTTAATTTTTGGGTTTCAAAAATTTTAAAAAATACAGAAAAAATTTTTTTGAAAATTTTGGAGATGTTTAAGAAATTTTTTGAAAAAAATATTTTTGCTTCAAAAAAATTTTTGTTTTAAAACATAGCTAAATTTCATTTTATAAATTTAAAATTCATTTAAAACCCCCAAAGAATTAAAAAAAATATTTTTTCAAGGTATTGGGTTCTCGGTATGTATTTATCCTCTTTATTTTGTATTGGACACGATTGTGGACACGGAACTTTTTCTTCCTATACTTGGGTGAATGATTTGTTTGGACATATTTCTCATGCTGTTATTATGGTTTTTATATAAATTTGAAAATTTTAAAAATTTATTTTTATGTTCCATTCTGGCCTTGGCAAAAATCACATCGACAACACCATCAATACACGGCACATTTGGATAAAGTAAAAAAAATTTTTTTTTGAATTATTTCCTAATTTCTACTATTTTTTGATTAAAAAATTCATTTTAATTTTAGAAAAAAATATTTTTGAAAAATTTATTTTCGAAAAAAAAATTTTTTTTTAATTTTAAGGATAAAGGTCACCCTTGGGTTACAGAAGAGGAGTACGAATCTAGTAATTGGATTAAAAAACATTTTGCCAAAATTCCTTTATCTGGACTTATTCGGTGAATTTTCTAAGACTATTTTTAAAATAAAAATAAAATTTAAAAAAAAAGCTGGAACCCAATATACACAATCGCTGGACTCCCCGATGGTTCTCATTTTTGGCCGTGGTCTAAATTATTTGAAAATAATGTTGATAGAATTAAATGTGTTGTTAGTGTTTCTGCTTGTTTTCTTTGCTCTTTTGTATCTTTAAAAATTAAAAAATAATTAAAATTAATTTTTATAGGTTATTCTCTCCTATATGAATTATAATTTGTGGAACTTTTTTAAATATTATTATGTGCCGTTAATGTTCCAAGTTGTGTGTTTTATATTTAATTGAATGTGTTTTAATGAAAATACAAGAAAATACACGAAAATACATTTTAATTAAACTTTTCCGGAAATTGTATTTTAGAGAAAACATAATTTTCCGGAAACTATTTCTATAGAAGAATAATTTTTCCGGAAAAAGTTTATCTATAAAAATACATTTCCGGAATGTATTTTAATATAAAAGTTTTCCGGAAAAACACATAATTTTCCGGAAAATATTTTCTATAGAAGAGTAACTTTTCTGGAATAAGTTTATCTATAAAAATATGTTTCCGGAACGTGTTTTTATGTACAAAGTTTTCCGGAAATAAATTTACACCTAATTTTCCGGAAAGTATTTTTATTTTATAGGTTTCCGGATACATAGTTTTCCGGAAAGCTTTGTATTTCTTTTAGAATATTTTAATCTTTTTTAGGTTTCTGGATGGTCATAATAACCTTTTTACAACACCAAGACGAGCAAATTGAAGTTTATGAAGAAGGGACTTGGGCATTTATGAAAGGGCAGCTACAGACTGTTGATAGATGTAAATAAATATTTAAATTAATTTTTAATTAGATTTTTGTATTTTTTAAGCTTTTGGATTTGGAATAGACAAAGCATTGCATCATATAACTGATGGTAGAAATTTTGGAGATTAATTTTAAAATTAAATTTAAATTTCAGGCCATGTAGCCCATCATTTCTTTTTTACTCGTATTCCTCATTATAATTTACCTAAAGCTACGGAAGCTGTTAAAAAAGTTTTGCAAAAATACCCTGGCGCGTATAAACATAAAAGTGCATATGACTTTTTAATTAAATTTTTATGGTGAATTTTATATTTAAATTATAATCTTTCCGGAAAAATGTATTCTACGAGAATATGTATATATGTATTTTCCGGAACAGTAATATAAAAATAAAATACATGTTTCCGGAAAAGTTATATATTCAAAGGAATTATTTTTTCTAGAAGAGTAAATACATGTGTTTTCCGGAAAACTCGTAACTTTTCCGGAAAGATGTGTTTGTGTTTAGTCGTTCTAATAGAATATATATTTTCCGGAACAGTAATATTAAAATAAAATACATGTTTTCCGAAAAAGTTGTATTCAAAGGAAAATACTCTTCCGGAAAAGCAATACTAAAATACATTGTGTTTTCAGTAAAACTCGTAGTATTTCCGGAAAGATGTGTTTGTGTTTAATCGTTTCCGGAAACTATTTAACTAAAAATACATTGTGTTTCATTTTGTTAATTAAGGTTAAATATTAAATTGGACTGTCTTGTTGGTAAAGGTACCGGTTTACTTAAATATCGTTCTACTGTTCACAATGATGAACAACTTAATAATAAAAAGGATAAATAAGTGACCTACTTAATTTTATTTTGTTCTCATTTTTGAATATTTTTTTTATTTTTGAAATTTTACATTCTGAAATAAAATTTAAAAATATTTTTTTATTTTTTTTTCTTTAAGTTGTGTTTATTTTTAAACTTGTCTGATTTTTCTGCTGACTTTAAAATAATTTTTTAAATAGTACAATTTTTATTTTTTCCTTCCGTGTTATTCTCTTTGTCTAGGAAATCAAAGATTAAATAGGTATTCAATTTGCAATATGTAGGGGAAGTTAGTTTTATAAACATAAATGTGTTTTTCTTATCTAAAATTTATTCTTAAGGATTTTTCATGCAAATGTTCAGTCAGTTATTTTATTTTTATTATTCATTTAAAAAATCGCTTTTCAATATTAAAATAATTTATTTTAAAAATCAGAATTTTCTTGTTTTTCTAATCAGAATTATTCTTTTATGTATCAGAATTAAATGTATTTCACATTTAAGACAATCAGAATATTTTTTTGTGTTTTAGAATAATTCAAAGATCAGAATTTGTATTTTCTTTTTTTTTGCATTAAAATGCAATTTAACAATTTTGGTGTAATAATTAATATTAATTAAAAATCGTTCGATTTAATTAAAATTATCAATGCATAATTATATTCCATTTTTAATAAGAAGAAATTGACAGGTTATTTCCCACCATCTTTTTTAAATTTAACTAAATTAATGTATTTTGCTTTAGAACTTGTAAAATCAGAATAATTATTAGGTTTGTGTTTTTTATATAAATCAGAATTTTTATTTTGTGTTTCTGTTTCAGAATAAAGCTGTGTTTTATAAGAAAATTCTGGTTGTATTTTTGTATTTTTTAAGTTTGTGTTTCATAGGTCAGAATAAGTTTATTTAAGTTTGTGTTTTTTCAGAAAAGTTTGTTCTAAATCAGAATTTCTATTTTGTGTTTTTATGTATTTCAGAATAACAAGTTTGTGTTTTATAGAGAATTCTGATTTTGAATCAGAATTTTTTGTGTTTGTGTTTTATAAGTCAGAATAAGTTATTTTTGTGTTTATATTATAAATCAGAATTAATTTTTAAAGTTTGTATTTTTTCAGAAAATTTTGTGTTTTTAAACCAGAATTAATTTAAAAATCAGAATTATTTTAATTTAAAATTCTGAATGTCTAATACACTTATCGAAACAACTAAAACAAATGGAAATACAATTTCTGATTCTAACAACAAAATTAATTCTTTCCCTAATTTAAATGAACTTCGAAATGCAATCCCAGCAGAGTGTTTTGAAAAAGTTTTTTTATTTTTTAAATTTTTTTCTGATTTTTAATTTTTAGTCTCTAATTCGTTCACTTTCTTATTTAATTTTGGATTTTTTAATTATTTATGGACTTTATTTAATTGTTGGGGTTGCTGAGGACAAGTTTGGGATTATTGGACTTTTGCTTTGGTAAAAAAATTTTTTTCTCAATTTATAAAATTTTTCTTCTTATTCCCTTTTTATTTTAAAAGTAAACCAATTTTTGTAGGTATTGGGTATTAGGTATGTTTTTATTCTCTATATTCGTTGTTGGTCACGATTGTGGGCACGGAACTTTTTCTTCTTATACTTGGGTGAATGATTTGTTTGGGCACGTGGCACATGCTCCTACTATGGTTCTTTAAGAAATTTATTTTTCAAAAATTCTATTTTTTATGTCCCTTATTGGCCTTGGCAAAAATCCCATAGACTACACCATCAATACACTGACACTTGGATAAAGTAAAAGAAATTTGAAAAAAATAAAGTTTCGTTTTTAAGGATATGAGCCATCCTTGGATACCCGAAAAGCTTTATTTATCTTTAAATTGGATATCCAAACATTATCTCAAATTTCCGTTGACTGGGTTTGTCAGGTAAAGGTTTAATTCTATTAATTTGACTATTGACTTAAAAATACAATTATTAAATGAAAACACATTTTTTGTGTTTTTCCGGAAAGTATATATAATTTAAAGAAAACACATTTGATATTAATATTCTTTCCGGAAAGTGTGCTACAATAAACTTTTTCCGGAAAGTTTTATAGCTTAAAAACCCATAATTTTCCTTAAAGTTTATATTTCAAATAAATATATAAAATTTAATTCTCTAATAATTTATTTCCTTTCTTTAGTTGGATTCCATTATATACAATATTTGGTATTCCCGATGGTTCTCATTTTTGGCCGTGGTCTAAATTATTTGAAAATAATACTGATAGAATTAAATGTGTTGTTAGTGTTGCTGCTTGTTTTCTATGTGCCTATGTATTCTGATTTAAATTTAAAAAATTTTTTTAAATTTATTTTAGATAGCTTTATATTGTTCAAATTATAATTTATGGATATTTTTTAAATATTATTATGTTCCGGTTATGTTCCAAGTTTTGTGTTTCATATTTATTTAAATGTGTTTTAATGAAAATACATTTTAATTAAGCCTTTCCGGAAATTATATTTTATCGAAAACACAATTTTCCGGAAACTATTTCTATAAGAGAATAATTGATTCCGGAATAAGTATATTTATGAAAAATACATTTCCGGAACATGTTTTTATGTAAATCTTTTCCGGAAATTATATTTAAAAGAAAATACATAATTTTCCGGAAGGTTTATACTTCAATGAAATAAATATTATAATTCCCCAATAATTTGTATTTTATATATTTTTCCGGAAAGATTAAAAATTAATTTAAATAAAATAAAATTTTAGGTTTCTGGTTAGTTATGATCACTTATTTACAACACCATGACGAACAGACTGAAGTTTATGAAGATGGAACGTGGGGGTTTGTGAAAGGACAGTTACAGACAGTTGATAGATGTAAATAAATATTAAATTTAATTCTTTGTATTTTTCTGTATTTTTTAAGCTTTTGGATTTGGAATAGACAAAGCAATGCATAACATAACTGACGGTAGAAAAATAAAATTAATTTAAAAAATTTGCTTAAATTTCAGGCCATGTAGCCCACCACCTCTTTTTTACGCGTATTCCACATTACAATTTACCTAAAGCTACAGAAGCAGTTAAAAGAATATTAATGGAAAAATACCCGGGAACATATAAATACAAAAAATCATATGACTTTTTACTTGAATTTTTATGGTAAGCTTGTTGAGACTTTTGTTTATATATGTTTGTGTTTTTCCGGAAGAGCCTCATAAAAATATAACTCAAAAATACAACAATATAATGCTTCCGGAAAGTAAAAGAAAATTATTAAATTTTCCGGAATATAATACATTTAACTAGAAATACATAAATTAAATATTTCCGGAAAATACATTTAAAGAAACACATAATTAAATTGTTTCCGGAAAAACACATAGTCCTTATAAATAAATACATTTTTCCGGAAAAATACAGAGTCTTCATACATCTTTTCCGGAAAATACATTAAAAACACATAATTTAAGCGTTTCCGGAAAAATACATAGTCCTTATAAATACATACATTTTTTCCGGAAAAACACATATTCCTGCATAATTCTTTTCCGTAAAATTTATTTATACATAATTAAATTGTTTCCGGAAAAATACAGTCAATATAAAACACAAAAGTTTACGGAAAAAGAAAATACATTTTATTTATTTTCTAGGTTGAATATTAAACTGGATTACCTTGTTGGAAAAGGTAGTGGTTTACTTAGATATCGAAATAATATCCGGAATAATGACCAATTTAAAACAACAAAAAAAGAATAATTAAGACTTTAATATTCTCGATGTTTTTCATTTTGTTGAATTTTATTTTTTCTTTAATTTAAATATAAAATTGTTTATTTAATATGTCAATTTGTATTTGCCTATTTATCCAATAGTTTGAACATTCAATAAATGAATTCTGTAACTTTATCATATTTTATTTTTAATTAATTTAAACATATTAAAAATTATTTATATTTTTTAAATATCTTTAGACCTCTATTAATCAAAAATATTTATTTTCAAAATCCATAAACGTCTGGATTAAAAAGGTATTCACAATGAGAGCCATGAAAGCCTCTTGCACAGCTAAAATTAATTTTTAGTAAAAAATTTTTTTGGTAAATTCGTTTAATATCTTATATGTATTCCTTCCGGAAAAGGAATATTTATTTCCGGAAACTACTAAAAATTAAAAAAATTACTGGCAAAAAGGTTTGAAATTTCCATTGCCCACCCAAGCTGCATAACACTTCCCTCTATTATAACAATATTTAGAATAACTTTCCGGACATGGACGTGTCAGAGTAATCGTATCTATCGAAGCAGTTGAATTTTTTGTTGAATTATTTAATGCTGGTGGAGGTGTTGGTGGAGGTATAGGAGGAGGTATAGGAGGAGGCAACGGATGAGGTAAAGCTTTAATTTTAATTAAATAAAAAATTGAAATTAAAAATAAAATATATTTTTTAATCATTTTTTAAATTAAAATAAATAAAAAATAAATTTCTGATTTTATATTAAATAAATTTTAATTTTGGAATATTCTAAAAAACCTTTTTGATTTTTAATGTTTTTTGAATTTTATTTTTAAATTTAAAAAAATTTAATTTTAATGTAATAAAATAAGCCTTATTAAAATAAATTTGAGGGAAAGAAAATTAATTTTATAATTTGATTTTTTACTTAAAATTGGACATAAAATTAGAAAAGAAAACGCTTCCAGAGAGTACAGCAAGTATGTACCCTCCGGAAAAATACTTCCGGAAAATAATAATTTTAATGTTTCCGGAAAATTATTTAAAAAATAAAAGTATTGTGTATTTCCGGATATAATTACAGCTGAATATAATTAATATTCTACCGTGTATTTTCCTTCCGGAAAATATAATTATCGTTTATTCCGGAAAACATACTTATATACTTTCCGGAAAACATTGATATATATTACTGTTTCCGGAAAATTATATTTAGTATTTTCGGAAAACACATATTTCCGGAAAAGAATTTTAAATGTATTTTCATGTTATGCCTTCTGGAAAATAAACATTTAAGTATTTTCTTATAAAAATACAAAAAGGCGTTATGTGTTTTCTAATTCAGGTTTATTTTATTTTAATTCAATTTTAAAATTGAATAAAAACACCATTAGAATATTTTTAAAAATTAAAATTAAATTTCTACAAAACCAAAAATTTATTTTTTTATTTATTTAATTCAAAAAATGTTTAAAAAATATTTTTTATTTTCTCTCTTAATTTTTTATTTAATCAAAATTAAAGCTTTACCTCCTCCTTTAAACAAAAATAAAATTAAAAAATCAACAGAAAAAAAATATTACGAGGAAAAACCAGAAATACCCCCTACACGTGATTGTCCGCCTTATTTAGAAAAATATTGTTATCATGGAGGGACGTGTTTTGCTGCTCATGTTGGTAATGGAAATTATAGGGCATCTTGCCGGTTTGGTTTAAAATTAAAAATAAATTTTTTAAATTTAATTTTAGTTGTAAACCAGGTTGGCGTGACCCTCGTTGTTTGCATCTTATTGATCTAGGCCTCTATGATATTTTTTAAAATTAATAAAGAGAAAGAGATACATATGTGTTAAAAATCTAAAGAATTCTTTAAATTTGTATTTTTTCTAATAAATTGTATTTTCCGGAAAATTTGTATTTTTTTGAAGTAAAATAAGCTTTCCGGAAAATACAAAACATTTATTTTTAAATTATATATTCATTTCGGAATTGTCTAATAATTTATTCAGAAATAAACTTTCCGGAAAAAAAATATTATAAAACGTTCCGGAAAATTTATTCTTAAATAGAACTTTCCGGTGTTTCCGGAATTTTTTCCGGGATTTCTGAGTTATATTGCTTACGGAATTTATTCCGCAAGTATATCTTTCCAGAATTTTTTAATTATTTAAAAAGGGGTATTTTAAACACTAAATATTTTTAATAAGCAGAGAAAAATAGCTAGTAAAATGTAAGTGATTAAACTAAATTAAATAGCAAACAGTTTTGTTTTGTTCTATAACAAGTAAAGAATCATGACATTTTTCTTTTAAATTATTTTAGGGTTTAATATGTAGAATTTTATTTTTATCTTTACCGTGGCAGGTCCGATGTGGATGGTTATCATTTATTACCCAAGTTTAAGGTCTTCACAAGCTTCCCATCCATGCCTTTTGACCGTCAATTTTTTTTAAAATCCTTTTTTATTTGTTAAAAATATTTTTACAATTAGAATAAATGGTTTATTCTTTACTAGGGATCGCGCCGACCCGATCCACGATTCCCGAAAATCGCGAATTCCCTACGATTTGTTTGCATCTTATTGATCTAGGCTTCTATGATATTTTTTAAAGTTAATGAGAAAGATAAATATTTTAAAAATATAAAGAATTTTTTAAATTTGTATTTTCTTTACCATAAATTGTATTTTCCGGAAAATTTGTATTTTTTTAAATATAATAAACTTTCCGGAAAATGATAAACATTTATTTTTTAGTTATATTCTTTCCGGAAAATATTAATATATTTATTCTTTTCCGGAAATCTAAATAATGTGTTTTTTCCGGTTATATCCTTTCCGGAAAATTCTTTGTATTTTCTTTGTATTTTTATTTCTCAATCCGGAAATCTAAATGAAGTATTTTTACCGTTATATTCTTTCCGGAAAAATCTAATATATTTATTCTTAAATAGATTTTCTTTCCGGAAAATATCTAATATAGTTATTCTTTTCCGGAATTTTAAATAATGTGTTTTTTCCAGTTATATTCTTTCCGGAAAACACTTTATATTTCTTTGTATTTCCGGAATTATTTCTCAATCCGGAAATCTAAATTAAGTGTTTTTCCCATTATATTCTTTCCGGAAAAATTTAATATATTTATTCTTAAATAAATTTTCCGGAAATCTAAATAATGTGTTTTTTCCAGTTATATTCTTTCCGGAAAATTCTTTGTATTTCTTTTTTCTTTCCGGAATTATTTTTCAATTGTTTAAGAAGGAGTAATTTGAACTTTAAATATTTCTACTATAAAAGTAAAGGGAAAATAGAAATTTAAAAGTGATAAAATTAAATTAAATAACAAACAGGTTTGTTTTGTTCTATAACCATTGGAGAATCTCGACATTTTTCTTTCAAATTAATTTAGGTTTTAATATAAAGAAAAGTTTTGTTATTTTATAGTGTGATAGGTCCGGAGTGGATGGGTTATCAAAAATTTAAACCGAATTCAAAAAGGACTTACTTTTACTCTATCCATCCGCGATCCCTTGACCGTCACACTTTTTTTTTAATTTTTTTTAAATTTATTAAAAATACATATTTTTTTGCTTGAGAGTTGAATATAGAGATGACCATAAACGAAAATTTTCAAGTCTCCAGACCAGATCCCAAAATCCTTTTTCTTTCCTAAACGAAACACGAAAAGACCCAAGAAAGTCTAGGAAAAAAGGAAAAAAGGAGGACCGTCTCATTATTTTCTTTAGTAAGAGAAAAATTTCTATTTAATAGGAAAGGAGACCGCTCCAAAAGTTGAAGACTTTGAAGCCCTATAACCTTTCGATTTTGGGGTCGGAGCCGAAAAAGCCAAAAATTGGCAATATGTTATCGACTATGCTCTACACGATGGTGCAAAAATAATTATAAAATTTTTGGTGACAGTTCGATAAGTTCCCCTTGTTAGTCTCAAAAAACTCAAAAACCGTCTTGGACGTCTCTATTACTTAATACTCTAACGTCACTTCCTTTCCGGAAAATTTTTTACTATAAAAGCCGTTCAATTCTCTTCACTTCATTGTAACTTAATTTAAACAAAACACAAATTTTAGAATGTTTTTGCGAAACAAATTTATTATTTCCGTCATCGCAATTATTTTTATCTTTTTTTGGTTGGTGCCGAAGTGTTCATCAACTGCTGGTTTGGTGATTGGAGGGGATTATCAAAACAATACAAATAGCAGCACTAAAGGGTTTTACAATCAGTTGACTTCTAGCAAGGATTTGGATGCTGGGGTGAGTTTAAAAATAGGGGAAGGGAAGGGAAGAGGGAGGGGAGGTTTAAATTCTCGAAGACAATCTTAACATTTTTGTGATAGGCTCTTAGTCTAAAGACTCATGGTCTGAACGGCTTGATTCAATCTATTGGGGGTTTCGAGTCTTTTTTAGTGCCGGACCACGGGTCTAGAAAATTTTTTGTCTGTGATAGAAGGAGAGAGGAGGAGAATTTCGTTTTTCTAAGGTACAATTGTCCCCCCCCTCCCCCTGATCCATTTCTTAAACATTCCCTAGCCTTTAGGGCTTTAGTAGGGTTGTCCGTTCTTGGAAAATCTTCGGATATCCGTAACCGAACCGATATCGGAACCGAAAAATCGTCGGTTCTTTAGTTCTGTTCGGTCCAGAACCGACAACCCTAGCCTTTGAATCTACCATTACTCTTTAGTTTCAATCGTTTGTCAACACTACCGGATCGACTGCCGCATTGTTGGAAACTACGGACAACTACAACAATGAAACGGGGACTTTCAACCAAGTAAACTTCAACTAAAAAATTTCTAAAAAATTTCCAAAATTTCAATTTTTTCAGACTATTCTGTCCACCGACACAACCGACGATTTATTAATTAATTTGGATCGTGTCAACCCTTGTGGTTGGAATAGTCTTACAAATTTTGAGAAGCGAACGTTAATTATTTTGATTGACGAAAAGGTTAAAAATGAGGATATTAAAGTTGTGTCCGATAATATTTTGGTGCCTCGTTGGGCTGCTTTTTGTGCTGCTTTTGGTGTTGTTTTGATGTTTATGATTGTTTTGATACTTTTATTTATTGTTTGTTGTAATGGGAAAAGGATGCGTTAAGAAAGAAGATGAAGAGATGAATATTTAGAAAATTGTTTAGAAAATGATAAAATACCGTATTTCCTAAAATAGTGCTCCCGGGAGTACTATTTTTCAACCCTCCTCCAAAGGGGAGTACTATTTAAGGGGGGAGTGCTAATTCAGGGGGGAGTACTATTTTTCAACCATCCTCCATGATTTTTCATAGGAAAATTTATTTCAAAATTAACAAAAATATTTTAATTTATTTCAATTTATCTCTAAATAAATTCGATTAGAGTTCGCTATTTGAAAAATTCTAAAAAATTAATAAAATTCTAAAAAATATCCGAATTAGTATAAAATTGAGCAAATTGCGAGACAATTAGACACAAATGACTTAAAATACGGGTTATTAAGGGAAATCAAGAAGGATATAAGTGGATTTGGAGTGATATCGAGGGATATAAGGGATTTTAAGCGACATCTATAGATAGATGTCGAAAAAATTATCAGTGGGATAAAGTTGGTATCGTTGCTATCGTGGCGTTTGATGGTAATAAAATAATTATCATTTAATTTTTGGGAAAGTGGATATATCTTTGTGTCTAAGATTTATCAGGGGTCAACTAATCTCATGTGTCTATGGATTACCTAATCTTTGTCTAGTGATTTATCAGCATTAATCACCGATATCCTCCACATCCTTCTGTACTTCCGATATCGGTTGATTAAGAAGGATTTATGATTCAACTTATCGTTTGATCACTCTTAATCAACCAAAATCGCCTAATATGACTCCCCTTCATTATTCCCTCAAATTCCTATATCAAACCTTAATCCAATGATCTCTTTTAAATCCCACTTGATTAATACAGAACACATTTCATCATCCGATATAAATCCATTTATATACCCAAAATCCACTTTTACCCCACCAATTAATCGGATTATATCTCTTTAATCCTCGAAGAATTTTAGGTTAAAATTTAGGTTCGTTTTCGGTTAAACGAAAGCTCTCAGGTTTTGTTTATCAAAGAATCAAGTGAAACCGACAACGCTACTTAGAATAAATAAAATAATTCAACGTCTCTTATTATTTTTTCAAATATAGGGGAAAAATATTTTTGGGGGGAGTACTATTTTAGGGGGAGTACTAATTCAGGGGGGAGTACTATTTTTCAACCCTCCTCCAAAGGGGAGTACTATTTAAGGGGGGAGTGCTAATTTAGGGGGGAGTACTATTTCAGGAAATACGGTATATTTATTTTGGGTGAGGGCTAACTCGAGGAATTCCAACTCACAGAACAGGACAGGTTTTGATCATTCGGTGAATTGGTCGTTCCGTGATTTGGTCGTTCAGTGAATTGTCCTTTCCGTGAATTGTCCGTTCCGTGACTTGTCGTTCCGTGAATTGTCCTTTCCGTGTATTGTCCGTTCCGCGAGTTAGTTTATTTTTAATTGTTTTCGTTCAATTCTTTTTCCCCTTATTTTTCCCCCTTATTTATTTTCCCCCTTAAATATTTTTTTGGAAAATCTCTCTCCTTTGTCGTATTATTTTAAAAATTTAATTTATTTGATAAATACGTCTTTGTTGTTATTTAGATAATTCTTTTTTTAATAGTCTTTTTCTCTACATTTTCCCTTTATCATTGCTCTTATCCAAAATAACAGTTACGCAAAAATAAGGGAAACACTTTGAGTGAGAGAAGACATTCCCTTCATTTTTCTCCGTTTAATTATTTAAATCCTCCCCTTAATTTACTTTCTCTTGGCATAACGTTTATTTAAATAAATGGCATTTTGTCCCTTGTCTTTATTTCTCTAACTCTAATCTTTTCTTTATTGACAGACAGTGAAAAATAAAAGTTTAATTCTTTTCTTTTTCTGTTTTTGTTGTTAAAAATGTAGGAAATTACGTGTCAAATTTTTTTGTTTTTTTCCGATTTTGATTTAATTTTTAAAGATTTAATTTAATAAATTTGACGTATCCAATGGGTCTTTGTAAATGTCCTAAACGTAAGGTGACCAATTTATTTTGTTTTGAGCATCGAGTAAATGTTTGCGAATCTTGTCTTTTGTCGAACCATGAAGCTGTAAGTTGATTTTGAAGTTTTTTTATTAATTCTGACAAGGAACTATATCGAACTCTCACCAAAAATTTCGTTATTTTTCAGCCCTTCCCCCTCAAATCGGAAAGTTATAGGGCTATAAAGTTTTTGATTTTTGGAGCGGTCACCAAAAATAATTATTAAGTTAATTGTCGATCATGCTCTACACGATGGTATAAAAATAACGAAATTTTTGGTGACAGTGACGATGTGGTTCCTTGTGAGCTTTATGACTAGGGATCGGATTTGTATTGAAATATATTTTTTTTTCCTGAATATATTATGTTGAGAAAAGCCCAAATATGCCATTAGTTTTGCGATATTGTGATTTTGAACGAAGTTACATTTCAATATATTTCAATATTTTGCCAATTTCCCCGTTATTTCAATATTTCGCGCTTTTTTCAAATTATTTCAATATTTTTGCATATTTTTACCAAAATTTTGGGATTTTTCATAAATTTTAGGAAAAAAGTGAAGAAATCTAGACGTTTGACAACCAAAATTCTCAAAATTTTCGCCTGCGGCGCTGAAAAGGGGATATTATGTACTATTATTCACTACAGTGCCGTTGACTTCCGATAATTATACGATGGAATGGCGACCAGCCCTTATTTGAAAGTCGCCCTCCCCCAAATTTCTCAATTAACAAAAACTCGGAATAAGTAACTGAACAAAAATCCCCATAAAGGCCGTCCCAAATTGTTGTTCCGCCTTCAAATGTCCCACTGATCAAAACCCTCAAAATGACATATTGAGCAAAACCCAAAAGGTAACAACATACTTTGCCAATCTCAAAATGTCTGAGAGTGTAAAAATACTCATTTCGTGTCGAACTATAAAGCTGATGTGCAATTTTAAGAATGAGATAAATTTTTTTGTTAAATTTCAACTTTTTTTTGGGGTTTTGCTAGTGAATAAACGATGATTTATTTCAATATTTCGCTTATTTCTGCCATTTTTTGTCAATATTTTGCCATTTTATTTCAATATTTTATGGCCATATTTTCCGATTTTATTTCAATATAAATCCGATCCCTATTTATGACTCTCCTCCCTCTCTTTGGGTTGGTTTCTGGACCTTTCTTGGATTCTGGCTTCTCTTAATTTCCTAATCTTTCCTAAAAGTCCAAGCATTCTTTGAAAGGCCCTCCTGGCTACGAGCCATGAAATTTTCCAAATTTTTTGGATTAATTCTAAACCCTTTTGGGTTGTTTTCTTGACCTGGCTCGGAGTCTGGCTTTTCTCAACTTCCCTCCTATTTCCTTCAAGTCCAAGAATTCTTTGAAAGGGGAGCCTTAAAGCTTCCAAAATTCTCCCTATTAATTTTTTTCTTCTTTCCAGTGTGTTGTCCAAACTTACCTTTCTTGGTTGACAGACAGTGATTATGATGTTAATTGTCCTCTGTGTTTTGGTTTGTTTTCTTTTAAATTCAATTTCTTTTTAATTTTTCAGAGCCTTTAACAATTCGAGAAACTTTGAGACTTAAATGTTTACATCTTTTCCATTGGGATTGTTTGGATGCTCGTGTGAGACAATTGCCTGACACAACAGCGCCTGCTGGATATAAATGTCCGAGTTGTTTGGTTTGTTTTTTTATTTTTTGGAGTGTTAGGAGAGGGATTGGGACGGGTTACCCGAAATCCGGACTATTTTGATTAGGAATTCGGTTTGACTTTATTTTCTTCCTATTCCTTGTTAGGGGTAAAGTTGGAGGGGTTAAAAAGTCTGGATCCTTTTCTGGACTGTTAGATTCGTTTCCTGACCTGTACCGGATTCTGGCAGATACAGCAGGCCCGCCCTTTTTGTCCAACCCGGTTTCTTGAATTAGAGGTGGGTCGGAATTCCGTTTTCCGACGTTTTTTCCCTCCGATTTCCGATAAAAAATTTTTCATTTCCGAGTTCCGACTTTTGATTTGGGTTTTTTCCTGGATGTTAGCTTCGTTTCCTGACATGTCCCGGATTTTGATTTCCGAGTTCCGACTTTTGAGCCAGTTCAGACATCCGACATCTCTGCCTGTTCCAACCCATCTCTGCTCTTGAGCTTTAGAAATTTAAAAAACTTTGACTTGATTTTATTTAATGGGGTAAGCGAGGTCCCTAATATTTGAATAAACTAAGGAATTTTGTGATTGAAAGATTCTTTGATTAAAAATCAAATTTTTTTTTTAAATTTATTTTTAAGGAGTGTATTTTCCCTCGTGAAAACCAACAATCTCCAATTGTGGACCGACTCATAAATAAATTACAAACAGTGAATTGGGGAAGGAATGGATTGGGAATGTCTTTTGTTTGTTTTTTCTTTGAAAGAATTTTTAAATTTTTTTAAAAATTTTTTTCAGTTGCCCGAACTTGAACAAAAAATCAAAAATATTCCAACACCTCCAAATCAAAATTTAATTCCTTCTGTTATTCACAATGAAAATAAGAACTCGAATAATGGAAATAATAATGATTATTTAAATGAAATGCAAATTAGCAATAATGTTTTTACTGGTTTTTTATTTTTTTAATTGAAAAAAATTTTTTTAATTTTGCGGATTCTGACTTGCGGACAAACACTGAATTTTTTACACTTTAAAAATGAAAGGGAATGAGTAGTCTTCAAAATTTTGGGATCAAATGTCATCAAAAAAAATTAATTTTTTAGAAGTAAATCTAATCATTACCCAAGAGTTTTTTTTTTCAAAATTGTCCGCAATTTCTGTCCGCAAATTAAAAAATTTCTGAAATTTTATTTTAATTTTTTAAGCTCGTTCCAAATTATTGCCCGAATCTAATAATAATTCCAATACTGGTGGATCATCAAGTATTTATATTGGAAATGAAGACGATTCTAAATATGCAAAAAGGGCTGCTTCGGAGCATGGAATTCGGTTAGTTTAATTAATTTTAGTTTTTTAAATTAGAAAATGGGGGGAATAGTCCAAAACTGGGGAACCGACCGGAAAATTTCGAAGTAAAGCTAGAAAATTTGGGAATTTTTAAATGAGTAATTTTGAAAAATTTTGCCATTTCAAGCAAATTTAGTTAATTTATAAGTTACTGGGACCAAATGTCACTTTTTTAGTTTTTTCCTTTAAACAATTTTTTTCCTTTTTTCTTCTTAATCTTTTCCTCCTTGCTGGAACTGGTTGTCACCAAAAATAATCAATTTTAATTTTTCTGAAGAAATTTTCCTAATTGATTTTGTAAGAAAATTGGGACCAAATGTCACCATAATCTCAAATTTTTCTTAATTTTTCAAAAAAAATTTTTTTCTTAATTTTTTTCTAGTTATCGTTATACTCGTCTACCACGTTCAGTCAAACGAATTTTATTATTTTTATTTATTTTGGTTTTTGGGTATTTTCTTCTTTCAATATTTTTGTCTGATGGGGGAAGTAATAAAGAAGTTGGGGAAGGAAATTTAAATAATTTGCCTGGTTTTGATGATCCACATGCTAATCCAAATGTTAAGGTTGGAGGGGGAGAAGATGTTAGGGGAAGATAATAAATGAATTAAAAATTAAATAAAAAAAATTGAGGAAATGTGTGGAAAAAAAATTATTTTTTTTTTAATTTTTATTTTTGTAAAAGGTCGGGTGAAAATATGATTAGGTATATAATTGTTTTAAAAATTTTTTGGAATTAAAAAAATTATTTATTTTTCCGAGAGAATTTTTTTCTTTAAAAATTTAAAAAAAATTTTTTATAAGTCAATGAAAATATTAATTATTTTAAAAATATTTCTATTAAAATATTAATTATAATTTTATTTTTTTATTTTCACTTTTATTTTAAAATTAATTTAAATTACTTGATTGTTTTGTAAAAATGTTAATAGAAAAATACATAAATTCTGATTTGCGTAAATTGAATTTGTATTTGTATTTCTGATTTTTAGTTAAAAAACACATGTATTTTTAATTAAATTGTTTCCTGAAAAATACATACAATTTAATAAAAATACAAAAGTTTCCGGAAAGTTTATTTAAAGCAAAATACATGTTCTGATTTTATTCTGATTTTATTTAAAAAATATAATTCTGATTTTACTATATTAATTAAAATTTCTGCTGGAAAGAAGAAATTAATTTTTTGACAGAAAAAAAAATTTTAAATTTGTTCTTATTTTCCAGAAAAATTTTCTAGAAATTTATTTAACATCATAATATTTTAATAATAGTTTTTACAATTAAAAATAAAATAAAATTTTGTTTTAAAAAATATCTATAAATATTCAATGGACTGGAAAATAAAAATAAAATATTTTATTATTTTACTTCAATTTTTGAATATTTTTTATTTAATAAAAAAAACTTAAAAATATTCCCCTATAATTCAATCAACCGTTAAAAATAATTTTTAACACACTTTTCGGTTCATAATCGCTTAACACCCACAAAAATATGCCTAAAATAAATTTTTAAAAAATAGGCAATTTTATGGATATTTAAATTCTCTTTTTATTTTTTAAATTTAAATTTATATTAAATAAAAGAATTTAATTTTGTTAAATTTAGAAACTACAAAAGACAGGTGTTATTTAAATAAATTTATTTTTAGAAGGAATTGCAGACAAGCCAGAATTTGTATTTTTATATGTATAAATTCTGGTTTTGTATTTTACTTGTATTTTATTTAATTCTGATTTGTATTTTATTATAATTCTGATTTTGTATTTTAAACTGTACCAAAACTGCTCCCAAAATTAGAAAATAAATACAATTCTGGTTTTGTATTTTATTCTAAAAATTCTGATTTTGTATTTTATTTTAATAATTCTGATTTTGTGTTTTACTTTAAAAATTCTGATTTTGTAACTCTGATTATATAATTCCGGAAAACTTTTTCATAGTTATACATTTTCCGGAAACTATATTTTTATTAATTATGTTTTCCCGAAAATATTATTGGGTATACTTTTTCCGGAAACATTTTTATTAGTTATACATTTTCCGGAAAATACTAACAAAATACACAGGTTAATTATAATTCTGATTTTATGTATTTTTCCCTGCCTAATGTACCTTTACATATTTTCACCTTAAAATTTGAAAAAATTTTTCGAAAAAAAAAATTTTTTTAATAATTTTCTGTCCAATTTTTAACTATTTTTTGAACACTAATAAAAAAAATTATGTTTTGGCTAAAGAATGCTGTCATTTTTAAAAATTGTTTTCTTCTCTCCTCAACATTTATTTCCTTCCCCTATCCATTAAAGTACATTTAAAAAACTTTAAAAAATAATTTTTTTCTCTTAAAAATTCATTCAACTAAAAATTATTTTTCGCCATATTTTAATAAATAAATTTACTTTTCCAAGTTTAAGTAGCTTTTCAACTTTTTTTGATGAGTTTTTGTTTCGCCTACACATTTTTTGGACTTTCAACTTACTTTAAAATTTATTGAAAATTTTATGAATTTGCATATTTTAGTTAAGTTAATATTTTTGCTTGATTTTTTTTTGTTTTTATTTTTATAAAAAATTTTTGTTTTTAATTTCCGTGCTGTGCACTTATTAAAAATTGAAAAATTTAATTTTTTTTTCGATTAATTTTTAATTTTAAGTTTTTCAACTTTTACGTGTATTTTTTAAATTAAATTAATAATTAATAAAAATTTGTTAAAAATTTTTTTAATTGTCTATTAAGTCTGTAGTCACAATTTAGGTGTTTTTATCTATATTTCCATAAAAACACAAAAATAGACGAATTTCCGGAAAATACAAATTTAAAAATTGAAAATAAATTATTTCCGGAATACAATTTTTACTATATTTTTAAGTAAAACGAATGGCCATCCATCTACTACTCATAAGAAATATTAACTTAAAATAAATTAAGTGAACAGTACATAAAATAAACCGAAGAGAGCAACGAAGCAATTTAATCTGCAAAAATTTTTTTTCAATTTTTAATTATTCAATTTATTAGTTCTTTTTTTTTTTGTCCGGAAAATTTATTTTATTGGTTGTGTATTTTCCAGAAGACATTATATTAATTATATCTTTTCCGGAAAGCTTATTTTATGAGTTATACATTTTCCGGAAAATTTATTTTATTAGTTATATACTTTCCGGAAAATTTATTATATTAATTATAACTTTTCCGGAAGCCATATTTATTAGTTATGTATTTTCCGGAAAATATATATTAATTATGTGTTTTCCGGAAAACATTATATGTACATATTAATTATACCTTATCCGGAAAAAATATTTATGAGTTATACACTTTCCGGAAAACACCAACAAATACAGAAATTATCTAATTAATTATATTCAAGTCAACTCAACTACTTAAATACCCCCCTTTTAAATTTTGACCTGCATTTTAAAGACATGTTCTACTCTAATTATTTATTTATTAGTTCTTTTTTGTTTTAAAATTGTTGAGCTATTTCCCAACTTTTTTTTCATATCAAAATATTTAAACAAGGAAGTCTTTTAAAGTAAATAGACGTTTATACCCTCATTAAAAATTAAAGCTTGACGTTTTTTTCTTTTAAAAAAATTTTTCTTCTTTATTTTTTGTCTTTTTTTTTCTTCATTTATTTAAACTAGTTATTTTACCTTATTTTAATTTACCTTTAATACTTTTTAAAAATGCCAGTTTTTTTTGTTTAAAGTATTCATTAAATATTTGTATACATTCTTTTGTGTTTCTCGTCATTTTTTATTATTCTAATTAATATTAATTTTTAATGGAAAAATTCTAAAATTAAATTGAATAATTAAAAATTGAAAAAAAAATTTTTGCAGATTAAATTGCTTCGTTGCTCTTTGAGATTTATTTATGTACTGTTCACTTAATTTATTTTAAGTTAATATTTCTTATGAGTTTTCCGGAAAATATTACACATTATATTCTTTCCGGAAAGTTATTTTTATTATCTATGATTTATCTTCTAATAAACCTTATATTTTTTGTATTTTCCGGAAAAGTTATACTTTATATTTTTGGTAATAGTTCGGATGAGACCCCCCCCCCTCCTTTTTCCATCCTTAAAATATTAAAAAATGGTCAGTCTGTTATTAGATTATAGAACCCGTCGAGCTGTGTCGAGTGACACCAAAATCATCACCCAGTCTTAACTTTGGGCCGAGATACATACTCCCGAAAATTGAAAAATAACAGAGTAGACCAAGCTTATTTTTTGGGCTAAAAATTCGATTAATCAAATAATAGCTCATTCGAAAGAGCTTGTCGAGCTGATTCGAATGACATCAAAATCACATAATTGAACAAGATTTGACAAAGTTATGACATAAAGTAATCCTATTGTAGTCGTGAGGCGCTTTTGCAAAACCCTTCTTTTTGCGCAGGGTTTTTGTCTGTATCTCGGCCCAAAGTTAAGACCAGGGGTTGAATTTGGTGTCATGCGACACAGTCGGCGAGTTCTATAACCTAAGACTGACTGACCATTTTTTAATACTTTTAGGAAGGAAAAAGGAGGGGGGGGGTCTCATCCGAACTATTACCATATTTTTTTACATAGAAAACTTTGTTTTGTGTTTAGAAGAGATTTTATTGTATTTTATAAATATTCTAGCTTAAATAATTTTGCATTAAAAAATAAAATTATTTAATAAAAAGCAGTCAACAACTTACAAATTGTATCTTTTAAATATTTCGTGACAAGTTTTTTTTAATTAAAAGTTTATAAACAAATTAAAATAATAAAGTATGCGTCATTTTTATTTTTCTAGACTTTTATCACTTCAAATTCCGTTAAAATTTATTTTTCACACATTTAATTTTCAATCTACAGTTATTTTACTTCTAATTTTTTGTTTTATTCTTTTTACTACTGTAGTTGTAATATAATATAAATTTATAAAAATAAACTTTTCCGGAAAATAAACTTTTTCCGGAAATGTATTTTATAATTTTTCCGGAAAACACATACTAGTATATTTATATTTTTATAACTGTTTTATTCTTCCGGAAAATTGTATTTCTTGTATTTTTCCGGAAACGTGTTTTATAATTTTTCCGGAAAATACACACCAAATTTATATTTTTCATAACTGTTTTATTCTTCCGGAAAATTGTATTTTCTTGTATTTTTCCGGAAATATATTCTGGTATTTAATAACTATAATTAATAAACTTCTATTTCCGGAAATGTGTTCATTGTATTTTTAATTTTTGATTATTGGATTCACACCCCTTTTTTGTCTCTCTCATTGTTCTCCACCCACATTTCTCCTTTTAATTTTTCATCAATTTTTATCCTTTCCTTTTTAATCATTTTCAACACCTCATTTTTCATCTTATATTTCCAACCGATTGCTTTTACAAGCAGCAAAAAAATTTATTTGGCACTTGATGTTTATTAAAAGGGTTTTTATATGCATCAATTGGTAAAAAATAATTTTTTTTCTTTTCTTTTTAAGGGCATTAACTAATCCTCCCTTCCTTTTGCTATAAATTGCTTCTTCCCACCCTTTTTTTCTAATTTTCTCGATATATTTATTGTTCGTGAAATGCACGTTTAAAGAAGCCAAACTCTCTCAATTGGCATTTTATATATAAATTACAAATGAGGAGAGGATGTGTTAAAATTAAATGCCATGAAAAAAAAACTTTTTAACTTTTCTCTCCTTTTTTAATTGTTTTCTTTTTTCAAAGAAATAAAAAAAATATATCAATGAAGCGCCTTCACTAATAATAAAGCCTTTACTAGAAACTCTAAATAATGTGTTATTTTTGTGTTTTTGTATTTTTGATGAGAAAATACATTAAAAATTATAATTATTCCGGAAACTAAACTTTTTCCGGAAAAGATGTTTTGTTATAAAAACTTACCGGAAAAATGTGTTTTATTAAATTATAATTCTTCAGGAATATCCTTTCCGGAATTTATTATTGTACATATTATTATGTATTTTCTTTAAAAGCAGGTATTTTATTTTTCAAACCTTATTATTACGGAATATATTACGGAATTTATTTTTCTCTTTTGTATTTTTCCGGAAAGTGTATTTTTGTTTTTTTATTTTTATGAGGATAAATAACTTTTCTTTTAAATTTTTTTATTCTGCAGACAGTTTCGTCACTTCTTTTGACTTTTTTAAAAATCCGCCTCTTTTTATAAAACTCATTAGACTTTTGACGTTGTTTTGGTTATTTTTATTTTTAAAAATTTAAAATATTGAGACAAACTTTTGGAAGGATGTATTTTTAGGTATTTTTCCGGAAAAAATGTTTCGTTAAAACTTTTCCGGAAAAATGTGTTTTTATTTTATATGTGTTTTTCCGGAAAAAATGTGTTTTTGTTTTATATGTGTTTTTCATTGCTTTATTAACAACCTTTCCGGAAAACCTTTTTATATTGCTATACACTCTAACTATAATTATATTCTTTCCGGTTAACCATAAACAAGTTTATTTTATTTTTAAAGGAAGAAAACTTCAAAAACACAAAATAATGAAGCAGTCCACAACCAACGTCAATTCATCCTTATCAACACAATTAAAATTATTTTCTTCCAAATTTCCTAAAATTTCAAAAAATTTATTTCTTTTATTAATAACCTTATTATTATTGATATTATTTACTGACAAAAATTCAGCTTTTAGTATTCGAGATGTTCTTGTGGCAAGGGGCGGGAAGAGGACAGCAAGTGGGGGAGGGGAAGAATTAGTTCAATGTCCGACTTGGCACCCCTTCCAATGTCCTAACAGCGAGTGTATTCCAATCAAGTAAGTTTCTTAAATTTTTAGACCTCTTTCTTGTGGACGCTCGGTAATAGGGGTGTTGATAAGATAGAGGTTTTTGTGAAAAGTCCATTAAATAGAAAGGTCTACTAATGGAATCATTTTTAAAGATATTTGTGTGACGGAAGCCCAGATTGTTCAGATGAATATGACGAAAATTCTGCAATGTGCACAGCTGGTAGGACAAATAAAATGAAATTTGAAAATAAATTATTTTTTTAGCAATTCGCCCGCCAGTAGAAGAAACTGTAGCTTTCCTTAAAGCACTCCTCCAAGCACATGGAAAAGATTTTTTGGAAAAACTTTTTGGGGAAGAAGCGAGGAATAGTTTGGCGGGGATGGGTGGAGTGGATAAAGTTGCTGTTGCACTTTCACGTAAATAAATTATTTTTTAATTAGACATGGTTTCTATAAGGGTAATATAGAGAAGAGCAAGAGAGAAAAAGAGTAAATACCCGAAAAATTATATATTAAAGCTTTCCGGAAAAATATTAAAATGTTTCTCAGGAAAATAAATATTAAACTTTCCGGAAAATAATTTAACTATATAATAACATTCAGGAAAATATTTAAATATAAACCCTTCCGGAAAATACTTAAATATAAAACCTTCCGGAAAATATTTAAATATAACTTTCCGGAAAATATAAAACCTTCCGGAAAATATTTAAATATAACTTTCCGGAAAATATAAAACCTTCCGGAAAATATTTAAATATAACTTTCCGGAAAATATAAAACCTTCCGGAAAATAATTCCTGAATGGATAGACTATTAAATATTTCCGGAAAAATTAATGGGTATATTCTATAAACTTTCCGGAAAATTATAGAAATGTTACCTATGGATCAAAGGTGATCTAACAATTCCGAATTTAATTTACTTAATTTAAAATTTAAATTCAAAAATTAATTTTAAAAATAATTTTAGAATCTCCAACATTAGAAGCATTCGGAGTTGAAATGAAAATGAGCCCTACAGAATTAGGAAGGATGGCTTCTGTGCTACAAGCTATTGCTTCTAGTGATGAAAATTCTGTAAGGGAGAAAATTATTTTTTTAATTAAAAAAATATTCTTTTTTAATTATTTAAACTCTAAAAATAGAAAAAAAATAAAATATTCTTTTATTCTCTTTTAAAGGGATTTACTCCAAATGAGGCAGCAGATTTCCGTTTCTTTGTGCAAAAACTTCAGGAAACTGGCTTTTTCTGATGGGAAACCAAACAAAAAAGAAAATATTATACTAAAAAATTGTAAATGCCAAATGTGGCAACAAAGAAAAGGAAAACAAAAAAAAATTATTTTTTTAGAAAAAAATGTTTATTTTATATGTAATTTTCCATTTTTGTAATATGTCCCCATAAAAGTTGATGATGACGTTTTTATTTTTTTAAAGAGAAAAATATATTTTTTGTTTGTTTTTGGTGTATTTTTGAGAGAAAAATCTTAGGATTAACTAGATGCTATTTAAATCCTTTTATTTTTATTTACTTTAATAAAATATCTAAAATTGAAAGAATTTACGGGGATACAAAAAAGTGAGGTGAATAGATTAATTCTATTTAAATTATATATTTGTTAAAGAAGCACTTGTTTCGATGCGAAAGTCATGATTAGAGATAGGTAAAATTACATAGGTATATATGGGTAAAGAAGGCAAGGGAGAAGAAGACAATACAATTCCGGAATAAATGGAGAAATTTTTCCGGATATAAGGTATGAATATATTGCTAAATATTTCCGGAATAAAATAAAACTTTCCGGAAATAATTTATATAACTCTTCCGGAAAATATAAGGTATGAATATATTGCTAAATATTTCCGGAATAAAATAAAACTTTCCGGAAATAATTTATATAACTCTTCCGGAAAATATAATGCATGAATATATTGCTAAATATTTTCGGAATAGAATAAATACTTTCCGGAAATAATTTATATAACTCTTCCGGAAAATATAATGCATGAATATATTGGTAAATATTTCCGGAAATTTTTATTAAAATCTTCCGGAAAATAACTTTCCGGAAAAATAATAATAATATGTACATTGTCTTCCGGAAAAATAACTCAGAAATTAAAATCAAAAGCTATGTGTATTTCATATAAATATAAAAAAATAAATTTTGTATTTTTATGCTGAATTTTCCCAAGCACTCAACATTCTATCAAATACACGTTTTGCAATTTCTTCCGTTTGGAAAAGAATTAATTTTCCCTTTGTTTTTGGACGTCCCAATAAAGAGAAAGTTCCACGTTTAGCTTCTTTTAATGAAATTTTGACACCTTTAAATATTTTTTATTTTAAATAAATTTTTAAATTTTAAACACCATATTTAAGACCATTAGTTTCATCAATAAACCATTCAGGTTTATTCATCTCAGAATAAGTTGGGCTCCAATCAGCATTCCAATTCCCAGTTAATTCGTGTTGTCTTGCTTCAATTACGCGTCTAAAAAATTTGTATTTTAATGTAAACCTTGTAGAATAAATAAAAATAATTTTTAAACTTTCCGGAAAATAAATATTTTCTCTGAAATACTTCCGGAAAATAAATTATGGAA
This sequence comes from Meloidogyne enterolobii, assembly GCA_963681835.1. Classification (NCBI taxonomy): domain Eukaryota; kingdom Metazoa; phylum Nematoda; class Chromadorea; order Rhabditida; family Meloidogynidae; genus Meloidogyne; species Meloidogyne enterolobii. The sequence goes on along the minus strand of CAVMJV010000004.1, from coordinate 2,470,881 downwards.
AAAAACCTTGCAACTTTTCCGGAATATATCGAATGAAACAATGTATAATTCTTTCCGGAAAATAACCTTACAACGTTTCCGGAAAAATAATCTATAATACTTAAAACATTTCCGGAAAATACTTGTTAAAAATTATTTAAAAAAACTCTTCTCACTTGTCAGTAACAACAATAACCAAATGTTTAGAAATTGACCCATCAGCTAAATAACAATCTGTTTCGGCAAAATCACCTTTGTTAATTTCCTGTAAATTAAAATATTTCTTTAAAAAATATTCTTTTTTTACTTTAAATATTTTATATCCAATAGCTTCTGCATAAACAAATGGACGGACAATTTTATCATTTGTAATAACTCGAGGGGGCCGTATTGGTCTAATTTCTTCTGCATTTGTAACAACTCTGAAGAAAGATAAAAATATTTTTAATAAAAATTAGGGGTGTTCACGACCAGTTTTAAACCCAAAAAATTTAAAATTTTTTGCCAAAAATCAACAATATATTTCCGTAAAAATAATAAAATAATTTAATGAGGAATACGCTCAATAACAATTTTCCGGAAAAACATTCTCTAACAAAAAAAATATTTTTTACGTCTTAACAGAATCAGCCATTGATGTAGCCAAATCTACAACTCCAGAAACAGGTCTTGTAACAACACCAATTAATCCTTTGCCCGTTCCTTTTAAAAAACCAGAAACGCCTCCTTTCTTTGCCCCTTCAACAGGTTTAGAAATTACTCCTAAAAAATTTTATTTATTTTTTTTAAATTTTTCCTCCCCCAAAAACTTACCAGTAACACCATCAATTACTCCCTGTCCAACACCCCTAACACCTCTAAACATTCCTTCACCGAAATTTGTAGGTTGTTGTCTAGCTTGTAAACGTTTACGTTGATATTCTTCATCCATAGTTAAGGCAGCGACTCCTTTTCCTAAAGTTCCAGTAATTCGTGAAGCTGCCCCTAAAACGCCTCCAACAGAGTGACTTCAATTTGAAAATTTTCAAAAAAAAATTTTTAAAAATCTATTTTTCACCTAAAAAGACTATTAACACCCAAAGTCATTCCCTCAACAAATTCTAAAGGCCCGGTAACGGCCCCTTGTATAGGTTGATAGAAAAAGTCTTGAACACCAGCAGTTAAATCACGAATTAATCCAAAAGGATTTCCAATTATATCCAATCCTTTAAAAAATTAAAAGTTAAAAAAAAATTTTTTTTGTAATTTTTCGTTAGTTAAATAATTTATCCCTTTAAGATCAAAAACATGAGTTAATTTGTTGGAAGAGAGAAAACAAACTTGAGGATCACACACAATTAAAGATTGGCATCCTAAAAAAGTTAATACCACATTCAAATCAGGCTCCCATATCTCAAAAAGCTATCTATAAATCATTCCCTTTAAAACACTGTTTCCTATTGAGAGAAGGTGGTAATTTAGGAAGCAGACCAATGTACTCCAAAGCTATACTTGATTAAAAGTGGTCGAATCCAAGACGCATTGGGGTATGGTTCGATGCGTTTTGGAGAGTTGAATTGAACCATACTAGGGCGTCCCGGATCCGAGCACTTTGAACGAAGTTATCGCACAGCGGTACATTAGAGTGTATCCGTAATTTAAGTTCAGATTCTTAGAAATAATTTTTTGAAAATGGAAATTTTAAAACACAAAAAATTATGCTCACCCAAAATCAAAACATAAGCTTGTTTAATAAATTGTTTAATATAATGAGATTGAATTTCTGCTTGTAATTGTGTACGGCTATAAAAAGCTGCTTCACGGTGGAAAAATGCTAATCTTTAAAAGAATTTTCTATTCAAAAATTTTTTTAAATTTACTTAAAAGTAACATCTTGAATTTCTGTTAATGTTACACCAACACTTTTTAACATTAAATTTAAAAATTCCCATTGAATACCAGCAGCATCCTTATCACCTTCTTTAACATGTCCTTGTGAAAAACTTAGATGAATCTGTGTAGAAAATTAAATAAAAAATTTTTTTCTAGTTCCATACCATTAATGGAGAAATATGTAAACGTTCATAATAAGCTTTTGCTTGCGATATTCTTGTTTGTAAAGCTCTTTTATTTAAATTTCCTTTAGTTAATTCCAAATCTTTAGAAAATGCTTCCTTCTTAAAATAAAAAAATATTTAAAAAACTATGATACTAGTGATGGGTATTGGGCATTTTGTAGCTTTTTTTTGTTTTAACTAGATTCATTTTAACTAGATTCTTAACTCCGGCCTCGAAGATAAGTTCCAGAGCTAGCTCCCAATATCATATACTTGGCACAGAGTAGTATATATCGCAAATCTTTTTTGGAATCTCCTTGGTGTTACAAAAATCGTACCTTATAATGGGGTGATCTTAAATAGAGGGTATCGCTCAGATAGTTCCCTTAAATGTCCAAGGAAACTTAAAATCTTTTTTAATCTTGAATCAAAAAAGGGTGTACCTCCTAATTCTAAAGGTATCTAAAAATGAGAGAATCGACTTTGATTAAATAAAAAAAATAATTTACATTATAATCAGTCTCAATACTTTCTTTAGGGAACATATCAAGGATTTCATTAATAAGTGATTGATCCATTCGAACAGAAAATTCTTGTACTAAAGCTTCGAGTAATTTGATTTGGACGATATTTGAATGTTCTGATTGGTTCATGACAAAAGAACATTCCAAAAAGGGTTTTGGGGCTTAAATTTAAAAAAAATTTTTAATCTTTCGCAAAGCCTAACCATCTTTAACAACACTTTTAGGCTGCGGAACCATAGCTAACATACAAGGAAAAATAGAAGATGGAAGTTGATTATCAATTTGAAAATTGTGTAATTTAACCCAAAGAGTTGTTTGATGGTCTGTTTGACGATATTGCATCCAAAAACCGTCCCTCTGACCTTGACCTGGTAATATAGCCTAAAGGGAAATTTTCAAAAATTTCTGAAATTTTCCAAAAATTCCCACCATATAAAGTACTTCAATACATTTATGATTATTTACTAAAGAAATCCCAACTCCATGTAAACGAAATTCAACGTGCATATTTGGTTGTTCAAATTCAAAAGGTTCATGTGCTAACATTGAAATACTTGCATCACTTGTAAACTAGAGAAATATTCAAAAAATTAAAACTATCGATATCCTTACATTCCTTAGAAAGGTCTGGATCATAAAAATTTCAAAATTTCGATTTCCGATTTTTAAAGATATTTTGCTTCGAAACAATTCTGTTTCTAAATCAGGAATGTCACGGAATACCCTATATATCCCATAACCAAACCCCAGACAATTTTTCGACCCGAAATCCTATCCGACCATTTCTCTACCCGTGACAGTTCTGTAAGTCAAAGCTGAGAATATAACCAAAAGAAAAAATGAAAATGACTAGGATAAGTCATGGATTGTAAAAATTAAATAAGTATAAGATAAATATTTCCAAATTGTTAAAAAGAAAAAAAGAAAAACATTACCAAAACAACACGTTGTCTTCCATTAAGAAAAGAAACACAAAAATGATAACCAGCATTTCTTGAAGGAAGATAGGAAGAATCTCGATTATGAAGCAATTCATCAGAACCAGAATGATCTCCAGATTTCCATTCAAAAAGACGAGCTATTAAAAGTATAGAATATTATAAAGAGCTCTAATCATAAAAATGTCCTGAGGCTAAGTAAAATAAGAAAAATCCAACTGATTTTATCCCCCATGATAGCAGGAATATACAACAAATCTCGACTGTATTGCTGTCCGGTTTTCGCCATTTGCTAAAACTTATGTTAAACTCTTAAGCTAGTACATAGACATAAATGACAATTATTAGAAAGAACAACTCAAAATTAATTTTAGAAAAATAAGAGGATCCGACCCCAAATAATTATAACAAGCAAATTTCCCCCTCCTTTAAAAAAATTCCTTCCAACCTTCTTTAGTAATTAAACAATCCCAAGAAAATGGGATAACTTGTCCAGGTTCCAAAGTTTTTTCCTCTTCAACCTCTGCTTGCCAATATTTTATTGAAAATTTTGTTGCATTCATTAAAATAGCAGGTACCATTCCAGGCATAAATTGCTCAATATTAATAACTGAAGAATCATCAGAAAGCGAAACAATTATGTAAAAACCAATAAACTTGAAAAATATATAAATTTATTTAAAATAAAGTCAACCCTCACTATTATAAGACACCCGTTTGGAACTGAAAATGAGGTTTTTTCGTTATGAGGTGTTTCTTAAATAGAGGTTATCGCTTAGAGGCATTAAGAACATCCCTCAAATGGGGATGTATCTAGTAGAGTTTCACCGGAAGTTTCGGTTCCGGTTCCAGAAAGTTCCTTGTTATTTTGGTCGCGGTTCCGGGAACCGGAACTCACTGGGATCCGGTTTATAAATCGGTTGAGGCCAAACCGGAACTTTTTTTACACCCCTAAGGTTTTTTAGACTCTGGGGAAGAAGCCTTTGAGAAGAAAAAAACATTAAAAAAACCTACAGAATTTTTAACTCTCGCAAAACCTTCAAAATTTTCTGTAAACGGAAATTGAATAGATTCTTCTTTAGTTTTTGGAAAACGTGCAATTAATGTTTTTCGCTTTTCTTTTTGTTCAGGCCAAAAACCAATAACCTTTTAAAATTAACATTTAATTTAATAAAGAAATTTCTTAAATTTAATTTACTTCCCCAATTAATAACTATTCCAGATTCTATTAAATTATCAAAATTTTTTATCAAATTCTAAAAGAACCCCTCTTCCCTCTTACATTCAAGTTAAATCTGGGAGAAAATTGACCCAGGAAAACCAGGCATAAAAATTGCCTGGACTCTGGATTTAAATTATCGACCTTGGCCGGATCATAAGAAAAACCCAGGAAGGTCCAAAAATGCCTGGGCCTAAACTCTGGGTACAGGAAAAACCCAGGCCTTGGTCCAGACCCAGCTCGATCTCTATTTCCAACCAAAAAAGGCCTTCAATCTTTTAAAAATTATAAAAAAAAATTTTTTACAGAAGTTTGTGGCATAACAATCCATTCATTTCTATTAGGTTCTCTAACTTCAATACAATATTTACTGTCATTTTGAAGTAGATAAAATGGGGATATTGTAACTACTTTAGTTAATCCAGATTGGCATAATTTGACATCAACAGTTAACTAGAAAATTAAAAAAATTTTTTTTATATTAAATCTTTATTTCAAAGGGAAATTTTAGAACTCAAAAATTCATATAAATATTTTATTTTAAAGAGACATTAGAAAAACGGATATATATTGATGTTCCAAATTATCGGTAAATCGCAAGAATTTTGGAAAAAAAATCGAATTCTATACAGATAAAGGGGGTCAGAAATTTAAAAAAAAGGGTCAAAAACAATCTTATAGTTAGACTATAATTCATTAAAAAATAAAATTTAAATTAAAAAAAAACCTCAAAATCTTTCTTTTCAGAATGACAAGTTATTCTTCCACTACTTCCAGCAGAATCTAAAGGAAATTCTGCAGACCATTCAGAATCAGAAATTCTCAATTTTGCCTTCTTTTTTTCATAAAAATCTTCTTCATTTAGTGGCAAAATTATTGGGTTTTGATTTGGTAAATGTTTAATTTCTGAATGTTTTGCTTGCTGAAAAAGGGAAAAAGATAATGATTACCAAATTTTTACCCATATTTCCTATTCTTAATTTCTTTATTTATTCTGTTAAAAATTATGAATGGTCAAAGGTGCATAATGGTTAGTGATATTTTGGGAATTTTTGAAGGAGAATAGGCCAAAATTCTTCTATTTCTGCAAAAAATCAATCTTTAGGGGGCATGGTCCTCGGCGAGGTTTTTGGCAAGGACCGAGACCGAGGTTCTTGGCGAGGACTAAGACCAGCAAAATCGAGGTTTGAAAATGGGCGAGGACCTCGGCCTCGGCGAGGCCTTAACCTACTCTAGTTTTAACTTTGACCATTTATAATTTTTAGAAGAAAAATAAAAAAGGAACGAATTTAAAAAAAAACACGGCGAGATAGCAGGAAGGGCCAAAAATTCATTTTAAAATTTTTTTATTTAAATTTAAAATAGCCAGAAATTTTTTTCGAAAAGAAAAAGAAAACCTTTTCTCCCTCTGTAAATGATTTTGGAAGTATAGAAGTACAACACTGCCCAAATATACTTGCACGTAGATGATGTGCTTGTGGAGTTGTTTGAATTGACTTTTCGATAGGTCCCTAAAGGAGAGAGATTTTTAGAAAGGTTTTTTTAATTTAAAGTTGAAAAAAAATTTCTGGCTATTTTAAACTCAAATAAAAGCACTCTGCTTTGTTTTGAAACAAAGTCTGTCACAAATCAATATCAGTTTAACTTCTTCCAAAAATTTATTTCCTAATCGAAACTAGAGATAGGTATTTTTGAAAAGCCTGGGCCTGTTCCTGAACTAAGGGTTTGATTTATTGACCTGGGCCGGATCCAGGGCCAGTAGTCCAGGAAAAACCCAGAAAGGGAAAAAATGCCTGGGCCTAGAAAATGGGTACAGGAAAAACCCAGGCCTTGGTCCAGGACCAGACTGATTTCTAGTCGAAACACTTTTTTAGAATTTCATTAAAATTTAATGATAAAACGAAAAATTTTATTTTTAGTGGAAGTCTGTGACAAACCTTGTTTTCCAAAAAACGATCAGACTATTAAAAAATCAGAAAAATACAAATCACCAAAAATCAACACACACATTTTTAGAGTATAAGAAACCCAACTCAATCAATTTTTCAAACAAATTTAATAAAAATTTAACAAAAAAAACCTGATAAATTAACTCCTTTCCAGTATCATTAACCATCCAGTAAGGAGTAAAAAGAGAAAGTGTTGTTCGAAGAAATTCAATACTCCAATTTAATCCAAGACACTACAAAAAATAAATAATTGAAAAATAAAATTAAAAAATAAAAACCAATTCTTTATTTGATGTTTCACTTAAAAGTTTAATAACGGTCAAATCATTTCTTTGTCCAACTTCTGGAATAGTCATTTTCATTTTATAAATTTCACCTCCATTTTCAAGCTTAAAATGAATTTAATTAATAGAGAAAATCGAGAAATTTGAGAAAAAAAATTTTTTTTGATAAAGAATGCAAGGGTATAAAAGATAAAAAAGAAAAAATAAAAAAATTCTGATTCCTTTCAAGTCTTTTATTATATTTGTGTTATTTAAATAAAATTATCTAATCTAATCTCACTCGACCTCTCGTAAGTCAAAAGGATCAAATCAACCCTATCCATTCTCCTTATTTTATCCCAAACCTTATAATTCATAGTATAAAATAAAGTAGAGAGAGATCATTCGATCATTTTTACCCAAGAAATAGGTTAAAATTGCTTTTCTTATTAATAAAAACAAATAATTGCCCCAAAAAATTTTTTAAAAAAAGTAAAAATCAAACAGAATTTTAAAATTATTTAAAAATAAAACCTTCAAAACAAAAGGCATCCCAGCAATTAAATTGTACAAATCAACTCCTTCTCCACTAGTTACTTCACGTCGAATCTAAAAATTTTTTTCAACATTTTTAACAAAATAAATTTTTTTTACAGGTTCAACAATTTCCAAGCACAAAGGCAACAAATTAACAAAATGTATAGGTGGAAATAAATTAATTGTATAAATTGAATATTCTAAAGATTTTGCCCCACGTCGAATTTTTTCTTCGGTAACAACTTTAAAAATTAATTAAAAAATTAAAAAAAAAAAGAATAAATAAATTACCCATTTCAATAAAAATAGCTTCATGTTCAACACCCTTTTTACCACAACGAACAGTTTTGCGTTTTACATTGTCAAAATCATGCCAAGAAAATCTAAAAAAAAATTTTTTTCAGATTTTTAATTAAATTTTTTTCCGAAAAAAATTTTCGAAAAAAATTTTTCAAAAAAACATTCAAAAAAATTTCAAAAAAAAAATTCCAAAAAATTAAAAAAAATTTCAAAAAAAATTTTTTTCCAAAAAAATTTACAGGTCACTCCAGTCATAAATTCCTCCCTCCGGACGAATAGAAAATTCCCCGTCCGGAGTATAAAGTTGAGGCAATGGAATATTTAAAGGACGACTATCAATAGCAGAAACACCACAAAAAGTAGTTTCCAAATCTTTGTGTGATTGAAATTCAACAGACATATCCATTCGATTAATAACCTTTAAAAATTTTAAAAATAAAAGAAAAAAGTTTAAGAAACATTGACTGGAGAACGCAAAACAACTAAATGTCGAGAATCTTCAAGTTGTGTATCAACAACCAAAGCCCATTTTCTACCTTAAAAGAAAAAAATTTATCAATTTCTGTAAAAAATATCTGATGTGAGGTAGACTGGCATGCTCCCCAGGGAGAAATATAAGAGCTTAAAATTATAATGAGGGGCTTCAAATGCCACACCCAGTTCATGAAATTTGAATTATATTCTAGAATAATTATTGCATATTTGATCAATCATTTTCTTTTATTTTCTATATACCTCTAATACACCAGCAACAAAAGGTACAACAGCATGCGAATTCTAATTTTAAAACATACCAAATAGAGATTTGAAACAGGGAGCGCGCCGTAATACCAAACGCCAAAATAAAAAGCTCTCGAAAAATGTTCAAGGTTTCTGAGAAAGTATCCGATGTGAGGAGGTTTTGGAAAAAATATCCGATGAATCCAAATTTTGGTATTTCGGTGTGACTTTTGGGAGTTTGGTATTTCGGCGTTTGGTATTACGACAGAAAATACCATTTGAAACATAAAAAATAACTAAAAATTTTAAATATTTACCTGAATCAGCTTCTTTAGGTAAATCAATACATTGCATTTCAGCTCTCAAAATATTCACAATTCTTTCAGTTTTTGGTTCCTCTATTTTTAATTGTAATTCTACGTGTCTTTGATCTTCTTTCATTTGCCAATTACCAGCACTTAATTGTTTTTCACTTCCATTATTATTATCATTTTCAATTAATTCTAATGGGATATATTCGCCTCTATTGCATTCCAAATCTGTTTGTTTTTGACTAGCCTTTAATAAAGTTTAAATATAAGATAACACCTCATGCCAGTTTAAAAATCATATTGGATATACCTTAAAGTGGGTGGGGTATCACTTACACATTTTCAAAAAAAAACTCTCAAATTCCCCGACTTTCGGAGACGGAGACTGGGGTACAACCCTATTAGCAAATGTCAAGTGTTACGATCTGTCAAGAGAACCCTCCTATACGACACCCGTGTTAATGTAAGTGATCCGTGTCCTTCCCACAACTAAAAATGCATAAAACCTTTGACACCAAACATCCGACATGGATCCAAGAAAACCTAAGTTATATAGGCTGGTGTGAGGAGTATTTAATTCTCGGAGCATACATATTATAGAGTCAACCTCTAGCATTTAAATAAAATTTCAAACCTTCAAAGTAGACGTATTACATATTTTTATTTCAAGTCCAGTTTCATTAAGTAACATATAACTTGAAGAACCAGGTAAATGACGACTTTTTGGTGGACTAATTTGTTTTGCTGCTTTTTCGAAAGACTAAAATTTTTAGTTTACTTTTTTAATATTTTCAAATAAAATTTACTTCAGATAATTGATTGACTAACAACAGAAAAGATTTTGAAACCTTTAAAAAAATTTTTTTCAATAAAACCACAAAATCTCGATACTCACAGTAATATTCATCATTTCTCTAGCTTCAAAAATTAAAGCCATTTTAGGAGGAAGAACAGCTTTTTTCTGGTTAATTTTGTCTTTGATAGATTTTGACGTTCCTTGACGTTGTTGTTGTGAATTTGTGTCTTCTTCTAATTGTGAACTTATCTTTAAAAAAAAAACTTTTCTCAATTCAAAAATTTCAAAAAAAATTTTTTCAACCAAAAAGAAAACCTTTAATGTAAGTCTCCAACTCTGCCATCCTTCATATTGATGTAATACCGGTTCAATTAACGGCTCCCAAACGTTAAAAGCCTCATTATAATATGAAATTTGAAGTCTAGCTTCTGCCTCCTTTAAAATTTATTTTTTAAATTTTTTTCAAAAAATTAAAAAACCGCAATTAATTGAGTCGACCAATTTTTAGCTGATCCAAGCATTGCACTCTCCAATAAAATCATTGGACGAGTAAAATCTTTCATTCCAGCTTCAACAGTCACAATAAATTGTTTAATAGTGAAATCAGCCTTTAAAAAATTTTTAAAAAATTTTTGAAGCTTAAAACCAAAACCTTTTGATTAATAACAATTTGCGTAGTTTCCGCAACTTCTTCAGCCGTTTCTTCAACAACAGAATCATTTCCCAATTGGAACCACCAATATTTATCGTTCTCAATTACTCGAGGTTTCCAATAGTCTTGATATTCTCTTAAAATTGCTCGGGCTGATTTTGCTTCTTGATCCTTTTAAAAAAAATTTTTAAAAAAATTTGGAAGATTTCCTCAATACCTTTCGTTGATGCTCTGAAAATTGAGCACTCACAGCACTTAATAAACGAATAATTGAAGGACTAACACGCAAAGTGACTTGGTCAATTTTTACAGAAAAGTTTTGTGTATGTTCTTGATCGTCTATTGAACCGGTAAATTTAATATCCATCTAAAATGAAATTATTTTAATAAATTTTTAGGAAAAATATATGAAAAAAAAGATTTGAGCTTTTTCTACCAAGAAACGAAGTAGTTAACCCGGCGTATAAGTCGCGGGGGCAGCGGGGTCCAACCATTTAGCCCCTCCCACATATTTAAACGGTATTTAAAATACAGTCATTCAACCACTATGTCGTCAAGGTTTCAAGGAGTTTCCAAAAGCGTACTTTGATCAAACCGGTTTGGTGTGAACTTTTAAAAATATTTACAAAAACACATTACCAAACCAATCCCCACGATCTTCACAAAATTTCATAATCAAATGGTTCCCAAAAATTCAATGGTCCAGAAGTAAATTTAAAACGGTTTGACCGGTTCAAACCAAGATTTCCCATATTTTTCACTTTAAACTGTTCTAAAAACTTTTTCTTTTAAAGTTTCACCTCTTCCTCTATTTTCTATTCATTTTCTCTTTTTTACCCTTAGTTGTTGAAAAATATAAAAATTATTAAAAAGTAGGCAGTGAACAAATAATTATGAAAAATCAGTCATGCAATAATTATTTTTGGAAAAATTTGCAAAAATAGAAATAATTACCTAAAATCAGTCATTTGCAAATAAAATTGCAAAATTATTGTTAAAAAAGGGAAAAAGGGTGAATTTTATAAAAAATAAAAATAAAAGTAGTTAAACCCTCCCCCAATGTTGGTTAAAAATATACTAAAGGTCTAAGGGTTTCCCAAAGGTTTAAACGGTTTGGAATATTTTGATCAAACCGGTTTAAGGGTAAAAATTTTAAATAAGTAAAAAAGCATTTCCTATATTTTTTACAATATTATTAAGGTCCCCAAAGGTTCAAGGATGGTTTAGAACCGGTTCAAGTGGTACTTTTTTAAAATAATTGAAAAAACGCTTCGCCAAAATATTCCCTAGGCTCACACATCTTCGTGGGTAAATTGACATCCAGAAATGTGCCAATTGACATTTTGACATATGTCATTTGACATATGTCATTTTTGACATTTTGATCAGTTCGATGAGATAAATCGTACCAAAGTGATTTCAACCTAAAATCGAGCTTAAAACTCGAGTTGTAGACTTTGGAACATGAAATTGTTCCAAGTATAGGCATATAGATACTTTTTCTGACAGGCTCGACGAGCTGAGTCGTATCATTCTCAGGAGATCTTGAATGGAATTGGTATAAAAGACCTCAATTTTCCACAATCTTTAATCAAAATGTTTATCTTATTTTTATTATTTCCCCTTTCTTCCTCTTCAAACTTATCTCTAGTAGATGATCCCAGATGGCAGGATATGTGGAAACAGGAACCCTGTAGATGCCCAAAATACTTATTGAATCTACCTTTTAACATTACGGGACCTATACCAGGTAGGTGTCAGTGTCCAATACACTTATTAAAAGCATCTAGAGCGAATGCAGAAGACTTTGAATTTTATAGGTTAACACCATTTCGCCGCTATGGTATAAAGAGATACAACGATAGTTTACAACTAGACTTCAACCAAAATATAACTATTGCAACATCCCCTCATGTATTAAATTACTCTAACAGTTTTAATTATCTAATATATTCAAAGTGGTGGTTTATACCATACTTGTTCAGTTTTACATAGAGAAATTTATTTTACTTCACATCTAATATTTCTAAGTTAGTATAAACGGAGACATAAGACTGATAAATTAATTAAAAGATGAAGTTCCCAAAAATATTACCAGAGGTTGAATTTAACATTTCATCTACTGGAATTACAATTTCCAGTGTCCGTTATACAACTCCACGTTTTCTTCCTTATGACCAAGGTGGAAAGTGCCGTAAGTGTAAGAGCACCGAAGTTGAACTAGATTTTATAATAGTAAAGGAGGGAGTGGTAGTCTATTGCACCCGGTTTGAGGGAAGCCGATTTGTTCCTTTTGATTTATTATATGATTTACCAAGGCATTGCTTCTTCAAAGTAAAAAACAAAGGTCGAGTTTTTAATGTGCCCTACAATGCTTCTACAGAGATTCCTTGTCCCAAAACTGAAAAACTACAAAGTCCCCCCACAATTCCTGAAGAAGTGACACAGACACCTCAACCCTTGGATACACTTCCTTCAAAAGAGGAGTTGGATGATTTCTTTCAAAGTTTAGATGCATCGGTTACAGGAATACCAACCGAATAAAATGATATTTAAGTGAAATTTTCTTATATTCATAAATTTTCATCATGAATTCCTTAGCTTTCTCGAATAAAGATTTAAAATTTAAATTACCTTTTGGAATGATTATATCTGGTCCTAGTTCAAGTGGAAAGAGTACACTATTACTAAAATTTATTTCAGAAGCTTCAGACTTAATTGAACCTAAACCAAAGTCCATACTTTATTGCTTTGGTGAGATGAACAATATTGTACCTCTTTTGCAAAAATCTGGAGTTGATGTATTTGCAGGAGTTCCACCTGAGGATTTGATTAAAAAATATCCCAAGCCACTATTACTAATTCTCGATGATCTAATTCTTTCTGTTGACGAAAAATATTTATCCGAATTATTTACCAAAAAATCACACCATCAAAATTTTTCTGTAATTTTTGTCACACAAAATTTATTCGATAAAAAGATTAAAGTAGCACGACAAAATTCTCAATATCTTGTGTTGATGAGATCACCAAATTCGATGCTATCTATCAGAAACATAGGTGTACAATTATTTCCCAAACAATTGGACTATTTTCTCGATTCCTATCGACAGGCAACCAAACAACCTTTTGGTTACTTACTCGTCGATATGCATGCTTCTTCTGATCCTGCACTCCGTCTTAGGACCAACATATTTAAGGAAGACGATGAAAAGATAATTTTTATTCCTATAAACGGAAATGGTTAATCAATTAATCCATGAAAACTTAAAATTTTTACATTTATTGTCAAAGACTAAATCTAAAAGAAAAAGGAAAAGGCTTTTAAAATTGTCAAATAATGAACAACTTTTAGCTTTAGCTGAAATATGTTTGAATATAGTTAAAAAGAGGTTCAAACTTACAACACGTCAAAAGAAAAGATTATTACCTCATGCCGAATTTGTGCGAAGTTTGAGTAGAGTTAGAAGTGAACGCGGCGCCAGACATGTTATTAATCAAAAAGGTGACGGAGTAGGAGTTTTTGCAGCTCTTTTGACACCTGTGCTCATCGAAATGGCAAGGATGATGACTATAAAAGCACCTGCAACATCTTAATATAAAATTAATTATGGCAAATAAATTTATTTTAGTTCCAGAAGAAATTTACAAAGGTTTAACAACCTATGATACAGGTGAACCAAACTTGGATTTTGTACGTCAAGGTCTTGAGAAAACAAAATTGAAAAGAGAAACACCTAGTGCAAAAAATGTGCATTATAATCAAGAGCTTAGACGATATTTACAATTACGAAACGAACAGCAAAATAGACCCGTTAAGGTAGAGATGGTTGCAAGTCCAAAAGGTGCAATTATGAATACTACCGCTTCTCTTCCAGCTTCAAATATTGGGGAAGACGACGATAATCTATGGATGAGTGAAGATATGTCATTTAGTTCATATCCAAAAGAAACACCATCTTATAATATTATACCACCTATCCTACCTGATATTAAACCAACAATTACACTGAAACCTAAAACTAAAAAACCAACTATTCCTACCTATTACAAACCCTCTAAAAGAAAGCGAGTCGAAGAGATTGGAACGGACAAAAGAAGACACTTAATAGATGAAAGTTACGAAACTAAACCTATTAAAAAAGAAATCTTTGATGATGGGGAGGACTACAGAAAAAAGGAAAAGAAAAGACAATATCTAGAAAGGAAAAAGGCTATCAGGGAGCAAAAGATACCTTACACTCCGCAATACTATAAAGAGGTCTCATTTGTTCCACCTCCGCCAAATCCCCAAGGTACAAAACGGTCGCAGGCTATTAATATCGAAGAAGGTAAAAGGAAGAAAATTGATGAGTTGGAGCAGAAAAAAGCAGAATTAAGAAGAATAAAAGATGATCAACGACTGGAAAATATTAGGAAGAAACAAAAAGAAAGGGAATTAAAAAGAAGGGATATAAGAAAACTAAAAATCCCCCTAGACCAGTCAGCAATGCTAAAGGCTCGACAAGAAGATGACGTACGAAGACGTCAAAAGTTAAAACGAAAATGGCAAGGCCCAGACGAAAGCCCCTTAATTGCTCTGAAAAAGGTGAAACCTGTTACGAAAAAACAATCAGCAAGAGCAGGTAGAGAATGGATGCTAAGGCTTATAAAAGCTAAACGCAAAGAAGCAATTAATAAAACATTTAAACCTTCATTGTGGTAAAGATGGGTGATTATACTAAACTTTTACAAGATTTATACAATAATCCAGAGTCTCCCGCCGCCTTTTCAGGTGTGGATAGACTATGGAGGGAGGCTAGAAAAGTACTCAAACATATACCTAAAAATGTTGTCCAAGATTATTTAGAAGGACACAGGACTTATACTTTGATGCGTCCGAAACGTATTCATTTTAACAGAGCATTGACTATACCTGCAGGTTTTATGACAGATGTTCAAGTAGATTTGGCAGATTTTCAAGCAATCTCAAGACACAACAAAGGAAATAAATATTTACTTTTAGGAATTGATGTTTTATCTAAAAGAATATTTGGTGTACCTGCAAAATCAAAAACTGCAGAAAATATGGTTACAGCGTTCAATGATTTAATAAAACAAATGCCTATGAAACCACACCGTATATTTTCAGATAAGGGAAAAGAATTTAAAAATTCTCAAATGAACGACTTTTTCCAAAAAGAGGAAATTCACAAGATGGAACCAACTCACTCAGAAGTGAAAGCCTCACTAGCTGAAAGGGCGATTAGACATATTAAACAACGTATTTATCGATATTTTGCCCAAAATAAAACTTTAGACTGGATTCAGGTCCTCCCTAAAATTTTGGTAGGAATAAATAAGGCAAAAAGTAGAGTACATGGTATGAGGCCTGTAGATGTTAATTTTGACAATGCTCAAGATGTCTGGGAGAAGATATATGGTGATGTGTTTTCAACTAAAAAGACAAAACCAAAACTTAAGAAAGGAGATTTTGTTCGAATGAGTCTAGGAAAAGGTGTATTCGAGAAGGGTTATATTCCAAACTGGGGTGATGAAATACTTCAAGTCGAGAATATTAAAAAGCATGTTCACCCAATTCGATACAAAGTTCAAGATGATAAGGGTGAGAAGTTCAAAGGATCATTCTATGGAGAGGAATTAGCTCGAGTTCGTAAGGATGCTGATACTGAATATAGGATAGAGAAGGTTATAAGAAAGAAGAAGAGACCAGATGGGACGTACGATCTTTTAGTAAAGTTTATAGGCTATCCTGAGAGAGAATGGATTCATGAGACACAACTAGTATAAAAAGCATATTTAATTGTTTATTATTTCATTTGATAAAAATGTCAAATACTTTCTTTGTTTTTCTTCCTAGTAATGTTTCCGATTATCCAGATCAGACGTGGGCGAAACGTTTCGTTTCGTTTCGTTGTTTCGTATGTTTCGTATGATTTTTACTGTTTCGTCTCGTTTCGTTACGAAACACTTTTAAATTTGTTTCGTTTCGTTTCGTTACGAAACACCTGTGATTTTTCAACGAAACGAAACAATTTTTTAAGCCTAAACTAAGGCCAAAATCTATAAAATTTACCATCTTTTATTGAAAATTTAAAAAATTTTCGCCTGCGGCGCTGAAAAAAGAAGAATTTCGGCTTCTTGGCCTTCCCAAATTGTCAAAATTTTCGCCTGCGGCGCTGAAAAAGGAAGATATCAATTACTTATATACTACAAATCCGTTTATACTCTACTCCCTAATCCACATATACATATTACTTAATAGACGACAAATTCTATTACCGGACTCGCATCATAATTTAAAAATTGCGGATTGCGAGTTGCGGAAATACTGGAACCGGAACTTCCGGCGAAGCACTAGCTTATATCGCCTTCCTCTCGAAATGGAGATATGGAGACAATTTGGGTAGGCAATGGAGCAAGCTAGTGAATTTTTTGGCCTACGGCCTTTCAAAATTTTAAAATTTTTCGTCTGCGGCGCTTAAAATAAAATTTTACTTGAAAAATATTCAATCTTATTTGAAAAAAAGCGTCGCCAAAAATTCGGCTTCGAAAATGATTGACCCCCCCCCCTTCCCCGAAAATTTTCCTTGCTACGGGCCTGGCTTATGGGACACAATTGTTGTAAATAAACCAATAACTAAATCATTTATAATAGAGCCCGGCTCGATACGATATTTTTTCGATATTTTTCGATATATATTTTTCGATATTATCGAAAAAATATCGACCGAGAAAATTTTGATTTTTTCGATATTTTTCGATATTCGGTATTTTTCGGTATTTATCAAAAAAATATCGACCGAGCCCTCCGTCCGGGCTCTAATTTATAAGGCATAGGCGACTAATAAAGTATTTGAGGTCGAATAATTGCGAAATAAATGCAGTTTTGAAAATTTTTTGAATATTAAAATGTTTCGTTTTGTTTCGTTTCGTTTCGTAAGATTTTGGTTGTTTCGTTTCGTTTCGTTAACGAAACGATTTTTAAAAAATTTTGTTTCGTTTCGTTTCGTCAGAAAAAAATTTTGAGTTTCGCCCAGGTCTGATCCAGATAATAGACCAAATAAATTCCGAGTCCATTTACCAAGACCTCTATACTTTTCTGGAGACTGGGTTTGTGGTTTGCACAGCATAAGTTATCCATATTCATGGCCTTCAACAATTGGTACCCTTGACGAACAATGGATTGACATTCATTTTACTAAAAATGATGGGAGGGCTAGTATTATTCGTGTACCAGTTCCTAAAGGTTCACACACGACTGTGGAAGATTTACATCAATTTTTGTTATCTACTTTAGATCACCAAGCAGGAGCTATAGAAGGATCGTCCTTAGAAAAACCTGAGACGTTAGTAAAACCTCCAAGTGTCCGCAGACCTAAACGTAGTGTATCTCCTGAAGGGGACCTTAAAATGCCAACTCGTTCATCATCGGCCGAAGAAGAAGAAGAACCACCTAATAAAAAACCTTCTGTTGAAAGAGAACTTAAGGCAGCTTCTCGTTCTTCTTCTGAAGAAGGAGAACTTAGACGCCCAGCCATTTCATCCTCTGCAGAAAGGGAACTAGAGTCTTCACCTCGTAGTACATCTCCTAAACTTAATAAAATAGCTCCCCAAAAACCGTCTCCAAAACCTTCTCAACCTCCTAAGCCTGTACCACAACCCACTCCACAACCTATACCTCACCAAACCTCTCAACCTCCAAAACCAACACCACAACCCACGCCACAACCTCCAAAACCCTCTCCACAACCTCCGAAACCTACACCACAACCCCAAAAACCAACACCACAACCCACGCCACAACCTCCAAAACCCTCTGCTCAACCTCAAAAACCCACTTCACAACCTCCAAAGCCAGCACCACAACCTACTCCACAACCTCCAAAGCCAACTCCAGAACCTCCAAAACCCTCTCCACAACATCCGAAACCTACACCGCAACCCCAAAAACCAACTTCACAACCTCCGCCACAAACATCACCACATCCTCCAAAGCCCGCTCCACCTCAACTCACACCACAACCTCCAAAACCTCCGCCACAACCTCAAAAACCTTCACCCCAACCTCCAAAACCCACTCCACCTCAACCCACACCACAACTCCCAAAACCTACTCCAAAACCTACACCTCAACCACCACCACATCCTCCAAAACCCACTCAACCCAAACCTACACCACCTCAACCTATACCTCAACCCACACCGCAACCTCCACAACCCACAAAACCTACACCTCAACCTCCAAAACCCACCCCACCTCAACCCACACCACAACCTCCAAAACCCTCACCTCAACCTCCAAAACCCACCCCACCTCAACCCACACCACAACCTCCAAAACCCTCACCACAACCTCCAAAGCAACTCATTCAACTAAAATCAACTCAGCCTTCTTTACCCGTCTCTCTACCTTTGACACAAGATAGCGAAGAAGAAGAATTGAGAGATGCATCTCCCTCATCATCAGCTGAAAGACAATCCCTACCGAGTTCGCCTACACTTCCACAACTCCCAAAGCCTGAAGCTACATTTAGTGATCCTTTATGGACTGAAGAATATGAACGAGTGCTTACACATGTACTTGCAAATCTTGGACAGAAAGTAACACCTCAGACAAGAATAAATTATCTTCCAAATATGCCCATCCTTGTAAGAAAATATGGTAAAGTAGGCAAGGTAGACTCGACAACACAAAAACAAATTATAGATTCAATAGAATTATTTTATCATAGCGACTTTGAACGATTTAAAGTTACCTTCACACACCCAAGCATCAAATATGTTTCTTTTTCAAATCAATTAGGTTATGTATTAGGCTTTCAAAATCCAAATATGGTTCAAAATAATGAAATTGCCAAATATGGTTGTGATCTAAGAGGAGGTTTCTCAAGCTTCGCTGTATATTCAAGAGGTCTTACAGAAAGTATGATCATAGGCAATTCACT
Source organism: Meloidogyne enterolobii (assembly GCA_963681835.1). Classification (NCBI taxonomy): domain Eukaryota; kingdom Metazoa; phylum Nematoda; class Chromadorea; order Rhabditida; family Meloidogynidae; genus Meloidogyne; species Meloidogyne enterolobii. Next base: position 2,451,709 of record CAVMJV010000004.1, on the reverse strand, counting down.
TAGTTCACTCCTAAGAGTTGTTTCTGTGGCTGGAGCCACCCCAGGACAATATTATGAGAAAATATATGATTCACCAATTTATGCAAGAGTATTACCTAAAGAGGTAAATGAGATTGAGATTGAACTCAGAACGATGGATAACGGTCGACCTGTACCATTTGAATTTGGTACAGTGCTGATCGTCTTGATATTTAAGAAGGTGATAAACTTCTGATTTTTTCATTCGTGATTAAAAATGGTGCACATTTTATTTGATACTAGTACTGTAAGCTATGATGACTTTATTCCAATGAAGGGAGGAGGAATTACAGATGACTATTTTAAGGGTACAGCTCCTTTTCAAAGAGGATATGGGCAGAAAGGAGCTGGAATTGGAGATGTTATGAGAGGACTTTGGAGATTTTTTCTACCGATTATGCGACGTGTAGGCACGACTGTCTCAGAGGAGGCACTTAACACAGGTCAACGTGCATTGGGAAGGGTAATCCAAGGAGAACCTATAAAAGAAGCTTTAGTCAGTGAAGGAAAGAAGGGAATTGATACAGTGCTTGAAAAAGGAGGTTTACCTAAACAATTTGGATCAGGAAGGGGTATAAAAAGAAAGACAATTCCTAGTCATCAAACAGTTATTAAAAGAAAAAGATTAAAATCTGACGCTTTTGGTTTTTATTAAGAATGAGTTTCCATAAAATTGATAAAGATAGTATTAATTCTATTACAAATGCTCTTGATTTTTTCCAAGTCCCACCAACAAATGTGAGCATTTCTTCATCCAAGGTCTTTGAAATTTTACCAAGTAATCCTCTCACTGATACACCATATCATTTTAAAATTCATAGTAGTCAAAATTATATCGATCTATCTAAAATTTATTTATTTACCGAATTTCGTATAAAAAAGGAGGGCGATGATGGAAGATTGGTCAAACTCGCTGCAACTGATAATGTTGCACCTATACAACTAATAGGTCAAACATTTATAAATAATATGCGAATTAATGTTAATGGTAGAGAAATATTTAATTCAAACTCGCTCTATGCCTACAAGACTTATTTTTCACACGAGCTTTCTTACTCTCAAGGGGCAAAAAATTCCCATTTGAACGCTGCAGGATATTACTATGATTCGGACATAAAACTTGAGGACGGCACAGCCTATAATGCAAGAAAAAATTTATTTTCGTCTAGTAAGACGGCACAATTTATTTCGAAACTTGATGCAGATATATTCAACCAACCTCTCTATCTAATAAATCATTGCGAAATCGATATTGAATTACTACCTAATGACACGAAATTTGTATTGATTGCTCCTCCTGTACTTGGGATTGACCAACCAATTACTTATAATTTTGAGGTTGTAAGCTGTAAGTTATACGTTAAAAAGATTGATCTTATGGATGGACTCTCTCTAGATATTGCCAGAAAACTTGAAACTAAACCTGCAAGATATTCAATAAGAAAAACGATGATGAAACCGCTTTTCATAAGTCAGGGTAGATATGAATTTAATGCAAACTTGTTCATGGATCAAATTCCTAGAAGAATTACATTAGGTCTAGTTGCAAACTCCGATTATGTTGGATCGATAAATCGAAGCCCTTTCAACTTTCAACATTTTAATGTTAGAGAAATTAGCATTATAGCAAATGGACGACCATACCCGCAGGCATCTTATGACTTTGATTATAAGAATGGAAGATATGTAAGAGCCTTTCACGACATGAATGAGGCTATTGGTTTTACAAATACCTCTGAAAATAATGGAATCACTTACCAACAGTTTGGAAAAACTCACTGCATTTATGTTTTTAATCTGACAAATAGTGGGGATGATAATAGCGGGACATTTGATCTAATAAAAAATGGGACTACAGCCATAAACATCAAATTCAGTCAGTCAGTCCCCGAGGGCGGAGTCATGCTCGTTGTTATGGGCGAGGCAGACTCCCTTATAATGCTAGATAAAAACCGGACAATAGCAAGTGACACCACCATTTGAATAAATGAAAGGAATTTTAGTAACTTTATTTTTAATTAGGATATTTGCTCCGTGTGTAGGACTATATAAAGAAGCGATGGATGAATTAGAGGAGATCCCGGAGTATTCAGCCTATCTACGTCAATTAGGATTCCCAAAGAGAAATACAACCCAGCCAAGAATATCCGCTTCTATACCAGCCTTTGCAACCTTCCCGTTTGAAAATCTACCTACTCTCTGTAAAGAAAGCCCTACGGACTTGTATGGCCACGTGTTTTGCTGGGGAATGATAGGACTATATATTATGTTAATAGGAAGCTTAATTATTTATCAACTTCGTTCAATTTTTTGGTTAAAAAATTATAAAAATAATGGACAGCAATCAGATAACAAAAATATTGAGCTCAAATCCTTACACAAACAAAATCTTCCAGGGATGCTTTCCGTGTAACAATCTACCCAAACCTGTGGAAGGCAAAGCTTTAATTGTAAACTTGGACCCTAAAGGATTTGCAGGTTCACACTGGATCACAATTTACGTACAAGGAGATGAACAAGCAGTCTATTTTGATAGTTTAAATTTACCCACAAGTATATGTATTATTGATTCATTTTTAAAAGATTTTTCAATTGTAAATAGAAACCTAAAACCATATCAATCCTTAACTTCTAATTATTGTGCCCACCATTGTATTTCTCTTATTTATTTTCTTTCTAAAGGTTATACATTTCCACAATATCTTAAAATGTTAAACAATGTTCATAACCCAGATTTATTTGTAAAAAATATTGTGAATAAAATTATAAATTATCGAGATAGTTTTTGGTAATATCAGCACATTCTGGACAAAGATAAAAAGCGTATGAAAAGGATTTTTCATCCTTGGGCATCATTATATCATCTTGAAATTGGCTTACGACAAAGCTAAGGCATTCATCACACCATTTCCCTGCGCGAAAGTAATTAATAAGGATGCATAACCTTGCTCCCATATCAAGTTGAATGTGTTGTTTTAGAGCATCATTGATTGAATGCACATAGGTTCTTATTTTAAATTCACGATACTCGCGCACGCCCTTAACATACTTTATGATTTCGTCACTTTCTTCACTCATGAATGATTTTTATTTTAGGTTGGAATTCAACAACTAAATAAAAATTAAGCCACGCCCTATTTAGATGGATATATAAACTCAGAAAAATTTCATTTTTCATTTCAAACACTCACAATGGTTCTTGTCATTGACGAAATTGCACGTTTTCTCGACTGTTCAGTCAAAAGTCTAGGATGCCATCTAAATGTTCCTGAGACAAGAATCCGTATCTTAACAAAATTTTTGGATCGTAAGGTCCGCACGACATATTTGAATAGAGATTTAGAACAGAAAACTTTTCTATTCGGAGGTCTCACAAGAAAGGGTGCCAATAAAATACGCGCCTATGGACCTTTAAGACGACCCTATAATGTTAGCATCGCTCAACATTTTTATACAAGACATCGAATTCAACTTAAATATCCTTACCTAAATTGTATTATTGAACGACGATACTGGGATAAAGATCGATTTTATCCAATCGAGCTATTGGAATTTGTTGACGACGAAGATCAACATAAAAGTTTATCATCTGAATTTGAAGAAAAGCTTAGTATCTCTTCACTACCAGATAGCCCTGAAATAATTATGGATAAAGAATTTGAAGAAGAGATGGAGATGTACAGAGGAGATTTTAGTCAAGATGGTTGGTGAACGCACCCTCAACACACGCGCGCACTCTACACACGCACACCCTTTACACAGTGAAAAAGATGAAAATTGATAAAGTTTATCTTCTAATCCTTAATTATGTAATTTTACCCCTAAAATGAACAACTTTATTTATTATATTCTGAAATCTACTACTTTGTTTCACTAATTATGTAAAATCTCCCCTAAAAGCTATGTCTTCATTCTCATAATTTTTTAATCTTTTTAAAATTGTATCTTTGTTTTACTAATTATGTAATTTTACCCCTAAAAATTGTAACTCCTAATTATAAATTTTTTCAAAATTGTATTTTAAAATTTTTATCACAAATAAAAATTAGTTACAAATATTGTATTAAAATTGTGAATAAAATTATTTACAAAAATTGTGAATAAAATATTTACAAAAAAATAGATAAGAATAGATAAGAGTGTGGCTTCGCCATTCGACAGGCATCACCAAACTCAACCAGGGACTTGAGAATTTACTCAAGTCCACTACCACCGATTTTACATGCGAGGATTACCTCACAACATTACGATAGTTGGTATAGAGTTTGGGCGCCCATACCCCTGGCTACTTTCCAACTCTTGTAGAATTAAAGCAAAATTCTAGGATGTTTGTCATTGATATGACCAAAGTTTAGAACAATAAAATCAGAAGGGCGGACAATGCCTTTTCCGACATAAGGCTTATAAATTTTTGTACGAGACTGAGTAATTATGGACCCATCTTTAATTGATGGTCTAAGAAAATTAGGGTATGAAATTAAAAGGGGTATATTATCACAATTAATAAAATCAAAAACTTGCTTCTTGAAGTTTTCATAGCACAATCCTTGGTTGTTGATCACATCCCAGTTCAGCGTCATCCCACGGACTTTAAGAACGTAGTCAGGTTCATTGTTGGGAGTAGTCTTCTTTTGAAGTTTCAAACCATATTGCTTTGCCCCTCCAGAGCAATATTCCAAGATGTTGAAATCGGGGTACTCATCTGTAAATTGCCCCAGATAAGGCCCAAGTTGAAGAGGACAATTGTTGTCGGGGTGTGAGAAGATTAGAGAATCAGTGTCGGTGTAGAGAAGCTGACAACCTGGTGTTCTGACAACCTTCTGCATGGCATGCAGAAGGTGAATCCTCGCTGCTGATGTGGTCCAGAGCGAGATGATGACATTTGATGAGTCATGCTCCTCCACCCAATCCTTCTTTTTGATGTAGTTTATAAGTATTACTTCTTCGGTAAGTTCGTCTATTGAATTGATGGTGATAGAAGGGTCGTCGCACATCTTAGCCAATTCATTAGGGTCGTCGGTAATCTTGCATTGTGACAGACCAAAGTTTCTTAAGGAAAATCTTCCCCATAAGTTGTTAAGACACAGTTTCGCCTGTGTCCGTTTCCCTTTGTTGGCCACCATTTTCTCCCTCTCAATCTTAATCCCAAACATTTCCAAGCATTCTTCCATAAATTTATCTTCTTTCAATTTGTCTCCTTTGATGGAGTTGTCGAAGCCAGAAGAGTGAATTTTCTGGGTCATAAATTCACTGATGTAGGGGCTGAAGAGTTTGTCGTCGTAGTTTTTGAACTCCAGAACCCTGAAGAGTTTGGTGACCACATAACCCTCTTTGAGGGCTTCGTTTAATTCAATGGAGGTGCATGTAGATACCCACCCTCTTTTTTGATCTGAATGGGGGCAGCAGTAGTTTTCATTGACATCCCCATGTGGATGCTCTCTAGCACAGGTAGAGCATAGAGGAAAAAGTAGTCGTTCATCTTCATCCTCCCCAATTTTCATAGGGAGGACTGGAATATCTATTTTTCGTGGAGGGATGATGAATAATTTTAGAAGGGAGAGATTGTAGATGTTGTCCTCAGGTTTAGTCCAGTTGACATCTTTGTTGATGACGTGCACTTCAGGATGTCCAACAGGGTACCTCGTTGAAACGTTGATAAATGGGTACAAAGAAGTCACGTCGTAGTAGGAAATTTTTTCTCCTTGCTGTGCAGAATGAAATAGCTTTAAAGGGCCTGTTCTCCCACCATAAAATGCTGACCTAATGTTGATCGGGCCATCATCCAAATAATTTTTAAACATTCTTCTCATTTCAAAATCTTTTGAAACCATTTTCCTAATTTCACACTCCCAATAGACCTCAACATTTACTCCCAAATTCTTGATGAAATTCAAACGTTGTTTGTCCTTCTCTCTTTGTTGTCCAGCTGTGAGACCAGTTGGAAGTTTAGTGTTGTCGTCTGGGTAGCATTTGATGCAGCCATGCCAGCAGCACCCATTGACTTCAATAGCCAATTTCTTTTCTTTTATCCACCCATCCAATTTATAATTGCCAATTTTCTTTTCGCCATTCTTTGAGTGTGTTGTTCTCACTTCGACATTATTTTTCTCAGCATACCATTTAAGGAAACGGAGTGCCAATAAGCTTTGGTTGTCCACGTTGTCGTATCCTTTTTCAGGTACAATTCCAACATGTTGTTGTTTGAGGTGGTTCATGCGGAAGTGCTTCATACAGGCTGAAGCAATTGTCATGGACTCCCGTAAGACATCCAGTCCATTAGAAACTTCCAGAAATTCTTTTCTGAAGGCGACAAGTGCGGCCATAAGTATTTCAACATCATTTGTACAATAGGATGCTAAAGATTCATTTAAATTGAAGGACTCATTTTTATGTTGTTCATACCATTTATCAAATTGGACCCTTTTCTCAGGCATCATCCCATTGCAAAGGTATTCTTCTTTAGTCGGGAAGATTTCTTTTCTATAATTTTTAGGGTTGTTGGCTAGGTGGGGAAAGAACGGTTTGTCTTCTACTTGAAGTCCAAACGCAGGTACAAGAGATGCCAGAGGCATCGGCATTAGATTATATGTATCATGGAAAATTATCCAGCATTTTTTAGCATTTTTCACCTTCATTTCATACATTTTATTTCCATTCTTTATCATTTCTGGAGTTAGTCCTTGAAGATACAATGCTTTGAAGACTAGGATCATATCAAACCTTCCTCCAAAATGAGAGAAGGCTACTGTATCAATAGAAGAATTGGTTATCCATGCTACAAAATCGGTCAGAGGATCATTGGTAATGTTCTGCTGATCCACTTGAGTGTTGGTGAATGATTGGTGAGAAAAGGTTATTGTTCGATCTTCCTCACAAACTTTGCAATCGTTGTTCAATCCTTTATCAATGCAGCATGGACAATTAATTTTAACTGAGATGAAGTTGACTTCATGCAGTTTTCCCTTTTCTCCTTGTTTGTGCTGCATGGTTTCAAAGTCAAAGGCAATTATCCGGTAAGGTTTTGACTTCTTAAGAGTTAGAGGTTTGATGTAGCAACCTCTTTTAGGGTCGTGGTAGCTGAAACATGTGTTGCAGTAACGTTCTGAGCAAACATGTCCAGTACGTCCGTTTCTGTTGTTGTCTTTTACACTCCATATTACTCCGCATTTCTCACATTTTTTGGAGTTGCTGCAAAAGTTTGAGGTAGAATGGTATTTATAACAGTCCTCATTGTTGAATTTCTTATCACAACCAGAGCATTGATTGAAGAAGTCTGATGGTTGACATGGGTAGTTTGGGCCGATCCTAGAACAGTTTTGACACTTTGAAGTACAAGATGTAGCGTGGTCATTTTGTCTATGATAAACTTTTTCACAGGCAAGGCAATAAGGCTTACCAAATAAATCACTTGCCTTTCTAACTCCATCAAAATGATTATTAATAAAATAAAGAAGAATTGGAGTATTATAATTTTTAGGCCCATATTTAAAAATAGGTTTTATACCCAATTCTCCAAAAATAAAAATTTTAAATCCACCTTTATTCAAAGAATTCCAATAGTCAACAACTTTGGGCGCCCATTCCATTGCATCATAGGTAGGAAGACCAGAAGGAGCTCCAATTTTATTCATTAATTCTTTAGCATCATTCTCGAGAAGATTTGCCATGCCATACCTGCTGTGTATGTAGTTATAGAATTTCCATTTTGGCCAAGATGATGTTGAGAATATGTATGTAGCAGCTAATGAGCGAAATAAGCAGTAGTTATCAGAATTAATAATTTTAATAAGGTTATGTTGTTTAATCTTATGTTGAATTGTCGTCGAAGCTTTACCACTTCCTTGAATGATCCGTGTAGTTTGAAGATTCTTTTTATCGATGCATGTAACGGTAACATTAAATGGCTCACCCCATAGCATGCCATTATCTTGCTTCTTGGATTGCGCCACCTTGAGGAATTGGTTAAGTATGGCGTCTATAGTGTTGTTATTGATGTCCCTGATCGGGATCCAGATGTCAGTTTCCAATAACTGACTGCTTATTGTACAACCAAGTTGATCTGGATCAAGTTGATGATCGTGGCTCGTTTCTAGGGTCTGATCAATACATTTTTGAAAAATTTCCTTTAGTAATCCCTCTGGTTCATCGGGCAAACCAGATATTAAAAATTTAGTAGACAGTTTGGTAAGGTTAAATTTCTGGGTGATCTTGGTTTCTTCCCCCAGATGTTTAAAAAGATCACCTCCACCTGACTGCAACTCAAGTAGATTGTTGATCATGAAAAGGCGTGATCGTTTTGAAGGTGGTGGAGTCATTTTAGAATATAATCAGTAGTTGAATAAAAATCCAAAAATTTTAAATTATTTTTAGAATGAGGAAAAATCCTAAAAACTTTGATTTATATATATTTTATTTGACCAATTTTTATTTATTTTCACTTTTCCACGCCTACTTTTAATAATTTTTTGAAATAATTTTCACATGATGTATTTTTGATCTATTTTCACTTTTTATCATTTCAACGCCTACGTTTCTAAATTTTACCCAATTTTCACTTTCAATAATAATTTACAATTTTTCTCGTGCATGACCTATTTTCTGGCCTATTTTTGTTGCAAATATTGCATAACTGATTTTTATATATTTTCACTTTTCAACGCCTACTTTTATAAATTTTACCCAATTTTCACTTTTCAACATCAATTTTCATTTTTTCACTAATATTTTTGCATGACCTATATTTTGACCTATTTTTGCTGCAGTTATTGCATGACTGATTTTTATTATTTTCACTTTTCAACGCCTACTTTTTAGTAATTATTATATTTTTCAAAAAATGAATTTAAAAATGGATAGAAAAGGTATAGAGAAAAGAGAAAAGATTGAAAAGGTTTTTCTTTAATTATATTTAAAAGTTCATTTTCAAACCGTTTTAAATTTACTTCTGAACCATTGAAATTTTGGGAATCTGTAATATTGTGAAAAATAGAGAGAAGGCTTGTTTTTCTTTAAAAAGTTCACACAAAACCGGTTTGATCAAAGTACGCTTTTGGAAACTCCTTGAAACCTTGACGACATAGTGGTTGAATGACTGTATTTTAAATACCGTTTAAATATGTGGGAGGGGCTAAATGGTTGGACCCCGCTGCCCCCGCGACTTATACGCCGGGTTAACTACTAAACGATTTTTTTGAATTTTTTCCTTTTAATGTTTTATTGGCCCACAAATTTCCTTTAAATTCCCATATCTCCACGTTATGCTACGCTTACAAAAAAATCGCGCGCGACACGCGACAGTCGCTAGGCGACGTGTCGCCGGCGACAGTCGCTAGTTATGTGCTTACATAAAACGGCGACTTCTGCAAAAGCGCAAAACGCTAATTTTATGTTAGCACAAAGCAACATCTTGTCGCCTCGCGACTGTCGCAAATCGCGCGCGATTTTTATGTAATCGTAGCCTTTTCCCTACCTGGAAAACGAAAATTCCAGGTAGGAAAAATAAGGGTACTGAAAAAAGAAATATGGAGATCCACAAACCAATGGGAGAAATGTGGGCCAAAAACCCAAAGGAACAAAAAGAGGTATACAAACTTAAACACGCTAACATAACCCCCAAGTATTTAAATTAACAATTTAAAAAAAAATTTTAATTTCAAACCTCTTTTAAAATTTGGTAATTACTTAAATGTCTCTTTTCTTTAGCAAAATAAGTGCTGTAAATTTTAAAATGTTGAATTCCACCATCCATTTGTTGAACACCATTAAGCTAAAAAAATTTTATAAAAAAATTTTCTAAAAGCAAACATTTTTAGCATCCAATAAAGCATCAAATGAAAGAATAATAGCTTGCGAATTTGAAGGATTGAGTGAATCTTCAATCAAAATAATCTAAAAAATTAAATTTTTAATGAAAAAAAATTTTTTGTTGATAGGATGAAAATCGACCGCTCCAGAATTCGAAACTTTGAGCCGCCATAACTTTTCGAAATAGTGGGTCAAAACCGAAAAAGCCAAAAATTTACAATAGGTTATCGACCTTGCTCTACACGATAGTGCAAAAAAACGCGAAATTTTAGACTACAGTTTAAAATGTTCCCTTGTCAGTTAAATTTTTTAAAAATCACAAAAAAATTTTTTACAAACCTCGATTGCATATACTTTACAATTTAAAGTCAACGTTCCAGGAGGTTCAAAAGTTGATTGCTCTGCTGGAGTACCTTTAGTTGCCAATGCTTGTTTAGCTACTGAACTAGTAGAGACATATTGTTTGGAAAGTGCCAATTTGTTACTGCTGCTATTTGGCGTTAAAAAAAGTTCGGAAGGACCAGTTTTCTCATCAACATCTTCATCAGGTTTCAAAATAAAAAAGGTTGAGAGAACACCCAAAAATTCTGGTGCCAACATTAAAAAGAATTTTGAAGACAATAAATCAACTGAAAATAGGTGGGGAATTAGAGGAAACTTAAAAAAAAAGTTTTTCTACCAAATTTATCTCCATGGTTATTTTGACTATATTTTATTGTTACAAATTGATCAGTCGATTCAGTGTCCTTTTTATCCATTAAACGATGAATTGTTGCATTTTTCCTTCGATCATCCATTGTAAAAGCTTGTAAGCTGATATCGGCATGCATAGAGCCGTCATCTACCATACTACCGTTCAATTTAAAGCTTCGAATATTTAGTGCACAAAATTCAAGAATCGCATCGGGATCTTCTGTTGGGTCAATTCCACCCTGAATAGCAAATAAAATATTAAATTAACGATAACTTGTATAAAATTGTGGTGATCACCAGCAGATGTAGGTCGGAAAAGTCAAAGGTGTTGGAAATCGGAATTCCGACCCACCACTGGTGATCATTGAATGAGGGAAGCTATTCTAAGAGATAATACCTCCAATCCCACTAAATTAGATCTTGATCGGGCCTGGGATCAGAAGATTATAGGGGTAAAGATAGGCCATTTGTAAGGGATATAATACTATCAATCCCTCTAAATTAGGCTCTAATAAAAACATTTATTTAAAAAACTCACAGCAATATCCCCTTGTCTCGCATAAAGTTTTGCAGCAATTTCATGCATTCGAAAATCGAAAACAAATTTCTTTTTATTTGTTAATCTAACGTCAGGTTTAATAAAAGGTGATCGCTTCTTTCCCGACGTTTTTCTATCTAAAGAGCCTTCACGAGAACGACTACTTATTGAGGGAGTTCTACGTCTTGAACCACCAGCAGTTTGAGGAGAAGCTTGTTCAATTTGTGGGGGTTTAATTTGAGACAATTTGCGTTGTAAACGATCATTGAAATTTTTTAAGTCATTTAAAACGTCCTAAAAAAATAAAAATTTTAAAAAATAAAAAAGTTTAAAAACTGAAACCTTGTATAAATTAAAGTTTAAAATTTGAAAAACAAAATTTATTGACTGTTCATTTGAATTAAATTCAGTTTTGAAGGATGGACTTTCGCCTGTTGCCTTAAGAAAAAGTTTTCAAGTCCAAAAAGTTAGAAAAAAACCTGTTTATAAACCATATCAATCAAATGATCTCCTTCTCTCATTTCATTATCAATTAAACAAATTGTTTGAGCTTTTCCAGAAGAATCGATTTGTGGCATTTCTAATGTTAAAGAGCCTAAATGGGCTTTAGCAATCATATCAAACATTCTTTTTCTTAAATGAAAACCAAGACGACAAATATGGGCACTTGAAAAGTTTTAGAAAATTAAAATGGGAAAAGTAATATAAACCTCAAAAATGCTTTGTCTCTCTTATTGACAACAATACCAACCTTTAAAATAAAAATAAATGAATCAGAGTTTATAAATTTTTGAGACCATGAAACAAAGCCAAACAGGGATCTGGCGGGGTATCCGAAATTCGACCATAGAAATTTAGAAACTCTCGGACTTTTTTCAACACGAAGCTGATCCGAAAAATTTTTTTTCAATGCCTAACACTTTTTTCTCAACCCGTAACATCCCTGTAGTCAACCGACTAGTTGAAAAAGTAAGAAATTTATCACCCAAAAAAGGATGATAGATGCTTATTATTAAAACCTGGCTATGAACCAAGGCTTTTCCAACAGATATTTGACCAAAATATTTTAAAAAATAAATTAAAAACCTCATTAAGACTTAAATTAATATCAAATTGAATTTGTAATTCTCTATGTAAAGTAGAAGAATCCGAGTCACTCTTCTTCTCTCCCTTCATTTCAGAAGAAGTTGAACTTTTTTCTTCCCCACCTCCTTCTTCATTGTCTTTTAACAAAATATTTTCATCCAATTCACTAACTTCCATAATCGCAACCATTTTTGCTCGATCACGCAATTTTGTTCCTTCAATTGGTGCTGATAAATCAACAACTTCTTGATCAAATTCGGGTCTAGGAATGCTATTTAATAATTCTAGAAGTTTAACTAGACGATCATCAGAAATTATTAAAACTACATCTGGTAGATTTCCAAACATTCGAAACCTTAAAACGCATTAAATTTTATAACAGAAAAGAGCCTCGTAGCCAAAAAATGACAGAAATCTCCACACTTATGGTGTTTTTGTTTCAAAAAATTTTTTGGTTAACCAAAATCAACCCGAAAATCTTCAAGCTTTCGGTTCGGTTTGAAACCAACAATTCTAGCCTAATTGACAAATGTCAAGTTAATCGAAATTTTCAATTAAATCCTAGTTCATTGTCAGCAAGAACATCTGTGACATGTAAGAAATTTTAGGAGCATTTTTTCCCGGGTTCCCAAAATTCCAAATTTTTCCCAAAAATTTATAGAACCAAATATCAAAACCGTTGAATTTTGGAAATTGTGTTTTTACTTTTTTCCCCCGCAAAGAAAAAATTAATTCTTAAATTTACAAAAAAATACATGGGTAATTGAAGATCATCAATTGTTGAACGAAGCACATCAATAACCATATTTGTAGGTTTTAATAAATGATATGGAGAATATCTATCATTCCTTGCTTGCATACACGTCTTAAAAGTATCAGCAAAAATTAATTGTACATTTGAAAGGCTCAATTGGAAATTATCATAAGCTTGTGCCATCAAAGATTTTAATTTTGGGTCAAGTATCTAAGAAAAATAAAAATTTCTTCAGAAAATCTTCAAAAAAAACCTTTTCATAAGCCCTTTCAGGTGATTGTGATTTTGTATTTAAATTAAGTTGTCCCAATTCTGCAACTAAAACATTCTTTCCTTCATCAAAAACACCTCCAGCACACAAAACGATTGTAGCAGGATCAATTTGAATCTCCAATTTTAATTTTCGTTTTTGTTCTACCATATGTTGCAAAGCTGTAGTAGAACGGGCCTAAAAAATGGAACGGGAGTTATAATTTTTTAAAGTAAATATTGGAGTTAAAAGAAAGTCTCAATCATCGATTAAACTAGCAGAAAGAATCAGTCAATAAATTGTATCAAAATTAACACATTTTTAATCAAGAAGTTGAGTTAGAAAAAATTAGATTCGCTAAAGGAGCATTCCAAAAGAGGAGTAAAAAAAAGAAAAACAAAATACTAAAGAAAGACTAAAATTTATGGAAGGCACACCCCTAGGTCATTACTCCTAAACTAGAACTAATATTCTGTGTAACGAAATTAATAAACTCAAAAAAAACACTACCAACCAACCTTAACTTCCTCATATCTTGCAATAGCCAAAGCAGTCAATTGTTGAAGTCGAACAGTTTCAGGAGGTTTAAAAACATCCAAAGCTTTATTTACTGCCGGAGCATGATACATCAGCATTATAGGCGCAACAAGTAATTCCACTGATTGATCAAAATCTTTATTTAAAGGATTTGTTTCAATTTGCATTTTAAGCCAAGGCCGGTTAGAATCGGTCATCTTTAATATTGATTGGGATTTTGCATTTTCTTGGAAGGCATTCATTTCAAAAGATTTTATACAAGAAATATACCTTTAAAAAAATAAGCTTAAAAATAAGAAAAAATTAAAAAAAACTTGATAGCATTTGCAGATGGACGATGATCCAAATTTGCTGTCAAATCAGCAAAGCACATTTCGAGAACATTTTCTAAAGAAATTACAACTGATGCTAGGCCAAAATTTATTCGATTTTCAACAAAATGTTTTGGATAATCGGTTGGTGGAGTATTTTCCTTAAAGAGAAAAGTAAACAAAAGTTGAGATCCTACATGATTAGTGCCAGGGCTACTAGAGATTTTTATGTTTATATTTTTGACAGAAAATACATAATACAAGAAATAGAAATTCTTCTATACAAATAAAATCAGCCCAAAAAATGAGCAAGAAAAGGATATAGATATGCCAGGGATAGGCCCTACCGTATTTAAAAACCGGAAGGCAGGAGTGCAAGAAAGACAGAAATCGGCGGAAGATAAAAGTGGAAGAGATCACAAATTTTATACATATGTGCTTTTCGTATATAAAGTCTATAAACTTACCCAACAAAAATAAATAAATAGAATGATTCCCCCGGAAAAAACCCCCCGAATCTAGACCTTTAGAATTCGACCAAAAAACTTTTGTCATAACCCACAAAGTTACAGCCACAAAAAACAATAAAAAAATATTAACCTGATAGTCAATAGCTTCAAATAATTTTTGTTTTTCTTCTGGTGTAACAGCTTGTTCAATTTTTTCCATAATTTTTGCATCAGCCTCTGTCTGTTCCGTCTCTGCTTTTTTGCCACTTCCAACAAACCAACTTTTAGCCCAACCAACCCATCCCTCCTGTTTTTGATCCTCAACACGTATTAAATCATCACGTCTATCAATTTCAAATTCTGCTTGTTGTCTAGCAATGTTAAGGTTAAAAACATCGAGAGTCTCTTCTACGTTCTAAAATTCAAGAGAAAAATTTTTGAAAAATTTTTTTGGCTCTACTACAGTTTATGAGTCCAATCGAACTTTATGAGTCCAACCAAAAAATAATTGGATTTTTCTTGGTATTTCAAAGTAGAGGTATAGTTCCATAATATTTCTTCATGTTCAGGACCTACGCCCAATGGGTCTGAGACCATTCCTTACTCATCCCTCGAAATTTCGGAAAAAGAAAATCGTGGGTGTAGGTCCCGAACGTGAAGAGATGTTTTAAACCCATACCCCAAACTGGCAACACCAAGAAAACCAATTATTTTCGATTGGACTAATAAAGTTCGATTGGACTCATAAACAGTAATATAGCCAAATTTTCTTTACCTCAATCGTCTTTTTAACCAATTCATTTGGATTCTTCTCCGTTCTAAAAACAATCCAAGCTTCCTTATAATCTCGAACCATTTGTCTATGTTTGTTCATCCTTTCCCAAGACCAATTATTTCGACGTCGTTTAACATGTTCATGAAGTATACAATTGTAAGCAAATTTCCACCTTAAATAAAATTGAAAAAAATATTTTTTTGATTTGAAGTTTTTGAGTTAATAATTTTTCGCCTCGTATATTTCTACTTTTTACATGAACAACAAACTTTTTGAAAGGATTCAAAAAACAGCGAAATATTTTTTGATTCTTGACTAATTGTAAAAAGAAGATCCGACATCGGGGAGAACTTTTTCGGATAAAAAAGCTGTCGAAGATCAGGACAGTAATTTGGATGGGGATAGGAGTCTGGAGTCTAAAAATCATTGTCGGGAGTGGACGAGGAGAGATCCGACCCGTCGGGGAGAACTTTTCAAGCAACAGGGATGTCGGGGATTGGAACGGAAATGGAGTCTAAAAAATCATTGTTTGGCGGGGACGAGGAGTCGGGGACCAACTCTGTTCTAGACGGACCCTGTTATTCAATATTTTTTCTTGGCTCCCCTTTAAAATAGAAATTAGGGTGCCCAATATTTTTAGTTATTGTTAGCAAAATTAATTAATAAAAATAAATTTAGTACCATTCCTTGTAATGATTTTTATATTCAATCAAATTTGGTCTATATTTAAAATATTGTGCTGACAAATTAAATCTTTCTTGTGCCTCCAAAAATAAAAGAAAGTCTTGATATTGAAATTTTCCAATAGCCAAAGCAAGTTTCTCCAATTGTAAAATTAAATCAACTTTTGGAATAGTCCAGTCAGAACCGTCAGTTTCAGGTTTTTGATTTAATTTTAATTTGGCATTTAGAGATAAGGGTTCAAGTACTAAAAATTTAAATAAAAAAATAAGATTGGGGACTATTCCTTAAAATATGCTGACATAGAAGGCTTTTTGAGTTTGAGAGGAGGAAATGAGAGGGGCCTACCCAACCCCTCAAAAAAATGACCAAACCCCTCAAAATGACTTTTCACAGAATTTCTAATTTTTTAAATATTTCTCACAAACCCTAAGAAATTTTAACTCTAAAATTTAGCCAGAATAATGAGCCTTATTCTCTGGAAAATAACTTTACAATTGAAAATGGTTGGTCAGTAATTTTAAAAATTTCGACAACCAGAACCTAGCCTCAAAAATTAAAAATATAATTCATCGAATTTTGTTGAAATGACCCTAATCCCTCAAAAAAAATTAATAAAAAACTAACCATATTTATATCCTTCAGGCCGACTAGTATCAGTAGAAATAGAATTACACAATGCTTTTGTAATTTCTTTTTTATCAAACAAATCAGAAATAAGGGTAGATCCAGCATTAGAATAAATACTTAAGTGATTCATCGAGACGAGCCTTTAAAAAATTTTTTGAATTTATAAATCATTAATTATTCTAAATTTTACTTGTAAAATATTTTAACGGCTTCTTTTTGAACTGTCAACTGGAAGTTTTCATCAGTCGTCTAAAAATAAGAAATAGAAAAAATAATTTTTTATGGGTAACAATTGCTGTGGACAATCACTGCCTAATTTGTAAGGAGAAGTGGAAACAAAGTTGGTTCAGCGGTCAAACTTTAAATGGCCATAACTCGGCCCAAACTTATTTTGCAAGAAAACCCGCAAACAACAATGCTAAATCGAGGGTCCTCTATCGAAGGGTACCAAAAAAATATCAAATTCGCAGTCACAGTAAAGAATGATTCCTTGTCAGACATTGTGTCTACCCAAGGAACTGTCTTTTGTTAGTAACAAAAATTGCTTTTAGAAAGCCCTTTCAACCCCTAGGTGCGTATAAAGACATTTCTACCCTTAACAATATCATCCCGTTAAAGGACTAGAAAACTTGCGGACAAAAAATACAATTGTCCTCAAAGACTACCCAAAGAACTGTCTTTTGTAAGTGGCAAAAATTATTTTTAGAAAGCCCTTATAACCCCAATGTGCATCTAAAGGCAATTCTATCCTTAACAATATCGTCCCGTCAAATGTCTAAAAAACTTGCGGACAAAGAATGCAATTGTCCGCAAAAATTAAATATCAAAAAACCTGAAAGTTAAGAGAATCCAGAGTCACTCCCGTAGCAAAAGGCCTTCCTCTATTAGAAAATTTGTCTTCATAACGTAAATGAACTCGTTTTATTCGAATCTGCAAATTTTTAATAACTTGTGCAACCAATTTTTCAGTGAAAGTATCGTCTGTTTGGACATTTTGTTCTAAAAGAAAAATAAAATTTGTATAAAATCTGTTTAAATAAAAAATTTACTAAGTTTATTTCGTCTATTTTCTTCAAGTCTAGCCAGTTTCTTTTGCTTCGCCTCCTGTTCATTTTTCTTAGCCTTCTCTTCGTTATAAACAATTCCTTGGTTAGGCACAATTATCATGTAAATTTCACTGAAAAAAATTAAATTTATACAGTCGATCCTATATATAAGTTACCAAGGGCGTATCCAGGGGGGGCTGGGGGGGGGGGGGCTAGAGCCCCCCCCCCCGAAATGGGGGAAAGGGGAAGAAATTAGGAGATGGATGGTCGAAAAAGTGAACTTTTTTGGCCTACGGCCCTCAAATTTAAAAAAATTTTCGCCTGCGGCGCAAAAAATGGAAGAAATCTGGCTTCTTGAGCTCCAAAATCCTCAAAATTTTCGCCTGCGGCGCTAAAAAGTGAACTTTTTTGGCCTACGGCCCTCAAATTCCAAAAAATTTTCGCCTGCGGCGCAAAAAATGGAAGAAATCTGGCTTCTTGAGCTCCAAAATCCTCAAAATTTTCGCCTGCGGCGCTAAAAAGTGAACTTTTTTGGCCTACGGCCCTCAAATTCCAAAAAATTTTCGCCTGCGGCGCAAAAAATGGAAGAAATCTGGCTTCTTGAGCTCCAAAATCCTCAAAATTTTCGCCTGCGGCGCTAAAAAGTGAACTTTTTTGGCCTACGGCCCTCAAATTCCAAAAAATTTTCGCCTGCGGCGCAAAAAATGGAAGAAATCTGGCTTCTTGAGCTCCAAAATCCTCAAAATTTTCGCCTGCGGCGCTAAAAAGTGAACTTTTTTGGCCTACGGCCCTCAAATTCCAAAAAATTTTCGCCTGCGGCGCAGAAAAGATGAAAATTTATGTACAAAAAAATTTGCGTCCGGAACGCCAAGGTAAACGCCAAAAATTTTTGCGCCCACCCAGTGTTAGCCCCCCCCCCCCCCCCGAAACCGACCCCCTGGATACGCCCTTGTAAGTTACAGCCCCAATACTGATACAACTCGATTCAGGAGACGTTTTTGGTTGGTCATCGGGTAGAGGTGATAGTCAAGAGAGGGTATCTCTATCTGAAACACACCTCATATTAAAACCGTTAGGGATTGGCCGGGTTGATTGTGAGAAGACAGTCGGGTTAGCTAGTTTTCAAGATTTCCCTCGGGACGGATTTCGAATCAACAAAGTCCAGAGTTATGCTAAAAACCTTAGAATTATTTAAAAACAAGATACCTTATATTAACAATAGTCGGTTCAGTATAAAGATATTTCCAAGGTATTTTAAGTACAAGACTTTGAATATAGCCAAATTTAAGTCTAACGGGAAGGTCAAGATCATCTAAAGCTGTTTCTTTAATATCCAAATTATTTAATTTAACATCTCCTTAAAAAATTAAATAAAAAATAAAAAAAATTTTAAAAACAAAAAACCTCCCCAAATTCCAATATTTAATTGAGAAGCATTTAAATTGTCAATGTAAGAACCCAAAAAACGATTGAGCAAGTCCGCAACTACATTTTCAAAAACCATTGTAAATTTATTTTTAATTGATAAATTTCTGAAAATTAAATTATTTAAAGGTATTTTTTTTTAAAGGTATTTAAGATTTTGAAAAACCTTGACTCTTAATTTCGGTTGGGTACCTTGACCAGATTCTTGACCTTGAGTCAAGGAAAAATCAAGGAACTCGGGAAAATGCCTTGATCTGGACTCTGAACCAAGGAAAAATCAAGGTCTGGATCCAGCTCGTTCTCTAAAAATAATATTGGACAAACAAATCAGATTATGAGTCAGCCAAATTAACAAAAGAAACCCAAGGGTATTCTAGCTAGGTTCGAACGAAAAATCAATAAAGGCCGTGTGCGCCGGGCAGGATACGTCGGATCTCCCCAAATGTTAGGCGTTCGGGTCGGATTTCTACAATAAGGTCTCTGTTAGAGTTTCAGAGAAGCTTAACAAAAACAAAAAACAGAAAAGTAAAGCCTCTTTTAAATTTCCACCAAAATAAATTAAAATATTTTGGCGTTCTGTTTTTAAAGTTTAAAAAAGTTGTACTATAAAAGGGGCAAATTAATGAACAAAGATCATTTTATGTTTTTCCCAGTGTTTTTTTTATTAATTTTTATTTTTCCTTATCTCTTGTTTACACAATCTAGTAGGAGTATTTATCGAATTCCATTAATAGTTTAGCTTTGTTGTTGTTTGGTTGTTGCATTTCCCCTTCCATTTGCAAAACTTTTTAAATTCCTTCTCTCATTTTTTTCAGACTTTTCATATTTTCAACCTTCTAAAGTTCTTATTTAAAAATGGCTGACAAATTCGTCGGAAAGTGGAAACTTACTGACTCCGACAATTTTAATGACTACCTCAAAGAGGTTGGCGTTGGAATGGTCGTTCGTGCCACTGCTGCCGCTGTGAAACGTAAAAATATTTTTAAATTCTCAAAAATTCTTTCGAACAAAATTTTTCATTTTTCTAGCCGTTCTCGAGTTTGTAGTTGATGGTGACAACTGGAAGATGACTTCCACCTCAACTTTCGCTAATTGGGTTTGCGACTTCAAAATTGGAGAATCGAAGGAGCAGAAGACCGCTGATGGGCGCACATTGATGAGCACCTTTACTTTTACTGATGGGAAGCTCGTTGAAGAGCAGAAGAAGATCAGTGAAAAGGACAAGGACAGCCACATTGAGGTGGGAAACTTGAAATTTTTTTGAAAAATTTTTGTTCTTTTTAAGCGCTACGTTGATGGAGATGGCAAAATGGTCATTACATGCGAGAGCGGCGGGGTCAAGGCGGTTCGCAAGTACGAGAAGATGTGAGGGGACCAAAGATGACTAAAAGAAAAATGTGCCATTTTTTGTTAATTTAAAAAAATAATTTTGTTAATTTCTCATAAGGCACTTAAAAAAATAAAGTTTTCGTTTTGTTTATCTATTGAGTATTTTTTGAGTTCTAGTTGGCTGTTGTTAAAGACAACTATTGATTTGTTGTTTTGCTGACCCTTCAATTTTATCGTCCCCTCGATTTTTTTCGACTTTTTTTACCTCATCTTTCTGTTGTGTGTCATTTTCATTGTACAAGGAACGTTTGTGGAAGGCCTGATTTCAGACAAGAAGTGATCTTCAAATCCGTAACTTGTTGTCCGCAAAATACGAAAAATTGTCCGCAATTTTCTAAAATCCCCTCCCTTTGTTATAAATTTCCTTAACACTTCCTCTATTTGTTGTGGATACAAATTGATCGATATTTTTATTGATCTCCTTACACCTCGATAAATTTATCTATCCTCTATCTACATATTTACAAAAAAAAATATAAAAATAAAGAATTTACATTAAAATAAAAAATTAATTTCCGTTCTCTTTTCATCTCCTTTGACGTCCAATAATTGTAGCATTTTTATTATTACCTGGACCGACTTGAAAGGACATTGAAGAATTCTGCAAATAAACTTTGATTGTTGAAAAAGAATAAAGTCCTTTTAACCTTCCCATCATTTATTACTGCTTCACCATCCAATGCTAACCAGCCGCCAGCATCCTTTTCTGGGTTTACTCGGCAAGCCAAAATGGGGATTATCTGTGGAAAAGTATTTTTAAAAGTATATTCTGATTTCGTAAATAAAATCAGAAATTCTGAATTGTTGAAATTAAATCAGAATTTTACCAGAATTTTAATCAGAATTCTGATTTTTTCAAATAAATCAGAATTTTAATCAGAATTAATTTCAGAATAAAAATAGAATTATTCTGATTTTATTCTGATTTAATTCTGGTAAAATTCTGATTTTATTTTAAAAATTCTGATTTATTTTGATATTAATTCTGATAAATTCTGAAATTAATTTTAGTAAATTTCTGATTTTATTCAAGTAAAATTTTGATTTTTCTGGAAGGTGAGCCCTTATTTGTTATTTTTCTCACCTCAAATGCAGGGTCATACAAATGAGCACTCGTATCAATACTTAAAAAGGGAAAAATTATTTTTTCCTTGTCTCCAATTAAAAGACCTCCCTAACCTAAGCAATATTTTTGCCATGTGTAATCTATGAGAAATTTTTTGCCATTGAACAAAAGTAAGAAAAAGTACGGGGTTATCAAGCTTTGCACTGGGAATATAAGGAAGATCTGAGCCAATATGGGAAAGGGCGGCAATATGAACAAAACAAAATTCTTCTGAAAAGAGAAAATTTAATTGTCAAAAATCAGAAAAAGAAAAATTGTTAAAAATCAGGAGAAATACACCTTCAATTGTTTGCCAATTTGAGGGGACTGGTTGATCGAGTGGAGGTATCTGGTGAAAAAAAAATTTTTTTAAATTGGAATGCCATTATCGGCGGGTGGACGTTTGCAGACAAATAAAATTGTTGATTTAAATTTGCGGACAAATTTAATTGCGGACAATACCCAAGTGATATTCTTATTTTAAGATATACTCCTCATTTTAAATACGATTCTTCAGTTCCAAGGAGTATATGTATTCGACGGTAACAAAAAGTATTACCCAAGACTCAGTGGACGTGAATTAATTAAGGGGTTTATTCTGGCTCTGTCCGTAAATGTTTGTCCGCAAATGTTTTTCCGCAAATATTGTCCGCAATTTTTTGTCCGCAAATATTTGCCACTAATATTTGTCCGCAAATGTTTGTCCGCAAATGTTTGTCCGCTAATGTTTGTCCGTAAATATTGTCCGCAAATGTTTGTCCGCAAATAATGTCCGCAAATAATCTTTTTTAATTCCACAGATTTCTTCCTTACCTCAATTCCTTTAATCATCTCTTCAAAATCTCCACTTTCTTCTTCCTCATCTTTTTCAATTTCCTCCCTCCTTTCCTCAACCCTCATTCTCATTTTTTCCATTATTTTATTACGTAGCCGTCCTTCAGGTAAAGGCAAATAAGATATACGAGCCTTATATCTTGCTACGTATGGAAGGAATGCTACTCGAAGGAAAGCTTCTAAATGAAGACGTGCCATTCCGAGGAAACGAAAACGTTCACTTCCAATGTCTTAATTAAAAAAATTAGAAAATTTAGGAAACATTTTGTTGCTATATTCACACGTTAGATTGATGGGTCCGGATATCCGAAGATTCCCCAGGATACGCCAACCTACCCACAGCAACAGAGAATGTAGGCTAGATGATTCTGATATTTTCTGGTTTCATTCTGATTTTAATTCTGATTTTTTCTGATAATTTCTGGTTTTGGAAAAATTTCGGAATACTGAACAGAACGCAAATGGGTCAAACTATATGTCATTCGAAAGAGCTCGTCGAGTTGAGTCGAACGGTGAAAAAATTTTCGTGCGGACTCATACAGGGGCTGAGATACAGGTCCCCGAAAATCGAAAAACCATAGGGGGGACCAAGCTGTTTTTGGGGGTGAAAAATTCGAATATGTAAATTATACCTCATTTGAAAGAGCTCGACGAGCTGAGTCGAATGACACCAAAATCACCGTGATTAAACAAGATTAGACAAAGTTACGACAAAAAAACCTAAACCTATGGGTCGGCGGCGAGGCGCTTGTGCAAAACCCCGCGCTTCGCGCGGGGTTTTGCGGCACGCGCCTCGCGGGGAGTCTACGGGCGATGGGTCTGGGCTCGTAACATAAACCTATTCCTATCTCCCTTGCTCTGGACTTATTTGGGGCCTCCGTAGCAGCAAAAATCTCCACAGATGACATAGGTAAGGAGCTAAAATAAAAGAGCATAACTTTGTCCAAGCAAGTCGGATTTCGTTGATTTTGGTGTCATTCGACTCAGCTCGAGGAGCTCTTTCGAATGAGCTATCATTTGCATATTCGAATTTTTGACCCCAAAAAAGTGCTTGGTCCCCCCTATGGTTTTTCGATTTTCGGGGACCTGTATCTCAGCCCCTGTATGAGTCCGCACGAAAATTTTTTCACCATTCGACTCAACTCGGCGAGCTCTTTCGAATGACATATAACTTGACCCATTTGCTTTCTGTTCAGTATTCCGAAATTATACCCTGGTTTTAATTCTGATTTATTCTGATTTTTTCTGGTTTCATTCTGATTTTAATTCTGATTTATTCTGATAATTTCTGGTCTATTCTAATCCAACTCTGGTTTAATTCTGATTTTAATTCTGATTTTTCTGACAATCTGGTTTTATTCTGACATATTCTGTTCTGAAATTTGTTCACTAGCAAGATGGGATAAATGAGATTTAATTCTGATTACGACAGTAAAATTAATTTTCCTTCACAATAATTTATAAAATACCTCCTCCTTACCAATATCAGCCATTAGCCCCCAACTTAACGAGAGGAACATTATTTTGCATTGATTATTATTTTTATTATTTTGTCCTTTTCTTCTTCCACCTTCAATTTCTACCTGATAAAGACATAAACGATTAAAATTTGGCCGAATAGCCATTAAAGCCATTTGTTGACAAAAAGAGCCACGTGGAGGGAAAGGTTCACTGAAAGGAAGGGACTTTTAAAAATTAAAAAAAATTTTTAATTTTCACTTTGCCTGGTAAGCAATTGAAGAAGCTAAAGCATTCCCTGTACCCATAGGTAAATGTAAAATTGGGAGGCGAAGAGCGCGCTCGTGATCTGCTCTGGAACAGAGACCGTGGAGCGCTTCTGAAACGATTCCGTCGCCTCTAAAATGAGATTAATTTAAATTCTGAAAGTAAAATTAAATCAGAATTAATTCTGATTTGTTCTGAAAATTAATTCTGATTTTTTGAAATTAATTCTGATAAAATTCTGATTTTATTAAATTAATTCTGTTATTTTCTGATTTATTCTGAAAATTAATTCTGATTTTTTGAAATTAATTCTGATAAAATTCTGATTTTATTAAATTAATTCTGTTATTTTCTGATTTATTCTGAAAATTAATTCTGATTTTTTGAAATTAATTCTGATAAAATTCTGATTTTATTAAATTAATTCTGTTATTTTCTGATTTATTCTGAGAATATTTCTGAAGATAGTTCTGAAATTATAAATAATTCTGATTTTATTGCTGAAATTCTGAAATTAATTCGTGTATTTTCCGATTTATTCTGAAAATTAATTCTGATTTTTTGAAATTAATTCTGATAAAATTCTGATTCTAAAAGTTATTTTCTGACTTTATTCTGAAATTAATTCTGAAATAAATTCTGATTTAAAAAATTAATTCTGGTATTTTCTGACTGTTCTGAAAATAATCCTGTTAATATTCTGAAATGTTTTTTTTAAATTCTCCCCTTACCCTCCAAGCGCCAATATATCCACTCTATCCAAACAAATTTGTTCTGCCAACTCAGTCGCATGAAAAGGCCGTTCTGTAACAATTATCTCAATTTGATAGCCAGCTTCTCTCCAGATCATTTCTACCTCATTTGCCCACAAATTTAAAGCTTGTTGTTGTCCACTAAATGGGTTGAGTAAAACAAGTATTCTTCGACGATTGGATGAATTTGTTAATGGTTGATGGAGGGCTAGAAATTAAAAGGGGAAAATAATAACTATAGTAGGTAAAATTCTGATTTTGTTCTGATAAGTTCTGATATTAATTCTGATATATTTTGATTTATTCTGATTTTAGTTCCGATTTTTTCCGATAAATTCTGATTTTATTCTGATATTAATTCTGATTTTTTCTGATAAATTCTGATTTTAATTCTGATATTAATTCTGATTTTTTCCGATAAATTCTGATTTTAATTCTGATATTAATTCTGATTTTTTCCGATAAATTCTGATTTTATTCTGAAAAATTCTGATTTTATTCTGATATTAATTCTGATTGTTCTGGGTGTAATTCTGATAATTTTTAGTTTTATTCTGATAAATTCTGAAATCTTTTCATGGGCAAGACACTGAAATAAGAGAAATATGGAGAATTTGGAGAAAATCAGAATTAATTTTCAAATTTAATTAATTTCTACCTAAAGAAGTCCCAATCCATTTATTAAAAACATTTTCAAAAATAATAAAATCGTCAC
The DNA here is from genome assembly GCA_963681835.1 of Meloidogyne enterolobii. Lineage (NCBI taxonomy): Eukaryota > Metazoa > Nematoda > Chromadorea > Rhabditida > Meloidogynidae > Meloidogyne > Meloidogyne enterolobii. Next base: position 2,426,192 of record CAVMJV010000004.1, on the reverse strand, counting down.
TGTTGTTAGACAATAAAGTTAATTTAGCTTGTAGACGTATTCTTCGCCTCTGCTCATTTTTATTATTTTCTTGGTAAAGTGGATAAGCAACAAATAAAAATTGGGGTGGGGAATTGTCTAAAAATATAATTATTTTATATAATCCGTTAGGTACTGGGCTTAATTGATTTTTCTTAGAAAAATTTGGGTCTCTTTCTTATCCATAGAGCAGTCTCCCAAAATTTTGGTCACAAAATGTTTTTTGTTTTTATAAAGGAATAGATCTAGTTTGGGGACCAAGTAACCTTTGTGGTCGAAATTTTGGTGCCCTCTAAGTTTTTGATATAGTCAAGCTTTTATTCACTTAATATTTGTTCATTTCAAATCTTCCTCTTAATAATGTAAGGCCTGCCCGAAATTTCTTCCCAGCCTACTAGATAAAAAAAACAAAAACGACAGGGGACAGTTGAGCGGTTAACAAGAGGAGCTCTCAAAATTAAGCCCATCTAATCTTTTTCTATTTTTCTGGATGGATTAAGCTGCTTACTATGATTTTTCTAAGAATTTCAAAGTATCCTACAACTGTTTAAGTAACCCTGTATTTATAAAAGAAAATCCACCTCTTCCCAAACAAGAACGACTTGCTGAGAGTATATCCTCTGGAAATATTTTTAAAATATTTTTATTTAATTTTTCATTATTCTCAGAAATAGAAATTGGAAGAAATAAATTTTCTAATAGATTAGGAGAAAATAAAAATGTTTGTTTATTTTTAATATTTAAATTGTTTTTTGTTGAAGATCTAAATATGGGGGGTAAAAGGAAAAGTTCACATTGAAATTTTGAAGAGGAATTTTGAGACATTATTTTTTCTAAAAAATAAAATTAATAAATAAATTAATTATTTAATTTTTAAAAATTCAACTATAAAAATTAAATTAGAAAAGAAAAATTCAAAAAAAAATTTTTCCCAAATGTTCCAATTATGATTGGACCCTTTTAATTAATTTTAAAATCAAAAATCAACTAAAATCATTTTAAAAACAAAAAATTTTTTCCCATGTCAGGGAAGGAAATTTGTGAATTTATTATTTTTGGAGTTGTTGGAATAATAAAAAAGTTTTTGGAATTATTACAGAAATATTAAATAAGAGAGAGGTAAGGATATGCCTAGAAAAATGTTATTTTTTTGGAAATTTTTGTCTTTAAAAAGTTTTAAAAAATTCTACGACCTAAAAATATTGTTTAAAAACATTTATTTGATGCCTTACAATCTTTACTTAATTAAAAAAATTAATTAATCGTGAAAGGATTCGAACCCGGTACTCCTTATTTATAAAGGTGATGGTGAAGTCAGCGCTCTTACCCACTTAACCAGAATTACAATTTTGCCATTATTTGGTTTATGAAGAGGGAGAAGGAAGAGAACGATTAAATTAAAAAATTATTAAATTTCGTTTAAAAATTAATTAATTTTAAAAAATAATAATTCACACTCTACTAAATTTATTCAGCATTAAATATGTCCATAAATTAAATTTTGTTGTTCATAGTTTGGGAATTTTTTCTTTTCAGAGGGAGGGAGAAATTTTTTTAGAAAATTAATTAATATATTTTTTCTTTAAAAAAAGTTTTTTAAAATAATGTAACAATATTTTAGTTGACGAAAGATTAAATTTAAATTACAACAAAAAAAATTGTAAAATAAATAAATTTCTCCTTAATTCTAAAATAAATATTAAATGATTGATTTTTGTGTTTATTTGTTAAAGAGTAAAAAGAACAAGTTTCCATGAGAACACAAAATAAGAACACTAAAATTTATTAAAAAAATTATTAATTTAATTACAAAAATTTTTTCTGAAAATTTAAATATAGTTGGAGTTATAAACCGAACCCTGGAAGGTCGTAAGAGAATCGAGATCTCGTCTCGGTCCGATCTCTAGTTAGAGTTCATTTACACGTCACCCATTATTTAAAAAAATAAAACGAACGAGAGAGTAGATGTGAGGTGATTCTCACGTGTATTGAGGAAAAGGGATGTTACAGATTGAGAAAAGGTTTTTGTTGGGTCGATTTTTCTTAAAAAAATTGTGCGGAAACGTATAATTATAATAAAATCCATTTTTCTATAATTAAAAAAGTATTAAATTAAAATTAAAATATTCCCACAAAATTCTCGAAATAAAAATGGTGTGACTGTTTTTAATTAATGCACTAAAAGACTGGGAATTCCTAATGGGAAAAAATAAATATTTTTGACGAGAAATGATAAAATTAATTTTAAAAAATTTTTCCTAATTATTTAAAAATTAAAAAAAAATTTAAACAAAATATGCAATTATTCAAAAATTAATAAAAAAAAATTCAAAACCAAATATAAAAAATATTTTATTTCCAAAATTTTTTAAATAAACATAAATTATAATGTGTGTCAGGGGTGTGCCGAAACGGATTTTAAAAAGCGAAACGCGAAAGGCGAAATTAAATTTAAAAAGTGAAACGCGAAAGTAAATTTAAAAAAGCGACACGCGAAAGTCCAAAAAACGCGAAAATCCGCGAAAGGCGAAACGCGCACACCCCTGATGTGTGTGTTTAAAATAGAGAGGAGATCCAAAATTTTTAGAGAAAATATTAAATATTTATAAGGGGCAAAAAATTTAAAAGGTCTAGTGATTTAATTTTTTAAAAAGATTATAGGGAGGGTAGACAACCAATTAAAAAAAATTTTTTTTTAATTGATAAAAATAAATATTCAAGAGGAATATTTTCTGGCCGTTTAAAAAAATTCAAAACAAAAAAATTTTTTCCAGAAAAAATCACCACCCTTACACAAAATAAATAATTAAAATTTCAATTAAGATTCCCAAAAATAGTCAAAGTAACCAAAAAAAAATAAGTATTTCTTTTAAATTTGTCTCAAAATTAATAAATATAATTTTCAAGTATGTGCCTGATCATCTTGCACAAAATCAAAAGCTGACGCCTTTGCTATCTAAAAAAATTTATAATTTTATATTAATTTTAAAAGGGAAAAGAAATTTTTATTTAACCGAAACAAAAGGAAGAAACCAAATTTTTTATTTGTCTTTCCCCAAAAAAAATCTTTAAAGAATTCTTTCTCCAAAAAAAAATTTTTTTTTTAAATATTTCAACCAGTGATCGTGCCAACATAAAAAAATAAATTACCAATTTTAGGGAATCAGAAAGAAACGCTTCATATCCTCACAGATTATCCCCTTATCCTTATCAGGAGTGGAATAATTGCGGATATTTAGGTGTCGGAATGGCACATTTCTTATATCCCCACAGATTATCCCCTTATTCACACACAAAAATTTTTTTATTCGATCAACTAAAAAAACTTCACCTCATCAATATAAGACACCTTATCACGTACACGAACACCATAAAATTTTTCGGCATGTTCTAACAATTCAGCACGGAATGTTGTCTTTTTTAAAAGAAAAATATTTGGGTAGGAAAAAAATTTTTTTAATTTAAATACCGTGATAAATTGTGCAGTTTGGGAAAGATCATGTATCATTTCTGAAATTTTTTAAATAAAATTAGATTTTTAAAAAATATTTATAAATAGTAGACTGTTAATTATTTTGCCTTTTTTCTCCCCTCTTAATTTTTTTAAATTTTTTATTTTTTGGAAAAAAAATTAAATTTTTAGATAAAAATAAAGTCCCATTTAATTTATGCAGTAATAATATTTGGAAATTTAATTTTTTCTCGTAAAAAAAATAATCTTAAAAAATCAAAATTAAATTCATTTTAAAATATTTTTCCCCTATTTTTCAAATAAAAAATCAAAAAAATTTTAGTTTCCTTACCAGCAATCGCCCTTCTATGTTCTTGATCCAAAGCAGCATCTATTTCATCAAACAAATAAAAAGGTGCTGGATCACATTTTTGAATAGCAAAAATTAAGGCTAAAGCAACCAAAGTTTTTTGACCTCCAGAAAGTGAAGTAATGTCTCTAGTTTCTGTACCACCAGTGAATGAAACCTTAAAAAAATTTTTTGAAAAAAACCAAAAAAAATTTCAAAAAATCCCGGTACTTCCTCTGTTATCGGCCCACATTTTATTTTCTTTTTTCCATCTTCTATTTTTTCTTAATATACGCACAACGTTCAAACCTCTTCCTTCCTCAATTTCCCCCCGTTTCCCCATGGCAGCTATACCAGAATCGGTATTTTCATTTTTATAGGAAAACAAAAATCTTCTACACACCCTGAGTACAATGGACCATAGGCTCTAAAATGAAGAGCTGAGCACACAAAAGTGGAAGGTTCGTCGCACAGCAAATTTGAGTACCAAAAAGATTTTAAATTTTACTTTTCTTCACTAGTTTATTAATATCTCGCATTTGTGAAGATGTTACAGGGAAACGGAGTGAAATCGAGTAAGGAAGTTTGACCATTTTGTATATAAGAAAAAATAGAAGGGGGAAAAAATAAAATAAAAATGTGGGCCGATAACAAAGAAAAGTATCAAAAATCCTTTCATTTCCCTCTATATATACCTTAATACTTGTCCCAACAAAAGTTTCCAAATCATGCAAAACACGCTCGGGCATAGATGGTTGTTCACCAATTGTAGTTTCAGTTTCAGCACCACTTTGCAATGTTGTACTATGAGATAATGTTGTTGTAGAACGTGTACTTAAACTTTTTTCCAATGTTTGCATTACCTTAAAAAATAAATTTATTTTTATTGAAATGACTAAACAAAAAATGTGAGGAAAATAAAATACTACACCGGTTTGATCAACACAAAATTGAGGGCCTTATTCAACTCTAGTCCTTCAAATCCCCCTAGATTAAATATGTAAAAAATAATTTAGATACTAGATGTATCGATCAAACTGATGTAGACATTCAGGAATGGACCCTCTTGATTAGCGATCGGAATTTCGATCGGTCGGTAATGCGCACCGCACTACCGATACGGAATAACGAAAAAAGGCAGTAGTACGGTAAAGTTCGATCAAACCTCTTGATTAATCCACAAGTCTCATCTCTAGATTAAATCACATCAAACTATATACAAGGAACCCTGCCGACAAAAAATCAAAATTACCGATTTCAGGAAATTGGGATTCCCGAGAAAAATAAATTTCCTGATTTCGGGAAATCGAGTCGGTAAGATCCCTGTCAGGATCCTACTAGGATCCCCCAATCAATCCCCTAATCAATTTATTAAAATAATTTGCAAATTTTTTTCCTACCAAATTAGCAGATCCATTAGGTATAAGTTTACGAAACACTTCAGAAAAATATTTTGCCACTTGTTTAAATGTTAAATGAAGAGTTTCATAACGTCGATTTTCCAATACTGTTAACAAGTCTTTTATTGCCTAGGAAGAAAAATTTTTTTCTTCAAAAGACAATTTAATTTACCTGTTCATTTTTCTGTAATTCATTCACTCTTTTAGCCAAATCATCTTTTTGTGAGGCTGCCTGAATAAATTGTTCACAAGCCTTTTTATTAACATTTTCATATTTTTTTAAATGATTCATTGCTTCAGTTAATCTTTTATCCAACTGTTTTAATGGTAGTTTATCATAAGTTCCATGGGCATCTGCTGGTAATGGACCAATTTCTTTTATCTTCAAAAAAATTTTTTAATTTAGGAAATGATGTTAAGCATAATTAGATCAAGAATTCTTTTGAAAATTTTGGGAATATTTTTTTTATCACAACAATATTTAACAGGGGTATGCCGAAACAAATTTTAAAAAACGAAACATGAAAGTCCAAAATATACTGAAAGATGAAAAACGAAATGCCACACCCCTGATATTTAGATAATAGAGATAAAACCAATTTAGATTCAGACTTTGATTATTTCCTGGAGTCAGAGTAAAATCAAGGCTTTTTTAGTTTCTTGATTGTTTTTAAATTTAGGAAAGGACCAAAATTTCTCTTCTTTTAAATTTACTTGACTTATGTCAAAAATCAGGTCAAAAGGTCGAGGACCTAAAAATATTTTTAAATTTCCTATTTTTAGCAAGATAATAAATCAATGACTGGACCCAAAAAATCCACGATTTAATGCAAATATTACACGATAAAAAAATCAAACAACAAACAAACCTTTCTAGAATATTCTTCCCTTTTAGATTGAAGATTGGCTATTTTTGTACAAAAAATTTCAGCATTTTTAGCAAAATCTTCCAATGACTTTTCCGCTTTCTTTTGCTCATCTTGTAATTCTTCTAATGCACCAGTCAATGCTGCTTTCTTTATGCTATATTCCTCAATATTCTTATCTAATCCTGAAAAAGAAAATTTTGAAATTATTTAAATGTTAAAAAGAGAAAACACAGGCATACTTAACGGACTAACAGCCCTTCAAGAAAAAAATTTAAAAAATTGGGACCACTAAAATCCATTTACGTCTATCCGACCCCCAAAAATCGGGAATTAAATAAATGAGGAACTAGTTATTTCTTATGGTGGCTAGATTTATATTAGAGATCGAGCTGGGCCTGGACCAAGACCTGCGGTTTTCCTGTACCCAAAGTCCTGGCCAGGCATTTTTTTGACCTTCCCGGGTCTTTCCTGGCACAGGATCCGGTCCAGGTCAATACCCAAAGTCCAGGCCATTCAAAAAACTCGATCTCTAATTCCTATTAAGAAAATTCAAAAAGAAACTCAAAAAAAATTTAAAAAAATTCAAAAAATTTTAAAATAAACCTCCAACAAATTCCAATAACTTGTTCACTCTTACATTAATAAGTCTAATTTCTGATTGTTGTGCATCCAAACGATTTAATTTTTCACCAGCATCAAATGATTCAATTACAGCATTCAATTGCTCTCGTTTTTTAAATAATTTGTGTTGTAATTCGTTATTAATTGTTTGTATTCGATTTTCCAAATCAGCACGATCTTTGGAAATTTTTTCAAGAGCATCTTTACCCTTTTTAATGTCATCCTTTCAAATAAAAATTTTTTTTGCCAAAAAAATTTAAAAAAAAACCTCCATTTTATTAATTTTATCCCTCTCAGCTTCAGTTAATCCAGCCTCCAAAGGAGCTTTAAGTTGGTTATTGACTGATACTTTTTGGGCAGTAAGCTCTTTAAGTCGATTGTTGAGTTTGGTAATTTGTGCTTTCTGAATTTAGAATATTTTAAAAATTATTTTAATTTAGAGGAAATTTAAGGTCCGCATAATTATTCGACTCTTAGGGTTATATAAAATTTTGTAAATCATTTGCAAATTTTTTGGACCAAAAATATATAAGAAAATAATAAATAAAGACGTAACTTAATTGTACATAACAAAGTTTAAGTAAAAAAACGAATTGCCGGACATTCGAACTAACAGATAATAATGAAAGAGTATTTACAATATCCTTCAGGGCTGTGCGCCAAAATTTTCACGTGGCGCGCCAAACGCTAAACGCCAATTTTTCAAATTCTTAAATCACGCCACACGCCAAAATCGGCCAAAAATGGACGCCAAACGCCACGCCAAAACGACATGACGCACAGCCCTGATATCCTTCATCCTATTGTCCATACAACTTCCCCACTTTTTAACATGATCTCTACCGAAGATGGGATCATTACAAAGGATTTTAAAAAGCGGAAAACAGAAAAAAACAGCACAGAATTGAAATTCTGCAACAGATAAAGACAGCATAACCCCCTTGTCCAAACAGATTCCCCCGACTATTTAACAAAAAATTTATATTTTCTAAACAAACTTTAGGTTCAGCATTGTTCGATAATTTATTAAGTAATTCAGAAGTTATTTGTTTTTTAGCCAAGCAATTGTGATAAGCATTATTGAGTGTTTGAATTTGAGTTTCACACTTTGAAATTTCCAACCGTATTTGATCTACACCATTAAGATTTTGAGAAATTCTTTCTGTTAAGCGGTCAATTTCTTTCTAAAAAAATTTTTTAAAATAATTTTTAAACTTAAAAAACCTCCAAATCATTTTTGTCATTTTCTGCTTCTTTTAATTTTCGAATCAAATCCAATTTTGAACGTTTAACATCCATATAACCTCCCGTCATTGGACCACGATGGCTTATTTGATCACCTAAAAATAATTATTAAAGATCAGAAAAATTCCATACCGTCCAAAGTAACACAATTAAAAGCCTCATTACGCGCAACACGTGTACCAACATCTAATCTAGGCACAAGAACATGATCTTTAAATACCATTTTGAAGACTTGATTGAATTTTTGATCAAATCGCATACATTCAATGAGTGGACGAGCTTCCTAGAATGATTTATTTTTTGTTTTGAATGAAAAAGCTTCCCAATTTTAGCCTAGCAGAAATCGACCCCTTAGATACGTCCTTGCTATTCATGGAAGGGCAGAGATTGAAAGAAAAAACCTTCTTTAACAAGAAAGATAATTCTTGATTTTAAAATGCTAATCTCGCACAAATTCTCGAATTTGAGCCGAATAAAAATCATGGAATCCTAGAAAAATCCTTAACATGGCTCTGGATCTAGGAAACAACAAGATCACGGATTAAGGCAGAAAACGAAAGAAAGGAAATAGAAAGCTCCTAACCCCAAATTTAGCTAAAACCAAAAAACCTGATCAACAATTTCTCGAGGTTGAGTATCCAAAATTCGCTTTAAAGGATAAAAATTAAATTCTCCAGGCAGAGAACGTTCATTAACAGCTTCAAGTAATTTCATTGCAACATCGTCATTCTCGACAACATGGTAAAAGAGACGAGATTCAGCTGTTACTTCAATTGCTTTATTAAATTCTGGGGCACAAGTAAAAAGATCAATCAAACGACCTTTAAATAAATTTTTTGGAAAAAAATAGATTTGTTCTTAAAACTCCTTACCATAATAACCATTGACAACTTCAGGAAAGATTCTCTTATCTCTGAATTCTTCGAGAACTGTCTTTATACTTGTTATTCCATTCATAGTAGACTTGGAAAGAAAAATTTTTATGAAGTAAATTTAATTTAAAAAATATGCGGATAGTCCGCAAATTAATGCGAACTGTCCGTAAATTAATGCGGATAGTCCGCAAATTAATGCGAACTGTCCGTAAATTAATGCGGATAGTCCGCAAATTAATGCGAACTGTCCGTAAATTAATGCGGATAGTCCGCAAATTAATGCGAACTGTCCGTAAATTAATGCGGATAGTCCGCAAATTAATGCGAACTGTCCGTAAATTAATGCGGATAGTCCGCAAATTAATGCGAACTGTCCGTAAATTAATGCGGATAGTCCGCAAATTAATGCAAACTGTCCGCAAATTAATGCGGATAGTCCGCAAATTCTTATTATGTCTAAAAATCCTTTAAACCCCTTAGAAATCACTTACTTTTGGAGTCAACCGCCTAAAATCTTCTTCCATTCTATTCACATCGTATTGAACCATTGTCAACTTTTCACGCTTTTCCTTTTCTGAATGAGAATCATCCATTCGACAAGTTATAGCTCTGTTAAGATCTTCTTTTTTTTGTTTGATTTCTTGACTCAAATTATGCATTTTAATAGATAAATCGTTGAGTATATGCTTTTCTTCCTGAAAAATTAAATATTAGTGAATGGTCAAATCACATTTAAGAGAGTAATTTTTCAAAATTTGGAGGTAAATTTAATGTAGTCGGATCCGGAAAAGGCAAAAACAGTATAAGATCATGTGGGATCACCAAAAGTATTATAAGAAAAGATTATGAATTAAAACTCATTTTTAAAAGTCAATCTCACGTTCAAGGAACCAAACCCAGAACCTTGTAAAGGAAAAGAAATTTTATACCTCATATTCTGACTAGAATCGTCGGATACCCTAAATTTTTAAAACCGGATATCCCCGGGATTATATCCTCCAGGATCCGCATAAAATTCTAAAATATAATCGCACTGGAGATTTCCCCAAAATAAACAAAAAATTTCATCAAACCCGAAGTCGTTGAGCCAAAGTTTCCTTTTCATTCTCATCTGCTTTAATTGAGGCTTTAATTTCATTAATTTGATTTTTCATTTCATCTGATTGTCTATCTATCCATTGAATTTCAGCATTTAAATGCTTGTCTCGTTCTGCCACCGTTCTAAATTTATCCAAATGTCCTTGTTTAGCATAAAGTTCTTTACAACGTTGATCAAGTATACGGATATCAGAATCTTTGGAGCTTTCCTTTAAAATTTTTTTTTTCAAATTTTGACCAAATTTTTTCAAAAAACAAACCTCTTCCAACAATTGTTGAAAATTTGGTTGAAGTTCATTAAGTTGTGCTTGGCGTTCAGCAATAGCTCGTTCTATGTCTTGCTTTTCCTGTTTAGCAGCTTCCTAAAAAATTTAATGAAATATATGCTGACTCGAGAATTGAAAGAACGATTCAGGCCAATAAAATTCTACTAGAAAAAACGAATGTATCGACTCTAAAAAAAAATCAAGCCCGAAAAATGCGCCGAAAGTCTGCTCGAATCGAAAACGGCAACCCGAACAATAAATATAGCACATAATAATACTCTCAAGATTTTTTACGTAAACCATTAAAATTACTAGCGAGGAAATTTTCTGACTGCGAATTTGATATATGTATTTTTAGTACCCTTAAATAGAAAACTTTTTTCTTAAGCCAAGTTATGTCCATTAAAAGATGGACCACTATAGTCTAGAAGGGAGGGGGTATACTAAACCAAATTCAAATTTCGTCTAGATTGAGCATTGGGTGATTTTTTCAATAATAGATTACTCGTTTTCCTCTCGTAAAATTTTCCTAAAATAACTTAAAATTAAAAAGCACCCCCTTCTCCCATTCAATAGAAAAAGAGAAAAGTTTTTTCAAACCTTCCCATCTCGTTCATTATCAAATTCAGCTTTTAAATCGTTAACAGAAAGTTCCAATTGTGTTCTTTTTTCTATCAATTCTGCTTGTTCATTAACTAAAGTCTCCTTCTCTTCTCTTTTTCCTTTATAATGAGTATCCAATTCACGAATTTGTTTTTCTGTATTTTGAATTTTCATTTTGATTTCTATCAGACTAGTTTCATACTGCAAAACAAAAAAATAGATAATTAGGCGTGTGATTTGTAAAAAGAAGCAGAGAGATAGGGATTTTAAAAATGTATTTTTACAAAATTTTCCGTAGTAATCTGTCTCAAAAAGAACCCTAAATTATAGTAAATATTTGAAAAATTTGCCCTCAATTTCGAATTGACAACACTAAATAGTCATTCGATCGAGAATGTACCCTTTGAATTTTGTGCCGTTTTTTGACCTGGCCAAAATATGGCCCTCCAAAGTCCCAAAATTTAAAATCTTTCACCCTCCAAATAAGTCAAAGAAAGATATGAAACTCTCTTTGATCTTGACTTTGGACTTGGACCACAAAATCCGGATTAGATTCAAGCGATCTTTATATCTAAAAATCAAAAACATTCTTCAAAAAATTCATCTTTCAAAAAGTGAAAAAAAAATTTTTGTGTCTCTAAAAATCTTTTTCTATGTCAAAATAATTTCAGAAAACAACACAAACTGAGAGAAACACAAAAAAAATTTTTTTCAAAAATTAAAAACCTTATTTTGTTCCGTATTTATTTTTGTTCGCTGATCAGTTAATTTTTCCAGTTTTGCTTTAGCTTCAGTTATTTCTTTATCAAAAATTGTATATTCGATAGACCTTTAAAAAAATTTTTTTTTCATTAAAAAAAACTCAAAATAACCTCTTCATTTTATCCCATTTTTGATATTCCTTCAAATCCTCTTTTTCTTCTTCCAATTTTTTAAGACGTTCATTTATATAGCCTAATAGAGTAACGCTTTTTTCAATCTTTCCTTGTGTTTCGGTCAATATTTTTGTACTTTCCTCTTTTTTCTCATCAAAGACACGAGTTCCAGCAACCTAAAAAATTGATTTAAAAATTTTTTTTAATTAAAGAAAAATACCTCTTTGATTAATTTAAGGCGATAAGCATCTGAAGCTGTTGCCAATTCTGTTATCTGTTAAAAAAAAGAAATTTTTTGAGTAATTTGGTAAGCAGTGGACGAAGGGAAGTTAACTAAGCGATATTCCTATTTAGGATAAACCTCATATGACCTCTTTTTAAGAATTTTAATCTGGTTAGCTTGTGGGTAGAGAAACCTCAAACACGATACCTTCTATTTAAGAAACGCTTTATTTATAAGATATCCCGCCACCACCTCCTCCAATACTGAATACACCTCTATTTAAGGACGTTTTTTTAAAACTTGGTTGTTTTCTAAATTGGGAACAGAGGTGGGTCGAAACAGTCCGAAGTGTCGGAAATCGGAACAAGCTCAAAAGTCGGAACTCGGAATTCCCACCTCTGGTTGGGAAGCCTCATAAACAATACTCTTTACTTATTAAAGATACCCACCTACAAATTTTTCGACCTCGATGGGGTATCTTATAGCAAGTTCTAATTTTTTAATTAAAATTATTTTTCAGTTACCAAGCTTTTTTCAAGCTGTTTACTAAAAATTATTAAAATTAACCTTTCCCTGTTTAACAATATAATAAGGATTTGAACGTGAAAAACCAGCAGATTCCATCATATTAACAATCTTAAAAAATAAAAATTTTAATAAAAAAAACTTTTCAATAAAAAACCTCAGTTTTCGTTACACTTTTCCCATCAATATAATATGTGTCATTTTTCATTGTAAGTGCACGTACAATTCGAACTTCCTCATTTTCTGTTGGAATACGATGGTCCATATTGTCAAAAACTATTTCTACCTAAAATTTAATATAAGGAAAGCTAAAATATGGACGAAAAACTTAAAAACTATTTTTAGAGTACCTCTTTAATTTTTAAAAATTATCCAAAAAATTTTAAAATTTGCGGACAAAAGTTGCGGATAAACACTCCCTCATTTTATCACTTGCAAAAACAGTCTAACACCGATTTGGGTTGCTTTCGGAGTAAACCTTCATCTCTCCCAAAAAACCAGTATCCGCAATAAATAATCTGCAAGTTTTGTCCGCAAGTCGAACTACTAACTATAGCACGAGCTGGGTCTGACCAAGACCTGGTTCTACCATGTACCAAGAGTCCAGGCCCATGCATTTTTTGACCTTCCTGGGTTTTTCCTGGACTACAGGCCCAAGATCCGGCCTAGGTCAATAAATCAAAACCAGACCCCAGGAACAGGCTTTTCAAAAATCTTAATCTCTTCTAACGGGAGGAGAAGAGTCAGCAGAAAGCACCGTCTTCTTGCCCATTTCAAAAAATTTCCAACTTTTTAAAACAATCCCAAACCTTTGCAGTAGCAGACTTTGCTCCAACACTTTCATGTAAAAAAGCATGTCTATTATGTTGTGTAATTGACGTAAATTCACTACTCAAAACAAATTGAATTGCAGCAAAAAAGTTGCTTTTTCCACTTCCATTTCGTCCAATAACCACATTGTGTTTGGGCGATAAATCGCGAATTGTTGTAATGTCTTTGTAGCTTTTAAACCCGGTAATGTTTATCTGAAAACAAAAAAATGAAGTTCTAAAATTTTAGAAAAATGAAAAAAATGCGGACAATTTTGCGGACAATTTCCTTTTGCGGACAATTTCCTTTTGCTGACATTTTTTTGCGGACATTTTCATTTTTGCGGACAATTTCCTTTTTGCGGACAATTTCTTTTTGCGGACATTTACTTTTTGCGGACATTTATTTTTGCGGACATTTTCATTTTTGCGGACAATTTCCTTTTGCGGACATTTTTTTGCGGACATTTTAATTTTTGCGAACAATTTCCTTTTTGCGGACATTTACTTTTTGCGGACATTTTCCTTTTGCGGACAATTTCCTTTTGCTGACATTTTTTTGCGGACATTTTCATTTTTGCGGACAATTTCCTTTTTGCGGACAATTTCTTTTTGCGGACATTTACTTTTTGCGGACATTTATTTTTGCGGACATTTTCATTTTTGCGGACAATTTCCTTTTGCGGACATTTTTTTGCGGACATTTTAATTTTTGCGAACAATTTCCTTTTTGCGGACATTTACTTTTTGCGGACATTTTCTTTTTGCGGACAATTTCTCAGTTAAAGGGAAATGTCCGCAAAATGTTTCTTATGGAATTAAAAAAGGATCGTTCCACAATGAAGAATATTTTGTCCGCAGATAGAGCAAAAAGGTAAATAAAAATCAAAAACAAACCTCTTTAATATACATTATTTAAATAGCCAAAATTGAAAGAATTGTTTGATAAAATATCCTTAAACGCTTAACCAAGAAAAATATCAAAATTTAACCTTAAGAAAAATGTGTAGTTTTAGAAAAAAGTAAAGTAAATTGTGAAAAACAATAAACAAAACAAAAAAATAAAAAGTAAATTTATCCACAATTAAAAGTTTTTTAATAGATCGCAGCAGCAAAACGGCTTTCGTTTTTAACTAAATAAAGCCAGTTCAGTGCGGCCAGTTTGAGTATTTTACAGTATTTTAGCGAAACGGGCAAAAATTTTGAGAATTTTAAAAGTCAAAACATTTTTAACTTCGTAAGTACTTCCAAAAATAAGTACGGATAAGACTCCTGATCAAATCAAAGGAAAAACAATTATTTTATTATCTTTTCCAGATATTTACAGACACAAATACATATTTAGCCTTTAATACAAAACAAAAAATTATAGCTAGAGAAATATATTCCTTTAAACTTTTTGTTCATCTTTCTTAACCTTATCTTTCGCCCCAACACTCAAATTTGTTTCAGACAGAATTATAGGGCACAGAGGAAGGAAAAAAGGAACATCGCAAGAATAAATCTTTAAAAAGAAATTTTTTTTAATTTTACTGGTAAAATTGGACTTAGTACCCCCTCACCCCTTTTCGTTCCAAAAGATGGTCAGCCAGTCTTAATGTGTTAAAATCCTTTCTATGGTGATAACTACCCAGAGCCTTTCGTTTTTAACCAATGATCCGGCAATGGGCTTGTGTAACGGAACTCTGGGTGAGTAGGCTGGGTGAGTCCCCAACTGGGTGAGAACTCTGGGTGAGTCCCAAAATGATTTTATGGGCAACAAGTTAGCCTATTATGAAAAGAATTATTGATACACCCACCCAACATCGGCATGGGTTCTAAAAAGCAGAGCTGGGTACTTATCCATAGATAAGGTTTGTAAAACTTTAAGTCTGGCCAAAAAGGAGAGGAGGAAGTCAATTTACGAATTTTTTAATTCAAAACACACCCTTTCCAAAGCATCCTCACAGCTTCTAGCAGTATTTAATGCATCAAAGAGTTGTTTAATTCCTCTTGTTAGCGAAGTATTGTTACCGCTAAACGCACTTAATACCTCCCACGGATCGGTTATTTGCATTTGTAAAATACGGAAGTAACCCATTTTGCCGATAGTTGCTTCTCTTAAAATTTAATCATGTCCAAAATTAATCGAATTACTTAGGTACCAGAGGTGGCCAAGCCCACAAAATACGAGACCTCTAAAAAACGAGATTTCACGAGATAGAGACTAGTTGTAAGCCCACAACTGTTAGGTACCCACCACATTTATTCGCAAGCCCAAAATGGTCAAAGTCGCTTGGTCTTTATCTACAGGGACATAGGTGTGCACCAGGGATGTGATAGTTTCGCGTTTTTCGCCTTTTAAAATCTGTTTCGGAACAGTACCATGGGTATTACTGGCTTGGGAATAAATGGGGTGATTGGGAATAATTGGGGTAGGTACCCAAAGTAAACAAGTTCCCAAATAATTTAATTTTAAAAAATGTCCTCACCGACTAACAGGCCAAATATTTCGATCCGGCAAAATAAGTTTGAACACCACGTCCTGCCCGGGCCCAATTAATCCAACATTAGGAGAAGCCATTAAAGGAACACAGGCCTTTTCAAGTTTTGCAAGTTGTTCTTGTGCCAGAAAAGGGTCTCTAGGCTATAAGGGAAAAATTTTTAAGCAGTCAAAAACGATAAATATACTAGAGATCGAGCTGGACCTGGACCAAGGCCTGGGTTCTTCCTGTACGGTTCCGTGACTTTTGCGCCGAGAACATTTGCGCCGCGACTTATGCGCCGCGACTTTTGCGCCGCGACTTATGCGCCGAGCGACTTTTGCGCCGGGGGACTTTTGCGCCGCGACTTTTGCGCCGGGGGACTTTTGCGCCGCGACTTATGCGCCGGGCGACTTTTGCGCCGCCACTATCATTAATAATTATGAAAAACTACAGCCGGACCTCACTATAGAAGATGTAGGATAGTTGGAGATCTTCGGATATCAAGATCCGGAACCGATATCCGACCAAAAATTTTCGGCTATCCGGCCTTTTTCAGATTCGGATATATGGACCCGACAACCCTACACTATAGTGCACCCGTTTCTGGCAGAAAATCATGCTTGAATAGAGGTAGCAGACTAAATATCCTGATCCGAAAAAGTCAAGTTCTTTGAAGATGAGCCCTCTAGGGGGTCGGTTTATTTATCAACCTTCCTCTAGGGTGTCGGTTTATTAGAGGGGGCTATTGTACTTCCCGAAATATTGTACTTCCTGAAATTCCTTCAGCTCCTGAATACCATTTTTTAAGGAGTACACTATAATTAGGTCCGACTGTAGATATTATTTTTTTAAAATTATGGCGGCGCAAATGTCGCGGCGCATAAGTCGCCCGGCGCAAAAGTCGCGGCGCACAAGTCGCCCGGCGCAAAAGTCGCGGCGCACAAGTCGCGGCGCAAAAGTCGCCCGGCGCATAAGTCGCGGCGCAAAAGTCGCGGCGCAAATGTTCTCGGCGCAAAAGTCGTGATACCTCCTGTACCTAGAGTCCAGGCTTAAGCATTTTTTGACCTTCCTGGAGGTTTTCCTAGGCCTGGGTTTTTTCCTGGACTACAGACTCAGGATCCGGCCCAGTTCAATAAATCAAACTCCAAAGTCCAGGAACAGGTCCAGGCTTTTCAAAAATTCTCGATCTCTAATTGACTCACTTCATAATGTTGCACTTTAAAGGCAATCCATTCATGCTTTGAATCATTATGCAAAGTGATAGGAATGAATTGTGACTTCTTATAAGAGTTTTTGCCGCTAAAGGCTGCAATACTGAAAAAGAGAATTTTGTAAAATTAAAAGAAAATTCAACTCTACCAAGGCCCAATTAAGAGTTTTTTGCTTGGAAGGGAAACAGCACATTCACACAATTCCCATGTAATTTCTCCGTGTTCATCAACAAACATCATTGACTGAAGAGAATCCGTAGTATCTGGCAATGCTTGACGAGGTAATCCAAAAAATGTTCGCCTTAGAAAGTTCATAATGGTTGTGGAGAAATTGTTGAATTTGAGTGGAGGAATGAATTTTAAATTTAAAAAGGACTGCTTAAATAGTACCCCGTACCCAAACGATGTTTTCACAGTTCTCCCTGCCCCGAAAAAAGTGAAAACTCCATTCCTCGACCCGAAAAACTTTTGGGGTTTTCGGGCTATAGTAAAGCAGCTGGGCTATAGCTATTTCTCCTTTAGCTAGTCCAAAAGGTTATTCGGCGGCTGGGAACGAACCAGCATCTTTAGTAGCCGGACTGATGTGTTAGCCATTACACCACGCCACCTACAGCCTTAGGAATTAAATAGCTATATGCTTTACAGTATACACGAGGGAACGAGCTGATAAAATAACAAAATTCCCGATTTCGGGAGTGGGGGGGGGGTGAATTTTAAATTGTGGAGATTGTTAAACTGGAAATAGTTAAATTTTTTAAATTTATCTAAATTTAAAAAAAAAATAATTTTTGAGCTTAAAAAATAAAAATTTCAAGTTTTAAAATTCATTCTTCCCCTTTTCACCCAAAATCTACTTAATATGCAATAATTCAATTAAATTTAGTTAAGTAAATATTATGAGCGCATAGTGTACCGACCCGAAGTTTTCTTCAATTTTTGGGACGGGGGATTTACTAATGATCCCCTTCAAAATAAGTTTGGCATGTAAGGTGTTTTTAGCCTGGAAAATGCTGAAAATTATTTTTTTTAAACTAATCGGACTAACAGCTAATGGCCTTTTTTAACCCTCCTTTATTTAAACGGGCAATTTATCCCTTGACTACTGGATACTTTTGAGAATTTTGGAAGTCGGTAGATGAAAATTCTTTTTTGATAGTTTTCGAAGGCCGAGAATCAGATTTCTTCATTTATTGGGCTCGCAAGGAAAATTTAAAGGAAAGCCCAACTAGTTTTTTTTTAAATAAGGCCGAAGTTAAGGGTGTAAAATAGGTGAATAATGACAAAATGGCGGAACAGATGAGTAGATGAGTCAAAAAATCGGAATTCTGCTGATTAGCATACATAATTAATAATTTTTATTCCTATAATTTACATATCAAAAACAAAGAAAAGGCAACAAACAATTTCAAAAATATATTCAATTAGATAGTGAATTTATAGATATCCCCCAATATTCATATATACTTCAAGATGCTTTTCAAGTTATCCAGATCCAGATTGTGGAGTGTTGGAGTCCTGAGTTTTATCCGCCAAATCAACGACAGTATCGGTTGCTTTGGGGTTTTTGGCCTGGAAAATGTTCAAAATTAATTTTCTACAGAGGATCAAAACAACTAACAGCTGATGGCTTTCTTACTTCCTCCGGTCTCTTTATATAAAGGGGCTCCCAATCCATTGGCTGATTGCTGCTAATATCCCGTGCTTCAAGCATTTGAATAAAGATAGATTCAAGGCCGTGATAGTCGGGTCTTTGCTTGTAGGTTAAAGTACGGAGGTAGTCCATAATTGATCTGAATGCGAGTGGACAGCCCTGAAAATTTTTAAAAAAATTTTTGAGTGAATTAATCAGGTAACAGACATGCATATATTCACTTTCAATCAGAAATTCCTTCAAAACTGCAGCATGTTCTCTATTCTCCTGACCGAACCAAGGCAAGGAACCATTGTTCAAATCAACCATCATATAGACGAGAGACCAGAGATCGTCATGACGGCCAAGCTCGACACGTTTATGCGCTGAAAATGACAAATATTTATTCAATCTCAGTAAAGCATCGCACCATTCAAACTACAATAGCCTGGAGTTCCACGGAAGGGCACACCTGCTCTAGGCTTCCTCAAAAGCTTTGTTGCCCTCTTCCTCAATGACCGTGACAGTCCAAAATCAATCAGATAAACTCTCTTCTGATTGTTTCGGTCGATGGCAAAATTGGACGGCTTGACGTCTCTATGAACGTAATAAATGCTGTGAAGAAAGGCAATTCCCTGTAAATGAGGGAGAGATATTAGTAGAAGAGAGAAGTATCCCCACCCTTAACGCCTGCAAACCAATTCGAAGGACGGTCCCAGTTGTGAACTTGAATTTAGGTCTCTTGTCCTGCAAATCACTTATAGACTTGCCTAGAAGGGCCATAACAAGTACATGAAATGACAGGTCTTTTGCTGAAAAAATAAAAAATTTTTTAGAAAATTTTTGGGTAAATTTGGGGCAAAAACCCACATGAGCATTTTCCATATTCAATAAATTTTGCAGCGTAGTCAGTAAACTGTAGCTGCTTGAGAACGTGCGCTTCTAAAGGAAGGAGTTGATCTCGCCTCTTCTGGTCCGTTCGTTCAAGTTTCATTGCGTGATATTCGCCACTTTTTGTTTTGACCTTGTAGACAACACCACAGCCGCCTGAAAATTTTTTTACGAATTTTTCACCAAAAATTGCCAACAACTCACCAGAACCCAAAGCCTCTTCCACCCTATATTGTCCAATGCTGACACCGATAGGTATGCTGATGATATCACTACGTGAGGAAGCTTTAACCTCTTTTCCCTCTTCCTTGCCTTTGTCCGCGGGAAGTGGAGCTTTCTTTACTTCTCCCCCCTTTGCTTGTAGAAGAAGCTGATCATCTTTGGGAGAATTGTCCCCTTTGCCACCCCCAGGTTTCTTTTCAACTTTAGCTGCCCCATCCGCTTCCAAGGTAGGCTTCTTTGGTGTCTCAGCCTTCATTTCTTTCTTGGCTTTGTCCAACTTCTTTACTAGTGACTTGACGAGTTCGTCTTCTGATTTTGAGCCTTTTGACTTCTTCGTCGACTTCTTCTTGATGCAGTGGATACATGAATAAGCCGGCAGAAGTATTGAAAATAGGAGTAATGCCAACGCGAGTAGAGATGAGTCGATGTAGACGAAGCTTTGATGCATTTTAGGTGAACTGATGGCAATTTATTTTGGATTTAGAAAAAGGATGAGGAGGATAAAGAAGGGCTTTTATAGTAAAACGTGATAAGTTATAAAGGAACTAGGAAATAAACTAGGAAATAGAACTAGGAATAGACTAAAGTTTTTAAATTTAATCCTACATATTAATTATTTTTAACACTTTTAATAATTTTAAATTAGAAAACTAGCAAATCTATGATTTTTACATATCACCATTTATTTTTTTAATTTTCTTGTTTATTATCAATCACCTCCACACTTTTCTTCCCCTTTCTTGTCTTTTTTCTGGTTCCATATTTCTTCTTTTATCTTCCCTATCTTTTCTTGTCCAACTCTTTAAAATTTAAAAAATAAAAAAAATTTAAAATTCCTTCCAAATTACTTCACAACTATGCCCTCGTATTTCTCCGTTATATCTTCGTTCGCTTAAATGGAAGGGTCTCGGCACTGTGCTAGCTCTAAATCTTCTATTTGCTGCCAATTTTCTGCTAAATTCTTCTTGTAATTTAACAAAGTCGGGCATTGGTTGAGCTCTAAAACTGGTAGAAAGAGGCCTGAAAGGAGCCAAACACTGCTGGGAATGGCGTAGTTTGTAAAGAATTCTCCATCTTATAGAGTGTTCCTGTAATTTCAAAATGAGATTTGACCTAGTTGGACCTCATTTATTAAAATATACCCAATACTAGAGGTCTCAACGTTGGCATAGGTCTTGATTTCGGAATCTGGAAACAGATGGCATAGATGAGAGAAAGTCTGACCATTATGTACATTCTAAGAAAAAATCGAAGGTGAGGGGAGGGGGTGTGTTGCCTAAACGCTACCTTCTAGTTAATATACAGCTCATTATAAAAGCGATTTTTCAGCTATGAGTCAGACCTCACTTATATGTACTTATAAGTGAGGTCTGACTGTACATTTTCCTCAAATTTACCTCAACCCCAATAGGTCCATGAGCTTTGGATAAAAGTTGAACACTCCTCCTTTGTGCTTTCAATGCTCTCAATTCTTCCATTGATTGGCTACAACTTGAAGGTCTTAAATAAGTTGAGAGGGGAGGTGATCGAGTATGTAGATTGGCTTTAATGAGTAAATTAGTTAAAAAGCCAAAGAAATTTGTTCAAAACCTTTCCTCTCATTCAAAGCAAAATCAGAAGAGGAATAGGCTGCAGGAGTTAAACTTCTTGAGGGAAGTGAGCGCGTTCTAAACCTCTGATTTTTTGACTTCCAATCAAAGTTGGGTTGTCTATATGTACTCAATGGAACTGAACGGGCTCGGAAACGATACAACTTGAATTGGAGGTCTTCCCGACGCTTTTCTTCCATCATTTGATGCAAGTGACGTTCTGCATAGATACAAGGGATTGGAGGGCTGATATAAGGAATTAAAAGAAATTTTTAGCCGAGAAATATGCAAAATAAAATTTTTTTACTTTAAATAAATTTTAGAATGTCCAAAAGCTAAAAATACGGGCACGAAAAATCGTAAAAATTAATTAGAACCATGAGGACATCGAACCATCACCCTCTAAAAATGGACCTATAAAATCATCCAATTTATAAACCAACTTAACCATAAACATTGAATATTTAATTTTCCGGAAAACTTGAGGTTTCCGGAAACTTAACAGCATTTTTTACTATAAATTTAATATCTACCGTTTAGTGAACCAAAAAGGTTTGGGAATTGTAGCATTAGCAGGAAATTCAACAATACGGGTTTTAGATATGTCTTTCCCTTCATTTATTAAATTATTTTTTAATTTATTTTTAGGAGAAATTTTCTTTTTTGTCGGCCAAACTGTTGGATGCCATCTTTGTATTGGTGGAAAAATAAATTGATTAAAATTATAAAAAATTTTTGAGGGGGAAGGACTTTGATTTAAAAAATTATTTTTTCTTTTAAATTGATAAATAGGAGGAGGGGAATATTTTAGTGGAGAAGGGGATTTTTCTTTTAATTTTTCTGGAAGTTGAGGAGGTTTGCTGATTTTCAAAATTGTTGCTAAAGCTTTTCTATTTGTTAAGTTATTTTGTTGTTGATGGAAATTAATGTTTATTCCACATCTAGAAATAATTTTATTTTAAATATATCAGGTTTTCCTATTTATTAAAGTATTTCCGGAAGGTTTTAATGTTTATAACTTGTGACTGAGACTTTAGTATAAACCGGAATAAAACATTATATTATATTTCCGGAAAAGTTTCTACTATTATATTTTCAGAATTTATTTTACTCTGCAGTAAGTTATATTTTTTCCGGAAAAGATTCTATAAGTATATTTCCGGAATTTATTTTATTTTTCCGGAAAGTTTTATATTTCTGGTATCAATTTTAATATTATTTTTCCGGAAAAATATCAATCCGGAAAATACATATTATAATAATATTTCCGGAAAAATATCAAAATTTCCGGAAAATACATAATAATATTTCCGGAATTTATTTTATTTTTTCGGAAAGTTTTATATTTCTGGTATAAATTTTCATATTATTTCCGGAAAAGTATCAAGTTTTCCGGAAAATACATATTATAATAATATTTCCGGAATTTATTTTATAAGAATATTTCAGGAAAGTTTTTATTTCTGGTATCAATTTTAATATTACTTCTATTAATTTTTCCGAAATATATTTTATATTTCCGGAAAGTTGTTTATATTTTCGGAATTTATTTTATATTATTTCCGTTAATTTATTAAAACTTATTTACCTATAATAGTGTTGTTGAATTTGTTCTTCCAACATTCTCCCCAATCTTTGACATTCTTCTCTAAGTAAGCCTAAACGTTCTGCAGAGATATTTTTATTTACTACTTTAATATTATTTTTTGTTGACATTTTAGCATTTTAAAATAAAAATATAATTTTAAGAATAAATTTTATTTTCCAAATGTCGGACAAATAAAAGGGGGAAAATGCGTCGTTTCCATGACGATTTACATAATAAAAGACGTGTGTTTTTATTAATATTTTTACAGATATTTTTGTTACTTTTTCATGTAAAAATAAAGTTTACAAATTTATATGGTTTCCCCGGGAGGGACAGGAAAATTCTATCAGGAAAATTCCTAGCCCACAGAGAAGAGGAAGGGTTCCTCTTGATCATGCCCCCGTTCCCCAAGAAAATTGATTCTCAGTCTAAATTAAATTCAGAAACGTCCCACATAGAATGGAACTCATTTATATCTCTTCAAGGACCCCACCCCTTATCACAGTAATTTGAATTGCCTTCAACCCACCCCCTTCATTACTGTCTGTTTTTTCTAAAATTATACCCACTTTTTATTTTATTTTTTTATTTTTGTTTAATTATTTTTATTTATTATTCCAGTTTTTTGTTTACCTTGTATAAAAAAGTGAGGCAGACGACGATTTGTACACAAATTTTTTATTATATTTTTTTATTTATTTTTTGCATTCTTATCTCTCACTCATCTTTAAATGAAAAATGTAAAAATATTCTACTTCCTCAAATTCCTTCAATTTTATTTTAAATAGTGAGATATGTTGAGTAACATAAAAGCCCAAATAAAGACTGCGTCCAAAAAATAATTTTCCGGAAAAGTAGGGCAGTCAAACATTTCCGGAAATATTTTATTTTTAATTATTTTCTCTATTACATTACCAACCTTTTTCCCAAATATTTTTCCAACTTTAATTAAATTTTACAACTTTTTTCCAACCTGTTTACAACTTTCTTCCAAGTTTTTTACAACCTTTTGGCAACTTGTTGTTTATCTTATTGCAACTTTTTTTCCCAACTTCGGCAACTTATTAGAAACTTTTTACCAACTTTATTCCAACTTTTTACCAACCTTGTTCCAACCTATTACCAACTTTTTACCAACTTTTTTCCAACTTTTTCCCAACCTTTTCCCAACTTATTATTTATTTTATTGCAACTTTTTTCCAACATCTCCAACTTTTTACCAACCTTGTTCCAACCTATTACCAACCTGTTACCAACTTTTTTCCAACATCTCCAACTTTTTACCAACCTTGTTCCAACCTATTACCAACCTGTTACCAACTTTTTTCCAACTTTTTTACAACCTTTTAGCAACTTTCTTAAAATATTTTTCAAACCTTTTACCAACTTATTTGCATTTATTGCATTATTGCATTTTGCATTTTGCATTTATTTGCTCTAAAAAGTGCAATATTTTGCAAGAAAAAAAATATATAAATTTTAAAAATATTTAAATATTCAAAATGATGGATTACTAGAGGGCACACACACAAACCGAGAAATTGACAGAAAAAGGATTTTAGTTTTGAGAAAATAAAAAGGAAGGGCATGAATGCGCGAAAATTAAAGGCGAGAAATGACAAGAAATAAATAAAATAAAATGACAAAGCAAGTCAATGTTGATTATCACCAATTTTAAAAAAGATAGTTTTAGTTTCTTCCTGTTTATATGATATTTCAAAATAAATTTATCCCCTTTTTTAGTGTCTAGAGGAAAGTTGGACATTAGAGGAATTGTGAGGAGACAAAACTCTTCTTAGGGGGAATTAGAGCTATGAGGGATCACTAGGAGAGGGATTGCTCCAAGAGTTGTATAATAGCTTTAACTAAGTTCTGGGATCCTTGTATTAGAGTCAAAATTCTTTGGAATCCATTTATGAAAGAAACTTTTCCTATTTATTAGTGTGATTTTGATGACCACTGCTAAATAATAATTTTTTGATGGCTACTGTTCATTACTGAATGTAAATTCATGGTTCTACGGATGTAAAATAAAATGAAAAAATAAATTCTGGGAATATTCCTCATGTCAGAATTACCGAGTATAAAGTTGCTAATAAGGCAACGAGCATGGGTGGAGAAAATAAAACACACACACACAACTGCGTTCATCCCTGGCAACGAGTCTATGTGCCAATGTTCCAAATAAGTAGAGACCTTCAACCACAAAATTTGTTCTTTTGGCAATGCTTTTCTCACAATTTTTCACATAAATTTCACACATAACCTTCGACCACAAACTGACATTTAACTTTAATTAAATTTAATTTATAACCTCTACATTATTTACCAAAAAATTATTTTTTCCTTCCTTTCCTTTCCATAAATAATCCTTTTTATTTTTACATCCGCCCAAACATATCCCCCCTTCCTCATCTCCTTCTGCCAGTCTCTTTCCTTATTTTTATATTTTCCAGCTTCGGCGATAGACCAATTCATTTATCAATTAATTAAATATCGCAATTAACAATATATAAAAGTATTTAATTAGAGGGCAATCAACAGTCAACAAAACAATCAAATCTCGTCAAACTTTATCTCCTTTTAATTTTATCAAAGAATATTTTTTTAAATAATTATTTTATCTGTTAACTATTCAAATTTACCTATAACCTGTATTAATTACTATTCCTGAAATAATTGCCCTCCCTCGATTAATTACTCTCCCTCCAACGATAGGTTGAAACAATAATTACGCAGGGTAGTTATTCGAGGAAATATAATAATATTTCCTCTATTGAGGCAATAAATTTTTAATTTTAACAAGAAAAAAATTTTTTGTGGAAAATCTTTGATGTCGCTAGATATCTTGAAAATTAAAATATGTTTAAGAAATTGTTTTTCCTATTTCGTTCTCAATTTCAACTTCATTGTTAAGCAGAGGTTAAAAAAATTTATAAAGGAATTCCGATTTACGTTTTCCGACTTTTGAGCAATCTCCGACAGTTTCAAGTTCTGATACTTTACTTCAAACGATCTGCTGTCAAGGCATCCCCTGCCTTGTTGGCATCCCCTACCCCTTCCCGCAACTTTCAAGAAATTCTTTTTCAATGAAATTTTGTCCCAATAAAATTAATTAAATAAATAGGTGATCGTTGATTAGTTAAAAATTTAAGAAACACTTTAAAATAATTATTTCGACATTTATAGAAATTTTTTTGATTAATAAGTTTATAAATTTAATTAAAAATAAGCTGAACAGGGTACTATAATAATTTCCCACAATTTATAGTAAACAAGAAATTTTTTTAAGTTTAACCACGTGCCTTAAACTGTCTAGGTGTTTCTCAAGTTAATATCTATCAAAAATGATTAATTAATTAATTTATTTTAATTAAATAACAAACTAATAAATTAACTAATAATTATATATTAAGTAAAAATAAATTCAAAAATTTTTTTGTTTCAACTTCTGATTTTTATTTTCCTCGTCTTAGTTTATTTATAAATTATTAGATAACTCGAAAATTAAATTTCAGAATTTCTGGTTTGTTCTTTCTGAAATTATGCCAAAAAAAAGCCAAAAGTGCCCGTTTCTCACCTAAAATTCATGCAATTTTGGTCATAACTTGACAAATACTTGACTAAAAATTCTGAAATTTTTAGAGTAGATACCTAACACTATCAGGGATATCTCTGCAAAATTTCATAAATTTAACTAATTTATTCCCTTTTTTATGACCACGCGCCCAGACGTCCTTCTTGAGAAGCATACTGTCCAAAAAATAATTAATTCAGAAAAAATAAAAAAAACACAAAACTTGCTTAATATTCAAAGGCGCCAGTCTTCAAAAAACTAATTCAAAAAAACTTTAAAAAAAACTAACTAATAATATTTTAAAAAATTATTTACCAGTTTTTCTTCTTCAACTTCCTTTATTTATTTTTTAATTAATTTTTCTTTCATTTTTTTATTTTCTCATTTTCCGATTTATTATTAATATTTATTAATAATTATTAATACCACCTAGTACTAAAAATTAAAAAAAAATCGGTCAACTCAATCATCTTTTCGGCAAAATAAAAAAAAAAGACAAAGTAATTCATAAGGAAATTGGTAACTGTCGCTACCAAACTCTATATTAACCTTTATTATTTTTTTGTTCTGAAAAATGATTACCGTATTTTCTCGATTAATTCCCCTCCCTCGAATAATTCCCCCTCTCGATTAATTCCCCATGCTAGAGTTGGGTTGAAACAATAATTCCCCACCACCAAATACCCTACTGCACGTTCAAATGCCAAAACTCTAATAATTCCCCTCCCTCGATTAATTCCCCATGCAAAGGAAGGGTTGAAAAAATAAATCCCCAGGGGAATTAATCGAGAAAATACGGTAAATATGTTAAAAAATATATAAAAATGATTTTTGTATTCTGCTTTATAATTTATAAAATTTATTTCTTGATTTTTGACATCTTTCTTTTTTATTTAAAATTATTCTTGGCGATGGTAGAAGCTTGCTATTGAAAAATGGAAATAACTCTTATAATATTTTATTTTTTCCGGAAGGCTTCTATTTTTTTCCGGAAGGCTTCTATTTTTTTCCGGAAGGCTTCTATTTTTTTCCGGAAGGCTTCTATTTATTGTCTATTTGTCTGATAAGGTTTCCGGAAAAGTTTATATTACTAGCTATATTTATACAAGTTTTCCGGAAAAGTTATAGAATATTATTTTCCGGAAAAGATTAATATTTAATTTTCCGGAAATTCTATATTATAGTTTCCGGAAACTTTTCCGGAAAGGTTATAAATCTATCCTTTCCGGAAAGTTTTGTATTTTTCCGGAAAGGTTATAAATCTATCTTTTCCGGAAAGTTTTGTATTTTTCCGGAAAGATTATAAATTTATTTTTCCGGAAAGTTTTGTATTATAGATTCCGGAAAAGTTATAGTAGCTTTATTAATTCTTTTAAATAGTTTCCGGAAGATAAATATTCAAAGGTATATAGATATAATAAACTTTCCGGATCACTTTAAATAACCAAATAATCGTAAAAAATAAAATTAATTAATTAAAAAAATTAAAAATAAAACAAAGAATGGAATAAATATAGAAAATATAAAATGATTAATATTCTTTAGTATATAAAAATATAAAAAATATATTTTTTTAATTTTTAGTAGACTATCATAAATTTAATTATGGTAAATAAAATATTTTTTGTGACGTTATCTTTTATTTTATTTACTTTAAATATTATTTAAAAACAATAAAAATTATCCAAAAATTGTTTAAAAATATTTAATTGATTTTAAATTAAAATGAATTAATTGCCCTTTTAAATTTTTAAAATATTATTTTTTCTTATCTTAATAAATTGTCTAATACGATAAATTAAAAATATAAGTTATACCAAGTTCTATCTAAATTTTTCATAAAGATATTATCGCTAAAAAAATTTCCGGAATTTATATAACAGTAACAAGTTTCCGGAAATTTTAATTTAAAAGAAGCCTTCCGGAAAATTAATATCGCTATGCATATACATATTTATAAATTTCCGGAATTCGGTAAATACTATAAAAATAAACTTTCCGGAAAGGGTAATAGAAGCTATATAATAAATTAAACTTAAAGGAAAACCTGAAATAGTAACTTTTCCGGAAACTATAATATAAAACATAAACTATATTTCCGGAAACTAATTATAAATAGAAGCCTTCCGGAATATATAGGTAATATGTAGGTATATTATTAGTTAATATTTATTTAAAATAAATAATTTAAAAATGGTTTAATTTTCCTAATAAAATATTTAATAAATATTCAACTCTCTAAAAATAAATATTAATTACCTAATTATTTTTAAGTTCTTTTCACAATTTTTTATTAAAATAAAAACTCTTAATTTTTGATCAATTCAATTAAATACCAAAAAATTAGGAAAAAATATTTTTTTTCCTAATATTTTTTTGCCTTTTTTTTACAAAAAAGAACCAAAAACCATTAAACTAAAAATTAAAAATTAATCTAAATTCTTCTTAATTATACCTCCTCTCAAATAAATAGCAACATTTTCTATAAAATTTATTTATTTATTATTTTTTGAAAGAGTAAATGCGTGAAATTTTTTCTTTCATTTTTAATAAGTATAAAAAATATTTTTTTAATTTTTTTAATTATAAATACACGGATAGTCGGGCCATTATTCAGTCGGACCTCGAATGTAACTATACCTATTACAAAATACACCTCTCTCTCTAACTCTATTGTAAATACAGTTTTATCACAAAAGGTGTATTTTTACAATGGGGGTTCGACTTTATTTTTAAAAGACATTTTCCTTAATTTTGGCGGTAGCTAAATATTGGAGATATTTCATTATCAGCGACTCTGTTTCTTCCCACCTTGTATCGCTCTGAATTAATATTTGTTTCTAGTCCTTTTTTGTGAAATAGCGGTTTGATAAAAACCGCTTTAAAAATAATTTATAAAATCTTACTCCAAATATGTATCCACTACTCAAAGGATATACCGTAATCTCACACACACCTTCCATGCCTAACTTATTTTAAAGGGGATTACTAGTAAATCCCCCGTCCCAAAAATTGATAAGCGATCAAATGACCCAACCCGTACACTGTGCGCTCTTAATATTTATTTAACTAGATTTAATTGAATTATTGCATATTGAGTAAATTTTAAATTAAAAGCGGAAGAATAAATTTTAAAACTTAAATTTTTCTATTTTAAATTCAAAATTATTTTTTTTTAAATTTAGATAAAAATAAAAATTAAAAAAATATTTTAATGCTTCATCTTCGTTGTGTACTAGTTGGGGATCCCTGCGTAGGAAAAACTTCCTTGGTTGTGTCATACACAAGAAATGGATTTTGTGGTTATTTAAATTTAATTAAATATTTTATTTAAATTTTAGGAAGGTTATAAAATTAACTAAAAATTAATTAAAATTATTTAAAAATTTTTAAATAAAATTTAAAATAATTTAGAGCGTTATTGTCCAACAGCATTTGACAATTATTCTGGTAACATTATTAATTTATTAAATTTAAATTAAATTAATTTCAGAATTAATTTCAGAATTTCTATAAAAATAATAAAATTATCTTCTGAAATAATGAATAAGACCCTTTTTATTATTTTCAGAATTATTAAATTTAATAAATCAGAATAACCTATTTTATTTCTGATTAAATTATTATCAGAATTATTTATTTTCAGAATTAAATTTCAGAATAATTTTTTCAGAATTATTTTCAGAATTTATTTTCAGAATTATCTTTTCAGAATTTATTTTCAGAATTATTTTCAAAATTAATTTCAGAATTTTTTTCAAAATTAATTTCAGAATTATTTTTTTCAGAATTAATTTTAAGAATAAATACCAGAAATAATAAATTTCAAATTTTTTTTCAAAGTAACAGTCTGTGTAGATGGAAAACCTTTGCGGTTAGAATTGTGTGACACTGCAGGAAGGTCAGAATTTGATACAATTCGTCCTTTGGGTTATGCTGATGCTTCTGTTTTTTTGTTGTGTTTTAAGTAAGGGAAAAATTTTTTAATTATAAAAAATTAATTTTTAGTGTTGCAAAAATATCCACATTACGTTCAGCTACGCAACGTTGGCTGCCAGAGATACGTGCATTAGCTCCTTCTGCACCTAGTAAAATTATTTTTTTAGTAATTTTTATAATTATTTATGAGATAAATTATTTCAAGAATAATCTTGAACTTCGGAAAAAAATTTTTTTTTAAATTTCTCTTTGAAAAATGTTTCAAGAATTAATTCAAAAAACCCTCTAATTCAAAAAAAAAACCAAAAAATCCTCATAGTTATATTGGTGGGAACTCAATCCGATCAGAGAATGAACACTCGCCGAGGAGAAGCTATAGAACCTAGCGTTATGGGACAGTTAGCTTCTAGACTACAGTTACATTGGCTGGAATGTTCTGCTGTTACACAACAGAATTTAAAGGTATTTTTTAAATTCTGCTGTGAAATTAATTCTAATAATAATTCTGGAATTCTAAAATTTATTCTGATTCTTTTGTGCTAATTCTGAAAATAGTTCTGATAAAAATTCGGAATTAATTCTGTTTCTTTAAAAAATTCTGAAATTAATTCTGATTTTAATTCTGATTTTAATTCTGATTTTTTTAAAAAAATTCTGAAATTAATTCTGATTTTAATTCTGATTTTAATTCTGATTTTTTTAAAAAAATTCTGAAATTAATTCTGATTTTAATTCTGATTTTAATTCTGATTTTTTTAAAAAAATTCTGAAATTAATTCTGATTTTAATTCTGATTTTAATTCTATTTTTTTAAAAAAATTCTGAAATTAATTCTGATTTTAATTCTGATTTTAATTCTGATTTTTTTAAAAAAATTCTGAAATTAATTCTGATTTTAATTCTGATTTTAATTCTGATTTTTTTAAAAAAATTCTGAAATTAATTCTGATTTTAATTCTGATTTTAATTCTGATTTTTTTAAAAAAATTCTGAAATTAATTCTGATTTTAATTCTGATTTTAATTCTGATTTTTTTAAAAAAATTCTGAAATTAATTCTGATTTTAATTCTGATTTTAATTCTGATTTTTTTAAAAAAATTCTGAAATTAATTCTGATTTTAATTCTGATTTTAATTCTATTTTTTTAAAAAAATTCTGAAATTAATTCTGATTTTAATTCTGATTTTAATTCTGATTTTTTTAAAAAAATTCTGAAATTAATTCTGATTTTAATTCTGATTTTAATTCTGATTTTTTTAAAAAAAATTCTGAAATTAATTCTGATTTTAATTCTGATTTTAATTCTGATTTTTTTAAAAAAATTCTGAAATTAATTCTGATTTTAATTCTGATTTTAATTCTGATTTTTTTAAAAAAATTCTGAAATTAATTCTGATTTTAATTCTGATTTTAATTCTGATTTTTTTAAAAAAATTCTGAAATTAATTCTGATTTTAATTCTGATTTTAATTCTGATTTTTTTAAAAAAATTCTGAAATTAATTCTGATTTTAATTCTGATTTTAATTCTGATTTTTTTAAAAAAATTCTGAAATTAATTCTGATTTTAATTCTGATTTTAATTCTGATTTTTTTAAAAAAATTCTGAAATTAATTCTGATAAAAATTCTGATTTTAATTCTGATTTTTTTAAAAAAATTCGAAATTAATTCTGATTTTAATTCTGATTTTAATTCTGATTTTTTTAAAAAAATTCTGAAATTAATTCTGATAAAAATTCTGATTTTAATTCTGATTTTTTTAAAAAAATTCTGAAATTAATTCTGATAAAAATTCTGATTTTAAATTTGTCATCTTTCCACCAATTCTGATAATATTCTGAAATTAATTTTAAAATAATTCTGAAATATTTAAAGGAAGTATTTGATCTGGCTATTTTACATGCTTTATGTCACCACCGAAGGGTAATAACAACAAATATTGCACAACAACAACAAAATCAAAATATTAATCCAAATTTTAATAATACAATTTTTGTTGAAAAAGAAGAACAACAAAGACAACAACGTCCAACAAATACACCAAAAAATAGTGGAGGGGGACTTAAACAGAATTTAAGGTAGCTAAATTTTCCTTAAACGACGTTGACGCGAAAAGCTATAAAATTAACAAAAGTAAAGCTAAATTCTTGAAATTTTGTACACTTATCAATGATACTGTTAGCTAGCCTCTCTAAAAATTTCGGAATTTTTTATTCAGAATTTCAGAAGATATGGCCAAAAATGTAGTAAAAATGCCTATTTTCGCTAGTTTTTTGGCCATAACTTTTGAAATTCTGTTCGAAAAATTTTGAAATTTTCTGATTAGGTAGTTAAGAATATTAGAAATATAAAAAAAAATTTCATAGCTAAAAGTTCTTGGAAACGATTCCATTTATAGACGCGCGCCTAACCTGATTTGCGCCATCCAACCCTTAAATTTTTATTTTCTGATTTTAATTCTGATTTTAATTCTGATATTTATTCTGATTTTTTATTAATTAAACAAATTTTTTCTATTTTTAAGACGATTGGTAGCAATTACAAAAAGAAAGTTCATGTAAAATTTTGTTGATTAAACGGGTACAGAAAAATAAATACAGGCCATAATACTCTACTATAATTTAGACGAAGCAATGTGCCAAAAATTAAAATTAAAAAAATCTTTTTTTTTCAAATTAAAAATTTATTCGATCTCTTCATTTTTATTTATATACAAATTTTGTGT
Organism: Meloidogyne enterolobii; assembly: GCA_963681835.1. Taxonomy (NCBI): domain Eukaryota; kingdom Metazoa; phylum Nematoda; class Chromadorea; order Rhabditida; family Meloidogynidae; genus Meloidogyne; species Meloidogyne enterolobii. The sequence continues at coordinate 2,393,126 of CAVMJV010000004.1, read as the reverse complement.
TAAATAAATTGAAGGAAAAAAAAATTTTTCTCGAATTAATTTTTTCCAAGTCTGAACTTCACAAAAAAATTATAAAAAAATTTACAAAGAAAATTTGGACTTTTTTCTTAAATAAAAGAAAGGGAAATAATTTTTAAGTTTAAAAAATTTAAAATTTATTCTTCCCCTTTTTACCCAAAATCTACTCAATAATTCAATTAATTTAATTAAGTATATGTACAGATTGCATATCATTAATTCTACATCTTGAGTAATTTTTGGGACGGGGGATTTACTAGTGATCCCCTTTAAAATAAGTTGGTAGTGAAAGGCGTGTGGCGATGATTGTTGTCAATGGCATTCGACAAAATGTTGTTTAATTTGACAAATATCATTGAGGGCAGTATTAAATTTAAAAAATATTTTTTAATGGAAAATAGAAGGAATTTCTCATTTTGAATTTAAAAAGTAGGATGTGACCAAATTCATCCCGAAGTCCTACGGACACCTCAGGCTCTCCTTTGTTAGGCAAAACTTTTAATTTTTTAGCACTGAAATTTAAAATAAAAAAAATTTTTTTTATTGTCAAGTTTGATATTTAAACGAAAAATTAAATTTAAAAATAATTTTCCAAAAAATTATTTTTAAAAAATTAAAATTTATTTATTATTCATTTATTCTTTAATTTTTTAAAAAAATAAAATTTTTAAAAACGTCATAAAAAGAATAAATATCAAAATAAAAATTATTTTTTCCCTCAATTTTTGGATGACTTTCAAAAAAATATTTTTAAATAAAAAATAATTTAAAAATTAAAAAAAAATTTTTTCTTCGTTCCCAAAGTAAAAAATAAATAAATAAACACACCAAAAAATAAAATAAATTTTTTCAAAATTTATTTTATCAAATTTCAAAATTTGAAATTGAGTAATACATACATAAACAAACAAACATTTTAGTGCTTTTTATTTTTTTTGGAATTTTTTTAAAATAAAATTCTTTTAGGTGTATCGTCTTTTATTTTAGTATAATATTTATTTTAAGAGGAAAGATAGGGTTCCATCTCGATTTTTTTTATTTTTCCAGCCATCCCTTCCTTCCCCCTCATCCCCGACGTTCTCAATCCCGGAGAACCTCCCCAAACTTTTTTCATTTGACTCCAACATTAAACTATTATTTTTAATCCAGAATTGAACAAAAATGAAAACCCCGAACCCCGAATAAATTTCAACCCGAAAACCGACAAAACCCGAACCTCAACCTTTTGTTTGTCTCTAAAGTGTAGGACTGCAAAAAATTTTTTTTTAATTTTGTCTGTTTTTTACTCTTTATATCTTCCAAATTATTTATATAGATTAAATCTAGTGTGCAATTTCGGGTGCAGTCTCGAATTTTGCAAAATTTCTGTATTAGAAAAAAAATTTTTTATAGCTAAAGAACCCTCCATAATTTATTTTTTTACTTCATAATTTATTTTTCTATTTTTAGAAAAAATAGAAAAATTTGTAATAAATTATTTTTATTAAAAAAGTACAGAAATATAAAGGTTTAATAAATAAATTTATTAAACTTTGTTCTTTTTTAAAATTCAAAGGATAAATTCAAAAAAGAGTAAAAATGAATACCTCCAATTTTGAAAAAAATTTTTTTTGTTATTATTGAAAATGTGAATAAATAAATAGGCTTATTAATGCACTCTTGAATTTATGGAGAAGAGAAGGAGTTTAAAAATCAGAGTTTAAAATTTATTAAACTTTGTAGGCCCCTTATAGAGACGATTCAAATAATTTTTAGTTTAAAGAGAGAATTTTAATTCTAGTTGAAAATTTCGATTCCGAAGAGATCGAGATTCTCGATAACTAAGCTTATGATTGAGAGATCTCATCTCAGTTCGACTTGTAACGGTATAAGGCGTGACCTTTTCCTGCCAGCCGAACAACATTCACTTTTAATTCAAATCACTTAATTCCCTTCTTCCCCACACATATATTTTGTCTTTCATATTTTAATTAAATAAATTTTATTTTAAATTTGCTTTTAATTCTATTAATTTAACTTAGGGGTAAACCATCCGGGGCTCCGGCCCTAGTTCTTCCGTGGACTAGGATAACCGGAGCTGCCGTCGAATCGTGCCCTTTCTTTCCCTTCCCTTCACAGCAACCCCCAACCCCACAACATTACAAACCGGACCCAAAACTTTTAATCATTTAAATCGCTAGAAATATAAAGAAAAGAAAGATAATAGCGAGAAAAAGCAAAAATAACCCGAAAAAATAATATACTCTCTCTGAAAATTTTAACTTCTTCAAATTAATTTCTTTCTTTTCAAACGTCTTCATCTTCATCATAAGGTTTATCGTTCAGATAACGAAGATAATCTTCCTCATCCGAATCTGTCTCATTTATGGTATTAATTTTAGTTGGCTCTTCCACCACAGTTCGATTTTGCTCTTCCATATAAGTTTCTGTTTCTTCCTCCTCTTGATTAAAAAGACATTTTTCTTCAAAATGAATGTTCTCTTCGTAAACGATAGGCAATTTCCCTTTACTTCTACCACCATCATCATTCTGTGTATTAACAAAAGAAGTTTTTTCATTATTATCAGAATGAATATTTCCTACTTTTAGATCAACATTTTTTAAGTTTTATTTTTTATTTTTCCTTTTTTCTCGGCATTTTCGTTCAGATTCTTTCACTTTTTCTTTATTATTTTCTCGACGTTTTCGGTCATATTCCCGCTTCTTTTCTCTATTATTTTCTCGGTATTTTTGGTCGTATTCTCGCCTTTTCTCCTTATTTTTTGCTCGATACTTACGGTCAGCTTCTCGTCTCTTTTCCTTATCATTTTCACTTTTATTCAACTTTTTTCCTTCTTGGTTATCTTTTGTTGTGACCTTTTTTGCAATTTTAGGTTTAGGATTTAACGTTTTTTCATCTTTTTGAATTTGAGCATTAACCGAAGATTCAGCCCCATTGTTTTCCTTTGAGGTTTCCCCAACTCTAGTTAACTCATTTTGATTTTTATTATTTTTAACAGAATTAATTAAACTCCAAAATATCGCGTTAAATGTTAAAATTATTAGAATACTATCAAGTTTCATCTAAATTAATTTAAAAAATTTATTTAAAAATTTATTTAAAATAATATTTTATGTACTACTAATTACCCAAAAATAATTTTTAATTTAATTTATTTTAAATAAGCAATATAGATGAAAAAACACATTGAGTAAATAATTTTACATTTCATAATAAAAAATATAAAGTACAAAAGGAAGTACAAAATTTCGATCATCCCTGGTTTAAACCTTTCGCAATGTACTTTCCTTTTTTAATCGAGACATGTACTTTATATTATTTATTATGAAATGTAAAATAATTTTCCCAATGTGTTTTTTCATCTACCTATATTTATTTAAATTCAATAAATTAAAATTTATTATTCTTGGCTAAATAGTAGTAAATAAAATATTTTGAATAAATATTTTTAAATTAATTTAGATGAAACTTGATAGTATTTTAATAATTTTAACATTTAACGCGATATTTTGGAGTTTAATTAATTCTGTTAAAAATAATAAAAATCAAAACGAGTTAACTAGAGTTGGGGAAACCTCAAAGGAGAACGATGGGGCTGAATCATCGGTTAATGCTCAAATTCAAAAAGATGAAAAAGCGTTAAAACCAAAAGATACAATTTCAAAGAAAGGCAGAACTATATCCAATAAACAAAGATCTAATAGAAGTGAATATATGAAAATTTACTACCAAAATAATAAAGAAAAGATAAGAGAATACCGAAAAAATAATAAAGAAAAGCAGCAAAAATGGAGTCGAAAATACCGTCTAAATAATAAAGAAAAGGTGAAAGAATCTGAACGAAAATACCGAGAAAATAATAAAGAAAAGAGGAGAGAATCCGAACGAAAATGCCGAGAAAAAAGGAAAAATAAAAAAGAAAACTTAAAAAATGTTGATCTAAAAGTAGGAAATATTCATTCTGATAATAATGAAAAAACTTCTTTTGTTAATACACAGAATGATGATGGTGGTAGTAGTAAAGGGAAATTGCCTATCGTTTACGAAGAGAACATTCATTTTGAAGAAAAAAGTCTTTTTAATCAAGAGGAGGAAGAGAATAATAAAGGCGAAACAGAAACCAATGTGGATGATCAAAATCAGACTGTGGTAGAAGAGCTAAATAAAATTCCCGAGAATTGCACGAATCAAATAAATTTAAATGAGTATCCTTTTGATTTGAACGAGAAACCTGAGGATAGCGATGAAGATGTTTGCTAGAAATAAAGATGGGAAGAAGGAACATTTTTAAAAATTATTCAAAGAGCAAATAAAGAATTTTATTAACTTTAAAATTTAAAAATATTTTTGCTGTGTCTGTTTTAATTAGATACTGTGTTTGTGCGGGATGATGATCTAACAGACATCCTCATTAGAGATCGGAATTTTGTTCCGTACCGTATTCCGTAGCGTAATACCGTATAATACCGATGAATTGCCGTACCGTATTACCGACTGTAATACCGAGAAATACCGACAAATACGGCCCGGTACGGTCCGATCTCTAATCCTCATCACCGCCCCAATGAGGAAATTATGAGGATGCCTTTTAAAAAGAAAAATACATATTTTTATAAAAATAAAGATGTTAAATCATTCAGAGTTTTTCCCCTATTTTCTAATTTTTTCCAATTTTTCCCCTCCCATAGTTTTCCAAATTATCAAAAATTAATATTTTAAAAATAATTTTCTTCTTTTTTTTTAATTTTTATTTTCTCTTTTATTTCCCTAAATGAATCATTCAAAACATCTTAAAACCTTTTAATGATAGGTTCCTCAAGTTTAAAAAAAATAAAAATGGATGATTGTGTGTATTTTTATTTATTTATTTTTTAGTATCAAAAAAAGTAACGTTTTTATTAAAAAAAAGAATGGCTCAAAACGACCGGTTTTTGTTAATTTCCCAGCCTTACAAAATTTCAGGGTTCTCACTCATTTATTTTTTTTATTGTTTTCTTTTTTTAGTCTTTTATTTTTTTATTGTTTTTATTTTCAAAGAAATAAAACTAAAAAAAAACTATTCTTTTTTTATTTTTCTGAAATATGTCGGGTCAACATCCAAATATGTTGACCCGATACTAGTGTTACGCCGGAAGTACCGGTTCCGTTAGGCCGGAATTCCGGGATTTTTTGGTTCCGGTTTGCATGAAAAGTTCCGGTTCCAGATTCGGATCCGGTAAAAATTTCAGTCCCGATTCCGGTTCCTGCGAAACACTACCCTATACACCGACTCTTTTAAATTCCAAATCCGATCCGAAACTAGACCCGACTTTTTTCTCAACCCACCTATCCCTGATATATCCTTAAAATATTCTCCTGGTCCCCAATCTCCGCTGTCTAGTAGAATTTCATCTTCAGCTCTTGTAAGGTGTTCTTCTTTTAATTGTCGGCCTTGATAAAACTCGGACAGACCTCGAATATCTTTTATACTTTGTTTAAAAATAAAAGACTCTCTAGGATATAAAATATTTTTATTTTTTTTCTGAAATTGCTTTCCTTATCTTATTTAATCTCTATAAAAATTATTTTTTACAATATTGGAATTTAAAAAATAGTAGCTAAGTTGTAGGACAATAAAAAAATTTTCTTTTGTTAATTTTTTAATATTCTTTTTATTAATTTATTTTTTTATTTTCTCACTTTTTTGGGACAATTCCAACACCTTTTTCCTCCTTTTCTAATTTTTCAATCGCAACTATACAGACGAGAGAGGAAGGAGAGACTCTCAATGGACACACTCATCAACAAAAAGAATTTTAACCTTTAAATATTTTATTTTATTATTTTTTTGCCTCTGGCGTCCAAATAAATAATATATCCATTACACAATCGATTATATGCGCGAGATGAGTAAAATAAAAATTTTTATTTATTTTTATGGCAAAAATAAAAAAATAATAATCTTAAAAGAAAAGTAAATAATAATTTTAGAATTTTAATTAATTTTTAAGTAAATCCTAATTTAATTTTAAAAAAGTTCACTAAAGTGAAATAAACTGTTTAATTATGAAAAAAATTCTGGTTTGTATTTCTGATTTTTATTCTGACTTAGATTCCGATTTTTTCAATTTTATTCTGATTTTTATTCTGATCTTCTGATTTTTATTCTGACTTATATTCTGATTTTTTAAATTTTTTTCTAATTCTAATTCTGAATTCTGATTTTTAAATTTGTTCTGATTCTGGCTTTTTACAGATTTTCTAATTCTGGTTTTATAAGCCTGAACAACATACATAAATAAAAATTTACACGAAAAATGTACTCAGCTAACCTTGCGTTCATTTTTTTATATTTTTTTCGTCTCAAATATCATTCTGACTGTTCTTTTATTTTAAATTTTAAATAAACTCCTCCTACTCATTTTTTAAAATTCCTAAATAAAAATAGTAATTTTTTGGAATTTTTGAAATTTAATATATTTAGAGGAAATTAATATATTTGAAAAATATTTTAAAAATAAGGGAATAATATTTAACGGCAATCCCGGAGAATTGGGGTTTCTTCGAAAAAAAAGTTTAAAAATAAGAAAAAGGGTTTTTCTAGGGTAAAAAAATACGCTGATTACGAATCTGAACTCGGATTTTGAAAAAGTCGAATCCCGAACCCGAATTCGGAATTTGACCCCGGACATTGTCGGACATTGTACAAAATGGTCAGTCTTCCATATGCAGGTAGAACTCATCGAGATGCATCGAATGACACCAAAATCGATGAAATCCGACATGATTGCACCGAGATACAGACCCCGGAATATTGAAAAACCATAGGGGTGATTTTTTGGAGTAAAAAAAGTTTATGCAAATAATAGCTCATTCGAAAGAGCTCGTCGTGCTGAGTCGCATGACACCAAAATTACAGTGATTGATAAAGTTTAGACAAAGTTATAACATAAGTCGCCGACTCTTACAGTACTCCCAGAGGTTTACTTTATGTCATAACTTTGTCGAAGCAGGTCCGATCGCGTTGGTTTTGGTATCATTCGATGCAGCTCGACGAGCTCTTTCGAATGAGCTATCATTTGCCTATTCGAAATCCGGGTTCAGGGTTCGAAATTTGGTTCGGGTTCGGGATTCGACTTTTTCAAAATCCGAGTTCAGATTCGTAATCAGCGTATTTTTTTACCCTAGAAAAATCCTTTTTCTTATTTTTAAACTTTTTTTTCGAAGAAACCCCAATTCTCCGGGATTGCCTATTTAACTATATTTTAAATTTAAATTGATATTCTGATTTGTATTTATTTTTAATAAAATAATTATGGTTTTCTTGTTTAAATTCTGGTTTTATTCTATTATACATATTTGTATACAATAAATATTCTGATTTTTTATTTCTGATATTTTTTAATTCTGATTATTCTGACATTTATTCTGGTTTTATAATTCTGATTTTTTTATTATTTATTCTGATTTTTAAATTTATTCTGATTTTTTATTATTTTATTCTGATCCAATAATTCTGATATTTAATCATTTTTAAAATAATTCTGATTTTTTACATTTTCCCCTTCTGATTTTTATATAATTTAAAAATCAGAATCTCTCCCAAAAATGTTCCCCTTTTTATTTTTTAAAAATTTCTTTTGTTTACTTAACTTAAAAAATAAATAATTTATTTGTTGTTTTGGCATAGACAAGTTGAAGCATTAAAAAGAAAAAAAAAGTAAAACAAAAAAAAATCGAAATTTGTTAAGATAAATAAAATACGACAGGAAATGGAGGGGGGAAGAACTACTATGTAAAACAAAATAAAAATAAATAAATTACTTTAAGCTTCAAACTTTATTTACATTTTTATTTATTTTTAGGGGAATTTTATATTTTTATAGAGACGGTAGGAAGAAAAATTCTGATTAATAATTATTTGTAATTAATAATTCTGGTTTTAAATTATTCTGATTTTTAATTCTGATTGTTAAAATTCTGATTTGTAATTTTGATTAATAAATTATGACTAAAAATTCTGATAATTCTGATTTCTGATTCTGATTAATAATTCTGATTAATAAGTCTGATTAATAATTTTGATTAATAATTCTGATTGATAATTCTGATTAAAAAATTCTGATTAAAAATTCTGGTTTTTAATTCTGACTAAAAATTCAACTTTGTAATTCTGATAAAAATTCTGGTTTTTAATTCTGATCAATAATTCTGATTTATTATTCTGATATTTTAATTATGATTTTTAATTTGTTTGTATTTGCAATAATTATGGTTTTAATTAATTGTTCTGATTTGTAATTCCTATTTAATTGATAAAATTCTGATTTTATAATTCTGATTTTATCAAAGTAGAGTATTATGTATTAATTCCCTTCTATATTCTGATTCTGTTTAAACATTTAATTTTTTATGAATAATTCTGATTTAATAATTCTGATTTAATTACCTATTAGTCTATTTTTATTTATTATTTATTAATTCTGATTTAATTCTTTTTTAAATATTAAATTCTGATTTATTCTTTTAAATTAATGTCCGCAAATATTTTATTTATTTTTGCGCACATTTTAAATAATTAATAAAAAATATTTTTAAAATAAATACAAACAATTTATTTATTTTATTTTCTGCTTTCTTTTGGGCCTTCCTTTTTATTTTCTTTTTTTTTCCTTCAATACGTTCCTTTCTTTTAATATGCTTGTTGTCTTTATGCGCACTTTTAATATTTACTAGTGGTTATTGGCCCTCCTCTAGGGACCAACAACTAAAAATATTTATGTAAAAACTCTCGAGAATCGCTTAAAATTCTTTCCACTCTTTTGGTGCAAAATGCGGAAAAAAGAAAAGAAAAAAATAAAAAAGGGCCACTTTTGAACGATAAATTTTGAAGGGGGTGGGGGGGATTTTTCGCTTTCTTTCCTCTTTATTTTCTGTTCCTTGCTTTTTTATTTTTTAAAAATTAAATGTTTCAAATAAAAAAATTTTTTCTTGGCCAAATTTTAAAAAATATTTTTTTTCTTTCTTTTTTAATTTTAAAATTTAATTTTTGCAAGCCAAAACTAAACAATAATCATTTTTAATATTTGTCAAAGTCAAAAGTTTAAACGGGGAAAAAATAATTTTGCTAAAATAAATTTTTTTTCAACTAATTATTTCAATTAATTTTTTTCTTTTAAATTTTGGGAGGTGACGTGTAGATGTGTAGATTTTTTTATTTAATTTTTAATAAAAATTTATTTTAAAGAAATTTGTTTGACTTTTTGACTTTGTTTAAATTTATTATGGTACTCTTGTGTTATCTCCCCGCATTTTTTATGCCCCCCTTTTCTTCATTCTCTTTCCTTCTCATTGCCGCATAAATTAAAAATGGTCAAAGGCAATTAATGGTCAAAGGCAATCACTTAATTTATTTAAAAAGACATTCAATCTGGGAGGTTAATCTTCTTAGAATCTGGGAGGTTAATCTTCTTAGAATAGATTAGACAAAATTCATGGTATTTATAGGTTCCAGATCGATCAGCAAAGACGTTGATGGGGATCTGCGAAATCTCTTTGGGGATCTGCTCGTTGGGGATCTGCGAAATGGAGGAATAAAAAACATCGGGGAACATCGCGGCATCACTTGGAAAGTTACTTGGCAGAATTCATGTGTAGACAAGAAGCTAAAGGGGAAAATTTTTTTGAATGGATTTGTAAGAAAATTGCGGAATTTTGGCCTCCAAAATAATGTTTATTTGTCATATTTTTTGTTTTTATAAATTTAATTGTCTTTGACCATTAATTGCCTTTGACCATTTTTAATTTATGCGGCAATGAGAAGGAAAGAGAATGAAGAAAAGGGGGGCATAAAAAATGCGGGGAGATAACACAAGAGTACCATTATTATTTTATATGAAAGTTTGCCTCTATGTATTTGTCCTAAAAGCCATTTTATTTTTGATTTTTGATTAAATTTCTAATTAAAAAAATTTTTTCCTCTTTAAAATATTGCTTTAAAAATTTAAAATAAATTCTTAAATTAATTAATTCTTTATTATCATTTTGAATCCTTAACATTTTACTTAGAATTCATTAAAAATTCTTTGGCGGCCCTAAAAAATTTTTTTAATAAATTTATTAAATTTGTCGTTTAATAAACCCGATAAACGCCAAAATAAATTTCAAAAATAAAAAAATTTTTTTTTCTTTAATTTTTTCTAAATTTGTTTTCCCAACAACTATCTAGAACAAAATTTTAAAAAATAAAAATACCTAAAGATATTTTTATTATTTTGTTTTTTTGTTTTTATCATGCTGGGAGGGACAGACATGCAATTTATTTTTTTAAATTGTTTAAAAAGGGCCATAAAAAAATTTAAAATTATTTTTTCTAACCTAACTGACATCTTTAACTATTTAGAAAAAAATTATTTTTATTATCAGAAATTGGAAATAATATATTTAATTTAAATTTACTGGTACCCCTTGATTCGTCGCGAGCTTAAAAATATTTTTAAAAAATAATTATTAAAAATATGAATTTATTTCACTAAAAACGAATTTATTTAAATTAATTTCCCAAGTGTTTTAGGTTCTAAAATAGTTTTTAAAAAATTTTAAAAGGATTTTAAAAATTAAAATATGCCCCTTAATTATTATTATAACCTGTGACCTCCTGACAGTCAGGAGCTCTTCCATTAAGTTACCGGGGCATAGACTAATGTATTCTCATTTATCTCATTTATTTCCTTTCAGATCGTTTAACCCCCGCCTAAGCGTTTTAAATGCTCTAAGTGAATCATCCTTACATTATTTAAAATTTTTCTTTTAATTTTAAAAATAAATTTCAGCTTGGATTAACACTTATTTTTAACTTTTCTTAATTTTTAAGAGCATTTATCAACAAAAAATTTTTTTAAACAACAAAAATATTTTTTAAAATTTATTTTTTTTCTTTAAATCACCATTCAATTTGACACGTCTTTTTACCTTTTTCTGTTCTTTCTGCGCACCCATTTTTTTTATTTTAAAATTTTTAAACGTTTTTTTGGCCTCTTTAATGTGCTCATCCATTAAAAGAATATTTTTATTTGACTTTTAAATTTGTCTTGTTTTTGTTGTTAAATAAAGGTAAATGATTTATTTTTTTGTTAAAAATAAATTAAATATTAAGAGGCCCAAAAATTAACTAAATTTAGTTTAGGGTCTTAAAAAGGCTGTCTAAGACTCTTGGTCCTGAGACTGATTCCAAGACTTCTTGAGGTTTTTTTGGTCTTGTGTCTTGAAAAATTTTTGGTCTTGGACAGCTATAAAAAGTCGGAAATCGCTCAGTCCATTGTAGAGACACAGATAGACTCTAAAATGATACCATCAGACACAACTCGAAGATGTTGAATCATGCCTAGTATGGGTTTCTGGTCTCTGGTTTCCAATAATCCTGAAACCAGACCAGACATTTTTCTAAACCTGGCACATCTCTGCTGCCAAGAATGTCTAAATTAGACATTCTTACGCTTAATTATAGACCTGGATGTGGTAATTAAGTGGGTGTATTTATCTAGAATTTTTCTTCCTTTTTCAAAAAAAAATCAAAAAGGAGGCAAAAAGGTGGCATTGCAGAAATGGGGATAAAGTGAGCGAAAAAGATAAAAAGGGTGAGGTCAAAAATGAGGCAAGTACTCCCTAAAGGGGGTAAAATGTCCACTCTGATCTAGATCAGCATTTACTCCAGAATTGTCTTTCAGATTAAAAACTTCTTGTGCCTAGGCTCACCAAGAGGTCGGATTTTGGAAAATTTCTCAATCGGGTTTAGGTAACCCTACCACCTATCATTTCTTCAAATCTTTCCCTTAAAATCCTATCCATTTCCAATTATTAACATTTAATTTTAATATTTTTAATTTCTTTTATTTTTACAGCTTTTAATAATTAATTACTACATTCGTCTTCTTCTACTTTCTTCCCTTTTTTCACTGCCATCTTCTCTCAATAAATAAATAAAATTTATGATTACATTGCGCATGTAAAAAAAAATAAAAAGTAAAAATGCTGCCTAATATAAAACAACTAAAATTATTAAATTTATTTAATAAAAATAATTATTTCTGTTGGCCTTCCATAATTTTTAAAATTTTTATTTTTTGCCTTTTAATAATCCCAGAAGATTTGGCCGCCCATTTCTTTCATGACGATTATTTTGATTTTAAAGATCCTAATAGAACGTATAGACCCAAATATTATTGGCTAACTTTGTCTATAAGGTAAAATTAATTTTTAAAAATTTTTTAAAAAATTTTTTGAATTTATTTCCAAGTTTATTTTTGTTCGGGGCTTAAGGCTGTAGTAGAGACGCTAACACGCGCGCTCTTAAATTCCTTATCTCAAAAAATCCTGTACCTTTAAAAATTAAATTTTGTGGAGATTTTTCTAATATTTAAGACTACCTTAGGGCAAAATTTCAGAATTTTTGGTTGGCTATTTTAAAAATTAGGGCCAAAAAATTAACAAAAAATCCTACTTTTATACATCAAAGCTTGAATTTTTGAATTTAATTTCTCAAATAGTTTACCAAAAATTCTGAAATTTTTAGCGAGACTGGATAGCACTATTAAGGATATTCTTACAAAAATTTCATGCCTTCGGTTTCATTTAAATATTATTACAAGGCTTTAAGGGGGACAACCATTCTTTTCCCCAAGCGTTCTCTTCCACCGAGTTTTAATCAGCAAAAATCAGAAAACTTTTTTTTCCACTTACTAAAGTCAAAATTATAAAATTAAATTGAGATTAGTTAAATAATCAAATAATAAAAAAATAAATAAAAAATTATTTTTAAAGAAATCATAATGTAAGTGAAGCTATATTCTTTCGACTCCTTGGCGTAGACAACACTGTTGATTTTCACATCTCGCCTGGGCAAATATTTACAAATAGTTATCAAGTAAAAAATATTATTTTTTATTAAAATATATTTTTTAATTTTCTGTCTAGGTCAATAGAAAAGGAGCTTGGACATTATTCATTGAATTTCCCGGTGACAGGTGAGAATAAAATTTGAATAATAAATTGGTTGGTGTATGTAAATGAAGTTGTTTGCGCATGTAAATAAAATTGAAAAATGAGCACTTTAGGCTATGAAATTTTGCATAGAATACTTAAAGGGCCTTAACTATCTCTAATAAAAATTTCAGAATTTTTGGTTAATTATTTTTAAAGTTATGGACAAAAATATACAAGAGGTTCGCGTTTTCTCTTGGATGGTTGAATATTTTTGCTCATAATTTGAGAACTACAAAATAAAAAATTCTAAAATTTTTAAGGATTGTAGATAACACTATTGAGAATATCCATTCAAAATTTCATGAAAATCGGTTATCATTAAACTGTTTTATAATAGTGCGCGCCAAACGCCACCTGCGCCCAAACTGGATTAAATAAATAAATTAATTCAAGGGAAGAATTTATTTTTTTTATAAAAATGAGAAATTCTTGAACCTAAAAACCTCAAAATAATTTCTCTAAAATTTAATTTCAATTTAATAAAGGTACGCAAAATCTCCAAGAAAAATGCTCTCCCGCGACTCATACTCCCATTGGGTAATGGAGGTAATTAATTAAATAATTTCTGTTTAATTCTAAAAATTCCAAAAAAAGGTATATTCATTCCCACCCGATTCAATTGGATTTTCAGACTGGCATAAAATGCTAAGACCAAAAAATCAACAAAATAACAAAAGCAGAAAACAAAGAGGAAGGCGTAAACAAAGAGGGAGGAGACATCATAATCACCATTAAAAAATTAAATTTTTGAGCAATAAATTGAGAAAAAAATAAATAAATATTTTTAAAATTATTTTTATTGACTTTTAGTTTGCTTTAATGGATACACGTGTTGTTTTTAATTTTTAAAAAATCGCATGTTAATCTCGTGGATTCTCTTGGCCGTGTTATCTCAAGAATTTCTGCTACAAAATACAAAATTTATATTATAAAATACATTACGGAAACATAATTAAGTTTTGTAGAACCAAAACATGTTTTTACACAAATACAACATGTCACAAAAATAATGTTTTTGAAGTTTTTCGCAACAAAGTTTTAATGTTTTGAAGAGAAAAACATGTACATTAAATAAATAAAACTTGAACAGAAACAAGTTTTAAAGTTTTACAAACAAAGTTGGGATGTCTTCCAAACAAGTTTGGATGTTTTCAAAACAAAGTTGGGATGTGTTTGTTAACAAACAAGTTTTTAAGTTTCCAAAACAAAGTGTTAATGTTTTTATTAAAAAAACAAGTTTATATGTTTTTAAAACAATGTTTTGATGTTTTACAAACAAGTTTAATTAAAACAAACTTAAAAAAAGTTTTAAATGTTTTACAATCAATGTTTTAGAGTGACAAAACACGTGTTTGACAAACATTATTTAAATTTATATTCTAATCCCTTTTTATAATATTTAATATTTTCACCTGAGCAAAACACGTTTTAAAGTTTCTATTTGCTTATTGTGTTTTTATATTCAATAAAAAATATTTTCAGTGTTTATATTTACATACACAACCTACGCAAAACCAAAAAGTAAATATTATTTTATTTTCTCGAATTTTTTTTGGGTTTTACATCATTCAATTTGTCAAGTTTATAAAGATTTATTTATTTTTTTTGTGTTATTTTTAATAAAAAAAATATTTTATTTTTATTTTTTGTACTCTTATTTTCCTTGTTTTTATTAAATTTAATAATATTTTTTAAAAGAAAAAAAAATATTTTTTTTTGAAAAATATTTTTATTATTTAGGTGACTATTTAAATTTAAAATTTATTTTTTATTTTTTATTTTTTCCGGTTTTTATTTTTCCATATATTTTATTCAGTATTGAATGGAAGAAGATTTTATTTAATAATGAGGAAGACTTCTTTTATAATCTCTCAGTTATCCCACCCCAGAAATGTTCCGTTCTTTTATTCCACTTTGAAATAAATTAACATATTTCTCACATTTATTCCTCTAATCTAACCCAATCATTCCTTATAAAGGCTATACATATATAGCAACTTTCTCCTAGAAATCCAGCCCCATAAAGTTCGGATTCAGTTACTTAACCAAAGTCACAAATCGAAACATCCTGTACCAAATATACAACATGATCTAGCCGACCCGATTCTCGAAATCGTGGATTTCCTTCGGGTTTTTTAAATACATATTAGCAATTCCCGGTAATCGGGAACTATATTTAGATGTTGGCCTATTTAGATGTTGGCTAGATATTTTTTTGTAGTTATTTTTTATTTAAGCTCGATCTCTATTATTTTTATTTTATTTTTTTTATTATTATCTCTGCTGTTCAGTCTGAATCTTTGGTATTTTTTAAATTCTTTTTTAATTTAACGTTCCTTATTTTTAATTTATTTTTACGTGTGGGTGTCTTTTAATATTTAATTGCCCATATATTACTAATTCCCTATTTTTAACAACCAAAAAATTCAAAAATTACTGATCAAAATTTTAATTGTTCAACTGACTGTTTATTTTTATTTCCTCATTCCTTAATAATTTTTTTCGTTCATTAAAAATATTTTTTTTCCTCAAAAAAATTTTTTTTCCTCAAAAAATTTTTTTTTTCAAATTTTTGTTTCATTTCCCCACTCTATTATATTAAAATTCTTTCAAAATAGTGATATAATTAATTGACTGTCACGTGAATTTTTTAAACTTTTATGTGTTTTATAAGCCTCTTCTCCTTTATATTCTGATGTATCTTCTTTCTTTTATTCTGTCCATTTTTAATAGAAAATATTATTTATTTATTTAACAAATACCTCCAATACCTCCAATATATTAACTAACTTCAACTCAACCCTGACCATTTTAATTAACTTTTGGCCATTTCTGTTATTTTTTAATCTGTTGACTCCTTTCCAAATTACCTTAGAAAAGCATTTTTTAACTATTTACTTATTTCATTTACATTATTAGTGCCTGAAATCGTTGCTTTGTGTGAATAATAAGTTATTTTTATTATTCTTTATTTTTAAATTGGAATTTCCAAATACTAATACTTTCCAAAAAGAATTGGAACAGACCCTCAAAAAATCGGGGAAAAATAGGGATACTATTTTAGAACCTAAAATAACTAAAATCTCAAATGATCAACCTTATTAAGCATATTTTTCACTTTAACTACATAGATTGGGCAAATCGGTATCAGAAATAATGAGGATTTCCATTAATCTCGCCTCTGGGAATCCACATCTATTCCCTATTTTAAAATAGGCTAAACCCTTTAAGTTTATCAAGAAAATTCTTTCAAATTTAAAAAAAATACGACTGGTCCCAGACTAATTTTCCTTCAAAAACAAATTTAAAAAATAAATTATCTGATCACTAATTTTTTCAAAAAAAAATTTTTTTTGGCCTATTCAGTCTTAAATTTATCAAAAAATAATATTTTTTGATTTTTGATAAATACCAATTAATTAATTATTTGGCAAACTTTGACGCTCTCTACACAACACATTTTTACACAAAAATAGCCCTTTCGTTGAATTCTTTTAAAAAAATTTAATTTAATAAAATTCTCATATTAAATTCATTAAAATATCATGAATTCCCCTCATTTTACAAAAAATTCAAAATTTTTAAAAAATGATTCATAAATTTATTTTGGTCATTTTTCATCATTATTCCCCCCCAAAATCACCAAAAAATCCAAAAATTGACAAAAAAATTTTTTTTCAAAAAATGACTCATTTTATTTATTTATTTTGGCCATTCTCGAATATTCCCGAGGAAGAATTGATTAAAAAATAAAAAAGAAAAAAATATTTTTTGTTTGAAGGAACGTGTGTAGGCGTTTAAAAGGTGACACAATCTTTGTGCCTATAAAAATAAATAAATAAATTTTTTTGTTGTTTATTTCACTCATTTTTAGACCAAAAAACATTGGACATTAGTCCATGTTTACACGACTAATAGGCGCAGACGAATAGGCGACATTTTTTCGGCGCAGCATGTTTTCGGCGTTTAGTGTGTTTATGTGTTTTTCCTCACACGCCGAAAACATGCAGCGCCGAAAAAATGTTAGCTATTCGTCTGCGCCTATTCGGCCGTGCCTATTTGTCCTGCTCCGCTAGTCCATAAATATATTTTGGGGGGAATTTCAAAATTTGTTTACTTTTTTTAAAAAAATTATTTATTTATTTTTGTTTACTTATTTTCTTATTTATTTTTAAATTAAATACTTCTCCTAATTTAGTAATTTTTTGTTAATTTTACTTTTTTTAGTAAGCATTAAGAAAAAAATATTTTATTTATTTTTGTCTACTTTTTAATTATTTTTTTCTTATTTTCTTATTTTTTAAAAATATTTTTATTTATTTCTCAATATTTTCTCTCCCATTCTTCAATTTTTTTTATTTTTTTCACTAAATTTCGTAACTTTTTTTACTCATTCTAAATTTGTTTCTTGCTCATCTTGTTTCCTATTTTTTTCCACCTATATTCGAGACTGGGCTTGCCATATTTTTATAAGCGGCAGACGGAACGTGAAATAATGCGGGACAGAATAAAAAGCAAAGGGCCAAAAAGGAAGCGGAAGGGTCAAAAGACGCAACTCTGTGGCAGACGGAAGGCGGGAGAAAGTAGAGTTGGGGATTTACTTTTCGGTATCGGTATCATAAAAATCGGTATCGGAATTCCAAAAAACTGGTATTACCGGCCTATACCGGCCAACTCTAGGAGAAAGCCCATTCCTTATACGTAATTTATTCCGATCTTTAATTATTATTTATTTTTTAGATAAATCGGGATAAGCCCGAGATTATTGAAGGACAAGTCTGGGATTTTATAGCTGTGGTAACACAGAGATTTTTGTTTTTAGAGAGGATAGGATTAAGATTCCTAGACATATTGAACAGGAAGGTTCTGAAAAATTCAAATATTAGGGATTATAAAGATGCCTATTCAATTAAATTCCCCCTCATTTCCTCCACACAATTCAATCAAAAAGATGTTTAAATATAAAAGATAGGAGGATTATGAGGGATAATGAGGGATAAAACAGGAATTTTCTCAAGGGATAGAGCTTCCCGAAAGTTAAGACCAGACAAACCCTCTTATAATAAACAGGTGATTCATAAAAAAGTGATAACATGGAAGGAATGCCTCAAGGCTTGGATTAAATAAAATTCAAATATTAAGGATTAAAAATATATGCCTGCGTGTGTGGGAATAAATTAAAAAATGTTTATGTGTACTTTTAATGCCTTAAAAAATAATATTTTTTATTATTAATCTTCTTCCCTATTCATTCCAGGAAAATAAAAAAAAATTTCAAACTGCGTCAAAAAGGTAGAGAGAGTTTTACGTCAAAGTCCCTCTCCAAATACGTCTTTTTTCGTTTGTTTGTGACATTTTAATTTCAAAAACCTTTTTGAAATATTTGTACAAGTTTACCTCTCTTCAATTAAATTTTCCCCTTACCTTCAATTCCCCCTCATTCCCACCCTCCCCTCAATTTCCCCCTCAATTCAAAAAGGATGTTTAAATATAAAAGATATTCACGTGCCTTTCTCCCTAAAAAATAATCTTTTCGATAAACTAGTTTGAGAGTATTTAATGTACCGATTAAAAGATAAAAGGAGGAGGAGGAGGAAGAAAAGGCTATAAAACGTTCCATCTCTTCAGTTTATTCTTCTTATACTCCCTTCTTATTACCCAACGTTCCCTTCGCATTACTCCATGTTCCCTTCACTCTACTTCTTATGTTATCTTCACACTACCCCATGTCCCCTTCACACTACCCCATGCCCCCTTCACATTACTCCATGTTCCCTTCGCTCTACTTCTTATGTTCCCTTCACACTACCCCATGTCCCCTTTACATTACTTCATGTTCCCTTCACCTTACTTCTTATGTTCTCTTCACTCTACTTGATGTTTCTTCACACTACCCCATGTCCCCTTCACATTACTTCATGTTCTCTTCACTCTACTTTTTATGTTCCTTCACACTACCCTCTATGTTTCTTCACTTTATTTGATTTTCTCTTCACCCTACTTCATGTTCTCTTCACCTTACTTCTTAAGTGAAGAGAACCTTCCTCTACTAAGTTCCATTCACACTACTCCATGTTCCCTTCACTCTACTCCTTGTGTTATCTTCACACTACCCCATGTCCTCTTCACATTACTTTTTATGTTCCCTTCCCTCTACTCCAAGTCCTTTTTATGTTCCCTTCCCTCTACTCCAAGTCCCTTCTTCTCTTATCTTCTCTTCGATAAGGAACAAAAATTATGTAATTATTATTTATTTATTGTGGTTTTATTATTTAATCTTTCTGCGATTTTTGTGTAATGAGACTATGCCCTCGACTTTGATATAATCATTCCATATGATCTACGATCCCCCAAAAAATAAATAAATTGGAAAGAAAAATAATATTTTTATTTACACCTTTTAATAGACCAAAATTTAAATTTTAGTCACTCGAACATTAAAATAGACACACAAAAATCTACCAATCTGTACCACCCAAAATTAATTTCCTCTATTTTGTCTCTTTGAATCGAAAGGAGGAAAGGGACACCTAAGGAAGTCATTCCATCCTATAACATCTTTTCTAGGATAGAATAGAGCCAGTAATCATCTCAACTACTCCATCCTGCAATATACCTAAATGAGAATTTTAGATTGGTTCTGGCAGATTGTTTTGATGATAGTTAAAGAATAGGGTTCAAACTCGACCCGGGACGGGGTTTTGGGTTTTAACCAGGAAACTTAGGATCGACGGGATTAAAAGTTCGAACTCTACTAACTACATAGAGGGATCGCGCCGACAGAAAATCAAATTCTTGAATTTCGGGAATCGTGAATTGGGTCGGCGCCAAACTGCCTCCTCAATATACATATGCCCCCCCCCTTTAGTCTATAGAGGGAGGGGGCAGTTTCGTATTTTCATATTTCGTTTTTGGATTTCGTATTTTAGTTTTTGGCTTACCCCCAGTTTATATTCTCTTCATTTTTTTAATAGGCAAACTGTCTGCAAGCCCCCCCCCCCCCCACTTCATCCCTAAACCTTTTCTTGTTGATATTTTCCCCAAACTGGAACTGGATATAAATTGGAAGTAAGCAGCAAATGCAAGAAAAAAAATTTGTAGTGTAATACTAAACGAAAAATAAAAAAAAGGAAGAAAAGTCTCCTTTCTTTGCACACACTTGCACAAAGTCTGGTTATTTTTGGACCCTTTTTCTACTCCCCCAGACACAAGACTCTCGATAAAATCAATAAAAAAACAAAAAAAAATTTATTTTTGCACGTGAAAGGCATAACACAGACGGGCAGTCACTCATCTTTTTCTCATTTTTTTTCTTTTTGGGCAAAAAAAAAAGCAAAAAAAGGCGGTGGGCTGTCTGGACATAGACAAAAGTACTCCTTTACTTTACTTTTTATTTTTATCGAGACATTTTTATTTTTACTCTTTTTACTTTTTATTTTGTGATTTAATTTTTTAAAAATTAGTTTTTAAAATTTTTTTTTAATTTTGGAATTTGACCGTCTAGTCAAAAACTGACCCTTAAACAAAATAAACAAAACAACTACGAAACTTGTTTTTATTATCCCTTCATATTTATAAAAAGACCGTCAGTAATACTAAGGGTGTAATTAATATATTAAAGGGAGTGATAGGATCCTTTAGACTTGGAACTTTGTTATTTCTCGCAAATTTTGTCCGAAATTTTTTTTGTCCGCAAATTTTGTCCGCAAAAATTTTTTGTCCGCAAATCTCGTCCGCAAATCTCGTCCGCAAAAGTTTTTTGCCTGCAAATCTCGTCCGCAAAATTTTTGCGGACAAAAAGTTGTTTAAAAAGTAGTGAAGATTTCAGGAAATAATTTAGTCTCTTAAAGAGTGATTATAGAAACGAGAATAAATTATAAGACATTTTATTTCCCTTTTTCTTCCCTCTCGAGACTCTCTTTACCGCTCTCCCCTCATTTTTATCTTTTACTTTTTGATATTAAAAAATAATTATAAAGTCAATTTTCTGGTAATTAAACACAAGTCAGCAATTTTTATATATTAAATTAATAATTAATACAAATCAGCAATTATATTTTATTTTTTAATTTGCAGTCTCTTCTACCCCTTTTTAAATTTTTTTCTTTTTTTTTGCATTTAAAAAAGAATTAAAGATTAATTCTTGTAAATAAAAAAAATATTTTATTAATTTAATAGTTTCTAGAAAATTCTTTTTTTTATTTTTAGGTTTCCCTAAAAAACCCTTTTTTTATATTTGCACTCGAAACTTTTTTTTATCTCCCACCAAACTTTTTTCTTACACCAAACTTCACGTTCTATATAAAAAGGTTGGGGTTGTTTGGGCGCGAAAGTGTTTTGGCGCGCGCTTAAAATAGGGGGTGAATGGGTGGAGTTGGAGACGTGAAAATTTTTGTCAAATTTTCTCAATGTCTCTACTAACTCCTGTATAAATTTCCAAATTTCTGATTTTATATTTCTGAAATTATAATCATAAAATAACGAAAAGTTGCAATTTCTACCAGAAAAAGCGGCATTTTTGGTCATAATTTGGACAATATTAAATCAAAAATTCTGAAATTTTATGAGATTGTACCCAACACTACTGAGGCAATCTCTGCAAAATTTGATGATTCTAGCTTCAATATGGGCTAATTTATGAGTGTCTCGCAGTGCCAACAGTTTTATTTCTTCCTTGTTTCCAACCTCCCCTCTATTTTCGCTCATAATTCGTACAATATTGAATCAAAAATTATGAAATTTTGAAGTATTGTACCCAACGCTATTGACAATATCTCTGCAAAATTTGGCGATTCTAGCTTCAAATGGCTATTTTATGAGTGTCTCGCAGTGCCAAGTGGTTTTTCTCATACTTCCAACCTTTCCCTCCATCTTTGGTCATAATTCGTGAAATAACGAACTAAAAATTCTGAAATTTTGAGGGATTGTACTCATCCCTATTGAGAATATCTCTGCAAAATTTGGCGATTTTAGCTTTAATATGGGCCATTTTATGGGTGTTGCAGTACCATCGGTTTTACTCCTACTTCTTCCAACTTCTCCCTTTTTTTCCACGCTTTTACAATTTTTTTTATTTTTTTTTTCATTTTTAGAGAATCTGCTAGACTATAACAAAATTACTATTATTTAAAACATACTAAAAAATATATATTTAACAAAAAAATATATATAATTCTAAAAACATCACATCATTATTTTGCCGTCATTCCCCCACACATCGTCATCAACTAAAAACATTATTTTTTTATTTAATTTTCTCCCAACATCGATTCAATTGGAAAAGCTAGAAAAAGGGCCACAAAAAGGCTAACCCAGTAAAGTGAGCTTTTCTTTTAAAAATACACTATATCTATTTCACATTTTACTTATTTTAATACTGGGTGGTATTAAGGGAGAGAAATGGGTTTTGGGGGGAGGGAGGGGTTTTGGGGGGCTTTTTATTTTGTGTATTAGTCTAGAAATAATTTTTTTCTCAGATTTTAGCAAAATAAATATGAAAAATAATTTTAAAAAATAATAAAAAAATAATTAAAGTCATACACTTTTATTTTAAAGACACTTTTGGGGCTTGAAAAATTTTACTATACTGAAAAAGGGGCGCACCAACTTAAGTATTTTTTATTTTTGAAATAAAAATAATATTTTTTAATTTCTATTATAATTTATAGAAAATAGTTGAGCAAGTCTAGTATTCATATTTTGTCTTTTTAAATAAATCCTCACCAACTCTCTCTCCAATAAAAGCCTCATTTCTAGTCAAGTGTCCGGGCCCAATAAATGCCTGCGCCTAAATAGCTCTGCGCCCAAATAACTCCCCAAAAGCTCCCCCAAATACAAAATTAGTTGAGCAAGTCTAATATTCATATTTTGTCTTTTTAAATAAATCCTCACCAACCACTCTCCAATAAAAACCCCCTTTCTAGTCTTCCAATAAATGCTCGCGCCCAAATAGCTCCTGCGCCCAAATAACTCCCCCAATTTTCTTCTTTCTATTTAATTTACCTTTAGTTTTCTCAATAATTAAAAGATTACTAAGAAATCTTTAAAAAATCAAAAAGTACTTTTTTCTAAATTTTCTCACTTATTTTTTCCTTTTTTATAAAAACCCGGAAACGTTTATTTAAAATTGTAGGGGAAGGAAGGGGAGGTAAATTGACCTTTCTTCCAAACAAAAACACACAACAACAAAAAAAACATTTCCTCCTTTTTATAAAATAAAACATTAATATAACCAAGCACAAACAATCACAAAAATAAAAATTATTTTTCGTCTTCTATTTATTTTTAGTTATTTTCCTTCAGAAAAAGCCTCCCATCTTTCCCCTTATTTTTAACCAGTTTTTTTATTTTATTTTTGTATAAGCACTATTTTTATTTTTGTGTGATGGCCCCCCTTATAATATGGCAAAAGCCTTCTAAACATTTCTTCTTTTTTTAGAGCTCTTTGATTAAAAATACAAACACACATATTTATTTTCTTTCTATTCATGCTGCTATTGTCTGGTGCTAGTTGTCGTTTTATTCAACAACAAAAACAACAACAACAAAACCCCTTAGAACAACAACAAAAGGCACAAGAAGAAGAAAAAGAAGAAAATATAAACAATTTTCTTCTAATCCCAACAATGTTAAACAATGGCAACAACTTCAATAATAAGTTGAATGGGTCTGTTGTTGTGCCCCCGTCTACTTCACCAACATCCTGCGCCTCCCACACCCAGGGACTACGTCGCACGGCTGCTTCTTTGTGTGCGCAATGGGGGAAAGGAAGAAATGGAGGGGGAGGAAATAATAAAAATGAAGAAGAATATGAAGAAGAAGAAAACGTCCCCGCCCACACAGGTGGTAACAACAACAACAACTCTTCGCCCTTTTCTTCTTTTCTTTTGCAAATGTCTAATGCTTTGGGAATATGTCCTGCGCCTGCAAATCAGGTTTAATCAAATTGTAATTTAAGTTTTAAATAAGCTTGAAAATAAACTTGTTTTACAATGTTTGAATTAAAGTTTGTTTATACCCTAACTAAAAATAAACTTAGTAGTTAAACTTGTTTTATTCTTCAATGTTTTTTTCAAAACAAACTTGTTTTAATTAAACTTGAATTAAATTTATAAACAATAATCTCATTAATTTTTACCAAACATTAAAACAAACATTAAAACAAACATACAAACAAACATTTAAAATAAACTTGAATTACAATTCCAACTTGTTTTAATTAAACTTGTTGTTTTCAGGTTGAATTAGACTTTTCATTGGAGCCTTCTTCTTCCTCATTTAACAACAACAACAATTCACAACAAAATTGTTGTGTTCGTCTTTTAATTCGTTCCCCTAGCGGTAATTAATTTGTCGTATATTTGTACAATAAAAATTCTAAGAAGAGCCTCTTCAGGAAAACAATCCTAAATTTCTAAAAAAATTTTGAGAAAAAAATTTATAAAAAATCCACGAAAATTTTTTCCTGTTATCTTGTTTCTATTAGGCGATTCTGCTCAATTGTTTCTTTCAACCGGCACTCCAACAGGAAGTTTTTGTGCAAAAAATTCGAGTCGTTGTGGACATGGCCAGTGGTCGGTTAGAGTGAATGATGGGGAAGAACAGCGTTGGACATTGGATGGTGTTGGATCTCTTCATTTTCGTGTTTTGATGATGAGGGGAGGAGGAGGAGGAAGGTTAGGGGAAGAAAAGAAAGAATTTTTTTATAATGAAAAAAATTTTTAGAGGACATTACGGGGACAATGCACCGTCTGAATGGAGACTGGAATTGGCAGACCAAGAATTCCTTCGTGTCCCAGCAATAGCCACGTGTCCGCTGATGGCAATTATGATGGCAAAGCAAAAGCAGAAGAGAAATAATTAATTTTTAAAAATTTTTT
Source organism: Meloidogyne enterolobii (assembly GCA_963681835.1). NCBI lineage: Eukaryota > Metazoa > Nematoda > Chromadorea > Rhabditida > Meloidogynidae > Meloidogyne > Meloidogyne enterolobii. Next base: position 2,368,208 of record CAVMJV010000004.1, on the reverse strand, counting down.
GAGGTGAATAAAAATAAAAAAAAATAAAAAAATAATTTTAATTCTTTTAATTTTTATTTTTTGCCGTTGTTTAACTAAAAATAATTTTTTAAATATTTTTTAACTAAAATTTGGGAACAACGGCATTTAAGTATCTTTCAGCTATTTATGCTATTTTTAATCAAAATAGAGTTCGAACTTTGTTTTTAAGTTTTAATTTTTAAGCATGTTTTTAAGCTTAAAAACATGAGAGAAACAAATACCAACTTGAAACAAACTTTTTAACAAACTTGGGAGAAAGCACAACAAGTTTTAAGTTAATTTACAATGCAACCTTATAAAAAATAAACTTGAATTGTAAAACAAGTTTTAAGGAAAATAAACTTTAAGTAAATGTTGGGAAAACAAGTTGCAAAAACAATTATTTTCACAACTTGTTTTTACAACTTGTTTGTAAAAACAACTTGTTTTAAAACAAGTTTTAATGTTCGAACTCTAAATTAAACAAAACACAAATATGTATCACTCCTCAGGTCTTTTATATTTTCTTCATCTTTTATACAAAAACAATTTAATACAAAACAAATAAAACAAAATTCAAATTTGTTTTTCTCGTTGTTTTTTCGGGTCATTCACAAAACTAAAAATAAATTAAATGTTTTTCTAAAAATTTTCTGTTTTTTATTCCTCATTCCAACAAATATCTTTTCTCAAAATTATCTTTCTCAAAAATAATTTTTATTTCGTCTTTATTTTGTTTATAATCTTTTTTTTGTATAAGCCTTTTATCTTTTAAAATAAATATTTTTTGGAAGGATTTTAAATTTTTTAATTGAAAGAGTATTGATTTAGGTTTATTAAAATTAAAACATAAAATAATGTTGGGAGTGTTTGGATACAAAACAAGTTGTAAAACATTGTTATTTCAACTTGTTTTGCAAACAACTTGTTTGTCAAACAAGTTTTAGTGAAAATAAACCTCAAACAAGGTTGGGAGAACAAGTTGTAAAACATTGTTTTTACACTTGTTTGTAAAACAAGTTTTGATGGAAACCGCAAAGCTGGGAAAAACAAGTTGTAAAACATTGTTTTTCCAACTTGTTTTACAACAATTTGTTTGTAAACTAAAGTAATCTAAATGTTTTTCTGAAATTTACAGCTGTGAAACAAATTGTAATGTTAATTAATTTAATTCTAGTCAATCAAAAATCAGCAAAAATTCTTTTGCAAAATCAACACAAAAATCAACACAATTTTTCCATTTGCAAATTACATGATATTAATTTGGGGAATACCTTAAAACATTTTTATTTGATTAATCATTGGTTTTTAATAAAAAAAATTCCCTCTAATTTTACCAAAAAAATTTTTTACGCCCAAATTCCCTTCTTCAAATTTTCATCATCATCTACAAATTGGGGAATTTATGAAAAAATTTATTTTTGGTCCCGTTTCTTTCTAAAATACAAAATTCTCGTCTTTTACATACATAAACATTTTTTAAATAAAATAAGACAAAATTCAACCCAAGCGTAACCACTGTAAATGAGGAAGTACGCATGAACGGGACGCTAAGGCGCGGTCCTATACTATCCAAAAAATAATAAAATTGATAAAAATTTGTACAAATATTTCTAACACTCTTAACTACTCCCAGCAAAAATTTCAGAATTTTAGGCTTGGTATTTGGAAAATTATAATAAAAAATGCGCACTTTTTGGGGTAAGATAAGCTATTTTTCTTGCATTTTTGGCCATAACTTTTTAAATTTTGAACCAAAAAATATGAAATTTATAAGACTATTAGTCAACACTCTCCAAAATATTTCTGCAAAATTTCAAGAAAATACAACCACTTCTTCCTAATAAAATTTAACTTCGCGCCGTAAGTGTCTCGCGCCGAAATGCGCCTTGCGCACGTTTATTAATTTTATTTAATTATTAGAACGTATAGAATTAATGCTTAACATTTTTTTATTTAATTTATTTAATGCTAAAATACATCAATTTTTAAAGGAAGAAGAAAAAAAAATTTTTTCCTTCATGTAAGAGGAAGAGGGGAAGGAAAAAGGAAGATTGGGGGGAACATGCATGCGTGGCTTTTCAGAAGGAAAAAAAATTTTTTTTTCCTTTTTTAAGCCTTTTCCTCTTATTAGAGATTAACCAACGTTAAAAACATAAAAAAGAAGAAGCATTAAAAATTATTAAAATAAAAAAAGAAATCATTGGAAAAGGAAAAAAGACGCTTGAAAAAAGTTTAAAGTCCAAAACAAAGTTGTGTAAAAATTAAAATAAAATAAAAACGTGGAGAAGAAAAATTGGAAGAAGCAGATAAATAGAGGGGAAAGTACAAAAATTATTTTTTAAAAATTGGAATTAAAGTTTATTTTGATAAAATAAATAATTGAAGGAAAGGGGGGATAAAAGGATATTTATTTTTTCGAGTAGTTATTAAAGATAGTTGATGATATCTTAGAAGTTGGATAAATTGAGGTAGCGTATTTGCTAAAATAATTACCCATGGAAATTATTTCTTCACCTTTCGCTGGAGAGGGTAATTATTTGAGATAATAATAATTTTTCTAATGACCTTCGGTAGCCCCAGATAATGTGAAACACCGTCCGAATGTAAAAACATCATCCACTTTTACAAGTAATAAATTCAATTTGTTATGTCGATATTATGTTTTTTACATAATTTTAGACCTTCAAAAATTTTATTTTAAAATTTGTTTACTACATATAAGTGAAATGAATGGGGGTGTTTAACTAATGTGTGAATAGTATTGACTGTGCTTTGTCTCTACATGTTCCAATACCAATATTCTGTTCAAATTCTGAAGTGTTTTATGAGATTTTCTGGACCCGTGTTAAAAATATGAATTAACCCAAACCCCAAAAATATTTTTTTCATTCAAAAATATGTCCCATGCTTTACCGATTTTTTTTTAAATTTTATTTTCTTTAAAATTTCATTTATTGAAATATACACAATTTTTTGTGTATATAGCTTTGTGTTTGTACTCCCCCCTCAATTTGTAGTATTAACACGGATAAAATTTCTTTTCTCTTTAACATACACAATTTTGTCAAAGCTTTCAAGCAACTACATATTCTATGCCCTGAGGCTATGTAAGCATTAACATTGGCATTTTTAAAAATCGATAGACAAGGCTAGTAGTTTTGCCATAAAAGAAGTATTCCTGTCCATTTCACGTTAAAACATCTTCCCTTTACCCATCTGTTTTTTGGTGTCAGTCAACTTTATAGGAGCTTCACAAGGAAGAAATAAAAATTTTGGTTGGTCTTCGATTATTTAAATAAATTCGTCATAAATTTTTTGAAATAATTTAAATAATATTTTATTGTTACTAATAAAATTTGTAGCTTAAAGGAGGCCTAAAAAATTAAATTTTATTTTTCCTTCTCATACCGTATCCCTCCTTATAAATTTCCTCTAAACTGTGCCTGAAACTCTTTTGTTGAAGCAAAACTTTCTCTTGCTAAACAACGTTTGCTTCTTAATTTATAGAATAGCAAGAAGAGCATTTAGAGATATGAAATTTTGCTAAGATGTTGTTAATATGTTATCTAACAATTCTGAAAATTTCAGAATTTTTGGTTAATTATTTCAGAAGTTATGGTTAAAAAGGTAGCGCGTATTTGACAATTCTGAAAAATGCAGACTTGTTCCAAATTTTCACCCATAACTTCTGATATACTCAACCTGAAATTCTGAAATTTTCAGAATTATTAGATAACACTATTTTCAACATCTCTGCAAAATTTCATGACCCTAACTCTATTTTAGGCTCATTTATAGACAAAATCCTGGCACTACTTCTCTCAATTCGTACCAACCTCTAAATCAATTTGTTTACAAATTTAATTCTCAGAAATTTATTTAATAAGAATTTCAAAGGTTTTCCAAGACCAAAAGGAGTCTAAAACATTTTTTGTTATAATTTTTCTATTCTTTTCTCTATGCCTTTGTTGACGTTTTTTCCTTTGTATGCGCGCTTGTCCCCATAGCTTTTTTTATTTTTTATTCATACGCGAGCGGCATTTTCCTCTTTCATTTCATTTTATCTCAAACATTGTGCCATTTTCCCTTCAATATCAGCGGCATTTTCTTCTCTTTTTTCGTTTTTTTATTTACCGTCAAAGCCGGTAAAGCTAAAAAGGTTTTTCCCTTTATTTTGCTTATGGCACCGCATTTTTCATTTTTCTCGAAATTCACGTTCCTTTAAGGAGAGAAAATTAGTAGAGAATGCCACCTCCTTCTAATAGCCATGGAATAGCAACAAATCCGATTATTATTTTTACAAAAATGGTGGCAACATTGTTGTTGATAATACCTTTAATGAGTGAATATACGTTGGGTATTGAAGTAGGTTTTTTAGGTTTTTAGGTTTTTTCCCAGTTTTATGGACATAACATAATATAGGCATTCAAGGCTCACTCAAATAAGCTTAATGCTCCTTCAGCTTCCTTTTAAAATTTTTCCTGGGAAGGGAACGAATCTTGAAGGTTTCCCCGGTTTTTTATTTTCCCCTTTTTAATTAGTTGAGGAGCAATTCTCCTCTACATATTAGGGTTGTTTTGACAATGTATAATAGAAGGATGGCCCAGTTTCCATTCAGATTTATCCCTATCATTTATCCCTATCATCCAACCTGAATCAGAAATCCTGTTTAAATACTTTCTTGGAATGTGGGTAGGGTTGTGAATCCTGGGAATTCCCCAATTACATGATATCTGGATTTGACTTTTTTCGGATCTGGATATCCGGACTTTTTCCCATCTGAACTTTTTCTGACCCCTAAATGTGAGGCTAATTAAGAGAATATTAAGAAAATTAGGAAAAGATTAACAAAACTTTCTTTTAAAGGTTTTCACAAATCATTTTCTTGTACATTTAAACGAACCTGGAATTCACAATGCACACAAAGTTGCTAAACGTAATGGATTTATTAATCGAGGACCTGTATGTCTTCTTTGAATTTTGATCTTTTAAATAATTTTTTAAAGCTTCTCGGCTCTGATTCAGAATATCATTTTGTCCAACCCGCACTTTCTCATGCCAGAACTCGACGTTCAATAGGTCACCATACTAAATTAGCACGCGATCCACACGTAAGGAATTTTTTAAAATAAATTTGTGTTAATGAATTTGCGGACAAATGTTTGCGGACAAAAATAGGGCTTACCGTATGTACTCTATTAATTACCCACACTCTAAGCGGAAATTTTTTCCTTCAATAAACGGTAAATTTTCCCTATAGCGAATTGTTCAATCAATAATTGCCCCTTAAAACTATATAGTTATAATTAGCCTGTATAAATAGCCTCTAATAATTACCCCACCTCTATTAATTACTCCCTCCAGCGAGAAGGTGAGAATGATAATTACCCAGAGTAATTAATAGAGTATATACGGTAATTTTTTAACAAACGGTCATTAATTTATAGGTGTTTTTTATAAGACTAATCTCAATTTTCTTTAAGTTAAAGAAAAATTGTACCTTATAATGGAGGTTACTTAAACAGAGGATATCCCTTAGGGAGCTTCTCACCTAGTAGCCAACCAAAAAAGTATTTTACTTAATATTGAGATACAATATTGGGACGTTAGTGGGTGTTCGCAAAAGTATAAATTTGCAAAATTCATCATATAATTTATTAAAAATATTTATTTGCTTCATTTTTTAGATCAAATATGTGGAGCAAATGACTGGTAATTTAAATTTCATAAAAAATTTTATATTTCAAAAATAATTAAAAAGGTTATAAACGACTCAAACGTGGTTATCGTCCATTAGCTGACAGACTTCAAGAGCAATTGGATTTTACTGCAGGTATGTAAAATATTAAAAATTAATTTATTAAAAATTAATGACTGACTATATAATTGTAAGGGCAAGCTTTATTTTCTATTTTAAAAATTTTGCGACATTCCATTCTTCCTAAGATAAACGTCAAATTCTCCCTAAGAATAAGAGTATCTCTTCTATAAGGATTTCAACCCTAGATTAAATAATGGGTTGGATTTGCTGGTCAATTAATCTCGTTATACCTTTACCTCTCACCAATTAAACAGTGGTTATAATACTTTGACGAAGGTTCTTAAAATAGGTTTTGTTGTAGTTATTACCTCCCCCTCCCAGGTTAGAGTATTGAACGGCGGTTACAATACTCTGACAAAAGTTCATATCCGCTGCTCAAAACGCTAACGCTGGTCTGAGGTAACATTATAATCCATATGCTGTTGGAATTCAAATATAAAAATTAATATTCTAATCCCTCCTCTTTTTTAAAGTTCACTCCCCTTCTGATCCACTATACCAATACCAATGGTACTTGAAAAACGACGGTCAATCCCAAGGCAAACCCCGGTTGGATTTGAATGTAGAAAAGGCTTGGGCACTTGGATATACAGGCAAAAACATAACCACAGCAATAATGGATGATGGAGTTGATTATATGCATCCAGACTTGAAATTAAATTTTAATGCTGAAGCGAGCTACGATTTTAGTTCTAATGATCCTTATCCCTATCCACGCTACACCGATGATTGGTTTGTGTGTTTGTTATTACAGTCAAACCTCATTATAGGATACACAGAAATTGGATACTTTGTAGAATACCCTCTGTTTAACATACAGCTCATTATAAGAGAAACCCTCTATCTAACAGACGCCTTATTATAAGGTAGGAGTGTTTCAGCCCCAGAATTAGGATACTTTTTAGAATACCCTCTATTTAAGATACGCTCATTATAAGAGAACCCCTCTATCTAACATACTCTTCATTATAAGGTAAGAGTGTTTCATCCCCGGAATTATGATACTTTTTAGAATACCTCCTGTTTAAGAAACTCTCATTATAAGAGATACCCTCTATTTAACACACGCCTCATTATAAGGTAAGAGTTTCCAGCCCTAAGAGGTACCTTATAATGATGTTTGACTGTAAAAAACAGAGAGAAAAAATATTTTTGCAAATAATTAACAGGTTTAATTCACACGGTACACGCTGTGCAGGTGAAATTTCTGCAGCTAGAGATAATGGAGTTTGCGGGGTAATTTTTTCTTAAAAATTGTGCAAAATTTACATGAGAAAATAACAAAATTAGAGGAAATTATTTGGAAAAATATTAATAAAAAATTAAAAAAGGTCGGTGTTGCTTATGACAGTAAAGTTGCCGGTATACGAATGCTTGACCAGCCATACATGACTGATTTAATAGAGGCTAACTCTATGGGACACGAACCAAACAAAATACACATTTACTCTGCAAGTTGGGGACCGACAGATGATGGAAAGACTGTTGATGGACCGAGAAATGCTACAATGCGGTGATTAAAATTTTATAAGTTGAAAAAGTCTTGAGACAATAAAAATTGTGATAAAATCGAAGACTCGAAATGATACGTTCCCCCTCCTAGACTCTTTCCAACTTTTCTCTTTTCTATATAATTAATAAAAAGAGGTACGCTTTTGCTTACGACCATACCGCGTTGAAAGCACGCCATCCCGTCCGATCTGGCAAGTTAAGCAACGCTGGGCCTCCTTAGTACTTGGAACGGAGACGTCCTGGGAATCGGGGGTGTCAAGCTTTTTTTAAATTTTTTGGTAGAAATGATTTTTTATCTTTTAAAAATTAATTTTTTAGTGCAATAGTAAAAGGAGTAAATGAAGGAAGAAACGGATTAGGCTCTATCTTTGTTTGGGCAAGTGGGGATGGAGGAGAAGATGATGATTGTAATTGTGATGGTTATGCAGCCAGTATGTGGACAATTTCGATTAATTCTGCTATAAATAATGGAGAGAATGCACATTATGATGAGTGGGCATTTAAGATTTTTTTTGGAAATTTTTCAAAAATTTTAAAATTCTTTTAGAAGCTGTTCCTCAACCTTAGCTTCAACCTTCTCCAATGGAGGTAGAAATCCGGAAAGTGGAGTAGCCACAACAGATTTATACGGTCGCTGTACTCGCTCACATTCTGGCACTTCTGCAGCTGCTCCAGAAGCTGCTGGCGTTTTTGCTTTGGCCTTGGAGGCAAATCCGAATTTGAGTTGGAGGGACTTGCAACACTTAACTGTTTTGACTGTAATAAATTTTATTCATTATAAGATATTCCCAATGCTGGATTCGCCCTCAATTTAAGATACTTTTTAAATTCATTTGGCTGTTGGGCTGAGGGATACTCCTCTCTATTTAATGTACACCTAATTATAAGGGACAATTTTTCAGCCCCAAAAGGTGATATTATAATGATCTTTTATTTCCTTTAAAGTCTTCACGTAACTCTTTATTTGATGGACGTTGCCGTGAACTTCCACCTCTAAACCTCAAAGGAGTTACTCGACAATTATACAAAGGTTTACCAAATTGCTCACATTTTGAATGGCAAATGAATGGTGTTGGGTTGGAATATAACCATTTATTTGGGTTATTTTTTTAATTTATTTTAATGAAAAAAATAATTAACTTAAGAAAGTTTGTGAGTAAAGTAGAGCTTAATTTTTTGCTTATAAAATAGACAAGAGTTAACTTGGGGCTTTAAATTTTGTACAGATATCGTTAATAAGCTTGCCTAACAACTCAAAAAATTTCAGAATTTTTTAAAATTTATTTCAGAAATTCTGGTCAAATATATCAGAATTTCACAGTTAAAATCCCTCTTTTTCTCTGATTTTTTGCCATAACTTCTGAAATAATTAATCAAAAATTCTGAAATTTTTAAAATTGTTAAATAACACTTTTGCCTATATCTATGCAAAATTTCACGATTTTAGGCTCACTTTTATAGAAGTTATAGTTGCGCGAAGCAAGCTATGTTCCCTCAAATATACCCAAATTTATCATTTTTTTAATTTGAAAAATAAAAAAAATTATTTTAATTTCAAAAATTTTCTAAAATAAAAAAATAAATTTTCTAAATTAGTTACGGAGTCCTCGATGCAGCAGAGATTGTTTTAATGGCAAAAGTATGGAAAACAATGCCTCCACGTTTCCACTGTGAAGCTGGAACAATTGAACACCCTACCAGAATTCCACCAACTGGAGATTTAGTTTTGGAATTAAATACTGATGCTTGTGTTGGGACTTCTACTGAAGTTAACTTCTTAGAACATGTCCAGGTGGATTTTTTGGAAAAATTGAAAAAAAAAATTTTTTAATTCTTTGCTAACAAAAATTTAATAAAGAAATAATGTAAAGGAACGTTAGTCACTTGTAGTCGCACTCTTGTAAAATAGCCATAGGTGGTCCTAAATTCCTGAAATTTTGCAGAGCTATACCCAACATATTTAGCTAACAACTCCCTAAATTTCAGACTTTTTGGTTTATTATTTCAGAGATTATGAGAGAAACAAGTGAACATATACGGTATTTTCTGTTATCTCCTATTCAATATCTTTGGCCAGAATTTCTGATTTACTCAGCCAAAAATTCTGAAATTTTCAGAATTGTTAGTAGACAGTATTAACTATATCTCTGCAAAATTTCAGGAATTTAGGTCCTTTTTGGCTAACTTATAAAATTTAAAAGGACGTCAGTTCCCATAAATATGCTTTTTCCTTAAGAATTTTTTTTAATTTAATTTTATTTTTTAATTAATAAACTAATTTTCAAAATCTATTTATTAAGGCAATCGTCTCATTAAACACTTCCCGACGTGGAGACACTACTTTATATTTAATTAGTCCAATGGGAACACCTTCAATGTTGTTATCCCGACGCCCAAAAGACGACGATTCTAAAGATGGATTTACGTAAATTTTTTTCTAAATTTTCCAAAATAAATTCATTTTTCAACAGAAATTGGCCTTTTATGACAACACATACTTGGGGGGAAAATCCTCGAGGAAAATGGCGTTTAGTTGTTCGTTTCCAAAGCGGAAAATCAACACCTATTGAACAACAAAAACATCATACTGGATGGCTGAAAAAATTCTCCTTAATGTTACACGGAACTAAAGAAGCCCCTTATGTTGGAATTGAAGTGAATTTTATTTAATTTTTGAAATTTAATTAATTGAAGGGGACGTTTCGGCGCGAAAGTGTCATTCACTTCTGACCTCATAAAATAGTCTAAAGGCATCCGTTTGCCTTTAAATTTTGCTTAGATATCGTTGATTGTGTTATCTAGCTAGTCTGAAAATTTCAGAATTTTTGGTTCTGTATTTCAGAAATTCTGGTCAAAAATATCAGAATTGAGCTTGGAAATGCCTAGTTTTCTTTAGTTTTTTGACCATAACTTTTTTCTTATTTAACAAAAAATTCTGAAATTTATAGAGAATATAGCTAAAACTTTCAAAAATATTAATGCAAAATTTCATGGTCATAGGTTCAATGCTTTAGGGTATTTTTTAATGCGCGCCGTAACATTGTCGCGCCGAAACGTACTAAAAATATTAAACATTTTTAAAATAAACATAAATTTTTAGCCTCTACAAGGCCATGCAAATTCAAAATTGAGTGTTGTACAAGGCGCGCATAAACGAATGGCTTGAATTTAAATTTTAAAAAATTGAGAAGCTCTACCGGTGATAAAAAGAAAATTTTTTAAATTAATTGAGGATATACATATTTAAACAAGAAAATTTTTAAAAGAATTTCCTCTATACCACAAATTACCCCAAAAAATTAAAATTGTGTTAATGTAAAAATAAATATTATAATTTTATTTTTGAAATTTAAAATATGTATACTAATTATTTTTTAGAGATGTATAAAAAAATTTTTCTGAAAATTTTTTCAAGGAAAAAAGTTTTTCCATTTTTTCGAAAAATAAAAAAATAAAAAAAATTTTCCGTAGAATTTTTTAAAAATATTTTTAATTTTCAAAAAAATTTTAAATTTGAAAATCAGAATATATTTTAAATTTCCTGTAAATATTTTTTTAAATAATTTTTTTCGTTTATTTTAAATTCTGATTTTCTGGTCAGGATCTCTCCCCCTCTCTCCCCTCCCTCCATTTCTTCCCTACCACGCTTACCCCAACAAGATTAGTAACGGGACTAATTAAAAACATATTATAATTGTATTTTAAAATTAAAATAAAATTCTTTTGACTGTTTTTATATTTTTGATATTTATTTAAAAAACGAGTAATCAAAAATTAGCAACTGGATTAATTAACATTTGGTTTGTGTGGAAACGGTCTATTTTACATATATAATAAATTAAAAAAGCACCTCTTTCGCTTACGACCATACCGCGTTGAAAGCACGCCATCCCGTCCGATCTGGCAAGTTAAGCAACGCTGGGCCTCCTTAGTACTTGGAACGGAGACGTCCTGGGAATCGGGGGTGTTGTAAGCTTTTTTTGAAAAATTTTTTTATTTAATTGGAAATGCTTTTGAGATTTAATTTAATAAAAAGTGTGTTTAAATGTTTATCTAAACAATTTTATTCACAACATTTTAATATAATTTTTATTAATTAAAAACACTATTATTTGGCAAATATTTAATCAAATTTATTTAAAAATAAATTGAAAATTGACCTTTTCTAAAACTTCTCAGATTGTTTGTATTTATTTTGAAACTTTTAAAATTAAATTTTGTTATTAAAACATATACCCTATCGCCATTTACTTTTAAATTGCCATCCTTTTTCAAATCAAAATGTTTATAATCTCTCCCTTTCGTTTTATTTAAATTAATGCCCATTTCATTTTCGGCCATTTTCGCATCTTTTATTCATTCAAAAATGGGGAGAATTCAAAAATATTAATCTGACATAATTATTTGCCTAGAGAAGTGAAAAAAGGGGGCGTGGAGACATAAATGGCATTAATTTGCCCATATGTTTTGCTATATATAAATTAGTTTTTTTTAACAATTATCTGCTCATTTTTTCTTAATAATTACAAAATCACGGGCTAAAAAAGTCAGCAGGTTTTTTTAGTTTTGCTCTCCTACTCTTCTCAAAAATTTTCAAATTTTATTTCAGTTAATTTTTAAATTCGAAAATTTTTTCTCTAATTTTTTCTCTAATATCCATGGGAAGAGTGCCTTTCTGAAAGATAAAATTAAAAATTATCTATGTATTTCACCTCTTTCTCATCAACTTTACTTTTCAATCTCTTTCTATTTTTTCCTTCAACCTTTTAAATTTATGCCTTATTTGACCATTTTTTATAAATTTGGAATTTTTTTTTTCTTTTAAACTTTATTTAAATCCAAAACTTTTTAATTATTTAAAAATTATTCTGATTTTTTTCCTCTTGTATCTTTGGGAAGATTACCTTTTTAAAACATAAAATTTAAAATTTCTCTTTATTTCCTTTCTCTTCAACTTAATCTTTTTCTATTTTTTTTTCAAGTTTTTAAATTTAAATTTTTCAAAATAATTTTCCAGTTCATTACTTTTGACAACAAAAAATATTTACAAAAATGAAAGGAACAAGCAATTCCCCCAATTATTTAATGCCCAACAACAACCAACTCATTCCAACAAATTCCTCAAAATTTGTTTTAAGTAAAGAACAGTTGGATCAATTAACTGACCAATTGAAATTGCTTAGTGTGGATGATGTGGATGTTAAAAAAGTTTTGAAAAAATTAGAAACACTCAAAAATAAGGTGGAAATTTTAAAATTAATTGGCAGATAAATCCACAAATCAGAGGGTCTGGCCCAGAAGGGAAACTTCCAGAGGGCAACTGACTTTGGAGGTTAACTCCAAATATTTGAGCGAATAAAATGGAGAGAACTCAAGATTAGGAATACGTTAGTCTGCTCTTTTTTGAATCTGATAGTTGCTAGGGATCTGGGAATTTTAACCTTGTTTTATTGGCTCTTGTTTCTTCTATTTTTAGTTTATTCTGCTCCCATCCCCCCCCCCATTGTTAAAACCGTTAAAACTTTAACACGAGAAAATTCCAAAAGCAAAATTTATTTTTAGCAACTTTCTTTGGCTAATCAATCTTTTATGGAAAGTAATGGCTTGCTTGGATTTGTTCTTTCACAAATTGTAAATTGTAACTATGACAGATCAATTGATTTTAAAAATTTTGGGTTAGTATCCCATTAACAAAAATTTAAATAAAATATTTTTTCTTAACTTTTTTTTTATTTTTTCCAATTTTTTAAAATTATTTTCAGTTGGAACATCCTCCATCCGACAAGCCAATTTCCATTAAAATTTAAAAAAAATAAGGTAGAGTTGTTTTCGAATTTTTACCTCTTTTTTATTTTTTTAGAATCGGAAAGAAATTTCAAAATTATTAGACACCAACAAAACACTTGCAAACAATCTTAAAAAAATTGTTAATAATGGGAATTTAAATAGACAACAAATCGATGGGGTTCTTTTTATTTCCAAAAAAATAGCTTCTACAAATGAAAAACTTTCAAGTATGTAATTTTTAATCGTTTTTGTTTTGTGTGAAAAACTAGGTGTAAACTGTTGGAGGTAATACCAAGGCTGGTCCCTCTTCTGTTCCCCTGACCATTTTGAGCTTTTTTGCGTGACATATAATTTGCAATATATCAGTCAATAGAGCTGTTCGAGCTGAGTAGAATGATACTGTGATCGCTTAGATTTGGCGGTTCTGAACAAAATTATGAGCTAAATCCTCGATGGACATGCTTTTTGTGATGTAATTAGTACCGTTCGACTCAGCTCGAAGAGCTCTTTCGAATGATATTCAATTTGTCATAAAAAGATTAAAATCTCGAAAAAAAATATAAAGGAAAAGAAGGGGGACCAGCCTTGGTATTACCCTGTAGGATTCAAAAGAAGAAAGGAAGCAAACGTATTCTTGATACTGATAAACCTTTACCCCCAAATATTTGTATTTGATCTCCAGGGTCTCGACCTTCGGGGTGGACCCCATAGAGGATACAACTCGAAATGGCGCGCACATGGGGCGCTTCTTTTCGAAGTGATCTATCTGGGGTATTTTCTTAGCTAATTGTAAGTAGGACAATATCAAAACGATTTGATTCGGTATTTTAAACCCAATTATAATTGGTTAAATTGGCGCGAAAACTTAGCGCTTTTTGAGGTTCCCCAGCGTTTCCTTGACTTTGATTATTGTATATTAGTAATAGAGATCGGAATTTTGTTCCGTACCGTATTCCGTACCGTAATACCGAAAAATACCGATACCGATAAATACCGATGAAATTCAAAATGTTGCCGTACCGTATTCCGTACCGTATTACCGACTGTAATACCGATAAATACCGAGAAATACCGACAAATACCGATATTTTTCATCGGTACCGTATTCCGTACCGTATTTTTTTTTTAAAATTTTCCGTACCGTATTCCGTACCGTACTACCGATACGGAATACCGATAAATACCGAAAAATACGGCCGTAGTACGGTACGGTCCGAACTCTAATTAGTAACTTATTTTTAGATGGATACCGGCGTCGTTGAATGGAAAGGAATAAAATGCAGTTAATTTCTTATGGAGAGGAAGAAGAATTAAATAATTTTTTTAACTGCTTAACTAAAAATAATTTTTTAATTTTCTTACAATTTTCAATATTTTTTAAATAAATAAATAAACTCACTTAACATTTTCTTTTTGATTAATTTTGCTTGACATTTTGTCAAAAATTTATTTTGCATGATATTTTCATATTTGTGTTTAATTATTTTTATTAATCTCTTTGAATTTTATTTAAATTTAAACATAACAAGACAACTCAAAATCCTGTTTGTTTCCTCTACAGCCAAAATCGGTTTTTTAAATGAACGATAAATAAGTTGTTTTGAGGAAAAATAGTTGTTTTCCTCTTATAATAAATAAAAGACATTGTTCTTTCGCTTACGACCATACCGCGTTGAAAGCACGCCATCCCGTCCGATCTGGCAAGTTAAGCAACGCTGGGCCTCCTTAGTATTTGGAACGGAGACGTCCTGGGAATCGGGGGTGTCGTAAGCTTTTTTTTTGAAAATTTTTTTGGTAGAAAATTTTTTTATTGGAAAATAAATATTTTTAATTTGATTGTAAAACAAGTTGCATTTAAAACTTGGATTGTAAAATAAGTTTAATTAATTAATATTCATTTAAATAATTTAAGCGTCAGGATATTCACTTATATTTTTAACTAAACATAACCCATATCCATATGAACATCCAAAATATCCACATTTTGTGCACAGACTTCCTTTTTGATAAATTAATTCGTCAGGAATATTTCCTCTACAAATTAATTTAAATTTTAAAAATATATTGAGAAAAGCTTTTTCGATTTTATAAATCTAAGGCAGGATTAAAGGGTATTTTAACTATTTTTTTGTTGAATGGTTCACGGTTCTCAAATAGTCAAAGACGAGTTAATTATGTTAGTTCTAATTTGGGTAGCACAACGTCCCCCGAAACTCCGACCCGAACCCCGAAGGCTCTACCCCGGCAAACCACGATCCCCGACATCTTGCCCCTGAGGGCTTGTGTGCTACCCTAGTTCTAGTAAAAGGAGATATTTTATAGGGGGTAGTGGTCAGCACCAAGTTTTTTAGTCGTTGATTGAGTTCATTTCCTATTGGACCGGCCCCCATTTTTTGATTTCTAAGTCCTCTTGTTTAATTAAAAAATTTAAAAAAATCCCCACTTTGGACTGTATTTACAAACAAAATAATTATATATTGGACAATCAATGTAGGCACAACCAATTTTAAAACTTTCTGCCCATATCATTTGTGTGCACGAACCACTTCGAGAATGTTCAGAATCGTAAATTAACTCTTCAGATACTCCGTATTTACAAGTATTAGCCCAAGCAATGCAGGCTTTTAGCAACACATTGGCTAAAAAATTT
This sequence comes from Meloidogyne enterolobii, assembly GCA_963681835.1. Taxonomy (NCBI): domain Eukaryota; kingdom Metazoa; phylum Nematoda; class Chromadorea; order Rhabditida; family Meloidogynidae; genus Meloidogyne; species Meloidogyne enterolobii. The sequence continues at coordinate 2,352,435 of CAVMJV010000004.1, read as the reverse complement.
TTTGAATATTAAGCTGGGACCGGAAACTGTAGGTCTTTAAAAAAGGAATAATTGGAAACTGAGACCTATTTAGATATCAGAACTAGAGACCGGCGCTGGACGGGATCCCGACAGGATTTTCCGGGATCCCGAAATTCCGGAATTTTCAGATCCCATCCCAGCATCGGTTATGAAAAAATCCCGACTCGGGATCCAGGAAATGCGATTTTGCCGGTCTCTAATCAGAACCAGAGCTGCGTCGAAATTTCGATTTTCGACTTTCGATTTTCGACGTTTTTTTCTTTCGATTTTCGATTTCCGAATTTCGAATTTTTTCATAAAATTTCGATTTTCGATTTCGATATTTTTGGATTTCTTTCGATTTTCGATTTCCGAATTTCGAAGATTTTTTTATTTCGACGCAGCTCTGATCAGAACTTGGAAATGAAAATATTTTCAAAACTAGAAAATATTTATATAGGGAAAAAAAGAGCCGTGGGAGGAATTAGTCAAAAGATTTTTAACTTTTTTAGTTGTCTTCAAACTAAATTTATACCATAAATTCCAAAATTATTCCTCTTCCTGGGGCTGTTTGAAAAATAATTTTCTTAGACTATTTTAGAAAACTTCCCAAAAGTTCCCAAAAAATTAAACAAAAAATCACCAGGTTTCCCTGTATAACCATAAACATTTTCCCCGAATTCCTCGTCATTTCCACCCGAACAGTTCCATTTTCTAGCAATTTTTTCCATCTCATCATCATATAATATTTGTTTTATATTCGCCCCTTCTGGTAAAAATCCGTCTGAATTCTCTCCTTTGCCACGAGCTACATCAGAGCGAAACAAGTTGTGACAGGCAACGATGAAATTTTGTTCAACAGTAGGAATTGCGTAAACAACTTTAAAAACATGTTTAAAACTTGAAAATAAGTTTAATTAAACCTGTTGAAATAATTAAAGTTGTAAACATTACAATAAATAATTTAAACATCTTAATTGTAAAAACAAGTTTATTTAATATTGTTTTTATAAGGTTATTATGTTTTTACGAATTATAAAAACATCAACCAGGTATATTTTTTGTAAAACAAGTTTATTTAATTAAAACTTGTTTTACAAACAAGTTTAATTAAAACTTGTTTATTTAATTACAACTTGTTTGTAACTGCACTTTAAACCTGACCTGAGTTAAACTTAGAAACTTGATTCTAACGGTACTAAAACAAGTTTAATTAATTACAACTTGTTTTTACGAACAAGTTTATTTATTTTTTGTTTCAACTTTATTCAAGTTTATTTTTAAATTTGCTTCAAGTTTTCATTATTAAGCTTAATAAGTTGTAATAAATTTATTGTTTAAATTTATAATTAAATGAAAATATCAATTTTTATTTTGTAAATGTTGCTATAACTATTTAATAGAATTAAGGCTTGTAAGCACAATAAAATTATATTTGTATTGTTATATTTTTAAATAAAAATTTTCTTCCTTGTTTGTCTCTAATTTTAAATTAGAAAAATTTTATTTGTTGTGACAAATATTTATTTTTATGTTTGGTTTCCAAAAAAATTTTATTGAACATATGATCGTTTTGTTATGACAAGTTACATGACATCTATATTCCGTGACCGGACAATCCGTCAGTGGACAATCCGGCAGTGGAAAATCCGTCAGTGGACAATGCGTCAGTGGTCGGACAATCGGTCAGTGGACCACTGACCGATTGTCCTACCCTTACCCAAACAATCGCGGCCAAAAATTTTCATTTTTTCATGTGAGAGCTTATAAGTGATAACGAAAATATGGAGATTAATGAAAAAATCGGCAGATTTAGCTGGATTAAAAGCAATTCAGTGGGCAATGCGGTTGAATTACGCGAATGTCGATGGCTTTAGAAAGATATCGGGGATTTGGATGGATTAGATTTACGTGATTAACGTGTGGCATTATTGTAGGATTTGGGTAAATATCGCGTAATTATGGAACTCGATGAATAAGAGAGATTGTTTTTAGTTGGATATCATGGAAAAACCTCTAAATCTTCTTAACCCGCCTATATCCCTTGATATCCTCCTTTATCCACGAAATCCATCTTAATCTCCCAAATTCCTAGATAACCACCATAATACTACAAATCTTTTATATTCACCTTGATCCCACAATATCTTTGAAGTCACCGATGACTCCCAAATCCACAGATATGCTTTTAATTCAGCTAAATCTGCCGATTTTTTCATTAATCTCCATATTTTCGTTATCACTTATAAGCTCTCACATGAAAAAATGAAAATTTTTGGCCGCGGTTTTTGGGTTCGGTTGGGAATTATGAATTTGTTCACTGATGGATTGTCCACTGACCGATTGTCCGACCACTGACGCATTGTCCACTGACGGATTTTCCACTGCCGGATTGTCCACTGACGGATTGTCCGGGAGCCCTATATTCATTGACTAAGAATATTTTTTAGCGTTCTTTCCATTTTCTTTTCTATATACTAAATGAAAATGTTTTCTCTTTTGCTTACGACCATACCGCGTTGAAAGCACGCCATCCCGTCCGATCTGGCAAGTTAAGCAACGCTGGGCCTCTTTAGTACTTGGAACGGAGACGTCCTGGGAATCGGGGGTGTCGTAACCTTTTTTTGAGAAATTTTTCGAACAAGTTTATTTATTTAAACTTAATTGTAAAACAAGTTTATTAATTGTAAAACATGTTTATATGGAGACGTATACTTGTTTTTAACAAAGTTTAATTGTTATAAAAACAAGTTGATTTAAAAATTCATTCTAAAAACAAATTTATTTAAAACCTAATTGTGAAAACAATTGTAATTAAAACTTGATTGTAAAACAAGTTTTATTTACTTAGATGTTCATTTAAAATTATTTTATATATTTTTCTTAAACACAGCTGTTGTCATCCCCCCATATATTCAAGTTTTGTTGTCGATTTTGTGTTTCTTCTTTTCCCTTCCGAAACCTTCCGGCACAAATCCTTTCCATCTTTTTCCCATCTTTTTTGATTTTTAGCGCTTAATAGACAAACACTAGCTAAACTTTAAATTCTAAATTATTTTCCTTCGGGAGGCAACAGAAGGAAAAAATTTTTTTGGAGGACAGGATGTCCCCTTTCCCTTCCCTCATTCCTTTTTTTTCTCGAACAACCAGAAAAAAAATATATTTTTATTTATTATAAACATCATTTTTACAACTGTTGTGTTTCTCCTTAAATATTTACAACAAAAGCTTTATTGAAAAATGTTTGAGGAAAATGACAAATTATTAAAATTGTTGTTGACATTTCAAGTTTTAAATGTTTTGCTTCGTAATAATAATCTTTTTCTTTTTTAAAAATTAAATCCGCCTGTTTTACAATTGTTTAAAATAGAATGTTTTTACTTTTAATAAACTTTTTTAAATAAACTTGTTCTAAACAAACATGTTTCTAAGCAAACTTGTTTTACAACTAAGTTTTAAATTGTAAACTTAGATTTACAACAGTTTTAAATAAATAAACTTGTTTTACAAACAAGTTTAAATAAACATGTTTTTAAAGGAAAACCTCATAAAAAATTGTTTTTAATTTTTGCCCCTTTTGAAATAAATTTATTAGGTATTTTAAAATTAATAAAGTAATTTTATTTATTTTATTAATCCTCCCTTTTTCCCAATCAACTAATATATTTTTAAGGGAAAAAGAGGATTTCTAGGATTTGTCTCAAATTTTTTTCATTTATTTAAAAAAATTTTAAATGTTTGCTCTTCTCCTAAACAAACAAAGTGCCAAAATAATAATATTTTTGAAACAATTGTTTTTATAGTTATTTTAATTTAAAATTGCTTTTGTTTTGTTTTTATTGCATATTTTGTCTTAAATAATTAATTTGTAAAACAAGTTTATTTAAAACGTAAAACAAGTTTGTAAAACAAGTTATACATGTTTTACAGTTTAGTAAAACAAGTTTATTTTAAAAAATGTTTAAACTTATTCATAAAAACATAATTGTAAAACTTATTTTTTAAAACTTAATTGTAAAAACTTAAGTATAAGAAGTTGCTTGTAAAAAGATTTGTAAAACAATTTTATAAAACAAGTTTTACATGTTTTACATTTTAGTAGAACAAGTTTGTTTAAAACTTGATTTTAAAAACATTTATAAAAACATAATTGTAAAACTTAATTGTAAAAACTTAGGTATAAAAACTTGCTTGTAAAAACAATTGTAAAACAAGTTTGTTTTGTTAAACTAAATTATTTTAATTGTAAAAACATGTTTTGTAAAACATGCTTATTTTTAATGTTCTTTTGTTTCTAATCTGCAACTTTTCCAAATGTTTTCTTGATATTCTTGGATGTTTTACAATTTACATTCAATACTTTTTAAAACCTTCAAACTTAAAAACCTTCTTTGAAAAAATAAAAACAAAAAATGTTTTTAATGGTTTATACAATGTTCAAACTTGAATGAGCACAATTATTTATTTTTGCCCCAACAAATAATAATAAAAAAATATTTTTCCAAGTAAAAAAAGTCTTTTCCTTTTCCTCTTTCAAAAAAATGAGTTGAAAAGAGAAAATTATTAAAAGCTGCGCCAACCAAAATTTTCTGCCATTTTCATTGCTACTTGGTAGCTGTTGCTCATTAAACCAGAAAAAAGCTGTGGGTGACAGCTTAGGGGGAAAATGAGGGCTTTTTTATATTGTTGTTTATACTAGTAGCCTTTTTATAAAAACATTTCCCCATTTCTATAGCCAATTTATTTGTGATTTTTTTCAACTTTTTTTCTTTAAAAACTAGGTTTATATTAAAAATATCTCCTTCACTAATTGTAAAAACTTAATTGTAGAAACATGTTTGTCAAACATTTAAAATCAAAAACATGTTTATTTATTTAGAACTTGATTGTAAAACTTTATTTAAATAAAACTTTCCTGTGAAAACAAGTTTGTTTTAATTTAATTGTAAAAACATGTTTTAAAATTAAAATTTGATTGTAAAACAAGTTTATTTAATTAAAACAATTTAAATCTAGTGTGTTGCGAATAAATACAACCTTTCATTCTCCAAATAAATCCATTTTTAATGCTTTAAATGTCCATTAAAAAAGCTTCAAAAAACTAACAAATCTGCCATAAAAAACAAAATAACTGGAAAGAAAAAAAAGGCTCAAAACCATAAAAAATTCTCAATTTTCTCCCAAATTTACTCAAAACTTTTCAAAATTTAGCCTTGTATGGACTCATTTTACCGGAAACTGGTTGTACACATAAAACTTTATTTGGATTATCTAAGCCAAAAAACTAGCATTCTCCTATATGTTGTTTTTATATCCTCTTTTCTCGTTCGCTGTCTTCCATATTTAAATAATTTTTTTTAATTTATGTATTAAAGTTCAGTTAAAATTAACACGCGAACTTTCCATTAAGTTTTAAATAAGTAAAACTTTTTTGTAAAAACAAGTTTGTTTCAATTTAATTGTAGAAACATGTTGAAAAACAAGTTTGAATAAACATTTTTGTTTAGAACATGTTTCAAACATATACATTTTCGTGTTGTTTTAATTAAACTTGTTTTTACAAAAAATCTTTTAAATAAATAAGCTTGTTTTAAAAACATTTTTTAAATTAATTAAACTTGTTTTACAATCACGTTTTAACTAAGTTTTGTTTTTAATCAGGTTTTACAATTTTATTGTTTGAATAAGCCTATTTTAAGAAAAACATTCATTAAAATTTTCCGCTAATTAAAATTTTGAATGTTGTGACTTATAGGGGGTTTTTTTTGGCTGGACCGATTTGGACAAATGAGGTGTCATTCGAAAGAGCTCGCCGAGCTGAGTCGATCGCGGGGGCAGAGAAGTCGATCCGACAATCAGGGACCGAGATACAGACCCCTGAAGTTTGAAAAAGAGAAGGGGGGAGTAAGCTCATTTTTGGGTGAAAAATTCGAAAATGCAAATAATAGCTCATTCGACTCAGCTCGTCGAGCTGAGTCGAATGACACCAAAATCAGCTCTATATCTTGATTCTGAGCCAAGATAAACAGGTTCAAAATGGTCAACATAAACCTATGGAGCGTCGGCGAGGCGCTTGTGCGAAAGCCCGCGCTTCGCGCGGGCTTTCGCACAAGCGCCTCGCGGGGAGTCAACGGTCGCTGGGTCTGGGTCAGTAACATAAACCTATTCCTATCTCCCTTACTCCGGACGTACTTGGGACTTCCGTAGCAGCAGAAACCTCCACATAGACCATAGGTAAGGAGCTAAAACAAACGATCATAACTTTGTCAAATCAAGTCGGATTTCGGTGATTTTGGTGTCATTCGACTCAGCTCGACGAGCTGAGTCGAATGAGCTATTATTTGCATTTTCGAATTTTTCACCCAAAAATGAGCTTACTCCCCCCTTCTCTTTTTCAAACTTCAGGGGTCTGTATCTCGGTCCCTGATTGTCGGATCGACTTCTCTGCCCCCGCGATCGACTCAGCTCGGCGAGCTCTTTCGAATGACACCTTCGGTCCAGCCAAAAAAAACCCCTATAAGTCACAATACCCAAAATTTTCTTTCTTTATTATTTCCCTTTTATAGGCGTATTTAAATTAAGGTGCATAATAAAATAAATATTTTTTTATTATTAAAGTTTAGAAAAAAAATTTTTTAATTTAAATTTTCTGAATAAAAATTTATTTTTATTTATTTTTCAGAAAGCCTTTCCTTCTCACAAAAATAAAATTAATTAATTTCCTTTCGTCTCATCCCTGCGCAGGCAATGCCTAATTTTTGCAATTGTCAGCAAAGGCTGAGTTATTGCCTACTTTGTTGCAAATGAATAAACAAACTTGTCAATACCTTTATTTACAATTTTCAAAATTATTGTTGGTGATCTCTAATAAATTTTTTATTTTATTTCTTTTAATTTTTGCGTTGTCTACTGCTTTATTGGAGGTAGTTAATTTTTAATTTTAAATGTATATTAAAGAAGAGAGAAAATACCGGAACAGAGAAAATACCGGAAAAGGGTATAGAATTATGTTCCGGAAAAATATATAGAGATATGTACTACTAAAATTCCGGAGGAAACGTCAAATACCGGAAAAGAAATAAAAGAAATGTGTAGATCCAAAACAGAATTCCGGAAAATATTAAAAAAGAAAAGGGAAAGAGAATTCCGGAAAAGATGTCAGACACATAGAGAATATATAGAAATTAAGAGTGAAAAAATAGTTTCCGAAAAACTGACTATCCGGAACAGGGCTGGGCACAATTGCGGATTACGTTTTTTTAACTTGCGGATTCGTTTGCGGATTTATTTTTAAAATTGCTGATTGCGGCTGCGGACATTTTTTTCCAATTGCGCTCGGCCCTGATCCGGAAATATAAATATATTTATAATAGAACTCAGAGAAATAGAAAATTCCGGAAAAGGTAGCAGATTAATTAAACTAAAGAAAACTCTTCTTTATAGGGGCGCCGTTGTTATTCATGTTCTGGACAATGTTTAGCTGGTGCACCTTGCAACTGCCAGTAAATATTTTTTTTAAATTAAAATAATTTTTTAAAGGATGGGGTCTTGTGAGGCAGATTATTGTTTTGCAGAGAAACAGCCTTCAGAAATCCCAGGAATTTTCAGGCTTTCCAAAGGGTGTGTGAAGAGGCCCTCTAGAACTCGAGCTGGGTGTGATTTTGACCATTTTTCTGATCATGTCCTTTGCGTTTGTGCTGGACCTGGTAATTTTTTGATGATTTTTTAAAAAATTTTTTAATAAAAATTCGACAGATTTTTGTAACGACCAAATTCTAATGCATGTGAACACAGCCACGTGGAGAAACGTGACTTGTAGGCAATGTCCAGATGGAAGGCCTGATTGTGGGCAGACATGTCAAGGTATTAATAATGAAGGGTTGTTGGAGTCTTCAAGTGTGATTTTGGGAGAAAATCAAAATACTGTTGATAAAATAAAGAGGAATCTCTTTATAAGCGACTTTCCTGATTCCCTCTATAAGCGACTTTTTTGTTTTAGCCTAATTCGGTTTATAATTGTTTTTAACCTAACCTGACTCCCCTAAAACGTGATTTTCCTTCTTAAGTCAGCAAAACTCAGGCCAAATGTTGTCGCTTATAGAGAGATTCCCTTATTGAAATTCCATTCTAGGCCAATGGTGCCATCAAAAAACTTCAACAGGCGCAGCTGGCTGTGGTTTTGGCCCTCCTTCGCTTCCATACTTGTACAAAACGGCAGAACTTTTACAACGTCAACAACACGTTTGTTTGAGTATTAGCCGTGGGGGTGGAGGTTTTTTTGAATTTTTTTAAAATTTAAAAAAAAATTCTTTTCAAGTTTCCCCTCAACGTTTCTGTATTTGTGGAGGGAAAAATATGTGTAATTCAAATGGGGATGATTCTGGAAGTGATTCTTCTTTTATTTTCTCTTTGCTAAAAAGTTTGGGTGGAGGAGGGGAGAAGAAACAACAACAAAGAGAGCAACAACAACAACAGAGGTTATTTTTAGAGAAAAAATTTATTTTTTGATTTTTACTTTGAGGTATTCTTGAGGGGGTTTTTTTAAATTAAATTACAGTCTAGGACCTTGATTTTTGGGGGGTTTTTTAAATTAGATTCAGTCGGACACCCAAGTAGGGACGATAAAAGTGGGTAAAATCGAGGTATATTCACTTAAAATGGGAGATGTCTAGGTAAAACACCCTTCAAATCGGAGGCTAACCAAAATAGAGATTATATAATTTTAGAAAAAAATTGAGAGCCGGCTGTATTTTTAAAAAAAAATTTTCTTTAAAGACGTCAATGGGAAATGTCTGTAGCAGCACAAAAACTTCCCCCTTTACCACCACTTTATGAGTGCATAAATTGTGATATGAGTGCAGAAGATGTTTCTTCTTCAATGACTTCTGGATGTAGACAAAATAAATGTAAAGGTATTGAAAATTTTTCAAAAATTTTTGTGAAAAATTTTAAAATTTTTTTGAAATTTTTAAAAAATTTTCAAAATTTTTTGTTGAAATTTTTCAGAAAAAAATTTTTTCCCTAGGCCATTTTTGTGTTTATGCAGCCCAAAGAATATTTTCAAATAATTGGTCAACCAATAGAAATGGGAATAATAATGGACAACAAAATTCCCTCAATTCCCCAAAAATGCACGAAAAACGTGGCTGTATAAATGTCACAACGCCTACTTTTGTTCAACTTGGATGTACACACAAATGGGTACAGAATGAATTGGAAGAGATTTATTGTGCTTGCAAGGTTTGGAAAAGGGGGGGGGGGGAATGTTTTTTAAAAAATTATTATTTTTAGGGGAATACTTGCAATTTCGACTTGGCGACGGCTAGTCAGTCTTTGGCAGAAAAACAACTTCTAGTTTCACCTTTAAAGCTCATATTTTTTCTGTTATTTTTATTTATTTTTTACTTAATTTTTAGTGCCTTAATTTTGTAATAAATTTCTTTTGAATTTTTTCGATATTTAAAAAAACAAAATCGAGGGAATTACATGAACCTCACAAATCCTTAGAATAGGAGTGAATTCGAATGAGGTCAACAATGATTGGAGAGAAAACGACTTGTGAAATTCGCAAAAAAGGAAAGGAATCAAAAGAGTTAAATATTCAAGTGTAAATCACACCATGTAATAAACATCAAATCCCAGGATGGGAAAAATTTTTATTTTTAAAATTAACAAAATAATTTAACAATTTTTTTTATTTAAATAAACTTAGATTTATTCACTTAAATGTCCCAGTCTTCCTCATTGTACACATCGTCTCCAAAGTCTTGGTTGACCACATCATAGCGGAAACCTTCAGCAAGACTAACATTAACCACAGCATCATCACCATGGGAGTCATATTTTGGATGGAACATATCCGAGGAAGAGTCAACAGGAATATATTTCCCTGAAAATTTTGAGTATTACATTTTATAGAAAATTAAAAATACCAATCTTTTGCCCATTGATCGTGAAAAAAATATGCGGAACTTCACTCTTGTAGAATTTATTCGTTGATGGCCAAACAATTCCAGAACCAATTGTTATCGGACCTTCAATTTCGTCCACGTCCAGAAGGAGTTTTCGTCCAGGATCAGACTTTAATTCCCATTGCGAATTAATGAAAATAAAGTTTTTGTCATTGCAAAGACCTAACAGGTCAAAACTGAAATTTTGTTTCTTATTTTAAAAATTTATTTTGATTCCCCCATAAAATTGATACAGCTTAAAATAATGCTCAAAAATATAGAGTACAAGGGTTAGAGGAATTCTGTGACCCTATGATGACTTTCTAAACAGTAAAAAGCCTAATGGACAATTTATTGATTTAAATAATACCCCTCAAGACTCGAGAATGTAATCTCAAAATAATTGATTGAAATTGATCGAGAAGTCACTTTACTAAAAGGCACTGTTCCAGTAAATCCCAGAGCATAAAGACTGCAGGATCTACGCTCAAACCGGCCACCATAACCAACGAACACCTAAAATAAAAAATATTTTAATATATGAATAGATTATTTTCTAAAATAATGGCCTAAAAATGACTAAATATGGGGTCTTTGTGTTATCAATTTTTAACTCTCTCCCCCAATCTTATTCTGAAAACGATTTTTTCAGTTAACAGCCCCTTAAAGAACACCACTATAAGGAATCAAGTTTAATTCGAAAAACGGGGTATAATTACGATCATGCTTTAAATCGATATTAATGGGAAGATCAACAAAATATATATTTTATAACTAACCGCTGGAAGTCCAATCATTCTGGTCAATTTGTTAAGTTGAGTTTGCTGAGAAGCAATTTTCTGATCCTGAGAAGCAATTTGCTGATCTTGAGAAGCAATTTGCCGATCCTGAGAAGTGATTCGAGCATGAGCCAAAGACAGTTGATGATTCAATTGTTCAACCGACATTACGTAGAATTGCTTAATTACTTTTTTAAAATCACTAAAAAATCAATAAAAATAAAAAAATAATTAATGTAAGACCCAAAACACTCTTTAAAATGGTTTTTAAAAAAAAGAGCTCGATTGTTAAGAATGACTAGAAAATGAAAGAACTACAGCTTTTATATGAAGAAAAACAAAAATAAATTTGGCGTTATGTTGCAGTGGAATTTTGAATTAAATTATGGGAGGGGATATTTGAGTCTAGCAGGAGTTCTTGTTTCTTTAGAGGTCGGCAAAATCGTGTTTGCGGGATCCCGCATGCGGGATTTTTTTAAAATCTTTGCGGGACGGGATCCCGCGGGAAAAACCCGCAAAATCCCGCATCCCGCAAAATCCCGCATTTTAAATTTGCGGGATCCCGCGCGGGATTGCGGGATTTTCCAAAAATCGTTGAAATTATCAATATCTATTAAAAAATCAATTTCTTAATCATTAACGAGTTCTTATCGGGTTCTTAACTGTATCGTACTTCGTACCAAATTACGAGTACAAGTTGGTACAAACGATAAGCATTTATACCGGGTCCCCAATTATCAAAAATATCATAAGGGGCAAGCTCATACATTTCGTCGGAAATTCGAGTATACAAATTAGAATAGCTTGAGCTGAAACAAATGTAATCGATCAATCATCTTGATCTAACAATTTGGACAATTTGGTTTCGATGAAATAAAGATGATTTCATGGCGGCAGCGAAAATTTTGGAAGGCCAAGTATCCATATTCCTTCCTTTTTCTGCGCCGCAGGCAAAAATTTCGAGATTTTAGGAAGGCCAGCGAGACAAAATTCTTGTTTTTCTAGCGCCGCAGGCAAAAATTTTTTGTGTTTAGAAGGGTAGGAGTAAAACTTCTTCATTTTCCAAAATTTCGCAAAATTCAAAAAATTTTTCGGGAAAAATTTGCAGGATTTTTAAAAAAAATCTTTGCGGGACGGGATCCCGCGGGAAAAACCCCGCAAAATCCCGCATCCCGCAAATCGAAAAAAGTGCGGGAGCGGGACCCCGCAAAATCCCGCGCGGGATCCCGTCCCGCGCCGACCTCTAGTTTTATTTAAATAAAAGCTATAATTCTTAAATTATTCGTAATCTCTGGATATTTTTCCTTACCGAGATAGGGTAAGAATGGATTAACCAAGGAAAAGAAAAAAATAAACTTGCACAACTCCGTGTTTCCCGGAATAAAACTAAAACCCTGATTTTTTACACTCGGACCCGAAGCCAGTTCAAAAAAAAATAAACAGAAATAAATAAAAATAATTTTGAATCTTTAAAGATTTGGAGAATATTTTAAACTCGATTGATTTGTTGAGGTTTCGAATTTAGGCCTAACTAGAGAGCGGGCTAGATCTGGATCCAGATCTTGATTTTTCCTGAATCCAGAGTCCAGATAAAAACATTTTTCAGCGTTCCTCGATTTTTCCTTGACTCAAGGTCAAGAATCTGGTCAAGGTACCCAACCGAAATCAAGGTTTTTTGAAAAGTCCTAATCCTAACAATCTCTAGTCCTAACAATAAGAGGATAAAAATATCAAAATATAATTTAATAAATAAATTTTTAATTATATTTTAAAACCTTTCTTTTTTTGAATAATTCTCCAGAAAATCGACAAGTTATAGAAGAAGAAGTCAAAACATTTGTAGTATATTTATTCCATAATTTAAATGGTTCTCGAAGAATTTCTGTTATTTCTATTTTATGATGCTTTATTAAATCACTTTTTTATAATTGAAAAAAAGTACTTGAGAGGGTTGGAAAAAAATTTTTTTTCGAATTTTTAGAAAGCTTTTACATATTTAAGCAATGTGCAAAAGTTTGGAACATTTTGTTCTAAATTATTAAATCAATAATTTTTCTTTCACTTTTCAATAAATGGGCTGGATTAAATTTTTGAAAATTAACTACAAGTGTTCTCTAGGCACTAAATGTATCTGATTAATTTCACACATTTTTATATTTTATCCCTATAATATTTTATACCCAGAAATTTGTGGAGCAAAAGTTTGGAACATTTTTGATTTCACTATATTTTGATGCCAAAATCAAATAAAAAAATTTATAAAAATTCTAGCTGGCATATTGATCGAAATAAGGGAAAATAAAAAAGAACTAAGCCCATATATCATTTCATTGTCAAGATTTCACTAACCTGAAAATCAACGTAAAACGGGGTTTTTATATTCAAAAAATATTTTCGACCTCTTATGGTTATAGTTATTTGAATTTTCATTGCTTGGTCCCCCCTATGGTTTTTCGATTTTTAAGTACCTATATCTCGACTCGTAGGAATTTCCGCAATAAAAGAATGGTACCATTCGACTCAGCTCGCCGAGACGAATCGAATCGTATATATTTTGACCCGTTTCTGAGTGGGCCACCGGCTAAAGTACAGCCAAAAATTGTTCGGGAATGAGGTCGGGGTACTAAATTTGTTTAAAGACTAGATAACCAAATAAAAAATTAATGGAAGGATACGAAAAAGGAAAAATCATTTAAAAATAAATTCAGACAATTAAAAAAATATCTTATTATTAGCTCAGTCACAATCCGCTAATGAACAAAACAAACTAAGAAATTAGTATTGGCTTTATTCTAAAATAATTTTTTTCTTTGTACCTTTTTTGTATAAAAATTCTATTAAATTAAGCTATTTTCTAACAAAAATTTAAAAATTTCTCTCTCAAGTACCCTTCATCAGTATTTATTGTATTTAATATATCAACAATTAATTCTGTTGGTAGTTTTTGTTGTTTTATTATTATTAGCATTATTATTATATTTTTTTTGTATTTTTATTTAAATATATATAAAAATTTTTAAAAATAAGACAATTAAAAAAATAGTAATATGTACTCCCTCAGAAAATATTTTTCAACAAAAAACTTCCTTTTAAAATTACCGACCTGCCCACAAATAAATTTGCTATCTTCCCTTCTTTATATTAAAAATGTCTGATGGAAATAACGACAAAGAGGTAATACTCCCTTGTGTCCCGCCCAATTCTCTTAATCTCAATCTATATCCATCTAGCTATACATCAAGAGGGATTTGGATTAATATCAATGGTTTAGTGTTGATATCAATAAATAATTTGTTTAAAACAAAAAAATCTTCAAAAATTAGAAATAAAAAGACGTTCCAAGATTGTGACTTTCAATTAGGGTTCAGCGGTACCGGTATTCCGAGAAAAAAACGGTATCAGTATTTCGGATTGATGATACCGATCCCGATACCGGTAACGACTCGGGATCGGGATTAGCCTAAATCGGTATCGGTATTTCCTAAAAAATTTTAATATGAAAAAAAAATAAATTCTTTAATAAATAAATTCATTTTTCTTTTTGAAAAAGGTTTTAATTAGTAGTAAAATGATAAATTAGCACTATAAAGCTATTCTCGAGGCAAAAACATCTCAGGAACCAATAGAAGACCTTCCAAATCCAAATCATTTTGATATTTATTTTAACTTTTTTTTTTCAATTTTTACTTTTAGTTGCTAAATTTTTAAATTTACTCAACTAAAAATATCCTTCGGTAGACGGTTACCTATTAGAGATTTACGTTAAGTAACTTTTAGAAAATTCTGATTTTAAAATAAATCAGAATTTGTTTTTTAATAAGCTTCCTCTTTATCGTTATTTCCATCAGACATTTTTAATATAAAGAAGGAAAAATAGCAAATTTATTAGTGGGAAGGTCGGTAATTTTAAAAAGAAGTTTTTTTTGTTGAAAAATATTTTCTGAGAAAAAAATTAAAATTTTCTTTTAATATTAAAAATATTAAATATTATTTTTAAAAATTTTTATATATATTTAAATAAAAATACAAAAAAATATAATAATAATGCTAATAATAATAAAACAACAAAAACTACCAACAGAATTAATTGTTGATATATTAAATACAATAAATACCGATGAAGGGTACTTGAGAGAGAAATTCTCCATAAAAACTATTCGGGTGATATAGACCAATTTATCTTTTGAAAGGGCATTTTATGGGGCGTTTAGGCGATTTTTGTTACGTCGAAAGATGAAGGGTCCCTATCTCGTCATCAAATTTTAACGGAAAAATGTGATTAATGCTTTCTTGTAGCAAATTTCAAGGGCTTACAGATAAGCCCCAAATGAGAATTCAGAACTATCCATAAGAGGTCGAAAATATTTTTTGAATATGAAAAACCCCGTTTTACGTTTATTTTCAGGTTAGTGAAATCTCGGCAATGAAATGAGATATGGGCTTAGTTCTTTTTTAGGTAATTCTTTGGTTCGTACCCCCCACTCCTTTTTCCTTCCTAAAAGTATTAAAAAATGGTCAGTCAGTCTTAGTTTATAGAACTCGTCAAGCTGTGTCGAATGACACCAAAATTAACCACCGTCCTTAACTTTGGGCCGAGATACAGACCCCCGAACATTGAAAAATAAAAGGGTGGACCAAGCTGATTTTTTGGGATAAAAATTCGATTAAACTAATATTAGCTCATTCGAAAGCGCTTGTTCGAGCTGATTCGAATGACATCAAAATCAACGTAATTGAATAAGATTTGACAAAGTTATGACATAAAGTAAACTATTGTAGTCGTTGAGACGCTTGTGCAAAACCCTGCGCTTTGCCAACGGTTTTTGTCTGTATCTCGGCCCAAAGTTAAGGACGGTGGTTAATTTTGGTGTCATTCGACACAGCTCGACGAGTTCTATAAACTAAGACTGACTGACCATTTTTTAATACTTTTAGGAAGGAAAAAGGAGTGGGGGGTACGAACCAAAGAATTACCCTTTTTTATTTTCCCTTATTTCGATCAATATGCCAGCTAGAATTTTTATAAATTTTTTGTTTTGATTTTGGCATCAAAATATAGTGAAATCAAAAATGTTCCAAACTTTTGCACCACAAATTTCTGGGTATAAAATATTATAGGGATAAAATATAAAAATGTGTGAAATTAATCAGATACATTTAGTGCCATTTTATAGAGAACACTTGTAGTTAATTTTCAAAAATTTAATCCAGCCCACTTATTGAAAAGTGAAAGAAAAATTATTGATTTAATAATTTAGAACAAAATGTCCCAAACTTTTGCACATTACTGTAAATATGTAAAAGCTTTCTAAAAATTCTAAAAAAAATTTTTTTGAACGCCCTCTCAAGTACCTTTTTTCAATTATAAAAAAAGTGATTTAATAAAGCATCATAATATAGAAATAACAGAAATTCTTCGAGAACCATTTAAATTATGGAATAAATATACTACAAATGTTTTGACTTCTTCTTCTATAACTTGTCGATTTTCTGGAGAATTATTCAAAAAAAGAAAGGTTTTAAAATATAATTAAAAATTTATTTATTAAATTATATTTTGATATTTTTATTCCCTTATTGTTAGGACTAGAGAGCGGGATTTTCAAAAAACCTTGATTTCGGTTGGGTACCTTGACCAGATTCTTGACCTTGAGTCAAAGAAAAATTGAGGAACGCTGAAAAATGCCTTTATCTGGACTCTGGATTCAGGAAAAATCAAGATCTGGATCCAGATCTAGCCCGCTCTCTAGCTAGGCCTAAATTCGAAACCTAAACAAATCAATCGAGTCTAAAATATTCTCCAAATCTTTAAAGATTCAAAATTATTTTTATTTCTGTTTATTTTTTTTTGAACTGGGTTCAGCAGAACCCAGTGTAAAAAATCAGGGTTTTAGTTTTATTCCGGGAAACCCGGAGTTGGGCAAGTTTATTTTTTTCTTTTCCTTGGTTAATCCATTCTTACCTTATCTCGGTAAGGAAAAATATCCAGAGATTACGAATAATTTAAGAATTATAGCTTTTATTTAAAGAAAACTAGAGGTCGGCGCGGGACGGGATCCCGCGCGGGATTTTGCGGGGTCCCGCTCCCGCACTTTTTTCGATTTGCGGGATGCGGGATTTTGCGGGGTTTTTTCCCGCGGGATCCCGTCCCGCAAAGATTTTAAAAAAATCCCGCATGCGGGATCCCGCAAACACGATTTTGCCGACCTCTAAAGAAACAAGAACTCCTGCTAGACTCAAATATCCCCTCCCATAATTTAATTCAAAATTCCACTGCAACATAACGCCAAATTTATTTTTGTTTTTCTTCATATAAAAGCTGTAGTTCTTTCATTTTCTAGTCATTATTAACAATCGAGCTTTTTTTCTTAAAATACATTTAAAGAGTGTTTTGGGTCTTACATTAATTATTTTTTTATTTTTATTGATTTTTTAGGGATTTTAAAAAAGTAATTAAGCAATTCTACGTAATGTCTGTTGAACAATTGAGTCATCAACTGTCTTTGGCTCATGCTCGAATCACTTCTCAGGATCAGCAAATTGCTTCTCAACAAGCTCAACTTAACAAATTGACTAGAATGATGGGACTTCCAGCGGTTAGTTCTAAAATATATATTTTGACTGAGCGTCCCGTTAATATCGATTTTATAGCATGAATCCTTAACAAATCCTCGTTTTTCGAATTAAACCTTATTCCTTTTAGTGGTGATTTTAAGAGGTTGTTATTTTCAGAATAAAATTGGGTGAAAACGTTAAAAATTGTTAACACAAATACCTCACACCTAGTCATTTTTAGGCCATTATTTTAGAAAATAATTTATTCATATATTAAAATATTTTTTATTTTAGGTGTTTGTTGGTTATTGTGGCCGATTTGAGCGTAGATCCTGCAGTCTTTATAATGAGGGATATACTGGAACAGTGCCTTTCAGTAAAGTGACTTCTCGATCAATTTCAATCAATTATTTTGAGATTACATTCTCGAGTCTTGAGGGGTATTATTTAAATCTATAAATTGTCCAGTAGGCTTTTTACTGTTTAGAAAGTCATCATGGGGTCTCAGAATTTCTCTAATCCTTGTACTCTATATTATTGAGCACCATTTTTATTTGTATCAATTTTATGGGGGAATCGAAATAAATTTTTAAAATAAGGAACAAAATTTTAGTTTTGACCTGTTAGGTCTGTGCAATGACAAAAACTTTATTTTCATCAACCATACATCGGAATGGGAATTACAGTTCAATCCTGAACGAAAACTCATTCTGGACTTGGACGAAATTGAAGGTCCAATAACAATTGGTTCTGGAATTGTTTGGCCATCAAAGAACAAATTCTATAAAAATGAAGTTCCGCATATTTTTTTCACGATCAATGGGCAGAAGATTGGTATTTTTAATTTTCTATGAAATGTAATACTCAAAATTTTCAGGAAAATACATTCCTGTTGACTCTCCCTCGGATATGTTCCATCCAAAATATGACTGCCATGATGATGATGCTGTGGTTAAAGTTAGTCTTGTTCGAGGTTTCCGCTATGATGTGGTCAACCAAGACTTTGGAGACGATGTGTACAATGTGGGAGACTGGCCAAAAATATTTAAGTGAATAAGACGAAGTTTGTTTAAATAAAAAAAAATTGTTAAATTATTTTGTTAATTTTAAAAATAAAAATTTTTTCCATCCTGGGATTTGATAATTATTACGTAGTGTTATTTACACTTGAATATTTAATCCTCTTTTGATTCCTTTCCTTAAATTTTTGTGAATCCCCAAGTCATTTTCTTTCCAATCATTGTTGACCTCGTTTGAATTCACTTGAAGGATTTGTGAGGTACCCGTACCTCCGATTTTCATTTTTTTATATCGAAAAAATTCAAAAAAGAAATTTATTTTAAGAAATTAAGGCACTAAAAAAATGAGTAAAAAATAAATAAAAATAACAGAAAAAAATATGAGCTTTAAAGGTGATACTAGTTGTTTTTCTGCCAAAGACTGACTAGCTGTTGCCAAGTCGAAATTGCAAGTATTCCCCTAAAAAATTAATTTTTTTAAATTTAAAACATTCCCCCCCCCCCCTCCCTTTCCCAAACCTTGCAAGCACAATAAATCTCTTCCAATTCATTCTGTACCCATTTGTGTGTACATCCAAGTTGAACAAAAGTAGGCGTTGTTACGTTTATACAGCCACGTTTTTCGTGCATTTTTGGGGAAGGGGAAGTTTGTTGTCCATTATTATTTCCATTTCTATTGGTTGACCAATTGTTGGAAAATATTCTTTGGGCTGCGTAAACACAGAAATGGCCTAAGAAACAATTTTTTTGAAAAAAATTTTTTGAAAATTTCAAAAAAATTTTCAAAAAAAAATTACAATACCTTTACATTTATTTTGTCTACATCCAGAAGTCATTGAAGAAGAAACATCTTCTGCACTCATTTCACAATTTATGCATTCATAAAGTGGTGGTAAAGGGGGAAGTTTTTGTGCTGCTACTGACATTTCCCATTGACGTCTTAAAAATTTTTTGAAAATTTTATTGGTAATTCTTCGGTTCGTATTCCCCCTCCTTTTGAGGTTTCGAATTTAGGCCTAACTAGAGAGCGGGCTAGATCTGGATCCAGATCTTGATTTTTCCTGAATCCAGAGTCCAGATAAAAACATTTTTCAGCGTTCCTCGATTTTTCCTTGACTCAAGGTCAAGAATCTGGTCAAGGTACCCAACCGAAATCAAGGTTTTTTGAAAAGTCCTAATCCTAACAATCTCTAGTCCTAACAATAAGAGGATAAAAATATCAAAATATAATTTAATAAATAAATTTTTAATTATATTTTAAAACCTTTCTTTTTTTGAATAATTCTCCAGAAAATCGACAAGTTATAGAAGAAGAAGTCAAAACATTTGTAGTATATTTATTCCATAATTTAAATGGTTCTCGAAGACCTTATTTGGAGCCAAAAAATAGCATTCTCCTATGTTGTTTTTATATTCTCTTTTCTCGTTCGCTGTCCTCCTCCATATTTAAATAATTATTTTAATTTTCATATTAAAGTTCAGTTAAAACACGCGAACTTTCTATTAAGTTTTAAATAAGTAAAACATGTTGAAAAACAAGTTTGAATAAACATGTTTGTTTAAAACATGTTTCAAACATAGACATTTTCCTAAGTTTTAAATAAACTTGTTTTTACAACTAAAACTTTTTAATAAATAAACTTGTTTTAAAAACATTTTTCAAATTAATTAAACTTGTTTTACAATCAAGTTTTAACTAAGTTTTGTTTTAAATAACATTTTACAATTTTATTGTTTGGATAAGCCCATTTTAAGAAAAACATTCATTAAAATTTTCCGCTAATTAAAACTTCCTTTCTTCATTATTTCCCTTTTATAGGCGTATTAAGGTGCTACTAAAATAAATATTTTTTTATTATTAAAGTTTAGAAAAAAAATTTTTTTTTAATTTAAATTTTCAGAATAAAAATAAATTTATTTTTATTTATTTTTCAGAAAGCCTCTTTCCTTCTCACATAAAAATAAAATTAATTAATTTCCTTTCATCTCATCCCTGCGCAGGCAATGCCTAATTTTTGCAATTGTCAGCAAAGGCTGAGTTATTGCCGACTTTGTTGCAAATGAATAAACAAACTTGTCAATACCTTTATTTAAAATTTTCAAAATTATTGTTGGTGATCTCTAATAAATTTTTTGTTTTATTTCTTTTAATTTTTGCGTTGTCTACAGCTTTATTGGAGGTAGTTAATTTTTATTAGAGAAGAGAGAAAATACCGGAAAGGGTATAGAATGCAGAAAATGTTCCGGAAAAATATACAAAAATACCAGACCTGCTCACGGATACGGATAATATCCGGATACCCGCGGATATCCGCGGATACGGATGGATATGGATAGTGTTTTTAAAAAAATTGGACGGATACGGATGGATACGGATATGATGCTTCAAATCCGCGGATATCCATCTAAAAATTCTAGCCTGCGGTGCAAAGGAAGTGAATTTTTTTCGCTTTCGGCCTTTCAAAATTTTTAAAATTTTTGCCTGCGGCGCTAAATAAGAAAGAAATCTGGCTTTGAAATCAGTTAACTTCTCAAATTCTTCTCTCTCAAAAATTCTGCGGCGCTAGAATTTCTCTGGTTTCCTAGCCTTCCAGCTTAAAAATTTTCATCTACGACGCTCAACTCTTTTAGCTGAGCAAGCGAAAATTTTCAGAGGGTTATGGGGGAATTCCCCCACCCACTCCCGAATTGGGAAAAAGGAAAATATTTGGTGAGGGGATTGGGCAAAAAAGTGAATTTTTTGGCCTACGCGCTTCTAAAATTTTCAAAAATTTTGCCTGCGGCGCTGAAAATGAAAGATTTTTTGCTTCTGTCTTCCTAAATTCTCAAAATTTTCGCCTGCGGCGCTAAAATCAACTGGTTAGTTAACCGAATTTTCATTTCGGCCCGAAACCGTGAATTTAACTTTTCAAAAATTCTCAAAAATTTTATTTTATTTTTTGTCGGTATAATCCCTGATAAGTAACGTTGGGTCGGAATTCCTATCTCTGCCTTCCGATTTTCGAACTTCCGATATTCATAAGCAAGGTTAGTTTTGATGCATTCAGTTATTACCTTATTATTAGGGATCGGATTTTTAGGTCGTAAAAACCTTAAAATAGGTACCTAAATATGTATGTTGTATAAAATGCAGAAAAAAACCGAATTTAAATAAATTTGACCATTTTGAAAATTCTAGCCAGGCTGACCATTTTGAGAAAAAACGGATATATCCGCGGATACCCGCGGATGGATATGCCTAAAAAGTTGGACGGATACAAACGGATACGGATATGGACCTCACGGATATATCCGGATACGGATAGCAAAATCCGTATCCATGAGCAGGTCTGAAAAATACTACTAAAATTCCGGAAGAAATGAGGAAACGTCAAATACAGGAAGAGAAATAAAAAAAAATATGTTGATCCGGAAAGAATTCCGGAAAATATTAAAAAAGAAAAGGAAAAGAAAAGAGAATTCCGGTAAAGATATCAGACACATAGAGAATATATAGAAATTAAATAAGAACGAGAAAATAATTTCCGGAAAGCAGACTGTCCGGAAAAGGGCTGGGCGCAATTGCGGATTATGTGTTTTTTGACTTGCGGATTGCGTTTGCGGATTTTAAAATTAAAATTGCGGACATTTTTTTCCAATTGCGCTCGGCCCTGATCCGGAAATATAAATAGCTACACATAACGGAATTAAGAAAAATAGAAAATTCCGGAAAAAATGGCAGATTAATTAAAATAAAAAAAAGATTTTCTTTACAGGGGCGTCGATGTTATTCCTGTTCTGGACAATGTTTAGCTGGTGCACCATGCAACTGCCAGTAAATATTTTTAAAAAAATTTAAAAAATAATTTTTTATAGGATGGGGTCTTATGAGGCAGATTATTGTTTTGCAGAGAAACAGCCTTCAGAAGTCCCAGGAATTTTCAGGCTTTCCAAAGGGTGTGTGAAGAGGCCGTCTAGAACTCGAGCTGGGTGTGATTTTGACCATTTTTCTGATCATGTCCTTTGTGTTTGTGCTGGGCCTGGTAATTTTTTTGCTGTTTTTTTAACAAAATTTCGACAGATTTTTGTAACGACCAAATTCTAATGCATGTAAACACAGCCACGTGGAGAAACGTGACTTGTAGGCAATGTCCAGATGGAAGGCCTGATTGTGGGCAGACGTGTCAAGGTATTAATAATTGAGGGATTGTAGCAGCCTTCAAGGGTGATTTTGGGAACAATCAAAATACAGTAGATAAAAATACAGAATCTCTCTATAAGCAACTTCCCAGAATCGTTCTTTAAGCGACTTTCCAGAATCTCTCTATAAGCGACTCTCCAGAATCTCCCTATAAACGACTTTCCAGAACCTCTCTATAAGCGATTTTCCATAATCTCTCTACAAGCGACTTTCCAGAACCTCTCTATAAACGACTTTCTTGTTTTAGCCTAATTCAGTTTAAAAGTTTTTAACCTAACATGACTCCCCCTAAAACGTTACTTCCCTTCTTAAGTCAGCAAAATTCAGGCCAAATGTTGTCGCTTATAGAGAGATTCCCTTATTGAAAATTTCCATTATAGGCCAATGGTGTCATCAAAAAACTTCAACAGGCGCAGCTGGTTGTGGTTTTGGCCCTCCTTCGCTTCCCTACTTGTACAAAACGACAGAACTTTTACAACGTCAACAACACGTTTGTTTGAGTATTAGCCGTGGGGGCGGAGGTGTTTTTTTGGATTAAAAAAATTTTCTAAAAATAATTTTCAAGTTTCCCCTCAACGTTTCTGTATTTGTGGAGGGAAAAATATGTGTAATTCAAATGGGGATGATTCTGGAAGTGATTCTTCTTTTATTTCCTCTTTGCTAAAAAGTTTGGGTGGAGGAGGGGAGAAGAAACAACAAAGAGAGCAACAACAACAAAGGTTATTTTTAGAGGAAAATTTATTTTTGATTTTTATTGTTAGAGGTATTCTTGTGGGGGTTTTTAGAGATTACAGTCTCGGACCTCGATTTTTGGGGGGTTTTTTTTAGATTGAATTCAGTCGGACACACAATTGGTGATGATAAAAGTGGGTAAAATCGAGGTGTATTCACATAAAATGGGAGATATCGCTTAGGCAACTTCCAACAGCCTTCACAGGCCAACCAAAACAGAGCGTATATAATTTTGGAAAAAAATTGAGAGCCAACTGTATTTTCAAAAAATAAAATTTTCTTTAAAATTTTTAAGACGTCAATGGGAAATGTCAGTAGCAGCACAAAAACTTCCCCCTTTACCACTACTTTATGAATGCATAAATTGTGATATGAGTGCAGAAGATGTTTCTTCTCCAATGACTTCTGGATGTAGACAAAATAAATGTAGAGGTATTTTCTCAGAAATTTTTGAAATTTTTTCGAAAAAAAAATTTTTTTGGAAAATTTCCTTGAAAAATTTTCAAAAATTTTTTTGAAATTTTTTCAAAAATTTTCAAAAAAAAAATTTTTTTTCCTAGGCCATTTCTGTGTTTATGCAGCCCAAAGAATATTCTCCAACAATTGGTCAACCAATAGAAATGGGAATAATAATGGACAACAAAATTCCCTCAATTCCCCAAAAATGCACGAAAAACGTGGCTGTATAAATGTAACAACGCCTACTTTTGTTCAACTTGGATGTACACACAAATGGGTACAGAATGAATTGGAAGAGATTTATTGTGCTTGCAAGGTTTGGAAAAGGGGGGGAATATTTTAAATTAAAAAATAATTTTTAGGGGAATACTTGCAATTTCGACTTGGCAACAGCTAGTCAGTCTTCAGCAGAAAAACTAGTTTCACCTTTAAAGCTCATATTTTTTCTGTTATTTTTATTTATTTTTTACTTAATTTTTAGTGCCTTAATTTTGTAATAAATTTCTTTTGAATTTTTTCGATATTTAAAAAAACAAAATCGAGGGAATTACATGAACCTCACAAATCCTTAGAATAGGAGTGAATTCGAATGAGGTCAACAATGATTGGAGAGAAAACGACTTGTGAAATTCGCAAAAAAGGAAAGGAATCAAAAGAGTTAAATATTCAAGTGTAAATCACACCATGTAATAAACATCAAATCCCAGGATGGGAAAAATTTTTATTTTTAAAATTAACAAAATAATTTAACAATTTTTTTTATTTAAATAAACTTAGATTTATTCACTTAAATGTCCCAGTCTTCCTCATTGTACACATCGTCTCCAAAGTCTTGGTTGACCACATCATAGCGGAAACCTTCAGCAAGACTAACATTAACCACAGCATCATCACCATGGCAGTCATATTTTGGATGGAACATATCCGAGGAAGAGTCAACAGGAATATATTTCCCTGAAAATTTTGAGTATTACATTTTATAGAAAATTAAAAATACCAATCTTTTGCCCATTGATCGTGAAAAAAATATGCGGAACTTCACTCTTGTAGAATTTATTCGTTGATGGCCAAACAATTCCAGAACCAATTGTTATCGGACCTTCAATTTCGTCCACGTCCAGAAGGAGTTTTCGTCCAGGATCAGACTTTAATTCCCATTGCGAATTAATGAAAATAAAGTTTTTGTCATTGCAAAGACCTAACAGGTCAAAACTGAAATTTTGTTTCTTATTTTAAAAATTTATTTTGATTCCCCCATAAAATTGATACAGCTTAAAATAATGCTCAAAAATATAGAGTACAAGGGTTAGAGGAATTCTGTGACCCTATGATGACTTTCTAAACAGTAAAAAGCCTAATGGACAATTTATTGATTTAAATAATACCCCTCAAGACTCGAGAATGTAATCTCAAAATAATTGATTGAAATTGATCGAGAAGTCACTTTACTGAAAGGCACTGTTCCAGTAAATCCCAGAGCATAAAGACTGCAGGATCTACGCTCAAACCGGCCACCATAACCAACGAACACCTAAAATAAAAAATATTTTAATATATGAATAGATTATTTTCTAAAATAATGGCCTAAAAATGACTAAATATGGGGTCTTTGTGTTATCAATTTTTAACTCTCTCCCCCAATCTTATTCTGAAAACGATTTTTTCAGTTAACAGCCCCTTAAAGAACACCACTATAAGGAATCAAGTTTAATTCGAAAAACGGGGTATAATTACGATCATGCTTTAAATCGATATTAATGGGAAGATCAACAAAATATATATTTTATAACTAACCGCTGGAAGTCCAATCATTCTGGTCAATTTGTTAAGTTGAGTTTGCTGAGAAGCAATTTTCTGATCCTGAGAAGCAATTTGCTGATCTTGAGAAGCAATTTGCCGATCCTGAGAAGTGATTCGAGCATGAGCCAAAGACAGTTGATGATTCAATTGTTCAACCGACATTACGTAGAATTGCTTAATTACTTTTTTAAAATCACTAAAAAATCAATAAAAATAAAAAAATAATTAATGTAAGACCCAAAACACTCTTTAAAATGGTTTTTAAAAAAAAGAGCTCGATTGTTAAGAATGACTAGAAAATGAAAGAGCTACAGCTTTTATATGAAGAAAAACAAAAATGAATTTGGCGTTATGTTGCAGTAGAATTTTGAATTAAATTAAGGGAGGGGGGATATTTGAGTCTAGCAGGAGTTCTTGTTTTCTTTAGAGGTCGGCAAAATCGTGTTTGCGGGATCCCGCATGCGGGATTTTTTTTAAAATCTTTGCGGGACGGGATCCCGCGGGAAAAACCCCGCAAAATCCCGCATCCCGCAAAATCCCGCATTTTAAATTTGCGGGATCCCGCGCGGGACTGCGGGATTTTCCAAAAATCGTTGAAATTATCAATATCTATTAAAAAATCAATTTCTTAATCATTAACGAGTTCTTATCGGGTTCTTAACTGTATCGTACTTCGTACCAAATTACGAGTACAAGTTGGTACAAACGATAAGCATTTATACCGGGTCCCCAATTATCAAAAATATCATAAGGGGCAAGCTCATACATTTCGTCGGAAATTCGAGTATACAAATTAGAATAGCTTGAGCTGAAACAAATGTAATCGATCAATCATCTTGATCTAACAATTTGGACAATTTGGTTTCGATGAAATAAAGATGATTTCATGACGGCAGCGAAAATTTTGGAAGGCCAAGTATCCATATTCCTTCCTTTTTCTGCGCCGCAGGCAAAAATTTCGAGATTTTAGGAAGGCCAGCGAGACAAAATTCTTGTTTTTCTAGCGCCGCAGGCAAAAATTTTTTGTGTTTAGAAGGGTAGGAGTAAAACTTCTTCATTTTCCAAAATTTCGCAAAATTCAAAAAATTTTTCGGGAAAAATTTGCAGGATTTTTAAAAAAAATCTTTGCGGGACGGGATCCCGCGGGAAAAACCCCGCAAAATCCCGCATCCCGCAAATCGAAAAAAGTGCGGGAGCGGGACCCCGCAAAATCCCGCGCGGGATCCCGTCCCGCGCCGACCTCTAGTTTTCTTTAAATAAAAGCTATAATTCTTAAATTATTCGTAATCTCTGGATATTTTTCCTTAACGAGATAGGGTAAGAATGGATTAACCAAGGAAAAGAAAAAAATAAACTTGCCCAACTCCGGGTTTCCCGGAATAAAACTAAAACCCTGATTTTTTACATTCGGACCCGAAGCCAGTTCAAAAAAAAATATACAGAAATAAATAAAAATAATTTTGAATCTTTAAAAAAGTTGGAGAATATTTTATACTCGATTTATTTGTTGAGGTTTCGAATTTAGACCTAACTAGAGAGCGGGCTATATCTGGATCCAGATCTTGATTTCTCCTGGACCCAGAGTCCAGATAAAGACATTTTTCAGAGTTCCTTGATTTTTCCTTGTCAAGAATCTGGTCAAGGTACCCAACCGAAATCAAGGTTTTTTGAAAATCCCGCTCTCTAGTCCTAACAATAAGGGAATAAAAATACCAAAATATAATTTAATTAATAAATTTTCGATTATATTTTAAAACCTTTCTTTTTTTAAATAATTCTCCAGAAAATCGACAAGTTATAGAAGAAGAAGTCAAAACATTTGTAGTATATTTATTCCATAATTTAAATGGTTCTCGAAGAATTTCTGTTATTTCTATATTATGATGCTTTATTAAATCACTTTTTTATAATTGAAAAAAGGTGCTTGAGAGGGCGTTTAAAAATTTTTTTTAGAATTTTTAGAAAGCTTTTACATATTTACAGTAATGTGCAAAAGTTTGGGACATTTTTGATTTCACTATATTTTGATGCCAAAATCAAAACAAATCAAAATCAACTCCTTTTTCCTTCCTAAAAGTATTAAAAAATGGTCAGTCAGTCTTAGTTTATAGAACTCGTCGAGCTGTGTCGAATGACACCAAAATTAACCACCGTCCTTAACTTTGGGCCGAGATACAGACAAAAACCGTTGGCAAAGCGCAGGGTTTTGCACAAGCGTCTCAACGACTACAATAGTTTACTTTATGTCATAACTTTGTCAAATATTGTTCAATTACGTTGGTTTTTATGTCATTCGAATCAGCTCGACAAGCTCTTTCGAATGAGCTAATATTAGTTTAATCGAATTTTTATCCCAAAAAATCAGCTTGGTCCACCCTTTTATTTTTCAATGTTCGGGGGTCTGTATCTCGGCCCAAAGTTAAGGACGGTGGTTAATTTTGGTGTCATTCGACACAGCTTGACGAGTTCTATAAACTAAGACTGACTGACCATTTTTTAATACTTTTAGGAAGGAAAAAGGAGTGGGGGGTACGAACCAAAGAATTACCTAAAAAAGAACTAAGCCCATATCTCATTTCATTGCCGAGATTTCACTAACCTGAAAATAAACGTAAAACGGGGTTTTTCATATTCAAAAAATATTTTCGACCTCTTATGGATAGTTCTGAATTCTCATTTGGGGCTTATCTGTAAGCCCTTGAAATTTGCTACAAGAAAGCATTAATCACATTTTTCCGTTAAAATTTGATGACGAGATAGGGACCCTTCATCTTTCGACGTAACAAAAATCGCCTAAACACCCCATAAAATGCCCCTTCAAAAGATAAATTGGTCTATATCACTCGAATAGTTTTTATGAAAAATTTCTCTCTCAAGTACCCTTCATCAGTATTTATTGTATTTAATATATCAACAATTAATTCTATTGGTAGTTTTTGTTGTTTTATTATTATTAGCATTATTATTATATTTTTTTGTATTTTTATTTAAATATACCGTATTTCCTAAAATAGTACTCCCGGGAGTACTATTTTTCAACCCTCCTCCAAAGGGGAGTACTATTTAAGGGGGGAGTACTAATTCAGGGGGGAGTATTATTTTTCAACCTACCTCCATGATTTATCTTAGGAAAATTTGTCTCAAAATTTTAAATGTTTAAATCAATTAGAGTTCGTAATTTGAAAAATGCCGGATCCAAATTTGGATTTTCAAGAAATGTGGATTCCAAATTAGTATAAAATTGAGCAACTTGCGAGACTTTTAAACACAAGTGACTTAAAATAGGGTTATTGAGGGAAAGCAAAAAGGATATTAGTGGATTTGGAGTGATATCCAGGGGTATAATGGGATTTTAAGCGATTAAGAGATATCGATAGATTAAGTTGGATGTCGAAAAAATTATCAGGATTGAGAAGGATATTGACGTTTTAGCGGATTAGTAGGGATGCCAGGTAATTTTTGATTAAAAGCGATATCGTGAGATTTGAGGGGATAAAGTTGATATTAAAATGATAATAAAATGATTATCAATAATAATAAAATGATATTAATAAAATGATTATCAATTAATTTTTTGGGATATAGTGGAAATATCTCTGTCTAGGAATTTATCAGGGGGTTAACTAGTCTCGTGTGTATCCCTCTATTAACTAATCTCATAGGGTTAACTAATCTTGTGTGTATTCCCCTCAAATCCCTTCATCAAACCTTAATCCAATGATATCTTTTAAATCCTACTTGATCAATCCAGAACCCATTTTATCATCAGATATCAATCCCTTTATATCCCCCAAAATCCACTTTTACCCCACCAATTAACCGGATTGTATTTCTTTAATCTCCGAAAAATTTTAGGTTAAAATTTCAGTTCGTTTTCGGTTAACCGAAGGCTTTCCGGTTTTGTTTATCGGAGAATCAAGTGAAACCGACAACGCTACTTAGAATAAATAAAATAATTCAATGAGTCTCTTTTTATTTTTTCAAATATAGGAGAAAAATTTTTAGGGGGGAGTGCTATTTTAGGGGGAGTACTAATTCAGGGGGGAGTACTATTTTTCAACCCTCCTCTAAAGGGGAGTACTATTTAAGGGGGGAGTGCTAATTCAGGGGGGAGTACTATTTCAGGAAATACGGTATATATAAATTTTTTAAAAATAATATTTAATATTAAAAAAATTTTTTTTCTCAGAAAATATTTTTCAACAAAGAAAAAGCTTCTTTTTAAAATTACCGACCTTCCCACTAATGAATTTGCTATTTTTCCTTCTTTATATTAAAAATGTCTGATGGAAATAACGACAAAAGGGAAGCTTATTAAAAACAAATTCTGATTTATTTTAAAATCAGAATTTTCTAAAAGTCATTTAACGTAAATCTCTAATAGGTAACCGTCTACCGAAGGATATTTTTAGTTGAGTAAATTTAAAAATTTAGCAACTAAAAGTAAAAATTGAAAAAAAAAAAGTTAAAATAAATATCAAAATTGATTTGGATTTGGAAGGTCTTCTATTGGTTGCTGAGATGTTTTTGCCTCGATAATAGCTTTATAGTGCTAATTTATCATTTTACTACTAATTAGAACCTTTTTCAAAATGAAAAATGAATTTATTTATTAAAGAATTTATTTTTTTTCATATTAAAATTTTTTAGGAAATACCGATACCGATTTAGGCTAATCCCGATCCCGAGTCGGTACCGGTATCGGGATCGGTATCATCAATCCGAAAGAATTGGGCGGGACACAAGGGAGTATTACCTCTTTGTCGTTATTTCCATCAGACATTTTTAATATAAAGAAGGGAAGATAGCAAATTTATTAGTGGGAAGGTCGGTAATTTTAAAAAGAAGTTTTCTTGTTGAAAAATATTTTCTGAGGGAGTATTACTATTTTTTTAATTGTCCTATTTTAAAAAATTTTTATATATATTTAAATAAAAATACAAAAAAATATAATAATAATGCTAATAATAATAAAACAACAAAAACTACCAACAGAATTAATTGTTGATATATTAAATACAATAAATACTGATGAAGGGTACTTGAGAGAGAAATTTTTTAATTTTTGTTAGAAAATAGCTGAATTTAATAGAATTTTTATACAAAAAAGGTACAAAGAAAAAATTGTGATTATTTTAGAATAAAGCCAATACTAATTTCTTAGTTTGTTTTGTTCATTAGCGGATTGTGACTGAGCTAATAATAAGATATTTTTTTAATTGTCTGAATTTATTTTTAAATGATTTTTCCTTTTTCGTATCCTTCCATTAATTTTTTATTTGGTTATCTAGTCTTTAAACAAATTTAGTACCCCGACCCCATTCCCGAACAATTTTTTCACATTTATCCCCAACCCAGAAATAAATGAAAACTCTGTCCCTCGACCAAAGTTTCAGGGGTATACGTACATCACATAAAATGTCATTTTTGGGCATTTTGAGAAAATTTTGGAAAGAAATCGGAAATCTATTTTGTCATTATATTTTTTAAAGAAAAATAAAAAAACATATTTAAGTTGATTTTCAGTTGGATTCGCTCAAATTTACAAAAAGATGGGCTTGGTGCGAATCCAAAATAGGGAATGTCAGATGGGAAAATATTGAAAAATATAAGAATTTTTAAGTTTTCTAAAAACTATTTTTTAAACGCCCTCTCAAGTACCTTTTTTCAATTATAAAAAAGTGATTTAATAAAGCATCATAATATAGAAATAACAGAAATTCTTCGAGAACCGTTTAAATTATGGAATAAATATACTACAAATGTTTTGACTTCTTCTTCTATAACTTGTCGATTTTCTGGAGAATTATTCAAAAAAAGAAAGGTTTTAAAATATAATTAAAAATTTATTTATTAAATTATATTTTGATATTTTTATTCCCTTATTGTTAGGACTAGAGATTGTTAGGATTAGGACTTTTCAAAAAACCTTGATTTCGGTTGGGTACCTTGACCAGATTCTTGACCTTGAGTCAAGGAAAAATCAAGGAACGCTGAAAAATGTTTTTATCTGGACTATGGATTCAGGAAAAATCAAGATCTGGATCCAGATCTAGCCCGCTCTCTAGTTAGGCCTAAATTCGAAACCTCAACAAATCAATTGAGTCTAAAATATTCTCCAAATCTTTAAAGATTCAAAATTATTTTTATTTATTTCTGTATATTTTTTTTTGAACTGGCTTCGGGTCCGAATGTAAAAAATCAGGGTTTTAGTTTTATTCCGGGAAACCCGGAGTTGGGCAAGTTTATTTTTTTCTTTTCCTTGGTTAATCCATTCTTACCCTATCTCGTTAAGGAAAAATATCCAGAGATTACGAATAATTTAAGAATTATAGCTTTTATTTAAAGAAAACTAGAGGTCGGCGCGGGACGGGATCCCGCGCGGGATTTTGCGGGGTCCCGCTCCCGCAATCCCGCACTTTTTTTGATTTGCGGGATTTTGCGGGATGCGGGATTTTGCGGGGTTTTTCCCGCGGGATCCCGTCCCGCAAAGATTTAAAAAAAAAATCCCGCATGCGGGATCCCGCAAACACGATTTTGCCGACCTCTAAAGAAACAAAAACTCCTGCTAGACTCAAATATCCCCTCCCATAATTTAATTCAAAATTCCACTGCAACATAACGCCAAATTTATTTTTGTTTTTCTTCATATAAAAGCTGTAGTTCTTTCATTTTCTAGTCATTATTAACAACCGAGCTTTTTTTCTTAAAATACATTTAAAGAGTGTTTTGGGTCTTACATTAATTATTTTTTATTTTTATTGATTTTTTAGGGATTTTAAAAAAGTAATTAAGCAATTCTACGTAATGTCTGTTGAACAATTGAATCATCAACTGTCTTTGGCAAATCAGCAAATTGCTTCTCAGCAAGCTCAACTTAACAAATTGACTAGAATGATGGGACTTCCAGCGGTTAGTTCTAAAATATATATTTTGACTGAGCGTCCCGTTAATATTGATTTTATATCATGAATCCTTAACAAATCCCCGTTTTTCGGATTAAACTCCATTCCTTTTAGTGTTGTTTTAGGCCATTATTTTAGAAAATAATTTTTTTATTTTAGGTGTTTGTTGGTTATTGTGGCCGATTTGAGCGTAGATCCTGCAGTCTTTATAATGAGGTATATACTGGAACAGTGCCTTTCAGTAAAGTGACTTCTCGATCAATTTCAATCAACTATTTTGAGATCACATTCTCGAGTCTTGAGGGGTATTATTTAAATCAATAAATTGTCCATTAGGCTTTTTACTGTTTAGAAAGTCATCATGGGGTCTCAGAATTTCTCTAATCCTTGTACTCTATATTATTGAGCACCATTTTTATTTGTATCAATTTTATGGGGGAATCGAAATAAATTTTTAAAATAAGAAGCAAAATTTCAGTTTTAACCTGTTAGGTCTGTGCAATGACAAAAACTTTATTTTCATCAACCATACATCGGAATGGGAATTACAATTCAATCCTGAACGAAAACTCATTCTGGACTTGGACGAAATTGAAGGTCCAATAACAATTGGTTCTGGAATTGTTTGGCCATCAAAGAACAAATTCTATAAAAATGAAGTTCCGCATATTTTTTTCACGATCAATGGGCAGAAGATTGGTATTTTTAATTTTCTATGAAATGTAATACTCAAAATTTTCAGGAAAATACATTCCTGTTGACTCTCCCTCGGATATGTTCCATCTAAAATATGACTGCCATGATGATGATGCTGTGGTTAAAGTTAGTCTTGTTCGAGGTTTCCGTTATGATGTGGTCAACCAAGACTTTGGAGACGATGTGTACAATGTGGGAGACTGGCCAAAAATATTTAAGTGAATAAATCGAAGTTTATTTAAATAAAAAAAATTGTTAAATTATTTTGTTAATTTTAAAAATAAAAATTTTTCCCAATCCTGGGATTTGATATTTATTACGTAGTGTGATTTACACTTGAATATTTAACTCTCTTTTGATTCCTTTCCTTAAATTTTTTGTGAATCCCCAAGTCATTTCATTGTTGACCTCGTTTGAATTCACTTGAAGGATTTGTGAGGTACCCGTACTTCCTCCGATTTTCATTTTTTTATATCGAAAAAATTCAAAAAAGAAATTTATTTTAAGAAATTAAGGCACTAAAAAAATGAGTAAAAAATAAATAAAAATAACAGAAAAAAATATGAGCTTTAAAGGTGATACTAGTTGTTTTTCTGCCAAAGACTGACTAGCTGTTGCCAAGTCGAAATTGCAAGTATTCCCCTTAAAATTAATTTTTTTAAATTTAAAACATTCCCCCCCCTCCCTTTCCCAAACCTTGCAAGCACAATAAATCTCTTCCAATTCATTCTGTACCCATTTGTGTGTACATCCAAGTTGAACAAAAGTAGGCGTTGTTACGTTTATACAACCACGTTTTTCGTGCATTTTTGGGGAAGGGGAAGTTTGTTGTCCATTATTATTTCCATTTCTATTGGTTGACCAATTGTTGGAAAATATTCTTTGGGCTGCGTAAACACAGAAATGGCCTAAGAAACAATTTTTTTGAAAAAAATTTTTTGAAAATTTCAAAAAAATTTTCAAAAAAAAATTACAATACCTTTACATTTATTTTGTCTACATCCAGAAGTCATTGAAGAAGAAACATCTTCTGCACTCATTTCACAATTTATGCATTCATAAAGTGGTGGTAAAGGGGGAAGTTTTTGTGCTGCTACTGACATTTCCCATTGACGTCTTAAAAATTTTTTGAAAATTTTATTGGTAATTCTTCGGTTCGTATTCCCCCTCCTTTTGAGGTTTCGAATTTAGGCCTAACTAGAGAGCGGGCTAGATCTGGATCCAGATCTTGATTTTTCCTGAATCCAGAGTCCAGATAAAAACATTTTTCAGCGTTCCTCGATTTTTCCTTGACTCAAGGTCAAGAATCTGGTCAAGGTACCCAACCGAAATCAAGGTTTTTTGAAAAGTCCTAATCCTAACAATCTCTAGTCCTAACAATAAGAGGATAAAAATATCAAAATATAATTTAATAAATAAATTTTTAATTATATTTTAAAACCTTTCTTTTTTTGAATAATTCTCCAGAAAATCGACAAGTTATAGAAGAAGAAGTCAAAACATTTGTAGTATATTTATTCCATAATTTAAATGGTTCTCGAAGACCTTATTTGGAGCCAAAAAATAGCATTCTCCTATGTTGTTTTTATATTCTCTTTTCTCGTTCGCTGTCCTCCTCCATATTTAAATAATTATTTTAATTTTCATATTAAAGTTCAGTTAAAACACGCGAACTTTCTATTAAGTTTTAAATAAGTAAAACATGTTGAAAAACAAGTTTGAATAAACATGTTTGTTTAAAACATGTTTCAAACATAGACATTTTCCTAAGTTTTAAATAAACTTGTTTTTACAACTAAAACTTTTTAATAAATAAACTTGTTTTAAAAACATTTTTCAAATTAATTAAACTTGTTTTACAATCAAGTTTTAACTAAGTTTTGTTTTAAATAACATTTTACAATTTTATTGTTTGGATAAGCCCATTTTAAGAAAAACATTCATTAAAATTTTCCGCTAATTAAAACTTCCTTTCTTCATTATTTCCCTTTTATAGGCGTATTAAGGTGCTACTAAAATAAATATTTTTTTATTATTAAAGTTTAGAAAAAAAATTTTTTTTTAATTTAAATTTTCAGAATAAAAATAAATTTATTTTTATTTATTTTTCAGAAAGCCTCTTTCCTTCTCACAT
This sequence comes from Meloidogyne enterolobii, assembly GCA_963681835.1. Taxonomy (NCBI): domain Eukaryota; kingdom Metazoa; phylum Nematoda; class Chromadorea; order Rhabditida; family Meloidogynidae; genus Meloidogyne; species Meloidogyne enterolobii. The sequence goes on along the minus strand of CAVMJV010000004.1, from coordinate 2,317,226 downwards.
AAAAATAAAATTAATTAATTTCCTTTCATCTCATCCCTGCGCAGGCAATGCCTAATTTTTGCAATTGTCAGCAAAGGCTGAGTTATTGCCGACTTTGTTGCAAATGAATAAACAAACTTGTCAATACCTTTATTTAAAATTTTCAAAATTATTGTTGGTGATCTCTAATAAATTTTTTGTTTTATTTCTTTTAATTTTTGCGTTGTCTACAGCTTTATTGGAGGTAGTTAATTTTTATTAGAGAAGAGAGAAAATACCGGAAAGGGTATAGAATGCAGAAAATGTTCCGGAAAAATATACAAAAATACCAGACCTGCTCACGGATACGGATAATATCCGGATACCCGCGGATATCCGCGGATACGGATGGATATGGATAGTGTTTTTAAAAAAATTGGACGGATACGGATGGATACGGATATGATGCTTCAAATCCGCGGATATCCATCTAAAAATTCTAGCCTGCGGTGCAAAGGAAGTGAATTTTTTTCGCTTTCGGCCTTTCAAAATTTTTAAAATTTTTGCCTGCGGCGCTAAATAAGAAAGAAATCTGGCTTTGAAATCAGTTAACTTCTCAAATTCTTCTCTCTCAAAAATTCTGCGGCGCTAGAATTTCTCTGGTTTCCTAGCCTTCCAGCTTAAAAATTTTCATCTACGACGCTCAACTCTTTTAGCTGAGCAAGCGAAAATTTTCAGAGGGTTATGGGGGAATTCCCCCACCCACTCCCGAATTGGGAAAAAGGAAAATATTTGGTGAGGGGATTGGGCAAAAAAGTGAATTTTTTGGCCTACGCGCTTCTAAAATTTTCAAAAATTTTGCCTGCGGCGCTGAAAATGAAAGATTTTTTGCTTCTGTCTTCCTAAATTCTCAAAATTTTCGCCTGCGGCGCTAAAATCAACTGGTTAGTTAACCGAATTTTCATTTCGGCCCGAAACCGTGAATTTAACTTTTCAAAAATTCTCAAAAATTTTATTTTATTTTTTGTCGGTATAATCCCTGATAAGTAACGTTGGGTCGGAATTCCTATCTCTGCCTTCCGATTTTCGAACTTCCGATATTCATAAGCAAGGTTAGTTTTGATGCATTCAGTTATTACCTTATTATTAGGGATCGGATTTTTAGGTCGTAAAAACCTTAAAATAGGTACCTAAATATGTATGTTGTATAAAATGCAGAAAAAAACCGAATTTAAATAAATTTGACCATTTTGAAAATTCTAGCCAGGCTGACCATTTTGAGAAAAAACGGATATATCCGCGGATACCCGCGGATGGATATGCCTAAAAAGTTGGACGGATACAAACGGATACGGATATGGACCTCACGGATATATCCGGATACGGATAGCAAAATCCGTATCCATGAGCAGGTCTGAAAAATACTACTAAAATTCCGGAAGAAATGAGGAAACGTCAAATACAGGAAGAGAAATAAAAAAAAATATGTTGATCCGGAAAGAATTCCGGAAAATATTAAAAAAGAAAAGGAAAAGAAAAGAGAATTCCGGTAAAGATATCAGACACATAGAGAATATATAGAAATTAAATAAGAACGAGAAAATAATTTCCGGAAAGCAGACTGTCCGGAAAAGGGCTGGGCGCAATTGCGGATTATGTGTTTTTTGACTTGCGGATTGCGTTTGCGGATTTTAAAATTAAAATTGCGGACATTTTTTTCCAATTGCGCTCGGCCCTGATCCGGAAATATAAATAGCTACACATAACGGAATTAAGAAAAATAGAAAATTCCGGAAAAAATGGCAGATTAATTAAAATAAAAAAAAGATTTTCTTTACAGGGGCGTCGATGTTATTCCTGTTCTGGACAATGTTTAGCTGGTGCACCATGCAACTGCCAGTAAATATTTTTAAAAAAATTTAAAAAATAATTTTTTATAGGATGGGGTCTTATGAGGCAGATTATTGTTTTGCAGAGAAACAGCCTTCAGAAGTCCCAGGAATTTTCAGGCTTTCCAAAGGGTGTGTGAAGAGGCCGTCTAGAACTCGAGCTGGGTGTGATTTTGACCATTTTTCTGATCATGTCCTTTGTGTTTGTGCTGGGCCTGGTAATTTTTTTGCTGTTTTTTTAACAAAATTTCGACAGATTTTTGTAACGACCAAATTCTAATGCATGTAAACACAGCCACGTGGAGAAACGTGACTTGTAGGCAATGTCCAGATGGAAGGCCTGATTGTGGGCAGACGTGTCAAGGTATTAATAATTGAGGGATTGTAGCAGCCTTCAAGGGTGATTTTGGGAACAATCAAAATACAGTAGATAAAAATACAGAATCTCTCTATAAGCAACTTCCCAGAATCGTTCTTTAAGCGACTTTCCAGAATCTCTCTATAAGCGACTCTCCAGAATCTCCCTATAAACGACTTTCCAGAACCTCTCTATAAGCGATTTTCCATAATCTCTCTACAAGCGACTTTCCAGAACCTCTCTATAAACGACTTTCTTGTTTTAGCCTAATTCAGTTTAAAAGTTTTTAACCTAACATGACTCCCCCTAAAACGTTACTTCCCTTCTTAAGTCAGCAAAATTCAGGCCAAATGTTGTCGCTTATAGAGAGATTCCCTTATTGAAAATTTCCATTATAGGCCAATGGTGTCATCAAAAAACTTCAACAGGCGCAGCTGGTTGTGGTTTTGGCCCTCCTTCGCTTCCCTACTTGTACAAAACGACAGAACTTTTACAACGTCAACAACACGTTTGTTTGAGTATTAGCCGTGGGGGCGGAGGTGTTTTTTTGGATTAAAAAAATTTTCTAAAAATAATTTTCAAGTTTCCCCTCAACGTTTCTGTATTTGTGGAGGGAAAAATATGTGTAATTCAAATGGGGATGATTCTGGAAGTGATTCTTCTTTTATTTCCTCTTTGCTAAAAAGTTTGGGTGGAGGAGGGGAGAAGAAACAACAAAGAGAGCAACAACAACAAAGGTTATTTTTAGAGGAAAATTTATTTTTGATTTTTATTGTTAGAGGTATTCTTGTGGGGGTTTTTAGAGATTACAGTCTCGGACCTCGATTTTTGGGGGGTTTTTTTTAGATTGAATTCAGTCGGACACACAATTGGTGATGATAAAAGTGGGTAAAATCGAGGTGTATTCACATAAAATGGGAGATATCGCTTAGGCAACTTCCAACAGCCTTCACAGGCCAACCAAAACAGAGCGTATATAATTTTGGAAAAAAATTGAGAGCCAACTGTATTTTCAAAAAATAAAATTTTCTTTAAAATTTTTAAGACGTCAATGGGAAATGTCAGTAGCAGCACAAAAACTTCCCCCTTTACCACTACTTTATGAATGCATAAATTGTGATATGAGTGCAGAAGATGTTTCTTCTCCAATGACTTCTGGATGTAGACAAAATAAATGTAGAGGTATTTTCTCAGAAATTTTTGAAATTTTTTCGAAAAAAAAATTTTTTTGGAAAATTTCCTTGAAAAATTTTCAAAAATTTTTTTGAAATTTTTTCAAAAATTTTCAAAAAAAAAATTTTTTTTCCTAGGCCATTTCTGTGTTTATGCAGCCCAAAGAATATTCTCCAACAATTGGTCAACCAATAGAAATGGGAATAATAATGGACAACAAAATTCCCTCAATTCCCCAAAAATGCACGAAAAACGTGGCTGTATAAATGTAACAACGCCTACTTTTGTTCAACTTGGATGTACACACAAATGGGTACAGAATGAATTGGAAGAGATTTATTGTGCTTGCAAGGTTTGGAAAAGGGGGGGAATATTTTAAATTAAAAAATAATTTTTAGGGGAATACTTGCAATTTCGACTTGGCAACAGCTAGTCAGTCTTCAGCAGAAAAACTAGTTTCACCTTTAAAGCTCATATTTTTTCTGTTATTTTTATTTATTTTTTACTTAATTTTTAGTGCCTTAATTTTGTAATAAATTTCTTTTGAATTTTTTCGATATTTAAAAAAACAAAATCGAGGGAATTACATGAACCTCACAAATCCTTAGAATAGGAGTGAATTCGAATGAGGTCAACAATGATTGGAGAGAAAACGACTTGTGAAATTCGCAAAAAAGGAAAGGAATCAAAAGAGTTAAATATTCAAGTGTAAATCACACCATGTAATAAACATCAAATCCCAGGATGGGAAAAATTTTTATTTTTAAAATTAACAAAATAATTTAACAATTTTTTTTATTTAAATAAACTTAGATTTATTCACTTAAATGTCCCAGTCTTCCTCATTGTACACATCGTCTCCAAAGTCTTGGTTGACCACATCATAGCGGAAACCTTCAGCAAGACTAACATTAACCACAGCATCATCACCATGGCAGTCATATTTTGGATGGAACATATCCGAGGAAGAGTCAACAGGAATATATTTCCCTGAAAATTTTGAGTATTACATTTTATAGAAAATTAAAAATACCAATCTTTTGCCCATTGATCGTGAAAAAAATATGCGGAACTTCACTCTTGTAGAATTTATTCGTTGATGGCCAAACAATTCCAGAACCAATTGTTATCGGACCTTCAATTTCGTCCACGTCCAGAAGGAGTTTTCGTCCAGGATCAGACTTTAATTCCCATTGCGAATTAATGAAAATAAAGTTTTTGTCATTGCAAAGACCTAACAGGTCAAAACTGAAATTTTGTTTCTTATTTTAAAAATTTATTTTGATTCCCCCATAAAATTGATACAGCTTAAAATAATGCTCAAAAATATAGAGTACAAGGGTTAGAGGAATTCTGTGACCCTATGATGACTTTCTAAACAGTAAAAAGCCTAATGGACAATTTATTGATTTAAATAATACCCCTCAAGACTCGAGAATGTAATCTCAAAATAATTGATTGAAATTGATCGAGAAGTCACTTTACTGAAAGGCACTGTTCCAGTAAATCCCAGAGCATAAAGACTGCAGGATCTACGCTCAAACCGGCCACCATAACCAACGAACACCTAAAATAAAAAATATTTTAATATATGAATAGATTATTTTCTAAAATAATGGCCTAAAAATGACTAAATATGGGGTCTTTGTGTTATCAATTTTTAACTCTCTCCCCCAATCTTATTCTGAAAACGATTTTTTCAGTTAACAGCCCCTTAAAGAACACCACTATAAGGAATCAAGTTTAATTCGAAAAACGGGGTATAATTACGATCATGCTTTAAATCGATATTAATGGGAAGATCAACAAAATATATATTTTATAACTAACCGCTGGAAGTCCAATCATTCTGGTCAATTTGTTAAGTTGAGTTTGCTGAGAAGCAATTTTCTGATCCTGAGAAGCAATTTGCTGATCTTGAGAAGCAATTTGCCGATCCTGAGAAGTGATTCGAGCATGAGCCAAAGACAGTTGATGATTCAATTGTTCAACCGACATTACGTAGAATTGCTTAATTACTTTTTTAAAATCACTAAAAAATCAATAAAAATAAAAAAATAATTAATGTAAGACCCAAAACACTCTTTAAAATGGTTTTTAAAAAAAAGAGCTCGATTGTTAAGAATGACTAGAAAATGAAAGAGCTACAGCTTTTATATGAAGAAAAACAAAAATGAATTTGGCGTTATGTTGCAGTAGAATTTTGAATTAAATTAAGGGAGGGGGGATATTTGAGTCTAGCAGGAGTTCTTGTTTTCTTTAGAGGTCGGCAAAATCGTGTTTGCGGGATCCCGCATGCGGGATTTTTTTTAAAATCTTTGCGGGACGGGATCCCGCGGGAAAAACCCCGCAAAATCCCGCATCCCGCAAAATCCCGCATTTTAAATTTGCGGGATCCCGCGCGGGACTGCGGGATTTTCCAAAAATCGTTGAAATTATCAATATCTATTAAAAAATCAATTTCTTAATCATTAACGAGTTCTTATCGGGTTCTTAACTGTATCGTACTTCGTACCAAATTACGAGTACAAGTTGGTACAAACGATAAGCATTTATACCGGGTCCCCAATTATCAAAAATATCATAAGGGGCAAGCTCATACATTTCGTCGGAAATTCGAGTATACAAATTAGAATAGCTTGAGCTGAAACAAATGTAATCGATCAATCATCTTGATCTAACAATTTGGACAATTTGGTTTCGATGAAATAAAGATGATTTCATGACGGCAGCGAAAATTTTGGAAGGCCAAGTATCCATATTCCTTCCTTTTTCTGCGCCGCAGGCAAAAATTTCGAGATTTTAGGAAGGCCAGCGAGACAAAATTCTTGTTTTTCTAGCGCCGCAGGCAAAAATTTTTTGTGTTTAGAAGGGTAGGAGTAAAACTTCTTCATTTTCCAAAATTTCGCAAAATTCAAAAAATTTTTCGGGAAAAATTTGCAGGATTTTTAAAAAAAATCTTTGCGGGACGGGATCCCGCGGGAAAAACCCCGCAAAATCCCGCATCCCGCAAATCGAAAAAAGTGCGGGAGCGGGACCCCGCAAAATCCCGCGCGGGATCCCGTCCCGCGCCGACCTCTAGTTTTCTTTAAATAAAAGCTATAATTCTTAAATTATTCGTAATCTCTGGATATTTTTCCTTAACGAGATAGGGTAAGAATGGATTAACCAAGGAAAAGAAAAAAATAAACTTGCCCAACTCCGGGTTTCCCGGAATAAAACTAAAACCCTGATTTTTTACATTCGGACCCGAAGCCAGTTCAAAAAAAAATATACAGAAATAAATAAAAATAATTTTGAATCTTTAAAAAAGTTGGAGAATATTTTATACTCGATTTATTTGTTGAGGTTTCGAATTTAGACCTAACTAGAGAGCGGGCTATATCTGGATCCAGATCTTGATTTCTCCTGGACCCAGAGTCCAGATAAAGACATTTTTCAGAGTTCCTTGATTTTTCCTTGTCAAGAATCTGGTCAAGGTACCCAACCGAAATCAAGGTTTTTTGAAAATCCCGCTCTCTAGTCCTAACAATAAGGGAATAAAAATACCAAAATATAATTTAATTAATAAATTTTCGATTATATTTTAAAACCTTTCTTTTTTTAAATAATTCTCCAGAAAATCGACAAGTTATAGAAGAAGAAGTCAAAACATTTGTAGTATATTTATTCCATAATTTAAATGGTTCTCGAAGAATTTCTGTTATTTCTATATTATGATGCTTTATTAAATCACTTTTTTATAATTGAAAAAAGGTGCTTGAGAGGGCGTTTAAAAATTTTTTTTAGAATTTTTAGAAAGCTTTTACATATTTACAGTAATGTGCAAAAGTTTGGGACATTTTTGATTTCACTATATTTTGATGCCAAAATCAAAACAAAAAATTTATAAAAATTCTAGCTGGCATATTGATCGAAATAAGGGAAAATAAAAAAGGGTAATTCTTTGGTTCGTACCCCCCACTCCTTTTTCCTTCCTAAAAGTATTAAAAAATGGTCAGTCAGTCTTAGTTTATAGAACTCGTCGAGCTGTGTCGAATGACACCAAAATTAACCACCGTCCTTAACTTTGGGCCGAGATACAGACAAAAACCGTTGGCAAAGCGCAGGGTTTTGCACAAGCGTCTCAACGACTACAATAGTTTACTTTATGTCATAACTTTGTCAAATATTGTTCAATTACGTTGGTTTTTATGTCATTCGAATCAGCTCGACAAGCTCTTTCGAATGAGCTAATATTAGTTTAATCGAATTTTTATCCCAAAAAATCAGCTTGGTCCACCCTTTTATTTTTCAATGTTCGGGGGTCTGTATCTCGGCCCAAAGTTAAGGACGGTGGTTAATTTTGGTGTCATTCGACACAGCTTGACGAGTTCTATAAACTAAGACTGACTGACCATTTTTTAATACTTTTAGGAAGGAAAAAGGAGTGGGGGGTACGAACCAAAGAATTACCTAAAAAAGAACTAAGCCCATATCTCATTTCATTGCCGAGATTTCACTAACCTGAAAATCAACGTAAAACGGGGTTTTTCATATTCAAAAAATATTTTCGACCTCTTATGGATAGTTCTGAATTCTCATTTGGGGCTTATCTGTAAGCCCTTGAAATTTGCTACAAGAAAGCATTAATCACATTTTTCCGTTAAAATTTGATGACGAGATAGGGACCCTTCATCTTTCGACGTAACAAAAATCGCCTAAACACCCCATAAAATGCCCCTTCAAAAGATAAATTGGTCTATATCACTCGAATAGTTTTTATGAAAAATTTCTCTCTCAAGTACCCTTCATCAGTATTTATTGTATTTAATATATCAACAATTAATTCTATTGGTAGTTTTTGTTGTTTTATTATTATTAGCATTATTATTATATTTTTTTGTATTTTTATTTAAATATACCGTATTTCCTAAAATAGTACTCCCGGGAGTACTATTTTTCAACCCTCCTCCAAAGGGGAGTACTATTTAAGGGGGGAGTACTAATTCAGGGGGGAGTATTATTTTTCAACCTACCTCCATGATTTATCTTAGGAAAATTTGTCTCAAAATTTTAAATGTTTAAATCAATTAGAGTTCGTAATTTGAAAAATGCCGGATCCAAATTTGGATTTTCAAGAAATGTGGATTCCAAATTAGTATAAAATTGAGCAACTTGCGAGACTTTTAAACACAAGTGACTTAAAATAGGGTTATTGAGGGAAAGCAAAAAGGATATTAGTGGATTTGGAGTGATATCCAGGGGTATAATGGGATTTTAAGCGATTAAGAGATATCGATAGATTAAGTTGGATGTCGAAAAAATTATCAGGATTGAGAAGGATATTGACGTTTTAGCGGATTAGTAGGGATGCCAGGTAATTTTTGATTAAAAGCGATATCGTGAGATTTGAGGGGATAAAGTTGATATTAAAATGATAATAAAATGATTATCAATAATAATAAAATGATATTAATAAAATGATTATCAATTAATTTTTTGGGATATAGTGGAAATATCTCTGTCTAGGAATTTATCAGGGGGTTAACTAGTCTCGTGTGTATCCCTCTATTAACTAATCTCATAGGGTTAACTAATCTTGTGTGTATTCCCCTCAAATCCCTTCATCAAACCTTAATCCAATGATATCTTTTAAATCCTACTTGATCAATCCAGAACCCATTTTATCATCAGATATCAATCCCTTTATATCCCCCAAAATCCACTTTTACCCCACCAATTAACCGGATTGTATTTCTTTAATCTCCGAAAAATTTTAGGTTAAAATTTCAGTTCGTTTTCGGTTAACCGAAGGCTTTCCGGTTTTGTTTATCGGAGAATCAAGTGAAACCGACAACGCTACTTAGAATAAATAAAATAATTCAATGAGTCTCTTTTTATTTTTTCAAATATAGGAGAAAAATTTTTAGGGGGGAGTGCTATTTTAGGGGGAGTACTAATTCAGGGGGGAGTACTATTTTTCAACCCTCCTCTAAAGGGGAGTACTATTTAAGGGGGGAGTGCTAATTCAGGGGGGAGTACTATTTCAGGAAATACGGTATATATAAATTTTTTAAAAATAATATTTAATATTAAAAAAATTTTTTTTCTCAGAAAATATTTTTCAACAAAGAAAAAGCTTCTTTTTAAAATTACCGACCTTCCCACTAATGAATTTGCTATTTACTACTAATTAGAACCTTTTTCAAAATGAAAAATGAATTTATTTATTAAAGAATTTATTTTTTTTCATATTAAAATTTTTTAGGAAATACCGATACCGATTTAGGCTAATCCCGATCCCGAGTCGGTACCGGTATCGGGATCGGTATCATCAATCCGAAAGAATTGGGCGGGACACAAGGGAGTATTACCTCTTTGTCGTTATTTCCATCAGACATTTTTAATATAAAGAAGGGAAGATAGCAAATTTATTAGTGGGAAGGTCGGTAATTTTAAAAAGAAGTTTTCTTGTTGAAAAATATTTTCTGAGGGAGTATTACTATTTTTTTAATTGTCCTATTTTAAAAAATTTTTATATATATTTAAATAAAAATACAAAAAAATATAATAATAATGCTAATAATAATAAAACAACAAAAACTACCAACAGAATTAATTGTTGATATATTAAATACAATAAATACTGATGAAGGGTACTTGAGAGAGAAATTTTTTAATTTTTGTTAGAAAATAGCTGAATTTAATAGAATTTTTATACAAAAAAGGTACAAAGAAAAAATTGTGATTATTTTAGAATAAAGCCAATACTAATTTCTTAGTTTGTTTTGTTCATTAGCGGATTGTGACTGAGCTAATAATAAGATATTTTTTTAATTGTCTGAATTTATTTTTAAATGATTTTTCCTTTTTCGTATCCTTCCATTAATTTTTTATTTGGTTATCTAGTCTTTAAACAAATTTAGTACCCCGACCCCATTCCCGAACAATTTTTTCACATTTATCCCCAACCCAGAAATAAATGAAAACTCTGTCCCTCGACCAAAGTTTCAGGGGTATACGTACATCACATAAAATGTCATTTTTGGGCATTTTGAGAAAATTTTGGAAAGAAATCGGAAATCTATTTTGTCATTATATTTTTTAAAGAAAAATAAAAAAACATATTTAAGTTGATTTTCAGTTGGATTCGCTCAAATTTACAAAAAGATGGGCTTGGTGCGAATCCAAAATAGGGAATGTCAGATGGGAAAATATTGAAAAATATAAGAATTTTTAAGTTTTCTAAAAACTATTTTTTAAACGCCCTCTCAAGTACCTTTTTTCAATTATAAAAAAGTGATTTAATAAAGCATCATAATATAGAAATAACAGAAATTCTTCGAGAACCGTTTAAATTATGGAATAAATATACTACAAATGTTTTGACTTCTTCTTCTATAACTTGTCGATTTTCTGGAGAATTATTCAAAAAAAGAAAGGTTTTAAAATATAATTAAAAATTTATTTATTAAATTATATTTTGATATTTTTATTCCCTTATTGTTAGGACTAGAGATTGTTAGGATTAGGACTTTTCAAAAAACCTTGATTTCGGTTGGGTACCTTGACCAGATTCTTGACCTTGAGTCAAGGAAAAATCAAGGAACGCTGAAAAATGTTTTTATCTGGACTATGGATTCAGGAAAAATCAAGATCTGGATCCAGATCTAGCCCGCTCTCTAGTTAGGCCTAAATTCGAAACCTCAACAAATCAATTGAGTCTAAAATATTCTCCAAATCTTTAAAGATTCAAAATTATTTTTATTTATTTCTGTATATTTTTTTTTGAACTGGCTTCGGGTCCGAATGTAAAAAATCAGGGTTTTAGTTTTATTCCGGGAAACCCGGAGTTGGGCAAGTTTATTTTTTTCTTTTCCTTGGTTAATCCATTCTTACCCTATCTCGTTAAGGAAAAATATCCAGAGATTACGAATAATTTAAGAATTATAGCTTTTATTTAAAGAAAACTAGAGGTCGGCGCGGGACGGGATCCCGCGCGGGATTTTGCGGGGTCCCGCTCCCGCAATCCCGCACTTTTTTTGATTTGCGGGATTTTGCGGGATGCGGGATTTTGCGGGGTTTTTCCCGCGGGATCCCGTCCCGCAAAGATTTAAAAAAAAAATCCCGCATGCGGGATCCCGCAAACACGATTTTGCCGACCTCTAAAGAAACAAAAACTCCTGCTAGACTCAAATATCCCCTCCCATAATTTAATTCAAAATTCCACTGCAACATAACGCCAAATTTATTTTTGTTTTTCTTCATATAAAAGCTGTAGTTCTTTCATTTTCTAGTCATTATTAACAACCGAGCTTTTTTTCTTAAAATACATTTAAAGAGTGTTTTGGGTCTTACATTAATTATTTTTTATTTTTATTGATTTTTTAGGGATTTTAAAAAAGTAATTAAGCAATTCTACGTAATGTCTGTTGAACAATTGAATCATCAACTGTCTTTGGCAAATCAGCAAATTGCTTCTCAGCAAGCTCAACTTAACAAATTGACTAGAATGATGGGACTTCCAGCGGTTAGTTCTAAAATATATATTTTGACTGAGCGTCCCGTTAATATTGATTTTATATCATGAATCCTTAACAAATCCCCGTTTTTCGGATTAAACTCCATTCCTTTTAGTGTTGTTTTAGGCCATTATTTTAGAAAATAATTTTTTTATTTTAGGTGTTTGTTGGTTATTGTGGCCGATTTGAGCGTAGATCCTGCAGTCTTTATAATGAGGTATATACTGGAACAGTGCCTTTCAGTAAAGTGACTTCTCGATCAATTTCAATCAACTATTTTGAGATCACATTCTCGAGTCTTGAGGGGTATTATTTAAATCAATAAATTGTCCATTAGGCTTTTTACTGTTTAGAAAGTCATCATGGGGTCTCAGAATTTCTCTAATCCTTGTACTCTATATTATTGAGCACCATTTTTATTTGTATCAATTTTATGGGGGAATCGAAATAAATTTTTAAAATAAGAAGCAAAATTTCAGTTTTAACCTGTTAGGTCTGTGCAATGACAAAAACTTTATTTTCATCAACCATACATCGGAATGGGAATTACAATTCAATCCTGAACGAAAACTCATTCTGGACTTGGACGAAATTGAAGGTCCAATAACAATTGGTTCTGGAATTGTTTGGCCATCAAAGAACAAATTCTATAAAAATGAAGTTCCGCATATTTTTTTCACGATCAATGGGCAGAAGATTGGTATTTTTAATTTTCTATGAAATGTAATACTCAAAATTTTCAGGAAAATACATTCCTGTTGACTCTCCCTCGGATATGTTCCATCTAAAATATGACTGCCATGATGATGATGCTGTGGTTAAAGTTAGTCTTGTTCGAGGTTTCCGTTATGATGTGGTCAACCAAGACTTTGGAGACGATGTGTACAATGTGGGAGACTGGCCAAAAATATTTAAGTGAATAAATCGAAGTTTATTTAAATAAAAAAAATTGTTAAATTATTTTGTTAATTTTAAAAATAAAAATTTTTCCCAATCCTGGGATTTGATATTTATTACGTAGTGTGATTTACACTTGAATATTTAACTCTCTTTTGATTCCTTTCCTTAAATTTTTTGTGAATCCCCAAGTCATTTCATTGTTGACCTCGTTTGAATTCACTTGAAGGATTTGTGAGGTACCCGTACTTCCTCCGATTTTCATTTTTTTATATCGAAAAAATTCAAAAAAGAAATTTATTTTAAGAAATTAAGGCACTAAAAAAATGAGTAAAAAATAAATAAAAATAACAGAAAAAAATATGAGCTTTAAAGGTGATACTAGTTGTTTTTCTGCCAAAGACTGACTAGCTGTTGCCAAGTCGAAATTGCAAGTATTCCCCTTAAAATTAATTTTTTTAAATTTAAAACATTCCCCCCCCTCCCTTTCCCAAACCTTGCAAGCACAATAAATCTCTTCCAATTCATTCTGTACCCATTTGTGTGTACATCCAAGTTGAACAAAAGTAGGCGTTGTTACGTTTATACAACCACGTTTTTCGTGCATTTTTGGGGAAGGGGAAGTTTGTTGTCCATTATTATTTCCATTTCTATTGGTTGACCAATTGTTGGAAAATATTCTTTGGGCTGCGTAAACACAGAAATGGCCTAAGAAACAATTTTTTTGAAAAAAATTTTTTGAAAATTTCAAAAAAATTTTCAAAAAAAAATTACAATACCTTTACATTTATTTTGTCTACATCCAGAAGTCATTGAAGAAGAAACATCTTCTGCACTCATTTCACAATTTATGCATTCATAAAGTGGTGGTAAAGGGGGAAGTTTTTGTGCTGCTACTGACATTTCCCATTGACGTCTTAAAAATTTTTTGAAAATTTTATTGGTAATTCTTCGGTTCGTATTCCCCCTCCTTTTGAGGTTTCGAATTTAGGCCTAACTAGAGAGCGGGCTAGATCTGGATCCAGATCTTGATTTTTCCTGAATCCAGAGTCCAGATAAAAACATTTTTCAGCGTTCCTCGATTTTTCCTTGACTCAAGGTCAAGAATCTGGTCAAGGTACCCAACCGAAATCAAGGTTTTTTGAAAAGTCCTAATCCTAACAATCTCTAGTCCTAACAATAAGAGGATAAAAATATCAAAATATAATTTAATAAATAAATTTTTAATTATATTTTAAAACCTTTCTTTTTTTGAATAATTCTCCAGAAAATCGACAAGTTATAGAAGAAGAAGTCAAAACATTTGTAGTATATTTATTCCATAATTTAAATGGTTCTCGAAGACCTTATTTGGAGCCAAAAAATAGCATTCTCCTATGTTGTTTTTATATTCTCTTTTCTCGTTCGCTGTCCTCCTCCATATTTAAATAATTATTTTAATTTTCATATTAAAGTTCAGTTAAAACACGCGAACTTTCTATTAAGTTTTAAATAAGTAAAACATGTTGAAAAACAAGTTTGAATAAACATGTTTGTTTAAAACATGTTTCAAACATAGACATTTTCCTAAGTTTTAAATAAACTTGTTTTTACAACTAAAACTTTTTAATAAATAAACTTGTTTTAAAAACATTTTTCAAATTAATTAAACTTGTTTTACAATCAAGTTTTAACTAAGTTTTGTTTTAAATAACATTTTACAATTTTATTGTTTGGATAAGCCCATTTTAAGAAAAACATTCATTAAAATTTTCCGCTAATTAAAACTTCCTTTCTTCATTATTTCCCTTTTATAGGCGTATTAAGGTGCTACTAAAATAAATATTTTTTTATTATTAAAGTTTAGAAAAAAAATTTTTTTTTAATTTAAATTTTCAGAATAAAAATAAATTTATTTTTATTTATTTTTCAGAAAGCCTCTTTCCTTCTCACATAAAAATAAAATTAATTAATTTCCTTTCATCTCATCCCTGCGCAGGCAATGCCTAATTTTTGCAATTGTCAGCAAAGGCTGAGTTATTGCCGACTTTGTTGCAAATGAATAAACAAACTTGTCAATACCTTTATTTAAAATTTTCAAAATTATTGTTGGTGATCTCTAATAAATTTTTTGTTTTATTTCTTTTAATTTTTGCGTTGTCTACAGCTTTATTGGAGGTAGTTAATTTTTATTAGAGAAGAGAGAAAATACCGGAAAGGGTATAGAATGCAGAAAATGTTCCGGAAAAATATACAAAAATACCAGACCTGCTCACGGATACGGATAATATCCGGATACCCGCGGATATCCGCGGATACGGATGGATATGGATAGTGTTTTTAAAAAAATTGGACGGATACGGATGGATACGGATATGATGCTTCAAATCCGCGGATATCCATCTAAAAATTCTAGCCTGCGGTGCAAAGGAAGTGAATTTTTTTCGCTTTCGGCCTTTCAAAATTTTTAAAATTTTTGCCTGCGGCGCTAAATAAGAAAGAAATCTGGCTTTGAAATCAGTTAACTTCTCAAATTCTTCTCTCTCAAAAATTCTGCGGCGCTAGAATTTCTCTGGTTTCCTAGCCTTCCAGCTTAAAAATTTTCATCTACGACGCTCAACTCTTTTAGCTGAGCAAGCGAAAATTTTCAGAGGGTTATGGGGGAATTCCCCCACCCACTCCCGAATTGGGAAAAAGGAAAATATTTGGTGAGGGGATTGGGCAAAAAAGTGAATTTTTTGGCCTACGCGCTTCTAAAATTTTCAAAAATTTTGCCTGCGGCGCTGAAAATGAAAGATTTTTTGCTTCTGTCTTCCTAAATTCTCAAAATTTTCGCCTGCGGCGCTAAAATCAACTGGTTAGTTAACCGAATTTTCATTTCGGCCCGAAACCGTGAATTTAACTTTTCAAAAATTCTCAAAAATTTTATTTTATTTTTTGTCGGTATAATCCCTGATAAGTAACGTTGGGTCGGAATTCCTATCTCTGCCTTCCGATTTTCGAACTTCCGATATTCATAAGCAAGGTTAGTTTTGATGCATTCAGTTATTACCTTATTATTAGGGATCGGATTTTTAGGTCGTAAAAACCTTAAAATAGGTACCTAAATATGTATGTTGTATAAAATGCAGAAAAAAACCGAATTTAAATAAATTTGACCATTTTGAAAATTCTAGCCAGGCTGACCATTTTGAGAAAAAACGGATATATCCGCGGATACCCGCGGATGGATATGCCTAAAAAGTTGGACGGATACAAACGGATACGGATATGGACCTCACGGATATATCCGGATACGGATAGCAAAATCCGTATCCATGAGCAGGTCTGAAAAATACTACTAAAATTCCGGAAGAAATGAGGAAACGTCAAATACAGGAAGAGAAATAAAAAAAAATATGTTGATCCGGAAAGAATTCCGGAAAATATTAAAAAAGAAAAGGAAAAGAAAAGAGAATTCCGGTAAAGATATCAGACACATAGAGAATATATAGAAATTAAATAAGAACGAGAAAATAATTTCCGGAAAGCAGACTGTCCGGAAAAGGGCTGGGCGCAATTGCGGATTATGTGTTTTTTGACTTGCGGATTGCGTTTGCGGATTTTAAAATTAAAATTGCGGACATTTTTTTCCAATTGCGCTCGGCCCTGATCCGGAAATATAAATAGCTACACATAACGGAATTAAGAAAAATAGAAAATTCCGGAAAAAATGGCAGATTAATTAAAATAAAAAAAAGATTTTCTTTACAGGGGCGTCGATGTTATTCCTGTTCTGGACAATGTTTAGCTGGTGCACCATGCAACTGCCAGTAAATATTTTTAAAAAAATTTAAAAAATAATTTTTTATAGGATGGGGTCTTATGAGGCAGATTATTGTTTTGCAGAGAAACAGCCTTCAGAAGTCCCAGGAATTTTCAGGCTTTCCAAAGGGTGTGTGAAGAGGCCGTCTAGAACTCGAGCTGGGTGTGATTTTGACCATTTTTCTGATCATGTCCTTTGTGTTTGTGCTGGGCCTGGTAATTTTTTTGCTGTTTTTTTAACAAAATTTCGACAGATTTTTGTAACGACCAAATTCTAATGCATGTAAACACAGCCACGTGGAGAAACGTGACTTGTAGGCAATGTCCAGATGGAAGGCCTGATTGTGGGCAGACGTGTCAAGGTATTAATAATTGAGGGATTGTAGCAGCCTTCAAGGGTGATTTTGGGAACAATCAAAATACAGTAGATAAAAATACAGAATCTCTCTATAAGCAACTTCCCAGAATCGTTCTTTAAGCGACTTTCCAGAATCTCTCTATAAGCGACTCTCCAGAATCTCCCTATAAACGACTTTCCAGAACCTCTCTATAAGCGATTTTCCATAATCTCTCTACAAGCGACTTTCCAGAACCTCTCTATAAACGACTTTCTTGTTTTAGCCTAATTCAGTTTAAAAGTTTTTAACCTAACATGACTCCCCCTAAAACGTTACTTCCCTTCTTAAGTCAGCAAAATTCAGGCCAAATGTTGTCGCTTATAGAGAGATTCCCTTATTGAAAATTTCCATTATAGGCCAATGGTGTCATCAAAAAACTTCAACAGGCGCAGCTGGTTGTGGTTTTGGCCCTCCTTCGCTTCCCTACTTGTACAAAACGACAGAACTTTTACAACGTCAACAACACGTTTGTTTGAGTATTAGCCGTGGGGGCGGAGGTGTTTTTTTGGATTAAAAAAATTTTCTAAAAATAATTTTCAAGTTTCCCCTCAACGTTTCTGTATTTGTGGAGGGAAAAATATGTGTAATTCAAATGGGGATGATTCTGGAAGTGATTCTTCTTTTATTTCCTCTTTGCTAAAAAGTTTGGGTGGAGGAGGGGAGAAGAAACAACAAAGAGAGCAACAACAACAAAGGTTATTTTTAGAGGAAAATTTATTTTTGATTTTTATTGTTAGAGGTATTCTTGTGGGGGTTTTTAGAGATTACAGTCTCGGACCTCGATTTTTGGGGGGTTTTTTTTAGATTGAATTCAGTCGGACACACAATTGGTGATGATAAAAGTGGGTAAAATCGAGGTGTATTCACATAAAATGGGAGATATCGCTTAGGCAACTTCCAACAGCCTTCACAGGCCAACCAAAACAGAGCGTATATAATTTTGGAAAAAAATTGAGAGCCAACTGTATTTTCAAAAAATAAAATTTTCTTTAAAATTTTTAAGACGTCAATGGGAAATGTCAGTAGCAGCACAAAAACTTCCCCCTTTACCACTACTTTATGAATGCATAAATTGTGATATGAGTGCAGAAGATGTTTCTTCTCCAATGACTTCTGGATGTAGACAAAATAAATGTAGAGGTATTTTCTCAGAAATTTTTGAAATTTTTTCGAAAAAAAAATTTTTTTGGAAAATTTCCTTGAAAAATTTTCAAAAATTTTTTTGAAATTTTTTCAAAAATTTTCAAAAAAAAAATTTTTTTTCCTAGGCCATTTCTGTGTTTATGCAGCCCAAAGAATATTCTCCAACAATTGGTCAACCAATAGAAATGGGAATAATAATGGACAACAAAATTCCCTCAATTCCCCAAAAATGCACGAAAAACGTGGCTGTATAAATGTAACAACGCCTACTTTTGTTCAACTTGGATGTACACACAAATGGGTACAGAATGAATTGGAAGAGATTTATTGTGCTTGCAAGGTTTGGAAAAGGGGGGGAATATTTTAAATTAAAAAATAATTTTTAGGGGAATACTTGCAATTTCGACTTGGCAACAGCTAGTCAGTCTTCAGCAGAAAAACTAGTTTCACCTTTAAAGCTCATATTTTTTCTGTTATTTTTATTTATTTTTTACTTAATTTTTAGTGCCTTAATTTTGTAATAAATTTCTTTTGAATTTTTTCGATATTTAAAAAAACAAAATCGAGGGAATTACATGAACCTCACAAATCCTTAGAATAGGAGTGAATTCGAATGAGGTCAACAATGATTGGAGAGAAAACGACTTGTGAAATTCGCAAAAAAGGAAAGGAATCAAAAGAGTTAAATATTCAAGTGTAAATCACACCATGTAATAAACATCAAATCCCAGGATGGGAAAAATTTTTATTTTTAAAATTAACAAAATAATTTAACAATTTTTTTTATTTAAATAAACTTAGATTTATTCACTTAAATGTCCCAGTCTTCCTCATTGTACACATCGTCTCCAAAGTCTTGGTTGACCACATCATAGCGGAAACCTTCAGCAAGACTAACATTAACCACAGCATCATCACCATGGCAGTCATATTTTGGATGGAACATATCCGAGGAAGAGTCAACAGGAATATATTTCCCTGAAAATTTTGAGTATTACATTTTATAGAAAATTAAAAATACCAATCTTTTGCCCATTGATCGTGAAAAAAATATGCGGAACTTCACTCTTGTAGAATTTATTCGTTGATGGCCAAACAATTCCAGAACCAATTGTTATCGGACCTTCAATTTCGTCCACGTCCAGAAGGAGTTTTCGTCCAGGATCAGACTTTAATTCCCATTGCGAATTAATGAAAATAAAGTTTTTGTCATTGCAAAGACCTAACAGGTCAAAACTGAAATTTTGTTTCTTATTTTAAAAATTTATTTTGATTCCCCCATAAAATTGATACAGCTTAAAATAATGCTCAAAAATATAGAGTACAAGGGTTAGAGGAATTCTGTGACCCTATGATGACTTTCTAAACAGTAAAAAGCCTAATGGACAATTTATTGATTTAAATAATACCCCTCAAGACTCGAGAATGTAATCTCAAAATAATTGATTGAAATTGATCGAGAAGTCACTTTACTGAAAGGCACTGTTCCAGTAAATCCCAGAGCATAAAGACTGCAGGATCTACGCTCAAACCGGCCACCATAACCAACGAACACCTAAAATAAAAAATATTTTAATATATGAATAGATTATTTTCTAAAATAATGGCCTAAAAATGACTAAATATGGGGTCTTTGTGTTATCAATTTTTAACTCTCTCCCCCAATCTTATTCTGAAAACGATTTTTTCAGTTAACAGCCCCTTAAAGAACACCACTATAAGGAATCAAGTTTAATTCGAAAAACGGGGTATAATTACGATCATGCTTTAAATCGATATTAATGGGAAGATCAACAAAATATATATTTTATAACTAACCGCTGGAAGTCCAATCATTCTGGTCAATTTGTTAAGTTGAGTTTGCTGAGAAGCAATTTTCTGATCCTGAGAAGCAATTTGCTGATCTTGAGAAGCAATTTGCCGATCCTGAGAAGTGATTCGAGCATGAGCCAAAGACAGTTGATGATTCAATTGTTCAACCGACATTACGTAGAATTGCTTAATTACTTTTTTAAAATCACTAAAAAATCAATAAAAATAAAAAAATAATTAATGTAAGACCCAAAACACTCTTTAAAATGGTTTTTAAAAAAAAGAGCTCGATTGTTAAGAATGACTAGAAAATGAAAGAGCTACAGCTTTTATATGAAGAAAAACAAAAATGAATTTGGCGTTATGTTGCAGTAGAATTTTGAATTAAATTAAGGGAGGGGGGATATTTGAGTCTAGCAGGAGTTCTTGTTTTCTTTAGAGGTCGGCAAAATCGTGTTTGCGGGATCCCGCATGCGGGATTTTTTTTAAAATCTTTGCGGGACGGGATCCCGCGGGAAAAACCCCGCAAAATCCCGCATCCCGCAAAATCCCGCATTTTAAATTTGCGGGATCCCGCGCGGGACTGCGGGATTTTCCAAAAATCGTTGAAATTATCAATATCTATTAAAAAATCAATTTCTTAATCATTAACGAGTTCTTATCGGGTTCTTAACTGTATCGTACTTCGTACCAAATTACGAGTACAAGTTGGTACAAACGATAAGCATTTATACCGGGTCCCCAATTATCAAAAATATCATAAGGGGCAAGCTCATACATTTCGTCGGAAATTCGAGTATACAAATTAGAATAGCTTGAGCTGAAACAAATGTAATCGATCAATCATCTTGATCTAACAATTTGGACAATTTGGTTTCGATGAAATAAAGATGATTTCATGACGGCAGCGAAAATTTTGGAAGGCCAAGTATCCATATTCCTTCCTTTTTCTGCGCCGCAGGCAAAAATTTCGAGATTTTAGGAAGGCCAGCGAGACAAAATTCTTGTTTTTCTAGCGCCGCAGGCAAAAATTTTTTGTGTTTAGAAGGGTAGGAGTAAAACTTCTTCATTTTCCAAAATTTCGCAAAATTCAAAAAATTTTTCGGGAAAAATTTGCAGGATTTTTAAAAAAAATCTTTGCGGGACGGGATCCCGCGGGAAAAACCCCGCAAAATCCCGCATCCCGCAAATCGAAAAAAGTGCGGGAGCGGGACCCCGCAAAATCCCGCGCGGGATCCCGTCCCGCGCCGACCTCTAGTTTTCTTTAAATAAAAGCTATAATTCTTAAATTATTCGTAATCTCTGGATATTTTTCCTTAACGAGATAGGGTAAGAATGGATTAACCAAGGAAAAGAAAAAAATAAACTTGCCCAACTCCGGGTTTCCCGGAATAAAACTAAAACCCTGATTTTTTACATTCGGACCCGAAGCCAGTTCAAAAAAAAATATACAGAAATAAATAAAAATAATTTTGAATCTTTAAAAAAGTTGGAGAATATTTTATACTCGATTTATTTGTTGAGGTTTCGAATTTAGACCTAACTAGAGAGCGGGCTATATCTGGATCCAGATCTTGATTTCTCCTGGACCCAGAGTCCAGATAAAGACATTTTTCAGAGTTCCTTGATTTTTCCTTGTCAAGAATCTGGTCAAGGTACCCAACCGAAATCAAGGTTTTTTGAAAATCCCGCTCTCTAGTCCTAACAATAAGGGAATAAAAATACCAAAATATAATTTAATTAATAAATTTTCGATTATATTTTAAAACCTTTCTTTTTTTAAATAATTCTCCAGAAAATCGACAAGTTATAGAAGAAGAAGTCAAAACATTTGTAGTATATTTATTCCATAATTTAAATGGTTCTCGAAGAATTTCTGTTATTTCTATATTATGATGCTTTATTAAATCACTTTTTTATAATTGAAAAAAGGTGCTTGAGAGGGCGTTTAAAAATTTTTTTTAGAATTTTTAGAAAGCTTTTACATATTTACAGTAATGTGCAAAAGTTTGGGACATTTTTGATTTCACTATATTTTGATGCCAAAATCAAAACAAAAAATTTATAAAAATTCTAGCTGGCATATTGATCGAAATAAGGGAAAATAAAAAAGGGTAATTCTTTGGTTCGTACCCCCCACTCCTTTTTCCTTCCTAAAAGTATTAAAAAATGGTCAGTCAGTCTTAGTTTATAGAACTCGTCGAGCTGTGTCGAATGACACCAAAATTAACCACCGTCCTTAACTTTGGGCCGAGATACAGACAAAAACCGTTGGCAAAGCGCAGGGTTTTGCACAAGCGTCTCAACGACTACAATAGTTTACTTTATGTCATAACTTTGTCAAATATTGTTCAATTACGTTGGTTTTTATGTCATTCGAATCAGCTCGACAAGCTCTTTCGAATGAGCTAATATTAGTTTAATCGAATTTTTATCCCAAAAAATCAGCTTGGTCCACCCTTTTATTTTTCAATGTTCGGGGGTCTGTATCTCGGCCCAAAGTTAAGGACGGTGGTTAATTTTGGTGTCATTCGACACAGCTTGACGAGTTCTATAAACTAAGACTGACTGACCATTTTTTAATACTTTTAGGAAGGAAAAAGGAGTGGGGGGTACGAACCAAAGAATTACCTAAAAAAGAACTAAGCCCATATCTCATTTCATTGCCGAGATTTCACTAACCTGAAAATCAACGTAAAACGGGGTTTTTCATATTCAAAAAATATTTTCGACCTCTTATGGATAGTTCTGAATTCTCATTTGGGGCTTATCTGTAAGCCCTTGAAATTTGCTACAAGAAAGCATTAATCACATTTTTCCGTTAAAATTTGATGACGAGATAGGGACCCTTCATCTTTCGACGTAACAAAAATCGCCTAAACACCCCATAAAATGCCCCTTCAAAAGATAAATTGGTCTATATCACTCGAATAGTTTTTATGAAAAATTTCTCTCTCAAGTACCCTTCATCAGTATTTATTGTATTTAATATATCAACAATTAATTCTATTGGTAGTTTTTGTTGTTTTATTATTATTAGCATTATTATTATATTTTTTTGTATTTTTATTTAAATATACCGTATTTCCTAAAATAGTACTCCCGGGAGTACTATTTTTCAACCCTCCTCCAAAGGGGAGTACTATTTAAGGGGGGAGTACTAATTCAGGGGGGAGTATTATTTTTCAACCTACCTCCATGATTTATCTTAGGAAAATTTGTCTCAAAATTTTAAATGTTTAAATCAATTAGAGTTCGTAATTTGAAAAATGCCGGATCCAAATTTGGATTTTCAAGAAATGTGGATTCCAAATTAGTATAAAATTGAGCAACTTGCGAGACTTTTAAACACAAGTGACTTAAAATAGGGTTATTGAGGGAAAGCAAAAAGGATATTAGTGGATTTGGAGTGATATCCAGGGGTATAATGGGATTTTAAGCGATTAAGAGATATCGATAGATTAAGTTGGATGTCGAAAAAATTATCAGGATTGAGAAGGATATTGACGTTTTAGCGGATTAGTAGGGATGCCAGGTAATTTTTGATTAAAAGCGATATCGTGAGATTTGAGGGGATAAAGTTGATATTAAAATGATAATAAAATGATTATCAATAATAATAAAATGATATTAATAAAATGATTATCAATTAATTTTTTGGGATATAGTGGAAATATCTCTGTCTAGGAATTTATCAGGGGGTTAACTAGTCTCGTGTGTATCCCTCTATTAACTAATCTCATAGGGTTAACTAATCTTGTGTGTATTCCCCTCAAATCCCTTCATCAAACCTTAATCCAATGATATCTTTTAAATCCTACTTGATCAATCCAGAACCCATTTTATCATCAGATATCAATCCCTTTATATCCCCCAAAATCCACTTTTACCCCACCAATTAACCGGATTGTATTTCTTTAATCTCCGAAAAATTTTAGGTTAAAATTTCAGTTCGTTTTCGGTTAACCGAAGGCTTTCCGGTTTTGTTTATCGGAGAATCAAGTGAAACCGACAACGCTACTTAGAATAAATAAAATAATTCAATGAGTCTCTTTTTATTTTTTCAAATATAGGAGAAAAATTTTTAGGGGGGAGTGCTATTTTAGGGGGAGTACTAATTCAGGGGGGAGTACTATTTTTCAACCCTCCTCTAAAGGGGAGTACTATTTAAGGGGGGAGTGCTAATTCAGGGGGGAGTACTATTTCAGGAAATACGGTATATATAAATTTTTTAAAAATAATATTTAATATTAAAAAAATTTTTTTTCTCAGAAAATATTTTTCAACAAAGAAAAAGCTTCTTTTTAAAATTACCGACCTTCCCACTAATGAATTTGCTATTTTTCCTTCTTTATATTAAAAATGTCTGATGGAAATAACGACAAAAGGGAAGCTTATTAAAAACAAATTCTGATTTATTTTAAAATCAGAATTTTCTAAAAGTCATTTAACGTAAATCTCTAATAGGTAACCGTCTACCGAAGGATATTTTTAGTTGAGTAAATTTAAAAATTTAGCAACTAAAAGTAAAAATTGAAAAAAAAAAGTTAAAATAAATATCAAAATTGATTTGGATTTGGAAGGTCTTCTATTGGTTGCTGAGATGTTTTTGCCTCGATAATAGCTTTATAGTGCTAATTTATCATTTTACTACTAATTAGAACCTTTTTCAAAATGAAAAATGAATTTATTTATTAAAGAATTTATTTTTTTTCATATTAAAATTTTTTAGGAAATACCGATACCGATTTAGGCTAATCCCGATCCCGAGTCGGTACCGGTATCGGGATCGGTATCATCAATCCGAAAGAATTGGGCGGGACACAAGGGAGTATTACCTCTTTGTCGTTATTTCCATCAGACATTTTTAATATAAAGAAGGGAAGATAGCAAATTTATTAGTGGGAAGGTCGGTAATTTTAAAAAGAAGTTTTCTTGTTGAAAAATATTTTCTGAGGGAGTATTACTATTTTTTTAATTGTCCTATTTTAAAAAATTTTTATATATATTTAAATAAAAATACAAAAAAATATAATAATAATGCTAATAATAATAAAACAACAAAAACTACCAACAGAATTAATTGTTGATATATTAAATACAATAAATACTGATGAAGGGTACTTGAGAGAGAAATTTTTTAATTTTTGTTAGAAAATAGCTGAATTTAATAGAATTTTTATACAAAAAAGGTACAAAGAAAAAATTGTGATTATTTTAGAATAAAGCCAATACTAATTTCTTAGTTTGTTTTGTTCATTAGCGGATTGTGACTGAGCTAATAATAAGATATTTTTTTAATTGTCTGAATTTATTTTTAAATGATTTTTCCTTTTTCGTATCCTTCCATTAATTTTTTATTTGGTTATCTAGTCTTTAAACAAATTTAGTACCCCGACCCCATTCCCGAACAATTTTTTCACATTTATCCCCAACCCAGAAATAAATGAAAACTCTGTCCCTCGACCAAAGTTTCAGGGGTATACGTACATCACATAAAATGTCATTTTTGGGCATTTTGAGAAAATTTTGGAAAGAAATCGGAAATCTATTTTGTCATTATATTTTTTAAAGAAAAATAAAAAAACATATTTAAGTTGATTTTCAGTTGGATTCGCTCAAATTTACAAAAAGATGGGCTTGGTGCGAATCCAAAATAGGGAATGTCAGATGGGAAAATATTGAAAAATATAAGAATTTTTAAGTTTTCTAAAAACTATTTTTTAAACGCCCTCTCAAGTACCTTTTTTCAATTATAAAAAAGTGATTTAATAAAGCATCATAATATAGAAATAACAGAAATTCTTCGAGAACCATTTAAATTATGGAATAAATATACTACAAATGTTTTGACTTCTTCTTCTATAACTTGTCGATTTTCTGGAGAATTATTCAAAAAAAGAAAGGTTTTAAAATATAATTAAAAATTTATTTATTAAATTATATTTTGATATTTTTATCCTCTTATTGTTAGGACTAGA
Organism: Meloidogyne enterolobii; assembly: GCA_963681835.1. NCBI lineage: Eukaryota > Metazoa > Nematoda > Chromadorea > Rhabditida > Meloidogynidae > Meloidogyne > Meloidogyne enterolobii. The sequence continues at coordinate 2,291,330 of CAVMJV010000004.1, read as the reverse complement.
GATTGTTAGGATTAGGACTTTTCAAAAAACCTTGATTTCGGTTGGGTACCTTGACCAGATTCTTGACCTTGAGTCAAGGAAAAATCAAGGAACGCTGAAAAATGTTTTTATCTGGACTATGGATTCAGGAAAAATCAAGATCTGGATCCAGATCTAGCCCGCTCTCTAGTTAGGCCTAAATTCGAAACCTCAACAAATCAATTGAGTCTAAAATATTCTCCAAATCTTTAAAGATTCAAAATTATTTTTATTTATTTCTGTATATTTTTTTTTGAACTGGCTTCGGGTCCGAATGTAAAAAATCAGGGTTTTAGTTTTATTCCGGGAAACCCGGAGTTGGGCAAGTTTATTTTTTTCTTTTCCTTGGTTAATCCATTCTTACCCTATCTCGTTAAGGAAAAATATCCAGAGATTACGAATAATTTAAGAATTATAGCTTTTATTTAAAGAAAACTAGAGGTCGGCGCGGGACGGGATCCCGCGCGGGATTTTGCGGGGTCCCGCTCCCGCAATCCCGCACTTTTTTTGATTTGCGGGATTTTGCGGGATGCGGGATTTTGCGGGGTTTTTCCCGCGGGATCCCGTCCCGCAAAGATTTAAAAAAAAAATCCCGCATGCGGGATCCCGCAAACACGATTTTGCCGACCTCTAAAGAAACAAAAACTCCTGCTAGACTCAAATATCCCCTCCCATAATTTAATTCAAAATTCCACTGCAACATAACGCCAAATTTATTTTTGTTTTTCTTCATATAAAAGCTGTAGTTCTTTCATTTTCTAGTCATTATTAACAACCGAGCTTTTTTTCTTAAAATACATTTAAAGAGTGTTTTGGGTCTTACATTAATTATTTTTTATTTTTATTGATTTTTTAGGGATTTTAAAAAAGTAATTAAGCAATTCTACGTAATGTCTGTTGAACAATTGAATCATCAACTGTCTTTGGCAAATCAGCAAATTGCTTCTCAGCAAGCTCAACTTAACAAATTGACTAGAATGATGGGACTTCCAGCGGTTAGTTCTAAAATATATATTTTGACTGAGCGTCCCGTTAATATTGATTTTATATCATGAATCCTTAACAAATCCCCGTTTTTCGGATTAAACTCCATTCCTTTTAGTGTTGTTTTAGGCCATTATTTTAGAAAATAATTTTTTTATTTTAGGTGTTTGTTGGTTATTGTGGCCGATTTGAGCGTAGATCCTGCAGTCTTTATAATGAGGTATATACTGGAACAGTGCCTTTCAGTAAAGTGACTTCTCGATCAATTTCAATCAACTATTTTGAGATCACATTCTCGAGTCTTGAGGGGTATTATTTAAATCAATAAATTGTCCATTAGGCTTTTTACTGTTTAGAAAGTCATCATGGGGTCTCAGAATTTCTCTAATCCTTGTACTCTATATTATTGAGCACCATTTTTATTTGTATCAATTTTATGGGGGAATCGAAATAAATTTTTAAAATAAGAAGCAAAATTTCAGTTTTAACCTGTTAGGTCTGTGCAATGACAAAAACTTTATTTTCATCAACCATACATCGGAATGGGAATTACAATTCAATCCTGAACGAAAACTCATTCTGGACTTGGACGAAATTGAAGGTCCAATAACAATTGGTTCTGGAATTGTTTGGCCATCAAAGAACAAATTCTATAAAAATGAAGTTCCGCATATTTTTTTCACGATCAATGGGCAGAAGATTGGTATTTTTAATTTTCTATGAAATGTAATACTCAAAATTTTCAGGAAAATACATTCCTGTTGACTCTCCCTCGGATATGTTCCATCTAAAATATGACTGCCATGATGATGATGCTGTGGTTAAAGTTAGTCTTGTTCGAGGTTTCCGTTATGATGTGGTCAACCAAGACTTTGGAGACGATGTGTACAATGTGGGAGACTGGCCAAAAATATTTAAGTGAATAAATCGAAGTTTATTTAAATAAAAAAAATTGTTAAATTATTTTGTTAATTTTAAAAATAAAAATTTTTCCCAATCCTGGGATTTGATATTTATTACGTAGTGTGATTTACACTTGAATATTTAACTCTCTTTTGATTCCTTTCCTTAAATTTTTTGTGAATCCCCAAGTCATTTCATTGTTGACCTCGTTTGAATTCACTTGAAGGATTTGTGAGGTACCCGTACTTCCTCCGATTTTCATTTTTTTATATCGAAAAAATTCAAAAAAGAAATTTATTTTAAGAAATTAAGGCACTAAAAAAATGAGTAAAAAATAAATAAAAATAACAGAAAAAAATATGAGCTTTAAAGGTGATACTAGTTGTTTTTCTGCCAAAGACTGACTAGCTGTTGCCAAGTCGAAATTGCAAGTATTCCCCTTAAAATTAATTTTTTTAAATTTAAAACATTCCCCCCCCCTCCCTTTCCCAAACCTTGCAAGCACAATAAATCTCTTCCAATTCATTCTGTACCCATTTGTGTGTACATCCAAGTTGAACAAAAGTAGGCGTTGTTACGTTTATACAACCACGTTTTTCGTGCATTTTTGGGGAAGGGGAAGTTTGTTGTCCATTATTATTTCCATTTCTATTGGTTGACCAATTGTTGGAAAATATTCTTTGGGCTGCGTAAACACAGAAATGGCCTAAGAAACAATTTTTTTGAAAAAAATTTTTTGAAAATTTCAAAAAAATTTTCAAAAAAAAATTACAATACCTTTACATTTATTTTGTCTACATCCAGAAGTCATTGAAGAAGAAACATCTTCTGCACTCATTTCACAATTTATGCACTCATAAAGTGGTGGTAAAGGGGGAAGTTTTTGTGCTGCTACTGACATTTCCCATTGACGTCTTAAAAATTTTTTGAAAATTTTATTGGTAATTCTTCGGTTCGTATTCCCCCTCCTTTTGAGGTTTCGAATTTAGGCCTAACTAGAGAGCGGGCTAGATCTGGATCCAGATCTTGATTTTTCCTGAATCCAGAGTCCAGATAAAAACATTTTTCAGCGTTCCTTGATTTTTCCTTGACTCAAGGTCAAGAATCTGGTCAAGGTACCCAACCGAAATCAAGGTTTTTTGAAAAGTCCTAATCCTAACAATCTCTAGTCCTAACAATAAGAGGATAAAAATATCAAAATATAATTTAATAAATAAATTTTTAATTATATTTTAAAACCTTTCTTTTTTTGAATAATTCTCCAGAAAATCGACAAGTTATAGAAGAAGAAGTCAAAACATTTGTAGTATATTTATTCCATAATTTAAATGGTTCTCGAAGACCTTATTTGGAGCCAAAAAATAGCATTCTCCTATGTTGTTTTTATATTCTCTTTTCTCGTTCGCTGTCCTCCTCCATATTTAAATAATTATTTTAATTTTCATATTAAAGTTCAGTTAAAACACGCGAACTTTCTATTAAGTTTTAAATAAGTAAAACATGTTGAAAAACAAGTTTGAATAAACATGTTTGTTTAAAACATGTTTCAAACATAGACATTTTCCTAAGTTTTAAATAAACTTGTTTTTACAACTAAAACTTTTTAATAAATAAACTTGTTTTAAAAACATTTTTCAAATTAATTAAACTTGTTTTACAATCAAGTTTTAACTAAGTTTTGTTTTAAATAAAATTTTACAATTTTATTGTTTGGATAAGCCCATTTTAAGAAAAACATTCATTAAAATTTTCCGCTAATTAAAACTTCCTTTCTTCATTATTTCCCTTTTATAGGCGTATTAAGGTGCTACTAAAATAAATATTTTTTTATTATTAAAGTTTAGAAAAAAAATTTTTTTTTAATTTAAATTTTCAGAATAAAAATAAATTTATTTTTATTTATTTTTCAGAAAGCCTCTTTCCTTCTCACATAAAAATAAAATTAATTAATTTCCTTTCATCTCATCCCTGCGCAGGCAATGCCTAATTTTTGCAATTGTCAGCAAAGGCTGAGTTATTGCCAACTTTGTTGCAAATGAATAAACAGACTTGTCAATACCTTTATTTGCAACCTTCAAAATTATTGTTGTTGATCTCTAATAAATTTTTTATTTTATTTCTTTTAATTTTTGCGTTGTCTACTGCTTTATTGGAGGTAGTTAATTTTTATTAGAGAAGAGAGAAAATACCGGAAAGGGTATAGAATGCAGAAAATGTTCCGGAAAAATATGCAGAAATACTACTAAAATTCCGGAGGGAATGAGGAAACGCTAAATACAGGAACAGAAATAAAAAATATTTAGTTCAGGAAATATTAAAAATTCCGGAACAGAATTCCGGAAAATATTAAAAAAGAAAAGGAAAAGAGAGAATTCCGGAAAAGATGTCAGACACATAGAGAGTATATAGAAATTAAATAGGAACGAGAAAATAATTTCCGGAAAGAAGACTATCCGGAAATATAAAATATACATAAATAACAGAACTTAGAGAAATAGAAAATTCCGGAAAAAATGGCAGATTAATTAAAATAAAGAAAACTTTCCCTTACAGGGACGTCGTTGTTATTCCTGTTCTGGACAATGTTTAGCTGGTGCACCATGCAACTGCCAGTAAATATTTTTTTTTAATTAAAATAATAATTTTTAAAGGATGGGGTCTTGTGAAGCAGATTATTGTTTTGCAGAGAAACAGCCTTCAGAAGTCCCAGGAATTTTTAGGCTTTCCAAAGGGTGTGTGAAGAGGCCGTCTAGAACTCGAGCTGGGTGTGATTTTGACCATTTTTCTGATCATGTCCTTTGCGTTTGTGCTGGGCCTGGTAATTTTTTTTGTTAATTTCTCAAAAATTTTTGAGAAATTTCGACAGATTTTTGTAACGACCAAATTCTTATGCATGTGAACACAGTCACATGGAGAAACGTGACTTGTAGGCAATGTCCAGATGGAAGGCCTGATTGTGGGCAGACGTGTCAAGGTATTAATAATTGAGGGATTGTTGGGGGTATTCAAGGGTGATTTTGGGAGACAATAAAAGTACAGAGGATCAAATAAAGAGGAATCCCTCTATAAGCGACTTTCTAGAACATCTCTATAAGCGACTTTCCAGAATCTCTCTATAAGCGACTTTCTTGTTTTAGCCTAATTCGGTCTAGACGTGTTTTTAACCTAACCTGACTCCCTCTAAAACGTTACTTTCCTTCTTAAGCCAGCAAAATTCAGGCCAAATGTTGTCGCTTATAGAGAGATTTCCCTTATTAAAAATTCCATTTTAGGCCAATGGTGCCATCAAAAAACCTCAACAGGCGCAGCTGGTTGTGGTTTTGGCCCTCCTTCGCTTCCCTATTTGTACAAAACGACAGAACTTTTACAACGTCAACAACACGTTTGTTTGAGTATTAGCCGTGGGGGTGGAGGTGTTTTTGAATTTTTCTAAGATTTTCTAAAAAAATTTTTTTCAAGTTTCCCCTCAACGTTTCTGTATTTGTGGGGGGAAAAATATGTGTAATTCAAATGGGGATGATTTTGGAAGTGATTCTTCTTTTATTTCCTCTTTGCTAAAAAGTTTGGGTGGAGGAGGGGAGAAGAAACAACAAAGAGAGCAACAACAACAGAGGTTATTTTTAGAGAGAAAATTATTTTTTGATTTTTACTTTTAGGTATTTTTGGGGGGTTTCAAAATAAATTACAGTCTAGGAACTCGATTCAACAAACTTTTGGGGATAAAAAAGTGGACAAAACTCGGATTATTTACTTAAAACTGAGGGTACTGCTAGGCATTTCTCCCACCACCCAGGTAGCCATCTAAAATAGAGAGTGTAACTTTGGGTGTAAGTAGAGTGTGGACTGGAGCCGGCTGTATTTTATAAAAAAAATTTTTCTTTAAAGGCGTCAATGGGAGATGTCAATATCAGCACAAAAACTTCCCCCTTTACCACCACTTTATGAATGCATAAATTGTGATATGAGTGCGGAAGATGTTTCTTCTTCAATGACTTCTGGATGTAGACAAAATAAATGTAAAGGTATGTTCTTAGAAAATTTTTTCGATTTTTAAAAAATTTTTTGAAAATTTTTCAGAAATAATTTTGAAATTTTCCAAAATTTTTTTCAAAAAAATTTTTTTCTAGGCCATTTCTGTGTTTACGCAGCCCAAAGAATATTTTCCAACAATTGGTCAACCAATAGAAATGGAAATAATAATGGACAACAAACTTCCCCTTCCCCAAAAATGCACGAAAAACGTGGCTGTATAAATGTCACAACGCCTACTTTTGTTCAACTTGGATGTACACACAAATGGGTACAGAATGAATTGGAAGAGATTTATTGTGCTTGCAAGGTTTGGAAAAAGGGGGGGAATATTTTAAATTAAAAAATAATTTTTAGGGGAATACTTGCAATTTCGACTTGGCAACAGCTAGTCAGTCTTCAGCAGAAAAACTAGTTTCACCTTTAAAGCTCATATTTTTTCTGTTATTTTTATTTATTTTTTACTTAATTTTTAGTGCCTTAATTTTGTAATAAATTTCTTTTGAATTTTTTCGATATTTAAAAAAACAAAATCGAGGGAATTACATGAACCTCACAAATCCTTAGAATAGGAGTGAATTCGAATGAGGTCAACAATGATTGGAGAGAAAACGACTTGTGAAATTCGCAAAAAAGGAAAGGAATCAAAAGAGTTAAATATTCAAGTGTAAATCACACCATGTAATAAACATCAAATCCCAGGATGGGAAAAATTTTTATTTTTAAAATTAACAAAATAATTTAACAATTTTTTTTATTTAAATAAACTTAGATTTATTCACTTAAATGTCCCAGTCTTCCTCATTGTACACATCGTCTCCAAAGTCTTGGTTGACCACATCATAGCGGAAACCTTCAGCAAGACTAACATTAACCACAGCATCATCACCATGGCAGTCAAATTTTGGATGGAACATATCCGAGGAAGAGTCAACAGGAATATATTTCCCTGAAAATTTTGAGTATTACATTTTATAGAAAATTAAAAATACCAATCTTTTGCCCATTGATCGTGAAAAAAATATGCGGAACTTCACTCTTGTAGAATTTGTTCATTGATGGCCAAACAATTCCAGAACCAATTGTTATCGGACCTCCAATTTCGTCCACGTCCAGAAGGAGTTTTCGTCCAGGATCAGACTTTAATTCCCATTGCGAATTAATGAAAATAAAGTTTTTGTCATTGCAAAGACCTAACAGGTCAAAACTGAAATTTTGTTTCTTATTTTAAAAATTTATTTTGATTCCCCCATAAAATTGATACAGCTTAAAATAATGCTCAAAAATATAGAGTACAAGGGTTAGAGGAATTCTGTGACCCTATGATGACTTTCTAAACAGTAAAAAGCCTAATGGACAATTTATTGATTTAAATAATACCCCTCAAGACTCGAGAATGTAATCTCAAAATAATTGATTGAAATGGATCGAGAAGTCACTTTATTGAAAGGCACTGTTCCAGTAAATCCCAGAGCATAAAGACTGCAGGATCTACGCTCAAACCGGCCACAATAACCAACGAACACCTAAAATAAAAAATATTTTAATATATGAATAAATTATTTTCTAAAATAATGGCCTAAAAATGACTAGGTATGGGGTATTTGTGTTATCAATTTTTAACTCTTTCCCCCAATCTTATTCTGAAAATAACAACCTCTTAAAAACGCCACTAAAAGGAATGAAGTTTAATTCGAAAAACGAGGCATAATTAGGTTTCATGCTATGAAATCGATATTAACGGAAAGATCAGTCAAAACATATTTTTTAAAACTAACCGGCGGAAGTCCAATCATTCCAGTCAATTTGTTAAGTTGAGTTTGCTGAGAAGCAATTTGCTGATCTTGAGAAGCAATTTGCTGATCTTGAGAAGCAATTTGCCGATCCTGAGAAGTGATTCGAGCATGAGCCAAAGACAGTTGATTATTCAATTGTTCAACCGACATTACGTAGAATTGCTTAATTACTTTTTTAAAATCACTAAAAAATCAATAAAAATAAAAAAATAATTAATGTAAGACCCAAAACACTCTTTAAAATGGTTTTTAAAAAAAAGAGCTCGATTGTTAAGAATGACTAGAAAATGAAAGAGCTACAGCTTTTATATGAAGAAAAACAAAAATGAATTTGGCGTTATGTTGTAGTAGAATTTTGAATTAAATTATGGGAGGGGATATTTGAGTCTAGCAGGAGTTTTTGTTTTCTTTAAATAAAAGCTATAATTCTTAAATTATTCGTAATCTCTGGATAATCTCTGGATATTTTTCCTTACCGAGATAAGGTAAGAATGGATTAACCAAGGAAAAGAAAAAAATTAACTTGCCCAACTCCGGGTTTCCCGGAATAAAACCAAAACCCTGATTTTTTTCAATCGGAAACGAAGCCAGTTCAAAAAAAAATAAACAGAAATAAAAATAATTTTGAATCTTTAAAGATTTGGAGAATATTTTAGACTCGATTGATTTGTTGAGGTTTCGAATTTAGGCCTAACTAGAGAGCGGGCTAGATCTGGATCCAGATCTTGATTTTTCCTGGATCCAGAGTCCAGATAAAAACATTTTTCAGCGTTCCTTGATTTTTCCTTGACTCAAGGTCAAGAATCTGGTCAAGGTACCCAACCGAAATCAAGGTTTTTTGAAAAGTCCTAATCCTAACAATCTCTAGTCCTAACAATAAGAGAATAAAAATATCAAAATATAATTTAATAAATAAATTTTTAATTATATTTTAAAACCTTTCTTTTTTTGAATAATTCTCCAGAAAATCGACAAGTTATAGAAGAAGAAGTCAAAACATTTGTAGTATATTTATTCCATAATTTAAATGGTTCTCGAAGAATTTCTGTTATTTCTATATTATGATGCTTTATTAAATCACTTTTTTATAATTGAAAAAAAGTACTTGAGAGGGTTGGAAAAAAATTTTTTTTCGAATTTTTAGAAAGCTTTTACATATTTAAGCAATGTGCAAAAGTTTGGAACATTTTGTTCTAAATTATTAAATCAATAATTTTTCTTTCACTTTTCAATAAGTGGGCTTGATTAAATTTTTGAAAATTAACTACAAGTGTTCTCTAGGCACTAAATGTATCTGATTAATTTCACACATTTTTATATTTTATCCCTATAATATTTTATACCCAGAAATTTGTGGAGCAAAAGTTTGGAACATTTTTGAGTTCACTATATTTTGATGCCAAAATCAAAACAAAAAATTTATAAAAATTCTAGCTGGCATATTGATCGAAATAAGGGAAAATAAAAAAGAACTAAGCCCATATCTCATTTCATTGCCGAGATTTCACTAACCTGAAATTCAACGTAAAACGGGGTTTTTCATATTCAAAAAATATTTTCGACCTCTTATGGATAGTTCTGAATTTTGATTTGGGGCTTATCTGTAAGCCCTTGAAATTGCTACAAGAAAGCATTAATCACATTTTTCCGTAAAAATTTGATGACGAGATAGGGACCCTTCATCTTTCGACGTAACAAAAATAGCCTAAACGCCCCATAAAATGCCCGGCTGTAGTGTAGTGTACCGGTGGTAAAAGTTCGGGATATGACATATGTCATTCGATTCGTCTCGACGAGCTGAGTCGAATGGTACCACTCCCTACTTTAGGAAATGATTCCGGGCCGAGTTATAGGTCCCGAAAAATTGAAAAACCAAAGGGGGGACCAAGCACTTTTTTGGGGTAAAAAATTCGAATATGCAAATTATACCTCATTCGAAAGAGCTCGTCGAGCCGAGTCGAATGACACCAAAATCAACTAAATCTGACTTGATTTGACAAAGTTATGCTCGTTTGTTTTAGCTCCTTACCTATGGCGCCCGTGGAGGTTTTTGCTGGTACTGGAGCCCCAAGTACATCCAGAGCAAGGGAGATGGGACTAGGTTTATGTTACGAGCCCAGACCCAACGCCCGTAGACTCCCTGCGAGGCGCGTGCCGCAAAACCCCGCGCGAAGCGCGGGGTTTTGCACAAGCGCCTCGCCGACGCCCCATAGGTTTATGCTGTTAGTTTTTCGATTGTAACTTTGTCCAAACTTTTACAATCGAGCTGATTTTGGTGTCATTCGACTCAGCTCGACGAGCTCTTTCGAATGAGCTATTATTTGCATATTCGAATTTTTCACCCCAAAATCGAGCTTACTCCCCCCTATGGTTTTTCAATTTTTCGGGACCTATAACTCGGCCCAGAATCATTTCCTAAAGTAGGGAGTGGTACCATTCGACTCAGCTCGTCGAGACGAATCGAATGACATATGTCACATCCCGAACTTTTACCACCGGTACACTACACTATATCCAAATGCCCTTTCAAAAGATAAATTGGTCTATATCACCCTAATAGATTTTTTATGGAAAATTTCTCTCTCAAGTACCCTTCATCAGTATTTATTGTATTTAATATATCAACAATTAATTCTGTTGGTAGTTTTTGTTGTTTTATTATTATTAGCATTATTATTATTTTTTTTTGTATTTTTATTTAAATATATATAAAAATAAATAAATATTAAAATTAATATTAAAAAAATTTTTATTTTTTTTTCTCAGAAAATATTTTTCAACAAAAAACTTCCTTTTAAAATTACCGACCTTCCCACAAATAAATTTGCTATTTTTCCTTCTTTATATTAAAAATGTCTGATGGAAATAACGACAAAAGGGAAGCTTATTAAAAAACAAATTCTGATTTATTTTAAAATCAGAATTTTCTAAAAGTTACTTAACGTAAATCTCTAATAGGTAACCGTCTACCGAAGGATATTTTTAGTTGAGTAAATTTAAAAATTTGGCAACCAAAAGTAAAAATTGAAAAAAAAAGTTAAAATAAATATCAAAATTGATTTGGATTTGGAAGGTCTTCTATTGGTTGCTGAGATGTTTTTGCCTCGATAATAGCTTTATAGTGCTAATTTATCATTTTACTACTAATTAGAACCTTTTTCAAAATGAAAAATGAATTTATTTATTAAAGAATTTATTTTTTTTTTTCATATTAAAATTTTTTAGGAAATACCGATACCGATTTAGGCTAATCCCGATCCCGAGTCGGTACCGGTATCGGGATCGGTATCATCAATCCGAAAGAATTGGGCGGGACACAAGGGAGTATTACCTCTTTGTCGTTATTTCCATCAGACATTTTTAATATAAAGAAGGGAAGATAGCAAATTTATTAGTGGGAAGGTCGGTAATTTTAAAAGGAAGTTTTTTGTTGAAAAATATTTTCTGAGGACGTATTACTATTTTTTTAATTGTCTTATTTTAAAAAATTTTTATATATATTTAAATAAAAATACAAAAAAATATAATAATAATGCTAATAATAATAAAACAACAAAAACTACCAACAGAATTAATTGTTGATATATTAAATACAATAAATACCGATGAAGGGTACTTGAGAGAGAAATTTTTAATTTTTGTTAGAAAATAGCTGAATTTAATAGAATTTTTATACAAAAAAGGTACAAAGAAAAAAATTGTGATTATTTTAGAATAAAGCCAATACTAATTTCTTAGTTTGTTTTGTTTATTAGCGGATTGTGACTGAGCTAATAATAAGATATTTTTTTAATTGTCTGAATTTATTTTTAAATGATTTTTCCTTTTTCGTATCCTTCCATTAATTTTTTATTTGGTTATCTAGTCTTTAAACAAATTTAGTACCCCGACCCCATTCCCGAACAATTTTTTCACATTTATCCCCAACCCAGAAATAAATGAAAACTCTGTCCCTCGACCAAAGTTTCAGGGGTATACGTACATCACATAAAATGTCATTTTTGGGCATTTTGAGAAAATTTTGGAAAGAAATCGGAAATCTATTTTGTCATTATATTTTTTAAAGAAAAATAAAAAAACATATTTAAGTTGATTTTCAGTTGGATTCGCTCAAATTTACAAAAAGATGGGCTTGGTGCGAATCCAAAATAGGGAATGTCAGATGGGAAAATATTGAAAAATATAAGAATTTTTAAGTTTTCTAAAAACTATTTTTTAAACGCCCTCTCAAGTACTTTTTTTCAATTATAAAAAAGTGATTTAATAAAGCATCATAATATAGAAATAACAGAAATTCTTCGAGAACCATTTAAATTATGGAATAAATATACTACAAATGTTTTGACTTCTTCTTCTATAACTTGTCGATTTTCTGGAGAATTATTCAAAAAAAGAAAGGTTTTAAAATATAATTAAAAATTTATTTATTAAATTATATTTTGATATTTTTATTCTCTTATTGTTAGGACTAGAGATTGTTAGGATTAGGACTTTTCAAAAAACCTTGATTTCGGTTGGGTACCTTGACCAGATTCTTGACCTTGAGTCAAGGAAAAATCAAGGAACGCTGAAAAATGTTTTTATCTGGACTCTGGATCCAGGAAAAATCAAGATCTGGATCCAGATCTAGCCCGCTCTCTAGTTAGGCCTAAATTCGAAACCTCAACAAATCAATTGAGTCTAAAATATTCTCCAAATCTTTAAAGATTCAAAATTATTTTTATTTCTGTTTATTTTTTTTTTGAACTGGGTTCAGCAGAACCCAGTGTAAAAAATCAGGGTTTTAGTTTTATTCCGGGAAACCCGGAGTTGGGCAAGTTTATTTTTTCTTTTCCTTGGTTAATCCATTCTTACCTTATCTCGGTAAGGAAAAATATCCAGAGATTACGAATAATTTAAGAATTATAGCTTTTATTTAAAGAAAACGTCGGCGCGGGACGGGATCCCGCCCGGGATTTTGCGGGGTCCCGCTCCCGCAATCCCGCACTTTTTTCGATTTGCGGGATTTTGCGGGATGCGGGATTTTGCGGGGTTTTTCCCGCGGGAAAAATAATGAGGGATATACTGGAACAGTGCCTTTCAGTAAAGTGACTTCTCGATCAATTTTAATCAATTATTTTGAGATTACATTCTCGAGTCTTGAGGGGTATTATTTAAATCTATAAATTGTCCAGTAGGCTTTTTACTGTTTAGAAAGTCATCATGGGGTCTCAGAATTTCTCTAACCCTTGTACTCTATATTTTTGAGCATTATTTTAAGCTGTATCAATTTTATGGGGGAATCAAAATAAATTTTTAAAATAAGAAACAAAATTTCAGTTTTGACCTGTTAGGTCTTTGCAATGACAAAAACTTTATTTTCATTAATTCGCAATGGGAATTAAAGTCTGATCCTGGACGAAAACTCCTTCTGGACGTGGACGAAATTGGAGGTCCGATAACAATTGGTTCTGGAATTGTTTGGCCATCAATGAACAAATTCTACAAGAGTGAAGTTCCGCATATTTTTTTCACGATCAATGGGCAAAAGATTGGTATTTTTAATTTTCTATAAAATGTAATACTCAAAATTTTCAGGGAAATATATTCCTGTTGACTCTTCCTCGGATATGTTCCATCCAAAATATGACTGCCATGATGATGATGCTGTGGTTAATGTTAGTCTTGCTGAAGGTTTCCGCTATGATGTGGTCAACCAAGACTTTGGAGACGATGTGTACAATGAGGAAGACTGGGACATTTAAGTGAATAAATCTAAGTTTATTTAAATAAAAAAAATTGTTAAATTATTTTGTTAATTTTAAAAATAAAAATTTTTCCCATCCTGGGATTTGATGTTTATTACATGGTGTGATTTACACTTGAATATTTAACTCTTTTGATTCCTTTCCTTTTTTGCGAATTTCACAAGTCGTTTTCTCTCCAATCATTGTTGACCTCATTCGAATTCACTCCTATTCTAAGGATTTGTGAGGTACACGTACTTCCTCCGATTTTCTTTTTAATTGAAAAAATTCAAAAAATGAAATTTATTTTAAGAAATTAAGGCACTAAAAATTGAGTAAAAAATATATAAAAATAACAGAAAATATGTGAGCCGTAAAGGTGAAACTAGTTGTTTTTCTGCCAAAGACTGACTAGCTGTCGCCAAGTCGAAATTGCAAGTATTCCCCTAAAAATTATTTTTTAATTTAAAATATTCCCCCCCCCCCCCAGTAGTTAACCACCCCTCCAAGTCGTCAGGGGCAGCGGGGTCCAACCATTTAGCCCCTCCCACATATTTAAACGGTATTTAGACACACCCAATCCGTCGTCAGAGTCCAAAGATTCAATGGACACCCAAAGGATCAAAGGGTTTAAGGGGTAATATGATCAAACCGGTTTAATGGCAAAAATTGAACTTTTTTAAAGAAAAACTATCATTCGCCCTATTCTTCACCAATTTTTTTTAAAATTTTCCTAAAGCTTCAAGGTTTAAGAAGTGGGTTTGAACTGATTTAAACGGTTCAAAGAAGAATTTCGCATATTTTTTAAAAGATTACATAACCTAAAATTTAAAATGGTTCCCAAAGGTTCAAGATGTTCAGAATTTCTTTTGAACCGGTTCAAGGATGTACTCTTAAAAATTCTTAGAGAAACATCTTTCCAACCCTCTTCTCTATTTTCTAAATATCTTCTTTTATTTTTACCCTTTATTTTGAAAAATATAAAAATTATTAAAAAAGTAGGCGGTGAAAAGTGAAAATATATAATAATTATAAAAATTCATTCATGCAATAATTGTTACAAAAATTATTGTTAAATAGGTCAAAAATCTGTCATGCAAAAATTACATTGCAAAATTATATTTAGAAAGGAAAAAATGCCAAATTTATAAAATTTTCAAAAAATAGTAGTTAAACCCTCCTCATATTGTAACAAGACTTAAGTCAAACAAAAGTTCGCTTTAACCAAAAGGTTTAAACCAAACGGTTTAAGGGTACTTTGATCAAACCTGTTTAAGAATAAATTGAACTTTTTAAAGAAATCACCTTACTTTTCACAAGATTACATATACAAACGGCTTCCAAAGGTTTAAGGGTTCAACAAGTGGTTTTGAATCGATTTATCCGTTTAAAACACGATTTTCACAAGATTACATAACCATAAGTTTATAATGTTTCCCAAAAGTTCAAGAGTTTAAGAAGTAATTTTAAACCAGTTTAACCGGTTTTTCCTACATCAAAACCTCTCATATCAAACTTCACCTCTCATATCAAATCTCAAACATTAAACAGCTCTACATACTTTTTAAAATTTATATTACATTTAAATCCGTCTTATCTTGATCTAACCCTTTCTCTTTATTTTAATCCATTCTTGAAAAATACAATAATTATTATAAAAAGTGGAAATTTGTTAAAATCAGTCATGCGCAAGAAAAATGGTGAAATTTAGTAAATAGATATTGAAAAGTAAAAATTGGGTAAATTATTAAAAAAAGTAAGTAAAAATAAAAGTTAAAAAGTGAAAATATGTCACAAAATACGTCATGTGAAAATTGTTTCAAAAAAATGATTAAAAAGTAGGCGTGGAAAAGTGAAAATAGAAAAACTGTCAAATAAAAATGACATTTATAAATCCAAGTTTTTGAAAAATTTCCTCATTCTTTGAATAATTTAAAAATATTGATATTACTTTACTAACCTTAAATGTCTCCTCCACCTCTAAAGAGATCGAGGATGTTCCTCATTGACAACCTATTGCAAAAGGGTGGAGGTGATTATGTTAAACAACTCGGTGAGGAAACTAAACTCACTAAGAAATTCAACATGACCAAACTGACTACAAAATTTCTAATTAATAAACTACCTCCAAGCCCCGAAAGCCTACTCCAGGAAATATTCCAAACCTGTATCGACAAAACAATATCTACAAGCCGCGAACACCAACTTGAACCTGATCAACTAGGATGTATTGTCAGCAGTCAGCTGCTCGAAACTGACATTTGGATTCCCATTAGAGACATCACCAACAACACCATCGACGCCATACTTAATCAATTCTTGAAAGTCGCCCAATCCAAAAAGCAAGATAATGGTATGCTTTGGGGCGAACCATTTACAGTCTCCGTTACTACCATTGACAAGCAGAATATCCCTAGAATACGCGTCATCAGCGGAAGCGGTGGGAAATCTACTCGTAGGATAAATGATAAAAACCTCATCAAAATACGCAATACCGACAACCTATGTTTGTTTTATGCATTAATGGCTTCATACGTCTACTCAATATTTTCCTGGCCAAAATGGAAGTTCTATGATTATATGCATAGCAGAAGAGGTATGACTCATCAACTCGAACAAGATACCAAAAAACTATTGAGAGATGTTGGAGCTCCTCTTGATCAGCCAAGCTATGATGCGCAGAACTGGGTTCCCAAAGTGGTCAATTATTGGAATACATTGAACATAGGCCTGTTTAAAGTTTATATCTTTGGTGAATTTGCCGAAGAACCTATCTTCAAATATGGACAGGAAAAGTTTGATACCCCAATTATTCTTTATCACCACAATCAACATTTCGACGGTGTGCGAAGGGCATCTGATTTGTTTGGTGAAGCTTATTGCCTTTTTTGTGAAAAAACGTACAATCGTCCAAAAGATCATGCCACTTCATGCAAAGTTAAATGTCAAAACTGCTCCAGGATCGGTCCAAAGTTCCCATGCCAGCCTCTGAACAACTTTTTCAAACACTGCTCTGGATGTGACAAAGAATTTAAAAACGAGGACTGCTACAACCATCATCTATTCTCAAACTTCTGCGACAATTCTAAAAAATGTGAAAAATGTGGAGTGGTATGGTTTGTCAAAGATAACAACCGAAATGGTAGAAGTGGTCATGTTTGTTCCGAACGCTACTGTAACACCTGCTTCAGCTTTCATGATCCAAAAAGAGGATGTTATATCAAACCTCTTGCTACAAGGAAGCCGAAACCTTACCGCATCATCGCTTTCGACTTTGAAACTATGCAACACCAACAAGGGCAAAATGGAAAACTCCACGAAGTCAACTTTATTTGTGCTAAAATTAACTGCCCCGAGTGTATTGCTAATTGTTCGGACGTTTGTACTGTTTGCGGAGAGGATCGAACTATAACATTCTCCCACCAACCCTTTTGCAACACTCAAGTGGATCAACAAAATGTAACTACCGACCCTCTAACTGATTTTGCTTCATGGATCACCAACACTTCAACCGACACAGTAGCCTTCTCTCATTTTGGTGGAAGGTTCGACATGGTACTCCTCTTCAAGGCTTTTTATCTTCAAGGCTTAATACCTGAAATGATAAAGAAGGGCAACAAGATGTATGAGATGAAGGTGAAGAATTCTAAAAAATGCTGGATAATCTTCCACGACACCTACAATCTTATGCCAATGCCTCTTGCTTCACTTGTGCCTGCTTTTGCTCTACAAGTCGAAGACAAGCCCTTCTTCCCACACTTGGCCAACAATCCAAATAATTATGGAAAAGAGGTCTTCCCAACAAAAGAAGACTATCTCGCCAACACTATGATGCCTGAGAAGCGTGCCCAATTTGACAAATGGTATGATCAACATAAGGATGAGCCTTTCCTTTTGGATGAACAACTGGCAGCGTATTGTACCAACGACGTGGAGATCCTGATGGCTGCGCTCATTGCATTCCGTAACGAATTTTTGGAGGTCTCCAACGGCCTGGATGTTCTTCGGGAAGCTATGACAATTGCTTCTGCCTGCATGAAGCACTTCAGAATGAATCATCTCAAGGCAAACCATGTTGGGATTGTTCCGGAAAAAGGATACGACAATGCGGACAACCAAAGTAAGATGGCCCTCAAGTTCCTCAAATGGTATGGCGAGAAGAACAACGTTGAAGTGAGGACTGCCCACTCGAAGAATGGTGAAAAAAGGATGGGCAACTATAGACTGGATGGATGGGTCGAGAAAAAGAAGTTGGCAATTGAAGTCAACGGCTGCTGCTGGCATGGATGCCCCAAATGCTACCCGGACGATGACTTGAAACTCCCCATTGGACTTACAGCTGGAAAGCAAAGAGAGAAAGACAAACAACGTCTGAACTTTATCAAGAATTTGGGAGTGGATGTGGAGATCTACTGGGAGTGTGAAATACGAGTTATGTTATCAAAGGACTATGATATGAGGAAGATGTTTAAAAAATACCTGGATGACGGACCCATCAACATTAGAGAAGCCTTCTATGGTGGCAGAACTGGCCCTCTCAAACTCTTTCATTCTGCAGAGCAAGGAGAAAAAATCTCCTACTACGACGTGACTTCCCTCTACCCGTTTATCAATGTTTCGACTCGATATCCTGTTGGACATCCAGAAGTCCATGTCATCAACAAAGATGTCAACTGGACTAAACCGGAAGACAACATTTACAACCTTTCCCTTCTAAAATTATTTGTAATTCCACCTCGAAATATTGATGTTCCAGTATTACCAATGAAAATTGGGGAAGACGAAGACGAAAGACTACTATTTCCCCTGTGTTCTACTTGTGCCAAAGAGCACCCAAAAGGGGACGTCAACGAAAACTACTGTTGTCCCCATTCAGACCAACAAAGAGGGTGGGTCAGCACATGCACATCTATTGAATTGAATGAAGCCCTCAAGGAGGGATATATTGTCACTAAATTATTCAGAGTATTGGAATACAAAAGCTACGACGACAAACTGTTTACCCCATACATCAGTGAATTTATGGCGCAAAAAATTCACTCGTCTGGGTTTGACAACTCAATTAAAGGAGATAAAGAGAAAGAAGATAAATTTATGAAGGAATGTATGGAATTGTTTGGGATTAAAATTGAAAGGGAGAAGATGGTGGTCAACAAAGGGAAAAGGACACAAGCGAAATTGTGTCTAAACAACTTATGGGGAAGATTTTCCCTTCGTAACTTTGGCCTCTCTCAGTGCAAAATTTCCAATGACCCAAGCGAATACGTGAAAATGAGCGACGACCCATCAATTACTATTAACCATTGTCATGAATTGACTGAGGATGGTACTGTTCTAATCGACTACACCAAAAAGAAGGATTGGGTGGAAGAACATGACTCATCAAATGTCATCATCTCGCTCTGGACCACCTCAGCAGCGAGAATCCACCTTCTACATGCCATGCAAAAAGTTGTAAGAAGTCCTGGTTGCGAGCTCCTTTACACTGACACCGACTCATTAATCTTCAAACACCCAGACAACAATTGTCCTCTTCAATTAGGGCCTCATCTGGGACAGTTTACTGATGAGTACCCCGATTTCAACATCTTGGAATATTGCTCTGGAGGTGCAAAACAATATGGTTTGAAAATTCAAAAGAAGGCCGCTACACTCAACTCAACTGACTATGTTCTCAAAGTCCGTGGAATGACTCTCAACTGGGATGTGATCAACAACCAAGGATTGTGCTATGAAAACTTCAAGAAGCAAGTTTTTGATTTTACAAAAGATGAATATGAACCAATAATGATTAATTATCCAAATTTTCTTAAACCATCTATTAAAGATGGTTCTATAATTACTCAACCTCTTTCTAAAATTTATAAGCCATATGTCGGAAAAGGCATTGTTCGCCCTTCCGATTTTGTTGTATTAAATTTTGGTCACATTAATAATTAATTATCTTGTTGTAATTTCTTCATGAGTTGGAAAGTAGCCAGGGGTATGGGCACCCAGACTCTATACCAACTATCGAATGTTGTGAGGTAATCCTCACATGTAAAATCGGTGGTAGCGGACTTAAGTAAATTCTCACTTCCCTGGTTGAGTTTGGGCATGCCTGTCAAATGGCGAAGCCACACTCTTATCTTTTCTATTTCTTTATTCTTATCTATTTTCAATAAAAATTTTACATATTCTTAATAAATAATTTTCACAATATTATTGTATTAATTTTATTCGTGATAAAATTTTAAAGATACAATTTGCAAAAATTATTCAATAGGAGTCACAAGTTTTAGGGGTAAAAATGCATAATTAGTAAAACAAAGATACAATTTAAAAAAAATATTAAAAAATTAAGAAAAGAAAGACATAGTTTTTAGAGGTAATTTTACAGAATTAGTGAGACAAAGTAGTAAATTTCAGAATTTTATAAAAGGAGGTGTTCTTTTTAGGGGAAAAATTACAAAATTAAGAAAACGAAGATAAAATTTATCAATTTTCATCTTTTTGAGTGTGCATGCGAGGGCGTGCATATGTAGAGGGGTGTGTTGCGAGTGAGTGGCGTGTGGGTGTGTTAAGGATGTGTTGTCGACAAGAAGTTATTACTTATTGTGAAGACTTGATAACATAGAAAATATTTCTTTTCGATTATTGTTTGAAGCCTAGCAACAACAATACTATTGATTCCTTCTAGATGCCTTATTAATGTCTTATGTAAATTGAAACACAAGAATAATCATTAATTTTAATATTTGATAGATATATTACACATTGTTAAGGGATGTTCTTTTAGGAAGACCCTTCACATTTACTCCTGTGACTTTCACAGTAAAAGGTTCACCCCTCACTAAATACGCTTTTCTTATGATTCTATATAGAATGTCGTCCAAAGTATTATTATTAGACATTTCACATATTGGACTACATACATCATCATAAAATAGATCGCAACTCACAATACAACCTAAACTATCAGGCTCAATTTCGTTTTTAATACCTTCTCCAATTGTTTTTTCTATACAATTCTGGATAATTATTCTCATAATGTTTTCAATGTCAGAAAAGTCACTAATTATAACATACTCAAATATTCCTTTAGTTAGATGGAATTTTGTATTAGTTTTAAAGTGTTCGTGTATTTTAATAATTTTCTGATCTTCAATTAGTTTATCTAAGCTCATTATAGAAATATAATTTAGTGAGAATGAATATATTATACATAAAAAATTTTTGTTATAAAGAACTCTCTTCACACAGATGTAGCACGAGGTGTAAAGTAGTACCAGAGATGTGAAGTAGTACCATCAAACCTTAGATAAACTAGTTAAATTGGAAGTTGTTACAAAAACGTACTTTTTGTTGTGTGTACGTTCCAATGTTGCATTATTCTCTTTGAATAGTGAAATGACTAAACCAAAAATTTACTGAATCGAAATTCTCTTTCAAATATTTCACTTTTTATTTTCTTCTTGGCTAGTAGACATGTGATAAAATTTTAAATACAAATGAAAATTTAATAAAGAGGAGTTTGAACATTTAGAGGTAAAAATACAGAATTAGTAATTCAAAGATACAATTTTTAAATATTAAAAAATTATTAGAAGGAAGACATAGTTTTTAGGGGTAAAATTACATAATTAGTTACTCAAATTAGTAGATTTCAGAATTAAGGAAAAGGAGTTGTTGTTCTTAGGGTAGAATTACATTCTTAAGGAAAATAAGATGAAAATTGTCAATTTTCATCGTTTTCAGTAGGTAATGACTGTGCGTGTGTTCAGTGTGCGCATGTGTGTTGAGGGTGTGTGTTTTAAGTACACATGTTTCGGAATATTTCTATATTTACAATATTTGCACATATTTTTACAATCGTCTTCGATAAATGATTACCGGTCTTTTCTCTAACTGTCTATTCATGCTGTTCCACTAAATGATTACCCGGCTTTTCTTTAACTATCTATTCAGGCTGTTCCACTAAGATATTACCGGGCTGCTACGATGCGTAATATTTCAGACTGCCATATTTATTGTGTTGTTATAAATTTCATACATTCCTGTGAATATACAGGCTGAGCAAGGAATTTACAAGGATACCTTCCAGAATGAAAAATAGATACCTTCCACAATGACAAATAGATTGCTTATCAATTTTATTTAGTTAAAACTGTTCATCACACCTTGTTTCTATAATTTATTACCCAGACAATTCATTTAATTACCTATTTATGCTTTAAGTTATTACCTGAGTGTTATCTATGTGATGACCCACACTATTCCTTGTGAGTACTCTGTCTGCCAATATGAGTTATGTTTTATAGAATTTTAGAAAAATATTCAATTATGAAAAAATGAGGAAAATGTTCAACACATTCTTAAAACATTCTTAAAACGTTTTAAACATTTTCCTCATTTTTTCATAATTGAATATTTTTCTAAAATTCTATAAAACATAACTCATATTGGCAGACAGAGTACTCACAAGGAATAGTGTGGGTCATCACATAGATAACACTCAGGTAATAACTTAAAGCATAAATAGGTAATTAAATGAATTGTCTGGGTAATAAATTATAGAAACAAGGTGTGATGAACAGTTTTAACTAAATAAAATTGATAAGCAATCTATTTGTCATTGTGGAAGGTATCTATTTTTCATTCTGGAAGGTATCCTTGTAAATTCCTTGCTCAGCCTGTATATTCACAGGAATGTATGAAATTTATAACAACACAATAAATATGGCAGTCTGAAATATTACGCATCGTAGCAGCCCGGTAATATCTTAGTGGAACAGCCTGAATAGATAGTTAAAGAAAAGCCGGGTAATCATTTAGTGGAACAGCATGAATAGACAGTTAGAGAAAAGACCGGTAATCATTTATCGAAGACGATTGTAAAAATATGTGCAAATATTGTAAATATAGAAATATTCCGAAACATGTGTACTTAAAACACACACCCTCAACACACATGCGCACACTGAACACACGCACAGTCATTACCTACTGAAAACGATGAAAATTGACAATTTTCATCTTATTTTCCTTAAGAATGTAATTCTACCCTAAGAACAACAACTCCTTTTCCTTAATTCTGAAATCTACTAATTTGAGTAACTAATTATGTAATTTTACCCCTAAAAACTATGTCTTCCTTCTAATAATTTTTTAATATTTAAAAATTGTATCTTTGAATTACTAATTCTGTATTTTTACCTCTAAATGTTCAAACTCCTCTTTATTAAATTTTCATTTGTATTTAAAATTTTATCACATGTCTACTAGCCAAGAAGAAAATAAAAAGTGAAATATTTGAAAGAGAATTTCGATTCAGTAAATTTTTGGTTTAGTCATTTCACTATTCAAAGAGAATAATGCAACATTGGAACGTACACACAACAAAAAGTACGTTTTTGTAACAACTTCCAATTTAACTAGTTTATCTAAGGTTTGATGGTACTACTTCACATCTCTGGTACTACTTTACACCTCGTGCTACATCTGTGTGAAGAGAGTTCTTTATAACAAAAATTTTTTATGTATAATATATTCATTCTCACTAAATTATATTTCTATAATGAGCTTAGATAAACTAATTGAAGATCAGAAAATTATTAAAATACACGAACACTTTAAAACTAATACAAAATTCCATCTAACTAAAGGAATATTTGAGTATGTTATAATTAGTGACTTTTCTGACATTGAAAACATTATGAGAATAATTATCCAGAATTGTATAGAAAAAACAATTGGAGAAGGTATTAAAAACGAAATTGAGCCTGATAGTTTAGGTTGTATTGTGAGTTGCGATCTATTTTATGATGATGTATGTAGTCCAATATGTGAAATGTCTAATAATAATACTTTGGACGACATTCTATATAGAATCATAAGAAAAGCGTATTTAGTGAGGGGTGAACCTTTTACTGTGAAAGTCACAGGAGTAAATGTGAAGGGTCTTCCTAAAAGAACATCCCTTAACAATGTGTAATATATCTATCAAATATTAAAATTAATGATTATTCTTGTGTTTCAATTTACATAAGACATTAATAAGGCATCTAGAAGGAATCAATAGTATTGTTGTTGCTAGGCTTCAAACAATAATCGAAAAGAAATATTTTCTATGTTATCAAGTCTTCACAATAAGTAATAACTTCTTGTCGACAACACATCCTTAACACACCCACACGCCACTCACTCGCAACACACCCCTCTACATATGCACGCCCTCGCATGCACACTCAAAAAGATGAAAATTGATAAATTTTATCTTCGTTTTCTTAATTTTGTAATTTTTCCCCTAAAAAGAACACCTCCTTTTATAAAATTCTGAAATTTACTACTTTGTCTCACTAATTCTGTAAAATTACCTCTAAAAACTATGTCTTTCTTTTCTTAATTTTTTAATATTTTTTTTAAATTGTATCTTTGTTTTACTAATTATGCATTTTTACCCCTAAAACTTGTGACTCCTATTGAATAATTTTTGCAAATTGTATCTTTAAAATTTTATCACGAATAAAATTAATACAATAATATTGTGAAAATTATTTATTAAGAATATGTAAAATTTTTATTGAAAATAGATAAGAATAAAGAAATAGAAAAGATAAGAGTGTGGCTTCGCCATTTGACAGGCATGCCCAAACTCAACCAGGGAAGTGAGAATTTACTCAAGTCCGCTACCACCGATTTTACATGTGAGGATTACCTCACAACATTCGATAGTTGGTATAGAGTCTGGGTGCCCATACCCCTGGCTACTTTCCAACTCATGAAGAAATTACAACAAGATAATTAATTATTAATGTGACCAAAATTTAATACAACAAAATCGGAAGGGCGAACAATGCCTTTTCCGACATATGGCTTATAAATTTTAGAAAGAGGTTGAGTAATTATAGAACCATCTTTAATAGATGGTTTAAGAAAATTTGGATAATTAATCATTATTGGTTCATATTCATCTTTTGTAAAATCAAAAACTTGCTTCTTGAAGTTTTCATAGCACAATCCTTGGTTGTTGATCACATCCCAGTTGAGAGTCATTCCACGGACTTTGAGAACATAGTCAGTTGAGTTGAGTGTAGCGGCCTTCTTTTGAATTTTCAAACCATATTGTTTTGCACCTCCAGAGCAATATTCCAAGATGTTGAAATCGGGGTACTCATCAGTAAACTGTCCCAGATGAGGCCCTAATTGAAGAGGACAATTGTTGTCTGGGTGTTTGAAGATTAATGAGTCGGTGTCAGTGTAAAGGAGCTCGCAACCAGGACTTCTTACAACTTTTTGCATGGCATGTAGAAGGTGGATTCTCGCTGCTGAGGTGGTCCAGAGCGAGATGATGACATTTGATGAGTCATGTTCTTCCACCCAATCCTTCTTTTTGGTGTAGTCGATTAGAACAGTACCATCCTCAGTCAATTCATGACAATGGTTAATAGTAATTGATGGGTCGTCGCTCATTTTCACGTATTCGCTTGGGTCATTGGAAATTTTGCACTGAGAGAGGCCAAAGTTACGAAGGGAAAATCTTCCCCATAAGTTGTTTAGACACAATTTCGCTTGTGTCCTTTTCCCTTTGTTGACCACCATCTTCTCCCTTTCAATTTTAATCCCAAACAATTCCATACATTCCTTCATAAATTTATCTTCTTTCTCTTTATCTCCTTTAATTGAGTTGTCAAACCCAGACGAGTGAATTTTTTGCGCCATAAATTCACTGATGTATGGGGTAAACAGTTTGTCGTCGTAGCTTTTGTATTCCAATACTCTGAATAATTTAGTGACAATATATCCCTCCTTGAGGGCTTCATTCAATTCAATAGATGTGCATGTGCTGACCCACCCTCTTTGTTGGTCTGAATGGGGACAACAGTAGTTTTCGTTGACGTCCCCTTTTGGGTGCTCTTTGGCACAAGTAGAACACAGGGGAAATAGTAGTCTTTCGTCTTCGTCTTCCCCAATTTTCATTGGTAATACTGGAACATCAATATTTCGAGGTGGAATTACAAATAATTTTAGAAGGGAAAGGTTGTAAATGTTGTCTTCCGGTTTAGTCCAGTTGACATCTTTGTTGATGACATGGACTTCTGGATGTCCAACAGGATATCGAGTCGAAACATTGATAAACGGGTAGAGGGAAGTCACGTCGTAGTAGGAGATTTTTTCTCCTTGCTCTGCAGAATGAAAGAGTTTGAGAGGGCCAGTTCTGCCACCATAGAAGGCTTCTCTAATGTTGATGGGTCCGTCATCCAGGTATTTTTTAAACATCTTCCTCATATCATAGTCCTTTGATAACATAACTCGTATTTCACACTCCCAGTAGATCTCCACATCCACTCCCAAATTCTTGATAAAGTTCAGACGTTGTTTGTCTTTCTCTCTTTGCTTTCCAGCTGTAAGTCCAATGGGGAGTTTCAAGTCATCGTCCGGGTAGCATTTGGGGCATCCATGCCAGCAGCAGCCGTTGACTTCAATTGCCAACTTCTTTTTCTCGACCCATCCATCCAGTCTATAGTTGCCCATCCTTTTTTCACCATTCTTCGAGTGGGCAGTCCTCACTTCAACGTTGTTCTTCTCGCCATACCATTTGAGGAACTTGAGGGCCATCTTACTTTGGTTGTCCGCATTGTCGTATCCTTTTTCCGGAACAATCCCAACATGGTTTGCCTTGAGATGATTCATTCTGAAGTGCTTCATGCAGGCAGAAGCAATTGTCATAGCTTCCCGAAGAACATCCAGGCCGTTGGAGACCTCCAAAAATTCGTTACGGAATGCAATGAGCGCAGCCATCAGGATCTCCACGTCGTTGGTACAATACGCTGCCAGTTGTTCATCCAAAAGGAAAGGCTCATCCTTATGTTGATCATACCATTTGTCAAATTGGGCACGCTTCTCAGGCATCATAGTGTTGGCGAGATAGTCTTCTTTTGTTGGGAAGACCTCTTTTCCATAATTATTTGGATTGTTGGCCAAGTGTGGGAAGAAGGGCTTGTCTTCGACTTGTAGAGCAAAAGCAGGCACAAGTGAAGCAAGAGGCATTGGCATAAGATTGTAGGTGTCGTGGAAGATTATCCAGCATTTTTTAGAATTCTTCACCTTCATCTCATACATCTTGTTGCCCTTCTTTATCATTTCAGGTATTAAGCCTTGAAGATAAAAAGCCTTGAAGAGGAGTACCATGTCGAACCTTCCACCAAAATGAGAGAAGGCTACTGTGTCGGTTGAAGTGTTGGTGATCCATGAAGCAAAATCAGTTAGAGGGTCGGTAGTTACATTTTGTTGATCCACTTGAGTGTTGCAAAAGGGTTGGTGGGAGAATGTTATAGTTCGATCCTCTCCGCAAACAGTACAAACGTCCGAACAATTAGCAATACACTCGGGGCAGTTAATTTTAGCACAAATAAAGTTGACTTCGTGGAGTTTTCCATTTTGCCCTTGTTGGTGTTGCATAGTTTCAAAGTCGAAAGCGATGATGCGGTAAGGTTTCGGCTTCCTTGTAGCAAGAGGTTTGATATAACATCCTCTTTTTGGATCATGAAAGCTGAAGCAGGTGTTACAGTAGCGTTCGGAACAAACATGACCACTTCTACCATTTCGGTTGTTATCTTTGACAAACCATACCACTCCACATTTTTCACATTTTTTAGAATTGTCGCAGAAGTTTGAGAATAGATGATGGTTGTAGCAGTCCTCGTTTTTAAATTCTTTGTCACATCCAGAGCAGTGTTTGAAAAAGTTGTTCAGGGGCTGGCATGGGAACTTTGGACCGATCCTGGAGCAGTTTTGACATTTAACTTTGCATGAAGTGGCATGATCTTTTGGACGATTGTACGTTTTTTCACAAAAAAGGCAATAAGCTTCACCAAACAAATCAGATGCCCTTCGCACACCGTCGAAATGTTGATTGTGGTGATAAAGAATAATTGGGGTATCAAACTTTTCCTGTCCATATTTGAAGATAGGTTCTTCGGCAAATTCACCAAAGATATAAACTTTAAACAGGCCTATGTTCAATGTATTCCAATAATTGACCACTTTGGGAACCCAGTTCTGCGCATCATAGCTTGGCTGATCAAGAGGAGCTCCAACATCTCTCAATAGTTTTTTGGTATCTTGTTCGAGTTGATGAGTCATACCTCTTCTGCTATGCATATAATCATAGAACTTCCATTTTGGCCAGGAAAATATTGAGTAGACGTATGAAGCCATTAATGCATAAAACAAACATAGGTTGTCGGTATTGCGTATTTTGATGAGGTTTTTATCATTTATCCTACGAGTAGATTTCCCACCGCTTCCGCTGATGACGCGTATTCTAGGGATATTCTGCTTGTCAATGGTAGTAACGGAGACTGTAAATGGTTCGCCCCAAAGCATACCATTATCTTGCTTTTTGGATTGGGCGACTTTCAAGAATTGATTAAGTATGGCGTCGATGGTGTTGTTGGTGATGTCTCTAATGGGAATCCAAATGTCAGTTTCGAGCAGCTGACTGCTGACAATACATCCTAGTTGATCAGGTTCAAGTTGGTGTTCGCGGCTTGTAGATATTGTTTTGTCGATACAGGTTTGGAATATTTCCTGGAGTAGGCTTTCGGGGCTTGGAGGTAGTTTATTAATTAGAAATTTTGTAGTCAGTTTGGTCATGTTGAATTTCTTAGTGAGTTTAGTTTCCTCACCGAGTTGTTTAACATAATCACCTCCACCCTTTTGCAATAGGTTGTCAATGAGGAACATCCTCGATCTCTTTAGAGGTGGAGGAGACATTTAAGGTTAGTAAAGTAATATCAATATTTTTAAATTATTCAAAGAATGATGAAATTTTTCAAAAACTTGGATTTATAAATGTCATTTTTATTTGACAGTTTTTCTATTTTCACTTTTCCACGCCTACTTTTTAATCATTTTTTTGAAACAATTTTCACATGACGTATTTTGTGACATATTTTCACTTTTTAACTTTTATTTTTACTTACTTTTTTTAATAATTTACCCAATTTTTACTTTTCAATATCTATTTACTAAATTTCACCATTTTTCTTGCGCATGACTGATTTTAACAAATTTCCACTTTTTATAATAATTATTGTATTTTTCAAGAATGGATTAAAATAAAGAGAAAGGGTTAGATCAAGATAAGACGGATTTAAATGTAATATAAATTTTAAAAAGTATGTAGAGCTGTTTAATGTTTGAGATTTGATATGAGAGGTGAAGTTTGATATGAGAGGTTTTGATGTAGGAAAAACCGGTTAAACTGGTTTAAAATTACTTCTTAAACTCTTGAACTTTTGGGAAACATTATAAACTTATGGTTATGTAATCTTGTGAAAATCGTGTTTTAAACGGATAAATCGATTCAAAACCACTTGTTGAACCCTTAAACCTTTGGAAGCCGTTTGTATATGTAATCTTGTGAAAAGTAAGGTGATTTCTTTAAAAAGTTCAATTTATTCTTAAACAGGTTTGATCAAAGTACCCTTAAACCGTTTGGTTTAAACCTTTTGGTTAAAGCGAACTTTTGTTTGACTTAAGTCTTGTTACAATATGAGGAGGGTTTAACTACTATTTTTTGAAAATTTTATAAATTTGGCATTTTTTCCTTTCTAAATATAATTTTGCAATGTAATTTTTGCATGACAGATTTTTGACCTATTTAACAATAATTTTTGTAACAATTATTGCATGAATGAATTTTTATAATTATTATATATTTTCACTTTTCACCGCCTACTTTTTTAATAATTTTTATATTTTTCAAAATAAAGGGTAAAAATAAAAGAAGATATTTAGAAAATAGAGAAGAGGGTTGGAAAGATGTTTCTCTAAGAATTTTTAAGAGTACATCCTTGAACCGGTTCAAAAGAAATTCTGAACATCTTGAACCTTTGGGAACCATTTTAAATTTTAGGTTATGTAATCTTTTAAAAAATATGCGAAATTCTTCTTTGAACCGTTTAAATCAGTTCAAACCCACTTCTTAAACCTTGAAGCTTTAGGAAAATTTTAAAAAAAATTGGTGAAGAATAGGGCGAATGATAGTTTTTCTTTAAAAAAGTTCAATTTTTGCCATTAAACCGGTTTGATCATATTACCCCTTAAACCCTTTGATCCTTTGGGTGTCCATTGAATCTTTGGACTCTGACGACGGATTGGGTGTGTCTAAATACCGTTTAAATATGTGGGAGGGGCTAAATGGTTGGACCCCGCTGCCCCTGACGACTTGGAGGGGTGGTTAACTACTCCCCCCCTTTTCCAAACCTTGCAAGCACAATAAATCTCTTCCAATTCATTCTGTACCCATTTGTGTGTACATCCAAGTTGAACAAAAGTAGGCGTTGTTACATTTATACAGCCTCGTTTTTCGTGCATTTTTGGTGAATTGAGGGAATTTTGTTGTCCATTATTATTCCCATTTCTATTGGTTGACCAATTATTCGAAAATATTCTTTGGGCTGCAT
The DNA here is from genome assembly GCA_963681835.1 of Meloidogyne enterolobii. Lineage (NCBI taxonomy): Eukaryota > Metazoa > Nematoda > Chromadorea > Rhabditida > Meloidogynidae > Meloidogyne > Meloidogyne enterolobii. The sequence continues at coordinate 2,261,423 of CAVMJV010000004.1, read as the reverse complement.
AAACACAGAAATGGCCTAAGAAAAATTTTTTTAGAAAAATTTTTTGAAAAATCTCTTAAAAATTTTTGAAAATTTTCCAAAAAATTTTTTCTGGAAAAATTTCAAAATTTAAAAATTTCAATACATTTACATTTATTTTGTCTACATCCAGAAGTCATTGAAGAAGAAACATCTTCAGCACTCATATCACAATTTATGCATTCATAAAATGGTGGTAAAGAGGGAAGTTTTTGTGCTGCTACTGACATTTCCCATTGACGCCTAAAAAATTTTAAAGAAAATTTATTTTAAAAAATACAGCCGGCTCTCGATTTTTTCCGAAATTATATTTTTAGGTTGGCCTTATTTTGGTTGGCCTCCGATTTGAGTGGTGTTGGAAGTTGCCTAAGCATCTCCCCTTTTAAGTGAATACACCTCGATTTTACCCACATTTTCCGACTGAATCTAATTAAAAAAACCCCCAAAAATCAAAGTTTAGACTGTAATTTAATTCGAAAAACCCCCTCAAGAATACCTCAAAGTAAATATCAAAAAATAATTTATTCTCTAAAAATAACCTTTGTTGTTGTTTCTTCTCCCCTCCTCCACCCAAACTTTTTAGCAAAGAGGAAATAAAAGAAGAATCACTTCCAGAATCATCCCCATTCGAATTACACATATTTTTCCCCCCACAAATACAGAAACGTTGGGGGGAAACTTGAAAAGAATTTTTTTAGAAAATTTTTTAAAAAATTCAAAAAAACCTCCACCCCCACGGCTAATACTCAAACAAACGTGTTGTTGGCGTTGTAAAAGTTCTGTCGTTTTGTACAAATAGGGAAGCGAAGGAGGGCCAAAACCTTAATTTGTTGAAAGAATTTGGTCCTTGCAGAAATCAGTACTTTCTTTTTTAATATTTAAAATAACAATAGCGAATATTTAGGGCTCTAAAAAATTTTAATAAGTTAACCATTTAATCTTAAAAATCGAAAATACCTAGATAATAAAAGGGAAAGACAAAAATAGACAAAGAATCAAAAATAAAAAATTTTGAGGAAATTGAAATTTTTTAAAAATCTCGATTCAAAAAATCTTTAGGGGCCAAAATCGAAATTTCTACACAACTCTGCTTTTAATTTGTTAAAATTTTGACTTTTGAAAATCAATTGAAAACTTGAAAATTTTTCTTTTATTTATAAGAAAACATTAACACAACTAACTATCCATTTTTAAAAGACCTTAATTTATTTTGAAATAATCAAGCATAAATTTGGGAGAGATATCTTAAGGAAAGGATCAAAATAAAAATTAAAAATAATTATTTTTATTCCTTAAAAATACATATTTTTCAGAATTTATTTAAATTATATATTTGTAAAAGAGGAGGAGAGGTTTTTAATACAAAAAAAAGGTTTTAAAAATTTTTTTTAGGTAATTTTGTATTTTGCGCATAATTCTTTCAAACAAAAATAAACATTTTTTAATTGAATTTAATCAAAAACAAATAGAAAAAAATATAATAATTAGAAAAGGCTATTTTTAACGGAAAATTATTAAAATAAAATTTAAAAAATTTTTTAAATGGTTAAGAAATCTTTTTATAGAACCGCAACTTATATACAAAAAAAGGATTTGAGACCGGACCGAGACGAGATCTCAATTCTCGTGACACTCCCAGTCCCTTTCTCTAATTATAAGATTTCCCCATATGGCTCAGAAAATGAAGTTTTTTTTTAATTTCGAAGTCTCCATCCAGTCTTTTTACCCCGTAGCAATCAACATAAAAGTGTAGCTTAAATTGAGAAATATCTAGTAGAGAAGGGTTACCTTTGTGAAACTCTAGTTCAACTCCAACCCCAAGAAGATTTTGAAAGCCCGATCAGAAATCGAACTCGACACTTTTCTTCAACCCGATTCGCCCTTGGTATCAAGTTTTTTGGTGTACCCTCTATAACGAGGTCTCTTTAAAAATACAAAAAAAAATTTTTTTTTCACAAACCTTATATGCGCAAAAAATATTTGAATAAAAATATTTTTTCAATTAAAAAAAAATTTTTTTTAATTTTTAAAATTCTCTAATCATCATCATCTAAGGACATATAAACAATTAATTCTTCTTTACATTCAATTTGTGTTCCCAAATTGTGTGCATCCATAAATAATTCTGTTGCTTTATTTAATAAATTTAATTCTTCTTGATTACATTGAGAACATTGGGTAGAGTCCAAAAATGTTTTTGTTGAATTATTATTTAAATTTGTTAAAAGTCCGGAGAGAGGAGATACAAGGTGGTGATTGTTGTGGTGAGCATCAGAAGAATCTTTTTCTAGAAAATTATATTTTTTAGAATTTTTAATAATTTTTAGACGTAATTTGGGGAGTCTCTTTTTTCTTCACAAAAAGTCTACCTCAAGTTACCAATTTGAAAAGTATCACAGAAAGAATTGATTTTGGTAGAAACGACGCAGCCCACAAGGAAAGTTGACCGCTCCAAAAGTCAAAAACTTTGAAGCCCTATAACTTTTCAAAATGGGGAATAGGGCCGAAAAAGCCTGAAACCACAATAGGTTATCGACCCTGCTCTACACAATAGTGAATGTTTCATCGCAAAATTTTTGGAAGTAGTTCGGTATGGTTCCTTTCAGAGAGTTAAGCCGAAACATACAAACTTGTCTAAATTCAACCTTTACTACTAGTCTTGCTATACATTATGTGCAGTGTTCATAAGCTCTTATCAAAATTCGTACTGATTGTTAGCTACGAAGTACGAGGCCAGAATTTGAAATTTATGAACACTGATTATGTGATAGATCAGGAGGATATGCTTATCTTAAATAAATCAACAAAATATTTTCAATTTTCCTATGACTTTAAGAAACTAAAATTCATAAATCCCCCGGTCTTATACAACAAAAATTATTTACAAAAAATTAAAATTTTTGGCAAGAAACAAAAAATCGATTTTTGTGAAGAAAAAAAAGATACATATATCATTTAAGGATAAATAATTGTCCCAATTTTATTTAAAATTAATAAAATACCCGCGGTTGTTGGTGGTGCTTTTTTACGTTCCAAAAGGGCATCGTGTCGCTTCACAGCTTCCACATAAAGTCTTGAGCGTTGTATCATATCAATATCGAGAGAATTGTTCTCAAGATTTGTAACGTCAATTATACTCTAAATTGAGAAATAGTATATTTTTTAGAGCTTTAGTGAGTGAAGCTTTTGGTTCTTACTTATGTTTAGAATAAAATTTTAGAAAACTTGAAGACTCATTTTACAGATGAACGAACCCCTATTAAGGATCATTCTACAAAATGTCGTAACTTTTTAAGGAATCATTAAATAGAAAAGGACCGGTAAAAAAAAATCAATCATATGGGGAATGATTGCATCCAATTTAAAAAAAAAGTTATGAAAAGGATTTAACCAGGCCCGTAGCCAGGGGGGTGAGGGGGGAATTCCCCCCCCCCCCCCCGAAATGAGAAAAAGGAAAAAATTTGGGGAAGGGCTGGGGCAAAAAAAGTGAATTTTTTGGCCTACGGCCTCTGAAATTTAAAAAATTTTCGCCTGCGGCGCTAAAAAGGAAGAAATCTGGCTTCTTGAGGTCCAAAATTCAAAAAATTTTCGCCTGCGGCGCTGAAAATCAAATTTTTGGCGCCTGCGGCGCCGAAAAAGTGAATTTTTTTGGCCTACGGCCTTCTAAAATTCTCAAAATTTTCGCCTGCGGCGCTGAAAATAAAAATTTTTGGCGCCTTCGGCGCCAAAAATTTGGCTTTTTTCTAATGCACTTTTTCTAATGCAGATTTGTGATTTACGCCTTATACATCAAAAAATTAGAATAACAAGTGGCGTTATGAGATGCCACATTATAAAAAATAGCAAAAAAATTCTCAAAATTTAGGTGGAAAAATTTTCATCTTTACAAGTACCCCCAAATTCTAATCAACAGAAAAATAAAAAAAACCTGCTGTGTTCTATCCAAAATTCTATTCATTAATTCCTCCTCTTCTTCCTCCCGACTGCGTGCCGTTTGCAATTCGGGAGCTATATTCATATTTCTGTCAGAAGCAAAAGGTCGTAGACTATTTGTCACGTAGTCTGTCACTGTTCCACTTCCATTCCTTTAAAAAAAATTTAAAAACAAAAAAATTTTCCAAAAAAAAACCCGTTAGGTATGTGATAGGCATCTTCAATAACTGCTCCTCTGTTATTTACAAGACGTTCTCGATCATTCCCATTGTCTTTACAACAACAAAATTTGCTGAGTAAATGTAACAAAGAAGTGTCTGATGACATTAAAGATTACAAGGCAACAAAATTTTTTTGAGAAAAAAATTAATAAAAAATAGTCAAGAAAATTCTCTGAAAGATTAAAAAAATTGAAGTTGAATTAGTGTGATTCCTTGGCACAAATGGGGTTACTCGATGGATTCCGCACACTCGTTCTTTTTTCCAACGGGATTCCTCGGCACGGAATGTGATTCCTCGATGGATTCCGCACATCCGTACTCTTTTTTCCAAGAGAACACCAAAAGAAAATGGGGGGATGCGGGAGTGATTCCGTGGGATTGTAGGATTAACCTTGCAGGATTCCTCCCACAAAAGTTATTTAGCCGAGTACTTATTTGAGCAATCAAAAAGTGAATAAATATACTTAATTGCAAATAGCATTTAATAAAATAAAAATGCAAAAGAAATACCGATATATTGACAGGAAAATGTAAGGAAATGGGGTAAGAAAAAAGTAAAAATATAAACTGATAAGAAAAATGTTGTATCATCCATTTATGTCTAAAAGTACGCGGTTTAAAAAGGAAAAACTAAAGAGAATTTTAATTGAAAGCATCGATAAAAGAAATCTTTAAAGTCAGTGAATCAAACAAAAGCCAAAATATATTTTGGTATATTGAAAATTTTTGCTTTTTTAGGCTTTTTGAAATATTTTTAAAAAGTTGACATTTTGAAATTTCGAAACAGACATTATATCAAAGTGTGTCCACACAAATGGTAAATCCGACAAAATGGTACAACAGCTAGAAAAGACAAAATGATAGTACATGTAAAAACGACAAAATGGTACAACGGCTGAAAAGAGACGGTTAGAGTCCCTGTTTGACCCGCAATGAGAATTGTCATCAAAATTATTTTTGAATATTTCCGAAATTTTTAATTAATTTTTTCTTTTTTTTTTGTGTACATTTTGGCGCCATTTGATAGGCGCCAAAAACAATAATTTTTTTCTTTTCTAGTTAAGAAAACTAAATATGATTGACTCTCCTTTGTTGTCCGATATGGATTTATTTAAAGATTCTCGTCTAATTACAGATGCTCAGCAGTGGAATCCTTACGACGATATGGGAGGGTATTCCTTTATTTTTGAATTTTCTAAATAAAAATAATTTTCAGGACTTGTGCTGCTATCCGTGGTGATGATTGGGTTGTTTTTGGTAGTGATACTCGTATGCTTATGTGGAAAAGTATTTTGGCTAGAGACTGCGAGAAGATACACGTTTTGTTAGTTTATTTTTATATCAGGCTTTTTTAATAGACTTTTTGGTGTAGTGGGATAACTTCGAGGCAGATTGGGCTAGGTTCGAGTCCCAGCTTGTGAAATATTTTTTTAATTTTGCAGTTTAGTGTTGATGTGTTCTTTTCTAATTAAATAACCTATAGGAATTCTAAATAGTGTTTAATAAGACTGCTTTGGTGTAGTGGTGTAGTCTTTGTGATTTTAGCAACCAAGGGGTCCCGGGTTCGAATCCCGGCGATGAGCACGGTTTTTGTTTTTACAATTTAGTATTCATGTGTTCTTTTCTGATTAGTTAAGCCATTCAAATATTAAAATAGGCTTTACATAGGATATTTTGGTGTAGTGGTAAGCTTCTTGCTCAAAGGGGTCTCGGGTTCGAACCCCTTCGATGGCAGTCATTTTTAAGTTTGGAAATAAATAAGGAAAAATTTGCTTTGAACCTTTGTTGCAACCTTACAAAATTTTTTCAGCCATTATAAACCTAGTTTTCCCCTATATTCCCTATTTTTTCATTTATAGAGACAACAACATTCTTTTGGGTACTTGCGGTTTTTATGGTGACGTTCTTCAATTAAAAAAGCTTTTGCAGGTTTCTTTATTTTTTATTTAAAATCAAAATTTCATCTTCTTTTAAAGCTTCGTCAAAATCAATACAAATTTAATTATCAACATCAAATGACTACAGAAATGTTTGCTTCTATGTTGTCTCGTATTCTTTATAGTCGCCGCTTTTTTCCTTTTTATACTGGATGTATTGCTGGGGGAATTGATACTAAAGGTTTTTTTATTTTTATCGGGTTTTGACTTTGTATTAGAGAGATCGGCCTGTGTCTGGTTTCAGTCCTTGATTTTTACTCGACTCAAAGCCAATAGGCTGGTCAATATTTCCTATCTGACTCATGGTCAGGATTTTTTAAAATTTCTGATTTCTACTTACAAGGGAACATTCCGAACTGTGACCAAAAATTTTTTTATAAAAATTATACCATCGTGTAGAGCATGGTCGATAGCCTAACCCTATATATTTCTTTTTTGGCCCTGACCCCCATTTCGAAAAGTTATAAGGCTTCAAAGTTTCCGACTTTTGGAACGGTTGAGTCGCCCTCACTATTCTTATTAATTGTCTTCCTAAAGGGAAAAGTGAGACTCCTTTTCTCCATTTTTCCTTTCCTTTTCTTTTCCCATGTTGGTTAGAGAAAGAGAAAAAGGGAAGAGAAAAGGAAAGGAAAAGAGGCATCTCTGCCTCCTTCACTTTCCTTTTTAATTGACATTAGCCGCAAGGCAGAGATGCCTTTTCCTTTTCTTTTCTCTCCTCCTTTTCTCTTTCTTTAACTAATTTCTGAAAAGAAAAGGAAAGGAAAAAAGGAGGATGGGAGTCTTATTTTTCTCCTTAATAAAAAAACTCTCTCTTTATGAGGGCGACTCAACCGCTCCAAAAGTCGAAAACTTTGAAGCCCTATAACTTTTCGAAATGGGGGTCAGGGCCAAAAAAGAAATATATAGGGTTAGGCTATCGACCATGCTCTACACGATGGTATAATTTTTATAAAAAAATTTTTGGTCACAGTATAATTTTCTATATTTTTGCTTTATTTTTCTTATTTTTTGGGTTCCATTAAATACTCGGTTTCGAAGGACGGCACAGTCTTATACTCTTTCCAAATTCTTCATCCTCCCTTTGATTTGAATCGAAATAATTTTTTGCAATCAGGGGAATGCCCCGTCTGAACTAAAAATTAGGACCGGAATTGAGATCCCTACTCGAGGTTGAAAGATGGGCATATTTTCTATTAGCATCCCCTCCCTTTAGCGGGTGTCCCCAAAGACCTACCAAGGACTTTCAGTTTATACTAGTAAAGACTGGACTGGGAGGGCCTTACAAGATAGATTATCGAGATTTTTGTTTGAAATCTCGGCTGGATTCACTCTCTAGTTCCTACCAGGGAACTGAAAAGATGGGCAGAATTCTGATTTTTTTCTCATTTCTTTAAACTTTTCTAGGCAAAGGGGCGTTATATTCTTATGATCCAATTGGGCATTGGCGTCTAGCACAAACTTTCTGCACTGGTGCTGGCGGTACAATTGTACAATCATTTTTTGATATTACTTTTCAACAAGAGACTATCGATGAGGGGAAACGTAAACCTGTAACTGTTGAGGATGCAAAAAAATTGATGAAAGACGCTTTTCGTTCGCTTGCTGAAAGAGAGACGTCTACTGGGGATGGACTTAAAATTGTTTGGTTAAAGGCTGGGGATAAAGAGGTTTTTTATTTAATTTATGTTTTGTTGGGAGATAAGGAGGAAGAGGAGGGTCTGTTAAAAAAATTTTTTATTTTACGGAAACTAACAAAATTGTAAATTAGTTTTGCATTTTCCGTATACTCACATATTCAAACCTCCCAAAAGCCAAAAATTCTACTGGTGATAACTTGACCCGAAGTCATTTGCAGGAAAACGAATATATGACTTCTCAATAGGAAGTCTATTCCTATAAAAAATTTTTCTGAAATTTATCCAAGAAATTGGAATGTTTGAACCTCTATTTTTTCTATCTTTCAAAGGACAAGAAGACTGGGAATAAATACTTAACTTCAAAAAAATTTTTTGTTTTAATTAGGCGCATTCTGAGACTTGTGATTTGCGTGGAGATTGAGAGAAAAAAATTTTTTATTGGAAAATTTTGATTGAAACAGCTCTGACATATATTTTTCTCTTTATATTATTTAAGGTTTTTTTTTGTGTTCTAAAAAAGTAAAATTTTTTGTTTTGTGTTTATTTTTATTAACTTATTGTTCGTAGGACGAATCTTGGTAAGACAATGACAAAATAGAACACCAGGTTTAAATGACAAAATAGTACAGTAACTAAAAAAGACAAAATGGTACAACGGTAAAAAACGACATAATGGAACACTAGCTAGAAAAAATACCATAATCCTATCATTTCCGGGCATACATGCACATTTAATTAGCTAACCCAGAGCCCCCTAATTAACCAAGAAGGTTTTTAATCAGAAATCCTCTTAATTAGTGCCACTGGCTTATTATATTTTGTAATCTTTTCTTAAGAAAACTTTATCGGAAACTCTAATTTATTGCTTCCCTTCCCCCCTCTACACACACACCCACTTATTTAGATTTTTTCTTGAAGATTTCTTTAAGAATCTTCACTTCTATGCAAAAATCTTTCGACAAACAAGCATTTTCTTAATAATAATAAAAAGATTGCCTGGAGGCAAAAGACGGTTTTTGTTACTTAAAAAGGACAAAAATACCCAGAAATCTTGAAAAATAAATTCCCCTATAATTAAATCTCGTGTTCATTTTTTATTGAGATTTTTTATTGTCATTAACAGATTTTAAAGCCAAAAAAATCTAGAAATGACACGAACGATCATTTTATTGTTTCTAATTGTATTAACTGCACAATTAATTAAATGCAAGTCATCTCATGGTAAACAACCTTTTTTTACTTAAATATACGGTCGAACCTCGATTAGATACATTCAATACTCCTCAATTTAAGAGATTAAAAATAACAACTCTTTGGTCGGCCATTGGGAAGAGCTAAATGATATTCTCTATTTAAGATAACAAGGTACAATGGTACTATCGGGTTCTATTAACCTCTCGTCTCCTTTCCACACATAATCGGTGTACTACACAATCAAACAGAAGCACACCCTTACAAGGAAATTGAAAAAATAGGAGCACATACCTTATTCTATTAGAAGATTTAGGGTATTTAAAAACCGGACAAATGCCAATAGGCTTCGATCAAAAGAAAATGAGGGCGAATAATCCTGTAGTATCGATACAATTTTTACTCAGTCTTATAATGGAGGGTTTCGACTGTATCCAGTAACCATTTTAAATAATTTAAATTAGTTTTAGGCCCAAATTATGGTTCTGCTACGTTTTTCTTCATAAAAAGTTCATTGAATGATTTACTCAAGTCCCGTGTCGGAATACTACAAAACCAACAGGGAAAACGTTCTGTAAATACAAACAGTCTTCAATTGTTGAAGAGGTTACAACAAAGAAATGTTGAGAATGAAGTGATTTTTTTTATTATTTTTTGGCATTCTGTATTTTTCCGGGTCCCAAAAATACAACTGTGTCCTTTGTTCTGGTTCCTGTTAGTTCTGAAAATAGGCGGTTTCTAGGTCCTTATTCCCAGAATTAGTTGTGGAACCGGGAAAGCACCGATGATATTTGTGTTGATTTTACAGCTAAATTTATTTTCTTTTCAGGCAATTGGTGATTATGCCAGAGTTATGCGTTCAGCAGCCAATAAACAAAGCCCTGATTGGAGTGATTTGGGATGGGCTTGGGGGTAAAGAATGGAAATTAAGAATAAAAAGAGTATGCAAAATAATTAATATGAAATTGCAGTAAATTGTATATTTATCAACAAATAAAAAGAGTACAAGTATCAGAAATGTTACTGTTAAAATGTTACTGTTCCAATTAAATTTAAATTACTCCCAAATGAGGACTGTTTTGTCCAGTGTCATTTTGTCTCCTGTACAATTTGTTTCTTTACCATTCTGTCAGCGAACCATTTTGTCCCGAGTACCTTTTTGTCACTTGTTCCGTTTTGTCAATGTACCGTTTTGTCCAAAACAATTTTGCAGGTTATAAAAGGGAGAGCACAGCATCTTAAAATAAGCAAAGGCTGTTACTCGCCTTTCAGTGCTGTTTCAGCACTATGGTTTCAGTGCCAGGATTTCAGTGCCAGTGTTTCAGTGTGTGCTCTATTTAAGTGAATATGAATTGTATACAATTATTAAAATGGAATGTTAATCATTTTATTTAACATTTAAAGGCATTTTAAATTAAAATAAATTTTTTCAAAATAGGTTTTTCCCTTTATTTTTCATTTTCTAAATTTAGTTACAAACCCATGTGTAACTTTTATAAAACATGTGAAAAAACGATAAATTTGGTTTTAAAACAAAGATAAGACTTTGTTTAACGATTTAGTTAAGATAAAAATTTTTTTTCAAAGTTTTTTTTCGAGATAAAACTTCTCGAAGTTGCAACCCCCAAATCTTTAGAAAATAGCACGCGAAAGAAATAGTGGGGAAAAGAAAAAGATACTGTATTTTTATTTATTTCAGTGCCACTGAAACGGTTTAAAGTAACAGGCTCTCCGGAGAGCAATGCTCCTGTAGTTTTCTTTGGTATTTATTTCACTCTTTTGGCCAAATTTATTTCTTGATAATGATCAATTCTTGTTATTTTATTCGAGAGTAAATCAATCTTTTTTCTATTCCTTTGTGTTTACGCGATATCTAAATTATCGATAGTTTGGGTACAGCCCAAAACGGCGCGCGGCCATAACGGCGCAAAGTCATAACATGCTGGAAAATGTCTGGCCTTTGTCAATTTTGGTACCAATCTCCTTAGCTCGATGAGAAGAATTGTTTGATAGTAAATCTGGTAAGGTTAGAAAATCTTGAAGCAAGTTATGGCTTTGCGCCGTTTTGGGCTTGTCCCCGATAGTTTATATTTCGTTGACTTTAGGGATGGGTAAATTTAATTAATTAAATATCTTGCCAAATTTCATTAAAATTCAATAAAATCGACTTTTTCTTTCCCATTTTTGTCTTCCCATCCATCCATTTTTTTTAAATTTTATTTTCTAAAATTAAAAAAAGCTTCCACATTTTTGTGGGATGATTAGTTAGTTTTAGCAAAAAAAGGAAAAGCATTTTTCTCTATTCCAACAACAAAATTAGAGAAAATGAAGAAGGGAAGGATTGTTTGGTATATAAGGGATGCTTCCATTGATGTTTTTGAAAAGAGTTGGGGGGAGTTTATATATACTCTATTTTTGCTTTTTTGCGGTCGCTATCCTTAAAGCATTTAATGGTAAAAAACTCAATATTTTTATTTCGAAAGGAATGGACGTTGGTGTGTGTGTATTTGGTTGGGTTGGAGGGAGGGAAAACCAATATATTTAAACTCTCCACACATTTAAATATTTTTTAGTTTATTTGAAGGGTCAATTGGTAGAGCTTTGTTGAATTTTTTAGTTGAATTTTCTTTTTTTTTAATTTTCCTGGAAAATTTGGGTTTAATTGAGCACCTTGATTAGCTTGCTTTTTTCTGTTGAAAGCTGTAGAGATCGAGCTGGGTCTGGACCAAGGCCTGGGTTCTTCCTGTTCCCAGAGTCCAGGCCCAGGCATTTTTGACCTTCCTGGGTTTTTCCTGGGCTTGGGTTTTTTCCTGGTACAGGCCCAGGCCAATAAATCAAACCCAGGAACAGTCCCAGGTCCAGACTTTTCAAAAATTCCGATCTTTAGAAAACTCTGTTTTTTGGTCATTCAAGCTCGATTATTTTAAATTTTTTGCAGAAACACGTCCATTTACATGTCTATGGCAAGTTATCTCCAAAAAAATTCTGGCTGCTTTATGTTTTCATTTATTTTGTATACGATCTCGTTCCTGTCTTTAATACTTTTACTTATTAATATTCGTGGAATCGTTCCTTTTTCCTCACCTTTTAATTAAATTTTCCTCTTTTTCAGACTTTCAATTTACAAAAAGCTTAAATTCTATTTATTCTCAAAAGCGAAAACCGTACAAGCAATTGACTGTTCAAATTGTATGTTATATTGCCTAAAGAAGCAAAGCAAAAGCGACACGAAGTCTAATTGTTTTATGCTCGATTGGCCTAGAGGTTTTTTTTGTTTAATTTTTGGGGGGATTATTTAAACAATTTTTAGGACGATCGTCAAAGAAAAGAAAGAAACTGAAGTCCCTATTGGATAAACGTGAAAAAACGTCGAGTTTAAAGGGAATCGCATGCCATTTATTGGAACCGATACCTTACAGGATTAATACAAAAATTAATAAAGAGGATATTACCGAGGAGAAAAGAGAAGAAAATTTTTATTTGTAAGAGGTTTTTTAATATATTTTTTGGTTTGTGTGCCCCTCAAATTTTGATCTTGACAGTTGGTTAGAGCGTGTACTTTCTAATTAGATAATTCCAAAATTGGTTTATTTGCAAGGTTTTGGACTAGATGACGATTATCTAAGGGACCCTGTCTTTTCAGAGAAGTTGTTGTCCATACACAACACACCCTACTTTTTACTATAAATTTAAACAGACAGGAATCGGCTGGGTTGGTAGATCTGGATTTGAAAAAGAAGGGATGGATATCAGAAGATTTCCCAGGATCCGCCGACTCCAAAATCGACCTAAAAAATTTCCCTACAAGCAACCAATCATGTCATTCTTTGCATCGTTCAGCTTGAAAATGTCTTTTTGAATGGACTTTCGATTTTTCCATTTTCCGAATACGTCTAGCAGTTCCTATCCACTTTTTAAACTGGATGAGGAAGCCGCAAACCAAAATATTACCCCTTTGATTTAATTAAATTTTATTATAAATAGAGAAGAATATATAATTTAAAAGAAAATGGCGCAGAAAGTTAATGTTAATCGTAATGTGCAAGATCCCTTCTATCGCTATAAAATGCCACGCCTTTTGGCCAAAGTTGAGGGAAAAGGAAATGGAATTAAAACTGTTGTTGCTAATATGCCTGAAATTGCTAAGGCACTCTCTCGCCCTCCAACTTGTTTGTTTTTGGTTATTTTTGGGGGTTTATGGGGTAAAATATTGAGAGGGTGACACCAAGTAAAGACATGGGATGGAATCGATGTCTTGAAGATTTTTGACGGTTGAGGTTTGGATGAGATTTCGTCTCCTTCTGATTCTAAGTTTTCTAATTTTCCATATTCGAAATTCCAATGATTTTACAAACCTTAAAAACAACGACCCATTAACAAGTATATCCGGTCGAAAGATTCCAGTGGAGGCTATAATCGGGTCTTCTCTGTATATGCCCTTGTTCATTGACTTCCCCTAAGGGTACTTGTGAGTTATCTCATACAAGTTCTTACGGATGCGGACCCATTGATGTGTACAGAATGGTCATACTCTCTTCATCCATCATTTTGACTCTGTTTCCTTGTGCAGTTCAATGCGAGAGGAAGGAAGTCTGTACCAGGGGTGTGCCGAAAGTGATTTTAAAAAGCGAAAGACGAAAGGCGAAATTGCGAAAGTCATTTTAAAAAGCGAACGGCGAAAGGCGAAAGACGAAAGTCCAAAAAAGGCGAAAATCGGCGAAAGGCGAAAGACGAAAGGCGAAATTTTTCAGTCTCGGCTATAAGTCTAGAGATCCTATGCTAAAATAATTCAAAGGCCTTGTTAAGTGTTCCAAATCTATAGATAACTTTCTTAAATCAATTAATCGGGGATATCAGGGAATTTGTAGGATTAAGAAGGATATCAGAAGAGTTGGACTAATATCACGGATTTAAAGGGAAGTCAGAGGATATGCCAGGAAAATTTGACTTTGGATTTTTATTTTCCGATCTAAAGACTTCTTCCTTCGTTGTTGTGAAAAGAGTGAGAATCCTGGGAAATCCCTGGATCCTGATCCGAAAGTTTGGAATATTCGTATGCAGAATAGGAATTTTATTAAAGTCGTGAAGTTTCCGGTGACCACTTTGATTGAAAATAAACTGTATTAACCTTTTTTGGCGCCACAGGCGAAAATTTTGAGAATTTTGAAAGGCCTAGCAGCCAGATTTCTTCGTTTTTTAGCGCCGCAGGCAAGATTTTTGAAAATATACGGTGTCTAATGCAAGGAAAATTCAATTTTTAAATTAAAAAAATAATTTTTTCAAAGAAAAATGATAACTATTTATTTTTAAAAGAATTAAAGCCTTGTCTCTGATCTTGGACTCGAACCTAACAATAAGTAAATGGTCGCTAGTTGAAGTCAAACAACTTAACAACTCAACTACATGTCATTACTTACCGACAAACAAAAGAAAATTATAAATATTTATCCCCACTCGTCTCAGTTTTTTTCCTTTTCTTCACCCGATTTTTCCTCTCCCAATTTTTCCTTCTCCCAACTTTTCCTCACATGCCGTCATTAGGGGTGTATAATAATTTCGCCTTTCGCCCGAAAAAGCGAACGGCGAAAGGCGAAAGACGAAAGTCAAAAAAAGGCGAAAATCGGCGAAAGGCGAAAGACGAAAGGCGAAACTCGCACACCCCTGGTCTGTACATATGAATGAGTCCGCGTTAGAGGTCGCAAGACTGGTATGGATAACTTATAAGTACCCCCTAAGTTTTCAACCCCTTAAAAGTCTCAAGTTTCTTTAATTTAACTTTCTTTCACTAATTCTATTCATTTTTAGATCCAACAAAATATTTTGGCTGTGAGCTTGGCGCTCAAACATATTTTGACTTTAAGAATGACCGTTACATTGTAAATGGCGAACACGATGCATCAAAACTTCAAGAACTATTGGATGGTTTTATTAAAAAATTTGTTTTGTGCCCAGCATGTGACAATCCTGAAACTGTTTTGGTAAACGAGAAAAAAATTTTTTTTGAGAAATTTTTGAATTTTTAGACAGTCAAAAAACAAGTCATTTATGCCAAATGTAAAGCTTGTGGACATGGATATCAAGTCGATCCGAAACAAAAATTGTCTGCTTATATTCTTAAAAATCCTCCTACGAGTGAAGAAAGTAATGGAGACGGGAAAAATGCTAATAATAATAACAACGATTCTGGCTCTCCTCCAACAGAAACTGGGGAAGATGGAAATTTGGAGGAAGACAATGGGACGGTTAATGGGGCTGTTCGTGGAGGGAGTGGGTCTTTGGATGAGGAGGATGATGATGATTGGGCACCTGAAGTTATTGAAGCTGAGAAGCTTAGTGGAGAGGTTTGGGAAGATTTTTTAAATTATTTTGGCATTTTTTGACTTTGTGGTTGAGTGGGATAGTTTCTGGTTTTGCTGGGGAAGGGGTCAAAGGTTCGATACCTTTAGCCTCCAAAAGTTGTCAAATGATTGTTTTTAACCTTTTTTTGGAGAGGTTTAGGAAGATTTTTTAAAATTATTTTGGGGATTTTTGACTTTGTGGTTGAATTGGATAGTCTTTGGTTTTGCCTGAGAGGGGTCGTGGGTTCGATACCTTTAGCCTCCAAAAGATGTAAAATCACTGATTTTTAACTTTTTTTTTAGTTTTTAAACAAATTTAACATTTAGAAAGTGTTAAAAAATATTTTTAGATGAGTAAAATGGTTGTGGACAAAGATTTGGACAAATCGGTTGATGATCGTCTTGATATGCTTCTTGCATATTTCCAGCAGGCTCTAAATGATGGAACAATCCAGGATGGAAAGAAAATGTTAAATGAAGCTGAACGTTTAGAATTAAAGAATAAAGCTTCTCTTTTGTTGGCTAATGTTTTGTTTACGGAAGATTTGGTTCAACAAATTAAACAATATCGAAATTTGCTTCTTCGTTTTTGCATGAATGATGCTAAGGTTTGGAATTTTGGGGGTTTTAATGAGGTTTGGGTTAAGTTGGGTGTCTTGGATGAATAAATTTTTGCTAATATTTACTTTCTCTAGTCAATGTTAGTTCTGGAGACCGGTATTTTCAAAAATCCTGTACCTGGATTTAGTTAGTACCCTGGACAAGATTCTGGATCTGGATCCAGGAAAAATCCAGACTGGTTCCAGATCCAGACCGATCTCTAGTCGATTCTCTTCGGTTTAGGATCAAGCGGGTCCTCTATTTCTGGCTTCCAAAAAGTGCGGATCACTAGGGAAACACCGTTCACCATCATAAGGCCTTTTAAATTTCTTTCATACTTTATAAAATCACAGTTTCAAAATAATTCTAGGCACAGCGTCATCTTCTTGGAGGTATTGAACAAAAAGTTTTGGCAAAAAAGGATGTTTTGCTTCAAAAAACGGCTCATATAATAAAAGCTCTATATGACAATGATATTTGTGACGAAGAAGTTTTGCTTACTTGGGGGAAAAAGGTTTTTTTAATTTTAAAAATTTTTTGATTAATTAAAAAAATTTTTTTCCAAAGCCAAGTAGCAAATATGTCAAAAAAGATTTTGCTAAAGAAATGATTAAAGTAGCCCAACCAGTGCTTGTTTGGCTTGAAGAGGCTGAGGAAGGCTCTGAAAGTGATAATAATGATGAAGATATTGCTGTAGCTTTTGATGATCGTAGTCGTGTTGTTGGGACTGTTGTTGAAAATAAGGAGGAGGAAACAGCCAAAAAAGGTTCGGATAAGGAGGAGGAGGGAGAAGGGGATGTTGACATTGACAATATTTAAATGAATAAAACCCGTTAAAAAATATATTTGTAAGAGAAAAAAACAATATTCAACCACCAAAAAAATATTTTATTTTAAAGTTTGGATTTTTCGATATGTTAAATTGTGTGTGGTTCATTTATTTTATTGAGATAAAAATTGATTTGTGGGAGTTTTATATTTTTTAAAAGGGTTAATATTTTTTACTTAAACTTAACGGGAGACTAAGGCGTGTAGTCCCTTTATAGGATTTAAAAAAGATGGCACGCCCCAAGTAGGAATCTAGCATTAATCTCTGTATAGGACTTAGAAAAATGGCACGCCTCGAGTAGGGGGTCTAAATGCTTGTAAATCCCGAGGCAGTTGTCATTGTCATTCCAACTACTGACAAAAATCCTTAACATTCCCCTTCCCCATATGAGTGCATAAATAGTCTTTGCGGTTGATTTAATACACCAAGGAAACTATAGGGGCGGTATATTCAGTTGTGTTTCGGTCTAGGCTCATTACTCAACTTCTCTATTCCATCCAATGAATTTTACACATGATATGATAGTTGTAACATTCCCAATTTATTACTCAAAATTTTTACAAAAATGTAAAGGTAATAAAATATATATCTTTTATGGAAACAACTCAAGGGAAAGACCTGAATTTTCGATGGAAAGGTGGTCAGAAAATATTGCAGGCAATACAAGTGGCGAATATAAAAAATTCTTTTAAATACAATAATTTAGAAGGGAAATGAATTTAAATTTATCCCTCTTCTTTCAAAATTTGTTTGGCATTAATATTAGCAATTTCTTCCAATTGTTGCCATTTTCGTTGTTTTTCCTCCACTTCAGAATCTTCAGAATCTTTTAATTTTGAAAAATTTTGGACACAACAATCAAAAAGTTTTTGGTCTTCTTCCATAAATAATTTTAATGTGTTGTAGATTAGGCCGTGAATTGTTCTATAAAATAAAAAAAAATAGATTTTTAAAAATTTTTTGCGGATAATATTTGCGGACAAAATTTTGTCCGCAAAAAATATTTGCGGACAAAATTTTGTCCGCAAATATTTTTGCGGATAATATTTGCGGACGAAATTTTTGTCCGCAAAAATTTTTGCGGACTAATAATTAAATTAATAATAATTACTAATAATTAACTATAACCTCCCCAATCCTCAATTATTAAAATAATTTTTTACTTGTTCCAATGATTCCTCGAATTTCTGTATAAGGCAGGGAACATTATAGGCAAAAGTTGTTGAACATTTTCACTAAATTTTAAAATTAAATTTAGATTTTATTTAATTTATTAACCTTATTAAAGCTAAAATACATTCATTATTCCAGAAATACAATGCTCTCTCGGCTACCTAAAAAATTAAAAAAATTCAATTGTATAAAAAAATTTTTTTAAATTAAACCTGAAAGTGTGGACTTGAAACACATCTTGCCAATTGATAAAATAATGGAATCATTACTTTCTTGAACTAAAAGAAAAAAAAAACAATTCTTAGATTACAGATTAACTCTTAAAATAAACTCTCAGGGCTGAAAAATTATATATCTCATAATGAGGAGTTTCTAAAAAGGGAGGAATCTCTTAGGCAATCTAATTAGGCAGAATATTCTAACTAGTGATTGGACAGAGACGAGATCTTGAACAAAACCCTCCGAAATTTTTCGAGATATCGGTGCAATTCCCATGCGACACTCCCAGTCCGATCTTTAATCCCTGCCAATTCAACCTCAACCTTCTAAATCATCCCAAAATTGTACCCCTCCCCTTATTAAAGAAATCATCGCCATATTGTTAGGCAAACTCCTACAGTGATCAACCAACTATTAAATAACGTATCTCAAAATAAAGGGTATCTTATAATGAGGTCGCTGTTCGCCCATATAAAAATTAAAGAAAAAAAAACCTCTGTTGGTTCAATAACATCCAAAATTTCTTCCAATTCATTCAAAAACATTACCTAAAAATTTTTTTGAATTAAAAAAATATTAAAAAAAAACCTCTTTAGGACTATGCACTTTAGGCCAATATTTTAACAAAGCCATAACTACAGCAACTGTTAAACTTGGATCTTTGTCAATAAATTGTACAATACAATAAGCTAATTGAGGGTGATAAGCATTTAAATATTTTGCCTAAAAATAGAAAAAAATTTCTTTGAATATTTTGTGCTTATAAAAATGTTATTTTTAAGGAAATGTACAAGAACACTAATAAAAGAAAAAATTAATTAGCGAAAAGGAATCGAACCTTTACCTCTAAAAAATGGTAGTCAAGTACACTACCACTACACCATGTAGGAACTTATTGACGAAAGTAAATTATAACTACATATACATAATTTATATTCATTAAAAATACTTGTAACAATTTTTTTCACAAAATTAGCAAATAATTAAATTTTTTTTTAGATTTTTTATTAAAAATTTTTAGAAATTTTTTTATTAATTTATTCTCCAAATATTCTCCCGTATTTTTTTAAATTAATTATAATCATAAATAACCTTATGTAGAGGTAATAATACACGCATTAAAAATGTTTTGTGTTCATCTTTAAGTGGAATTGCAAAACCTTTAAAGTAAAAAAAATTTTTTTTCTAATTTTTTAAATAACATTTAGTCTAAAATTAACTAAAATTCTTAAAAATTCTTAAAAAAATTTAATTCCCCCTTCAAAACCAACCATTAATTATACTTCCCAAAACTTCCAAAAGTTCAGCAATTCCATTATGCCTTTCTGTCTCATAAATAAAAGTGTAAAAAATATTATTTATTTGTTTTCTAATAAAAGGTCGAAAAGCGACAAGTCTTCCATAAATTCGATGAGTTATTGTTTTTAGAAAATCCTTTAAAAAAAATTTTTTTAATGGAAAAATTAAAAAAAACCCGTTCACGAGGATCTTCGCTGTCAAATAAATCTAACAACTAAAAAAGAATTTTTTGAAGATATAATTGGTATAGGAAAATATTTTTTGCGACAAAAAATGGTGTAAGTTTTAACATCAATTAAATTATGCTTAAAACCCCCCAGTTTTTCCTTTGCTACATTACTTAAATTAAAAAATTCCAAGTCAATTGCGTTGTGGTGTAATGGTTAGTGTGTTTGCCTCCCTGTGTTGTGAGTCTATGGTTCGATTCCTTTTGCCCCTATTTATTAAAGGAAGTGTTTTTGAATCCATTTTTGCAAGTGTTAACCTCCAGAAAATTTTTGATAATTAAAAAAAAATTTTTTGAAATTTTTTTGAAATTTTTTGAGATTTTTAGAAATTTTTAAGGTAAATTATAAAAAATAAAATTTACATTAATAATAAATTTTTGATTTAAAAGATCCTTTGCATATTGAATATTAAATTCTGGAGATTCAATAAATCGAAGAAAAAGATCATAAACTAATTGTAAATGTGGCCAAGAAGGTTCTAGTGTTGGATCATCCTTTAATTTTTTTGAAAATATTTTAAAAATCAAAATTAAAAAAAAAAACCTCATCAGGATCATACTCTGTCCCTGTTGGATGTGTTGGTGGGGAAAGAACACGAAAAACATTTGTAGAAAACTTTAGAAAAAAATGAAAAATTAAAAAAAAAATTTTCAAATTTTTTAACAAATAAATTATTGCGGAAAAAGAAAATTAATTTTTTACCAAAGAATTATGCATCTTTTAAGTCCAAAATGTTTTTTTTAATTTTTTGAATTAAATTCTTCATTAAGTTCAATTATACGATAAATTTAATCCAAAAATTAAAAAAAAAATAATTTTAGCTAATCTTGGAATTGAAAAAATTCCTATCTAAAATCACGTGATTTGGGCACCCCCCCCCCCATTTAGCCAAACAAAAAATTAAATTTTAGTTTTTGTGGGTGTACCCAATTTTGAGTTTGACTACTTAAATAATTTAAAAAAAAATTTAAACCATGTCAAATAAAGGCACATAAAAATCTTCATGAATTACAGCCTTTTTTAAAGTAATAAAATCAATGCATTCATTCAATGTTGACCTTTTTATCTTTAAAAAATATTTTTTTAATTTAAAAATAAAAATAAAAAAAACCTCCTTTTGCCTTAAATTAGAAAGCGGATCAATAGAAAAATCAAAAATTTCAGTGCAAATCTTCAACTTTTTGAGAAATAAGTGCTTAAAGTATTCCTGGTCGTCGTCTGGGACTTCTTTTAAAAAAAAATTAATTAAAAAATTTTTTTTAAATATTGAATGAGGAAAAAAATGTGTGAGATTTTTTCAAAAAAATAAAAAAAAGGAAGATCCAGTGTAAAATTAAAAAGAAAAATATAGGCCTCTATAGAGAAAATTAAGAAATTAATTCAATTAAAAGTTTAAACAGAAAAATATGTAGAAATTAAGGAATGGATTAAATAAAAAAATCAGTGGCGTCAGATGAACTTATTGTCCGAGGGAAAAAATAGTCTAAAAACGGCAGGAATAAAAATTCGAGTTTTTCGTTTGAAATTAAAATAAAAATTTTAAGTTAAAAAAAAAATAAGAATAAAATTTAAAGAAAAATTCAAAACAAACCATTAAATTGAGGCAAAACTTCATAAGTTTCATTCAAACCAACAACACTCTGTCTTTGTTTTTGTTCTTTCAAAGCAATAAATTCCATCATTTTTCTATCAATTTCTGCTTCGTCAATTTTTGGACGGTGACGTTTATTTTCATTAAATTTGTCGAAATTTTCATCATTTAGTGAAATAGTAGAAGTATTTTGAGGTTGATATTCTTCCTCTGAAAAAAAAGTTTTAATGAAATAAAAAATAAAAATATAAAATATTTAAAAGAATTCTTTAGAAACTTTCTTTTCAAAAAATTAAATTAAAAATAAAAAAAAAGTTGAGAATAAAATAAAAACTGAGGATTAAACAGAGGGGACTCGAACCTGGTTTGGAAAAGAAGAGAATCAAGAATAATACCACTACACCAGAACTGCTCCCATAGGAGACAACGAAAGTTGAGGTTTAATTAACAGAGAAAATGGCTAGGTATTAAATTTAGTCAACATAGGAATGACACAGCTACCGAAAAATACTTGAGAACCCTCCCCCGTAAATTGTCAAAAATTCTAAAAAAAAATTTCTCTACTATTTACTAAACCCATTTCTGTTGGGTTGTAGAAGACTTTTAACCAAAATAATGTTTTAAAATAAAAAAATAGAAACCATGATTTGAAGACGTTTCTTCTTTTGCCTCATCCATTTGTAAATATTAGAGAACAACACAAAGTCACAAAATAAAATTTTAAAAAAGAAAAAAAATTATTAAATTGTTAAAATAAAAATTAAAATATAATTAAAAAAATAAATTTTAAATTAAATTTTTCTAAAAATATTTTTATATTTATCGAGATCTAACAAAAACAACAACAAAAAAAAAGATTTTTTAATTGTAAAATTAAGACACCTAAAAATGAGAAAACATTTTTGTTTTGAAATATAATTTTTTTCATCGGGAATAAAATTAAGCCAAAGATAAATTTTTCAGGCTGTTAAAAATTAAAAGAAAGGTCATTTGATAGAGGTCTACAAGAAAAAAAGAATTTTTTTGGTTTAGAAAAAGACGTCAAATCCTTAAAAATCTAATAATTTATCAACTATAAAATATCCCCAATAATAGATTCTATTCAAGCGGCATTTTTAAAGTTTTTTTTAGCTTTAAAAATAAAACTTAAAAAAAACTTCCCTCCCCAAATAGGCCGGGAAGTCTCCTAATCGATGCCCTCTATTCAAGGAACACCAAATTAAAAGATACCTCCAATAATAGATAGACCCTCTATTCAAGAAACGTTTCTTTTAATTGGTGGGAGGAGGAGGAAGTTGTCTAAACTATACTCCCTCCCCCCATTTAAGATACCCCTCATTATTAGAAGGCGATTTTTACAAGGGAAGTAAGAAAATGAGGCTTATAATTAGCTGTATAAATTTTCCCAAACCAAAAATTAAAATAACACTAAAATTGTGAATTTTAAAAATTAATAAAATGAGAAAAAAACTTATTTCCTTCAAAAAAGTTACTCATGTTTGTCATAAGAATAGAAAAAAACGTGTATGATTTTGTATGGATTTAAATAATTTGAAAAACGGCAGCAACAAAAAAAGAGCTTTTTTAATGTGAATTTTTAGTTAAAAATTAATTTTAAACGTCGAAAATTTTTTTAGATTTTTAAAAACTTTTTTCGTAAAAGAAACCTTCCATTATTCACAATAAAATTTTTCAAAAAATAAAATTTCAAAAATAATTATATTTAAAAAAATTACTTTTTATTTTTTATTTTTAAGCATAAACGTTGGAAAACAACAAAGAAAACGGCAATGACCAACATTTGTAAAGTCAATTGAAAGTTCTTTATTCTGAAATTAAATTTAAAAAATTGAAAATTAATTTATTGAATTTATTTAAAATAATTAATCAAATTTTAATTTTTCAGAAAAAACGGTTTTTTGGACTATAATAGAGACTATAATATGTCGTATTCGAGTCGGGCTAACAGTCGAAGCATTTTTTACGGGCCTAACTTTATTGAGTCGGGCCGTACAAGTCTTTATCGGGTCAAATATCTTAGACACGACTCGATCTTTCGGTCCAAGTCAGGCCATTTTGGCAAACCTAGCCCACATTGAGTTACTCAAAACATTTTTGTGATTTACAGCAACCATGCTTGGCCAATTGTTTATTGGGTTTCCGAAAATTTGTACAATGGAAAGTTGGGCTCCAAGATTTTCGTAATTTTGGGCTCCTTCAGAAATTCGGGCCCTACGTAAAAAATAAAATATTGGGCGCTCTAGGATTTAGACATAAAGTTTATGGAATCAACGGCGCCAAATTCCACCTTGCATCCCAGTGTCCAAATTTTCTGGATCCCGTTCTTCGATTAATTTTTTAAAAATTTTCTAAAAGTTAGGGATGTGTTCTTATTTTATTTAAATTTTAATATTACCAATTTATTATTAGTCAACAATTTAGCAACAATAGCATTTTTAGAAGCAGTTGTTTCAAGTACATTAATTGCTTCAATTAAATAAATATTTGCCTCACAAAAGAATTCTCTTTTATATTTTTTTATAAATGTTGCTACTTCATCAAATGTTTGGGCAGCACTGAGAAAGTGTTCTTTTGAAGGTGTTGATAGTAAATTATTTAATCTAAAAAAATATTTTTATTGAAGTTAATTTTATGTTTTAGAAATCCCTCTCCTCCGCAGAAAGAAAGGACAGCGTTCGCTTGTTTTCTCTCTTTTCCCTAAACTCAACCACTTCTAAATACTCAAATTTTGAATGGCCCTAACTCGACCCAAAGTCATTTTCTAAAAAAACCCTCATCACTTTGCAATAGGAAGTCGATGGTCCTCTATCAATTGGTACCAAAAAATTATTAAATTTTTGTACACAGTACCCGATGTTTCCTTGTCAGGGAACAACTTCTAGTTAAATTTGTATTTTGAAAACAAATTTTGGTATGATCTTGTAATAACTAAAGCTTGAAATACCTAAGCTTGAAATACATAAAGCTTGAAATACCTAACATTGTAATACCTAAAAGCTTGAAATACCTAAACCACAAAAACGCTTGAAATACCTAATTGTGGAAAAAAGCTTGTAATACCTAAGCCCCAAAAATTTTTGAAATACCTAACCTTAGAAAAAAATCTATAACAAGCTAATAAATAACAAGCTATAAATTCTTTTGGTTATTTGTCTATGTACACTCTCAACACAATGGGTTTTATCCCAACAATAGGAGATATGTCCCAACTGAATTTCCGCTAAAAAAATTGTTCCCGTCATTGGAACGTCATCGCCGTTGACGGAACAACATCCCCCGTTCACGGGACAACTTCCCTCGTTCACGGAACAGCTTCCCCCGTTGACGGAACAACATCCCCCGTTCACGGGACAACTTCCCTCGTTCACAGAACAGCTTCTCCCGTTGACGGAACAACATCCCCCGTTCACGGAACAACTTCCCCCGTTGATGGACCAACTCCCAATGTTGACGGACCAGCATCCCCCGTTCAAGGACAACTTCCCCCGTTCACGGAACAACTTCCCCCGTCACTGAATCAACATCTCCCGCTGTTGGAACAACTTCCCCCATCACTGATTTGTGAGTCAACATCCCCCATTGTTAGGTCAACAGTTTGGTATTTCAAGTTCTTACTGGTGTTTGGTATTTCAAGCTTTTTTCCAAGGTTAGGTATTTCAAGGGCTTCTGGGGGTTAGGTATTTCAAGCTTTTTTCCACAATTAGGTATTTCAAGCGTTTTAGGGGCTTAGGTATTTCAAGCTTTTTTTCACGTTTAGGTATTTCAATAGTTTTTGGGGTTTAGGTATTTCAAGCTTTAGGTATTATAAGACGTTCCGCAAATTTTTTTGGAAAATAGATCTAGGGTGTATTCTTATAATTATTGGTATTCCTGACATGAGAGTAGATAAGTATCGGCTTTAAGCAAACTATGACAACAAAAAATCTTTCAAAAATAGTCACATAGAAATTAGAGGGAAGCAACTATACTAGATTGTCATAAAATCCAAAAAAAAATTTTTTGGAAGGGCTAATGAGGAAATTTTGTTTCTTATTAAATAAGGTAGACGAGACTTAAGGACTCTGTACTAATATCCCCATAAAAATCTTTTTTTTTTTTCAAAAAATTTTGTTTCACTTTAAAACTCCCCAAACTAAAAATTAACACTTAAAAACAAACTTAGAATATTCCAAATAACGTTCATAATCATAATAAATCATATCATTCAAAGAAGAGAATAACATAAAACGTCTATTATAACGCAACATTTCTTCTTCAGGTAAAACAATTTCTTTACTTGTAATTAATCCAACCATCATTTTAAACATTCCACGAGACATTATAGCTTCAATTCTGTTAAATAATACAAAAAATTATTTTTAAGAAAAATAATTTCGAGACCGCATTCATTTTTAGACACCCCCAAAATTTAAATTTTAAAGAGAAAATTTAATTAATTCCACTAATTAAATTTTAAAATTCCACTACCAATTTAAAATTTTTTTAATTTTTTGAACTGTAGCCAAAAATTTCGCATTTTTTGCACCATCGTGTAGCGTCGTGCACCAATAGGTTAGCGAAATTCTTGGCTACAATTCAAAATGTTCCCCTGTTAAACCAAAGGAGTATCTAAAAACTCAATTCAAAAAAAAATTAAAAAAAAAACAAACTTGTAACACAAAGATTTTACTTTCATTTCAGTCAATCTACTTCGATATTGTTCTTCTGTCCTAGATCTACTACGGGAACGTTTACTCCTTGAAGTTGGACTCCCAGCTATTCTATCCAATTTACGTTCCTTCTCGTAACGTTCAATTTTGTCAAAATCTAAAGAAAAGTTAAAAGAAACTAATTTTTATTTAAAAATAAAAACCTCTATGAAATTCTAAGAGAAGATTATTAATTCTGTTGTAAGTCATTTTATTTAAAGTACGAGCGACAACCTCTCCAAAATACCTTGAAAATTAAAAAATTTACGAATAAAATAAAAAAGATGACGAAGATAAAGGAACTTCTTGAAAAATATTTTTTTTGTAAAAATTCTAATTGTAAGTAGAACCGGGTACAGCGGTCGACCCATCCCAGAAAATAACAAAGAAATGAATGAGACTTGATCTTGTGAGCTTTCCTCTGCAAAAAATCACCGGCTGATCGTTTCCATCTTTCTGCTAGTCTGGGGGGAACCGCCGGTCTTACAATGATAATGGGAAAAAATAAAAGTAAGATAATAAAAGAACCCAAATAAAAAAAGAACAATTAAATTCAAAAAAATGTATAGAGGTGCCTAAAAACAACGAAAAAACAACAAAATTAAAGACCCGTATATTCCACCGGTCCCCTTCTAGGGAATAAACAAGAGAATCAAAAAAAATTTTTTTATTAAAATCCTTACCAATAAACATAAATAAATTCAAAAGGCAAAAATAAACGTAATTGAAATCCAATCCAAAAATAATGATGCATTGTTTCCAAAGTTGTGTAGAGAAAAAAATTAGAGAGAGGATATTCCATTTTATTTTCTAATTTAAGCCTTTCAATTAAAGGTGGAAGAGGAGACATTGGTTGAATAATTTTTATATGTTCATTAACATCACTATCATCATTAACTGGAACACCTCCAACGCTTAGAACGAGTCCTTGAGTTTGGAAAACTCTTAAACGAATACCTCGCATTTCGTCTTCAAGCTGTGTTGCCTTAAAAATAAATTTAGAACATTTAGTATGGAAAGTTATCTATTCAAACGCAGGCAAAATTTCAAAATCATTGAGAGCAGGCCCGTTGTCCAAAGTACCGCGAGGCACCAAACTTTAAAGTTATAGGAACAATTTTACAATTTTCCCCCTTTACTTGATATTATAATGCTCATGTATCTTGTTGAATTGTACGCGGTACCTTCTGCGGTACCCAAAAATATTCTTGCGAGATTATGCTATTGTTATACAAAAATCTCGCACGTCTTGCGACAGAAAAGATCACGGAAAATGAGAGAAAATTGCGAGAGATTGTATCTCACCATTTTGCATGCTATTTCCTGTTACAGACAATTAAACCTAAGCAATCAGGATTTCTTATAAAAACATCAAATTTTAATTCAAAACTCATGTTCGTTTTATAAAAGGTCATTAGTTGTAAGAAAAAAAATAATTGATAAGTGAAAATTAAAGTTTCAAACCTCATTAATTAAAATAGAAAAATCATCAAAATTAACATGAAAAAAGTCCCATTGTCTAGCCAAATTGTTGCCATGAGTTTGGTAAAGGCAAGTATAGGCACGTTCAAAAAGGCCAAAAATTTCGTTAAATAAAACATTTAAATGAGGAAAATATGAATTGTGTTGACTAGAAAAATTGGGGAGAATTAATTAATTAAAAGAAAAAACATACGCAATAACATCTTGTATATTATTATTCATAAGGTAACCACAAAATCGATTAACTGAATTGAAGGCAATTTGCATAAAAGGAATTGTGCCCGTTAAATTGTGTCGATTTAAAGGGAAAAGCTTTGAAAAAGAAAATTGATTCTTGATTAAAAAAAT
The DNA here is from genome assembly GCA_963681835.1 of Meloidogyne enterolobii. Classification (NCBI taxonomy): domain Eukaryota; kingdom Metazoa; phylum Nematoda; class Chromadorea; order Rhabditida; family Meloidogynidae; genus Meloidogyne; species Meloidogyne enterolobii. The sequence continues at coordinate 2,233,671 of CAVMJV010000004.1, read as the reverse complement.
AATTTTTTTAAAAATTTATACAATTAATTGAAGAACTGAACGTGTAAGAATGTTACTATGAAGATCACCAAATTTTTTGGCCAATTCCTTAAAAGAAAAAATAAAAATATTGAGACCCACTCTTCCTAAGAAAAATATTAATGTAAGTAAATCATGAAAACTCATTCAAGAAAATGGGATGGGATTTGGTCCTAACAATAAAAGATTTCCGATGATAGATTTTTTCCGATGTAAGGTATTCCATCACCGCCTGATCGTTTCATTTTTTGGTTTATTTGCTAGACTGAGAGGAAACCTCGCCGACTAGGTCGTCCCTCAACTCGAACAATTATCTTATACAAGAAATCGAGTATAAATTCGCAAGAAGTTGGGGTCTTCTATAGAATGGAACGAAAAAATATCGAATCCACAGTGACAGTAAAAGGATTCTTCCCTGTGAGAACTCTCCGATGCTTTTGTTGTTAACCCTCAACCATCACAATACAGACTAAACATTTTTATTTTTGCTATATTTTCTAGAGCGGGAAAAGAACCCTACAACTCCAATAATTAATTTCTTAATTTTTATTTTTATCAATCCAAGCGAATGGAATGATCCTAAATGTAAAACCGATCCACAAAAATTAAATTTAAAAAATTGTTATAAAATAAACCAAAATTCCCCAAGTTGTAGTCACATAATCAGGCACACTCATAATAATTTCTCCAATAGTTTCAAGTGTATCTTCAATATATTTATAACCTTCTAATCTCGAAAATAATTGTAATTTCCTTGGAAGTCCAGCAGTTGACATATAAAGATATGTATTACTATCAAAAGTTGATAACCAATCAAAAAGTGAATCTCTTTCATCTTTTGGTGGTTGCTTTCCAAAATTTATTGTAGCCAATATTCTTTTGTGGAAATGTAAACATTTTTGAAGTTGTTCTCCAGCACTGTTTAAAAATAATGTGAATTTAAAGGAAAATTTATTTAAAGATGGTTTTTCTGTTGGGATATTTTAATGGTAGGGCATTTATTCGAGTAGATTTTCTTTTAATTTTCAAAACTTGGAGAAAATTAATTTTGAATTTATTTTTAACCAAAATAGGCAAACATTGAATTTTTTATAAGAAGCTTTTGAATATATAATATAAACACTTTTCATCAAGGGTAAAGCGGAATCGAGGAAATTGAAACTGATGGATATTGGAAACGGCTCAAAAGTTAGAAATCGTTATTTCAGATCGACCTATTGATTTTCAGGAACTTATGCAGTTTGGGTATGCTTTTTTTTAGCCACGCCCCTTTTCTCCTTCCATCATCAAGCAACCTTATTTTGTACACAATGGTCAGCCTTTCCTTCTCCCTTTTTCTTCTCCACATCAATCAATTTAGACGTGTTGTACCTGACTCATTTCCTTCCTACCTCGCAAATACGGTCCAAATTAATTTTCTTACCCTGAGTCAGTCCAAAAATACTTCGTCTGACTTACTAATTAAGCGAAATAAATCGTGAATATTAAAATTTTTGAAGATCTTTTATATCCAGAATAAATTTAGCAAGATACAAAGTTTATGTAGGAAGAAATGATTGAGAGTGAAGGAACAAAGTAGATGAGGAAGAGAATTAAAAAGGTGCGTGATGCAGTTGTTTGATTGATGTGGAGAAGAAAAAGGGAGGAGGAAAGGCTGACCATTGTGTACAAAATAAGGTTGCTTGATGATGGAAGGGAAAAATTTTTTTGCGCCAAATTTTTGGCGCCGAAGGCGCCAAAAATTTTTATTTTCAGCGCCGCAGGCGAAAATTTTGAGAATTTTAGAAGGCCGTAGGACAAAAAAATTCACTTTTTCGGCGCCGCAGGCGCCAAAAATTTGATTTTCAGCGCCGCAGGCGAAAATTTTGAGAATTTTGGACCTCAAGAAGCCAGATTTCTTCCTTTTTTAGCGCCGCAGGCGAAAATTTTTTAAATTTCAGAGGCCGTAGGCCAAAAAATTCACTTTTTTTGCCCCAGCCCTTCCCCAAATTTTTTCCTTTTTCCCATTTCGGGGGGGGGGGGGGAATTCCCCCCCCTCACCCCCCCCTGGTTACGGGCCTGTCTTCAGTAGACCGGACTGATGTGTTTTTTTTATTATACCACGCCGCCTACTGCACAGCTTTAGGAATTAAATAGCTCTATGCTTTACAATACGTTCTTTGCCAATGAAAATTGGCCAGTCTATTCAAAATTTCAATTTTATAAAATTTCTTGTCTTTTAGGCGAGGAAAGCAAAATACAACTCAAAAAATTTAAAAAAACCTGTATAAATTTGGAATAAAAGGGTCAATTTCTGTTTCATTAATACCCGCATTCAACAAATAAAGAGTCGTTTTTGAAGGCAACAAAAAATCAAACATTTCCAAAAGTGAAGAGAAAAACTCGAAACGAATGAGCAAAGCTTGAAATTCGTGTTTTTCAGTTGCGGTGTTGTTCCCTCTAAGTGTTTTTCTTAATTTTGCGATTGCATCAGTCAAATTGGCAGAAACAAAAGTCCGGTCGTAACTTGGGACATTATGTCCAGTTTGTAGACAGACATCCTCCTGAAAAGTGAGATTAGATTTTCAGTAAGGAATGAAGAAAGGACTAACAAGAAGGATACACTATATATTAAATTCTCCTTAATTATAGATAAAATTTTTTAAATTTGGTCCCTAGGGTAGTAGCATATCCGTCCCTTACACTCACGATTTTCCCAGCCTCAAAAATTTATCTTTTGGGCAATGAGATTCCTAGGATTTCGGAAGGTCTTAGGAAGGGTAAACTAACACTAAATACAAATAGTAGTTTAAGAAAAACTTTGCACAAAAAATTCAAAAATAATAAAGATCATTTTTTAATTTATATTCAGCTAATAAGATTAGAATCCAACTAGAAATTAAAAAAACCTCATTCGAAACAGAAGCACATCTAAAGTATAGCTTCAATAAACTAATAAAGTGTAGAGTTGCCGTTGATAGTGTGTACAAATAAATATTGTTCTTGATCAATTCGGAATCACACATACACAAATTTGAGAAAATCTGAAGAAAAAAATTAAAATTAAAAAGAAAAATAGGCTTTAATTTACTGTTTGATCCAAAGGTTGAGAATTCAGCCAGGAAGCGATAGTTGCAAAGGTAGCGTCAAATGTTGCAATAATTTCTTTAACAGGCAGTCTCAGAATTTCCTTAAAAATTATTGAATTGAATAAACATTGGAAACTTTGGGAAGCAAACAAATTATCTTACAAACTGACAAAGGGACTACTAAGGAAAATTGACGATTTTAAGGAAGAAAAAATGATGGGAAAGAAAACGAAGGTAGCCTTGTTTTCAGATAGGGCCAAAATTTTGCCTTTAATGGGCACCCTGTCATTTCTGCCCAGTTTACCTATTGTACCTATGGCTGCAAATCAATCATAAAGAATGATTATCAATGGCCATGTGTTAAAAATAAACTTAAAATTGGAAACATAAGGTTGAAAACTACGGTGGGGTATGATTCCGTGCACACGTTTCCGTGCACACGATTCCGTGCACACGTTTCCGTGTCCGTTATAAAAAACACGTTTCCGTGCCCAATTTCTTTTTAATATAATAAACCATAAGAAAAGGTTTTGAGGGGTACAGTGAATATCAAGGGACTTGTGCATGACATCGAGACATCAACAAGGGGATATTGGTGGATTTGGAGGAAAAAATCTCAAAAAAATTTTTTTTTTATTTTAAAAAAATTAGAAGAACCCTGCTTCTAACCTATGACCAACAGAATCTTCGCTGGAAAAACTGTTTTTGTGCTGCTACGGAGGGTAGGCCGGGCATGGTCTTCGCTACACGATGGCCGTGCTTCGCTGCGGTCGTGCTTCGCTGCGGTCGTGCTCGCTGCGCTCGCGGCGACCGTAGCGAAGCGGCGGCCGTCGTTCCGCTCGACATGCCCGGCTTCCTCCGCAGCGGCAAAAACTTTTTTCCGCGTAAATTTTTTGAATTGAAAAGAAAAATACTGAAGCAAAGTTGATAAGTTGATTACAAGGGGGATTAAAATACTTAAAAAATATTTAAAATTTTATAAAAATTTAAAAAAATAAAAATATTTAAATAATTGGGCACGGAAACGTGTTTTTTATAACGGACACGGAAACGTGTGCACGGAATCGTGCCCGCACGGAAACGTGCCTGCACGGAATCGTGTGCACGGAATCGTGCGCACGGAATCGTGTGCACGGAATCGTGCGCACGGAATCGTGTCTAACCGTGAAAACTACCGAAAAAGCTTCAATTTTTCAAGAAATAAAATTATTCAAAAATAATACTTGTGTAAGTTTTGCCTTATCAGTAAAATTAAGCATTTTCCATTCAAAAAATTCCATTCCAGAGTCCATCTTCGGATCCATAATTTCTACAAAAATTACTTGATTTCAACTAAAAATTTAAAAAAACCTATAGCACTCATAGCATGAGAAATTTTAAAGTCATTTGACATGGAAAATTCGCCAGTTTCCAATTCTAAAAAATAAAAATTTAAATTTTAATAGAAAGAAAAGAAACCTTCACAAGCTTTCAAAAATTCATTAGTGATGTCAACAAGTTTCGAACCATTTGTCAAATAAGCGTCAACCATTTAGATTAAATTGTCAAACTAGGCGAATGAAAAAAGTCTTCAGAAGTGGGAAAACTAAAAAAATTCTAATTAGACTGAAAGCCTGAATTTTTATTAAAATCATTTGTGCTTTCTCACACGATTTAGATAAATTTTTCAGAATTAGCCTAAATCAATAAAAACAAATTGACCGAACAAAATCCATTGAAAACAAAAATCAACTGTTATAAACAAGCTTAAAAAGTGAAATAACCAAAAAAATTAAAAGAAATCGAAAAAACTTCGTATAAGAATAATCAACTGAAAAACATAATAAGTATAAAATAATTGATTAAAATAATTAAAACTCAAATTATCAAAAATTTTAAAAACATTTATTATTATTTATTATAATTTAAAGCAAATGAGAACTAAAGTCTGAGGTTTCTGCGAACAATAAATAAATAAATATCTCAAAAAAATAACAACAAAAATATTTCTAACCGAGGGTCTAACAATAACATTTAATTAAATATTTAAATGGCCGCATAGGACAATTTATAAACATCTCCATTAATAATTTGATGAAATTGTGGAATCTTTACCAATTTGAATAAATCTTTATCCTTATTCTTCTTGTCCTTCCCTTTATTCTTGACCTCCACACCTTGATTCAAATCACCCAATTCCTTCTGTTCTTCCTTCTTTACCTCTCCAATAATACTTCGATTCAAATCCTCAATAAGTACTTCCAACTTGGGTATGTTCAGGTCGCTCTCCTTGATCTTTCTTGCACGATTTCTATCTACATCTTTTAAAAAACCTTCAAGGCCTTTACGAACTTCGTTGTGGTCCAAGCTTCGAATTTCCGCAAGCAAAGCGTTGATTGTAACAAAATAATTCTTTATAACATAAGCAGGAAGGCCACTATTGTAACCATAATGATGAGAACTAAAAACAAGTTAAGTATAAAAATTGGAAAGAAAACGGACAAACAATCAGGGTAATACTCAAGAGTGATTTATTTACTCAGAAACAAAAACAAGCATCAGGAGTTATGCTAATCAAAATTTGAAAACTTTTCATACGAAGAAAGTATCTTCAGGGCAAAAAAGCGTAACTCAAAATAGGCCTTAACTCAAAAGTTATTTAAAATCAAAACTAACGTTTGTGAAGCATCGAAACCAAATCTGATCACTATTTGATCTTTTACTGTAGGAGCATACGTGGAAGCATAGAAAAGAAGATGTTTGGAGGAATGATGCTTGTATACCCAAATGCCCATCTTTGCATACAACAATCTAATGGTGTCTTGAACAGCCTTCCAAACCTAAAAAATTCAAATCAAAATTATTTTAAACGATTAGAAACATGTTCGCAAGAGCTCACAGTATCTGGAACTTTAAGCTCAATGTTAGCCTTCGCTTCTTTCATAAATTCCTCAGCATCATAATATTTACTTGGAAACTGCAAAAATAAATTTAATAATCGAAATATTATAAAAAATGTATTCTTGAGTCAATTTTCAATAACATTCTATATTTTGAAAAATCGAGAAATCAAAAACAAACCCGCAAAGCAAATACTTCACAATGCATAGCAGCGCCAATCGAGATATCCTCAGCCTTTGCAATCAACGGCTTTCGTCCAAACATTGTGTCTGTCATTCGTTGTCGAAACTATTTGAAAAAAAAGTTTATAAAGACCGGGATTTAGGCAAATCTCATTGATTAAAAAACTAAGCATTAATTTAAAAAAACCTGATGATTATGATCAGCTGCCAAAGTTCCTATAACCATAACATCGTTGATTTCTTTTTTGTCTATCTCCGCATCAATTAAAGCTTTCGCATACGAACACATTATCTCATCAATGTGGGATTCATTTAAATGGCCATTTGGTTTCTTGAAGTGAGGAAAGTGTTTGAAGGCTTTGTTGTCAATCAAATTGATGTTGGAAGTAAATTTAACTTCAAAGAGTCCATTCTGTCGTCTCAGAATTGAAATACTCAAAATTCCCAATTCCAAGCCACAGACAGCCAAGCTAAAAAGCATTTTATAAAATAAAAATTAAAATCACAAACATATTTCCTTTAGGTGCAATATTGGAAAGAGCAACAGCTTCGTGTTCAGTAACTATTTTGACGATTTGTATTTGTGCAATTTTGGCAGCCAATTCAATTTGCGTACGCTGATCGGCATCGAAGTAAGAAGGTACGGTAATGACCGTCTCCAAATCACACGCTTTCAAATAATCTTCTGCCATATCACTCAGTTTTTGTAAAATCAAAGAACACATATCTGTGGGAGTATAACTTTTGCCATTTGCTGCTTTAATCCACGCCTCTCCATTAGTTGCTTCAAAAATGTTGTATTTGACATTTTTCCTAAATAAAAAAGGTAACTCATTAAAAGCTAAAAATTACCTTATAATCTGAACAATCGGGTCATTAAATTTTTTGCCAATTAACAGCTCCATCATAAAGAAAACATTTTCAGAGTTTTTGTGACGAATAGCCGCATCACCAACAACAAAGCCATCTTCCACAAGAGCTACCACAGACGGAATAGCATAAGTCTCCGAACCATTCTTTATCACCTAATTTTTTAAATTTAATCAAATCAAAAATTTAAGATAAAACTTTGGTCTCCCTATCCTTATGTACTGCAACACGGCAGTTGGTTACCCCCAATTCCAATCCAACTCTTGGTGTTGGGAAATACTTAAGAGGCGGCTCCGGCAGAGCAGTACAGCTTTAAAAACAAAAAAAATTTTTAAGTTTAAAGAAAACAAATTACAGTTTTCTGATTGCAAAAGTCTTGAAACAATTCAAAATTAAACGCATTTTAAATAAGCCCGAATAATTTTTAAAGAAAACTAGAATAAAGTCTAAAATAGAACTTTAAAACAAAAATAAATAAAAAAAAATAAAACAAGTAAAATAAATGCAAAATAAAATATCTATTTATTTATACTAAAAGTAAATTCAGCGACGACTCTTCTCTCACTTTATTGATTTACTGAGACGGTGGGGTATCTTTCCGCGCCGACGATTCCGCGCCGACGTTTCCACGCCGACGTTTCCGCGCCAGGTCAGTTCCGCGCCAGGTCGGTTCCGCGCCAGCACGTTTCCGCGCCAGCTATACAAAATATGTGATACTTTGATTTATAAATTTTTTTGATTCTAAAAAGCCATTATCTTTTTAAGTAGGTAATCATACATGTATAGAAAGTGGACCGACTCGTGTTCAGGTTATTATTTACTTATTTTATAACTGGCGCGGAACCTCTATAGCTGGCGCGGAAACGTGCTGGCGCGGAAGGCGCGGAAACGTCGGCGCGGAATCGTCGGCGCGGAATCGTCCCTAACCGTTACTGAGAAGCCCAATTGCTTGGTAGATTAGAGTCTGTGTTGCCCGCTAAATACTTTCATCCATCGAAACACGACTCTAATGTCTGCGACTAGATGGCAGTTTTGCGTGAAAAATAGCATGCAATAATGAGAGACTATACGACATCAGACAAACTTTGTTTTTTCGAAATTTTTCCTTTGTTTGTTCACATTAATGTTTCTTGTTTTTTTTTAATTTTTTCATTTTTTCTAGCAAACTAAAAAATATTTCAGCAACTTTATTTTCTTATTATTCGAAATAATGTCTTCTGAAACTCAACCAATTACTGACTCTAACACTACCGAAAATCTTCAAGCGGAGGAGCACAAGCCTGAAGAGGTCGTCAAGTCTTCGGAAGAGCAAACTCCAATGGACACTTCGAATCAGACTTCGACTCCGATTGAGACTCCTGCTCCGGTACCAGCTGAGACGCCTGTAGTTACTGAGACTTCTACTCCTGTTGTGCAAGCAACTGAGGATAAACCGGCCATTGAGACTCCGACTAATGAGGCTACGCCTGACGAGGCGCAGAAGACTACTGAGGAGAAGCAGCGTGATGCGACTCCGACTCCGCAGAATAAGCAAACGGAGAATTTTGGAGCGACTTCTGAGGGTGTTGTTTCGGGCAACAAGAAGACGGTTACTTTATATTTTAATAGAAACTTTAATCAGAAATAATTTTTAGGATGATAAGGTCAGTAGCAACAACGTTTCTGCAACTAAGGCCATGCCTACGCGTCAATATCTGGATGAGACTATTGTTCCGATTTTGCTTCAAGCTCTTAGCGGTATTAATTTTAGATCATTTTAACTTTGTTGGGATTGTTCCCTTTGTTCTGTCCTAGACAGTCTTTATAGTTATGGGGGTAATAGTTTCTTGAATCACTTGATTCCCTGGCTTCAACCTATTTGATTGGCCTTCAGCATTGGATTGGACAAATGCTTGGGAAACTTTTCGGTGTGTGTAGGGGATTCGGTTTTTAGCATTGTACTCGAAAAGTCTGTGTACCCTAGTCTTTATCTTATGTTTTAGACTTAAACCTTTGATTAACAATTCTATTCTCATTTTTCAGCTCTTGCAAAGGAGAGACCGGCCGAACCTATTGACTTTGTCGCCAACTATTTGCTGCGCGAGAAGAGCCGTTTCACCAACTCTTATTCTGCTGGTGACCACTGAATTGGTTTATTGAGACTATTGTTGGGAAGAATTTTCTGTTAACTTTGCTTTATATGTTGACCTAGAAACGATGCAAGTACTCTCTCATGATACAATTAAAACATATTTTTTTAAAGTTTAACTATTTTATATTTTATTTAAAGACTTTGCACGTTTATATATTTGTTGTTTTTTGATTATATGAGACATTTTTGGAAGTAAAGTTGAGGAAGATAAATAAATTTTTGGGTGGGATCAAATGTCACTTGGTCTAAAAATTTTTTTTTGGTAGCCTTGGCTTTGTTTTCATAAATTTAACTGGTATAAGTTATTTCCATAAATGTGTCTTATTTTCTAATTTTTGGATAAATTCTTGGACTTTTCCTTTGCTTTTTATTTTAAAAAATTCGCGTTGATCGAGTTATTTATTTCTTCCTATTTTGTTTCATTTTAATCATTTTTTAATCATATTTCGAAACAAATGGTTAAGCTATTCATTGGAAATTTGCCAGAGAACATTGGTATTTGTTAAAATTTGATTAAACTTGTTTAATTCTCTCATTTAAGACTCCACTCGTTTAAGAAGTCTTTTTTCACCACACGTGAGGGTGCAGGAATGCGATGTTTTGAAGAATTTTGCTTTTGTGGTATACATTTCCTTTCATTTTTTTATTAACTTCGAATTCTTTATAGCATGTCGCTAATGAAAATGATGCCGATAAAGCAATCAAAAAATTTGATAAGTTCAGATTTATGGGCAGAGAACTTCATGTAGAGCGTTCAACTTCTCGTCTAAGAAAACAACCTGGAATGAGTGATAAATGTTTTACCTGTGGCGCTGAAGAACACAAAACCTCCCAATGTCCAGGAAATCCAAATAGGAAGCGAAACATGTTTGTTTATTTTAAATTTTGATGAATGGGATGAATTGTCCCTTTGATCGTTTTTGGGAGGATTTCGACTTTCTTGGGTCATTTTTGTAAAAATTTGGGGATTTTTCAATTTATTTTTAAGGAATTCAAATAACGGTGGACACAAATCTAATAAAAAGCCCAGACCATTAATGTTTGACAAGCCGCCTCTACGACAATTTCCTCGTCAGCCACCTTTGAATAATTTAAATTTCCCACCATTACAACACAACCAACAACATTTTCCACCATTAATGCATCAACAACCTCCATTACCACAACAATCTTTACAACAGCAACAACAATCCTGTTGGGGTTATAAAATGGGCAGTGGAGGTGGTGAAAATGATCCTGAATTGCCATGCCCTCACAATCCGTAAAAATTTTTAATTAATTTTATTTTGAGGGAAAGGGCTTTGCCTCTTTTAGAAATGAAACTTAATATTTAAGGGTTACTAGAGTTTATAGGAACTATGTGTGGGGAGTTCCGTCTACGAAATGGAAGCTTTTGGGGAATAACGTCATCCTTCCTCTTCTCTTTTGCTTACAATTTGCTTCCTGGATTTCCTTATAAAAGATGTTAGAAACGTCCCATTGTGATTGAGTCCTTAATCTTAACTAGAGTTGGCCGGTATCGGGATTCGACATAAAATCAGGATCGGAATTTGGAATAGAGATTCCGATCCCGGACAACCTTAATCTTAACCAACTAAATTTTTTCAAAAAAATTTCTTTTTAAGGGAACTTCAAAAACTTTACGAACAATACAAAGACTCGCGAACTCGTTATTTCTTTTATCGAGAACAATTATTAAAAGAATTGCGTTTACAACCACCCCAACAACAACAACAAATTTTACAAAATGACCAACACTCACAACCACCGCAAAATTTAAATAAAATTAGTGGAGGAACAGTTAATAATAATGATCAACAATCAGTTATACGTGTTGATTTGACACAACTTCTTCAACCAAAAAAGGAGCCTGATACATTGGTTTTTAATTTTGTTTTATCTTTTTTTGTTGTCTGAAAGGGGGGAGGGGATGGGTTTAAATAAAAGCCATTAATTGTGGTGAAGAAAATAAGAAAAAGTAAATGATTCTGGACCACCAGAATGAGGCGAAAAATGCGACGCCATTAAGAATAGTTTTCTGAATGCAACTTTATTTACCTTATTTTCAAACAGTTTCGCATTATTAAGTTTCACGAGAAAACAGATTTGTTCCATTTCAGCATCGCAGGCAAAATTTTTTGTGAGCAAAAGCGTAGCCTGATACAAATTAACTGTCCGGTGAATGCAGTATCAATACCTGCCCGGGGCTAAACTTTATCCCTCTCCCATACTTTTAGAAAGTATGGAAAAAGTGAAAATGGGGAAAGAATACGGCGAAACAACCAACGAGATCCGTTTTTAAAAACCTTAATCCCAATTTTGACATTGACTAGAAATTTTAATTTAATTTTCTAAAAATTAGCCACCATTACCAACATCATTATTTCAACAACAACCACCACCAACAGAACATAAACAACAACAAAAACAACAACATTATTTTAATATTCCCCCACAACAACAAAATCCATCAATTTTAACTAATCCCCCTCCATTACAAATAAATTCAATTTATTCAAATTCTTTACCTTCAATTACTTCAAATAGTAATTCACAACAACAATTATTAGAAAGTGGTGGAGTAGGAGGATTAAATTTTTCTGTTTCCGCTCCACAATCTTTTCAGTCCCAACAACCTGCGTGCGTTTATAAAAAATATACTAAATTTAATTGAGAAATTTTTTTAAAATATTTTATCGCGTTTAAAATAGATTATTTTTAAAAAAATTAAAAAGAGAAACTTTGGTTTTTACGAAATTTATTTTTTCATCCCTTCATTTTGCAATTTTTACTCTCGTCGTGAAAAAAATAAAAAAAATTTTTTGACGTATGCCTAAATTTCTAAAAAAATTTTTTTATAAAATTACAACGAGCACCACAGAATAAATTAAAAATATTCCAAAAATACCAAATTTAAATTTTTACGCGTTTTAAATTTTATAGAAAAATCCCAACATTTATTCGCGATTATTTAATTTTAAATCACTTTTTCTCATGTTTTTACAGTTATTTTTCGTCTGGAACAGAGCGCATAGGCGCACCGTCAACTTCAGGGTATTTACACAATTTTTATTGTTTCGTGCTTGTTCTTTTTCTTTAGCCTTTTTTCCGTTTATTTTAAGGTCTTGAAAACCTTAAAATTTGATTTCTAAACCTCGCGATCTTTCTTTCAAAATTTATTCCTTTTTTCGTAAAATCGCGCGTGTCGCGTCGTGATAATTACATATTTTTTCGCACACAGAAATTTTTTGATTTTTCTAAACTATCCGCGTCGTTTTCCTACTCGGAATTTTCTAAATTTTCGTGTCCTTTTAAATTTCGGTTTAATTCAAATCGAACGAGTGCGCGTCGTTTCTTTTAAATTTTTAAAATTTTCGAGAAATCAGTTCAATTTTTTAGTTACCAAAACACCTATAATGCATTACCAACAAATTATAATACAAATATTACAACAACAAATTTGTCAATGGGGCTAGCTGGACAGCAGCCACAACCTTCTAATTTAGCATCAACAATAAAGCAACCAACGCCGTTGGCATCGATTCAACCATTCCGTTTCAATTAAAATGGTAAAAAAAAGAGAAGAGGAAGAAACGATTTGTGAACAAATTAAAGATGATGAACTTAAAAAAACATAATCAGACTTAATCTAAAAATATTTGTGTATTTGGCGTTTTAATATTTCGAAAATAAACAAGTTTACGGAAATTTTTGGGTTTCCTTTCTTCAGACAGAACACATTTTAGAAAAATCCAATAAGTCAAAAGCAAAAAATCAAAGAAAAAATTTATACACAAAACCAAAAATAGTCAATGTCACGTTTCACTTATTACATTTGTGGCCCTAAAGAGGGCCGTTTGGGTTTGTTTTGGTGTTCACGTTCCAGTCCTTCACGTACGCTCGCCACGGATACGTCGGGCAAGTTGGATGTCTAAAAATTTTAAATTATTGAAACTGATTAAAAATTCTCAAAAACTCACCCTTAGGCATGATGGTCACACGTTTGGCGTGGATAGCACACAAGTTGGTATCCTCGAAAAGACCAACAAGATATGCCTCAGAAGCCTCTTGCAAAGCAAGAACAGCGCTAGATTGAAAGCGAAGATCGGTTTTGAAGTCTTGCGCAATTTCTCTGACCAGCCGTTGGAAAGGAAGTTTGCGGATGAGCAATTCGGTCGATTTTTGATAACGACGAATTTCACGCAAAGCTACAGTTCCTGAAAAAAGGATTTCAAAACTAATTAGAAAAAATAATTTCTTGCCTGGGCGGTAGCGGTGCGGCTTCTTCACACCTCCAGTTGCCGGTGCAGACTTGCGCGCAGCTTTGGTGGCAAGCTGCTTACGCGGTGCCTTTCCTCCGGTAGATTTACGAGCAGTTTGTTTGGTACGAGCCATTTTTGTTTTTAAAAGCTGTTGAAATTTTTGAGACGTTGAACACTTTACTTTTGAAAAGTGAGGGTCAGTTAGTTAAGAAAATGCTTTTATATCGCTGCAATTTGATGCAAAACACGCCTCCTAACAGAAAAAAGCGAAGCGAGTTTGCCCGCCAAAAACTTAAAAACCTCAAATCTGTGTAGTAGTTAGAGAAAAAGAAAGTAATAGACGCAGAAGTTTCCCGCCAAAAATTATTTTTTGTTAAGGAAGAAAAAGATGGAGAAATGAAAAGACTATAAGTTAGACGATTATAGTAAATATTTTGTTTCTCATACGCGTCGTTTCTGCGTCTTTTCTCAACAAAGCCCGCCCATCTTCTTTTCTTCTATTTAAGCTTTTTCCTTCTTGTCCACCTCACAGTTTCACTGTAAACAGCAAAATTAACAACAAGCTTTCTTTCAACTTTAACAACTCTCAAAACAATGTCAGGACGTGGTAAAGGAGGTAAAGCAAAGACCGGAGGAAAGGCGAAAACTCGATCTTCGCGTGCCGGACTTCAATTTCCTGTTGGACGTCTTCATCGCATTCTCCGCAAGGGACATTATGCTGAACGGATCGGCGCTGGCGCTCCTGTCTACATGGCCGCTGTTCTTGAATACTTGGCTGCCGAGGTTCTCGAATTAGCAGGCAATGCTGCGCGAGACAACAAGAAGACCCGAATCAATCCACGGCACTTGCAACTTGCCGTGCGAAATGACGAGGAACTTAACAAGGTTGGGAATTTCTGTTCACTTTCAAGTATTATTTTTTTAATTTTTAGTTGCTCTCTGGCGTGACCATCGCGCAAGGCGGAGTGCTTCCTAACATCCACGCCGTTCTGTTACCGAAGAAGACTGCAGGCGAGACTGCTTGAATTGCTGTGACTTCAAAAACCAAACCCAAACGGCCCTCTTTAGGGCCACAAATGTAATAAGTGAAATGAGACATTTACTATTTTTTGTGTAAATTTTGCATTTTATTAATTTTTGGAGTAATTTACTTAAAAATTTTTCTAATTTTTTTGTTGATTTCGTGGTTTTCCATCGTTTCTCGTCTGTTGAAAAACAAGATGAATTTTGAAGGCTTTTCTAGTTTGTGTTTTTATTATAAGAAAATTGTATACAAAATGGGATTGGTTGCTTCAAAATTATGAATTCTGATAAATTCATTTAGACTATGAGGTTTGTTAAAAATAAAATATTTAAAATTGTATAAATTTTCTAGTTAATTTCTTTTGTTCTAATTTCCCATTTTTTAAATACATATTTCTTAGTAGTTATACACTAAGGTTGTCGGATTCGAAAAAAAGACAGAATATCCGAAAATTTCCAACTAGTCGACACCTTACTATACACACGAATCATGTGACATGATTATTTATAGAGTAGTTTATTTCGTGTCGAATATCAAAGCATTGTCCACACCTCAATTTCGCTTAGGGTTCTTTTACTTTCGTTATCTTTTGTTAAATCCCTATGGCTATTGGGATCGAGATAAATATATTGAATATTAAAATGGGTAGCATAAATAGATTTTTTGTTATCTGTAGGTAAAAGAGTGTCGAATGGTATTTTACCTATCACCCAGTTTAAATTATAGAATAGCTTTTTCCAAATTTTCTGAAATATCTGAGATAACCTAGCCAAAAATGTTGCTGTTTTATCGTTAACATCGTTTTATGTGACGGCTCTTTATCGGCAAACTTTTTATTCTCAATGAGGTTGAGGATTGCGTTCGTAGCAACAATTCTTTCCAAAAACAAGCCAAGCTGTTTTGTTTTGCCCGCCAATTTTTAATATTTGCTCAAAGGAGAATAAAAAACAAAACCTTCCAAAAAGGAAAAGATCGTTTTATTCTCAAGGAGAAAAAGGAGAGTAGTGACAATAACTCTACATAAACCCAAGCCAACCGAAATATGTAGTTGATGAGTTAATAAAAGGAATTGAAATGAGAAAAAATAATCTGGGCCCGTAGAATAAATTCAAGGGTAAGGTTACCCGGATGCGGCAGCGCCGACTTGACCCTAGGCAAAGGGTTTGGCGCCGCTACCCGCTTCTCATTCTCCCTATTTATGAGAAAATTCATAACTTTTTTTAAAATGCAGATAAAAATTTTATTTTTTGGCCAAATTATAGATCGGAGTCTTATCTATGGATTACCAAAAAATTAAAAATTTTGACCGATTTTTTTAAAAGTTATGAATTTTCTAGCAAGGTACTACTTTTTCCTTAAAAAATGACTAAAAACGAGGTCCTTTTTGTTAAAAATTGTCATAAATTTATTTCCACAGAAAAAATTCTAAAACTTATATCAAAAAATAGAGCACATTCCAAAATATCTAAAAAAATTTAATTTATAATTTTTTCATCAAATTTCAAATTTTAAGGATTTTTTAAAGAAATTGTCTACCCTGCCCCTTAGCAGTGTAACAATTTTACCCTCCACTTCTACCGTATCCTTTTCCTCTTTCTTTTCTTCTCCATTTTTTCGGCGCAAGGATTTTTCTCTTCTTTTCGTTTTGTGGGGGAAAAGTTACTCGGGTAACCTAACCCCAAATTTATTCTACGGACCCGGATGAAAAAACTGTGTTTACGCTTTGAAATAATTCTAACAAAGTAAGAAGCCCCTCAATTAAATATTTTTCTTCGAAGACATAAAAAGCCAAGCCAAAGTTTTGATTCAGAATTAGTTAAAAAATGCTCATTAAAATTCAAAATAAACGTCCTTTAATGGAGTAACAAAATCCACATTTATAATCCACAAAAATCCTAAACATCTCATACTCTTTAACCCACTCTCAAGGAGATAAAAGTTGAAGGATCTTTGGGATTTAAGTAAATATCGAAGGATTTGGCAGAAAAAAGTCCCTCAACTATATAAAAACAATCAAAAAATTCTCAGTCACCGGGGGACATTTTGGGATTTGAAGGTTAGCAGTAAAGTATATCAGTCTAGGTTTGACGTAGATCGGAAAACAAATCCGTTTATTGTTTAAAGATGGAAAACGATAGAAAAATTATAAATTGTTGAAAATCAAATGTAAGAATTATTCTGGAATTTAAATTAACTAAAAGCATCTCAGTCTGAATTAAAGCTCGAATTTAACGCAAAACCCCAAACAAAAAAAGGATCAACCAAAGCCAAGCCAAAAGTTCTCAAATATTGAAACGTTCAGTGGAGGAACAAAGACTGTGTTGGAGCACATACCTTCCTAACATCGATCAGAAAAAATGCAGCATGATAAAACTGTTTCTAACGTTTCACAAAAATTATAAAAAAATATTTAAAGTCAAAAAAGAAAATTTTACACAAACAAATTAAATAGTCAATGTCTCGTTTCACTCATTAAATTTGTGGCCCTAAAGAGGGCCGTTTGGGTTTGTTTGTTGTTTTCACTGCATTTTGCCAGATGTTCTTTAACCACCAAATCCGTAAAGAGTACGTCCTTGGCGTTTCAACGCATAGACGACGTCCATGGCTGTGACAGTCTTTCTCTTGGCGTGTTGTCGCGGAAAAGGCAAAAAAGTAGATCCGCGAATATAAAAAAATGGCTGAGCTGTCGCGGAAAAGGGCAAATCCGCGAATAGTAAAAATTAAGCCTAGTAAAAACTCACACAATTTTTCAAGCAAAACAAATTGAAATTTTTTTTTTTTTTTTTAAAGCAATTAAAAATTTCCAACAAAATGTATTTAATCCAAAGCAGTAAAAAATCAGTTTTTAGCAAAAAGGTTGAAAAGCAAAAATTTAAGTAAAGTCCAGAGCAAAATTGTAGAATATTTTTAGAAGAGCAAAGGCTAAATCAGCAGCAAAAGAATATTTTATAAGGCAGAGCAAAGTAAAGTCGTACAAGTTAAAAGCAAAAGTATGAAGAATGAATAATGAAAAAAAGCAGATACATTCAGTTGAATAAAAAAGGGGAGGGATAAACATTTTAAATAAACAACCAATGGTCTAGGAAAGGAATTTTGTTTTTAAGTTTTTAAATGCAGGTGTCGTTGAAAAAGGAAAAAATTTAGAAATTAAAAATAAATTCTTTAATCTTTAAAGTCGTGAAACGACATTCCCCAGCAACGGAAACATTCCATTTCTTTTGTTCCAATAGTATTGTGTTGGTGCCAGTGGGCTAAATTGGTAGGGCAGTTGAGCAAGTTGGAAATTCTGTTGTGGCATGTTGGGATGGGGTTGAGGGAAGTGTTGGATGTGAGGTGGACGTGGCACATGAAGAGACATTAGTGGTTGAGGACGAACACCACCAGTCAAGTGTTGAGTTGAAGAACGGGCACGTATATGTGAATTAAAAAATGTGGGGTTTTTTGTGGCAAAAACATTTTTACCTTTATTAGCTAAATTTTTCTTCGCAGAAGAGTGTTTCTTCCTGAATTTGTTGTTGCAAAACGTTGGTTTAGTAGTTGTTGTTGTATTAATGGGTGGATGGTTTGTTGTTGTTGTTTTAATAATTGTTGGTGGGAGTGTGTAGTTAGCCGTGGGAGTTAATTTTGGTTGTTTCATTTTTGTTTTAGCTTGCACTTTCACTTTCTTTTTGTAGTTAGAGGAGGTTGGGGTGGCGGATTTCTTAGTATTGTAAGCGACACTGGCCCGAGGGTAAAGCAAATTTTTATGTATTTTTTCGTAATCGTGGTTGAAGTAAGAGTGTGATCTGTAAATTGTGTTG
Source organism: Meloidogyne enterolobii (assembly GCA_963681835.1). Lineage (NCBI taxonomy): Eukaryota > Metazoa > Nematoda > Chromadorea > Rhabditida > Meloidogynidae > Meloidogyne > Meloidogyne enterolobii. The sequence goes on along the minus strand of CAVMJV010000004.1, from coordinate 2,215,436 downwards.
CATATGGGGGTTGGAGGATTTATTTGCAAGATATGGGCTGAGAATTCAGCTGCCCTTTTGGTTTCTACGATGGGATTTTTTGGGGGAGGCGAGAAATTTCTGTTTGCTTGGCAAGGGGTTATTTGTGCATTTATCGGTAGTATCGTGGGCTGAGGTGTGATTGAGTTACAGTAATGCCCGATAGTATTTGTTTGCTGATTAATTTCATAAGTTTTGGGTTGCTGGTGGGTATTGTTTTCATAGCAATTTCGGGATGCATAATTTGACGTGTGGATTTGGCTATTGCAAATATTTGTTTTTTGGCTGAATTTTGCGAGGATATTATAGCAAAGGGGACGAGGGTGCATTTTATTGCAATTTTTACATTGGGAAGGGTTAGGGCAATTTTTAAAAATATGATTGGGCTGCAGGCATCGGGTGCAGCGGTTTAATTCATTAAGTATAGCAATCCGGGAATTGTAATCCGGAAATTTTTTGCAGTAGGTGGTAATGTGGCTGGTGTCGTTGCAGAATAAGCAGGGGTGTTTAAAGCCAGAGTTTCTATAATTTTGTTGAACAGCCACTGCAGAAATGTTTAACGGGGGGACTGGTTGTAAATTTCTTGTTGGCAGTGGCCTGTTAAAAGGTAAATAATTTCGTTTACTTACGGGGGTGTCCAATCGAAGAGGAGGCAATTGCTGAACATTTCGACTTTGTGGAGTCGGGCTTGATGGGTGAATAGCATTAATTTCTTCTCTTCTTTTTCTAATATTTTTTAAGCATTCTTTTAAATCTTCTGTTGTCCAATTCCCGACGTGTTGTTCTTTTGTTTTGTAGACTTCTTCTAATACAAAATCAGGTAGTTTACATTCAATATCCATTAGAATTGAAGGATTATTAAAATCAGAATTATGTTGTCTAAATTGGATTAATATGGATTCTAGGTTGTCGGTAAGTGTAGCAAAATCTTCGTTGAAGTTTTCTCCCTTTCGAACGGTTGGGAGATTTCTAATTGCTTGGTAGAGGCTGCGAATAATTTCTTCTTTGTTGTCGAATTTATTTTTAAGAAGCTGAACGGCTTGGCCGTAAGAGTCGTCAGTAAGGGGTAGGGATTCGATTGTTGCGAGAGAAGGGCCAGCTAAGCAAGATTTTAAATACGAGAGTTTTACGGCGTCGGAAAGGGAAGAGATATTTCCTATAGCAGCGGAAAATTGATTCCAAAAGGAAAGAAAGTCGGCAGATTTGCCACTAAAAGAGGGAAGGTTCATTTTGGGTATATGAGCATGCGAGGAGGATTGAGTGGAAGAGGAGGGTAGCGCTCCTTCTAGTAAATGCTGCGAAGAGCGCAATTTTCGTTTGTATTGCTTCAATTTGTTGAGGGTTTCGATATAGGGGTATTGCGCATAAAATTGGTCATAAAATGAATTATCGGACAAACGTTCAGGTCCTGTCATGTTACTTCTGAGCGACATCCAATTACGGTGTGCTTGGGAAAGTTCATCAGCTATTTCGCATAAATTTTGGAACTCAAGATTTAGGTCTGCTAGGGAAGCTTGAATGGCAGCATAAAATTGGGCGTTTGATTGAGTGGGTCCTTTCAGGGGGACATTGAATGTTTTGGGAGCTGCAAGGAGTGTGTCTGCGTCCTCAAGCAAAGTAATGATTTCGGTGCGGTACCCAGAGGACATTTTATTTTCCCCGCTTCTTTTTAAATTATTTTTTTAGGAATTGGTGCGAGAGGTAAGTTAAACCTCACCGGCTGAGCTGTCGCGGAAAAGGCAAAAAAGTAGATCCGCGAATATAAAAAAATGGCTGAGCTGTCGCGGAAAAGGGCAAATCCGCGAATAGTAAAAATTAAGCCTAGTAAAAACTCACACAATTTTTCAAGCAAAACAAATTGAAATTTTTTTTTTTTTTTTTTAAAGCAATTAAAAATTTCCAACAAAATGTATTTAATCCAAAGCAGTAAAAAATCAGTTTTTAGCAAAAAGGTTGAAAAGCAAAAATTTAAGTAAAGTCCAGAGCAAAATTGTAGAATATTTTTAGAAGAGCAAAGGCTAAATCAGCAGCAAAAGAATATTTTATAAGGCAGAGCAAAGTAAAGTCGTACAAGTTAAAAGCAAAAGTATGAAGAATGAATAATGAAAAAAAGCAGATACATTCAGTTGAATAAAAAAGGGGAGGGATAAACATTTTAAATAAACAACCAATGGTCTAGGAAAGGAATTTTGTTTTTAAGTTTTTAAATGCAGGTGTCGTTGAAAAAGGAAAAAATTTAGAAATTAAAAATAAATTCTTTAATCTTTAAAGTCGTGAAACGACAGTGTTCGCAATAAGTTACCTGAGAAATAAAAAAGTCAAAATCAAAAAATTTGCTTAAAAAATCTTACCGCGTCGCGGATCACATTTTCAAGGAAGACTTTCAGAACACCTCGAGTCTCCTCGTAAATGAGTCCGGAAATACGTTTCACTCCACCACGTCGTGCCAATCGACGAATTGCCGGCTTGGTGATTCCTTGGATGTTATCCCGCAAGACTTTTCGGTGACGCTTTGCGCCTCCTTTTCCAAGTCCCTTTCCTCCTTTACCACGACCAGACATTTTTGTTGTTGAAAAGCGTTAAAATTTGAAGCAGCAAAATGGTTGTACAGAAAACTGTGTGGAATGCCGTTGTTTTTCGTCTTTTATATGAAATTTGAGGCGTCGCTTGTTTTTGGCGGGAAAAATGAGGGGCGTAAACCTAGTAGAAATAAGAGAAGAAGAAAGCAGAAAAGAGCACTATTGTTTATGAGAATTTATACGTGTCCGGACAAAATACCGAATCGTTAAAATATGGAATAGGCTAAAAAAGGGTTAAAATCTCGAATCGGGTAAAAATGGGTTAAAATCGCGAATAGGCTAAAAAGCGGTTAAAATATGGAATCGTTAAAATATGGAATGGTTAAAATATCGAATAGGGTAGAAAGGGGTTAAAATGTGGAATCGTTAAAATATCGAATTGATAAAATGTCGACACGGCCAAAATAGGTCAAAATGTCGAATTTTTTAAAAATGGCGCCAAAACCTAGAATCCGGGCGTTGCCGTAATAATTTAACCATTCCATATTATTCCGTTTCGCTAGTACGGTGCGGAATGCCGACCGATAAAATTTAAAAGCTGATCGGTATTTTTCGGTATTCTGTACCGTATACGGTACAGTTAAAAAATTCCGGGTTTTATTAGAAGCTAGGTTATGCTTGATTTCGATTATGCTTGATTTATCCGGTCCGGTTTTACTCGGTAAAATCAGTGAACTCAGGCCGAAAAGATTGCGACGGACTACGACATACGAAACTTATCAATCAAATTATCAACAATAGGTTGATAAGCTGATAAAATTATCAATAATCAACGTACGGCACTCATCTGACCCTTTTTAAAAGAATTCGACATTTTGACCTCTTTTTAGCCTATTCGAGATTTTAAACATTCCATATTTTTACGATTCCATATTTTAACCCTTTTTTACCCGATTCGATATTTTAACCATTCCATATTTTAACGATTCGGTATTTTAACCCCTTTTTAGCCTATTCGCGATTTTAACGATTCCATATTTTAACGATTCCATATTTTGTACCGGAGCCAATTTATAAGGAAAAAGAGAAATATGGCTTGCATTATCGTCATGTAACTCTCTCATTTTTATCATCCTCTCTCTCTTTATTTTTCTCTATTTACTTAATAAATAAAAAGTCAGACATTAAATATCAATAATTTCTATAGTCTCTAACTCTTTCGCAATTGCAGAGGAGGCGGACCTTCTCTCTTTGTATAAAAGTCTTAGGTTGACGATTCTTCTTCACTTTTCAACCGCTTTTAAAAACAACGTTCATCCAACACAACAACTTTTAACGGAAATGGCACCTCCAAAACCTTCTGGTAAAGGAGCGAAGAAAGCTGTCAAATCAACGAAAGCTGTGCGCACTGGAGACAAGAAGAGAAAGAAGTCGCGAAAGGAGTCTTACTCGGTCTACATCTACCGAGTTTTGAAACAAGTCCATCCGGACACTGGAATCTCCTCAAAGGCGATGAGCATTATGAACTCGTAATAATTTTGTTTTTACTTTCAATATCAGAATTCTTATTTTAAGGTTCGTCAACGACGTGTTCGAGCGAATTGCTGCTGAGGCTTCACGACTTGCGCACTACAACAAGCGCTCTACCATCTCTTCGCGGGAAGTGCAAACTGCTGTTCGTCTGATCCTGCCTGGCGAGCTTGCTAAGCACGCCGTTTCGGAAGGAACCAAGGCGGTGACGAAGTATACTTCGTCCAAATAAATGGCTCAACATCGCCAAACAACAAACAAACCCAAACGGCCCTCTTTAGGGCCACAAATTTAATGAGTGAAACGAGACATTGACTATTTAGTTTATTTTTCTGATAAAATGTATATACTTTTGTTTTTTTCTAACGATTATTTCTCTGTTATTTGTGTTTCGAGGTTTTCTTGTGTGATAGGAATATAAGCTTTCCCGGGTGTTTGGAAAAGTTTTGATTTTAAGGCAGTGTCTGCGGCTAAAAGCTAACTTGCTGGACTACGTAATTTATGGGGGAAGAGATGTGGAAATCCTGATGACTTTAACAAGATTTGTTAATGGCTTTCTGTTCAAACCTGGCATGTTAGGAAATTGGGAGTGGAGAACGTCAAAAATTGTATTTAGGATTAGGGTTGCCGTTTTCGAGTCGGGCCGACGGTCGAGGCATTTTTTTTCGGGCTTGTTTTTATCGAGTCGGGCCGGTACGAGTCTTTTTCGGGCCTTACTTTATCGAGTCGGGCCGATACGAGTCTTTTTCGGGCCTAACTTTATCGAGTCGGGCCGGAACGAGTCACTTTCGGGCCTGACTTTATCGAGTCGGGCATCGAGACATTTTCGAGTCTTTTTTAAAAGATTTATTTAAAAATAATTAGTGGATTTGGAGGGATATCTGTGAATTAAAAGGTATATCGATGGATCTGGAGGGTAAAGGAAGGGCTGAAGAGAATTTAAATGGATATCAGTGGATTTGAGGGATTAAGGTGATTTAAATTATCGGAGGATTGGTGTGAGATATTGCTAGATTTGGTTTTATTAAAGGAGATCAGATGATTAAGGGGATCTGGATCGCGTTAATTATATTGTGCGTTAATCACCAAACCCCTTAATAAAATCCCAGTGTACCATGATTGGTCTATTCGTATTTAGATAAGGGCTTACTGGAAAGTCAGGAAACCAGATTTCTTCTATTTTTAGCGCCGCAGGCGAAAATTTTGAGAATTTTGGACTCCCTGGATACGCCCTTAACTTAATCTCTCAAACCGCCTTATATTCCCAGATTACACCTTATATCCCGGATGGTGGACTGCGGATTGCGTAAGATTGTGTTTTTGACTTGTGGACTGAAGATTACGACTGCGTATTTTAAAGTAGAGTTCGAACTTTTCAAAATGCCGGGCCCGGAACCCGGTTTTATTTTCACAAAATCGCACCCGGACCGGTTTTTCCGGATAAAACCGGAAAAACCGGTTGGTTTTTCCGGATAAAACCGGAAAAACCGGTTAGCCCGGAAAAACCGGATTTTTTCAGACCCGGGCCCGGACCCGGTTTTTTCTAAATTTATTAAAAACATAAAAAAATTATTTATTTAATCAAAAAATCCTTAACTCATCAATCATTAACTCATCTACATGGCCAAAAAGGGTCAACTCATCCAATACTTAAAATATCGAGTCCTTACTAGAGCACGGGACGGGACTAGGGCTGATCGAAATAAAAAAATTTTTATTAAAAGATATCTTCTATATCCCGGATAAAAGAGATATCTTCTATATCCCTTGAGATTTCTTCTATTTCACTTCTATATCCCCCTTTCAAAACCACAGGTATTTACTTAATCCATAAAATCTAAATATACACAAATTCGCTGATATCGCTTATAATCACCTAAATCCCACTATATCTCTTTAATCATTTCAAATTTGCCTCTCTCTAGATCCCCTAAAGTCCTATTATGCAACCTAACTTGTCTCTCTACAATTTACCCATTAATCCCTTTAAATTGACATATATCTTAATCTTAATTTGGAGTAATTTTAGCCTTAATCCAATTTGGATACAACTTTAGCATATTATAATCTGGGTTTCAAAAATTTTTAATATTTTTAAATCACAAATATAAAGATTTACGACTATGGTAGGTTGGGCGACAGAAGGCTGGTCTACTCACTCAAAACCCGAAAAGGGCCGCATGCGAAAATTTTTTGAATTTTGGAGCTCAAAAAGCCAAATTTTTTCCATTTTCAGCGCCGCAGGCGAAAATTTTGGGAAATTTCGGGGTCCTTAAGACATATTTCTTCTTCGTCAAAAAGACTTCGGGCCCGGCAAAAAATTACCGGGCCCGGGACCCGGTTTTTTTACTCAAAATCGCACCCGGGCCGGTTTCGGGTTCGAACTCTATTTTAAAGTTAAAATTGTTGACTGCGGAAAATTGTGGACTCTCAAAACTGATTGAGTTTAAAAAGTTCAAATGATGATGGGATCCCGCGGAATATATCCTATAAATCCCAGTAATCCAGCTTATCGATTAAAACCAGTAAGTTCGAGATGTGAAGCAAAGTATGGAGCTAAAAATTTTTCATTTCAGCGCCGCAGGCAAAAATTTTGAGATATTCGGAAGGCTAAGGAACAAATTTCTTCCTATTTCAGCGCCGCAGGCGAAAATTTTTCGAATTTTGGAAGGCCAAGAAGCCTGATTTCTCCCATTTTTGTCCACAAATCTGGTAAAAATATTATCGAGTCTTGTTCGAGTCGGGCCGACTTTTTCCGAGACAATTTTTTTCGGGCCTGTTTTTATCGAGTCGGGCCGGTACGAGTCACTTTCGGGCCTAACTTTATCGAGTCGGGCCGTTACGAGTCTTTTTCGGGCCCAACTTTATCGAGTCGGGCCGGTACGAGACTTTTTCGGGCCAAACATCGAGGCATGACTCGATCTTTCGGTCCGAGTCGGTCCATTTTGGCAACCCTATTTAGGATTCACTATGGTTCCCATTTGCTTTTAATTTTAATTTCAAGTAACAGAAATTGCCTTTTTTATTTCGAGAAAAATTTTATTTTTAAATAATTTATAAATAAGCTACAATTGAAAGTGAAATGTTTCCTTTGTGATTTGTACAATTTTTGATATAAAAATGTGTTTCAAATATTGAATAAAATATGTGTATTTAAAATAGGAATAATCTCAAAATTTCAATCTTTTATTCATTTAATCTCCTCATTTTTTCAGAGTAAATTTTTGTAAAGTAACATCACCAACCACAGTTACACGGTTAACTTGTGTAGGTACAGGACCGGGAGAACGATAATAAAATTCACAAAAATGGCAGCCATCAATTAATACTTTGAGTGATTCTAAACAAGCAATAATTCTTATATCGGCTGTACTTCCGGGTGAAAATGGGAAACGGCCCATTTGGCGTTCTTCTTTTTGCCATAAACCTCCTTGTGAAGTGTTATTTCGAACAACGGAGCCCTTGAATGAAAAATTATTAAAACTGAAGATGGGAAGGGATGGTGGGATAGGGAATCTTTCAATAATCGAGTCGAATATTAACACTAAGCTCAACTCCCAACCCAATTTATAAAAAAAAACTAAAAAAATACAGAAAGGAACATGGCTCTCACCGAGTAGGTACATATATCCTCTAACAAATTCTTAAACTGTTTTTTAACCCACTTTTGAGTAGTAGAGGCGGATGAACCGACAGAAATTTTTTGAGCCTTATTTCAACTCGGATTTTCAAATTTTTCTTCAGAAAAAAAAGTCTGACATGAGTATAACCCTTCAAAAACCCTTCAAACCCCTTATAAATATTAAAAAAAAATTTAGAAAAAATACTCTGTCTCCAGCAGCAGAATTTGGCGTTGGAAAATCAATTCTCATATGAAACAAATATTCATAATTTAAACACTCCAAATTAATCGCAAAAGAAATTGGATTTAATAAAGGTGTCAAAATCAAAAGAATTTCTCGTGGAGGAAGAAATCCACCATTTAATTTAAAAATAAAGGGAATATTCTTTTAAAAAAATAAAAATTAATTTTTAAAAATTAAAAAAAATTAACCGGTTTTAAAATTTCTATTGGGCCAGTTTCGTCTTCTACACATAAACTATCACTATTATCTTCACTTGGACAAGAAGTTATACTTCCTGGTTTCTTTAAAAAATAAAAGATTTTATTAAAATTAATTTTAAAAAAAAATTTTAAAGGTTGAAATAGTCGGGGATTCGGAGGGGAGGGCAGGCATGTAGCCAGGATTTTTTTTCGCTACGGGCCTGGCGTTAGGAATCGGGTTTTGTCGGGGTAGAGCCTTCGGGGTTTGGGTCGGGGTTTTTGCCTAAAAATTCTTCGGGGTTTTGGGGGGCGGGCTACCCTAGAAAAATTCTCAAAAAATTATATTCTAGTTAGGAGATGAAGAAAAAATAAGAAGTGAAAAATTCTAAAATTTAGTTTTAGGCCCCCTTCCAAATAATTAAAAAAAAATTTAGAATAAAAAATAAAAACTTAACAGTTCCCTGATATTCAATAACATCAATACTAACACATCCACAAATAAAAATACATTTAATAGTTTCCAAAGGCACTCTATGCACAAAATCATTTAAATGTTTTCCATTTACAGAAATCTTTAAAAATGAAAAAAAATTAATTAATTAAACTAAGGTAGGGGAAAGGGTAGAGGGGGAGGGGAGGGAGTAGAGAGGTAGGGGAAGATGGAGTTAAATAGAAAGTCAGTTAGTTGGTTGATTGTGAATTTAGTGAGATTTATCACTTTCTCCATTTTTGTGTGATTTTCGGCTCTATATGAAAAATTCCCATTTCTTACTCACCAACGAAAGGACTACTCACCATTATGAGGAGTAAGAAAAATTTCGAGTGCCGCATTCCTTTCATATAGTCTGATTTTCTATCAAGCCTAGTGCTCGACCAAAAGGTTAACCGATTTTTTTGGAACTCACATCTAACCTCTATTCCCTCATTTAAAAAAAAAACGGGCCCCTTCTAGTTAACCCAATTTAAAAAATTAAAAAGAAAAAAACCTTAAAATAATCTCTCAAAATTAATATTCTAATAGAAAAAGATTTTTCAAAGACAAGATTGTTTTGATTTCTCTGCTCTGTCCCCCAAACATTATTAATTAAAGAATTAATTACAATATCTCTGTCAGGCTTTGAAAATCTGAAAGAAAAATTTAAAATAAATTTTAAATAAATTTATACAGTGCCATTCCACGATCAAATCTTGGATTTATATGTAAAGCCTGAAAATTTAATAAAGTTAACGGGAAACAAAAACGAGCAGGCAACGATACTGGGTCCTTATGGCGGTTATTTCTAGGTGCTTTCGTCCACCACGTACATAACGTGGTGGAGGAAACTCCCCATGAATGTGGGTTTCACCGGAACCGAAATTTTTACCAGAACCGGATCCAAAGTTCCGACCCCGGAACCCAAAACAAACCCCTGGAACTTTCATCGGAACCGACAGTTCCGATGAAAGCCCCCACGGATGTGAGTTTAAGAGATAAAACAAAGTCATCGTTATGGCAGTTCAGTCGGTAGAACACCTGACACACCTAGCCATAAATGTCAAGAATCTAATGGTTTGATGCTTGCCCGACAGCAATGGAAAACTTCCAAAATTTCTCTGGAACCGGTTCCGATGCTGGAACCGCTTTTTGAATTTCTTCGGTTCCATTTCCGGTTCTGGAACCTTTCCATTACTGCTGCCCGATGTTTAAAATTTTCTTAATCTAAAACAAACCTTATCGTCTCTATGTTCACCCTGCACCAATTTGCCACAACACAAATCAATTGAAAAACGTTGATCATTTGCCAAGTTCAAAACAACGCCTTTCACAAGTATGGCTTTACCCGGAAAAACACCTCCAGGAATGTCACTAGCAAAGGGAATTGTCTGAAATTAAATTCTAACAAAAAACAAAACCAAAAAATCTCCAAACTGGCAACTTTTAAAATTATGGAAGGAAAAATTGAAAAAAAACGGGCACCATAATAGACCCTGCTCTACACAATGGTATATGTTTCGTTGCAAAATTTTTGGTGGTAGTTCGGAATGTTCCCTTGTAAGTCGCGGACTGAGGAGGAAGGAAATAAATACCGAAAATTTTTTATAAACTAACAAACCTCACCAACTATAAATTTAAATTTTCCACACTTACAACATTATAATGTGCAGGAACAGCAGACATTGCCATTTGTTGATTATCGTCAGCCATATTTTTAATTAACGGAATTTTAAAAGGTTCGAGTATAAAAGTACCTAAAAATAAAAAAAATTCAAAATTAAAATTTAAACAAGAAATAAACCAAAGTAAATAAAAATGAATTTTTTTCACATCACTAAAAAGAACAAAAAAATAGTTAAATTTATTTTCATATCAAAATGAAAAACAATAAATACTTTTCTTAAATTTTTTTTCAATAGAAAAAAATATTTTTCTTAGTGTTAAGTAAAAACAACCAAAAAAAAAACAAATAAATTAAAAGTCAAAAATTTAATTTTTCCAATTTTCTCTCATCCCTGTTCAATTGTCTTAATAGCCATAGCCAATACCCCTTCCTTAGTTTTAGCTCCACCAATAAATCCAGTCATATGAACAAAACCAGCTCCAGGAATGCCCGATTTTTCTTCTAATTCTTGGTCACGAAAGCCCATCCAAGGAATTTTGACTCTTTAAAAATAGGGAATTTTGTAATTTCAAAATTATTTAAAAAGGAATAATCTTCTCGTTAGAGATTAAATTTATAGGATCAAACGAAGTTAAAAGTTTATCAACGGGAAAACATCGATCCTGCGACCTTCTGACAGTTATTGCTAGGCGTTGCCGATTACCACCTAAAAGCGGTGAGCGCATTGCGTTTTTCACGATTGCCTCTTGCGCTCATCCCTGCTACGTACAAGGAGTTTACAGACTAATTTAATAGGGGGTTCTCCATCCCTACTGAAAAATAAGTCACGATTTCCCCTTAAATTTCTAAATAAATGTAAAACAAAACCGATTTTCAAATCCACTCATTTCAGAAACTGGAATTGCTTGAACTCTCCATTTTCCAGAAGTATCACTATAAACAACCAAAGAAATATTTTCATTTTCAAGTTCCATTTCCTTCTCCAATTCGAAAAAGTGTTCTTTCCAAGGAATGTGTCCAGAAGCGAAAAACAAAATTTTGCCAGATTCGTGAACCTTAAAATTGAAAAAAATTTTAATACAAATTTTTAAAATTCAAAAAAACCTCAAATCTATTTTTAATCGCTTCTTCAACAAAATGTCTCGCTGGCATCCAAGCATTCAAAAAATAACCAAGTTTCTCCTCAAATTCTTCGCCCACAATTTCTCTAGCTCGACAAAAACTTTTATCTGGGTCGGGGTTTGGGTCATTCCAAGCAGGATTGCAACTTTGAACACGCGAGTTTAATGTGCTTGCCAATTGATATCTTTAAAGAGAAATAATTGAGAAATAAATTATGATTACTTAAGTTAGCAAGGGCGTAGCTATTTTCCCCATAGTCCCCCTGAAGTGGGGAAAAGGGAAAAATATTGGGAGTAAAAGGATAGGAAAACGCCAAAATTTTGGCGAGATACAATAGTTTTGTAATTCTCTACAATAATATAATATTTAATGGAGCGTTTCTTTTATTTTTACCTCATAACAAGTTCTGAAAATATGTAAAGAAAAAAGGAAATAAGTAGTTGGGACACGATATCGGGCCTTTCGAGCTAGTCTTCGGCAAAATGACGCGATTGGCCCCTCAGCTAGCCAAATCCTAAATCACCTATACCCGACCCCAACCCTAGAAATAATTTAATAAAAAACTTTACTTTGGAGTTCCCTCATACTGATCAATTCCATTATCAATAGCATCCACTGACTCAACAAAAGTTTTGTAAAGACGCTCATATAAACGTAACAAATCTGGATTGTCTTCGCCCTGAATTCCAGTAAGATGAGCAATTAATTGCTTTCCATAATGCGCATAAATTAAACCAGCAGAGCTCAATTTGGTCTAAAAATTTTTTTAATATTTAGAAAAATATCCGCAAATGTTTTGCGGATAAATCCGCAAATTCAAAAATGAGGATTTTAAACTTATTGACCTCGGAGGAGGAATTAAATTTTTAATTTTAAAAACAAGAAAGAGAAAATGAAAAATAAAAATTTTCCTCACCTCAAAGTCAAGTCCAGTCAAAGTCTTCATTGTGTCATTAAAGTCCCTTTAAAAAAACAAAAATAATAAATAAAATTAAATATGTAAAAACCGTTGATGATGATCATAGCGCTTAGTTCGATGATCATAAACACCTCCAACATCCACAACAATTTCGCATTTCTCTAAAAAAGAAAAGAGAAAATTTTTTTATATTTGGCAAAATGTCCGCAAATATTTTGCGGACAAATCCGCAATTTATATTTATCAAAACAAACCCAAAATTGCTGGATCCCGGCTTCTAACAATTTGATAGTCAGCAAAATTAGGCAATTTCTTTAGCATATAACAAGCAAAAACTTCGTCACAATGAAATTTGCCATCGTGAGTCCCAATCCAGTTATTATGCATTCTCCGGGAAAATTTAAACAAAGGAAAAAATAAGCGATTAGAAAATAAACGATAAATTTTTCTGAAAAAAATTTTTAAAAATTTAAAAATTTTGGTAGAGAATGTAAAAACGAGTGAGAGAAATTATAGAATTAATAAAAGAGCGCGGCAAGTAAATAAGGTTAATCTAAATAAGTACAAAAGTTTTGATTAAGGTTAAGTAAAAGATTAATAAAAAAATATAGAGGGAATAAATTCAAATGTTTTGGGGAAATGTTGGATAAAAAGGAAACATTTACCCAGATTGAGGGAATATTAGTTTTTGAAGTGAAAGGGGGAAGGGAAGCATTTAAAATAAAACAAAAATAATCTTAACTAAATCTGTCCATTACGTACAATCTTAGGGAAGGAAAAAAAAGAAAAAATGGGGGGACCAGCTTCAGAATTATCAAATCTTTCAGTCAATAAAAAGTTATTTTTTAAGTAAATGACCTTCATTAAAGTCTAGACAAAAAATATGCGTCGATAGTGTAAGTATGAAAGGGGGAAAAATAAGCAAAAAATTTGTTGTTGAGAGCATAACGAAATTAAATGAGTCATTAAAAATTAACCTTTTTTAGTTGTTTTTTGAGATTTAAAAGTAAGGATTAACTAAATTTTAAGAAAAAAAGGATGACGTCTAAAGAAATCCCTCATAAACCAACTAACGAGGAAGAGATTAAAATTGTTTTGCTAAAGGAAAGTGAAATAACCCCTCTACTAGAACAAAAACAACAAACAAAAGGATTAAAAGACAACAAAACGTGAATAATTTTCGTAAATATTATTTATCAAATAACAAAAGTTTATCAGAAACTAACATTCATTCCTTTATCAATTTCTAAAAAACTAATTTTTTTCTCTGATTCTCTAAACTCTCTAACTTTCCAATTATCTCTAATTAAAAAAGATAAAAAGTCAAAAATAAACAGAATGCCAAAAATTTTAAATTTAAAGTAAAATTTGAATTAAAGTAAACGTCAACTAATCAATTTTTAAGCCACACTCGACGTCAGCTTATCGAATAAATTCTTTTCTTTTCTTTTTTCTTTAGTTCCTCAAATCTGTCAAATAATTTATTTTAAATTTTTCAAGGCTAATTTTAACCATTTATTTCTTTAAACAGCAAAATGGTTAGTGGAAGTACTCTTCATCGAGCCTCACAACAGGGATGGACTCAACGTGCTTTAAATTTAGCTTTTTGTGCTGGTGGTATAATTGTTTGTTATGGGGCCTTTAGCTTTTTTCAAGAAAAAATGTTTGTTTTCTTTTAAGGTTTTTTAATTTTAAAAAATTTTTCCCCTAAAAAATTTTGCCCTAATTCTTGTCCTGTTTTTGCTTTAATTTTTTTATATTTTTTCCCTAGCTAAAAGGATCCCTCTCTTATTTTTTACATTTACTTTTTGACTTTTTTCAAATCCTTCCCAATCCTCTCCACATTATTTAAAAGTTATGGGGCCCAAAATGTATTTATAAGAAGAGTAGAGGGTTTCTGGGTTTCTTTCTGATATACCCCCCCTCTCTCCCCTAAGAATTTCCTCAAAAATTCAAAAAAAAATTTTTTCAGTACAATAAAAACTTACGGAGAAAAGAACGAAAAATTTATTTATATGCAAGCACTAGTATTTTTTCAATGTATTTGTAATTTATTATTAGCTACAATAGTGAAAAATAATGGAACAAAAACAGCAATTATTAGAGATAATGTGCCTTCTTTTATGTATTCAATTTGCTCTATTTCCTATTTTTTGGCAATGCTTTTTAGCAATATGGCTTTGGAATGGGTTAATTATCCAACACAGGTTTTTAGATTATTTTTTTATTTTTATTCTATTAAGGAGTGGGCACTTGAAATTTTTTTCGAATTTTATACTTTCCGTTTTTCAATTGCAAGTGTTCCTTTAACTAACAAAAAAGCCTGTTCTTTTATTTCTTTATAAAAGAAAATTTAATTTTTCCTCTCAAGATTTTTGTGGTGTAGTGGTATCATTTCTGCCTACACTTTTTTCTCGTCAGGGTTCGAACCCTTCCGAGCCAAACACTTTCTTTTGTCTATTTTATTGTTTTTAATCAAAAATTTTTCCTTTTTTTTACTAATTTTATTTCAAAAAATTTTTTCAGATTCTCGGAAAATCTTGTAAACCAATTCCAATAATGCTTTTTGGTGTTTTCTTTGCTCATAAACGCTACCCTCTTCGAAAATATTTTTATGTTTTATTAATAGTTATTGGAATGGCTATATTTTTGTATAAACCTGGAAAACAAGTAAAACATTTTGAATTTGGAGCAGGAGAATTACTTTTGTGTGCATCTTTGGCTATGGATGGAGTTACTGGGGCTGTGCAAGGTTTTCTTTTGAATTTTATTTTAAATAGAATAAGGAAGAAAAAACAATATTTTAGTAGACAAATAATTTTTTTTTTAAATAAAATTAAAAAAAATTTTTTTGAATTTTTTTCTTACACAAAATAATGTTTTTTCTTAATTTTCTCCACCCTAGAAACACTTATCCCTCACTGTGTACCCTTAGTTAAGTGCAAGTGTGTTAGAGTTTCCGTTTGGAATGGTAAAGGTTCGAACCCTCTCGGGTCCCTAACCCTTTCTACATTCCTTTTTTATATATAAATTATTTTTTTAAATTATTTAACAAAATTTTCATTTAATTTAAATTTTTTAATCAAATTAAATTTAAAGATCGAATTCGTCATTACTACACAACCGATAAATGGGCAATGATGTTCTCGATGAATGCCTTTTCTTCAGCATTTCTTTCTTTAATGTTGGTAGTCTCTGGAGAATTAATTGCTTTTTTCAATTTTCTTGTTGCCTATCCTGGAGCTTTAAGGGAAATTTTATTGTTTTCTGTGTCGGGGGCTGTTGGACAGGTTTTTTTGAATCAAAAAAATTTTCTAAATTTAATTTATTTCAAGTGTTTCATCTTCAAAACAGTCACGGATTTTGGCCCTCTTACTTGTTCTATTGTTACAACATTACGAAAAGTATAAAAAAAAAGTTTGGCTCTTTTACAGTTTATGTGTCCCTTTTTTTCTAAGTTGGCCTTGGGTTCCTTAGAATTTTTTTGAGGTTGACTTGACATCCTTTAGTCAAAATTTATGAGCAAGCCAACGGCTCTAGGTCGTCTTCGGCACACTGAATCGGGACGATACCAGAATCGTACTGATGAGATTTTTGGAATTTTCTTTACTTGCTCACCGCCACTTTTCAGTACTTGTTCGGTACCGGAAAAATTTATTTGCCGAACTCGAGTCCAAAGTCAATTCCTATGGGGCGCATAAACTGTAAAAGAGAGCCAAAAGTTTCTTTAAAAAATCAAAAAAAAATTTCCTTTTTAGTTATTCAGTCTAGTCTTCTCAATTCTTCTTTTCTCCCATCCATACACAAACAGACACATTTTAGGAACAATTTTAGTGTTCGCAGCCCTTTTGCTAGACGCTCTCGATAGTCGAAAAAATCATCAAAAAGAAAAAGAGAAAAATGGCGGAATTGGTTACAAGCCTATTCCTGTGGAAGAAAAAAGAACTTGAAAAAAAATTTTAAAAAAGGTTTGGAAATTTATTTTTTTGGATATTTTCTGAAAATTAAGAGAAGGAAAAAATTTTTTTTTAATTTTCTCCCATAACTTTTTCAAAAATGTTCTCTCTCTTCTATTTAAAATATTTTTACATTCCAAAAAAAATATTAAAAAATTTTTGTTGAATTTTTTTAAACATTTTAGAGAACTAAAAGAATTCGTTAAAACAATTTTATTTTCTTTGTATTAACACACAATTAAACCTTCAATTTTTGTTTCTTTTTTAATTTTAGTATCTTCTCTCTATTGTTAATTTTGATTTTTTTTTAAATTTTTTGGTTTAAAGTAAAAAATTATTTAAAAATGTTTTATTTTTTATTTTAAATTCTCTCTACCTAGGTCTCCTCACTATGATAGAGTAAGTAACGAGAAAAATCCAACTAAAAGGAAAAATTGCATCCTCCCCCGACCCCTCCTCCTATTAGAAATGGGGAAAACCTAATTTCTTTAGGATGGTATAAAGCCATAATACCAAACGCTGAAAGACAAAATAAATACCAAATTGTTGACAACCTCACCTGTTGTTGAAACAACATATTAATGTTAGAACACAGGAGGTATAGTTAACATAGTTTGGTATTACGGCGCTACGAATAGGATTTATGCCTACATTTTTAAAAATAACTTTCTTATTTTAAAAAATTAAAACAAAATCAAGACCAGCAAAAAAAGTTTATTTTTGTGCTATGAAAAGAAAGGGAAAATTTTTTTAAAAAATCGAAAAAGAAAAACAATTGCGCACCCAAAAATTTAAATCTTAAAAATTTCCTCAAAAAAAAACTTTTTTTTTGAGTGCGCTTTCCTTCCCAACAAATATATCACAGTGGAAAAATAGAAAAGGTACTGACAAATTAATTGGATGTGTTTTTTTATTTGGTTGATAGAAAAAAGAGAAAATTAAATAAAATCTACCACCTAAATAACCCATTTTTTTTTTAAAATAACAGAAAAAATTATGAGGAAAATTAGTGCAAAAAGAAGAAAATTCACATTTTTAGAAAAATAGTATGCAAATATTGTTTAAAAAAGGGAAACCATATATTTTCCCGAAATTAATAAATTTTTTGGTTTTTGTCCAGATTAGGCGTCCAATGACACTTTTATAGAAAAATAATTACCCCAAATTTACCCCAAAAATATACCATAAAAATGTCAGGTTGGTGTCCTACCTGTCTTCAACTTGAGAAAAAATGCAAGAAAAGGAAGGAAAGATAAGCATTCTTTTTGCGAACAGGTAGGACACCAACAGGACATTTACCCCTTTATACGTCCAACGAAAAGTTTATATACATAGTCCAATCACATTTTTATGCATAAATTACTGGCAATAAATACTCATTTCTGCGTTGTTAGCACGCAAAGCTGAGTACTTATCACCGTATATTGGACTTATAAAAAGGTTGTTTGTTTAATTGATTGGACGCATAATCCCAGGGTTTCGATATCTGCGGATTTTTCCTCATTTTGTGGTTTTTTGATAGAGCGATGAGGATTATTTTTTAAAATGCGGATTTGCGGATTTTTGTGGCCTTTTGAAGATTATGAGGATTTTTTATATTTTTTTGTGGTTTTTAGCAAAAATGTCATTATTTTTCCGCTAAGACTTTCTAAAATCCTCAAAATTTTCGCATGCGGCGCTGAAAATGGTGAAATCTGGCTTCTTGGCCTTCCAAAATTCTCAAAATTTCCGCCTGCGGCGCAGAAAAGGAAGTGTCCTTGATCTTCAAAATCCTCAAAATTTTTTGCCTGGCCTGAAAATGAACGATTTTTGGCTTAAGGATCTTCCAAAATTAAAAAAATTTTCGCCTGCGGCGCTGAAAATGGAAGAAATAAAAATTTGCGACATCTTCCTCGACAAAAATGCAAGTGTAATTTTTCAGAATGTAGTTGTCGGATTTTCATAAGATGATCATTAGTAATAAAAAAATTGCTTAATTTAATTGTAGAAGACGAAAAATACAATGCATAAAGTAGAGATCGGAATTTTGTTCCGTACCGTACTACCGATACGGAATACCGATAAATACCGAAAAATACGGCCGTAGTACGGTACGGTCCGATCTCTAGCATAAAGTGATTTTAGTTCAATTTTTGTGTTTGATAATTTCTTGCGGATTTTTGATATAAAATGCGGATTTTTTCGATCAATTTTGCGGATTTTTAAAAATTCGAGATCGAAACCCTGCATAATCCGGACAAAAGCCCCTAAATTTTTTGGTTGAAAGAGAAAATTATTTTTAATAAAATTTTTTGATAGAAGTTACTAACTTTAAGAGAGAGATTTGCGGACAGATTCCAAAATTAATTTTTCTCTCAAACAGAAAAAGCTATAAAGCCAAGAAACCGAGAATATAACCTAAACTATCCGCAAATCCCCCTCCTTTTAATTTTTTATTTCTATTTACCCCAAAAAATAAACCATTAATTTGTTTCCAATTCCAAATCCATTGATTACAAAAAAAATTTTTCTTCTTCTCAAATTTACTGCCACTGTCCAAGTCCTTAAAAATAATTTTTTTAATTAAAAAAGAATCAAAAAAAAACCTGAAGACGAAGAAATATTTTGTCCTCCAGAAGAAGATTTTTTGAGCTCATTCAATGTTGGAGTCGCTTTTACAGGCGATTTGAGCGAAAGATTATCAAAATCTATATTTACCCTAGAAAATTTTAAAATTCAAAAAATTTTCAAAAAATTCATTTTTCCCTTACTTTCCTTTAAAATCCTCCCATGTTTTTGGCAATTTTGGCTGATTTTTTATAGTTGTTGAGTTAGTTGTTGTTGTTGTTAGTTGAGCAGTAGCTAGAGAAGAAATATTAAAAAAAGCTTCTTGCTGTGGAATTTGAACAGAATTTAGAAGATTGTCAATTTGATTAGTTGGCGTTAATGTTGGATTTTGTATAGCCGGTGGCATAAATTCTGTAAAAAAATAATTTTTAGATAAAATATAAAAAATAACGGGGGCAAGGAAAAAGTAAACTTTTATTGGCGCTGGTCTAGTTTATGCGTCCAATCATAAAAAATTGTACTTTTCATGATATTGCAAAGTTGGGGTTAAATTTTTTGGTTTTAAAACATTTCTTATCAGGACCTAAGCCCACTGTGTCTGGAGCATTCCTTACCCTTTTCTTCGAAATTTCTGAAAGTTATAATAAATAAGTCGCAAGCATAAAAAAATAAATTGCACGAAACTTCAAAGGACCAGTGAAAAAAGGGAAAAATCCGACGTGAACTTCGCTATTTCAAACAGTTAATCAAGCTGAATAGACAATTATATCGAGACTCAACTATAGAGGTGTATCATAAAAATAATACCGAGATGGCTTGAAAAGAATAACTACATGTGTGTGAACGTGAACTTACCCACAAAACTATCAAAAAAATTCGTGTGGACATAAACATGTTTTATGAACAAAAAAGGAAAAGGTTAGCCTTTTGTAAAGATTTTTGATTTATTGGTCGTCTAAATTTATTTAATAAAAAAAAGTTTTACCATTTTGTATTATTGGCTGTGTTGGAGCCGAAAACAAATCCAAAAGTTCTGGAGCAGCAGAAGGAATTGAAGGTGTTGATTGAACAAAATTAGTAGTATTCACATTTTGTGGAGCTATTGGAGATATTGACTGTTGTTGTTGTTGAGACTTTGGACGTTCAATAAATATTATGTTAGATTCTGGTAAATTTTTTGATGAAGAAAAAGGATCAAAATTTCCAAAATTTTGTTGAATTTTTGTTTGTTTGTTGGTTGTTGGAACATCTCCAATTAAATCCAAACCTAAAAGATCAACATCTCCTCCACCTCCACCACCGCCACCAACAGGTTTTGAATTAGCCAAAGAAATATTTTTTGAAGACGAAAATGTTGGAATTGTTTGTTTCCCATTTGTTGGGGCAGCAGCTCTAGCAGATGTAAAATCACCAAATTCTTCATCTTCTGCCTCATCTTGAGGTTCTGGTGTTCTCTAAAAATATTAAAAACTTAAGAAAAGTAAGGATCGGAGTTAGAAGAGATTTCCTAGTTTCTCAAGATTAGTTGAAGGTACAGAAAATATGTGTGACCATAATTAAATCAAATTTAACAAGGGAACAAGGTCTCTACAAAATCGATATTTTTAATAGCATTCAACAATGGCATAGCCAAGGGGCCGATTTAGGAAGAGGGGGCCCCAGACGACGGTCCTACAAACCACGGGAGAAACAGGAAAATATTGTAAATGACCTATTACTCGGCAAAAGAGTTTAACTAAAATCAAGGACGGACAATAAAAAATTAAAAAAAACCTCTCTAATTCCCAATTCCGGAGAACCACTTGCTCTTGAACGCGAATTATCCGCTGTATCAAAATCAAAGGCTGTAACTTCCCTTCGGGCACTATTAGAACCGCTACGAGAAGTTGACTTCCATTCTTTTTGTTTCTCTTCTTGTTCATCTTTTTCAACTTTCTTTTCATTCCAGCGTTCAAAAGAATCGAATTTTGAGGAATTAGAGCCTCCTCTATATAACATATCATCCTTTGAAAATCCTTGGTATTTCTCTCTCCCATCAGCTTTTGCTTTACGACGCTCATTTCTCAACAATTCATCATCATTTAATAATTCCAAAATTAATTTGACACGATGACGAACTGAAAAAGTTTTTAATTGAGATAAAATGGATATACAAATATCTAGTTAGTTCTCAAATAGAAACGAATAACAAGTAGGAGAATGGGGGATTTAATAGACTAACATAAGAAACAGGACTTCACAAAAAGTCATATTTCACAGAATAAATATTTCTAACAATAAGTCTGGGACAATGATTTCTTAGCCTGTCGGATAGAGTCAAAGAAACTCCAGGAAGTTTAAAAATGCTTAGGTATCAGGGACCCGATTTTCGGGAATCGGGTTGGCTAGATCCCTGTTAGGTATATATTCAGCAAAACACCAAAACCTTAGCTCGCGGCTCAATCTCTACCAAGCAAAAGACGGAAGTCCTGGAAAAGCCCCCCAATGTACAATCTCTAGCTAATAAATTTTTATCTAAAAAAGAATACCATTTGCCCCTTCATCTTTTCCTCTTTCATCAACACATTTGTAACTTTCCAAAGCCCGCATTTCAAAAGAATGATCACGTGCTGTAGAAATAACTCGTTCGCTTCCATTTTTGAGCAAATAATTGAGCAATATTAAAGACTAGAAATATATTTTCAAGTTAAATTCCAAGAAACTCAAAAAAAACCTTGTAAACACGTCTCCAAGCCATTTTATTATCCTATAAAAATATTTTCTACATAAACTATCTATCAAAAAAACCTGTAACAAACGCTTCCACAACATTCCCATAACCTCAGTAAATTGGTCATACTGAAAGGTTAAACTCGCAATTTCTTGCATTTCCGGTCCTGTTGGTCCTTTAAAAACACAATTTTATTTTTAAAAAAATTAAAAAAAAATACCCCAAGGATCTTCATTAGTAGCCTCACGAACTTTCTGCTCAGTTTCAGTAAAATTCATAACATAACCTTGACTTTAAGTAAAATTCTTTTTAGTAGCAAAAAACATCAATCTCTTACACTTTATCGCCCAATTTGCGCACTTCATAGCTGTTGAGGGTTTGTTGTACACTTTTTGTAAGACTGGCAATTCCTTGAAGCTGAAAACAAAAATAAAGATTTCTGTGGCTTTTATCAAAAACAAACCAATTCTGACATTTCTCTTCAATTATGTAGAAATACTAATTTTAACTTATCTAGTAAAATACAAAAACTTTTTAAATAAAATTCCGAATTAAAATTGTACAAACAATTATTCTTTGTACAAACATTAAATGGGCGCATAACTTAAAAATCGATAAAAAGAATACGAGAAGGAAAAGTTTTAAACAAAAAGATCTCTTTGCAGATCAGCCATTATTATTCGAATAACTTTGAGGGAAAAGATCCGAGAGAATTCAAACGCTAAGCTTCTAAAAGGGATGTAAAATGCTCTAAAAGTAAAATCATAAATCTTTTTTAGATGCACACATTCATAATTTATATTGAGTGAATTTAGCCACTGACTCACAAAAATCACGATCACAAATAAATGTGGAGAATCAAAAACTCCAATTAAGGTTAAAAGAAAAGTGTTTAAAATTTATTTTAATTTTAAAGCAAATGAGAAAAAAAAGTCCGAGGTTCTATGCGAACAATAAATAAATAAGAATCATAATAAGAATCAAGATTTACATGGCAATATAGATATATTTATAAGTAACTCCATTAATAATTTGATGAAAGTGTGGAATCTTTACCAATTTGAATGAACTTTCTTCCTTCTTATCATTCGTGACGTTCACACATTTCAAAAATTGAATTTCTTCCGATTTGGATTCACCCAATTTCTTCTGTTCTTCCTTCTTTACCTCGCCATTAATACTTCGATTCAAATCCTTAAAAAGTACTTCCATCTTGGGTATCTTCAGGTCTTTCGCCTTGATCTTTCTTTTCCCATATCTATCTACATCTTTTAAAAAAACTTCAAGGCCTTTACGAACTTCGTTGTGGTCCAAGCTTCGAATGTCCAACAATAAAACGTTGATTGTTTCAAAATAATTCGCTATAACATAATTAGGAAGGCCACTATTGAAACCATAATGATGAGAACTAAAAACAAGTTAAGTATAAAAATTGGAAAGAAAATGGACATACAATCAGGGTAATACCGAAGAGTGATTTATTTACTTAGAAACGAAAAGAAGTATTACAAGTTATGCTAATCAAAATTAGAAAACTTTTTTATGAAGAATGTTCTTCAGGGCAAAAAGCGTAAGTCGGAATAGGCCTTAACTCAAAAGTTATTTAAGATCAAAACTAACTCTTTTGAAGAGTCGTAGACAAGTCTTATCAGTATTTTTGTGTTAACTGCGGGAGCAAAATTGGAAGCGTAGAAAAGTAGAATCTTGGTAGCCTTAAGAGTGGCTACAAAAATGCCAATCTTGGCAAATAACAATCTGATGGTGTGATGGACAGTCTTCCAAACCTGAAAAATTTAAATCAAAGTTGTTTTAAACGATTAAAAACATCATCGCAAACGTAGACAGTATCTGGAACTTCAAGCACAAGGTTAGCTTTTGCTTCTTTCAAGAATCTCTCAACATTATAATCTTTACTTGGAAACTAAAAATAAATTTAATAATCAAAATATTATAAAAAGAATGTATTCTTGAATCAATTTTCAAGAACATTCTATATGTTAAAAAATCGAGAAATCAAAAACAAACCCGCAAAGCCAATATGTCACATATCATAGCAGCGCCAATTGAGATATCATCAGCCTTTGCAATCACCGGCTTTCGTCCAAACATTGTGTCTGCCATTTTTTGTCGAAACTATTTGAAAGAAAAAAGTTTATAAATACCGGGATTTAGGCAAATCTCATTGATTAAGAAACTAAGCATTAATTTAAAAAAACCGGTACTATGCGTTTATATCCCCGCAATTCTGCAAATGTTTGTCCGCACTTTTTTTCATTCTTTCTCCTCAAAAAGGATTAGAAACGGTCAACTTAACGTCCATTTTTTCTTCGCCTTCTTTCTCCTCTCACAAAGATTAAAATGTTCAAGTAAAAATAAAGGAAGACAAATTTTATATAGGCGAAAAATATAGGCGAATGGTACCACTCTTTTTCCCGTAAATGCCTGTGGACCGAGATATATGGCTCAGAATGGTCAAAAACCATCGAGCAATTATCGTAACTTGTATCGTAACTATGTCCAATCTTGTTCAATCACGATGATTTTGATGTCATTTGACTCATTTCGTCTAACTGCTTCAAATGAGTATTTGTTTGTACAAAATTCGAAATGTTCATAGGCCCGTATTTCGGTCCAATCAAATCAGAATAATGGGGGGGGGGGGTGGTACCAAACAAACTATTACCGAAATAATTTCTAAACATTCCCTTATTTTTACCTTTATATTTTTCTATAAGCGAAAATTTGTCTTCCTTTATTTTTACTTGAACATTTTAATCTTTGTGAGAGGAGAAAGAAGGCTAAGAAAAAATGGACGTTAAGTTGACCGTTTCTAATCCTTTTTGAAAAGAAAGAATGAAAAAAGTGCGGACAAACATTTGCAGAATTGCGGGGATATAAACGCATAGTACCAAAAAACCTTATGATCAGATGCCAAAGTTCCAATAAGCATAACATCGTCTATTTCTTCCTTGTCCATCTTCGCATCAATTAAAGCTTTCGCATACAAGGACATTATTTTATCAATGTGGGATTCAGTTAAATGTCTATTTGGTTTTTTGAAGTGAGGAAATTTTTTGAAGGCTGTGTTGTCAATCAAATTAATGCTAGAAGTAAATTTAACTTCAAAGAGACCATTCTGCAATGCCAAAATTGAAATACTTAAAATTCCCAATTCCATGCCACAGACAGCCAAGCTAAAAATCATTTTATAAAATAAAAATTAAAATCACAAACGTAAATCCCTTAGAAGACATAGAGAACTTGGGAAAAGCTGCTGCTTCGTGTTCACTAACTATTTTGACGATTTTTATATGTGCCATTTCGGCCGCCCATTCAATTTGTGTACGCTGACCGGCACTGAAGTAAGAAGGTACGGTAATGACCGTCTCCAAATCACACGTTTTCAAATAATCTTCTGCCATATCACTCATCTTTTGTAAAATCAAAGAACAAATTTTTCTGGGTGAATAAATTTTGCCATTTGCTGCTTTAATCCCCGCATCGCCATTAGAATCTTCAAAAATGTTGTATTTGACATTTTCCCTAAATATAGAAGCAACTCATTACAAGCTAAACGATTACCTTATAATCTGAACAATCGGGTCATCAAATTTTTTTCCAATTAACAGCTCCATCATAAAAAAAATATTCTTAGAGTTTTTGTGTCGAATTGCCGCATCACCAATAATAATGTCATCGCCTTTTGCAAAAGCAACCACAGACGGAATAGTTTTAGTCTTCGAACCATCCTTGATCACCTAATTTTTAAATTTAATCAAAACAAAAATTTAAGATAAAACTTCGGCTTTTCTATCATTGAAAACGGCCACTCGGCAGTCTGTTAGACCCAATTCTAATCCGATTCTGGGCGTTGGGAAAGACATAACAGGCGGAACAGTGCAACTTTAAAAACAAAAAAATTTAAGTTTAAAGAAAACAAATTACAAATTTCTTAAAGCCAAACTCTTGAAACATCTAAAAAGTAAACTCATTTTAACTAATCTGTAATTATTTTTTAAGAAAACCAGAATAAAGTCTAAAATAGAATTTTAAAACTAAAATGAATAAACTGAATGCAGTGAAGCAGATGGGCTATCAAATTCATTGACGAAAAGTCCGTTGACGGAAATTCTATTGACGAAAAGTCATGCCACTGTTTGTTATTTTAACTTTTCGACGTTTCGTGTTTATTTTTTGAATTAAATTTCAAAGTGTAAATTTTCGTTTTCCATGTTGTCAAATAGGTCTCGGACACTTTGCATGGGTGTTTATTCGTTCTTCTTCTTTTTTACTTAAATTCTTTGTTTTATTATGATTCAACTCGTGTCAGCCAATGTGGTAAACGAAACCATTTTTGATGTTATTATTCTAGTCTCTGATGGAGTTAAATCGTTGTCTTTGTTGGAAGATAAATACAATGAAGTACGCTTAGCTGTAGAAAACTTTTCTAAGGTTTTTTTTTTAATTTTTTAAGTAATTATATTTTCCCAAAAAAATTCAGATTTGTTGTTCATTAGATGACGGAAATGATTGGCTTATTCCAACAGAAAAGATTCCAGCAAAACGCCTAATTTATTCAAGTACAGGCTCTATTCATGGAGATTTTGATGATGTTAGGAAATATATAAAAGCTGGGATTGCAGCGGGAAAAAGGTTTTAAACGCATTTTAAAATAAAATATAATATGAAATTTTTTAAAAGAATCGTTGGGGAAAGTTTTAAGTTTATTCCTTCTATTATATTTTTAAACTTTGTTTTTAATATACTTCACAATAGAGGTTTGGTTAAGTGTGAAAGGTGTTGGTTGTACCTAGTTTAACGGAAGTTCGGTTCTTTTCGGCGGGGTTTTTTGATTAATGCTTTTATGCATAAATTAAAATTTTTTTTAGATTTTCTAAGTATTTATGAATTCTTTTATGATATTTTTATGTCAGATTTTCTCATTATTTTATTTGAAAAAATACTCAAAATTTGTCTTTTTTCAGATTTTTAATGACTGGCGCTCGTTCCCCACTTCTAATAACTTTACCTACTGAACGTTTTCCAGCAGCCCAAATATGTTCTGCTATTGGTTTTCTCCATTCATTATATACACCTCTTCTAAATCGAGAAAAAATTGAAAATTTTGTTGAAAAGGCTGATTTAATTGGAATTTTGGAATTAAAAACAAAATGCCAAAAAATTAAAAATTTTGTACCGCATGGGTCTTTGGATGATTTTTTACAAGGAATTCAAAGCTCTTTTAATTTGTGTAGAGATATTGGAGATGGGGTTTGATTTTTTTAATTTTTAAATTTAATAAATTTTCAATATTAAAATAAGGAAGGTATAGCTTATTAGTTGATGTTTATTCCAATTTATTGGTAGATTACTTCACTATTATTCTTAGATCTAGTATTCGATCGGCTAAGAGCCTTATCAAGTAGTTAACTAATACCTGACAAATTTACCAGTCTTTTGGGAACTAATCAACTACATTTTTATTTTCCCCTTAATTAGAGTATTCCCTTAAATATATATTGGGATGCGTATAAAATGTATTATAGGGAGGGGTAGTTTTGCTTTTTTTATAAATATAAGGAAGGGCAGTTTTGCCGTTTGTTTTATTTTTTCATATTTTCGGATTTTCTAGCATTTTTATTTTTTTTGCTTTTTATTTTTAATTTTTCACTAAAAATTTTTTCCAGGATCCTCAAAGAATGTCACCTTCCCGTGTTGTTGAATACATTTTAAATGAATTTAAAGATTCTTCAATTAAAATAAATATTGTTGAAAATAAAGACGAAATTTTGAAAAATTATCCATTAATGGCTGCTGTCTCTAGAAGTGCTAATAATATTGAAGAACATCGAGTAAGTGAGAAGAAATTTAATTTTATGGCTTTTTAAAGCTTAAAAAATTTTTTTATAATTTTTTTTTATAATTTTTTAGAAAAATTTATTTTTAAATTTAAAGGCCCGATTAATTTGGTTAGAATATATTGGAGAAGGAGAAATTACTGAAACTTTGTTTATTGTTGGAAAAGGTTATTTATTTATAAAATTTAACAATAAAAACAAATTTTAGGGGTGACAATAGATACAGGCGGGGCAAATTTAAAAGTGGGTACTTCAATGTATGGAATGTCTCGTGATAAATATGGAAGTGCTGTTTTGGCAGGTTTTTTTTTAATTAGAAATTAATTTTCTAATTTGACTAAATTTGCTCTTATATTTTTTTAATTTTTTTATTATATATTTTTGTCAAAGGGTTCGGGGTCCCTTTTCAATATCTCATAATTAGCGAGAACTTTTCTGACCATAAATTAACTTATTTTTTTAGAGGACTTAATCCTTAAATTTTTATTTTTTTTTTCAATATTATTTTCGAAATTAACGTGAACTGTTCTAAACAAATATAGACCATTTTAGAAATAGAAGATGAACCATTATAGAGATCGGACCGGGAAAATACTCGTCCATCAGATCGAAAAATCTTGAATATCCTCAACCCCGGTCTCTAGTCTTAATCTTCCCTTCAACTCTTTTAACCTACTCAATTTTTCGGCATTTAGCCCCAACAATAATTAAAGAACCTCAACATTTTTTACTTTTTAAAGGTTTTTTCCGTGCTTTGGATATTTTGAAACCTACAGGAATTAAAGTAGTTGGATGTATGTGTATGTGTAGAAATAGTATTGGATCTAATTCTTTTACAACTGATGAAATTATAACTGTAAATAAATTTCAATTAAATTTTTTTAAATTTAATTTTAAAGGCAAGAAGTGGAAAAACAATACAAATTACTAATACAGATGCAGAAGGAAGATTGGCTATGGCGGATGCTTTGGCAGAAATGAAAGAACTAGTAATTTGCAAAAATTAATCCGCAAATATTTTTCAAATAAAAATAAATTTTCAGGCTTTAAAAGCTCGTAATCCCCATCTAATGAGTATTGCAACATTAACTGGCCATGTAGTTCTAAGTTACGGACATTGTTCAGCTGCTATGGATAATGGACCTGCTAGAGCTGTTAATTATGCTGAACAACTTAAACAAACGGGAGATTTGTTTGGACAGCCAGTAGAAGTTTCTAGACTTTTTAGTGAGGTAAAAAATAAATATTAAACGGTGGGAGAAATTTATTTTTGAGAGTAATTAGGCTGGGAGGGGGCTAAAGGTATAGTTGGTCATGCAGTCAAGTGGGTTAGTCTGGTTCTGTGATGCTGGGGATGAGGGTTCGATACCTAGTCCGGGAAATCTTTTTTAAATTATTTTTAAAAAATTCTTTTAATTTTTATAGGACTTTTCTTTCCACTCTTCTGATGTTCAAACAGCTCAACTTAAACAATCAGACATTGGCCCTTCTGTCCAAACACTTCGTGGACATCAAGGGCCAGCGGCTTTTTTAATTTGTGCTTCTGGCCTTTCTGAATGTGGTTTAGACTCTGCCCACCCAATTAAATATACACATTTGGATATTGGACATGTTATGGGTGCTTATCCACAATGTTCACTTCCATCGCCTTTGCTTACCCTTATTGCACAGTTTGTTTTTTAGAAAAAATATTTTGAAGAAAAAATTTCTTTTCAAGTCATATTCTGCCAAAAACTAAATTTCAAGAATGGGAAGTCAAAATTATATCTTAAAATGGGAAGAGAAAATGTTAGAAACGCTAGGTTTAAAATTGTTATTTTTTTTAAATTAATCAACCCTTTGGATTATTTATCCTTTATTTGTTAATTAACTCTCTAAGAGATTTTCTAGCCCAAAAATTAAAATGTTCGTAACTCTTCTTTTTAAAAAATAGTTATTGTAAATTTTTAGTCATTTTTCTTATAGGGAATAAAATTTAGAAAATATCTGAATTAGATTAAAATTAGAGATTTTTAAGTTTATGTCCGTAGCAGGGATTTTATCGTTCGATGATCGCACTCATTTCCTAAAATGATTGAGATTATTCGCCAAAAATTCAACGAAAAATCTAAACTTTCGTTCAATTATATGAAAACGGGCAAAATTATAAACCACAATCGTCGAGCCGAAAAATCCCTCGTCCGCAGATCTATCGGGTAACCATAAACATATATAGGTAATTCTAATAAATATTTTTTATATAAAAATATTTTTTAATTTTTATAAATATATATCTGAATTAGTTTTGTTTATATATAATTAATTATATTTACTCCTGTTGCTCTATTTCAATCACCAGGTCTTGAGGTCCTACTTTATCACCAGTGTTTAAATGTATTGCTTTTACAGTTCCCGCTATTGGTGAATCAACACTCATTTCCTAGAAAAATTAAATTTAAAATTAATTAAAAATTTATAGACAAACCATTTTCATTGCTGAAAGCACAAAAAGTGTTTGTTTTGGTGAAACTTTGTCGCCAACCTTTATTTTTACTTCCAGAATCTGAAAAACAATTTTTTTTTTGAATTTTTGAAGAGTTTCTGGTTCAATGTTTTTAGAAATCGGAACTTTAAGAAACTTAGATTTCAATTTTAATAAAAAGAAAAAAGTCATTGACATCCATGATTCAAAGAAATTTTTGAATTAGGACAACCCCAACATTTTAAATTTTGGTTGGCCATTGGATGAGGGATAAGCGATACTCTGAATTAATTTACCCCGCCCCTCACACGATTTTTAGCCCCAAAATTTATAACAAAAAATCTCCTTACATCTCCAGGCATCGGAGCACCAATTTGTCCTTTAATTCCAGGCATAGCTTTCGGCCTCACAACAATATCCTTGGATGCTTCCTGGTCCAAAATAAACATTGAACGCATTTGCCCATTCAATTCGAAAAATGTTTCCCTTTCTCCCTTTGAATTTAATTTGCCTTCTGCCAAATGTTGAATTATTAAATTCTTTCCTTTTTCAATTTCAACCTTTTTAAATTAAAAAAATTTTAGAAAAATTTAACAAAAATTTACATTAACTTCCTCAGCGACATTTGGTCCCACAAGGAATACACGAGTTTCGAGTTTGTCTACAGGTCCATAGGTTTGCCGGAACTGTTCAAAATCATCAAATTCGCGAGGGAACATGGCTGAAGACATTACCTATTTTTAAAAAAAAATTTTAAAATTTTTTAGAAATTTTTTTTCCCTTACATCAACTTCTCTCAATTCTCTTCCATGTTTTTCTTCCAATTCCTTCTTTTTCTTTTCCAAATCCATTGGAGGCATTCCTTCACCTGGACGTCCATCAATCTTTTTCTTTCCTCGAAGAATTTTAGTTCGAAGAGGTTCTGGGAAACCATAGGGAGGTTGCCCTATTAAACCCTAAAAGAAATTTTTATGAAATTTTTCCAAAAAAAATAAACCTGCATAAACTCTACAACAGATTTTGGAAAAGACAATTCTTCTGCTCTCTCAGCAAGAGTTTCAAGTGTCAATTTATTTTGTACCATAAATTGTGCCAAATCGCCAACAATTTTTGACGAGGGAGTTACCCTTTTAGGAAAAAATAATAAAAAAATCAAAATTAGAGCTCGGGCGGTATTTCGTATCGGTAGTACGTTACGGAAACAAAATTCCGAGCTCTAATCAAAACAAAATTTTTCTTACTTAATTATATCACCCAAGGCCAAGTTTGCTTCAGCATACATTTTTTTAACTTCATCAAATTGTTCTCCTAATCCAAGAGCATAAGCCTTAGGAATTGAAAAAATAAATAAAAATTTTTAAATTTCAAGAAAAAACCTGAAATTGTAAATTTGTATATTGACCACCAGGTATTGCATGAATATAAACATCTGAATTTCCACTTTTCATTGAAACAGAAGATTCGAATGGCTGGTAAAGCTGACGAGCAATTTCCCAATAGGCGTTGTATTTTGAAATGTTTTCCATATTTAGGCCTTTAATTTGGAAATTTTCAAAAAAAAATTCATGCTTATATCGCTTAGACAACTTCCCCCACCCAGTGGCTAGAAAGACCTTTTTAATCTCTCAACAATTTTTCAAAAATAAAAAAAACCTGTAGCATGTTTTGTCCTCTCCAAAGCAGCAACTATAGCCCCCATAGACGGCTGTGAAGTCATTCCACTCATCGAATCAACTGCTGCATCTACGACATCAGCACCTGCTTTAGCACATTCTATCATACTTGCTACACCTGTCATTGCTGTCTAAAAAGAAAATTTTTTCCTTTGTTAAAAAAATTTTGTAAATTTACATCGTGTGTGTGCACATGAATAGGAATATCTGGATGTCTATCTCTAAGCGCAGTAATTAATATTTTGGCAGCTTCAGGTTTCAATACACCGGCCATATCCTTCAAAATTAATTTTAACAATTTTCAAAAAAATTTCAAAAAAAAAATCAAAAAATTTTTCAAAAAATTTTTCAAAAAATTTTCAAAAATTTTCAAAAAAATAAAATTTTTTTTCAAAATAACCTTTATTGCAAGTATATGCGCATTAGCTTTAACAAGTTCATCAGCCAACTTCAAATAATAATCCAAATTGTATCTCTTTGCTTCCGGATTGGAAACATCTCCAGTATATGAGATGGCTGCTTCAACAACTCCTCCAGCCTTTCCAGCAGCTTCCATTCCAACAAGCATATTTGGAAGGTAATTTAAAGAGTCAAAAACGCGAAAAACGTCAATTCCAGATTTAACAGAAAGTTCACAGAATCTTAAAAAAATATTTTTAAAAAATGTCAATTGAGAAAGTTTGCCCTCCAAAATAAGTGATTCTACTCTCTAGGTGATGTGAACTATAACCTTAATATTTAAACAAAAAACACTCGACCTCAATATAAATACCTCATCGTCAAATTAAGACACGTCTTTAGAAATATAGCTACCCACTGAGGCCTATAGGCGATACCTCGAATTTAAGATACACTTTATTATAGGATTCAAAATCAAAGGTAAAAAGTAAAAAGTGAGGTTCGAATCAAGCGAATTCCCTATAAGTCATTCTAACATGAAATTTAAAAACAAACTTGTCAATAACATTATCAGGATAACTAGAATATCCAACAGCATTTGCACCACGAAAGAGCATTTGGAAAGGAATATTGGGTATTAAACGTCGTAATGTTTCCAACCTCTCCCATGGGCATTCGTGAAGAAATTGGAGAGCTACATTGAAAGTAGCGCCTAAAGAAAGATTTTAATAGAAAAAATACAAATAATTAATCCAAACCTCCCCAAACTTCCATAGAAAAAAGATTTGAAAAATTATAAGCCATAAAAGGCGAAATTTTGACCATATCAAATGTCCTCACTCGAGTAGCCAAAAGACTAGAAAAATTTTTAGAAAATTTAAAAAATTAAGAAAACCTTTGATGTGCGTCTCTAAATGTTGTATCAGTCAAAAGACAGCCTTTATTCTTCCTTACCGCTTTGGCAAATGCTTCAGGTCCCTGTTTAATTAAAATATCTCGCAGACCGGCTGGTGGAGGTTGGTCTAGTTAAAAATTATTAAAAAAATTTTTTAAATTAAAAAACCTGCTGGAACAGGAGGAACAACAGGTTGAACATTTCTTGGTGGAAGGTCAGTAACTAGTGGGGTCAAAGGTCCATTTACTTTTAAATGACCCAAATAATGTCTTAAATTTTAAAAAATTAAAAATTTTTTTTATAATTTTACAAAAGTTTTTGTGCTCTGTTTTGGCTAGGTTTGAAATTAAACAATTCTGGGTGTTCGTCAATAAAAAGAGTGTCAACTACGCCTGTTCGAAATTCTGGTTGTTCGAGAACGTTGATCTGACAGAAAAAAAACAATTTTAAAAAAATTTAAAGAAAAATACCAAAAACGGAATATTTGTTTTAACTCCTCGAATACGAAATTCTTTAAGTGATCTGACCAACTTAGAAGCTGCGGAATGATGATTTCTGGCACGGGCAATTACCTAAAATTATTTTAATATTATTGTAAAAAAATTTTTTTTAAAGAAAAACCTTGACAAGTAAAGAATCATAATGTTGAGAAATTACAGAACCAGCAAAAGCAGAAGCCCCATCTAAACGAATTCCCATTCCTTCACCGCTCCGATAAACTTCAATCTTTTATTTTAAAAATAATTTTTTAAATAAAAAATAATTAAATACCCTTCCACTGTCTGGTTGAAAACCTTTGGCTGGATCTTCTGTTGTTACTCTAAAAGATTATTTTTTTAATTAGGGACAGCTAACGAGTTGAGATGAAAATTGGAAATAATGGAAGCTTTTAGCACAGAGACGTCTTCCCCCTCAGCAGTTCCCCCTTCTTATTGTTAGATTTGTTTAATTCAGTCCCGAGAGCCGTGCTTATTATTAGACTAATGTCTTCCCTTTACCACGCCACTCCTATCCTAACGTTAGCAAAATTCGACTCCATTAATAGCGTTATATAGGGTTTAACGTGATACAAAAAAGAAAAAGTTGAAGACACAAAAATTAAATTTGGTTTAAAAAATAGATGTCTTGACCTGTCTGGGTACATAATACCACAAAGGTAAATGCATATTCATGATCAACTATAATATCCCAAGCGTTAGGCCCGTTTACAAATAAATCATAAACGGAATTTGACAGCTTGGTTAGCCAAAATAAATTATTTTAAATAAAGGGGGTCGAACCTGGGGGTCTTTAATTTTCAAATCAAGCGTGTTACCAACTACACCACACAATCTCTTAATCAACTGCAAATTTTTTAAAGATAACAGCTAATAGATCCACCAAAAATCTCTTTTAAAGATAAACCTGCATTGAATAGCAGCACCACTAACACTTATAGCATCCTGTTTCAATTTAATATCGTCTAAAGATTTTCCTTCAGCAATACGAATTTGGGCTTGAACCTTTAAAAAATTTTTATTGAAATTTTTCCCCCTTCCAAACCAACCAAATCAACTCCCGTAATTTCTTCAGTAACTGTATGTTCTACTTGTAATCGAGCATTAACCTCCATAAAATAATGATTCCCGGCTCTATCCAATAAAAATTCGACTGTGCCTAGAAAAGTTGGGGAAATTTCCGAAAAAAATTTTTCAAAAAAACCTACCAACATTTTGATACCCAACATGCTTTGTCAACTTTATTGCATCATCCAACATTTTCTGTCTTATAATAGGGTCTAAAATTGGAGCTGGAGCAAGCTCTACAACTTTTTGATGTCGACGTTGAACAGAACTGGGAAAATAAAAAAATGAGAAATTTACAAAAAAAATTTTTCTAACCAATCTCTTTCGTATAAATGAATTAAATTTCCGTAATGATCGCCTAAAAATAAATTTTAAAAAAATTTTTAGAAAATAGCCAACCCATAATTTGAACTTCAATGTGTCTTGGCCTTTCAACAAATCTTTAAAAAATTTTTTTTAAAATTCAAAAAAAAAAAAATTTAAACCTTTCAACAAACAAAGAACCATCACCAAAAGCTGCTTGAGCTTCAGAAAATGCTCTGTTAAAAGCATTTTCTACCTAAAAAAGATAAAATAAATTATTGTTAAAAATATTAAAGAAATTTTTTTTTAATTTTTTCTGATAATCGGACCTCACCATAAGATATACCTAAAATTAAATACCTCTCACAAGGAACCATATCAAACTGTCATCAGCAGGGTCGAGTTCCCATTGCCAGCCTTTTGGCCTTACCCCCAAATCGGAAAGTTATAGGGCTTCAAAGTTTCGACTTTTGTCCCGGTTGATACATATGCTACCCCAAAAGTCAATCAACTGTTACAAAATTTTTTTTTTGGATGACTAGTGAGTGGGGGAGATGTCTAGGCAAATCTCTTTAATAAGATACTTTTTTTCAGCGTGTATTTTAATAATTTAGTTAATTTTGTAATTTAATGAAAAATCTCCACAAATTTAAAAACTTCTTAACTTACATCATCTTCCCTTTCCACTTTCCTCATCCCTCTACCACCACCTCCATAAGCAGCTTTAACTATTATCGGAGTCCCATATTGTTTAACAAAATCCATTACTTCATCAGCACTAGTTACTGGATGATTAGTTCCTGGGACAACTTGAACTCCCGCCTCTATAGCTGCTTGACGGGCAGCAACCTCAAAAAGGGAAAAAATTTTTGAATTAAAAAAAGAAAAAATACTTTGTCTCCCATTCGCCTCATAACAGAAGGGGCAGGTCCAATAAAAACAATTCCGCGTTCTTGACACGCTTGGGCAAAATCTGCACGTTCAGAAAGAAAACTAGAAAAATAAAATTAAAAAAAAACTTTTTAAATAGAAAAAATCTTAAGATTAACCACAGTCAAATTTTATCCCTTATTTCCCAAACTTGACCTTCTTTAACTTTCCCGTTCTACAGGTATCGGTTCTCAATAAAAAAGAAAGTCGTGAATAAAACGACACCAAACCACCCCAAAAAATATCAAAAGATTGGATGGAACTTGATCATAGGAACTTTTCGGAATGAAGGGTTGTTAACAATCCTACCAAAATTGTTTTATTTGTTAGGCTGGGAGTAGTGTTTATAAGCTCGTACCAAAATTCGAACTCGAACTTATTTGTTAGGTATGAAATACGAGTACGAGGTCAAAAAATGGGGTGGTACGAAGTCGAGTACAAGCAAATCTGAAATTTATAAACACTGGCTAAACTTAGCCGGCTTAAAAAAAAGGCTAAACTTAGCCGGCTGGAAACTTAGCCGGCTTAAACACATAAAATTGGGTAAAATTTTTGCGAATATTTAAAAAAAGGCAAGGCGAAAAAAGGAAAAGGGCGTAACCCTAAGAATTCCAAAAAAAATTTTCACAAAAAAATAAAAAAATACCCATAGCCTGGATGAATAGCATCAACTTGGTTACGTAGAGCAACATCAACGATTTGGTCAATATTTAAATAAGCAGCAACAGGGGGTAAACCTTTAAAAGAAATTTTCAAAAAATTCCTTTAAAAAACCTTTTCCAATTAAATAAGCTTCATCAGCTTTATAAACATGAATTGAATGTTTATCTTGTTCTGAATAAATAGCAACAGAAGTTTTGTTCATTTCTGTTAATGCTCGAAATACTCGC
The DNA here is from genome assembly GCA_963681835.1 of Meloidogyne enterolobii. NCBI lineage: Eukaryota > Metazoa > Nematoda > Chromadorea > Rhabditida > Meloidogynidae > Meloidogyne > Meloidogyne enterolobii. The sequence goes on along the minus strand of CAVMJV010000004.1, from coordinate 2,178,997 downwards.
GTTGCTATAAAATGAGAAAATTTTTTAGAAATTAAAGAGAAGAATTTTTTGTAAGGGAAGGAATTGAGGAATTGAACGACAGAAATTGAAGAAGAATTGAGGAAAGTAATTGAGAGATAAGGAAAGAATAATTTAACTTTTCCCGTAATTTAACTTTTCCGAGAATAATTTAACTTTTCCCGAAAGAATAATTTAACTTTTTACAAATCCAGGGAATAAGCGAAAGGAAATGATAAATCTAAGAGATAGGTCTAGCTTGTAGTAATTGTTGAATCGAAGGGAATAGTCCCGTCACACGTTTAAAATCACTCTAAAAAAGGGAGCGATAGAAATAGAGATTTTTGAAAAGCCTGGACTCTGGAGTTTGATTTATTGACTTGGGCCGGATCCTGGAAAGTCCAGGAAAAACCCAGGAAGATCAAAAAATGCCTGGGCCTGGACTCTGGGTACAGGAAAAACCCAAGCCTTGGTCCAGGTACAGCTCGATCACTAGTGAGCGAGTATCCGTCCGGGCTAAAAAAATTATCTAGATTATTTGTATTCTCTTCATATTCTGGTTTTTCTTATGGTTCGGAATCAAAAAAAGAGAAGAATGGTATCTAAAAATAACAACTAGACATATACCAAATTAAAATCCCAGCCTTTCCCAGGGCATAGAAATTTTAAAAAAATTTAAAAATTTAATTACCAATTTCCCCTCGATTTGCAACCATGACCTTGAAAATTAAAAAAAAAATATTTTAAAAAAATCTTCAGCAAAAAACCTTTTTAAATTCCCTTTGGTCTGTAGAAGTGGAATCATATCGAACAATGTTTTTAACACAACGATAAAAGGTTTGGATACGAGCACGTTTTGGTCGAATATGAAGAATTGTCATTTTATTATTTTAGAAATGCTGAAAAAAAATTTTTTTTAAATTTTAAATTTTTTTTTTGAAAATTTTTTGTAGAATTTTGTTTAAATTTTTAAAGTTAGTACACCTAGATCTATTACAATAAAATAATCCCGAAACTGGATAATACATATAGTTTAGACAATGTTTATATAAAATTTGGTTAGTTAAGGGGAAGTTACCTAATGGTGTGATTACATAAGTCCTTTAGTCCCTTTGCGTCCTGCGACAAAAAAATTTAAAAAAGTCGCGAGGCATTTTTCTCCTCTTTTTCCATTATCTTTTCTATAACAGCGCGGAATATTTATTTAATCCTATCATTAAGCGATAACCCAAAAAGGGAAAAATAAAAAAAAATTTTTGTAAATATTTCAAAAATTTAATTTGAAAATAATTTTTTTAGATTTTTGAATAAAAATTAATTTAAAAAAAAATTATTTTTTAGGTAAACAAAAATAAATAAAAATATTTTTCAATGCAACAGAATTTTTATCTCTTTTTACTTTTTTTTACTTTTTCTTTTCTAATCAGTCTTTTTTCTCTCCCAGTTTCTACTAAAAGGACGTATACTCAGCCCATTTATTTATTTTTATTTTTACAAAAGAGGTAGATGATCTTTCGATGGAAAATAAAAAATTGAATGTTTTTATCAAAAAAAAAAATAAAAAAAAATATTTAATTAATATTTAATTGATTTTTTTGGTATGTGGAGGACGGAGGTGGTTCGGAATTCTGATTTCCGAAAAAAAATCTTGATTTCCGACTTCCAACTTATGAGCCAGTTCCGATTCCGACACCTCTGAGTAGTGAAACCGCAACTCTCGTTTGGGAATTAATTTCTATCCAATAACCAAAAATTTTACGAAAGAATTTAAAAAAAAAATAGCCAAAGCCTAGTTATATAAAAATTGCGCGTATAGAGAAAAAAAAAAGTTAAAGGTAGCGTGCGGTTTTTCTACATTTTCTGTCGCAAGTCGCAAAGCGACCGTTAAAAATTGAATTTTCTAGACAATTTTAAAATTTAAAATGAAACCGACTTCAATTTTCTAAAATTTAAAAACATTCAATCTTTCCTTTTTTTAATAAAATTAAAAAAAAATAAAAACCTTATATAAACTGCGTTTAGAAGAGAATATTATTGTCTTGTTGTTGTTTAAGTAGAAAATAATTTTATTTATTTGATTGATGAGGTTTTAATTAAAGTCGTTGCAAAAGTGAAAATGCGTGAAGTGACAAAAACGGAAAAAATTTTTGTTAACTAATAAATATTTAAAGGCTAAAAACAAAAAAAATCTTTAAAATTATTTTAAAAAATTTAAAAAAATAAAAGAAAAATTCACCGAATGGACAATTAACCGAAAGAGAATTTTTCAATTAATTTAAGTAGAAGTATTTGGGGATGTTGTTGAGTTAACAAGAGAACATCCCGAACTGTATTTAAAAATTTCGAAAAATTTTTTGCACCATCGTGTAGAGCAGGGTCGAAAACCTATGGGCCATTTCTGGCTTTTTTCCCTCTGACCCCCAAATTGAAAAGTTATAGCTGATAAAAGTTTCAGTATTTTGGAGAGTCTCCTTCATTTTAATATTAAAGAGAAATTTTCTCCGAGTAAGGAAACATACAGTTCTGGACGTTTCCTTGTAAGAAAAAAGTGTCAAATTGGCTTTCAAGTCGAAAAAAACCCCGGCCCATCCCTAATTTACTAAAGTCTAAAGTAAGTCGACAACACATGCCTCCAGAGGAGAAAATGTAGTGGGGTTGGAAATTAATTTTAGATTTTACTTGCTTTGCCTCAGCTTCGGTGAACAATTCCGAGAGGAAATGAAAAATAATTTAGAAAAAATAATTAAAAAATAATTTTAAAAAATATTTAAAGACAAAATTCAAGTCTTTTAAAAATTAAAAAAAAATTTTCAATTATAAAATTTTCTATAAAATACACACAAATATTAGAAGTGTAAAAATTATTTTGTCAAAAAAATTTTTAAAAAATATATACTTTTTTTGGTTCACATCTTTTTAAAAAGCATCATCAAAATTATTATGGCCTCCCCCTCCCCCAACAGAATGACCGAGGGGTTGACTAGAAATTGAAGCATTTTCTGATGTTGATGAATCTTCAACATCCCCACCGGCACTTATACCACTAAAATAGGATTCCTGGTCATCTCCATTATTGCTTCCATTGTTTGCATTATTCTGAAACTTAAAAAAATATTTTTAAAAATTTATTGATAATAAAATTATAGTTTGTGTATCCTCCCTAAGGTTGGCGATTCCTAAAAAATTTTCGGTTATCCGGAACCGGAACCGCCAACCTTAATCCTCCCATTCTTTTTCTTAATTTTTAAATTCTTATGATACATGCTAACATAAGAATGCTTGCTAATTTGGCTTAAAAATATATACAACTAGAGTTGTTGGCGACCGATTAATCTTCGCCTGTGGCGGTTACCTTAAAATTTTCTGTTTGAGCCACCACAGGTTAAAATTAATCGGTCGCTAACAACCATACTTAAAATTAATATGAGAGGATACACAACTACAATATTACCCAATAAAAAGTAATAAAAGATTGCCAAGGTTGCGTCATAAAAATTTGAATGTTTAGGGAAAAAAGAATTTCAAATACTAACCTTTTCTCTTTACAAATTCCATTTAAGTAAAATATAACCTCAATTAGAGCTAAAAAATATTTTTATGACGCGACCAAATTTATTAAATTAAATCAAGACCTGATACAAAAGAAAGCCAGAAGAATAATTTGAATCCATATCAGAATCCGAATCGGAATCCTCCACAATTCCATTTGACTGACGCATTCGTAAAGACTGGATCTTTTTAAAATTTTTTAGATTAATTTTAAAAAAACGCAAAAAAATAACCTCATAGTAATAATCAAAACGATGTAAGGTGCTCAAATCTTCTTCAATATCTAAAAAAATTTTTTAAAAAAATTAATAAAAATTTTTTGAATTAATAAAAAAAATCTTTAGAAAATTTTTAAAAATTTTCTGAAAAACTTTTTTCTTGAAAAATTTCAAAAATCTAACCAGAATCCCCATGTGGATCACCCATATCCACATACGGAAAAAGACGTGCATTTGAAAGTTTTGTTCTCAGTTTTGGATTGCTATAGGAACTAAATAATGGCAAAGGACTCCAACACTGAAAAAGAAAATTTCAAAAAAAAAATTTTTTTTTATTTACTTTAACAATTTTTTCAACTCCACAAGACAACATTAATCCACTTTTTGAGCCATATTTAACATGATTGACTATTGAGCGATGCCCGCGTAGGACAGTGAAGGCGTTACTTGTATTTTCATTTTCGTCATTTTTGTCTAGAAAAAACATTTTTTTTCAATAAAAAAATTTTTTTAATTTTTTCAAAAAAAAATTTTTGAAAAAAAATAAATTTTTTTTCAAAAAATTTTTTCAAAAGAAAAAACCGCTCCAATCTGTCGGCATTTCCCAAACATAAATATTCCAATCATCACTGCCCGTACACATAAAATTATGACCAGCAAAAGTGCAAGATTTAATTGTACAAAAATTTGAATAATTTGGATCACGTAAATGAACATATTCTGAGGTAGACAACTTTAAAAAATTAAAATAAAATTTAAAAATTTTTAAATTTTAAACAAACATTAAAAACTACAGGATTTGAACGGCTCATAACACAAAAAAGTGCTTCACCATTTGGTGACCAATCTGAACAAATTGCACGACGAGTAATTTTTCCAGCTTCAACGTAATTACTGAAAAAAGGATATTTTAATAAAAATTAAAATAAATTTATAAAATGGTATAAACAAAAAAGAATAGAAGAAACAATTCTTTTAAAAATTAATCTGGTTTTTGGATAATAAGGCATGAAATTCCTTGCCAACCAAATTTCAAGATTTCTATAGAATTAAGGGGAGGAAAGGCTGGCGTTCAAGGCAATTTTCATATGAAATGAGAATGTATGGGTTTCGGACAAAATATGCGACCTTTAGGGCCGAGCATACCATTTTAGTAACCCTATAGAGAATATACGAATTTCAGATCTTGGATTCAGTTCGCAGAAACAAGTAAAATCAGGAGTCCAATCCCAGAATTTTTTAGAAAACTTTAAATTTATAACTTTTTGAGACTAACAAAAAATAAATTTCAACAATATGCTCGCAAAACCCCTCAAACCTGACCAGCCTTATAAAATTATTTTTTTAATTAGACACTCTATGAAATAAATTCCCCTTAAAAAATTATTCCTTTACTTTATTCCCATCCTCAAGTCATAAATAACCAATCCGGTCTTTTCATTACAAACAGCTACAATATTATGATTTAAAGGATTCCAACAAACAGAATAAGCACGTCCCTCTTGTTTTAATTTTGTACACATTCCATCACCTTCTCCACCTCGCAAATCAAACAAATAAACGTTTCGATCATCTGAGGAGGCCGCAATCATGTTGTCATCAACTGGCTGAAAATTAAAAAAAAATTTTTTTGAAGTTTAATAATCAAAAAGAAAGTCTAATCTCCTTATAGAATACCCCCTTACAAAAGGAGAATGCCTGGGGTGTCCGCGGGACTTCGGGGTGAAATTTGGTAGACAAGTAGATCATTAATTCCGAAGTCCCGTGGACACCCCAGGCACTCTCCTTTGTTAGGGCATAAGAAATTATATCTTATAACGAGAAGTATACTAGCATTGCTTATGTCAGGAAATTTTCCTACCCAAGTGACCAACCTAATTTTTTAAAAATGTATCTTAAATTGGAGGGAATCTAATAGTGAGTGTATACAACAGAGAGGTTTGCCTGTATCTGCCAGCGGTTTTTTAATCCATAAAAATAAATTAAACTTAAAGAAAACCCCAAACAAAACCCTTCAAAATCCCAAAATTATTAAAAAAACAAATTACATGAGTGGAAATATGATAAATAGAAGAAGCTGCCCGATAAGTACAAAGACGTCCAAGAGTCCTTTAAAAATTCTCTTCAATTAAAAAATTCCTTCAAAAAATAACCTCATATCATGTACCAAAAGTCGATGGTCATTCCCAGCAGAATAAACTCTTTCAGTTTTGTGAGAAAATCGAAGAGCAAAAATATTTGATTGATGAACTGATTTCATTGTAACGCTTGTTAATGAAGGAGTTTCAGAAGTGCAGCAATCAACTGTTTTCCATAGGCGGACTTTTAAATCATCACCTCCTAGGAAATTTAAATTTTAAATTTAGGATTATAAAACATATATGAAATATTAATTTATAATAATTTGAGACGGGATCCTATCGATATTTTTATGGATACTGGCGCATCTCGAGTTTAAGGAGACAAATGGGATTAGAATATTTGGGATTCCGGAGTCTGCGGGATTCCGGAGTCTTTAACAGTATTTATTCCCGGAGTCCGAAAAGAGAAATCCCCCGGAGTCCGCGGGATTTCTATAAATCCGTTAATGGATCACGGACTTAATTTTTCAACTCTATAAAATATTACAAAACGTGTTTCAGAGTTAACTTTCATTTCTTAATCAAAAATGAAATCCTTGTTAAAAATAAAATTTTAAATTGAGGGAAGTGGTGAGGATAGAAAGAAAAAGAGTTCCGTCGGAGAACTTAAAATTAGAGTACGTCGAGTACCGAGAAATTGGGGAAAACCCGACCAAGTACCGATTAATTGGCAAAACCCCTGACTCGGTTTAAAACGAGTCTATCGCGTAAGTATTAGGATCCTCCCCCAAGTATCACGATCCCTAGTCTGAGCACGAGTAAAGACGAAAAAACCTGATCGTCTGTTAAAATTGGGTGAGGGCAAAACTACTCTGACGTACTCTCCCAAAATAATCAAAGAAAAACCCCTCCAAAAAACTAAAAATAAACTAACCACTAACAATCCATTCTTCATTTGGCGAAAAATCCACAGCATTAACACAGCCTGTATGTGCTTTTAAATCTCTTTGATGAACAGAAGAATTTCTTTTATTTAATTCAAAAATGTTGGGCAAAGAAAGAGAATTGCCAAAAACTTCTCGATTTTTAAGTCTTGAAAGAATACGTTCACAAATATTTTTATTCTTCTTTTTTATTCTTTCTTCGGGAGGATTTAATAGAATTTCGATATATTCTTTTTTGGGCGCTTTTGGAGGTTTTGGTCCGGGAATTGAATCTTCTTCTTCCTTTTCTTTTTCTTCTCCATTTTCATTTAATTTTGTTTTAACAGTTTTATTTTCGATGTTGTCACAATTAGAGGAGGAAGAAGCACTCATGAAATATTAAAAGCAAGCAATATCTAAAAAATTAAAAAATATTAATTAATTAAAGGCTAATTAAATTCAACTCAATAATGACTTTTGATATAATTGTTTAAAAAAGGTTGCCATTAAAAAAGTTAAAGCTGCTCATTTACTCTCATTAAAAATTAATAACACCCAATTTCTATCTGCTTTGTTCTTTATAAGCCAACAGCTCACTTTAATCCAAGCAGGAAAGGGCTCTTGAAGCACATTATAAGGCAGACGATTCCCTGTAACCGAGCTTCTCTGGTTTCTATATCATTGGACATTTTGGGATTGGACATTTTCAGGCAATTTAATTTTTAAAACTGCAGGGGGTCGATTTGGTAAAAACTTACAAAATCGAAATCTGGCACACATTTCTATTTGCTTTGCCAAACAATATACTTTCTACAAGTCAGAAAGCTAGTCGTCAAAAAATCAACAAACCTTGAGAGACCAATCTCTTTATTTGGATGAAACACTCTTCTACACAAACGATAGTTACCTCATAAAACATTTTAAGCTTAAAAAACTTATAAGCAAAGAAAGACAATTTAATTATGCAATTTATTCGCAAATATCGACAAAAAAGACAAATAATATGCACGAAAAAATTTTAACATTTTATATTCAAGAGTATCTTTTTTACTATAATTTTAAGTACTTATTTTATCACCTATAATTAATTATACTCCTATAGCAGCACATTATTTCCCATCATCTAGGCAGCCTTCTCAAGCTCAATCAACTTCTTCACACCGTCGTACATCTGCTTGACAGCTGAAAATGAAAATTATACAAAAATCTTTTCCAGTAACTTTCCCACCTTCAAACTCGGTAAGCCCAAGGCGAGCCTTGTTAGAAATGTCGTAGACGCCGCCTTCAGAATCCGAGTGCTCACCATGAATCCCACGAATTTGCAACTTCATCTCATCACAGATCCTTAAAAATATTTTTGATTGAGAGCTCTCATTTGGAATAAAACTCACTTCTTGAATTCCGGTTTGGCACTAATCTTTGGCAATCTGATATGAACAGATGCACGAACGGTCGTTCCCTTAAAGAGAAAAACCGTTAAAAATGACACAATATGTTCAAAACAAACCAAGTTCGAAGGGCAAAAAGTAAGCCAGCCAAGACGATCATCGCGAGAGAACGGGACCTTAGTCTCAATTGCCTTAACTCCTTTGATCAAACGCTCAAGAACTTGGCCAACATTGCCTCCATTTTGCATAGAAATGATGCGAAGATGATCCTCCTCATTGACCCAAACAAGGAAAGTCTGGAAAAAATCGTTTAATAAGAAAACGTTTTTCTAAAGGTTAACCTTCTTGTCGTTATGGTAGATACCACGTCCGGTTGGCCAATAACGACAAGCATTCGCAGCCTGCAAAAAGCGGTCTCCTTCTTTGAAGAGGAAGTGATCCTTGATCAATTGAGTTTGAACCTCCTTGGTCATTCCCTCCAAAGGATAATAGGTGCCACCGAGCTCAGCATCTGAATATTAAAAATGTAGATTCGAAGGAATAAAAAACCTACCAGACTTAAGCTGCTCAAAGACACCCTTAACTTTGTCCTGCATTTCCGTATAATTCTCTTTAGTCAAGCACGGATTGAACGGATATCCCTGGAAAAGAAAAATAAACAAGTTTTAGCGACAAAGCAACCTGAAGAGAACGCCCACATCGAACACGAGTCGAGTTGATGAATTTACCCTCAGGATCCAGATCAGGCAAAAGCTGAGTCTTTCCTTCACCCAAGTCAGTTTGCGGCTGCTTCTGGTCAGGTCCAAATCCATTGTGGTAGTCCTGAAAAAACGACGTCAAATAACTAAAACATCCCAAAACAACCTGAATAATCGGGTCAAAAAGCGGTTTGAAGAGAGTGTAAGACTCAGCATCAGGCGCATAAACACCAACACCGCTATCAAGATTCGCAACTCCAGACTGGATCACATCAAGCAAGTTCGCACCAAGCTTAGTTTTGAGCCCTTTACACTGGTCCATAACTTCCTTAGTGAAGTACTTCTTGAGAAGAGACTTGCACTCCGGCGCCTCCTAAAAGTTGAAAAAACAGTTCAAAATGCTTGTAACTTTCTGTACCTGCAACTTTTTGTACCCAGCCTCGATCTTCTCGATAACATCGGGAGGAACAGCCATAATTGTTTTGATAATAGAAAATAAACGTTTTAATTGTCTGAAAATTTAACAAGTTTTTATTTAAAACTAAGAGGATTTAAAGAATGATGGGAGAAAAAATATGAAGAATTTATACTCAAGTAAAAGTGAATACACTAACACATATCAAATTGTTTATGCACTCACCTAGTCTTAAAAATATGAAAGAAATGAAGAGCACAAATGACGCTCAAAATATTAAACTTTTAAAAGTACATATGAAAGACAAAAGAACAAGAAAGACCAACTAACGTCACGAACCAACAGAAAAAAATAAAAACTCGATAAAATATAGAAAAACTTAGAAGAATAAAGACAACATTCAATATTGCCCTTTTATACTACTTTTTGAGCTTTAAATTAAACATTTCGCCAAAAACAAAATTAAGTGCCAAAAATAGCGTAGAATAAATTTTCTAATAAAAATCACTTATTGATCTCTTTTTTTCGAATGTTTTTCTTTATTTTTACTTAACTAATGTAAATTTTGGAGAGAATGTATGATCAACTTTATTCAAATTATTCAAGCAACAAATATATTTACAACAAATGCCCAGACGAATTTATTCAATCTTTTTGTTCAGTTCCCCATGCAAACGACGTAACTTTTTAATTTTCTTTTTAATTTTTATTTTTAAAATTTTAGTTTGAATGGGTATCAGCAAGATTTTCACCACATTCTCAACAGGAACACATTTTTGTTTTGGGAAATGAAATGGGATCTATTGCTTTATTCGACGCAAAAGAAGATTTAGATAAATATAAATTTATTAGAAGAGGTTTTTAATTTTTTTAATTGTATGGGACAAGGGAGATTTATCTTTCCAACATTTAAAACGCTTACTAGGCGGGAGTTTTATTAAAAGAAGGTGAAACCGGCGCCCCAATAGCTATCATAGGTAGAACTAGAGACCGGCGCTGGACAGGATTTTCCTACTCGGGATCCCGGAAGTTCGATTTTGCCGGTCTCTAGGTAGAATTACCTGCGCCTGGCCAGGAGATCGCAGGATGCCCTGTCTAAATTTTTACCTCTCTCTTACTAAATATATATATTTAAGGTAGTCGTATTCATAGCGTCATTTTGGATTTTTGCTTTTTACCTGAAATTCCAGAATGGTTAATTGCTTTATCAGGCAAATCACACATTCATTTAATTGATATTACAAATGGAAAGCCAATTTCTTGTCTTGTTGGGCATTCATGTTCTGTTAGATGTGCCAGTGTTTGTCCTGGAAATCCAAGTATTTTTCTTAGGGTTTTTTCTTAAATTTCTTTTAAAGATTTATTAGTTTCTGGCTCTCGTGATGGTTCAATCCTTGGATGGGATTTGCGCTCCCCTCCTTATGAGCAAATAACAATTGATGGCTCCGAATGGGGAGCTTTAGCTCCATCAAGAACTTTTGCATTTGCGCATGAATCTCCTGGAGGTTTTTTTTCTAGCTTTTTTAGAAGGGCTGGTGGTAATACTTTGAAGAGCTATCCTTTTTTCTTTCCTATTTCTCCGTTTTTTGGTAATAAAAAGGTAATACTTGGTTACGTCTTTATAAAACTTTTTGTACAAACTTTTGACAGTCATCTGATAATTGCCTTATGTTAGGATAAAGGGAAAGACTGAAGGAATTTGTAAAAATGATCAGAGAAATATTCTAGGAAGGGAAAAATTGTAAGGGGGACAACTTCCAAAGTATTACCATGCCTGTTTGTTCATAGCTTGACTAATTTTGATAAAAAAATTTTTAGTTGTTTCTCCTTCTTCTTGTAAACGTTCGAAAACTGTTGCTTCTATTACTGGTATTAACGAATTTATTTTTAATATTTTATTTTTCAAGGCTTATTGCATTTTGGAGAGAATTATGTCATTTCTTCATCCTCCTCCGCTTCAAGGTTTTTTAAAATAATTTTTACTAAATTAAGAAAAATTTAGCGGGATTCGAATTTGGGATTTGCGTTATATTACTGGTGCTGCTTTAAGAACTCTCAAAGTTCCACAAGAAGAAGGAGGAAAAGAGCCGGGAATAGCGTCAATGTGTTGGGATCGCTTTAATTCTTCATTCTTTGCTTCATGTACAGATGATAAAATACATGAATTTTTGCCGGTATCTAGCTGTGATTTACCAGGTTTTTTTTGAAAAGTAAAAAACTTGGATTAGTTTTATAAATTTTTTAATAAAAATGTTCTTCTGTGGTCTAGTGATTTAGTAGCTTGCTTGTTTTTTTAATTGCCTAGGTTCGACTCTGATCGTTATAAATTCAGTTTAAAATTTTTCTTCGCATATTTTCAATCCAAAACCTTTTAAAATTTCATTAAAACTCATTCAAAAAATTTTTAAAGATAATTTTTCAAATTTTAAGTACGCTCCTTAAATGGACATGGTATTGATTCATTCTACGTCCAATGTGCCACATCTTCCATTTCCGATCATTTAATTTGTGGCTCATCTCGAAATAGAGCGTACGTTTGGGATTTACAGGTTATTTATATTTCTTTTTCATTTTAAATTTAAATAATATTTTAAGGAAAGTCGTAACTACCGGCAAAACCTTTTTAAAAGTTCAAATAAAAGTTTTCTTCCAAATCCAAAATTTGCATTGGAAGGAAATGAATTCGAGGTTTTTTCTCTATTTTTTATAAAAATTTTATAGATTTAAATTTTAGTTTGAATGTGTTCAATGGAGTCAAAGCGGAAAATACTTTCTTACTCTTGGTCGCGATTATATTCGGATTTGGTCCAATAATGAAAGAACGGACAATGAATATTCAAAGGAGGTTTGTTGATTTTATAATTTTATTTTTAATTTATTTTTAGACTTCTAGTAAAACTGGAATTCCAATCAAATTTGATTACCCAACTTTGTTACCGCCAATACAAAATGAGAATATGTTGGACAATCAAACAATAAATGAAATAAAGTGTTCTTTGAAGCTAACAAATTTTGATGGAAGAAGGTTTTTATTTTAAAGATGTTTAATGGTAGTCGGACTTCATTATAAGATTTCCCCATGAGGAATCATTTTATATTGAGGTTTATTTTAAATTAGAGTAACTTTGATACCCTGTAACTTTTTAGTTTCACATTCCTAAAAAACCGAAAATTTTCTACAGTAAATCGATGATGCTTTATCGATCGGTACCGAAAGAAGTACTCGAATTAGAGTTATGAAGGTTCCATTGTTAAACAGCAACCCCTACCCACCCATTGAACGACCATCTAAATTGAAGTTTGAGTTTGACTATTAATTTTTAATTAAATTTAGTACACCTCCCAACTTTATTTTTGATGACAAAAAATCTTTCTTGGAGGATTTACCAGCTATTTATTTCTCTAAAAAAGAGAATTCTCTTTCTCAAAATCAAGTGTCTTTCAACTTTACAACTCCAAAAAAGCTTGTTTTGAAAGGGAATACAACATTTACTCCTGCCAGTAAAATATCTAGGTTTGTTGAATTTTTTAATTTAAAATTAATAAAATTTTTTTGTTAAAGAATTGAAGGTAACGAAAATCAACACAGAACTCCAGGAAAATCAAGGAATTTATCAGCCTCTTTCCAAAATCAGAGAACGCCTGGGAGCAGTGGAAAAAAGCGACGGTTTTTTTCAGAAAAATTTTTTTAATTTATTTTTTAGTCGTCCTTCCCCAAAATTATCCAGTCAACTTCGTTCAAAAGGTGTTAAGTGTAGTCAAAGACTTTTAAAACATAATAAAGAAGAAAAAAGTTCTCCTTCAAATACTCCAAATGGTATTCTTAAATATTTGTCACCTGTGGAGAATAAAAGCAAAAATAGTTGAAACATTCCCAATTGTCATTTTATTAAAGGTCTCCATTTTATAAGATTTATTTGTCTATATTTAAGTCAATCTCAAAAACTTTAAAAAATTTTAAGAAAAAAATTAAAGATTTAATTGCTGTTTAAAATTGCACTAATAAATGGGGTTAGGTTCTGTGAAAATCTTCGGAACCAAAAAATCCTTGGTTCTTCTGTTCGAAACCAACAACCCCACCATGAGGGTAAATACAAAAATTGTTTGTTTCAAAATTAAAACTAACGTACCTTTTCTCAAGGGAAAAAAAAGCAAAATTAAAAATAATTATAGGAATTTTAAAAAATATTAGGAGGTAAAATTATTAAAAATAAATTATCTAAGCCTTCTTCCTGTATTAATTCTATATTTTGAATAAATATCAACAATAATTGCACCAAAAACTGTAAATAACCCGAAAAATCCTATTAAAGTAATTGAATGACCGAAATTATAGGTTGAAAAGAAAATTGATAGAATTTGACGAATTGTCATCAATAACTGAAAATTTTTGGGAAAATTTAGGGGAAAAAATTAAAAATAGTTGAGAAAATAAATACCGAAAGAACAACAGGGCCAAACCGCTTAACAGTCATTAAAATAAAAACCTAAAAATAAAAATTTTGTAGTACAAGCTTTGTGGTGTAGCGGGATCGGTGTCTGTCCAAGCCCTTTACTTGAGAGGTTCGAGTCCTTTCGAGAGTATTTTGTTTTTCGAACATTTTTTCAACTTTTATTTTAAATTATGAGATGAAAGCCTCTTAAAATTATTTTTTAAAAATTCCGAGTCTTTAAAACAGAATTTCATATTCCTGCCCAGCTTTTTAATTAAAAAATAAACCTGCCCAAAAGCAGAACCCAACGAAAGCAGTAAACAATCAACAAAAATATTTTCATGTTTAGAAATAAAATTAATTGAAGTAAGTAATGTTCCTTGTTGTAATAGAGAAATTAAACACAAAATTACAGAAAATAAATTAACTGCAAACATCATTTGACTAGTGTGGAGACGTGGGGGTTGTTCAAATAATTCTTTAAAAAAAGTAATTTTTAATTTTCTGACATAAGTTGAACGGAAGGTCGTATCTAGAGGTTAATTGCTTCTGTCCCTTTTGGATAAACCTTTGATACAAAGGAATAATTCCAAAAATATTTCTAACTTTGAGTAATTTTAAAATGGTCATGGGCTCGTAAGGGTCAAAGGGCTAATAAGGGTCAGTATTTCTGAAGGGCTCGTAAGGGTCAGAGTGACAGTATTCCTGCTTTACTGACCATTACGAGTCTTGACCCATTTTAAATTTGATGCAAATTTAATAGGAAAAAAAACTTGATTTTTATAAAATAAAAAATATTTTTTCATTACTTTTTTGCCAATTTGGAGTAAAAGCATCAAGTAATAAATATCCACACATTAATATAAATCCAGAAACAGCTGAATTTGTTTCTTCTCTCCTTTTGTCGTTACTTTCTCTCTAAAAAATATTTTTTTAATTTTTGAGAAAATTTTGCGGATTATCCGCAAAAATCAAAAATAAACCTTAATTTGCCTAGTTGAAGATAAAAAGAAAATAGAAGCCCCAAAAACAATAATAAAAGCCAAAATGTACTCTCTAATTGAATATTGACGTTTACGGACAATTCTTCCCATAATCATTGTTGGAACTAATTTACTTGCTTTACAGACTGTCTGAGAAATTTTTAATTGATTTTTCTCAAAAATTAACTTTAAAAAACCTGTGTTGGAAAGCTAACATATTTAAGAGCCTCGTATTGACACCAAGAAGAAAGCACATTTGAAAAAGAAGTGAAAGAATGAAGATAAAGAGGAGGGACATGAACTGGTAAACTGAAAATTAAGAAAATTTTATCAGCTAGAAAAACTTTTAAGGGCAGAAAACATTTTCCAAGCATATTAAGATAAAAAAAAATGTCCGCAAAATGTGTCCGCAAATTTTTTAATGTGAGAAAAATGTCCGCAAAATGTGTCCGCAAATTTTTTAATGTGAGAAAACTGTCCGCAAATTTTGTCCGCAAAAAATTCTAAAAGATATTTTTAAAATTTAATTAACCTTTTCCACCGAAACAAAATATAAATTCCAGCCAAAACTAAAGCAACCTTTAAAATAAACTATTTAAAATTTTATTTAAAAATCAAAATTGTTTACCTCATTTTAAAATAATTATTTTTTAATTTTATTTTCCTTTCAAATTTCATTCAAAAATTTTTTTAATTTTTCCAAAATATTTTTTAATAAAAATTAACCAATCTATTTGCAAAAACTAAAAATTGAGCATCTTTAAAAAATTCTTTTTTTGTCATATTTTGAATTTTGTAAGGTTGTGTAATTATTCTTTCTTGATAAAAGCCCATACAGACTAGACAAAACTGAAAACTAAATTTATTTTTTTTAATTAAAATTTAATAAAAATTTTTTTTGCCAACAAAAATACTTTAGAAAGATAAGTAACATTAAAACAGATTATAGGAAAAAAATCGCTAAAAATACAAGAGACGGATTCGAACTCTCGACCCCAAAAAGTGGCAGCCAGGAACACTCCCAACTTGACCACAAGTGGTTCACACTATAATCGAAAGTAAAAGCTATATAATAGAGGGGTAAAAAAGTAATATTTTTAATGCCCATCCCCCAAGGCGGAACGTTTTATAATACCAAAAGCTTGTAATACCAAACCCCCAAAAGCTGTTGAAATACCAAAGTGACCAAAAAAGCTTGAAATACCAAACCCCCAAAAGATGTTGAAATACCAAAGTGACCAAAAAAGCTTGTAATACCAAATACCCAAAAGCTGTTGAAATACCAAACCGTTGAAAAAATTTTATAAAACTCCTCTTTGTGTATAATATAATCCTCCTCCAAAATCCTTCATAATACAAAGTGTGGAAACCTCTCACATAAGGTTTTCGCGGAAAAAAGTTTTTGCCGCTGCGGAGGAAGCCGGGCATGTCGAGCGGAACGACGGCCGCCGCTTCGCTACGGTCACGCGAGCGAAGCGAGCACGACCGCAGCGAAGCACGGCCATTGTGTAGCGAAGACCATGCCCGGCCTACCCTCCGTAGCAGCACAAAAACAGTTTTTCCAGCGAAGATTCCGTTGGTCATAACTTTGTTCATAATCATCTAATCGAGCTGATTTTGGTGTTATTCAACTCAGCTCGCCGAGCCCTTTCAAATGAGCTATTATTTGTATATTCGAATTTTTTACTCCAAAAATCAGCTTGTCACAAGAACAGTTTTCCCAGCGAAGACTAAAAGCCAACAGGCTAAAACCAACAAGTTATTCTGCCGGGAGATAAATAACAAAAAATTCCACAGTTTTAGTAACAAATTGAATAATAATAGTTTTGGTATTTATTTGGTATTACAGGCTATTTTCCACGGTTTGGTATTTCAACATCTTTTGGGGGTTTGGTATTTCAAGCTATTGGTATTACAAGCTTTGGTATTACAAGCTTTTGGTATTATAACATCATACCCCCCCCCCCCCCCCCCCCCCAAGGTTATTTTTAAACCCAAAAAATTAATTTTAAAAACTAAAAATGTCAAAGAAAAACCTGAATTCCTATGAAAAATATTGAAAAATAAATTGCATCTTCAAAAAAAGATTTTCTTTTCCGTCGTAGCGAAAAAGAAGGAGGAATTGATTTGTTTTTATTTAAATTTTGTTGTGGTAATTGTTTATATTCTGGTTGGCCTATAGCAAAAAGACGAAGAAAATGAAGAAAAAAATTTTGTTGAAGAAAAGAATCGTTGTCTAAAAAAATTTTTTTTTAGAATTTTTTAATTAAAAAAACCTTTAGATTTCTTCTCCACCCAACGAATTAAATAAAAACAGAAAAATATTAGAAAGCCATAACCAACTAAAATAGGCAAAAGTCGAAAAATCCAATGTAAATCATCCTCATTTGAAAGAAAATTTGAAGAAGAAATATTTAAAGAAGGAGCACAATTTACAATAAATGAGGTTAAAATATAGAAGAAATAAATAATAATGAAATTCATCGAAAATAGTTTAAAAAAATTAAGCAAAAAATCGTTTTATTTAGAAATAAAATTGTTAATGGAGACTCTAACGTCTTGTTAGCTCTTACAAAAAAATAAAGATAGAGAAATGGAGAAAGAAAAATGAGAAAGAGAAATAAAAATAGTTACTGTCGAGACAGTAGATTAATTGGCAATGAATCATAGTTAGCGATGAAATTAGCGATGAAACGTCCTTTCCAGAAAATGAAAAAGTTAGAGAAAAAAAAAAGAAAAATGAGAGAGAGAAATGATAATAGTTACTGTAGAGTCAAAAAATGTTCTGGCGATGAAACATACTTAGCGATGAAATTAGTGATGAAACGTCCTTTCCGGAAAATGGAAAGGTTAGAGAAAGAGAACTGAAAATAGTTAGTAATTTTGAATAATTGCCTAAAAAGATTTAATTTTACAAAATTGTCATAATGTTTAATTTTTATCCGCCATTCTTTAATAACGAAATCCACCTTGCACACGTTCTCATTTCTTTGGCTGAAGCATATTAAATGCTAGCTTTACCGCACAGATTCCTTTTTATTGATTTTGGTGTGTCTAGTGAAGCAAATTAGCCAAATAAGCCCTAGCATTAAAAACCAGAATTTACCTCTACCTGTTAAAGTTTTTGTTAACAACTAATTTATTAATTTTAACTCCTTAGAAACATAAAATCTGATTTTTTACAAACAAATTCTTTTATTCAATTTAACTTTTAATTAAAAAAAATGGACGAGGAACAACTTTTGGATTATGAAGAGGAGCAAGACGAAACTCAAGAACAGGCTAAAACTATTGCTGAAAATGGAGATGCTTCAAAGAAGATAAAGGTTATTTTGCTGTTTTTAGACTATTCTACTTTATTCTTTAAGGGTAACTATGCCAGTATTCACAGCAGCGGATTTCGAGATTTGATGCTTCGTCCAGAACTTCTTCGTGCGATCATCGACTGTGGATTTGAACATCCTTCTGAAGGTTTACCTTTAAGATGAGGTTGACAAGCTGTATTTTTGTTCCTTTTTAGTCCAACATGAATGCATTCCTCAAGCGATTTTGGGTATGGACATTGTCTGCCAAGCAAAGTCTGGTATGGGGAAGACAGCTGTATTTGTGTTGGCAACACTTCAACAATTGACTCCAGTTGACGGGACGGGTTAGTTCTTTAACTTTTTTGAATGTTAAACTTTTTCCTTTTTTAGTCTCTGTTCTCGTTATGTGTCACACTCGCGAACTTGCTTTTCAAATTTCAAAGGAATACGAAAGATTTAGCAAATATATGCCCGGAACGAAGGTTTCTTTTAAAGTTATTGTTCAACTATAAAACCTCTTTTAAGGTTTCGGTTTTCTTTGGTGGTATGCCGATTAAGAAGGACGAGGAAACTTTGGCTAAGAACACTCCGCACATTGTTGTTGGCACTCCAGGGCGTCTGCTGGCGTTGGGACGTACAGGACAATTGAAGCTGAAAAACATCAAATTCTTCGTTTTAGACGAATGTGACAAAATGATTGGGGACGCTGGTTAGTCAAAAATTTGATTTAATTTAAAATTATTTGTTTTTTCTTGACAGATATGCGTCATGATGTCCAGGAAATCTTCAAAATGACACCACAGGAGAAACAGGTGATGATGTTCAGCGCAACACTTCCACGGGAGCTTCGCGTCGTCTGCAAGAAATTTATGCAAGAAGTGAGTCATCTTCTCAAAAAAAGTTTATTTGTGTTGTTGCTCTGTTGGAAAATACTCTCCGGGCTATATTTAAACTTTCGAGACCGTCGTTGTGCAAACACTACGGCAAACATTTGTGTTTTGTATATATTGGAGCGGATTTTTGTATATAATGGCCAAGACTTGAAAGATTTTTTGGAATAATTCTTTCTCTTCGCGCGTCGTATTCCAACCATTTTTAACCAAATTCAAAAATTTTCCACTCAAATTGAGAACTCAAATTGATCAAAAACAACAAAAAAATTTAAAAAAGTCGTTGGTGTATAAGATGTCTCTCGATCGCCGCCGGTGAGAGACACACAATTCCTCACTGTTGGAACGTGTTGTTTGGATGTAGAAGAGTAATTGCTACGAGGTTTGATTTTTGGAAGGGTTCTTTTGATAATTTTTAAAATTTTGAACAGAAATCGTGCAGTTGCTCTTGGCCTGTTTTTAATGTTTTTTGATGGCCGGAGACGCTCGAGAGGCTCCGCTGAAGGCTTTATTATTATTATTATTGTTATAATTGATGAAGAATTTACTTTACTCCTCCCACTTCTGACAATTTGGACTTGGCATTTTTTAAGTACCACAAATAAGTGATATCCTTAAAAACAGAAATTTTCAGTTTTTTAGTCAAAAATTTCAATTTTTTAGCCTTGGGGAGCTTTAAGGAATCATTACAAATTTATCAAAAAATCCCTTTTTGAATGCAATTTCTCTTCCTTTAATCACTCATTTTGTCTGATTTTGTGTTTTCTTCCTTTTATTTTTTCTAATTTTTAAAATTTTCAGCCTATGGAAGTTTATGTTGACGATGAGGCTAAACTTACACTTCACGGTCTTCAACAATACTATGTTCGTCTGAAGGAAAATGAAAAGAACAGGAAATTGTTGGATTTGCTTGATGCTTTGGAATTTAATCAGGTTTTTCTTTGGAAAAATTTTTTGAAAATATTTTTAAGGTTGTCATCTTTGTGCGTTCCGTCACCCGTTGCCGAGCTTTGAATCAACTCCTCATTGAACAAAACTTTCCTTCCATCGCCATTCATCGTTCAATGCCGCAGGATGAACGTCTTGGCCGTTATCAACAATTTAAAGATTTTCAGAAAAGAATTCTTGTTGCGACTAATTTGTTTGGACGTGGAATGGATATTGAGCGTGTCAACATTGTTTTCAATTATGACATGCCTGAAGATACTGATACATATTTGCATAGAGTGAGTTTTTATTAAATGATTAACTAGGGCTGGGAAGTCAAAATAAAGTCTGAGGTGTCAACCTCAGGAAATTTTTTCCTTTCGAATCAGAAATGGTTTTGGTGGGACGAAGTCTTTAGTCAGAACTCTATATTTTCATTTACCCAAAAAAATCATGATTTAACTTTTAGGTTGCTCGTGCTGGACGTTTTGGTACAAAAGGACTTGCTATCACATTTGTTTCAGACGAGGCTGACGCGAATACATTGAACAGTGTACAAGATCGTTTTGATGTGACAATTGCAGAGCTTCCAGAACAGATTGACGTTGGAAGTTATAGTAAGTTTTTAGAAAGGGGAGAGGGGGATGTTTTGGATAATTTCTAAAAAAAATTTTTTTAGTTGAAACTCGATCTGGAAACAACACCAACAAAAATGGAACGGAATAAGCAAAGGATTGAATGGAAAATATTTAAAAAAAGGATTTATGGAGAAAGAATAATATCAAAAAAAAATATTTTGTGTTTTCATTTATTTTCCGATTTATTTTTCTTCCCCCAGTAAATGTTGGAAAATGCTAGCCAAAGTTTTCCGTTTCTTTTTAAATTACACGAATCAATTCTATTTTCTCATTATTATTCGGCTTTTTAATGGTAAAGGTTTTGGATTGTTTTTTCTCTTGAGATTTTGAAGGAGGGGTAGATTAAAATTAAAAGTGGGGTTTCTTGTCTCCGTAATAGCCGAGAAGTCAAATCCTCAAGGTGTCGAAATGCCAAACTGACGATTTTAGAAAAAAAAGTCTCGGGTCCCTTACCATAAAGTAAGCTCGTCAACCTTATAATAAATCAAAGAATATCTTTAATTTTTATAAACCAAAGAATAATTTAATGTTTAAATACAAAATTTTTAATTAGAGATCTAACAGAATAAAGTGATCTCTCAAAACTTCAAAATATTTTTAAGAACAAAACCCGCCAAATAAATTTAAGATTCTTCCATTTCCTCGTCCTCTCTTTCGTGTGGCTCAGGTTGCATAGCCAATGCTTGCTTCTCTCGCCAAGCACGGGCAGCTTCGAGTAATTTGAAATTGATTTTTGAGGCTGAAAAATTTTTTTATTTAATTTTAGATAAGCTTCGATATGTCGGGCATAGGAAATTCTTCGAAAATCTGAAGACCTGAACATCTGAAGATCTCATCAAGGCCCCCACCTTGATGGGGAATTCGTATTTCTTGACCCTCAGTTCTGATCCTACCGACAATCCTATTATTCTCTCTAAACCTAAGATACACCTTCTAATGCTTGAACCAAAAAATTGTAAGTCAAAAACTATTTTGAAATTGAGTCAAGAAATTGGAATTCCCTTTTTCAGACGAAGACAGAAAGCACCTAAGGATCGAACCTAAATTTTCAGATACCCTCACACACAGCAACATAACCTGCAACTTAGAGCCGTTTCAGTGGCACTGAAATAAATGAAAAATTTTCTCTTTTTCTATATCGCTCTATTTTTTTCGCATGCTATTTCTCTAAAGATTTGATGTATAATTTCGAGAAGCTTTATCTCGAAAAAAAACTTTGAGAAAAAAATTTCAACTTAGCCAAATCGTTAAACAAAGTCTTATCTTTGTTTTAAAACCAAATTTATTGATTTTTAATATGTTTAAAAAAAGTTACATATGGTTTTATAAGTAAATTTAGAAAATGAAAAATAAAGGAAAGATTGATTTGAAAAAATTTATTTTAATTTAAAATGACATTAAATGTTAATTAGAAAAGATATTATTAGGATTTCCTTATTATATAATTCATTTTCACTGAAAGGATTCGAACCTTGTGCATTTTTCGCTGTCACTAACCAACTAAACCATACTCCCGCACTGAAAGGCTGGTTGCACCCTCTGCCTGTTTTATGTTGCTGTGTCACAGTACTGTGCCTAACCGACAATCCTATTTATTATTCGCTATAAAGAAACCTTGATCTTGAGGGAATATATAATCAAAATATTCTTCCCATCCAGCATCTGTCCCATCCACAGCAATTATTTGTCTTCTCTTCTTTACACGTTTTGGTATCATTTTTTCAACAAATTTTTGTTCTTCTTCAGTTCCGTGTTGTTGTTCAAATTGTTTCCATTGTTCCAAAAGTAAAAGACGTTCTTCAGCTGGTGATCCTTCCAATGCTTGATTTGCACGTTTATACAAAGCTCTAGCTTTATCGAATTCTTCATTTGATGTTTCCCATTCTAGCCAACTTATCCAAACCTTTAAATTACAAAATAATATTTTTTAAAAACAATTAAAAATGAACAGGTCCAGAAAATCCGAAATTATTTTTGTCACAGTAATAGAGCCAAACATAACTTACACCCTTGTAGCGGATAAAATCATATTTTATAATGAGGGGTAGAAGATTAGATAGAGGTGTATCTCTTAAGCAGCTCTAAAAAAGGCAGTCACACAAATTAAATTTTACAATGAGGTTATCTAATATGTATCGGAGGTATCTTATATCTCTAACTACAGCTAAAAAGCTGTCTAACTACAACTAAATATATGAAAAATCAACAAAATTGTCCAAAATTTCCCTAGATTTAACAAAAAATTTAAAATAACCTTTATATGTTGTGTACGCCTCAACAAACTTTCATACAAAATTCTAACCCTTTCATTTTCCCCTTGTTCAATTTCAAAGTCAATATAAGCTTTCCACAAAACCTCAGGCATATCCAACATTGGCTGTTGTACAGCAATTTGAAATATTGCTCTAGCTCTAGCATCATCTCCCAATAAATTTTCTAATTCTGCATATTTCATCCATGTCATACTATCATCGGGAACAAATTTTAAAAATTGTTCGTATAATTTACGGCATCTAGAGAAAAAAATTTTTTTTAAATTATTTTAAAAAATTTGTTGAATCTGATGACAAAAAACTCTCGAAGGTTACGAAGGCAAAACACGTGTCTGGACATTTTTGAGGGTTATTGGAAAATAAATTTTGGACGAGGTAATGCGCAAACTTAATTGGAATAGCTGGGATAAAACAACTCAAAAATCGACTCCTCTTTAAGCTTGAAAGGAAAAGGTGGAAAGGAAAAGGTTGGAAAAAAGTGAAAGGTGTGTGGTATCAAAAAATGAAAAAGCATTCATTCAAAAACCCCTACAGATGACTCTATACTTCAGACAAACAAAAAAAACAAATTCAGAAAAACAATTTTATTTACAATTATACATACATAATACATTAGGAGTACATTATATATGGAAGAAATATCACAATTTACATATTGTCCTATTCACATCATCAGCATCATCTGTGTTCATCCATTGTCCCGCATCCTCACGCAGCAGCCATAGGAACGTCGACCTTGAACTCGCCAGAAGATCCAGGAGGGAAGATGGCCTTGGCGTCCCCAGCATCTGGAGGAGCCCCAGCGAAGCAGATCTCGAGCTTGTCATCACCTTTTGGAGGGCCGTTCTGGCGGATCACTTCGACTTGGGCAGCGGCGCCGGGCTCCACGAATCCGAAGACGGGGTTGACTCGGTAGTGCTCGTTATTGCTGGACTTGAGCTTGAAGGCAAAGCGGACCTTACAAATTAAAAAGAACGATTTTGATTATAGAAATGATTTGAGAGAGAGAAAATAAGATGATTTGAAGAAAAAATAAATACTACCTCAGGGTTGCCGTTCATCAGCTGAAGCGAGACGTTGCCTCCCGAAGCAGGGACCTGGATAGCAGCTGGCTCGACTTGGACCGCCATGTTGTTGTTGTTGTGAAGGTGGTTGTTGATTGTTTGAAGAGTTGTCGTTGTTGAGAGTTGCGTTTGAACGAAATCAGTGGACTTTTATAGTTGGCTGGGTGTGTGTGATTTCTTCACAGAAATCATGATATAAAAGCTTTGTCATCATCATCGATCACCAACTCTCAACAACGACAACTCTTCAAACAATCAACAACCATCTTCACAACAACAACAACATGGCGGTCCAAGTCGAGCCAGCTGCTATCCAGGTCCCTGCTTCGGGAGGCAACGTCTCGCTTCAGCTGATGAACGGCAACCCTGAGGTAGTATTTATTTTTTCTTCAAATCATCTTCTTTTCTCTCTCTCAAATCATTCCTATAATCAAAATCGTTCTTTTTAATTTTTAAGGTCCGCTTTGCCTTCAAGCTCAAGTCCAGCAATAACGAGCACTACCGAGTCAACCCCGTCTTCGGATTCGTGGAGCGCCGCTGCCCAAGTCGAAGTGATCCGCCAGAACGGCCCGCCAAAAGGTGATGACAAGCTCGAGATTTGCTTCGCTGGGGCTCCTCCAGATGCTGGGGACGCCAAGGCCATCTTCCCTCCTGGATCTTCTGGCGAGTTCAAGGTCGACGTTCCTATGGCTGCTGCATGAGTATGCGGGACGATGGAAGATGAAGTAAAGAAGGATGATATAGGACCACTTCCCTATATAATTTGTATTGTCCCTATATAATTTTTGTATTGTCCCTATATAATTTTGTAAATAAAATTTGTTTTTTGAATTTGTTCTTTTTTGTTTGAATTTTTGTTTTTGCTAGGAAGGTAGAAAAAAGATTAGGGTTTTTGTTTGTACTTTTCCTTCAAATGTTTTGAATGATTTTGTTCGAGCTTTGTTTGTTTGGTAATGAGGTGAAATAAAAATTTGAGTTATTCATAGGTGTTTTGACTTAATTTTTCACTTTTTGAGAAATCTCACTTTCCAACCATCTTTCCTTCTGATTTTGAACTTGTCACACAAGTCAAGTGTTGTGATCCATGAATTTTTTTTCTATGAAGACAGATGTCTTTTTGAGGACACTCGGCAAATGTCCAGTTGACTCCCTACCTATCTGCAAAGAGAATACCCACTTTTCACTCCTTTTCTTGCATTTTTGTCTGCAAATACCCTTATCGACGCGATTGCATTTTCAAAAAAAAACTTTTAAAATATTCACCTATCAAATTCCCTCAATTTAAGCTCAATTTCAATGTATTCACGAAATAATTTTTTCTTTGGACATTTCCCAATTGCAACACCAAGAATTTTACGTGCCCCAGTTAAATTAAGTTGACGTAATTCAAATTGTGCAAACATTAACCAAATAAATGCAAAAGTAAATTGACGATGAGGAATTATATCTAAACAAGCAGTCCAAACCTTTAAATAAATTTTTCTAAAAAATTCTTTTAAAAAAAACCTCTCTACAACGTTCAGGATCGTTTGCATCCAATTCTTCATATATTGCATAATAAACCCATAACCAGATATAACGACGCCAATAACGTTTTTCCTAAAAAATTAAATATTTGGAATACTAGGTTAAAGACCGACCCTTTAGGGTTTGAAAGGCTAGGGGACACGCCCAAAACAACGCACGGCCATAACAACGCAAAGCTATAACTTGCTTCAAAATTTCCAAATCTTAACAGATCTAGTATTAAACGAATCCTCTCTTCGAGCTAAAGAGATTGGTACTAAAATTGATAAGGGCCAGAAATTCTTCAGCTAGTTCTGGCTTTGCGTTGTTATGGCCGCGCGTTGTTTTGGGCTGTACCCCAGGGTTAGGTGTCAGGGATAAAAAGCAATATATAGGAACTTATTATAAGATACACCCTCTGGGATGAAAAGATAACCCTTTGGTAATTTATAATGAAGGGTAGCTTAAATTGGGAACATTGCTTAATTTAAGAGACGTATCCTAAATAGAGGTATATTGCAGGAAAAAATAATTTTAGATTTTAAAAAGGGGAAGCCGGAAGGAACGAAAGAGATTTAAAAAACGGAAGCGGAAAACCAAAAACGACGGAATTCGGCGGAAGGAAGAAAATCCATCCCTCGTATATTGAGTGTATCTTATATTCTAGTTAGGTTCGACTCAATTAAAATTTCTTTATAAATATACCATATATGGAGGAACATTAGCAATAGCCCTTTCAAAACAATCTTCAACCTCCGCTCGTTCTTGTCCTTCACTAATTAAAAGACGTGTATAGTCAAACCAAACATCGTAATGGAAAGGATTTTCTTTTATTTGCTTAAAAAATTTATTTAAAAATTAATTTTTAAATTAAAACAAACCTCTTCATATTGAACTTTTCGTTTAGATAAAATAACACTTTCAATACGTAAACGTTCTCCAAACTTTTTTTCATGAACAGTTAAAGATTTGAAGAGTTCAACACTTTTTTCTTTTGGTATATGATCTGGAAAAAAATTTTTTAAAGATGGTTTTAATTTAAAAATCTAGAGGAAATAAATGGAGGGAAGTGAGAGAAATCACGAGGGGAAGATTTTTCATCCACGGCAGAGTTGGCTGTTCCTAAAAATAATTTGTTTGATACCCAGAATAAGATCCGTTGTCCGAAACGAAAATCTTGTGATATCCTGACATTTTTATGATACGGATCGACCAACTTTTGGTTCACTTGGAATAGCACCATTCTGATGAGAAATGCAGATTTAAAGGGTAAAAGAAATTTTGTTCTCACGAAAAATTGTATACGCACGATAGGACAAAACAAGGGAGGTAATCAGAAAAATCAACTTAAACATAACCTTAATTTTAGAATCAACATACCTAGGCCATATTGATAAATTATCCGAGCACGTTCAAATTCTTTTTGCCGTTCTTCAAAATGTGCAAAAGCAACAAGCATTTGTTCATTCATTCCATCTTCTCCAAAAAATTCAAGCATTTGCTCAAAAACAGCGCGGGCATTGTCGATAGAACCATTTCGTTCCTCAAAACGTGCATAACGAACCCAATTACGGAAATCATGGCCGTGAACGTGTAAAAATCTCTAAAATAATGTTTAAGTCAAAAAAAATTAACCTTCCTTTTACCCTTTCCCTTCATTTTCTTGACTCTTAAAATATTAAAAATGATCTAAAGGTCAAATTTATTAAATCAAATCAAAAAAAATTGTAATCAATTTTACAAACCATTTCCATTATTTTGGAAAAAGAAGGGAAGGAGAAGAAAAAAATGGAGAGGATAACCGTAAAAGTAACCAAGATATGCAAATTACGAATAATTCGGAAGGTCAGCAGGTTAAAACATAGTGGTTAACTAACCCTAAGATTAAATATTTGAACTTGAATTATAGGTCCAGTAGATCACTAGGGTGTTGAACTTACGGAGCAGACCGAAAATTAACTTAATCTCACAATCAGTTTAAAAATTAAAAAAAATAGAAAAAAAAATAAAGAACCTGATAAATACTCCTCGCTCTATCAATCTCTTTATAACGCATTTCAAAATTAATAAAAGTATTCCAAGCCTGCTCATCAGGTTCCCATTCCATCCAACGTTCAAAAACCTTAAAAATTTTTATTTAAAATACCAAAAAATATTTAAAGAAAACCTGTCTAGCACCAGGAACGTTACCAACAAGTTCTTCCATATAAGTAAATTTTAACCAAAATTGAGTTGCTCGTGGAAGGATAGAAACAGCACGATCCCAAATATTACGAGCATGGTTAATTTGTTTATTCCTTGAAGGAAAAGTTTAAAATATATTGGATAATACTGAAAATGGGAGGCTTTTCCTGTGGACTTTCTGTGAGTTTGTCTTTTTTAATCAGTCAGTTATTGAACGATTAAATTCTGAGAGAAACCCACATAAAAAGTTAACAAAATAAAATCCTCTATATTCCATCGGTCAGCGTTTTAGAATTAGGGGTGATAAAGACAAATGATAGCTTGAGACTTTTTTTCAGTG
Source organism: Meloidogyne enterolobii (assembly GCA_963681835.1). NCBI lineage: Eukaryota > Metazoa > Nematoda > Chromadorea > Rhabditida > Meloidogynidae > Meloidogyne > Meloidogyne enterolobii. The sequence continues at coordinate 2,151,185 of CAVMJV010000004.1, read as the reverse complement.
AGACTTCAATTGGTCACAACCTAATCTACATCAATCAAGTCCCTCTAACCCGAAATTAGAGTAGTTTGACTCATTGTCAGTTTGACGAGCCAAGTCGAATAAGCTACCATCTGTGACCCACAAAAATGGTACTAGCTCATTCCCCGTTTGTGACCCCTCGTTATAAATTTAATTTTCAAGAATATGAGGCAGCACCCCTATATAAATTTTAAAAAACCTCATTTCCATTTCCGCATATTGTAACCAAACAGTAATATTTCTGTGGTCTATATCCAACCCTCTTTCAAAAATAGATCTTGACCGTTGTAATTCACCAACCGATTCTTCCCATTTTGCATATTTAATCCAATTAGCTAGCTGCATTTTATTTTTTCGAATATTATCTTCAAATTCTTTTCTCTTCTTTCTGTGATATTCTGCTAATTCTTCCGGGTCAGTAATTCGAACTTTGGGCGGTGGAGGGACTGTCTACATACACAAAATTATTTTTGAAAATTATTTTAAAATCTAAACCTCTAATTCGCGTTCCTTAGCCTCCCGAAGAAGCTGTTCAGCAGTGATTTGAACTGGAGCTGGTGTCTTATTTTTAACTTTCTCCGCCTTCTTTGGAAGTCTAATTTGTTTACCATGTTCATTCATTTTTATTTATAGCGATTAAATTAAAGAAAATAGTTAATGTTTCTAAAATTTCAAAAAAAATTTTTTTATTAAGAGTAAAATACAAATAAAAAAGACTCGAACCCCCAAAATCCCCCCAAAAAGCTTAAAATAACCCACTTAACCACAAAAAACCTCCCACAAAAATTAAAATCGGATTAGCAAACTTCTGTTTCTTCCCCTCTCTTTATGTTATTTCTTTTACTTTTTTTCTTTTTCTCTCAACTTTACTTCATCTTTTTATTCTGCTTCTCTAACTTGTACAGGCTTAATCTTTTGTGCTAATTATTTTCGAAATTGGCATTAAAAACAAAATGCCAGTCCAATCCCAGCCTATTTAACAGGGCAAGCTGAGCGTTTGTTCAACAGCTCCTCGTTTCAGTGTCTGCCTTTCTCTGACTTCTCTTCCAGTAAGTTTAATTCACTCTCTCCTCCTTTTAGGCGTCATTTCCTTTTTTCCACCACTAAGATAACAGGTTCCAACACCACAAAATCGCTTCTTTTTCCTCTCTAACTTATTTGTAAATTTGTTTGTCGATGAGAAAAGATAAGAAGAGAGGAAAAACGCTTAGATTAGCAAATACCAAACTTTTTTAAAAAATCTTTTGAAATTCTTTAAATTCGACTTCTAAAAACCCTAAACCCCTTTAACCTTTACAATGGGAATATTCACAGAATTGTTAAATTGTTGCGGATTTTACTTCAATTTTTCTGTATTTTCGACAAGACGACCAAGAAGGCACTTTTTAGCAAATGAACAGTAGCAGTTTAAATGCTGGTGGATTAGTTGATACAACGTTAATACCCACAGCAGCAGCTACTTTAGAACAACAACAAAATTCTTCAATGTCTGCTTTATTACAACAAACGCCCCCTCAACACCCTTCTCTTCAAATGCTGCAGCAGCAGACACTGCCATTTCATCATCATTCTCCCTCTTCTCATTTATTCATTCAGGGTGGCAACAACAATAACAATAATACCACTACAAATATATACAACGAAAATAACAACAGAAATGGCATGTCAGGCGGAAATGGGGGGACAACAACACTGCCATATATGGATAGTTTTGGTGGTCAGCAAAATTACAATAATACTTTTGTTGAGGCAACAAAAAATGCCCTCGCTGGAATGATGTATCAGCAGCCACAATATGCGGGGATTGTTGTAAGTTTTTGAGAAAATTTTTTTTAGCTAATCCCAGTCCCTTAAATCTGACAGACCCAATTTTTTCCTCTCCAACTTTTCTAAATATCTACAGAATGGCCAGACTTCTTCCTTTCTTCCAGCCCAATTGCCTTTCTATATTTTGCTTACAAATAGGGTAGGTCGAGCCCGTTTAAAACAAGACTTTTTGACCCCTGTGGCAGGTCAAAGAGAAGAGAGAAGGGAAAAGTTCGCCACAGGGAAAATAAACGAGGAATTAAACTGTCTCGTACTACCTTACTTACAAACAATCAAATGAATTAGGTAATTTTTATTCCCACTTGAATGGAAGAAAGGAAAATTGGGACGGAAGAAGGGCAAAAGTCTGACCATTTTGCAAATATATAGGAAGGAACTTGGAGAGGAAAAAATGGGATATTTATAATATTAGCGCTAATCCCAGTAATTTTTTAAAAATTAATTCAAATTTCAGGACTCCAAACAAGTCCAACCACCCAATCCAATTGTTGAAGAAGATACTACTGCGGCAGCTTGTTCCTCCGAAGATGGCGATTTTCGGTCTGGGCGAATACGAAAACGTCGTTATAGTATGGCGCGGATTCAACCGGTTAAATTTTTTTTATTTTTAAAAGCAAATTTTAAAACAAAAATTTTAGACTCGAATCAAAAAAGTAATGCAAAGTGACGAAGAAATTGGCAGAATGGTTTTTTTTAAGTAATTTTTTTAAAAATAAATTTAAAAAAAGGTTGCAAGTGTCCCTGTTGCAATTGGAAGCGCAATGGAATTGTTTGCCGAGAAGTTGTTGCAAAGTGCGGCTGGAGCGTTACAACACAGCAGTACGAAAACGTTATCGCCTGTTCACATGTAGGAATTTTTTTGATTTTAATTTTTGATTCCACACTTATCTAACTATAAAACTCGAAGGAGAAAAGAATCGAATCTCTCCCTTCTTTATCTTGGTCGCAAAAATTTTGATGTAAACTTGGTTTCACAAGGGAACATTTCGAACTGTGAGTAAAAATTTTATGAAAGTTATACCATCGTGTAGAGCATGGTCAAAAACCAATTGTAAAACCAACCGCTGAACTCTAATGTAAACACCCCAATAAGGGTTACTACTCTCATTTTTATCAAAAAATCTGATTTTCTATCCAAATCTAAAAAAAAAATTTTTTAGAAAGCAAGCAATCCTGTGTACTCCACATTTTGCATTTCTCGAGCCATTATTACGAGAAGTTCCATTGGGTACCAACATCGCTGCCACTGGCCGTTCAGCTACAATGATGGCTGCAACACAACAACAAATAGCTTCACAAATGATGGCACAACAAATAATGGCAGCACATCAACAACAACAATTTTATCAACAACAACAAGAATCATCTAATACAACAACAAATATTACCTCAAATAATTAAAAAAAATATTATTAGTTTTTAAAAAAGAAAGGAAAAATGCGCAAGCTTATTTTAATTAATTGGCTTTACCAATTCTTTTAGTAAAAAAATATTTGTGTAATGTTTTCGTAATGTTTTTTGTTTTTTTAAAGTAAAGATTAATAAATGTTGTTTTTTATTTAGTAGGGAGATAATTAAATATTCAACAGAAAAAACTAAACAAAGTATGAAATTGTTTTTCTCATTTTTCTATAAGAAAAATGTTTTTAAATAATTTAAAACAACCAAATGAAAAAATCTCAAAGACCACAACCAAATTTTCCTACTATTTGAACCTCCAGAACCAACTCGAATATTACTAATTTAAGATAGGACCAGTGCTGTGTATGGCTCCAGCCCGGCTGATTTTGAAAACTCCGGAGCTGGAGCCAACATGGAGCGGCTCCGAAAATCACAGAGCCTGAGCCAAGATTTTAAGTCTGGAGCCGATGTTTGAGAAAGGTCAGAGCCAACAAATGCCCAAAACACAGCATTGGATGATACGATTAAGTATTTCACCCATAATAAACTTCTCAACTGATTGTGAGTATTGGGAAAATGAATGTTTTACTGAGGACTTTTAAAATTTATTTCAAACTTTAAAGTTTTCCATAAAGAAAAATTTGAAAAAAAAAATTTTTAAACTTTCAAAATCTTTCAAATTTAACAATCCATTCCAAATGTCTAGTCATCGGAAATAAGTCAACAGGTTGTATAGCAACAATTTTAAATGGTTGTCCATCAAATTTGCAAGACATTGGCCTACACAAATCAACAAAATTTTTTGTAGCAGCGTGAGGGTCACACGAAACATAAATTAATGTTTTTAGTTGTTCAAGCTTTAAAAAAATTTTATAAAAAAATTTCTCGAAAAAAAACCTTTCTACATCCAATAATTGCCTTGTCTGGAATTCCAGCTCTAGGAGGGTCAAGTATTCCCATCATATTTGCATCTTTTATTGAACAACCAGTTGGCAAATAATATTTTAAATCTTTGAATATACTCTCTGCTTGTCCACACAAAAATTTGCAACTTTAAAAAGAAATTTTTACAATATGTTTTGGACTTGAAAAAGATCAAAAACATTAATCAAAACTAGAAGCAAGGACTAGCTAAAAAATTGCCTAAATGAAAGAAAATAAATCAAAGCGAATGATAAAAAAATATAGCCTATTTCAAGCTTCTTATTTATTTATATGGAATCGGATCATTATTTGGAAACTCGAATCACGAGTAAAAAATTAAAAGGAATAAGGTCTATATGAATGTAGAATACCAGTACGAGCAAATTTTTAGATTTCCAAACATTGTCTGGGATTAGTATTATGTATAACGAGTAACAAATTGTGCTTCTATTCAAAAAGGAAGAGTAAAGCATAACTGGGCTTTAGTTATTTCTCTCTTACATCTATGCAAAAAGTTATTGCGGCTGGGAGCGAACCAGCAACTTCAGTAGACTAAACTGATGTGTTATCTATTACACCTCGCCGTTACCTATTACACCATCTATTACCTATCACAGCTCTCCATATGCTTTACAGAAGCTTATTAAAAAAGGGAATTTCTACATTTAGTGTTACTTATCCTCATTTTTTTCATATCATATTTAAGGTAATTTCAATTTAAAAAATATTTTTCTTAAAGAATTCCTCCCATTTAAATTTAGAAAAAACCTTTTATCATCAAATCCATTTTCTGAAGCATTCCTTCTAGCATCTTGAATAGCTTCAGTATTTAAATCAATCCCAACACATCCATATGGAACTTTTGAATAATCAGAAATTGTTCCTTCTTGTATTGATTGTCTAATTCTGGCCATTAAACAAATTGATATTGAACCAGAACCACAACAAATATCGAGAAATACATTAGAGCCGTGTTTTTGAGGCTAAAATTGAATAGAAATATTTTTTAAATTGTATAGAATTTTTGATATATCCAAAGCTCTAATAACAGAAAGGCCCAAGAGTTCGATAAAAAAAAGCTGGAACCGTTTATTAAAGAGTCATGCAGAATTGGATTTTGGAGAAGTCTCCCTCTCTTTTTTGACTGATTTGTGATTATTACATAAGCATAGAAAAAAATTATAGAACGAGGATTTTTGATTAAAAAATGTTCGATCTCTTCACGATAAAATAATGAAAATGCTGCTACTTTAAAATTGCCGATAGAAAAAAGGAAAATTTAAAAAAAGTGAATTCTAGAGCTGTCCAAGACTCTTGGTCATGAGTCTTGACTCAAGACTTTTCTTGAAGTTTTTCGGTCTTTGGATGAAGTCTTGGTCTTGCGTCTTGAAAAATTTTCCGTCTCGGACAGCTCTAGTGCTCGGACAGCCCCAGCATATCGCTAAAAATTTGTCTTATATTTTAAAATAATACCACAACAAAAATATTTTTTAATAAAAAATTTAATCTAACCTCTATAGTTAATTCTTTATTATCTTCATTTTTTTCTTCATCTAAACGAGGCTTTTTTGCAATAAATTCTTCTTTGTCTTCTTCCTTAAATTTATTAGCTTCTAATTTTTCAACAACAATTTTCTCTTCTTCCTTCAAAACATTTTTATTATTTTTTAATTTTTCCATTCGACAAAATTTTCCACTTCCTGGGGCATTAATTAATTTAGGCAATTTAAGTAAATCTCCGATTGCTGAATAAAGCAAAGCTGCCCCAGTTGAATTTGTCTTTAAATTATAAGTTTTTAAGTAAAATTAATTTTAAAAAAACCTGAAAGAAGGTAGATGGAGATATTCGAAAATTACAACCCAACAGAGATTCATAAACAAATGGAGGACCTTAAAAAGGATTAAAATGGATTTTAGTGGACAATTCACTGAAGGGCGGACAATTCACCGAATGAAGATTTAATCGTAAATAAATTGTGGAAAATCTTAAAAAATTAATGAAGAGAGCAAAATAGTGAAATATAAATTTGATAAAACAATAGTAAGGAAAATAAGATAACGAATTTTTAAGAATTCTTCACAATTTACTTACGAGACGCTTATTAGGCGGAGGTAAAAAAGAGAAGGTGAGAGCAGTGCCCTAGTAGCTCACATTTGTCGGTAGAGCAGCTACCTGGTAAAAACTTATGCTAGTAATCTGTCAAAGATCGCAGGATTAATGCTTGCCCGGGACTAAACTTTTACCACTCCCTCTCCTTTACACACGACATTCGGTGAATTGTCTTTGTCAGTGAATTGTCGTTCAGTCTATTTTCTAAAAAAATTTTTTTTTCTTTCCAAACCTGCCAAATGTTCATAATTTTTATCATCACTAGAATTAACTTGTTCTTGCCAAAATATTGAAGTAACATTACAATCAGTCAAAAGATCTTCGGGATTTTGAGGATGAAGAAATTTCTCGACAAGTCTTTGCTTTATTTTTGAACAAATCTTTTAAAGAAACTTTTCTTTGGACTATTTAAAATTAAAAGAAAACCTCTTTATCAGTATGTGGATGTACAGTAACAATTAACATACAATCACCAAGAAAGTCTTTAACTGTCAACATTTTCCAAAATCCTTTTCTTGAGAATTCGTTAAATGGACGTTCATCTAAAGAAATAAAAACATTTTTAATTAAAATTTAGAGCTAAAGAGTTGAAAGCGGGAGAGAGAAAAAAAATATTCTAGTATTTTTTCATTGGCAGTTATCGAATTCTATTACAGGGTGGGGCAAAAGTTCGGCGACAAATTTTATTTTGTCCTTTTCTAATATTTACTTTAGATTTTGCTTTTTGTTTAGATTTCCCTCATTCTATGATTCGCGCTCTACAAATTTCATCTTGAAAATTTTTACCTATCTCATAAAATAAAAATTTTACAGAGCGTTAAAGAATCATGCTTCTATTATTTCTTTGTATTTTAAAAATGTTCGAAAATGTGACATCTCTAGACGGCTCGATATCTGTCGTATGTTAGTTTCCAAGGCAATAAAACGATATCTTGAGCTTGGTAATACTCAGGACCGCCCTCGTAGTGTCTGGATAGTAACCGCAGTTACGCATGAAAACATGAACGTGGTCAGATTCCGAATTCGCCGTTTTTCTGAACAATCGTTGCGAAAAATGGCCTCAGAGCTCGAAATGAGATCGAGGAGCCTCCGAATATTGTCAGAGTGAAGCTTAGACTTCGGAGATACAAGATCAGCCGCACAAATTTCCTTAACGATCGAATAAAGCATCAGCTGCTTCAGAAATACCGAAAGATTAAACGCCTGGTCGCAGCTGGTCGCCTCAACAGAGTGATGAAATGTAAAAATTAATTCTAGTCTAAAAAATGACATTCTGAGTGGGATTTGTCATCCATGGCCATTATAGCGTTACGGTGAAACCCAATTCTCGCTTCAGCAGGATTGGGCACCGCGCATGGAGCCAAAACGACAATCCAGCTCTGTGGGGAGCTGTTTCCTGGCTTTTGTGGGAAAGATATCTGGCCTTCAAACTCACCGGATTTAAATCCGTGGATTATTCTATTTGGGCAATTCTGTAGCAAAAAGTGTGCCGAATCCGATACGCAACATAGGAGGAACTGAAATTTGTTTTGAGCGGGCCTGGAACTAAATATCCTATGAACAATGCGCGACCATTGTGAGTCACAACCGTAAGCGTTTGGACGCGTGTATTTCAGTCAGGGGCGGTCATTTTGAGCAATTACTTTAATAAAATTATTATTATATCCTATTGATTATATCTTATCATTTTTTTATGTTAAATAAATTTTTTTTCGAATAAATTTTATTAAAAACATTTGTCGCCGAACTTATGCCCCACCCTGTATACTTAATTGGAGGATAAAAATATCACAAATATTCAAGATTGTGAGCTGTCAAAATGTGAAGAATTAAGAAAGAATAAATAAATTTAAAAAAATTTCCAAAAGTCGGAAACTTTGAAGCCCTATAACTTTTCAAATTAGGGGTCGGAGCCAAAAAAGCCAAAAATCTCTAATAGGTTATCGACCATTTTATATAACCACACGATGGTATAATTTTTATCTAAAAATTTTTGATCACAGTTCGAAAGGTTTCCTTGTCAGTAAGGAGTTGTCGATTCTTAAAGGATCTTCGGTTATCTGGAACCAAACCGAAAAATCCTCGATTCTTCGGTTCCAAACCGACAAACCTGATACTGACAATCAGTGCTATTTAATAAAAAAGAAGAAATTGTGAATAAAAAAGATAGACAATTTCAAAGGCTTAAAAACCTTCAATTTCAAAGCAAGATTTTAGACCAGACCCGTAACCAGGTGGAGGAATTAGGTGAGAAAACCAAAGTCCCTCCCCCTAAAAAATCATGGTCACAGGCCTTACTTTGAAAAATAAAAAAATAAGAGAACAAACCAAATTCATTAACAAATTCCTCGAAATATTTAACAACATTAATTGTATTTAAACTCAAATTTTTACATCCTTCAATAGGCAAAACACGATAACTATTATTCATTTTTCCATTAATAAATCCGGCAATAATTGATTTAGAAAAAGCAACTTCTTTTTCTTTATTTTCTTCTCCTTCTTCATTTAATTTTTCTAAAGCTTCTTCCCTTAATTTCTTCTCTTTTCTAAATTGATCTTTTGATTTAGAATATCCTATAGTAAATTCACATTTATTTCTATAAGCAGTAATTGATGGTGCTGACAAAACCTTTAAAATAAATATTTATTTAAGATCTAGAAAACAGAAAAAAAATAGATTGAATATTTTTCTAATAGTTTGGACGATTTTTCCATTTCAGATCCTTTAAAATTAAAAAAATTTTTCAAATCTTTCGAAAAAATTAAATTTATAAACCCAAATATTCGACTTCATTTTTTCCAGTCTTCTGATCTTAAGTAAACACTCATAATTGTATGTTGTAATGAAAGCTTATTTGTTAGATAGGTATTGCCTCTATCTTAAATTGAGGGTATCGGATATATTTTAAAGTGAGGTCAGATTACACTTTAAGAGAAAAGACACACATCCCTGGACATCCCAAAAAAATTCTCATGTCAATAAAATTGGCGGATCATAGGCAATCCCCGGATCCGACACCGTCAATAAAACCCGAAAATTTCGAAAGATTACATTTTAAGAGATAAAGGAAAGATTAAATTTAATTAAAAATTCTAAAGGCTTAAAGGAGTTGAAAAAAAAATATATCCGATACCCCCATATATATCCGATAATATATCCGATACCCCCCCTCAACTAGAAGGTTGTGTTCCAAAACTGGTCGTATCCACCTCTAAACTATTTATATTCTTCCTAAAATCACTCACTTAATTTTCAAAAAAAAATTAAAAAAAAACCTTTTGTAAAACATTATAACAAAAAGTATCATAAACATTAGCATAATTTAATTTCCTGATTATATAAAGCATTATGTCATGTGACAAATTAAATTTAAATTCAAGTTGTTCTTCATAAGGCATATTAGCTAGAGGAGTAACCATGTCCGAGGCAGTTTTAAAAGTGTTTGCGTGTTTGACAGGCTTAAAAAGAAAAAAATTTAGTTTGGTTAAAATTTAAATTTTGGTATATTTAGCTAGTTGAAAGGGACCTCTCACAAATTTATTAGGTTTCCAGAAACAAATGGAAGATAGTAGAGCCCGGCTCAATACGATATTTTTCAGTATTCGTTTCCGATATTTATTGAAAAAATACCAACCGACCCCTCCGTCTAAGCTCTAGAAAATTAGTCTTGGATGGAAGTCTTTACCTTTTGGAAGGAATATTTGTAGACCAGAAAATTAAATAACAGAATAGTCTTCATGGATAGAAAATAAACCCGAAAATTATTCCAAACACGCCAACCAATTTTTAACAATCACAATCACTATTTTATAGCACTATAAGATTTGCCCGAAAATAGATGTGAGTTCTAGATATGTCCGCGACTCCATGCCCCTAATTTCGGAAAATTTCTATAGTCCCGGGCATCAAAAGTCCTATTAATTCTTTTTCAATTCTCAAGGACCCCCCAAAATAGATAAAAATTTCTCAATTATGGTTGGTGGATCATAGGCAGAATCCGGTACCGGCTTCAAACTCAAAAACTTCAGAAGCCACTTAAATTATCAATAAAAATTTAAAAACCTTTTTTTCTTCCTTTTCCCCCTTTTTCACAATCACTTCCGCATTAACATTCTCCTTCTTAAATATCGAATTGTTCAAAATTTTGGCAGATTCATTAGCATCTTCTTCCGATGCCAGATTAAAAAAAGTAACATGTCCATTATATTTAAGTTTACTAAATCCAATTTTGCCCAAATTGCTGAAAAAATTTTAAAAAATAATTTTAACTTATAAATTCCTTACTTTTTCACAAATTTATTAATATCTGCAAACCCCATATATTTTGGTAAATTTGTCAGTTTTATTCGATAAACTTTTTTATTCTCTTCCATCTTTCTTTTAAAAATTAAAATCTTTAAGTGAAATAAATTTTAAAAAATTTTTAAAAAATTAATACAAATTTTAAGAAATATTTAGTTGAAAAAACACTTTAAAAAATAAATTTAAAAAAAATATTTTTATTACGTGAAAATTATTTTTATTTTATTCAAGTAAAATTTAATGTGATTTATTTATATAGGCAAATTTTTGATAAATGGGAAATTTATTTTTATATTTATTTGAACTTCTTTAAGTAAGTATATAGAACACTTTAAAATTAGAAACCGAAACAAGGGACTCATTTTTTTGAAAACGGGGAAAAAGAAAGAATTGTTTGGTCTAACAATAAGCCCTTCCCTGTTAAATTTCACCTTTTTATTCCAAGACTAGAATTGTCGGTTTCACTAACTTCTATGGTTAACCGAAACTGATACATACCAGGGATCTAGCCGACCCGATTCCCGAAAAGCGGGAATTCCCGACGTTTTTTGGGTCGGGAATCCCGATTCCCGAAAATAGGGAATTGAACTTTTATGTCGGCTAGATCCCTGATATATAACCCTTTTCCGGACCCACGGATTTTCAGTATCCCCATCTTTACTAACATAAATATTTAAAAAATATATAATTGAGCATGTTCTATATTTCCATAAAAAATATTTAAATGACATATATTTTAAGGTATATTTTAAATTTACTTTTAAATTTTTGTTGATATTTTTGAGAATCAAAAAAGAACACTTTCCTTTAATTATTTTTTATAAACATAGGCATCCATTTATTCTTCTCTCATTTACTTCCTTCTTTCTTCCTCTCCTTAATTTTTTTTATTTAACTTCTTCCTTCTCCTCCCCCTTTTCTTTAACTTCATTTTGCTTATTTTCTGAGGTATTTTCAATTTTATTATTTTCAACGTCATTCGATTTAATTTCAATTTCTTCAGTTTCGTTGCTATCTGTTGGCAAAAATTCTTTTGTTTCCTAAAAGAAAAATTAAAATAAATTTTTTTTTCTAAAAATTCAAAAAAAACCTCAATAAAAGCCTGAAGAGCTCTCGACTTGCAAAGCGTCTAAAATTTTTTTTTAATTTTTTAAAAGTCAAAAAATCCCCCAAAAACCTCATTATTCAAAACAAATTGCAAAAAAGTGTCTATAGCATTCCTCCTTTCTGTCACCGTCTCTGGACTTGCTGTTCCAAAAAATTTGGGTTCGGCAAAGGATGGAAATTTGTCTTTTAGATAAAGCTAAAAATTGGAAGAAAATTAAAAAATTTTTTATAAAAAAATAACATTGCGATGAATCATTGCAAGTGTAGAGTAAAGACGGCTGATAACTTTAAAACGTGTTGACATGTTAAAAATACGAGGTTCATTATCTATTGCATTGTGTGGTGAAGCCTATTTAGAAATTAAAAAATTTAATTTAATCAAAAAAAATTTTGTAGGAAAAGTAAATTACTGGTCTAGACCACGGATGGGACGGGTCGAGAAAAAATTTCGTTCGGATCGGGTAACCCGTCCGATCCTAGTCTAAATCCTACTGATAATGAGCTCGTTAAATTTCCCATTCATTTTCACCCATTAACTTCCTAGTCCATATTTAAAATATTATATTAAATTAATCGAAAAGCCAATGTACGTTAAATCGGGATTTCAGACAAGAAGATCCAAACTCAAGTTTCTACGAGTTACATAGTCTCCCCCAATTTACGGATCAGGTTCATAAACTTAAAAAAACCTTCAATTCCAATTTATATTCAACATGCCCAAATAGACTGCTTGTTGGAAGAATTACATCAACCACTTTAGCAGAAAATCCATAAACTTTTCTCTCTGTATACAATAAAGTACCCAGAGTTGATCTAAATTTAAAAAATACTTAAAAAAATTTATTTTAATTAAATTACTTGCATTCCGTCTCATCTTGAACGAGTGAAGACATGACTAATTAAAAGTTTAGAAAATAATTTTTTTTTAATTTACAAAAAAAATATTTAAAAGTTAAAATAACCTTTAAAAATAAATAAAAATAATAACCGGCATTTTTATCAACAAACAATAATATTAAGAAAAAACAAAAAATATAATTTAAGGCAAGAAATCAACCAAGTATCATTTTGCACAAAAAGCAAACAAAACAAAAAAAATAATATTTTTGAACAATGAGATTATTTTGATAATTTTGAGATATTTTTGGGGAATAATATTAGAGAGATCTTTTATAAACAATTTTGATGAAGAAAACAGAATAAAGAAAAAATTCAAGAAAGAAAATTGGGGGAGGTTAAGCAAAAGAATTTTCTTTTAAAAATTGTTAAACAGAGAAATCTTGTTTTCTTAATAATGGGCTACTGAAAAATTCTGTAGAGAACAGTCGGTAGTTTATTGTTAATTTTTGTGTCTAACTTATAAAAATTGCTTAGAGGGCTTAAAATTAAATTCAAAGTGATTCAGATTGAAGTAAATCATTTATTGATTAGACTTCTTTTTTCAAAAATATTTTTAATCAACCCAATTTCTCTGTTTAATAAACTCCAAACAAGACGTCCAGCACAAAAGAACAAATATAAAAACAATGTGTTTTTTCGTTTTTTAAGAGGTCAAAAGAAGAAAAGTATTTCTAGTAAATTTAAAAGACACAAACCTACAACACTTAAAATCAACGCTTAAAACGTTTCAGGATTGGATAAACCTTTAAAATTAATTTTTAAAAAATTTAAAAGAAAAATTTTTTACTTGAGAAAAAGCTTCATCAATATGCTCCCTTTTTCTTGCCCCAGTAATGACCACTTTGCCGCTGAGAAAGATAAGCAAAACAACACGAGGCTAAATAAACAAAAATAAATTGATTTAATTTGTGTCAAAATTATATTTTTGTCACAAAATTTTTTTGGGGAATTTTGAACTTTGGTGGTTATTAGCTCCTCAATTCATGTTATATTGTCTTAAGGGCGGCCCTTTCCAAATTACCAAAAGGGGGCATGGCCTCCCAAAAAGGGGACAAGAAGGGGGCGAAATCGGTCAAAAAGGAGGCAAGAAGATCAAAAAGGGGACGAATGCCTCCCAAATGAGGCAAAAGGACCACTCTGATCGCCTTTGAAAGTAATCATATTTACAAATCAAAAAAGAGGGAAGCAGAAGGGAAACTTCAGATTTCCCAAAAAAGATGTTCAAAATTTTTTTAGGGTTTAAAGAGAAAAATTTAAAAAAAAACAAGAATTCTTACAAACCTTAACCATTCTATAAATAAGTCCTGGAAACAATTCTGGTTCATAAGTACTGAATTGATAATGAGTTATAGCAAAACCTAAATAGAGGAAAATAAAAATAAATACAAAATTGGGTGTTTAAGAAATGAGGAAAAATTTAAAAAAATTTAGATAGAAAAATAAAGAGAAAGAAAAACTTAAAAGGAAACTACCTAAATAAGACGGTTTAATAATTAATGTAGTTTTTTTAAAATAATTTATGTTTTAATTTTTTAAAATTAAAACGTTGTCGTCAAATATATAGCTAAAAATTATAAATATTTGTGGAGAAATGTTGTTTTACAACGGAGAAGTTTTATGTAGGTAGATGGCATGCCTTTAGGAGAATTAAAAAATATAGAAGAAATTGAAATATTATCAGAGATTTGGTGAAGATCGAAGAACACAAGTAGAAGGACGTGTATGATGGAGAAAAATGCAGGACGAAGTTGAAGACTAGCAACTAAACACACTTGACTGACACCCACAACTGCTTTTTTACTAAACCATTATGAGGCTTTTTCCCAAAGACATCCTCAGAATAAAGAAAAAAAATTGATGAGCAACCGAAGTAGAGAAGAAAAAACAAACAAGGCTCCCCACCCGCTAGTCAAATATGCTGGCTGATCTCTACGATCAAAAGCAATTTTTCCTAAATTTTTTAATAATTTAAAAATTTATAAAATATATTTTTCCTCTTTTAATTTTAAATCAAATTAAAAATTAAAAAACCTTCCAATTGAAGACGAAATTTACAATCACAAGAAGCCACCAAATTTTGAACTTTAAATTCATTAAATTGAACATTATATCCAAGACGTTGAATAATTCGAGCAAAACGTCTAGCTGCTAAACGACTAGCTTCTTCTGATTTAGCGCCAGTACAAACAATTTTTCCTAAAAAAATTTTTTCTCTAATTATTAAAAAAGAAAAACCATTATTAAAAATAAGAGCAGTTGAACGAGGATCTCGAATACGCATAATTACAGCAGAAAATCGTTTAGGATTGTATTCGGAATTAAGCGCTGTTTTTGCAATTTGATTAAGATCAAGGCGTACATCTTAAAAGATGTACAATTTTTTTAATGTTTAAAAGGTCTTCTTGTCTAGATAATGGGTAAAGAGAAATTAAACAATAAGTAAAAATAGAATAAATTTGCTTAAGATTCTAAAAAGCTACTTTTGAGAAAACCAAAAACCCTCAAAGGTCAAAAGAAAGTCACTATGAAGAGGTAAACAAGCCGTGAGTTAAGCAAAAAATGTGATAGAAAATAAACAATAAGGAGATAAAAAGTAAAGTTGTTTTAGTCAGCAAAACGAGCGTGGAAAAAAGCCTTAAAAATATCGAAAGAGCACTTTTTTAGCATTTCTTCCTAAGGACCAATTTAAAATTCCAAAATAGAGGTAATCCTACGATTAGAAAGTCCCTGATTCCATCAGAGATCCCATCCCCCTAAAATTAGTAAATTATAAAGGAAACCAAGATTAACAGTAGAAACAATATTCTGCAAGACAGGTTTAGGCATTTCCGAAGAGCAAATATTCGAAGAAATTGAAACTGTTGGAATTCGCGAAACAGAATCGGTGAGCGTAGTTGCCCGACTTGAAGAACGCTTTGCCCGAATAAATTTTCTTGGCGTTACTATTGGAATATTTTTAAGATCAAAATTGACTTCTGGTGTAGCTGAACGACTGTAAAAAATTATTTATAAAAAAATTGTATTTTCAAAATTTACCTAATAGACGAATTAATAGCTGGCAGCAAAACATCAGAGCAACTTGAAGGCAGATAATCCTTTAGATAAAAAATTTTTTTTAATTTTTTATAAATTAAAAAGTCAACCGTTTTATGAAATTCATCCTCGCTTATCAAAGCATGAACACGTTGCATTTTAAAAAAATATTTTTTGTTAAACTAATGGTAGAAGGTAAATAGCTATTTAAATTATGGAAAAAATTAATTTATTAAAACTTAATTTAAAAGTACGTTGACAAAAACGATTAGAATGGAATCAAAAAGAGATTTGTTTTTTAATTTATTAATTTAATATTCATAAATAATATTACAAAATAAACTCGAAATATTATATTAGTTAAATAATTAGTAAAGAATTGGGTACTTGTGAGTTATCCCTGACCAGTTTTTGCAGACTCAGTTTTTGCGGACTCAGTTCTTGCGGACATATTTTTGCGGACTCCCTTGATTAAAGAATGATGTAAGAAGAGTGAAATTGAGGAAGACTGGTCATTCTGTCCATCAAGCGAGTCCGCAAAATATGTCCGCAAAAACTAGTCAGAGATCACTCACAAGTACCAAGAATTGAAACAAAAATTATATTTTAGTTAATTTACAATAACCAGAAAAAGTTCTGCTACTAAAATAAAATTAATTAGGTTAAATAAGAATATTAAAATTTAAAAAAAACTTATTAAAGAAAAACCTAAATTATTTTAAAAAGAACAAGTCAAAATAGTTAGAAAATCCCTTCTCTTTTGTTTGCCTCTATTCTTTCCTTTAATTCGTTTCGAAACTGCGCACGAACCTCGTCTTCAGGTGACCAATTTGGTAATAAAGAATGACACTCGAATTCACAAGCGCTAAGAGGGACTGGCTTTTCCTCTTCTAGAATACAAAAAATTAATAATCAATAGAACATCAGAATCTAATCCCTTACGGGCTTAAATTATAATTAGATCATTATAGGTAAACTTCGATCAACGGACACTCAAAATGGGTTGTATATTGTATATTCGTGATTATCTAAAATCAGTGATCACGCTAAGGTTAGCTCATGGCCATCGATATTTTGGGGTGAAGTCCTCAAAACTAGATATCCAATAAGTTAGCGAGTTGTTTCTTCGAGGAATTGCTAAATTCCAAAACGCCCAAAAAAGTTTTGTATAACACTATCAGATAAAAGTAAAAAAGACCCAAAAGCCAGATAGTAGCAAAAAACAAACCCATAAAAGAAGTATAATTTGACATCTCAAACTGATCAGAAGACTTAAAATTATATCCAGACTTTGGAACCAGCCAAATAACAAAAGCAAATCCTTGAGAATATTCGTCTACTATCAATTGAATTATTTGGGCGAAATAATCCTCTCCATCTGTAGAATCTGTGATGCGGACAATATCGCCTAAAATTAGTAAAAATTTCTGACAAATAAAAATAAAACCTATTTGAAAGTTTTTGTAACCAATTCGGAAATGTTTTCGAGTATAAACTCTCGATAATCTCGAGGAATTACATCTGAAAAATGGTGTTTGAGGTTTACGACGATGTTTCATGTTTAAGAGGCAAAATTTGAAAATTTTCACTTATAGCGGGTTTTTAATGCGTGGACGGATATGGACGTATGAGGTGTCATTCGAATCAGCTCGACGAGCTGAGTCGAACTAGGGGTGGGAGAAGTTTGTCCGGTACCTAGGTACCGAGTTACAGACTTCAGAAAATTCAAAAAGAGAAGGGGGGAGTAAGCTCATTTTGGTCGAATGTCAACTAAGTCGAATGACACCTCATACGTCCATATCTATCCACGCATTAAAAACCCGCTATAAGTGAAGAGTACCCAAAATTTACTCAATACAAACAATCAAAAGTCGATCAAACATCCTTGAGGATGTTACGAAAACAAAAATAAAATAGGGAAAGAATGGACAAAATGTCAGCTCGAGTAAAAATTACAAAACGCCAAGAATACAAACATCGATTCATCCTGAAACGTCAACTGGACAAATCCAAAACTACCTAACAACGGTAATTCAAGACAACGTAACAAAAATTACATCGATACGCACGAAAAATCCCGTTTTGTCAATTGAAACCTAACCTAGCCCACCTCAAAAACAAATCAAAACCATAAAAGTATGTAAAACGTAAAACAAAATATTGAGTTTTATATGACAAAAATAAAAAAGAAACAAAAGCAATTTAAAGTTTTTATCAAAGAAAAACAAAATAGTCAATGTCTCGTTTCACTCATTAGATTTGTGGCCCTAAAGAGGGCCGTTTGGGTTTGGTTGTTGTTTGGCGATGTTGAGCCATTTATTTGGACGAAGTGTACTTCGTCACCGCCTTGGTTCCTTCCGAAACGGCGTGCTTAGCAAGCTCGCCAGGCAGGATCAGACGAACAGCAGTTTGCACTTCCCGCGAAGAGATGGTAGAGCGCTTGTTGTAGTGCGCAAGTCGTGAAGCCTCAGCAGCAATTCGCTCGAACACGTCGTTGACGAACCTTTAAATAAGAAAATGTGTCGAAAAGTAAAAACAAAATTATTACGAGTTCATAATGCTCATTGCCTTTGAGGAGATTCCAGTGTCCGGATGGACTTGTTTCAAAACTCGGTAGATGTAGACCGAGTAAGACTCCTTTCGCGACTTCTTTCTCTTCTTGTCTCCGGTGCGCACAGCTTTCGTTGACTTGACAGCTTTCTTCGCTCCTTTACCAGAAGGTTTTGGAGGTGCCATTTAAGATTTTAGCTTGATGTAGTTTTGAACGTTGTTTTTAAAGCGGTTGGAAAATGAAGAAAAATGGTCAATATAAGACTTTTATACAAAGCGAAAATTGTCTGCCCGCCCAAAGTTAGAGAGAAAAAAGCGTGTCTATCGAATTTAATGTCCAACCTATTAAATGAATATAGAAAATAAAAAGGTAGAGTATAAATAAAAATAAGAGAGTATGAGACAAAAATGCAAGCTTTATTTCTCTTTTTCTCTAATCACTCTCATACAAACACGTGTTCTTTTGTATTATTTTATTCTCATTTTCCAACAAAGTATACGCCCATTAAGAACCCAAGCGACTCTACAAATATAAAAGTAGAAAAACAACAGCATTCTCCACAGTTTTCTGTACAACATTTCACTGCTTAAAATCTTAACGCTTTATAACAACAAAAAATGTCCGGACGAGGAAAAGGAGGCAAAGGATTGGGAAAAGGAGGCGCAAAGCGTCACCGAAAAGTTTTGCGTGATAACATCCAAGGAATTACCAAACCGGCAATTCGTCGATTGGCACGTCGTGGTGGAGTGAAACGTATTTCCGGACTCATTTACGAGGAGACTCGAGGTGTTCTGAAAGTCTTTCTTGAAAATGTGATCCGCGACGCGGTAAGATTTTTAAGAAAAATTTCGATTTTAACTTTTTAATTTCCCAGGTAACTTATTGCGAACACGCCAAGAGAAAGACGGTCACAGCCATGGACGTCGTCTATGCGTTGAAGCGCCAAGGACGTACTCTTTACGGATTTGGTGGCTAAAGAACTTTTGGTGGAAGGCAGCTAAAGTACAACAACCAAACCCAAACGGCCCTCTTTAGGGCCACAAATCTAATGAGTGAAACGAGACATTGACTATTTGAATTTTGTATAAATTTATTTTTCTTTTTTGCTTTACCTCAAATAAAATTTTTGGTTTTTGCGAGATAATTTTAGGAAACCAATTTTTGTTAGCTGGAGAATGAAATAGCCCTTGACGTTTAAAGTGTCTATTTTGATGTCTACTTTGGGTAATAGTGTCGTTTCCAGTCACCATTTTTCCTCCCAATTTTTTACCCTATGTTTGTACGGAATGGTCAAATTTTCCCCTTTCTTTCACCAAATTTGCCTTTCCATATTTTGCCTAAAAACAATCAAACAGACTTCTTTTTCCTTCTATAATAGCCAGAAAACATTTTCCATGCTTGGTGATTCTCCTTGTGAAAGAACTGAATAAAAAATTAATCTTTTTGATTGTTTTTAGGCAAAATATGGAAAGGCAAATTTGGTGAAAGAAAGGGGAAAATTTGACCATTCCGTACAAACATAGGGTAAAAAATTGGGAGGAAAAATGGGGACTGGAAACGACACTATTACCCTACTTTGTTTTTAGGTTCATGATAAAACTCAAACTTTGATCCCGTTGCGACGTGTTCTTGTTTATCTTTCAATGGTTTATAATTTTTTTTCTATCGTTATTTTCCATCTTTAAAAAAGTAACTAAACAGCACGTCTTGTTTCTAATACAGTTTTTTTCGCTTTTTCTTTTTCGGCTAGCCTTAACAATTTTAAGACAATTCAAACAATTTGGTTTGGTTTCTGAATCATTAGGAATGAGTGAAGTGAATGAGGCGTTAGTCAAAGTAGGATAAGTAATTTTTGAAGAACTAATTTCAAAAATACCATAAAGGGTAGATATGAGAAAAACATCGCAGACTAAAAGAAGATCCTCTAAATATCGATATCCTTTTCAAATCACCTGATATCCTTCATAAAATTATTTTTTTACCCATTACTTTACAATTCCTCTTATTAACTCAACCATTTTTTATTCACATTTGATTTTTATATGGCTGGGGTTTTTATCTTGTGCTGTTGACAATGTTCTCCCTTGTCTCCTTGAAAATAAAACACCATTGTTTAATTCCCTTTTGGGCAATCCCGGAGAATTGGGGTTTCTTCGAAAAAAAAGTTTAAAAATAAGAAAAAGGATTTTTCTAGGGTAAAAAAATATGCTGATTACGAATCTGAACTCGGATTTTGAAAAAGTCGAATCCCGGACCCGAATTCGGAATTTGACCCCGGACATTGTCGGACATTGTACAAAATGGTCAGTCTTTCATATGGAGGTAGAACTCATCGAGATGCATCGAATGACACCAAAATCGATGAAATCCGATGTGGTTGGACCGAGATACAGACCCCGGAATATTGAAAAACCATAGGGGTGATTTTTTGGAGTAAAAAAAAGTTTATGCACATGATAGCTCATTCGAAAGAGCTCGTCGAGCTGAGTCGAATGACACAAAAATCATCGTAATCGGACAAGATTTGACAAAGTTATGACATATGTCGCCGATTCCTACAGTACGCCCATAGGTCTACCTTATGTCATAACTTTGTCAAAACATGTCCAATCACGTTGATTTTGGTATCATTCGATGCAGCTCGACGAGCTCTTTCGAATGAGCTATCATGTGCATATTCGAAATCCGGGTTTCAGGGTTCGAAATTTGGTTCGGGTCCGGGATTCGACTTTTTCAAAATCTGAGCTCAGATTCGTAATCAGCATATTTTTTTACCCTAGAAAAATCCTTTTTCTTATTTTTAAAATTTTTATTCGAAGAAACCCCAATTCTCCGGGATTGCCCACTTTTGGAATGTTTTTTGTTCTTTTATGCTTTTTCGATGAGAAAAAAACAAAAATTGGAGGGCAAAAACAAAACAGCTTGGCTTGGGTTTTTATACAATTTTTGCGCTATGAGCACAATCCTCAACCTGCTTGAGAATGGAAAATTTAACAAGGCCGTAACATAAACTAGATTAACGTACAATTACAAACTTGTATCACAACTTTTTGGCTCGGAGGTAAAAATTTGGAATAGAAAGACAAAGTAGAATAACAGACACAGTTTCGATGAAAAGTATAAGTCGCTTTTACTTAATGCTGTCTGGTCCTGGTCTGAACAAATAGCCGTAAGGTAGAATGGCCGGTAATCCTACTCAACGTATGATCGACGTTTGGTCGGCCGGCGGTTTGCACTGACTCTAAGTATTATCCTGACACACTATAAATATTCAATATCTGGGAAGCTCGAAAAGTTGGAAATTAAAAAAAAATAGAAAATTTATACAATTTTTATTTATTATTTTGCATTTAATAAATTTACTGGCCTAAATAAACCTTACAATTTGTCAAAGTTGATAACCAGAACAAAATTTACGAGGCTCGCAATCCTAGTTTTCGTGTGATTTTCTTAAACCAAAAACATATTAAACAAGCCTGTAGACTTCAATACGAATGATTCATAATCAAAAAAGAGACAAATCACGAAATAAAGCGTCAAAAAATGCCAAATTTTAAATAAATTACTCCAAAAATTAAAAAAAAAGAAAAATTTACACAAAAAACAAAAATAGTCAATGTCTCGTTTCACTTATTACATTTGTGGCCCTAAAGAGGGCCGTTTGGGTTTGGTTGTTGTAGTCACAGCAATTCAAGCAGTCTCGCCTGCAGTCTTCTTCGGCAACAGAACGGCATGGATGTTTGGAAGCACTCCGCCTTGCGCGATGGTCACGCCAGAGAGCAACTAAAAAAATTAAAGATAAAAACTTGAAACTGAACAAAAATTCTCAACCTTGTTAAGTTCCTCGTCATTTCGCACGGCAAGTTGCAAGTGCCGTGGATTGATTCGGGTCTTCTTGTTGTCACGCGCAGCATTGCCTGCTAATTCGAGAACCTCGGCAGCCAAGTATTCAAGAACAGCGGCCATGTAGACAGGAGCGCCAGCGCCGATCCGTTCAGCATAATGTCCTTTGCGGAGGATGCGATGAAGACGTCCAACAGGAAATTGAAGTCCGGCACGCGATGAGCGAGTCTTCGCTTTTCCGCCAGTCTTTGCTTTGCCACCTTTTCCACGTCCTGACATTATTTTGATAACCGTTAAAGTTGAAAGAAAGCTTGTAAATTTTGCTGAACACAGTGAAACTGTGAGGTGGACAAGAAGAAGGAATCTTAAATAGAAAGGAAAGAAGATGGGCGGTCTTTGCTGAGAAGAGACGCAGAAACGACGCCATGTTGTGAGGCAGGAGGGCTCCGGTACAAAATATGGAATCGTTAAAATATGGAATGGTTAAAATCGCGAATAGGCTAAAAAGGGGTTAAAATACCGAATCGTTAAAATATGGAATGGTTAAAATATCGAATCGGGTAAAAAAGGGTTAAAATATGGAATCGTTAAAATATGGAATGGTTAAAATGTCGACACGGCCAAAATGGGTCAAAATGTCGAATTCTTTTAAAAAAGGGTCAGATGAGTGCCATACATTGATTATTGATAATTTTATCAGCTTATCAACTTATTTTTGATAATTTGATGATAAGTCTCGTATGTCATAGTCCGGCGTAATCTTTTCTGCCTGAGTTCACTGAGTAAAATCGGACCGTATAAATCAAGCATAATCGACCGGATGGTCCGGCATGATCGTACGGATCCGGAAAACACAACAGGATCCTGATACGGAAAAATTAGAGTGGCGTCACTAGTTTTTAGTTAAGACCTAAATTTTGTACCTTACCGTATACGGTACGGAATACCGAAAAATACCGATCAGCTTTTAAATTTTATCGGTCGGCATTCCGTACCGTACTACCGACACGGAATACCGAAAAATACCGTCGGTATTACGGTAACGCCCGGATTTTAGGTTTTGGCGCCATTTTTTAAAAAAATTCGACATTTTGACCCATTTTGGCCGTGTCGACATTTTATTAATTCGATATTTTAACGATTCGGTATTTTAACCCCTTTTTAGCCTATTCGCGATTTTAACCATTCCATATTTTAACGATTCCACATTTTGACCCCTTTTTAGCCTATTCGCGATTTTAACCCATTTTTACCCGATTCGAGATTTTAACCCTTTTTTAGCCTATTCCATATTTTAACGATTCGATATTTTGTCCGGACACGGGCAGGAGACAATAGAGATAGTGTTGCAATTGGAGAATAGACAAGCAGACAAAATTTAAACGTGCCCGCTCAACTCATCGAATCCTTAACTCATCGAATCGACCAAAAACGCTCAACTCATCGAATCGGCTAAAATTCCTTAACTCATCGAATCGGCCAAAAACACTCAACTCATCGAATCCTTAACTCATCGAATCCTCAACTCATCGAATCGGCCTAAAACGCTCAACTCATCGAATTTTTCCAAAAGGGGACGTTTGAGTCCCCTGTTTTTATTTTTCTCCCGAAAGGGCTAACTGAATCTTCGTTGAAAAATTTTTTTGCTGCTATGGAGGCTAGGAAAAAGGGCTTTTGGGCATAATCGGGGTCTACTGGACTAATTTGGTCCGGTTTTACCCGGTAAAATCTCCTGCATAATTTATTAGGAATGAGATAATGTTCTGATAATGTTTTCACTGGCCGGATAAACTTGGATGAGTGCCCGATCAACTAATTAACAAAATTAGTTGAAACCCCAGAAGAAAACAAAAAAAAATAAACAAAACAATAAAAAATCTAAAAAATAAACACGGGGACTCAAACGTCCCCTTTTGGAAAAATTCGATGAGTTGATCGTTTTTGGCCGATTCGATGAGTTGAGGATTCGATGAGTTAAGGATTCGATGAGTTGAGTGTTTTTGGCCGATTCGATGAGTTGAGGATTCGATGAGTTAAGGATTCGATGAGTTGTAGGGTAGCCAATTTAAAAATGGAATAAAAAACTTTCTTTTGTTGTCTAGCCCATTATCTTTTCTCGTTTTCTTTTCTCTTACTATTACATAAAATGTTGTTTTTAAATTTTTGGCGGGCAAACTAGCTTCATTTTTTTTCTATTTGTGGGCGTGTTAGAAAAGTGACCTCGTTATTTAAGACTCTTTCCTAGGTATGACCCTCACTTTTCAAAAGTAAAAAGTGTTCAACAAGTTAAAAACAACAACAAAGCTTTAAAACAAAAATGGCTCGTACCAAACAAACAGCTCGTAAATCTACCGGAGGAAAGGCACCGCGTAAGCAGCTTGCCACCAAAGCTGCGCGTAAATCTGCACCGGCAACCGGAGGTGTGAAGAAGCCGCACCGCTACCGCCCAGGCAAGAAAATTATTTTTTTCTAGCTAGTTTTGAAATCATTTTTCAGGAACTGTTGCTTTGCGTGAAATTCGTCGTTACCAAAAATCGACCGAATTGCTTATCCGCAAACTTCCTTTCCAACGGCTGGTCAGAGAGATTGCGCAAGACTTCAAGACCGATCTTCGCTTTCAATCTAGCGCTGTTCTTGCTTTGCAAGAGGCTTCTGAGGCATATCTTGTTGGTCTTTTCGAAGATACCAACCTGTGTGCAATCCACGCCAAACGTGTGACCATCATGCCAAAGGGTGAGTTTTCGAGAATTTTTAATCAGTTTCAAAAATTTTAAATTTTTAGACATCCAACTTGCCCGACGAATTCGTGGTGAGCGTACTTGAATGACTACAATGTGAACACAAACAACCAAACCCAAACGGCCCTCTTTAGGGCCACAAATTTAATAAGTGAAACGAGACATTGACTATTTTTGGTTTTGTGTATAAATTTTTTTGTTTGACTATGGAAAAGTTTTTCGTTTTTGTCTAGTGATTTTCTTAGGCCGATAAAATGAATTAGGATAAAATTTGTTTAATTTCTGAATTGATTTAGTAAGTGTCAACCTATTTTTGGCCACTAATTTTGGACAATCTATTAAAAATCTAGCTCAAAACCAATTATCTCAACAATTTACATAAGAACAATTTACAAAATATACAATAGCTATACAACAAAAAGATCACAATACATTTACAAACAATATATATCACAAAGCAATTATCCTCTTTCTTCTACATTTAGGCTTCACTTTTCTCTAGTCGTTTGCCATCATCCCATTTGCAATTTGCGCCACCACAAAGCCGTTGGAGTAGTCGGTGTAGTAGGCGTGCGAATTCTCCATTTCCTTGTCCGCATAGAATGAGGCACGACGAGCTGCTCGGTAGAGCTTATATTCTGGAAAAAAAAATTTTTTTTTGGAAAATAAAAATCAGAAAATGTTAAAAACTCACTTGGTTTAGTCTCTCCAACAATGTACATGCGCGGCTGCTCTTCCTCGCCTTCGGAATACACAGTTGCCGTGTCACAGTCACTGGTGCAACGGTCCATGTTTGGGTAGTTATTGAGCTCAGCAGCCATCAGAGCTTTCATGTCCACCTCTTCCTCTTCTCCGTCACTGTCCGTCACAGCCGTTTCAACTTCCTTTTCTTCCTCCTCCCTCTGCGTCTCATCGGCTGGCAGATCTTCGTCTTCTTCATCTCCCAGCAGCACATTATCCTCGTCACTGATGGTCTCCCTTGCAGTTTCATGAAGTTCACGGCACGAGTCGACGCCCTCCACTGGTTCGTTTTCGGCTGGCTCGTCCTCCTCGACGGTGATGTCCCGCTGCGTGTCGTCAATGTCATCCGACAGATGTTCCGCGCTGTAGCTGTATTCCTCCACCTTGATGGCCGTTGTAACCGTAGAATCCATTTGGACTTGTTGAGAAGCGTGTAGATTTGTGAAGAAAATTGAAGAACGTTGGAAAGTGGGAATGTTTAAGTTTGCTTTTATAGGAACACAAAGAGAACCAAATTTCTCTCATCTTACGTATTAAAAGACAAGATTAAATTTATTTTAAATCACTGGATATTTTTATTAATAAAATACGTTATTAAATGATAAAAATTATTAAAATTACTAAAAACTTTGAGAATTACTAGAAAAAAAAAGAATAAATTTATGTAGGCAAATAAATTACTGAATGAGAGCATTTTTATGAAAGAACATGGAAAAACTATGTATGTTTTTAGAAAACAGTTGGAACTTTAAATTATTTCACTCCTCTTATTTTTTTTATCAATTATCCAACTGTTTCCTCAAAAAATTATTTTCCTTTAAAAATAATTTAATATCCAAGTTGCCTATAAGCATAACAACTAGTACTGTCTCTAGTTTCTTGGCACCATAGTTCAGTGTTTGTAATATAAGAAAAATCATGGTGAGAGCATATAACGTCAAATCTGCCTCCAAAACGAGCTTCTGCTTGTAATTGAATGGTTCGTTTTGCGGCGTTTAGGTCATCGTTTGTTAGATTCTATATGTGATGGAAATTATTTTTAAATTTAAAAGAAGATTAACAGTCTAAAGAGATTGTGGAATCAGGATTTCCCTATGGTTTCGGGAAGACTTCCTGTGGGTTATTTGGACATAAAGGTGCTGAAGTGGTTAATGTTCACGGAATAAGAGGTTTATTTACAACTTCTAGTCCCAGTCAGGGCTATGCGCCAAAATTTTCAAATCCCTAAAACACGCCACACGCCAAAATCGGCTAAAAATGGGCTCCAAAACGCAATGGCGCACAGCCCTAGTCCCAGTTATAACCCTAATCGAAGTCATCTTTCACTACACCCTCAATTCGACTTGAGTTGTCTTATGAATTATTTACACATAAAGGGGCTGAAGGGACGTCGTAATTATGTTTCTTTTTACCTCCAAAACTATAGTTCTCAATTCTTCACTATTACATTCCGTATCATTAGATAATCTAAGTTTAGCAATATCAATCGGTTCAATAAAAATATCCGTTGCTGTAGGTGTTGTGGATGTTGAGGATGTTTGTTGTTGTTGTTGACCTTTTATTTCTGTTAATTTTTTCTTTTCTTTTTGTTGAAATTGTTGAGGTAAACGAGGGACTTCTTTAGCTAAAGGACTTTTGCTTGAAGGTGCTCTAGGTAAATTTGCTGGGGTAATTCTTAAAGGAGAGGATGATGAAGGTGTTGTTGAGATATGTTTTCCTTTTGTTGTTGATGTTGAAAATGTTATTTGTTGTTCTTTTTGTTTTTCTCCCCGTAATTCTTCTACATCTCCATCATTCTGGTAAAAATTTTAAAAATTATTTTGAATTTTTAAAGAAAATTAACATCATTATTATCAGCATTATCGTCATTGTCTTCTTGAACTTCTTGCAATCGATCACCAGCTGCGGCAGCTCCGCCATAACTTGGTTGACTGCTAGGAGTGTTAGAACCTGAAGAGCCTCCATAACTTGGCTGACTGCTACCTCCACTACTACCGGTATCTTGTTCAACAGCACTCGCAGAAGGTTCAACTTCCTAAATAAATAAATGATATTATGATAATACTGAGAATTTAAATGACCTGATATGCATGTGTATCAGGAGGTGGAGGAGGTGGTGCTGCTTCAGTCGCTGCTGGTGCTGATGGTGAGTAGGCTGGTTCAGGTGCCGCTGGTGCAGCTGCAGGTGCTGCTGGTGAATAAACTGGTTCAGGTGCTGCAGGAACCGAAGTCTGTGGAACTGGAGCCTGTGGCGGTTGAACAGGTTCAGGAGCGGCCGGTACTGCTTCTGAGTATTCCGTACCGACTTGTGTTGGTGGTTGTTGTTGTTCTCCCCCAGAATAAGTTCCACCGTGTTGTTGCTCTCCTCCAGTGTAGGACCCTCCTTGTTGTTGTGAATAGCCGCCGCTCGGTTGCTGTTGATATCCTGCGCTTTGAGGTCCAGCATATCCACTCTGAGGTGCTGAATAACCGCTACTGGATCCAACAGATATGTAAGAGGACTGAGCCTAAAATTAATTGCGATTAAAGACATCATTCAATTACTAATTCGCAATATACCGGTCCTGCATAACTGCTAGATTGGCCGGAAGAAACGCCACATCCGCTAGGTCCAGAACATCCACCACCACCTCCTCCTCCACCGCCTCCTCCGCCACCGCTACTACATCCGCTAGGTCCAGAACATCCTCCACCACCACCTCCTCCTCCTCCACCACCGCTACTACACCCCCCGGAACATCCAGCACTTGATTCAACACAACCTCCTCCTCCTCCACCACCGCCACCACCACTACTACATCCTTCACCACCACCACAACCTCCTCCGCCACCACCGCCGCTACTACATCCGCCGCCACATCCTCCTCCACCGCCACCACCACTGCATCCTCCTCCGCCACTACTACATCCGCCGCCACATCCTCCTCCACCGCCACCACCACTACTGCATCCTCCTCCGCCACCGCCACCACATCCTCCTCCGCCACCACCGCAACCTCCTCCACCGCCTCCACTTTCACAGCTTAGGCCTAATGATATTTCTCCACCGCCTCCTCCGCCACCGCATCCCCCTCCACCACCGCCACATCCCCCTCCTCCTCCGCCGCATCCACCCCCTCCGCCGCATCCTCCTCCACATCCACCTCCTCCACCGCATCCTCCACCTCCGCCACATCCTCCACCACCACCACCTCCATATCCTCCCCCTCCACCACCACCACAATTCACAATCACAGGCCCACCACCTCCACCAAATCCACCGCTACCACCTCCTCCACATCCTCCACAACCTGAACTTGAAAAGCCTGATAGACCTGAAGATGATGGGCAACAACAACAACTAGAAGAAATCATTAATTAGAATTTATATTTAAAAATTTATTATCACCAAGTTCCTCCTCCACCGCCGCCGCCACCACCACCGCCCAAACTGCCAAATAAAAAGCCTTGCACAGAACAAAATAACGAAATTAAGGAGAATAAAATAATAAAAAAATAGTTAAAATTTAATTTTTTAAAAGATTTTCTTCTTTCCATTATTTTCATTTAAAAATGCTTAAAATGACTTTTATTACATTTTTACGGAAGTAAAAGCTGTCAGAAAATCAAAAAGTAAAAATTAAATTAGCGCATTTATTAATTAAATAAAATTAAAGAAATGTTGTCGATTAGTAAAGCATTAAAATCCACATAAAAGGATTACAGTAGTCGACATAAAGATAGGGACAAGAGTAATTTAAATGTAAATTAACTATTTTTCAGTCAAAAAATACGTTCTATATATCAATCGAAAGCTCTATTCGTATCTCAGTTGACATGTTTCTGCATTTTTCATGAAAATGAAAATTGGCCGAGATAATCCGGATCTACCGGATATACCAAATCCCATAGCCTCGGAAAAAATTTTCGGAAAAAATCTAACAAACCCATTTGATAAAGCATATTTTTGTGAGTAGTTACCAAAAAACAGCTTAGAAATATCTTTTTCCGGGACGGAGATATGATTTTTTGAAAATGGCATTTTTCGCTTAAAAATTCAATTTTTTGCAAAAATAGACGAAAAATGCCATTTTCAAAAAATCATATCTCTGGACCGGAAAAAGATATTTCTAAGCGGTTTTGTGGTAAATACTCACAAAAATATGCTTTATCAACTGGGTTTGTTAAATTTTTTCCGAAAATTTTTTCCGAGGCTATGGGATTTGGTATATCCGGTAGATCCGGATTATCTCGGCCAATTTTCATTTTCATGAAAAATGCAAAAACATGTCAACTGAGATACGAATAGAGCTTTCGATTGATATATAGAACGTATTTTTTGACTGAAAAATAGTTAATTTACATTTAAATTACTCTTGTCCCTATCTTTATGTCGACGACTGTAAATACCAGAAGAAATAAAATTTTCAGAATTTATAAAAATCAGAATTTTATTAGGTTTGTGTTTTCAAAAATAAACTTGGGAAAATACAAAAAATATCAGAAGAATGTGTTTTCAGAATTTATTTTAAAAAATCAGAATGTATTTTACTTTATATTTTCAGAATTTAATTTCAGAATTTCTGTGTTTTAATGTGTTTTTGAAAATGTATTTTCCAGAATTTATTTTAAAAATCAGAATTTTATTTTATTTATGATGTATTTTTAGTAATGTATTTTACTTTATATGTATTTTCAGAACTTAATTTCAGAATTTCTTCTCTACAAGTGTTTATTAATGTGTTTTCGGTTATGTATTTTCAGAATTTATAAAATCAGAATTTCTCTACTACAAGTTATGTGTTTTTAATGTGTTTTTGAAAATGTATTTTCAGAATTTACAAAATCAGAATTTCTCTTTGTGTTTCTAATGTATTTTCACAGAATTAATATCAGAATTATTAATTCAAGTTTATTTAAAAATCAGAATTCATTTTTTATTAAAAGGACTAAAATCAGAATTTATGTAGATATTAATCTATATTAATTAATAATAGCGAGGAAACTAACACCAAACTACCTTAATACACTGCTCCACATAATTATAAGTCCACCCATTTTTTCGGGATTTTTTGACTCCCAGTGATCCAAATTTTTTGAAAATTTAGAAACACACCTTTTAGTGAATAACTAACAAGGTGTGATTCGATTTTTGGCTGAATTTTTATTTAAAAAATTTTTAGACCAAAATATGTGTTTTCGGCCTCCACAAAATTATAAGTCCACTTTTCAAAAAAGATATTTCCAAGTTTAGGAAAAATCTACAAAAATTCTAGCAACAATATATAATGATATTATGAAAAAATAAAAAAGAACTAGACCTATAACTCTACCCAGAGCCGAGATCCTGAGACCTCAAAAATCAACGTAAAATGGGGGTAAGGCTCTTTAAAAAAATTTTTCGACCCCTTATCGATTATTTTCAATTTTGATTTTGGGCTCATTCGACAGCCTTGAAATTTGCTACAAGATAGCATTAATAATATTTTATAGAAAATTCGATTAGAAAGATACGAGCCGTTAATCTTCTGATGCAGCAAAAATCGTCTAAATGCCCCATAAAATGCCCTCTAATGACACCTAGAAAGTTTATCGTCTTGTGTCTCTCTAAGGAATTTTTCTGAAAAATAAGACAAGTGCTATCTTGTAGCAAATTTCAAGGCTGTCGAATGAGCCCAAAATCAAAATTGAAAATAATCGATAAGGGGTCGAAAAATTTTTTTAAAGAGCCTTACCCCCATTTTACGTTGATTTTTGAGGTCTCAGGATCTCGGCTCTGGGTAGAGTTATAGGTCTAGTTCTTTTTTATTTTTTCATAATATCATTATATATTGTTGCTAGAATTTTTGTAGATTTTTCCTAAACTTGGAAATATCTTTTTTGAAAAGTGGACTTATAATTTTGTGGAGGCCGAAAACACATATTTTGGTCTAAAAATTTTTTAAATAAAAATTCAGCCAAAAATCGAATCACACCTTGTTAGTTATTCACTAAAAGGTGTGTTTCTAAATTTTCAAAAAATTTGGATCACTGGGAGTCAAAAAATCCCGAAAAAATGGGTGGACTTATAATTATGTGGAGCAGTGTATATTAGGACAACAAAAAATATTTTTAAAAAAATAATAAAAGGCTTTACATCGCTGATGGTAATATCTAGATAATCTTTGATGGATTTAAAAAAGATAAATAAATTAAAAAAATAAATGTAAAAATCAAGTTTTTCTTTAAATTAATTATTGTTTTTAGGCAAAAAATTAAATTATAAGGGAAAAATGTTCTTTTAAATTTTAATTTCTTTTAAATTTTAATTTTTTTTTTTATTTTTAATTTTTAGATGAGTTTTAAGTTGGTTGATAATTTAAAAAAATATTTTTTAGAAAGAAAATATTTTTAAAAATTATTAGATTTTTAAAAATAATTTAAAAGAAGACTGAGGTGGTTTAGAAACGTTAGATGGTGGATAAAATAAAAATGAGAGAAGAGAAAGCATATTAAAGCTGAGGAAGCTGATCTTTGGAGATTTTTTTATGACTGGAAAGAAGGGTTAGTCTCGGTATTTTTGATTTAACTTTGTAAAATCGAAAATTGAAGAAAATTGAATCGAGTCGAGTTAATAAACAAAGATTCAGACTAAACTATGCATAATAGGCAAGTCTCAGAGGGACAAACTTCTTCTTGGGACAAAAATTTTTTTGTTTATTTTTAAATCAAATGTTTAGCAACAATCAAAACTTCATTCAAAAATTAAAAAAAAATTTTTTTTCAATTGGATTTTAGCCAAAAAAATTTTTTTCAAATTTAAAAATGAAAGGAATACATAGATAAAGCTTTTTCTCTCCAAAGAAAAATAAAAATGTGATGAGCAAAAAAATAGAGGAAGCAATAAAAAGTGGTGCTGACAAGATCAAAGAGCGCGCGGGACGCTACGAGGGAAATAAATAAAATAAATAGTAATCTTTCCAAACGTGTTAAAACAACAATTGTTTTTAATTTTTTATTGTTTGTCACGCCTCTAGCTATTTTGGAGATTTTTTTGTTTTTAGAGTATGGAAATTGTTTTTTAAAGAAAATTTGTAAAAATAGGGTTTTGAAGGGGAAAAGGTTATTTTAATTATTGTTCTGAGTTTTTCTGATTTTTTTAGTATTTTTAATTATGTATTATTTTTAAGAGGCGGAAACAAACAGAAATTGGTTATGTTGGGAACTTAATGTTAACAAAATAGATTTTTTTCAATTTTGTTTTTTTAAATTTTTAATTGAGTTTTAAGTAGAGACTGGATTAGATGTGATAGTCAGGGCTGTCCGCAATTGAAAAAAATTTTCCGCAGCGACAATTCGTATTTGCGGACAGCCCTGGTGGTAGTGCGAGAATCGAGATGGATATCTCGACAAATATCGATAAACTAAATTTTTGCCTGAAATCTCTTCCTAGTCCGTTCTCTAGTTTAATGTTCAGTTAATTTTAAATAAAAAAAATTCCTTCAAAAATTCTCAGACTTTAAAAACTCTCTTAAAGGTTTTGTTAAAAACAATTGTGATGATTTGATGATTATTCCACTAAATATGTAAAAATAAATTGAAAGAAGTGTTTTAGCCCATTAGAGAGATTGAAATGTTTTTTTTGGATGGAACAGGTCAGAAAACGAAGATTAACAAAAGCGAAAAAATCAACGAAAAAAGAAATAAATTTTTGGGAGGGGGAATGGCAAGAAAAATCTCTTTCGCCGCTAACACTTTCTCCTTTTCTCCTTTCTTTGTTGATTTGAGCAAAGGATGGAACCAAGCTTTTTTAAAGACCGGTTCGTATAGATATCACAAACAGAAGAAAAAAATTTTCTTTAGAGAAGAGACTAGCTTTAAATAAAAAAAATAATTTTTTTGAATGACCCCATTAGCGGGCAGAAGCAACCAAAAAACCGTTATATAAAAATTTATTTTTATTTGAATACCCCGCAGCAATCATTTGTAAATAAATAAATTTTTAATGTTTAATAGATGTGCAACAATCGAAAGAAAAATAAAAAAGTTTTTGAAGCTTTTCTTTTTCTTCTCTACAGGAAATGCTTAACTAAAATGACCGTTTGATTAAGAAAAAGAAAAAATCATCTTAAATAAAATTGTTTTTTTACTCATTAAAACATGATTAGAAGAGAGAATAATTAATAAAAGGATATAAAAAAACTAGAAAATAATTTATCATTTTTATTTTAGCAACATTTTTTGATTATTTCTATAGAAAAAATGCTTTGGAATGGAAAATAAAAATTAATTTAATTTGCTTTTTAATTAGAAATTGTGTTTTTAAATATTTAGGGAGCAAACCCCTTAGAGATCAACTAACGCTTAGGGTCAAGCCTTCAAAGAATTAATTCCGATTCTTTATGTCTTTGGCGTTCTGTCTTTTTATTAGCGTACGGTCTCCCAAGCATGGATGGGCTTTTCTGCTTTATTTTGACCGCGTTCCCTTGCTGCGCAAAACGTTCACTTACACGTCAACTGTAGTGCACTATGGTCGGCAAGCACTTAACCCCCTATCAGCGGTGTATACGACGGTTGAATTGAAGTTGGATCAGACGATTGGGATCAGTGACTAGCTAGGCTAGTATGATCCGTACTAGTCTGACACTGATAACAGCTTTTATACTATCCTTAGCCCCTGCTTACAATAATTGCGTCCTAACACTATAAAAGGCCTTGTTTTTTTGCGTCAATCATCAACCCTTCAGCAACTCAACTGTACGTCAACACTCATCATCACAAACATGGGCGAGGAACAACTTGTCACACTTCAGCCAGGCCAACGCTGCAACAAGTGGACCATTACCAAAAAGCTAGGAGCCGGCGCGTTTGGAGCAGTCTACCTCTGTACGCACGGAAATCTGACCGCTGCACTCAAGACGGAGCCGTTGAATGCCAATCCGCCATTGCTGGCCATGGAGGCACAAGTTCTGCAAGACCTGCATGGAATAAAGGAGGGCAAACACTTCACCAAGTGTCACGACATTGGGCGAGATACACAGATGGACCCAGCAGGCAGATCGGTGACATTCAACTACATCGTGTAAGGAATTTATTTTACTTTTCGTGGCGCGGATCTAAAATAAATTCTATTTTTCAGCATGGCGTTGGTCGGAAAGAGCTTGGACAAGCTGATCGAGGAGCGGCCGGGTCGACGCTTCACACCTGGCACTGCAATTGGCATCTCAGTGCAAATGGTCAACGCGATCAGGGCTCTCAACGAGATCGGCTACCTCCATCGGGACCTCAAACCAGCGAACGCAGCAATTGGACGTGCGGACGAGAACGAGCTGGATGTCCTCTATCTTCTCGACTTTGGCATGGCGCGGAAATTCAAACGCGAGGATGTGAGAAAAATTAAAGGAGTAAAAAATAAATTTTCTTTTAATTTTCTCTAGGGATCTCTACGTCGACCAAGACAGGCCTCAAACTTCCGCGGCTCTCCACGCTATGCAGCCATCTCAGCACACATCAACAGGGAGTATTCCCGCAAGGACGACCTGGAGTCTTGGTTCTACATGCTCGTCGAGATATACAGAGGATCACTGCCATGGGGGAATGTCGGCGACATGAACATGGTAAACACACCTAAATCGCTCAAATAAGATAAAAACAATATTTTTTTGTTTTTCTAGATCGGAGAATACAAGAAGAAAAGGCTGCCCAGCATGGACCTTGAGACGAGGAAAGCGGCAGTAAAAAGCCTCATCGATGGTTGTCCTCAAGAATTCGGCCAAGTGCTCAAACACATCGACAGCCTCAAGTTCTACACTCGCCCTGACTACAAATGGATCATGAAAATCCTCAAGGATTATCTCACCAACAACCGAATTCCAGAGAGGCCATACGACTGGGAGCAGGGCGGAGGAGGAGGAGGACGCGCTCCACCGCCGCCAAGTGGAGGTGCCGTCGACTCATTCTTCAGATAGAGCCTATAGAAGACTGAAGATCAAATAGATGTACTCCAACCCTCCCAATAATTTTCCCCTCTATCTTGTTGTACATACATTTGCCTCCCTTATATGTATAAAACTCACCTCTGTATTGTTTTGTTGTTTGTATTATAATGCTTGTATGTATATATATAATTTGTATTGCTTGTTTTTTCCATTAAATAAAGTTTTTGAAAAATTTTTTTTGTGTTGTTTAATCATTAAGCGTAGGATATCTGATTTTTAAAATTGATGTGATTTTTGTGAGTACATATTAATAAAATTTTAAAATAATGCCACATTTTCTCCATTTTCGGATTGTTTTCACTTCCTTTTTGCCTCATTTTTGGAACTACGCTTCATTTTTAAGGCTTAAAACTGATTCCTAATTTAAACTAGAATACCAGGCAAAAAATTTTGAGAATTTTGGAGTAATAAAAATCTAAAAATAAGACTTTAAATTCAAATTCAGAATCTAAATATACACAAATCAGAATTTAGATGTGTTTTCAGATAAATCCAGAATTAACACACAATCAGAACTACTCAAAATTAAATTGTATTTCTCATTATTTTTCCATAATTTACCCAAATCAGAATTTCTTTTTTTTGTATTCTATCACGTATTCTCAAATTTATTTTAAATAATCAGAATGTATTTTCGTTTAAAGATTTTCATAATTCTTTTTATGTAAATAAAATTTTGAAACTAATATATTTTTATTCTCGTCAAAATCGGCACAATTTTCGGATAAATTTGGATTTAAAAAAAACAGCAAATAAAATAAGGTTCTTTAAAAAGTGGAAAAAGGGTAAAATTGAGAATATACAAATATTTTTAATTTGAATAAAGGTTCTTTTTTTTGTGTATAAATTGACAGGGATCCTACCGACATAATAAACTCCTTAATTTAGGAATTGATAGCTCTCGACCCAAAATAAACGTTGGGACGACAGGACTCCTCTTCAATAATTTTTTAAAATTTTTATTTGCTGTTTTTTTTCTTTTTCTAATTCTTTTACAATAGAATAAATTTTGGAGTAAAATAAATTTTGGACAATATTTTTTCATACAATATACTTTACAACAGAAAAAAGGAAACGGAAAAATAAAAGAAAAATTGGAGGTTTTTTTTAAATTCTTTACAAAAAATAGAGATAATTTAATTTTTTTCAACTAATTTTTTAAATTTTTAGAGAGAAAAGGAAGAGAAGAAACTCGCCTGTGACTAGAGGGGGTATATAACAATTGAGGACGTTTCATCCGTTTCCTGGCAGCATGTTTAAGATGAGCATCGTAATTCACGAGCTCATTTACATATTTTTCATCCTTCATTTTAATATATGATTGTGGAAAACAGAATTTCTTAAAAAATTGTTAACATTAAGAATCAGAAATATTTTCAAGTTTTTGCGATATTAAATAAAATACCGTCTTCATTGTAATAGAATTCTCCCCCTCCCTTTTTTACGATTAAGTATCGCCGATTTAGTATTTGGGGCATATTTTGTGCCACTTGGACTTTCGCATTCCGCTTTTCGCGTGTCGTTTTTTTAAATTAATTTCGCTTTTCGCATTTTAAAATCCGTTTCGGCACACCCCTGCTGGATACTTAATAGTCCCCCAAAGCATAAAAACGGGGGGGGGGCATTCTATTAGAATAAATACGGTATATTATATTTCTAATTAATTCTGTCATTTCTTTCAGGCGTGTTTTTAAAAAAAATTTGTGTTTAATTTTAAAAATTAAAAAAAAATTTTCATACTGCGAATCTCGGATCTTTAAAAAATTGCTGATAGCCTCGATCAAGTAGGTAGATTTCATTGTAGTCAATGTATGGATACCGATGTTCATTTAGAATACGATCATGTCTGCGAAGTGCCGCAGCCCTAAAAAGAAAAATTAATTAAAAAATTTGTAAGGTTAAAAAATTTTTGCAAACAATTTTGCGGCAAGAAAAATTCAGTTAAAAGTAAATTTTGAGCTTTGCCAGTAGTAATTAAGTGTGCTGAGTTGGTATATGAATTCAAATTTTATTTCGAATCTCAGACCCGAATTCGAACTGGCCAAAAATGTTAATTTCCAATTTCTAAATTAAATTGACCACAGATCGCATTCTGCGATCTGTGCACAGAATGCAGCTGCGGACAATTGAAATAGGCCCCAGATCGAATTTAATTTAGAAATTGGAAATTAACATTTTTGGCCAAAATGACAGTTCGAATTCGCCGAGATACGAAATAAAATTTGAACTCATATTCTGACTCAAAACTAGCACGCGTAATCACCTACTGGCGACCCTCAAAAATTTTTAATACTAAAATTCATTTTCAATATCCCCTCATCTCTCTCTCCGAATTTTTTTTCTACTCACATATTTGGACCCCTCACTGATGAGAATTCACAATAGAAGATAGGAATGCGTCGTTTAGCTTCGTTGAATTGACCTTTTTGTTTTGGAAAAAATAAAGAAATGACGTCGTCTAGATTGTAGGCATTCACAGAATACTATATTTAATTAAATTATTTTTTAGTCAAAATAAAAATAATTTAAACCCTTAAAGACATTTCATCCCAAAAATTAAAAAAAACCTTAATATGTCCAGCATTGAATTCAAAAGGATATCGGCAATCTATGAGCACATAATTCGACAAAAATTCCTCTTCAGAAAGTGATTCCAACAAAAAGGAAAGCGTTTCTGAGCCAATACTTCGATATGCTGGACCATGTCTATGTGGATTTTTAACAGCTGGCAAGGAGTAATTCTGTGGAAATTTTAATTTTTAATAATAAAGGTAAAATATTGGTCTAATAAGTTTTTATGGAAAAGCTTCGGTAACCGGTTTAACAGTTGAAGTCGGTTTCTATGCTTTAAGAGGCAATCCCGGAGATTTGGGGTCCCTGCGGAAAAGTCTAAAAATAAAAAATCGATGCAGCTCGACGATCCCTTTCGAACGAGCTATCTTTTGCTTATTCGAAATACGGTTCGGGATTCGAAATTCGGTCCGGGATTCGACTTTTTTTTAAATCTGAGCTCATGTCAGATTCGTAACCAGCATATTTTTTTACCCAGGAAAACCCTTTTTCCTATTTTTAAAATTTTTTCCTATTTTAAAAAACCCCAATTCTCAGGGATTGCCCTTTAAAGGACAAGTAGCAAATTGGGTAATCGTGAAGAATTGGGGATACACTTTTAAAAGCTTTAAAAATTATTATTTTTTTCTGAAAATTATTTTATATAGGTAATCGACTATGCTGAACACGAATCCGTTAACAGATTTTGTCAAATATGACATTTTATCTATGATTTCTTATCATGTACTTGATTTCCAGTTAAGATTCTGTTGGTCATAACTTTGTTCAGAATTATTCAATCGAGCTCATTTTGGTGTCATTCGACTCAGCTCGATGAGCTCTTTCGAATGAGGGGTCATTTGTATAATCGAATTTTTTGACCCCAAAAATTTCCAAATTCGGGGGTCTGTAACTCGGCCAAATGAGGTCGGATTTCGTTGATTTTGGTGTTTTTCGATTCAGTTCGAGAAGCTCTTTCGAATGAACTATAATTTGTATAATCGAATATTTTAACCTAAATCGAGCTTACTCCCCCCTATGGTTTTTCGATTTTCGGGGGCCTATATCTCTGCGAGTTTTCGTCCCCGGCAAAAAATTCTTGAATATTTGAATTCAGCATAGTCGATTACCTATATAAAATGATTTTCAGAAAAAAATAAAAATTTTTAGGGTTTTTAAAAGTGTATCCCCAATTCTTCACGATTACCGCAAATTGAATATTAACCAAATTCAGTATAAAAACAATTGCAGGTCTACACTTCCTTATAAGGCTAATAATTTAGTAAGCAATCCCCTTACCTAATTTTCAAAATTAGATCAATATTAAAAAAACTAATACAAAAAAAAACAAAACGCTAAAAACACTTTCCATTTTACCTTCTATATGCATAATATAAAATCGCAAAAAAAACCTTGCACTCATCAGGAGAATCCCATACTTCTTTAGAAACGCGACATAAAACTGCCTGATTGGAAGCATCAGAAGAAGAAGACGTGCCGGATGAGCCAGAGGAAATTGAAATACCAGAATCACGGGAATCGGGATCTTCATGTTCTATTAGAATTGCTGTTCTAGTTGATGTGTTGATTATGCACCCCCCTTCTAATTCATTCATTTCTATAATTAAAAACAAAATTTGTGATAATTTGGGGGAAAAATGCAATTTGGGGGATTTGGGGGAAAATGTGTATTTTGCAATTTCGGGAAAAAAATGTATTTTTGTCAAGAAAAAGGTTTTGTTATAATAAGAGCCCTTTAAGAATTCCAGGGGGTTTCTTATAAAATACTAGCTTATGTTAGAAACTGCAATCCCATTATACAAATTAAAATATTCAGAAAATGACAAAAGAGTAGGATCTCAGTTTTACATACATTTTTTAGATGTGGCAAAAATTTATGGGGGAGCAGCCTTTTTTTATTATCGATTCATTTGAAATGTCTCTAGATGCTTCATATTTTTCAAAATTGGACTGATCTGATCTGAGCATTCTAAAAAAGGTTATCATTGATAAACGACGTCACAGGCAGAAAAAATCAGTTTTCCGTCAGTAACTTTTTTGTAATAATCAGATCGGTTCAATCAAGAAAAAATGCCGCATTACGAGACCTTTCGAATGATATGAAAATTATCAGACTCGGAAAAATATCAATAGAGTTATGGCCATAGACGAAAACGGCCAATTCTTTAACGGTTTCAAGTGTGTATGTATAACCGAAATCGGAAAGTATAAATGTAAAAAATTTAAAAATCTGTTGCGGAAAAAATTAGAAAAAATTGTGTCAAATAAAAAATCAAAAGATAAAAGCAGACTAATTCGATAAATCTGAAGCCTGAATTTTTTATATTTTTAAAGTTTTCTAAATGAAAACCCGAAAAGTTCGCAAACAACATTTTACAGTTTAAAATAAATTCAAATTCAGATTAGTAATAAAAAAATTAAATGAAAAAATAAATTTACCAATTTTTGGATAAAAAATAAATAAAGGAACAACAAAAAAATAAAAACAACTTTTAAAAGTTAAATAAAAAAATAATAACAAAACGCCAAAAATAAATAGAATGCCAAAAAATAAATATTTTTAAAAATGAGAGGTATTTTTTATATAAAAAAGGAGAAATAGCGTTAAGCAAAAACTTAATTAATCTTTCAATATGATCCAGAAAAAAAAGCCTTTTTGCCTTATTTTTCTTTTATATATTTGAATATTGGCTGCTAGAAAAGGAGAGAGAGAAAGATGGAACTTTCTCTAATATACCTAAGATTAGGTTTTTTAAAAGTGACAAGAAGATTAATAAAAGTGTATGAAAGAAAAGTAGAACAAATTCCGGAAGCAAAAAATAAAATAGGGGTAAAAGTTTGAAAAAATGGGTCGACAGGGTTGTCTTCTACCTTCAGACTACCGTTTTTTTATACCGAAGCAGCAAGTTGATTAGGGTTGGGGCCCGGTCCGCTCCGAAAGATCTATCCGGGCATCGAATTTTGGCCCCAAAAGGACTCGGTCGGGCCAGCCCGAAAAAATGCGGCACGAAAAAAATGACTCGAACGTCAGCCCGACTCGAAAACCCCAACTCTAAAGTTGAGTATTGCAACCATGGATAGACAGGGTTACACGAATTCGAACTTTTTTCGCCGATCCAAAACCCAAACCGACATTTTTCCAACCCGTGACATCCCTGGAAGCAACGGATACACTCCGCTTTACCGCTAGCCACAGCCACACAAAATTGTCAAATCCGGTAGGCCCTGGTATAGTTTGATTCAGCTCGCTGCATCGAACCATACTAGACGGCCTGCTTCCAGAGCAACTCAAATTTTTTTCGATCACGCATCTTTTTTACACCAAACATGATAGAAAAAATTCAAAACCATCCCAAAAATTTCCAAGTCATAAACAGAAGAAGGTATTAAAATTTCAAAAAAATGTTATAAAAAATTTTTATTCTAAAAGAATTTTTCTTCTAGTAAATATTTTCTTTCTCAGCAATGGGAAAAATTGCTTCATATTTTATGTCTGTTTCTTCCTATGCACCCACGTGCACCCTTCCACCTCATCATATTTTTCATCCTCGCCCATTTTACTCACCTCCCTTTAAGAGTCTTGGAACAAAAAGTCTTTTAAAAATTGTAGGAAGAAAATAGAAAAGTTGCGGACAAAAAAATATTTGCGGACAAAAAAGGAAAATTTGCGGACTGTCCGCAATTTTTTTAAATTATTTTTTTTCAAATTTCCTCTTTTAACTTTTTTTTTCTTTTCATCCTTTTTATCTTATCCTAGACATCTTAAAAAAATATTGCCAAACAGTTGAGGGTACTTTTGTAGTACTTATTTGGCTATAAAAAAGTTATAGCCCACGGCCTGATCCTTCCCCCCCCCCCCCCCCCCAAAACTTTTTTTTCACTCACTCACAGACTGGCCAACAGATATATTTTTTATTTTTTACTTTATACTCTCTTTTTTATATTCCATCACATATTTTTTTTCTTCCTTTCACAATTTGCCTAAAAATTCGAATATGACCTGTTGGCTTTGGCTTGGCTCCCTCCGAGCCTTTTTATTTATAACAATAATAATAATTTTTTACAAAGGTATTTTTTCTATGTTGGTTGCTATTTTATTTAAAAGTGGCACCCAATCATGCAAAAAAATATTCAAAAAAATATCTCCCCATTTTTAGATTTATTAGAAGGAAGGGAGAAGCACATTAGCATAATAACTTATTTTATTTGGGATATTGCTCAGGATCAATCAAAATTTTCCGAGAAATCTTTAAGTGATCCGAGGTTGTCGCTTCAGAATTATGGTTGCCGGAATCGAGCCGTCGTTCAAAGCAGTTTTCGTTTCTTGATTTTTTTACTTAGAACTATGAGTCTTTTCGTGCCAGATATACAGTTCCCGACACAATCTCTCGGACCGACTCGAGAGCCAAAAAATTTTTTTCTCGGACCGAGTCGAGAGCCATTTCTTTTAAACTCTCAAGAGATGTTAAATTTAAACACTCGAAAATTTTTTGCTACTTGAAGAAGCCTCCCCCTATAATTTAAAATTGCCACTTACAAAAACACGCAAAAATAGCTTCAATCTAAAATTTAAAAAAATGTGTTTCTGTCTTTCCCAGATTACGTAAATACTAAAAAATACCTATATGTATTTTATGTTCGGCATAATTACAAAATGAGAGAGAGGGAAGAGAAATGAGAGGAAAAAGGAGAAAAACAAATAAAAAATCTGAGGGCAACAAATGCGCAAACAAATAAACAGACAAAATATGCAAACAAAAATTCAAATTTTGTTTTTGCAAAAGCCGTTCTGACGCCTTTTTGTGAGTAATAATAATAAGTGGTTTTTATTTTTATGCGGTTGCCAAACATATTTAAAATAAGGGGGATTTGAAAAATCAGAATATTTAAAATAATTTTTTCAGAATTTTTGAAGTTAAAAAATCAGAAATTTAGAAACAGAATTTTATTTAAAAGAAAACAGAATTTAGAGTAAAATTTGAAAATCAGAATTTTAATTAGAAAGAAATACAAAATCAGAATTTACCATTAATATTTTGTCATCAGAATTTATTATTAAAAAAAACCAGAATTCAGAATAAAATTTTTAAATTAGAAAACCATTTAAAAATCAGAATTTTAAAGTCAGAATTTTAAAATCAGAATTTTAAAATCAGAATTTTAAAGTCAGAATTTTAAAATCAGAATTTTAAAATCAGAATTTTAAAGTCAGAATTTTAAAATCAGAATTTTAAATCAGAATTTTAAAATCAGAATTTTAAAATCAGAATTTTAATTTATTTATTACCAATTTAAAAGAAATTAAATATCAGAATTACCTTTAATAGTCATGAGAATTTCTATTAAAAAAACAGAATTTATTTAAATTATCATTCACTAAAAATCTAAAATTATTTTATTTTTAAATAAACAAAAAAAGATTAATTTGAATTATCCCTTTAAAAAAGGATATAAAAATATTAATAAACAAATCATCCATAGTATATTCTCAAACTCATCATCTACTCATTAGAGAGAGAAAAAAGTTTTCAGAGAAAATGCAAAAACAAATTTGCGAGCTTTTTTGCTGATGATTATCAGAAAAAATAATAATTAAAAATAAAACTAAGAAAAATATCAGAATTTAGAATTTCAGAATAAACAAATAGGAGGGGAAAAGAAATAGAAATCAGAATTTGTATTTAAATAAATCAGAATTTATGTAGTTAATAAAAATCAAAAATTAAATTATCAGAATTAATAAAAACCAGAAATGAAATTACCAGCATTAATAAAAATCAGAATTTTTTAAATTAAAAAACCAGAATTATTTAATTAACCAAAAGAAATAGACAAAATATAAAATAAAAAAATTCAGAAAAAAGTTTTGAACATTTTCTCTTCAAGTTTATATACGACAAATAAGGCAAAATATATGTAGTAGTAAAAGGTAATCAGAAAAAAGAGTGCGAAAGTTGCCGCCAACGATGGCACTAATCAGTAACACAAACAAAGCGAGGCTAGGCATAA
Source organism: Meloidogyne enterolobii (assembly GCA_963681835.1). NCBI lineage: Eukaryota > Metazoa > Nematoda > Chromadorea > Rhabditida > Meloidogynidae > Meloidogyne > Meloidogyne enterolobii. The sequence goes on along the minus strand of CAVMJV010000004.1, from coordinate 2,107,150 downwards.
ATTCAAATTTGTCCTAATAAAAGGAGTTGAACTAGACAGTTAGAGGCTTTAAGAGTCTAAAAAATATTTTTTTAATTCTAGTGGAAATGGAAAATTGAAAAAAGTTTGCTAGGAATTAACAAAAAATCAGAATTTCAATTATACATAGGAAGGGAATAAGAATTGGGCGCGGCATAAACTGGCGCAAACAGTTTGGACTCGAACTTTAATTTTCCTCAAAATTTTATCCAGTCTTTATTTATGCAGCAACGAGGGATGTTGTTCCAACCAGTGACGCGGAAATTCCAAAATTTGGCCGGTTCCGGTTCCGGACCTTTGCCGGTTCCACTTCCGGAACCGGAACTTCCTCATCACTGGTTCCAATACGAGAAAAACCTCCTCTCTTGGTTTTGGGAAACCTAGAAGCAAGTTTAAATTCGGATGCCCAAACATGATCAGAAAGTCAATTCAAGATCAGAAAGTTAATGAGAAAAATGCAAAAACCCATAGGATTGAATTAATTATTATTTTTCTTTTTTAAAATTAAATTTAAAAAGATAAAGCCAAAAATCCGGAAAAAACAAAAACACTTTAACACTCAATTTGACCTAGAGAAACAAATACATTTGAAGGTGTGAATTGCCTTAGAAAAATGCCTTCAAAGGAAATTTGACAGAAAGGCAATTGTGTGAAGGTGGCAAAAAAATAAAAAAGGAGGAAAAAGAAGTAGCATGGAAATGGAAATTTTTAAATTTTTTTATTTAAAAATCAAAAAATATGTATATTTTAAAATTAACAGATTAAATAATTAAGACTAGAGCTTAAACTCGATTAAACAAAATTTGGTAAATGAAGGCCTAGAGATAATGCAATTTTATACAGATCTTTGTTATTATGGTCTCTGTCTTGTCTAAAAATTTCAGAATTTTTGATTTAATATTTCAGAATTTATAGCCGGAAAATCAGAATTTTTGTTAAAAAATGATGATTTTTTATTGCTTTTATGCCCATATTTTTGCCCATAACTTTTTAAAAAATTAATGAAAAAATTTGAAATTTAGAAAATAATTAAATAGCTCTATTGAGAGTATATGCTGAAAATTTCAAAACGAGAAATTCAAAATCAGATTATTTATTGAACTTTGAATTTAATTTTTCAAACACCGCAAATTTTTCTTCATAACTCACAAAATACCAAATCAAAAATTTTAAAATTTAACGTCAAGTTAGTTAACAAAAGCATCAATAAATACACAAAATTTTAAGAAGATAGGTTTACGTTAGAATTTTTTACAAGTCGAGAACTGAGGTATACTCGTGCTAAAAGGTCACTAAAGATTTTTCAAATTTTTATTTTTTTTTCATAGAGAAAAATATCGAGAATTTTTCTTTACTACATATATTCAACAGATATGCACTTTAATAAAAATACTATAATAAAATTAATAAACTTGTCACAGTCTGTGACTGACTCTGCCACTTTCACTTTATGCGCATATTCTCCCTCCCTTTTTTAAAAATTAATTTACCTGTCCCCCCCCCTCTCTACCAGTCTTTTTAAAAAATCTTTTAAAAACCCCTCTGCGCAATCTACTAAAATAAATCTCTTCATCATCATCCTTTACCGACTTTCACTTTATTTTAATTTTAAAAGCCAGTTCCTTCTAATAATTTATTTAAAATGCCCAATAAAATCGGAAAAAGAATTAATGACCTCTCCCCCATTAAAAAACATCAAAAGAAAAATTTTCAAAAAAAAAAACTAAAAATTCGCTCATAAAAATTATTAATAAGTTGGGAAACCTCCGTTTTGTTTAAAATTAATCTTGAATAAAGGAAGATTAAAATCAGCTTTGAAAAAATTTTTTTGATAGTATACTTCAGACTTTAGCGGTCCAACTTTGAACGGCCATAACTCGGCCCAGACAAATTTTCCAAAAAAAAAACCCGCAAACTACAGTAGTAAATCGAAGGTCCTCTATCGAATGGTACCAAAAAATATATCAAATTCGCACTTACAGTAAACAATGTTCCCTTGTTAGATAAAACAGCATTTGCGGACTATGATTTGCGGACATTCTCAATTAAATACAAAATAAATAATTTTTTGGCAAGTAATATCCCAGAATAATAAAAAAAATATGCTTATTAGTCCATAATAAGGGACTAATAAGGGACTTATTAGTCCATTTATTCAAAATTTAAATAAGGCTTCAGTTTTATCCGCAACAATTGTTCTCCCTCTTTAAGTCCGCAAATGTCAAAGGGAACCTAACAATAAGACAATATATTTTTTTGAATACCCCCAAAGGTTTTTTAAAAAAACAAAAGTGACCTTTTTCTTTTAGTAAAAATAGAATATACAAAAAATAAACAGATAAATAAATTTAAATTCCTTCAAATCCCCCTGATTTTTACCCTCTTTTCTCTCTCTCTAAATCTCTTTGCCTAACAAATGTTTATATATTTTTTTTATATTTTTGTTTATGGGTCAGTTGTCTTTTTCTGATTTTTATTTATTTTTTCTTTTTTTTCATTAATTTAATATCCCCCCATTCAATCCTCTACTCTATACTTTCTCTCTTACTTCAATCTAAACACATGTCCTAAAAAGTCTGAAGGTAAAAAATTACCCCAAAAAAATACAAGGATAGAGGGGGGTAATGGTCAGTAAGTCAAAAAAATAAGGGCAAACTCTCAAAAAAAGAAAATTGAAAGCCTTCAGAGCCGTCCCGACCCCACAAGAGCACGATGATATTGCGCAATCCCGTCCGTGCCATTCTTTCCCATTCTCAGTCAGTCTACGTCCCCACATCCATTTTCTCTCATCTCTTTAAGTAGCTAGCCTTCCTCTTCTATTCAGCAGCCAAAAAATTTGAATTTGTCCTTTTCGGCGCCGCAAGGGTAATAGAGGCTTGGGCATTTATTGGGGGTAGGGTGAAGGGGACATAGAAATGAGGGGGGGGGTAGGGTGAAGGGAACGAGCGGCACTAAACGAGAAGGGAAGGGAAGGAAAAAAGAGTAGATTTTTAGGGGGCCAGACCAAATCAAAAATAAAAACAAAAATGGCATTGAAGGGAAATTATTTTTGATTGAAAATATGGAGAGGGGAGGAAGGGGGGAATGGCATTGAAAAGACGGCACTGATTGAACAAAAAATTTAATTATTAAAAAAATTGGACCCGTTTTGGATTTTTTAGTGTAAAAAAAGTTTTTAATTGTAATAGGGAGGGGGGGGGGGGAAGGTGGAGGGGAAGGGGATAGGAGGGGGGGGGGGGGGGTTATATCAAAAAATTTGATCGTAAAAAATATAGGAGAGAGAGAAGAGATTAATTAGCGATATATTTAAGTGTTCCATCATTCTATTATTTTTTTAGAAAAAATTAATTCGGCTAAAAAATAAATCAGATAAAGAGACACGCGTCTAGGAAATTAATTGCTTAATTAATTAATTACTTAGGTATAGTCCAAAATTTATTACAAAAAAAGTTAATCGCTTGGCTTTTAATTTACATTATGTTATGTCCTCTAAATTATTTTTTTCTATTGAATTTTCAGAACACCCGGCCCCCCTTCGAAAATCACAACTCAAAAAAGGGAAGGGAACCCTCCTTCCAAATAGAGCCAGAAAATATTCTTTTAAATTAAAAACCCACCAAATTCTTCTTTCTCGTCGTCGATAATGACCAAATCATTGGCCATTGCCCTCTCCAATTCCATTTGCTCCCGGCTTTTAAGCCACCCCGTGATTTTGGAGGCATTGTGTTGATTCCCTATAAATTAGGGGAAATGATTAAAATTAAGTTTAATTTCTGAAATTAAATTCTGATTTTTCAGAAATTAAATTCTGAGTATTTTCTGATTTTTTAGAACCAAATTATGATTATTTTCTGGTCTTTCAGAAATAAATTCTGATTAAATTCTGATTTTTAGAAGTAAATTCTGACTATTTTCTAATTATTCTAAAATAAATTCTGATTAAATTCTATTTATTCTGAAATTAAAATCTGATTTGTTGGAACAATTTTTTAAATAAATTATGATCAAAATTCTGAAACCAAATCAGAATTCTGAATTTTACAAATTAACTTAAAAATAAATTCTGATTTTTTAAAAATTAAATTCTGATTAAAATTCTGAAATTTATTAAGTTTTCCACACCTTTTTCCATTCGACGACGCCCCCTCTGTTTTCTTCTTTTAACTCTTCTCTTTTTAATTATTTTCTTTGGTTTGTGTTGGTGGTGGTTTTGCTTTAATTGCTTAATTTTAGCGTTTTTATCTTCTTTGTTATTTGTAGAATAAAAGGGAATATTTAATAAATTTTTAAAAATATTTTTGAAGGAAATTTTGGATTTTTTTATTGAAAATTTGAGATTTTTTTTTGAAAAAAATCTAAAAAAAAATTTTTTTTAATAAAAAAATAAAATTTATTAAAATAAAAGTGCAAGAAAAAAAAGCATTCAAATTTTCAATGGTCATTTATTTATTTATTTATAAAGCCCTATTCCCCCCTTCTATTCATCCATTCTCCCCCTAATGACCACATCCCTCCTATTTTAAAAAAATAAGCTTTTAGAGGGCCCGTGTCCATCCACTTTTCCTCTTTTCAATAAAACAATTGTGTGTTTATTGTGAAAAATATCGGTTGCCTGTCATCACTGCAGGGAGAAACTGACTGTCTTTCTGTTTGCCATAATTTATTTTGCCTAGGGCAAATCGCCGGTGAAAAGAAGGGGGGAATTGATGGCCATCTGACAAGTAAAAAAATAGAAAAGGTAAAGCACAGCCGGTGGGTGTAAAAATAAAAATAATGTAAATGAACGGAGAAGGGGGAAATTTGTTTGAAAAGAAAAAAGGACGGCGCCCCACAGGGTTTTTGAAATAAAAAATAAAAACAAAAAGACCAGAATGAGGAAAAATACAAATAAATAATAATTAATCAGAATTGTGTATTTTTAAATAAATCAGAATAAAATAGAAAATAAATAAACCAGAATTTACAAATCAGAATTATTTCTAAAAATTCTGGTCAAAAAATCAGAATTTATTATAAAATACTTTGTGTGATTATAAATCAGAATTTAAGAGAAACTTATTATTAATTTCATGCTTTTTAGTACCAGAATTTATTAACTCGAAAATTCTGATTTTCGAATAAGAACTTAAGTTTATAAAAATTCTGATTTTTATTTGTTTTAAATTCTGATTTTTTATTTGTTTTAAATATTAAATCAGAATTATTTTTAAAATTTTCTTTTTCTTTTCAAAAAAAGTTTATTTTTCTTAAAGTTTATTTTCTTTCTTATTCTTCGGTTTTAAATAAATTTTCTTTTCTTTGCCCTTTTATTTTTTTCTGACCCCGCCTACTTTTGTCTGGCTTCTTCAAAAATCCCCTTCTTTTTTACTTAAGGGGGATTCGGCCACAAAATAAAAAAAAAGAAAATAAGGGGCGGGGGAAGGCTTGGCTTGGATGTTTATCTGTGCCGAAAAAATTGCCGTCCCTGCCAGCTTAAAAATTTTTTTTTCGAAAATTTTCTTTCTTAGGTCCTAAAAATTCTATAATAAAGCACCCTCCATTCTTTGAAAAAAATTTTAAAAATTAAAAAAAAAATTTTTTTTCACGCGTTGACCCTCATTCCTTTAAGGGAAAAAATGAAATGATGGGAAAAAGGGCGACTAGACAGAAATAAGGACATAAAAAGAAAAGGGAAAAAGGGGGGATATGTCCATTAGAGTCCCCCCTACACGTGTTTAACCTCTCTAAAAATAGAAAGTTTTTTTTAATAATTTTGGGTTCAAAGAAGAGACTCTGAGGGTAAAATGACGCTATCTTTTTTTGAAAGTAGATGGACTTGGAAAGTTTTTAGAAGAGATTAAATAAATATTAGGTTTAGAAAACAAGGGGTTTTTTAGAGAAAATTGCTAGGTTTAAAAATAAAAATGAGGAAAAAAGAAATTTGTGAAAAAAAACTCCATGGGTGGCAGTCTTAAATTTTTTAGAAAATTATTAAGTGTATCCTATTCGAGTCCAAATTTTATTTTTTTTGTGGGGACTGGGCTTCAGAGGTGAGTCAGAGTTCCATTCGATTTCCGAGTTTCGAAAAAAATTTCGATTTCCGATTTCCGAGTTCCGACTTTTGAGCAAGTTCCGATCTCCGGCTTTTCCAATTTCCGACACCTCTGACTGTTCCTACCCACCTCTGCTGGGTATTGGGTATTTTGTGGTGGCCAAAGCATATTGAAAAAAAACTTTTTAGAAACCCGTATCTATCATTTTTAATGAAAATTTTTATTAAATAATTTTAGAGACAAAAAAATATTTTTAAAAGAATTCTAGAAGAAAAACTTTTTAATTGAGCAAACACCAAAAGCCCTCAATAAATAAAAATAAATATTGCCTTTTTAATAAAAAAATAATTCTGAGGAAGAGCAACAAACTTGGAGGAAGATTACCTTTATTGATAAATGATATAGGTAATTAATCTATATTGATTTTAGAAGGAAGTGATGAGTAAAATAATAAAAAAATAACTAATTTTTAAAAAAAAATTTTTTTTTAATTTACAATGAAAATTAAAAAATTTTCTAGTTAACCTAAATTTACTTGAAAATTTAAAATTTTACTTGAAAATTTTATCCTTCGAAAAAAAAATAAAAAAATATGAGGATATGAGGGTAATAATTATTTATGAGGAAGAAGAAAAATGAGAAGAAATATAACTCAAAAAATATATATAGAATGGACGAAGAGAGGAAAAAAATTAAGGGGGATGAGGGAATTTATATATATCTTCTTTTTGGTGGGCGTGGCCTAAAAAATTATTTATAAAAGGGCCATTACTTGACCTCGTTTTTTGATAGAGGACAACAAAAAGGGAAAAAAGCGAAAAATTTTTAGGCCTTTGGAGGGGGGTGGCATTTTTTTGAAAAAGTGGGCCCTTTACTTAATTTTAATTTAAGGGAAAGCGGCGCCACATGGTGAATACAGGAATAATTAAAGTCTAAAAGATCGAATTCCTTTAGGTATCCAAGTCTATTAGAGTCTTGTTGAGAGAAAATTTTCTTTTCTTCCTCTTTTCCTCCCCTTGTTCTTTAAAAGCCTTGTGGGAAGCTAGAAACAATTTTTGCACGAGGGAGCAATTTTGGGGAGGGAGGGCCATTGGCATTTTTTGAAAAAGGGAAAGGGGAAAAGAGAAAGTAAAGAGGTCATCAGCCCCTCCCCTTCCCTTTTCACTTTTACCGGCTGATGAATGGGGAAAGAAATAATAAAAAAAGAAATTGTACTAAAATAGTCGAGAATCGAAAGTGGAATATTTTAATAGGAATGGGGTCATTTTTGAATATTTAAAATAGAAGGGAGGGTAATTAGAGTCTGAAAAGCGGGGGTATTTCAAATGGTATTTAAAATTTAATTTCCATAGAGAAATGTGAATTTTTGTTAAAATTTTGGAAAATGCCGGATCCCGTTTCGGGATTTATTAATTTTTTTATCGGGACCCCGAAATCCCGATCAAAATCCCGAAAATCCCGATTTTATCAAGATAGGCGGAACGGGATCACCGATTTTTATCAAAATACCAGGTCGGAATCCCGTCTCGATTCGAACTCTACTTAATAGTGTTGATTACAATTTAAATTAATATTTCAGAATTTATGGTCTAAAATTAATTAGAAAAGAAAATTCAGAAAATACTCCTCCATTGTTCACTGCCCCACGCCTTTTCTTACTGCGCCGAAAAAACAATCTAGACTGACTTGATTGATATTGCCCGGAGATATTGCCCCAAGAAAAATGATGTATAGGCGTGTTAAATTTGAATTTAAACGAAAGCGTTACTTTGTGCCATAATTAAATTAAAAAAACATATTCACACCTCCCAGTTTTTCTGGGGCTATTTGGGCTATTTTTGACAATTTTATAAAACTGCCCCCTTAACCCTATCCAAAAAATAATAATTCAGAAAAAATGCAAAAATTAGGGAAATGTTGCGACATTTGGCAAAGAAAAGGAATTTTTTTTGAAAAATTGCTGACCTTTAAATAAATACATTTTTATTCAAAAAAGGAAGGAAGGAAAGTACAAAAATTCTCGAGTGTCGGCAAAAAAATAAGAGGACACTTCTAAATAAAAAGTGAATAATTTATTTTTTAAATAAGAAAACAGATGGAAAATTATATTTTTGGAAAATGAAGAAAAAAAAAGAAAATCAAAAATAGTAGTGGACACAAGTCTTGAGGGGGAGTGACACTTACAGGTACGAGAAAAGAAAATGGCAAAAAATTGGCAAAAATATAAATGTACTTTTAAATGGGGGAGAAAGGTAAATAAATTAATAATATGAAGAAAAAATAAAAAAATCAGAAAGGTTGATTTAAATAAATTTTGGAAGGTTCTAAAGGAAGGTCAGTTAGAGTAACTAAATTGCAAACACAAAGTATTGTTTTGGTAGTTAAATCAGAATTTGTATTTTTCTTTTAAAAAATGTGTTTTTGTGAATAATTCTGATTTCTAAAATACAAAATAAATTCTGAAATAAAAAATAAAATACATAAATTCTGATTTTGAATTATGATTTTATTCTGATTTCGAAAATCAGAATTAAAAGAAATTCTGATTTAACTAGAAAAATAAATATTCTGAAATTTTGTATTTTAAAATAAATTCTGATATGATTTAAATTCTGATTTAAATAAAAATTCTGATTTAAATAAATTCTGATTTGTTTATTTGTATAATTCAAAAAAGAAAATACAAATTCTGAAAACACAAAAATATTATTTTGTCTGGACAAAAAAACTAAAAATAAAAAAAAATAATCAGCTGGCTCTTTGCCCTTTTCTTGATCAAATTGATAAAAAATATTAAAAAAAGTCTGTCTCGAAAATAAAAAAAATATGAAAAATTTATTTTTGTTATCTTGGTAAATTATTTGTTGTTTTTTAGTTTTTTAAATTAGAAAAGTGACCAATCTATGAGAATTTTAAAAAATTTTTGAAAAAAATATTCTTATTTAAATAATTTTGTATTTTTATCTTAAATTTTTGGTTGAAAATTCGAACGTCGGAAATGTTCAGAAAAACCAGAATTTAACAAATAATTGTGTTTTATATCAGAATTTAAGAAATTCTGATTTATTTTTTCTGATTAAAAAAATAAAGCCTGCGGTAAAGATACAGAGAGTTCAGAATTATTTTAATTCTAAAATTAATTGTTTTATTAATTTTTAAAATATTTAATTAATTAAAAATTTAGAAAAAATATATTAAAAATAAATTAATTTTTCTATTAAATTACCTATTTAAGAAAATATTTTTTTAAATATTTTAAAGTAAAATATTTGAATTTTTTGCAAAGAAAATTTTCAAAAAAAAATTCAAAAAAAGTGCATGGTCAAAAAAAAGAAGAGTGACCAACCAACCAATCTATGAGAATTTTCTTTTGGTCATTTTCTTTTAATATTTTTGAAAAAGCCAGCCGGTTTTTGAAATGTCTGTGTTTTTTGCATCGTTTGGCGGAAATTGGAAAGAGTCATCCCCCCGAAGAAAAAGCAACGGAAAAGCTAAAAATTAACAAAAAAAGTCAGACAAATTAAAAATATATAAAAAAATAAATGAGGCGAAAGGAAGAAAAAATTAAAAATTTTTTTGAACTGTTTGAACTATTTAAATAAATACAGTGAAACGTTACTTTTAGATACCCCAAAATTATATATCTCTCAGATTAAGACATAGTTAAAGTTGGGTGGTCACTGGGCGAAGGAACTTCCTAGACAATACTTCCTATTTAAAATACTCTCATTATAAAGTACTTATTATAAAGTAACCTTGAGAGGGATCTAAAAGTGAGGATTGATGATTGTAAAAAAATAATCAAAGATTTTTTTAATTAATAAAAAATCAAAAATTTGAAAAAAATTTTTTATTTTATTAAAAAATTTTTTACTTTATTAAGAATAGGCAAAATTTTGTTCTTTTTAATGAAAAGAATTTTAAAAAGAAAAATAATTTTTAAATAAAAATTTAAATAAAAAGCAAATCCAAAAGTAAAAATAACCGGTAATTTTTAATGCTTGTCTGACAATGAGAAAGAAATTAAAAAGGAACAATTAAATATCTAATGTTTTTGGCATTTAAAATTGAGAAGAAAGAGAAAATAAAGCAAATGAAGCAAGATAATTATTATGTATATTCGTTCCGGTTGTTCCGGTTTTTGAATAAGAGAGAAAGTGAAAAGGAAGAGGGAGGGGAAAAGAAGAGAGAGTTAAGTTGGAAAGAAAGTTGTAAAGAAAGTTGGAAAAAAGTTGTAAAGAAAGTTGGAAAAAAGTTGGAAGAAAGTTGAAATTAAAGTTGGAAAGAAAGTTGTGAAGAAAGTTGGAAAAAAGTTGTAAAGAAAGTTGGAAAAAAGTTGGAAAGAAAGTTGAAATTAAAGTTGGAAAAAAATTAAAAAAAGTTGGAGAAGGTTGTAAAAAAAGTTTTAACAAAAAGTTGGAAGACTTTATTTACTATAAAAGCTGAAAGAAAAAGTTTAAAAATGAACAGAAAGCGGTTAGTAGCTAAAATAAAAAGAAATTCAAGTTTGAAAGGGAAATTAAACCTGAAAGAGAGAAAATAGCTTATATCTCTTTTTACCCTTTCCCCGATCTTCTCCTTTTTTCTCAACTTCCGCCATTAAGTTCAAATCTTTGCTTTAAGCGTCTATTATGGAAGAAATAGCCGTTGGGGAAAGACTAGTTCTTTTTAAAGAAGAGGAATTCTTCTTCCCTTCCTTCCACTAAATGGACACACAAGTTTTAAATAAAATTGTGATCGTTGAGGTTGATAAGGAAATTTAAAGAGAAGAAAGTTTTAATTGAAATAAGAAAAGAATTTTAAAGAAAATATATTGGAGATTAATTAATTAATTTTGTTAATTGAAATTAATAAAAAATAAAATTGAAGTTTCTATGAGAAAGTACAGTGAGAGAGATTTTAGCTACCCCAAATTAAATACTTCTTTAAGATATATTTTTTAAATTTTGTTGGGTATTGAGTGGAGGGCTTCCTAATAGAGGCATGCGAAACTGAAAATTTTCCTAGACCAAGACGAAAAAAACCCAGAAAAAGTCTTGGAATTAAGAATAAGACCAAGAGTCGCATGCCTCTACTTCCTAAGCTATACCCATCTATGTATGCTCTATGCTCTAACGGTCAAAAAAAGTAAAAGTAACGTCTCCTATTCTCGATAAAATATTTAAAAATAATATAAAGTAATTAATCGTCGGAAGTTAACAAAAATATAAAAGAGAAATTTTTAAAATTAAAAAGCGGCCATGAAGGACAAACTCTAAGGGAGGGGGAGGAGGGGGAGGGGGGGAGAAAATAAAAGAGAGAAGAGAAGGTTATTTAATTAATTAATTTTTATTTTTTAATTTAATAGGCGCGGAAATAAAAAAATTAAAAATAGCTTGGGTATTCCAGCTCAAGTTTTTAATTCATTATTTTTATTTTTAAAAATAGTTGAAGTAGACAGACAGTGGCTGGCACCATTAATTAATAATAAATAAATAAATATTTTTTATTAAAAGAAGGACATTAAATTATTAAACTTTTTTTAATAAAAATAAAAATATATAATTTTTAATAATAAACTTAAAATATTTTATATACACAAGTACTTAAGTAACCAGAATTACAAGTATTGCCTCCGGTTTCTAATTAAGAATTAAATTTATTTATATTTTCTGATTCCGGTAACTTAATTTCTAATTTCTAGAAATATATTTTTAAGATTTCTGGAAACACTTGCTGGAAAAATTAATGAGGATATGGTATAGTGTGTGGCCCATTATTAAAATAATGACCAAAATGGTCAGAACGTTTGATTAAATCTATAGGAGCCGGCTAGACGCTATTGGATAAAACAGCACCGCAAATAATTATTTTAGCAAAAATTCTATTAATCGTTCTGTCCACTTTTGTCATTAATTTAATAGTGGCCACACACTATAATATATCCCTTAATATTCCCAGTAATTCTGATTCTGTAAGACTTTGGTATGTAGTTACTAACCAGAATCAGAAATGCTTTTTTTGAAATTTTCCGGTTCTGAAAATATTTTTGCTTTTCCGGAAAACTTAAAAAATCTAAAAATTCTGATTTTTCTGATTCTTAAGGAAAATTATTCACCTTTTCCAAAACCTATATAAAATGTCTATAAAATTCTGATTTCTGGAATCATTTATATTTCAGAAATATATTTTTAATATTTCCAAAAATTATGATTTTTCCATAAAATTTAAAAGTTTAATTCCCTAAATTATATAACAATTAATTTTTGATTTATTCGTTTTCTTTCCGCTAAATCTCATCAAAATTTAAAATATATCCATATAAAATTCACTTAATTTTTCACACAATTTTCGCCCATAAAATAATCGCCAGAGGCGTTTTTAATTTTACAAGCTTCTCATATTTTTAAATTTTTTCCCTCACTCTAAAAACAATAAAAAAAAACAATTTTACCCCTAAAAAATCCAAAAAAAGCTTCTATTCGCTTTTTTAAAGTGTCAGCTGCAAAATGAAAGGAAGAAAAATTTGAGTTTGCAAAAAATTAGAAGAAAAAAATAATTCTTTTAAAAATCTCTTTTTTAAAGAAAATTATGCGCATAATTTTCGCTCTGGTATTTTTTGAACGGAATTTTTTTTGTAAAATTATGAAAATTCTTTTAAATCATTTAAAGTCAGAATTTACGCCCCAACAAATTAACGGGTAAAATTAAAGAAAAAATTAGGTGAGGAAATGAAGGAAAGAAAAATTTTTAACAAAAAATTTTGTTGGAAATTAAATTTATCTATTTTTGATGTTTTAAGATAATTTGTATGACAGCTGCAAAAAAACGAGATTTTTGTAATTAAATTACTTCATACATACACTGTGGTGCAAAAGTTTATATACACTGACTGAAAAGTTTTGAGAAGCATGGCAATCCACATTCAGTGTTCCCTCACGATGATGATTCTGGACAGGTCCCCGACCCGTCGAGGAATACTCCTCAACACCGATCCTTAACATAATATTCCCCGACATCCCTGTTCCTGAGAAAGTTCTCCCCGACAGGTCGGTTAAAAAAAATTTTTTAAGTCCTAGTTGAGAACTCAAAAGAAAATTTTTTGTAAAAATAAAATTCTGGGTATAACAGGATTAAGGATAATTCTTGGAGAGATTTCAAGATCAACTCCTTCGAATATTTTGTTATTTTTTAAAAATAGGTTTGGCTGTCTTGTATTGTAGTAAATTAAAAAAATAATTTTAAAAAAAAAGAGAATTTACTAAAAGTGATCAAAAAAATATTTTAAATTTAAATACATAAAAAATAAAATGAGTAGAAAAAAACTAAAAAAAATGTTGAAATTATGAGAACAAAAAATAAAAAATTCTTTTAAATATTTCCTTTAATTCTTATCATTTTCCTTTTCTGTCTAATCATCATCTAAACCCGCTGTTATTTATATTTTTGTTAATATTCCAAGACCTTTTTGGCCGATCTATTAATTTATTAGAATCGGAAGAAGAAGAAATGTTACTTTTTCGTTCTCTTAAAATTGAAGAATTTGTTGTTGTTGTTAAATTGTTGTTTGGTGTATTTGTTGTTGATGTAGAGGGTTTTAAAATCTAAGAAAAAAAATTTTGAAAAAATTTTTTGACGCAATTTAAATTAAAAATATAAAAGCTCTAAATAAGCTTAAATAAAAGCTTGTAAAATAATAGAGTAAATAAACTCAAATTATGTGATATACTTAAAGGGGAATGCCGAATATCTAAAGAAGATAAATTGGGGCAAATTACTAGGACTGATAGAGAAGGAAAAATAAAAAGCTAGGTAATCAAAATTCATTAAAGGTTCAGGTGCTCTAGTGATTGAGAGCTACCCAAGGTTCTAACTTGATAGAGCTATGCAAAGAGCTAGGCAGCTAGGCTCTACCCAAGAGCTACCCAATCTTTCTTTATCTTTTATTTTAAATGGTAATTGTCTGGATCTTCCTTTCCCCTATAATGGTGTCTTAATCACTATCAGAATCTCTTAGATCCTTAAAGTTTGAGATAAAAAATTTCCAAAAATATTTTTTCAAAGAATTTAAAATTTTCTCACTTGAAAAGAGCAAAGTAATTCCCTATCAACATTCATCACAGCCCCAGCATTATCAAATTCTCCACAATAATTAGGAGCAGAAAAAACCGTTACAAGCCCCCTCCTTCCAAAGAATTCATAGCCATCCTCGACTACTTGATGCCCTCTAACAATTAAATCTAACTCCATTTTTGCCAAAAATTGGTGCAAAACATCAGCTCCAAATACATAACTAACACCCCTTTCATTGGGTGCCCATCCTGTGTGAACACCCGGCTCTGGATCTGACCAGAGAATATCACATAAAAGGCCTGAAATAAAAACAGATAATTGGTTGGAATTGATAATCAGAACAATTAATTGGTCAAAAAATTAATTGATCAATTAAATACCAAATAATTCCTAATTAATTGTTTTATTTCCGATAATTTTACAGATTAACTAATTAAAAATGGATTAATTGGAAATGGATTAATTGGTAGAACTGGTAATAATTATACTAATTAATTAGTAGGATAATTAGAATTGAGAACAATTAGATGACCAAATAATTGAAAGATAATAGAGCAGACCTGGTCACGGATACTGATTTTGGTATCCGTATCCGGATATTTACGGCGGATAAGGCGAATATCAGCAGGCATCTTGATATTATCTGTATCCATATCCATGACCAGGTCTGTAATAGAGAAGCACATCCCAAATAGAAGTTCATGCTCTATTAGAAGTTCACTCAATGAGATGTATTGGAAAAAGCCCAGGACTTCTATTAGGACATTTACGGAAATTTAAATTTTATTTGACCAATTAACAAGTACAAAACAGATAATTAAACAATTAATTGTTTAATATAATTGGTATCTAATCGGTCAATTAATTTAATAAATAAAACAATTAATTGGGCAATTATTTGGTATTTTTTTCCAAATATTTATTTGTTTGTGTAAAAATAAATTTTAAAAAATTCACCAGATTCTTTAACTTCAACAGGTCTCTGAATCCGTTTTAATTGTTCCATAGTCCTTAAATGAGGAGACAAACCGCCGTGACAACAAAAAATTCTTCCCTTTAAAAATTTGTTTTTTTTTAATTTTTTAATTAATTAAAGTACATTAATTAAAGCAGCAATAGGTAAACAATTAAAAACGTCTTGAAAAGCTTTCCAAACACGCACACTAACTCTGTTTTTGCCTTTAAAATTTTTTAAAAATTATTTCCAATATTTTTTTCATTTATTTTACTTTAATGTTTTTATAAAATTATATTCGTATAGTTTTTTGTCTAGACAAAAAACTAAAAATAAATTAAAAAATAAAATAGGTAGTTTGTAATTGTGGTCATTGGCCCTTGTTTTGATTAATAATCATTTTTGATTAAATGAAAAAAGAGGGAATAAAAAAATATATTTATTTAAAACTAAATGAAGGGACATGTCCGAAAATAGAAAAAAAATTTTTTTAGAAAAACTGCTTAATTAAAAAAAATTTTAGAAAAAAAATTTGAAAGAAAAGCTTCAAGTAAGGGTAGGCCCCAAGTAGGCACAAAGTCATAACTTGCTTCAAGATTTCCGAATCCTTCAAAATCTAGTATTAAACGATTCCCCTCATCAAGCTAAAGAGATTGGTACCAAAATTGATTGTTAAGGTCTTTCAAAATTCTTCAATCTTTCAAATGTTAAGGTCCAGAAATTTCAAGCTAGTTATGACTTTGCGCCCGCTTAGGCGTGTCCCGAAAGAAAAAATTTTTTTTAATTATTTAATTAATTAATTATTACATTCATTGTAGAACCCGTATATTCGATTGAGTGCAGCAACTTCATGATTCCCTCTAAGCATAAAAAAGTTGAGAGGATATTTAAGTTTGTAACAAAGCAATAAAAGGATTGTCTTTAAAAAATAAATTTTTAGAGAAAATTTTTTAAATATTCACTTCGAGACTGCGAGGTCCTCTATCTACATAATCCCCAAGAAAAAGATAATTTGAAGAAGGGGGAAAGCCACAAACACGGAATAGACGAAGAAGATCCTTTTTAAAAATAAATTTATTTTTATTTTAATAATTTATTTTGATAATTTAAAATTTTATTTTAATAATAAAAAATTAAATATTAAGTAAATTGTAAGTACTTAAGTAACCGGAAACACAAACGGGGTTTTCCCCGTATTCTGACCAGAATATTAATTAATTTGTATTTTAGGTTAATTCATAGAAAACACACTGAATTCTGATATTTAATTTAAAATCAGAGTTCTGGTAATTTAAAAATCAGAATTCTGGTAATTTAAAATTAAGAATTCTGATAATTTAAAAATCAGAATTCTGGTTATTTAAAAATCAGAATTCTGATACTTAATTTTAAAAAATTCTGATATTTAATAAAAATCAAAACAACCCCAGAATTAAAATAAATAATAAGACACTTAAGTACTTAAAAAACCAGAAAAAGAAATCAGAATTAAAAAATCTAGATTCTGGTCTTTCATTTTAATTTAGTATTTTTCGAATGTTTTCCGGAAGAAGAATTAAATAAAAATCAGAATTATTCCTCTCATATTTTTAATAAAACCAGAATTTTTCTTGAGCCTTTCCGGAAAGTTTAAAAATAAAAATAAAAATTACAGAAAATTGCCCATGAATGTCGCCAACAATTTTAAGAGGCGCATTTAATTCTAACAACATTGGTTGTGAGAGGAAAAGCTCTCGACTTAGATGACATATTGAACGAATTTCTCGTTCACTTACATCCAAGCTATGTCTCCATTGAGTTTGCTAAATAATTAAGAATTTTATTTTGATTTTCTAAAAATTCTATTTACTTGTGCCGAAACAGTAGTTAATCTACTAATAATATTATCAATATCTATTGGTTGATAACAAGGCATTGAAGAGGAAGTTTTTCGTCTTGAGACCATTTTTAAATTTTATAATTTATAACTAAAAATTATTTTTTAATTTTTTAAAAGGAAAAAAGACTACGTAAAGAAGGTGTGTAGGTGGGATAAGCGCGAGCTTATAAAAATTGCCAAATACGCTCTAGAAACGTAAAATTTTGCAGAAACATTCCAAATTATTTTATCTATTTTCCCGCAAAATTTAAGAATTTTCGGTTAATTATTTTTGGAATTATAATTAAAAAATAGCAAAAAATCAGTAAAAATTCTGTCATTTTTGGCCAGAATTTCTGAAATAATTAATCAAAAATTCTGAAATTTTCAGAGAAGATAGCTAACAGTATCAAATATATTTTTACAAAATTTTACGTTTATAGGTGCTATTTTGACAATTTTATGAATTTTAGAGTAAACGTCAAACAAATTATTATTGAATAAAAATAAAACAAAATTTTCTGTTAAATTTAAAAAATGTTTGAGGTAACAAATAATTTAGAAAAAAATATTTTAAAATCCATAGAATAATTGTGATGCCTTTATTTGGCGAATTACAAAAACAATTTGACGAATTTGATTATAGAGAGATTATTTAAATTTAAATAAATTTAGTATATAGTTTGTGAAGGCAGAAAAGGGAGAGGAAAACATTTGAAATTTAAGAAATTATTTAAATAAAAATAAAAGTAGCTGACATAAAAATCCAATTCCCGATTTTCAGGAATCGGGTCGGCTAGATCCGTGTTAAGTACCTCCAAAATGGGATACGATTACGTAGCATATAGAATATACATATGTAGAAATGGCCTGAGGTTTTTTGGACTGACACATTTCTAAAAGAGGTCATAGACAGATTCCCTGGGTGGGGAAGCTGTCTAAGTGCTAAATACTTCTCATTCTTAAATACACTGTTTCAACCAAGGGTGTATTTTATCACTTAAAAAGATCCTCCAACATTTGCCTATGCCATTCTCCCAATTTTAGGTAAACCTCAATCCTATATACAACCTTTTTTCATTTCCCAAGGGTGTACATATATACGAATCCAGACTAGACTTAATATATAAACGATTATTAACTTTTTTTTTAATTTCTAAAATTAATTTTGAAGGTAATTTTAGGAAAATATATACTAAATAACCAATTAGATAACCAACTAAAAATTAATTTTTAAAAAAATAATTAAAATTTTCACAGAAAACTTTTTAAATAAAATTGAAAAAATTAATTTAATGAGTAAAAAGCTAAATAAAGAAATCAAAAAAAATATTTTTTTAATAAACTGTCTAGATTATTTATTTATTTTTGGAGTATTTTCCCTCAGATTTTTTTAAGTAAAAATAAAAAATAATAAAATATGTGAAAATTTTATGACCATAAAAGCACTCAAAAAATATTCTTTTTTTGATAAAATATAACAATTGGAAGAAAAAAAGAAAAAAAGTTTTATTTTATAATAAAAAAAATAAATAAAATATTTAATAAAAAATATTTACTGCTTAAAAAGCAAAGGAAAAAAGTCGGGAATAAATAAATATAAAATTTGAAGGAAATGACAGAAAAGGAAATGGTTAAAAAAAATAA
The DNA here is from genome assembly GCA_963681835.1 of Meloidogyne enterolobii. Lineage (NCBI taxonomy): Eukaryota > Metazoa > Nematoda > Chromadorea > Rhabditida > Meloidogynidae > Meloidogyne > Meloidogyne enterolobii. Next base: position 2,088,588 of record CAVMJV010000004.1, on the reverse strand, counting down.
ATAAAAATATTTTTTAAAAGAATTTTTTGTTAAAAATTAAATTTAAGATTTTATTCAAATTGGAATAAATAAAAATTTTTAGCTTTTTTTTTATAAGTTTAAAATTTATTTTCAAATTTATCACAAAGGTGTAGATTATAACAAGAATTTGAATATATAGTAGTGATGTCCGGGAGAAGAAAAAACCCAGGAATGGGAAACGGTAGTCGGGATCAGGTCAGGACGCAACTGCGGATTGCGTGGAATTGCGTGTTTTTTGGAATTGCAGACTGCGGCTACGGAAAGATTTTTTTCAGTTGCGTCCAGCCCTGTTCGAGTACCCTAACATCACTAGAATATAGCGAGTTAAAAATCCCTTTTCCCGAAAGAGAAAGGTAAGATTATCAGAAAAGAAGTGGAATTTAACTTATCTTGAACCTTAAAGTATATTGTAAAATAAGCTCAGGAAGCCTTCAATTATGTTACAAAAATCTTTCAAATTTAGGTTTAACAATCTAACTAACTAAAAAAATTAATTTAAAAAAAATTAATTTAAATTTTATAAAAATATTTATTTGGAACATTTATTTAAGTACTACTCACAAAAAATATTTTTTATTTAAATCAAAATAGTAAAAAAAGGAAATGAGTTAAAAAATAAAAATATTTGGTAAAAATGGGCCAAATATTTGGGTAAATAAAAATAGAAATGAACAAAAAGGGGAAGTATTTAATAAAAAAAATGTTAGGAATGGGAGGGAAAAAACAATAGAAAAAATAATAAAGTACTTAATCTCTAAAGTTTTTACATAAAAATACATATTTTTAGACAATTTTTTTAATAATTATTTTAAAAAATTATTTTTTTCTGAATTTTTGGGTGACTAAAAATAATTTTTTTTTAATTTTTATGTTAATTTTTAATAAAAAATTTAAATATTTATTTTTAACAAAAATATTAAAATTCCAAAAATATTTCCAAATAAATCCGCAAAAATATTTTTTTATTAAAATATTATGAATTTATTCATGAAAGTCAGATTTTCTTATTTATGAAGAAAACTTCCACGTACAACTTTAAATAAAATATGTAGTAAATTCAAGGAAGAGTATAAAAGCGTTAATAAATTAAAGTTTCAGTAATTAAAGAAATTATTTAAAAAATAAACTTTATAAACTTGATAAAATAAACTTAATATTAAACAAACTTAATTAAAGTTTTAAAAATAAACTTGGCTGAAAAAAACTTTAAAATAAACTTGAGTAAAATAAACTTGATAAAACACAAATTAAGTAAACTTAAAAAAATAAACTTGTTAAAAATAAACTTGAATAAAATATTAAATAAAACTTGGAGAAATACAAAAACAAAAATACATACAACTTTAAATAAAACTTGAAATACGAGAAGACTTTTCCAACTTTTTTCCCCTTTATTTCAAGATGGAATGTTTGTATTTCTTTTTTTGTGTTTTATTTTATTCTGAGAAAATTTTCATTTTGTATTTTCAACTTAACACGCGTTCTCTCTATTCAAATAATGTACATATTTTCAAGTTTTGTATTGTTTAAGTTTATTTATGTACATACAAAATAACGTCAATTGAAAAGAAAAGAAAAAAAGAAAAATTTTTTGTTTGAGAAAAGAATAAAAGAAAAAAATTCTAAAAAACTCTGTTGGATTTTTTAAAATAATTATTTTTAAAAAATAATTATTTAAATAAAAATAGAAATTTTTGGGATATTTTGGAAAGAATAAAAATCAAAAAAAAATTTTTTATAGGTAGAAAATAAAGAGAATATTCCCAAAAAATAACAAAAACTCGCACGTTTTCGCCATCAAATTTAAAAATAGTTAACCAAAAATTACCAAATTTTTAAATTAAATTAGGGTAGCTCCCTGTCCCATGAAACCTCGACGATTTTTTTGGCAAAAACCCGACTCGAACCCTTAAGGCTCTGCCCCGGCAAACCCCGATCCCCGACAATCCCGACCCCGAAGTGTCGAGGAGCTATCCTACTTTAAATTAAATAATTGACATAAAATAAAAAATATTTTTTGAGTAAATTTTTGACAAGAAATCTTCTAAAATGATGATTTTAGAAGCTTCGGAACGACTCGTTTACCTCACCTAAAAATTCCCCTTATTCTCTTCCAAATTTTTAATTGTTTGGGGAATTGAACCAAAAATTTTTAAAATTATTTTTAATTATTTTCTAGTCATTTTCTATTTTTAAAATATTTTCTTTTGTCATTTTTTAATTAAAACAATAAAAAGGAAAGTGTTGCGAGAATTGGTGTAGCTACTTAAAAATAATTCCCCTTTACACCCACACAATTTATTATATTTTCTTTTTACTTAATCTAAAAAAGGGCTATAAATAAACTGAAAAAAAATATATAAAGTTTATAAAAAAAAAGTTTTTTTAATAATTTATTGATGCGGAAATTTAAAAGGTAAAGAAAAAAATTTTTTTAAGTTAAAATTACTTGGAAGAGTAAATCAACTAGAAAATAAAGGAAATATATTTTTAAAAATAAATATATATTTTTATAACGTCAGTTAATTTATTTTATAAATATTTTTTAAACATTTTTTGAACTGGAAAAAATTTTTAAATTAAAAAGAAAAAAAATTTTAAATAGGCAAAAGGAACTGTTAACAAGTAGTTGACAACGCTTACACAGAAATTTATAAAACAGCCTAAAAATTAGCTAAAATTCTGAAAGTTTGCAGAGATGAAGGTAATACTATTAACTAACTCTGGTATAAATTTCAGATTTTTTGGTAAAATATTTTAAAAATTATGGACAAAAAATGATGAAAAATGGGCATTTTTAGAGAAAATTCTGATTTTTTGGTAGAAATTCTGAAATTCTCAACAATAAATTCTGAATTTTTGCAAAGATGATGGTAATACTATTAACTAACCCTGCCATAAATTTCAGATTTTTTGGTAAAATATTTAAAAAATTATGGACAAAAAATGATGAAAAATGGGCATTTTTAGAGAAAATTCTGATTTTTTTGGCCAGAAATTCTGAAATTCTCAACAAAAAATTCTGAAATTTTCGGAAGAGTTAGCCAACATTATCAGAATTATTTGGGGAAAATTTTATGGTTGCAGGTGCTTTATAATTTATTTTATAAAATTTTATTTAAATTACCACGCCTTAAAATGTTCCATTTCCTGAGAAACATTTGTAAAGAATTATGTAAATTTTTAATTTAATTTTTGCATTTTTAAAAATTATTTGAAGCAGAAAATGGATAAAAAATATAAGGAAAATTATAAATATGGAAAATAAAAAAGTTGGAAGGTATTTAATAATTTATGGCCATTAAAAGAGAAAGTGACGATAATAAAAAAATATGTAAAGTTAATGAAGAAAGAGATTAATTGTTCAAAAAGATTATAATTTATTTACAAAAATAATTTTTGTGATAATAAAAAATTAGTTATTAAATATGTAAATGTGAGAGCTAAATATCAGGGGGTGCTGAAACAGATTTTAAAGAGTGAAAGGTGAAACATCAAAAAAGACGAAAATAAGGCTAACAACGGAAGGCGAAACGGCACTGATACATTCAGGGCTGAAGAATTTTGAATTTTAAAAAGCGGAAGGCGGAAGTAGAAAAAAGCGGAATAAATTAAAAAAGCAGCAGAAATCCAACCCTGATACATATGTATAGTTAAAATGTAAATATGTTGAACACACACACACACACACCTTTTTTGCCCCAATATATGTATAAATAAAAACCAAGTTTATTTAAATTGAAAAAAAACTTTTTTTAATTTTCAGAAATAAAAAAATGTGTATAAAATTGGAAACATTTATTAAGAATTAAAAATAAATTCTCTAAAAATATTAATAAGAGGATTTTAAAAGTTTAGAAAAAAAATTTTTTTAATTAAATGAAAACTTATTTTAGAAAAACTTAAGAAGAATTTTCTTCGTAAAAAATTTAAAAATAAAAAAGTGGGTAAAATGTGGGAGAAAAAATATTTTTCTAGTGAGTAAACATTTTTTTATTTTTAAAAGATTTTACAAAATTTTTGCAAAATAAAAATTAAAAAAAAATTTAAAATACAAAAAAGAAGCGGAGAAGGAAGGGAATTCAAGTGAAGTTTAAGTGAAAGTAATGGGTTGTTTTAATAAATTTATAAAAAAAGTATAAGTGAACGTATTCCAATGAAATTTTGCCTAATAATCCTTAATACACTCAAAAACTTATTCTGAAATTTTCAGAATTTTTGATAAAAAATTTCAGAATTTATGGACGAAAAAGGAAGAAAAAAGGGGTATTTTAAACGAAAATTCTGATAAATTCTGATATTTTTGCCTATAAATTCTGATTTAAAAAACCAAAAATTCTGATTTTTATTTAATTATTAGTTAACACTTTAAAATATTTCTGAACGAAATTACACACCTTTAAGTGTTCTTTAGGCTAATTTATAGGCATTCATATATAGCGCGTTACCACGTAAACGAGTGCCACGGAAATGAAAAAATAAAAGAAAATTTTTAAAATAAACTTTAATTTAAATAAATATGTATGTACTTGTTTAAATATAGAGTAATTAAAGAGTAAAATTGTTTAAAAAATAAAAAAAAAATTAAAAAAAATTCTTGTTGAAAAAAAAATTTTCCTTAAATAAAAGGTTACACTTGAAAAGTGCCATTTTCTGAGAAAAACAATTTTTTTAATTTTTTAGAAAAATCTTTTTAATAAAAACAGATTTCTTTAAAAAGACTACATATTTATTAATGAAAAAATTAAAAAAAATTTTTAATTAAAAATAAATAATAAATAGACAAAATATGTTTAAGGTCACGCTATTGCTTAAGCAGTTTTTGAAGGTTTTCTTTAAAAATAAAAAAAATAATTTTAAATTATTTAAAGAATTAAATGTCTAAAATAAGGGGAATTATATATACTATGTATGATTTTAACAATTTAAGAACTTCTTTATTTTAATGAAAAATAATAATTATTGTCTAAAATAGGGGAAATAATGATTCTACCGGATTGAGAAGCCTTTATTTTACTTAAACAAAATAATAATTTTTTTCAGTTCCCTAAACAATTAATTTAAAGTAAAAGACGTCGTTAAAAAAATTATTTTTTTAAGGAAATTAAAAATTACAAAAATAAAGGAGAACTTATTGCATGTCAGGGGCAAAAAAAAGATTAACACGAAGGAGAAAGTGAAAAATAATTAAAATAATCCTTGTATGTTTTTAATTTTGTTTAAATAAAAATAAATATAAATAAATATTTCCTTTTTGCGTCATTTTTTGTCATTATCTTCCTCCTTTTTTTATTTTTTATAAAAAAAGATGAGACACCAACAGATAATATTCATCATTTATTTATTAGTTAATAATCATTGTTCGTCTTTTAAACGAAAAAAAAGAAGAAATAATAAAGAGAAGAGGAGGCAACGATTTAAAGAACAATTGAATGAATGAAGAAAAAAAACGGGAATGTTTAAGAGAGAATAATGATTCTTCTTTTTTTTTTATTTTTTAGAAAAAAAATTTAAGAGAACTCAAGTACTTGTATAATATATACTTTTAAAAAAAAGTGGAAGAAAAATAAAATAAAATAAAAATTATATAGGTATTTGTTGGAGGAAAGTTGGAGGAAAGTGTGTGTGTCTAGTTGAGAATAAAGAGTTTAAAGATTTTTAGAAAATTAAAAGATTAAGGATGATTATTTTAAGAATTTAGGTGTACATATACTTTTAATTAAAAGGATCTCTAAAAACGAGAATTAGGGAATTTATAATTAAACACTACAATGGCATTCAATACCAGCTAGTCGTTGTTCAAAGGAATTTTAATTTTTTAAAATATTTTTAATATTTGTATTTAAATGTAAGTGACGTTTTTACAAGGTTCTTTTCGGTGAATAAATTTAAAAAAGGAAAGATTGTGTTTAACTTTTGTAGTTCTTTCCTTGTGAGCATTAGCTGGAAATGATAAATATAGAAAAAAAGAATTTTAGATTTTAAATTGGGAATATCTCAAAAAATTTGTTTTTTAAAATTAATTTTTGATTAATTTTAAATTAAATTACTTAAACAATAAAAATTAAAGAAAGGTGTGGTGGTTATTTAAAAATAGTAAGTAAAATAAAATAAAGAAATGACAAAGTAAATAAAAAATTTAATTAATTAATTATTTAAACAATAAAAAGAAAGAAAAATTAAATTAAAGTCAAACAAATAATAAAAATTAACTAAATTTATTTATATATTTATTTGGGGTATTTACCGAACAGACAATTCACCGCTAAAGGAAAGTAAATTATTTTAGTCTAATATATAATTAGAAAATATTTTTTAATTTGATTTTCAATCTCTAAGCAAAAAAGTCTTTCTTATTCTAAACATTCAAAAATATTTGATTGTATCGTTAAATAACCTAAAAATCCCAAATTCGGTGAATTTTCTATTCGGTAAATTGTCTCCATTAAATATTCCTCTTAAAATAAATTTAAATTTACCTTTTCTTTTTAATTTTTTGTCGAATCATTTTTGCGCGTTAAAATAAATAGAGAATAGGTAGGTAAGTATTTGACGAATGATTTGAAAATTTTAGAAAAGGAAAAGTAAAAATGTTTAAAATTGAACGGAGAATGGACGTAAAAAGAGGGGGAAAGAGAGGGAAAGGGGGAAGGGAAGGGGAAAATTAATTTAGAAAAAAATTAATTTGGTAAAGGAAGAAAGAAAGGATTTTTTAGACAATTGTTTAATGAAAAGGAAATTAACAGGAAAAGAAGTCTAAATAAAATAAAAATATAAATTTATTGTATACATATATTTAATTAAATAATAAATCTCTTTAAAAATGAGGAAGTAAAAAAATAAATTACTAAATAAATGAATATTTATGGTCAGACGTTGATTGTATAAATAAACTTTTGGGGAACGAAAAAACAAGAACTCAGGTATATGTAAAATTGAAGGCATTTCTTAGACAGCCCTCCGCTCAACTAACCTTTAAAAATTGTACACACAATTAGAGAGTGTACGTAAAATTGAGGGTACAGTCTAGAGATCGAATAGAGACAAGATATTCTCGTACGACACTCCCAGTCCGGTCTCTAATAAGTCTGTTCCAAAATTATAAACGTGCCCGTATTTTTCTCAATATTTCATGTCATATTCAATTCTGATAAATTTTTAAAATAATTATAGAGAGGGATAAATAATATTTAATACTGGAATTAATTTTTTAATTAATAGACGTTGAATTATATAATTTTTAAAATAAAGATGTAGATTAGCAATGAAGTAAAAAAATATTTGGAATTAGAAAACGAAATTTGGAAAATTAAAAATCATTTAATTAGTTAATTAAATATACCTAATTATTTATTTTCATCTTTCCTAACAAATTTCTTAATTAAATTAAGCAATATTTTAAGAGAAAGATTTGTTAATATTTTTAAATAAAAATGTCAAATGCTACTCTGAAAAAAAGCAATTTTTAGATCATAAATAATAAATATATATATTTTTTCTAGTTTGATCCAAACACACACAAAATAACCACTCACTTTTCCTCAACTATTTTTAAATTGTCAATCAAAAAAAATTTTTTTTTTCAAAGAAAGAAATGTCCAAAATTAGTTAAAAATAATTTTTTTAATTTAATAAAAATAGAAATTATTTTTGATAATTGGGAATTTAGAAAATTAAAAGAGAAAATTATTTTTTAATTGAGGTATTTTGAATTGAGCTAATTTTTGATGGAATTAAAAGAATTTTTTAGTGGGAGAAAGAAATAAATAATTAAATAATTAAAAACAATTTTTAGCGTGATTGAGAAAAGAAAAATTTTGGTTATCGAAATATCAATCCTTATTCTCGTTCACCCCTTCAAGCCATGGATCCTGCTGACTAAAAAAACAAAATTCCCTATTTTCGGGAATCGGGACGGCAATTATGTGAAATGACATTTTGTAAGAAAAGTAAGAAAAAGGGAAAAGAGACGGGGCTGGGGGAAACTACACAAGTACCGGTTCCGAGAAGGTCGCAACGAGTTCGAGTTTCGGCACATCTGTGGTTCGTGGATATCGGAATTTTAATAATCGGGAATTTTCGAGAATCTGATCACTGGATAGAATCCATGTTTTTAAAAAAAGCGTTTTTTAATCTTTTAAAAATTTTTTCCAAAATATTTTTTAAAAAACAAAAAAATAGAAAAATATTTTTATTTATTTTTTATTGCACTTTTCAAAAGCAAAAAAATTCTTTTTAAAAATATATATTTATCTTTTCATTTTTGAAAAAAATTTTTTTGAAAAAAAATAAAACCAAAAAAAACAGATGTTTTATCTTTCTTCCAGCCAACCTTTGTTCACATTTATAAAAATGAAAAATGAGAAGAAAAATATATAAAAAAACAAAAGTTGGAATAAATATTTAAATAGAAGAAAATAAAGTTTTTAAAAAAGGTTTAAAAATAAACCTATGTAAAAATTTATTTAAATAAAAATAAAAAAAAGATGAATGACAGAATTAAAAAAAAATATTTTTATTTAAACGCCCACTAAATATTTAAAAATAATTATTACAACAAATAAATTAATAATAAATTAATAAAAAATAATTATTTTGATGTAATAAAAAGAGAAAAAAATAACTACATATTGGACTACAGTTTTGCCAATTTTCTGACCCTAAAAACGAGACTACTCCCCTTATTTCGAGAACAGGCATTTCCGCACCTAGAGAGTTCCGCCCCTAGACTATTCGCCCCTAGACTATTCGGACTCAGCTCATCGGGACGATTCAACTGACATATCATTCGAAACCTTTAGTCGCAGCCCTCGATTAAACTACATATGTTCATTATTTGGAAACTTACGTGAGGATTACTTAAAGGAGGACACACAACGACATTCGTGTCTTATATGTATAAGAATGCACGTTCAAAACGCATGACAGTTAACAAAAATATTTGTGGGAAAATCTTAGAAAAGAAGGTTGTAAATTTCGAGAGATTTCAAAAAATTGAAGGTTCATTGAAAGGCACCAATTGAACAAATTCAAACCAATTTATTCAAAATATTTGAAGGAAAAGTTCAAACAAAAACCCTAATCTTTTTTTCTTACTTACTAGCTAAAACAAAAATTCAAACAAAAACAAATTCAGCTAAACAATTTTATTTACAACAAATACATACATAACAATACAATATTATTGGTACATTATATAGGGAAGAAATATCACAATTTACGATTATATATTTTGGGTGGTCCTATATCATCCTTCTTTTCTGTGTTCATCTATATTTATCCATCGTCCCGCAACCATACTCTCATGCAGCAGCCATAGGAACGTCGACCTTGAACTCGCCAGAAGATCCAGGAGGGAAGATGGCCTTGGCGTCCCCAGCATCTGGAGGAGCCCCAGCGAAGCAGATCTCGAGCTTGTCATCACCTTTTGGCGGGCCGTTCTGGCGGATCACTTCGACTTGGGCAGCGGCGCCGGGCTCCACGAATCCGAAGACGGGGTTGACTCGGTAGTGCTCGTTATTGCTGGACTTGAGCTTGAAGGCGAAGCGGACCTGAAAAAATATAAAAAATTTGATTAGAGGAATGATTTGAGAGTGAGAAAAGAAAGATGAGAAAAAAATAAATACTACCTCAGGGTTGCCGTTCATCAGCTGAAGCGAGACGTTGCCTCCCGAAGCAGGGACCTGGATAGCAGCTGGCTCGACTTGGACCGCCATTGTTGTTGTTGTGAAGATTGGTTGTTGATTGTTTGAAGAGTTGTCGTTGTAGAGTGTTGCGTTTGAACGAAATCAGTGGACTTTTATAGTTGGCTGGGTGTGTGTGATTTCTTCACAGAAATCATGATATAAAAGCTTTGTCATCATCATCGATCACCAACTCTCAACAACGACAACTCTTCAAACAATCAACAACCAATCTTCACAACAACAACAATGGCGGTCCAAGTCGAGCCAGCTGCTATCCAGGTCCCTGCTTCGGGAGGCAACGTCTCGCTTCAGCTGATGAACGGCAACCCTGAGGTAGTATTTATTTTTTTCTCATCTTTCTTTTCTCTTTCTCAAATCATTCCTATAATCAAAATCGTTCTTTTTTCTTTTTCAAAGGTCCGCTTCGCCTTCAAGCTCAAGTCCAGCAATAACGAGCACTACCGAGTCAACCCCGTCTTCGGATTCGTGGAGCCCGGCGCCGCTGCCCAAGTCGAAGTGATCCGCCAGAACGGCCCGCCAAAAGGTGATGACAAGCTCGAGATCTGCTTCGCTGGGGCTCCTCCAGATGCTGGGGACGCCAAGGCCATCTTCCCTCCTGGATCTTCTGGCGAGTTCAAGGTCGACGTTCCTATGGCTGCTGCATGAGTATGGCTGCGGGACGATGGATATAGATGAACACACAGAAAAGAAGGATGATATAGGACCACCCAAAATATATAATCATGAATTGTGTATATTTCTTCCCTATATAATGTACCAATAATATTGTATTGTTATGTATTTGTTGTAAATAAAATTGTTTTTCTGAATTTGGTTTTTTTGTTTGGGAATGAGATAAATTAAGAATTGAGCATTCCTAGGTGTTTTTGTGAACAGAATGCTTTCATTTTTTTGAGAACTCCCTCCCACACTTTCCTCTTTCCCTTTTAGTTCCTTTCAAAGGAATTTCTCCGGATCGATTAGAGAGACTAATTGAATTGATCAGAAACAATTGTTCTCCCCCCAAAAACTTTTCATTTTACAAACTTCTCAGATTAAAATTAAAGATTAAAATTTCCCATCAATTTTTGTTTTAAAAAAAAATTGAAAATATGAGAGATTGAAGGACAAAAATATTTTCTCTCTTTTATTGTTGTTGTTGAAGGTTTTCTTCCAATTATTTTTTATTTTCCCCTTTTTTCTTCTACAATAATTAGTATTTTTCCAAATTTATCCTCTTCTCCCTCCTAAATTTCAAAATCCAAATAATAAATAATCCTCCAAAATCCGCATAAAAACACGAGATTGACAAAAATAGGCAATTAAAATTTCAATTTTATTGATGTGTTTATTTAACAAGACTTGTCGAATCCTTTCTATATTTTATTTTAAACAAAATTTCTAACTATATATTTATTAAACTAAAAATTTTTTTACTAAAAATTTTTAAAATTCCTTTCCAAATTAGTTTAAATCTTTTAGTTGTCCTCAGGTTTAATTACCCAAGTCCAGGTTAATTATCCTATTGCCCTAAATTTATAATCGTTTTACAAATGTTCATCAGAACAGATCAGAGCATCTAGTCAAAAACTTTATATCCATCCCACTTCCACAAAATTGCCTATTTTTTCTTTTTACTTGTCGCTTACAAAAAGTATTTTGGATTCTATAAAAAAATTAGACTATGTTTATAGGTACAGAAATTTTTAAAATTCTTTTCCCTGTCATGGCATTTGAATTACAAAAAGTTTCCTTATTAGAATGTGGAGAAATAAAAAAAAATAATTTCTACATATTTTAAACATTTTTAAGAAAAAATGTCATCACCATCATCAACGTTTTCAATTTTCTTTTTATTAATTCTTTTAAATTTATCGTTTATATCTGCTGAAAGATGTGATATTATAGTTCATGTTAAATCAATGACTGACACCCCATTTAATGCTAAAGTAATTGCTCCGAGTGGGCAGTCTAGTGAAATGTTTGGAATTTTTTTTTGATTAAAAAATAAAAAATTTTTTGAAAAGGTGGAAGTTTACAAAAAATCGTCAAAAAGAAACTTTCCATCCTGTTGTGAATGGAACGGGGGATTGCAGTAAAGGTCAGTGGGAAATACAAACATTTGACAAAAATGGAGGGTCTAAGGCAACGGAAAAGGTAAAAAAGTCTGAGAAAAATTTCCAAAAAAATCCTTTTAGGTGTCATTAAGCGGAACAGGCCGTGTTCTCTACGAAGTAAAAGACAATCTTTTACCAATACAAAGTGAACGTCAAGGTGCTGTTTGTGATGAGGGAAAATGTGCAGCTCTAGGACATCTTCCAAACACCCCAAAACCGAAGAATAATTCTTCCAATTAAAAATAATTTTTTTAATTTTGAAAATTATTTTATTTAATCTTCCCTTTTTGAAAGATAATTCGTTAATAAAATTTCCAAAATTATTTAATAAAAAATTTTAATTTCTTCTCATCCATTATAAAATCACTCTTTTCTCCTATTTTTAAAAAAATTTCAAAAAACTTCCTTTACATTTTTTAATAAAAATATTTTCAATGTAATAATAATAGTATAAGTAAAAATAAGCAGAGATTTTCTAAATTAACACAAAAAATTTTCAAAATTAATTTTAAAAAATCTTGCCATTTTTCAAAAAAACCAATCAATCACGCCTTCATAAACAAAAAAAATACAATTTTAATATTTTTTAAATACGGGGTGGGGCTTGGGTCGATCACAAAAAAGGAAAACAATCTTTATAGTTAGTCTATATATCATATAAAATCATCCACTTTTCTTTCCTCCAAATGAATTCTTTCCCTATAACTAAAAATGGTATTTAAAAAATTTTTCCTTAATATTTTTGAGAATATTTTACCCTTGAGAACAAAAAGCGAAAGTTATTTAAAGCTAAGATGTATGTAAATGGAGGTATTGCTTCGGAAGCTTTCTATAAAGTCAAACGATTTTCGATATCTGAAATTACCCCCCGCTGGCTTAAAATCGACTTAAAAATTGTATACACAATAGAAAATAAATTGGGTTATGCAAAATCGAGATCCTGTTATATTCTGTATGACCCAAATTCTATAATTCGTATAAACTCAAAACGGTTTTTTCGAAAAAGATTTAAAATTACACACACTCATATTGAGTAATCAATTAAATTATATCTAGGAAAGCTAAAACAGAATCTGAGAAAATTTTAAAAAAAATCTAAGTTTCTGCCAGATCATTAAAAATACTATTCTCTATGACTAGTCTGTTTATTAAGAAATAAAAATTTCCCCACCAAAAATTCTTTTATCAAATCTTTCTGCGCGGGCGTTTTCTAACAGGTACACGAGAATCCTCCTCAGCTTGTGCTTGTTGCGTTGGTTGGGGATTTGAGGAAGAGCTGCTAGTACTTGCATTGTTTTCGACATTGTTGGCGTTGGTAGTTGAAGATGAAGTTGTAGGAGTTGAAAGAGCTGATGATGATGTTGGACAGACAATTGATTGAGAAGGCTGTGAAGCATAAATTACCGAGGAAGAAGCTTCAAAAAAATTTTTTTTTATTTTTTAAAAAAATTTAGAAAACCTGCTGTAGAATTAGACACTGACGGTAATGACGATGAAGTAGAAGTTCCACCACTCGTATTCAATGAAAATGAGGCTAAAGCAGAAGTAGAATTATTGCGAGATATATTGCTGCTAGGCGAGAAGACACCAACGCCGTAAAGATTTGCTGGGGCTGTAAAAGAAGTATTATAGTGGACTGTTTTGATTTTTGGGTATGGATTTGGGAAAAACCGAGGGATAATGAAAGTGGGGCTTAAAGATTAAAAAAATTTTTTAAAAAATCTTCCAAAATTAGGTATATGTATTAAATGAAAAGTTAAACAAAAGATAAAAAAGCAATTCATCGAAAAAATGGATGGAATAGCAGGAAGGAAAAATATTCAGTCCTAAAATGACTAATTGTAAATGAGCCTCTAAAAAATTATTAAGGAAAAAAGAAAGAGAAAGCAATGAGTATTTCCCTTTTAAGGTTTCAAAAAAAATTTTCAAAAACCTACTACTCATACTTAAACTGCTACCACTACTTCCTCCACCTCCACTTCCACCAGTACTACCAGCAACTCCTCCACCAGTACTTGGTTCTGTAGTCCCCCCAGTTTCAAAACTGCTACTCAAATCAATCCCTTCACTCCCATTTTGATCTAGCACAGCTTCTAACAATTCATTTGCAAGTTGTCCTCTAACAGCTTTTAATTCTTTCCATTCAGGACTTCTCAAAAATGTTTTGTGATTTGAAGAAATGTATTTAATACAGGCCTGGGAATTTATTTATTTTTTAATTTATAAGTTGAAATAAACCTTTTTTAAATATGATCCGAAATATGTATCAGCAATTAGGCAGAGATTAGCAATATTTTTAGCACCTAGAAAATGAAAAAATTTTTAAATTAGGGTTCAATTTAATTCTAGAATTATGGGAATGGAAAATGCCTAAAACAATAAAACTCCGCTACCTTTCAGACTCGTTAAATCCTCAATGTACATGCCCAAAGAAATAGAATTGAAATAGAATTGCCTCGAGAAATAGTTCACAGAAAATTCTTTATACTTGGTGGCAGGTTCTAGGAAAATTTAGAGATATCCGGTTTCAACCCAAAAATTTTCGATATCCTAAAATTCCCGGATCCAGATCAGCCTACACTCCTCTATGTCCCAATTACTAAAAATATTTAAGCAATTAAGTTTTTACAAATAATCGAAGTCATATAACGTTCACATTGTTCCTTCAACGGCATTACAGCATATTTATCAGCTATAGCGAGAATACCTTCTGCAAAATTTTCCAAAGCACCTAAATTAATTCGAATAAATTCCCTATTAGTTATATGCAAACTTTTGTCCACTGAACCCGTGTAAATAAATTGAAGCATGGCACGAACATATTCAGGACGAGAATCTGTTATGCTGATTTGCCCCTAATAAATGAATATTTAAAGAAATGGAAATTAAAAATCAAACATTTTGAGCCTCTAACATCGACTTTTGCGCAAACATTGAACGGAAAACAACGCTGTGCTGTGCAAGAATACATCTGTGAGCATTCATTCGTGCACTTCCAACCTAATAAAATTAGTTGGCAATTTTTCAAAATAGACGGATCCAATAAGCTGTATATATATCAAGGGCGTAGCCAGGGCCCGTAGAATAAATTCGGGGTAAGGGTTATTTATCCCCGACCCGAGGGTCAAATAACTCGCAACCTGCAGCATAAATTGCTACTTTGAGTTCAGGGTTAAACAACCCGGTAGTTTAACCCAAAACCCCGAGTAGCTTTTCACATTGGTAGAATAAATTATTTACTTGGGTCAAATAACCCTCAGCTAAGGGTAAAATTGCTACACTGGTCGGGGGCAGTGTAACAGGGTAAAACGCGTCTCGATTGCTCTTTTCCAAAATATATTAAGTTTTCAAAATTTTGAAAAAAAATTTTATAATCAAAAAATGAAAAAATATTTATGAAAAAATTTTTTTTTAAATCCAGGTTTGGATCCGGGTCTAAAAAATCCGGATTTTGATCCGTAAAGTCCAGTCCGGATGAGAAAAAAATAAAAATCCGGTTACCGGATCCGGCATTTTCAAACTTCTAACCCTAATGATTTTACTTAAAAGTTAAAGCAGTTTAATGTAAGTTCAATATAGAAATAAAATTAAAGAGTTAGGTACTAGCGAGTTACAGTAACCTCTAGTTTGGAGTGAAAATGAGAATTTATTCTACGGAATTTATTCTACCAATTTTACTCGGAACTCAGAGTTATTTAACCCAAGGTTATTTTACCCGTTTATTCAACCGGTTATGTTACCCCGAATTTATTCTACGGGCCCAGGAGGTAGATTTCAGGGGTGGGAGGGGGGCTAAAATGGGGTGTGCCAAAATTTTGGCGTTTTTTTAGAATTTTAGAAGGCCGTAGCCCTTTTAAAATATTTTCACTTTCCCAATTTCAGAGGGAGGGGGGCTATAGCCCCAGAAGCCCACCTGGCTATGCCCTTGATATGTATTATCCAGAAAATACGGGCCATGTCAACGGAACGCTTAAACCCCTCACTCCTCTAAAACCCAGAACCACAGCTAGACTACAATGAAGTCCACACAAAAAATACCTGAATAATACAATCCGTAAAGGTCTCTTGCTGCCACATTTCTCTCAACGATTCCTGCACCCAAACAGAAGAATCCATATTTGTTTCTTCCACAATTTCATCATCTTCTTTTTCCACATTTAATTTTATGCCAGGAGGAAGGAATTCAACTTCGCAAAATAACAATAAAGAACCTAAAATATATTTTTTAAAGGCCAAAAATTTAATATACCATCTGGACGCAGAGCTGTCAACATTTTGTCTCGTTGTACTTGAAATTTCCCACGGCCTTGTTGATTTGAAAAATCCTTTGTATCTCTAAAACGATCCAAAAAAAAACTTTTCTTCTCAATTGATTTCAAAATAACCTGCAAACACTAATACGACAATCACTAGCATCCAAAGCATAAATTTGAAATTCGGTCATTACAGGATCCTCCCCACGTTGAAGGCCCACTTGGCGAAGAAAAAAAGAAACATCTAAAAATATAAGGTTAACTAAAGAATAAATTTAAAAAATTACTATTAACATCCTCCTCTCTCTTTCCATTTGGATAAACATGTAATTCCCAAATTACAGATGGGCAAGTTGAACAAGCAAATTGTTTGCCTGAAAAGAAGAGTATATAATAATGATTCGTGTCTGGTGATTTCGCCAGTATGCGATTTAGGGAGTGAGAAATATGGGCAGTGAGTGATTTGGGCAATAAATAATTTACGTGATTTCAGTATTAACCTATCATATTTATCAACCACAGTGGTTCTATTTTTCTAATTGTAACCAAGAAGGATTTATATTCTTCTCCCCTTAAAATCCTCCTAATCTTTCTTAATGTCCAAATCATTCACAATTATTTTTCCTTTGCTCAATGAGAAGAAAATTTAACCAAAAGACGCTGAGCGTGGATTAATAAAAATTGGAAGTTAAATCCAGGCCCGTAGCCAGGAAATTCATCAGTGATTCCCTCTCCCAACCCTTAAAAATCTAGTTAAAGGACAGCTTATTGTTAGATAGCATATAAACAAGTCATTCTATACTTAAACTCACTTATCAGATTTTGCCCATTCTTCATCAACTTCATTAACTTTTCAAAATGATCAATTCTCCATTCCAGACGAGAGGAGACAGCAGCGACCTAAAATTGATATTCAAAATTTAAATTCATCAAAAATTTAAAACCCTTGTAGTCTGCTTAGAAACCATAATTTCAAGACGTCTAGAAGTTCGATTTAAAGAATTAGGTGTTGATTCAATAATTCGCATAAATCTGACTGGTGGATAACGCAAATTTCCACTTTGCATGTTACGAAAATAATCTAAAAAGAGTTTAAAGAAATTACAACTTGCAACAAAACTTAAAGAAAACTTCAAAGATTTGGAAAACATGAGGGAAATCTAAAAGAAAAATCATTTTTAATTTTTGGTATTTCGTATTATTCACTTTAAAAATTAATTTTTTCTTTTTTTCTTTTTCTCTTAATTTTCTGCAGTCTTTTTATTTTTCATCATTTTTAAAAAAATTTTTGTGAAATTTTCCTTGAATTTCTTTTTATTTTGCAAAATTTTCTTGATAGGCTTCTTGATAAATTTTCGTGTAGGGCTAACTCAAGGAACGGATAAGACACAAGGAACGACAAGTCAAGGAAAAGACAAATCAAGGAAACTCATGGATCGTTCCTTGACCTGTCTGTTCCTTGAGTTGTATGCCCTTGAGTTGATCGTTCCTTGATTTGTCTTTTCCTTGACTTGTCGTTCCTTGACTTGTCTGTTCCATGATTTGGAATTCCTTGAGTTGTCCCTCACCCATAAATTTTTTCTTTGTTAATTTGTATTTTAGAGACACCATTTATTAAATAAAATATCTCATATTTTCAATGGGAAATCAACAGTTTCAGCAACAAAAGCCAGGTTCAGGAGATAAGCAAGGGGAGGGAGACAAGGTTTCTTTTAAATACTTTTATTTTTCACCTTTTTTTAAAGAAGCGCCGTTTTGGGCCTCCAATCCCTACACGCTTTGGGAAGCGAAAGAAGGGAAGTAAAGGACCTGAAGCTAGCAATAAAATGCCAAATGTGACACCAGTAACTCGTTGCAAATTGCGTCTTCTTAAATATGAACGGATTAAAGATTATTTGTTAATGGAAGAAGAATTTATTCGAAATCAGGAAAGACATAAACCTCAAGAAGAAAGGCAGGAAGAAGAACGGACAAAAGTAGATGAAATGAGAGGGTCACCAATGGCTGTGGGTACTTTGGAGGAGATTATTGACGATCAACACGCTGTTGTTTCGACGGTTTGATTTTTTAGTTATTGGAGAAAATAAGTTAATTCCAAGCTCCGTGCCCTCCACACTCTTCCTTCTTTTTTCCTTAATAATATACTTAATGGTCAGTTTTTTCCCAGAAAGGAAAAGAGAAGGAAAGGTGGGGAGGAGGAGAGGGGGGGGGCACAGCAGATCAGCCGGTTATTTCTAGCCGTTTCAGTACATACTGAATTTTTCTCTTCATCTTTTCACTCTATTTTTTTCGCGTGCTATTTTTTAGGGATATGGTAATTTTTGATGTGCCAACTTTGAGAAGCTTTATCTCGAAAAATCGTTAAAGATTTAAAAATCTGCCCACCAATATCATAGATAATACCCTAAAGATTCTTTTAAAAAAATAAATTTAAAAATTTTCCGATTTTGTAAAAACATTTTCCTTTGTTGTATGATTTTTCTTTTTTGTATTACTTTAGCCAGTAGACGGTACCAAAGTCTTTTGATTTATATATCATTCGATTCGGCTCGTCGAGCCGAGTCGAATGGTACCAATCTTTAGTCTCAGAAATAAATCTGGACCGAGATATATGCCTTTCTCTTTCTTTCGCTTCAAAACGTCTAAGACTCTAGCTAAGACTCTAAAGGGGTAGTAACAGCCTTTGCCTATTTTGATCTGCTGTGGGGGGGGTCACGAAGCTTGGAATTACCGAAAATAGAACTAGACTTCTAAGGTTTTTCCAACTTTTAGAACGTTGGCAGCGAACATTATGTTAACATTCTTTCATTTGTGGACAAGGAGCAATTGGAGGTATTTTTTAAATTTAATTTTGTAAATTTCCTTTTATTTTTTAGCCAGGCTGTGCAGTTCTTCTAAATCACAAAACACACGCAGTTGTTGGTGTTTTGGCTGATGACACGGATCCTATGGTTTCTGTAATGAAATTGGAAAAGGCTCCGACTGAAACATACGCCGATGTTGGCGGTTTGGAGCAACAAATTCAAGAAATTAAAGAGGCAGTGGAATTGCCACTTACACATCCAGAGTAATTTTTTAATTATATTTTGACCTTAAATTCTAATCTACAGGTACTACGAAGAAATTGGAATCAAACCTCCAAAAGGAGTTATTCTCTACGGCCCGCCTGGCACAGGCAAAACATTGCTAGCTAAAGCTGTTGCTAATCAAACGTCTGCCACCTTTTTGCGTGTTGTTGGCTCTGAGCTTATTCAAAAATATTTGGGAGATGGGCCTAAAATGGTTAGGGAGTTGTTTCGGGTTGCGGAAGAACATGCACCGGTAAATTTTAAGAAATTTGATTAAATTCAAGTTTTTCGTCAAAATTTTTTATTGTTAACCAAAAAAATTTTCTAGTCAATTGTTTTCATCGACGAAATTGATGCCATTGGCACAAAACGTTATGAATCCAATTCTGGCGGAGAACGCGAAATTCAACGTACTATGCTTGAATTGCTCAATCAGCTGGATGGTTTTGATTCTCGTGGAGATGTTAAGGTAAATGGAAGACTAAAAAATTTCTTTAAAGATTATTTATTTTTCTGGTTTTAATGGCCACAAATCGAATTGATTCATTAGATCCAGCACTTATTCGTCCTGGCCGTATTGATAGAAAAATTGAATTTCCACTTCCCGATGAGAAAACTAAAAGACGTATTTTTGGCATTCACACAGCCCGTATGCAATTGGAAAATGTTAATTTGGAGGAATTTATTGAGGCAAAGGATGACCTTTCGGGAGCTGATGTTAAAGCAGTTTGTACCGAGGCGGGGCTTTTGGCACTTCGGGATCGTCGAATGCGTGTTACTATGGTGAGGGATTTTTTAATTTCCTGACACTAATGAATCCCTTTATGGTTATGAACAGGGAAAATCGGCGACTGGATTGACTCCCACTGAATTTTTGAATTAGCACTTTTTTACATTTAGTTTTCAATTGAGTTCGGATTGAGTTCCTAGGAAATCATTTAAGATAAATGTTGAATCTTTTGTGAAAATTCAAAAAAAGATTTTTATTTAATTAAAAATTAAATTTATTTTAAAGGAGGACATGAGAAAAGCTAAAGAGAATGTACTCTATAGAAAGAAGGATGGGGCACCAGAGTCGATGTATCTTTAATTTGATGTTTCTTGTATTATTTGTTTATGGAGTGGTTGAATAAAATATATTTTCTTTGAATTTTTTAAATTTTTTTAAAAATTGTTCTTATGCAATTAATATTTTCTAAATTTTTGTTAATTTTTATTTCTTAATTTTTAGAAAAAAATGTTTTACCATTTATCGTTAGAACATGAAATTCAGCTCCACCCAAAATATTTTGGTCAAAGTTTAATGGAAACTGTCAAGCAAAAATTATTTAGTGAAGTAGAAGGAACTTGTACAGGCAAATATGGATTTGTTATTGCTGTTACTACAATTGATACAATTGGGCATGGAATGATTCAACCAGGTTAAATTAAAAAGAATTTTAAAGTTTGGCGTGCATAGCGGGAGTCCTTCCGTACTGATCATTGTTTGAAAATCTAGAATCTGTTGGGTTTGTACTCTTATTTTTGTACACATGCACGATTCTGAATTTTGATGCGAGTTCCAAACACTTGTCATTCCTGAAAATTTGGATTACTGGTAACAGAGTCCCAAGTCTTATATCCTCTTTGGGGTTATCTCTGAATTTTATATTTTGTGGGTTTTCTTTTCTTATCAAAAGAGTTCGATATTCTGTCTCCCAATTCTATTCAGAAAATGATTGCCGAATTTTAAATAATTTTTATTTTTAAAGGAAGAGGCTTTGTCACATTTCCAGTCAAATACAAAGCTATTGTTTTTCGTCCATTTAAAGGTCAAGTGATGGATGCTGTTGTTAATCAAGTTAATAAAGTAAGAATAAATTTATTTTTAATTTAAAATTAAAAGGGAAACTTATTCTTACAATTAGTAATTGAAAATGTTAAAATTTGGAGAAATTAAAGAATACTTTTTAAAACATTTTTTATTTTTAATCGCTTTTACTAGGATTGGATACAACTGGTACCCTTCTCTCCCCCCAGTTTCCAGTTAATCCAGATTCAATAAATATGTTTAACGGTTTTTGGCTGATTTTCAATGGAAGTTTCTTTTAATTTTCATAAAGATGGTTAATTTGGGGCAAGAAATATCAAACTTATAGTTTTTATAATCGGTCTATCCAATCCTTTTTTATTACCTTTAGAAGTAATACTTTTTAAAATCCTAACATATTTTTTTTACAAATTTTTTTAAAAGGTTGGCATTTTCTGCGACATTGGCCCTCTAAGTTGTTTCATTTCTCGTCATTGTATACCTCCTGATATGGATTTTGAGCCAAACAACATTCCACCATGTTATAAAAATCAAGAAGAAACAATTGTTATTAAACAGGATGATGAGGTTTTTTTTAATTTTTAAATCAAAAAAAATTTATTTTTAAAGATTCGATTAAAAATTATTGGAATAAGAGTTGATGCTACAGACATTTTTGCCATTGGAACTTTGATGGATGATTATTTGGGGTTGTCTTCTGCTGACTAGAAAAAAGAAAGAAAAGGCTAGTATTTTTGTTTTGATCTCTTTAAATATTTTTTTAAATTTAATAAGAGATATTCCAAGAGAACCTGATATTTAGTAAAAAAAGGGAAGTATCTTTGAGATATCCTAATAAAGAATATAGAGGACCTTGAGATGACAAAGTAATTGATTTGAGGGTAGAAAGAAAATTAGGTTGATTTAATTAAATAATATTATATTCGGCTAGGTATTTTTTCTTCTACAAATATATGGGGGAGGGGGGAGGGAGGGGACCTTACTTTCTCTTTACATTTTTAGTTTCTTTTACTTTGTGTTATTCTTCACGTTTTTTAATTGAATTCTTCAATTTTGGCAAAATTTGATGGATCAATAAACGTAATTTTTCATCTATAAAAATATGGACAACAATATTTGGACCAAAATCCTTGGGGTTTTATTCGAAAAAACCAAATATTGTCCAGAAAGTATCTAAAAGAAAAATAAATTAAAAATTATCAGAAACTAAAAAAACTAACTTTAGTAATCGCTTCCTGATCATTTATGTCATCGTATGGCTGTTTAACCTCAAAAATTTCAAAACATAGTACTCCAAAACTCCACACATCCGTTTTTTGAAAGAATTTTTTTGTGGATTGTTTCTGGAGCTAGATATTTAAATGCAAGTCTTTCTCCTTTTATTGTATTAATAAACTCTTGCCCATCTGGCAACATTCGAGAGGTTCCAAAGTCGAATATTTTAATTTCTGGCTGCCAAATCACAATGAAGTATGTTATTTTCTTGTAAATAGGTAATTTAGGCCATTAGTGGCATCGAGAATAAATTTAATGGCTTAAATGGCTTCTTGTAAATAGGTAATTTAGGCCATTAGTGGCATCGAGAATAAATTTAATGGCTTAAATGGCTAAATTACCTATTTACAAGAAAATAACATACTTCATTGTGATTTGGCAGCCAGAAATTAAAATATTCGACTTTGGAACCTCTCGAATGTTGCCAGATGGGCAAGAGTTTATTAATACAATAAAAGGAGAAAGACTTGCATTTAAATATCTAGCTCCAGAAACAATCCACAAAAAAATTCTTTCAAAAAACGGATGTGTGGAGTTTTGGAGTACTATGTTTTGAAATTTTTGAGGTTAAACAGCCATACGATGACATAAATGATCAGGAAGCGATTACTAAAGTTAGTTTTTTTAGTTTCTGATAATTTTTAATTTATTTTTCTTTTAGATACTTACTGGACAATATTTGGTTTTTTCGAATAAAACCCCAAAGGATTTAGGTCCAAATATTGTTGTCCATATTTTTATAGATGAAAAATTACGTTTATTGATCCATCAAATTTTGCCAAAATTGAAGAATTCAATTAAAAAACGTGAAGAATAACACAAAGTAAAAGAAACTAAAAATGTGAAGAGGAAGTAAGGTATTATATTCCATATATTTGTTGAAGAAAAAATATCTAGCAGAATATTATATTATTTATTTAAATCGACACAATTTTATTTCTGTCCTCAAATCAATTTGTCATCTTAATGTTCTTAATATTTTTTCATTAAGATCTCTCAAGGATACAAATCTTTTTATTAAACATCTCTTTCTCTTGGATATCTCTTTTATTAAACAATTTCTCTCTTAAAAAATTATTTTTAAAATACAAAATATTTACAAATAAACAATTTTCTTGAAAGTTTTTTAAACAATTTTCTTTAAAATTTCGTCTTCCTCTCTATAAAATAGAGATGGATAGAATACAGGTAGTTGATCAATTTTCGTTTTGATCAATTTTCAAATTCCAAAATTATAACAATCCCTCAAATTAATGAAAATTGTGAACAAGAACAGAGAAGATACACATTAAATACAGGACCGGAACGAGAATCTCGTTTAGAAATATCGATACTTTTTTTGAGACATCGATATAGAGACATCGATTTTGTCATCACAAGGAAACATGGTCTACTGTCAAAGAATTTTTTTATTTTTCTGGTACCATTCAATAGAGGACCATCGACTCCCGATTGCTTATTCTTTATTGACACAATTATAATTGTTCACTAATTTTAACTAAATTGAGCAAATCAGGATAAGAAATAATAAGATCATATGCCTAGGAATAAATTAAACTAGAGAGATTCTTCCAGATTTTTTTTTGCAAAAATGGAGGACGAAGAGGGCAATGTAAAAATGGGAGAAAACGAGGCGAAAAAGTCAAAAAGTGGCAATTGGTCCCTAAAGGTTGTAAAATGGCCACCCTGACCCAAAACAATAATTCTGCTTCAATGGATAAAATTTAATAAAAAAAATTATTTTTTTCAAATGTGTTTTGTTTTCATGATTTATGATGTCTTATTTTATTTTTATTTACTGTTCAAAATTAAAAAATAAATTGATTGGATAAGAGAGGGGGGGGAGCATGTCGGCACTTTTTTTTATGTAAATTTGACCTTTAAGCGATTTCTTAATTTTATTTGAATTTTCCGACAATCTCTTTAGCATTTACTCATAACTAAAAAAATAATTTTATTTAAGTCTGGCATTAAAAAGGCATTTTAACAAAAATTTTTTTAAAATAACAACATTCATTTAAATAAAAATTATTAAAATTTAATTACCGTATTTACTCGATTAATTCCCCCGGGGAATTATTTTTTCAACCCATCCGTGACATGGGGAATTATTCAAAGGAGGGGATTTATTCGGTTTTTGAAATTTGAACATGTAGTAGGGTATTTGTTGGAGGGGGATTATTGATTCAACTTATCCAGAGTAGGGGGAATTATTCGAGGGAGGGGAATTAATTGAGTAAATACGGTATGTGAAGTCCATTTAAAAAATAATTTTCTCCAAATGTCATTATTATAAGTCCAGCTAAGTTTCCTCCCAACCATAAAGCAAAAATGAAAACTATCAGTCATTGTTGGTGGCATGACTAACAAATAAGCGATTAACAACAAACTTGCGTCGGAGAGCTCTCATTTGTCAGGATCGAGTCCAATCTAATTTTTACTTTTTCTGTGATCAGTTTGATTGCTTAACTATATTTTCTGGTCTTGAAGCGCGATTCTCCCTGAGAGAGAGGAATTTTTTGGGAAAACTTTCTGGAAACTTTCTCCTCTTATAAAAAATTTTTTTTAATTTTATAATTAATTTTAATAATTTAGACAAAAGCAAAAAAATGTTCAAAACCCCCATTCCAATTTTTCTTTTTACTTTCCTTTGTATTATTTCAATTGTCAAAAGCGATATAAAAAAATTTAAGTTAAAAATTATTTGGATAAAAACCCAATTTCTTTGTGTTCATATAAAATGTCATACAAGTTTAGAGTAAATAGAGGAGAAAAAATAATTAAAGACGAATCACAAAATACCATCGTTTTCCAAGTTGGAAGTAATGTCAAGTCAGACGATATAGAAATACCGGATGATTGCATTCTTTCAAAACCTTTTAAATTTTATATAACACCACGTGTTATTTTACCTAATAAACATGCATATTGTCAAGGAGATGGACCGAATGGAGAAGAAAATGATTTTAACAAATGGGTTTGTTTATATGGTTAATATTTACCATAAACAATCGAATCTCGATATTCTCCTCAATATCTCGTCCGATTCGCTATTTCATAAATTTTGGCTCTGAATTCATAGCCTTCGAGTTTCCGAGTCTCTAAGTGGGCTTCTATTAGAGATGTGCTTCAATAGGATATTTATAAGAAATGATTCTTACTCAAATTCATTGACTATTTAAAAATTTTTTTTATTTTTAGAAGCTTTTTAATAAGAAGATTGGAAGTGGATTAGTTGAAATCACATATAAAAATAATTGAGAGTATGATAAACACCAAATTGTAGTTTTGGCGGATTTTAAAAAAAATGTTAGCGTAGACAAATTCTAAAAAATGAATTTACAAGCAAAAGGTCCACTATGTGGAAGCTAAATATATTCAATTTTAAAAAAGAAAAGATTCAAATTATTAAATTATTTAATTTATAGTAGTATGTAAATGTTAAAAATTTAGTTGATAAAAAATTAAATGAGTTATTCGCTTTTAATTTTTAATTATTTCAATAGTAAAGTTAAAAATATGAGGTCCAGGCTATCTGAGAATGGGAATAAATGTGGATGTACGCTTACCGTATATGCTCTATTAATTACCCTCTTTCAAATAATTACCGCTCCCCTAATTATAAATTTCAATAATGAAATATCTTAGATATGAAGGGATGAAAAGGATTTGGGGAGATATCGAGGAATTTATTTAGATATACAGACCCTTACCTTGTGTTAAAAATCAAATCCAAACATTTAAATAAATTTATTGAAGATAATTTCTACCAAAAAAATATAAAATCAAAAATAAATATAAAATTATTATTTACACAAAAATTAAAATCAAAAAAGTTTATCCCCCATAACGAGTAAAAACTCCATCGTCTGGATCCAAAATTGGCCCTTCAGCATTTTCTGGATTTTGTATAGACCTTTTTTGATGTCTTTTTAGTTGATTTATTGAATTAATTTGTGATGAAGTCATTCCTTTTTTAATTAAATTGTTTTGAATTAATGGATAAGAATTACACAAATGTTGAAGTAGTAAACCTTTTAAATTAAGAAAAATAGTCTTGGTTTTCTAATGGGGTTTTGAAATTATGGATGAACTTGATAAGTAGGGTTGCCGTTTTCGAGTCGGGCCGACGGTCGAGTCATTTTTTTCGGGCATCATTTTTATCGAGTCGGGTCAAACGAGTCTTTTTCGGGCCTCATTTTTATCGAGTCGGGTCAAACGAGTCTTTTTCGGGCATAATTTTTATCGAGTCGGGTCAAACGAGTCTTTTTCGGGCCTCATTTTTATCGAGTCGGGTCATACGAGTCTTTTTCGGGCATAATTTTTATCGAGTCGGGCATCGAGACTTTTTCGGGCCTTTTTTCAAAAAGATTTATTCAAAAAAACAAAAATAATTTTGCTTATTTGTCATCAAAAATAAATCATATTAACATTGTTTTTCATAATCTTCTTCACTAGGGTTGTTCCCCGACGGGGGAGGGGGGGGAGGAGGAGGGCCACGGGGAAAATTTTCGGGGAGGCAGCGCCACGGGGGGGGGACGCCTTCTTTTTTTACGCCTTCTTCATTTTTTGCGCCGCAGGCGAAAATTTTGAGAATTTTGTAGGTCCTTAAGCCAGATTTCTTCCATTTTTTGCGCCGCAGGCGAAAATTTTGGGAATTTTGTAGGTCCTTAAGCCAGATTTCTTCCATTTTTTGCGCAGCAGGCGAAAATTTTGGGAATTTTGTAGGTCCTTAAGCCAGATTTCTTCCATTTTTTGCGCAGCAGGCGAAAATTTTGGGAATTTTGTAGGTCCTTAAGCCAGATTTCTTCCATTTTTTGCGCAGCAGGCGAAAATTTTGGGAATTTTGTAGGTCCTTAAGCCAGATTTCTTCCATTTTTTGCGCAGCAGGCGAAAATTTTGGGAATTTTGTAGGTCCTTAAGCCAGATTTCTTCCATTTTTTGCGCAGCAGGCGAAAATTTTGGGAATTTTGTAGGTCCTTAAGCCAGATTTCTTCCATTTTTTGCGCAGCAGGCGAAAATTTTGGGAATTTTGGAGGTCCTTAATCGTCTCTTGTATTAAAAAAAGTTAAAATAATCTGAAAATAAGTCTCAAACGATGATTAGTACTCGAACCCAACAATCCTTTAAATAAAATCCAGCGCCTTAACCACTCAACTAACCGCTCATTTAACTAGTTCTGAAAGAAAATATATTTCCCTTACTCAGTAAAAGAAATATCAAAGAGGAAGATCCAAAAGGAAATATTTATCGAGGACATTCGAGTCGGGCCAGTTTTTTCCGAGTCATTTTATTCGGGCTTCATTTTTATCGAGTCGGGTCAAACGAGTCTTTTTCGGGCCTCATTTTTATCGAGTCGGGTCAAACGAGTCTTTTTCGGGCCTCATTTTTATCGAGTCGGGTCAAACGAGTCTTTTTCGGGCCAAATATCCTAGGCCCGACTCGATCTTTCGGTCCGAGTCGGGCCATTTTGGCAACCCTATTGATAAGTAAGGTTTTATTTGAATATAGTACTAACTCCCTTCTATGAATTTATGGTAAGCAAGTCCCTCGGTAATAGTTTGGAAGTAGCCTCCTTTTTCCCCGTTTCCCTGACTGTTTTGATCAGGGAAACGGCCCTTCTCCTTATGTTAAAAAACAAATTTATTTAGAACTACCTTCTATTAGAAAATTTGATATTACAGACAACGAAGGTGTTACTTAAAGGAATATACCTAAATGAGTTTTCGGATGTGGATTCACTATAGTTCTCTTTTATATTCGAATTTTCAGCTTCGACATAGTAAAGAGAATGTTTTGACATTCCATAAATATAGGGGGTTTATACCAGGTCTGGGCTAATTTCGCGATTCTCATCTTTTGGATTTTTTACATTTTTCAATGCGAAAAGTTTCGCCATTGTATTTTTAGCTTTTAACCAGCCTGGTTTATACTGGTAAATGGAACAGATTGAAAAATGCCAGGTTGAGTTTTCAAAATTTTTCCGCCCGAGTTTCGTGTAATGAGTCCTTCCCTGCTTGCTAGATTACTTAATTTTTGGGAGAATTGGGGAAACGTGGGGAAGAACTTTAAAAAAATTAAAAAAATTAACAAATTACTCACCTAACAATAAACAAACAACCAACAATTTTTGTATTCGACAATAATTATTTTTAAACATTTTTTTAAATTTAGAATGGTTTGTGCTTTTACTAAATCTTTTTATTTATAAAGAAATTATTTTAGAATATTAATTTTATTTTTTTTAATAATTTATGGCTTTATTTAAATATTTTTTGTCGTTAAAAATAAATTTTCGTCCCTTCTTTAATTCCTTAAATTCCTTTTTTTAATCGAGAATTAAAAATTCTTTAAAGGAACAATTTCTTTTTTGAAATAAAAAAATGTTTAAAATTTTATTTAAAAAATTCTTCTAATTTTTATCTATTTAAAGTAACACAAAAATAATTAATTTTTTGAAATAAAAGAATTTTTAGAATAATGGAAGACAAAAATTAATACCTCTTCTCAATAGTAGTGTTTCACGGAACCAATTTGTAAAACGGAACCAGATCCAATTTGAGTTCCGGTTCCCGGAACCGGAATCAAAAACATAGGAACTTTCCGGAACCGGAACTTCCGGTAAAACTCTACTCAATAGGTAATAAGTAGGGAGTGGCAAAACATGCAAATGCATATTTTGCATGCGGATATGCCATGAGCTGAAACGCTCAAAAATGGTGTTTTCACGTCGGTACGATCATTAGGGACCGGGTTCCTATAGCATATTTTTGCATATTTCGGTACTTTCGTGCATATTTGCATATCGATGCATATTTTGGGAAATTTTGCATATTTTTACCTAAATTTGTGCATATTTTGGCATTTTTTGAGAAATTTTAGTAAAAATCGGGCAAAATTTTCAAAATTTTGGAATTTTTTGAGCAAAAAATTTTTTAATAAAAATTTGATGAAAAATTTTTTCGAAAAATTTTTCGGGAAAAATTTTTTCAAAAAAATTCATTTTGGTTGAATTTCAAGTTAATAAAATCTTTTAGAAGTGCTCTTAAACTGCAATAAAGATGTTAAATTTGTATTTTTTACTTGAAATATTGATTTTTAAAACACATTTTCATTATTTTTGCGGCATATTTAGTGCATATTTTGGCAAATTTTTCATATTTTGTTGCATATTTTGGGCGTTTTTCGCTGCATATATATGCGCATATTTTTTGATTTTCCGTGCATATTTTGCCACTCCCTAGTAATAAGGTAAAAAATCACCCCTATTTGTTCGAGTATATCTTTATATCTCGGATTGGGATCTATGGCCAACTACACTAAGCAAAGTAACTGTTATCTTTAGATTTTTGGGACGCAAAATTCATAGGATGCACAAGTGAATGTGTTATCATGCAATTCTTCTATGGGGGACTCATATTTTGTTATAAGACACTTGTCCTGCATTAGAGCCAAGTTTTTCTTTTTTTCCCCAACTCATTTTCTTTTTTTTTAGTTTTTGGTAGTTTCAAGTCAGACTAACTTTAGAAGAGGTGATAGAAACAAAAAAATTACGAGATGAAAAAGAAATATAACAAAAAGAAAATATAAAACAATTTTCTCCTTAAAACAGTCTAAAAAATAAAAAGCGACACATTTCTCTTAGTTTATTTTCAACAACATATATAAACTTGAGGTAAAACGACAATTATCAGCGACAGGTCCGGAGTAACTGGGTTATCGCGTATATTCTCTCTCACTCTCCATAAACTACCCAGTTGCATCTACTTGACCGTCGCTTTTTTTGGAATATTTTTAGATATTTGATTTTTACAGAAAATTTCTATAAAAATCACCAAATCTTTTCGAAATCCTACTTTAAAAAATCGACGACTTTATAGGTTGCGGATATTGTAATCGTCTATAATAACTACAAACCATGACTTCATTGTCTATTTGTTTTACACATAAATCCATAATTTATTTCTTTAAGGACCTATAACGAAACTAGAGTAGCAACCCGACCCTTCGGGGGCGGGTGCGTCGGGGATCGGGTTTGCCGGGGAAGGCATGTCTGTTATTTTCTGAAAGTTTGTAAATAGTCCCATTTTAAGAGTTGTTAGAAACATATGAAATAAAGAAATGGAAAAGAAATATAACAGAAGAAAAGCTTATTTCTCTTTACAAAATAAACAGCGACACATTTTTCTAATTTTGTTTTCAACTACATATTTAAATTTGAAGTAATAATTCACTCCCAGCGAAAGGTCCGGAGTGACTGGGTTATCAAACATAATGAAAAACGCCCAGTTACAATTACTTGACTTTCGCTTTTTTGCAATATTTAAAATTTTTTAAATTTTAATTTTTACAAAAATTCCTACAAAAATTATCAAATCGTTTTGAGATAGGAATAAACGTTCTCGTCTCCTCATTGAAATTTTGATTCCAAATCAGGGTGCCGATTTTACCCTATTTATAGGGCATTTGCCATATTTTTGAACTTTTCGCCCTATTTTTTCCCTATTTTTTCATTTGCCATATTTTTGCCCTATTTTTACCATCTTGTAAAATTTTTAAAATTCTTCGGATTTTGTAAATAAAATGTGAAAAAAGAAGAAATATGACTCTTGGACGTAAAAAATTAATAAAATTTTCGCCTGCGGCGCTGAAAATGGAAGAAATTTTGTGACATGACCTTCCAAAATTTTCAAAAATTTCGCCTGCGGCGCTGAAATTATCGGCTTATTATGAGAGACCGCAAGAAAGGATCACGTACGGGATTGTCGGTTCCAAATTCGGATATCTAAATTCGGCTCGACTCCCGGTTCCGATTTTCGAGATCATTTTTTGGAATTTCGATGTAAAAGATTTTTAAAATTATTTTCATCGATATTTTCGAAATGTTTTTGATTTACAATCTTAAAAAAATATTTTTATTTAGAAACAACTCGATCCCTATGTGCTAATTTAGTTAAAACTAGTGAAAATATGCAGATAAGGCTTTTTATTTGAGATTTTAATTAATTTTTAAAATCATGCCCTATTTTTTGCCCTATTTTTGACAAATTTCGCCCTATTTTTGCCCTATTTTCGAGAGGCTGCGCCCTATTTTAGTGGTTTGGAATCGGTCACCCTGTTCCAAATGCATCAAAAATTTACAAGTCCCGGCTGTTGCGGAATCATTTTACGAACCAGAGACTTTATTGTTTATCCAAATGGTTTTTCTGACTTCTAGTTGTGAGAGAGAAAGAAAAGATAAACAAAGAAAATAAAATTTATTAAGCATTTCTCATCATTTAAAAATAAAAAAAGTGCACATCGACACTTTTCTTTTAAAATATTTTTATCCATAATATAAACAAATCTTTTCCATGACAGAAGCGATGCGAAAGGTCCGGAGTGATTGGGTTATCTAGATAAATAGTAATGAATACAAACAATGGACATCAACTACAATGCCATGTGGAAGAACATGTAAAACTCCTACCCAATTACAAATTATTGACCTTCGCCATTTTTTCTACGATTTAAAAATTTATTTTAATTTCAGGCAAAGGTATGAAGAAATTTTTCTCGTGTTTATGTGGTGAAGAACTTATTTTAACATGACTTTTTTACCAAACTTTTCTGCGTGACAAAGTCGATGCCCGAAGAATGACCTATTAAGTGATTATACGTAAATGTCCTTTTGCTATTTTATAAGATAGGTTAAACTTTTTATTGTTGTTACTATCAGGGCCGAGTTTATGCCGTTTCCGCCTTCATTTTTTAAAAATTATCCAGACCTGGTATATACAGGTTCTTAACATTGTGAATTTATTCTTTACAGCTAACAGTAATCCTTGATATCTACCAATAAAATAGATATTCCTAATAATCCACCTTTGATTTAAAAAATTTAAATTAAAAGTTCAATCAACACCTCTTCCCAAAATTAAAAAAAAGCAAAACACATTTTTCTTAAATATTTTATCCTCCTTTCGAGTTTAGCAACCGGGAGAAAAAAAATATTTAATGGATCAGTAAAAGGATATATTTTTTCTCCTTTACAAATTCCAACAAAAAAACATTTTCTTTCCTTTACTTTTAAAAACAAAAAAACTCCCTCCCTACACATTTTTCTGTTTGTTTTTCTATTTATTCTCGTTCTTTTAAACGTCCCTTTTCTTTGATTACTCATTTTGCTTTTTACATTACCAGATCGATCAGAAGCATTAGAGAGAATTTTGAGAGGATTGGGACAGAAAGGAAAGGGGTTGTAGGGCAGGAGAAAAATGGAAGAAAAAAGCTTTGAGAAAATTGAGGCAAAAATTTAGAGAGGTAAATAAATGGAGGGAAAGGAGGGAGGGGAAGGGGAAGGGGAAGGGATTGATCGAAAGAAAAAAAAGATTTTTCAGCTTTTTAAAACTAACCGGCTGACTGGACTGTTGTATATGTGTGTGTTTATTGCAAATAAGAATGGGAACTTTGGGTGGGTGGAGGAGGAGGAAAGAAAGGAAAGGAAGGAGATAAGAGAAGGGAAGAAGGGAAGAAGAACACTATCAAACAACATTAATTCATCAAAGCTTCTTCCATTAAGCTGCTTTTACCTTTTCCCTGTCTGGGACTTGATTAAATCCAGATTTATCTAAAAAGGATGACGCTTTATATTTTATTTTTGCATGTTTTTTTAAATTGGATTTTATTTGGGATTATTTTTAAATTATTTTATTTTTGATTTTTAATTGGTCTAAGGAATTTGATGGACATTATCTCGAGTAAACGATGTCTATTCTTGAAAAAATGTTTTTGTAAATTCCGAATATTTATCGAAAATGTTGAAATGATTCCCTCTCTCTCTCTCTCAAATAATTACCCTTCCGTTGAGAGATTAAAACAATAATGGATGATACTTTGGGATATCTTCCCGATGCCGTCCCTGTTCCAATCCTTTACGACCATGCGGTGAGACATCTCCAAAGTACCTCAATAATTATTCAGAGTGATTACAGTAGTTAAATTTTCTTTTTCGTGCCGACGTAGAAATAAGTTCCTGATTTCTGGAATCGGTACGACAGGCAGGATCGTTGGTGTTACTTACAGCCAAGATCCGATTTTATTTTTGTTTGTGCTTTATTTTTAAACGAATAATTTTAGTAATATTTAAAAAATTATTTAAAAAATGACTTCAAAAAAGCAACAATCTGTGGACAGTGAAGATATTGTAATTTTAAAAACAATTAAAAATTACCAAAAAATATTTTTAGATGACAGATGCAGATTTTGAGAAAGCAATGGCTGCATTACAAGAAGAGGGGGATGAAGAAGTTAACGAATTAATTGGTTAATTTTTTGTGAATTTTTTTAGAAAAAAATATTTGTGGAAAATATTATTTTGTGACGGATTGAGATGACACTAGAAATACTTGAATTAATCCCAATTCCCCTATCAATTTGGGAACTGGAATAAAGTTGGAATAAGTTGGAGATAAATACAATCGAATCTTTTTCCCAAAATTATTTAGATACTCTTCGATATAGACTAGTTTCTAAATTCATTTGGCCATTGGTTGGGGAGTTGTTTAAGCGATACCCTAAATTTATGATACTTCTAGCAATGTTTTCAGCCCTAAGGATTACTTTATATGAGATTTGTTCCCTTTTCTAAAATAGGGGAGATTAAGCAGTTATCGGGTAGGCGAGGGTTTAATCTTTTTAGAAGAGGAGCACTCGAACGTGGTGAGCCTTAGAAATTGTTGCTTTTTTTAATTTTTATTTAAAATAAAAAAATATTTTTTCTAGTTCATAATATATTTAAATAAAATAATTAATTAACTGTTTTTTAGTGGCAATGAGTGAGAATCGAATAATTAGTTGGGATGTAAGTGTAAATTTAAATTTAAAAAATTAAAAATTAAAATAAAAAAGGAAGCAGAAAGAATATTAGGAGAAACGAGTAATGAACCAATTAAATCAAGTTTACCCCAACAAACAAGGCCGACAGAACCAGATAATGACACAGATGTGGAGGTGTGCATGCAAAAATTATTTAAAAATGATCCAAAATTAATTGAAATTAATTTGAATAATATGAAGGTGATTTTAAATTAATTTATTTTTAAAATTTCTAAATTTAAATTTATTTCTTAAATTTATGTTTCTTAATTGCCCATTTAATTTGCACCCCTTAATTATATTTCAAATACGGTATTCCATTTTCTCTTCTTTATAATTAATAAAAGAAGGTGGTCTTTCGCTTACGAACATACCGCGTTGAAAGCACGCCGTCCCGTCTGATCTGGCAAGTTAAGCAACGCTGGGCCTCCTTAGTACTTGGAACGGAGACGTCCTGGGAATCGGGGGTGTCGTAAGCTTTTTTTGTTTATTTTTTAAAATAAAAATTTTTTAAATTAGATGAATGACCTTTTTTCTAGTTTGGGGCTTGATGGGATTTAAAAAATAAATGAAAATTTTTTTTATTTTAAAGAGAACGCCAATACCAAAAATTAAAAGAATGATAGAAGCAATTAAAGAAAATGAATATTTAGAAAAACTTTCACTTGCAAATATGGGTTTATATGATATGGATTTGGAACCCTTAATTGAAGTTATTAAACAAAATACAAATTTGCGTTGTTTAAATTTAGAAACAAATTATTTAAGCGGAGATTTTTTTTCGAAATTATTTAAGGCTGCTTTAAATAATCAATCTCTGGAGGAAATTAAGGCTGTTAATCAAGTAAGTAGTTTTTGGAGGAAATTTTTGTGGGGGACATTTTAACGAAAAGATAATTCACCGAATTTCTAAGATAATCGTTAAACCCTCTATTTTGTGTACACCCTCTATTTTATGGACACCTTTATATGGCGTTGGTGTCTAACCTCCATTTTACAGATTATTTTGTGCCTATATGAGTCTTCCTTCTAATTAGCGCACACTATTTAATAGATACCTATAATAAGTACGGTAGAGGGATTAGTAATACGGTAGTGAATACAGTTGTGTTAAACTCTATTATAAGATTTTAAAAGAATTCCGACAAGTTTCAATTTTTATTATTTAAAGGGTGTAGCTTTTTCAACACAAACAGAAAGAGAAATTATTGAGGCAATAATGCAAAATCGGGGTCTTACAAAAGTTAGTATCAATTTAAGATTGCCTGAAGGACGATTTAAAGTAGAACAAGCTACTATTAGAAATCAGGAAATTAGTAAGTTTTATTAATGTTGGGTGGATATTTTACTAAAAAGACAATTCTAGGAATTTTCTAAATCTAAAGGCATGTAAAGGATTTAAGAATGAAATAAAATAAGGGATTAGCAAATCTTTCCAGGGGAGTCTGAGACACCCTTGTTTCCGTCTTAGGCTTTGTTCTGTCTGGAAGGCTGGAAAGAATAGAATAATGTGAAGGGAACATCACACCTAGTCTGAACGGTACACTCATAGTGTGAAGGGAACATAACACTCCATTATTTGGAAATGTGTGATATCTGGAAATTTGCGATAGATTATAGATGACAAATTAGGGGTCAAATCTATACCTGATAAAAAAATATTTAAATCAAAAAAGGAAGAATTCTTCGACGTCAAATGTTGGCCGAACAAAAAGCTGCTGCAGAAGAACAGAAACCTAAATCCCCAACAAAAATACTTCCCAAAAAAGAAGAAAAACCAAAAGAAGAAAAGAAAACATTAAAAAGGCAACCTAGTGGGGCTGCAGCAGAATTAGCTAAACAACATATTCCTGCAAAATTGGCAATTGCTGGTGTTAATACACCAAGGCCTAGTACTTCTGAATCTGAACCTATTTATTTGGAGAAAAAGGTTGGGGGTTATATAATAGAAAAATATTTTTATGAAAAATTTTCTTGGCAGACATCCTCTATATAGTGTACCTCTATTTAGTGTACCTCCTATTTAATGGACTCTCTATATAACTGACCCTACCTATAATGGAAACTATACTTTCCCCATATCTAAAAATTTAAGTTTAGAGGGTATTTCGGTGATTCTAGAGGTGAGGGTTTTTAAATTATCTGGTAGGCTGGAAGGAACACCTATAGAGTGAAAGGAATATCACATATAATAATTTGAGAGAATGGGCCAAAATTTAAACAACTAGAAATCATGATGTGTCTAAATTTAAATTTGTATAGACAGCAGTTAGAGAACGTGCACGCGAAGCAGACGAAAAATCCAAAAAGCCTTATGAAAAAAATGCAGAAAGGGCTATTTTGGCAGAAAAGTCAAAACAAAAGAATGCTGCTGCAACAGCTTCCAAATGGCCTCCAAATTCCCGGCTTAAAAGCAAAGATTCTAAAGATGAAGAGGAACAACCTAAAGTATGTGGAAATTGGGGGAAGGAGTTGGGGGAAATTTTAAATTTTTTGAAGCAAATTTTGTAGACTAAAAATTTATAGGATAAAGTCTTTCCTAAATCGCCTGTGAATGAAATAAGTGAATATTAAAAACAATTTTTGGCTCATTAACGAGAGCTTAATTGTTTTTAAGGAAAATTAGGTGTTTTAGGATTTATGCCCATTTACGAAAAAACATAAAAAATTAATTTTGCGAATATACTTGGTCTGATCAGAAAAGAAGGAGTAATTGATAAAATGAGAGAGACTAATCAAAATAGATTCTTATAAGTTTAATTGGGCACAAAATTTAAACAGATAAAAATAAAAAAAGAAATCAGAATTTTAAAATTAATTAAAAATAATTAATTAATTATAGCCTACAAGAGTACTAAAAAAACAACCAAATATCGAGAAAGACCACCAGAAAGAAGAATTAACAAAAAATAAAATTCCAAGTTGGAGGGACAGAATGGCTAAAAGAGAAAGCGAAGATTTAACAGAAAATATTCCAAAAACTTCTTTGGCATTACGAAATAAATTTGAGAAAATGGGGTCTAAAGAAAATGGGGAAGAAGAAAAGAAATTGGTGATAAAAAAGAAGGAAAATAAAGGAGGGGAAAAATTAGTAGAAAATGTTAAAGCTAAATTACAGCAACAAACATCTTTAAGTAAAAAAAGTATTTCTTCTGTTGAATCTTTTGATGAAGAAAAGAAAAATATTAAAAATATTGGTGGAGGAGGAGGAAATTTAAATAATAATTTGAAAAATAAAAATTTGGTAAATTTTTATTTCTTTAAAATTTAAATATTTTATTTCCTCTCATATCGAACTTAACGTATTTTCTTAGTAAAAATGTTGGGACGTGGACTTGTACCCAGGGTAATTATTGTTTCAACCTATCGCGCTGGGGGGTGAGTAATTAAAAGGGAGGGGGAATTACTTGAGAGAGGGACATTATTTCAGCATTTACGGTATTTCTCTTAAAAATAAAGGAATCCGCAAAGTCGCAATTGCGGGATTTTTATAAGTATAGATTTATTAAAAATTATTTTTTTTTAAATTTAAAGGCAAACTCAACAGACAAACAAATACTAACAACAAGAAAACTAAGCAAATCCCCTCCCAAATCCCCTCCCAAAAAACAAAATATAATTCCCCCTCCAGTTGCCAAAAAAACATTTAAAATACCCGAAGAAAACAACACCACCAAACCTTCTTTAAATGAAAATTCTTCACCAATTAAAAAACAACCAATTGAAGACAAACAACAAAATAAACCTTCGACTACCGGTTATACTCCTTCTTGGCGTAAAAAATGAAAAAGGAAAATTTTAAAGAAAATTAAGAAAATGAGGGAATTTAATGGGGAATGGAAGGGGGCACGCGAGTTTATTAAAAGTATGGAATTTTAAGCGTGAAAATCGCACCTAGATTTTAATCACTCTTAAAATCACATCGAAAAGTGTGAAATTTTATGGTGATATTTTTGTATGTAGGTGAAAAAAGAGTGAAAATTTAAGGAAAATAATATTTTTCGGAATTAAAAAATCGTCTCAAAATTTTGGGGGCTTTTTCTATTAATTGGACCCCACTTATGCATGCACCCTTTAAATGTGGAAATCGTACATATTAAAATTAGGATTACTTTAAAATGGATGGTCTAACTCTAAGCAGATCTCTCTCCCCAATGACCAACCAAAACGAATACTAAAATAAAAATCAAGCTTAAAGTTACCAATTAATATTTTTCTAAACTCGCTCCACCCCAAATTTTGTTTTATTTTTTAAACTTTTTTCATGTAAAAACGTTCAAGCTAATTTTTGTGCCCTAAATTTTTATTTTTACACCAAGGCTTTGATTTTTTTATAAACATAAACAATGAACTTTCTTTGTGTTAAATTCTCACTTAAAGTCCCTAGTAAAAGTTGCAACACTTTATGCTACGGTTACATAAAAATCGCGCGCGTCTTGAGACAGACGCTCGGCGACAAGACGCGCGCGACAGTCGCTAGTGGTGTGGTTACATAAAATCGGCGTCTTCCGCAAAAGCGACTGTCGCAAAGCGACAAACGCTGATTTTATGTAACCACGCCACTAGCGACTGTCGCGCGCGTCTTGTCGCCGAGCGTCTGTCTCAAGACGCGCGCGATTTTATGTAACCACTAAATCCGATTAAAAATTTTTTTAAATATTTATCATACTAAAATAAAATTTATAAAATCAAATCATTTTATTCTGCCATGGTACCGATCAGGGGTGGCGCTCCTCTCGTATCTCGTGAAATCTCGTGTTTTTTAGAGGTCTCGTATCTAGGGTGGCCCTTTCCAAAACACTAAAATAGTGCGCAGCTACTCAAAAATAGGGCAAAAATAGGGCGAAATTGGCCAAAAATAGGGCAAAAAATAGGGCATTATTTAAAAATCTTAAAAATAATTGAAATTTCAATTAAAAAGCTTTATTCTAAATTTTTTAACTAGGTTTAACTAAATTGAGCAAATGGAGGGATATAGGGGGATTTTGAGGGCCGCGCGACATTTCGGGCGTGTCCCTCAAGAAAGTTATCTATGATGGATAAATGGTTAGAAACTTGTAGTTATATAGGGATTTGTGAGGATTCAGTGGATTTGGGGGTAGTAGAAATATCGGGTATTTTTTACGTCCAATTTTGGTGGATTAAGTGCTGGGATTGGGGGTTTAAGAGAGATATCGAGGCACTTGGGGATTTATCCCCCGATGTCCCTTCATATACCCTTAATTATTATAAATTACATTATATCCAACTTAGTAAATAATATATATAATATGGCAAATGGCAAAAATAGTAGGTACCCGATATTTCCCGCTTGACCAACTTTATCCCTCTTCCGTTTTCAGCGCCGCAGGCAAAAATTTTGGGAATTTTAGAAGGCCGTAGACCAAAAAATTCACTATTTCAGCGCCGAGGAATAATATCCAAACTTTTAAAAAAGCTATTATTTTAAATTGCCAAATTTTGGGTATTTATAGAGTTCTGGGTTAATTTTCTTTGAATAAGGGTTAACCCATAGCTCGGTGTCTAGGCTGAAAAATAAAAAAATTCCAAACCGTCTTAATCCCTTAAATGCCTCGATTTTCCCCAAAATTTGTTGTCCCTAACTATATATATGGTACGAGCCCTACTCTTCAAGAAATGGTCACTTTTTCGTGTTTTTGGTATCATTTGATAGAGAAGCAAAAGCTCTACAACATATCAAAAAATCAGAATTTTTGACCGATTGATGAAAATGTTATGATATAAATACTCGATATCATACTGAATATCTCAAAAATATCGAAAAAAAAAGAATATTTTTTGCAAAAAGTATACCTTTTTCAAAACCAATTTTAACCCATAAGATTTAACTTTAAAAATATAAAATTTATATTGATCGATAGAGAATAAAAAGAACTTTCAGAATCTTTTTAAATTTTGAAAATTAGATCAGAATTGGCCGAGAAATGATCAAGACGCTAAAAGTTGTCGCCAAAAATTCAAACATGTTTGAATTAAAAAAAGTGTCGCCGGCGACAAGACGCCGGCGGAAGACGCTTTTTATGTAACCACTAGAAAAAAGCGACAAGACGCCGGCGTCTTGTCGCTGGCGGAAGACGCGGTTTATGTAACCACTCGAAAAAAGCGACAAGACGCCGGCGACAAGACGCCGGCGGAAGACGTATTTTATGTAACCACTAGAAAAAAGAGACAAAAATTTTTTCCTCTTTTCTCTCCTCTTTTTACATTATCTTTTCTGTCGCAAGACGCGCGCGATTTTTATGTAACCGTAGCATTAGGCGACCGAAATGACAACACTCAAGAAATGACTGAATTTTTGAAACTCATTAAAAAATTTTTTTCTTGGACGCTTAAATTCTTGATGACCTAAAAGTCAAGGGCTCAGTCTATCCGACTACCTTAACCCCTCCCTGAGCTTTTTCATTTTAGCAAAGGCTAAAGATTTATTTCGATCCTATGATAAAAACAAAACAAAAAACACAAACAAACATAATTTATTTACATAATCACAACAATATATATACAATTATGAGGTCAACATACAAATACAAGCGAATACACAAGCAAAATACAACAATGAATATACATGAACATATCACTATATCACAGCAGAACATTCCTCTGTCCCAACTAACGCTTAGTCTGCTTGTAGATGCGCTTAGATATGGCCTGAATCAATTTGTCAATTGCTTCCGTGTCCACTTTGAACCTGCCCGCATCAGCCTTGTTCTTCGCGTACCTGTGAAGGAAAAATTGAAATTTTAAGGAATTTATAAGGTGTGCCTTTAGTATCCCTTACCGGAGAAAGACGCTGTAGATGTACAGGTACTGATCCAGGGTTTGCACACTGCCTGCCCGTTGACGACGCAAATCTGCCACCAATTCGTAGAAGTCCAGACGCTGCCCAGAGCGCAGTGTGTTCTGAGCCAAGTAGATCATGACGATAGTCCCGGTCCTGCCAATACCTAAAAGCCGGAAAAATTGGTCAAAAATTAATTTTTTTATTGTGGGCATTCACCTGCCGAACAGTGGACGACTATTGGCTTGTATTTCCCGATGTAGAAGAGCAGTCGTAGCGCCGCGAGATGGTTCATAGGCACTCCACGATCGGGCCAACGTCTCCAATGGAAGTGACGAACGTTCGCTTGCCGCTTTGGATTGTCGCTGGTGACCTGCAGGCGTGTCCGAATAAGATGGTTGTCGTCCAGTGCCTCCG
Source organism: Meloidogyne enterolobii (assembly GCA_963681835.1). Lineage (NCBI taxonomy): Eukaryota > Metazoa > Nematoda > Chromadorea > Rhabditida > Meloidogynidae > Meloidogyne > Meloidogyne enterolobii. The sequence goes on along the minus strand of CAVMJV010000004.1, from coordinate 2,047,286 downwards.
TGTCCACGAACCGAACTCTTATGTTGCCGTCCCGACTGGTGATTGCCTGAAAAAATAACAAAACCATTAAATTAATGCCTTAATTTACAGAGAGGCTAACCGATTCTGGTGTATTATCCTTAGGCCAGTACTGGTGACACTTGGGACGATTGAGCTCAACGGTGTCACATAACATCACAACCGCCTCAACTTTCTCCTGCAGAACCATTTCCCAGAAGTCGCCAACTGTCTGCGGAAGAGGGCCCTGCGTGCAGATGTATCGCCGATCACCTGAAAAAGAGTTTTGTTTTGTTTTAAACATACCAAATTCCACCTTGGCTATCAATCCAGTTGGCGTGTATGTAGCGTCCGTTTGTCAGAGCGACCCGGTTGTTCTCGACGCAGATGACATCTCGATAACGGTTCAGTGTTGGATTGCTACAAAAATAAAAATAATTGAGCGTTAAAAACAACTTAGCCGGAAAAAATCACCGTGCAAATTCCTCAGATGGTTCCGGTCGCGGTTGGCTCTGAAGACGCTCAAACTCAGATTCCAGATCCGTCAGCTGTTTCCGCGAAGTCTCCTGGGCCCAGGCCTGAAGCTGCTCAATGAACGCTGCATCTTCGTTGCTGTCCTCGACGGTTTTAGGTCTTTCGGCTGTTTGTGGTCTTCCCTGTTGTCGAGTAGTACCTGGGCGGCTCTGTGGACGTCGTCGTTCGCTGCTGCTTCGCTGCCCAGCCGATTGACGAGTTGTCCTTGGGGTGCTTCCGGAAGATGAGCGTCCTCTTGGAGTGTCTCCTCGGGCGGCAGTGACGATGTTGCGGTTGTTGCGGCTGGTCATGTAGTGTAGACGAGCGAAGTTTAGAAGAATGGAAGTCGGTTGAGTTGAATGTTGGTTGGGGTTACGTTTTAAGGCTGGCTTTTATAGCATTTTCTGGAAAGAATTTTACGCTTGAGAGAGACTTATTTGCAGTGGTGTCCCTATAGTATAAAAGCCCGTTTCAGCGTCAGTCTAACCGGATCATACTAGTCCGGCTATCTCTTTCGTCTTTTTCGGCCCGGTCCACTTTAGCGTCCATTCTTGCCACTCTGCATCAACTTTTCTTGTGCACGTCAACTATCTCGAACAACCCTCGGACATAACAGAGGACGAATTCATAAAGTCTCTCCATCGAATGTTATAAGTCTAAACAGAGTCAATCAACACTACAGTACCACTCGAATATCTAGTTCCGTTTTTTACCTTGAATAAATACATTAATCTCACTTGAATCGTTTACATATATTTTATTGAATTTTTAACAGATTTTTGTATTATTTCAAATTTTTTTTAAAAAATTATTTTATCAGATTTTTTTGAAAAAAGGAAAATGTCATCAGCAAGCAGTTAGTTAGACCTCTTTATCAAATACACACAATATTAGATACACTTGAATTTTAGTTGGCCATTAAGTAAAAGAACTGCTTAAACGATACCCTCTATTTAAGAGACCAACTCATTATAAGAGACTTTTTCGTTCCCCTAAGGGGGTATTTTATAATAAATTTATAATAACATATCCTACTCATCAAATTTTTTTTCCTTCAAAAAAGAAAATTCTCGAAAATAATAATTTTTCTGTCTCGATGTCTTCATTCTTGTCTTAAAAAATGAAGAAAAAAATATTGAGGAAAAAAACGATCTATGCTTTTTATTTTCTTCTTTTAAAGCCTATCAACACACAAACAAAATATTTCCTTCTTATAAACACGATTTGCAGTTTAAAATAAATAAAAAGAATTATATATTTTTATTTTTTCCTGTTAATCTGTGCAACATTTGTTTTGTTTTTTGAGAAAAATGAAGTTTTTTCTGAAAAAATATATTTATTTTATTTTTTAAAAAGCCTATAACTCATAAATATGTAGTTCATACATACATATATTCATTTACTAAAAAATTAAAATTTAGAAAGCATTAAGAAAGCTTTTAGAAAGCATTAAAAAGCAAAAAAGGGTCTTTTATCCTCCCAAAAACTTAAATTTCCTTAAATCAAAAATTGGAATTTTTATATTGCCAGAATAATCTATTCAGCTCAAAACAATCAAAACTACAAAACTAGATTTTCGATACCAAAAAAATATTTTGATACCCAAGAATTTTTTGTGAATTAGAGAACAGACTAGGTATCTAATCCAAAGTTTGAAGTATTTATTGACCAGACAAAAAATTTTTTAAATTTAATTTATCAAGGTAGACTCGTAACTGTCTCTCTCTCCCATTATTTAATGTAAAACGTTATAAAAAATATTTGATTAGAGAAGTTCTAATTTTAGGAGAAAGGAAATTTTTTTGTATTTCAGTTGATTGTTAGAAAAAAAAATTTTTATTTAAAAAATAAAATGACTGGAAATAATGAATTGGAAGAACAACAAAAAGAAAATCAAAAAACAAATTTATTAATTAAAAATAATTTCAAAATATTAAAAAATGAAGAAAATTCAGATTATTTTTCTCAACAAATAATTTTTAATAGAAACCATTTTCATGAATATTTTGATACTCAAGCTTATTTAAAGGTTTTTAATTAAATTTAAATTAATTTAAATTTAAAAATTGTTGGATAAATATATAGAACGGGGCCATCTCTTAGAGATAATTTTTTAAAAATCTCGCAAAAAATTAACACTCAATGAAAAGAACAGTTCCTTTTGTAAGGAAAAAGGAAGGGCTAATCCCATTTAAAACGTACTCTAGACTAGAAACCGAACTTCAGTGGTCGTTCGAGAATATCGGTATCGATATCCTCCATCAATATATCGTATAGATTCGGTCTCTACACTAGACAGGGAATCTATTAAAAATTGAAGGTGGAATCTGCCCCAATAATTAGGGAGATACCGACCGAGGTACCCGAAACCCCGGACCCTTTTCCGACCTGAAACTTAATCCGAAGAAAAGTTCCTCTTTTCAAACATTTTACTTTATAGATTGGCTATCCACTAACCAAAAAAGATTAAGTTAAATTTTCGAACTTTTCTCTAGTTTCGAACCAAAAAATTTCGGATTTTGTATTGGGGTTCGAGTAATGCTATCAAACCCTTGCTTCCAATTTTTTAATAATTTTTTAAAAAAAATTTAATTTTTAAAGGATTTTTATTCAAAATTAGAAGACCCAGCAATGCAATTAATTCTCTTTCATTTACCTTCAATAATAGCTAGATTACCTACAAAAATAAATAATTTATTAGATTTTGGTTCTGGACCAACAATTTATGTGGCTATTTGTTTCAGAGAAAAAGCTGAAAATATTTTTCTTTCTGATTATTTGCCGCAAAACAAAAAAGAATTAAATAATTGGTTAAGTGGAAATTCCAATTTTGATTGGACTAAAATATTTAGAGTAAGGAGGAGGGAGTTTAAATTTAAAAAAGTTTATCTGTTAGGGGACTCCTTGAATGCCTAAGAATGATTTATTTCGAGTTATTAAGAGAGTGGGGGGATTAAGGGAAAACTTTTTTATGAATTATAATACTTTTGGGATCTCTAAAATTCCGATTTTTAGTTGAGGGTTTCTAGTTAAGTTTTCTAGAAAATATTTTTAAAAATTAAAGATATTTATTTTTATTTAGTTAATTGCTGTCTATGAGGCTCTCCCTTTACCTACAGATATAGAGAAAATGGAGAAATCGACAAAGGATAAAGTAATTTTTAATTTTGTGGATTGATATATGGGGAGAAAATTAACTTTTTTGCGTTTTAATAAAAATTTGTGGAAAATTTTTTGAAAACAAACCTCATCGCAAATGTCGATAAATACATACCGTATTTCCTATATTAGAGCCCCACCCTCTGTTAGAGCCCCACCCTCTAATACAGCCCCACTTTGGAGGATAGTTGAAAAATAGAGCCCCACCCTCAATTAGAGCCCCACCCCAAATACAGCCCCACCTAAAAAATATTGGAGGAAAAAAAATATCAGAATAACTTTTTAGATGTATTAAGAGAGTTAAGGAAATAAAGGGGGATATCGATGATTTCGTGATCATTGAGGAGGAGGGATCATGGGGATTAGGGATGAAAATGGGGATTAATCCCGTTATCCGTCAAAATACTCTAATATCGCCTATATTCTTCTAAATTCCTCCTATTACCTCCAAAATCTAATCATTTTATAAAGGGTTGCAATCGTGTTATAAAGGGTTGCAATCGTGTTATAAAGGGTTGCAATCGTGTTATAAAGGGTTGCAATCGTGTTATAAAGGGTTGCAATCGTGTTATTAGAGATCTATTAGATATCTAATCAGTAAAGCTGTGATAGTTAGGCAAGTAAAATCAGTGAAATAGGCGCCTAAATTAGGCACCAAAAAGCCAAAAAAGGCACAAAAATAGGCATGTAAAAAAGGTTATCAGGCCTATAAAATTAAGAAAAAAGCAAGAAAATACCCATTTACTCATCATTTTCTGTATTATAAACTACTTATTAAACTCTTTTGCCAATTAAACGACATTTTGAATCATTTTTTGAAAAATGGAGTAAATTTTTTTTAAATGTCGATAATCGACAAAATGGAAATCTCGTCCAACACACAAGACGCCGCACCCCAAAACGTCCTAAAACCAAATCGTCCCAGTTCAAAATGTCCAATAAAGTAAAAATAAACAATTTAACGAACTAAAAATCAATAATGGGACTATGCACTGATTTTTTCCAATTTTGGACTGATTTTTTTAGATTTTGCACTGATTTTTAGGCAAAATTTCGAAAAAATCGCTAAAAAAGGCAAAAATAGTACCAAAAATTTCAAAATAGGCAGAAAGGCACAAAAAGTCAAAAATAGGCAGAAATAGGCATATTAAAAGTCATGCTAGACTTATCGGACCGAGCTAAAAACACGTTTTTTGAACGTATTACATCATCCCAAGCTTGCAGAAAAAATAGGCATTTGCCTATAAATCACAGCCTTACTAATCAGTGATAGAGAAGTTCAAAAATTTTCTGGAACCGATTTCAGTTACGTAACCTAATATTTCCTTTAATCCGTCCAAATCTACCAATATTTAATAATTAATCTTACTCTCATTGAACTATTGTGACTATTTTGTAATTCATTGCTTAAAAGTTTTGATTTTTCTTGAAAAATCGAAAAATATGAATTCTATTTCGATATAAACCCTCCGACTTATCTCTAGTTGCAATGGATATAATAAATGGAATTCTATCTCAAAAGAGGGTTGAAAAATAGAGCCCCACCCTCAATTAGAGCCCCACCCTTTAATACAGCCCCACCTTGGAGGATAGTTGAAAAATAGAGCCCCATGGGGCTCTAATATAGGAAATACGGTATATAATTGACATTTTTTTTGACATTTTTCTTTGTCTTACGGATCTCGGATTTTACACAATTGACATTTTTCTTTGTCTTACGGATCTCGGATTTTACATAAATGTAAACTAGAGAATGGTACTTTTCGTAGAGGCCTAACTGAGACTAGATCCCGATCCTGTTCTACTCGGGATTTCTATCTCAATTCTCATACCCTCCCAGTCCAGTCTTTAATTTTGGATGGAAATTCTAAATTTCTGACCTAAATTAATTAATTTATTTTAATATAGGTACGTGGAATTCTCCATTGTGATTGCCATATATCTCCAGCTATTCAAGTGTCTTTTATTTAAATTTTAAAATTAATTAATTTAAAATCCCCCTTCTAGTTATCCCCTCAAATTTATTTTGATGCTATAACAACATTTCTAACAATAGAGTATTGTTGTTTAAATAGAGAGGAATACAAAAACGCTTTGAAACGATTATCTGCAATTTTACCCTCAGAGTCTCTTCTTTGAACCCAAAATTATTAAAAAAAACTTTCTATTTTTAGAGAGGTTAAACACGTGTAGGGGGGACTCTAATGGACATATCCCCCCTTTTTCCCTTTTCTTTTTATGTCCTTATTTCTGTCTAGTCGCCCTTTTTCCCATCATTTCATTTTTTCCCTTAAAGGAATGAGGGTCAACGCGTGAAAAAAAATTTTTTTTTTAATTTTTAAAATTTTTTTCAAAGAATGGAGGGTGCTTTATTATAGAATTTTTAGGACCTAAGAAAGAAAATTTTCGAAAAAAAAATTTTTAAGCTGGCAGGGACGGCAATTTTTTCGGCACAGATAAACATCCAAGCCAAGCCTTCCCCCGCCCCTTATTTTCTTTTTTTTATTTTGTGGCCGAATCCCCCTTAAGTAAAAAAGAAGGGGATTTTTGAAGAAGCCAGACAAAAGTAGGCGGGGTCAGAAAAAAATAAAAGGGCAAAGAAAAGAAAATTTATTTAAAACCGAAGAATAAGAAAGAAAATACCGTATTTCCTATATTAGAGCCCCACCCTCTGTTAGAGCCCCACCCTCTAATACAGCCCCACTTTGGAGGATAGTTGAAAAATAGAGCCCCACCCTCAATTAGAGCCCCACCCCAAATACAGCCCCACCTAAAAAATATTGGAGGAAAAAAAATATCAGAATAACTTTTTAGATGTATTAAGAGAGTTAAGGAAATAAAGGGGGATATCGATGATTTCGTGATCATTGAGGAGGAGGGATCATGGGGATTAGGGATGAAAATGGGGATTAATCCCGTTATCCGTCAAAATACTCTAATATCGCCTATATTCTTCTAAATTCCTCCTATTACCTCCAAAATCTAATCATTTTATAAAGGGTTGCAATCGTGTTATAAAGGGTTGCAATCGTGTTATAAAGGGTTGCAATCGTGTTATAAAGGGTTGCAATCGTGTTATTAGAGATCTATTAGATATCTAATCAGTAAAGCTGTGATAGTTAGGCAAGTAAAATCAGTGAAATAGGCGCCTAAATTAGGCACCAAAAAGCCAAAAAAGGCACAAAAATAGGCATGTAAAAAAGGTTATCAGGCCTATAAAATTAAGAAAAAAGCAAGAAAATACCCATTTACTCATCATTTTCTGTATTATAAACTACTTATTAAACTCTTTTGCCAATTAAACGACATTTTGAATCATTTTTTGAAAAATGGAGTAAATTTTTTTTAAATGTCGATAATCGACAAAATGGAAATCTCGTCCAACACACAAGACGCCGCACCCCAAAACGTCCTAAAACCAAATCGTCCCAGTTCAAAATGTCCAATAAAGTAAAAATAAACAATTTAACGAACTAAAAATCAATAATGGGACTATGCACTGATTTTTTCCAATTTTGGACTGATTTTTTTAGATTTTGCACTGATTTTTAGGCAAAATTTCGAAAAAATCGCTAAAAAAGGCAAAAATAGTACCAAAAATTTCAAAATAGGCAGAAAGGCACAAAAAGTCAAAAATAGGCAGAAATAGGCATATTAAAAGTCATGCTAGACTTATCGGACCGAGCTAAAAACACGTTTTTTGAACGTATTACATCATCCCAAGCTTGCAGAAAAAATAGGCATTTGCCTATAAATCACAGCCTTACTAATCAGTGATAGAGAAGTTCAAAAATTTTCTGGAACCGATTTCAGTTACGTAACCTAATATTTCCTTTAATCCGTCCAAATCTACCAATATTTAATAATTAATCTTACTCTCATTGAACTATTGTGACTATTTTGTAATTCATTGCTTAAAAGTTTTGATTTTTCTTGAAAAATCGAAAAATATGAATTCTATTTCGATATAAACCCTCCGACTTATCTCTAGTTGCAATGGATATAATAAATGGAATTCTATCTCAAAAGAGGGTTGAAAAATAGAGCCCCACCCTCAATTAGAGCCCCACCCTTTAATACAGCCCCACCTTGGAGGATAGTTGAAAAATAGAGCCCCATGGGGCTCTAATATAGGAAATACGGTATATAATTGACATTTTTTTTGACATTTTTCTTTGTCTTACGGATCTCGGATTTTACACAATTGACATTTTTCTTTGTCTTACGGATCTCGGATTTTACATAAATGTAAACTAGAGAATGGTACTTTTCGTAGAGGCCTAACTGAGACTAGATCCCGATCCTGTTCTACTCGGGATTTCTATCTCAATTCTCATACCCTCCCAGTCCAGTCTTTAATTTTGGATGGAAATTCTAAATTTCTGACCTAAATTAATTAATTTATTTTAATATAGGTACGTGGAATTCTCCATTGTGATTGCCATATATCTCCAGCTATTCAAGTGTCTTTTATTTAAATTTTAAAATTAATTAATTTAAAATCCCCCTTCTAGTTATCCCCTCAAATTTATTTTGATGCTATAACAACATTTCTAACAATAGAGTATTGTTGTTTAAATAGAGAGGAATACAAAAACGCTTTGAAACGATTATCTGCAATTTTGGCCCCTCAGGGCTTGTTAATTATGGGTGGAATTTTGGAAGAAACGTTTGGATTTTTAAAATAAAAATCTTCAAGTTATCACACTTAACACACTCTTATTAGAGAGATATATCCACTTCGGGATAATTAAATGATGGTTTATGTGAGAATATTAGAGACAGAAAGGGACGGTGAAAATAATGAAATAATGAATGAAATCAGGGAAGGACTGGAGGACGGGGAAATGAAGGAAAGAATGACGGATGAAGGACTGAAGGATGAATGAAGGAAAAACGAGGAATTTTTTGAAGAAAAATTCCTTCAGAAAAATCATGAAGGGCAGGGAAAAGAATTAAATAGTGAACGAATTCTCCTTCTTATTCTCCCATCTTATCCCGACTTAAATTGAAATTGGATACAGATACTATATCTCGATTGAAAATCTCGGTTATCGAGATTGCGAATTTTTCGAGATCTAAATTCTCGTACGATACTCACAGTCCGGTCTCTAATTGAAATTTAAACATATTTTTTCTCTTCAAGTTGGTGTGCATTTGGAGGGCGTCGTTTCTCTTGCCTTTACATTGATAGAGAATTTCTTTTAAATTGTTTAAATGAAGCTGGACTTGAAATATTTACAGATTCTATTGGGACTAAATTATTTTATGAATGTGATGGAATGTTTTTACTTGTTGCTAAAAAGATGAAAGAAGAAAAAATTGAAGAAAATTTTGAAGAAGAAAATATTTTTAGAATTAAAGGATAAAATATTAAGTAATTGTTATTCTAGAGAATTAAATTAGGAAATTTTATTTTTTATTTTACTTCTCTCTCACAACCTTAAGAATTCAAACAGAAAAGTAAGAAAAAACATTTTGGGATAAACAGTAAAGTCCTGGTTCGTGGAACGATTCCGCAACAGCCGGGACTTGTAAATTTTTGATGCTTTTTGGAATCAGAATTTCATTGAGGAGACGAGAACGTTTATTCCTATCTCAAAAAGATTCGATACTTTTTGTATAAATTTTTGTAAAAATTAAAAAAAGATTTTTATAAATATTGCAAAAAAAGCGACGGTCAAGTAGTTGCAACTGGGCATTGTCGAATGTATGATAACCCAGTCACTCCGGACCTTTCGCTGAAGATTTTATATTACTTCAAGTTTAAATATGTAGTTGAAAATAAACTAAGAGAAATGTGTCGATGTTTATTTTGTAACGAGAGAAATAATGCATTTTCTTTTGTTATACATATTTCTTTTCTATTTCTTTATTTTATATTTGTTTATAACACCCCTTAAAAATGTTTTAAACATTTTTATTTCAAAAAAGAAATTGTTCCTTTAAAGAATTTTTAATTCTCAATTAAACTTTTCTGAACTCTTCTAAACTCTAAAATAAACACCAAAAATCAACAAAATTCCAAAATTTACAACGATTTTATATTCAACTAGCTAATTATTAAAACTCAAAAAAAGGGTGTTACATTTAGTATAATTTTAAATTAAAAATATGTAAATATCCCAAAAAATTCATTGCAGGCTTTGTTTCGGGAATAAATAATTTTACTAAAAAATAATTTTTTAAATATTCTACTCAAAATTCTTTAAAAAATTTTTAAATTCTTTTTCAGGGTTGGGGCTTGGTCCGGTCAGTAAGATCGAGTTAGACATAGAATTTTGGCCCGAAAAAGACTCGATCGAGCCGGCCCGAAAAAAATACGGCAAAACCCCCAACCCTATTCTTTTTTAAACTCGTTCTTCAGCTTCATCCTTCCTCTTTTTTCCTTCAAAATTTTTTCTTCAATTCATCTTTTTCCCTTTTTTCTCTTTTTCAATTTTATATTTCTTATTATTTAATTTAATAGCAACTTTAACCTCATTTTCATTATTTTTATATGTTTTATAACAAAATTTTCCATTCCCTACACATTTAAATTCTTCCTCAATTTCTCCCTCTTTTGTTAATTTTCCTTGGTAATTTTTAAGAGATATATCGTAATCATTAAATATTTCTTTATTTCCAGTACATTCATATCCATCATTTCCAACTTTACATTTTAATTCTAAATTTATAGGCTCTATTTGAGGATTTTTTGGAGTCAAATAAACATTAGAAACTTGACAGGCCAAAATAAGGACGAAAACACAAGTAACAGATTTTTTCAAATTAATTGGAATATTTTGGCATTTTGTAATTATTTTTTCTTTAAAATTTCCAACTGTTTGGCAAACAGAATTTGACAATGTTTTGACAGAAGTTGTCCAATTTGGGGAGGATTCTTCAACGAAAACATCCTCGAGAGGGGAGGGCATTTCATTAGAAGAAGACGAAGTCTCATCAGAATTAATTTCTTCTTCTTCTCCAAACTTTTCCCCTTCCAATATTTTCCAATCATTCCCGCTCGGTATAATTGGTTTAGTATTTTTTGTTGAATTAATTCCTTTTAAATTGAAAATTTTAAAGAAGAGAAGGAGACATCTAACTGGTCAATAGGGTTGTTCCCCGCCCCGAAAGTCGTGAAATTTGAGAGATTTTTTGAAAATTCCCCGCCTCCCCCCCCGTGGCTCCTTCCCCGAAGATTTATCCCTGTGCCCTCTCCTCGGGGAACAATCCTACTGGGCAACATTTAAAACGTTTACTACATAGTATGTGAGAGCTCATTTAATAGAAAGAATGAAAGCAAGGCCCCAATAGCTCTTAGTCATTAAAGCCCCTTCCTATACGTGATGGGCGAAAAAGCTCTTAACAATAACTTTGATTAGGAATTTTTATTCTTAAAATGCCTGCTCGAGTTCCAAACTTTGATTACCTCTCTCTCAATATTAATTAAAAAATACCTGACATCAAGCCAATTAAAATTATTAAAAATAATTTTAATTTTAAATTAATCATTTTTTAAAGATTTCTCTATAAAACAAACAAAAACAATTAAAATAAAATTCAAATTTTTAAATTAAATATATTTAAAAATTATATTAAATTGGTTGTATTTATTATTATTTTCCACTTATTTTTATAGTCCCCAAACATATTTACATTTAAAAATTTTGGCATTTAAAAAATAAAGAAAGGGCAAATAATTCTTAATTTCCCTGCCCTTTTTACTTTAGATGTGTAAAGACAAAAAATATCCGGCGTTTTTCCTTTGATAAATTTTTTGTCCTTTTATTTTTTAATAAATAACAACGGCATTTTCCTTTGATTTTTTTATTTTGCACTTTTATATTTTTTTAATAAAAATAAAATGGCTAATTTTGAAATAATTTATTAAATAAATATTATTTTATAAAAAAAAATAAAATAAATTTAATTGTCTTTTTTTATTTTAACATTTAAAGAATCTGTAATCTTGTCATTGTTCTATTACACAAACATAAGTTTAAGTTAAGGTTGGCGGTTCCTGGGAAATCTTTGGGTATTCGGAACCGGAACAGATAACCGAGCTGGAAATTTCCGGATACCCGGGGATTTTCGTGTTCGAATGCCCGGAACCGACAACCTTATTCTAATCGATTTAAGTCTGATATTTACTTCAATAAAAATTGAAAAAAATCATAAAATATCGAACAAATATGGCAGTAAAGAAAAGAGCGATAAAAGTAAATTGTTTTGAAGATTTTTTTTCACCTCTCACTCTAGTACATTTAAAGTGTTATTTATTAGAAGGGTCATTTTAGTTTTTAACGGTAATTTCTTTTAAATTGTTTAAATGAAGCTGGACTTGAAAATGTTTTTACTTGTTGTTAAAAAGATGAAAGAAGAAAAAATTGAAGAAAATTTTGAAGAAGAAAATATTTTTAGAATTAAAGGATAAAAAGTAAGGAGAAAATAATTGTTATATTTTAGGGAATTACTAAATTTTGAATTTTTTTTAATTTTTTAGAAGGTATTTGAGTGTTCTTAAAAGAAGATAAACGTAGAGACAAGAGGAACAAATTTGTTATGTTGCTCTATCACGTTTTAATAATCCCCCTTGTAAATGCCTTTCCAATACTACATAATTTAATAAGACTATTAGAAGGAAAATAGGGAGAGGAACTTAGATCTCTTTGTAACTATCTTAACTGCTTAAAACCTTTGTAAGTCCTTTGTTCATACATCCTATTATGAAGAGAGAAAAAAGAAAAAGAGATCCACCACAATTTCTAACATTAAAATAAACATCGACACTTTTCTTTGAAATTATTTCCCTGCTTAAATATAAGTAAAAAATAAAAGGATTAAATTTGCGGAAGGTCCGTGGCAGAGTGGGTTCTCAATAAAATAAATAAACGTGCTGGGTTTTGTGTTTTGAAAAAAAATCCCACTTGCAAGTCCTTGACCTCCGCTTTTTTGCAACTTTTTTTAAACAATAAGTACTTTTTTTCAAAAAATAACGAGTTTGCTTAAAAACCTCCTAAATTTTGGGACTTGGTGACAAAATTTCCTTAATTTTTGCTTAACCATTGAAACAAATATGCTTTCAATTCCTTAATTTTAAATACATAACTTAGAACAAAAATCAGAATAAAAATATTCATTTGACAGTGGATGAAGTTAAGGCGAAATATGGAAATTTTGTCGCCGAATTAAAATTTTCGAATCGAACTTGTGATGTGAGAATCCAAAAATTTTGTCAGATGCACTAAGAATTTGGATATGTTTAGTTTAGAAAATCAAAATTTTTTATAAATTTTCCTATTTCTGATCTATAAGAGAATACGACCTAGAGCAAAAATCGACGCAAAAGTGAAGGAGGTTGTTATAGAAATTCGAGTATGATCAAAATAAAAACACTAGCAAAACTTTTATTCATTTTTTATTAACATTATACATTACAAACAAATACTATGTACATACAAAAGCAACAATATCACAAATGGCAAATAGAACAATATCACAAATGGCATTATTGGAGAAAAAGACATACAAGAGTAATATGGGGAAATATGTGAGTTTATGGGATATATCCTAGCAAATACAGCTGTTTAGAAGAGCATCTTCATCCATTGCGCTATTCTCTACCTCTGCCGTATTGGGGAATTCGGAATTCCTGTCGTCACTCGGCGCAGCTGGCGGCCAACATTATCACTCTGGATCGGGACGATCTCGTTGTTTCCAGTGAAGGTGATGCGACGGCTGTTCGGTTGAGGCGGTGTGGGACCATTACGAAGCACGGCCGGAGGCTGGAATTGCGCCAAAGCTGCCATATTCAAGATCTAGAGAAAAGAAAAAAAGTTAGAAATGAAGTTATTGTTATCAAATAAAGAAAAGACACCTGCTGCCGCATCACTTGCTGCACATCCACATTCAGCCTGACAGAAGGCGGATCATGAGCATCTTCTTGCGCCAAGGTAATCATTGCAGCAGCAATCGCCGGACGGGAAGTAGGACGGCCAATGACCAGGTCGACGCGGCCGGTCTAAAAACAAAGAAAAATCAAAATTAGCCTTAAATTCTGGCTTCTAGTCCCACCTCCTTCATGCTCTTTACCAACAGCGTTTGCGCTACGTCAGCTTGCGTCACACGAACCCCGCTCACGTAGACGATATGGTCGAAGACTTTGAGATGAGGCGAGCACATCGAGTCGGGTTTCACATCAGAGACGAACACTCGATTGTCCCTTGTTTTGATTGAGAGACCCAGACGAATTCCTGGCACTCGGTCGATGGTCACTAGCTGAATGGAAAAAAGATTAAAATTTTTACATGGTCTACTCCGTATCGTTTGCTTACCGAATAATGGTAGCCGTTTCGCCTGACGAGGGTATTCCTTATATCAGCAGGGAGATTGTCACTCGGATCGGTCCGAACTTCTGGTGGCAGCTCCTCGTTCGATCTTGGTCGCCGAACCTCAATCGTTGCCGTTGGATGTGCAATGCCCATGATCTGGTAGAAGTTCTTCAGGTTGCTGATCTTTCTTCCGTTGACTGACAGGATTGTGTCGCCGACCTGCAGATGTCCAGACGCAGGGGAGCCTTCTTGCACATCGGTGATGACGAGCCTTAAAGAAAAAAATTTATAGAGAAGATTAAAAATTAGCGGAGAATAGTAAAAGCGTTTACCCGTCATTTGGCCTGGCGCCAAGGGGCTCGAACTCCTCGAGCGGTATCTGAACCGTCATCGTTGGTGTTGACGCAGTAGCAGTAGACATTGCAGCAATCCCGACGAGAGCTTGACCGGCGCAGTAGAAGCAGGAGTAGTTGTTGTGAGTTGTGGAGAAAGTGATTCAGTCGAAAAAAGGCTGCTTTTTATAGTTAGTGTTTGCCACTATTCAAGCTACAAGCTAATTTATTGCTATAAAAAGCAGCCTTTTTTCGACTGAATCACTTTCTCCACAACTCACAACAACTACTCCTGCTTCTACTGCGCCGGTCAAGCTCTCGTCGGGATTGCTGCAATGTCTACTGCTACTGCGTCAACACCAACGATGACGGTTCAGATACCGCTCGAGGAGTTCGAGCCCCTTGGCGCCAGGCCAAATGACGGGTAAACGCTTTTACTATTCTCCGCTAATTTTTAATCTTCTCTATAAATTTTTTTCTTTAAGGCTCGTCATCACCGATGTGCAAGAAGGCTCCCCTGCGTCTGGACATCTGCAGGTCGGCGACACAATCCTGTCAGTCAACGGAAGAAAGATCAGCAACCTGAAGAACTTCTACCAGATCATGGGCATTGCACATCCAACGGCAACGATTGAGGTTCGGCGACCAAGATCGAACGAGGAGCTGCCACCAGAAGTTCGGACCGATCCGAGTGACAATCTCCCTGCTGATATAAGGAATACCCTCGTCAGGCGAAACGGCTACCATTATTCGGTAAGCAAACGATACGGAGTAGACCATGTAAAAATTTTAATCTTTTTTCCATTCAGCTAGTGACCATCGACCGAGTGCCAGGAATTCGTCTGGGTCTCTCAATCAAAACAAGGGACAATCGAGTGTTCGTCTCTGATGTGAAACCCGACTCGATGTGCTCGCCTCATCTCAAAGTCTTCGACCATATCGTCTACGTGAGCGGGGTTCGTGTGACGCAAGCTGACGTAGCGCAAACGCTGTTGGTAAAGAGCATGAAGGAGGTGGGACTAGAAGCCAGAATTTAAGGCTAATTTTGATTTTTCTTTGTTTTTAGACCGGCCGCGTCGACCTGGTCATTGGCCGTCCTACTTCCCGTCCGGCGATTGCTGCTGCAATGATTACCTTGGCGCAAGAAGATGCTCATGATCCGCCTTCTGTCAGGCTGAATGTGGATGTGCAGCAAGTGATGCGGCAGCAGGTGTCTTTTCTTTATTTGATAACAATAACTTCATTTCTAACTTTTTTTCTTTTCTCTAGATCTTGAATATGGCAGCTTTGGCGCAATTCCAGCCTCCGGCCGTGCTTCGTAATGGTCCCACACCGCCTCAACCGAACAGCCGTCGCATCACCTTCACTGGAAACAACGAGATCGTCCCGATCCAGAGTGATAATGTTGGCCGCCAGCTGCGCCGAGTGACGACAGGAATTCCGAATTCCCCAATACGGCAGAGGTAGAGAATAGCGCAATGGATGAAGATGCTCTTCTAAACAGCTGTATTTGCTAGGATATATCCCATAAACTCACATATTTCCCCATATTACTCTTGTATGTCTTTTTCTCCAATAATG
Source organism: Meloidogyne enterolobii (assembly GCA_963681835.1). Taxonomy (NCBI): domain Eukaryota; kingdom Metazoa; phylum Nematoda; class Chromadorea; order Rhabditida; family Meloidogynidae; genus Meloidogyne; species Meloidogyne enterolobii. The sequence continues at coordinate 2,031,388 of CAVMJV010000004.1, read as the reverse complement.
CCATTTGTGATATTGTTCTATTTGCCATTTGTGATATTGTTGCTTTTGTATGTACATAGTATTTGTTTGTAATATATAATGTGAATAAAGGATGTAATAAAAGTTTTGCTAGTTTTTCAATTTTGATCATAATCGAATTTCTAGAACAACATCCATTTTTATCTCGTAACTCCTCCATTCCCTTCCTAGTTCCCTTCCTCCTCTATTTTGCCCTCGCCATATTCTCTCGAACTTCGGCAATAGGCAAAAAAATCAAAAATTTTCACATTAGAGGCTAATTCGAAACGTTTGGAAATGCTTCTTTTCGTCCTTGCTAATATTGTTGTCAGTCCTTGTAGTAGTTTACGGTATTTGCCGGCTCGGAAGCACCTAACAAAAACATTTATTACTCGCGAGTCTGTCATTTTTTGACTCTTCCGTTTCTACATTTCGTATTCCGTTTTTAAATTTATTTTGCTACTCATTCCAAATTCCGCTTTTTAAAAATCTGTACACATGCTGTATGAGTGTGTAAAGAGAATAAAAAAGGAGAGAGAGAATAAATATATTCGCTCTACTCTAGCATGGAAGCGAACATCGACACTTTTCCCTAAAATAATTTCCACACATAAATATAATAAATTTTTTATGGAAAGAATATCGCAGAAGGTCCGTGGCATGTGGGTTATTATGTCAATAAACGAATTTGTTTAAATCTAAAAGCCCACATGCAAATCCTTGACCGCTGTTTTTTTGCAATTTTTATCAAAATATGAAAAAATTATTAAATTTTTTTTCTAGATAAATCGGCAATCGTTTTTAAGTAAATTATAAAATTTTCCATTATCCTTTTCGTTTCACTAGATGATAAAAATTAAAAAATAAAAAGGGCCTTCAACTTTAGTTTTGAAATTTAATAAAATTTGGCATTTTGTTTATCCAAATTATTTTTATCTCTAATTTACCTTTAACGTTATCTCTAAAAAATGTTTAGAATTGGCAGACAGCGAAAAATATGAGAGAGTCAAAAAATTAATTGTCTCTTGGGAGACGAACAACATTTTATTTGTCAGACTTGTATTCTCTCACAAATTTTGCCTCAATGTGTTTCCCGGAAAAGAATCGGTTAACTTTAGGCCAACAAAAAACACATGATGTACATTCGTCCTAAGCGTGTCTGGCTGTTGGTGTAGACATCCTCTCCCTCTTTTAGCAGTTGTTCATAAACTAAAAAAAGTCACCACCATCACCTAGATTGTACATTTTTGGTTCAATCTTTGCTCGCGCATATTTTAATGTTTCCTTTCTTTACAGTCCTCTTCCTTTCCTTTTTTTATTGTCGATTTTTTTATTTGATTTATTGGGTCCTCCTAACGCTTTTTTTTATTTTCAGAACTTTTTAACATAAAATTTTTGCAGAAAATTTATTTTTAGGTTTAAAATTATGTAAAAGAATCGAAAATGTTTTCTTCTTTAAAAAGAGCCAATTATAACGTAATTGAGGAAGTTGAGGACGAAAACGAGCCTGGAACTCTAAAAAGTATGGAACTCGGCAGAGTTACCGATATAAAATTAATCGAGGAGGAGGAGGTTGAGGAGGAATGTCATCAACATTTTGAATCATCAGCACCTCCTATTCATCACGGTGTTGCTGTTTCTTTTAGTGGTAAAGGAGATGCAGAATTGCAAGCTTCTAGTGATCCAGCTGCTGAATGGGATCATATTAAAGACGTTGACCAGGTTTATTTTTTAAATGAAATATTTTGGGGAGGGGAAGGTAGGTTCTTGTAGATATAAGGGCAATCCCGGAGAATTGGGGTCCCTTCGAAAAAAGTTTAAAAATAAGAAAAATGATTTTTCTATTGTTTTTTTTCCGCGTGACCCCCAATTCTCCGGGATTGCCGATAAAAGTAGTATTCTCAACATTTTGTCAGGTTGCAAGGGTTTTTGCATGTTTACAATTCAAAATTTTTAAATTAGGTTAAATAAGCTTGAGCAGGGACTGCCCTTTAGTTGAAAATAATTTTCTTGGTCCTAAATTTTGCCTCATTTTAACTCGGTCGATTCCTGGAAATGATTTTTAAAAAATTTCAAGTTTTTTGCCTACATCTACGAGTATTACCAACAACGGGGCCTTACTTGCATTGCCCTCCGTTCTTTATTTTCTCTTTTACGTTTTGCATTTGTTGTTCTCTTTTCTACATTTTTGGTCAATTGTGTTGACTACGATGTACTTTTTTATAACCGCAATACAACTTTGGATGGGCGGCCACTTCCCGCTAAACGGGCTATTCACGTTTGGATTTTTTCAAATTTATTTTAAAATTATTTTTAGAATGCTTTCATTCCCCGTTGCTATGCCCGCATAAATCCTTTAATGTCACTGGCGCTGTTTTTAGCTGCCCTTTTTTGGTTGGCACATCTTTTTCGAATTTTTTGTCGACTTGTACAGTTTTCTGAGATTCGGCGATTTTTTATTAGTCAATTGGAGATTGCTGATTCTGAAATGCAAAATTTGACATGGGCACAGGTTTTAAAATAATTTTGTTATTCTACGTCGAATTTTATGGGAAAAGTCCACTCTTTAATGATTTCGGGACAATTTTGATGACAAAATTAGTTTGTAACACTTTTGCGGATTGTCCGCAAGTTTTACTTTAACAATGAAAATTTTAAGGTTAACATTTTAAATTCTTTTTAAGGTCGTTGAACGTTTGTGTGGTGTCCAAAAAAGATTACATTTAATCGTCAACCGTGAGGCTATCACTCCTTTGGACGTTTGCCAACGGATTTTACGACACAAAAATTATTTTGTGGCGCTTGTATATTATGTAAATTAATATTTTTTATTTTTAATTTAAAAATAATTTTTTCAGAATATTCTCCCTCCAAGAATTCGCCTTCCCTTCTTTGGACATGTCCATTATTTATCAAATGGATTACGATTTAATTTGGAATGGCTTTTATTTTGGGGACCTTGGAGTCCTTGGAAAGGCCCTTATGCACTTAAAGATGAATTTAAGGATCCTGCAAAGTTGCCAATGATTGGCAAGTTTTTTAAATTTATTTTTGGAGTTATTTTTTATTGTAGGCAAAGAATTGCTGTTAATTTACCGTTTCCTTATTTTTGTGGTGTAGTGGGATAATTTTAGATTTTTACTTATGGGTTCGATACCCTTTGATCCCCTTTCATGTTTTCTTTATGTCAAATTAATAAAATTAATGCTTTTTGAATTTCTTTTCAATTCATTTTGATTGTTATATTTTTTAATTCTTTTTTTTTTAATTTAAGTTCGGCAACTCCAACGAACTCTAACAATAATGTCTATTACAAATTTAATATTCTTCCCATTTGTATTTGTTTACCAATTACTATTTTCATTCTTTTCTTATTCTGAACATTATCAGCGAGATCCAAATGTTTTTGGAATGAGAAAATATTCAAATTATGGAAGGTTTTTTTAATTATTTAAATTTTTAAAAAGTAATTTTAAGAGAAAAACTTCGTCATTTCAATGAAATGGATCACGAATTGGATGCTCGTTTAAATAAAAGTTATGAATTTGCAGCTCGTTATACAGACCAATTTATTTCTCCATTGACCCAAATTATTGCGAGAAATATTGCTTTTGTGGCTGCTTCTTTTTTTGTTGTTTTGTGTGCTTTAACAGCTATTGATGAAGATACTTTGAAGGTTTTCTTTTTATTAATTTTTTAAATTTATTTTTTGTCCAATGTTTATGATTTAATGTTATCTTTTTGAATTTGAATCCTTTTTGTGTAAAATAAAATTAAAAAGTTTTTCTTAACCTGACAGGCTCCATTTCTTAACTTGACAGGCCTCCAGAACCTGACAGACCCCATTTCTTCCTCCGCATGGTTTTCCCTATATATTTGCAGAATGGTCAGTCTTTTTTCTTTCTTTCAACCAAATTTCCCTTCTATATATTGCTTACAAACTCAAAAGAATTAATTTTTATTCCCCCTTGGAATGAAGGAAGGACATGGAAGTAAGAAGTCTGACCATTCTGCAAATATATAGGAAGGAACTTGAGGAGATAATGGGGCCCGTCAGATTCAATATTACCATTCAATCCTCCAAAAAAATTTCCAAAAATTTCCTCTTTATTTAAAAATTTTTTTTAAATTTAGATTGAACATGTAACAACAATACTTTCAATAACCGGTGGGGCTGTCCTAATCTCTCGTATTTTTATCCCAAAAGAAAATATGGTTTTTTGTCAACATCTTTTAATGCAACAAGTTTTATATTTTGTTAATTTAATTAAATAATAATTCTTTCAAAAAAGATTGTTGCAAATATTCATTATGCGCCTCGTTCTTGGCTTGCAAATGCGCATTCTACTGAAATTCATAAAGAATTTGTACAAATTTTTCGAATGAAAACAGAATTGTTGATAGAAGAATTATTGAGTCCTTTCCTTTCCCCTTTTATTCTTTATTTTTGGTAAGTTTTTTGTAAGGAGAATTGTCAAAATTATTTTTTATTTTTTCAGTGTATGGAAACGAGTACCAGAAATTGTTGTGTTTTTACATGAAAATACAGTCACTTTAGAAGGTTTTTTAATTTTATTATTCTCTACAGAGTTTTAATATTGATAAATTTCCAAAAACTAACAGACTAATTGTAAGGCATGGATTTTTCCTTTGCCAAAATTTCTTGAGCTTCCTGGTTTTTTTTTGAAATTAAAGGCCGTGATCTAATTCGATTTAGATTTGAATTTTTAAATATTTTAAGCCATAGCTTTTTTAAAACCTTAATTTCTACTTATTTTTCTTACCCTATAAAAATTCAGATAACCTTTTGTTTTTCTTCATATTTTAAATTAAATTCAAATTTTTGTAGGTCTCGGTGATGTTTGTTCACTTGCTCAAATGAATATTGCCCGTGATGGAGATACCCGACTTGTATCATTAAATCAATCTGTTTGTGTTGATGATAATGAAAATAATAAGAATAAAGGTTTAATATTTTTTAACTTTAAATTAAAAAATTCTAAAAATTTAAAGTTTCAACAAGACGAAGAAGAACACCTTGTGGTAAAGTAGAATTGTCTCTTTTAAATTTTGCTACTCAAAATCCTGATTGGGTGCCTAGTGGGCCTGAAGCTGAATTTATTGCGAATGTTAAGGATTTGGTATTTTTAGAGATTTTTCTTTAAAATTCAAAAATTTTTTTATTTTTTAAGGTTTCGACAGAAGTTTTTGGAATTTTGGAAAATATGGAAAATCAGCGTTTATTATATCAAAGATCGAATAATAAAAGTGTTGTTTTACCAACTAACGCAGAGAAAAATTACCCTTTAACTATGCAAAAGTCATCTGATGAGAATGTGACTCCAACAACTAGTCAACAACAACCTGGCCCGGTTTTGGCAGAACAAAAGGAGGAAGAGGTTGGAATTTGTTTTTTTAATTTTAAATAAGGGTGTTGACAATTTCAAAAATTGTCTGTTTCACAGTTTGTATCAAGTGAATTAGATATTCTAATTTTTTAATACTAATACCTTGATTCAAACAGAATTTTACGTTGAACTTGTGGTGTGTGGTACTTGGAAGAATTTCTTCATCCCTTACACGATTTTTTTATTATTCCCCTTTCACGTCATTTTTGGACTTTGCCTTAGCTTTAAATTTTTTATTTCAAATAATTTTATTTTATTTATAGACATTTACCGGTGTTGGAGGGCCTCCCTCAGCTTCACAAATTGAAAGACAACGTCAATTACAAGAACAATCCCTTGCCAACATTTTAAGTAACAGTTCTTCTGGAATGTTAACAACATCAATCCATTCACAATTAAATTTACAACAACAACATCAAATGTTACTTGCTTCTAGTTTTATAGCCCCAGCTTCATTATCTGCAACAGTACAACCACGGACTGAACAAGGTTTAAATTCAACATGAATTCATTTAAATTATTTTTTAGTCCCTTAAAAATAAGGGTCTTGAGTTATTTTGGGGCTCCAACAACTAGTCAACAACAATATTTTGGGGCTCTAATGTGTTTCTTCTTTTTTTGTGAATTGGATTTTTTTATTTTTTATAATTCATCCCTTTTTTGCACCTATTAGATAATTTTTATATAAATTTTAAAATTAATTTTACAATTATTCAGCCCCTTAAAAATAAAAACATGGTTCTGTGGGATGGGAATCACTCCATATTCGATTTTTATAAATTACTGGAATTTCTTGTTTATTTTTTAAATTTTTCTTTTAGAAAACAAAGCAACAGAAATGTCACTTAATGCATTAGCAATTAACCATATTCTTGCAATAAATACAAATCCAAATGAATTAATTCAACAACAACAAAATGCTCGTTCTCGTTATAATAAAAATAATCGTGGTTATGGTTCTATTCGTAATAAAGGAGGAATAATAACAGAAACTCAACCAATTTTGGATAGTATGGCAGAAAGTAATATTTGGGGAGTTCCTGATTTGACAGCAACAAGTCGTTTAAATAATTTATTTACTTCTTCAATTAATTCGTCTTCAATGTTATTGGGAGGAGGAGAAAGAGGGGGGAATTTTAAAGGAAGAAATGAAAGGGAAGAAGAAGAAGAAATGAAACAAATAAATAAAACAAAAGAGAATCAACCAACAACATCAACAACAACAAGTTTATCAATAACAGCACCACCTCCACCACCTTTACAACCTTTTTATGTTGATGATAAAAAAGTAATGAAGAAATAAAAATTGAAGAGGAAGAAATGAGAGAGGTAAAATAATTAAAAAGAGGGAAAATAAATTTAAAAAATAAAAAAATAATTTTTTGAAGGCAATTATTATTTAATGAAAATCCTAGAAAAAAATTTTTTTCTTCGAGAAAAAATTTTTTTCGAGATTTTAAAAATGTTTTTAAAAATGTAACTTCCCATTTATAATTATGCAATTTAAAAAACGAAACGATTCATGAATTTAAATAAAAAAAACTTTTTTCTTCTGTAAAGAAATTCTTTTTTGGTATATTTTAAGGAGATAAGATATCTAAATTTCTGAATTTTTAATTTTCGTTTCTTTACAGAAAAATTTCTTTCTGAAATATTTTGAATAATTCATGTTTATTTTATTTTTTGTACCGCTTTATCTTTTGATTTAAAAAAACGTTTTTCGATATACAATTTGCTGCCAGCTTTTTGGAAATAATTTTTTTTATTAAATTTTATATTTTACCTACTAATTAAATTATAAAATTAGTTTTTTGTAGCGAGGATATTTTTTAGACTAAAAATACTTTTTTGGTATATCAGAAACTTACAATTAACTATTTTATTAATTTAAATTGTAAAAAAATATTTTGTAGACTTAAATAGGTTGTTAAATTAAAATACGCCTCTCTCTCTCCCATATATATTTTTTTCCATTTATACAACAATTTAGGGGGTTGGTCAAGACACTGGTTATGAAACCGAAAAATTTAGCGATTTTGTAAAAAACTAAAACCGATTTAGAAAATTTTAAAAAGTGATCGGTGTTGACCAACCCTCCAATGATGCATTAATCTTTTTACCTCTTTATTCAATCAAATAATTCATTTTCTCCTGTTTTTTGCTCACAATTTAAAATGTAAAATATTTTGTCTTCTACTTAAATAAATGTTCTTTTAGTTAAAAAAACTTTTTCTTAATACTCTAATAATTAATTGGGAAAAAGCAATGCCTTTTAATAAAATACCTTGTGTGAGGCCCCTACTGAAAATTAAATTGAAAAATGTGAAACTCAGGGTTGTTTGCCAAAATAGTCGCGTGGCGTGCCAAACACTTAAAAAATTGGCAAAAAAATCTAACAATTTTCAGTCCGAAAAATACACTTTTCTGACATTTTACTTTTATGAAATATTTCCTTACTTTGTATACCTTAAAATTATTTCTCATTCTCAAATGCTTCCCAAGCCTTTTTAACAGGAAATTTAATTTCAAACTTTGAATAATTAAAAAAAAAACAAAAAATTAGTAAAAGTAAAGTTTGTATTATCCTTGTATTCTCCCAATCATTCTCGATTTTTTTATTTGACTGCCATATCAACCAAGGTGTGAAAAATAACAAAATTCAATTTTCCTTAGTTTTTTAATTCGTAGCTAATTAAAGCGACGAAGATCAAAATTTTCAAACTTTGGTAAAGAGGGGAGAGGGAAACAAACTTTATTTTTACCCAAAAAATATTCTGTTAACTAACTCAAAATAAAAACTCAGTGTTTTTTGTATTTCTTTTATTAAACATTTTTTCACTAAAATTGTAAAAAACAAAATATTTAGAAATAAACAATTTAGCGATTTTTTAATTTCGATTTGCTTGAATAAATTAAACAAATTGGTATTTTTTGTTTAATGATATAAAAATATACCGATCCAAAATATTTAATTGATTTTAAATTTTTTCCAAAAATACGCTAAAAATACCAGGGTTGTTCCCCGTCCCCCCCCCCTCCAATCATGGCGCTCCGAAAATATTCCCCATGATTCCCGTCGAGGAACAACCCCAAAATTATATTCGTTTTGTTACAATAATGAAAAGTGTTCCAAAAATAATTTAATCATTTTTAGGGATTTCTCTTATAATTTACAAAATAATTAATATTTGGATTGCCGAGTTTCTTAAACTTTTTCTTAATTTTATAGGTAAATTAGACAAATAAAACCTTTTCACAAGGCATACTTGGAGAATTTTAATTTAAAAAAATCAAAATAATTTTAACGTCTTCAAATACAAATTTAATTAAAATTCCCCAAAAGTTACCTTGGAAGGGCCTAAAATATGGGATTTAATCGATATTTTATTCACCTGCTGGAACATCTTCGGATACTTTCTTCCTCGGTCTTCCTCTCTTCCGCTCAATTTTAGGCTTCTTTTCAATTTTTATTTGAGTTGAGACGTTGGGTTGATTTGCATGTGGATCACTGCCCGAAGCCATTTGATTTGTAAAATTCCATTTTTGACTCAAATTAACTTCAGATTTAATTTCAATAGTCGTTGATGAGTTATGGTTAGATTCTTTAAAATAAAAAAAGAATTATTAAACCTAAACAATTTAAACAAAACCTTTGCATTTCGGACAATGCCAAGTACCATTAGGCGGTTGATCGAGTCCAATACAGAATGTATGATAACCACGGTCACACAAATCACAACACATCATGGCAGCCTAAAATAAAGATTGTGTCTTAATTTAAATCAAAATTTAAATTCTAACAAGGGACAATATTGAGCTATGACCAAAAATATTTAAATAAAGCTTATACCATAGTGTAGAGCATGGTTGATCACCTATTGCCAATTTTTGGCTTATTTCCCCTGGCCCCCAAAAATAAAGAAGGATAATTTTTCAAATTTAATTGGATTCAAGGGCGTAGCCAGGAGGTCGATTTCATAAGGCTAAAATGGGGTGTCTACTTTGCTGTTCCAAACGCAATAAAATTTTTTGCTTTTCCCCATTTCGGGGGGGGGGGGGGCAATAGTCCCAGAACCTCCCCTGGCTACGCCCTTGATTGGATTAAAAAAGATTTTTTTTAAATTACTTCCTGGTCAGGTTGTTGACAGACATAGCATCGTTTACAATCTATACAAAGCCAATCATATTGCCTAATCATATCCACCATTGATTGAGGCATATCAATACAAGAAGAATGCATTCGTTGTTGGCAGGATGAACATCTAACCATAGCAGATTTCCCTTGGAATAACCCAGCATCTGGAAGCTGACAGATTGAGCAATTGGGTGTTGAAAGTTTGACTGAAGCAATAGGAATATTCGAGGAAAATGAGGAAGAGGCTGAAGTAATTTGTAGAGGACGAGGAAAAGAAGAGAAAGTTGAATTCTGGAAATGGAAAAAATAAAAAAAAATTTATAAAAAAAGAAAACCTTTTTAGAAGCAAATCCGTTGTCCCCTCCAATTTTACGCATTTTTGGAGGCAAAGGCCTCTGCAAACTTTTTGGAGAATCACATTCTCTTGCCATTATTGTATTTTTAAAATCTTCTTTGGCGTCTTTTTGATCCAAAATTGTTGATTCTGTTGTTTCTTTAGGTCCAGACAGTTCTTCTTCCGTTAATTTAATTGATGGTGGTGATAAATCCCGTTTGGGTGGAAATAATCGTCTCGTATTTAAAACAGTATTGAAAGGTAAAGAACGCAATTCTGTTGAAGTAAACCTTAAAAATTTATTTTAGAAAATATTTTTAAAGAAATCAATACTTTTTGTAGTAATCAGTATATTGTCCAGGAACTAAATAAACTGGATAAATTGATGGTTTAGTATATTCCTTTGCCACGCGCATCCATTTATTCAGCGGTGAATGAATTATCTAGAAATTTTATTAAAAATATATTTTGGAGTTACGAGGTGTTGAACGAGGTGATTCGGTAATAGTCTCGTTCGATATTTTTTCAAAGGGAAACTATAAAAAAGAAAGGTACAAAACGGTCAAGGGTCATCACAAATATTCGTTCGATATAGGGTACAGTGTGTTAAGAAATTATAACCCCCCTTGAATTTTTTGTGTTTCTCTATCTTCCCGTTGTTGGATTGTTCTGAATTTTTTGCAGTAGTTTTGTAATGTATAATAAATAATATTTACAAAATATCTTTAAAAATTTATGATCTAAAACTTTTTTATGGACGTTTTTGCAAAAAATTAGCGTTAATAAATTATAACCCCCCTTTATTAAAATTTTTGTTTTACGGTCAAAAAATCCACAAAAATTTTTCTGAACATATCTACCAATATAGATGAGAAATACAAAAGAAATGAAGTTCTTATGTACTCCCATCATCGAGATCTCGAAATCCGAAAATCAACGTAAAACGGGGGTAAAGGTCTTTAAAAAATATTTTCGACCTCTTATAGGGTGAGTTAAATTTTTATTTTATACTTTTCTAAAAGCCCTTTAAATTCGCTATAAGAAAGTTTTTATCTCATTATACAAAAAAATTCACCGTCGAGAACAAAGTGATAAACTTTCAAGTCATAAAAATCACTCCAACGCCCCCAAAAAGTGACAAAATTGTAACTTATAAAATAAACTCATTATTTTTCAATGATGAATTTTTTCTTGATTATGAGATGAAAAGTATCTTGTAGCAAATTTTAAGGGCTTTCAGATAAGCCCAAAATAAAATTTTTATTTACCTGTAAGGTGTCGAAAATATTTTTTAAAGACCTTTACCCCCGTTTTACGTTGATTTTCGGATTTCGAGATCTCGATGATGGGAGTACATAAGAACTTCATTTCTTTTGTATTTCTCATCTATATTGGTAGATATGTTCAGAAAAATTTTTGTGGATTTTTTGACCGTAAAACAAAAATTTTAATAAAGGGGGGTTATAATTTATTAACGCTAATTTTTTGCAAAAACGTCCATAAAAAAGTTTTAGATCAGAAATTTTTAAAGATATTTTGTAAATATTATTTATTATACATTACAAAACTACTGCAAAAAATTCAGAACAATCCAACAACGGGAAGATAGAGAAACACAAAAAATTCAAGGGGGTTATAATTTCTTAACACACTGTAGACTGAAGCCGATTTTAATACATGAGTGCCTTAATTATGTAATTCAGACAACAAGGACGTAGCCAGGGGCTTCTGGGGCTATAGCCCCCTGAAATCGGGAAAATGAAAAAATTTTAGGAGAGAAATGAGCAGAAAAGTGAATTTTTTACTTCTACAATCCCAAAATTCTCAACGCCAAATTTGGCGCATACCCCATTTTAGCCCCTTGAAATTGACTCCTTGGCTACGCCCTTGTTAGACAATGTCAATGATGGGTATGTGATAGATAAAATTTAGTCCTAAAGGCCGTACACAAATGAGGCTTATTGGTGATTCACTCATATAAAAAATTTTTTTCAAACAAACATTTGTGTTTAGTTCCCAATATTGTGTTCTTTCTGCCTTCCGAACAGCCTGTAAATCAGAATTGAAAGTAAAAGAACTTTGAATAGCCTTTTGTCGCAATTCTGCCAATTTTTTTGCATCCGTTTTAATCTAAAAAAAAATATTTTTTAAAGATTTCTTAAAAATTCAAAAAATTTACAGCTTCAAATTCTTTTTGTTTTTCAAGCATAGCCTGCCTAACACGTTCATTACAGGCTTTTTGGTAAGAAGAATATATTTCGGGATATTCTGATGACATTAATTCGTAAACATCCACAGCATGGAGTGCTGTCAAATGATGAGCAGTTAGCGCGATTTGAACCTTCTTTTCTTTTAAAAGCATATCTCGTTCTGCTGGCTCAATAGTTCGGCGATGCATTTCTGAATATATTTAATAGTTGTTTACTCTGTGTATACACAAAAGGACTGCTCGCAAATAGAAAAAAATTCCGTAGCAGAAACCCACAGATCAAAAAATCCAAACAATCCGAAATTGCATGCAGCCCTGATACACAGAAAAACTGCCTGTATCAGGGATCTAGCCGACCAGTTCCCTAAAACCGTGAATTGAATTTTTATGTCGGCCAGATCCCTGTTGTGTTTAAGCCATTCTTCAAAAAATTTTTATACTAAAAATCAGTAAACGATTATTTAAAAAAGTTTGACGAGTTGATTGTGCTCACATAAGACAAAAATTGACACAAATAGTCAAATCTTTGCCAGAACTAAACCTTTCAATTCAACTCGCTAAATTCTTCCAAACATCCTTTTACTCGGTTTTTATCAAAAATCTTTTTCTGAAGACGTGTATAAAGAGTAAAAAAAGTACCTGGATATTTACGTTTGAAAGAACTGATACCAAGAAGTTCAGATATTTGTTCCTGTTAATTAAGGAATTTGATAGGAAAGAGAAATCTTCCAAGCAAACCTGGATAAAAAAACGTTCTCCCGATTTTTGAGGCCATTCATATTCTATAATATCTGATGGTTGAATAGGAACATGAGTAACATCAGAAGACAAAAACTGTCTGTTAGGCGCTTTCAAAACCTTTTGCTTAACAAATAACGATCCATTAACTGAAACAAAGATTTTCATCAAACTTCTCTAAAATATAAAAAAAACCTTCTGATCGTTGTGAGGAAACCGAATCAGTACAACCAGAAATCGGGGCAAGAAATGTATTGTCTGCCAATTCATCAGTTGCCTCAGCGGCTAACGAGTTTTCCACAGTGTCCAAACTGTCATTGGCAACAACTTCCAAATCAACACTATTGGTAATCTCGACAGGTGATTTTTCTGCTGGATCATCAGAAACGTCTGAGGAAGAGGGAACAGTGCAAGGTGTTGATGAAATTAAACTATTCTCTTCTGGATTATCTTCAATAACTCCATCAAGTTGAATTTCCGAATGATTTTCTTGTTGATCATCTTCTACGGGCAAATTAGTAATTGGCTGATTTTCAAGTTCGCCCATTTTAAATTTCCTAAATAAAATTGGTAAAAAAGAACTTTGAAAAAAAGAATTTTGAGGATTTCAATAGGAAAACGAACGCTTCGGCGCAAGCTCACTATGGCGCGACCGTTATGGCGCAAAGCACAAAAATGCTAAACAATCCAGTCTATAAAAATCACGACTTACATAAGTAATAATAATTTAAATCCCTGGCCATTATACGCCATTGACCATTGGTAGAAAAGAATACATAAAAGAATAAATGAGGGGAAGGTTAAGGAGATTTTATAATTACTATTTATTAGGGTTGGAGGCCCGGTCCGAAAGATCGAGTCGGCATAGAATTTTGGCCCGTAAAAGACTCGGTCGGGCCGGCTCGATAAAAATGAAGCACGAAAAATGACTCGAACGCCGGCCCGACTCGAAAACCCCAACTCTACTATTCATCATGATTCTCATTTTCTGTTGTTTGTATATTGCTTGGTCATTTAATGTTGTGATCTGTTTGGTTTTAGTTTTTTCACAGTCTGTCAGATATCCGAATGAATTTTTTATAATATTTCTCGCCTCTAAACAGAAAAAAAGATACAGGACTAAACTACAGGGCTAATTTTATCGTATAAACGTACAGCAGTATTGAAGGGAGGTAAACATAATACAAGTTGAGATAGAATTTTCAGCTAGAAGATTTTTATTTATACAAAAATTTCAGCAAAATGCCATTGAAGTTTTCTAATTTTTTTTATTTATTTTTTCTCGTTCTTCGACTTTTTGTATTTTATATTAAGAAAATTCAAATTTTCATAATTTAAGGTTAACACATAAAATCAGAAATAATATTTTCAATAGAATTTTCTTCTTTAAAATCTCCTTACTTTTTCTCCGTTCTTCTTTAAAATATCCAAATGTACACTACAAAAAAATCTTTCTATATCTAAAATGCTCCTCGATCCAAAACTTAAAACTTGTCAACAGAATATAGGAAATGAACGAAAATTTTTTTTGAATTTTAGAAGAGAATTTTCTATATAAAAAAGGAAAGGAGAACCAATTTTAACAAAAAATAGAAACTCAATGTTCTTGTATTTTTTATTAAACATATTTACATATACTATTTATTTAAAAATTATAATAACAACAAAATATTTTGAAATAAATATTTTTGATTGGTATTATTAAACTATTATTCTTAAAGTATTCTTAAACTATTAAATTAAAAAAATTTAAATAAACTCAAATTTAATATTGGAGAAATTAATTAATCCTTATACATAAATACCCATGGGAAAGTATGCTCTAAAAATTATTACAATATTTACAATTAATCAAAACATAAATACTAATTAAAAATTACTTCTAATATGTACTTGATGCTGCTAATGGAAATACACGAAAATAATATTGTTTACTGCTATTTAGCAGCAAGGAATTTTTTAATGACTATAACATTAGAAATTAAAATTGCCGATTTTGGCATTTCTCAAAAATTACCTAATGGAAAAGATAAAGTAAATATAGAAAAAGGCAAAGTTTTAAACGAATGGAATGGGAGTTAATCCATTTAAAACTTGGAAAATTATTGGAAAGTAGTGGCATTTGGTTTAGTGAGGAAGGCTCGATTAAAATGTGATTTAGACGTGGTTGTCAAACAATCTTTCAATGATAATATGGAAAATATCAGCGAAACAAAAATTTTGAGAAATCTACATCACGAAAATATTGTTCAATTATTAGGTATTTTTAACCTTAAATAAGACTTTAAAAATTAAAATTGGGAACGATAAAATAACTTTCAAAGACCTTACTGATAGAGAAGTTATCAAAAAAGTTAATTTTTTGCTTCTGATGATTTTAAATTAATTTTTCTTCTACATGGAATGGAAAATACTTAGGCTGAGACATAAATATTGAACCCCCTTGAGTTAAGCGCATTAAATAATTATTAAAATTCAACAAAATGTTTTCGAAATGTAATTTATTTTTCTTTATATTCCCAAGAGAGTTGCCTATTTTTGGGCGTCATAGGATTAAGTTGGCAGGATTTAGAGGTATAATACAAAAATTTGTATTTTTGAAACTTGGCAACTTCTAAGTAATTTTCACTTCTTAATTAATGTGTAAACGAAAATTGAAATAGATTCTGATAGAGAAAATCTGTAGAATAAGGTTATATAGAAAATTCCCAACGAAAATTTTTTTTTAAATTTTTATCAGCCCGTTCTTAAGGCTCAATTTTGGCACTGATGCCAAACTCGATTTTCGTTAATAATGGCAATAAAAACTTGTTCTACTAATTTTTATATTTCATTAATTAGTTTTAACAAATTTATTAATTTAGAATCAAAATTGTACTAAAAAATTATTTTGAAATTTCGACTTTGGTCTTCCAAATTTGTTGACGTCGTTGTTTCCACATGCCCAAAGCTTGCCACTAAAAAGATTTTGCGGGAAGCACGATTTTTATAGGTCTATACTTGCCTTTTTGTGCTAGGATTTTGTTATAACACATCTTATAAAAAGTTATAGGAAGGGCCTCAATGTTTAGCTCATCAAGAAGCTTGCTAACTTCCGCTTGATCCTTGGTCACACGTTGCTATGGTCTAACCATAGCAACGTGTGACCAAGGATCAAGCGGAAGTTAGCAAGCTTCTTGATGAGCTAAACATTGAGGCCCTTCCTATAACTTTTTATAAGATGTGTTATAACAAAATCCTAGCACAAAAAGGCAAGTATAGACCTATAAAAATCGTGCTTCCCGCAAAATCTTTTTAGTGGCAAGCTTTGGGCATGTGGAAACAACGACGTCAACAAATTTGGAAGACCAAAGTCGAAATTTCAAAATAATTTTTTAGTACAATTTTGATTCTAAATTAATAAATTTGTTAAAACTAATTAATGAAATATAAAAATTAGTAGAACAAGTTTTTATTGCCATTATTAACGAAAATCGAGTTTGGCATCAGTGCCAAAATTGAGCCTTAAGAACGGGCTGATAAAAATTTAAAAAAAAATTTTCGTTGGGAATTTTCTATATAACCTTATTCTACAGATTTTCTCTATCAGAATCTATTTCAATTTTCGTTTACACATTAATTAAGAAGTGAAAATTACTTAGAAGTTGCCAAGTTTCAAAAATACAAATTTTTGTATTATACCTCTAAATCCTGCCAACTTAATCCTATGACGCCCAAAAATAGGCAACTCTCTTGGGAATATAAAGAAAAATAAATTACATTTCGAAAACATTTTGTTGAATTTTAATAATTATTTAATGCGCTTAACTCAAGGGGGTTCAATATTTATGTCTCAGCCTAAGTATTTTCCATTCCATGTAGAAGAAAAATTAATTTAAAATCATCAGAAGCAAAAAATTAACTTTTTTGATAACTTCTCTATCAGTAAGGTCTTTGAAAGTTATTTTATCGTTCCCAATTTTAATTTTTAAAGTCTTATTTAAGGTTAAAAATACCTAATAATTGAACAATATTTTCGTGATGTAGATTTCTCAAAATTTTTGTTTCGCTGATATTTTCCATATTATCATTGAAAGATTGTTTGACAACCACGTCTAAATCACATTTTAATCGAGCCTTCCTCACTAAACCAAATGCCACTACTTTCCAATAATTTTCCAAGTTTTAAATGGATTAACTCCCATTCCATTCGTTTAAAACTTTGCCTTTTTCTATATTTACTTTATCTTTTCCATTAGGTAATTTTTGAGAAATGCCAAAATCGGCAATTTTAATTTCTAATGTTATAGTCATTAAAAAATTCCTTGCTGCTAAATAGCAGTAAACAATATTATTTTCGTGTATTTCCATTAGCAGCATCAAGTACATATTAGAAGTAATTTTTAATTAGTATTTATGTTTTGATTAATTGTAAATATTGTAATAATTTTTAGAGCATACTTTCCCATGGGTATTTATGTATAAGGATTAATTAATTTCTCCAATATTAAATTTGAGTTTATTTAAATTTTTTTAATTTAATAGTTTAAGAATACTTTAAGAATAATAGTTTAATAATACCAATCAAAAATATTTATTTCAAAATATTTTGTTGTTATTATAATTTTTAAATAAATAGTATATGTAAATATGTTTAATAAAAAATACAAGAACATTGAGTTTCTATTTTTTGTTAAAATTGGTTCTCCTTTCCTTTTTTATATAGAAAATTCTCTTCTAAAATTCAAAAAAAATTTTCGTTCATTTCCTATATTCTGTTGACAAGTTTTAAGTTTTGGATCGAGGAGCATTTTAGATATAGAAAGATTTTTTTGTAGTGTACATTTGGATATTTTAAAGAAGAACGGAGAAAAAGTAAGGAGATTTTAAAGAAGAAAATTCTATTGAAAATATTATTTCTGATTTTATGTGTTAACCTTAAATTATGAAAATTTGAATTTTCTTAATATAAAATACAAAAAGTCGAAGAACGAGAAAAAATAAATAAAAAAAATTAGAAAACTTCAATGGCATTTTGCTGAAATTTTTGTATAAATAAAAATCTTCTAGCTGAAAATTCTATCTCAACTTGTATTATGTTTACCTCCCTTCAATACTGCTGTACGTTTATACGATAAAATTAGCCCTGTAGTTTAGTCCTGTATCTTTTTTTCTGTTTAGAGGCGAGAAATATTATAAAAAATTCATTCGGATATCTGACAGACTGTGAAAAAACTAAAACCAAACAGATCACAACATTAAATGACCAAGCAATATACAAACAACAGAAAATGAGAATCATGATGAATAGTAGAGTTGGGGTTTTCGAGTCGGGCCGGCGTTCGAGTCATTTTTCGTGCTTCATTTTTATCGAGCCGGCCCGACCGAGTCTTTTACGGGCCAAAATTCTATGCCGACTCGATCTTTACGCAGAAAATTTGCTCTGGCTTCAAAATTGTCCGAAGAAAAAAGAAAAGAAAAAACACTTGAATTTGAATGTGGAATACTCTTCTTGGAAATATGGCTCAGCACTATTAAAAACTGGAAAAATTCTAACGACTTTCAATTATCCTTGCAGAAAAGATTTAGAGAAATTGAATTACCTCCAATCTATTTGGTGGACAGGGAAATAATTGTTGCCGCTGATAATTCATTGGATTCAATCAACACTTGGTCTACAGACAGGAAATTAATTCACCACGCGCCATTTGATGGAACAAAACCTTTGCAATATATTTGCTTCGTTGGAGTAAAGGTGAAGGAATTACTAATAATCACTAATGCAGATGAAATATCACGAGCAATTGACAGAACCTTGGAATTCTTCTCAGATATGGAATTAAACATCCGGCCTACTCTTATTCTTGCCGAATCAAGCAACAAAAATAAACAAAGAAAAATGGCAACACACTTCCATAATTTGGCTGAAACTTAAGGCACTGGATTTTACAAATGGAACGTAAGTGCAAAAGAATTAAAGAAGATTAAAAAAACATAGGAAACTAAAACTAACAGCAAAGGAAAGATAAAAATTGTTCACAAACCAAATTCCGATCCTTTGCGAAATATAACTTGTGAGCTTTATCGGAAAGGAAAATCTCCACCCTCTCGAAAATCTGAAAAAGCTAGTGAGAAGCTTAGACGCTTCCAACACGCACATATGGAACATATTACAATGCCTTAAAATGCACAAGTATTTGCACAAGTATTATGCACAAGTGTGGCAACTTTTACACAACCAATCGGCAATTCACTTTTAATCCCAATTCAAAAAAAATGAATTTTTTACTGCAACGCAATACATGGGATTTAATGACAACAGAACGCCAAAAAAATTCATGTAACGGCATCATCTCGCCTAAAGAAAAAATTCAAAGAAAAAAACCTTTATAACCTTTTAACTTAATTATATTGATTTATTTATCTAAATTTTCACTTGTATTATCCAAAATATTTTGGTTTATAACCTTTTAACTTAATTATATTGATTAATTCATCTAAATTTTCACTTCCATTATCCAAAATATTTTGGTTTATAACCTTTTAACTTAATTATATTGATTGATTCATCTAAATTTTCACTTGTATTAACCAAAATATTTTGGTTTATAACCTTTTAACTTAATTATATTGATTGATTCATCTAAATTTTCACTTCCATTATTTTTTTTTTTTTCCTTTTTAATATTTTATGCAGCAATCACAGGTACAAATAAAAGTACACTGACAGTGATTGTAAACGATTATATTGATTGATTTTTTTTATCCAAAATATTTTGGTTTATAACCTTTTAACTTAATTATATTGATTGATTCATCTAAATTTTCACTTGTATTATCCAAAATATTTTGGTTTATAACCTTTTAACTTAATTATATTGATTGATTCATCTAAATTTTCACTTCCATTATCCAAAATATTTTGGTTTATAACCTTTTAACTTAATTATATTGATTGATTCATCTAAATTTTCACTTCCATTATCCAAAATATTTTGGTTTATAACCTTTTAACTTAATTATATTGATTGATTCATCTAAATTTTCACTTGTATTATCCAAAATATTTTGGTTTATAACCTTTTAACTTAATTATATTGATTGATTCATCTAAATTTTCACTTCCATTATCAAAATATTTTGGTTTATAACCTTTTAACTTAATTATATTGATTGATTCATCTAAATTTTCACTTGTATTATCCAAAATATTTTGGTTTATAACCTTTTAACTTAATTATATTGATTGATTCATCTAAATTTTCACTTCCATTATCCAAAATATTTTGGTTTATAACCTTTTAACTTAATTATATTGATTGATTCATCTAAATTTTCACTTGTATTATCCAAAATATTTTGGTTTATAACCTTTTAACTTAATTATATTGATTGATTCATCTAAATTTTCACTTCCACTATCCAAAATATTTTGGTTTATAACCTTTTAACTTAATTATATTGATTGATTCATCTAAATTTTCACTTCCATTATCCAAAATATTTTGGTTTATAACCTTTTAAAAAAAAGAAAAATACTCAAACCAAAACGGATGTCGATTGCGACCATGAATATGCTCTACAAAAGCCTGGGAGGAAATACTCGTTGGCGGATCAAGAAGTTGTACGCAGAAAATTTGCTCTGGCTTCAAAATTGTCCGAAGAAAAAAGAAAAGAAAAAACACTTGAATTTGAATGTGGAATACTCTTCTTGGAAATATGGCTCAGCACTATTAAAAACTGGAAAAATTCTAACGACTTTCAATTATCCTTGCAGAAAAGATTTAGAGAAATTGAATTACCTCCAATCTATTTGGTGGACAGGGAAATAATTGTTGCCGCTGATAATTCATTGGATTCAATCAACACTTGGTCTACAGACAGGAAATTAATTCACCACGCGCCATTTGATGGAACAAAACCTTTGCAATATATTTGCTTCGTTGGAGTAAAGGTGAAGGAATTACTAATAATCACTAATGCAGATGAAATATCACGAGCAATTGACAGAACCTTGGAATTCTTCTCAGATATGGAATTAAACATCCGGCCTACTCTTATTCTTGCCGAATCAAGCAACAAAAATAAACAAAGAAAAATGGCAACACACTTCCATAATTTGGCTGAAACTTAAGGCACTGGATTTTACAAATGGAACGTAAGTGCAAAAGAATTAAAGAAGATTAAAAAAACATAGGAAACTAAAACTAACAGCAAAGGAAAGATAAAAATTGTTCACAAACCAAATTCCGATCCTTTGCGAAATATAACTTGTGAGCTTTATCGGAAAGGAAAATCTCCACCCTCTCGAAAATCTGAAAAAGCTAGTGAGAAGCTTAGACGCTTCCAACACGCACATATGGAACATATTACAATGCCTTAAAATGCACAAGTATTTGCACAAGTATTATGCACAAGTGTGGCAACTTTTACACAACCAATCGGCAATTCACTTTTAATCCCAATTCAAAAAAAATGAATTTTTTACTGCAACGCAATACATGGGATTTAATGACAACAGAACGCCAAAAAATTCATGTAACGGCATCATCTCGCCTAAAGAAAAAATTCAAAGAAAAAAACCTTTATAACCTTTTAACTTAATTATATTGATTTATTTATCTAAATTTTCACTTGTATTATCCAAAATATTTTGGTTTATAACCTTTTAACTTAATTATATTGATTAATTCATCTAAATTTTCACTTCCATTATCCAAAATATTTTGGTTTATAACCTTTTAACTTAATTATATTGATTGATTCATCTAAATTTTCACTTGTATTATCCAAAATATTTTGGTTTATAACCTTTTAACTTAATTATATTGATTGATGCATCTAAATTTTCACTTCCATTATCCAAAATATTTTGGTTTATAACCTTTTAACTTAATTATATTGATTGATTCATCTAAATTTTCACTTCCATTATCCAAAATATTTTGGTTTATAACCTTTTAACTTAATTATATTGATTGATTCATCTAAATTTTCACTTGTATTATCCAAAATATTTTGGTTTATAACCTTTTAACTTAATTATATTGATTGATTCATCTAAATTTTCACTTCCATTATCAAAATATTTTGGTTTATAACCTTTTAACTTAATTATATTGATTGATTCATCTAAATTTTCACTTGTATTATCCAAAATATTTTGGTTTATAACCTTTTAACTTAACCCCACTTTGGGTTGAACTTCTAAACGCAAAAGTTTATTAATACTTTTTAAAATGTTTCCATTTATTAAAATTTTAGCTGTCCTAATTAAATTGTCCCTTCCCCGAATTAGTTCCACGATCTTAGCTGATTTCCATAGAGAGGAATCAGATTCTCATCTTCGACGAGAACAATGTCTCCCTATTTAGGTACGATATTTGCTTCCCCTTATCCTTTAGGCATTTTTTCGCGAAGAGAAAACAAATAGTTGGATTTCCAGAATTTCCAGAAATTGTTTAGATGCAATTGAACGTTTTTTTAACTGTTTGGTCAATTCATTTTTTGTTGTTGTGGATGGCGTATATTCTTCATCTTTATCACTTTCTGTCTGTGGTAAATTTATTTCTATTGGAGAGTATGGACAAATGAAGTCGATTAGTCGAAGAGAATGCAAAGGTTCTTTGTCGGACATAATTGTAAGTGGTCGAGAGTTTACTATTGCTTCATTATCGCAAAAGCGTGTAGTTAATTCAGTTGTAGTCAGAAGTTTTTTGCCACTGCATCTTTTGTTTGCTGTTTTGGGCACGCCAACCAATCTTTCCCAGGCTCCTCCTTCTCATGGGTTGCGTGGTGTGATGAATTTCCACTCTTTGCCTCTGAATTTGATGAAGTCTTGCAGTTCCTTGTAAGAGTATAAGTCCCAAACTATCTTCTCAATTATTTTTGAGCCAAGAGTGAAGTTTGTAGCGTTGTCTGAGACCATTATTGAAGGTGTGCCACGTCTTGCAATGAAACGACGATGTGCTTGAAGGAAAGTTTCTGCTGAAGCATCTGTAGCCAATTCCTAGTGGATTGCTCTAATAGCTAAGCAAGTAAAGAGTGCGCCATAAACCTTTTCCGTCGATGTTTTCATTCCTTTCACATTCATTGGGCCTAAGTAATCCACTCAACAGTGTAGAAATAGTCGCGCCACGTTTATTCTGTATTTTGGTAAGCAATCAATATAATTAAGTTAAAAGGTTATAAACCAAAATATTTTGGATAATACAAGTGAAAATTTAGATGAATCAATCAATATAATTAAGTTAAAAGGTTATAAACCAAAATATTTTGGATAATGGAAGTGAAAATTTAGATGAATCAATCAATATAATTAAGTTAAAAGGTTATAAACCAAAATATTTTGGATAATACAAGTGAAAATTTAGATGAATCAATCAATATAATTAAGTTAAAAGGTTATAAACCAAAATATTTTGATAATGGAAGTGAAAATTTAGATGAATCAATCAATATAATTAAGTTAAAAGGTTATAAACCAAAATATTTTGGATAATACAAGTGAAAATTTAGATGAATCAATCAATATAATTAAGTTAAAAGGTTATAAACCAAAATATTTTGGATAATGGAAGTGAAAATTTAGATGAATCAATCAATATAATTAAGTTAAAAGGTTATAAACCAAAATATTTTGGATAATGGAAGTGAAAATTTAGATGCATCAATCAATATAATTAAGTTAAAAGGTTATAAACCAAAATATTTTGGATAATACAAGTGAAAATTTAGATGAATCAATCAATATAATTAAGTTAAAAGGTTATAAACCAAAATATTTTGGATAATGGAAGTGAAAATTTAGATGAATTAATCAATATAATTAAGTTAAAAGGTTATAAACCAAAATATTTTGGATAATACAAGTGAAAATTTAGATAAATAAATCAATATAATTAAGTTAAAAGGTTATAAAGGTTTTTTTCTTTGAATTTTTTCTTTAGGCGAGATGATGCCGTTACATGAATTTTTTGGCGTTCTGTTGTCATTAAATCCCATGTATTGCGTTGCAGTAAAAAATTCATTTTTTTTGAATTGGGATTAAAAGTGAATTGCCGATTGGTTGTGTAAAAGTTGCCACACTTGTGCATAATACTTGTGCAAATACTTGTGCATTTTAAGGCATTGTAATATGTTCCATATGTGCGTGTTGGAAGCGTCTAAGCTTCTCACTAGCTTTTTCAGATTTTCGAGAGGGTGGAGATTTTCCTTTCCGATAAAGCTCACAAGTTATATTTCGCAAAGGATCGGAATTTGGTTTGTGAACAATTTTTATCTTTCCTTTGCTGTTAGTTTTAGTTTCCTATGTTTTTTAATCTTCTTTAATTCTTTTGCACTTACGTTCCATTTGTAAAATCCAGTGCCTTAAGTTTCAGCCAAATTATGGAAGTGTGTTGCCATTTTTCTTTGTTTATTTTTGTTGCTTGATTCGGCAAGAATAAGAGTAGGCCGGATGTTTAATTCCATATCTGAGAAGAATTCCAAGGTTCTGTCAATTGCTCGTGATATTTCATCTGCATTAGTGATTATTAGTAATTCCTTCACCTTTACTCCAACGAAGCAAATATATTGCAAAGGTTTTGTTCCATCAAATGGCGCGTGGTGAATTAATTTCCTGTCTGTAGACCAAGTGTTGATTGAATCCAATGAATTATCAGCGGCAACAATTATTTCCCTGTCCACCAAATAGATTGGAGGTAATTCAATTTCTCTAAATCTTTTCTGCAAGGATAATTGAAAGTCGTTAGAATTTTTCCAGTTTTTAATAGTGCTGAGCCATATTTCCAAGAAGAGTATTCCACATTCAAATTCAAGTGTTTTTTCTTTTCTTTTTTCTTCGGACAATTTTGAAGCCAGAGCAAATTTTCTGCGTACAACTTCTTGATCCGCCAACGAGTATTTCCTCCCAGGCTTTTGTAGAGCATATTCATGGTCGCAATCGACATCCGTTTTGGTTTGAGTATTTTTCTTTTTTTTAAAAGGTTATAAACCAAAATATTTTGGATAATGGAAGTGAAAATTTAGATGAATCAATCAATATAATTAAGTTAAAAGGTTATAAACCAAAATATTTTGGATAGTGGAAGTGAAAATTTAGATGAATCAATCAATATAATTAAGTTAAAAGGTTATAAACCAAAATATTTTGGATAATACAAGTGAAAATTTAGATGAATCAATCAATATAATTAAGTTAAAAGGTTATAAACCAAAATATTTTGGATAATGGAAGTGAAAATTTAGATGAATCAATCAATATAATTAAGTTAAAAGGTTATAAACCAAAATATTTTGGATAATACAAGTGAAAATTTAGATGAATCAATCAATATAATTAAGTTAAAAGGTTATAAACCAAAATATTTTGATAATGGAAGTGAAAATTTAGATGAATCAATCAATATAATTAAGTTAAAAGGTTATAAACCAAAATATTTTGGATAATACAAGTGAAAATTTAGATGAATCAATCAATATAATTAAGTTAAAAGGTTATAAACCAAAATATTTTGGATAATGGAAGTGAAAATTTAGATGAATCAATCAATATAATTAAGTTAAAAGGTTATAAACCAAAATATTTTGGATAATGGAAGTGAAAATTTAGATGAATCAATCAATATAATTAAGTTAAAAGGTTATAAACCAAAATATTTTGGATAATACAAGTGAAAATTTAGATGAATCAATCAATATAATTAAGTTAAAAGGTTATAAACCAAAATATTTTGGATAAAAAAAATCAATCAATATAATCGTTTACAATCACTGTCAGTGTACTTTTATTTGTACCTGTGATTGCTGCATAAAATATTAAAAAGGAAAAAAAAAAAAAATAATGGAAGTGAAAATTTAGATGAATCAATCAATATAATTAAGTTAAAAGGTTATAAACCAAAATATTTTGGTTAATACAAGTGAAAATTTAGATGAATCAATCAATATAATTAAGTTAAAAGGTTATAAACCAAAATATTTTGGATAATGGAAGTGAAAATTTAGATGAATTAATCAATATAATTAAGTTAAAAGGTTATAAACCAAAATATTTTGGATAATACAAGTGAAAATTTAGATAAATAAATCAATATAATTAAGTTAAAAGGTTATAAAGGTTTTTTTCTTTGAATTTTTTCTTTAGGCGAGATGATGCCGTTACATGAATTTTTTTGGCGTTCTGTTGTCATTAAATCCCATGTATTGCGTTGCAGTAAAAAATTCATTTTTTTTGAATTGGGATTAAAAGTGAATTGCCGATTGGTTGTGTAAAAGTTGCCACACTTGTGCATAATACTTGTGCAAATACTTGTGCATTTTAAGGCATTGTAATATGTTCCATATGTGCGTGTTGGAAGCGTCTAAGCTTCTCACTAGCTTTTTCAGATTTTCGAGAGGGTGGAGATTTTCCTTTCCGATAAAGCTCACAAGTTATATTTCGCAAAGGATCGGAATTTGGTTTGTGAACAATTTTTATCTTTCCTTTGCTGTTAGTTTTAGTTTCCTATGTTTTTTTAATCTTCTTTAATTCTTTTGCACTTACGTTCCATTTGTAAAATCCAGTGCCTTAAGTTTCAGCCAAATTATGGAAGTGTGTTGCCATTTTTCTTTGTTTATTTTTGTTGCTTGATTCGGCAAGAATAAGAGTAGGCCGGATGTTTAATTCCATATCTGAGAAGAATTCCAAGGTTCTGTCAATTGCTCGTGATATTTCATCTGCATTAGTGATTATTAGTAATTCCTTCACCTTTACTCCAACGAAGCAAATATATTGCAAAGGTTTTGTTCCATCAAATGGCGCGTGGTGAATTAATTTCCTGTCTGTAGACCAAGTGTTGATTGAATCCAATGAATTATCAGCGGCAACAATTATTTCCCTGTCCACCAAATAGATTGGAGGTAATTCAATTTCTCTAAATCTTTTCTGCAAGGATAATTGAAAGTCGTTAGAATTTTTCCAGTTTTTAATAGTGCTGAGCCATATTTCCAAGAAGAGTATTCCACATTCAAATTCAAGTGTTTTTTCTTTTCTTTTTTCTTCGGACAATTTTGAAGCCAGAGCAAATTTTCTGCGTACAACTTCTTGATCCGCCAACGAGTATTTCCTCCCAGGCTTTTGTAGAGCATATTCATGGTCGCAATCGACATCCGTTTTGGTTTGAGTATTTTTCTTTTTTTTTAAAAGGTTATAAACCAAAATATTTTGGATAATGGAAGTGAAAATTTAGATGAATCAATCAATATAATTAAGTTAAAAGGTTATAAACCAAAATATTTTGGATAGTGGAAGTGAAAATTTAGATGAATCAATCAATATAATTAAGTTAAAAGGTTATAAACCAAAATATTTTGGATAGTGGAAGTGAAAATTTAGATGAATCAATCAATATAATTAAGTTAAAAGGTTATAAACCAAAATATTTTGGATAATACAAGTGAAAATTTAGATGAATCAATCAATATAATTAAGTTAAAAGGTTATAAACCAAAATATTTTGGATAAAAAAAATCAATCAATATAATCGTTTACAATCACTGTCAGTGTACTTTTATTTGTACCTGTGATTGCTGCATAAAATATTAAAAAGGAAAAAAAAAAAAATAATGGAAGTGAAAATTTAGATGAATCAATCAATATAATTAAGTTAAAAGGTTATAAACCAAAATATTTTGGTTAATACAAGTGAAAATTTAGATGAATCAATCAATATAATTAAGTTAAAAGGTTATAAACCAAAATATTTTGGATAATGGAAGTGAAAATTTAGATGAATTAATCAATATAATTAAGTTAAAAGGTTATAAACCAAAATATTTTGGATAATACAAGTGAAAATTTAGATAAATAAATCAATATAATTAAGTTAAAAGGTTATAAAGGTTTTTTCTTTGAATTTTTTCTTTAGGCGAGATGATGCCGTTACATGAATTTTTTTGGCGTTCTGTTGTCATTAAATCCCATGTATTGCGTTGCAGTAAAAAATTCATTTTTTTTGAATTGGGATTAAAAGTGAATTGCCGATTGGTTGTGTAAAAGTTGCCACACTTGTGCATAATACTTGTGCAAATACTTGTGCATTTTAAGGCATTGTAATATGTTCCATATGTGCGTGTTGGAAGCGTCTAAGCTTCTCACTAGCTTTTTCAGATTTTCGAGAGGGTGGAGATTTTCCTTTCCGATAAAGCTCACAAGTTATATTTCGCAAAGGATCGGAATTTGGTTTGTGAACAATTTTTATCTTTCCTTTGCTGTTAGTTTTAGTTTCCTATGTTTTTTTAATCTTCTTTAATTCTTTTGCACTTACGTTCCATTTGTAAAATCCAGTGCCTTAAGTTTCAGCCAAATTATGGAAGTGTGTTGCCATTTTTCTTTGTTTATTTTTGTTGCTTGATTCGGCAAGAATAAGAGTAGGCCGGATGTTTAATTCCATATCTGAGAAGAATTCCAAGGTTCTGTCAATTGCTCGTGATATTTCATCTGCATTAGTGATTATTAGTAATTCCTTCACCTTTACTCCAACGAAGCAAATATATTGCAAAGGTTTTGTTCCATCAAATGGCGCGTGGTGAATTAATTTCCTGTCTGTAGACCAAGTGTTGATTGAATCCAATGAATTATCAGCGGCAACAATTATTTCCCTGTCCACCAAATAGATTGGAGGTAATTCAATTTCTCTAAATCTTTTCTGCAAGGATAATTGAAAGTCGTTAGAATTTTTCCAGTTTTTAATAGTGCTGAGCCATATTTCCAAGAAGAGTATTCCACATTCAAATTCAAGTGTTTTTTCTTTTCTTTTTTCTTCGGACAATTTTGAAGCCAGAGCAAATTTTCTGCGTACAACTTCTTGATCCGCCAACGAGTATTTCCTCCCAGGCTTTTGTAGAGCATATTCATGGTCGCAATCGACATCCGTTTTGGTTTGAGTATTTTTCTTTTTTTTTAAAAGGTTATAAACCAAAATATTTTGGATAATGGAAGTGAAAATTTAGATGAATCAATCAATATAATTAAGTTAAAAGGTTATAAACCAAAATATTTTGGATAGTGGAAGTGAAAATTTAGATGAATCAATCAATATAATTAAGTTAAAAGGTTATAAACCAAAATATTTTGGATAATACAAGTGAAAATTTAGATGAATCAATCAATATAATTAAGTTAAAAGGTTATAAACCAAAATATTTTGGATAATGGAAGTGAAAATTTAGATGAATCAATCAATATAATTAAGTTAAAAGGTTATAAACCAAAATATTTTGATAATGGAAGTGAAAATTTAGATGAATCAATCAATATAATTAAGTTAAAAGGTTATAAACCAAAATATTTTGTATAATACAAGTGAAAATTTAGATGAATCAATCAATATAATTAAGTTAAAAGGTTATAAACCAAAATATTTTGGATAATGGAAGTGAAAATTTAGATGAATCAATCAATATAATTAAGTTAAAAGGTTATAAACCAAAATATTTTGGATAATACAAGTGAAAATTTAGATGAATCAATCAATATAATTAAGTTAAAAGGTTATAAACCAAAATATTTTGGTTAATACAAGTGAAAATTTAGATGAATCAATCAATATAATTAAGTTAAAAGGTATAAACCAAAATATTTTGGATAATGGAAGTGAAAATTTAGATGAATCAATCAATATAATTAAGTTAAAAGGTTATAAACCAAAATATTTTGGATAATACAAGTGAAAATTTAGATGAATCAATCAATATAATTAAGTTAAAAGGTTATAAACCAAAATATTTTGGTTAATACAAGTGAAAATTTAGATGAATCAATCAATATAATTAAGTTAAAAGGTTATAAACCAAAATATTTTGGATAATGGAAGTGAAAATTTAGATGAATTAATCAATATAATTAAGTTAAAAGGTTATAAACCAAAATATTTTGGATAATACAAGTGAAAATTTAGATAAATAAATCAATATAATTAAGTTAAAAGGTTATAAAGGTTTTTTTCTTTGAATTTTTTCTTTAGGCGAGATGATGCCGTTACATGAATTTTTTTGGCGTTCTGTTGTCATTAAATCCCATGTATTGCGTTGCAGTAAAAAATTCATTTTTTTTGAATTGGGATTAAAAGTGAATTGCCGATTGGTTGTGTAAAAGTTGCCACACTTGTGCATAATACTTGTGCAAATACTTGTGCATTTTAAGGCATTGTAATATGTTCCATATGTGCGTGTTGGAAGCGTCTAAGCTTCTCACTAGCTTTTTCAGATTTTCGAGAGGGTGGAGATTTTCCTTTCCGATAAAGCTCACAAGTTATATTTCGCAAAGGATCGGAATTTGGTTTGTGAACAATTTTTATCTTTCCTTTGCTGTTAGTTTTAGTTTCCTATGTTTTTTTAATCTTCTTTAATTCTTTTGCACTTACGTTCCATTTGTAAAATCCAGTGCCTTAAGTTTCAGCCAAATTATGGAAGTGTGTTGCCATTTTTCTTTGTTTATTTTTGTTGCTTGATTCGGCAAGAATAAGAGTAGGCCGGATGTTTAATTCCATATCTGAGAAGAATTCCAAGGTTCTGTCAATTGCTCGTGATATTTCATCTGCATTAGTGATTATTAGTAATTCCTTCACCTTTACTCCAACGAAGCAAATATATTGCAAAGGTTTTGTTCCATCAAATGGCGCGTGGTGAATTAATTTCCTGTCTGTAGACCAAGTGTTGATTGAATCCAATGAATTATCAGCGGCAACAATTATTTCCCTGTCCACCAAATAGATTGGAGGTAATTCAATTTCTCTAAATCTTTTCTGCAAGGATAATTGAAAGTCGTTAGAATTTTTCCAGTTTTTAATAGTGCTGAGCCATATTTCCAAGAAGAGTATTCCACATTCAAATTCAAGTGTTTTTTCTTTTCTTTTTTCTTCGGACAATTTTGAAGCCAGAGCAAATTTTCTGCGTACAACTTCTTGATCCGCCAACGAGTATTTCCTCCCAGGCTTTTGTAGAGCATATTCATGGTCGCAATCGACATCCGTTTTGGTTTGAGTATTTTTCTTTTTTTTTAAAAGGTTATAAACCAAAATATTTTGGATAATGGAAGTGAAAATTTAGATGAATCAATCAATATAATTAAGTTAAAAGGTTATAAACCAAAATATTTTGGATAGTGGAAGTGAAAATTTAGATGAATCAATCAATATAATTAAGTTAAAAGGTTATAAACCAAAATATTTTGGATAATACAAGTGAAAATTTAGATGAATCAATCAATATAATTAAGTTAAAAGGTTATAAACCAAAATATTTTGGATAATGGAAGTGAAAATTTAGATGAATCAATCAATATAATTAAGTTAAAGGGTTATAAACCAAAATATTTTGATAATGGAAGTGAAAATTTAGATGAATCAATCAATATAATTAAGTTAAAAGGTTATAAACCAAAATATTTTGTATAATACAAGTGAAAATTTAGATGAATCAATCAATATAATTAAGTTAAAAGGTTATAAACCAAAATATTTTGGATAATGGAAGTGAAAATTTAGATGAATCAATCAATATAATTAAGTTAAAAGGTTATAAACCAAAATATTTTGGATAATACAAGTGAAAATTTAGATGAATCAATCAATATAATTAAGTTAAAAGGTTATAAACCAAAATATTTTGGTTAATACAAGTGAAAATTTAGATGAATCAATCAATATAATTAAGTTAAAAGGTATAAACCAAAATATTTTGGATAATGGAAGTGAAAATTTAGATGAATCAATCAATATAATTAAGTTAAAAGGTTATAAACCAAAATATTTTGGATAATACAAGTGAAAATTTAGATGAATCAATCAATATAATTAAGTTAAAAGGTTATAAACCAAAATATTTTGGTTAATACAAGTGAAAATTTAGATGAATCAATCAATATAATTAAGTTAAAAGGTTATAAACCAAAATATTTTGGATAATGGAAGTGAAAATTTAGATGAATCAATCAATATAATTAAGTTAAAAGGTTATAAACCAAAATATTTTGGATAGTGGAAGTGAAAATTTAGATGAATCAATCAATATAATTAAGTTAAAAGGTTATAAAGGTTTTTTTCTTTGAATTTTTTCTTTAGGCGAGATGATGCCGTTACATGAATTTTTTTGGCGTTCTGTTGTCATTAAATCCCATGTATTGCGTTGCAGTAAAAAATTCATTTTTTTTGAATTGGGATTAAAAGTGAATTGCCGATTGGTTGTGTAAAAGTTGCCACACTTGTGCATAATACTTGTGCAAATACTTGTGCATTTTAAGGCATTGTAATATGTTCCATATGTGCGTGTTGGAAGCGTCTAAGCTTCTCACTAGCTTTTTCAGATTTTCGAGAGGGTGGAGATTTTCCTTTCCGATAAAGCTCACAAGTTATATTTCGCAAAGGATCGGAATTTGGTTTGTGAACAATTTTTATCTTTCCTTTGCTGTTAGTTTTAGTTTCCTATGTTTTTTTAATCTTCTTTAATTCTTTTGCACTTACGTTCCATTTGTAAAATCCAGTGCCTTAAGTTTCAGCCAAATTATGGAAGTGTGTTGCCATTTTTCTTTGTTTATTTTTGTTGCTTGATTCGGCAAGAATAAGAGTAGGCCGGATGTTTAATTCCATATCTGAGAAGAATTCCAAGGTTCTGTCAATTGCTCGTGATATTTCATCTGCATTAGTGATTATTAGTAATTCCTTCACCTTTACTCCAACGAAGCAAATATATTGCAAAGGTTTTGTTCCATCAAATGGCGCGTGGTGAATTAATTTCCTGTCTGAAGACCAAGTGTTGATTGAATCCAATGAATTATCAGCGGCAACAATTATTTCCCTGTCCACCAAATAGATTGGAGGTAATTCAATTTCTCTAAATCTTTTCTGCAAGGATAATTGAAAGTCGTTAGAATTTTTCCAGTTTTTAATAGTGCTGAGCCATATTTCCAAGAAGAGTATTCCACATTCAAATTCAAGTGTTTTTTCTTTTCTTTTTTCTTCGGACAATTTTGAAGCCAGAGCAAATTTTCTGCGTACAACTTCTTGATCCGCCAACGAGTATTTCCTCCCAGGCTTTTGTAGAGCATATTCATGGTCGCAATCGACATCCGTTTTGGTTTGAGTATTTTTCTTTTTTTTTAAAAGGTTATAAACCAAAATATTTTGGATAATGGAAGTGAAAATTTAGATGAATCAATCAATATAATTAAGTTAAAAGGTTATAAACCAAAATATTTTGGATAGTGGAAGTGAAAATTTAGATGAATCAATCAATATAATTAAGTTAAAAGGTTATAAACCAAAATATTTTGGATAATACAAGTGAAAATTTAGATGAATCAATCAATATAATTAAGTTAAAAGGTTATAAACCAAAATATTTTGGATAATGGAAGTGAAAATTTAGATGAATCAATCAATATAATTAAGTTAAAAGGTTATAAACCAAAATATTTTGATAATGGAAGTGAAAATTTAGATGAATCAATCAATATAATTAAGTTAAAAGGTTATAAACCAAAATATTTTGTATAATACAAGTGAAAATTTAGATGAATCAATCAATATAATTAAGTTAAAAGGTTATAAACCAAAATATTTTGGATAATGGAAGTGAAAATTTAGATGAATCAATCAATATAATTAAGTTAAAAGGTTATAAACCAAAATATTTTGGATAATACAAGTGAAAATTTAGATGAATCAATCAATATAATTAAGTTAAAAGGTTATAAACCAAAATATTTTGGTTAATACAAGTGAAAATTTAGATGAATCAATCAATATAATTAAGTTAAAAGGTATAAACCAAAATATTTTGGATAATGGAAGTGAAAATTTAGATGAATCAATCAATATAATTAAGTTAAAAGGTTATAAACCAAAATATTTTGGATAATACAAGTGAAAATTTAGATGAATCAATCAATATAATTAAGTTAAAAGGTTATAAACCAAAATATTTTGGATAATACAAGTGAAAATTTAGATGAATCAATCAATATAATTAAGTTAAAAGGTTATAAACCAAAATATTTTGGATAATGGAAGTGAAAATTTAGATGAATCAATCAATATAATTAAGTTAAAAGGTTACAAACCAAAATATTTTGGATAATGGAAGTGAAAATTTAGATAAATCAATCAATAAATTACTGCTTCGTTTTGTTGTTTCTTTTAAATAAATTCTTTTAAATAACATCTGAATAAAATAAACTGTTTTGTTGTTATTGGAACCATAGAAGAAAATATTTCAATTGTTTTTTTATTTCCTGTTAGCTTGATAGACAAGAAGAATATAAATTGCAAAAATTTTGCAAAAATTAAAATCATTTTGCCAGCATCATCCGAAATCCCTCAAACTTTAAAATATTTTGGAGACCCCACATGCGGTAGTAAATTCCGATGGAATTATTCCGCAAAATCCCGCACGCGGCAAAATCCCTCAAATTGAAACGATGCGGGATTTCGGGAGTGGGGTCTCAGAAAATCCCGCGCGGAATCTCTTCCCGCGCGGATAAATAATTTAAATTTAAAGTTGAGGTTTGCGCCATCTGTTTGAATACGAAAAACCCTGTGGAGTTAGATGTGAAAGTTCAACCCGCGTTCCTTTTTCAAAAAAAAAATAATCTCCATGGGAAACGAAAAAAGAAAACGTGATAAATCGATCAGTTTGGATAGTGAAAGTGATAAAGCACCGCTTTTATCACCAGAACAACTTGAACAAATTTCTCGTAATGTGGTTCAACTTCTTACACCAATAATCGAGACAACAATTAAAACTCTTTTTCAACAATTAAATCAGCAAACTAGCAACAGTCAACAAACTTTTGAACTCAAACAGCAAACATCAAGATGGGGATGTCCCCCCAATCTAATGCCACCAAAAATTCAACAAGCTGCTACAACAATTGAACACCTTCATCAGCCTATATTCGATGAGAAACTCAAGGAACTTTATGAAAAGAAGAAATTCTACGCAGTAATCGAAAGATTTCCTGAATTAGAAAACGAAGAAGAAGACATTAAAGCTATAGAAAAAAACGTTCAGATGGTGGTAAATGACAAAAATTTCAAGGATATTAAGACTTTCGAAGTAAAAAGGCACGGAATTAAGAAGAAAAATAATTACAACCGCATCATCAAAGTAAAATTTTCGACTCCTTCTGCAGCACATTCTTTTATCAATCAATATAGAGCCATACACCAACCTAAATTAGGTGGGCATAGTCCATTCGCAAGAAGGGACTTGACCCCTCCTGAACTACAACTACAAAACTTCCTTAAACAGCAGGTTAAGGAAATCAATCATAAACATGGAAATGGCACTGCATGTTACCGTAATCTTAAAATTTATTATAAAAAGAAAGTGAACTTGGACTAGGATTTAGGGACCTCACAGAAAAATATTCAAAAAAATATAAGCAAATTTAAAAATTTTAAATGCCTTCTTCTAAATATA
Organism: Meloidogyne enterolobii; assembly: GCA_963681835.1. Classification (NCBI taxonomy): domain Eukaryota; kingdom Metazoa; phylum Nematoda; class Chromadorea; order Rhabditida; family Meloidogynidae; genus Meloidogyne; species Meloidogyne enterolobii. Next base: position 1,996,127 of record CAVMJV010000004.1, on the reverse strand, counting down.
CGCTCCATTAATTCAGATAAAATCGCATATAAATTATTTGAGCTAGAAACTTATCTAAATAAAAACAATATTTATCTCACATTTTTATGTGAAACCTGGCTAAATGATCAAATATCCAGCGAAACTCTTTTAATCTCCGATAACTATAAATTCTTAAGAGTAGATAGAGTTAAAGCTAGAGGCGGAGGTGTAGGTGTATTTTATAGGAAGGAACTAAAAATCGTAACTGTACCAAACCTTTCAGTATCAGAATTTAATCATGAACTACTAACTTTTGATATTTACTCAGAATTTAAAAGAATTAGATTCCATTTAATATATAGGCCGCCTAATACTAAATTAACCGATGATAAAAAATTTTGGCGTCTAATAAAGCAAAAATATAAAAACGAAGTTTCAACTATCATATTAGGGGACTTAAACTATCCGAAAATTAATTGGCAGGAGTTTGCATTTCCTAAAGATAAACAGAGCTTATATTTTTACAATACTATGAATGAACTAAATCTAAATCAGATAATAAAAGGAGCAACAATGTACAATAATGACCATACACTAGACCTGGTTCTCCAAAACAAACAATTAGTCGAAAACTATAAAATTGAGAGTAATTTAATTTTAAGTGATCACAAACCTATAGTATTCGAGTTAGTCTTCCCAATTGAAAAAATAACATCTAGGGAAAAAAGGAAAGTATTATTATTTAAAAAAGGAAAATATAAGGCAATCAATTGGTATCTAGCACAATATGACTGGTATAACTTATTAAATAATAAAAATCCTTCAGAAATAACTGAAATACTAAATAACATAATGACACAAGCAATACAAAAATTCGTACCTTTTAAAAAATTTGGTGAAAAAATACCCATAAAATACCCCAAAGAAATTAGAGAAACCATCAAACAAAAGTCCCTTGAATGGAAAAAGTTAAAATTAGGAGAAATTAGCCGGGATGAATATAAAAGTTTCGAAATTAAATGTAAATTGAAAACTCAAAAATATAGAAACGATTATCTATCAAAAAAGATAGGATCAGGCCACATAGGGGAGATACATAAATTAATTAAAAGGAAAAAATTTAACTTCTCTGGTATACCAATACTTAAAGAATCTGAGGAAAGTGAACCTATAGTATATGACACTGACAAAGCTAGAAAATTTAAAACTATTTTCGAAGAAGTCGTTAGCGGAGATACAAGCCATAAACATGTAAGCTTTGATGCTGAAGATGCATATAGGGGTGGTGAAAATATTTTTGAACCATATATTATAGAAAAATTACTCAAAAAGCTCCCAAATAAATTGTCTCACAGCCCTGAAATTGCTAATCAATATTTTCTTAAAAAATGTGCTACACCACTAGCTCTTCCTCTATCAATCTTATTTGAGAAGACATTTAAGACAGGAATTGTTCCTGAATTATGGAAAATGGCACATATTCTGCCTATATTTAAAAAAAATGGTTCATTGAATGACCCTACAAATTATAGACCAATTGCTTTAACATCCCCTACTTGTAGAGTTTTTGAGCGCATTATAGCAAATAATATCTTAGAACACCTTAACAAACAAAAATTAATCGCAGAAGAGCAATTTGGATTTTTACCTAAAAGCTCTTGTACACTTCAAATCTTGTCATCGATGCAAGACTGGTATAGTTCACTTGACAGGAAAATAGGTACAGATGTTATATATTTTGACTTTGAGAAAGCCTTTGATAAAGTAAACCACGAAATACTAATTAGAAAATTGCAAGAATTAAAAATAGATCGATTAATAATTCAATGGGTAGCGAATTTTCTCTCAAATCGATCACATAGTGTAAAAATAGAAGAACATTTTTCCGAACCATTTATCCCAAAAACAGGAGTCCCACAAGGGACGGTCTTAGGTCCATTACTTTTCTTAATTTATATAAATGACCTTCCAAAATATATTCCACAAAATGTTAAAGTAAAACTTTATGCGGACGATTTTAAGATTTATTCAGAAATTAAGACGGAAAAGGACTGTATAGAGTTACAGGGGGCTATAGACAATGCGTGTAAATGGGCAGAAATGAATCAACTTAAATTCTCTATAGCAAAAGTAAAGGTTTTAAAAATATACAACAAAATTAAGTTTAACTATGAGATAAATGGTAAAAAAATCGAAGAGGTTAATAACATAAGAGATCTAGGGATATACATAGATAACAAGCTAAAGTTTGATCATCATATATCAAAAATTACTAAATCCTCATTTATAAGAATTAACAATATCCTAGGAATATTACCAAAAACATTACCAATAGAAACATATGTAAAGGCATTCAAAACATACGTAAGACCAATTATGGAGTATTCCACCGAAAATTTTAGCCCCAAATTAGAATATCTTAATAAACAATTAGAAAGACCACAAAAAAGCTTTACAAGGAGAATTTTAAGATATAAATACAAATACCAGAAAATAGAATATAACGAAAGACTAAAAAGATGCAAACTCCTTCCCTCCAATCTCCGTCGTATAAAAACTGATCTTATGACAACCTACAAAATAATCATGGGTTTCTATAAAATAAATCCAGAAAAAATATTTTCAAAACCTAATAGAATTAATCCGCGCTTACATAAATATCAGCTATTTAAAAAGCAAGCCAAAAATAATCATTTCTTTTCACATAGAGTCATAGATAGATGGAATAAACTTCCAAAAAAAGAAATTGAGAAAATCAATACTATACCGCAATTTAAAAAATTTTTAGACAAAATATTAACTACAGAAGATTATAATTTATGAGTATGAATTAATGGAGTGTATTAACATAAAATCTTAACCCAAATGTTCACTTTCTTATCAAAACAAGTTTACTTAACATTTAAATAAAATTACCTGTGTTCAATACAAATATTTTTTTATACACCTAAATATACCTACATATATTTTTTATAACATTTTAATTTCATACATTTAATTTATTTTTTTTTTTCTGTGGAGTCCATTATTTATTTTTTTTCTAACTTATCATTTTTTTTTAAAAAATCTGTCATATTGTATTTGATTTTTTTTGTACGTTACCTCTCCATAAGTGATCCCTGTGGATCCAGGAGTTTTTATTTTATTGTTTCACACTTATTTATTTGTGTTCGATAAAGAAAAAAAAAAAAAAAGAATTAATTTACTATAAAAGTCTTCATTTTACTGACACTTTATATGTCATAAGTTTCATAATTTGTAATTTTTGAGTTTCTATGTTTATTTTCCATGTTCTTTCGTAATAAATTTTATTTCGTATTTTATTTTCTCCATCTACTTATCTAATTATTCGATTTTTATTCTTTTTAGAAAGCAAAAAATTTTCACAAAAATTAAATTCTTTATTCTTATTGGATATTCGTATTATTTCTAAATCTTACTTCTACCAATTATTACACAATGAATAGCAGCCAGTTATGGAAAGTTCCATACTTTCATGGCCTTGTTAGTTATAAGATCTTTAAAATAAAAGTAAATAAAACATTTAGATTGATCGATCTGACGCATTTGATTTATTGACCAACAATGGTGATTATCTTGTTCGTATGTCAAAAAAAGAAGATAAACAAATTCTCATATTATCTTCAATCCAACAAAATATTGAAACAAATATTGAAATTTTCGTTAGGAACAATTTATATTACTTTGATTTTAATAAACAAGGATATACGACTTTACAAAATTTAATCGAATCACAAATTAATAATAAAGAAGAAAATCAGATAGTTTTAAAGAAGCCTATAAATAGAATGGAATGGGAACTTTGCCAAAATGATTTAGAGATTGGAAAAGTTTTAGGGAGTGGGATGTTTGGGATAGTTAAGAAAGCGAGATTAAAAGGAAGATTTGATGTGGCTGTTAAACAGGATTTAAATAATAGTGTTGGAATATACAAAGAAGCTAGTATTCTCAAGAATCTAAACCATGATAATATCGTTAGATTATTCGGTATTTTTTATCTTAAGAAAGATAATAACTTTTCTCAAAAACATTAATGTCATTGGGTCTTCTGACTTTTAGTATAATTTTGTAAAAATAAGATTAGGCTAAATATTTTGGATGGCATTTTTAAGATCATTTTTGTTTTTGAAAATACCTGTTTTATTCCACTTTTTAAAAAGTTTAAAAATATTAACAATAATTAATATAAAATTTAAATTAAATATTAGGTATTACTCTGGACCAAGAACCAATGTTACTTGTATTAGAATTTTGTTCAGGATGTTTATTGGATTATTTGAAGTTAAATACAAATTTGAAAAACTACTCAAAATTAATTTTGATAAAAGATGCAGCAAATGGTGTCGATTATCTTCACGAACACAATATTATCCACTGCGATTTAGCAGCTAGGAATTGTTTGATGGACAAAACTTTAAAAATCAAAATTACTGACTTCGGTCTTTCTACGAAATTAAAAGATGAAGAAGAAATTAATGTAGAAAAAAAAGCTAAATTACCAATCCCTTACCTTGCGCCTGAAACTTTTATCAGAAAAATTTTATCTAAAAAAACTGATGTCTATAGTTTTGGAGTTTTAAATTGGGAAATTTTTACAAATGGTAAAGTGCCGTTCAAAGGCCTTACGGATTTAGAGATTGCTAGAAAAGTTAGTTTTAAGCTAATGATAATTTTTAATTTATTTTTATTGCAGATAGTAAATGCTGAATATTTAACCTTTCCAACAAATACGCCAAACGATTTTATATCGAAAATTATCAAAAATATTTTTACTTTGGAAACCAAACGTTTTTTAATGAAGAAGATTCTGATTGAATTAAAAAATATTATTAAAAAATCTGAAGAGGGAGAAAACAAATTAAAGTCAATCGAAAATAAAGGAAGGAAGAGAAAGTGAAAGGAAGATATGTATTTGAAAAATAGAAAATTTGATTATTCCTATTACCTAATATTATTCTTATAAAAAATCCTACCCAAAAGGTTCCTATTACGCCAAATAATTATTTGAAACTGTTTTTTCTTTTTTATTAAGATCTTTCTCTCTTAAAATTCCTCTCATTTTTCTTTTTATGAAATATTCTCTTAAAATGCAAATATATGTACATTTTGTTGGCAAATCCAACCCAAAATGTTCCTATCGTTCCAAACAATTATTTAAAAAACTTTCTTGTTCTTTTTTTCTAAAATCTTTCTCTTTAAGAATTCCTCTCTCTCTATTTTTCTTTTTATGAAATATTCTCTTAGAATGTAAATAAAATTTGCTGGGGGTTTTTTTATATTTCTTGAGTAGAAACAACTTTTCACTTAAAATTTTCTATTCCACCTTCTTTAAAACTTGGATGAATATTTTTCACTGTTTAACTGAAAAAATTTATTCTAAATGATAATTAGATCACATTTTACATTGCCAAAAAGAGGATAAAAATGAGGAAAAATGACTGTTCAAACAGAAACATTTTAGCAAGTACAAGAAAGTAAAATTTCTATCTAAAAATTGATCTTGTAGCAAAAAAATAAAATTTGCCTAAAATTTCGTTAAAATTCCCACGAACTAAATTCCTAAAATTAAAATTTAAAATGTTAAATGTTAAAACTCCTAGGAAAAACACCAGTTTTAATTTTCTTTATCGTTTTTATTTTTTCAAAATATTTTCTAACCAAAAAAAATTAACCAAATACACACGTTACATATAAAATAAAAATTCTGTTTCAAATATTTACTCCTCCCTTCTTTTTCTTCGTTAAAATATCCAAATGTTTTGTAGCAATTAAATACAAGAATGGATTTCTTTCTTTTGTAACTATTTTTTGATTTAAATTAATTGAATATAAGGATAATAATTTATTTTCTTCTTGAATAATATTTTGGTCTTCCCCTTCCTCTTCTTGAATATTTTCTTCTTCATTTAATTTATTTAATAGAAAATCCTTTAAAAAAATCGTTAATAAAATCATAACACCACCAGAGATTCGAACCCCAACCCTATCGTGACCAATGCTGACGCCTTACCGACTACACCACAAACCTCATAGACCTACTTATTATTTTAACTGTTATGTGTAATTTAATAATTTACATGAGGCTAAGTAATTATAAAATTTTTTAGATACTTGAAACTCCCCTTTTGCATACACCAAAAATTAGATACACCTCTATTTAAGGTACATCTTTTATAATAGGGTAGGACCATGTGTGGAGGAAGCTAACCAAGCGTAACCCCCTATTTAAACTTTTTTAAAAATTAAAAAATAATTTACCACAAATTTTCCATTATTATCATTAATTAAAATATTCATTTGCCTAACAACATTTCTTTGTAACGACCAAAGTGTTTGTGCCATTTTTAATTTATTAATTTTTGGAGAATTATTTAAATAAATAATCAAAAGAATTATTAATCCAAAATTTTCATTTCCATTAGAAAATTCTTCAAAACATTTAAGTAAATCAACAAAACTTTAAAAATAATTTTTTTTTAATTTTTAAAAAAATAAAAAATTTTACAAAGGCATAAAAGCATCCAAACCAGCAATTGTGTCTTCCAATTGAAATTTTAACATTTTTTTGTTTGCTGATTCAATTAAAAATTTCTTTAAAATAATTCCAATTAATTCATTTATTGCTTCATTACAAAATATTTCTGGACCTTAAATTAAGAGGGGAAATTTTAGAAAAATTATTTAAAGTGTCTGACTCTATATGAAATATAAGGCTTTCTTTTAAAAGCAAAAAAATTCTTTGAAAATTTTTCAACTTAAAAAACACCCAACCAGCAATTGGGCAAGGATGGAAAAAGAGGAAGGAGAATGACCAAACCCCTTAGAAAGTGGTGGAAGAATAATAGAAAGGTATATGGTTGGAATGATGGGAGATCCAATGAAAAAAAACATATAACCTGGGTAGTAAGTTTTTTGCTAGTAAACGCCCAGTGAATGATGAGAATTTCAAATAGAGCTTTTCATTTTTAAAATAAAATTACCAATTAAAAAAACCTCCGCTAAACGAACACAAAAAGCATTGACAGAAGTTAGAGCCTTAAAAAGTGTTGGTTTTTCCAAAAACAGAGCAACTGTCCAAAGTAAACATAAATAAATAATTTCAACATCATCCAATGTTGGGGTAGTTGAACTTGAAAAGACAAAAATTTTGGAAAAAATTTTTAAATTTTACCCTCGCTGATTAACAGCATCCAAAACTTTACGGATTGGTATCTTTAAAAATTAAAAAAGTAATTATTAAAAAAAGGGTAGGCGCGCGGCCCGTGTATGGGCGCGGCCATACCGGCGCAAAGCCATAACTAGCTTCAAGATTTCTGAATCTTTCCAAATTTAGTATGCAACGATTCCTCCCATCGAGCTAAAGAAATTAGTACCAAAATTGATAAGGGCCAGAAATTTTCAGCAAGTTATGGCTTTGCGCCGTTATGGCCGCGCGCCTACTTGGGCGGATCCCTTAAAAAATTTTAAAAATTTTCAAACCAAAATCCAAGCTTCATTCACAAAAATATCAACAATTCCTTTTGCAAAAATCCAAGTTCTACGGCCAGTTGTTGTATCCTCACTAAAAAATATTTTATTTTAATTTTCTTTACAAAATTTAAAAAAAACATTTGTTCCAAATAAAGCGAGCGAATTTCTTCTAAACGTTCACAGCACATTCTAATAATTTGTTGTTCTCGATTTTCATTAATTTGTGGGTTTGTTGTAATTTTAGTATTTGAAAATTGGTCAAAGATTTTTAATATTTGTTGTTCCTTTCGTGGGAGAATATTCTTCATAAATTTAAATGCCAAATCCTGTTGAACTGGATCCTTAAAATGTTTTTTAAATTGAAAAATTGGGATTGTTAAATTTGTAAAAATAAAACAAGTTCCCTTAAGGAGATTCGAACCCTAATTATAAACTTATTGGGGGCAAGACTTGTTATTCTTCTCAATTAAACCCTAGCAACTACACAAAAAATGTCAGCAACTCAAGGAAAGACCTCTATGCCAAGAGCTCAATCATCGCAGGGCTATAACTTTGTACAAAAATTCAAATAAAAATGCCAAAAAACAAATTAGATTTGAAGATTTTGACGAGTTGAATCGAACATTGTCCCAGGTCCGTGATTCGTTAATTTCTTACAAAGTTGAAATCCCTATAACTAAACAGCTCGTAGAATAACTCGAATCTAAATGTCGCCCAGACAAAAATTTTATTAAATGTATACAACAAACTGAACTGGGTACTTTATGGATATGGGTACTTTATGGACATTTCACTCATTTCGTTTCTACATTTACCATATTTCACTTGTTTTGCTTGAAGAAGGCAAAATGATTGACATGGAGAAGAAAATAATCTCTGACCATTTTCTACGTTTAAGGAAAACAAATGAGACTCAAAATAGGAGGGGGGGGTGACATATCCATAAAGTACCCTGAACTGAACATTACCTATAAGGAAAGGTTGCGAGGTGTCCGACCTAAAAACGGCAAAACCGGGCTCATTCGATAGAAAATGTGCCCTTTGTAGCAAGGATTTTTTGATCTGTCCAAGATATATTTTCGATAAATTTTCGACTAATTTTCAACAAATTAAAACAAAGTCAAAGCCCAGTGACATACCAACTCTGAGGGTAACGAAACCCCCCTCCAAATTAAATTTCTATGGACTATATTTAATTTAAAAAATAATTAAACAACTTAACCATAGCCAAATGAGCACCACTTCCACCATCAATAAGTTTTGCTTCTTTTTCATTTTTCTCAACCAAACCAATAATTTCCAAATTTTTAATTGTCTCATTAATTAAATGTTCTTCTTCTTTCTTTTCTTCTTTTTTGTTTCCTTTTAATTTTGAACTGTCAAAGTGTTGAGAAAAAAGACTTTTTTGTCCTCTTTTAGTAAAAATTTTTTCTTTTTCTTTTTGTGAAGAATTTTGTTGTTGCCCTTCTTTTTCTTCATTAAATAAAACATTTTTTAAAACTTGAGGAAATCCTTCATTTTGTTGAATTTGTTGATTGTCGTCAAATTGGAAAGGAATACAGCGTTCTGGGAGTTCAAAAAATCCGGGGAAACGTTCCTAGAAAATAAAAGAAAAATTAGAAAAACTTTTCGGCTCTATATGAAAGGAATGCGGCACTCGAAATTTTTCGTCACTCAACATAAGTTCCCCTGTATAATTCTCTCATATTATATTTATGCCGTAGGTCTGTTGACTGTCTAGTTTCTGTTAACCGTCCGTATCTGTCCATGCTTCGACTGTCCGTGTTGCCTACTCACCTATTTCCTACTCATAATTATGGGGAGTAGGGAGAATTTTGAGTGCCCCATTCCTTTCATATTTCTTAAAATTTACCGTTATATTAAAAAGAACATTTTGCCTTTGTTGTTCTTCACTAATTTGTGCTTGTAATTCCCTCAAATCAAAGCGAACAGATTTTTGAGTTGGCATGTCTTTTTTTAGATTTTAACAGAAAATCTATAAATTAATATTTAAAAAAAAATTAAAAACGAAAAAAGACATGGAAAATTTAAAAGATAAGTAGCGACAAATTTAATGTCAAATAAAAATAAGCAAAAAATTTTGATTTAATTCGTTCATTTTTTAATGTTTAACAAAAATTATTTAAAAATTAGACAAAATGAGGAACTTTATTGTTCTGCCACAAGTCTTAGACTCATGCTAAAAATATGTATAGAGTAACAAAAGTTCTAATCATGATTATTGTGTTTTCCCTTATACATATAACGAACCTCTAGCACAAAGATGGGCCACTTGATCTTTCTATACAGTGGTGTGCATGTTTAGAACCACTGGTAAAATTATTTTTAAATCTTCATTAACTTTCTAAAACAATTCCAACAAGACAAATTGCTAATACAATTTTTATAGCATTTTTAATGAGCTTTTCATATATTGCTATTCCTTTCTCAAAATATACCTTATTCCTAGAAAATTTTCGTTTACTCAAACGCAGTCGTATTTTCATATGTGCAAATGTTTAAAACCACTTTGGGTTTTCCGACTTTATTTGGTCCGAAAATTCAAAAAAAATTCTGTAGACATTTCCATCGATACTGACATGAGCAGAGGTTCGAGATCTCGATGAAAAAAGTTACAGACTTCGTTTTTTTCCTTTTCTGCTCATGTCAGTATCGATGGAAATGTCTACAGAATTTTTTTTGAATTTTCGGACCAATTAAAGTCGGAAAACCCAAAGTGGTTTTAAACATTTGCACATATGAAAATACGACTGCGTTTGAGTAAACGAAAATTTTCTAGGAATAAGGTATATTTTGAGAAAGGAATAGCAATATATGAAAAGCTCATTAAAAATGCTATAAAAATTGTATTAGCAATTTGTCTTGTTGGAATTGTTTTAGAAAGTTAATGAAGATTTAAAAATAATTTTACCAGTGGTTCTAAACATGCACACCACTGTATAGAAAGATCAAGTGGCCCATCTTTGTGCTAGAGGTTCGTTATATGTATAAGGGAAAACACAATAATCATGATTAGAACTTTTGTTACTCTATACATATTTTTAGCATGAGTCTAAGACTTGTGGCAACAGTAAAAAACCGAAAATGTGAAAATCCATAAAAAAATTAGCTCAACAAATGTATTTACATGGCTTAATTTATTCAATTAACCATTCATCATCAAATCAACAAAAGATATTCTTCACCAAAAGGTAACCATTCAAATGAAACCATTGGCAAAGTAACCATCATCCAAATAACCATCACCCAAAGTTCCTCCATTATTCTCTTGATTCTCAATTCCATTATTCCCTCCTTGACCACCAAAAATGTCTAAAATGATGTTCAATTCATGATAAAATAATGATAAATTCACCTTTTCCTCCACCACTAAAATTATTCCCACGAACTCCAACAAAAACGTTTCCTTGATTTCCACCAAAAAGATTGGCTCCTCCTCCTCCTTGTCCACCAAAAGCATTACCTCCAACTCCATAAACGTTTCCTTGATTTGCACCAACAAGATTGGGCCCTCCTTGTCCACCAAAAGCATTACCTCCAACTCCAAAAACGTTTCCTTCATTTGCAGCAAAAATATTGGGCCCTTCTTGTCCAACAAAAACATTCCCTTCTTGTCCACCAAAAACATTGCCTCCTCCTTCTCCAACATAACCGTTTCCTCCGTTTGCACCAACAAGATTGGGCCCCGCTTGTCCACCAAGATCATTCACACCAACTCCTCCAAAAACGTTTCCTTGATTTGCACCAAAAAAATTGGGCCCTGCTTGTTCATCAAAAGCATTCCCTTGGTTTGCACCAAAAAAATTGGGCCCTGCTTGTCCAACAAAAGCATTACCGCCACCCCCAAAAACGTTTCCTTCATTTCCACCAATAATGTCTAAAATAATAAATTTATGATAACATCCTTGGAAGTAGATATGGGGGTGTTTTCAGGCTTTTTTGAAATTTTTCATTTATCGTAAACTCTCTAAAATGTTATGGACGCAAAGAAAAAGCAGTTTTACCAAAAGAAACAAAAACCTACTATTTAGAATTTGGCGATTTTGGTCATTTATTTGTTGATTACTTGTTATTTGTTGTTGCATTATTTTTTGATTATTTAAGTATGCGTTTTTAAGAAAGTTGGAATCCATTACTTTAGTCTATAAGTTAAGAAAATAATTTTATGTAAGATGATCTTTAATTTTGGTATGACTTATGAATTGTTTAAAAATCCAGCAAACCTATTTTCTAAGGTAATTCTAGTGCAGATCACGAATTTGACTCAGCTTTATCCAACAACTGATTTTATCTAACAATTGATTTTTTCATCAAGTATGGTTGTAAATAATAAAACAACGCCATTGTTAGCATCTCAAGAAATCTAATGCTATCAAAAAATAATGTTGGTGAACTATAGGCCTCACGGGAGCCCATGTGGAGGGATTTTGGAAAATTGCAAAATAACACATGAGCGGATAGTATAAGCATTTGACAACATGTTGAAATGAAAGAAACATTTATGGACGAGATGGAGGGTAATGGATCAAATCAAGTGTTGGATAAACTCAGTTAGGATTCGTGATCAGGCCGAAATTAGCTAAGAAAATGTTTTGCAGGGTTTGCAAATTTATTTGTCACAATCCCAAAAGACTGTCGAAATTTTTTTCATACAATTTGTTTAGTAAAAGTACTCACTTTATTAGATTTCAATGTAACGATCAAATTTGATCTAAAAATTGTTTAAAAAAATAAAAAAATGTGAAAAGTTGAAAAAATAATTAAGATTATAAAATATTCATATGTACATAATATATATTATTTAAAATTTTTGGCAAATGGATTGACTAGTTGTGGGAGACTCAAAAATCTAGCGAGATTTGAGTCTGAAACTTTTTAGAAATTACTTTTACATTTCGAAGTAGGGTTGCAGCGCGCCGAACTTTGCGAATTAAATTTTCGGACACGGACACGTACTTTGCAGACATGAAACTTGCGGATACGAATTTTACGGATCTATGATTTGAAAACTAAATTTTTAATTTTCTTTTTTACTCAAATGACGGTCCTAAAATATTGGACCGCAAATGTCGAGTCCGCAACTTCGGGTCTGCAAAGTCTGGGTCACCAAAATTTTCAGGTCCTCAAAGTTCGCGCCACTGGGGTTGCACGGGTTTTGAAATGTTTCGAAGCAGGGGTTAGGGCTGGACATAATTGCATACGATTGCGGAAAATCTTTTTCAATTGCGTCCACCCTTGTTCGCGGTGTGGCTTTTAATTTAAAAGAAAAATTCTTCAGAAATAACCCGTTTTCGTTCTATTTTCGATAATTTATTAAAAAATTGAGGGATTAAAGAGATTTGGAGGGATTAAGGGGGATTTTTAAGGATAATAGTGATTTAGAAGAATATTGAAGGGTTATGGGGTTTGAAGGAATTGAGGGATATTAGAGGAGCTCGTTGGAAATGAGAGCGAAAAATCGTTCTGGTATTAAGTGTAATTTTAAATTAAAATGTGACTGGTCTCACGTTTAATCGAAGCTTATGTGAAGAAGTGAAGACTTATGGGGAGACTTATGTTCAAAAGACTCAGTCAATAATAAAGAAAAATAAATAAATAAATAAATAAATAAATAAATAAATAAATAAATAATAAAGTGTTGCCAAAAATTTCGTTTTAATTTTTTTTTAAATTTTGATTTAATTTACCTATTATTCCTTCTAATTGGGAAAGCAAATCCAAGGCAACAATTTATAATTTGTGAAAGAACAAATTCTAGCACCCCATTATTTTCAATAAAGGCTTGATTTGCCAGTGAAAGTTGCTAAAAATAAAATTTCTTATATTTTTGTAATTTTCCTGTCTTCAAAAGAAAGTTTTAACGGAAGACGGGAAAAAACATTTTTTAGTAAAATTTAAAACAAATGTCAAAAGACAAACAAAACTTTCTGGGATTTAGGTATGTAAGATCAAAAATTATAAATTTAGGTTTGTATTAGGGGGAAGTATTTTTGGCGGATGAGAGCATCAAAAATACGTAATTTGAAATTTTGTGGAAGACAGAAGCAAGCAAACTCTCTCTAGTGTCCATCTACATATAACCAAATAAATTTTCAAAAAAAGTTCTCCCCACCTCCTTTTTGAGGGTTTTTAATTTTTTCAAAACTTTGTTGATATCCACATCATTAATACTTAACAACTTTAATTGGTTAGATAATTGGTCTAACTGATCTTCATTTAAAACAAATTGTGAGGTGGAATTTGTTGGAATGAGGAGGGTATTGTTGTTGTTGGGGGGAATTAAAGAATTGGAGGAATTATTTATTTTTTCCATTTTTGGTGAAATTAAAGTTGTTTTTATTTTTTAAAATTTTTTGTTGTCAAGAAAAAAGTAATATGAATCCAAAAATTACTTTGAAAAATTTTAAAATTGTATATAATAAATTTAAAAAAAATCAAAAATTGGACGAAAACAAAAAAAAGTTTAAAAGAAAATTTTAAAAGAGAAAATTTTATCAAAGGAGATTTAGAAAATACTCGTGAAAATGATCAAGAATAGGTTAAAGGACAAATAATTTTGTTTTTAAAAGGAGATAAAGAACAAAATTTTAAAATAAATATTTAAATTGTTTCTGACAGAAAAACAATCCTCCTATAGATTTGTCCTCCCTTTCAACATCACAAAAAGCATATCCATCGAGGATTTAGCCTCATAATTTTGTTCAGAATCATTAAATCTAACCGATCATAGTATCATTCTACTCAGCTCAAACAGCTCTTTCGAATGATACATTGTAAATTACAAGCAAAAAAGCTCAAAATGGTCAGGCGAACAGAAAAAAGGGGGCCAGCCTTGGTATTACCCAAATAAAATTTAATTGTTTATAAAAAAACAAAGTTTAAACCAAAAAAATGATAAAAAAAAAAGAAGGAATAAGCTATCAATGTAGAGAACATCATAACGGAATAATAATTTTAAAGAGATGAAACAAAGCTGATATATTAAAATATTTTAAAATAATTTTCAGCTGTTTTTAACCCTTTTAAAGAATAATGGTTTAAAAACTATATTTATATTTCAAATAGTTTACGCCCTCAGAGAACACGCCCCTTTTCATCTTAGTTTCCTTTAATTTTGCTACGTAATATTTTTTTGGGTACGACCCAAGTAGGCGTGTGACCGAGTAGGCGCGAAGTCATAACTTGCCTTTTTACATATTGCCACGCCCCCTACACTTATAATGAATAAAAAATGCGAAAATGGCTGGAAATAAAATAGCATTAGTTTATGTGAAGGCATGGATAAAAAGTAAAAGAAAAAGGGGTGAAATAAAAAAATGGAAGGAAAAGAGGCGTGGTTTCCTGAAAGTAAAAAAACAATAGCACCAGAATATGTAAAACTTAATTTCAATATTATAATTAGAGTTCGAACTTTTCAAAATTACCGGGCCCGGGATCCGGTTTTTTACTCAAAATCGCACCCGGGCCGGTTTTTCCGGATAAATAAAACCGGAAAAACCGGTTAGCCCGGAAAAATCGGATTTTTTCAGCAATACCCGGTTCCGGCCACCGAGCCCGGAAGAAACCGGTCTCTCTAATTATAATATGTATATGAAAAATTAAAAATAAATATTTCCATTTAAATTAACAAAATATCCCGAGTAATTTCAAAAATAAAATTTAAAAAAAAGAAAGACTTTCAATTTACATATATTTAGGCATTTACTCTTTTAAAGTTTCTGCCTTCACTCTTTTTCCAATTCATTAATCAAAATTTTGTAATAATTTAATAAAAAAAAATACGTTTTAAAAAGAACATTTTGCCTTTGTCTTCACTAATTTGTGCCTGTAATTCGTTTAAATCAAAACGAACAGATTTTTGAGTTGGCATTTCTTTTTTTTAAATTTTAATAGAAAATCTTTAAATATTATTAAAAAAATAATTTAAAAAAAGACATGGAAAATTTAAAAGATAAATAGCGACAAATTTAATGTCAAACAAAAATAACCAAAAAAGAAATTTAAGAGAGTTCAGTTTATTTATTTAATTATACGAAAATTGAAAAAAAACACGAGGACAAAATTAAACACTGTTACAAGAAATCTTAAAAATTCCCTCCTTCTGATACGAAGGAGCGAATATTATAAAATAGGATCACCCCAGAGTATCGACAACCAAAATATCGTTGCTGAGCGAAATCTAAAAATAAAAAACAAAATGCCAAAAAATACGCGAAAGATACGAATTATGAAATTAGCCCAGCCCTGGTATCGGTTGGAACCTAGAACAGAAAAAATCATGTGGAGTTGTAATTTCTTAGCACATGATAACAGTGTTTTCTTATTTACATTAAATTAATAAGTAGGTGATTAATTAAATTTAAAAAAAGATGATTAAATTAAATTGATTATTGTTTCGATCCAAATTGTCGTTTTAGTTTAAACCATAAATTGACACAACTCCATTACTGAAAATAAAAATTATTTTATTTTCAAAAAAATTAATATGCCAAAAAATGTTTTCCTAAAAATTTCCACTAAAAGTAAAATTTCCATTATAAAAATAATCAACATCAAAATTTTCTCCTTTTTGCTCAACAAGACATTCTTAATAAGATAAAATTTTTTTAATATTTAATAAATTAGTATAGTATAAAAGCCAGTGTTAGTGGCTTTTAAAGCCGGTGTTAAAAGCCGGTGCCGGTGTTACCATTATGATTTTGTATGAAAAGAGCGGAAAAATAAGAGAACGGGAAAATGTTGTTAAACGGATAGTTGATTGTCAAACGGATAGATTTTCAGTTAAACCCCGCCGTGACAATCTACATATAATCATTTTCGGTTATCCAAAAGATTTGATTCTGTCACAAATATATTAAAATTTACTATTTCGGAGCTGCACATCAGCTACCTTCATTCGTGCAAGTATTGCATTTACTTGTTTTCGATTAACTTTTTTTGTATCGTCCAAATCAGCTATTGAGGTAAGTGTCTGTATCTTGCTTAAAATATAATCACATCCTCCTCTAGCAAGAAAATATTCTTAAAGATAAAATTTTAATAAGAAGAGATTCAGGGCATTCTAAGAATTTTATTACACAAAGTTTACTAACAAGGAACCATCTTTTACTGTAAGTGCAAATTTGGAATTTTTTGGTACCATTCAATAGAGGAACCTCGACTTCCTATTGCAAAGTGATATCGGTTTCTTACAAAATAACTTTGGGCCTAGTTATGGCCAGTCAAAGTTTAACGTTAGTTTGGAGTTAAAGGGTAAATGAAGATTTAAAAAATCGCAAGAAAAATCCTTTCAGTCCTTCTAGACATAGACTGAATCGGAGCTATACTGATCCATCACTACCCCCTCAAAATAAATACCATTATCAACCATCTCGTCAGCAACATTAATTAATTCGAGAATCGTATTAATTTGCTTTGAAGTAATTTTACTGTCAACTCCAATAAGAAGTAATTTATTACGTAATATTTGTTTACGAGTATTGTAAATGATGTAGAAATCTTGATCAATAAACTTTCTGAAAATGTATTTTCATAAGAAAATCGAAGTTTTTAATTTTTATTTACCTATAATTTTCTAAGCCAAGTGGCAAAACAAGTCCAGAATTTATAATTTGTGAAAGAACAAATTCAAGCAAACCATTATTTCCAATAAAGGCATGATTTGTCAATGGAAGTTGCTAAAATAATTTTTTATTTTTTTTCTTTTTTCCAAGTCAAATTCAACGGAAGATGGAAGAGAATATTTTTAAAAAGGGTAATTAATGGGTGAAACTTTTTGGGATTTCAAATATTAAAAAATTTGATTGGCAATAAGTGTGTTTTTGGTGGAGGGTGTTTTTAGCGGAGTAAAAAATCAAGAGAAGCAACTTCTCTCTAATACATACGTTCATACATATAACCAAATAAATTTTCCAAAAATTTCCCACCTCCTTTTTAAGGGTTTTTAATTTTTTCAAAACTTTGTTGATATCCACATCATTAATACTTAACAACTTTAATTGGTTAGATAACTGGTCTAACTGATCCTCATTTAAAATAAATTGTGAGGAGGAATTTGTTGGAATGAGGAGGGTATTGTTGTTGGGGGGAATTAAAGAAATGGAGGAATTATTTATTTTTCCATTTTTTAAAGTCAAAATGATGAAAACAAAGTTGTTTTTATTTTTTAAATTTTTTTGTTGTCGAGAAGTAATAAACCCAAAAATTACTTTGAAAAATTTTAAAAATTGTTAAATTAATTAAAAAATAATCAGTTATATAAACTACCTAAAAATTAAAATTAATTTAAACAAAGAACATTTTTAACCAACAATTGGTCGAAAACAAAAATTGAATTTTGAGGAAAATTTTAAAGAAAAAATAGAAAAAGATCGAGAATAAGTTTACAAAAACAAATAATAATTTAGTCTTTCAGTTAAATATTTAAATTTTTTCTGTCAAAAAGGCAATCTTCCCAAGAAAAGGTTACCTCTATAAGAAAAAAATTCAGAAAAATAATCGTCTTAAATGATCGTAAAAATTAATAAACTCTTATATTTAAAGGTCAAAAATAAAATTTAAAAATTAAAGTTTTAAAAAAGAGATAGGAATTAAGGGAAGGAATCACAGAAAATTAAATTATTGGAGGAAATAAGTAAATAAAATTTAAATGAATTTTAAAACAAAATTTAAAAATAACAAAAGTCGAAAAAAGTTTAAGTCAACAAAACACCGTTTTTAATATATTAAAGAAAAATGAGCAAATAATATTTTTAAAAACAATATGCAAAAATAAGGAATCCCGTTTACGCCTAAAATGCCACGACTCTTTTACTTACTTAAATCAAGGCAAATAATTGTCAACATTTCCCGTCTATTACTTTATCTCCCTTTTTTATAAAACTAAAAAATTCGAAAATACCAGAAAAATTTAGTGAAAGAGATAGGAGATTAAGCAGGTTTGTTTGACCATTATGAGCCTTGTGCGTGAAAGAGAAAGGGACATTGATTCTGGAAAGTAACCGGAAATAGTACCTAGCAATAACAACAAAATTTTAATCTAATAGATATACTAGGAAAGTCAAAAAACAATTAAAAATTAATACCCATTTAAATTAACAAAATATTCAAACTGAATAATTGCCAAGAAAAAATAAGAGTCCAAAAATAAAAATAATCCCTTCAATTTAACTTCATTCACTCTTTTAATTCATTCACTCTTTTAAAGTCTCAGCCTTCACTACATTCTCCAATTCATTAGCAAGTTGTTTTGCTTCTTCTAAAGAATTTGCTTCGGAATAAATACGAACAATTTGTTCAGTTCCAGAAGGCCTTTTTATTTAAATTTAATTTTAAGAAAAAATTAAAAATATAAGAAAACCTAATAAAAGCTCTAGCATTTAAAAATTTAGAAACACATTCATCTATTTTGTTTTGAATTCCTATAGGTTGAAGTAATTTAGTTTCATTATCTTCAGGTGTGACAAAAAGATTTCGATTAGATACCTTTTAAAGGAAATTTTTTTGAATTTATTTTTTCGTTTTCCCAAGAACTTACAGGCACTTTAAGTTGAAAACTTGGACAGTTACTATAAGTATTCTTTTCCCAATCTTGAATTGTCCAATTAAAATAACGAAGCAAAAATTCAACAGTTAATAAATCAGCAATGGCATCACCATCTACCTAGAAATTTTTGAGGGGAATTTTAAAAGGAGGGGAATTTTTATTTGGAAATTTTTTTTAACAAATTCGGACCATGAATAATTTTTCAAAATCAAAATTTTTTATAAACGGTTAAATTTTCCTTTTGTACCAAAATTATCGACTAATTTTCAATAAAAATATTTACATACCTCATTAACAAGTTTAGAAAAAAGAGACAACAATTTAATATAACGAGGAACTTGTTCTCTGAAAAAAATAATTTTTTAATTAAATTTTAAAAATTAAATTTCAAACTTTTCTTTTCCATTTTCACCCTTTTTAATTAATTTATAAAATTTATCACTAAAATAAACAGTTCCATGTCCATTTGCTTCAAAATATACTCCAATATCATAATTAAGAGCTGCTTCTTCCAAATGTTTAGTTCCTGTTTTGGTAACCAATGGTTTTATATTCTGAAAAAAAAATAAAATAAAATTCTGATTTTTAATTTACATGTTATTTTGAATCAGAATTTATATACTGAAAAAATTAATTCTGATATTAAAGTATGTTCTGATTTTATTCAGAAAAAATATTCTGATTTTATTATCAATAAAATTCTGATTTTATCTTGAAAAAATTCTGGGTAATTTATTAGGGATACAGGCGCAAGCCCGGGCCTACTTGGCTCACGCCTACTTGGGCTGTACCCAATCCCCCCCCCCCTTATCTGACCATATTAATTTTTCTTCTTGCTGTTAATCATTTATTTTTCTAAATCAGAATTTAATTTTGAAAAAAATTATTATATTTCCTTACCAATTTGTCATTAAAATAACGCGTAGAATTTCCATTAGCATAAGCAGTCTGTACAACACCAAAATTCAAATTAATTAATTCTCCATTAGTTTTTGCTTCGTTTAATTGCTAAAAATAATTAAATTTAATTAATTTAATAAATAAAAATTACTTGATTAATAAATTTTGTAAAAATAGCACAAATATGGTCCCCATCGAGTAAACAAATTTTTCCTTCCAAATTTGGATAAAAATAAATTAAACGATCCGCATCTCCATCAAAAGAAGCACAACGAGTTCCGACAGGTAAGGCTGTTGGGAAATTGGAAGGCAAAGAAGTTTTGATTTTTACAAAGTCTGCGCCACACTAAAAAATTATTTTTAGACGTAAAGATTAATTTCAATGTCAGGACAGCTACCGGTAAGACAACTCATAGTCAATACTTTTACGATCCCTTTACCAGAAATTTATTTTTAAATTTTAAATGAAGGGCAGTCTTCAATAACAAGATACGCTTCCATTCGATTACGGGGCCATCCCTACTCAATACCTTCGCTCGATATACCCATGGTAAAACTTAAGACCAGTGTTCATAAATTCCAATTTTGCCCGTACTCGTACCACCCCGAGAACAAATTACTGCTTAAGATCTAATGGTATTTGCCTCAAAAAACTTTAAAATAGGCTCAAAATTTCCAGAAATTCTATCAATTAAAAATTAATTTACCCCATTATTTAACAATTCTCCATCATTTGTATTCGTATTAAATAAATTAACCAAAATATTTTTTCCCAGATTTTTTTCTTCCTCTTCTTTAGTAACATCCAATCCATTTTTACAAATAAATCCATTATTTTCCAAATATTTTACTATCCAAAGAGAACCAACTCCATTAGCGCAGTCCAAATAGAGAGGACTTAAATTAGTATTTTCTTCGATATTGAGGAACTTGAAATTTTTTTTAGAAATTTTAGAAAGATTAAAAATTACTTCTCTAGACTTTTCCAAAGCCCTTCGAAATTGTTGAATATAATCGTCCACAGGCTTCTTTTCATTTATTGCCCTAACTATATAATGAAGTTGGGGAGTTGTATGGTGTTCTAAAAATTTTTTTTAAATTCAAAAAAATTTAAACAAACCAAAATATTTAATATCCACAGAAATCCCCAATAATTTAATTCCTTTAACGGCTTCTTCATAAAGAATAGCAGATGATGGACGGGTGTCTGTTGCAATGACTATTATTGGAGTTGGATTGTCCTTTTCTTCATTGTTTTTGATTTGTTGAATCTGGACAAAAAAATTTTTTTTAGAAATTTTTGTTGTATCTCGTCACGGTCAGGTTTCTAGTTATAACCCTTGACCACTAAACTTTAAAGAAAATCAGTTTCGACCTGAAACAAACTCTGGTTAGCGTAAAAATAATAAAACCAGAATTAGGACCCGAAGTCTTTGAAACGCCAACTCTAAAGGTATCTAACCTTTTTTACGTGGCTTATTGCAGGGAGAAATTTGATTTTCTTGAAAATGTTGAGGGTTATGACTAGAAACCTGACCGTGACGAGATACGACAAAAATTTCATAATAACATTATCTATAGAGGTACATATTAACTTAGTTTTTGTGGCCTTGTCAGCTTCCTAATCATAAAATAATCTTTCAAAATTAACCTCTTCATTTTTAAACTTTTCAAATTCCTCTTCTGTCCCATTCGCAATTTTAGTCAATTCTTCCTCACACTCCATCGCCAACATTCGTCCACTCGGGTCAACAAGTTTAAGCCCATTATCACATCCAGGATTATGCGAGGCTGTAATCATCATTCCAACAGCTTTCCCCAACTTTCTAAAAGAAAATTTAGAAAATTCTAGAAAAATTCCTTACTTTGCCCTGACAGCAGCATAAAAAGCAGCTCTATATACAATTAATTGAAGTTGTTCATCTGCTTTTGCTCTAAATCCTGAAGTGCCATAAATTAAGGGACGTGAAGTCATTTTTGATTAAAATAAATTTAGAAAGAAAACTGAAAAGTAAAATAAAAATAGAAAAATATTTTATAAAATAACAAAAGCGTTTTTAAAAAAAACAAGGAATTAAATAAAATAAGCAACGTGTAATAACGAACGCTATTTTTTATGAATATTAAAAAAATTTCAATTTTTATAAAAATTGTTCCTTTATAAAATAAATATTAAAAGGAAACAATCATCTCACAAAAAACTACAATCGGAGTTTTTCGCGACATACAGGATACCCCAGAATATCGATGACCCAAAATCGCCCAAAATAATACACTCCTTTTTCATCCTTTGAGTTACCAGATAAAATATGGCAGAGGACTGTATGTCGCAAAAAACTCCGATTGTAGTCTTGGCTGGTTCATTATAGAGGCTAGTTTTCTGCTCATAATTTTATTAATTTTTGATCCTTTCCAATTATTTTTTATATAATTTATATAAATAAATAACAACAATAAATAAACTTTTAAATTTAACAAATTAATGCAAGTTTTTCTTCAAGCTGTTTACGCAAATAGTCAGCTTTGTCTTTCATTATTTCACAAGCTTCAGTAACTAATTGGTGTGCTGGCATTGAACCAGTAGATTCAACAGTGACTTTAAAATTAAATTATAGGGAAATTTGATTTTTAAAATTAAATAAATTTTATTTCTGAAAAAAATCAAGAAAGAATCTCGACAGAATCATTCACTCAATTTTGAAAATTTTTAGTTCAGAAAATAGTTTCATCTCCGAAACAATTGATAAACAATCACAAAACTTTCCATTAGATTTTTATCTCTTTTTGGAACGTATGGGTTCGGATCTCATTTCATAAGGGGAAATTCTCATATCAGATTGATTCGAATAATTTACCCTATTGGCATTGTCTTGTGAATAAATGTGGTGACGACCTTAACCTTCACATATTTAACCACCGGTTAACTTGCTTACCCAAAATTAAAAAAATAAAAAAACCAACAAATAAAATGTGTTTTGTCCTTTGTCATTTCAACCGCATCCTTCAAATCATCATGCATAAAAATATTTCTGCTTGAAGTATCAGAACGTGCATCCCTTACATAAACTTTAAAAATATTCTATAATTTAATAACCTCCAAAATCAAACCTCTTCCTTTTTCATCCTTTCCAATAACTCCACTAGAGAAGCTAGATTGTAACCTTTTTGCCTGGTCATCAGTAAAATTTTTTCTTTTCAATTTTATTTGAGGAAGCATCCTATACGTGGCAGTAGCAACTGGCGAGAATTTTGCGTGGTCACGGCCAATGCCTTTGACACAATGACATCTAGGGAAATTTAAAATTTCAAAGAAAAATCTCCAAAAAAACCTCGCTTCAATTTCCTGTCCAGGCCTTAATTTTGCCAAAATAATGTCTTTATGTACCATTCTAGGTGGATCTGTGCTGAATTGAGTTCGTTGAGAAGATATTGGAACCCATTTAAAAGCACTTGTGTAAAGCACCCAATTCCCACTGTCTCCAGGTTCACGAACACACCCATCTCCCAAATCACTACCATCGGAGCTTTTTGCAACAGATCGCTTCTTTTTGACTTTTTCATCTTTTGAGCTAATTAAAATTATAAAAATTAAAAAATAATCGAATTTAATGAACTTCCTAAAATAATTTTGGTCCCTAGTTATTTTTAACCAAAATATCCTTTGTTAGCAAGGGTATATACAAGTCACCTTTCAGCATTTTCCCCGTTTTAAGAACGCTGTAACTAAAGATTTTAGATATGACTTCAAAAGTTTGGTATCATTCAGAAAGGATAGTCAAGATAAAATAAGAAGCAACATGAAACTTTCTATTTTAACATGAATGAAAAAGTCTAATGAGACAGAGCGACCATAAAAGTACATCTAGACCGGCTTTACTCACTCAGAAAAATTACCCGTGAACCAAAATTAAATATAATTTCAAAACCTTGGGCAGACAGCATGTAAATTAAATATTAAATTTCTTTTTGCATCTCCAGCAGGCTCTTCATCCAAAATATCAGTATTTATTTGTTGTTTGGATGGATCTGTGGCAGGAGGAAAAGCAAATTTTGTTGGGTCAGCATAAATAGGAATTAATCCAAGTCGATGACAAAGAACTTCATCCTTAAATTTAATAAGAAAAAGTCAGAAAAATTCAAAACAAAACCTGTATACAAGAAGTATTTTGGTAAAGAAAAACTTTTTCGATGGCCATAGTTGGGACCTAAACATTAATTTGTAGAACTTCTGGGAAAATCCCCTCTAAAACTAACCTCAGCAATTAAAACTCTCCTTAAAGCATTTGCAATAGGGGCCTCAACTTTAATTAAATCAAAACTTAAATCCAATCTGTCCACGCTTTGAGATACAACAGTCAAATTAATTTGGCGACAGTATTCGTGAACATTCCATTGTCCGTCAGCAAAAGGTAAAGGATCGAAAGTCTTAAATTTTTTAGAATAATTGTCAGTTGTGATAAAAATAAAATCTTAAAGGTTAAAAACACAATAGTGGGTACCTATACTCTATTTTTGGAAGGTGGCTTTTCAATGAAATCGAGGGTTTTTTACCAAGAATAACTAACAAGTACCCAACAGTGCCAACAAAAAATTAAATTTAAAATAAAAATACCAACTTACATTAACAACTTCCTCCTCTTCCAAAGACATTATTTCATCTTTTACATTTCTCCAAGAAATTTCCGATTCATCATCTGAAGTTTTTGGTCTTCCTTTACCCTTTTTTTTGCTAGAATCCATTAATTTAATTTTTAAATTTATCTAAAAAATTAAATTAATTCGATAAAAATAGAGAATAAATAAAGGAAAAATAAACATTTAAATATTCAAAAAAATAATTAATTAAAGCTTTATTTTAAAAAATATAAAAATATTTTATATCCAATTTTTTAATTTAAAAAAAGAAAATAAAGAGCATTGAAAAAGATGTGACAGGCAAAAACCCTGTTAACAGAAAATTAGGAAACGAAAAAAAAACAGGCAATTTTAAATATTCTCACAAGGAACCATTCTTTACTGGAACTGCGAATTTGATATATTTTTTGGTACCAATTCGATAGAGGACCCTCGAATTAGTATTGGTGTATGCGGGTTTTCTTGCAAAATTAGTTTGGGTCGAGTTATGGCCGTTCAAAGTTTCAGTCTTTGGAAGTGGTTGAGTATAACGAAAAAGGCGCAAGGAACCAGCTATAACTTTGTTTCACACTCAATATTTGACACACAAATGTGAGTGTCAAAAAAGTCGAAAATTCACCGCTAAAGTATTGGAGTAATAAAATTTCTAGGCTCATAAAATTAAATTTGGAAAGAAAAATAAGGGTTTTTTCAATTTACTGGCTATTCCCTTAGAAGAAAAAAATTTAAATAAAAATCAAATAAAACAAGTGAATATAGGAGTTCAAAAAAATTGAACATTTTCTTTTAAAATTCCTTTAATTTTGAGAAATAGTCCAAAACCCAAAAGTATATCTAAACCATAATAATAGAATATCTCTTCCCATTTGTAATCCAGCCAATAAAGGAGTAAGTTTAGAACCGTCAATTTCTTCCCATTCAACACAAACTTCAGCGATAGAAAAATTTAAACGTTCTGCCAAATAAATTAATTCTACATCAAAAGCCCATCTTTCAATTCGTTGTTGAGAAAATAATTTGGCGGCGGCAGCACGACTGGAAATTGAAAAAGAAATATTAAAATAAGGAAAGAATAACAGTATACGGCAAGGGCGTATCCAGGGGGTCGGTTTCGGGGGGGGGGGGGCTAACACTAGGTGGGCGCAAAAATTTTTGGCGTTTACCTTGGCGTTTCGGACGCAAATTTTTTTGTACATAAATTTTCATCTTTTCTGCGCCGTAGGCGAAAATTTTTTGAATTTTAGAAGGCCGTAGGCCAAAAAAATTCACTTTTTTTTTGCGCCGCAGGCGAAAATTTTGGAAAATTTCGGGGTCCTTAAGACAGATTTCTTCCTTTTTTAGCGCCGCAGGCAAAAAATTTTTGGAATTTGGAGCCCAAGAAGCCAGATTTCTTCCTTTTTTAGCGCCGCAGGCGAAAATTTTTTAGAATTTGGAGAGCCGTAGGCCAAAAAAGTTCACTTTTTAGCGCCGCAGGCAAAAATTTTGAGGATTTTGGAGCTCAAGAAGTCAGATTTCTTCCTTTTTTTGCGCCGCAGGCGAAAATTTTTTTAAATTTGAGGGTTGTAGGCGAAAAAATTTCACTTTTTCGACCATCCTTCTCCTAATTTTTTCCCCCTTTCCCCCATTTCGGGGGGGGGGGGGGGGGGGGGCTCTAGCCCCCCCTGGATACGCCCTTGGTATACGGGACTTAAACTTTGAAGTCTTATGACTTCTCAATTTCAAAGTCTGGGACAAAAAACTGCAATTGATTATCTACCAGCATCCATAATATAGGACAAAATTTTTAAGTTCTAGTCCAACCCCTCTAAATAGCCGAATAGGGTAATTCCACTAAATTAAAAAAATTATAAATTACCTAACCCAACTCCTATAAATTAAATAATTATTGAAACCTGAATAATTTAAAGCCACATTGTGTATCGCGGACTGTCCGAACTGTAAATACCCAAACCTACAAAAATAAAAAAATATCAGAAAAATTTTTAAAATTAAAGAAAAACCATAGCATGAAATCCCAACATTAAAACAGTTCTCAAAAGTGAACGTTTAGCTATCGCCTCATCTGCCAAATGTGCTCTAGAACCAACAACCAAAGCTGGATGTGTCCAATCAATTGAAGATTCTCCATTAAATTTTTCTTCTTCATTTTCTCCATTACAAAGAGAAAACATTTCTTTTTCCAATTTTGAAAAATCAGAAAATTTTGTAGCTCCATCCGCATCAGAAAATAATATAAAACGTCCCCTAGCACACAAAACACCTGCACGAACTGAACCTCCTTTTCCGATATTTTTGACAAGTTTGAGGACATAAATTGGATTATTTTGATTTTGTTGTTTCGAATAATTGAGGGCAACGTCTGGAAAAAAAGATTTTCTTTCTATTTTTTGATGAAAAATTTTCTATTATAATAAACAAGCTGAAGCTGATGATCGTCGTCTAAGGGGGTGGGAAAGGGGGGGGGGGGGGATTTGTAAAAAATATTTTTGTCTTACAAACCCAATATCGGGTTATTCCTTAAGTTTTTGATTGTGTGCTATGGACAATTAAAAAAATAATTAAGTAAATAGAGTTCCCGGTATCAGCCTTAATGTACCACTTAATAAAGTTACCCAGCACTTGTTTACTATTTAATCATAATTTAAAAAATTTATTATTAAAAAACAAAAAATTAATTACCTACAGTTGCATCAGTACTTCCATCATCCACAATAATAACCCAAAAAAATAAAAAATAATTAGAAAAAAATCTTTGAAAAAACCTCAAAAGTGAATTCCTCAGAATTTTCAGCTCTCTTATTTAAGTAATCCAAACATTCATCCAACATTTTAGGTAAACGAAGCTGTTAAAATTAAATTTAAAAATAAATGACCCTATCCCAAAAGAAGGGCGGAATCGCTTTTTACATCACTTGAAAGGAAAAAAAAGGAAAGGAAAAATTGAGACGGATGGACTCGGACAGACAAAACACGGAGGGGACGGACACAAAAACAGACAAACGCGGACTAAGAAATACAGGTGTGTTTTATCTGTCCGAGTCCATCCGTCCAAATTTTTCCTTTCCTTGCGGTTAATGAAAAAACGATTCCACCCTTCTTTTAAGATAGGGCCAAATTAACAATAAAAAAAACCTCTTCATTAAATGCCGGAATAATTAAAGACAAATAAATTTCCGGTTCAGTCCTTCTAAAGCCTTTTTGTGTATTTAAATCTTCAACAAATAAACCAACAAAAGGAGTTTTTGAAATTCCAAATAATGTAAATGGATAACGTTTTGTGTAAAAATAAGACTTTACACGTTTAGTCCATGGAGTTAGAAGGGCAAGACTTAAATTGAAAATTATTTAAATTAATTTTTAAACAATAACCAACCATATCAAAGAAAAGGCTGCCACAAATAGTAGAAATAAAAATAATAATAAAATATAAAGTTGAGTACTCATTTTAAGTGTTCTTGGTCAAAAAATATTTAATTCTTAAAAAATAAATTTTTAAAAATCAAAATTTAAAAAATCTGTCACAAAAAATATCACTCCCCTTAACAGCAGAAAACCCCCGTTAAAAACCATAAAAAAGGAAATATAAAACGGTAAAAAACTTAAAATTAAGAAATCTTAAAAATTAAAAAAATATTTCAACAAAAAATCCCCTCCCTATCGATATTTTGTCAAATTTGTTTTATGTATGATTTTTAACTTTATCAAATTCGGACAGAATAACTTTGCCAAATCGCGAATTATTAAAATTTTGAAATTTCTTTAAGGTAAAGGAAAAAATTTATGGAAGGCCTGTAAAAAAGTGAAATTGAAGAATAAAAAATTCACACATTCTTATCCCCAAACTACAACAGATACTTCCCTCCAAAATTAAAGGAAGTTAAAGAAAATATATAAATTCATAATTATGTATCAAATTTAAAAGAATAATTTATTCCAAAAAAATAAATAAATGCAAGTCAAAACAAACAGTTCAAGTGCACTATAAAATTAAAACCAATTCCCCCCAAAAATATATATGTATTTACTTCAATTACGCTTGTCACCTTTAGTCTCATTCTTTGGTTTCTTAAATTGTCCATCATTCTTATTCTTATTGACACCGCTACCCTTCTTACTTGTTGACGTCCCACTTTTAGACGTTCCCTTCCCAGTTTTTGGTGCAATCTTCTTGCTACTTGTGCAAACGTCAGACCTAAAAATTTTAATTAAAAATTTTCAAAAAAATCTGTCAAAACAAACATAGTATCATAAATTTTGTTCAGCTCCCCACAAATACTTTCAATAATTTCTTTACTTTGAGGCAACTTCTAAAAATTAAACAAAATTATTTTCTTCTAAAAACCCCAAAAACAAACCGGAGATGGTTCCATAACACAAATTCCCGGTTCCATAGCACTAGTACCTACATCAACAACCATTCTTGATTGGTTGGAAATTGTGCTATAAACAGTCGAATTCATAACAGAAACTTGATGCAAAGTTTGCTCCAAAAATGAACGGGCATTCTTTTCAGCATCTAAATGAGAAATTTATTTTGTTTAAAAATTCAAAAATCTTCAAAAAAACCTTTCGCTTCAACCAAAATAGAACGTGCATCTCCCATTGATTTGTTAAGATCCAAACGAAGTGACTCAATTTTCTGCATCAATTCTTTCCCAAGTTCAGACTCTCCTCCCTCAGAAATTGTCTCCAAAAGTTGCAAAAAGAATTCAGCAGTGCCACGCAGACGATCAAACATTTTGACACAGGATTCTGCAATATTAGCTGTTTGTTCTGCCATATGAATTGCGGCAACTGATTCCATTGTCACATTTTCAGATTCGAATATTGTCGTCTATAAAAGATGAAAACTGTTTATTGTTAGATAATCGCATCAGCAGCAAAATTTATAGAATAAATTGGTTTTAATCACTAAAAATTTCTTTAAGAATTTGGCTAGCCCCTGGTTGGTGTGCCTAAGCAATCCCGTAAATTCAAAGTCATCTTCATTATTCAAAAAACTTTTAAAAAATTATAATTTACATTGATAGATTGACGAGCCAAAACCGCATCAGCAGCACCTCCAGGAAGTGTATTTGAAAACGAAAGAGAGTCCTGATTGAGTTGACGCATACAAGCCTCAAATTCTTTGCCACCAATGCTACCACCAAATTTTGTTCCCAAACGATCATTTGCCGCACGGATTTCATTTTGACGTTTTTGAAGCTAATTTGAATAATTTTTTTATTATTAATAAAATAAAAATTTTCAAACCATTTCCTTAATAACACCAGAAAACGTCGCAAATTTCTTCTCATCAGCATTAAAGCCATGTTGTGAAAGAAAAGCAAAAATTCCAGAACGAAGTTCTTCATTTGCCCGAGTGTTATTTTCCAATTTCTCGAGAATCATAAAAATATGAGCGGCAATCTGTTCAGCATCGTCTGGATTTAAATCAGCAAAGGACTCGTTGAATTGGGCAGCGATTTGAGCAGACGACAAGCCTAAATGATATAAAGTTGAGAAAAAAGAAATTGAATAACCTGGTATTTTTGCAATGCTATTGCGGATTTGATCGCGAATCTGAAAAATAAAATTTTAATCATCAATTAGATGTTAATAATTGTCGTGAAAATTGTGGACGGACGTGTAAAATAGAATTGACCAGACATGAAATAATGATAATCTCGGCCCCCGTCAAGCCGTTCCCAGCATACCTCACTCAACTCGACTACCCTTTGACCCCAACTTATCTCCCCTATGTAAAATAGTGCAAATTAAAATTTTGCTTACATGCAGTTCTTCAAGAGAATGTTCCAGTCCATGACCACCAACTGCTGCCTGCTCCACATGTTTATTCTTTGCAATTTCATCTTGAAGTTTTTCACGAAGCTTAATTTAAAAATTAATAATTTTTATTAAAAATTTAAGAGAAAACCTGAGCATTTTCATCTTCCAATTCAAATCCAATTTTCTTCAAATTTTCCAATTGTTTGTCACGAATACCAATTTCTTCCATAGTATTCTGCTCAAAATCGTCGTATTTCTTAAGCAATTTGCGATGCTGGTCTGCCCAATTATCACATTCATCCTTGTATTTTTGCAACTCGCGAGCAAGTTTTGCAAACTAAATACAAAAAATATAAAAACAAACTGAAAATGAGGAACAAAAAACGGACAGTAATTACAATGGCCAGTGCGTTACATTTTTGGAAATATATCGAAAAATTAAGCTGAAAAACCGGAACAACCCATAACCCAAATAAGGGAGACCTAAACCCTCCTCTTTGCTCAAACCTCAGCGGTAACATCCTTTCCTTCTGCATCCTTAAGAATTGGCATTTGTCGACGAAGATCAGCAAATTCGCATTCCAAAACACGATTATGTGACTTCAAACGTTCAAGTTGTTCACGATCGGCTTGGTAGGTCGAAAAATCTAAAAAACAGTGATTAAGAATAAACAGCTAATTACATACTGCTATCACGATTAGTGCTTTCCAAAAGACTAAGAGAATCGTTTTTATCAGGTGATTGTTGCATTATGAGATTAAAATAATGATTGATCTAAATTTCTGAAAAATAGTGAAAATTAATCGATATGAAAAAATAGTTATAAATCCATAAATATTTCCAAAATCAAAAATTATTTAGATAGCTATTGAGCTTTGAAATAAGAAAATTTTAGTCTCTTCCAAATGAAGTTTTTCCGAACAATTAAATAGGACTGAAAAAATCAATAAAATAAACAAAGCTTAAATTTTAAAATGAATTTTACCGCCAAACATTATGCCAAATTAAATTCAGAAATTTTAAATTCAAATTTGTTAAATTTTCTAAAAAATTTCATTTGAGCCCTTGGATTAATTTTTAAAAGCTTTGCCGGTAATCCCGGAGAGTAGGGGTTGCCGCTTTGCCTATATTTACAATTCAATTTTCATTATAATTCAATGGATCTCAGAATTTTCATTATTAATTTGTAGACTATAAAAGCAACAAATGTGCAATCTAGTCATTCTTCCTCAACTCATATTGGCTGCCTTGTTTGTGGCCGCTCTCTTCTCTATAAACTCATGGCTCCTCCACATGGTTCAGCGGCAAAAGCTGACGTTAGTTTTAAAAGTTCTTACACTTTAATGACTCTTTTCTTTTCAAGTTCGAAATACTAACTGTCGACAACCTTCAAGAGAGGATGAATAAAATTGCAACTTCACTGCAAGCGACCATTGAGAAGCCGTTGCCAGTCTGTTGGGCTTTGTTACAGGAATGTAAATGGTCTTGTGACAGTGCTGTGTTAAGGTGATTGAGGGAAACAGAGCGTAAATTGAAAGCTTTCTTTTTTAGATACGTTAATGCTGGCTGCAAGATCCCCGCTAAATTCTGTGGTGCCTACAACCCTAAGGACCCCAAAGAGTCAGATCCTCAACAACTTTACTCATCCAAAGGCAAGAGTTGTATTCTCTGCGATGATGAACATGTAGCAGTCCAAGGCTTGAATTGTGCTCATCTTTTCTGTACTGAATGTTGGGATGCGTATATCAGACAAAAAGTTGTTGCCGAGAATACTTGGTAAGTCAAAAACGCTTCTACGGCTTTCGAATAGACACGAAAATTTTATTTGGGGTTTCGACTTTCTTGGTTTTTTTTCATGTTATCTTTGTCTTTTTTAGCATCATCCAATGCCCAGACACTAATTGCGCTGTTCTTCTGGACCGGTTTACATTATTTAGACTATGCAAAGATACAAG
The DNA here is from genome assembly GCA_963681835.1 of Meloidogyne enterolobii. Classification (NCBI taxonomy): domain Eukaryota; kingdom Metazoa; phylum Nematoda; class Chromadorea; order Rhabditida; family Meloidogynidae; genus Meloidogyne; species Meloidogyne enterolobii. Next base: position 1,963,849 of record CAVMJV010000004.1, on the reverse strand, counting down.
CGTTCATCAACGATATCGACAGCAAGAAGCTCAACGCTACGTTATGGTACATAAATTTAAAATTAAATTCAAAAATTCCCACCTTTCCAGTGGAACACAAAAATCAAGCCATGTCCAGGCGTTGGCTGTACCCTCTATTCTCTAACTCAATTTTGGAGTGATTCTGCACGCGTGGCTTGTACCTGTGGCAACATTTATTGCTCTGATTGTGGTTACAGTTGGCATGAACCTATAAATTGTGCATTGTTGGCAATGTGGATGAGATCAATTTCTTCAGACCACAAAAATCTTTCTTGGATTCATTCAAATACTAAACCTTGTCCAAAATGCAAGGCTAGTCTTTTTTTAATTTTCTTTTGAATTTCATTTCAATTTTAGGTCCCCATTGAGAAGAATAGAGGATGTAATCATATGTCTTGCACAACAGCTTCGTGTAGATATCAATTCTGTTGGGTTTGGTTAGTTTTTTTTCTAGAATTTGGGGATTTTATAGGCATTATTGAGAATGAGTAAAGGGCAAAAATTGGTGTCAATATAAATACGTTTGCCAGAAAAGCGTTTATTTGACCTTAACCTTCCATAAAGTATTGTGTTTCTTAAATTAAAAAATTTATTTTTCAGTATGGGAGATTGGAAACTTCACATGGCAGCCTCCCCCTTTAGATGCAATCGTTTTGAAGGAGGTGGAGATATTGCTAAAAAGTTGGGGGCAACTATAGATAAAAAACAAAAGGACAAACAAATGAGTGAATTGAATGCCCAACGTTTCATTTTCTACGCTGGACGATATGCAAACCATGAACAGAGTTTGAAATTTGAACATAAGGTTTGAAACATTTTTTGGAAAAAAATTTTGAAATTTTTTTAAAGTTTCGTCAACAACTAGAAGAAAAGATGAAACAATACCAAACACGCTCTAAAGGCTCTTATCTTGATGCTGCCTTCATTAAAGACGCTGTTGAAGCTTTGGGAATTGCTAGAAGGGTTCTTCAATTTAGCTATGCTTTGGCCTATTTTCTCAAAGCAGATAGTCTGTCTACTGTCATTTTTGTTGACAATCAGGAATTTATTGAAAGGCCAACAGAAGAATTGTCAAGCCTTTTGGAGCAAAGTGATATTAACGCGATGGATGAGACTGAACTGAAAAGGATGAAGACTAATGTAGGAATAGTCTTTTAAAGAGTTTTAGGGGACAGTAATTCACCCTTTAAAATGAGTTCGTTTAATTTTGGAGGGCAAGCAGTGCCAAGGTTTATCAAAAGTTTTTGCCAAAGCTTTTTTAAGGGGTTTCATGTGTCTGGTTAAAGGCAACCAAAAATTCCAAATCCTCCCCGGTTTATTGTTAGGATAGTTGATTAAAATATTAGTTGATAACGGGTGGACTGTCCTTGCACAAAAATCTGATTAATTTATATTAAATTTTTAATTAAATTTTAGGCAGTTGCGGTTACCAACAACTTGAAGAAAAGTTGCAAAAATTTATTGAAACATGCCTATGATGGGGCAAAAAATAAAGAATGGAAGTACTGTGAGGACTTGATGGGCGATCTGAAAAGTGGAACTATGGAACAAAATTAAAAAGATATTAGAAGATTTGTATAAATAAATATTTCCTCTCATGTATATACTGATATATTAATTAACTTTCAAAAATATTGTAAATTTATTTTGTGTAAATTTTGTTTTATTTTTTAATTTAATTTTTTTGCCTTTACGTTGTTGACGTTTTTAATATTTTGTGCATTTTTTGTTTTGGTGTTTTAAAAATTTAGTTGATCTCGACCCTAAAAATCAGCTTGGTCCCCGTGGGGTTTTTGACTTTCGGTTCTACTATATCTGGGCTCAGTTGTTAACAAGCATAAATTTTCCTTGCTGGATGAAAAAATGGGGAATTAATATTCAAAATTAACTAAATTTTTTTAATTTTAATTTTCTAGTGCTAAATAAATTTCAAAAATGACTTTTTTGTTTGCAAAGTATTTACCAACTGAAGTTCAACTTGATGTTTTTAAATTTTTCAACTATAATCAATTATGTTCAATCAAACAAACGAATTTATATTTTCGTAATTTTGTTAACGAATTTGAAGTGAAACTTGCTCGAGAGAAATTTGATCAAATAATTATTGTAAGGTTTTTTTATTACTTTAAATTGTTAAATATTTAAGGACTATTCTTATCTACAAAATTCTTCGTCTCATTATAAATTAATTAAACCCAATGTTGAAAATTTTGATTTTGCATTGAATGAAGAACTTGAAGAGAAGGTATAGAATAAATTAAAATATTAAAATTTCCTCTTTTTTAGTGGAAAAATGGAATCAAAAAACCAATTCCTCTTTATTTGGCTAGTCAATATTCGAACAATAATATTGCTATTTGGTTAGATAAAGGTTAAATCTTGTTTAATAACTTTTTTTGAATTTTGATAATTTTCCTTTAACTTTTTTTTAAAGAATTTATTTCGGACGGTTCAAAAATTAAAGGTCTTCAACTTCAACTACCAACCATTATTAGAAGCAAAAATCAAATCAAAATTGTTTATTATTACTTAAACAAATTATTTAATTGTTCTTTTGATTATGGCAACTTTGAAGACTTTACATTCAATCCAGAATTAATTCAATTATTATTTGGAAATTCAAAACAATTTTATATTCGAGGATGTTCTGTGTTTTTGGATTACAATATTGGAAATGTATTAAAATTTATTTTGAATCATCTAATTGTTAGTGAAACTTTTGAAATTAATCTATATGATGAAGACACGACAAAATATACAGATATTTTATTTAAAATTTTAATGTGTGGAGACAAGTTTAACAATGTTTGTTTAGTGTCGGAAAAAGTGCAGAACATTTTTGATTGCATTATAAATGTAAGTTTTTGTGGTTATTTTCTTGGCCCGTCCGATCCTGGGCAGATTGAATAAAATAGGGTTTTCTCTCATTGGGAGAACTCAAACAATCCTAATTTTCACAAACTGAAGCCCCATAACTTTTTAGTCTCATATTTCTGGGGAAAAAAACAAAATTTTCTAAAGTAAATCAATAATGCTCTATCTATTGGTCAAAAAAAGCCCAAAATTTTGACTTAAAGTTCGAAAGGTTCCCTTGTTAGGACTAGAGACCGGCAAAATCGCACTTCCGGGATCCCGAGTCGGGATTTTTTTCTTGACCGATGTCGGGACGGGATCCCGAGGGATAAATCCCAAAAAAATCCCGGATCCCGGTTGATCCCGAAAATCCCGTCCCGCGCCGGTCTCTAGTTAGGACAATCCTTTTTTCCCGTATGCAGAAATTTCTATAAAATATTTTTGAAGAATCCAAATTTATTTTTATTTTAGCATATTGAAACGTCAAAGGATAGTTCAAAATTGGTGGCTAATATTGAATTACAATGTTGTAATATTCCTTTTACTTTTTTAAATAAAAGAGCTAAAAAAATTGGAAAGAAACTTGTTATCGGAACTTTTGTAGAAACAAAATACCAACTTTCCAGCAAATTCAATCCAAAAATTAAATTTTCTTTTTTATGTGAGGGAAATTTGGAAGTATTTAATAATATTGAAATTGAACGAATTTATTGTTAATGTTTTTTGACAATTTGTTTACTTTTTGGTATTGGATTGGATCCGCTCAGAATTTTTATTTTCTCCAACATTTTCAGAATTATTTTCAATTTATTTTTGAGTTTCTGAGCGGTTTCTAAAAGATTTAAACAAATTTATTTATTTTAATGTTGCGGTGATCTTGACTTTTTGATAAATTTGTAGTTTTATTTTTTTTATTTCTCTAAAAATCTGTTGAAACCTAACAGTAAATATTTGTCAATTTTTTATTCCTAACAATTAGCCTTTTAAGTCCAATTATGGCGACCAAGCAAAATTGTAAGCGAAGTAGGACTTGCAATCAAAGGTGGGTCGGATCAGTCAGAGGTGTTGGAAATAGGAAGATCCGGAAATCGGAACTCAAGTCTGAACTCGCAAATAAAAATTTTTTTCGGAAGTCGGAAATCGGAAGGAAGGAAAAAAAACGTAGGAAATCGGAATTCCGACCCACCTCTGCTAGCAATGAACCGGCGAAGGAAGAATACGGGCCTCCCCCACATTTTGCAATTTTCTTCTTTATTTTTCAATTTTTTTCAGATTTAAAAAGAAATATTTTAGATGTTTCCAAATTTAATAAAATTTGTCAAAACAAATTATTTAACAACAAATATTCGTTTTTGGCACGATCGTTCACAAGTTCCACGAATTGCTGATGACAGACGTAAAAGATCAACAAAATTGGCTGATACGGGCTATTTCTATCGTTATCACCGTCCAGGTGTTGATCCTCTTCCAAGAATTCCAAATTTGAAGGAGCCTTTATTCAAGCCAAAAGACAAGGTTTTTTTTAATTTTCTTGTCATTTTTTAATTTGCTGTGCCTACTTTTAATTAACTGAATTAGATTAATAATAACGTGAAAGTAACGTAAATTTTCAAGGCTTTTCAGATTTTTGGGATTTCACACCAAGAATTAGATAGTTTATTAAAAGAAAAAATAAATTAAGAAAACTTCCAACTCTGAGAAAAAATTTAAAAATTTTTTTTGGATTGGCTAAATTAAAGGATTACTTTTAGTAAATTAATTCCGGTCTTTTCTGTTCAAAAATAGTTTTAATTAAGTGCTATCTTCTCATTTTTATGCTTTACCTATAAAATGTGAAACACTCAAAAATATTTGTTTTCGTTTTTAAGTGAACCTCTTGTTGAATAACAACAAAAAATTAAATCTAAATATCATGGTGGTTTAGGAAATTGTCACAGATTTTTTTTAAACATTTCTTTTTAAAATTAAAAAAAATATTTTTAAAGGTTAAAGACCAATGGAAGGAAAGTAGTGCTAGATTTGGAGAAAATGATTATATTGACATTCTTGGAGATGGTTCTCTACATCCTTCACAACTTCTCTATCACGTTCCGAGATGGTTAAGAGGATTTCCTGGCAATCATAGAGCAAATGAATTAATTAGGAAAATTCATTATAGGTTTGTTTATTTAATTATAAATATTCAGGACTGAAGATGAGGAGGGGCTCTCATTTTATCTTATAATTAGATATTGAAAAGTCAGTGGTAGAACGAAAACTAGCCGAAAATAGAAATGTGTTTCAAATAGAGATTGAACCGAGACGGAATTTTAACACAATTCTCGGTTATCTAAATTTATATTTTTTCAGACGGCAAAAATTTTCAAGGTCATTTTTTAAAGTTTTGTTTTATTTTCCTCGCCGTTGGCCCATAAGATTTTTTATTTTTTTAATTTATCGAGTAAAGACGTTCAGAAATATTTCTGGTAAAAATATTTTGGGTTTATTACCAGAAAAAATATTTCTTGTACCCTATAATAAAAATCAAAATTAATAAATATTAATCTAATTTTTCCTAAAAATTTAAAAAAAAATTTTCGTTTTCAGAAATGTTTACGGCCCAAAAATCCAACAAACTTCTCCCCATTCATTCCATCAATTAAACAAAAGAATTAATTATTTACTTCAATACCACAATTATCACAAACAAGACGAATTAAGTAATGAAAGGGAATTGGGATTGTGGAAGAGGGAGCCAGATTATTTCTTTAAAGACAAACAGAGAAGGTCCTACAAGGATATGGTTTGAATTATTTTTTTGGTTGGAAAAGGAATTTTTTAAAGGTTTTTCTTTGTTATTTTAAAATTTTAAATAAATTTTTTTTCTCTAAAATTTAAATAAAAAATATTAAATTTAAAAAAATTTTGAGCAAAAAAAATTACAAAAAAACTAGATTTATTTTTTTTTCTTTATTTTATTAAAACACAAAAAATTTTAAAAATATTTTCAGACAGTCAAAGCACATCTTTAGGTACTCAATATAGTATTTCCCTTTAATTCGGTTGGGCCTATTTCTACCTTTCTTCAAATTTGGAATTAGAGTAGAGAATTTAAAAGGGATTTCTAGTCCAAATTGTGTATTTAAAAATGAGATTTGACTATACAAATTATTTTATTTTAAAATTTCCAAAAAATTTTTTCTCAAATTCTCGGACTTTGCATTAAATAATCACTAATAGGTCCATTCGGCGCCCATTTAAACGTTTGTCGTCGAGATTTAGTTAATTTACCTGTATATTTTTTGATATCTGTTGGGGTAAATTTCAGACCTTTTATTGACTAAAGAAATTTTAGAAAATTAAAAAAAAAATTTTTTGGTAATTTTCTATTTTACTGTTCCTCTGAAATAATGAGCAAGAAGTACACTTTCGATATTTTTTAGACAATTGTCAGTCCGATGAGTTTAAATTTTATTTATCTCAAATCCCGGAGTAGGAACCAACCAGGTCGATTTCTGATTAAAAATTAATTTAAATTATAGCTAATCTGGCAAAGTGGACAACCATAGGAGAACTACTTGCTCTTATTTCTTCAGGGACCGGTAAACTAGAAAAAATTTTTTTCTCAAAAAAACCGTTTTAAATCCAAAAACATTTTTAAATGTTGTCTTAAAATGTTGATTATTATTTAATAATAACCCTTTACTTTTCATTAAAATTTTTGGTTTTTTATTTTTTCTTTGATTTTTTGAAGAATTTTTTGAAGATTTGTTGGGTGTTTTTGTTGTTGTTTTAGACAAAATTTGTCCCAATTGAAAATTTTGTTTGGCCATAAAATTTTGTGTTCGGGGAGGGTAACGAAATCTGACATTTTTGTTGATTGACTAGAAAATTATTTTTTAGAGGAAGTTTTTAAAAAAAATTCCCTTACATTTACTCCATTATTCCCAACAACATTTCCAAAGAAAAAATTAGCTGAGGTTTCACTTAAAATAATTCTTTTATTGAGAATTAATTAAAAATTAATAATTCCATGCCGGCTCTATGCTCTCCATAATTCTGCAAGTCTCCCTATTATTATGGCTAAAGTTAATCCAAACCAGGGATAGGACTTTCTTCACAGCCGGCGCATCCCTGGTCCAAACGAATCTGTTTGCTTCCGCCGCTTACTTCATAGCAGAGGTCAATCGGAAATGACGAAGGTTTCGGAAATCGGAAGGAAAAACGTCGGAAATCGGAATTCCGATCGATTAGTTACGAAAACCCATCACACCTTACATAATCTACCAGCATTTAGGGAAATTCCCTAATGTTTAATAATTCAAAAATTACCTGCTAAAAAGAAAAGCTGCAAATAAAGGAAATATTTGCTGAAAAGAAATTTTCATTGTCGTCACAATTTTAAATAATATTTGCAAATATAAACACAAATGTTTATTTATATTTTCTTTGAAAGGTTTCAAGTATAAATAAATATATCTATTTATTCCCCTTCTCATTAGATATCCATTCAAAGCATAGTTGTTTACAAAAAAAGTGCCATTTTCTCCGTCATTCACAATACACAAATTAATCCCCCTCCCTTTTATATTAACAAACAAAAATAATTTGAAAGCAACTTTAAAATACTTTAATTGTCTCGTTGCGCCTTGAAAGAGAATTGTGTTACACAGCAACATAAAACAGGCAGAGGGTGCAACCAGCCTTTCAGTGCGGGAGTATGGTTTAGTTGGTTAGTGACAGCGAAAAATGCACAAGGTTCGAATCCTTTCAGTGAAAATGAATTATATAATAAGGAAATCCTAATAATATCTTTTCTAATTAACATTTAATGTCATTTTAAATTAAAATAAATTTTTTCAAATCAATCTTTCCTTTATTTTTCATTTTCTAAATTTACTTATAAAACCATATGTAACTTTTTTTAAACATATTAAAAATCAATAAATTTGGTTTTAAAACAAAGATAAGACTTTGTTTAACGATTTGGCTAAGTTGAAATTTTTTTCTCAAAGTTTTTTTTCGAGATAAAGCTTCTCGAAATTATACATCAAATCTTTAGAGAAATAGCATGCGAAAAAAATAGAGCGATATAGAAAAAGAGAAAATTTTTCATTTATTTCAGTGCCACTGAAACGGCTCTAAGTTGCAGGTTATGTTGCTGTGTGTTACAAATCGTGTCAGGACAGAACTTTGAACGGACACGACTTAGACCGACAAAACCTCACCAGTTACAAAAATGCCTTGAAAGTCACAACGTCTTGAAAGAACGTAGAAGACATTAAATCAATCCCCAATAAATAGGCCCCTAACGAATGTGACATTATAACCCAGTAGACTTTTACGGGTCTTGGACATGAATAAAAATTAATTTTAAAAACAAACAGGGGCAAAGAAAACTTTAATTAAAATTCATCATTTATTTTTAAATAAAATTTCTAATTCAATTAAAAAACAAAAATTTTTTCTCATCTTTTTTCTAAAGAAAAAGGCCCAGGCATTCGCCTCTTCTTTTTATTTGTTGGTTCTTCAATTTCTGCCAATATATTGTCTACCTCTTTGTCTCTAATGTGTTCCAACAATTCTTCTTTATTTAATTTTAAATTATTTTTAATCCAAACATTAAATAAATACTTAAGTACTTTTCTTTAAATTAAATTTTAAATTAAATTTTAAAAATTTTTTCTTTAAAATTACTTCATTTTTGGCCCTTTAGGAATATTTAAAGACATTAAATCAATCCCGCTAATTGGAAATTTCTCAAGATTCCATTCATTTATTTCTTTAAAAATTTGAGAGTCAACAATTCCAATATATTTAATTAATTCCAAATAATTTTGATGAACTACTTTTTGTAATTGACCTTTAATTTAAAAAAAAAAAGAAAATAAAATTTGGATTTTAATTTGGATAAATTAAAATTTTTTTGTAAAAATTTTTGAATTATACCAAAAAGGATATTCCAAAAAAGGAGTTGTGGGGGGAGGGGGGGATAGTTTATTCAAGTTGCGAGTTCTGTGCTGATATTTTTGCCATAAGGTTAATCAGCAACTATGTGCTCCATTTACTCGAGTAAGAGAATCAGAGATTTTACCAATTTCTCGAATCTCCCTTTTATAAAATTGTCCCAGAAAAAAGACTACAAAGGAAAGAAATCTTTAATTTTTACCCCTTTTATTTAAAATACCCCTAACTTCAAATGACAATTTCTAGGCTTTAAAAAGTATCCAAAAATGAGGTCTGATTGTATGATGGAGAGATATGGATGCTCTCCTATTTATAAAATTTTTTCTGGTATTACTCAAAAATCAACAATATTATTTTAAATTTTAACCTCCTCTTTCAAATATTTCATCCAAAATTGCATATTTAAAATAATTAATATCATTTTTGTGTTTCATAGCCTCCTCTCTTTTTTGTACAATTAATTCACAAAGCCATTTTTCTGCATTTGAACATTTACAACGAGACTAGAAGAATTAAATTGATAAAAATTAAAAATAAATTCAAATAATTGTAAAAAACAACGATTTCTTCCACTTATCGACTTGTAACTTTTTCAAGAGTGATCAGACTAAAAATTATCAGACTAAAGTCTAAAAATCAGACAAAAATTCTCTAAAATTCTTTTGAATTTTAGTCCAGTAGGACAACAAAAAATCTCGGGTTTTGGAAATAGAGAAGTTTGGGATTTTTTAAGATCGAAACCTTTTCCCCTCTATTCCCTTTTAATTTTTCAGTTCTTCAAATAAATAAAAAAAAACCTGAAATCTTTCTACATCTTCAATTTTATTAAATAAAGCACTTAATAAAGTGCTTGGTGCTGCAGCCAAAGGTCCATCCTCTCCTTTCGGCGAATTTACTTTAGCCACTCTTTCAAATTCAGCAAATCCTACATTTTCAGGCAAACACAAAAAAGGCCCCAATTTACACGTTAAAAGCATTTCTTTAATTACAGAAGATGCCATTCTTCCAATTAAAATTTTGTTAAATTCCATCCATAATCTTTCACCGCTTATATTCTAAAAAATAAAATTTTAAAAAATAAGTGAGGAAATGAATCGAAATTAGAAACCAGATTGCCCAAATCAAAATATTTGATCAAATACTTAGGTAATACTCTCATACTAATTCCATTAATTTTTTATGGTCATTACTCAAAAATGGACAATAATTTTCATAATTTGTCCAGATTAATTTTTAAAAAAAATGATTTTTTTTTCATTTTTCAATTAATATTCGAAGAGTCTGATAACAGGATCACCAACACAAAAAATTTTCTATTGGTTTAACAAAAATTTTGTTCAACAATTTCGAAGAATATTCATTTTTTTCTGGTATTTAACCTCCATTGATATAAATTAAATTTTTCTTTTTTTTTTAAACTTAACCAAGATTTTAAAGAAAAAATGAGGGGAAAGTGGAGAAAATGTTTTATATTATTAATCAAATATTTGATTTTCCGGTCTCTAACTTTTTAAAAACAAATTAATTTAAAAAAATAAACTTAAAACAAACCTTAAGACCATCCTTGCATTTTATAATAGCCTCAATATTTTTAGGTTCGTGTGTAGCGCCAACGGGGGCAAAGCGCCCAAAAAATCGAAAATAGCGGAGAATACGAAGAAAATCCTCAAATTAATTTTTATTTATTTCTTCAATCCAAAAAACCTCTTGTAGTCTGATAACAGGATCACCAACAAAAGAAATCCTTTTATTTTTAATATCTTCAATTCCCCCAGTATAATCATGCACAAATCCATTGAGATCGAGGAATAAAGAATTTATTGTTAAATCTCTGCGAAATGCATCTAAAAAGTAAACTCCTTAAATTAAAAATTTTTTTTAAAAACCTTCTTCCCAATCTTTAGTAAATTTAACTGCTGCTCTTCTCCCATCACAAACTACATCAATTCTGATTTAAAAATTATTTAAATAATTTTTTTAAAATTTTAATAGGTTGTCCCCTTTTAACATTAAAATTTCAGTAATTGATTTTTTAAAAATTAAAAGGACCTAACTTGTGAAAAGAAGGTTATCCCAAAAAGAACCCTCAATTAATATTCTAATAAATTTCAAAAGTAAAATACACCCATGGTTTATAATTATTAAAAATACCTCAATGTCGTTATTTCAAAATTTTCTTTGTCATCTATTCTGCATGTAATAGTCCCTAGAAAATAAACAAAATTTCAAATAAAAATTATTGATTACCATGCTCTTCTCCATTTTTATTTAACATTCGAATTTGTTCCTGTGTAAAAATTTCCTTCATTTGTAAAGGAGTTGCATCCGTTGCAAAATCAACATCTGAAGGCCTTACACCCATTAACAAATCCCTAACCGCCCCTCCAGCCATTCTATTAAAAAAATTTTATTTTAAATTATTGAAAATTAAAAAAACCTTAATTCAAATCCATTAGAGGTAAAAATTGAAGAAAGTTTTTTTAATTCTGGAGTAAAAAGAGCATGAAATTCAGGAGAGTCTAATTGCATTTTGAGTGGATATTTAGCCAAAACGGTAGCTATTCTACTAAAATGGCGAATAATTCTCATAAAAATCTGTAAAATTGTGATGAGAAATTTAAGGGATGGAAGAGAATATCTGTCGGAAAGATTAAATCTCATTCCAGACTTTCTGAAAATAGTACAAACAGTCTCTCGACTTCCATCTCCCTCCCAAAAATGGAATCAAAAATAAAAAATATGAAAACAACTTCAAAAATAAAATTATTTTGGTCATCCTTACAATTAGCACTTAATAAATTAAAATATTAAAAACGACATATGTACATGTGTTTGTATTCATTAAAGAAAATGCTAATAATTAAAAACGTTTTTTATTTAGATTTTTAAAATCTTTTATTAAATCAATTTAAAGGCAACAATGAAAAAATTATGATACAAGAATAATTTTGGAATATTTTTTAAAGTATTTAGAGGCTTTGATATGCGATTTCTTAAAAAAAGTTCTTTTTGGAATTAAACCTTTTGTTTTAAATATTTTTAAATTAAAATACTTTTCATGGATTGACTCTTATAAATCTGTTAAAATTTAAAAAACATGCCAGGAAAAATTTTAGGTTTGTAACAGAGTAACGGAGCAAGCGTTGAGTTGAAAAATGTCAACCCCTTAACCCTAGTTAAAATTTTTAAAGACCGGAATTCCTTCTCATAATCAAAGCCAATTTAAACATAATATATCTTTTCTTTTGATAAAAGTCACAAAAAACCTTCAAGTTGGCAAGATCGACATTAGAGGTAAATCCATAGGAAAAGTAACAGGAAATAGCTTGACATGCGTTTGCCATTGGGCAGAGATTTGAAAAAAGCGAACACCTTTCCACAACACTCCATCAATTGTTACATTCATTCCAGCATCTTTTTTACCAATTCCACCACCTCCACTAGTACAGACAATACGAGTTACACCAGAAACAACTCGACTTTGTGCACAGAAACCGGCAGAGTTGTTTTCAAATGATTTCTTTAAAATTATTTTTGATTAAAATTAAATAGTAGTAAAGGCAAGAAAACCCTTTTCCTATTTAGGAGTTTTTAAAAATCTCAATTGTGTATAAGTCAAAGTAAACACCCTAAATCATCGATATGTAGGAATAAGAGTGGCAGGCAAACTATCTCACAGAATCCGTGCTCAGATTCTGTAATACTTTTTAGGATCCACAACTGAAAATAATTCTTTGAGAACATTCCCAGGAAAAAATCATCTCAACCCATCCTCCCCCACAATTTTCCCTTAAATCTTAAAAAAAATACCTGTTTACTTCTCCTTCCCAATTTTTGAAGCACTTTATCCTTTTTCCTTTCCTTCACAAAAAGAATTGACAACAAATGATTCAAAGGTTCACGTGCAATTGAAAGTGTTCTAACTGACGCTTTCATTGAAAACTTGCTACCACTTGTTGTTGAAATATTACTAGTTGATGGACTACAAAAATCGTTATGAAAAGAGGATTGTGCTGTTTGTTGAGTAAATGCTGGTGGAGAACAAGGATAATTTGAAGTTGTCCAATATTCAATTTGGAGTTCACGTGTTAATGGAGAAGATGTTGAGGTTGAAGGTTCTGTACCAGTTGGTGTTGAATGTAGAATTCTTAATATAAATAATTTTGAGTATATTAAATTAGAGAAGAAATTAAAGGAAGGTAAAATTAACAGAAGGAATATATTCTAGGAGAAGTTCATCAGAAAATATTTATTTGAAAGACAAATCGGTACTTTGTTAATAAACCACCCCTACCACTATTTGAGCCTCTAATTAATTTTCCTTCCTTATTCGTCAATCATTTATTTCCATCAAAAATTATAAGTAAAATGAAAGAAAGTCAAATCCCCCGAGAAAGCCCTAATTAAATTTCTAAAAAAATTTACTTTGCAGATCCAACATTTCGTTGTGGGGAAGTATTAACATTTTGCTGCTGTAGTTGATGTTTCTGTTCTAACACATTTTCATCTTCATTAATTTCCTTTTCTTTTAATTCAATTCCTGCTGTATTAGCCAATGCATTTAAGGCAGATGGAATGCTTGGAGAAGAGTGTGAATGTTGTGTTGGGTTATAAATTGATCTTGGGGTTTTTGCAGAAGTATTTATAGAATTGGCAATATTTGCATCTATTGAAGAACATTCAGGTGAAAACTTCAAAAATTAATTTTTAATTTAAAAAATATAAGAAAAAAACCTCAGTTAAATGCTCATCAGCCTGTGCAGTTTGACTGCTAATAAAATGTAATGATGCAAGATTTGTTGATGTTTCACTGTTTGATGGCTGCTCTCCACCAACAGTAGAGCAAGTTAATAATTCGGCGAGAAATGGGACAAATACCTTTATTAAAAAATTTTTTAACAAAATAAATTATAATTAAAAATATATTTTCTCGTTTTTAAAATCCTAGTCATCTAGGATTTTAAAGCCCAAAGTTCCTAGAACTTGGAATAATCCTCATAAGGCTATTGGATAATCCAAATTGGAAATTTTACGGTTTTTCTGACAATTTTAGGGACAGCAATAAAACAATGTTAATTAAGGATTGTTAGAGACCGAGTTGGTTTGAATCCAGACCTATATTTTTCCTGGATCCAGAGTCAAGTGCAAACCTGTAATTTTCCATTTAAAATATCAGATGTCCCATTTTCGCCTTTATAACCAAATTGTCCTCCACTACTTTTATTTTTACATAATTGTAACATTGCTTCTCCAATTTGTAAATTTGTACAACGTTTATTTTCCTGAGAACCTTGGAGGGCGACAAGACAATTTCGAATTTCAATTAATTGATCAGTTAAATTGGAATAATTTTCTTCACGAAAGGCAAGAGAAACACTTTGAATTACCTAATAAATAAAAAAAAATATTTTTATTAAAATTAGAAAACCTTCCATATAGCTTCAGAATAACCACCAAAACCCGCTACTTGACTAAGCAAACGGCCTATAGCACTAGCTGGAGGTAAAACCAATGCAAAACGTAAATAATAAAGCCAATCTTCTTTGCAAGCCTTTTAAAACGATTAAGTAAAAAATCAAAAAAATTAATTAAAAACCTTGTCTTGTAATAAGTGAACATAAGCGCGCAAAATATTTGAAAGTAAATGATCCCCTCCCAAAACTCCAATAATTGAAACAGGCGGAGAAATTGAATTATAATTACAACTAAAAAACATATAAAATAAAAGAATCCTTTTAAAAAATTATTTTTAAACTAACAAATTTTGTATTTTTCCAATAACAGCTTGTAACATCATTTTAACACTTCCTTCTGTTGGGCAATCAAAAAGATTTATTGGTTCTAATGCTTTTGAATTAACTGAAAAGATTAAAATTTTATAAGAAACTTCATTCAGAAACCTTTAGAAAGCCAATTTAAATCTTTACTTGAACAAATCCATATATGTTCGGGAACAATTTGATTGTTTGACATTGACAAATTATCCAACCGTTTCAACTAAAAATTTTTAAAATTTTCTTTAAAAAATCAAAATTTACCAAATCTTCCATAGAATCAAGCACAACTTTGTTTTGAGGAGGTTCAATGTTTGATAATACTGATTGAAGAGTTTCCGAGTGTGTAAGAGGTAAAGGAGGGCGAACATAAAAATTTGGTTTCCCATGAGATTCCTTTCGGGACTAAAAAATAAATTCAAAAAGAAATTTTAAAAATTTAATAATACCACATCAAATGGTTCAGATTCCCGTTTATTTTGTTGTTGTTGAGATTGCTGGATATCATCGTTGGAACTTGCAAACTGAAAGAAATTTTTAACAAAAATTTAGCATGTATAGTCAGGCCCGTTTCCAGGATTTTTTCCGGGAGGAGGGCAAGTGAGAAAAATTTTTGAACTGAATTTTTGGCCTCGAAGGCGCCAAAAATTTCTTCCTTATTCAGCTAACTTGTCTACGGGCCTGAGTCTACGGGGACATTCACTTATAAAATTTTAAAAAATCGAAACAATCAGTTCACTGTCTCAACGAAAAAGTTACTTATTTTCATAAATCTACCTAATCACAAGCCAAAGAATTTGCAATATTTTTTAAATTAACCTCACTGTCGTCAGTAATTTCATCCGAAAGAAAAGGATATTCATCATTTCGATAATCTTCAATAGGAGGCATAATATCTGATTTAGAGCCAAAAAATGGACGGATTTTTGGTCGTGGATTACTCACAATACTTGACAAAAATAAATTCTGAAAAAATACTCAAAAAACCTCATTTTGTCAGGTTCAAGTTCCGGGCCAGAATCACTAATATTTCCAAGTTCTTCAAATATTTCTTCCAATTCTTGCTCTGTTGGAGGAACTATAGAACGAGAAGAAAGGGGACATTCTAACACCGTCTAAAAATCATTTAAAATTATAATATTGTTAAATAAATAAATACTTCATCTTCAGGTTTAAATTTTCGAAGAAGAGCAACAATTCTTTGTTTGATATTTCGTTGTTTAAGAAATTTTTTCTGCCGACGCTAAAAATATTAAAAATAATAAAAATAAACTAATAAAAGAAAAAAATAATTTTAAGAAAATCATTTTCATTACCTGATCATTAGAACGTCCTCTCGGAGTGTCATCCATATCTGATTCACTTTCTTCCCCAGTTGTAAATTCTTCGGGCTCTTCTTCACTCAAAACCATTGGCTCTTTTTCACTAACTGTAGCAACAAGTCTTTGCCGTCTTCTAGAACTGGATGGACCAGAATAAGGTTCCGGCGATTCTGCAGATGAGGTGAAGCAAGAGTTTACGTAAATTTTGCCAGCATGGAGTTCTTAAATTTATAAAATGTTTAACTATAAAAATATTGAAAAGATCATAATGAGTCGATAACGATTCTAACCTATGCAACTAACTCGCATTACAAGTCATAATCTTATTAGCCGTTTTATTTAATCTTTTAACCCATAAAACTATAAATTTATAAATTCCAAACCTCTCATTGAATGCCTTGCTTTATTTAAACAACTAGCATCCCAAATAATTATTTCTCTAGAACCACCAAATTGTAAAATTTCGTCCAAATTTAATCTTCCCATTGCCAAAGTTTTGAATCCAGGAATTTGTCTATTTTTGTAACGTTTACGTCTTTGAATTAATATTTGGAGATTATTTGATTTTCTTTTGACATAATGAGAATATTGGATTGTAAAAGAAATATCAAGTGGAGTTTCAAGTTTTGTGGGAGAAATGCATAAATCATTACTGCGTAAAATGCGACGATTACCCTAATATTTTTTTAAAATTATACATAAAACAAAAATTCGATTAAAAACCTGTAATCTAACAGCAATAGTAAAAGGAGTAGTTTCAGAGGTAATTAATGTTTTTGTGAGGACTAGACGGGTAAAAACCATCGACAAAGTTCTGAAAAATTTTTGAAATATTCTAAAAAATATTTTCGATAAACCTTTGTACAGCGATTGAGGAAGAAGTACGATCAACATCCCAATTAGCATAAAAACGCATTGAAAGAACATTCTGTGGCAAGACAGGTTTATTTGAATTCATCAGAAGAAATTAAGAATTTGACAAAATTAAGGAGAACTTGACAAGAATTTAATTTAAATTTTACCTAAAATTAATTCAATAAAAATGCAATAAACAAAACAAATTAAAAATTGCCACTCTGAGAATGCAGACTCGAATGGTGGATGCTAGCTTTGGACAGCTGACAAATTAACCAGTAAAGTCGTAGCACTGAAAAACGCTATTACAAAATAAATCAACACTAAAATTCAAAACATAAAATGAAAATATGGCTGAAACCTATCAATGTTTTTAAGAGATCAACAAAATTAGAAAGAACACCGTGTCGTGAAACGAACCAGTAAAAATAGTAATGGTAAACTAAACAAATTTTTTATTTAAAAACAAATCCCAAAATTCCATACAAGCAAAAAATTAAATACAATAATCGGCTAAACTACAGTTTCCGTACCAGGCTCAGAATTGAACGATTTATATGTCATTCGAAAGAGCTCGTCGAGCTGAGTCGAATGACACCAAAATTTTTCAGCGGAAAAAATTCTGAGCCGAGTTACAGACCACTAAAGTTCAAAAAACCATAGGGGGGACCAAGCTGTTTTCTGGGGGTGAAAAATTCGAATATGCAAATTATACCTCATTCGAAAGAGCTCATCGAGCTGCGTCGAATGACACCAAAATCAATGAAATCAGACTTGATTTGACAAAGTTATGCTCGTTTGTTTTAGCTCCTTACCTTTGTTCTCCGTGGATGTTCTTGCTGCTGCGGAGGAAGCTGGGCATGCCCATCACAGCGATAATTGGAATAGGATTAAGTTACGAGCCCAGACCCAGAGCCCGTAGACTCCCCGCGAGGCGCGTGCCGCAAAACTCCGCGCGAAGCGCGGAGTTTTGCACAAGCGCCTCGCCGACGCCCCATAGGTTTACGTTGTTTGTTTTTTCTGTCATAACTTTGAACAAACTTGACCAATCACGGAGATTTTGGTGTCATTCGACTCGGCTTGAAGAGCTTTTTCAAATGAGCTATTAATTGCATATTCGAATTTTTCACCCCAAAAATCAGCTTGGTCCCCCCTATGGTTTTTCGATTTTCAGGGGCCTGTAACTCGGCTCAGAATTTTTTCCGCTGAATAATTTTGGTGTCGTTCGACTCAGCTCGACGAGCTCTTTCGAATGACATATAAATCGTCCAATTCTGAGCCTGGTACGGAAACTGTAGTTAGGCCCAATAATCAAATATTTATCAAAGAAAAAACAAAATAGTCAACGTCTCGTTTCACTCATTAAATTTGTGGCCCTAAAGAGGGCCGTTTGGGTTTGGTTGTTGGTGGCGTTGTTCTGCCAATCACTTTGACGAAGTGTACTTCGTCACCGCCTTTGTTCCTTCAGAAACTGCGTGCTTTGCCAGCTCTCCAGGCAGAATCAGACGAACGGCCGTTTGCACCTCACGAGAAGAAATGGTGGAGCGCTTGTTGTAATGCGCAAGACGCGAGGCCTCAGCAGCAATTCGCTCAAAAACGTCGTTGACAAACCTTAGAAAATAAAATTTGATATTGTAAAGTAAAAACAAAATTATTACGAGTTCATGATGCTCATTGCCTTTGAGGAAATCCCAGTGTCCGGATGGACTTGTTTGAGAACACGGTAGATGTAGACCGAGTATGATTCCTTTCGCGTCTTCCTTCGCTTCTTGTCGGTAGTACGCACAGCTTTCGTCGACTTCACAGCTTTCTTCGCTCCTTTACCAGAAGGTTTTGGAGGTGCCATTTAAATATTTTTAGCTTGTTGTTTTGAACGTTGTTTTTAAAGCGGTTGGAAAATGAGGAATAATGGTCAACCTAAGACTTTTATACAAAAAGAAATGCCCGCCTTTTTGTTGTCACATTAAGGTTAGAGAACAAGAAAGCGTCCCCTTCAAACATTGTCTAACCGTTAATAATGTCTAACTATTAAGTGAATAGAGAAAAATAAAAATAGTAATTATTTTTAAAAAGAGAGTTGCAGACGAAATTGCAAGCCATATTTCGGCTCCTATACAAAGGATCGTTTTTTAAAGGGTCGCCCTGTTAAAGGATCGTCACGGGCAAAAAGTATTAAAGGGCCGTTCATTAAAGGATCGTCCATCAAAGGATCGTCACGCGTAAAAACGTTCAAAGGGTCGTCATTTTTAAAAAATTTCATAAAGCCAGTTCAGTGCCATCAGTTTGGTTGCAGTGATGTGCCAGTCTGATAAATGGTGATTAAGAGGGATATCGGGGGATTTGAAGGATTAACGTGAATCAATTTTTCACGTCGAGGCGAAAATTTGAGATGGATATCCACGGATTTGAGTATCATATCCGTGCTCATTCGTATTCATAAAAAATTATCCATATCCGTCCGCATCCGGTTATATCCGTGTATATCCGGAATTTATCCATATTCATGAGCAGGTCTGCATTCAATTAATAAAAAATTATGTGAAAGTTTTAAAGAAAATAGACCCGAGGCAAAAAAAAAAACGAAAAAAATCTCTAAAAAATATGGGACTCAAACGTCTTCTTTTGGATGGGAACACAAAAACGATCCTTTGATGTTTTACCCGTGACGATCCTTTGATGGACGATCCTTTGATGGGCGACCCTTTAATACTTTTTGCCCGCGACGATCCTTTAATTGTTTTTAGACGTTACGATCCTTTGAACGTTTTTAGCCGTGGCGATCCTTTTATGTTACGATCCTTTGTAGGGACACGCATATTTCTTTTCTTCAACAGCAAAATATTAGGTAACGCCTCCATTTTCATCTAACAAGTTCAAGCTCGTATAAAAGCAGAAAACGAACAAAATTCCTCACAGTTCGCTGTACTCAACTTTTGCTGCTTAAAATTTTAACTATCAACAACAACGACCAAACATGTCCGGACGTGGTAAAGGCGGAAAAGGTCTTGGAAAGGGAGGCGCTAAGCGTCACCGAAAAGTTTTGCGTGATAACATCCAAGGAATCACAAAGCCGGCAATCCGTCGATTGGCACGTCGTGGTGGAGTGAAACGTATTTCCGGGCTCATTTACGAGGAGACTCGAGGTGTTCTGAAGGTCTTCCTTGAAAATGTGATCCGCGACGCAGTAAGATTTTTAAGAAAATTTTTTGATTTTGACTTTTTAATTTCCCAGGTAACTTACTGCGAACACGCCAAACGAAAGACGGTCACAGCCATGGACGTCGTCTATGCGTTGAAGCGCCAAGGACGTACTCTTTACGGATTTGGTGGCTAAAGAACAATTGGTGGAAGGCAGCTGAACTGCAACAACAAACCCAAACGGCCCTCTTTAGGGCCACAAATTTAATGAGTGAAACGAGACATTTACTATTTGAATTTTGTATAAATTTATTTTTCTTTTTTTTTGCTTTACCTCAAATAAAATTTTTGGTTTTTACCAGTGAATTTTAGAATAGTATGTACCGTATTTTTCCTAATAGTGCGACTCTTCCTATTAGACCGACCCCTCCTAATACACCGACCCCCTAGAGGGAGATTGAAAAATAAACCGACTGTCTCTATTAGACCGACCCCTTCTATTAAACCGACCCCCTTACTTCCAGCGTTAATGTTGTCTTTTATATTTTATAGGCATATTCTTTTATAGAGCAAAGTTTGAAAAATGCCGGATTCGGTTTCTGGATTTTCAAAATTTTCCTTATCCGGATCGGATTTCCTGATCAGGAAAATCCTGATTTTCAAAAAAAAAATTAAAAAATTTCGCAATAAATAAACAAATTAGTTAAAATTAGGTTAAAAGCGGGGCATTTAAACACAGTTACTTGAAACAAGTTTTATCGAGAACATCAAGAAGGATATCGATGGAGGCCCTATCCCAAAATAAGGGCGGAATCGTTTTTTTTTCATTAAATGTAAGGAAAGGAAAAATGGAAAGGAAAACGAAGACGGACAGACAAAACACGGACGAAGACGGACAGCAAAACTCGGACGGTATGTGTGTTTTGTCCGTCCGTGTTTTGTCTGCCCGAGTCCGTCCGTGTTTTATTTGTCCGTGTCCATCCGTCTCCTTTCTCCTTTCCATTTTTCTTCATTTTTCCTTTCCTTACATTTAACGAAAAAAAAACGATTCCGCCCGTATTTTGGGATAGGGCCTCGGTGGATTCTCTTAATCCATCGATGGTTTTCTAAATTCTTTTCTTCCTTGTCAGCGCCGCATGGGAAAATTTCGAAGAATTGGAGGCGAAAGTGCCATATTTCTTCCTTTTTCACCGCCAAAGGCGAAAACCCCTAGAGCCGAAAATCCCCTAGAGGAAGGTCGAAAAATAAACCGACTGTCTCTATTAGACCGACCCTTTCTATTAAACCGACCCTCTAGAGGATGGTTGAAAAATAAACCGACCGGTCGCACTATTAGGAAAAATACGGTATTTTTATTTTGATGTAGCTGGAGAATGGAATGCGTTTGCGATGTGCTCCTGTTTATAATTCCATTTTACAAATCTCAAATTTATGTTTTCTACGGTTTATAATTTTTTTATCGTTATTTTCCATCTTTAAAAAAACAACTAGGCCAGGTTGTAAAGTGGATGAGGTTTTAGCCAAAGTAGAATAATTAATGCTTGAAAAATAAATTATCTTCATAAAATTACACTACATGAGGTAGATCCTCGAACAAATATCGCAGCAACTAAGAAGATCCTCAAATATCCCGATATCAACCTTTTTCTTCCTATGTATATCCTCTCCAAATCACCCTATTTCTTTCATAAAATTATTTTTTCCCATTACTTTACAATTCCTTGTATTAATCATCAACTATTTTGTTATTCACATTTAATTTTTATATGGCTTGGGTTTTTATGTTGTGCTGTTAACATTGTTCACCTATGTCTCCTTGAAAATAAAACCAACATTTAGTTCCATTTTAGAAGGCTTTTTGTTCTTTTATGCCTTTTCGATGAGAAAATACTAAAAATCGGCGGGCAAAAACAAAACAGCTTGGCTTGCGTTTTTAAAAAAATGTTGCTGAGCAAAATTCTCAACCTACTTGAAAATTTAGCAGGGCCGTCACATAAACTACGCTAGTAAACAAATTGTATCAAAACTTTTTGGCTTGTCCGCCTCGAAAAATTAAGAAATTTGGAAAAAATTACCCGGTTAAAGTAGAATAAAAGACACAGTCACCCTGTAAGCCGTTATGTATCTTCTACTTCAATGCTATTGGGTCCTGGTCTGAACAAATAGCCGTAAGGTAGAATGGCCGGTAATCCTAATCATCGTATGATCGACGTTTGGTCGGCCGGCGGTTTATCCTGACTCCAAGTATTATCCTGCCACACTATAAATATTCAATATTTGGGTAGTTGCTCAAAAAGTTGGAAATTAAAAAAAATTAATAGAAAATTTATACGATTTTTAAATATGTTTTGATTTAATAATTTTCCTGTTCTAAAAAAACCTTACAATTTGTCAAAGTTAATAACTAGAACAAAATTTGGCTGTAGTGTAGTGTACCGGTGGTAAAAGTTCGGGACGTGACATATGTCATTCGATTCGTCTCGACGAGCTGAGTCGAACGGTACCACTCCCTACTTTAGGAAATAATTCTGGACCGAGTTATAGGTCCCGAAAAATCGAAAAACCATAGGGGGGACCAAGCACTTTTTTGAGGTGAAAAATTCGAAAATGCAAATTATACCTCATTCAAAAGAGCTCGTCGAGCTGAATCGAATGACACCAAAATCAACAAAATCCGACTTGATTTGACAAAGTTATGACCGTTTGTTTTAGCTCCTTACCTATGTCATTTGTGGAGATTTTTGCTGCTACGGAGGCCCCAAATACGTCTAGAGCAAGGGAGATAGGAATAGGTTTATGTTACGAGCCCAGACCCACCGCCCGTAGACTCCCCGCGAGGCGCGTGCCGCAAAACCCCGCGCGAAGCGCGGGGTTTTGCACAAGCGCCTCGCCGACGCTCCATAGGTTTAGGTTTTTTTGTTTCTTGTATCATAACTTTGTCTAATCTTGTTCAATCACGGTGATTTTGGTGTCATTCGACTCAGCTCGACGAGCTCTTTCGAATGAGGTATAATTTGCATTTTCGAATTTTTCACCTTAAAAAAGTGCTTGGTCCCCCCTTTGGTTTTTCGATTTTTCGGGACCTATAACTCGGTCCAGAATTATTTCCTAAAGTAGGGAGTGGTACCGTTCGACTCAGCTCGTCGAGACGAATCGAATGACATATGTCACGTCCCGAACTTTTACCACCGGTACACTACACTATATCCCAAAATTTAGAGTTTCCCAGCTCTCGTGTAATTTTCTTAAAATAGAAAAAAACAAAAACTAACAAGTTGGCAGAATTCTATTCGCATAATTCATACTCAAAAAAGACGACAAATCACTAAATAAAGCGTCAAAAAATGCCAAATTTTAAATAAATTACCACAAAAATTAAAAAAAAAAGAAAATTAAAACAAAAAACACAAAAAATAGTCAATGTCTCGTTTCACTTATTACATTTGTGGCCCTAAAGAGGGCCGTTTGGGTTTGGTTGTTTGTGTTCACACTGCATTCATCTACGTACGCTCGCCACGGATTCGTCGGGCAAGTTGGATGTCTAAAAATTTAATTTTTTTAAAAATTGATTAGTAATTCCTCAAATCCCACCCTTTGGCATGATGGTCACACGTTTGGCGTGGATTGCACACAAGTTGGTATCTTCGAAAAGACCAACAAGATATGCCTCAGAAGCCTCTTGCAAAGCAAGAACAGCGCTAGATTGAAAGCGAAGATCGGTCTTGAAGTCTTGCGCAATCTCTCTAACCAGCCGTTGGAATGGAAGCTTGCGGATAAGTAATTCAGTCGATTTTTGATAACGACGAATTTCACGCAAAGCTACGGTTCCTGAAAAAAGTGAAGTATCTCAATGAGACAAAACTAAAAGTATTTTCTTGCCTGGGCGGTAGCGATGTGGCTTCTTCACACCTCCAGTTGCCGGTGCAGATTTGCGCGCAGCTTTGGTGGCAAGCTGCTTACGCGGCGCCTTTCCTCCAGTAGATTTACGAGCTGTTTGTTTTGTACGAGCCATTTTTGTTGTAAAGCTTTGTTGTTGTTTTTAAGTTGAAGAACACTTTTTACTTTTGAAAAGTGAGGGTCAAACCTAGGAAAAAGTCTTAAATATTGCGGTCATTTTTTTAACACGCCCACAACAAGAAAAAAATGAAGCTAGCTTGCCC
Source organism: Meloidogyne enterolobii (assembly GCA_963681835.1). Classification (NCBI taxonomy): domain Eukaryota; kingdom Metazoa; phylum Nematoda; class Chromadorea; order Rhabditida; family Meloidogynidae; genus Meloidogyne; species Meloidogyne enterolobii. The sequence goes on along the minus strand of CAVMJV010000004.1, from coordinate 1,939,780 downwards.
GCCAAAAATTATAAAACAAGATTTTATGTAATAGAAAGAGAAAATAAAATAAGTAAAGATAATGGGTTAGACATCTAAAGAAAGTTTTTTCTTCCATATTTAATTTTGTCTGATTATCTAGTCCCCAATTTCAACACTATCTTTATTATATCCTGCCTCACACCATGGCGTCGTTTCTGCGTCTCTTTTCAGCAACAAAGACCGCCCTTTTTCTTTCATTTCTATTTAAGACTTCTTCCTGTCCACCTCACAGTTTCACTGTGACCAGCAAAATTTACAAGCTTTTCAAAAACTTTAACGGTTTTCAAAACAATGTCAGGACGAGGAAAAGGAGGCAAAGCAAAGACTGGTGGAAAGGCGAAAACTCGCTCTTCGCGTGCCGGACTTCAATTTCCTGTTGGACGTCTGCATCGCATTCTCCGCAAAGGACACTATGCTGAGCGGATCGGCGCTGGTGCTCCCGTCTACATGGCCGCCGTTCTTGAATACTTAGCCGCTGAGGTTCTTGAATTGGCAGGCAATGCTGCTCGAGACAACAAGAAGACTCGCATCAATCCACGGCATTTACAACTTGCCGTGCGAAATGACGAGGAACTTAACAAGGTTGGGAGTTTCTTTTCAATTTAAGTTTTCATTTTTTAAATTTTTAGTTGCTCTCTGGCGTGACCATCGCGCAAGGCGGAGTGCTTCCCAACATCCACGCCGTTCTGCTGCCTAAGAAGACTGCAGGCGAGACTGCTTGAAGAATTGCTGTGCATCAAAAACCAAACCCAAACGGCCCTCTTTAGGGCCACAAATTTAATAAGTGAAACGAGACATTGACTATTTTGTTTTTTTTTTGTGTAAATTTTTGTATTTTATTAATTTTTGGGGTAATTTATTAAAAATTTTGCATTTTTTGAAGGTTTAAACTTTTCCAATAGTTGAGAGGTTTAAACTTGCCAACTTGTTGAGTAAATTTTTTATCTTTTTGAGGAACTTTTTTTTACTCTCGGAGTAAAATACCGGGCCGACCACAAAAAGCAAATAAATGCATGAAAGTGCACTTGTAAGGAACGTCGAATTTGACTCAACTAAGAATGCAAACTACTTATTGGGAAAGCTTTTCGTTTTTGCCTAGTGGTTTCTTAATATGAGGGAAATGCATTGGAATGCCGATAGAATAAGGATAAAATTTGAGTTGACTTGTCTATCAACCTATTTTGGTCACTAATTTTGGACAAACTATTAAAAATACCGAAAAAACAATTATCTCAACAATTTACATAAGAACAATTTACAATATATACAATGGCTATACAACAAATAGATCACAATACATTTACAAACAATATATATCTATATATCACAGAGCAATTATCCTCTTTCTTCTACATTTAGGCTTCACTTTTCTCTAGTCGTTTGCCATCATCCCATTTACAATTTGCGCCGCCACAGAGCTGTTGGAGTAGTCGGTATAGTAGGCGTGCGGATTCTCCATCTCCTTGTCCACGTAGAACGATGCGCGACGAGCAACTCTTGCTTTGTACGTGTGACCTTTAAAAAAGGGAAATTAGATTTTAGGCCGGCAGTTTTTGTTAGACTCACTCAGTTTGAGTGTTCCAATGACGAATGATTGAGGCTCCTCTTGGCCTAACTACAGTTTCCGTACCAGGCTCAGAATTGGACGATTTATATGTCATTCGAAAGAGCTCGTCGAGCTGAGTCGAATGGCACCAAAATTATTTAGCGGAAAAAATTCTGAGCCGAGTTACAGACCCCTAAAGTTCAAAAAACCAAAGGGGGGACCAAGCACTTTTTTGGGGTGAAAAAATCGAAAATGCAAATTATACCTCATTCGAAAGAGCTCGACGAGCTGAGTCGAATAACACCAAAATCACCGTGATTGGACAAGATTAGACAAAGTTATGACAAAAAACAAAATGCCTAAACCTATGGAGCGTCGGCGAGGCGCTTGTGCAAAACCCCGCGCTTCGCGCGGGGTTTTGCGGCACGCGCCTCGCGGGGAGTCTACGGGCGCTGGGTCTGGGCTCGTAACATAAACCTATTCCTATCTCCCTTGCTCTGGACGTATTTGGGGCCTCCGTAGCAGCAAAAATCTCCAAAGATGCCATAGGTAAGGAGCTAAAACAAACGGTCATAACTTTGTCAAATCAAGTCGGATTTCGTTGATTTTGGTGTCATTCGACTCAGCTCAAGGAGCTCTTTCGAATGAGCTATTATTTGCATATTCGAATTTTTCACCCCCAGAAAACAGCTTGGTCCCCCCTATGGTTTTTTGAACTTTAGGGGTCTGTAACTCGGCTCAGAATTTTTTCCGCTGAATAATTTTGGTGACGTTCGACTCAGCTCGACGAGCTCTTTCGAATGACATATAAATCGTCCAATTCTGAGCCTGGTACGGAAACTGTAGTTTAGCCTTTTGCAGCACTCCTTTTGACCTCCATTGTTGTTGACGATTTCGTTGTTGCTCAGCTCCTGGCACGTACGCACGCAAAGTGATGTCCCATCAAGATGATAAAGCATTTCCCCGCTGAAGGTGCCACGTTCTGAAGAGGAAGACTCCTTGTCGTCCATTGAAGGTTGCGGATGTTGTTTGAGAGTTGCTTTTGTTGTTGTGTTTAATGTTGGTAATTTTACCTTTGCTTTTATACTAACAATTCTCCGTGAGTTTAACCTTGTTTTTTATTATGTGATGAGAGAAATTTGTTCTTTTTATGTTCCTATAAAAGCAAACTTTAAATCCCACCCTTTACCAATCTTCAATTTTCTTCACAGATCTACACGCTTCTCAACAAGTCCAAATGGGTACTACGGTTACAACGGCCATCAAGGTGGAGGAACACAGCTTCAGCGCGGAACATCTGTCGGATGACATTGACGACACGCAGCGGGACATCACCGTCGAGAAGGACGAGCCAGCAGAAAACGAACCAGTGGAGGGCGTCGACTCGTGCCGTGAACTTCATGAAACTGCAAGGGAGACCATCAGTAACGAGGATAATGTGCTGCTGGGAGATGAAGAAGACGAAGATCTTCCAGCCGATGAGACGCAGAGGGAGGAGGAAGAAAAGGAAGTTGAAACGGCTGTGACGGACAGTGACGGAGAAGAGGAAGAGGTGGACATGAACGCTCTGATGGCTGCTGAGCTCAACAACTACCCAAACATGGACCGTTGCACCAGTGACTGTGACACGGCAACTGTGTATTCCGAAGGCGAGGAAGAGCAGCCGCGCATGTACATTGTTGGAGAGACTAAACCAAGTGAGTTTTTGACATTTCTGATTTTAATTTTCCACAAAAAAATTCTTTTTTTTTACCCAGAATATAAGCTCTACCGAGCAGCTCGTCGTGCCTCATTCTACGTGGACAAGGGAATGGAGAATCCGCACGCCTACTACACCGACTACTCCAACGGCTCTGTGGCGGCGCAAATTGCAAATGGGATGATGGCAAACGACTAGAGAAAAGTGAAACCTAAATGTAGAAAAGGGGATAATTGCTCTGTGATATATAGATATATATTGTTTGTAAATGTATTGTGATCTTTTTGTTGTATAGCTATTGTATATATTGTAAATTGTTCTTAAGTAAATTGTAAAGATAATTGTTCGGTATTTTTAATAGATTGTCCAAAATTAGTGACCAAAATAGGTTGATATTGAAACAATTCGACTCAAATTTTATCCTTATTCATTCCATGGCCTTTAAAAAAACTTCCCTCATTAAAAAACCACTAGGTAAAAAGAAAAACTTTCCCAATAGTTTGCATTCTTAGCTGAGTCAAATTTGACGTTCCTTACAAGTGCACTTTCTTGCATTTATTTGCTTTTTGTGTTCGGCCCGGTATTTTACTAGGAGAGGTTTTTAGTTGTGGTCTCATCTTAAGCACAATTTCAAGAAAGCATTCTGATAAAATAAATTCCATTTTATAAAAACTAAACAATTAAAAGGTCGTTGTCGAATACTTTTAAAAGCATTATTCTTCATACTGGTAAGACTTTGACTCCCCAACACAACAAAAAACATGTTTTTCCAATGTAATTAAATGCGCTGAGTTCAAATATCACTATGAAAGTGCTCAAAACGGTCTACTTTGCCATTTTTTCCCGGATTTTCAGACCCCTGAAAATCGAAAACCATAGGGGGGACCAAGCTGATTTTTGGGGTCAAAAATTCGAATATGCAAATAATAGCTCATTCGAAAGAGCTCGTCGAGCTGAGTCGAATGACACCAAAATCAGCTAGATTGGATGATTTTTGACAAAGTTATGACCAACAGAATCTTCGCTGGAAAAACTGTTTTTGTGCTGCTACGGAGGGTAGGCCGGGCATGGTCTTCGCTACACGATGGCCGTGCTTCGCTGCGGTCGTGCTCGCTGCGCTCGCGGCGACCGTAGCGAAGCTGCGGCCGTCGTTCCGCTCGACATGCCCGGCTTCCTCCGCAGCGGCAAAAACTTTTTTCCGCGAAAACCTTGTGGAAGGGGTAAAAACAAACGGTCATAACTTTGTCAGATCAAGTCGGATTTCGTTGATTTTGGTGTCATTCGACTCAGCTCGACGAGCCCTTTCGAATGAGCTATTATTTGTATATTCGAATTTTCGACCCCAAAAATCAGCTTGGTCCCCCCTATGGTTTTCGATTTTCAGGGGTCTGAAAATCCGGGAAAAATGGCAAAGTAGACCGTTTTGAGCATTTTTATAATGATATTTGAACTCAGCGCATTTAATTACATTGGAAAAACATATTTTTTGTTGTGTTGGGGAGTCAAAGTCTAGCCCTCATACTTACAATTACAAACCTTAAAACACTAGAGTTCGAGACTTTTAAAAGCCTGGGCCTCTTCCTAAGTTCCAGGTTTGATTTATTGACCTGGGCCGGACCTGGGCCTGTAGTCCAGGAAAAACCCAGTAAGGTCAAAACATGCCTGGGCTTAGACTTTGGGTGCAGGAAAACCCCAGGTTTTGGTCCAATCCCAGCTCGATCTCTATAAAACATTACAAATTCTCAAATTAATTTACACTAAATAAATATTTATCTTATAATTTAAATAATTTAAATTTCAAAAAATATATTTCTGGCAATAATTAAAAACATTAAAAAATCTCTCAATAAAAAATTTTTTTCTTCAATATATTTCTATTTTGGAGCACAACAAACACATTGAGACAAAGAAGTAGACGCATAACTTGTTTCTTCATAATCCCCACCAATTCCTGCTCCATTTGCTGAAGGATATGCTGGGTCAAATTTAAAGATGGCAGAGATTATGTCGTCCTTTCAATGAACAAAAAAATATTTTTTTTAAGTTTAGAAAAATACGGGGCTAGTATTAGCACTTCTCGCAACAATTCTACAACAGATTTGACAAGCCTTCTGACTGTTTGCAGCAGTAAAACGGCAAAATTGGCGTGTATGATAACGCGGTTGGGGAGTAGGAGAATAACTTTGATCATATTCTTTAAATTAAAAAATTAAAAAAATAATTTTAAAATAGGTTAAGGGGCAGTTTTTGAAACTCAAAAAAATTTTCAAGATTTTTTGTCCTTCCTAAAAATTTCTAAAAAAATCTTCCTCCTTAAAAATCCTTCCTAAAAATTAATCAGTCAATGAATAGGGGAATTTAGTGATTTTATCAATTAAAAAAATTTCCACCTTTCCCTTCCTCACTTTTTCCATAATTGCTATTGTATTCATTGCCATAGCTAGTAGCTAAAGCAAGGGAGAACGAACCGTGGACTGAGCAGTAATGAGCTAATAAATTTAAATAAATGAAGAAATAAGAGTTAAAAAAGGTTAAATTTACAATCATAAGAATGTCGTTTATTTTGATCAAAAGCCCAAGGGGAAGTACCGGAATAGTGTTGTTGTTGATTATATTCGTCATAATTATTATATTCTTCTGATTCTTTCTCATAATTCTGATATTTTTTATTTAATTTTTAAATTAATTTTTATTAAAATTCCCCTTACATAATTCCCTTCAGGAGCGTAAGGCTTTTTCTCTTCTGCTGGATAATATTCTTTTTCATAACCATTTTGGTACTGCTCATAATTTCTAGGGAAAATTTTTAAATTAAAAATTTTTCTTCTGAAAAGATTTAAAAAATACCCTTCATTATTATATTCATTATGACTGGGGTATTCCTTATTTTGATAACCTTCTTTATAATCTCCCCCATATTCTCTTTCTCCACTTCCATAATATTCTCGATTATTATATTTTGGAGGATAAGCCCTTTCATAAGGATGTCGTTCATAAGAAGATTGATAATTAGTTGGCTCTTCATAATTAATACGGTGAAGAATTTTCTTTCGTTGTTGGGTGTTTTTTGGTTGATAATGTTGTTGTTGTTGTTGCGGACTTTTCTAAAAACAAGTTTAGAAACTTTTAGAATGTTTGGATGATTAATTAAAAACAAAAACAAATGTTTTTAGCAAAATGTTTTTTCATAAACATTTTGTTTTATAAAAGCAAAACATTGTTTTTGGAAATGTTTGAGAGATTAATAAAAAAGAAAAACAAATGTTTTTGCCAAACAATGTTTTAAACAAAATGTTTTTCATAAACATTTTGTTTTATAAAAACAAAACATTGTTTTTCTAAACAAAACAAACAAAACATTATTTTAAATGTTTTTAAAACAAACTTTATAAATTGGTGTTGTTTTCGCTGTTGTTTTAATCGTTGTTGTTGTTGTGGCTTTTGTTGTTGTTGTAGTCGTTAATGTTTTTGCTGTTGTAGGTAATGTTGTTGTCGAAGCAGTTGTTTTGGAAGGAATAGGGGTTGTTGTATTTGTTTGTTCATTTAAAGTAGTGTTTGTTGTATGTTGTTGTGGAGGAGGCGAAACAGCCAAAACATGGGAGATTGAAACAAATAAAAGAATAAATGTTTTGAAGTAAAGTTTAGAAAAAATAAATGTTGGAAACATTTTGGGTAATTTAATAAAAATAAATTTGAAACTAAATTGGTAATAAATTTAAAAAAAAAATATTTTTTTTGAATTTTTGAAAAATAAATATACATTTAAATTAAAAAAAAATTAAAATTAATTAAAAAATAAAATAAAATTTTGATAATTATTGTTGATTTAAATATATTTTAAAAAATATTTATTATTCTCACAAAAATAATAAAAAAAAATTTTCCAATTAAAATGAATATTGTGAACTTTTCCAATAAATATATGAGAAAATTTAAAAATTAAGGAAATCTCTTACTATTATCAATTAATTAAAATCTGTCACTTTATTGTTACAGCTTTATTTCTTTTAATTATTTATCTCTGGGAAAAAGGAAATAAAAAAATTAATTTTTAATTTTTACACAAAAACTGTCCTCCTTCTCTATCCATTTTTCTCAACATTTTTCTTTGGACAATGAACTTGGGAAAGCTAAAAAAGTGTTAAGTGGAAAGGCGGATCTTTAAAGCTAAAAAATTTTCTCTTGATCGACCTTTGTCCGAAATGAAAATTTTTTAAAAATAATTATTTTTAAATTTATTTAAATTAAAAAATGGATGTGTTTTAAGGTAATTTTACGGCGTAAACCCAAAAAAGTTAGTGACAATTTTTGAAAATATTGTATTTTGATTGTTTTATATTTTAGGCAATTATTTTAAAAAATTAATTTATTAAGTGATGGCCAAATATTTACAAGAATTAATTAAAATACTAGTCATCTCATAAAATAAATTTAAAATAATTTTTTGAGAAATTAGAATATTTTTTCATTTATTTGGACATAATTCTGATAAATTCAGACCTTTTTTTGAAAATTAAAAAAATTCTAAAAAAATTTTTTTGACCTTTCAACGTCCTTTTTTGCAATTTTCATTTTTAATTAACCTTTCCCTCTTAATTAAAAGATGATTGGCTTGAAAGTGTAAAATTAGCAATAAATATTTTTTCTTTAATTGTTTAATCATTCTCTTTCATTAAAACATTTTACAAAAAATATTTTTCTTTCAATTTTAAATTACTCAGCAAATCCTTGTAAATTTATTTTTATTTTTTATTTTTCTCATTAAAAACAATTTTTTATTGTAACAAACATTATGAGAAAGCGTTAAAAAATATAATTCATCTTTTAGAGATTAATCATTGAGAAAAATTAAAAAAATAAAGAAAATCTAAAAAATATTTAAATAGGCTTGAAAATCATCTTTATTCAAAAAATATTTTCTTCCATTAATTTTTCTTAATTTTATTTTTATTTTTTAAATATTTTAAAAAATTTTATTTTTATTTTTTAAATATTTAAAAAAATTTATTTTATTTTCCTTTAAATTAAAATTTAAATAAATAACAAAATTAATTTATTTTAAAAAATTTTTCTCTAAATTTTTTAAGAAAATTTTTTAGAAAATAAAAAATTTTAATTTGTTTTTAGATTTTAATTTATTAATTTATTTTTTCTCTAAATTTTTTTTTCTAGAAAAAATAATAATTTAATAATGAATAACCAAATTATTATTTTTTTCTTCCTCTCATTTTCTTCATTTATTTTGGCAAATTATGAACAAGTAAAAAATTTGTTTTATTTTAAAATATTTTTTAAAAAATTTTAAATTAAAAAAAATTATTTTTAAAATTTAATTAAATTTTAAGTATGACGATAGCTACTCTAATAATTATCAAGTGAAATATGGACAAGGAAGGCGAATTATTGATGGTAATTTAAGGAAAAAATTATTTTTAAAATTTTTTTAAAGATTATATTTGCGATTTGGATGCCTCAGTACTTGTCTAAATTTAAAAAATAATTTTATAAAATATAAAAAATCTTAAATATTTAAGAGTAACAAGCGACAATGGCTACAAGAAAGCAGGATATGGTAAGAGAAATAATGAAAAATAATAAATTAATCAGAATTTAAGTCAGAATTAAAAAACCAGAATTTTAGAATTAAGAATATTTAAAAATAAATCAGAACAAAAACCAGAATTTTCAAAATCAGAATTTTTAAAAATCAAATTTTTTTAAAAATCAGAATTTCTTAAAGCAGAATTTTCTGGAAGTCAGAATTTAAAATCAGAATTTTTGAGAATCAGAATTTTAAATTCTGAATTTTTTAAAACCAGAATTTTTCAAATCAGAAATTTTAAAAATAAATTTTCTAAGGCAGATAATTCTGATTTTTTCTATTAATTAATTTTCAGAAGCAAAACAACCTTCTTACCCTGCAGGCTATGAAAAAGCAAAGAGAGCAAAACGATCAGAATATGCTGATCAAGAATACAAAAAATATGGAGAATATGGACACTCTTCTTATAATAAATATAAAGTAGCCAAAGCACACAGGTAAATTTTGGAGGAATTTTTTAAAATCAAAAATAAAATTAAAATAAAGGCTTCGTTGTTCTATAATTGCTTCGGGAAGTGATGAAGATTGCAGAAAATGTTGCCATATGGCTGGTTAGAGTTTTTAGAAAATTTTTTTTCAAAAATCTTTTCAGCACGCAAGGAACGCAGCATTGCAAAGGACACAATTTTCGGTTTTGTTGTTGACTATGATGAAGTAAATCCATCACAATACAATCCACCGGCTGCTGGCTATTTACACAAACCACCAGTAATTTTTTTGAAAATTTTTCTTTAATTTTTCAAAATTCTCTCAGTACCGTTCAAAAAGAGATGCATCCTCAGATTATACTACCCCAGCTCCAGAATACAAAAAAGAAGAGGAATATAAACAACCAGCTAGTGATTATGCTTCTCCTGGATATTCTCCTGCTACAAACTACCAAAATTATTATAATTATGAGAAAACTCCGAATGTAAGGGAAAAATTTATTTTTTGAAATTTTAAACAAATCTTTTCTAAAAAATATTTTTTTAGAATCCTCGTTGTGTTTGTTGCTCCCCAAGAGTTTACAGTGTTCATCGAGATTATGGAAAGAAAAAATCTTATGGATATGGCAGTGGAGAGGCAAAGAAAAAATATGGAGGAAATGAATACAAAAAAGGTGGAGAATATGGAAATGAGGAATATGGAGGGGCAAAACAAGGATATGAAGCACCGAAGTATGAAGCTCCGAAATATGAGGCACCGAAATATGAAGCACCAAAATATGGTGGTTATGAGGCACCTAAAGGATATGAAGCACCTAAAGGCGGGTACGAAGCACCACAATATGGAGGCTATGAAGGACCGCATTACGGCTCACCGCAAGCAGAATATGGGGCACAAGGAGGGTATGAAGGTGAGGGAAGTTAAAGAATAATTAAAATAAAATTAGAATTAATAATCAGAATTTAACCAGAAATGAAATCTAATTAAACTTTCTTTTTTAATTTTAGGAGGTTATGAACAGAAAAGTTACGGACCAGAAAAATACAACAACAAATACGAAGAACCAGCAAAACCATATGAACAACCACCCTCAAATTATGAACAACCACAAAGCTATCAACAATATGGAGAAAAACAAGAATATTATCAAGAAAAACCAAAACATCGCTATGGGGACAAATATGGCAGCAGTTATCAATATGGACGAGGATATAATGAAAATAAAGAATATAATAAAAAATTGTGAAAGATTTTTTGAAAAATAATTTTTTTGAAATGAAACATTTTTTAATAATAATTTGTAAAATTTAAAATAGTTCTTTAAATAAAATTTTAAATATTTTAAGAACACTTTATTTTCCTAAAACAATTTTCGAAAAAATTTAAATTGAGTAGAAATGCCAAAAATTAATTTTCGAAAAAATATTTCTAAACTCTCCAAAAAACAAAAAAAAATTCAGATAAAACTTTATATTTTAGTCAAAATCTAATTAAATATTAATATAGAGAAGAATGGCTTTCATTTTCTGAATAAATTCAATTCGAAATAAAAATTGAATAATTATAAATTTGCATTTAAATATGTGTGGAATAAATGTAGAAAACAAATTCTTTAAAATAATACATATTATTGTAGAGCAATTTTTAAGAAGAAATGCCAAATTTTTTATTTAAAGTAACGAGAAAAAAATAATCTTTTATAATTTAGTCAATAGTCGGACCTAAGTTTTAAATAAAATTAGGCGTATCTCTTAAACAATTCCCCATTAGAGTTGACGCTTTCGGACATCTGTAATGAAAAAAGTTGGGACATCCTAAAGTTTCGGTTTGGATATCAGTTCCGAATCCGAATATTCGAAGAATTTTTCAGAATCCCCCAGTCTTACTTCCCAACCCGCTGGAGTTAAATTAAAAAAAATATTTCAGATTTAATTAGATAAATTTAGGGGTGTATTAGATAAATTAGGGGTGTGAGTTTCGACTATAAATCTAAAATAATTTAGAAAAATTTAAATAAAAAATATTTGGCATTTCTTAAAACAAAACAAAAAAATGAAAGGAAAAATGCAAAACATAAAAAAATATATTTTTTATGTAAATATATATCAAGCATGCATTCCAATATTAAATAACATATTATTATTATTCTTATTCGCTAATCTATTGTTGCTACTACTTGCCACAGCCTTAATTCTTCCACCTTTTCCACTACTTGAGGAGGTTAATTTTGAAGATGAGGAAGAGGATTGTGGTTGATGTTGAGGCTGTTGATGATGATGAATGTTGCCGACATTTTTTGGTGGTTCTACCAAAATCTTTTTTTCTGTATGGATGGTAGTTGAAGTCCCAAAATTAGAAAAAGCCTGTTTTGGCCAAGCAATTCGTGTCTCAGATCGTTTATAAGCAAAAAGATGGCCTTTACCAGATTGAATCATATTATCCCGTACCAAATGAGGGAATTCATCTGGGCTGAGGACTGTTTCATAACCGTCAAAGAGAACATATCTAAATTTAGGATATTATATAAAGATGTTTTAATATATCCATGACAGGGATACTAGCAAGATAAACACATTCCCGATTTTCTAAAATCGGGTAGACAGGATTCCTGATTAATATCCCCGAGCTAATTTAAATGAGGAATGGTGGGACATGGAATTAACAAAAATGAAAGGATATTAGAATGAAATGGGAAAGTGAGAGGGAATATTCAAAAAAATTATTTAAATAATTAGTAGTATTTTCCCAAAACACAAATTTAAAAAAACAACTTCTTAATTATTTGAAATAATTATTTAACAAAAAAATGAATAAAATTCTTACAATCCATAATCTTCCGGATTGCTAACCTTAAAATAGAGAATTTTTATAACATTTTAAAAAAATTTTACAGAAAATTGATGAGCAATAACTCGACATAATTTAGAAGCATTCATTTTAGGCAAAACAGGAAATGTATGATATTCTATTGAGCCTTCCTGTTCATTTGGAATTGCCACACGAAGCAAAAGATCAGAATTATTACTAACAAAATCATCAACGTCCTGAAGTGTCTGAAAAACAAAATTAATAGAAAATAATAATTTTTCAAACCGATTGGGAACCAAGAAAGTCAGCAATATTTGGCAAAGGATGACGACCAGGCATTAAAGAAATATTTTTTAAACGCTTGACAATTTCTTAAAAAATTTAAAAAAAATATTTAAATAAAGGTAAGTGTTTGTGAATTTACTTTCGTTAAAAATTCAAAAGAAAAGAGAAGGGCCCAATAAATAAAAATTATTTAGAACGTCTCGAATAATTAGCAAGGTCTAAAAATTTTTATAGATTGGGGTACGACTGTGTTAGCAAATAAAAATAAAAATTAAATCCAAAAATTAAAAAAAAACCTGGATGTTTAATAACATGAACAGCGGAAAAAAGAATTGAAAGAAAATAAGAAGCATCACCAGTTGATAAAACTTGTTGAGGTAATAATTCCCACATATACCATGCTTCAATTTCGCAATTAATAGTTGAACTACGCGCTAATAAATAAACAAGCCAACGAATGAGTTCTAAAAAAAGAAGAAAAATTTAAACTTTAAAAATCTAAATCTCTCGAAAACTGGGGAATGCGTTGATCTAAAGATATTAAAGATAGACAGTGGAAAAGTAAGATTCATGCCTAGTATAAAGTCAGGAAAAATATGGAGATGGAAGAGGAGGTATTAAGAAAGAAGAGACGAAGTGTTAACAGTAAAGAATTTTGTTTACGGGGCAATTTTGTTTAAAAAAAAGTGGGGAACGCTTTAAAAAATCCTCAACAGGGAAAGTCAGAAATTTGAGTTGATGCCCATATTAATATTTGAAACAAAATATTTATACATTTATTCCAACTTCAAAAATTAAAAAATACAATACCATCAGCAGGCGGATGTTTAAGCGCTGCAGCCATAGCCCCAGAACTACTACTTCCAGAATTTGTCCTTAAACGTCCACATCCAGCCCCAATACTATTTGATGTTTGAGCAATAGGAGAAAGAAAAACAGAGCTATTACTAGGTTGTGTTGCCACAAAACTTTGTTGTTGTTGTTGTCTTTGTAATTCGCTAGAAGAAAGTAAAGGCAAATGAGGAACTGCCAAAGCTAGTGCTCGAAGAAGCAATTGAAGTTTTTTTAATGGTGAATAATGATTTTGCATTTTTCGTAATTGTTTATTTATTGATTCCATTCTGATCTTAAAAATACAAAAAAAAAATTTTTTTTAATTTAAAATTTAAAAAACGTTATCAGGCAAAACTGTGTCTTCAGAAAATCCCAATTCTTCAGCATTCATTGCACGAACTAAAGACAAATTTTCTGTAAGCTTTCCTAATTCGCCGTTACGAGTGTTCTCCATAATCATCAAACGGTAAAGTTGAGCTTTTATTCTGACTGAAAAATAAATATTTAAATATCTGAGAGACAAATGAATGGAAAGAGGCATAGGGAATCCTAATTCAAAAATTTTCTCAAATTCGGATGCCACTTTAATTTTACTGTGGTAAGCAAACGGCCGGTAAACAAAAAATCTCCATTTCTACTTTTAATAATAGTAGGCAGGCCCGTAGCTAGGAAAAAATTTTCGGGGGCGAGGGAGGGCAATTTCGGCGCCGAATTTCCAGATTGCCCCCTCCTGGCTACTGGCCTGATAGAGTTCTTTATTACCGTTCAAAAAGAGGGAAATAATTTAAAAACTTGCCTAGCAATATTTTATTTAAAACAGATTCCAAAATTGCATCAATATTGAGAAACTCATCGGCATGTAGTCGGTCACTTTCTCTTTCAATAATTAAATGTAAATCAGCCTCCCCATTTTTAACCAAATAATTCTTGATTCTACAAAAAATTAATTTAAAAATCCCCTTCACAAAAAAACCAACCCATTAAGAAATTGCCGTACTCGTCTAACAACTACATAAGGATCCTGTTCTCGACTTAAAAGTGTGCATTCAACAAAACGTTGAAGTGTTGCACCAAAAACTGTTGAATCATCGGTGGATAAACTTAAAAATAAAAAATTAATTTTTAAAATAAATTTTTAATTTTGACAAATTTTCAATTGAAGGAATAAAATAAAAAGCAAAAGGAAATGTTTGTTTGAGAAATTATTAATTTAAAAAGTTGATCATCGACTTTTAATTTTATTTGGCGAATCTTTGACCAGATTCTTACTTTAGTTAAAGAACAATCAAAGAAGATAAAAAATGCTTAGATGATAAATCTGGGAAAATTTTGACTTATAGCGGATTTTTAATGCGTGGGCTGATATTGACGAATGAGATTTTTACTTCTCGCTTCTCTTTTTCAATTTTCAGGAGTCTGTAACTCGGTCCCTGATTGTCGGACTGACACCATTCACCCCTCATTTGACTCACAGCTCGCCGAGCATAGTCGAATGACACCTCATACGTCAATATCCGTCCACGCATTAAAAATCCGTTATAAGTCAAGAGTACCGAATCTGGACCCAAGAAACATCAGTCTAAATTTCAAATAAAGGCCCTACTCCTAATTTGGCCATCCTAACCCCAACCATAATTTTAATTATTAAAATTTCTTACGTCTCAACATATTGTTGAATAACCAAAGCAGGATCCTTCTCGCCTTGACTCTCCTGTGAAGCATTACGTAAACGTGAAGGAGACAAAACAGGCGTAATTGATGGACAAATAGAGCCCGTCCGACTATGTTGACTGCCTAATTCGTCCATTGAAGTTGAATAGGCAGCAACAGAAGGAAAAGCAGATTGGTGAATATTTTGAGTTTGATGTTCCCCAATAGACCTTTCCATCATTGCACGTAATCGACGTTCACTTCTTCTATGCCCTACACTACTTTCTCCATTAAATTCTTCCATTGAATCAAATTTATCTGAAAAAAAAAGTGAAAATAAGATAACGATCAGTAAACGGAAATCTAACAAAAAAAATAAAATTTAATCATTGGTCGATAATTTAAAACAAAATTTGGGCAGGGGATCATTGAGTCCCAGTCCCTGAGCCATATTTTGGGCCACAACTTTTTGAGTTTTCAACTAATTCGAATAAATCTTCTATCATTCTAAAGCCCTGGATATGAGGATTATTTTCGCCAACTAGATTGATTTGACCAGAACATCCTACAAAAAGTTATATTTAGTTAAGCGCGCGAAATGGTGATATTTGATTTAAATTAGGCTGTAACTTTTTGTATGTTGATCTGGTCAGATCAATCCTGTTAGATAAAATAATTCTTACATTAAGAGCTTTCGATTATTATATAAATTAACTAAATTGATTAAGAATTGGAAAAGTTATGGTCCAAAATAGGTCACCGGGACCCAACCGGCGAGACTCAATGATTCTGTTCTGAAAAATTTTTGAAAAAATAAAAAAATGGCAATTTGTCCAAAAACAACATAATGCCAAATCTTTAACGCGAAAAATATTAAATTTAAAAATTAAATTTCATTAGTCTCTAAATTTTTTCTAACCATCTTTTTGTGGAATATTTTGTTGATTTTCAGTTTGTATTGAAGAAGATGAAGGAATATCCAAAAGAGAAGTACTTGCTTCTCGACTGTTTCTTGCTGTCCACCTAACTCTTTGAGAGGGCATATTGCAACGTGAAGAATTTGCGGCTTTTGCTGCTTGTTCAATTAATATTAAAGTATCTAATGAAGAATTTTGGGGTAATAATAATTGGTGTTGTTGTTGATTAGTAGGGGATATCTTCAAATAAATAAAGTTTATTGTCAGTTTATCAGAGAAGAAACTCTCAAAGTAAAAGAGGGATGTTCTTCTCTATATCAGAGCATTCGTCTTTATATTAAAAATTAAGTTTCCAAACGACGGAATATACTCGACGGGAAATCGGTATTTTCAAAAATCCTAGAACTGGATTTAGGTTAGGACCAGGAAAAATCCAGACTGGATCCATCCCCAGACCGATCTCTATTTTCTAGTACTCAAACCCTCTCTGGAATGATAACGTGTACAAATTTTAATGAAGTGAGAATCCCTCGTTTGAGAAATTTTATTTCGCGAGAAAGAGGTTACACCATTCTTTCCATAATTTACAACTCCATATCCCCCCGAATTATATTTCCATAAAAATAGCTAATGTTTATCTACTTTAACTTTCAAAATTTTTTTCTAATTTTACTTGATTTTCCTCCTCCTCTTCCTCATTTTCTAACAATTCTTCTTCACATAACCATTCCATTGGTCTTTGCTTTTTTCTATTAGGTAAAGTTCCATTCCCCGCCAAAACAACAGCCATAGCAACAGCTTCTTCAGCAACATTAATATCATCATCTGTTGAATTATTTTCTTTTTCTTCCTCAAAATTCTCTTTTTTACTTTCATTTTCTTTCTTTTTATTTAAATATTCAACATCATTATTATCGTCCTCAGAAGAAGGAGAACTTCTCCTCCAAGTAGAGCAATCAGAAGAAATTGAGGAAGTATCACAACTGCTTCGTCTTCTTCTCGGTTTTTCACTCAAAAGTGGAATTTCTGTTTTTGCGTCCCCAAATTTGGCTATTTCCAATAAATTCTCCCAAGCATTTGAATCCCAAGGTTCGTTAAAATCTGTCCCAGCAACGCTAACTTCATCACCTCCATCTAAAAAATTATTTTAAAAATATTCTCTCAGAAATAATATCACAATATTATATTTCCTAAAAATGTTTTTGAGATATGGTCTGATAATCTGTATAGGAAGTATCGAAAAATAGGAAGTAAGGTTGTTAAGGTTGCTCTTAAAGGATCTTCTTAACGAGCCACCCCTTCCGCCTATGTATTGAAATTTCTTATAAAAGTCCAGTTAACATTAAACTTCTTTAGAGGCCGTTTAATTTGTGTACATATTTAATCTATAATTATCAAAATAATTTTAGTTCGGGTTTTAGAAAATTAAGAAGAATTGGGAAGGAAATTAGGTTACTGTTATTTAAAAAATTATTAAAAAATATTTACTTTTAAAAGAATATCTAAAATTATTTTCTCCACTAGTTGAAGGTTGTTGTTGTTCTATTTGTTGCTGTTGTTGCTTTCCTTTAAATAATTCATTTAAATGTGTATATTCAGAGCTATTATTTAATTTATTTTCTGCCTCATCTTCCTCTTTTTCTTCCTCTTCCATTTCTTTTTTATTTAAATTTGTTTTCAATTTTTTAGAAGAATTTAAAATAATTTTTGGTTGTGGATGTACCTGGAAATTAATTAAATTTAATTTTGTTTTCTAGAAGAGAAAGATATTTTGGAGAACAGACTGCATCATTTTTTACTTTCTTAAAATCAGTCAGTCTAGCAAAGTGCTACACTTTCCTTACTAATTTAAAATAAGGTAGTATCGGGGTAGGCTTGAGCTTGCCGGGGTAGCTCAAGCCTTTGTAGGTAGCTCTTTGCCGCTCTTGCCTTCGGAGTTCGGGTCGGGGTTTTTGACAAAAAATCGTCGGGGTTTGGAGAGTCGGGTTGCTACCCTAACGAGAACAAAAAAGAGTTTAAAATTATAATTTAAAAATAAATAAAAAAATTCCTAACAGTAGCAATCACTGCTTGGCTTTTTGCAGCCAATTTATTAAAAGACGAAGGATTATTTAAATTATTAAATCCTCCATTTTTTGTTTTTTGTTCAATAAAATAATTATTATTTAATAATAAATTATTTTGACGTTGTCTTAAAGGTGGAGGTAAACAAACTTTTGGTTGGAAATTGTTTTGTTGTTGTTTTCTAATGTCTGATGGTGGGGCTGCAAATGGAGTAATGAAAAAATTGTTGTTGGTAGCTTTGTTGTTGTTAAAATTACTGGAAAAAAATAAAACTTAGAAATTTTTATTAAATATTTAGGAAAAACTAATAAATTTTGAGAAAAAAATTCCGCCATTAAAGATCCTCTAACAGGTTCATAAATAAACTTATATAAATTTGGTAGTTTAATTTAAAATAGGCAGAGATATTCATTAAACTACCGTATTTACTCGATTAATTCCCCTCTCTCGAATAATTCCCCCTGCTACGGATGGGTTGAAAAAATAATTCTCCAGGGAATTAATCGAGTAAATACGGTAACAGATAAAATAATGAATTTTTAAATATATTTTAAAGATATCCAAAAATATTTTAAGAAAACTTTACTAACAAAAAATTTAAAAAAAAAGTTGAATTAAATACACTGCGGTGCATATGTTTATGCACACTAGTTTTTTGTTCATAATTTTATGCAATCTTAGCAACAAAATACGTTCTATATAGCAATCGAAAGCTCTATTTGTATCTCAGTTGACATGTTTCTGCATTTTCCATGAAAATGAAAATTGGCCGAGATAATCCGGATCTACCGGATATACCAAATCCCATATCCTCAGAAAAATTTTTCGGAAAAAATTTAACAAACCCATTTGATAAAGCATATTTTTGTGAGTATTTACCACAAAACCGCTTAGAAATATCTTTTTCCGGAACGGAGATATGATTTTTTGAAAATCGAAAAAAACGCGATTTTTTACGAAAAATGGCAAAAATATGGTATTTTTTCGATTTTCAAAAATTCATAACTCGCTCGAATCTCGACCGATTTGGATGATTTTTTTGTATTATATGTAGAATCTAGAGGAGAATCACATATATATTTTACAGACCTCAAAAAAATTTCTTCGAAAAGTTGAAAATGTAGTACCTGTTAGACCGGTCGAAAAGTTTTCGAAAATATCAGAATTTCGAAAAATGCAGAAACATGTCAACTGAGATACAGATAAAGCTTTCGATTGCCATATAGAACATATTTTTTGAATAAGTGTGCATAAACTTATGAACAAAAAACTAGTGTGCATAAACATATGCACCGCAGTGTATGTAGACAATGCTTATCAAAATAAATAAAATGTGAATGATTCAAAGTTAGAAAAAATAAGTAAATATTTTTTAAACACATCTGTTTTTATTAAAAGTTTATTTAAATAGAAAGGCTTTTATTTTTGTGAAATAAAAAAAATTTTTAATCAAATAATTCACAATTTATATGTTTATTTATTTTTTAAAAAGAGAATTTTAAGTTGAATTACAAAAGAGTTTTTTTGGTAGAAATAAAGTTGTGAATAATACTTGAAAATATATATGTATGTATGTAGAAGTATTTACCATAAATAGAAAAAAGAAATTTTTAGAAAAAATTACCTAAACTGAATTTAAAAAAAGGCGGAATTAAAGGCGCGAATTAAAAGAAATTAATTAGAATTTTAATTTAATTTAAATTTAGATTTACAGTCGGTCCTCATTATTTCTAGAGACACTCAAAATTCGACAAAACTTCAATTTGAGATTGGTTTTTTAATTTGGCTACTAGGCAAAGGTAAAAAATGGTATCCCTTAGTACCCCTAATTATAATATATAATTTCAACTTCAAGGATGTGTCCAAAAATGAGGTTCGGGTGTATCAATATTTATCGTTACTGGTATATTTTTTCTGTTTTTCGCAATTTTTTTATTGGATAGGTAGAGCTTGCGAGGATAGAAGAGTGACAGTCCTTTGCTTTTTTATAAAAACAAACAAAAAAAATTTTTAGGTTGTTTGAGGTGTTTGAATGTTTCGGCGTCGAATTATGAAAAACACAAAAATGAGAAATTGGGATTACGAAATTTTTCATAAATATTTTAAATAATGTTGATAAAATTATTTCTAAATTTTAAAATTTTTTATAAAGGAATTTGGAGGTTAAGGACAAAAAGTAATAAATAAAATTGATACTAAAAAATTAAATTCTTTGGCCCATAACTCCCCAAATATTTAATTAAAAAATTTGAAATTTTTGAAGAAGGTATTACCTAAATAAACAATGACTATACAAAATTTCATGTTTCTGGGTAATTCTTAGACAATTTTATGAGCATCAGCGCCAAAACTCCCGCGCCGAAAAGTTCAAATCTCTCACTTCACTTCTTCCATGAAATTCACTGACCACAAATGCTTAAAAATCACAAAAAAAAAACAATTTTTGTGTGTAAAGCAAGAGAAAAGCTTGTTTTTATTTTTTCTAGTAACAATCGATCATTAAAAATATTCAACACATTTTTTTCAATTTAAAAAAGACAAAAAAAAATATTTAAAAAATTTATTAAAGAAAATGTGAACATTAACAGATTGAAATTTAGAAACTTAAAAGAAAATTTCAGACAAAAATTAATAAATTTTATTTTTGTGAAGAATTTTTACTTTAAAGTTGACTTAAAAGGAGTTTCTAGGGACAGGCCAACGAGGTAAAAAATATTTGGAAGAGGATGCCGAGTCATATTCAACTGAAACTACTAGACGTTTATCCAAATTGTATCGAGTAATTTTATATAGAAGGTAGAGGAACAGATATTAACAGATACGAGGCCTCTAAATTGTTAATTAATCCTCTACCTCTATACATATAAAATTACTCGATACAATTCTATTTTTTATTAGAGATCTGAATGAAACGAGATCTCAATTAAAAATCACGGTTATCGAGATTGTGATTTTCAAATTATTTACTAAAGTTATTTGATGGAAACTAAAAAATTTTTTTAAATTTATTTAAGTTGGTCAATTTCCTTTGTGTGTAAATAAACTGTCAAATAACAAAATTTAATAAATTGGTCATGTTTTTAATTGTTGCAATTTAATAAAATATAAAAAAACACAAAAAAGCTTTCCGAAAATTTTTTTTTGTAAAAAGGCTGGTTGGTTGGTAAGAAGTGAGCGAAAAAAAAGGTGAGAGAATTGAGGTACTTAAATAAATATATACCTCCTTCCCCCCTTCCCTCCCTCCAAAAAAGTGTGTGTAAATATTTAATGATTGTAAAAAAAAAGTAAAGAAAAAAATATTGAGAATTAATAGATCGATTAAATAAATAAATGAATTTTTTTTCTTAAAATTTTAAATGACTAAATTAAAACAGTTAGATCAATTTTAATTTAAAAAAAAAGAAATTAGGAAAAATTAAATTAAAAGAAACACTAAAAGAATTCTAACGGGGATTTACAAAATGATAGGATATTCTTAAAACGAAAAATTAAAAATTACCCTCAAGAATTTACAATAATAACCTAATAATAGTACTAATAATTTAATTATCTTCTCTCGCATGGATTGTGTTTATTTAAACCTTAAAGTGTCTCTGATTTTCAGATACGGTCCTCAAAAATATTGAAAACATTGAAAAAAGGGTTATTTAAAAATGTGAATTTTTTCAAAAAAATATAGAAAATTAGCTAAATTCTTTACAAAAAATTAATTTTTTATATCAAAAAATACATAATTATATTTTTGAGACTATTTTTTTGTAAATCTTTTCCTCTCAAAAAAATTCTTATTCATTTCCCCTCTTAAATTTTTATGATCCTCCTCCCTCCCTCCCTAAAACATCTCCGAAAAAGGGCAAAAAGCGATCATTATTTATAAAGTGTGAAGGAGGGAAAAAATAAGGCGGAAAAAATTGTTTAGAAAAAATGATTAAGTAGACATACTAAAAGTAAAAAAATATAATTTTGTTTTACTAAAGAATTATAAAATAAATAAATTTTTTGATAAAAAATAAAGTACAAAATTGTAAAAATTTTTATTTTTTTTTGTTAAAAATATTTTTAAGAAAAAAAATTATTTTTTTAAAAAGAATTTGAGCTGTGAGGGAAACGTGGAGTTTTAAAATAATTTTCATCACTCCCCGTGTCTTAGACTTTGATGAATCATTTCTACTAGAAAACAGAAAGTTTGGAGATTATGGGGATAGAAGAGGAGATGCTTTGCCTCAAGTTTGGAATAAAGTTTTGGACTTAGATTTAACAAAAGGGTGTGTTTGGATGAAATTATACATATTAGAGATAGGAATGTATTGTTCCTTAGGGGTGGGTTCCTTACTGGAGGACCGCAACCGGAACCAAAAAATCCCGGAATTTCCGGCCTAACGGAGATTCCGGCGAAGCTCTACTTTACTACTATGCATGAATGAATTTCTTCATTCATGTACTGTACTTCATAATACCTACTGTACTTCAAAATTCCAAAACTTATTCTTTAGTTAAAAATACAAAAAAATAAAATCACTAATTACCTATTAGAACCATTAAAAATAAAAGAATGTTTAGCACCAGATAAATTATTAATTGTTGTTGTTGTTGTTCTAGGTTGAGGCAAAACTCTAGCAAGTTGTGGAAAAGATTGTGGGGGAAGGGAAGGATTTTGTGGTGATTTTTGTTGTTGTTGTTTACGCATTTTATTTAAAGCTAAAGCTATTCGATTAGTTGTTGAACCCGAATTTGTTGGAACGCCTAAATCTGTGTTTGTACGGCGAAATGCTGCTTGGCGGGCATTTAGAATTTCAGTGCTTACTAGAAAATTGTTAAAAGAATTTTTTAAAATGATTAAGGTTTAATTTTTTCGAGTTCTGAGAGACAGAAAATTAATTCAATAATAATTCGGTTTAGTTATCTTTCAGTAAAATGCTCTTGAAGTTTATAGACTGTTAAATAAAAGGCAAATCAGCAAAATAAACAGATGGACCTCACCATAAGAGATCACACCTTTGGGGCTGAAAAACGTATCTTAAAATAAGGTACCTTAAAATATAGCTTTTCTATAGAAACGTATCTTAAACTGAAGAATATTCAGTTCTGTGGACACCTTACAGTAAGGTATTCGGTGAGTAGTAAAATGTTCTGGCTTTTTTCCTAATTTAATTTAATCAAATTTCTCCTTCCCTCTACCTTGGTTACGTCCTTGCCAATCATCTTTTGAGGAAGGTGAAGAAATCCCTGAACTACTTGTTCTTCGAAAATTGCCCTTTAAACGGGCAAATATTGAAGATCCTGATGGTTGTTGTTGCTGTCTTTGCTGTTGTTTTAGATGAGCATTTGTGATTGTTGTTGGTTTAAATGGTGGCTGTTGTTGTTGTTGTTGTTGAGCAGTGCTGATGATATTGTTCTTATTACTGAAAAGTTATAATTTAATTTTACTATCCCAAGAATTCACACATATATCCCACTCTATATCTTATTTCAACTTAAATATTTAAATATCTGAATTGTCCCAAGACGTATCACCACATTCTCAGCTATCCAAAGCTCTTAGTTATCCCCTAGTTCTATAGGTGGGATAAGCTATAGAGTTCAATTCAAACACCTATCCCTCACCCTAAAATTGTTGGTTGTTGTTGTTCTTCTTCCCATAAAGGACTATTAGCTGGCGAAGGCATCCATTCCCAACTTGATCCATTCGCTTTAGGCCTTCTTCTTTGAGGTGATGGCGAAAATAATGCACGTAAAAAAGATTCAGGGCCTCTTTTCTTCAAAGGCGGAGGAATCATAAACCGTCCATAATTAGATTCTCTCAAACTTTGGGTACTAGGAGATTGACAAAATGATGCTGCTGTTGATTTGTGAGAAGAATATTGAGGTTGGGGTGGTGGTGGTGGTGGGGTGCCGGAAAGAAAGGAAGATTGAACTGAACGACTTTTACGTAGAGGAAGTGCTGCTGAGAAAATATTTAAATTTTTTTGAATATTTCAAAAATTATTTTTTAATAATTGATAAACCCTTCTAAATTTTTTCTCCCTTCCAAACTCACCAAATTGTCTTTGTTGTTGTATTAACAATTGCTGTTGATGTCCAGGACACCCATTTGCTGCACAACAACAGCAACAACAAAAATCATTATTAGCCCTTTGATGGTGATGATATCCATATAAGGAGGAAGGTTCCCCAACAATTAGAGAAGCTGGAGGAGCTGATACTGCAGTCGAAGTGGTAGACGGACAAGGGGATTCACAGTAAAAGAAATGATGGTTATTGATGCTTTGATTCTTAAAGAAAAATAAGAAAGGTAGCTTTATTGAGGGAAAACTTGTGGATAAGGAGAAGATTGGTTCAACTTTTGGGGTCACATTCTTAAATTAATAGGAATATTTGACAGAAATGTCCAAATTTTTTATAGGGGCCTTCTAATAGAGAGGGGAACTTTTTAAAATAAATTTTTTCGTTATACCGTTTGTTGTGTAATAAAAGTCCCCATTTTGGGAGGTTGTTGTTGTTGTAATGCAGGAAGTGTAGGAAGTGGTCCGCTTCTTAGAGAGGAGGAAGCCGGTGAATGGCACTGTGAACGAGTACAAGAAGAACAGGAATAATCATTGGAAGGAAGTTGGTAATGTGTGGAATTGTTTTGAAAAGCTTTTGGACTTGTCCAAAAATCTGTTTAAGAAGGAAAGGATTTTATTTAAATGAGAAAGACTATTAAGTAAAATGTCCCTTATAAAGAGATGCCGAGTACCTATCAAATAAGGGTCCAAGAAGTTGCTTATATCGAAGTGTTAAATTGAAGGGAACCTTCTAAGGATTTACACAAAAACCTAGATATATTTTTAATGAATCATTGGTCCAAAACTGTACGTATAATAGAGGTTTTGGAAGTTATAATATTGAAAAAATATATTTTGACAATCTCAATTGTTGTTTTTAAAGGAACGGATTATATAAAAATAAAAAAAGGATTAAATTGTCACCAACAATAAAAGATGAATGAGAAAAGGAGAGGAGAGGTGAATGGCAATTTGAGGAAACAAATGAAAAAATTTAAAAATAAACGGGAAAAGATAAGATTTTAAAAATAGGAAAGGAAGGGAATATTTTGAAGGACATTAAAAATTAAAAACTGTGGCGAGTTTAATTTTTATTAGAAACTTTAAAGATTTGAAGAAATAAAAAGGTAAGCTTTAGATGAGGTTAACGGCAAAACTGTAGGTGGAAAAAGAAATTTTATTGGGGGTTTACATTAATAAATTAGTGATTCGACTTAAAGACTTAATGGTTTTTCCCTATATTCCATATGGTTTTGGCCTAAGGAAGTAAATTATATGGATATCAGTAACTGGTGGAAATCAGAGTCAAATAGAAAATTTGCAAATACTTAATCTTTGGTGTTTTATAGAAAGAATAAATTTAGATTAATTCAAGTGTTCAAATTTGGAGTAGTAAATGTTTGTAATTCGAAATAGTTCGAGATAGGTGCAAGAATAGATCACAGAACAGAAATTCCTTATAATTAAAGATTTCCAGGATTCAGTGGGACTTATCCCACAGGATCTTATTTCGGCTCTAATTTATCTAAGGAAATGTCAAGTCCTATAAATATTAATTAATTAATTCCTAAATATGACTAAAACTATACATCAAGGTTACAATCTTTAAATAAATTTTTTAACTAAATTTCTTTCATAAATCTGTCACTAATTGTGTTTTTATTGACTAAAATAGTAAGAAAATTATTTTAAATTGTATTGGGGGATCTGCTGAAGTTCTCGCCAGATAAAATTTTGTGTGGCGCGCGCTAACACATTAAAAATAAAAAAGAAGGTCATGTTTATTATTTTTCTTGTTTTGATCCTTTTCTAATCCTCGGCGTAGATTAAAGGGCAGAAACAAGCAAAATTAAGGAGAAAATAAATAAAATGACACAAAAATTAAATAAAAAATTGTTTTTTTAGGAAAATCCTCTTAAAAATAAAAATATAAAATTATATTTAATCGGAATAAAAAAAATTATTTTTTATAAAAAAAGTTGTTTTTAATCTGTTTTGATTTTTAATACAAAAAATAATTAAAAAAATACAATCAAAACTTTATTTAAAATAAAAAATAATTTGTGAGAGAAAGGGAGAGATTAGGGGGAATTGAGAGACAGACAGAGAAATTTGGAGCTAATTTATGAAGAGAAAAAGGAAGATTTTTAATCACTGAAGAGATTAACTAAAAATAAATTATATATTTTATCAATCAGATAAAAGCTTTTTAATGCACTAATAAATTAAACAGGAATTATTAATTTAATGAATAATTACTTGGGGGGATTTTGTGTGATAATAAAAACAAGAATAAATAAAAGAAAATCAAAAATTAAAAAAAAACTTGCCTTGCCCCATCAAAGCCAATCCTTGTAAACCATTTATTGTTTCACACTTTGCAACAGCACTAGGCAAACAAAGACTACATTTGAGTTCTTGAATTGCTTCAGGTTGACAATAATGTTCCAATAAAAGGGGTAAGGAGGTAAATGTGCGAGGCTGAAAAAGCAAAAAAATTTAAACTAACAGTAAAAAGTAGTTTTGGATTTTCAATTTAAGTCTAACTACGAGATATATTTTCTGATGTTTTCTGTTTATTTGAATTTTTAATACACAAAACTTGCTCAAGACTAACATACACGATAATACCAAGCTAATGGAATACTGGGAAAATACGAGGGTATTATTGTGGACGAATTGAAAAAGCAGGCGGTTAGTGACAATTATTAACGCTAGTCTGAACATATCAGGACTGTCTAGTCCAAGCAGATTTCGGACAAAATAAATACCCAAGTTCCCTTTTCACATTAATAAACCTCCCTAATTATCTGTTTACATATTTTTAACGGAATAAACAACACACCGATCCCTGTAACCGAACAGACTGCCCAGAACCCACAGCTTCCAGCAAAAAATGATCCAATTGATCTGTATCCAATTTATCTTCATTACTAACATCTTCGTTTTCTTCTTCCTCTTTTGGAGGGGGTAATTTAACAGAGAGTGCCATAACAGAAATAGAGGAACGCTGAATGGAAGAATGAAAAGAAGCCGAAGTATCAGAATTTGTAAAAGAATTGTTGTTGTTGTTAATAATACGGCTAGAACCTCGAACAATAAAAACCTTAAAAGGGGTGGGATATAATGTCTCAAAAATTTTTTCGAAAAAAAACACAAACTCCAGGTTCTTGATGCCTTAAAAGATGCGAAGCTTCTTGTCTATTTAAATGAGGAAGGAACCATATAGGATGAGATTTGACTAGTTGTTCGAGTAATGTAACCCCCGAACGAAGAGAAGGGGATGTTGAATAGGGAGAGATTTTTTGATTAATTGAAGATTTGTTTTCTTCTTTTTCTTTTTGAATTTGTTGGTGTTGATAGGACACTAAATAGTGAAGGAATAATTTTAATGTGAAATTTTTATTTAAATCTCAGGTACTTTTTTAAATTCTTAATTTATTCCCCCTTCTATTTCATATATTCTAGGGTAGCACTCCGAGCCTTCGGGGTAGGAAGTGTTGGGGATCGGGTTTGCCGGGGAAGCCATGTCGGGGTTCAGGTCAAGGTTTTTAACAAAAACTCCGTCGGGGTCGGGTCGGGGGTCGGTGGAAAGGATGCTACCCTAATATGTATATTCCTCCTATGATAAAATGAGTGAGAAACTAGACATTCAATAAAGACTTGTAACTTTTATGAAAAATTAATTAAGAAAATACGTATTTTTTAATTAAAAAATTCTATTAACTAACTTTTGTATTTTCACAAAATTAAATGAAGAAAAAAATTTTTTTAAGTAAATTAAAAATATTTAAAAGCACATACATATGTATGTAATCTTTAATTTTGTGAATAATTTTACCTTTTTTTAATCATTCTAAAAATATTCTTAAAATTCCTTTTTTGAATCACACAATTTAAATTATTTAATTTCTCTTTTTAAAATTATTTTCTCTTTTCATTGCTTAATCATTTAAAAAAAACGTTCAAAAACGGGTGGGGGCTAACTCAAGGAATACCATCTCAACGAACAGATAAGTCAAGGAGACAAGTCAAGGAAAAGATAAGTCAGGGAAAAGACAGGTTAAGGAACGACCAACTCAAGGAATGAACCAACTCAAGGAATAATTTAAAAATCGGAATTTTTTGAAAAATCTGAATTTTTCCGAATTTTTTAATTCTGTTTTTAAAGTATTTATTTTTTTTAGAATTCCTATTTCTAAAAAATATTCTGATTTTTCAAAAAATTACGATTTTTGGTACTTTATTAATATCCCGCCCCCCACCCTTATTTGAGTCTCAGATTAGTTGTCCTTTTTTACTGTCAATCATTTATTTCTCTCTTTTTCTAATGTCCATCATTTTCTTCCCTCGAATATTATGTATAAGTAAAACGCAAGTTCAAAACTTATGATATTTGAGCGGTCAGCCCAAAGGGGCGTCCGGCATAATGGCGCAAAGCCATAACTCGAAAATCTTGAAGCAAGTTATGGCTTTGCGCTTTTATGACCGTGCGCCCTCTTGGGTTTTGAAGGAAAAATGATTGACATTAAAAAAGGAGGGAAATAAATTATTGCAGTAAAGAAGGAAAATTAATCCGAGACTCAAATAGAGGTGGGGGGGGGGGGCGGGATATTAATAAAGTACCCGATTTTTAAAATATTCCATGAGTTTGTCATTCCTTGACTTGTCGTTCCTTGATTTGTCTGTTCCACCACATCCCTTCTACCCCTTCTCTCCCTTTACTAAAATGGCTACTTTTTGTTTCCAACATCTAAACAAACCTTCTTCATTTTGTTCATTTCTTTGTTCATTACCAACAACAAAATTATTATTATTTGAAGACAATAGCCTTCTCTTCTTTTTATTTAAATTTATTATTCTTTTTTGTTCTCCATTTTCTTCCCCTTCTTTTTTAATTTTAATATCAAAATTATTTTTTTCGTGATGAAAATGTACATAAACCGTTCCTTGACATTGTCCACGAGGGGAGGATTTTTGTAAAGAAAAATCCCCACAAATTTGTTTTTCTTCAAGGATTGGTTTTGTAATTTCTAATTGTAATTCTGGAGGGACTAGTCGATCCAATGAAAATCGAGGTCTTTGGGTCTGTTAGAAAATAAAATTTAATATTTTTTAATGCTTTTTGTGAATAAAATTGAGGGAAGAAAATTAAAGAAAAATTTACTGGACGAGGGCTAAAAAAGAAAAACTTAGTTTTTGTAAAAGATATATACATACCGTATAACCTGTATTAATTACCCTCCCTCAAATAATTACCCTTCCTCGATTAATTACTCCCCTAGCGGAAGGTCGAAACAATAATTACACCAGGGTAGTTATTAAAGGATATATGGTATGCCATCAAAACATTCGCTGATAAACAGACAGGCCGTAAATTTGCAAGAAAATCTGAGGAAATTTTTTAAACTTAAAGGCGAATTCTATTGTTGATATTTTAATTTTGAACTTTTTTGAGAATACATACTCAGATATGCCGCTAAGTATAATCCATGGACAAATGAATTTTATAAATATTTGCGGATCTATCCGTAAAAAATAATTTTTTTAAATTTAATTTTTTAAATCCCCGCTCCCTTCTTTTGAATAAACTAAAAAGTTCACCTCACTAATATCCCCCACCAATCCATCATTATTATTAATTCCATCTTTATTATTATTTTCACTTCCAACACAATTATTATTATTAGATTCTAGCCAAGACGCAATAAGTAAACATTCAGGATCCCCTTCTGCCGCTAATTCTTTTAATAACAAATCTTCATTTTTCTGTTGTTCTCCCCCCTCTTCTTCCACATTTTTATTTACAAAATTAGTGGATAAGGGAGGTGGGGAACTTGGCGAATTTAGTGAGGAACCCGTTGCTTCTGGTGAGGCCCGTGGGCAGTGAAGAAATAATGGAGAGGAAGAGGAGATGGCTTGAAAATAATTAATTTTAATTAAATTATTTTGAATTAAAATATGTAATTTAAGACGGTGTTTAATAAAAGGGGACATTATAACTGAGAGATGTACATATACATGCAATATTAGCGCCCCTTATCTACTAAGTTGGGATAGGTAATTAAGACTATACCAGGGATCTAGCCGACATACAAGTTAAATTCCAGATTTTCGGGAATAGGATCGGTTATATCCCTGTACTACATATATAGAACGTTTCCGACATTTTTGGAAAAACTTTCCCAAACGTATAAAATACTTTTACGAAAGTTTTTTTAATTTTTAGATGAAAGTTGATTGCCCCTTTACATAATTATTACACTCAATTAAGTAGATTTAATTAATTTTATTTTTTTAAAAGAATTCTTTGAGGTTTGTAATATATATTTTTATAAATTAATTTGAAGGGGATAAAAGCAAGAAATGAAAAAAATAAAATGATGCTGCTAAAGTACTCATTTTTGTATTTGTGACAGTGAAGGAAAAAGGTGAATAACACACAAGGGATGATGAAGAATGGAAGGGGAGAAAATGGATGGATGGAGGATATATTTATTTTGAAAGAAAAAAGAAGAAAGAGCCGTTCTTCTTCTTTTTTTACGTTCCTCCGCGCGTTCCTCTCACAAACAAAATTGTAAAAATGTCAGCTACTGCCATTCTACATGCAAAAAAGTAGAACACAAAAAGTGGGGAAATTCTGGATAAACAAAATTCTTTAAATAAATTTTAGAGAATTCTTAGCAAGTTTGTATACAAAAATTGTGGTTACTATTTAATAAATTAAAAATAATTTTTTAATAATAAATTAAAGACAAAAGATTGAAAAATCTCTAAAAATTCAAACTTATTTATTAAAAATTCCAACCTATTTTGCCATTTTTCGTAATTTTTTGAACCTATTATAGCCTTTTTTTTGAACCTATTTAGGTGCCTATTATCGGTTTTTTGGACCTAAAAACTCGCTCTGTTAATAACTGTTAGTGAAAGGATGATGATCTAAAGGTGTATCAAAATAAAGTAGAGGTTAGACTTTATACAAAATAAAGTAGAGGCTAGACTAAGAGAAATCTTGTTTAAAAACCTCGGTTATCTAGATCAAAATATAAATTTTAAATCACGACTGACCCTCAGATCAAGTCTCTAATAGAAGCACATTGATGTTGACTGGCACTAAACAAAGTTATTTTTCCTAGTTAAAATAGGAGGAATAAATAATAGGTACTTAGTATAATGAAATAATTTTTTAAGATAAAAAAACTTTTCTACATATCTACCTAAATATTAACCTAGTCATTAATTTTATATTTTTCTAACTAAACAAGCTTTAAGGATAAAAAAGTGTGTCATTATTTAAAAAAAGGTTGTCCTAAAAAATATTTTTTTGTGTTAGTATTGAGGTAAATGCCAAACAAATGGGTGAGTAATAAATAAAGGGTCAACAAAAAACATAAAAAAATGTTTGGCTAGCCAATATAGTTTGAAGACCAAAATATTTACCTGGACAGCGATTTATTGATTCTGCCGAGCAAAAAATGGACGCGAAGATTTTTTTATATAAGGGGAAATGTGGAGGGGTAAAGTCTGAGTTAAAGCCTATTTTTGAGTAAGCAAAAAAATTTAAATTAAATTTGTATGCAAAAATAATTTTTATGAAAATAAAGAAATTTTTGCAAGTAAAAGGTTTTTTATTGGCAAAAGTGTTTTAATGAAAAACAAGTTTTGGAGGAGAATTATGGGGTATTAAAGAAGCAGAACTGATATTTCAGCCAAAGAAATTAAAACAGAATCAATGACTATAGGAGATCACAAGATCGATGCCAGCTCGAGCTAGACTTTTACCTTTCGCTTACTATTTTTTCAGGTTCCAGGCAGATTCCGAGGTGTCGGAAATCGGAACTGGCTCAAATGTCGGAACTCGGGAATCAAAATATTTTTCGAAAATCGGAAGGAAAAAACGCCGGAAATCAGAATTCCGACCCACCTCAGGTTCCAGGGGTTACTAGATTTGCCAGTTACTACAATTTATTTAAAAAAACAACTGCTGGCCTTAGATTAAAGGCTAAAAAGCTGAAAAATGTTTAATTCGTAAAAACAATTTTTTTAAAAAAAGAAAAAGTAAAATCTCTCAATTTTTTAAATCTTATAGAAAGAAAAAAAATTTTTTTGGGTTATTTTGAGTGAAAATAAATAAATATAAAGGTGTGTGTAAAGAAAAGATAATCGGCAATAAAAGAATAACACACAAAAACACCCAAACAATGTCCTCGAAAAATGTCCAACAAGAGTGGTCAACAACAACAAAAGCGGAAGTCACAAAACAAAAATTGGAGGGAAAAGGTGAGAAATGGAAAAAGAATGTGTGAATTTTTAGGGGAAGAATTGACAAAAAAAATAAAATTAAAAAATTATACAATTAATCAAAGAATGAGAATTACTTATAAAGATTTGAAAAACATTTATTTTTTACGTGGAAGTTTAGTGCTGGAAATTATTTTAAATTGTATTATTTAAAATTGAAGGAGTGTATCTATTAGGAATCAGATTTTTGAAAATCCTTGACCTGTCCCTAAAATCTGGAGTTTGATTTCTTGACCTGGACTAGATCCTGGGCCTGTAGTCCAGGAAAAACCCAGGAAGGTCAAAAAATGCCTGGACTCTGGGTACAGGAAAAGCCCAGGCCTTGGTCCAGGTAGCTCCATCCCTAGTATCTAGTAAATTAATTTTTAAATGTATAAAAGTTTTAATTATCTGGAGAATATTTAATTAAAAATAAAAAGTGTTTTATTTCAGAAATAATCGGAATAAAAAATTAAATTTATTTTTGAATTTAAATAAAATTCTTAATTTAAATTTCAGAAATTTTAACGAGAATTTTGCCAAAAATAATATAAATTAAATTAAAAAATAAATAAAAAATATTATTATATTTACTCAATATAAGGCAAACTTTAATGAAAAATTTTTCCAAAAACCCCCAAATTTATCAAAACTTTTTTCAAAAAAAAACAAAAAAATCTTTGAATGTCCTATTTTTATCCCTATATCTCCAATCCATTTAGAACAAAAAAATAATTTATCTACACCTGTTATTGATGAAGGGAGGAGGGGCTGGATAAATAAAAAATTGAAATAAAATCTGGGAGCAAATCTTTCCAACAGAGAAAAGTCACACAAAACCAGTGTTTTTAAATTAAAAATAGAAAAAAACTGGTTTGTGGTATTTAGATTATATAAAATTGATTGGAATTGGAAGGATAGAGGAGAAAAAAAGGGCATAAAAAGGGGGGATATAAATTAATTTTTAAATAAAAATCAAAAATAATTAATTATTGCTAATTTACATAATTTTGTAATGGTTAGGAGGGCTAAGATAAATGGACAAAATGAGAATATAAAGGAATCTAAAAATAAAAAAATCTGAGAGGGAAAAATATAAAAATTTTAGAATTTTTGTTTGGAGAAAGTGTATAAGATTATGTAGATACATATATGTATGTAAGACCCTTTTAAAAGAATGGGTTTAATGCTGAAGATTTTAAAGAGGGTTTAAAAAGATTATGGAGCAGTATTAAGACTTATTGTCTTCAGTCTTGGTTTAAAACTTTTCTTGGGGGTGTTCAGTATAGGGGTCATGGTTTTTTATGGAAAAATAAAAAATATAGCTTTTGATAAATAATCGTTGGAATAAAAGCGAAAGAAATATTTTATTTAAATATTTATTTATTTTTGTTTTTATGAATAAAAAATAGTATGTTAAAAATAAAATTTCGTGTTGTAAAAATTTTAGGGAAAGTTAAAAAATTTTTGTTTGGATGCATATGGATATCCCAAGAAATCTTGTGGGATTCCCTATTAAGAAATATTAGAGAATAATTGAAGGAAATGGATTTGTTAATTTAATTAATGATGAATAATAAAAATATTAAAATATTAATTGAAATATTAATATTAATTAAAAATAAAGAGTAAAAATAGAAAAAATTTAAATAATTAAAAAATAATAAAATTTGGAAATTTTGGAAGGCCAAGAAGCCAGAGTCATCAAAATAATGAAAAAATAAATACAAAATAATGGGAAAAAATAAATAGCTAATTGTATTAAGGGAAATGGATTTGGAAATAATTAAAAATAATTAAATATATAATTAACATTAATTAAAAATGTTAAAAAATTAAAAGTACAAATAGACTTTGTACTTAGGTAATTAAGCCTTTAGACAATAACAAGGCTATTAAAATTGTTTTTAAGAAAAAAGTGAAAATTAGAGCAGCTGATGAAGATGTATTGCCAGCCTTAGGAATTAAATAGCTATATAAAAAATATTTTTAATTGCCCACTTAAAAAAGAGAAGAAGCTGAATTGTTTGGGCCTAAACAAGTAACTGGCCGTTGTGTGTGAGTGTGATCTAAAACGGCCAATCACACCTGACAGCTAGAAAATCTCTCCATTCACCTTAACTCTCCCTCTCGCCCAATCTTTTAATAAACAAAAATATTTTTCTATAAAATTTCTCGCCCACCCCTTTTTTAATTCTATATAACTTTTTGTTTCACCTCTTTTTTTGGATCATTCGTGAAAGAAAAATAAAATTTTAAAATTAAATCTTTGTTATAAACCCTAGTATTAAGTTTAAAAATTCTTATTTAAAAAGAAGAAGAAAATTTAATTTGAGAAGATTTTAAAAAGAAGAATTAATTTTGTTTCGAATTCTTTTTGGCTCTGAATTTGGTCTCCTTCAGAGTACTTGGTGCCGCTAACAGGGAACTGAAGACGAATTTTCTGGTGTCATTTGACTCAGCTCGACTTAAAGTAATTTCTAAAATAATTTAAAAAAAAATAATCTCCAATTTGGATTTCAAACCAAATTCGGAGATTAATTAAATAAAAATTATTTTTGGGGAAAATTAGAAAATTTTTGTGAGGTTAAAACTAAAAGTATTGGTTTAATTAAAAATTTTTTTGGTAGTTCCTTGCCAGATTCAATAGCCAGATTATATTTCCTTCTCGGATTTAACTCTTTGCCAGATTCAATTCCCATATATTCAATTTTATCCTTAGTGGCAGGGTTAATTTATTATTCTTTTTGACTCCAACATATTCGGAGTAATTATTTTAATCTCTTTAGGTTTGGTAAAGTATAAAAGCCCTTATATTATTCATTATTGATCCGGTTGTCAGTGTTATTTTACTTCTGACAATATATCCCGATAGTAATCAAATTTAAATTTGCCACTTTATTACTGTAAAATCTAGTGGGATAAAAGCACAGTTGTTTGTTACTGTCTTATCTCGTTATTCTCTGTTTATACTAGAACATTTAAGTCTAGTACTGGCAGATAGAATAATAAAATTGGAAATCTTTGTTGCAAAGGAGTTTTGCACTTAATTTTGAATTGAATTGAATAAAGAGAAAGTGCAGTTGTTAGTTACTGTCTTATCTCATTCTTCTTTGTCAGTACTAAGATATTGAATTCTGGTACTTGACATATTTGATAGTAAAGTTGGGAATTTTTTTTTGAAAAATTAGAATATTTTTCAAATTTCTGCTACAAAGGAGTTTTGTAGCTTCTGTGTCAAATTAAATAAAGGAAATCAAGATTTAATTTCTTGAAAGAAAAATTGAATAGTAAATTTGTGTGATAGTAAATCCGAATCTATAGTAGTAAGGCTCCGCAGTCTGGGATAACAAGTTGATTCTGATAGTTTAATCAGGATTTTCAAAACTTGTTTTTGCTCAATAAAATTGAATTTTTTAAGGAAAATAGAAAAAATTAATTAAATTAAAAGTATAAATGGCAGCGCCAATTAAGTCCGCAATCCTCAGCGCGTTCAAAAGCTGGACTGAATTTAAGTCCTCGGATTATACCGCGGGGTTAGAAGCCGACGATACGGCTCAAGTAAGGAAAATAAAGCTAGAGGCTTTATACGAAGACCTTAAAAACGAGGTCCAATACCACGAAGCGATAATCACGGATGTAAAAAATAGTTTGTGTGACTGGAGTGACCTCCTTCGGAAGATGAGTGGCGAAGAACGCCGAGTTGGGAACGAAGATTATAACTCCTTTAATGAGATCCACCACATAGAGGAAACATTGGAATTATTCGAGAAGAATGCCCGCTTTTTGCGCGAACACACCCAACGTATTGGCCTGCAAGTTAAAATGGCCCGGCATGAATCTGAAAAGGAAAAGCAGCAGGAGGAGCTGAGATACTCAGCTGCTCTAGCTGCGGCAGGGAACCAAGCTGCCGGTCCCGCACCACAAGCAGGTGTCCGTTCCTTGCATTCCCTGTATCAGCTCCCCACTCTCCAAATTAGAAAATTTAGTGGTGATCGAAGGGAGTGGCTTAATTTTTATGAGTCCTTCAAGTGCGCGGTGGATAATTCAGTCGCCTCTGAGATTGAGAAGCTAACATTACTCCGCTCGCTCCTCGAGGGGGAGGCATTAGAGTTGGTGTCGGGTTTCAGGCTCGAAACTCGAAGTTTCGAGGAAGCTATAAAGCTCCTGCGCGATTATTACGGTAATACTGAAGCCCACGTGCGAGATTTGCATATAAAATTGGCAAACCTCAAGCCGTGTGTGACTTTAAAAGATACAAAAAATTTTGCTTTTGAATTGGAAAGGCTGGCTCGAGAGTTAAAAAATGTTAATGAAAATATAGAGGGGCCTGCCGTATATTTAGCGCTCGAGAAAAAATTAAATAAAAATTTTTTGAGAGAAATTTTGGTTAAGAAAACAGAGGAAGGGTCTCATTGGAGCACTTCGAAATTTCGTGAAGCACTCCACAATGCCCTTCAGAGGGAGCTGGCAATTAATGAGGTATTGGTTGAGCATGACAATAATAATAAGGTCAATGCTCCGCGAGTTCCCCGACCAGTTCCAAGAAATATTGGGGTAAATCAAAAAGGTCAACAGTACACATACGCTGCTATGGAGTCAGCTAATAATTGGAGAGAGCATGGGAAATTTTCTTCCCAAAATGGTCCAAATTTTAATAAAGGTCCAAGATGCATCTTTTGTAATGGAAGTCACTGGAACGATCAGTGCCAAAATTACAAAAATGCCAACTTGAGAATTCAGTTTGTTCGTGCTAAAAATTTATGTATGGGTTGTTTGAGTAGTCGTCATACACGCCCTCAGTGCCCGAGGCCAATGACTTGCTTTTATTGTAGTGGCAGTCATCCCCGTGCCCTCTGCCTGAAAAAATTTGGAAATAATTTTAACAATTTAAATATAAATAAGGAGCAGGGTAATAATAAATGGGGTAATAATTTTCAAAATAAAATAAATAATCAAGTCAAGCGAGTACAGTTCGGCGCGAGCCCCCAGAGACAGAATAATTGGAGGGGCACCGGAGCAAATAATGTACCCCTAGGGACAAGGAATGGCTTACCTCCTTTTGCCAACGGAGGATTTAATTCCCCTGAAAATAAAAATTTAAAAAATGAGCAAAGAGAATTTCTAAAAAAGGAAGCTCCACAACAAGTCAATTGCCAATTTATTGAACCTCTTAATAATGAGGGTTTAGGAAAGGCTTTGCTTATGACTGTGGAAGTCATAATGTTCAACCCTTATAATGAGGAATCTAATTTAAAGGTTTTGGCATTCCTTGACCCAGGAAGTCAACGCTCTTTTGTAACGAAAGCTGCGGCAGAGCGCCTAGGTCTAAAAAATATGGGAACCGAGGAGTATTATTTAACAAGTTTTGGCAATACAATGCCTAAAAAATACAAGTGTGACCTGGTAAAAATTGGCCTGCGCAGTGAAAATCAAAAATTAACTATGGTAGCAAATAAACTTGATTTTATTGTCAACCCATTGCCTCATTATGACGTAAAGGAGTTATATAAAAATTATGACAATCTTTACGCTGAGAGGCTGGCCGCGACTGAATGGACTCAGCCAGATGTGCTGCTCGGCATGGACATCTGGCATGAGCTTCAAGTTCAAAGAGTCCAGGTCTTACCTAGTGGATTTACAATCTGCCAGTCGAGGCTGGGACCTATTATAAGCGGTCTTGGTCAAATTGAAAATGAGCCTCAACAATTACTTACTAGTGTATACAAGGTCCAGACAACTCACGTTTATGCGGCAATTGAATTTGCCTCTCGTGAATTGCCTAAGGGAGAAAAGGAGGCTGACGAGGAAAATCGGGAAAATTTAGCCACCTTTTTCGGTCTTAATGGAGTGGGAATGGACGATTTAACCCCACGAGTAAAAGACGAGGAGGTTATGGAAAATTTCCGAAAAAACCTCGCATATCTGGATGGTCGCTACCAGGTTGCACTCCCTTTTAATGAAAATATTCAATTTTTACCGAGCAACTACCACCATGCCAAAGTGAGGCTGGTGGGTACAATTAAAAAATTACAAAAGTTAGGCCTTGTGGAGGAGTACCAAAAAATTATTGACGAGCAACTCCAGAGGGGAATGATAGAAAGAATAGAAAACCCTGGAGAGGCTCAAGGCCCGGTTCATTACCTTCCGCACCGAGCAGTTGTGCGTACTGACAAAGCCTTCACCAAGGTTCGAATAGTTATGGACGCTAGCGCCAAACCCCCCGGGCAGCCAAATGCACCCTCTCTAAATAATTGTTTATATACTGGACCCCTATTGCTAAAACAATTGGTAGGAATTCTTTTACGGTTCCGATT
Organism: Meloidogyne enterolobii; assembly: GCA_963681835.1. Classification (NCBI taxonomy): domain Eukaryota; kingdom Metazoa; phylum Nematoda; class Chromadorea; order Rhabditida; family Meloidogynidae; genus Meloidogyne; species Meloidogyne enterolobii. The sequence goes on along the minus strand of CAVMJV010000004.1, from coordinate 1,901,284 downwards.
TTTGAATAAAGTGCTCCTAGCCGATATTGAGAAGGCATTTTTGCAGTTAGGAGTGAGAGAAATGGACCGGGACTGTACCCGATTTCTTTGGCTCAATAATCCAAAGGATATAGACCCCGCGCAGATTATTTATAGCAAATGCATCGTCTATAGGTTCTGCCGGGTATCCTTTGGCCTGACAGTGTCGCCTTTTTTGTTAAATGCTACCCTACAAGAACATTTAAAATTATATGATTCTCCACTTGCAAGGAGTGTGGAACAGAATCTGTATATGGATAATATAATGATTAAATTGGAAAATGATGATGATATTGAAAAAATTTGTTCAAAAGCTAAAGAAATATTCTCAGCTGCCGGAATGAGGCTGAGGGAATTTTTCGGCGCGCCGCGCGAGGCGTTCGGAAGTGTCCCGGAGGAGGACCTGGCGCCAAATTTAACTGAAACTAAAATATTTGGTCTGAAATGGGTACTCGACCAGGAGTTGTTGATAATAGAATTCCCGAAAATTTTTAATTTTACAACAAAAAGGGAACTTTTATCTACCATTGCCAAGGTATATGATCCCCTTGGCTTAATCTCTCCTGCATTAATTCCGGCAAAATTATTAATGCAAAAGGTAGTAGAAGATAATTATAATTGGGATGACAAAATAAATGAGGAGCATTATAATAATTTGCTCTCGGTTCTGCAATCTTGGCAAGAGAACGGAGCCCCAATAAAAATGTCCTTTCCAAGAAAATTAGCACTCGCTCTCCAAGATGATGGGAAGCGCGAGTATCATTGTTTCACCGACGCTTCGGGTGTTGGTTTTGGGTGCGCCATCTATGCGCGACTAGCTTCCCCCCAGGCCTGTCAAGCCCATTTAATATTTGCCAAAAGTTTATTGAAACCGGCACGTCTAATGTTGACTGAGGCAACTATACCCCGCCTCGAGCTTCAGGCATTGGCTTTAGGGGTAAAATTATTGAATTTTGCACAAAAAGAGTTAAATTTTGAAAATAATCAAGCTACAATTTGGACTGACAGTAGCTGTAATATTGACAGATTAAATCGATATGAAAAATATGATCGATTTACAGCTAATCGAATAGTCCAAATTAGAGGAAAATATATAATTAAACATATCCCCGGGGAGGAAAACCCAGCGGATTTATGTTCCCGTGGAACTACCCCCAGTGCTCTTCAAAGGAGCGATTTGTGGTGGTTCGGACCTCCTTGGCTCTCGAAGAGTAATGATTTTTGGGTCAGTCCCAAATTAAAGTACATCCCGGGTACTGAATTGGTCAAGCAAGAAATAATAGAAGCTATAATTGAAGTAGAACCAAAAAATCCATCTATAATAGATGAAAGAAGGTTCTCTAATTATTGGAGATTAGTTAGAGCCTTGGCCTATGGTTTTAAATTTTTGAGAAAAATTGGAGTAAAAAAGAAATGGGAAGGAATACTGGCTTTAGGGAAATGGGGAGAGATGAGTAAAAATATATCCGTAGAAGAATTAAAATTTTCTCGGAATTATTTATTATTAAAGGCGCAGGAGGAGTTCCCGCCTAAAGAAGAATTAATGATACAATTAAATATAGTAAAAAAGGAGGGTTTACTGGTTTGTCAAGGAAGGATTAGAGAAGCCGAACTCCCAGATGAGGCTATTAGTCCAATTTATTTACCCAAGGAAGCCTGGATTACAAAATTAATTATATTAAATATCCATAAGGAAAATAAACACTGCGGGACCCAATTGTTATTAGGCATTTTGAGAATGCAATTTTGGCTACCTCAAGGTCGTCGAGTTGTGCGAGAAGTGCTTCGATCTTCTCGGCACGGTTGTCTAATTTGCCGAAAATATGGCTTGCAGGCTTATGCCCATAAAAGATTTGACCTTTTGCCAAAGGAAAGAGTCAATGTTGCTCGCCCCTTTAGTAAAGTTGGAGTAGATTATTTTGGTCCCCTACTGGTAAAAATACAAAATAAACCGGATAAGGTTTATGGGGCCCTATTCACTTGTATGGTAGTAAGGGCAATTCATTTGGAAATGAGTTATAGTTTGTCTGGAAATTCCTTCCTTCAAGCATATAGAAAATTTATTGCTCGAAGGGGAATTCCCGACATTATTTTTTCAGATAATGCTACTAACTTTCAATTTGGAGCAAAAATAGTTAAAAAATTGAGTAAAGAGACCTGGTGTAGCCAGGAGGTACAAGATTGGGTCGCACATAAAGGAACCCAATGGCGTTTCACTACCCCACATAACCCTCGCGAGGGGGGTATTTGGGAGAGAATGATTCGTGTGGTCAAAAACTCCATGAGAAGGAGTATTGGAAGGCAATTATTGGACCATGCTGAGCTCGAAACTTTGTTTATCGAGCTCGAAGCAATGGTAAATAGTAGACCTCTTACTTACCAGTCGGAGGAAGAGCCTGTCCGTTCTCTTCGACCAATTGATTTTTTGGTCCAGTCCTCCCCCGAAATTAATTTCGCGAATTTAGGAGAAGATTCTGATTATGAAGAAGAATTAAATAGAGAGCAAGGGTTAAAACAAATTAGAGTTGTAAATAATAAATTAAATAAAATGTGGGAAATCTGGAAGTCGCAATACCTTCTCTCGTTACGTGAACGAAGGGAAAATAGGGGTAAAGGATCTGGCAAGGAACCGGTGGTCGGTAGTGTGGTAATTGTAGAAGACAACCTTCCCCGACCTCTATGGAGTCTCGGACGTATTATTGAGCTCCGTAAAGGTCGGGATGGGCTTGTCCGTACAGTAAAATTGAAAATAAATGGAAAAATTTTCAATAGAAGTATAAACCAAATTTATAATTTGGAAATTTTAGATCCACCACCGCTCGGAAAACAACCCCAAATGTTGGACAAAAATATTGAAAAAGAAGTTAGTTCCTCGGAAGATGAGGATGTGGGACCATTTCCTGCATACGCCCGACCAAGAAAGGCTACAACTGAGCCAATTTCTGTAAATGTGGTTTTGTCCGCCACCAATGAATCTTCGGTACTCGAGGAAGAATCTAAAGATGAAGACAAAGAAGAAACAATTTCTCTCATTAGTCTGTTAGACGATGATGAGATTGAAATTTTAGAGGTAAATCTGGCTCAAGAAATACCGAAAGAAGTTGAAAATAAAGAAGCAAAAAAGAGTGAAGACGAAAAAATTAATAATAATAATAATAATAATAATAACGAAGTAGCACGAAGAACCTATCCTTGGCGCAAAAGTACTCCATTTAATTGGCTAAACAAATATAAAATTCCGAGACGCCCCATGGAAAGAAAAGGAAAGGGTACACGGATTTTTTTGCAAAATGGGGTCAACATGTACTTCAAGGCTATGGGAGAAGCAAATGCTAGTAATGAAGCTAGAATGAAAATGGTTGCCCGAAGTAACGCTGAATTGAAGCGGCAAAAATTTCGAAAAATAGAAGAACGAGCATTAAGAAGATATCAAGGCCGCTATGAATTAAACAAACATGAAAGATGCCCACGCCAGCACCAATTAGATTGGGTCGACAGAGCTGTTCGACAAGAACGACGTGAATATAATATGAGTGTTAAAGAAATGTGGGGAGCACCAGACGTCGAAATGGAAAACAACGTTTGGTCCTACGACATATTCACTAGATGTGAGGGCAAGGGTCATGAGGGTTGTCAACCATTTACAACTGCAAGTCGTACAGCACATTCTCGGCCGCTACCGATTCAAGTCATTTATCCAATTATGACAACTTTGGCCCATCTTCTGATATTTAATTGGTTCTCGCGGCAAAAATTCGGCTCTAAAGAAGTTTGGGTAGCCGTCACTAATCAGCTTTTTGCTCCCAACGAATCGGCTATGTTTAAAATGTTAAAATTTTGGCAGCACATAAAAGAAGCGCCAACTAAATCCTTTCGAATGAAATTTCTCGTTGACATCATAGCACTAAAGGGACATCACTGTAAAGTTTTTCGAAGTCTCTACAATAATCATTGGTCGGGCTCAATAAAATTGAAGCTACCCCCCGACACGCCTATACCAGCATTGAATGAATGGTTAAAATTTATCACCGAAATGTTGTCCAAAGTACTGACTAGAAAGAAGTTTTTGGGAATTCAAGGAACCGGACAACTCTATTTAATTGACGCTCCAATAATTGTGGCGGCGGATATGTCAATTCAATCTATTGAAGGCTGGGGAAGAAAAGAAGATTGCCGCCTAGTCTATTTCGACGGAGAAAGAGATCTACACAAAATAATATATTTTGGCATCAAGGCGCGTGATCTTTTTGTGGTTATTCACCCAGACGAAGAAATTATGTCATCGCTGACAAATTCCTTACAATTTTGGCGATGTAATGGGACACCAATTCGTATAACTCTTGTTCATCGCGAAGATAAAGTAGATGTCGAAAGAAGAAAATATGATGAACAATTTAGAAATTTGGCTGAGAGTTTCAATACTGGCTACTTATCTTTTAATGGCAGCACAGCGAATTTGCGAGAAGTTCGTGCTAAATTTTTGCGCGACCCTGATCAGCCATCTACTTCAGTTGCGTCATCAAATAATATTGTTTCCTTTCAAGTACCGCTACAACAACAGCCTCAACAACCGCAATTATTAAATCAACAGGTCGAACGTCCGTCTTTGGAACAACGACTTCGCGAATTAATTAATCGTATTTCTCAACCAGCAATTCCTCAACCAGCACCAAAACCTACAGCTAATCGAACAACAAAAAATATGTCTGGCTCTTTAATTAAAAATGTTGGTGCAATGCTGATGATTTTTGTTTTGTTGATGTGTTTTATTGGCTTTGGTTCGGCCTTGGTTACTAAAACGCAAGTAAGTACTCCCGCAGGTCGAAGGGTCCGCTATAGAGTTAGTGCGTCTCCATATCTAACTCGAAAGTTCCAAGAAAGTCACTCGGAACAAGATAGAGTTAGGAGAAAAGATACCGGACATGAAATAAGCGGGGAACCTGTTTATTGGTGTGCCAAACAGTCTAGAGCACTTTGGCGGTTCCCTAATAAAGATAATGCGACTTTTTGTAGAAAAGGCTTTTATAAGTGGAAACCCTTTTCTTTTGAAACATTTTCCCAGGTCGTTCAGCCTCAAGTAATCGACGCATATATTTGTTCTGCCAAATATACGCGAGAGGTTTATTACTCTAATCTACTTGGAGATAAATTTGTTGAATTAGAGCAAAGACTCTTGGTCGTTTCTAAGGAAGAGTGTTTAAAAATGGTGGAAAATAAAATTTGCCCCCATAATAAAAAAGAAATGATTAAAAAAGATGGGTTGTGGAAGACTGAAGAAATTTTGAAAGTAGATTTTCCTGGAAGATTTGCTTCACTTTTCGGAGGAGCAAAAGAATCCTCGGCAATTAATTGCCACTTACAGCCCACAACTATTCATTATGACCCTCAGTCATTAAAATTGTTTTCCCCTCTTTATGAGGTAGAAAAGTGTCACTATGTGACTGATTTTTGTGCGCTTCCAGATAATTCTAGTATTATCTGGGACTCACAATGTGAGACAAAAAATTGCAAAAGTTGCAATTATGATTATTTGGGTCGGTGGGACGGAGATTATAGTCGCTCCGGTGATACTCGAGTAATTTGGGTTTCTTCTTCGAAAGAGGTTGCTTTGTCCTTTACTAGCACAGCCGAACGTGACGTTGCTTGTAATGGTCGAACAATTCGTAAATCGGAACAGGGTTTTGCTATTGAGGAGTCCGCCTTTATAAGATTATTTACTGATAGGGGTAAACGTTCAGTCGACGAGGAACAATTGGCAGCGGAATTGACCGCTACTGAGTTTGCTCTTAAGGCATTTTATGATAAATTAATCGAAGAGAAATGCCAACAGCAAACCATTCGACATGATAATCCTACTTATCATGTTCGTCAGGCTTTTCATAAAAAGAATTTAGTCGCTACTTGGTTAAATGACGATACAGCCGAAGTCTTCTCGTGTGTCCCGCTCGATGTTAAAAATTTGAAATTCCGCCCGGTTCCGAGTTGTTATAAATATATTCCTGTCGAAGTTACGTTATTGAATCGAACTCAATTAGGATTTTTGGATCCCGAGTTAAGAATTTTGAGTGAATCGTCAATCCGAGCTGATTGTGAACGTTATCGTCTTCGTTATTTTGAAGTCGACCCCGATCACTGGATTCGAATTAATACTGAAACTGGAGTTTGGGAAAAGGTGGACCAGTCGAAAATCCACGTTTTTTATGATAATGCGACAGCACCCGACATGAGTGTCTCTCCGATTGTGTTTCATGAATGGATCCTCCGAAATCGTACGGAGGAACCTGTTTTTGTGCATGTAAATGAGTTAACGCAATATGAAACTTGGAAGGCTACAGCTAAATCGGAAGAGTCCGACAGAGCCATAGCCATTGGGGCATTACCTGGGGGACTTAGACAGGTAGCCACTGATTGGCTCTGGAGCAAATGGTATTTCATTGTAGAATGGTGGAAGACCCTCAGCTGCTTGTACGCCACCTTCTTATTTTTACGAGAAGTTGGTATTCCTTTGCTCACCGTTTATTTAATTTTCCCCGTTTGGTCTTCAATTCTGGTAATTTTGGGAAGAGGTTCTCGTACTGCTCCTCAACGTGGAGAGCGTTCTCGAAGGAGCACTAGGTCCCAAGATGCGGTCGAGTTGGCATCGATCGCGCCGCGGAGGCAGAGAACCAATTATTTCCCTCGCCGAGGTTCTAACGAGACAATTAGAACCCAAGAGTCGACCCGATTAGGGAGGTTGATCTCCCCCATCGTAGGCCGACATTAGAGGGCGAGAAAATTTGTATATAGTGTAAATAAAATAAGTAGATTAGAGTAATAAAAGAGTAATAAAAGATAAAATAAAAATTAAAAATAAAAATTGAAAAAGGAAAACCCCCCAAAAAATAACTTTTTTTTAATATTTTGAGTAAAATGGAGGCGCACTAAAATAAATAAATAAATAAATAAACAAAATAAAAATTAAATTTGATTAATTTTTAACATTAATCAGATAAATTATTGATTAATTATTTTTGAAATTAATCAATATTTTTTATAAAGATGTGCCCTCGTATCCGTCTTTTGGAGTTGGATGAGATGATTGGAGAGCTGAATCTAATGGAAGGATGGGAGGCAGACCTAGAAGAAGAATTGGAAAGAGAAGGAATTTTGAATGTAGAAGAAGAAGATGAAGAGGAGGAGGAAGAGATAGGAAGGGGCAGAGGTGAACCATCCTATGTGGAGGAAAGCTGGGAGGATGTATTTGGAGAAAAGAAGGAGGAAGAAAAGGAAGAAATTAAAGGTGAAGAAAAAATTGAAGAAGGAATAGAAGAAAAGAAAGAAGAGGAAGAAGAAGAAGATGATGATGATGATGCTGATGAAGAAGAGATTGAGCTTGGAATTGAGGTAACCGAAGCTCTTTGGTAGGAAAAAAGAAAAAGGAAAATATTTTGTTAGGAAATTAAAATTTAAATAATCTTTACTAATATTTTTTTTTAAATGCCAACTTTAACTCCTCTTTCATTTAATTTCTTTTTTAAATTACTTTTCAAAAATTTAGAGTTGGCAACCATTTTTTAAATTCTTTCTTTTGTATCCTTATAGTCGTTCCCTTTTAATGATTTTATTTTTTTGGGGCCCGGAGAACTGTGGGATTCCCTATTAAGAAATATTAGAGAATAATTGAAGGAAATGGATTTGTTAATTTAATTAATGATGAATAATAAAAATATTAAAATATTAATTGAAATATTAATATTAATTAAAAATAAAGAGTAAAAATAGAAAAAATTTAAATAATTAAAAAATAATAAAATTTGGAAATTTTGGAAGGCCAAGAAGCCAGAGTCATCAAAATAATGAAAAAATAAATACAAAATAATGGGAAAAAATAAATAGCTAATTGTATTAAGGGAAATGGATTTGGAAATAATTAAAAATAATTAAATATATAATTAACATTAATTAAAAATGTTAAAAAATTAAAAGTACAAATAGACTTTGTACTTAGGTAATTAAGCCTTTAGACAATAACAAGGCTATTAAAATTGTTTTTAAGAAAAAAGTGAAAATTAGAGCAGCTGATGAAGATGTATTGCCAGCCTTAGGAATTAAATAGCTATATAAAAAATATTTTTAATTGCCCACTTAAAAAAGAGAAGAAGCTGAATTGTTTGGGCCTAAACAAGTAACTGGCCGTTGTGTGTGAGTGTGATCTAAAACGGCCAATCACACCTGACAGCTAGAAAATCTCTCCATTCACCTTAACTCTCCCTCTCGCCCAATCTTTTAATAAACAAAAATATTTTTCTATAAAATTTCTCGCCCACCCCTTTTTTAATTCTATATAACTTTTTGTTTCACCTCTTTTTTTGGATCATTCGTGAAAGAAAAATAAAATTTTAAAATTAAATCTTTGTTATAAACCCTAGTATTAAGTTTAAAAATTCTTATTTAAAAAGAAGAAGAAAATTTAATTTGAGAAGATTTTAAAAAGAAGAATTAATTTTGTTTCGAATTCTTTTTGGCTCTGAATTTGGTCTCCTTCAATCTTTTTCTCGACATTATTTAGTAGAAAAGTGAAATGACTATACTTTCTAATAAAAAGCTCAGTTTTGAAGCTTTCCCTTAGAATTCAAAGGGTATCCTCGGATATTATTAAATAGGATTGCCGTTTTCGAGTCAAGCCGTAAGAGTCTTTTTCGTCTAATATCTTAGGCCCGACTCGATCTTTCGGTTCGAGTCGGTCCATTTTGGCACCTATTATTAAATCAGCTTTGAGAAGTTTCCTAAATTATTTCTAAATCTTCACAAAAAAATTGGCGAATTATTTTAAACGCTGAAGCCTTCCTTCTCGAATACAACCGTTCTGCAAAACTACTAAATTTATTTTTTTAATTATTTTATATTATAGTTTATATATATCTTTAATATATTTATTCTTTTATATTATTTTAGTATTTTTAGTGACTTTAAAGTGCCACCAAATTAATTACAGAACGGGAAACGATAGGCCAGCTAATTCGCTTGAATTAATAAAGAAAGTTTTTTATATATAAAAGAGGGCAAGAAAAATTAATTTTATTAAATAGGGAGTAAATAAAGTTTAGACTTTTGTAAGACGTTTTTTGGTTTCTTTTTCTCTTCTCTTATAGGAATGAATAGATTTAAGTAAATGATTTGATCCCTGCCGTTGGGAAAATTAAAAATTGAGAAAACCCTTCCCGACAATAGAAAGGATTCTGCGTTTGTTGGAATGAATTGAGAAAAGTGATAATAACTAAGAGTTTTTTAAGAATATTTTGTGTTTCATTTTTTAAATTAAAAATAAGAAACGGGCTAAAATGGACAGTGGAACGTTGGTGAAAATTAAAAATAAGGATAGGTCAGTGGACTAAACATGGATAGGTGAACGGTGGTGAACGTTAAATAATAAAAAATATAGCAGGAATTGACTGGAATTGGGAAAAAATTCCAAAATTGGAATTAGCTCAGCAAGTCAGAAGAATTTGGAATAGAACACCTATGCGGAAGTGACAGAATAAATTACTATGTATAATAGCGGACAGAATACCTTTTTATTTTTTAAATTTTAAATTAAAAATTCACCTTTATTTCTTCCATCAAAATTTTCCCTCCGCGGGGGTTTGTTCCTTGTTTCATTTATTTTATTTAATTGTTGTTGTTGTTGGGGTTTTAATTGTGGGGGAGATATTTTTAATTTTTTAATTTCTCGAATTAATTGTTTTTCTTTTTGATTGGAAATTTTTTGTTGATTTTTTGGTTGTAATATTGGGACAGAACCTGATTTTAGTATTTTTCTAGGTAATTGAGGAGCATATGGCTATAAAAATATTTTTTAAATAATTAAAAAGATGAGATTAAATTACATATACCGTATTTACTCTAGTAATCCCCCAGTCTTTATTAATTCCCTACCCTGGGGATGGGTTGAAACAATAATCCCCATGGGGAATTACCAGAGTAAATACGGTAATCCTACTTTTAGTACCCCTTGGAGGGGGGTTAAAAATTAATTTAAAATAAACGGAAATTAATTAAATTCTGTGTATTGTTTAGTTGGGAGAGGGCCAAAACACCACCTAAATCAAACCCGTTCAGACTTAGAGTAAAAATCCGTCCACTTTTACAGATAATAATATCTTTCGACAATACGGCTATTGGTCTTGATTAGTCCTACATATAACTTGTATGCCTAGAAATTTTATTTTAAGAATTTTTGCTCTAGACGAAATAGACGATATTTTATACTCTAATGAGTGGACGGTATTCTGGTCGGACGATGATTTATCCTGACTCGGTATAGCTCCAGTGCCCAGCCAAACTAAAACCCCTTTTTAAAATTGAGGATTAATTTAATTTATCTAAAAGTGAGGTTCGACTAACATACAAAAACTTTAAAAATAAACAAATATTAAAATATTTTCCTTAATAACCAACCGGAGAATTATTATTTTCTCCAAAAGTTATTAGCCTTTTAGTTATTAATTGTTTAGTATTATTTTGTTGTGGTTGTTCTTGTTCATTATTTATTTGATTAAAATTTTTATTTTCATTTAAATTAAAATTTCTATTATCTCCACTTCCAATAGTTATTCTTCTTCTAGGTTTGGGTATTGGCTTTTTTAAAATTTGAGGTTTTTCTCTTTTTTCTGGTTGTTGAATATTATAAATGCTTTGTTGTTGTTTTTGCTGTTGCTGTTGATTTTCATTCATTTAAAAAATTTTTTAAAATTTATTTACAAAATATTTAAAAATTAATTTTCCCAATTAAAATTTTAATGTTAAGTGTAAATTAGAAATTCTAAAAGTGCGTATATAAATAGTTAACACTAATATTTTGAAAGTTTTGGTGTAAAATCTTAACTCAAGTGTTTGTGTATTATCTTTTTATCTCCTATTGTAACAATATTTCCATAGAATTATTGAAAAAAATTTTTTGACAGGTATAGTCTTCAAAATATAGACAGGATATGAAATTTAGAGGTGTGTTTATAATTAATTAGTTAACACTAGAGAGCGGGCTGGATCTGGATCGAGACCTTGATTTTTCCTGGATCCAGAGTCCAGATCAAGGCATTTTTCAGCGTTCCCTGATTTTTCCTTGACTCAAGGTCAAGAATCTGGTCAAGGTACCCAACTGAAATCAAGGTCAAGGATCAAGGTTTTTTGAAAATCTCGCTCTCTAATTAACTTTTTTATTTAAATAAAATTGAAAAATTAAAAAAATAATTGATAGAGTATTTAATTATCAAAATATTAGCGAGTGTCTAAAAAAAGATTAAAAAAAATTTTAAACTCGATTTTAAATTTAAAAGTTCTGTCTCGAACATTTTAGGAGAAACATTTAATTTATTTTTAATTTTGAATCCAACAAAAAAATATTTAAATATTTAGCTTTCCCTCAATATTAAAAAAAATAAAAACATTTACTTACTATTAAATTTAATCCACTTAATAAAAAAAATAAAGAGAATTAAATATATTTTAAGTGCGTGTATTGACCGCAAACTTTTCTTTTAAATAAAAAAATATTCAAAAAATAATTCTCTTCAATAATTCCTTTCAATCACGTATTTCTTCTTCCCTTCCCCTTCCAATTTTTGCAAAAATATATTGATCATCCAACGACAACTGTGGGGAAAAGGGAAAAAATAAATGGTTTTGAATGGACAACAAACAAAAAGTCAAAAAATAGGGACGGGGACATTTTTTATTGGAAGAGTTTTGGAGGGGGGGGGGATGGGGAGTGGATGGGATATTAAAAATAAAATATTGAGAAAGGGATTTGGAAGAGAGATTAGTTATTTGTTTATTTTAACGAGAAGAAAAAATTTGATAATTAAAAAGGGTCAAGTACTTTTAAATTATTTTGTTGGAAATTAAAATTAATTTAGAATAATAAATTTGGAAAAAAATGAACAAAAATAAATCTAAAAAGAATATTAGGTAATTTTTCTAAATAAAAAGAAAAATTAGGAAAATTAATTTTCTAAAATAATCTCAAAAAAGAAAATAAGTTTAGTAGATTGTTTTGAGAGAAGGTAATGAAATGAGAGAGAGTAAGGAATAGGGTTGTCGGTTCCAAGAAATTCTTCGGATATTTGAAACCGACCCGAAGAACCAACCCGAAAATCCTCGGTTCTTCGGTTCGTGTCAGTTTGGTCCAGAACCGACAACTCTCGTAATGAATGATTCTTGGAGTTAAAACTCAAAGGGATGTTTATTAAAATTTAGAAATATGTAATTTGAAAAATAAAATAACGGAAAATAATTTTAATAAAATATATAAATAATGTAATTATTAATTCCTGTTTTGTTTCAACTAAAAAATAATAAAAAGGTCTGTAACCATTAATTAAATAAAAAAAATGACGAAAACAATATAAATATAAAATTATATTTTTATTTGATTAATATAAATAACAAGGTTATATGTATCATCATTTCGCTCACATCATTGTGATAAAATGACTGATAAATAAAAACAAAAATTTAATTTTTTGATAATAAAATGAGAGGATTGGTGACGATTGGGCACAGGAAAGGTTTTGGCGCTAACTTGAATATATTTAGGCAAAAAAGGAATTAAAATTCTGAAATTTTATTTAAATATTCTTAACCATTTTAACTATTTTCTCTAAAAATTTCAGAATTTTTTCTTCCATATTTCAAAAGTTATGGCCAAAAAACCAGTCAAATGTTAGTTATTTTTCTCGAAAATGTGATTGTCTGTTCTGGTCTATTAATCAGAACAGTCCAAAAAATTAACCAAAAATTTTGAAATTTTTAGACAAATTAAATAACGCTCTGATCTATATTTATGTTAAATTTAATGTTCTCGTTTGTTTATTTTATAATCGAGAGACCAAACTTTAAACAGTCTCCCTCCCTAAATTAATTGAATGAGTCATTCCAAATAAATAAATAAAGACAAAAAAAAATAATTTTTGAGGACGAATAAAAGGGAGAAAAAAATAATAATTCTTGTAAGTTTATTTGGAGCATTGTATAAATGTAAAAAGTCGACGGGAATAAATAAATGTGAATATATATTTTTATTGATATGAAAGGACGCGCGCTATTTGATCTCTTTCCAAATATCCTTCCCTTCTCTCTTTTATTTTCAATGTAAAATCCTTTTTATTAATTTATATATATATATTCAAAATAATTATATTTTATAGCCAATTAAAAAATTTTATTTAAAAATTTTATTAAAAATTATTTTTTAAAATTCTAAAAAAAGGTTTTCTCTATTCAAGAAAAAAAACAAAATAATTCTTATAATCCCAAGAGGATCTGAGGACTTTTTTAGAGTTCCTATCTTCCTAGTTCACAAAATTATGTTTTTGTTTCTTTGAACCAGACCTGCCCATGGATACGGATATGGATACAGATAATATCAAAATGCCTGCGGATATCCGTCTGTATCCGCCTGTGTCCGCCGTAAATATGCGGATACGGATACCAAGATAATTATCCGTGACCAGGTCTGCTTTGAACATCTATTACAGAGATTGTTTAAATTTAAATTCTCAAGTAATAAATATTTATTTTTGTTTAAACCTAAAATTTTTTTTGTTTGTTCTTCCCTTTTTAACCCAAACAATTGGCCGTTCAGGGAAAAGTAAAAGGAAAAAGCAGATGGAAAGGATTTAGTTTTTTGTTGCTGCTTAAATTTTATAGTTAAATTCTCGATTTTTGACCTTTTTTGCTTTTTTAAGCAAAGCTTGGGAAATCCGAAAAAAAGGTTTTATATTTATTTTTAGGGAGGAAATGGAAGGGAAAATAAAAATAAATTTGAAAAAAATATAATTTTTCAGAAAATTTAAAGAAAAATATTTTTAAATAAAATTATTAAATAAAAATAAATATTTTTAAAAAGAAAAACAAAAAGTGTTATCAGTAAAATTGAGTAAATATTTATTATATTTGCTCAACTACTTGAAGTAAAAAAAAGTGGTTATTATCTACTTTACGTTTCCTTTACAAAAATATACAAAAAACATTTTCCTCAAGTTTCGAGTCGATTCGGGCTTAAACCTTATTTTAAATAGAAATTCAAAAAAATTCGTTAGATGTCACGTTAGTTTCTAAAGTGTCATGTAACTATACTTTGTAAATTAAAAATGTTTAAAGTACAGAAATTGGTACGCGCATTTATAAGTTGTTATAATGAAAAAAAATAAACTTGAACGAAAATTTTTCGAAAAAAAGAAAATTTTTTAAAAATAATTTTCGTTATACAAAATCAAAAATTGTAAGAAATCTTTAGCAGAGGTAGATAACATTAGCAAGAATATTGTTGTAAAAGGGAGCAGGCCAGTGTACCGCGAGCCCAATGTACCGCCGAGCTATAACTTTGTTCAAAATTGTGCCCTAGTATGGTTCGATGCGTCTCGACCAGCTGAATCGAACCATACCGGGCCGCCATGGATTCGACAATTTTGAACAAAGTTATAGCTCGGCGGTACATTGGGCTCGCGGTACATCGGGGTGTACCCGATGTAAAATTTCAAAATTAAAGCACCTATTTTGAGAAGTTTACGCTATAATTTTAACGCGCCGAAACATCCTTCATTTAAATATTTTTGTCAATTAAATAATAAACTTATTTTTCTGTAAAAAACTAAAATAGCTAGAAAAATATGTTTTTTTTTTTATTTTTAATGTGCTAAAAGAAAAGTCCCAGTAATAAACAAAAAAACTTTTTTTTTATTAGAAAAACACGTTAAAAGAAAGAAATAAATAGAATGATTGCAAAACTGATCTGGGGTAATATGTGATGATAGATTGGTCTTTTTTGTAGTCTAAAGTTGTGACTTTATAGAAATATTTTACTTTTTTTTTGTTAACAAACCAAAGAAAAATACTAAAAAAAATTATTGAAAAATTATTTTATGAAAATAAATATTAAAAAGAATTAAACGTTTCGGCGAAGACTTGGAAGATTAAAAGCTTTTTTAGTATATGTAAAATAGTTTAAAAATATGAAAAATATGTAGTAACAAATTTAAAAGGTGTTATCTGACATTTGTGTAAATTCCAAAATTTTTTTAATTTTGAAAAATTCCAAAGTTTAACTATCAACTTAATTATTTCTACATATAATTAATTTTGAAATTAAAATTGCTCTTTTAATGGATTAAACTACTGAAATTTTTTTGTAAATTATTTTAAAAATTTCTAAGTTTTTTGAATATAAAACATTTTAAATGAACAAAATATCCAAAAAAATTTATTTAAAAATAACACAATTAAAAAATCAATTTAAAAATATGAAGAATTTAGAAGGATAATTTTTGTAATTTATGAGGAATTTTTAAATAAGTGAGGGTAAAAAAATGTTTTTTCGCAGCTTCATAAAGAGCTAATTTTTTATATAATTTCACTAATCAAAAAAATAACCAGTTTCTTTTCTTTTCAAAGTATAGTACAGCAAGGCCTTTGATTGTTGTTTTGAATCTGTTGATTAAAAATTTGCTGGTGATTTCGTTGACTTGGAATTTGTTGACTTAAAATTTGCTGTTGATTATGTTGTTGTAAACGTTGAGTAATTTGTTGAGGATCTAATTGAAATGTATTTCCTTCATTTTCAACTGGCGATTGAATTGGAGCTCCAATTTGATTTCCTTGTAGAGTATGGTTATTCCCAAGCATTGCTCATCTATTAAAGGACCAAATGCTTCGTGAGGTTGTGGATGTCCCTCGCCTTCTTGTTGTCCTGCCTATTTTTATTTAATAATTTGAACCCTTTTAAGTATTAATCTTTTTCTGGTAAATAAGTATAAGGGACCTGGATATATAATCGGATCTTAAATAACCTCTTTCAGCTAAATTCAATTTCTAGAATTGATATATTAATGTTAGTGTTATAATAAAATTTTTTCGGCACAACATATATTTACTCTCATTATAGGAGAACCCCCCCCCCTCCCCCCTCAATTTTAACAAGACCTCAATTTTAACAAGACAACTAAATTTATAATTTAATTTAAAAAAATAAATTTACATGTTCATGTCTTTGAGGCCTAATCCTTCTCGTTTTCTTCAAACCCTAAAAAGATTTTCTGATAAATTTGTTTTTAATTTAAATTTTCTTTTTGTTTTGCCAAAATTCTGGATAAACTTTAGTAGATTATTAACGTTTCATTGTTAAAAAGGCAACTCTAGGTTATTGGAGATCTTATTAATCCACATTGGATTTAAATCAAGTGTTAACTTCTTGTTATAGATTTTTGACCTCTTTCTAAGAGTTTTAAAAGAATACTCATCGTTATATAGACCAATTTTTTATCAACTACCCCTCAGATACATAAATAACCGTTTCTGGCAACATTTAGTTTTGAATTTATCCCTTATATTTTTTATAACATAAAGAATATTTAATTAATTTAAATAAAATAACCTCATCAGCATCCAAAAAAGGAAAAACAACAAAAATAAAAATTAAATAAATAAAAAACATTTTTAAAAATTAAAAATAAATCTTTGATTTTTTAAAATTCACTCAACATCCCTCATTAACATGCCCGAGAAAAAATTTTTTATATCCTCCCTATATAAATTAATAAATCAATTATTGAAAATTTAAATGCATGTAAAAAGGGCAAAAAAACATGTGAATTAAATAAAAAATTTTTATGAAAACGTTCGTAAGCGTGTTTGAAAAATTCTAAATTAAAAGAGAAAAACAAAAAAATCAGCTTTAGTGTGTGACAAGCGTCTAATGTGAAATTAAATGGGCCAAAAAATAATTTATTTGGAAATAGTTTTATCTAATAAAAACTTGCTTAAGGTTATTCGGTAAAATTTAATAATTAAGTGTATCACTTGTATTTAGCATTTAAAGGTTTAGAGTAAGTTTACCGTATTTACTTGATTAATTACCCTCCCTCGATTACTTCCCCTCCCTCGAATAATTTTCCATCCCACGGATGGGTCGAAATATTAATTCACCAGGGGATTAATTGAGTAAATACGGTAAGTAAAATATTTCTGATGTTGCAATTAATTAACAAACTTTACAAAAAAAAATTTTTATAGCAAATAAATAATACAGAATGCTTGAAAATCTTTTTTACTAACCCAATTAAAAAATCGTATTTAAAAAATAAAAAAAGATATTTAAAATATGAAGAATCTAGAATGATAATTTTCATAATTTATGAGGAATTTTTAAAGAAGTGAGGATAAAAATAAATGTTTTTTTCGTAGTAAATGATTTTTTCGCAGCCTCATAAAATCTAATTTTTCTACAAAATTTCACTCATTAAAAAATAATTTTTTTTCATTTCCTTTCAAAGTATAGTACAGCAAGGCCTTTGATTAATGTTTCGATGATTTCGAATTCGGTGATGATCATGTCCTTGGAAACGTCGATTAAGATGATCGAAATCTATTTGAACTCTATTTCCTTCATTTTCAACTGGCGATTGAACTGGAGCTCCATTTTGTACTTCCTGAGCGATTCCGAACAGTTCAGCATTAATTAAAGTGCCAGTTGCTACAGGATGTTCCTCATGCTGTGGATGTTGTGGAAGTTGTTGTTCTAGTTCTTCTACCTATTTTTATTTAGTAAATCATTAATTTTTTAAATGTTAACCCTGTTAAAGTTCTAGAATTTGGCGAGGATTTGGACATAAAATTGAAATTTTTTAATATGACACCTCTTCGTAATGACTTTCGTATTGTAATAAAATTTTGTCAGAGGAATCTTATTATAAGAGATCCTCGTTTAACAAGAGAGGGAAGGGGGGATGTTTAATGAGACTGATTAAGATAAAATAAAATTTATAATTTAATTTAAAAAGAATAAATTTGCAAAATAAATTTACTTGTCCAAATCTTCGAGCTCTGTTCATTTCCATCCTTTCAGGACCCTGTAATAAAGACCTTTTTAACAAATTTGTTTTTAATTTAAATTTTATTTTTCTCTACCAAGATTCTAAATTAATTACTTTTTCTAAATTATTAAAGTTTCTTCGTTATAAAGTAGACTCTCGTTATTAAAGACTTAATTAATCCAAAATGAATTTAAAATCGGACCTCGTCTCAAATTTAACCCTCGACCTCGAACCTCGCTTTTTCAGTCTCGGTGATCCTCGGTCTCGGTTTTTTCGAAAACCTCGACCTCGCGCAACCCTAGTTATAACGAAAGTTTAACAAAGAGAATGTTCAAATAATTAATTCAAAACAAAATAACCCCATCAGCATCCAAAGAAGGTAAAGCAACAAAAATAAAAATTAAATAAATAAAAAACATTTTTTAAAATTAGAAATGAATCTTTGATTTTTTTAAATTAATTTAACATCCCCCCCTCCCCCCTCTATCCAACTACCACGAGAAAATTTTTTTATGTCCTCTCCCTCTCTTTATAAGTTAAATCAATTATCGAAAATGAAAGTGCAAGTAAAAAAAGCAAAAAGCATGTGAATTGTTTAATAAAAAAATTTTTATTTAAATGTTGGTAAGCATGTTTAAAAAATTTTATATTATGTATAAGAGAAAAACAAAAAAATCAGCTCTAGACAAGCGCCTAAGTTGAAATTAAGCATAACTAAAAGGGGTTAAAAACAAGAAAACATTTTTGCTTTTTTTCTTGTTACAAAACTAGAAAAGTTGTTTAAACGATGGCCAAAGTTTTTTAAATTAAGTGGAAGGAGACTGCCCGTGGTTCGCCATTGTCGATGAAGAAAATAACTCGCGATCAGTTGTAGAAACTATGACGGCTGAATTGAAGTTGGAGCTGACGAGGACTGATCAGTGACTAGCAAGGCTAGTATGATCCGAGTGATCTGACACTGCTAACAGCTTTTATACTATAATAAGCCCCTGGTTACAATAATTGTGTCCTAACACTATAAAAGGCCTTGTTTTTTTTTGCGTCAATCATCAACCCTTCATCAACTCAACTGTTCGACAACACTCATCTTCACAACCATGGGCGAGGAACAGCTTGTCACTCTACAACCTGGCCAACGCTGCAACAAGTGGACCATTACCAAAAAGCTAGGAGCCGGCGCGTTTGGAGCAGTCTACCTCTGTACGCACGGAAATCTGACCGCTGCACTCAAGACGGAGCCGTTGAACGCCAATCCGCCATTGCTGGCCATGGAGGTGAGACTAAATTTTGCTTTTATTTTTCAGCGAAAAAACTTTTTTTCAAGGCCCAGGTTCTGCAAGACCTGCACGGAATCAAAGAGGGCAAACACTTCACCAAGTGTCACGACATTGGACGAGATACACAGATGGACCCAGCAGGCAGATCGGTCACGTTCAACTACATTGTGTAAGGAGTTTATTTTACTTTTAGTGGGCGCGGATCTAAAATAAATTCCATTTTTCAGAATGGCGCTGGTTGGAAAAAGCTTGGACAAGCTGATCGAGGAGCGGCCGGGTCGACGCTTCACACCTGGCACTGCAATTGGCATCTCAGTGCAAATGGTCAACGCGATCAGGGCTCTCAACGAGATCGGCTACCTCCATCGGGACCTCAAGCCAGCGAACGCAGCAATTGGACGTGCGGACGAGAACGAGCTGGATGTCCTCTATCTTCTCGACTTTGGCATGGCGCGGAAATTCAAACGCGAGGATGTGAGTAACTTATGGAGTAAAAAAGAAATTTTCCTTTAATTTTCTTTAGGGATCTCTACGTCGACCAAGACAGGCCTCAAACTTCCGCGGCTCTCCACGCTATGCAGCCATCTCAGCACACATCAACAGGGAGTATTCCCGCAAGGACGACCTGGAGTCTTGGTTCTACATGCTCGTCGAGATATACAGAGGATCACTGCCATGGGGGAATGTCGGCGACATGAACATGGTAAACACATCTAAAACCCTCTAAAAAATAAAAACAATCATTTTTCTTTTTCTAGATCGGCGAATACAAGAAGAAAAGGTTGCCCAGCATGGACCTCGAGACGAGGAAAGCAGCGGTCAGAAGTCTCATCGACGGTTGCCCTCAAGAATTCGGCCAAGTGCTCAAACACATCGACAGCCTGAAGTTCTACACTCGCCCTGACTACAAATGGATCATGAAAATCCTCAAGGATTACCTCACCAACAACCGAATTCCAGAGAGGCCATACGACTGGGAGCAGGGCGGAGGAGGAGGAGGACGCGCTCCACCCCCGCCAAGTGGAGGTGCCGTCGACTCATTCTTCAGATGAGGAAGACTGATGATGATCGAAATACATAGATGTTCTTCCCCAATAGAAATCTCTCCAACCCTCCTAATAATTTCCCCTCTCTCATGTTGTACATTTGCCTCCCTTATATAAAACTCACCTTTGTATTGTTACCTATGTTGTTTGTATTATAATGCTTGTATGTATATAATTTGTATTTGCTTGTATTTTTTGATTAAATAAAATTTGAAAAAATTTTGTCTTGTTTTTCAGTAGTTTTAATTAAGACTTAAGTTGTAGGCTTTTTTCCTTTTTGTTAGAATTACCGAGCTTTTAACACAAATCAAAGTTCGATATCTGATTAGGTAGATATATTTGAGATTATTATGCCGTTTTCATGAAATTTTAATTATTTTTAAGCTTTTAAAAAATCTCTCATTTTTGATTGACTCCCACTCCTTTTTACTCCTTTTTGTGAGGATGCACCTCAATTTAAAAATTAAAAAGGTAAAGAAATATATTAAAATATGTTAACTGTATTATACGAGAGATGGGCTTTTTGCATTTAAAATTTGCAAGAAAGAAGAAAACGGAATTAAGTAACAGACGGGATGTTCAATGGAAAAAGTGAAAGAAGGGGGAATTTTGCGGAAGACAGAAGTCGGAAAAGCCCACGCCTGATTCATATATTTTTACATATCAAATCATCCTTATTATGAATATCAAACCCAAAATAAAATTTAAATAATAATCATTATTATTCTTTAATAAATTTATAAGTTGTTGTAATTGCACAAACAAAAGCAATTAACCAACAAAAAGTGCCCGCAACGTGTAAATAAAAGGCATAACCAATTATTTGTTCCTTTAAATTTATTTGATGAATTAAATTTTAATTTTTAAAAATAAATACTTACATACGTTCCAAGTATTCCTATAAAATAAAAAAAAATTTTAATTTATTAATTTAGTGGTAGTTAGTTAATGGAATCATAAATGTTTTGTGAAAAGTAAATTTAGAAAAGTTACTTTATTTAATGATTTTCCCTTATTGTGTTTAGACCAGACTAGGACACGGATACGGATTTTGGTATCCGTATCCTTCGTTTTTTCTGAAATTTTTTTTATTTAAAATTGAGGAAAATAAATTTTAATAAATTAAAAGAAATTCCAAAAAAATTCTTTATAATTTCTCCAACCTTTTTGGCTCTAGTACAATCCCACCAAAGTCCGTGTTGATGTTCTGCTCCAAATTCCCGAATATCAACAACCTGCCAAGCTGGAGATTCTAATCCAGCAATTGTTAATGCAAGTCCAGCAACGATTAAAAATATAGAAATTTTTAATAATAATTTTTGGATTGCTGTACTCGGCATTATTTTTTTGGGTACTTTTCCGTTATGACGTAACCCCCTAAATTAATGTTCAAAATGTCATATATAGAGTAGAAAAAGGTGCCGAGTCGAACGGTACCACTCTTTTTTCAAGGAGATGTTTGTGGACCGAGATATAGGGCTCGAAATGGTCAAAAACCATAAGGGGGAGTAAGCTCAATTTTGGGGTGAAAAATTCCATTTTTTGAATGATAGCTTATTCGAAAGAGCCCCTCGAGCTGAGTCGAATGACACCAAAATCAGCTCGAAATCTTGATTTTGAGACGAGATTAACAAGCTCAAAATGGTCAACGTAAACCTATGTGGCGTAAGCGAGGCGAACTCCACCATATGGTTTTTGACCATTTCGAGCCCTATATCTCGGTCCACAGGCATCTCCGTGAAAAAAGAGTGGTACCGTTCAACTCAGCACCTTTTTCTACCCTATATATGACATTTTGAACATTAATTTAGGGGGTTACGTCATAACGGAAAAGTACCTTTTTTTGTTTTTGTTAAATTATTTTTCCCTTTAAAGTTACCGTAAAAACTGTATTAATGTCCCTCCCTCAAATAATTACCCCGCCTGTATTAGTTACCCCCTCCAGCGAAAGGTTGAAACATTAATTACCCTCTTAAAAATAGTTATAATTAGCCTTTCTAAAATAACCTCTATTAATTACCCCGCCTCTATTTATTACCCCCTCCAACGAGAGATCGAAACAATAATTACCCAGGGTAGTTAATACAGTTTTTACGGTATGTAAAAAAATATTTTTTAATAAAAAATAATTTTAGAATTCATTGAAGACGAGAAAGGGAATACCTATCTGTATATACTTAAATTTTACCCAGGAATCAGTAACAGAAATAATAAAAATAAAGAAAATAATTACAAACATTTTTTAATTTTAATTTAAATTAAAAAAAAACTTTAAATTTATAGTTTCCTTTTAAAATTAATTAAATATAGGTAAATAAATGTTCGCCAAATTAAATTAGTAAATTTAAAATTTTAAAATGTGTTTTCAATTTCAATTTTTAACTTTAAATATTTATTATTTATTTTCCTTCCTTACTAATTGTTTAAAAAAAGACAAATAATTTTTTAGTTTAAAAATTAATTTTTGTAAATTTTTGTCATATTTTGTTAAGAAGGGTTTGATTGAGACATTTAAGTTGTAGGATTTTTTTCCTTTTTGTTTTAATTACCGAGCTTTTAATACATACAAATCAAAGTTAATCACGAAACTTTCTATATTTGATTAAATATATTTGAGATTATTATGCCGTTTTTAATTTGAGTTTTTAATTATTTTTAAGTTTTTAAAAAATCTCTCATTAATGGTTGTTTTCAGCTCTTTTTTACTCCCTTTTAATGAGGCTGCGCCCCGTTTTAAAAATTAAAAAGGTTAAAAAATTAATTTTATTAAAATATTTGGATTGTATACCAGAGATAAGCTTTGTTCGTTTTAAAAAGCACAAGGAAGAAGAAAACGGAATAAAATTAGAAGTAACAGACGGAATATTGAATCAAAAAAAGTGAAAAAGGAGGAATTCTGCGTAAGCCGGAGAAAAGCCCATCCCTAATTGATATATATATATATATATATAATCAAAGCATCCTTATTATGAATATCAAAAGTAAAATTAAATTTAAGTAATAATAATTATTATTTTTATTACAAGCATTAAATTCGACATCTGAAGCTTTATAAATAAAGATAGCTTCTGTTGTTGTTTTTGCTGTTCTTGTATTAGTTACTATGTTATTGTCATTATTCTGTTAATTAATCAAATTATTTTTTGTTTTTTTTTTTCAAAAATCCGTTTCGAAATATGAGTAATACATATTTGTGTTTAGGTGTTTTAATATTTAAAAGTTGTGAATATTTTTTGCTTTGAATGGACCAAATACGGTATGTCGGACAGAAAATTTTTAAGAATTTATTTCTGCTATCTTATTAAGAAAATTCTTTAATTTTAAAATCTTTTTTAAATTTTCTTTAAAAAAGGAAAGGTTTTAGAAAGTCTTTTAGCGTACCTATCCATAAAAACATTCATGAAATTAATTATAAATTAAAAATACTTTACCTCAAAATTAGGTGTTGTATTATAAGTTGATGTATCTGTTGTTGTGTCTTCAAGAGAATTGTGTTTCGAATCTCGGCCTAACTACAGTTTCCGGATCAGGCTCAGAATTGGACGATTTATATGTCATTCGAAAGAGCTCGTCGAGCTGAGTCGAATGGCACCAAAATTTTTCCGCGGAAAAAATTCGGAGCCGAGATATAGGGCTCAAAATGATCAAAAACCATAGGGGGGAGTAAGCTCATTTTTGGGGTGAAAAATTCGAATATACAAAAAATAGCTCATTCGAAAGAGCTCGTCAAGCTGAGTCGAATGACACCAAAATCAGCTCGATTGGATGATTATGAACAAAATTATGACCAACAGAATATTCGCTGGAAAAACTGTTTTTGTGCTGCTACGGAGGGTAGGCCGGGCATGGTCTTCGCTACACGATGGCCGTGCTTCGCTGCGGTCGTGCTCGCTGCGCTCGCGGCGACCGTAGCGAAGCGGCGGCCGTCGTTCCGCTCGACATGCCCGGCTTCCTCCGCAGCGGCAAAAACTTTTTTCCGCGAAACCCTTGTGGAAGGGGCTAAAACAAACGGTCATAACTTTGTCAAATCAAGCCAGATTTCGTTGATTCTGGTGTCATTCGACTCAGCTCGACGAGCGCTTTCGAATGAGCTATTATTTGCATATTCGAATTTTTCACCCCCAGAAAACAGCTTGGTCCCCCCTATGGTTTTTTGAACTTTAAAGGTCTGTAACTCGGCTCAGAATTTTTTCCGCTGAATAATTTTGGTGTCGTTCGACTCAACTCGACGAGCTCTTTCGAATGACATATAAATCGTCCAATTCTGAGCCTGATCCGGAAACTGTAGTTTAGCCCGAATCTCGAAACAAAGAAGGTTTTGATTTAGAAGGAGAATCCATTGGATTGTGGCGTAAGCGTTTCAAATCTCCAAACCAAAAACGTTTTGCTTGAGAAGAAGAAGCCGAAGGAGGATTGTCGAAGGAGGTAGAAGGACGACCCATAGGATTGTTTAACATGGGAGGAGGAGGAGCCATTGGATTGTAGACCATGTGAGGAGGATCAAATAGATTGTAGGAGGAGGCAGAAGGAGAATCAAAAATTGAATGGGAGGAGGAGTGGATTGAATAGGTTGGAATTGAGTCGCTAGAAAGTAAATGGAAAGAACTTGAAGATCCGTGACTTGAGTGTGAGTGTGAGTGTGACTAAAAGAAATAGTAGTAATTAATTAATAATTTAATTTTAATTTGAAATTGTGATTGACGGTCGCTCAAAGTGTTTTTGGAAGTTCATACCGAAATTCGTTCTCGTTGTACGAAGTCGAGTCGAAAAATAAGAGTTCTACAAAGTAAATTTCCAGAAATTAGTTTTGAGAACTTTTCGGATATCTAAAAATCTTTTTCGGAACCGCCAACCCAAGTCTGAACTAAAAAAAATTTCTAAAAAATAATTATGGATATAAATTTATATAAATTTAAATTTTTATGTATATATTTAAGTATTACCCCCCAGGAATCAGTAGCAGAAATAATAAAAGATAGAAAAATAATTCCAATAAAAAACATTTTATAATTATAATTATAATTTAAATTTTAAAATAAAAACTTTAAATTTATAGTTTCCTTTTAAATTAATTAAATATAGGTAAATAAATGTTCGCCGAATTAAATTAGTAAATTTAAAATTTTAAAATCATGACCTGTATTTAATTTAAAATTTATATGTAACCTTATGTAAATATTTATTTATTATTTATTTTAAATTTTCCTTTTCTTACCAATTGTTTTAAAAAAGACAAATAATATTTTTTAGTTTAAAAATTAATTTTTGAAATTTTTTGTCTTGTTTTGTTTAGAAGGTTTTGATTAAGACATTTTTCTAGTTTTTTGCTTGATCCTTTTCTGCTAGTATTTATCGAGCTTTTAATACATATCTAAGTTAATCACCAAGCTTTCGATATCTGATTAGATATATTTGAGATTATTATGCCGTTTTTAATTTGAGATTTTAATTATTTTTAGGCTTTTAAAAAATTTTCATTAATGGTTGTTTTCAGCTCCTTTTTTTACTTCTGTGAGGATGCACCTCGATTTAAAAATTAAAAAGATTTAAAAAATTTATTTTATAAAAATATTTTGACTGTATACTAGGGATGGGCTTAGTGCAGTTTAAAATTTGTAAGGAAGAAGAACTCGGAACAAAAAAAAGTAACAGACGGAATGTTAAATGGAAAAAACTGAAGAAGGATGAATTCTGCGGAAGACGGAAGTCGGAAAAAAGCCCATCCCTGATTCAAATATATATCAAAGCATCCTTATTATGAATATCACAACCAAAATAAAATTTAAGTAATAATTATTATTCTTATTACAAGCATTAAATTCTACATTTGAAGCTTGATAAATAAAGACACTTTCTGTTGTGCCATAAGTTGGTGTTGTTGTACTATTAGTTAATGTGTTATTGTCATAATCCTGTTAATTAATCAAATTTAATTATTTTTTGTTTAGAAAATGAATATTTTTGTAATTTAATTTTTTTTCGAAAATCCGTTTCCAAATACGCGTAATTTTATTTTAATATTTAATAAGTTGGCAATGTTTTTTGTTTTGGATGGACCAGATATGTATGTTGGACAGAAAATTTTTATAAATTTAATTTTGTTATTTTATTAAGAAAATTTTAGTACCTCAAAATTAGGTGTTGTACTATAAGTTTCCGTTGTAGTAGTAGTTGTTGTGGTTCTACGCTTTTTAGATCTTAAAAGTGAAGAAAACATTGAAGGCTTAAAAAATGAAGATTTGGATTGAGAAGGAGAATCCGAAGGTGAATGAAAGGAGGCTGAAGGAGAAGGCGAATGAAATGAGGAGGAGTGGATTGGATAGGTTGGAATTGGATGGCTAGAAAGTGAATGAAAAGAAGAAGATGAATGAAAAGAACTTGAAGATCTGGAACTTGAAGACGACTGAAAAATATTTATAATTAGGAATTAATTATTTAATTTATTTTTAATTTGAAATTGGGATGACTACATATATATCTCCCAACCTGTTTGGAAGTTCATACCAAAATTAATACGAGACAAAAAAATAAGATTTATACAAAGTAAATTTCCAAAAACATTAATCTAGAGAATAGAGTTTGAAAAGACGAGACCGATACCGAGATTCTCGGCTTTTTTCCAACATCGGTCTCGGTTTTTTTAGTCTCATTCTCGAGAAATTCTCGGTCCATTTCTCGGCTAAAAATGATGGTATCGGTATCGGGTTCTTGAGTATCGGTCAATCTCGGTCTCGGGTTGGCCGATAGCAGTATCTTTTTTCCAACTTTACTTGAGACTAGTGTCCTCTAAAACTAATTATGGATATAATATAGTATACATATATTTAAATAAATACCTTAGAATCCGTAGCAGAAATAATAAAAATAAAGAAAATAATTCCAATAAAAAACATTTAAATTTTAATTAATTTAAACTTTAAAATAACAACTTTAAATATATAATTTCCCTTTTTAAAATCAATTAAATATAAATAAATGTTCGCCGAATTAAATTAGGTAAGTTAGAATTTTAAAATCTTGACGTGTCTTTAATTTAAAATTTATAACTTTAAATATTATTTATTTTCAATTTTTCTTTTCTCAATAATTCTTATAAAAAAGACAAATAATTTCTTTTAGTTTAAAAATTAATTTTCAAATTTCGTATAAATTAAATATTTTTCAACATATATAATGTTCGAGACCGGAAATATTTTTTATTAAATTTTTTTCTAAAAGACCAACAATCCTCAAACCTAAAATAAAAGAAACAATAAAAATGTTTATTTCAAAACCAAAAAATTTTTTGGACTTCTCTACTTTTTTTTAAATTTTATTAGAAGTTTAAATGACTATAAATTCTTTTTAATTAAATAAAAAATAAATAAATAATTTTTTGTTTTATACTAAAACTAATCAATGTAAATATATTTAAAATAAATGTTAAATCTTGTCAAAAAAAAGTTTTCTTTTTAAATCTTTCCCCAAAAAATAAAGTTTCTACAATTTTCATAGTCTAAAAGAATTTTCTTCCCGTCAAAAAATTAATTCTTCTCTTCAAAAATATACTTCTTCAAGTATGTCTTCCTGTACGGTTTTGGTTGTTGGTGTTGTTGTTGGTGGTGTTGTTGTTGTTATTGTTGTTATTGTTCTGTCCCTGATGGTTTTGTTGAGGTGGTGGTGGGTGTAAGGTATCAACAATGTTCATGTCAATATCCGGCACACGAACTAAGTTACCACCAACAACATTGAATTCAATGTAATTTTGTTGTTGTCGAGGTGGTGGCTGTGGGTGGTGTTGTTGATGATGTGGCAAGTTTTTAGCCGACTAGTAAAGTAAAATAATTAATAAATTATTTTAAAATAATTTGAATAAATGCTCTCATTTTCAAAATTTTTTTAAAATATAGAGGGGATTTCATAAGATGGGTAATATTTTGAAATAATAGATCTCTCATTTACACACATTTCATAATATTTTATCTGCTGGAGAGAAAGCTTTAAATTTAAAAAAATTTTGATAAATATATCATTCTGAAAAAACTGTTACAATTACCTAATTAATTTTTAAAAATTTTTACCTCATCTTCTGGAATTTTCCATCCCTGTTAATAAAAATTAAAAATAATTATTATAATAAATAATTTCCATGTTCAAAATATATTTTAAAAATAACGAGAGATATTAAATAATTTTTATATTTTCACGCTATTTCAACATATGTATTTATATCATTGAAACATAAAATAATTCCTCATTGGCTTAATAAAATACTAGAATATTTTTATATACCCTCCGATCCTAAAAAAAGTATATAAAAACAAGAATCGACTAAGTACGATTTCCAATCTTATCTTATCTTTTTTAATGTTTTTGTGAAATTACAAAAGAATTCAACAGTTTTAAAATTCTTTTATTTTTTTAAATATTTCTAAATTACCAACATTTATTTCCAAAATTGTAGAAAAAATAAAAATTGTAAGAAAATAATGAACGATAAACATTTTTTTAAATAAGTCTCAAACTAAAAATAATATGTACATTCATTAATAAGGCTAAAGAGCAGCTTCGATGGTTGAATCAAAATTCGTACTCGTACCTCGTATTCTGAACGAAGTAGGATTACGAGTAAAGATAAAAATTAAGAAGTGGCGCGAGGCCAAAAATAGAGGTATGATTATAAGCAAAACTGAAATTTCGAAGCAATGCTTAAGAGAAGCAATGCTTCAAAGCAATTTTACTTTTATTTAAAAATATAGAAATTCCGATAAATTCAAAAATTCCATAAATTAAAGACTAAATAAATATAAATTTATATTGTTAAATAAAATAATTTTAGAATCTTTTACCAAATTTTATTTAACTTTAATTAGAGCCCCAACTCAAATCCCCGACATCTTATTCTCTGGCCCTCTTCGTTCCCGAAAAAGTACATTAATGCTGGGAAATTTTTGGCATTTTGATTCTAGGACCTGTTAATAAATAGCGATATTTCATTTAACCGGAAACTTTTTTCAATCCCTTCTGGTAACTTTAAATAAAGATAATTTAAAGGTAACTAAGTATGTGTCAAAGAATAGATATTATTTTTTATATTATTTAAAATAATATTAATAGAAAATATAAGTAATAAAAATTAAATTTTAACACATTTTAAATAAAATGGAAAAAAATTTTTTTAATTTTTAAATAAAATATTTTAATTTTATAAAAAAATCTTGCGAAATCGGTAATCAATTTTAATTAACTATTTTTTGTAGTTTTCTTTCTCTCTCTCTCCCTTATAATCTATTAATCAAGTTAATAAAATCAATTTTTTAATTTAGATATTTACATTAGGGTTGTTATTTACGAAGAGGGTAATCAGGGAGAATCAGGGAGTCAGAAAAGGAGAGAGAGAGGAAGAGGAGGGTGCCTTAACAAACAACACAGCCTTAACACCAAAACAGATTATAGCTGCCAAAGTTAGGAGGTTTAAGGATCCTGGGAAATCCCCGGATATCCGAATCGGAATCCAAACCAAAAATTATGGATATCAACATCCAGAAACGTGATCCAAACCAAGTAGTAAGTATTGAAGATGCGGGGAGGGGGGATTTGGAGGGATGAGTTGGGATATCAATGGATCTAAATATCGAGGGTTCTTGGGGATATCAGAAGTTTTGTTATCCTTCGATTCTGAATCCCTCGATATCTCCTCAAAATCCTTTTGAATAAATCAAGTTTCTTACTTTTTCAGTGCTGCGGGCGAAAATTTTAAAAATTTTGGAGGGCCAAATAGCCAGAATTCTTGGAGAAAGGAAGGAGGGGGATAAACGACTTCCAGTTTTTATTTACCTAAATGTAAATGAGGGATTTCCAACATTTCCTTTTTATTTATTAAATAAAAAAATAACTTTGCCCAGAAACATTTAATTATTCGAATTTAATTATCACTTAATTCAGACTGTCAGTAAGTGTTAAATAAGATTTAATTTTGTTTATTTGTGAAGTTTCTAAAATTCTGAATTTCTATTTTTGTTTTTAAGGTATTGTAAGGATGATTCACCTAGCAGCATTTAAAACGCTTAGGCGGGGGATAAACTATCTAAAAAGGAAAAAGAGAAAGCATTAGTCGATGCCCCGGTAGCTCAGAGGTAGAGCTCTTGCATATAGTGAGCGAAAGCGCCTAGAAACAACTAGCAGGTGGTCGCAGGTTCGAATCCTGCCCGGTGGCTAAACTTTTGCAAACTCTTTCTGTATAAAAGGTTATTTGGAGATTAATCTATGTACACAATTACATATATTAAAAAAACCTTTGTTAAGATTTAAATATTTTAAATAAATTTAAATTTTTATGTATATATTTAAGTATTACCCCCCAGGAATCAGTAGCAGAAATAATAAAAGATAGAAAAATAATTCCAATAAAAAACATTTTATAATTATAATTATAATTTAAATTTTAAAATAAAAACTTTAAATTTATAGTTTCCTTTTAAATTAATTAAATATAGGTAAATAAATGTTCGCCGAATTAAATTAGTAAATTTAAAATTTTAAAATCATGACCTGTATTTAATTTAAAATTTATATGTAACCTTATGTAAATATTTATTTATTATTTATTTTAAATTTTCCTTTTCTTACCAATTGTTTTAAAAAAGACAAATAATATTTTTTAGTTTAAAAATTAATTTTTGAAATTTTTTGTCTTGTTTTGTTTAGAAGGTTTTGATTAAGACATTTTTCTAGTTTTTTGCTTGATCCTTTTCTGCTAGTATTTATCGAGCTTTTAATACATATCTAAGTTAATCACCAAGCTTTCGATATCTGATTAGATATATTTGAGATTATTATGCCGTTTTTAATTTGAGATTTTAATTATTTTTAGGCTTTTAAAAAATTTTCATTAATGGTTGTTTTCAGCTCCTTTTTTTACTTCTGTGAGGATGCACCTCGATTTAAAAATTAAAAAGATTTAAAAAATTTATTTTATAAAAATATTTTGACTGTATACTAGGGATGGGCTTAGTGCAGTTTAAAATTTGTAAGGAAGAAGAACTCGGAACAAAAAAAAGTAACAGACGGAATGTTAAATGGAAAAAACTGAAGAAGGATGAATTCTGCGGAAGACGGAAGTCGGAAAAAAGCCCATCCCTGATTCAAATATATATCAAAGCATCCTTATTATGAATATCACAACCAAAATAAAATTTAAGTAATAATTATTATTCTTATTACAAGCATTAAATTCTACATTTGAAGCTTGATAAATAAAGACACTTTCTGTTGTGCCATAAGTTGGTGTTGTTGTACTATTAGTTAATGTGTTATTGTCATAATCCTGTTAATTAATCAAATTTAATTATTTTTTGTTTAGAAAATGAATATTTTTGTAATTTAATTTTTTTTCGAAAATCCGTTTCCAAATACGCGTAATTTTATTTTAATATTTAATAAGTTGGCAATGTTTTTTGTTTTGGATGGACCAGATATGTATGTTGGACAGAAAATTTTTATAAATTTAATTTTGTTATTTTATTAAGAAAATTTTAGTACCTCAAAATTAGGTGTTGTACTATAAGTTTCCGTTGTAGTAGTAGTTGTTGTGGTTCTACGCTTTTTAGATCTTAAAAGTGAAGAAAACATTGAAGGCTTAAAAAATGAAGATTTGGATTGAGAAGGAGAATCCGAAGGTGAATGAAAGGAGGCTGAAGGAGAAGGCGAATGAAATGAGGAGGAGTGGATTGGATAGGTTGGAATTGGATGGCTAGAAAGTGAATGAAAAGAAGAAGATGAATGAAAAGAACTTGAAGATCTGGAACTTGAAGACGACTGAAAAATATTTATAATTAGGAATTAATTATTTAATTTATTTTTAATTTGAAATTGGGATGACTACATATATATCTCCCAACCTGTTTGGAAGTTCATACCAAAATTAATACGAGACAAAAAAATAAGATTTATACAAAGTAAATTTCCAAAAACATTAATCTAGAGAATAGAGTTTGAAAAGACGAGACCGATACCGAGATTCTCGGCTTTTTTCCAACATCGGTCTCGGTTTTTTTAGTCTCATTCTCGAGAAATTCTCGGTCCATTTCTCGGCTAAAAATGATGGTATCGGTATCGGGTTCTTGAGTATCGGTCAATCTCGGTCTCGGGTTGGCCGATAGCAGTATCTTTTTTCCAACTTTACTTGAGACTAGTGTCCTCTAAAACTAATTATGGATATAATATAGTATACATATATTTAAATAAATACCTTAGAATCCGTAGCAGAAATAATAAAAATAAAGAAAATAATTCCAATAAAAAACATTTAAATTTTAATTAATTTAAACTTTAAAATAACAACTTTAAATATATAATTTCCCTTTTTAAAATCAATTAAATATAAATAAATGTTCGCCGAATTAAATTAGGTAAGTTAGAATTTTAAAATCTTGACGTGTCTTTAATTTAAAATTTATAACTTTAAATATTATTTATTTTCAATTTTTCTTTTCTCAATAATTCTTATAAAAAAGACAAATAATTTCTTTTAGTTTAAAAATTAATTTTCAAATTTCGTATAAATTAAATATTTTTCAACATATATAATGTTCGAGACCGGAAATATTTTTTATTAAATTTTTTTCTAAAAGACCAACAATCCTCAAACCTAAAATAAAAGAAACAATAAAAATGTTTATTTCAAAACCAAAAAATTTTTTGGACTTCTCTACTTTTTTTTAAATTTTATTAGAAGTTTAAATGACTATAAATTCTTTTTAATTAAATAAAAAATAAATAAATAATTTTTTGTTTTATACTAAAACTAATCAATGTAAATATATTTAAAATAAATGTTAAATCTTGTCAAAAAAAAGTTTTCTTTTTAAATCTTTCCCCAAAAAATAAAGTTTCTACAATTTTCATAGTCTAAAAGAATTTTCTTCCCGTCAAAAAATTAATTCTTCTCTTCAAAAATATACTTCTTCAAGTATGTCTTCCTGTACGGTTTTGGTTGTTGGTGTTGTTGTTGGTGGTGTTGTTGTTGTTATTGTTGTTATTGTTCTGTCCCTGATGGTTTTGTTGAGGTGGTGGTGGGTGTAAGGTATCAACAATGTTCATGTCAATATCCGGCACACGAACTAAGTTACCACCAACAACATTGAATTCAATGTAATTTTGTTGTTGTCGAGGTGGTGGCTGTGGGTGGTGTTGTTGATGATGTGGCAAGTTTTTAGCCGACTAGTAAAGTAAAATAATTAATAAATTATTTTAAAATAATTTGAATAAATGCTCTCATTTTCAAAATTTTTTTAAAATATAGAGGGGATTTCATAAGATGGGTAATATTTTGAAATAATAGATCTCTCATTTACACACATTTCATAATATTTTATCTGCTGGAGAGAAAGCTTTAAATTTAAAAAAATTTTGATAAATATATCATTCTGAAAAAACTGTTACAATTACCTAATTAATTTTTAAAAATTTTTACCTCATCTTCTGGAATTTTCCATCCCTGTTAATAAAAATTAAAAATAATTATTATAATAAATAATTTCCATGTTCAAAATATATTTTAAAAATAACGAGAGATATTAAATAATTTTTATATTTTCACGCTATTTCAACATATGTATTTATATCATTGAAACATAAAATAATTCCTCATTGGCTTAATAAAATACTAGAATATTTTTATATACCCTCCGATCCTAAAAAAAGTATATAAAAACAAGAATCGACTAAGTACGATTTCCAATCTTATCTTATCTTTTTTAATGTTTTTGTGAAATTACAAAAGAATTCAACAGTTTTAAAATTCTTTTATTTTTTTAAATATTTCTAAATTACCAACATTTATTTCCAAAATTGTAGAAAAAATAAAAATTGTAAGAAAATAATGAACGATAAACATTTTTTTAAATAAGTCTCAAACTAAAAATAATATGTACATTCATTAATAAGGCTAAAGAGCAGCTTCGATGGTTGAATCAAAATTCGTACTCGTACCTCGTATTCTGAACGAAGTAGGATTACGAGTAAAGATAAAAATTAAGAAGTGGCGCGAGGCCAAAAATAGAGGTATGATTATAAGCAAAACTGAAATTTCGAAGCAATGCTTAAGAGAAGCAATGCTTCAAAGCAATTTTACTTTTATTTAAAAATATAGAAATTCCGATAAATTCAAAAATTCCATAAATTAAAGACTAAATAAATATAAATTTATATTGTTAAATAAAATAATTTTAGAATCTTTTACCAAATTTTATTTAACTTTAATTAGAGCCCCAACTCAAATCCCCGACATCTTATTCTCTGGCCCTCTTCGTTCCCGAAAAAGTACATTAATGCTGGGAAATTTTTGGCATTTTGATTCTAGGACCTGTTAATAAATAGCGATATTTCATTTAACCGGAAACTTTTTTCAATCCCTTCTGGTAACTTTAAATAAAGATAATTTAAAGGTAACTAAGTATGTGTCAAAGAATAGATATTATTTTTTATATTATTTAAAATAATATTAATAGAAAATATAAGTAATAAAAATTAAATTTTAACACATTTTAAATAAAATGGAAAAAAATTTTTTTAATTTTTAAATAAAATATTTTAATTTTATAAAAAAATCTTGCGAAATCGGTAATCAATTTTAATTAACTATTTTTTGTAGTTTTCTTTCTCTCTCTCTCCCTTATAATCTATTAATCAAGTTAATAAAATCAATTTTTTAATTTAGATATTTACATTAGGGTTGTTATTTACGAAGAGGGTAATCAGGGAGAATCAGGGAGTCAGAAAAGGAGAGAGAGAGGAAGAGGAGGGTGCCTTAACAAACAACACAGCCTTAACACCAAAACAGATTATAGCTGCCAAAGTTAGGAGGTTTAAGGATCCTGGGAAATCCCCGGATATCCGAATCGGAATCCAAACCAAAAATTATGGATATCAACATCCAGAAACGTGATCCAAACCAAGTAGTAAGTATTGAAGATGCGGGGAGGGGGGATTTGGAGGGATGAGTTGGGATATCAATGGATCTAAATATCGAGGGTTCTTGGGGATATCAGAAGTTTTGTTATCCTTCGATTCTGAATCCCTCGATATCTCCTCAAAATCCTTTTGAATAAATCAAGTTTCTTACTTTTTCAGTGCTGCGGGCGAAAATTTTAAAAATTTTGGAGGGCCAAATAGCCAGAATTCTTGGAGAAAGGAAGGAGGGGGATAAACGACTTCCAGTTTTTATTTACCTAAATGTAAATGAGGGATTTCCAACATTTCCTTTTTATTTATTAAATAAAAAAATAACTTTGCCCAGAAACATTTAATTATTCGAATTTAATTATCACTTAATTCAGACTGTCAGTAAGTGTTAAATAAGATTTAATTTTGTTTATTTGTGAAGTTTCTAAAATTCTGAATTTCTATTTTTGTTTTTAAGGTATTGTAAGGATGATTCACCTAGCAGCATTTAAAACGCTTAGGCGGGGGATAAACTATCTAAAAAGGAAAAAGAGAAAGCATTAGTCGATGCCCCGGTAGCTCAGAGGTAGAGCTCTTGCATATAGTGAGCGAAAGCGCCTAGAAACAACTAGCAGGTGGTCGCAGGTTCGAATCCTGCCCGGTGGCTAAACTTTTGCAAACTCTTTCTGTATAAAAGGTTATTTGGAGATTAATCTATGTACACAATTACATATATTAAAAAAACCTTTGTTAAGATTTAAATATTTTAAATATATTCAAAATTTCTATAAAAACTAAAAAGTTTTCTTTAATTTTTAGACAAACTAAAAAATTGAGGAAAAAATTTTATTTTAAATTTAATATTTTCTCTTAATTATTCTAATAAAGAAAAAAAAGAAAATTTAAATTTTATCTACTAGAAAAAAAATAAATTCGAAAAATAATTTTTAACAAAACTAAAAATTAAAAATGTTTTTTTTAAATATGCTTTACCAAAAAAATGAAATATGCATAGCTTTTTTTAAAAAAAAGTCAGGGTTCGTTTAAATTTACGGTAAAAGTTGACTTGTAAATAATTTCAATCTTTTTTTTGATCGATTCCAAATAATTTTAAATTTTTGTAATTTTAATTTAATGTTCAATTTATAATTAAATTTAATCCTCATAAATGTCTGTTTTGAAAATAAGTTTTAAAAAATCAAAAAAAAATAATAATTTTTACCCAAAACTGTGAAAATTTGTTTTTTTTTTGTAATACTTTGTTATGTTTGTCTTAATTTTGTTCTTTTCCCTTTTTTATCAAGAAAATTTCTGAAAATTCATTTATAAAACATAAAGTATTTAAAATCGATCAAATGTTGGTTAACTACGAATAAAAA
Organism: Meloidogyne enterolobii; assembly: GCA_963681835.1. Lineage (NCBI taxonomy): Eukaryota > Metazoa > Nematoda > Chromadorea > Rhabditida > Meloidogynidae > Meloidogyne > Meloidogyne enterolobii. Next base: position 1,864,796 of record CAVMJV010000004.1, on the reverse strand, counting down.
AAATAAAAATATTTAAATAATTAACTTCCCGACGGACATTTCCTTCTCCATCTTCACGTACATTTACTCGAAAATTTGTTTCTTCTTCAGCAGGTTGTTGATGACCTCGATTGATCCCTTGAAGAGTAACAACTCCTCCATTATTTTCTTCAGGGTCTCGAACTCTTGCTTCAATAGTTAAACGTTCCTGCTCTCTTTGAGGTCCTCCCTGCTAAAAATTTTGAAAATAGGGAGAAAGAAATTAAAATTATTTTCTCAAGAAGGGGTTAAGTAAAGGAAGTTTTTGTCAATTTTTCTTTCCATTGAAGTGAAAGAATTAAATGTAAATTTTTATAGTAATAACCAGATTAATTTATTTTTATGTTATTTTAAAAGAAATGACAACAATTACAAAATAAATTTTTAGAAATTTACCTCTCTTTGTGGATTTCTTCGTCCCTTTTAATAAATTAAATTAACTTTTTTAATTTTTTTAAATTTCTATTCGGTAATATTTCCCTTATGATAATTTAATTTGCTTAGCCTAATTTCTTTCAGTTCCAAAGGGATTGGAAGAGAGATTCGGAAAACTAGATCCAACTGTTTATCAGAGGTGGTTCGGAACAGTCAGAGGTGTAGGAAGTCGGAATTTCGACCCACCTCTGCTGTTTATGATAGAAATCCAAGTTCTCTTTTTGGATGTTTTTCAGTTTTAAAAATCTTTCTTTTTAATTATATTTCTAAATTACCAACATTTACTCCCAAAATTGTAGAAAAAATAAAAATTGTAAAAATATAATGAACGATAAACATTTCTTTGAATAAATTTAAATGTGTCTTTAACAGGGTGTCCCTTTCCAAAACACCAAAATAGGGCGAAGCGACTCAAAAATATGGCAAAAATAGGGCGAAATTTGTCAAAAATAGGGCAAAAAATAGGGCATTGTTTTTTAAACACTTAAAAATACTTGAAATTTTAAAAAGAAAGCTTTATTATGCATATTTTTCACTATTTTAAACTAAATTAAACTAATTATGATCAGGGACTGTGCAACAGTGCTGGGTATGGCTCCGGGAGCTAGCTCCGGAGCCCGGCTCCGGAGCCGGCTCCGGCGGAGCTGGAGCCGGAGCCGGAGCTAAGATTTTGAAAACCCCGGAGCCGGAGCTGGAGCCGGAGCCAAGAATTTCAAACCCCGGAGCCCGGAGCCGGAGCCGGAGCCAAGGTTTTCCAATTCCCCACGGCTCCGGCTATACACCCCTAAAGATGGGTTAGAGAAAAAGAAGTAAGCAAAGATAGTAGGCGAGAAAAGAAAAGGAAGAGAAAATTGAGACGGGTAAAAAAGATTTTCTTTCCTTTCCTTTGTAATGTAGTTGTGGTTGAATGGATAGTGAGTTAGGTTCCAAGTTTTATCCAGTTATAGGTTCGAAAAATATTACAAAAAATGATTAAATAATTGCTTTTCTTTGGAAAATAAATTATAAAAGGCATTTTATTAAATAAATAAAGCTGGATAAATTTTTTAAATTGATTAATTTTAGTCTCCTGTGAGTAAAATTTTTCAAAATTTTCGCCTGTGGCGCAAAAAAGGAAGATTTTTGGCTTAAGGATCTTCCAATTTTTTCAAAATTTTCGCCTGCGGCGCAAAAAAGCGAGTGATAATGAGAATGATAAATCAAATCCCCCTTAATCCAGCTTAATTCCCCGATATCGCGCTTAATTCACAAGATAATCCACCCAAATCCCGCTTAATTTGTTGATAACCCTCTTAATCCTCTTATATCACTCGACATCCCCCTTATCTACCTAGATCCCCCAATGAAAAATAATTCATTGATTTTCCACCCGGAGCCCGGAGCCAACATGGAGCGGCTCCGAAAATCGCCGGCTCCGGAGCCGGAGCTGGAGCCGGAGCCAAGATTTTAAAAGGTCGGAGCCCGGAGCCGGAGCCGGAGCCAAGGTTTTGAAACCCCGGAGCTCGGAGCCGGAGCCGGAGCCAAGATTTTGAAACCCCGGAGCCCGGAGCCGGAGCCGGAGCCAACAAATGGCAAATACCCAGCACTGCTGTGCAAGATACAATTGAGAACTTTTCAATTAAAAATTTCTTTATCAGTAAATATCCTTGTGACTAATCGGTTTTATCGGGGATATCCTTTTTAATCTCCGAATATCGTTGGTTGAATTACCCTTAAGCCCCAGATAATCCAAACCTTGATCCCCTAAAACGTACCATCGATTCACAAACAAATCCCCAAATCTCCGCAACATAATCGAAGAATTTCTTCCAATTTTCAGCGCCGCAGGCAAAAATTTTGAGGATTTTGGAAGGCCAGGACGTCAATAATCCTTCATTTTTACCATTTTTTTTACAAAATCCGAAGAATTTTTAAAATTTTACAAAATGGTAAAAATAGGGCAAAAATATGGCAAATGAGAAAATAGGGAAAAAATAGGGCGAAAAGGACAAAAATATGGCAAATGCCCTGTAAATAAGGCAAAAGGGACACCCTGGTCTTTAACTAAAAACTAATTTAATAAAACTTTTTTTTATTTTCCTTAATTTAAAGTAAAGGATAACTTAAAGGGAAACATTTACAGAATTAAATTTTAAAAAATAAATATTATTTAAATTATTTAAATTATTTAAAATAACCCTCGATTTTTTTAACAACAAACATTTTTAAATAAAAATTAAAGAATTATTTTTTATTTTTTGTTATAATTTAATAAATTTGTCTCTAAGTAAAAATGATTTAATAAAGCTTCCTCTTCAATTTTTATAAGGAGTACCTAGAGAATAAATTTTATTGTTTAAAAATTGAATAAAAATTCAATAATTTTAAACTACCTATATTAATGTATTGGATTTTTGAATGGAGAGGAAAAATTGATTTTTAAATTTATTTTTGAATTTAATTAAATAAATTAAATATAAAATAAATTAAAATTAAAAAAAAATAAATTTTTCCATAAACAATTTAAAGTATAACACAACAGGGTTCTCTACGAGGACGAATATGTTGAATTGTAACAGTTGTGTTTAGATGATCACCTTCATGATGCTCTTGTTGTAATCCTTGTTGACCTGTTTGAGTTCCCCCAACATTTCCCCCTTCTCTCACTGCCCGCCCTCCCCCTCTTGGTCCTTGAATATTTAATTCGATAACAAAATCCTCTCGCGGTTGACCAGGTAAAGCATTCTTAAATTTAATTTTTATTTTTTAAATTAATTTATTTTATTACTTCGGTTGTTGAGGAAGAAGGTCCTCCAACGTCTGAACGCCTCACACTCTTAAAAATTTAAACGTTTTTTAATTAGATATAAAAAAATTTCTTTTTAATTTTATGTTTATAAAGTTGTCAGCTCCCGAACCAAGAAAAAAATTTTTTCTTTTCGATCCCTCCGGTTTCTAATATTTAAATAATTTCCAATAACCATCAACCCCCTCACTCCCCCATTAAATTAATTTATTAAATATTTACATAAATAAAAAAAAAACATTTTCTTATAAAAATATAAATTACCTCTTTTGCAGTTAAAAATTTTATTAAAATTGAAATAAAAATAATTTTTATAATAAACATTTTTTAAACAAATTTATAAAAATAAAAAAAATAACTAAATTAGCTATGTATTATAGAAGAATTTAAAGTAAAATTGAAGAAAACAAAATATAAACCCAATAAACTTAACAAACACAGCATCCAAAAAATAAATTAAAATAGAGAAAACCCTCCCCCCCCCCCCCCACCCAGCCGTTATTTTCAAAATAATTTCTCAATGAAAAATAACTCAAAAATTTCCAGAAAAAATATTTTTTTTTAATTTAAGGATGTTGTTTAATTTTTGTTTAAATTTAAATCTTTAATTTACTTTAAAATATAAAAATAAATTTAAAAATGCCCTTTTTATTTGCCCTTTTAATTATTTAGAATCAATTATTTTATTTAAATTAATGCACTTTTAAAAATTTTTTGTTGTACTTTTTAAGAATTATTCTTTTTTATTTCCTTTGATTGGGCTATGGATAAAGAGAAAAGTTGAGAGAAAGCGAAGTTATTATTTCTTAATTCAATTTCCGCTTTACATATTGTGTAATTGCTTTTCATTGTTTTTTCCCACGGTAAATTAAATAATGGACAAAAAATTCAAGATGATTAACAAATAGAATTAAATTTCAACATTTCAAACAAAAACAAATTGGGATTGGCATTTACTAACGAATCTTTTAGTTAATTTAAAAATAGAGAAAAGTCCACAAAAATTGTCCTGATAGTAATTTGATGGTGCCGCCATCAGTGAATGTGTAGTACATGCCTAATTGATTTTTCTTCTAAATTTTTAACTTAAATTTAAAAAATCAAAATACAGGGGAATTAAATTTAAAAATATAAAATTTTGGTAATTTTCAGTTTTGAGGGAAAACAAAAATGGTAAACCCTATTACGAACTTAATTATTAAAACTAAATAAAAATTATTCTAAAAATATTTTTTATTCAAAATAACAAAAGAATAAACAAACTAAAAAAACAAAATTAATATGTTTAAGTAACAAAGATTTCAAAAATTTTCATTAAATATGTCATTTTCACAATTTAAAGAGTACATGGCACAATAAAAACAAGGCCTGAATCACCTCCACAAAATGTAAGCCCCACTGTATTATAACTGCAATCTATTACAGTTAAAGATTCTAAACGACGATCAACACATGTTTCGGGGAAAGAACGGCCATTTACACGTTCCTAAAAAAATAAATAAATTTTTGAATTAAAAATAAAGAAATTCAAAATTTTTAAAAAAGGAACGTCAGGGTTAAAAAGCTCAATTTTCTAATTATCATTCTTTAATCAAACAGAATTACGTCATCATTCGTTCCTCAACTAAACTCTAGAAAACCTAAACACAACCAACTTAACCATTCTTACAATACATCCTCATTCAAAAAATAATCTAAAACAGGAGACATATTCACCCAATAAATATTATGAGTTCACCGCTGAAAATCTACACTCTCTAGACCTACACCCTGAAGACTCTCTCTTACTCCCATTTAATCCCTCTTTTTTCCCCTTTAATCCTTCAGATCCATCGATTAAAATGTAAAGAAATAACCGATAAAAAAATTCGAGTTGATCAAAAAGTTGTAAGTAGGTCTTCAGAGACAATAATAGGTTTTCAGGGTGTAGGAAAAAACGGAAAATATTTCTAATAAACTAAAATTAGTTGGTTGTATCATTTAAAAATACTAAAAACTAATAAAAACCAAAAAATAAAATTAAAATACATTTTTTTGTTCCAAAATAGCACAATCCCCAAGTCTAACTTCCAAAAATTTTTCTGCCAAACAATCAATGTGTGAATAACAAAAAGTGCTCTAAAAACGTTTAAAAAATATAAAAAATTATTTAATAAAAATATAACCTTATTTTCAGCATTATCCTCTTCATAATTTATTGGATTATTTCGATGAGAAATTAATTGAAGAAGTGCCCTTCCATGCATAAAATTGTCTATATCAGTTACTTTAAATTTAAAAAAATTAAAATTTTTAATTTAAATTTTTAAATAAAACCATTTTTAGGCGCCAAACGCCCATTTAATGAACTAAACATTCTTCCATCTGCTCCAACGGATGAACAAATTCCACTAATTGGACAAATACAAGCAGAATTTATACGAATTTGATGACTAAAAAATTTCTGTAGTCGTCAAAAAATTGTTATTTATTAATTACCAATTACTCAAATTTGCAGCCATAACAAAATCAATAACCCTGTCATCATTGTCAGAAATTTTTTGTTGTAAAGATAAATAACAAAGTGCCTTTAAAATAATATTTTCTTCTACAAAATTAAAACAAATAACCTGTTGTTGAGTTCCCAAATAATTAAAAGAATATGAATCAAATGTTATAGCACCAGAAAAAATTAATGGGCGTGTATTGCAAAAGATGCCTGAACCTTTGGCTGACTCACATTCTAATACGAGACGAGTTGAATATGTTGACTAAAAATTGAAAAGTTACTTTAATAATTAAATTGTTTAAGAACGGGAAGGCAATTTTATTATCTATAATTTTTACCGTCTCCTCACTAGGACTCTCAAGCTTGTGGACGTTAAATTGTCGATTCCGGTAAGAGACACAAACTGCAAGTTTTTAATTTTAAAAATGTTTTTTTAGGTAATTTCAAACTTTTATCTTTCTCCAACCATCCAATGGACATTGGAGGTGACAATAATCCATCAATTGGAAAAGTCCAAAGAGGTAATGTAATCTCATTTGAATCGCCAAAAATACTCCAAATATAAACAAACCCTTAAAAAATAAAAATTTAAATTAAAAAAAAAAATAAAAAAATATAAACATGAAGCAGAAATTGCTGCAATATGTCGAGAACCATCAAAAGGAGACCATTGTACTTTAAGTAAAGGAATTGAATCAAGGCCTTCTTTTAATGAAGAAATTGCTGAAATATTTGTAAAAAATTATTTTAAAATTTTCTTTAAAAAAAAAGAAAATAAAATATTTATTTTAACTGCCTCAGAGATCCTAAATCTTCAAGTACATATTAAGACGGCAGTTCCTATCAAAATGTTCAGGTTCATCACTGGCAGTTAAAACAAAACACACAACAAAACCACTTAACCAACACAACGTTTCTCATTACCACAATAAATAGGAATTTAAAAAACTTAGGAAGCATAACTAGAAAATGAAAGAAAACAAACCACTATTCCTTTTGACATTTCCTTCTTCTTTCGCTTCCATTTTAATATTTCGCAAAGGAGCGTGACAAAGTGTAAGAAGGGGGACAGATTCGAGAATAAGTGGAGTTTTATTTTCAGTTGAAGTAGACGAGGAACATTGATGGGAATTTATTAGAGAATCCAAATCAGAAGGAAAACTAGAAAAAATAATAATAAGACTATCCAAAATTTAGTATTCCTAAATTTATTTTTTAAATATGGTTTGCCATTGGATTGATTGCATAAATGATACCCCTAATTAAGATCAGCCTTAATTTTTTTACCTTATTTTTACTTTATGAGGTCAGAAATTTTTAAAATAAAATTAAAAAAGTTTAATAACCTGTAAATGTGAATGCGACCACTAAATGTACCAACAGCCAAAAGTCCCAAAGATTGTTCAAAATTCATCTTCAAATTTTTATAATAATTTTTAAAAAATATTTAATTAAAGACCTCTTTTCCATTAGAAATAATTTCATTTTTAATTAATTTTGGACACCATGAAACAGAACAAATTTGTTTTGCATTGGGAATGCGGAGAAGAAAAGCCAATTTTGGAGATGAATCGCTTTAAAAATTAAAATTTAATTTTTAAAAATCCAATAAAAATAAACTTTGTTTGAGTATCAGAAGTTAATTTTGCATTAGTTGTCCATATTTGAAGGTAAGAATAGCTGTCTTCAATGAGCGTACAATCAAGATATTTTTCATCAGCAAATGTTGCTACTACAAACAATTCTCTGCCTATAAAAACTAATTTAATTATTAAAAAAATTAATTTATTTTCTAATAAATAAACAAGAAATATGGGTACCCAAAGGGGTTAATGTTGAACAAAAGAATCACACATTTTAGAATATTATTGAGGTTTACCAAGAAAAGCTTTTTTTCTTGATAAGCCTTTGATAAAGAGAATATCAAGTTATTATTTAAAATCAGACCCTGTTTTATACTTATTTATTGTCTAGAAATGAATTATAATTCTATTTTAAACAAATAAATATTGTAGTGACATATTTACCGACAATTCAAAAAAATACAAAAATCGGCACCTTATGTCACAGAAGTTTTATTAAACTTAAAATTCTATTTTGCAATATTCGGCAAAAGATTGGAGTTTTTTAAATTTAAACATCCAATCATTGGCAATATTGCGAATTATTTCTTTGAGAAATCAAAAAACTCCAAATAAACTTTTACCATCAGGTAAAGTTTGCGGACAAACAGCAATAGCAGCAATCGGCCCCCCACAAAATAATGTTTGGACAAATTGTCGATTAGATTTTATTTGTTTAAGTTTTTGATGATCAATTCTGTTTTGATAGACTGAAGCTAAACCATTTTGGCCAGGTATTAAAGAATTGTATGTTGTAGTTGTTTGTTTTGTTGAAGAAGGTTTTGATGGCAATAAATTATTGAAGATATCGACAACCTTTAAATAAAATAAAAAATTATTATTAAATTAAGATTATTCAACAAAATAAATATGCCCGAATTAACAAACAGCAAGTCTGTACGCGAAGAATAACGAGGGTGTTTTTCGGAATATTATTAATAAAAATACAAAGGTTAACCCTTGAATATATGGAAACTAGTCCAAAAAATAACCATATTCAGTAAAACACATTTCCCGTCAGGAAAAATATTTTAAAACATCAAACACATTCTTTAAAATAACATTGAAAAAATAATTACTTGAACGCTTTCAAATCGTTGTACAGCTGGTGATACATCATAATCAAAAGAAAATGTTTGACCAGAGAAAATAGGGATATTAATTTGTTTTTCATTAGGAACAGGTAAATCAACTCCCCCATTTGTGTCAGATTTTGAGTTTGATCTTCCTGCTTCTTTTTTCTAAAAAATAAATTTATTTTTAAGAATATATTTTAAAAACTTTAAAAAGTGAGGATTTTGAACCATTTTGAATTTTTTGAGGTTGATTTTGTTTGTCGGTAATTGCGGGTGAAGACAAAGTTTCTTCTATTGTTGTTGTACTGGGTATTTCTTTGGATGAATGAGATCTTTAAAAACATTTTAAAGAAAATACATATGTAAATTATTAATATACTCGTCATTAGGGTTGGGGTTTTCATTTTTCCGTTCGTAATTTTCTTCGGGCTTCATTTTTATCGAGCCGGTCCGCCCGTCTTTTTCAGGCCAAAATTCAATCCCCGACTCGATCATCTGGACCGGGCCCCTAACTCTAATCGTCATGAAAAAATTCGATAAATTAAAAATTTTAAAATTCCAACCTTTTTGATGCTCCTTTTGCTTTAGGATTTTTTGCTCTATCATTATTGGAAGATAAAAGTGGAGTATTTGTTGAAACAGGAAAAGTAATTCCATGCGTAAATTCAGTTGGGAGAGAGAAATCTTCAACCTAAATTTAAAAAATAATTTAAAAAAAATCTAAAAATAACCTCCAATTTTACTGTTTTTTGAAAAGAATTTTTTGTTGATTTAGATTTTTGTTGTGATTTTTGGTTTAATGCGTTATTGTTTTTAAATTGAGTTTGAGGTGTTTTTTGAATAGTTGAATCAAATGAAGTTGATGGAAGTGACATGGACGCTAAAAAATAATTTATTGACACTTACAAAATTTTAAAAAATTAAAAATTTTGACGTTTAAGAAATTTTTTGAACAAATTTTAAAATATAAGAAAAAAATCAAAACATTACCATCAATTAAGGCAGAAGACATCGAATTATTGGTGCTACGTCCTTTACCCCTTTTCATTTGATTAATAATTGACGAAGTTGCTTCTATTTGTTTAGACACCAAAGATTGTAAATGCTCGTTTACAGTTAAAGCTTGAAAAAGAATTTTAAAGTGAGTAAAAAAGACAAAAAAAATTTACAATTTCTCTCGATTGGTTCAGTTAATGGAGTTGCCAAAAGTCTATTGGTCCTTGATAAATCATCCTTTCGAGGTCTTCCTCTTTTTCTAGGCAATCTAAAAGGCAACGGTTGTCGTTCAATTGAAGCTTAATTTTAATTTTGAAAAAATTGAAATTAAAAAATTCAAATTTACCAGGTTTTTCTATACTTTCATCATCCCCAATAGACTGAATTCCATTGGGGACTGAACCTTGAATAATCAAACCAATTGAATGTGTGTCCAGCCATCGAGTTAAAGAAGGACTCAACTCGTCAATTCTTTTCCAACAAGAAAATTCTGGTTTATTTTGAAAAGTGGAACAAATTGTTTTCATTCTAGATTGCCAAAATTGTGACAATGTTTGTCTACCAGATTGAACATTCTTAAATTAATGGATATAAAAAAACATGATAAAAAATGATTTAAAAAAGGAAATGAATGCTTCTCCTACGACTAGTACTTTATTAAAATAATAAGAGAAAATAAAAGGCATCTCTGTAGTTTAGTTGGTAAGATGACAGATTTCATGGGGAATGTCAAACCGTGTTTGAACTAGAGACCGGCGGGATCCCGCATGCGGGATTTTTCAAAAAATCTTTGTGGGACAGGATAAATCCCGCAAAACGAGTAAAGTGCGGGATTGCGGGACGGGATCCCGCAAAATCCCGCGCGGGATCCCGTCCAGCGCCGGTCTCTAGTTTGAACGACCCTAGGATGTAAACGCGTTTTGTCCCTCCCCAAAAATAATTGAAATAAAGAAAAACCTTTACTTCCTCCTCATTTAAAAGATTTAAAGAATTATTGTGTGTTTGTTGTACAGCAGTCAAATAACGGACAATTTTTGAAAAATCTGGTGCACATGCTTAAAAATAATAATTTAATTTAAAATATAATCTTCACAAACCTTTATCACTCTCATGGTTTTTGACACGCTTCATTGGAACCTGAACATTAACATCATTGCCTTCTTTATTGTTAATTTCATTGTTTATTCCTCCAGTTTTAGAAGCATTTCCCAATGATGGACGAACTAAACGACCACTGGATGTAGCAATCGCAGGCTGTTTATTTAATTTTATTTAAATTTAATGTTTTTAAAAATAACCTCAAATTTATCATCTTCTTCGTTAGATTCAAAATTTTCATCAGAATCTTCACTTTTATCACTCCTATAACGCAATTTCTTTGGAGTTGACATAAATAAAATATTTAATAACAATCTAGAAAATAAATAGCTATACTGTTGCTCAAAGCTTATACTCACAAAAAATCAATTTCCTTAGCGGCATCGAACCTTACACTAAAAGAGGAGGAAGAAAGCAAAAATAGGCAGCCATTGCAGTCTGTTACGCACGCATAACTAGGGTCCCCACAAGATCAATTACACAGAAGACCCCTTGAGATCAAATTAATAAAAATAGTCAGAAAACGTGTCCCTTTCCAAATCACAAGAAGGGGGCGAAATGGAAAAAAAGGATTATTATATACGAGTGTTCATGCTGTAGAAAAATTGTTTGGATGGGAAAATTGAACCATCACGGAAAGGGCCCAAACCGAAAGCACAACCGACTGTGTCACCATCCAACCCGATGATGGGTTATTTATTTTCATTTATGTTCTTTCTGCAAGTACGGACACAACAATGATGCATTACATATTTTAAAAACTTAAAAATAATTAAGCTTTTAAATATAAATCATTATTCTGCATATGTATTTTTTAATAGTTTTAACTATATCTGCTGTGTAGGCGAAATCTGAGAATTTTAGAAGGCTAACAAGCCAGAGTTTTTCCTTTTTAGCGCCTCAGGCGAAAATCTTGAGAATTTTGGAAGGCCAAGGAGCAATGTAAAAAAGAGGGGAAAAAAGGGGCGATAAGGTAAAAAAGGGGGCAAATGACTCCCAAATGAGGTAAAATTGACACCCTGCGCGACAAACATAAAAGACGATTACAAAACAAAAACAATTTTTATTTAAAAAATTTAAAAGTTCTGATTTAAAGATTAATTAAACTTTTGTTTTTCTCCCATCAAAAAGCTATAACCTAAAGGAACACAAAGACAATCTGGTAAGTTGGAAATTTGATTCCGACTTCTAAATTCTTTACAACCTCCCTTACAAATTCCCAAAAGATCTGAGCACATTCCACGGGCCTGATCCCAACCACAGCCACGGCTCTGAATTTATTAAATTTTTGAAACATTTTTGTTTTTTTCCACCTGAAAATTCTCGCGGTCGAACAGCGAATCTCTCAGAAATTGATTAGCTACAGGTGAATTAGCCATAAATGGATAATTTCCAAATCCTCCCATTTGAGGTGACCAAACATTACTTGCCGTTCCATAACCGTAATAATTATTAGGGCCTTTAATTTTTTTGGGTTTAAAAAGAAATAATTCGCAAAAATGCCTGGGATCAAATGTCTCTGTAGAGAATATGTTGAAGGATTAAATGGATAATTAAAAGTTAGTGAAGATGTAGGTGGATGTCGGGGAAAGAACGTTTCAAATCCGCTTTCCACACCACGAGAAAATGAAGGCCCATTATTATTTATTGGAGGGGGATACATAAATTGTCTATTTCCATATTCTTGAAATAAAATTTTTTTAAATTAATTTGTTAAGAATTTTTAAACTAACGATAGTCAAACATATAAGGATTTTGTTGCCATTGCTGTTGGGGTAACCAAAATGAAGATTGAAAAAATGGTTGCCCAATTAAATTTTTAAAACAAAAGGAGGACAGAATAATTAAATAAAATTGGAAAATAAAAATTTTTGTAAAAAATTTAATTTTCATTGAGGGAAAATAAATATTTTTAGAATAACAATTATTTTTACAATCTCGTCAACCCTTCACAATACCCGACTGCTTGCCCTAGTTGCGCCATAGAGGATTAGCAACAACAGCTTAAAATGAGAGAAAATTGCCTCCTTTTACTAATTCGTTCTGTGAAAAATAATTCCATTTTTACGCTTTGTCTCAATAAAAAAATTGAAAAAAAAATTTTTTTTTGAAGAACCGACTTTGAAGATTACAAATTTATTTTTTAATAATGTTGCCAAAATTATAAATTCACTTTTAATTATCAACTAACTAACAAAATTTACTATTTACAGTCGTCGACATAAAGATAGGGACAAGAGTAATTGAAATAAAAATCAACTATTTCTCGGTCAAAAAATACGTTCTATATATCAATCGAAAGCTCTATTTGTATCTCAGTTTACATGTTTCTGCATTTTTCATGAAAATGAAAATTGGCCGAGATAATCCGGATCTACCGGATATACCAAATCCCACAGCCTCGGAAAAAATTTTCGGAAAAAATCTAACAAACCCATTTGATAAAGCATATTTTTCTGAGTATTTTCCACAAAACCGCTTAAAAATATCTTTTTCCGGACCAGAGATATGATTTTTTGAAAATGGCATTTTTTGACTAAAAATGACTTTTTTGACAAAAATACCCTAAAAATGCCATTTTTAAAAATTCATATCTCCGTTCCGGAAAAAGATATTTCTAAGCGGTTTTGTGGTAAATACTCACAAAAATATGCTTTATCAAATTCCATTTACACATATTTTCCGAAAAATTTTTCCGCGGATATAGGATTTGGGATATCCGGCTTAATCCGGATATCTCAACCAATTTTCATTTTCATGAAAAATGCAGAAACATGTCAACTGAGATACAAATAGAGCTTTCGATTGATATATAGAACGTATTTTTTGACCGAGAAATAGTTGATTTTTATTTCAATTACTCTTGTCCCTATCTTTATGTCGACTACTGTATATATACACACAATAAACAGGGAAAAATTTCGGAATACTAAACAGAACGCAAATGGGTCAAACGATATGTCATTCGAAAGAGCTCGTCGAGTTGAGACGAATGGTGAAAAAATTTTCGTGCGGACTCATACAGGGGCTGAGATATAGGCCCTCGAAAATCGAAAAACCATAGGGGGGAGTAAGCTCAATTTTGGGGTGAAAAATTCGAATATGCAAATAATAGCTCATTCGAAAGAGCTCCTCGAGCTTAGTCGAATGACACCAAAATCAACTGAGATCTTGATTCTAAGCCGAGATAAACAGGCTCAAAATGGCAACGTAACCCTATGGAGCGTCGGCGAGTCGCTTGTGCAAAACCCCGCGCTTCGCGCGGGGTTTTGCGGCACGCGCCTCGCGGGGAGTCTACGGGCTCTGGGTCTGGGCCCGTAACATAAACCTATTCCTATCTCCCTTACTCTGGACGTACTTGGGGCTTCCGTAGCAGCAAAAACCTCAACAATGACCATAGGTAAGGAGCTAAAACAAACGATCATAGCTTTGTCAATTCAAGTCAGATTTTGGTGATTTTGGTGTCATTCGACTCAGCTCGAGGAGCTCTTTCGAATGAGCTATTATTTGCATATTCGAATTTTTCACCCCAAAATTGAGCTTACTCCCCCCTATGGTTTTTCGATTTTCGAGGGCCTATATCTCAGCCCCTGTATGAGTCCGCACGAAAATTTTTTCACCATTCGTCTCAACTCGACGAGCTCTTTCGAATGACATATCGTTTGACCCATTTGCGTTCTGTTTAGTATTCCGAAATTATACCAAACATTAGAGACAATACATAGATAATAGACAAATTCAAGTTTTTGGGGACTACAAAAGCAACAACAGCGAGTTTGATGTTTAAATGACAAACTCAAAATTTTAGGGGAATACTAACACAAAGAAAACAACTTTCAGAGATGTTTAAATAAAAGCAATTTAGGGGTACACAAAACAATTTTTATTCTTTCCAAACATTCCTCTGTTCATCAATTCTGTTGTTGCAGTAGTTACTTCTTATCGAATATCCCTTTCGTGTCTATGTCCGCTAATGTTTGATATGATCCCTGATCTGTAATAAAAATAAAATTGTTTTAGCTCTCTAAAAATTAAAAACACACCCGCCATTCCCGTCTTCGTAAGATCGACCTCTTTCTTCGACTTCTTACTGCCTTCGCTGTCCTTTTCACTTCTTTTGCTACTTTCTTTGGCGCTTTCTTTGACGCTTCCCTTGACGCTTCCCTTGACACTTTCCTTGCCGCCGCCTTTGTCACCGTCATCCTTGGAGATCTCGATTGCCTCATACAGCGATGGTTCTTTTTCTGTAAAATTAGAATTGTTTATTTTAAACCTACAAAATTCTTACGCGAAGTTTTCGATGTTGACTGAGCTTTTACAGCAGAAGCAACAGCTTGTTTTGACTGCACCGCCGCCATCGACTGCATTCCCTTAGCAGGCATCATAATAACAGTCGGAGTCCCTCCAGGCACCGTCGGTGGAAGAAGCACAGGGATCATTCCTTGAGGCAGCTGCATATTCTGTATTTGAAGCATCGTCTGTTCCGTGAGCACGGTCTTCATTGGATCAGCGGCGGTTGTTGTTGGCGCTGCTGCAGGCGTTGCTGTAGGCATCGATGGAGTCGTCGTCACTGTTTGGGCTGTCACAACTTCCTTTGCCGGTTGCTCTTCGGTTTTGCTCTTAGTCCCCTTGGCTTTCTCCTTTTTACCAGCTCCCTTTTTCTTTTTGGCACCCTCCACTGCAGGCGCAGGCTTCTTTTCTTCTGCAGGCGGCGGAGGTGGTTGAGCTTCCTGCGCTGGTTCCGATTTTGTGTTTCCTGCTTTCTTCTTTTTATTCTTCTTCTTGCAGCATTGCGCCATAAGCAGAATTGCTGTTGCGACAAACATCACCAGCACCATCGACTCGGCGTCAAAAAGCATCAGATGAACGACCAGGTCACGAAGTAGCATCATTGCTAAAAGAAGAATTAATTACCCGTCGAAAACTTTTAATAAAAATAAAAACTTACACAAAATTGTTGAGCAGTAGAACGTTTACGTGTCGAAGTTTAAATAACGCTAATTATTTCACGACTTTTATATGTCTGAAAACTGTCTTCACCTAGTATTTTTAATACTATAAAAGTTAATGCATTTTCCGTAGGATTTGCAAGGCCAATTCGTCAGATCCCAAAGTATCTACGCTCATCTTCAACTCATCCGCAGGAGGAAGCAAACAGCATCATGGGAGAACGTAACGTCGACTTGTCTGCCTACGTGCCGCCGGACGTCAGGAACACTGGAGCACTCGGTGGTGGGCAACTCCAAGTTGAGCTCGACGATGAAGACGATCACTTCGGCGGCGGTCCACCTCGACCACCTCAGGCAAGTTTTAATCTTTTCACATTAACGCTTCTCTAATCATCTAATTATTCTTTTGTTTTTACAGCAATCTACTCCGAAGCCGCCTCCTCCGCCGCCGCCTGCCCCGGCGAAGCCGAAATACTCCAAACCGTCGAGCTACACCAGCTACCAGGCCGGGACAAGAAGGTAGATGTAGGAACAGAGCTGCCGGAACTATAGTCCTGTGAAGAATCCAAGATGTCCAGTTGCGTATCCATCGATAAATTCCCTCCCCGCTGCATATATGTATAGTTTGCTTGTACCCTCATTGTATATATAATCTAAATAGTCACATTGTATGTTTAATCTATTATGGAATATTTTTTGCTAATTGTATGTGATATGTAATTTCTAGTTGTAATTTATAAACATTGTTGAATAAATTCTGTTATATTTGATTAATTTCTTAAATTTCGACAATAAGATTGTTTTGAGTCAACTTGTATTGAGAGTATTTAATGTTGAGAGAATGTTTTTAGCCTCAAATTATTTCACCGTAGAGGTTAGGCATTCAATGGCCTTAACGAGAGCTCTTTCTCTCTTTTGTCTACCGTACGCTAGGGTAAATTATAGCGCATTTCGAGAAAACTCATCGAGCTGGCATAAACTTTTTAAATTCAACTTAGTAAAGAAATTTAGCTTTGCGAAAAATGCGATGAAGCTTGAACACACAAATAAGTTCAACAAATGAAGATACAAAAATCTAAATTTCAAGTTGAATTAATAGACCGACTGTGTGTGTTTCGGATAAATATTAAATACATCGACGAAATTCATGTTTTTTCATAACTGATTCAATTTCGAGAATCAGATTTCCCTTTAATAATTAATTTAAAAGTCAGTGTTGAATCTACCGGATCAATGCGATCACACTTATTATTAGACCATCACTAACCAATCTCATCTTAGCTCACCAATCAATGGGATATTAGACACGGAATTTTAAAGTAAACAGAGAAAATTGGCGGGAACTTTGAATAATTGAGGAAAATGGGGAGAGTTTCACACCTATTCCTTGTTCTATTTCTGTTCTTCTCAATATTTATACTAAAAAATTAAATTTATAATTTTTCCATTAAATTTCTGATTCTTGAAATTTTTTCCGTATTTTTTAAGGATTTTTTTAAAAGAAATTGTCTACCCTGCTTACCATATAGGGTAGTCATTTTACCCGCAACTTTAACCCGCAACCTTTCCTTTTTCTTTTTTTCCCTGTTTTTTCGGCGCAAGCTTTTTTAGCCTTTTTGATTTATGGGAGGAAGGGTTAAATAACCCGTTACCCTTGAATTTATTGTACGGGCCCAGGTGGGATATTTTTATATTTTTCTTTTTGCGTCAAAGAAATTATGATAAAATTAACGCAAAAAATGAAATAATTTACTAAATTTGCCGACAAAAATAGAAGAACAATGATTGCCTTCCAAAATTCTCAATTTTTTTTGCCTGCGGCGCTATAAATGGAAGAAATATGGCTATTTGGTGTCCTGAGTCTTGTTAATTTTGTCCTGGGTCTTTGGATCTAGTCTTGGTCTAGAGTCTTGGAAAATTTTCGGTCTTGGACATCTCTACCTCGTAATGCCCTACTTTAACAAATCTACATATAAAAGCCTCAAGTTTAGTATCTAATCCCTCCTATATATTCCATTCAGATATTAAACGTGCATTCAATTATTTTTTGTTGTGTTGGCCTTCAGAATAATCAAAATGGTTGTTGAAGTTGGTTAGTTTATTCTTTCTCTATTTTCTTTTAAAATTTCTCCTTTATAGAAATCGTTATGAACATAATCGACGGTCTTAAAGAATTGGTCAATTTGTTCTTTTATGCTGGACGTCTTCTGTTTTTGTTTGTGAATGATTTCTTCAATACTCCTTGGAAATTCGACGAGCCAGGAAAGGAAATAGTTCGAAAAAGGGGTTCAGATGCACGAGGAGGTGGTGGAAGTATTATCGAAAAGAAATCTAATGATAGTGGACCTGGGGGATTTTCGGTGGGAATTTTTCTTGTAAATTTACAAAAATTAACAAAAAAATTTTCAGGAAATGCTTAAATTGGAAGGAGATGTTCCCCCTTCACTGCGCTTCTCTTCCCGCGCTCCACGGCCTGATCAACCCGGAGATAATCTAAAAAGTACAGGCAATGTTGCAGCTGATGACCCATTCTTCAACGTTACTTCTTTGCCTACAGCGCCAACTCCTGGAGTGCCCAGAGGGGAGCATGGTAGAGAGTAGCTCTTAGAAATTCTAATAAAAATATTCTTTTTATTTAGCGCACAAATATTCGCAGGAATATGAGACGTTGGCCTCATTGGATACGAGCACGTTGTTCCCCGAGAAAACAGAGGAGAAGAAAGATAATTAGGAAGATATAAGAAAGAATATTGTTAATTGGTTGATAAAAATATGTAGATTGTGTTGAAATTTGTGAAAAGTTGATAAAAGTTTTTGGGAGGATTTGTGAGCAAATTTTGAATGTTTATAGGACAAGAGAGGAGATGTTCCCTCTTCAAATTCTCTTTTCTATTATTTTAGGAAAAATGTCATTTTTTGAGAGAAATAAGACAAAAATATTATTGTAAATTTAATTCCTAGGGCTATGCAGTAGTCGGCGTGGTGTAATTAATAACACATCAGTCCGGTCTACTGAAAATGCTGGTTCGCTCCTAGCCACCGAATGGCCTTTTGTACTAGTTGAAGGAGAGAAATAGCTATAGCCCAGCTATGCTTTACTATTTTTAATCATTTAGAAAAAAATGCCTTTATTTATTCCATTCTAAACTAAAATACAATCATCCAAGAAATTTAATTAAAAGTAGATAATGTATATTGTTTTGAACCGTTTTCAAAAATTTGTGTTTAATATAAAATTATTCGATGAAACAAAATATTCTTCATTTGCTTGTTTGGACAGTTGAACAGATTTATTGTGCTAAATTTTTTAATTATTGGAGGGACTAAAAAATATTTTACCTTCAACCCCTCCAACTTGCGCAGCAACATAATGAGCTGGTGGCCATTCTCTCTGATGCGGTTTTGTAGGCAAATGAGTTTGAAGAATTTCTACCTAAATATGACAACATGTAGTTGAAACTTATTTTTTAATTCCCATATTTTTCCAAAAAAATATTTTGGAAAGGGAGGAGCAAAATAACACAAAAAATTTTGAAAATTTAATTTTTAAAAATTAAAAAAATTTTATTGTTCACTTGATGAACTTCCCGCTCTTCCTGTTCTGTAGGTGGCCATTGAACTTGCATCCTACCAGCACCGAAAGCTTCAGGTTCTGATATATTTTCGGGAGGGGGCCATTGTACACCACGGACATTACTGCCAGCAGCTTGTAGACGGCCCTCAGCCTTTTCATTATTTTTTAATTTTAAGATTTGAAAATTTTTGAAGAAGAAATTTAGATGAACAAGTCAATTAAGTACTAGGGGTTTTTACTTTGAAAAATTTTTTGCTTAGCTATCCACTTAGATTTTCATGTAAATCAAGTCAGTAACTAATGATAAAAACCGTAAACACTAACTTGCTAACCAGGGATCGCGCCGACCCGATTCCCGAAAATCGGAAATTTAGTTTTCTATCGGCGCGAACCTATTAACGAGAGGGAATACTTTTTCACCTAAATGGTTGCCCATGTGTTTTTTTTCTAAATTTATTCCCAATTTTTCTTATTTTTTTTTCATCCACCTGTTGACTCCCGAATTCCTCCATTCCTTCCTCTGGCGGCCATTGAACTTGTAATCTCCCTCCAGGGCCAAAACCGTGTTCAGAAACATTCTCTTCGGGTGGCCATTGAGTGTTTTTAACATTGCCAACGTCTACTTGCCGTCCCCATGGAGAGGAAATTGCCTCGGCCTTTTTAATTTTTATTTATTAATTTTTACAAAAAATTTTTCGAAAATGTCTGTACACATGGGCAACCCTCTCCACCTATTATTTTAATATTTAAAAAAAAAATTTCTGTATTTTTGTTGATTTTGCTCCTCCCTTCCTTTTTTTCTTTAGAAAACACATTTTACTTTTAATTAATTTTTAAACAAATTTTTGATTAAAAAATAAAAATATTTAAAAGGTCAAAAAGGGTTGCCCATAAATAAAAAATAAAATGGGCAAAAGAAATGATTAAATTTTTAATTATTATTTTGACAGGAAGTAGTAAACCGGAATTTGTCTCTCGAATATAAATTTAAAAGTCCCTTCTTCTCGGGAATTACAAATAAGATTTTGTTTTCTGAGGCTTTGGGGAATTAATTTTTGAGATTACTGTACTCTCATTCATTCCTTAATTTACCTGTTTTTGTTCTTGCTCTTCAAATTCAGAGGGAGGCCATTGTACATTTAATTTTCCTCTACCAAATTCTCCATGTTCCAATTGATTCTCAGGAGGAGGCCACTGCACATTTTTAACATTTCCCCCAGCAGCTTGTCTACTCCAAGGGGCATTCCCAACACTATTCTCTTCTCCATTTTGTAATTGTTCCCCTTCCCCTTGTTTCCAATCATCATCCCCCATTGTTTTTACTTTGTTGGCATGCCCAATTTCGATTTCTTCTTCTTCTCCATAACCTGGAGGGGGCCATAAACGGCCAGATGTTGGATTTGGGGCAATCCTTCCTGGTTGATATACTGTTTTTAATACTGGATGTTCAGCATCGTTTTCAGGTACCCAATCCTGAGCTTTTACACGCGGGACTGATTGCTTTTCCTTTAAAAATTAATTTTTATTTGAGAAAATTTTTGGAAAAGATTAAACTAAATTAACATATTCTGCAGAATATTTATATTTTTGGGAATAAAATTTTTTTAGGGGGATCGTTTTGAGAAAACAGAATATTTAATAAGGTAATTGTTGGGGAAATCTAAGTAATATGAAAAATCTTAATAGAGAATTTAACGAAAAAATCATTTTTCGAGATTTTGCTTGGAAGACAAAACTTTTTTTTATATTTTTTACCCAAAAATCTCTCTCTCTCTCCCCACCTTTTGTTCCTCTTCAGGGAATTCATTCCATTGTATTTTAGAATAACCAGCAGGTTGGGGAACTATTGTTCTCTTTAAAATAAATTTTGAAAAAAAAAATTAAAAAATAAAAAAATTTGCCTTAATTTCCCCTTCATAATCCAATTCTGGAGGTTGAATTTTAGTTGGCTGAATCTAAGAAAATTGTTTTTTTTTCTAATTTTCTTTTAAATTATAAATTTACAGGTTGATATTCCAATTGAATTCGCTTTTGTACTTGCCAAGAATTGTCATCCTTAAAAAACATTTTTTTAAAATTATCTAAAGAAAATATTTTATACATACTAACAGAATATTTGATAAATCCCCCAATCAGGGATGGACAAAATAAAAATTTCTTCGAATCGAAACGAAGTTTCGCCCATCCACGCCCCCAATAACTAAAGATCCTTTGTTTAGTTATTTTGAATTTTTTTCCATTGAGTGAATTTATGGAAACAATATGTATACCCACCTATAGTGGATATAACGAGAGTCAAATGATCAAATGAACTAACAGTCAATCCAAAAAATACTTCCCTTACCCAAATATTTACTCGAAAAATTTTTTCTAAAAAATTAGAAAAACCTCTATTTAATTTACTTAAATTTTTGCTACAAAATTTTAAAATAATTTTAAAATAATCTTTAAAAAAATAATTTTATTTTACCAAAATTTTATTTCTTTTTCCCCCCTCAATACTTAAATCTTCTTCTTCTTGAGGAGGCGGCCAAGAATGGTTTTCTGCTTTTGGATTTTTTGGTTGAAAAGGTGCGTGTGCCAAAATAGGCTTTGGTGGTTCTAAAGGCTCTGGCTCTTTAGCCAAAGGAGGGGCTTGACGTGTTGGGTTATTTGAAGCTATTGGAGTTTTGGTAGGCGATGTTGGGGGTGGGGCTGCTTTCGGTTGAATTGGTGTTTTTGTTGGAGGTTGGACAGGTTTTGGCTGAATTGGAGCTTTGGCTGGTTGAGCCGGGGCTGGGGATTTTGGCTGGGGGGCAGCAGCTTTTGGTGGAGCTGGAGCAGCTGCTTTAGGTTGTGCTGAAGCTGGTTTAGACTGAAAAAGTTGAAAGAAAATTAAATTTTTAATAAAACACCACTTTCTAATAGAACGCCTCTAATGGAAATTATCAAATTAAAAGTTTACAACACAGAGGGGATTTCATAATGAAGGCCTCCTCAAAATTTTTAATTAACTAGCGAATGAAATAGGCGTCTATTAGAGAGGTTCATATAAACGAATTTAAATCCCTTTATTATCTTACTTGTGCAGGAGGAGTTTGAACAGCCGGTTTTGGAGTTGTGGGTGTTGGAGGGGCAGGCCTTTGTTGTTGTTGGGGAGTTAAAACTTTTTGTTGTTGGGGCTGTTGCTGAACCTGTTTTTTGGAAAGAATGGGAGGAGTTGGGGGTGTTATAAGGATTTTTAAGGATTTTGACATAAATTTATTTAAAAATCAAAAAATTATTGTCAAAGAATTTTTAAATCAATTAAAAAAATTTTTTTTTCTAAAATTATTACTTACTTAAATATAAAAAAATTATTGAAAAAATACTAAAAAATATCCTTCTCTTTAATTTAACAAATTTCTCGTCACTAACTTTTTTAAAATAAGTCTGTCTCTTTTCAACTTTTAAAAGTCTAAACAACAAAAATAAACTTTCTCTCTAATAAGTGTTAAACTTTTATTTTGATGTAAAAGTTTGAAAAATTTATTTTTTTGTTACTTCTTAATTTATTAAAGTAAACAGAGAAAGGGTTGTTTGTGGAGGTTAATTTTGGATTTTTTTAAAATTAATTTAAAAAAGTAAAAATTTTTCCTTTACTTGTTGTTGTTGAACAGCAGCTGCTTTTTGAGCCTCTTGTTGTGCCTTTAATTGAGCAGCACGTTGTTCAGCCTGAAGCTTAGCAGCTTCTTGTTGAGCTTTTATTTGTTGTTGGCGTTGCTCTTCCGCTGCCTAATATATTGAAGAATTAAAATAAAATATTTCCCACAAAATCTAAACATTGTTTGGGAAGGTTGTACGAGAATAGAGACCGTCGAAAAATAACGAACCCAGTAACCTGAATTTTTGTTTGGGTCTCGTCTCGGTCCGATCTCTAGTACCTTCTCACCTCTTTTCAGTCAAACCATTCTCATGTCCTTTAAAACACTAAATCTAAAAGTGGCTGAGGGATGATCTGATAAGCAAGAACAAACACCAAGACGAGATCCCAAACGTATAACTCGAAAAAGCAAATGACTGTTTGACTACTGATACATACAGAAGCTGATTCTCGTTTATTCGTTACTCTACTCAATTTTGAAAATATTTACAGAAAGGAAGAAGGTAAAATATTCAGTTTAGATAATAAAGGTAACATTTAACCCTTTAAAAACTCGCCAATTTTTGTTGTTCTTGAAATTGTTGTTGTTGCTGTTGACGTGCAGCTTCTGCCCTAGCACGCGCTTCTTCCTGCATTTTTATTGCCTCAGCTCTAGCTTTTTCTATAGCCTCTTGATGACGTTTACGAGCCGCCTCAATAGCAGCCTCTTGGGCTTCAGATACATCTTCGTTGCCAGCAACTTTTGTTGTTGTACTTGTTGTTGTGACAATTGCTTGTGGGGCTGTTTTAGCTATTGGGGACTTGAAAAAAAATTTTGGGGAAAATTTTTAGATAATTCAATACATCTGTGGTTGATTCTTGGCCATAACCACTAGAAGCATCCGTAACGACCATTCGAACTTGTTGTTGACGAACGGGCACAGGCTCGTCTTCTTCTTCCTCCTCTTCAGAACTGTTCCCGTGCTCCTCTTCTGGCATTGCTAAAATAAATTTTGAAAAATTTTTTAAAGTATTTTTGAGTGAGAAAAAGATAATAAATTATTTTAAGCAGTCGTTTGATCTTGAAAGGACTACTTCACAAAAATTTCTCTATGTAACTGTAAATATAATGCAGTTGAACACCATTTTTCAAACACCCCCAAACTATTTTAAATTAATTAGGGCCGAAAATTTTTTATCCTATAATGAGATGTATCTTAGAGGGTACGCTTAGATACATATCTCCCCCAATCTTATGAACAATATTGTGGTATATTTTGTACGTAAAATAGAGGCAAGCAATTGTATTTTAATTTTTGTACTTTAATATTCACAATTATGACAAACTTTCAAAACTTTTATAAAAGTAATTCTATCCAAGAAATTTTTTAAATGGTAAAAATAAAATAATTGAGTCAAAAATTAAGCAGCCGTTTAATCTTGAAAGGACTACCAACAACAAAAAATTGAGTCGATTTTCGGACCCTTTAAAAGCTTAAACAAATGACTAATGCTATTAACTAGATTGAGCGTCAATAAAATTCTTTCAAGGCTTTTCTTTATTTGTTTTTATTTTCTCTCTAACAAGCTTCCAAAATATTTTTATAAAACACAATTTTTAAATTATTCTTTTGTTTTATATTTCTCTAGCTTTTATTTAAAAACCTTTAGGCAATTTAACAATTAGCAACTGTATATATTTTTAATAAGCTTTTAATCCCGTCAATATTTTTTCCAGGTCTAAAAAAATTTTTTCTTTCTTCTCTATATTTTATAAATCAGCTGTGAATCTCTCAAAATTAAATGGTTTATTTCCCTCTACTTTCATTCAATTACTCTCTCTCCCTCTAAACTTTATTTCTTTTACTCCCACGCAGACTGAACAAAGTGAGAAAAAATAAAATTATTTAATTAAAAGGAAATAAACTATTTAATTAATGAAAAATTTAAACAAAAAATATCGAAAATATAAAATCTCCAGGCATTTCATAGACAAGCATTTTAATACCATTAATGAGTACTTGTACAGTTTTCGTTAAAATATTTTTCTTGAAAGAGCAAGCCAACTAAAATAGGTAACTCCAAAATTCGCTTTATTCAATATTAAATAAAATTATATATTTTTATTGTTCAACGTTAAACTGCACAAATATTATTCTAACTAATCAATAGAGATCGGTCTGGATC
The DNA here is from genome assembly GCA_963681835.1 of Meloidogyne enterolobii. NCBI lineage: Eukaryota > Metazoa > Nematoda > Chromadorea > Rhabditida > Meloidogynidae > Meloidogyne > Meloidogyne enterolobii. The sequence continues at coordinate 1,839,967 of CAVMJV010000004.1, read as the reverse complement.
TGGATCCTGTCTGGATTTTTCCTGTATCCAAATCAAGAATCCTGTCCGGGCTACTAATCTAAATCCAGATCCAGAATTTTTGAAAATACCGATCTCTACTATAAAAAAAAGTAAAAAAAATATTAAAAATTAAATTAATTTAAATATCATCAATTCCCGCCTTTCCCATTTCCCAAATTAATTCTAACAAATATTCTAAACATTCCAGCATAACTTTAGTCTTTTGCCAACTTGGACCCAAAACAAATAATCCGTGTCGTCTAACAAGAAATGCTGGGGAATGGGGATATTTGTCTATTGCTTCTTTCAAAATTGGCTAAAAAAATTGAAAAAAAAAATTAATTTTTTTTCAAACAAAAATCTCTCTTACAAGTAAATCCTGCTCTTGTGGTTTATTTTCAACAATTGGAAGAATAAATTTGTCAGTATTTTGAAATGAACGCCAATTGCGTCGATCCATTACACCTTTAAGCATTTCTTGATTTGTAATTTCTAGACAATTGCGTTGAGCAAAGAGGACAGTAACTAGAAAATAATAATTTTTTGAAGAATTTAAAGGAGTTTTCTTAAAAACATTCTTTTGTAATATCCCTATTTATTCCGAAAGTAGACGAATTGGGAAGTTGACGGGTGTTTGTTTCCTCTTTGACCCTTGGGGAAGTTAAAGGGTAAAGGATTGATAATAAATAAAATACTGAGATTGTTTAAAAGTTTTGGATTGCTACTTGATCGTTCTTGATAGAACATTTTTAAAGTAAACTCAAAAATCTTGACTCTAACAAAATCTAAGTATCGGAAACAGAGATGAAAAAAGAAAACTCCCTCAAATACCCAACAACAATAATTAACAAAAAACCAACCCAAATTTGCATATTTTGAATGTGTATGAATAACACAACTAGTTCCAGGCGTTGATTGTAACAAAAGTAAAAATAGGGGAGTACAAGCACTCGGCCTTAAATGTGTTGGTCCAAAAATTGGATTTGTAGATAAACAAATATCATCACAACGTTCTTGAATACATTTTAAATCAAAAGCAAAAAGGTCCTGTTCTGTTAAACGTTCTTTTGGGACAGAAGAGGGGGAAACAAGTAAAAGACAATCTCCCCCATCCTCTCCATTCCCCAAAGATTGAGTAATTGCAGCCATTCCCCCAGAACTTCCCAACATCCAACCCTGACCAAAAAATTGAGCCATTAATTCAACAAAAAGATGGGCATTCATGGGTTCCATTTCTGTTTGTTGAATTTGTTGCATTAATGTGCCTATTGTTGTTGTTGAACACTGAAAATTAAATTCATTATTGTTTTTTTAAAGAAAAAAATTTAAGATTTAATTTAATCTAATAAAATATTTCCACATTTTTAATCTTTTAAAATAAGATAAAAATGAAGTGAAGAAAGTTTTAGTTAATTGTAAGTAAAGAGAAAATAAAATGAATAAAATTAACCAAGTGAGAAAAGATAAAATATTTGTTTGTTTTGTATTGTACAAAAAGTGAAAAATAAAAAAAAAATAAAAATGTGTTGAAAAGGGCAGTCTTATAATTGTTTAAAATTCTTTTCAAGTTAAAATTTTTTCCTTTTAATTTAAAAAATTCACTCAGATTTTACCTGTTGTTCAAAATCATCAAAAGTTGAGTGTTCCCATTCAGATTTAACATTAATTAAATTTCCTTCAGATTTTAGACGTTTTGTTTGTAAATCATTTTCTTTGAGACTTTGTTTTCTTTTTTGTGTAGGAATTTTTGTTCGCACACGGATAATGTTCTTAAAAGAATTTTTAAAAATATTTTAGAATAAAAGAATTTTTAAAAGGTCACGCTCCGATTTGGACAAAAAATATGAAAAAAGACTAAACACAAAAACTACCTAACTCATCACTTTAATAATTTTTAATAAAATTTTAGATAATTTATTTCAGATTTTGTAGCTCTATGAGATACCCTCCACCACTGTCACTTTTCCCAAACTCACCAAAATCGGAAGCGTGACCTTAAAATTTTCATTTTTTAAAAATAAATATAAATATAAAAACACCTCTTCCCCTTCCAAATGTGTTGATGAAGTATTAGTTACTGGGTCATATGTTTGTGGATGACAATGTTGATTAGTAACTGTTACTTTATTGTCTACATCTGTCACAGCGAAACCTCTACATTTAATTTTTCTTCGTAAAATACACCCCCAATAAATTCGGTTTTGAGAGGCTGTACTGTGTTTAAAATAAGTATGGCCTTCAAAAACTAATTTATCTGAATCTCTTTTAGTTTTAATAAATGAAGCCATTCTAAAAAATTATATTAAAATATTAAAGTGATGAGTTAAGTATGTCTGGTGGCTATGACCATATCGGAGAGAAACAAATGAAAAAAATTAAAAAACAAAAAATATAGGGCAAAGGATAATTTTGGAAAATTCGAGATTTGAATCTGACTGATGTAAGATCACCAGCCAGAAAATTTTTAGACAAAAATCCAAAAATTTTGGCCAATGAAAAAAATTAGTCGAAATTTAATTAGCAATTTGATATTCGCAAAAATAGAAAAGACTTCAAAATTATTAGAGAGCGAGCTGGATCTGGAACCAGAACTTGATTTTTCCTGGATCCAGAGTCCAGAACAAGGCATTTTTCAGAGTACCTTGAGTTTTCCTTGACTCAAGGTCAAGAATCTGGTCAAGGTACCCAACCAAAATCAAGATTTATTGAAATTCTCGCTCTCTAAAAATTAAAGTCAATTCTAGAAAATCCCCAACTAGTCCTTTGCCGAAAAAACAAATTTTTAAACAAAAAATAAACTTTGTGATCCCCAATTATTAAAATATTGTCCCCATTGCAGTATTCATCATGAGGAGTGACCAAACTTAAGAATGTCCGTTCAGCATCAGCAGCAGTGTGAACACGTCCTTTACAACCAATAGAGCGATTTCTGTCACAACGCCAAAACATTTTTTCACCTGTGGAGTTTTGGCCGTCTCTAATGTAGGAATAACCGGCGTGACAATATTTCTCGCGGTTCTTTTTAGAAATTTGGGATGTACTAAAGAAAATAAAAATTAAATATTTTAAGTAAAATTGTATTAAAAACCTTTGCGACAAGGAATTGTTAATGGGCCCATCAATGTTTACTACATCAATAGTTGATTCGTCGTTTCGCTCCTATAAACCATTAGAATTAATTTAAAAAGAATAAAAAATAACCTGCTTTGGAATATTGGAAACAACCTAAATTATTAAAATTAATATGAGATTATTAAATTTTAGTAGGAAACACAAGGATGAGTATTCTAGATGTGATAAGTTTGGGGAATTCAAACTAGAGATTGAGACGTTTGAAAAGCCTGAACCTGTTCCTGAACTTTAGAGTTTGATTTATTGACTAGGAGGATCCTGGTCCTGTAGTACAGGAAAAATCCAAATACAGGAAAACCCCAGGAAGGTCAGAAAATGCCTGGACCTGGACTCAGGGTAATGGAAAACCCAGGCTTTGGTCCAGGAACAGCTCGATCTCTAATTCAAGCCAGAAAAAATGACAAATTTCCCTAAAAGAACACGCATAAATGGTGACAACCTTATTTTACATTGGGGGTTCAAATATTATTAAAAATTCAATATTAAAAAACCTGATTTTGCACTCCACTTTGAGAAATTCGTAATAAAAGATATTCATTTTGATGTTTGTGCATTAAATGACTCCATAAACCTTTTGTTGATTTATCACCTCTTATAAGCACTTGATTACATATTTTGCAAGAAACATTTAATGAATCTATCTCCTGCTCAAAATGAACCCAGGCTATCGACTGCTTGTATTGCATTTGATTTCTAAAAATAAAAAAAAATTAAAAAAACCTGTAAAAGAATTAGAAACTCGGCAGGGTAAAGCCCAAGACGGCGCAAATCTTATAAGAAAATATTGCCTATAGGAAATTTGTTTATAGCCTAAAGGGTGTTTGTTTGGTATTCTTGATCGTACCAGCCGCACTCAACTTTCCCAAATCTTTTACCGAAATGAGCCTAGCTTTAACAATCTTTTTTGGCACTGAAACAGTCTTTTTAATTTGTTATGGTGAAATATCATTCAATAAATGGAGGTAGAGAGAAAAAAAGCTTTTTTGCGGTACACCACGTTTGGGCGCAAGTTTTTCGGCGCAGCATGTTTTTTTCGCGAAGGTCGAATGAGTCGAATAACACCAAAATCAGCTTGATTCATTAATCTTGAGCAAAGTTATAGTTGCTCACGCCGAAAACATGCTGCGCCGAAAAATTATTAAAATTTTTATCTTTAAATTTTTTTATATTTTCGTAGTATATTCTCATGGATAATATAACTGCACCAGTAAACAATTCTCCAGTTCAACTATTGTTTTCGCCCCATTTTTCTTCAAATGATTTTATTTTTGCTGAAGTGGATAAGAATTTGGCTAATTATTTTTTGAATGGAAATGAGTATATTTTTAATTTTTAATTTTTTTTTAAATTTAATTTTAGAATTTATATACGAGGATACAATTCTGATGAAATTGTTTTGTGTACAAAAGCAGAAACATTTTGTTGTAAAGAACTTGAAGTTTCAAATTCTTTGCTTATTTTAGAGGATGCCTTAAATGAAGTGGAAATATCTGAAGAATTATCAATTTCAAACAATTTGGTATTTAATTTTATTTTTTAGAATATCTAAAATATTAAAGAAAATTGTGTCAGTATCAAATAAATTTCTTGAAACTTCACGTATTAGACCAAATTTAACTCAAAAATTGAAAGAATTATTTAATGACCATAAAATTGAAATGTTTACAAAGGATGGATGTTCTGCAAGTTGTGGGTAATTTTTTTAGAAATTTTTATTTTTTAAATGTTTATTTTTAGAATTTTTTTGGAAACTATTTTGTGTTGTATACAAGCTAGTGAAGAAGAATTAATCAACAAATTGGCAGAACTTCCTGTTATTGAATTAGGTTATTTTTGACATTTTTTGTTAGTTGTTAAATTTTGTTTTTTGGAGACTATACACCAAAACTATACGCCAAATTTAATAATATGCCAGTTTTTTGTTTAATTTTCATCCTTCGGTCGCCAATTTTGATCTTTTCTTAACTTTTCTTTTCCTATTTTTAAAGGTTTTTCCTGTCTTGGTTTTTTTTTCTAAACTTTCTTACAAGGAACCATCGTTTACTGTGACTGCGAATTTGGTATATTTTTTGGTACCATTCGATAGAGGATTCTCGACTTAGTATCGTGGCGTTATCCGTTTTCTTGCAAAATTAGTTTGGGCCGAGTTATGGCCGTTCAAAGTTTCAGTCCATGGGAGTGGTTGAGTATAATGAAAAAAGCTAAAAGAAGTGCGCTGTTACTTTTTTCCACTCTCTCTGCTTTCCTCACATTGTCTTACAAAGAGGAAAAAAGAATGCAAGAGGCGCGAAGAAAAAAATAAGGGAGAAAAATGTCAGACACTATAAATAAAGAGAAGGGGCGTGGCTTGGTTCTTTGAGGATGAAAAATAAGAGAGAAAATGTTTATTTACCCCATAACTTCAGACTCTAGCGTCTAACTTTGAACGGCCATAACTCGGCCCAAACTAATTTTGCAAGAAAACGGATAGCGCCACGATACTAAGTCGAGGATCCTCTATCGAATGGTACCAAAAAATATATCAAATTCGCAGTCACAGTAAACGATGGTTCCTTGTTAGTCTATTTTTATTTATTTTTTAAATTTAGAGGGAAAATTCTATTGGATAAGCAACGAATATATTTTGAAGTTTATTGATAAAATTGCTGAAGCTGTTGACAATGCTGGTAAAGATGAAATTGCCTACTTTTCAAAAGATGATCTGCTTCAACGTATTTCTTTGGAAAATATACAGATGGAGACAATTGAATGGGTTTTGAACAATTTTTGTGATAAAAATGGTTTTTGGTTTAATTTATATTTTTTGGGAGTACTTACATATGTTCCGTTAAGATCGAAAGGGGTAAAATTTTTGGTAAAATATCCAGAAAATTCGTAGACGGTCAGTTTTTAACATTAACTTATCAAATAATTTTCTGTTCTATTTTTGCATTTAATTTCATTAATAATATCTTTTTTTGTAAGTTGATGGCAAATATTCTTTTAATGAATCTAAAATATCAAAAATTTACATTGAAAATCTTCTTCGTTCATTGCCTGACAAACCTTTGGATTTTGAAGATTTTGAATTAAAAATAAATAATTTATTACCAAATCAGCTTTATTTCAAAGAGGAATATTTATCTGGACTTGGAATTGTTGAAAATTCTCATTTTCGAGGAAAAGTTGTAAATAAATTAATTTCAACAGATTTGCCTTTAGATTTACAAAAACGGTTATTAAATTTATTTTAAATTATTCAAAAACTCCCAATTTCATTTAGATTGTCAATTCTTTTCTCTAAAAAAGAAAAATGGAAGAAAGAGGAAATTCAACCATATCTTTTGGATTATTGTTTAGATCCGGCAAAAATAGAAGAATTTTTAATGAAAAATTGTAAAATTGTTGGAAGTTCTACCGAACGTTTTTATGTTAATAAACAATTGAGTTTTTAATTTTTTAAATAAATTTTTGGAATTTAAAAGATTTAGGTAATATTAAACCGGACAGAGACCTCCTTTTTTCCTCCCCATTTTTCCCCTATATTTCTTGCAAAATGGTCAGACTTTTTCCTTTCCTCCTTCCAAATTTTGACTTACTAAAAAGATCTTTAGACATGAGAAAAAATTTAAATTAATTTTAAAGCTAAAAATGAATTTGTAATTTTGTAAAGAAAATAAAAAAAATATTTAGATCGTAAAGAATACATTTTAAACAAAAATAAATAGTGATAATATTGAACCGGACAGACCCCTTTTTCCTCCTCATTTTCCCCTATATTTTTTGTAAAATGGTCAGACTTTTTCCTTCTTTCATCCAAATTGCCTTTCTAATTTTTGCATACAAAAAGGTTTATTTAATTCTATACAAGTGCAAGTACATGCCAAAAACTGAGAAAATAAGCCTTCTAAAAAAAGCAATTTGGAAGGAGGAAAGGAAAAAGTCTCCATTCCCCATTTTTCCCCTATATTTCTTGCAAAATGGTCAGACTTTTTCCTTTCCTCCTTCCAAATTGTTTTTTTTAGAAGGCTTATTTTCTCAGTTTTTGGCATGTACTTGCACTTGTATAGAATTAAATAAACCTTTTTGTATGCAAAAATTAGAAAGGCAATTTGGATGAAAGAAGGAAAAAGTCTGACCATTTTACAAAAAATATAGGGGAAAATGAGGAGGAAAAAGGGGTCTGTCCGGTTCAATATTATCACTATTTATTTTTGTTTAAAATGTATTCTTTACGATCTAAATATTTTTTTTATTTTCTTTACAAAATTACAAATTTATTTTTAGCTTTAAAATTAATTTTTATTTTTTTCTCATGTCCAAAGATCTTTTTAGTAAGTCAAATAGAATAGGTTAATTTAAATATTTTCTAGTTGAAGATAAAACTCCCCTTCCTAAGGAAGGGTATGTTGACTTTTTCTATGTTGGAGCAAAAGATGTCAATAAATGTTTGAAAGTTGCATTTGCTAAAGTTGTGATGGAAGGATTGAATGTTGAAAAAATGTCTCCTGAAGGAGAGGACCATAAAAGAAGTGATTATGCTATTTATGTGGAAAATACAAATGGGAGAGATTTGGAGAAAAATAAATGAGGTTTTTAATTTTTAGTTGACTTTGGGGTATGATACCGATGGGTGGGATACCGCACTTTTTGTCCGACATTTGCAGACAAATCTTTTTTTTCTTGGATCCCATTAGACATTCGTATTTAAGAGAGTAATTTTTTATTTTAAGATAGGAACAATTCACGATCGCTGGTTTTATTTTGTTGCCTGAATCTTGCTAAAATTGAAGAACCTTAAATCGATTTACAAAAAATTTTTGATGCTATTTTGTACATAACTCGTTTTTAAGTTTTAAGCATTTTGTATTTTTATTAAATAAAATTTTATAAAAAAATTTTTTGCTTTCTAAAGATTATTTTTTTCTGATTATATATATTCTTTTAATTTTAATTCTTAATTGTATATTTAATTAGGATGGATCATCAAACTAAATTATTGGTGACAAGTATAACAAACTTCTATGAAACCACTTCTGAACCCTCTAGAAGAGAATTGGGCAATATTTTGGAGAATTTTCGTCAAAGTATTTTTTAATTTGCCTGATTTTGTTATTAAATTTAATTTTTTAGGTAAAGGCTCGTGGCGTTTAGCAAGTAAGTTTATTTGAATTTTTTGTTGAAAGTGACTGAATTTTAAGTTCTTATTTTTCGCTATAGTTTTTCATACGGAGGATTATTTTCCTAAGAGATTACTCTTACAAGGAAAGATTGCGAGGTTTCCTAATTAAATATCTTGACCAGATAAAGGGCTATTTTCTATCGAATGAGCCGGTCTTGATCGTTTTTAGGTCGGACACCTCGCAACATTTCCTTGTTAGATTTTATTTGAATTCTGTTCCTTAACTTCTACTCGTATTTAATCTATTAAAAAAATTTTTATTTAAGTTTCCATCATCGACAATTCTAATCCTGTAAATGTTCAATTTTTTGGTGCAGAAACTCTCTACTTTGTTATTTCTAAAAAATTTGATGAAATTCTTGAAAGCGTTGAAAATGTTTGCTAAAATTATTTTTAAATAAATTTTTTTTCTAAATTTTTAGTCAGATGAATTAAAAACATTTTTTCTTCAAAAACTGTCTTCAAGTGCTCATTCTTTGGCCCATTCTGTTTTAAATAAACTTTCTGCTGGATTGGCACTTTTTATTTTGAAATGTTTACCAGATATTTGGAATGATCCAATTAGCGAATTACAATTATTTTGGTCTTGTCAAATTGAATTGCTTTTAAGGTTTTTTTTAAATTAAACTATTAATCTTTTAAAAAAATTTTTCGAAAATTGCAATTTACCTTGTGAAAGTTTTTAGATTCCCTGAATGATTTTAAAAATTTTGTAAATTCTCTAATGCATAGTTTTTTTCTAATTTCCTTTCATCAATTAAAAATTTTTTTTATAAAACCCGCTGTTTGCATTAAAAAATCCTTAACTTCACCTTTAATACTCTATCTTTGCCTAAATTCCTGAAAATCTTATATTAGAAATCCAAAAAAATTTTACTTCTAACATAAGCCATTATTTTAAAATTTGTTTTGTCTTAAAAATAATTTTTTAGAGTTCTAGCTGAAATTTCAACTGAATTTCATCACCTCAATGTCTCTTTAGATCACCGCCAAAGTATTAAGACAGAACTACAAAAATCGACGAAGGTTTTTTCAAAATTATTTTTTAATTTCAATTTAAAAAATATTTAAAGGAAATAGTTAAATTAGTTCAGCAAGTCTTGGGAGATAATGATTTGTCTTGTTCTGTACGAAATGCTGCTGTTGAATGTATTGAAGGATGGCTGAAATTACCTGGGGCTAATTTGCTAGATTTTCTTCCTGTTTTCGATGCTTTATTTAATAATATTAGTAATGACTGGTAAGTTGAATTTTTAATTTAAATATTTTTTGATAGAGTGGGAAGGTTTTAATTGGAATATTTTTTGTCCTATAATTTTTGCCAATTTAAATTGGGCCAACAGACAAACTTCTAACTAGTCGCATTATTGATGCAGAAATATTGAAGTTGATTCTGCTTCTTATTAGTTTAGTTATGTATGAACAAGACAAAGGCATACTGCCGGTTGTCAAACAGCTTTTTCCTCCATTAGGAACATTATTTGAATTTTTTGAGGCGATTTAAAACTTCAAAAATTGAAAAATTTCCTCAATATTTTAATATTCCTATTTTATAATTTTTTCAGCTTGGGTTTAACTCGAATTCTTGATACAATCAAATCAAATGATGAATTGAGAAATTTACCTCGTCTTTTGTGGCAATTAATTAGTGCATTAACTCAAATTATTTTACCTCAAATTTTAATGGAATTGGACTTTTCACAAATTGGATCTGAACAATTAATGGAAAAAATGGAAGATTTAACACCTTTAATTTGTACAATTGTTGAATTTGGACATGAATATGCAAAAAATATTGTTGATTTTGTTTGTAAAAATTTCAATGAGCAATTGGTTGTTGAAGTTTATTCGTAAGTTTTTTTTGAAGTTAAACCTTTCTAAAAGAAAGTTTTTTGATTTGGGACTTTATCTGTATGATCTCATGTCACGAATAATCCCAAACACTTGTCCTAGCAATCTCAGTAGTTTCAATTTTGGGGTGAGAAATTAGAGATTGAGATTTTTGAAAAGCCTGGGCCTGTTCCTGGGTTCTGGTTTGATTTATTGACCTGGACCGGATACTGGCTTTAGTCCAGGACAAACTCAGGAAGGTCTAAAAATGCCTGAGTCTGAACTCTGGGTACAGGAAAAACCCAGGCCTTGGTCTAGATCCAGCTCAACCCTGTGAGAATGGTACGTTTAATTTATTCTCCTGCAATAATTGTATCGAAGAGGGTTTTTTACAAAAATAGTTTAAAAAAATAAATTCCAGAATGAAGCTCTCTTAACAAAATTTTGTCATCTTACCCCTTTAATTGACTGAAATATTTTCATTTTTTTCTAAAAAAATTTTTTAAAGAAAACTTTGTTCTTTCTTTTTGTACATTTCAACATATCCTGGACTATATCCAATTCAAGAATGTATTTCTGACTTACCTGAACCTTGGTGGCGTTCTTTAAGAGAAGAATTACTTCAATTGGATGAAAGTTTTAGTTGGAGTTCAAATAAATTAATTTTAAAAAAGCAATCAATAAAAATATATTTACAATTATTAGAAGCTGTTTCTACAAAATTTATTTATTCAGAACAAATAAATTCTTTAAATAAAGAAAATTTTGAAAAATTCGAAAAATATAGAAATTTTGAAAGAAGTGATGTTTGTATTAATTCTATTCAAATTGCACCAAAAGAAACTGTTGAATTGTTGGCAAATAAATTGAAAGCTTCTCTTGATAATCGTGATATTGTTGGGTAAATTGATTAATTTAATTAATTTTTTCTAAATTTAATTTGTTTTTAGTATGGAATCAGTTATACATCTGTTAACAGGTTTTTTAATGATTTTTATGTCTTTTTTTTAATTAACTGACAATGTTAGGAGGCCATCCGCATAGAATATCCCTTTATATGCTTTATTTTTTTTGCTAAACTTTTCATGGACTTCTAAATTTATTTTTGTAATATTCCAAAAGCCATTTTTATTTTAATAAAATCGGGATTTAGGTTGATTGTTTTGTTTAAAAATTTTATCATACTATAAAAGGGCTGGCCTTTTTCTAAGCTTAAATTTTTTAATTTTTAAGAGGCTGCCGATTTTTTACAATCAAATCATTTGGAAATGTTTTTGCCTTCCTTTTCTCAGCATGTTAATTTAGAAGAATGGGAATTACTTCAAATATCAAAAACTGATTTGTTTTATTTTTCTAAAACATATTTACGATTTATTCGAGCAATTGAGCATTTATTAATTAATTGTTTCGAAAGGGAACGAGCAATTCCAAAAATCGTGAAAAATATTCTCACAATTTTAAAATTGTCTGATTTGAGCAAATCTTCTTTTGAAACGCTAATTGTGCTTATGAAAAGTCGAGAAGATTATATTAAGGTTTGAATTTTTATTGGAAATTATTTAAGTTTTGTAAGATAATTGATTTCTTCCTCCCAAATTTTATTTGAAGAATTCCAAAATTTTTTTGAAAAATTTCGAAAAAAATAACTGAAATTGGGAATGTCTAACTATTAATATTAAAAATAAAAAAAATTAAAAATCAAAATTGAGACAAGGAACCATTAAAATTAGAAATATTAATTAATTTAAGAGCGTTATCGATCAAATAATTACTGGTTGCTATACATATTTTATCGATGAATCCTATTCTTCTGATTTGCGTATTTTTTCTATTCGCTGTTTTGGAACTGGACTTTCATTTAAAAATAATCAAACAATTATTGTAAATATTTTTGTTAGAAAATTTTTTTTTAATTTATTTTTAGGAAAAAGTTCAACATTTAATATTCCCTTGGCTTAAAGAATTGAAAAATTTATCGAATCAAACACCAAAAACTGAGGGGTGGTTGGATAGAATTAATTTTGAATTGAGTATTTTGGCTAGTTTATTGGCTACTTTAAATAATTCGAATAATTCTTGTAAAGAAATTGAATCGCCTGTAAAATCTATTTTAAAACAATCTTTGCCTCTTTTTAATGATTTACTTTCGGCAATTGAATATCCTTCTGAAGAAATTATTGAAAAGGTGATTTTTTAGAGAAATAAATATTGAAGGTATCTGGTAGGTTGTTCACGACCGAGTTTAAAACCGAAAATTTTGATATTTTTCCCAAAAATTAACTATTTTTACAAAATTAAAAAACTGAAAACTTCTGAAAATAAGCGATTCTATTAAAAATTCCCTCCAACTAAAACAGGGATTTGTCTAAAACTCAAAACCGAAAACCGGGGGTACCGGTTAATAACAGGTAGTGAACAATCCTAGTATTTGGGAATGGCAAATAGCAAGGGCAATTTTTATAAAATCATTGGATAAACCGTTATCCGGACCGAAACCTTTTGAATATCGCCAACATTAGTTGGTGGAGAAAGTTGGCTATTTAATGTTGCCTTTTAGATTTTCCTTTGTGTTAATATTTTTTAAATATAATTTTTAAATTTTAAGATTTGTGCAGTTTTAGAAGCGGGCATTTTATCTTTATATACAAATGTTTCACCTCTTCTTGAAAATTATTTGAATTTTCTTGATGCTATAATTACAAGTAATCCTGTGCCCGCCTGTGAATTGGCTAAAAGACTTTTTTTAGTAATATTTATTTTTTAAATTAAAATATTCGGAATTAAAACAAAAAATTAAAACATACTCTCGTTCTTTAACTAAATCTTTCTCTGTTTTTCTTGTTTACCTATGAAATTTTTGTGAAAAATTTTACTGATATTTTCAGGAATTGTTTCACAAAAATTTGTTTTCTTTTCGATTAAAATTTCAGAATTATAGCCAGAAAAATTTAATGAAAAATTAGACGATTAATTTTTTTCTAAAATTAGAATGATTTTTTAAAACTAGGTGGTTTTTTCTTATAATTTTTAAATTTTAGACGTTTCATAAAAAATCAGATGAAACTCCAATTTTAATTAAACATTTGGCTAGGTTTGTTTTTAAATAAACTTTAACTTATTTTAAAAATTATTTTTAGTTGGTTCTTTAACCGATTTTCTTCCATTTCCAATAATCCACAAAATTCAAATTTTCCTAATTTATTGGATGAAAAATTAGTTGAATTAACAAATCATATTTTTAAAAAATTTTGGGATCCAATTATTGGTGCTGATGGATTATCTGAAGAGATTGTGTATTTTGTTTCACAATTTATTCAAAGTGCTTGTTTTATTTTGGCTGGGGTAATTTTTAAAATTTTTAAAACAATATTAAAACAAATATCACACATTAGTTAACTAAAAAATTTAAAAGAAATTTAAATTTTTGATTTTTTATCTAACAAAATGAAAATTCATTTGGGAAAAGATAGGAGGACCATTGGATGTTTCTTAAACCCGATTACATTACTATATTACCCTATTACTTTATATTACCCTATCCCCTTCCAAGAGGAGATACTGTCTCAATTTCTATTTTACATATAAATAACAATTTCAATAATTATTTTGTCTTTTTACCAAAAATATATTTTTTTAGGTAATTGAACTAAGTCGAGATGTTTCATTAACACAAGATTCACTTCGAACAACTAGCTTTTTCTTTAAAAAATTTTCACAAAATGATAATCGTGTTTTAATGCAAAAAAGTATTGAAATTGTTGCTGAAAAAATGATTTCTGCTGTTTTTATGTCTATACAAAATGAATCTATGCTTTCAACAAATGTTAATTATATTGCTGATATTCTTTTCTTCTTTGCTAGTAAATATCCTTCACAAACAAGGTAAAAAAAGATTTTTTAATATTGGGAGCAAGTTATTTTTCCGGTTAATTTTTTGATCCCTAATCTGTCCGAATAATTTTTTAATAGTCAAAGGATTTTTTTCTACAAGGTAAAATTACTTAAAATTAGGGTTAATCGGAATCCCGATCCCGACCTAAAATTGGGTTCGGGATTCAAAAAAATCCCGTCCGTACCTGCTCAACCCTATTTAAAATCACTATTGACTTTTATTTGTTTCCTATTATTCCCATTAAAAAGAAATTTGCATTATTTCTCAACTTTTGCAAGAATTATTCGGATTTGACATTTATTGTCAATAAAACCCCAACAAAACTCTAAAAATATTTACTATCTAAAAATAAACTTTAAATTTAGAACAATAATTCAACAATTACCTAATGGTAATTCCCAAATTGTGCAATTAATGTTTTCTTCTCCTTCATTAAAAAATTATCGGCTTCGTGTGCTGCAGATGCATCAAGAAATTCTTCACAGAATTTAATTTTAATTATGCCTTTTAATTATAATTTAATGTGATATTTGTGCCATTTGTTTTCTAACCATAATTTAATTAGCATATTATTAAGTGCTCGCAATTGTTCTAAACGAATTTTGTTAAATAAAAATTGTTTTTTGATGTTTTTTGGGGGTTTTAGATGCATATTCTCTAACTAGTTTATTCTTATTTTTCTCTGTTTATCATTACTTTCATAATTCCGGAAAAACTTTCATTCTTTTTCCGGAAAGTTTTAAGAATAAGTTTATTAATATTTTACTATAAAAGCTTATATAATGAAAATTAACACTCCTCAACTCAACAAAAACAAGTTTTTATTCGCGTTTTTCTCAATTTGTTCGAAGGCTGTGTTTTAAACGGTGATCTCTTAAATATATTTTTATCTTTAACAATCTTCAATTCACTTTAATTTTAAGATGTCAGAGAACGCTCCACCACCACAATTTATTGACAAATGGAAGATTGTTTGTGTCCTTGGTGAGGGTGCTTTTGGTCAAGTTTATTGTGTTCACGAGAAGAATGACAAGGTGTTTAAATTGTTTTTAAATGACAAAAACATTTATTTTCAGAAAAGAACGTATTTTGCTATGAAGGTTGAACAAAAGCAGAAGAATCGTAATGATGAAGTTCTCCGAATGGAGGTTCAAGTTATGGAGCGTGTCAATGGAAAATTTTTCTGTGATATATTCCATAAAGGACAAACAGATAAAATTACGTTCGTATCTTAAAAGCTTTCTTAAAAACTTGTTTTTTTAAAGGTTTATTGTGATTACACTTTTGGGAAAGCCGTTGGACGACATTCGAAGAGCGCAGCCAACAAGACGTTTCTCCAAACCAACTACATTGAAAATTGGGTTGCAAATGATTAAAGTAAAGGAATCAAATAAATATTTAATTGAAGATATTTTTTTGGTTTTTAGGCCTTCAAGAAGCTTCACTATGTAGGATATATCCATAGGGACGTGAAACCTGCAAACATAGCACCTGGCTATCACCATTCTAATATGCTCTATTTGTTTGATTTTGGTCTCTCTCGCTATATCTTCAAACCTGACGGTCCAGGTCATTTGAGACCAGCTAGGAGTAAAGTAAGTGGTGAAGAAAGCTAAAACAAAATATGTATTTTATGCCTTTAAGGTCCCTTTCCGTGGCACCTACCGTTACTGTTCCATCAATGCGCATATGTGTAGAGACCAAGGAAGAGTAGATGATCTTTGGGGGCTTTTGGTAAATTTTGAAGGAAAATTTAAATAAATTTATTTTAAAGTATTCTCTCGTCGAACTCTGTGCAGGAACGCTTCCTTGGACTGGTATGAAACAGGTCGAGAGCCTAAGTGTTAAAACGGGGATTACAGACGATGAACTTTTCGTGGTAGGCAAATTTACCCAAAACTAAAATTTATTTTTGAATTTTTAGGATTGTCCTCGTTCCTTCAAAAAGGTCAAGAAGAGGCTCAATCAATACAAATTCGAAGATCTACCGGACTACGACACCCTTGTATTGCTGCTTTTTCGGGAAATTTATGCCCTTGGAAGAGAAAAACTGCTCTCAGAACCATTTGAATGGCAAGATCATCCGGATGTTATGAATCCGTTCAAGCAGATAAAGCGTTCCAAAGAGGAAGTAAGAAATTTGGAATATTTAATTTAAAATTTATTTTTGTTTTAAAGGAGGACGAAGACACTATAGGTACAGTCGAGAGTGAGTATGACAGCGATTATGGGGGAGGGGATGGAACCAATACAATAACTGTGGACGATAACACACTTGATGACCTTAATGATGAAAACTTGAAAGAACAATCTAAAATTTGGGAGGAGCAAAAGAAATTGAAAAAGGCGGCAGCTACATCTGCGGTTAAAATGGAAGAGAAGAAAACGAGCAAAGAAGACGTCAAGATTCAACAAAAGCCACCGGTGGAGCAAAAGCCATTAGTGAAAGAAGTAAAAGAACAAAAGCCGCCCGCAAAAATAAAGCCATTGGTGACGGAACAAAAGTCTCCAGCGAAAGTGCAAAAGCCATCGGTTAAGGAGAAAAAGCCGCCAGAGAAAGGACAAAAGCTATCAGTCAAAGATAAGGATAAAAAGCCATCACCAAAAGGACAAAAGCTATCGGTGAAAGAGAAGGATAAGAAGCCTTCAGAAACAGGGAAGAAGCTATCAGTCAAGGAACAAAAAAATTCACCGAAAGGACAAAAATCATCGATTAAAGGGCAAAAGTCGGCAGTGAACGAGCAAAAGAATTCAGCAAAAGATCAAAAGTCGTCGTCGATTAAAGGACAAAAACCCAAAGTTTTATTCGAGGGAAAAACCAAAGGAGCGGGAAAATCAAAGAAATAACGAAATTGAAGAAATATATATTAGATAATTAGATTATTAATTAATTAATGTATAGTATTTGTTATTTTCTCGTCTATTTTGTGTATATTTAATGTGTATTCTTATGAAATATTCATGATCAATGTTCTAGTTTTAATA
This sequence comes from Meloidogyne enterolobii, assembly GCA_963681835.1. Classification (NCBI taxonomy): domain Eukaryota; kingdom Metazoa; phylum Nematoda; class Chromadorea; order Rhabditida; family Meloidogynidae; genus Meloidogyne; species Meloidogyne enterolobii. Next base: position 1,822,967 of record CAVMJV010000004.1, on the reverse strand, counting down.
TCTCATAAGTAAAAATGTAATTCGTTTTTTTTGAAACATCTTAAATAATATAGAAAACAATTAAATTCTGTAACTTTAACAGAAATTTCGGGGGTTTTCCTAAAAACTTTGGTAAATTTTGGAATTAATTCTGAAAATCCAAACTGGCATGCCGTGGCAATCCATAATCTTTCAAGTTAACATAACTTTCTAATTAAAAAAATAATTTCTCCACATAATATGTATATATCGGATTTTTCCTCATTTTGTTATTTTTTGATAGGTAGATGAGGATTATTTTTAAAAATGCGGATTTCGGATTTGTGGTCTTGAAGTTTTGAGGATTTTATAGTTTCCTATAGTTTCTGCTCCTACGGGGCTGAAAAGAAAGAAACCTGGCTCCTTGGCCTTCCAAACTTTATGATCTTATTGTTGAAATAAGTTGTCTTGGCTAGATTTGTTTTGATTTCAAAGTTATGTATTTTATATATAATTTTTGTATATAGCAACATTAGAGGAGGGCAATTTTGAAAAAAGCATTTATGTATGTAATTGTTCGGATTTTCATAAGATGAGCATTGGTAATAAAAATTGCTTAAATTTATTTAAGCAATTCATAAGAGTTAACTGAAAAAATGCTAAAAAACAAATAAAATATGTTCAAAAATATTTAAAATAATAAATTAAATGGTTTTATGCTATAAATTTTATAAAACAAAAATAATTTAATTGAAAGCCAATATGTATGTAGAAAAATAATATTTTTAAAAATATTTTGGTATCAAATAAATTAAATTTTCGTTCCCTTCCTCGCAGCTTCCATTTTTGTTATTCTAATGCAGAAAAATATGAATGGTTTTGAAAATTGTAAAATGGTATCTGCGAGAAAAACAGAGAGGAATAATAAGATAAACTCATTACAGATAGAATTAGTGGTACACGCACCAGCATAGGTTCTAATTGATGAAGCTCGTAACTTCACAGGCAAATAAAGTAGAATTGAGAAGGCCGAAAATCTAACCTGTACATTCTTAAGGATGGAAAAGGTGGGGGAATAAACGCTACTACGTAATATGTATTACCAAAAATACCAAAGATTACAAATTTTATTTTTTTCTATTTAATAATATATTTGCATTTACACGATTACTAAGAAACGAAGAAATACATACAATCTACATACAATCCACACATAATCTCTATATTTTACTTCTTTGGCACTCCCGTTCCCTTAGTTTTTCCCTCGAATTTCACCTGCGGCTTTGTTCCTTTTGCCGGCTTATTTTTGCCATTTTTCTCTTTATTCGCACTTCCCCCAGCCTTCTTTAGCTTCTTCTGTTCCTCCCATATTTTAGTTTTGTCCTTCAGATTATCATCGTTGAGGTCATCAAGAGTGTCATCTACAGTTCTTGTATGTGTTTCTGTATCCCCTCTACTTTCAATGCTGTCATATTCGCTTTCGACTGTGCCTATTGTATTCTCCTCATCCTTTAATAGAAAGGAATTTTTGAAATTTAACAAAAAGACTAAATTTACTTCTTCCTTGCAACGCTTTGTATGATTGAACGGGTTCATATCCTCCGAGCGCATTTGCCATTCGAATGGTTCTTTAAGAAGCTTCTGTTCTCCAAGAGAAAAAATTTCTCTATAGAGCATCATTAGAAGAGTATCGTAATCTGGCTGGTCCTCGAACTTGAATTGAGCGAGCTTCTTTTTGACCTTTCTGAAGGAACGAGGACATTCCTAAAGATAAAATGTTTTATATTTTTAAAGTCTTTTCCTTCTCCCACCTGGAAGAGTTCATCGTCTGTGATGGCGGTTTTGATACTCAGACTTTCAACTTGCTTCATGCCGGTCCAGGGAAGTGATCCTGTGCACAGCTCGATGAGAGAGTACTTTAAAATGAGTAAGTAATACTTAAAAGAATTTCCTTTAAAATTTACCAAAAGCCCCCAAAGATCATCCACTCTTCCCTGGTCTCTACACATATGCGCATTGATGGAGCAATACCGATATGTTCCACGGAAAGCAACCTTAAAGACAAAAAATATTTTCTGTTTTAGCTTTCCCAATTACTTACTTTACTCCTAGCTGGTCTCAAATGTCCCGGACCGTCAGGCTTGAAGATATAGCGAGAGAGACCAAAATCAAACAGATGAAGTAACTCTGGATGGTGATAACCGGGAGCCATATTTGCAGGTTTCACATCTCTGTGAATGTAGCCTGCATGGTGGAGCTTTTTGAAAGCCTAGAATTTTAATTAGACAGACTTTAATTCTAAAAAAGTTTTCCCCTTACTCTTATCATCTGCATACCAATCTTCATTGCTGTAGGATTGCTGAAGCGTCTCCCTGCCTGTGCTCGTCGAATTTCGTCCAATGGTTTCCCCAACAATGTCATTACGATAAACCTTTAAAAACGTGTTTTTAAGAAAGCTTTTAGAGACGAACGTAATTTTCTCGGTTTGTCCTTTATGGACAATATCACAGAAGAACCTTCCAGTAACATGCTGCATAACCTGGAGCTCCATTCGAAGAACCTCGTCATTGCGGTTTTTCTGCTTCTGTTCAACCTTCATAGCATAGAAAGGGCTTTGCTAAAATTAAAAAATGTCTTTTGTTTGTTGGGAGAATGATGGAATTTACCTTATTATTCCTGTCCTGAACACAGTAGACTTGACCAAAAGAGCCTTCACCAAGAACACTGATGACCCTCCATTTGTCAATAAACTCTGGAACATTTGACATCTTTATAAAGCAGCCGACGGCAATAGGGAAGAACAAGTATTGTGTTTAGTTGTTGAATGTTTGGATAAGTTTTTAGCAACAGGTTTTTATAGTAAAATTATGGAGTAAATTTAAAAGTACCCAAAAACTCATTAAAATATAAAATTTAGTGCTATAACAGTACATTTAGAAATTCTTTCGGAAATATAGCTTTTCTAGTGGGGAATCCAAAAAACCGATTTTTGGTTTTCTGAGTTAGCTTTGGATTCATTCAGGATATACTATTTATTATGGTCAGTTAGTTAGAAGGGGGATTTATAAGTGAATTGAAGTTGGACGTCTATATCAACAATGAAATTAAATTATGCGAGTGTAGAGATCTCACAATCAGCTTTCATATATGTATTAGAATACAGCTTAAGAAAATGGTAGATGTTAACAAAAAAATGCCCTTATTAAGACTGAATATTTTTAGTGAAACAAATGTTTGTGGTATTTGTTCTAGCTGTGCAGAATGTTTTTTCTAATCGGAATCAAAACTAAGTACTTCTCAAAGATAATAGGAATTATTTGCTTCTTATGGAAGTTGGTTTGTTCTATCAAAATTCTGTCCAGTTATAAGGAACGGACATGTAAGTACAAAAAATAGAGCGAAAAGAATCAAAAATTCTATCATTTGAGGATTTAGCATCCCATTTACATATTTAATAAAATTAACAATTTATCGTCCACTATGAACATAAAATATTACAGAATGTGGTTTATACATAGATACACGCACTACATATATCTGTAATTATGTTTACAGAGGTTTTGATAGCATCAAACTTCTTTTCCGCAAATCGGATGATCCACATTTCCGGCAATTTTTCGATTTTTCTGATACACGAGCATAACATTTCCTTTAGATAAATTAAATTTTGTGTAATATAAAGTAGTAAAATTTTGGCTTACACAATTTTACAATTAAATTAATATCCGGATAAAAGTATATATGTGCCCGCGAATATCCGCGGAAAACGAGGGGGACAAGGATCTCCCAACAAAATGGTCATATCAGGGTTAGTATTGAGGATATGGCCAGCATATCTGTACTTGCCCGTATCCATGGAAATTATCCGTTCATGCCTGTTTTTATTAAAATTATCAAAATAATTGCCTGCATATTAGCTGTATCCAAATGTAGTTTTTGGCTAGTTGGACTAGCTTTGGATCTGTTCGATCATATGCACCCCCGCCTCGAAGTGAGAGACTCAATTGCAAAGTAGAATTTGGCAAAAGATTCAAATTTGCAATTGAGACATTGTCATTTTTTAGTTCTCGGCTTTGATATGACTAAAAATGTTAAGGATTTTGAAAGGGGTTTAAAAAGTTTGTATGAGGTTTAAAAAACTATACAATTATTTGTTCTTCTACGGGAACATGCTCTTTCTGTTGAATTTGTAATTTAATCTTTTCGAGGGGATCACTGGGACTTCCCTCCACAGTTATTGTTTTGCCGTTGAGATTTCTGACAAAAAACTGCATTTTTATAAAAATTAAAAAACTGAAAGTAAAATTTTAATATTTTCTAATTTTGAAAAAAAGAGCTTTTAATGACTAACTGATTTCTTAACGCTAAAGGAAATGCGCTTATATAAGGCCGACCATAAGCAAACATATGAGATATTTCGCAATGTTCATTGAGAAATAATTTTTCCTTTAATTTATAATTTACCTCGCAAGTGAGATTTCGAAATAGTAGTTTTTGCAATTCACAATTGAGTGTAGAGAATGTGTGATGAAATAATATGAATAATAAAAGAATGAAAAAACATGTGAGAAAAATATTATTAAAGACCTAAAAAGCCGCAAATAAAGTTGGGGGTTTTGGATATCCGGCTAGAAAAAAGCTCGGTTTGGTGAAATAAAAAATAAAATTATCTTAGAGTAATCTAAGCAGTAAAAATTTTTAAATTAAAAAAAATCCGGGATCCTGTAAAGGTCATCGATATTTAAAATCAACGATATCTAGGGGCGATATTTTGGGTGTCGATATTCTGGGGTGGAGTCATAATTCGCCCAATAATTCTTCCAAAGTTTAATAAAAGTTTCGAAATTTCGAACTTTTTTCGCATTTTAGAGACATTTCATTCTATCCAAGTTTCGGCGTTTTTAATTTAGAAAATGAAAGCTTTTTAATTTATTTTTTTTTAATTTACAAAACTTACCCTTAAACTTTTCCCTCAAAGATACAAGTTGACATTCTGTACTTTTGTCTTTTGTTTTGTATTTTTGTTTTTGTCTTTTTTTTCTTTGAATTTTTAATTTTTATTTTCATAATTTCATAATTTATTTTCATTAAAAATATTTCATAATCTTTTTTATCTACTTAGAATAAAAAATGTCTTTCGGACCTGTTCGAGTTTTAAAAGCTAATGCACAAGAAGAACGGGGGGAAATTGCTAGAATTTCTTCTTTTGTTGGGGCTACGGCAATTGGGGATTTAGTTAAAACAACGCTTGGACCTAAAGGGATGGTTTGTTTTTGGTTTTATTTAAAATTCGAAATTATTTTAAGGACAAAATCTTGGTTAGCGGTTCAGGGGACGGACAAAACGTTCAAGTAACTAATGATGGAGCAACTATTTTAAAATCTATTGGAGTTGATAATCCTGCAGCAAAAGTGCTTGTTGGTATGTTTTTTTGGTTATTTTTCACCCTTCTAAAATTTGCTAATTTTAATTTAAAAAATGATTTTTGGTTTATAAGTTCAATATTTCGTTTTCGGTATACTACAGTTTCGAAACCTCCAACTTTCTTCGCATCTTGTAAAGCATTTCATTTTTTACAAATTTGGGCGTTTTTAATTTTCAATTTAAGCATATCTCACGTCCAATTAATTTTTGATCTCTATTCTTAGGCTCTTGGTAATTCCAAATTCCCTCCCCGGTACTTTTCGGTTATGGGGTTACACATTTACAAATTTTAAAAAGTTCTCAAAATGGTCAATATGGTCAATCCATTTTTTGTTTGAATGATAGCTCATTCGAACGAGCTCCTCGAGCTGAGTTGAATGGCACCAAAATCAAACCGATTGAAAAAGTTTGGACAAAGCTATGATTGTTTTATCTCCTTACCTATGGACTCCCTATGATTTTTTACCATTTCGAGCCCTATATCTCGGTCCACAAGAATCTTCTTGAAAAAAGATTGGTACCGACGACTCAGCACCTTTTTCTACCCAATGTATGATATATTGACCATTTTGAGAACTTTTTAAAATTAATAAATGTGTAACCTCATAACCGAAAAGTATTCAATAAAAAGATTAAACCCTTTAAATTGTCTTTTTGTATATTTATCCCAAATAATTTTTTAGACATTTCTTTGACTCAAGACAAAGCTGTAGGTGATGGAACAACTTCCGTAACAGTTTTTGCTGCTGAACTTTTGAAGGAAGCTGAAACAATGATTGGGCAACGAATTCATCCTCAAACAATAATTTCTGGTTATCGAAAAGCTTTAAATGTTGCAAAAGATGCTCTAAAAAGTGCTGCTTATACATCAAAGTTTGCTTTAAACTTTGTTAAAAAATTTTAAAAATATCTTTTTTTTAGTCAAGAACAATTACGTGAAGATTTAATGAAAATTGCAAAAACTTCTCTTGGCTCAAAAATTCTTTCCCAACATTCTGACCATTTTGCCAAATTGGCAGTTGAGGCAGTTCTTCGTTTAAGTGGAAAAGTTTCTCTCGATTCAATTCAAGTAATCAAAAAGTTGGGTGGGTCGATGGAAGATTCTTATTTGGATGAGGGTTTTTTGTTGGAAAAGAGAGCTGGAATGTATCAACCACAACAAATTACTGACGCGAAAATTTTGATTGCAAATACTCCTATGGACACTGACAAGGTTTTTGTAAAATTTTAAAAATATTTGTGTATAATCTGGGAATCTATTAACTAATGATTACGGTTGCCGTTTTTGAGTCGGGCCGACGGTCGAGTCTTTTTTTCAGGCCTCATTTTTATCGAGTCGGGCCGACGAGTTTTTTTTGGGTCAGATATCCTATGCCCGACTCGATCTTTTGGTCAGAGTTGCTCCATTTTGGCAGCCCTACTTATGATTTTATTTTAATTAAAAGCCAAGTTAAGGTAAACAGATAAAGACTCGATCTTTTGAGGGAATTGAACGGCTAGATGGGTAACGCATAGAGACTTTTATTCTTAATATGAACACGAATATTAAAAATAGATATAAATTCTCTTTTTAAGATAAAAGTCTTTGGAAGTCGTATAAAGGTCGATTCGATTGCTAAAATTGCAGAATTGGAATTAGTTGAGAAAGACAAAATGAAAGAAAAAGTTTGTTTCTTTTTTAAATTTTTAATTAAAAATTAAAAAAATAATTTTTTAGGTTGAAAAAATTTGTGCTCATGGAATTAATGTATTTATTAATCGTCAATTAATTTACAATTATCCTGAACAATTATTTGCTGATAAACATGTTATGGCTATTGAACACGCTGATTTTGAGGGAATTGAACGGCTAGCTTTGGTTTTGGGTGGAGAAATTGTTTCGACTTTTGATACGCCGACAGATATTAAATTGGGAAGTTGTAAATTAATTGAACAAGTTACTATTGGAGAGGATATGTTTTTACGGTTTTCTGGAGTTCCTTTAGGTATAAAAATTTTTTCTTAATTTTTACTTAATATTGAGGTGGATGGTTTTTCCTAAAGTTTTTTTAATTAAAATATTTTCCTTTTTTGATTAATATTAATATAACTCCCTTCAATCTCTTTGCTCTGAAATATTTTCAATTTTATTGAACAAACAAACTTAAAAAAATAAAACTTGAATTTTTAATCATCAAAAGTTCAATTTATTTTTCCAATCCTTTAAAAAATTAATATTTTCTTTTAAGGCCAAGCCTGTTCTGTTGTACTTCGTGGGGCTACACAACAAATTTTAGACGAGGCAGAGCGTTCATTACACGATGCACTTTGTGTTTTAACAACTCATGTTCGTGATAAACGTGTTGTGCCCGGGGCTGGGGCTTCTGAAATGTTGACGGCTACAGCAGTTATGTCAGAAAGTCAAAAGGTGAAAAAGAGTAAATTGAAAAAAGTTAAAAATTTTTTATTAAAAAGGTTCCCGGTAAAGAATCTTTAGCAATGGAAGCATATGCTCGTGCTTTAATTAAATTACCAACAATAATTTGTGACAATGCTGGTTTGGATAGTGCTGAAATTATTTCTCATATTAGAGCAGCACATGTTAAAGGAATGCATAATATTGGAATTGGTTTGGATTTTTATTTTTTTAATTTAAATTTGTTTTTAAAAGATTAAGTTCTTCGCCAAACTTATTGTAAGATAGGAAAATGAGGGGGGAGGAAGGGGGGAGGTTTTCCAAATTAAAAACCTTTATGCATTTTTTACATGTATTTTTGGGATTTTTCCAGTAAAAACACTAAATTTTATTTTTAAAAAAGGTTCCCGGCAAAGGTTCCCCTTCGAGAACTCTACTTTCTGATCTCTTTTACACAATATTTTTATCCATTATTAATTATTTTAATCATGAATCATCCTTAATTGATTTATTTTTCCAGTATATAAATATTTATAGAGAATTATATATTTTTTATTAAATTAGATGTTGAGAATGGAACAATAGCAGATGTTTTGGAAATGGGTGTACTTGAATCCCATGCAGTAAAATTGGGAGTTATTGCAAGTGGAACAGAAGCTGCTGAACAAGTAAAAAATTAAAAAATTAAATTTATTTTTGGAAAACTTTTTTTTATTTTTATCAGTTACTTCGTGTTGATTGCATAATTAAATGTGCACCTCGTCCACGGACCAAAGATCGTCGTCCGTGTTAATTGATTTTATGGAAGAGTTATAGGGAAATTTTGATGATTTTTTTCTGTCGCGGCTTGACTTTAAAATTAAAAAAAATATTTTTGTTGAATTATTTTAAAAAGTAATAAAAAGAAAATACTTGCTTATCTCAACAAACTTCAAAAAATGTTTTGTTTTTGAATTTTTTTAAACATTATTGCCGATTTTATTAAATGTTGATTTTTTTGCATTTTTTTGATGAATTTTGATAAAAATTGTTAAATTAAATTTTTAATATGTATTTTTATATTCGTTATTTATCCGAATTTTTATTTTAAAATTTTTTTTCTTGGAATTTTTTCCAATATAAAATACTTTTCTAGAATCTCTATTAATTGGTCCTTAATATAATTATGTAAGTCGTTAAAAATTTTTAAAAAATTTTTGAAATTTTCTAGGTCGACCTTTCTCTTCCGTTCACTTTATTTGGCATCAATTCCAATTGTTTTTGTTGCTCTTATAGTTCCAGCTTTGTTTTATTTCTTCCCTTCAATAATGCAACATGTTTTCTTTCTTAATTTTGGTTTATTTTTAAAAAATAATTTTTTTAATTTTTTAAAAATATTTCTAGTTCGATTCCCTTTTGTTGATTATTATGATCTTCAGAAGCATGGAGTTCGTGGTCGTGGCCGAAATTTTTACTTGCATGTTGGGGATTATTTGGGAATTAATAAAGCAGATGGAAAAAATGATGGAAATAAAGAAAATAAAAGTTTGTTTATTTTTGTGAAATTTTGTAGGAGTGCGTTGGGGAAAGCCTTTTTATTCCTAATATTTTTCCTGACTTTGTAAATCGAAATTATTTCTCTGATTTATCGGGTGAGGGGCAAAACGAGGAATTCCAAAACACGCAACGACCAAAACACGGTCCAGGGAAATTATAATTCTTTATGCCCCCTCTATTAGTACTGCCTTTAGGGGTGGATTTTAGCCCGACACGGACTTATCTTTCAATACTTTATTATTTCTGGACATTCTAAAAATTAATTTTTTAATTTTCTTAAAATTTCATTTTTAGCCGAAACAACAATTCCAAACCAAATACATCCAATTCTCGGTGTCTGGCATGTATTACCTTCCGAATTATCTTCTCAATATGACAACAAAATTAAAGAAACTAAAATTGAAAAAATTGATGAAAAAGAATTGGAACGTTCTTTAGACGAACATTCCCACGGATTGTTTATTTATTTTCATGGAAATTCTTTTGATAGGAGTGCAGAACATCGTTGTGAACTTTATAATATTTTGTCTGCTATGGACTTTCATGTTTTGACAATTGATTATCGAGGTATTTTTGAGGGTTTTTATTTGGAATTTAGGCAATATTGAATCGGACAGACTCCCCCTTTTTCCTCCCCAATACCGGACAGAACCGGACACTTGTATGAAATAAAATAATCTTTTATTTGATTGTAGGCAAAAATTAGAAAGGCAATTTGGATGGACGAAAGGAAAAAGTCTGAACATTCTGCAAAATTATAGGGGAAAAATGGGAGGGGGAAGGGGGTCTGTCCGGTTCAATATCATCGAAATTTATTTTTTTTCAAAAGGTTATGGGGATTCTTCTGGACAACCAACTGAGGATGGATTAAATGTAGATGCTCATGCTATTTATCATTATGCACGAAAACATGCTCCAACAAAAGATATTTATATTTGGGGGCATTCTATGGGAACTGGTAAAAGAAAAAAGAGAATTTTTATGGTAAAAAATAATTTTGTTTAGGAGTTGCTACTCGTTTAGCCGCTGAATTAAGCGATGCTGGAATTCCTCCAAAAGCTCTTGTACTTGAATCGCCTTTTAACAATTTACGTGATGTTGTAAGAAATCATCCTTTTAGTTTGCCATTCCGTCGACTTCCTTGGTTTGATTGGACGGTTATTCATCCATTGATTCGTTCAGGGTTGGTAATGAGCTCTGACAAACGTGTTCAAAGGTGAATGAAATTTTATTAAAATTAAAAAAAAAATTTTTCTTTTTAAAGAGTTACCTGCCCAATTTTGGTTTTACATGCAGAAGATGACCATATAATTCCAATAGATTTGGGCAAAAAGTTGGTTGATTCTGCTGTGTCAGCTGACAGAAAAGTTAAATTTGTCAAGTTTGCTGGAGACCGTGAATTTTTACATAAATTTATTCATCGAGCCCATGAACTTCCAAGTGTTGTTAGGTGGGGGGATTTTTTAAAAAATAAAATGATTAGACTGTCAATTATTTTTCTCTTTTTAGAACTTTCTTAGAAGATGCCCAACTACCAGAAAAAGGTAAAGGTCGAACACCCCGTTATTCGGAGGAGGAAATACAAATGGTGGAAGAAAAGTGACAAAAAAATTTTTAAGAAGGAAGTGAACTTTCAATCCCAAATTAATTAAAAGATAAAATTAAGAGACTAAATAAATAATAATTTTTTTTTAATTTTGCCTTTTTTAGCTTTTTTTACAAATTTTTTGCCTTTCTTTTTTAAATTTTTAGTCAATAAATAATTATTCTTAAGGCATTAATTTTAAGTTTTAATATTGTCTTATTCTGATTTTTAAATTTTTATTTTAATTTCCCAACAGAGTTAGAGAATTTATTTTTTTAATAATTTTTTTTTAAATTATGACTGAAATTTTTATTTCTTTACTATGGTCCTTTTTAATAAGTAATCCCTCCCTTATTTTTCTAACTCCGTTTTTTGACCTTTAAAGTAGCCATTCTTCTCTGAATTTCATTTATAATTTTTTTTAATTCTAAATTCATTACGGCATTTTATTTCTTAAAATTTTTGTTTTTATATAATATTTTTGTAATTTTTTAATTTTGATCAGTAATAAAATAAATTCAACAAAATTCTTTAGCAAAATTCTTTCACAACAGAAAAATCAAAGATTTTATCATGTCTTGAGAGATAATTTTAATTATAACCTTTAAACTTATTGTTAGTTTATCCCTCTTCTCTCAAGTTCATTTTAGTAAATTAAACAAAACCCTATACTCCCCCCTCCAATAATAATTAGAATTTTCCCACTTATTTGATCAATTTTTTTGGTTATTTTTTCTTCTATTTAGTATTTCTACTCATTATTTTTTCTCTCTAATTTCTTTTATATGCCTGTTCCGATTCTTGTCCTGTTTCTGTCCTCCAAATGTCCTACTATTAAAATACACAATACTTTTAGTATATGCCATTATTTCTCCAAAATTCTCTCTCTTTTTTTTGAAGGGGTTGTGCACTTTTCCTTTCATTTTTCTTTTTTTATTTTTTTCTAATCTATAAATAACAGCTTTCATTTGGTTGCGGATGCCGTTGACCTAATTTTTTTATTTATAGAAAGGGATTGAACGCCCGAATTTTCACTTGGTGACGAGTGAATGGCAAAAAGAAAATGGTTGCGAAAAATTGCTAAAAACGCCACAAAAAGTGCAAACCCTGAAAGGGAAAGGGAAGGAGGATTTTCTCTTTTTTGTGTGCTCCAATAAAATTACATACCCCCCCCTCCCCTCCCCCCCCTCCCCCTCTCCCCCCTCCCTTCCCTCCTCTTCTACTTTCCACGATAAGTAAATGACATATATAGTGCCCTTGTAAAGGAGAGAAAGAAGTGATCCAGAAAAACTAGAAATTGGTTAAAAAAAAAGAGAGGAGAAAGTTTTTTAAAAAAAATAAACGCGCGTAGCGATGACCCAAATCCAAAAAATCTTTTTTTAAAAACATGCCCTTCTCTAATATATTTTTTAAAAAGAAAAATTTTTTCTATTATTATTAGCATATGCCACACAATATAAAATAGATGAGTGAGAAATTCTTTTCTTTTTTTAGTTGTTGCTCCAAATTTTTGTTTGATGATGATGACAACAGAAAGCGAAAGTTCGCAATAAATAAATAAATAAATATATTTTTTATTCTTCTTTTAAATATTTAAAGTGTCATCTAATTTTGGAAGAAAAATTAAAATATTTTTTTAATTTTTAAATTTAAATTTCAGTAACAACAAAAAAATATTTTTAACCCCCCCACCTTAAATTTTAATTTAAAAAATGGCTTCGTCCCTAACACATTCTCTTGCCGCTGCAGCTCATCATCGGCATGGACATACTTCGCCTGAATCGTTTTCTACTTCATCAATTGTTTGTTTTAATTTTATTAGGAAAATCTAAGTCTTGTTTAAATGACTTATAAAAGTTTATAGAGTTCTTTGGATTATTCTTTGTATTTTGTTTTGAAGTTTTATATGTAATAATTAGTGTATCCTTCACTAGATTTTTTGTTTACTTTATTCTTTCCTTTCTAAATCATTTTACTTAGGTTGTGTCATAAATAATTAGCCCTCCTAAAACCATGTATAGTGTAAGCTTTATATCTCAATGTTCAGATCTCCAATCTATTTAATTTTTTTGTCATATATTCACAATAATGCCTTCTTCATTTTCTGAAAGATTTGAAATTTTTTCTTTATTTAAAAATTTTTTATGAATTTTTAAAGTTTAAGTCAAAATTAGGAAATTGGCGTCCAGTTCAGAGATGGGATTGAACTTGGACATTCGGAAAAGTAATCATGGCGCAAAATATGCAAAGCGAAGTATGTGGATGTTATCTCATATTCCACTGAAAAAAGTTGGCTCTCCAAGTAAAAGAAAAGTAGAGAGGAGCTGAAAGACAAATAACGTCTTGGATGCCAACCAACGATAGATAAGAATCCCGTTCTCCCCGGAATCAAGGCCAGTCCAAAAAAATAAAATGTGTATATTGGGGCAGGCACTCACCTGCTCACTTACAAAAATTTCCATAATTTTACTTAAAGCGGGAAACAAGTTATGAAGGGTCAATTGATACCCCATGAATTGCCGCTAAATTAAAAAAAATCGCTAAGTCACTTTTGCAAAACAACCCCTTAAATGCCACAATGAAGCTCCTTGTTTGATACAAATTTTAACCTTTAATGAAGAGTGGGTTGCCTTCATGAATTCTGTAAACAAAAAGGAACGGCTCATCCCAGATAACAATCAGTTTCGACCTCTAAATCAGACTGGTCCTAGAGCGTGATCTGTTATGTATTTGATGGTGTTGCGGAGGTGTATTCATTGGAAATTAGATGAAACTGGCTGAACTATTACCCCCAAATAGTATTGTTCCTAAATAAATCGAGTCCATCAAAAAATCCGGTCTTCTGGCCTATCTGGGCATTTTCGCGCGAGGGTTATCCTAAAACAGAGTAATGTAGCCCCTATTTCGCAAATGCGACCCTCTAGAAAATCAGCCAGTTATTTTCCAGGGGAATTTTTTATATCATTGTATTCATCAGATTCTGCTCTATCAGAATCTATTTAAATTTTCATTCTTACTCATCAATTTTGCAAAGAAAAATCAAAAAGACTTTGCCTTGTTTCAAAAATACAAGTTTTATTATTTTACCTCTAACTCCGGCCAACCTAGTCCTAGGACTCTAATTTTTTGTCAGAAAATAGGCAACCTTCTTATGATCATAGAAAAATATAATTCGAAGTCTGAAAACATTTAGTTGAATTTTAATAATTATTTAATCCGTTTAGCATAAGGGGGGCTAATTATTTATGACACAACCTAAGTAAGTGCTCCTTGTCATCTCAGATCTCTCTTATCTTATCAAATTCTTATCTCGTCACCTCTAACATATTCTTCTTTTCCCTATTTTCGTTTTTGGGGAAGATTTAGCTTTGGGGGAATATTATAAAATTTTCTCTTTATTTCCTACTACCTAAATAATTTTCAAAAATTTATTTTTAGCATTTCCATGCTTTGGATTTAAGTAAAAACAACACCAATACTTTAAATACTTCTTGTACAAACACAAAAGATTCTTCAACATTTATCCCAAATTTATTAGTCCAACAACAACAACAACCAACATTAACAACAATACCTCCTCTACCTCCTCCTCCAACTTCTTTAATTATTCCTCAACAAAAACAACAAATTATTTATCAAAATTTATTTTCCACCAATAATTCTTTAATTGGAAAAAATATTTTTGGAAATTCTGTTGAGGAACAAATGCAGGCAGTGGCTAATGTTTTGTTGGGGGGAGGAGGAAATGGATCTTTTCAATTACAAAATGTTGTTAATAAATGTCCAAAATTGTTATCAGAATTTATTAATACAACAAGAGAACCTTTAATTAATTCTTTGGCATTTTTACAATCGACGGAAACTTCCTTGCCGCAAATGGTAAAAAATAAAAATTACTATTGTCTGTTGACCTCATTTTTGTTTTTAAACACCCTTGGATAGAAATCAGAGGTGGGTCGGAACAGTCCGAGGTGTCGGAAGTCGGAAGAGCCGGAAATCGGAACTGGCTCAAAAGTCGGAACTTGGAAATCGGAAATCAAAAATTTTTTTTCGGAAATCGGAATTCCGACCCACCTCTGGTAGAAATATTGGATTTAAAATAAAGTGTATTGAGTGAGGGTCTCTCTTATTGTTAGGCTAATCAACTCCTTATATTGAGGAGTAGGTTGTATAAGGTTCGACTGAATTGCTTGAAAAAAATATTTTTTTTTCAGTCAATGATCACCAACGATTCATTATCATCCTCCTCTTCTTCATCCAATTCATCTGGACTAGAAAGTGATGGCCAAGCAAGTAGTAATTCCCCAATATCAGCAGTAACAGCAACAAACAACAAAATATTAATTAATGACAACAACAACAAAAAAGAAGAAAATAAAAATTTAACAAAAATAAAAGAAAAACAAGAAAATAATAAAGAATTTGAACAATTTCAACAACCAAAAAATTTAATTAAAAAACAATTAGTTAGAGATGATGCTTATTGGGAGAGAAGACGTAAAAATAATTATGCTGCTAAAAGAAGTAGAGATACAAGAAGGCGTAAAGTTAGAGTTTTAAAATTAATTAATTAATTGACTTGAAAAAAATCAGAATTTCTGAAAAATTATTAAAAATTGTATTTTCTTGAAGAGATTTCTGAATTGTGTTTTCCAGAAGAAATTCTAGAAAACACAAAAGAGAATTATCAGAATTGTAACCAGAATTTCATGTTCCAGAAAGGAATTATTGTTTGTATTTCTGGACCAGAATTCTGGGTTGTGTTTTCTGGAAAGGGAATTATGATAATAATTTTAACCAGAATTTTGAACTGTTCCGGAAAAATAATTAAAGGTTGTTCTCCTTGAATTTTCGAATTCTAATAAAGTTTTACACTTTCTTTACAAAATTCCGGACTGTATTTTTACTGTCAAAAAAAATTTTTTTAAATTAACTCATAAAAAATAAATTATAGGAAGACGAAGTAGCTGTGCGTGCAGTTATTTTAGAACAAGAAAATCTGCGTTTACGTTTCGAACTTGAAAGACTTAGAACAGAAATTGAGCGTTATAGAATTGTTGCATTTAGTCAAGGAATAGCAATACAACAACAAACAACAACAAAAAATAATCCTAAAAAATCAGAATTTTTTATTTCTGGCCAACAAAATGGACAAATAGATTCGAATTAAATTTAAAGTTAAATTTTGATAGGAGTAAGACTAGAAAAATTATTTTTCAAAAATTTTTTTCTTTTTTACTTTCAATGTGCAATTAATTTCACAACGTTTTAATGTGCAATTTAATTATTAAAATTTAAAAATTAATTTTTGTTATAAACAAATGTAATGACTAGGGTCTATAATGATCTACAATCACAAAACTAGGGCCTCACAAAATATGCACGGAAAATATCAAAATATACAATAAAATATGCAAGATTCCCTAAACTAAATATGCCACTAATTTAGCCTATAAACACTAATTTAGCCTATAAATTGCAACCAAAAAAATTTTTTGCCCAAAGAAGTTTAGACGTTGCTTTTCCAGCCCCAAAAGCTAAAATATTTTCAAAATTAAACATTTTTAATTACATCAAAACATAATGACAAATAAATATAGTAAATCCGATGTAACATAAATCTATAATAAAATAAAAGGTCTATGATGATCTACAATCACAAAATAATTTATAATCCCTCCAATCAAAATGACGAATCCTGAGAAATATTGAATGGTATCTCAACATGTCCAATTGCAGAAAGACGTTGATTGAGGACAGGAATAAATTCTCGACTAAATTTTTAAAAATATACAAAAATATTAACAAAACTCACTAAAATTGGCCAATATTCATTTTAAAAAGCTCTTGCATTTGATCAGCATCAACAAATCGCAGGATACATGATGCAATACGAATTTTTGTTAAATATCCACCGGGA
Organism: Meloidogyne enterolobii; assembly: GCA_963681835.1. Lineage (NCBI taxonomy): Eukaryota > Metazoa > Nematoda > Chromadorea > Rhabditida > Meloidogynidae > Meloidogyne > Meloidogyne enterolobii. Next base: position 1,806,149 of record CAVMJV010000004.1, on the reverse strand, counting down.
AGACAGGATACATCCTAGAAATAATTTGAACGAATTTTAATAAATTTATTTTAATTTGGTGGGACATTAAAGCTGTCTAAGCGATATTTCCTATTTAGGATAACTCTCATATAAAATGCATTTTTTTCAACTCCATCTAAAAATTACTAGTGTTTCACCGGAGCCGAAATTTTGTACGGAATCGGATCCAATTTGAGTTCCGGTTCCCGGAACAAGAACTCTTCTAAGTTCCGGCCCGAACCGGAACTTCCGGGGAAACTCTAAAAATCACCAACCAATTTCAATTTTCGAGAAATTTCCACAATTTTTTCTTTAGGATTTTCAATTCGTCGCAACAAAGCCACAACACGGATAATCTGCATGTCATCATAAAGCATAGGCAAAACTTTTACATCCAAAGGATCTTCATTATTCGTCATTTGTCCACTACTTCCAGTACCCATAAAATCAATAGTTGCTTCAAGATCTGGAGTAACAATTTGTGCAATACCACCACCACCATATAAAGGATCATAACTGCCCGATAGTATCCAACGATCAATTAATTCATTAAAAATATTTTCCTTATTGACAGAATGGATATGTGAAACTTGATCGATGACATAAAAATATTTGTCTTAAAAATAAAATTTAAAAAAAATAGAAAATTAAATTCGTTACCAGAACACGTAACATCTCCCCAATCTAACTTGCTACTACATAAAAGGTAAATTATAAGTTCTTCAGGCTTTTGTGTAAGAGCATTAGTTTCAGAATCCAATAACTGATTCTTCTCCAATAAAAATTCAGTTTTTAAAACAGCCAACAATTGACGAAGAGTTTGAGAATTTTGTGTAAACTGATCAACTTCCTTGGGAGAAATTTGAAGTTCTTTGGCATTCTTTGTCCATTTTTGTAAAATATTGCAGCACATATCAATTAAACCAATTTTTGTTTTGCCTTAATTAAATTAAATAAAAAATTAACTTTTAAAAACAAACCTAATGAAATTTTTTGAAATCGTGTTGATAACCCTTTGAGAATGCTAAGACGATTGTGTGACTCATAAATGAGATTCTCCATATCTTCAACATCAACATCTTCAAGTTCACGATTGTATTTGACAATATCTTTCACGTGGGAATTAATAGCTGCAACCAAAAGACTAGTACGGCTGTGTTGGAGAAAGCATTTTGTATTTTCAATAAGTGAGACCCATAACTTAATTTTTATAAATTATTAAAAAAATAAAAATTATTAAAAACCTGCACATTTTTAATAGAAACTTCAGAATAAATAAAAGGCATTTGCCATCTTTCAATAGGCTCCTTTTCCTCTAAAGTAAAAATATGGTATGGCAGACGTTTTTGTGAAGACGGGGGTAAGCTAGCTTCAGTTAAAAGGGACATCTCTTTTTGTTGATTTTCTTGGCCACCAGAAATTGTAGTTTGATTCAAAACACTTCCACAAGTGTCGTCAAAAGCTTCAATTGGACCGCTTTTTGTTAGCAAAGAAGTATCCTGAATAAAAATATTTTTGAAATATTCTACATATCTATAAATACTTACAAAATATTTAGGATTCACAAAATGTCTATACCAACGGATTTCAATTGGAGCAATAGAACCTTGTCGAGTATATGTTCTAAATTAAAAAATGTATTTATATATTGTAATTTCTAAAAATTAACTACTCACTTTAAAAATTTAAATAACATATAAGCATCATTAATACGATCTGCAATTTCATCTAATCGAACACCTGACTCCAAAATTTCCTTCATTTTATTTACCAAAATTTCAAGAGCTTCATAATTGTAAGGGCATATATCACGAATAGTTTGATTGATAATCAATAAAGATTTTTCTTCTGCTCGTACATACTGAAAGTTTTTAAAGACTTATAGTATAACAATCCAACTTTACCTCAAATGATTGTTTCGCTGTTTCAATACACAAAGTAAAACGTTCAGTGTTTGAAGGTCCACTCAAACAAGAAGAGAATTTACAGAGTTCAATACCATAATTTAAAAGAATTGAAGCAGTATCAACACCATTTGTTTCATCACAATATTCTTTCAATATTGACGAGGGTAAAATCAATTTAGCAAATTCAGCACACAAATCAAAAACTGTTTCACGTTTTAGTTGAGTATTTCCAAGATTGACTCCCTGCTTGAATAAACGTTTCTGCCATAAAGTTGAGTCAAACCAAGACTGAAATATAATTAAAATTAATAAAAAAACCGAGAAAAATTTAAAGAAACTAACCGCGACTTGTTTAATAGTAGTTAACTCTTGTGAGGTATATATGAGGACAAACAACGATGCCCTGATGAGATTGAGTGTATAACGCACATTCTTTTTTGTTAAAGCCCATGTTCGAAGATCCTTTAGTGTCTAAATTAAAGAAAAATTTTCTGGAAAATTTTTTAAAGAAATACCTTAAACATATTTGTCTTTGATAAACTGAACAATAAATAAGCAGCCAAATGAAGATCAGCAACAGGAAAACTAAAAATCTTTTTGCATACATTGAAAATGCGTCTATCAATATCAGTCAAAGCAATTGTGCGAAGTTGTTTATTGGAATTGAAACACGCTTAAAAATAAGTTTAAAATTTTTTTTCAATTTTAAAGAATACGTAAAGTATTAGCAAATTGTCTCGCATAAACTTCAAGAAGCACATGTGAATTAGAAAGTAATAAAAACAACTTCTCCCAGCTCTTGCACATTTCTTTAATGTATTCATCTTTTTCAGCACTAAATTAGAAAAATATAAAAATATTTAAAAAATAATGGTAATTAAAATAAATTTAAAAGGAAAAAATATTACGTATCAACAAACGGTTCAACAACTGAAGCACCAATCGCAGAAATAGCCCTAACCACAGCCAGAGAATCAGTAAATACTCCCTCATTTTGTGGAAGGAAAACGCCCATGCGATGATCGAGTGTATGGATTTGAAATGATGTTCTGAAGTTAGAGAATTAAAAAACAATTAAATAATTAGAATAATAAAAACATACTGTTGCAACTTTTCAACTAAGTTCTTGTTAGGTTCAACGCTCGAGGGCCGAGAAGGCAAATTAGGCATTGCGTCGGTCTCTTTGTTTATTTGATTTAAAATAAATGAAAACAAATTAACGTAGCGAATTATCTAAAAATAAATTTTTAAAATCGGTCATGAATGGCAATATATACAGGAAAGAAAGACTCCGCCAAAGTAATTTCCTCAAGTTGAACAGCCCAATCAACCAGTTTTGGTAAAACTTCTTTAAAACTTGAGATAGTATTAATAGAGTAATCAATCAGTTCATCTCCATTTCCACTTTTAGAATCGTTCCGAATCAAATCAGTGAATTTCCAACAAACATATGTACAAGCCTCCAAAGCATTTTCAATAATTGACTTTTCAGAAGTATGGTAATTGTCCAAAAGATAACTAAAAAATGATAAATGTTGAATAAAATAACATTAACAAAGCACTTACATTAATGATTCCAAAACAGCTTCAGGCAAATTTCTTCGAATTTGAGCACGCATCAAAGTCACACACGAAGTTTTAAGTGGTAATTCAAGCAGTGTTCCAAATCTGATAACTTCTACGATTGACTTGTCAGAAGATGCCTCGATAAAATCGTCAAGTAATTTGATATTTGCTTCGGTATTTTTAAGACAATTGAAGCCAAGAATAATTTGATGATTATTTTGGAGTTGGCGCAAACTACGCGCAGAACGTATAAGTGCCTGATTATCGGCTGTATCAGGTAAAAAACGCTCCAAAACCGCAAGCAAACAGGAAATCCAAACGGGTCGTCGAATAATTATTTTCTATTAAAAAATTTTATCAATTAATTTCCAAAGATTTCACCTTAAGCTTAGACGGCTCCAAAAAGTTTTTTAGAAGAATAACCAATTTTGTTGCTACAGCCTCCAAAATTTCTTTAGATTTAATCAATGCAAATAGATCCAACAACGGCTTAATATCATCCTCATCAGTAAATTGACGAACTAATACAATTGCATAAATGTAATAACAATCGATTGAAGATGTTGTTGATTGAAGAAGTTGGTAGATCTCAATAATCTGAATAATAAAAAATAATAAAAATGAGTAAAAAAATAACATACTGCAAAACCATCTTTTAATTTATCAACCATATCATTATTACTATTTATGAAGATAAACTGCAAAAGTTGTTGAACACTTGAAGTGGAAATTAATTTAGAACGAGTTTCCAGAGGGATTTGATATTTGATAAAAATTTGTCCCAAGTCAGCATAAGAACATTGTCTACGCAAATAAAATAACCTGAAAATAAAAAAGTATATTTTTTAAATTAAAAACAAACAATTTTGGATCGATCTTCTCTTCCTGAGACAAAATATTCTTCACAACAGTACTTAATTGATTATTCCATGGAGGCACTGTTCCAACAGCAATTTCGAGTATAGCACGACATCGGATATTAGAATCGGTAATTTGTTCAGTAATTTTCAGACAGAGGACATCCCATGTGTTTCCACCCTTTTGTGTTGGAACATGACGATAAGAACTTGAGAGATTCTATAAAATTTTTAAATTCAATAATAATTAATCAAAAACCTTGATATAATTGTAGAGCACTTCATTCTTGTCCAAATAATGTTCTTCAATATATGGAAACACAAATTGCTGAATATAATCATGAATTGATGGAGCAGAGCGCACTCGATCCAACACACGCTGACAAATAGTACTGACATCTTGTCCCTAAAAAATCAAAATTTTATTTTCGAATTTTAACAAAACATGCCAAATATTCAGAGTAACTCATTGGAATTTGATATTTAGAGAGAATACTTTCAAGTTTAGTCAAGTCACGAAGTAATTTTTTCAGACTTGAAATTGAGGAAGATGAAGGACAATTTTCTTCATCAGCATCCAATTGCTTCAAAACATGAAGAAGAAAAATCTAAACACAAATAAAGAATTTTTAAAATTAAAAAATAATTTATATTACATATTTTTCTGGAGTTTGACATTCCTCTTTCAACAATTCAATAGCACGATCAAAAGTTTTAGAAAATTCCAAAGCATTTTTAGGAAATAATTTTGGATCAATCTCTTCCAAAAGAAGTGAAATAGAAATGAAGAACGAACACAAATCTTCACAAATTTGTTTTGTATCATCCTGTCCAATGTGTAGAAACACAGAAATTAAATCTGTTTGCATAAATTGGCTGATGTCACAACAAAGAGTTGAATTAGCTAAATTATTTGAAAAATTTATATTCATAAAAATATTTTCAAACCTTTAATAACATCCCGAAATACATAAAGCAATTTATGAAAAGCTTCCTTATCCATAAGTTTCTGAGAAATATCTGGATAACGTGAGAAGAGTGTGCGAGCCTCAGCAATTTTCCCTTTTTCACAAAAACGATCAAAAAATTCTTTGTGTGTATCACTCGTGTAAAAGTTATGCCAGTCAGACGTCCTTGAATAATTAATGTTGTCTTTGTCATAAACGAGACTGAATGATTCGAATTCAAAACGAAGACGTTCAATTTCTTTTAGTGTGTATTCATCTAAATTTTTTTATAAATTAATATAGTCATATTCTATTTAAAATATACCGGTAATTGTTAATCCTTTTGCAAACACCAAGATTTCATTAATGTGCGCGAAGCAGTTTAAAAAAGGTAGTGATGCTACGACCATATCGCCAGCCTTAAAACAAAAAAAAATAATTGAAAAAAATCTTCTAATACCGAATCATTATCAGAAATAAGCTTCAAATTCTTGATCATTTCAATAAAAGTAGCCTCTTCGTAGTTTCCATCTTCAGCATTTTGAATTTTTTCCTGGCACTGATGAATTATAGCTTCATATACCAACTAAAAATACGAATAAATGAATGTAAAGAAATTTAATTAAAATTAATACATCAACAGATAAATTGTAAGTAATTGCAAAAGAGAGTGCATCAGCAAAATACTTTAAATCTAGAAGTCTGTGTAATCGAGTAAGTGGTTGAGAATGATTGACAAAACGAAGAAAAACCATATCGCGACTTAAAATAAATGTTAAATTTTTTTATTTAATTGGAGCTTAATTACCTCTTTGCTGGACAAGCATCCACATAAACAATGCTACTATCATCATTTGGAGTCGAGTATGGAATCATCATTGTGTACTCAGAACAGATTTTACTAAATTGCACATCTTTTTGATTGACTTGGCGAATCATAAACTAAAATTAAATATTTTTTTATTTAAAGAGTGGGTTGAGATCAAAGCTTAAAACCCCCACAAATAATAGACAAAATTATGAATATGTGAAGGAATTATTTAGATGGACTCCAGAAAAATTCAAAAACAATCTGCATAAAAAAAGTACAGAGCATAGACAAGACCAAGCCTAATCTTAGTCAGTCAGATAAAAGCCGTTATTTTAAGATTAATTCGTTAAAATATAAAATATCCCCGTTATTGTCATACATTTAAAAATAAAAAGAAACCTCAACATCATTATTCTTCGTCAAAACTTTAAGTAAAAGCTTAACATCAGTCGCAAACTCGGAGAAATTTTCAACATCCAAAAACTCAAAATCCAAAACATTAACTATTTGTTCGTCTTGTAAAGCCAGAGTATAAAAAAGAAAGTAATTTTCATTGTAAAATTGAAGTTTATTTGAGATTAAAGCAACAACAAAACATCCAAAGTTTTTAACAATTTTGACTGGTTGCTTAATCTTGAAAAGTGATGAGAAACAAGCTACATCTTCCGGATAATTCTTAATTTCTTCCAAATGAATAGAAAGTGAAGTAACCATTCCTGGATCTCGTGGAAACTTTAAAAGAAAAATAAAATATTTTTAAACAACAAAATTTGTACCAAAACAAAATTATTTGTAGAAGAGACGAGAAAATGACATTTAAATTGAAAAGCAATTTCAATCGAACGGACCAACTCGACACCAGAGAAATTGTCACGAAATTCAAGCTCATCACGAATTGAATAGTCAAAAGCCGGAATTGATATGAAATGTAAAACTGATTTTTGACGATCCAGAATACAAGTAGAATAGCCATTTTGAGTTGAAACAGTGCATGTTGAGCAGCTTTCCAGGGGTGGGAAAACGGACTTTAAATTCAAAATAAATTTGCAATCATTACAAAAAACCTGTCTATGCGTGTAGCGATTGTTCGGTGACATAAAAAGAATTGTCCCTTTGCTTAACAAAACCATAAAAACATCTCGATCAGGTAAGAAACACACTTCAACAACATTACCATCCTCTTCTGTCAAAACGCTATGCTTTTCTTTCACTCCCTTCGAATGGTTAAGTCGGCCTTTAGAACTGTCCAAACAAAATTCAACACATCCAACCGAGAGATCAAAGACATGAAGATCAGAATCAATGCTCAAAACAAGCCTAAATATATAAAGGCGTAAAGCAGCTACTAAATAGAAAAGCTTACCAATTATTACGAGTAGCACAAAAAATTTTTGGAGAAACAAAGTCAGAACCCCTACCTTCACCTAAAACCAAAAAATAAGGGAAATAAATTTAGTTTAAAAATTATACTTTTAAGCACTTTGCCCGTAGACACTTCATAAGAACTCAAAGCTTGAGATAAATCCGTCCCGCTGTCTTGATAAATTGGCGGGATCTGGTCAACAACAACAAATTTGTTGCAACTCATTACAAAATAAAATATTTTTTTAATTAAAATAGAATACGTAAAGCTTTTCTGAAATAAAAAAATTTTTAGTCATTATTTTTACAAATAACTGTGAAAAAAACTTCTTTGTCCCAACGTTTATATAAGAAATATAACAAAGAAAATCAATAAAATTTTAAAATAAATTTGGGCGGCAAACATTATGCCAAATTTAAGTCAAAAAATTTTAATTCAAATTAAATTTACAATTTCAAAAAAATTTTACTTGAACTCTCGAATAAAAATTGTGATAAATTGTGATATTGTCTTCAATTGTGATATTGTCTTCATTACTATTTTCCAAGAGATGAGGAATGTGCAGACTAAAAAACAATCGTGATTTCGAAAAACGGGATACATATGTATGTGTATACCCCCCGATTCCCTGACACATAAGTTCCGTTTTGGACCAGAATTATGGTTTGTTTAATGTAAAAGGAATTCATGCTTTTAATTACAACCAAAACAAACATGTTGAAAAATTGCATTCTATTTAATTCCTAAGGCAATAGGCGGCTTGTTGTAATGGATTACACTCCAGTCCGGTCTAATGAAGAGTCCGGTCTACCATTCTTACTAGCTGAATCGAATGACAACAAAATCATCTCGATTTGATGATTCTGAACAAGTTACGACTAATATTTCTTTTTAATTATTTGGAAAGAAATATTTTTCAGTCAATAACTACCACTAATTCATTATCATCATTTGCTTCATCCAATACATCTACATAGAACAAATATTTTAAATATGCTGATAATCACTAATTTCCTCTTTTTTTCAATCACAAATCATTCCTTTTACAAAATTTAAATTACTCAAAATTTATCAATTAAAACAAAAAAAGAATTTGTGTTTTGATCAAATTTATTTTTTTAAATATTCCTTAATTTTTAATTTCTTTTTTTTCCATTTCTTAGACGATAATTTAAAGTTAAAAATTTAATTTAATTATTTTTAATTCTTTAGAATGTCAAAAATTTCCACAACAATAATAATTAGTAGAATCGGGACACGCCCAAAACGTCGCATGGCCAAAACAACGCAAAGCCATTGCTTGCTTCAAAATTTTCGAATCTTAACAAATTTAGTATTGAATGCTTTCTCTCATCGAGCTAAAGAGATTGGTAACAAAATTGATAAGGGTAAGAAATATGGGCTGTACCCAGAAGAAACCTCTGTCTTTTCCCTACAGGAAAGAAGGTCCTTTTTAAGACCAGACACGGATCAATCAAGATCCAATGTGTATTTTTATAACCTTCTGTTTACATTTTTTTAATTTAAAAAAGACAACATTTTTTCAAGTCCAAATTCCAATAAAAAAAGTTTAATTGAAAAAGACCAAGGAACATAAATAATGTAAGGCGGATATCATCCTGAAATCACGTGAACAATAATGTCGCTCTAAACTTTGTGCTAAGTAGCGGAAGTTCCCAGAGAAAAGGCAAAGAACGCCACAAACGACCATTCCCATTAGTTATTAGCCGCCCATTATCTAAGCTTAACATCGCCACAAACTTATCCTTGGGAAAGCAATAAGGAAGTAGGCTGGTGCATATAAGCTCTAATGGAATAGGCAAAGGCAGATCACTTCTTCATTCATTCATCAGAGTTGCCGGCCGGCCAATCCATCGAGTCTTATAGGGAAGAGCTCTCCCTACATTCCCCCACTGCGTGCGATTCACCTATTTCTATACTCTGCGGAGTTCACACATGATTGCAAGCATGCGCGACTCTGCCTATAGCAACAACTAAACAACGAGGCACTGGGGAACGGGACCAACCGCTTTACTGGTAGCACCGGATGGTTCCTCACCTTTTGCCGAGAAAATTTTGAGTTAGGAATAGGTCGGGGAATTTTTAAAAGATGGAATTTATATTTATTATTTGGCCTCAAAATCCGCGGTTCGATTTTATTAGATGATTAATTTTTGAATGAATAATTTTTATATTTGCGCTCAAAATCCTAGGTCCCCCATTTTGACATTAATTAATTTTTGAATGAAGATTTTATAAAATATTAGGGGGTAATTTTAAGAGTGATCTATCCTCTGCGGAGGCCTATTAAATTTATTTTTAAGAGGAAAATTATAAAAATAAAAAAAAATTATAATAATAGAAAAATAAACTAGCAAATTATTCTTTCCTCAGTAACCCCCATTTTGATAATAAATTTATGTTTGAATGAATATTTTAGAAGATATAAGGGGGTTAATTTTAAAGTGATCTATCCTCTGCGGAGGCCATTTATGTTAAAAAAAATTTATTATTATTTTTTCCTCAGTAACCCTCATCCTTGATAATAAATAAATAAATTTATGAATGAAAATTTTAGAAAATATAAGGGGGTATATAAAGTGATCTAACCTCTGCGGAGGCCATATACATTTATAAAATAAAAAAAAACTAAAAGGAATACAATCAAATCAATTACGAATTAATTCAAATGGAATAGAAAAATATAAATTTTAAAGAAAAGTATTCCTATCCTCTGGTGAGGCCATACAAAAAAAATCCAAAAAATTCCTTTAAAAATAGGCCTGTCATAGAATTTTATATAATGGTTCAGATATGCATTTATTGTTAAGTTATTTAAAACGCTGCGGTGTTCGCGAAATTTATCTCTTATTATACATGTTTATTTAATTTCTATTATATTCACATTCATGCATTACTATTTTTCTACAAATGCATCACAAGATGGAAAGAAATTCTTCAAAAAATTTCTTCAAAAACTACAAGAAATGACCTTTCAGGATGGAAATTATATTCTTTATTAGTCTTCAAAAACTTTCATCAAAAATTATGATTTTGTAAGTAAACCTTTGTATATTTAATGAAATCCAAAAAAGTGTAATATAGCTGAGAAAGTAAGATTTTCAGTTTAGAAAGTAAAGAAAAATAAAAAGAAAATCTTTCAAAAAAATTTTTTTTAGAAAAGTAGGTAAAAAACCAATAGAAGGATTTCTCTCTTCAAAAAAAGCTAAATATATTAAAATAGTTTTGTGTAGGAAAATTTTTTTTGGATTTTCAAAGAATTTTTACTATATTATTTCTTTCCTTCAATTTCACATATTGATTACTTTCCTTTATTTATTTTATTTATTCAAAGATAATTAAACCCTGAGGGGTTCATCTAAAAATTAGCTAAATTGCTGGGCTTACTAAAATCTGATATTTGTTAAAAGGAATTAAAAAATAGTTTCAAAATAGAGTTTATTTTAGTCATCCCGCGGGATTTTCGAAATTTCATTTCTCTTTCACAGACGAATTTATCTACAAAATTATCTACTTGCTGTTATTTCAAACTATTTCCCAGGGAAAAATATTTTTAACACTTTTCTTGTCAAGAGCAATCTCTCTATGCTCATTTTTCTTTTAAAATTATAAATAAGTGTACTTTATTCTTTTATTAGTTTCTCAACTTTATTTTCCTGTTCTAAAAAAATTTTTTTAAAGGGATTTATAGATTCACTAACTTTTTATTTAAAAAATTCATCTCGAAATACCATAATTAATTTATATAGAAATGAATTGATTTTTGTTTTCAGATAATCTATCAGAAAATTGTAAACAAATCTTGCTAGATATTTTTAAAAAATATATCTTTAGAAAGTCAATCTGGGTGATAAAAGTTAATTATAAATAGAATGTTATAAAATTTAATGGAAAATATAAGTAATTCAAACCTCCGTGGAGGCCATATCCATAATTATAAATTTAAAAAAAAATTTTTTTGACATATTTGTTTTCAAAAATGTTTATATATTGTTTCGTTTATAATCGCTCTTAGAACTTGATTTTTTTCTCTATTCGTTTAATCATAGAGATATATTTTTCCTTTCCTCGTTTATTCTCTATTATTTTAGAAAATATTTTCAATTATCCCCGCGGGGCACAAATAAAAGTAAATATTCAAGGTTTTATATTTTATTCTCTCATTTATTTTGGCGGAAACTGAAAATAATAAGCATTAAGCATGGGACCTTGAGAAAATAGGGATAGACTGATCTTAAATATTGGTATGAGATTTCTTATTGGTATAGGACAAAAATCGGCTGGAATTTCATGAGCTATGATAATACTTGAGTGATTAATTCTGATATCTCAGACAAACATTCAAAACGGATAATACAGTCTTACATAACCTGCGGGTTTCACTTAAATTTTTGAATTATTAGATGGCTCCCCAGAAATTTTTTTTCCAAATTTTCCAAAAATAAGAGAGGACCGACTCATGATTTTTTCTTTCAGCCTTATCTTATTTTTTGTTTTTCTTGTGGTTTTGTTTTTCTCGCATTCTACAAAATTTTTTTGTACGTAGCCTCTATTGATCCTATTGTAATTTGCCCACCTGCGGGACTCTCACATGTGAAAAAAAAATTAATATTTTACAAAAAAATTAAATCCTGAGGGATTCATATAAAACAAAACAAAAAGAGGACCAGGGACGGTCCATTGGAAGGTTAGAGGTGTAGAGGAAGGTCAAATATTAACGACCAGGGACGGTCTATTGGAAGGTTAGAGGTGTAAGGCGGATATCATCCTGAAATCACGTGAACAATAATGTCGCTCTAAACTTTGTGCTAAGTAGCGGAAGTTCCCAGAGAAAAGGCAAAGAACGCCACAAACGACCATTCCCATTAGTTATTAGCCGCCCATTATCTAAGCTTAACATCGCCACAAACTTATCCTTGGGAAAGCAATAAGGAAGTAGGCTGGTGCATATAAGCTCTAATGGAATAGGCAAAGGCAGATCACTTCTTCATTCATTCATCAGAGTTGCCGGCCGGCCAATCCATCGAGTCTTATAGGGAAGAGCTCTCCCTACATTCCCCCACTGCGTGCGATTCACCTATTTCTATACTCTGCGGAGTTCACACATGATTGCAAGCATGCGCGACTCTGCCTATAGCAACAACTAAACAACGAGGCACTGGGGAACGGGACCAACCGCTTTACTATAATAAAGAAAGAATTTAAAAAATTATTTTTAGAAAAACTACTTTATAAAATGTTGAAATATTTATTTTTTTGTTTAAATTAATCTTTTCTTGTATTTCAACAACCAACTGTTCCCCAATCATTAAATAATATATTTGTTCAACTTATAATTAAATGGAAAATATTAAAGCTAAGAAGATTTGCGGATTTTAAATTAAAAATTATTTTTAAAAATATTTTTATTTTATTTTCTTAGCCACTAATATCGTCAAATATTTAATTTTAAATTAAACTTTTATTAATTCTAGTCTAATAAAGGAGTTTGGCAAAAGTTTAAAACTAACCACCGGGCAGGGTTCGAACCTGAGACCTCCTGACAGTTATTGCTGGGGGCTTTCGCTCACCACATACAGGAGCTCTACCACTGAGCTATCGGGGCATCGACTACATTCTCTTTTATCCTCATTTAACCCCCGCTCTCTAATCATCCTTACAATAAATGATTTTTTAAAATTCTATTATTTTTCTAAATAATTCCTTTAAAAAATAAAATTTATCCGCAACTCAAAATCCGCAAAAATTAAAAAAGAAGCACATTCTTAAGTTAGTCATTAATCCTAAAGAAAAAAAAAGTAAAAGAATTAAACGTGAATATATATTTTAGAAAAAATGAGAGAGAAACCAAAAGAAAATTTTGGTGATTTTTTGATCAATTTTTCTATTAAAAAGAATTTAAAGGGATATAGCCAAACATTTTTTTATTTTTTAAAAATTCTTAAAATAAAATTAAAAAAATTTTTTTAATTAATCATGTTAATTAATTAATCATTTAAAGAAAAAAGGGAAAATTTAATTTCCTTGAATGTCCTATAAATTCTTTTATTTTAATTGAAATATTTTAAAATTATACATATAAAAATGCCGCTTTTTTTATTTAAAGAAATTTTTTTCTCTTATTAACAAAAAAAAGTTATTACCTAAATTAAAATTCTAGATAATTCTTATTTATTATTTTTCTTTTACTTTTTCCTATAAAATTAAGCTTCGATTCAAATAAATTAAAAAATTCATATTTAATTTGTTTAGTTATTGGAATGGGGTACACTCCAACGTACCGCGAGGCCAACATACCGCAGAGCTATAACTTCGTTCAAACTGGCCGAATCCGGATGCATCTCGACGAGATAAATCGAACCATATCAGGGCGTCACGGATTCGACCAGTTTGAACGAAGTTATAGCTTTGCGGTATATGTCTGAAATACATATACATATTTTCTAAATTTAAAAATTGTTTTCTTTAAGTTAAAAAAATGTTTTCTCTTAATTTAATTAAAATATTTATTCTTTTAACAATATTTTTTAATTATGGAATTTTTGGTTGTACTCACAATGGAATTACTTATCATAATGGAGATGAATGGGTAATTAATGAAAAAAAGGATTTTTTGATAATTTATTTTTAAAAATTCTTTTAGTTGGAAAAAAATGCTTTTGTGGTTAGATGTACTGTAAGTTAACTGAAATTTTTTTGAAGAAAATTAATTTAAAAAAAAGGTAAATTCTGATACTTCTTGGCGGTCTGAGGTTGTTGCTTGTGTATTGCCTGATTCTCGTCGAGTTCCTATACACACATCGCTTGAGGTAAAATTTGAGGAATTTAAGGGGGTAACTAAAGGAAAAGCAAATCACTCACTCCTAGGGTTGGGGGTTTCGAGTCGGGCCGACGTTCGAGTCGTTTTATCGGGCCGGAATAACCGAGCTTTTCGGGTCAAAATTCGATGCCTGACTTGACCTTTCGGGCCGGGCCCCCAACCCTACTCATCCCTGCGATTCTTTCTTTAAATAGATTTAACCCTTTATGAAAAAGCAAAAGTTCTCTGAGACACTTTCTACAAAAGTGTTGACATTAAAAGATCTCTTAGCAAAATCTCGAAAAACACACAGAAAACTATCCTACATAACATAAAAATTAATTTTCTTTTTTTTAAATTAGGACGGCAACTCTGTTTGGAAATGTGAAAAGAATGACGAAGACCGAAGTGTTCAATTAAGACAAGCTCCAAGCAATAATGCTTTGTGTAATGGAATACGTCCTGTTGGAAGTGTTTGGCAAGAAAAATCCTTTGAATTAGAATGTTTGCCAGGTGGATATACTCGTTTACGTGCTTGTGTAACCGAAGAAGGAAATAGAGTTAAAATAAATACAACAAGCACTGTTAATGGTTTTTGTTTTGAGATTAACAAAAAAATTATTTTTTTTAAAAGGTTTTGATGTTGAATGTATTCAATTTTATAATGGAACTATTATTTTCCGTGGAGCTAAGCCTGGTAAATGAATAAATTTTTTATTAAAATTAATTTGGATTTAATTGGAATGGAAATATTTTTTGTAATTCCTTCTCTAATTTCATTAGATTTATTTTGTAAAAACTACAAAAAATTTTAGAAGGGGATTAAGCAGGCAAATAATTTAATTAATATCCATGTGTCTCGTTATAATCAGGGTGGCCCTTTTGCCCTATTTACGGGGCATTTGCCGTATTTTCTACCTTTTCGTCCCATTTTTTTATTTGCAATATTTTTGCCCTATTTTTGAGTGACTGCGCCCTATTTTAGTTTGGAAGGGGCCACCCTGGAATACATAAGGATTTACTTACACCTTCTAAAAATTATTATCAAGAAGAAAATGATCCAAATAAGAGAAAATATTTATTTTTAAAATGGAGGGGGAGGAGAAAGAACTTAATAATTATTATCAGAGATGGAAATTAAATCCAAATATATTCACATAATTTAAAAAGCAGTTCCCCGTGTCGAGCCAATAGTATTCCCTCAACCAATACGTTCACAATATGGAGCAGCCGGCCCAATTATAACCCCAGCAGTTAGATGTACAGACGAAAGTGGACGCCCTCGGCATGTTGGCGATTATTGGACAGAAAATCATCGTTTCAACAAAACTTGTAGAGAAGGAGGGGCCGTGGAAGTTGTTAATTGTGTTTCGAAGGATGGATATAGAGTTCCATTAAATGTAAAAATATTTACCTAAATATATTATAAGTAAAGGATTTAACAGAATTGTAAGACCCAGGCTTGGTAATGGATACAGATAAGTTAAAAATGCCTGCGGATATCCGTCTAAATCCGCCGCAAACATCCAGATACGGATACCAAAATCCATGTCCATTACCAAGTCTGGTAAGACCCGTCGTTTTCTGAAAATTTTTTGAGCTAAGGAATTCCGGAAAAATTCCTTAGCTGTATGGATTCCAGCAATGGACTCTCTACCCGTGTCTTTTATTTTTTAATTTCTAAACTTTAATCAAGTGTGAACTCTTTTGTTTGACACTCCAAGGGAACCATTATATCCCGAATGATTTTCTTATAATTTAAAAACTTTAATTTTAAGGGGCAAATGATTCTGAATGGTTACAAATTTGAGTAAGTTTCCTTATTACTTATTTTTTATTTTAAAAAATTTAATTTTTTAATATTTTCTAGATGTGTATTGACACCACATGGGACAATTAAATTCTCTTCTTTGCCAGTAACAGAAGGCTAAATGAAAAAAAAGAAAATTAAAATTATTTTTTTCTGAAACAAAAAATTTTATTTTTGAAAATTAAAAATGTTTTTCTAAATTTAAAATAAAGAGAAAAAAAAATAATTAAGAAAATCAAAATATAATTCAGATTAAAACGCAACATAATTACAATTTCCCTTTTTATTTAAAAAATTCAAATTTTATTTAATTACAAAATTAAGGCTATAAAAATTAATTTAAAAATAAAGTTTTCAAGTTTTACTTAATTGAGGTAAATTATTTATAAAATATTTTTTTAAATAAATTTCCCCCAAGAAAAGAAGAGGGGAATTAGATTTTGGAGAAATTGAAGGAAAGAGCCTCAAATTAAACAAAGTTTACAAATAAAAACACAAATAAAAATTAAATAATAATGAAGGGAAAAAAAACAAATGAAGGGAAAATTAATTCGATTTTTGTATATTATTTTGTTGTTTTTTAAAAAGAACCACAGAATTTCCTATAAATTTTTAGAAAAAAATAATTTAAAAAAATAAAAATTTATTTACTTGAAATACTATTTTGGCCACCAAAAGGGACAACAGCGGTAGTGGATGAAATTAAGTTGGAGGGAGAAATAAATGGAAATTGTTTAAGAAATGCTCGACTATATTCGGTACTTTAATTTAAACAAAAATTAGAAAAATAAAATAATGTGTCCCGCGTGGGGTTTTGCGGGATACCGCTCCCGCAATCCCGCACTTTTTCCGATTTGCGGGGTTTTGCGGGAGTTGGGATTTTGCGGGATTTATCCCGCGGGATCCCGTCCCGCAAAGATTTGTTTAAAAAATTTTATCCCGAGGGATCCCGCAAACGCGATTTTGCCGACCTCTAATTTTTAGATCCAAAAATTCGTTGAACATTATTTGTTTTTTTGGTCTATTAAAAATTTTAAAGAGCTAATAATTAACGTTTTAAGAAAGAATCTGTAGTTGATGGGTTAAACACATTTTCTTCATTTATTTCAAAATTTTACCTAAAAATATATAAAGAAACAGGAGATAAACTCATAGCAATATAAGGCATAATTGTTGTTATATTAATTATATACCAAGAATTTAAAGTTTTGACTGCTCCAATAATTAAACGAATTGAATAATTAGATATCCACCCACAAATTTCCATTAATAAAATAACAGAAAGGGATTTAA
The DNA here is from genome assembly GCA_963681835.1 of Meloidogyne enterolobii. NCBI lineage: Eukaryota > Metazoa > Nematoda > Chromadorea > Rhabditida > Meloidogynidae > Meloidogyne > Meloidogyne enterolobii. Next base: position 1,788,775 of record CAVMJV010000004.1, on the reverse strand, counting down.
ATACATTTACTAGAAATGAAAAGAGATTATAATTTTATTTAAAATTTTAGGTAGAGAATAGAAATCGAGATTTTTGAAAAGCCTGGACCTGTTCTTGGACTCTGGAGTTTGATTCTTGACCTGGACTGGATCCTGGGCCTGTAGTCCAGGAAAAACCCCAGGAAGGGTAAAAAATGCCTGGACCTGGACTCTGGGTACAGGAAAAACCCCAGGCCTCGGTCCAGGTCCAGCTCGATCTCTAGTAGAGAATGTGTATTTCCTTACTTTGTGTTTTCTTCATTGAACCTTTAAACATTAAAATAACCCAAACAAAAATATAACAAAAAACCTAAATTAATTAAATTTTTTATAAAGGTTTTTCGAATCTTACAGAAGATATATTAACTACAAGCTGCATAATTGTTACCCAAGTAGCATCTTTTTGCATTGGATCTCTAATAAATTTTATATTTAAAAAAATTTAAAAATAAATTATTTACATTACAGTGCACATAACTGGTCTAAAAAAATTAAAAAATAATTTTTTTTTATTAAAATTAAATTAAATGCAAACATTTCTGGATTCGATAAAGAAATATTAATTCCACATATAGGCACAATTAAAGCATATAAACAACAAAAAATAATTATTATATTTAAATAATTCTTTTTATCATGTACTATATACCTTAATTAATTAATTAATTTTAATTATTCAATTATTTAATTTTACCATACTGGAAAAGCAACACTTAAAAGGCGATCAACACCAATTGAAAATGCTATTCCATTAGTAAAAATTGTACAAAAGAGAGGAATTGCCTTAAAATTTTGTTTAATATGTAGTTTGTTTAATATGTAACACTAGTTTTATTAAAAATTTGAAATAAAATTTTTTTCAAAATTGCTTTGACATTTTGATAATTTTTTCTCAAATTATAATCGAATTAGCTATACTTTCGCGAAATTTGAAACAAATCCGACTATTCGAAATGGAGTTAGGTAAAAAATTAGGGGTGAACGTATGTTTATATAACGCACTGTATAATAGTAAGAGTGAGGTAAAAGTTTAGTCCCGGGCAGGCTTCGATCCTGCGACCTCCTGGCAGTTATTGCTAGGCGCTTTCGCTCACCACGTACAGGTTCTCTACCAACTGAGCTACCGGGACTTTGCTTTCACCTTCTCTTTTAATAGATCTTAACCCCCGCCTAGTGAGCGTTTTAAATGCTAACCAGCTGGATCTTTCTCTTCCTTACATAATTTAAATTATAAAAGTTCGATCGAGTGCCGAAATATATATCTAGAAAATAAATTAAGATTTCGCTCAATTTGTTTTAAAACCCCTCCAAAGTTTTCCTGAATTATAAGATTATTTGATAAGTTTAGGTTTTAAACCAGTCCTGCGGATTTGTTTTTATTACGGAAATTATCTCGTGAATAACTTAATTTGGAGGTTAAATATTTAAAGTCCGCGATCACCAACAAAAATTAAAATATACTTATAATTATTGTACCTGAATAATTCCACAATATCCAAGTGGAATAAAATTTGTCCCACTTACTACAACAGCTAAAGTAACAAAACTGCTACTTTCTTGAATACAGATAGAAAAAGAATTTAAAGCTATTTGTATATTACAAGCTCCTCGTAAATTTCTTTAAAAACTTTTAAAAATTAATTATAATTATATGTACTTTGTTTTCCAAGTAATGTAAACAAGATCTCCATTTAAAATAATACCCAATAGACAAACAAAAGCTTTACAAAAAATAAGCAAAACTAAAGGGACACAAAAACCTGCATCTTTAAATGCAGCATAAGCCTTAAATTGAATTTAGGTAATAATAATTTAAAAGTTTTTTTTTTCGAATAATTTTAAATCTGACTATTTTGGAAATATACGTAAATAAATATATTTCCTCCAATTCTCTAGAAAATCTTCCGATTTTTAAAAATTTTCTAGAAAATAATAATCTGCCGTATTTTCTCGATTAATTCCCCTGGGGAATTATTTTTCAACCCTTCCTTGGCATGGGGAATTAATCGAGAGGGGGAATTATTCGAGTTTTGGCATTGCAGTAGGATATTTGGGGGTGGGGAATTATTGTTTCAACCCAACTCTAGCATTGGAAAATAATCGAGAGGGGGGTGCGGCATAAGTAACCGGACACTTGTTTTCTCTCATAACTTTATTAAAACACAATCAAATAAAATCGAAATACATTCAAATGATAGAGAATTAAATAAGGAACAATAATAATCAAGAAGATTCGGTATGCCCACCCTTGGCTTTGATACAGAGGCGAAGGCGTGAGGAAAAAATTTCGCAAATAGCACGCACCTCTTTAAGTGTAATTAAGTCCCACTATCGGGTGTGAGAGTGGTGTAGAGACTCCAAACTTTTATGAAGCATAGCACAGACCCTGGACTACAAAATAGACTAAACAGAATAATCCATCGGGTATAGATTCGGGGAGTAGGGCGGCTATTCCTGAGCGCTAATGAACCCAGGAAAATTGGCCTTGCACAAGTCATGAACTTCTATCGCCTTGTGTGCCGAAGCAGAGTCCTGTTGGAAAATCCAGACTCTGCGACCGAAATGGCTCTTGAACCGAGGCTTCAGAACATGCTGAAAAAATTCTCGCAAGTAATAGTCTTTGTTGACTTTTACCCCTGGATCCACGAAAATAAGGGGTTTTTTGACTGACGCGCAAATACCGGCCCAAACCATGACAGATTGGGGATGTTGGGATTGAATGATAAGCTTATCGGAAAGGGGAGATTCTGTAGTCCAGATTCTATAATTTTGATGGTTGTGAACTGCTTATATTGTAAAAATTTTTTTGTCTGATAAAAAAATGTCCGGACATGCGTGCCACAATCAAAAGAGATGAAATTTTGCGGACTGATTTTTTTTTGCAAAAAAAGTGAGATTATAGAATCACGTTGACTAGCCATAATAGAGAATTGAATAAGCTAAAAAATAAGCCTAAAATCAATTAAAAATATTGACAACAAAAAAAGTTATAAGGAATTTAAAAGTGTCCGGTTACTTATGCCGCACCCTGTATATTTGTATATAATAATGAATAAAAAAAGACTAAAAAATTAAATTTGTATTTTTAAGTTTACTAGAAAAATATTAAATTTTAATGAATTAAAATAAATTTTTAAAATTAATTTCTTTGTTTAAGAAGATTGGAAATTGATACATATTTGGTAATATATTTAATGAAATCAAGTGCCTAGTCTTAGAAAAAATAACACAAAAGCTTTTTAATAATAAAAAAAATTAATTAAAAAATATTTTACACTAATTATAAATACACGCTACATTTAATTTATAAATTTAATGAGGAATTTATTTTCAATTTTTAAAAATATTAGACACAATTTCACGCAATCATTTTTTAAATTTTTGTTGCTAAATGGCAACGGTAGATACAATTCTCTAGAATTTTTTGTTAATTTATAATTTTTAATTAAGTCTCAAAAATAAATTTTTTTTAATAATAGTTTTTATTTTTTAACAGACTTTATTAATTCTTCGTTTTATTTAAATTTTAATTAAAAAACAAATTTGGCAGTAATAAAATAAAGGACTTTTTTTTATTAATTTTATATTTGTTATAAACCAAAAAAAATCATCTTTTCTAGGGAACATAAGGTTGTCGTTCTTCAATTTTTGTTGTAAAAATATTAATTATAGATAGGGCCGTGATGGAATTTCATCCAAAAAATCTTGATTATTAAAGTTTTTTTTGAGAAATTTAAACCGATTTTTGAGAATTTAGTAAAAAAAGAAATATTATTTTTTATAAGACAAAGGGATTAATAATTATTTAAATTTAAAAGATTGGTTGGATCACAGGGAAATAAGTAAAAGAGAAATTTAATTGACAGAATTAAATTCAAAGATTATTTTTCACAAAGTATAATAAAATTCTTCAATTTGCGGAACAATTTTCCAATTAACAGCCCCCAATTCCACCATTAATAAAATCATTTTTCGTGCCCAACATTCTGTTGAATTTAAAGAAGCATTGCGTAATAAAATACGTAATTCGTCTGTTTGGAGTGGATAGTCTAATTCTAAACGGTGGCCAATAATCATTAAAAAAGATAAAATTGATTCTAACTTTAAAAAAAAGAAAAAATTAATTCTTTTTTTTTAATTTTTAAGAAGAAAAATGAATAAAGAGGATAAATTTGTTAATAGAGATTAAAAAAAGAAAAGAAAAATAATAAGGGTACTTTGTTCATATCCCGCCCCCCACCCCTATTTGAGTCTCAGATTAATTTTCCTTCTTTGCTGTCAATCATTTATTTTCCTCCTTTTTTAATGCCAATCATTTTTTTCCTTCAAATATAGGACACCCAAAAGGGCGTGCGGTCATAACGGCGTAAAGCAATAACTTTCTGGAATATTTTTCACCCTTATCATTTCTGTTATCAATCTCTTCAGCTCGATGAGAGGAATCGTTTAATATTAATTTTGGTAAGGTTCGAAAATCTTGAAGCAAGTTATGGCTTCGCGTCGTTATGACCGCGCGCCCTTTTGGGTGTCCTATATTTGAAGGAAGAAAATGATTGGCATTAAAAAAGAAGGAAAATAAATGATTGTCAGCAAAGAAGATAAATTAATCTGAGACTCAAATAGGGGTGGGGGGCGGGATATGAACAAAGTACCATAATAAGAAAAAATTTAAAAAGAAAATAAAAAAAATTAAATTAAAATCTATAAAAATCAGGGTTAGATCCAGACGGGTTTCGGTTAATCCAAATTTGGAATACCCGGGTTTTTGGTTTTGAGTATTAGTTAAAAACCGGTTTATTTTAGAGAATTTTAAAAAAATCACTCATTTTCATAAATTTCTGGTTATATAAAAATTTCCAGTTTTAAAACCGGTCGTGTCCAATAAAAATTAATAGAAACTTTTTTCTTTAATTGAAGGGACTAAATGTCAATAAATCTAAATTTTATTTAGTAGCTAAATTAGAATCTAATAAATTGCCTGTGTCGGCTCAAATTCTTTCATTCTTCTCCATTTGAGCCGACACAGGCAAAAATTAACTGGGCGAAAAAATTTAAAAAAACTATTAGGCACTTGATTTAAATTTAAAAAGTAGAGTAGAAAATAATTTTTTTCAAAATTTACCTCAAAAATTTTCAAAGAATTCAAAACAGGTTCATTAAGTAAATAATCAAAAATATTAAAAATTAAAATAATTATTCCTTCTAAAAATAAATATTATTTAATTTAAATTTAATTAAAAAACCTTCATTACAAATTTGTGCCAATTCAAAAATTAAAAAAATAAAATTTTGCCAAACCAAAAAATAAAAAGAATTTTCTTCTTCTTTAATTTCTTCTAAATTCCTTAATTTATTTTTACATTCAAAATAACGTTCAAAAGACAAAATAATTCCATTATAAAAATATTTAAATATTGAAGTGTTAAATAATGAAGTAAATAACTTAAAAAAATAATTATTATTTTTTAATTAAAAAAAATAAAAAATTGGACTGAGTTTTTAATTGAAATTTTCTAAATGAAAAATAAATCTCCCTTTATTGTTCAAACACATATTTTTTCTGTTTTTTATTAGTTACCCCCACCCTTATTTGAGTCTCAAATTAATTTTCCCATTTTATTGTCATTTTCTCCCTCAAATTTTATAAGCAAAAGGCAAGTATTAGGAAGGGAAAATAGACGGCAACCGTAAAAATCATACTACAGGCAAAATTTAACGTCTATAAAGGAAATTTAACTATTACGAGGCAGAAAAATAAAAAAAAAATTAATCTGATAGTGAGACTCAAATAAGGGTGGGGCAGGATATTAATAAAGTACCAAAACTCAATTTAGAAGAAAAAATAGAATTAAAAAAATATTTTAAAAGAAAATATTTAAAAATTAAAAAAAGATTTAAATTTTTTTGAACGACAAAAAACTTAATAAATTTTATATCTTTTTAAAGAATTTAAAAAAATTTTAAAATAAAACCTTTGAGAGAATTCCTTTTTTCAAATATTTTTTATTATTTTTACAACAATCTTCCACCAAATATTTAACAATAAAAATTCCAACATATTTAGCCATTTCAGGAGAACAATTTAAAATTAAAAACTCCCCAATTTCGTTTCCATTTTGTAAATCTTTTGACAAAAATAAACGCAAATTATTTATTAAATCATCAAAATTCATTGAAGGTTTGGCTTTTTCTTCTGATTTTTTAATTAATTGTTTTTGGCATTTTTGTGGTATTTCTGTTGATTTTGAAGGAATTTTAAGCTGAGATTTTTGTAATTGACTTGTTTCTTCTTTGTTTTCTAAAAAAAATTATTTTGGGATTTTTTGTCCAAAAAATTTATTTTTTAATTTAAACCTTCATTTGACGATAAAAGTGAAATTTCTTTTTGAATATTTTCTTCTGGAAATTCAGTTTGCACATTTTGGACTTTTCTAGGAAGAGACTTTATTCCACGAAGAACTAAAAAAATAAAAAAGATTTTTAATTAAAATTTAATTAACCTGGAGGTTTATACAATTCTAATGAAGGCCTGGAACGAGACCTTGAAATTAATTTTTTCTCATTTTCACTCATTTTTGTCTATAAAATAAATTATTAAAAAGAATTAAAACGTAAAAAAATTTTTTTAAATTAATTATTTTATCTGGGACACGCCCAAGTAAGCGCGCGGCCATAACGGCGCAAAGCCATAACTTGCTGGAAAATTGTTGGTCCTTAATATTTTAGTAACAATCTCTTTAGCTCGATGAGAGGAAACGTACATTACTAAAATGTTAGGATTCTGAAATATTGAAGCAAGTTATGGCTTTGCGCCGTTATGGCCGCGCGCCTATTTGGGCTGTTTTTATTTTCCTTTCCACACTCAACCAGCCGCGACAAAACAGGCTCTTAATTGACAGATTTAAAAAAAATTTTTTTATTTTTGATTGATTTTCTTTTATTTTTTTATTTTAAAGAATGTTTTACTTTATTCCATAAAATATATTAAAAAGCGATAACCAAAAAGAAAAGCTAAAGAAGAATGACAGCAAATAAAGAAAATATTAATTTCTTTTAATTCTTCAGATTTAATTCAATTAAATGGGTGCTGGACTTTTAGCATCTCAATTAATTTTAGTTTTATGTTTTACTGTTTATACATTAAATAATTATGCACATTTGAGAAGGCAAAGGGCAATTATTGCTTTACCTACTTTTTTTGGTAAAAAAAATTTTTTTTGAATGATTAATGTTTTTTATTTTTAGGATGGTTTTTCTCCTTCCTTATCATTATTGTCCTTCCATTGGATGTTGCAATTGTGAGTAATTGATTTCTTTTTTTAAATTTATTTTTAAAAAGACTTTTTACAAAAAATGTACGACAGAAGAATTTTCGTTGAAAATTGTTGAAGAAAAGAATTTGTCTGGGGAAATTGATATTGGCTCTCATGAGAATAATGGAGTTAATTCAAATTCAACTTCGTTTTGTGAAGAACCTGGAGGATTTATTGAAGTATTTTTAAACAAAAATTGGAATTTTTTATTTAATTTTTAGGATAAACTTCTTTTTCGACTTTGGCGAATAGTTTATTGGGGGTCTCAATTTCTGACATGGTTTTTCTTTTAATTTTATCATTTTCCAAAAAATACTTTTCAGGATTTTATTGCCAATGATTCAAAGCTATGCTAAAGCTGGAGAATTTACTGTTAAAGGACGTCTTAAATTTGCTCTACACAGCAATGCTGTTTACTATGGAATTTATTTTTCATTATTGACTTTTCTGCTGATTTATATTGTTTCTAAAGGAGTTAGCTTAAATTTGTAAGAATTTTTTTTAATTTATTGGAATTGTTTTAATGAGTTCCTTTTCATTTTTCTTTTAATGAGATGGGTTTTTCAATTGTTTCAGGCCCGTAGCCAGGGAGTAGGGGGTGAATCCCCCCCCCCGTAATGGGAAAAAGGAAAAAAATTTGGAGAGGGGATTAGGCCAAAAAAGTGATTTTTTTGCCTACGATATTCGAAATTTTAAAAATTTCGAACTTCTTCTTGTTTGATTTTTACTTGATTCCATTTAAAAATTTATCCTTATTTCAGCGCTAGTCTCAAAATTTTGGTTGTCTCCGCCTCCAACACTTGGGGAATTTTCTTGTTGGTTGTTCTCCTTGGATATGGTTTAATTGAAGTTCCAAGATTGTTTTGGAGAATGGGAATTCCAGGTTATTAATTTTAAAAATAATTTTTGAATAAAATTTACTTTAAAACAGGCTATCGGTTACGGCGAACATACTTTGAGATTGACAAACTTTCTTCGGAGAAAAATGAATCCGAGGATGCGTTACTTGAGGCTTACAAGTTTTAATTAATTTTTAAAATAAAATTTTTCATATTTCATTTTCAGTGAAACTAAATACGCCTTAAATTTGTTAAAAAATTCCCGAGGGGAGGCTCGCGAGAAAATTCGTCAAATTTCTGCAAAATTTTCAAACGACATTACTAATGGAATTTTGACAAGTTTGAGGGAGGATAATGAAGGAAATAATTCTTTTACTTGTCGATCTAGAAAAGCACAGCCAGATTTGGAAACTGTCAGTCAAAATGCTTATTTGGTTAGTTCACTGATTTTTTGAGGGGGGGGATTCTATCATCCTCTGATTGAAATTCTTAACTTTTTTCACCCAGAACATTTTCTATTAAAATTTTTTGAATATTTCAGGTAAAATTGCACAGAAAAGTAATTAGAGCTGTTCAAACCTTCCATCGTTGCCAAATTCAATGGAATTCTCTTTTGGAAAAAAGTTTTTATTTGGAGGATGTTGAACTTTCTGAGCGTATGGGAAAGATACCAAAACAATGGACTACTTTTACTGAAAAGAATAAACCAAAATTTCATGGACAGTCCAGATTTGGAGGTTTTGAATTGCCTGCAATACCTGAGAAAATTCAATTCTTTTGGCATTGCAAAATTAAACAACAACTTTTTAAAGTATTTATTTTTTAATTTTATTTAATTAGTCCTTTTGAAAAAAATTTTTCGGAGATTATATTTAATTACTGAATTAACGTTTGCCCCTTGTATTTTGGTCGTCATTTTAATTATTTTCCAAAATTTAAAATTTAATTTTTTGTTTTTCAGTTTTTGGCCATTCTATTCACCATTATGACAACTCTAATTCTTTGGAGTGAATGTACATTTTTTATTTCTAGTCCACAACTTTCATTAGCTGCTTTATTACTTCATGGTTTAGCTAAAAATTATCATTATAAATTTATTCAGGTTTTTTAAATTTATTAAGAAAATTTAATTTTTAAAAAATTTAAGATTTGTGCCATTGCAATGATTCTATATTTGTGTATTTGTGCTTACTATACAATTTTTCAATTGAGAATATATCGATATTATAGATTGGATTCTAATGGAATGACTGATGAAAATTCTCTTATATTTTCTGCAATGTATTTTTTAATTAAAAAAAAATTATTTTTTACTAAATTTAGGCTTATTTGTCGACTAACAGCCCCAATGTGTTTAAATTTTCTTGGAATGATTCATTTGGATTCAGCTGTAACAAAAATGAGAGATGCCAAAATTGAAACACAATTTACTGGAGTAAATAAATATTTTAATAAAATTAAAATTTTTTATTTATTTTTTTAGTTGATGGGGCATCTTGAAATAATTCCTTGGGTTAGTTTATTTTTAAATTGAAAAAAGAATTACAAGAAAATTTTCTTTTAAAGTTAGCCGAAGGAATAAATATTTATCTGCCTATTGTTATTGTACTTTTGTGTTTTGCTAATTGGTTTCGGTTAGTTTAGATGAATATTCGAATGCTATTTTTCAGTAATCGGAAAATTCTGATGTATTTTGGAATTTAAATTTCAGATTTAGATTTTAACATGCTCATTCTATTCAAAAATCTCTCTTCTCTTTTCAGTTTGGGAACTCATTTTCTTCATTATTTGGGGATTGATCAATTTTTGGAAGATGATTTAATGACAACAGAAATGGTTAATAGTGGAAGAGCACTTGTATCACTTGAAAGAAATAGATTGGTACGTGCTGCTAATCGTGAAGAAAGAAATAAAGCTTGGAAAAGTTCAAAAAGTGGAGGGATTGAATTTGATAATATTCAACAAACAATTGTGGATATTCCTGATGGAAATCAATTAATTGATACAAATGGAGTAAGGGAATTTTTTAAATTTTTTTTAATTCTGTGGAAACAAAAATTTATTTTAGTCTAGCTACTCCGTCTCAGATAATTTAGAATTTGGAGTGTCATCCCGAAATATTCAATACCAACAACTTCCACAACGTGATGATACTTCTATCGATACAAGGAGGGAAAATGATCTTCAAAGAAATTTTTTTGATGATATTTAATTTAATAGAATAATTTTTGGAAAAGATTAATGTAATTTTTTAAAAATTAGAAATTGATTTTTAAAATTTTTTTCTTAATATTTTAAATAATAATGTGCATTTTTGTTTCTTTTATTCTCATTCCGTACAATTCTCATTCCCCTGTGTTGGAATTAACAAATAAAAATCTGAGAAAAAATTTTTTTGTTTTCTTTTATCTTTTTAAATGTTAAATATAAAAACATTTAAATATTTTGTAAATTTTTAATATTTTCTTTTAATTTAGAAAAAAAAGAAAAAAATGATTGGTGGAGGTATTGCTTTTTATCCAACACTTGCTTACAATTTATTCCGTAATTATATTCAACCAACAAAATGGAGTTGGTATTCTCGTGTAAATGATACTTTAATACTTGGGGCAATTCCTTTTTCTTCAATGCTTGAAGTTTTGAAAAATGAGGAAGGAGTTGGGGGAGTTGTAAGTTTTTCTTAGAAAATTTTGTTGAAGTTTAAATTAGACGTTAAATGAATTTTTGAAAATAAATTTGGGCAAAATGGAAGAATTATCTGAAATATTTTGTAATTATTTTTTGAGGAAGAATAGAAAATCAGAAAGTAACAAGAAAAGTAAAAATTAATATTTAGGTTTGTTGTACAGAACAATTTGAATTGGATGCCGCTTGGGGAGCGATAAAACCAAAAGAATGGATAAATAATGGAATTGAATTTCATCACACGCCAATGAAGGATTTTTTTGGTTTGAAATTTTATTTTTAATTATTGCTAGTAAAACTATCTTAAAGGAACAACTTCCCAAAAAGACATGACTAGCGCTGTTGAATTTATTGAAAGGATAACAAATCAAGGCAAAACTTGTTATATTCATTGCAAGGTGAGGGGATTTTTTTAAATAATTAAAATAATTCTTTTAAATTAAAGGCTGGAAGAACGAGAAGTGCAACAGTCGCTGTTTGCTATTTAATGTATAAATATGGACAAAATGTTGAAGAAGCGAAAGCAACACTTTCTAAAGTATTTTAATAGTATCTTATTTAAAAAAATTTTTTAAAGCAACGCCCACAAATTTTGCTTCATGAAGTACATATGCAAACTGCAAATGAATTTCGTCAACATCTTGATCGGATAAAAGAAGGAAAAAATTAAATGAATGAGCTATTGTAAAATAAATAATTGATTAATTATAAGTATATGTAATATATTAAAAAAAATATTTTTAAAATAATTTAAAAGATGAGGACCATTAGATTAGAAAACGTGTGTCTGTCACATCTTATTAATTATCTAGAAAGATACGAAATTTATTTATATTAAATAGTATACTTGAATATATTTGGAATATTAGTGCATTAATAATACGCATCCCTAAACAGTTCCAAATAAAGATTTCTGAGTTTGACCGTTATGAGCTCAAACCAAATTTGGTACCAAATGTCACTTGGCAAAACGGAATTTGAGTAGGATAGTTTTTCGACGATATTTCATCGCTTTGTCCACTTAACTTAAATTTCCTCAAAATGACATGTTCATTTTTTTCTTTTCTCGATTTAAATGATTTTGGCTTGCTAGGACAAGTGGGCAAAATTTTCAAGTCAAAAGTTCTGTGGCTGATCCTGTTTTTACGAAATCAGATTTTTAATAAATATATTTAATTTTTTAATTTAAGGTTTTTATGATTATAAATTTATTATTGATATTTCAACGAACACTGGCATATTATTTTTCAACTTTATTTGAACGATTTTTTAAAAGGGCGCAAATAAACGAAACACAACAAGGACAACAATTAATGTCATCATCTTCATCGAGGCCGCCAGTAAATGAAGACGTTGCTTATGCAAACTATACTTTATTCCAAAAGAGGAGTGGAAAAGCTAGAGAAAGTTTAAGAAAAGCTTTGGAGGCAGACGAGACAAGTTTGAATTTTTTTAAATTAAAGTCCAAATTTTTTGAAATTCATTTGGAATTGTTTTTTTTAATTTCAAAAAAGTTTTGTGTAATTTTTAGGGGTGAATAAAAGAGGTGTTATCCTTCTCTATAAGTCTGCTATGCGCGACTTTGAATCAGCTTTGTCTACTCGACTTGTTTCTTGCCCGCCTTACAAACATGCTGAAATTCGCCAACAACAGGAAAAATTGGGAAATTTTCTTGAATCTGTAAAAGAAAGGTTAACAAAATTAGGTTTATTTTTCTATAAATTTCTTAGAATTATTTTCTTTACTTCTTAGAAGAAGATGATTTGTCTAAATCGGGTAATGAAACAAATACACGTCAAGTAATGATTAGTAGATCGGTCAGCAGATCGGCAAGAGGGGCGCCTACTGCTACAACAAGCGTAAGTATTTGTAGATTATAGAGTAGACTTAATTGGCCTCGAACTTGAATCACTGGGTTTGATTTTCAAGTTAATCGTTTTTTCCATGTTTATTGACAGGAAAATAATTTTTGTTTAAAAACATCTTGTTAAACTTTCCTTGTGTAATTTTAGAAAATATATTTCCTTTTTAGGCTCCTTCATCCTCAATGACAAATTCCAAACTTTTGAAGGGTGTAAATTCGAAATTCGGTGAAGAAACTCTCTCTACTATACTTGCAGATTCTGAAAGGATTACTCTTCGAAATGTAGAGGGAAATGAGGCTGCTAAAGAGGCATTAGAAGAAAGCGTAGTAAGTTTTTAGAACATTATTACTCTTTTTTAAATTAATAAAAAAAATTAGATATTGCCTTCACTTAACCCAAAATTATTTACTGGATTGCGCGCCCCTTGTAAAGGAATTTTATTATTTGGGCCACCTGGAAACGGAAAAACAATGATTGCCAAAGCATTAGCAAGTGAATGCCATTCGACATTTTTTAATGTCTCTGCTGCATCGATAATGTCAAAATGGGTTGGTGATGGAGAAAAAATGGTACAAGCACTATTTCAAGTTGCAAGAAATGCTCAACCTTCGATAATTTTTATAGGTTTTGTTTGAAGTAGTACAGTCGGAGTTCGATTTTATTTACATCTTACACAGTTAATTTTAGATAATTTTTTAATCTGGTTGGTCATTGTGTGGCGAGAGGTGCCTAACTAAGCGTTACCTTTAGTTTTAGGTTCACCTCATTTTTACTAAAAATTTTTTCAAAAATGTGTTCGTAAAATCGAGATTCCGACTATACGAAACTTTTCATAGTTTTTTTTGAACACGTCCCTTTTTATTGAATATTCCCCGTTTTAATTTTTAAATAACAGATGAAGTCGATTCAATGCTTTGTGAACGCTCAGAACAAGAAAACGGCGCGGCTAGACGTGTAAAAACAGAATTTCTAATTCAAATGGATGGATGTGCAAATAAATCAGAAGATCGAATTCTTGTTTTAGGCGCAACAAATAGACCAAATGAATTAGATGAGGGAATTTTGAGACGTTTTCCAAAGAGAATATTTATTGATTTGCCAGAAAAACAGGCTAGAGCATCAATGATTAAATCAACTTTTCATAGGTCAAATACACAGGCTTCTTTAAATGATCAGGAATTGAAGTGAGTTTTCTTTTAAAATTTGTTTGGACAACTTTTAACGATCCAATTTGATTTTTCGGATCCGGAGATGGTATTAATCACGAAGAATACTCCAGCTCCAGTTTGAAAATAATTAAATTTCTTTTCAGTTATATAGCCGAATTAACAGCTGGATATTCTTATTCTGATTTGGATTCACTCTGTAGGAGTGCTGCTTTAATTCCACTTCGCTCTATTGACCGGTCAAATGTACATAAATTTACTGCAGCACATTTGAGGCCAGTTAATTTACAAGATTTTGAGGCTGCATTAACAACAGTAAAGCCATCATTAAACAAAGAAAATAGGAAAAAATTGTTAGAATTTGCAAGAAGACATGCACAAATGACAGAATGATTGGGGAATATATGAAAATTTTTTGAAATTTTCAAATTAATTTTCTGCTTTTATGAATAAAAAAATATTTAATAAAAAAAGTTCAAAAATAAAATTTAGTTTTGTATAAATTTTAAAGCTGAAAAAGAAATTTTTGTTGGGATATGTATATCCCGAGAAACCTAATTCCGCTCTAGTTCAAAATTCAAATCTGCAAAAATTCGAAACGGAGGTGAATTCAAAGATATGTGAAATGCCGATATTTTTATCTTACATTAGTCGGAAATTCTAAAATTTTTCTTTAAATTTTATATCAAGTTTCTCCAATGAGATGAGGAGATTTTTAGCAACTCTCATAGTATAAAAACATAGGGATTTCCATCTGTCTTACCGACAACAGCTTCACTTGACAGCACGATACTCAACTCCAATCAACAACGATGGCGGACGGCAAGAAGGATGATGACGGCAAGAAAGGCGGCGGAGAGCGAAGCGTGATCAAGGAGGATGGTGGTAAGGGCGAGCAGGCAGTCCAAGGAAGGGAGCAGCAACAACAGGAGGACGCTAACACGAACACGGAGATGATCTCGCGGCTTGAACCGATGGAGGCAATCGCTCTGAATATTGGGACTGTGGTCGGCAGCGAAGGACACAGGAAATGGCACGTTCTCAGCAGGTTAGGATCTGGCGCGTTTGGTGCTGTCTATCTGGTGGAGGAGGAGGGTGCCAAGAAGGAGGAAAAGTATGCCTTGAAGGTATGTTGTTAAAAAGTTTTAAAAATGTTAACCATTTCTACTATTTTTAGGCAGAGCGCCTCTCAGCTCAAGTGCAGATGTTGGCCGTCGAAGTGCAAGTATACCAGGCGCTGATGGCAAAGGCAGTTGAAGGAAAACGCCGGTACCCGTTGCTGATTGACAAGGGAGCCTGGAACAATCAGTGCAACTACTTGGTCATGTCATTGGTCGGCCCATCACTTGAGGTGTGTTTATTTATAAAGATTGGTCTAAATTCGCAAATAAATTATTTTTTAAGGATCTTCGACGTAAGCGTCCAAACAACAGGTTTTCCATGGGCACGGCTCTGCTTGCGGCTAAGAAGACTTTGGCGGCGATTGTACAGATGCACCTCGTCGGCTTTCTTCACAGAGATGTGAGTTTTCATTTTACAAAATTGAAAACTGAACTTTAATTTCCTTTTCTCAATTTAGATCAAGCCAGCAAACTTCTCGATTGGACACACGGACAAGAATGTCATCTACATCCTCGACTTTGGCATGGCACGATGTTTTGTACGGCCAGACGGCGTACTTAAGCGACCACGCGCAGGCAACATCGGTTTCCGAGGGACAGCCAAATATGCTTCAAGAATTGGTCACAAACATAAGGAGCTCTGCCGAGGGGACGACGTCGAAAGTTGGTTCTACATGGCATGTGAGCTTGTGAAAGGGAAGTTGCCTTGGCAGCGTGTCGATGTAAGTTTATTAATTTTTTGGTGGTTTGTTGGCTAATTAAATGTTTGATTTTTTAGGAAGAAGCCAAAATACGTGACATGAAGATCGAAGCCTTAAGACCTGGGAAGGTGGACGTCAAAGGAAAGGGGCCGACTTCTGAGACAGCAGCGGGGACGAAGACCAAATCGGAGGCGAAACCCAAGGTGGAATCAAAGCCCAAGATCGAGACTAAGACCAAGACTGAGACAAAGCCCAAACCGGAAGCGAAGCCTAAGACAGAGACTAAGACCAAAGCAGAGGCCAACCCCAAATCGGAGCCGAAGACTAAAGTGGAGCCGAAGGCGAAAGCAGAGGAGGGAAAGGAAGGAAGTGCAAAGAAAGCTGAGAGGGAACCGAAGGATCCGCGTCGTCTGCTGCTTGGTGGATGCCCTAAACAGTTCGCCAACATTCTGGAACTCGTCGCGCCGCTCCGCTATTATGATGATCCGCCGTACGATGAAATTGCTGAACTCATAGCTGCCGCAATAAAGAAGATGAAAGTGCAGGTTTGTGGAGAATGTCGTTTGAATTTTTAAATTTCCTATTTTTTTCAGACATATCCACTAGATTGGCAAGAAGGAGGAAACAAAGCCTAGACGGAGACTAAGACCAAAACAGAGGCAGATGTTGGATTGTGATATGTATATACCTAATCGTGATATATGTTTTTTGATGTATTTTTTCCTTCACAATGTTGTAAATATGTATATTGTTTTTTCTGTAGATTGTAAATAAATTTGTCTTATGTATGCTTTTGCGTCTTTTGATATAAATTCTCTTAGGTTAGTTGTGTAAATAGGTTTGATTTAGTCATCTAGTAAAAAACAAAAGCTAGAGTTGTTCCACATCCCCGAAAATTGGAGAGACGATGGAAATTCCCCATCTCCTTACCTCCAACTAGAAAATAAAAATTCCTGAGACTAAAAGTTGCTTTAAAATTGTAAGGAAAAAAAGTTGACTAATCTTTTTGAAATTTTTATAAAACAACAAAAAAAAGAAATACAGAAAAGAATAAAGATATAATTATTTTATATATATTTAAAAAGGCCAAAGAAACAAATATAAAATTAACAGAAAATATCCCTTTCTCTCTAATAAACTCAATCAATTAACTTTTTAGCCTTAAAATAAGATCGCATATAGAGCACCTGCCAAACAGCTAGTCCAAGAAGGCAAAGCATTGAAAAAATACTCAAATATAAAACTCGACTATTTGTTGATTCTGAAAAAAAATTTTTTAAAAATATTTATTTGGGGATCATGGAATTTATTCTAACAGTCGATGGAAAAAGTATAAAGCCAAAGTGCGGTACGAAAATCGGGGATATTTAGTTCTAAAAATTTTAAAAGGTTTTCAGTGATAAATCGGTCTAATAATTCGTTAACCGTTAGAAGCCGGGCCGGGACTACAAAGCAGGATTTCATTTAAATAATTCTTAAAGTCTTTAAAAAAAATTTTAAATTCGCAAATGTCATAACAGCACATAAAGATAGGAAACCTTAATATCTAAAAATAGAGGTAATCCTTTAATGGAAAAATTTCTCAGGAATGAGAAAGTTTACAAAACCCCCAATTTCCATTAAATATTCGTTTCAAACAAAAATTTCGTTGAGAAAACATAAAATAGAAAAAACCGTTAGTGTCACGCATTTCCTCTTCCCGTTGACGCATATAAACAAAATCTTGAACAATCGAATCAGAAAGATCTTCTAATCGGCGAAGTTCAACTTCCAACGGTTTAAGTTTTTCTGCTTTAGCCAAATCCTCATAATTCTTTGCCTCAACGCCGTGTTTAATTTGAAGAGAAATTTCACGAGAAAATTTGTGTTGCTCTAAAAAATTAAATTACAAATTTAAAAACTTTTTTATTTAAAAATACGTGTTGGCCCATGATCTTTAAAACAAATTTCAAAAACATCATAATCATCGCCGGTGAATGCAATCTTGCCACGAGTCTCAGGGAAATTTTCTCGGTTATAAAGTGTATGGCCACGAGTATCTGTTACCTAAAAAAGAATTTTTGTTAATAAAATTTAAATTTAATGTGAAGAAAAAACAAATAAATTTTCGGTATTTTTCTAATTTGATAGAGCATGCCTGATCACTCATTAAAAAATTATATCCCGATAAGTTATTTGATGTTTTTCACATTTATCGGGTTTAACTTTTTTAGTGATCAGACTTGATATATCCTATTAGAAAAAAGATACAGCTTATCGAGGACTTTCGAATGATATAAAATTCATTTGTATTGGATCAAGCATTAAAAAGTTATAGATGACCAAAGTAGTCTGGCACTCAGTTTGCGGTCGTAAAACGGAAAAGTACAAAATTTTCTTTGGAGGAAAAAATAAAAAAAAACACTTTAAAGTAAGCGTTGCTTTTAAAAACAAGGAAAAAAGGGATTTACTTAAAAATACTCTATAAACAAGGTCCCGGGCCCAATAAATATTTAAAATAGTCCCGCGAAGATTATGACCGTGACAATAATTACCTAAATTCCCATTCCCTTCCAAATTAAAAAAAAATAACCAACAGAAACAGTCATTGTATGCCCAACAGCATCAGAAATTTCATATTCCCCAGTCATTATAACATTTCTGTGCATCTCATCTTTTATGCATTGTCTTCCATTTGTAGGAATAGTAAACCTCAAAGCTTCAACCAAAAATAAATTAATTAAAAGTGTTGAGATAATAAAATAAACAAAATATTTAGAAAAATCTAAACGTTTCATTCTCCTAAAATTAAAAATTATTTTTAAATAAAAATTAATTAAAATTAATAAAAAAAGTTTTTACTGCGTGTCAAAGGAAAAAGAAAATTAAATAACACGTTGCCAAATATTTTTTTGTTAATTTAAATTTTTGAAAGTTTTCGTTTCGATAAATTTTTTGAAAAAACGAATAAATTTTATTTAAATTAAATGACCGTACATGAACCGAGCATGAAAGATTCTTTTAGTATTTTAAAGATTTCCAATAGAAGAAGTTTACTTGAAACTTTGATTTTGTTAAATTAGATAAAACAATTTTGTAAAATATACATAAATATGAGTTATTTCCATTAAATGATACTAAAATCGACGAAAGCTGACTTGATCTTTAAAATATTTTGGGCAATACTATGAAGATTGTGCCCGTAACCATAATTAAACTGACACCTCCCTCTTTTTTCCGTTTCCCTGACCATCTTGAGCATTTTTCTTTATTATTTTTTCAGTCAAAGTATTACCATATTGTCATTGAAAGCGTTAAAACAATTGCTCATAACTTTGTCTAATCACGTCAGCTTTAACCGATTTTAGGGTGTCACTCTCTTTCGAATAATATAATAGAAATTAGAAAAAAAGTGGGGAGTATCAGTCAAAGTATTATTTCCACAATCTTTAACGATCTTTAAAATTATACTTTCAAAAATTTCTTTTTTTAACTAATTATAATTAATTCTTCAATTTTCTTTTCAAAATAACCAAACCGGAAACATTAAAAATTTTTATTTTTGAATTGCGCAGATTGGCGTGCTCATCCTTATTCACATTCCTTCTCCCCCATTCAATTGATTTCCACATAAAAATTGTTTGAGGCGTCGCTTGCCTCACAGTTTTTTAACATACACAGGCTGTCTTTATTTATTTTTTCATGAATATTTAAAGGGCGGTGATTCATCTGGCAGCATGACTTTTGTAATTTTAAAATCCTTTTTTTAATTTTAATGCTTGTTTAATCAGGATATGTATTAGTAAATGTCTAGAAGGAATTATAATATATAGATTAGATATCAGAGATCGCGCCGACAGAAAACCAAATTCCCGATTTTCGGGAATCGGGTCGGCGCGATCCCTGTTAGGTGTCCTTTCTATTAGAATAAATTCTGATTTTTATTCTCAATTCTTTTTTTCCAAACAATAAAAATAAATTTTTGTTTTGTTGCCCTCGGCAACCGAACGAAAAACTAGAAAAATATATTTAAATTCTCCAAATGCTTTATCCCATAAAATTACTAAAAAGACTTTTCTTTCCTATTTTCTTCAAAATAAATTTTAAAAAAAATTTAAAAATTTTATTCTCAATTTATTTTTTAATTAATTAAAATTTTTTTCAATTACAAAAGGCAGAAATGTGTACTTTAATTTTAAATAAATTTCTTTGTTCCGTTATTTATTAAAAATCTAATAAATTTAACACTAACTATTATTTAAATATTTAAATCAACCCCCATCATTATTAAAAGCTAACCAAAATTTTTTTCCAAAATTTTTTTTAAAATTACTTTTCATTTTTTGATTTTTGGTTAAAACCTGAACAAACAAAAAAATAAAAATTTTGCTATTATTTATTTATTGAAAATTGTCCTTTTTTATTGATGTAAATTGAAGAGAATCCACACACAAAATAAACTTGCGCGTGCATTCCTCGAATTTATATAAATAAATATTTATTTATTTATTACTTTTTTTCAATTTTTGTAAAAATATTTTTTTAATTTTTACTGTTAACTTTCTTATTTTTTTAATGATTTTATCTTTCTTAAACTTTTTTATTTTCCAAAAAAATTTTAAAGTTGATTAAAATCTGTTCTTTTTTTAGAATTTATTTTCTTAATTAAATCAATTTTTAACTATTATTATTTAACTCTTTACAACCATCAGTACTTTATTAATAGGGGTGGGGGCGGGATATTAATAAAGTACCAAACCATCTTTATTAAAGACTTTCGATATAAGAAAATCTCTTTTCTTTTTACTTGGAACACCTTCCAAGTTGTAAAAATCGAAGGTTTCAACATGTTAGCGGCTCTACGGGTTCTGGAACCCTTTCCTGGAATATTTTAACAAAATTCTCTTAAATCTATTAAATAAAAATATTTATTTTTAAAATATTTTTAATATAAAGTCCCTTTTATATATTCCCTGGTCAAGGACATCAATCCCAATCTATTACCATTTTCTCATACATTATAAGTAGCAGTCCATCTTTATTTTATTTTAATGCCTTTTTGATCTCTTTCATCACTTTTTTAAATCTAACAAAAAATAAATGTTCGTCTTCAGTTATATTTTTTAATTTAAATTTAGGTTGGGCTTTTGAGAGTTTTAAATCCGGATAGTGTTGGGTATAGGGTCGGATAGTTGGAAATCCTCGGATATCCGAATCCGATATCCGAACCGAAAATTTCTGGATATCCGGCCTTTTTTCGGATCCGACAACCCTATTGGGTATTCGGAATTAATTTTTCTTGTTGATAGAAATTAAGTGTTATTTTGAATAAAATTTAATTAAAATAATTGTGCACAAATTCTTTGAAATTTTCAAAAAATTAAGAGGCCTTAAAGTCTCAATTAATTAATTAATTTTTGAAATAAACGTTAATATATTAATTAATAATTTATTTTTATATTTAAAAGTTATTTAAAATCGTTTAAAAGATTTATATCTTCCTTTCATTTAACATATCTCCTCTCTCTCCTTCCTTTTTTAATACTTTATATATTTTTGAAGGTTGCGCACTCATTGCACCTTCAAATCCCCCATCCCCCATTTTTCCCAATCGATCTCCAACAGCGACCGGTTATACTAAATTTGGTATTTTTGGCTGTTTTAAGGTTGTGGAGCTATTCTTTTTTTATTTTTTTTTGAAGTTTGGAGGTGGGGGGGGGGAGGGGGTTATCAATTAGGGGTATTTTAATAGAAGTTGGGATTTATGGGAGTGAAATTTAAGGTTTTAAATGAAGGAATAAAGTTGGGGAGATAATTCTTTCGATAATTTTCTGTTTTTTTTTTAAATTTCCCATTCTTCCCTTTCCATGAATATTTGGATGATGCGGGAAAGTCCCTGCAAGTTGTGAGGAGATTCGACAATATTAAATTATTTTTTTGATAAATTTCCTAAAATTATTTTTTATTAAAAGAAATATTTTTTAAAGGGAAAAATAATTTAAATAAACAACAAAAAAACAAATGCCAAGTACAGCAATCCAAAAATTATTATTAACAATTTCTATATTTTTAATCGTTGCTGGACTTGCATTAACAATTGCTGGATTAGTATCTCCAGCTTGGCAAGTTGTTGATATTCGGGAATTTAGAGCAGAACATCAACACGGGCTTTGGTGGGATTGTATTAGAGCTGAAAAGGTTGGGGAAAAGGATTTAAAAAGAATTTTTTTAAATTTCTTTTAATTTATTTCCCTCAATTTCAAATAAAAAAAAAATTAAAAAAAAGGCGAAAGTCAATTAATTGTGATTGGACTCTTGTGAATGATAACCCAACCACCTCCGGACCCTTCGCTGAATATTTAACATTAAAATTCATTTTATATATAGACTGGAAATAAATAAAGAGAAATATGTCGATGTCTATTTTTTAATTTTTTTAAATTTCATATATGTATATTCTCTTTTTCTTCCTCTCGTTTCTCTTCCCTTTTTTTCCATCTCTACAAAAATTAAAAATATTTTAAAAATTATTTTCATTTCTTAATCCAAACAAAAATTTAAAAAAATTAATTTTTAAAGTTTTTCAGCATGTTGTGGCTGTTGGCGATTTTTATGATGAAGTACATTTTATTTAAAAATCTTTTTTATTTTCCTCTTCCTTTAAAGGCTCCTCTTCACTGCATGTACAAATTTGACGAATCAGCCGCTCTCGTTATTGAAAATACTCTTGTATGTAGAGATTTAGTAGATTGACCTTTATTTTAAGTACACCCTTTACAAACTTCTCTCTCTAAATTTAAAACCCTCCATTTAATGAACTCTTTTATAAAAGAGACTCCTCTAAAGACCGATAAGAAATTATAAGAGCAAGCAATTTTTTGGTGTTTTGAATCAAAAAATTTTCTAAAATTAGATGTTCTAAAAATATTTGGATTTTGAGAGTTTAAGAGAGTATTGGTGAAATTTGAAATTTTTATGATTTTTTCTTCAAAAATGGGGTTTTGGGAAATTGTAAGAGTAAGATTACTGATAAAATTTATTTCTGTATCCAAAACAAAATTTTTTTTCAAAGAATCGAATTGACGAAGACGGGGCAGCTGGAGAAGCAGAACACCATCGTTTTTGGGGATGGCAAAAAGTAAAAATTAAAATTAATTTAAATAATTTATTAATTTAAAGGTTGTCTTAACTTTAATTTTACTTTCTCAATTATCTGCTTTTGTTGCTATATGTACAGGTGTTTGTGCACCTTGTTTCCCTCCATCAACTTTTTGTTTTACAATTTCACTTTTTATTGCCAGTTTGTTTTTAAGAGAAAAAGAAAATAATTTTTTAAATTTAAAGTGTTACTTTCAATGTTGTCTGATGGAGTTTTCTTTTTTTCTGCAAATCGAGTTGATATTCGTTTTGTTACTGGTAAATTAATTAATTATTTTTTATGACTAAAAAAAGAAAAAAATTATTGGATTTTAATGTGTAAGTAGCACCCCGAGCCTTCGGGGGCGGAATCGTCGTGGATCGGGGCTTGCCAGGGTAGAGCCTTCTTTCTTCGGGTCGGGGTTTTTTGCCTAAAAATTCTTCGGGTTTTGTGGGACGGGGTGCTACCCTAGTTTTAAATGGTGGTAAAAAAGAAAGTTTTTTTTGTCAGAAAACTTTGGGTGGCTTCGAGGCTTAAAATTTTTCCATTTTTCTTTTATTAAATTAAATAATTTGATTTCGATTTTAACAAGGAATGACATTTACAAATAATTATATAAAAAAAGGATTTAATAAAGTGCTTAGTTTATCGAGATAGAGCATTCCTCTAGATCTCAATTTTCGTACGACACTCCCAGTCCGGTCTCTAGTTTAAACACAATAAAGGCAATACATAAAGTTTTAAGAATGACTAAATAAAGTAACTTTTCTAAATCAACTTCTTATACATTAAATCATGATGCCGTTAAACTCTTAAATAAACTACCAATAAAATTAAAATTTATTTTTTCTATTTTATAGGAATGGTTGGAACTTATGTGAGTTATTATTTTTAAAAATTAATTTAAAAATATATGACCTGCATATATTAAAGGAACAAATAATTGGTTATGCCTTTTATTTACATGTTGGGGGCACTTTTTGTTGGTTAATTGCTTTTGTTTGTGCAATTACAACAACCTATAAATTTATTTCTTCTAATGGAACACAGAGGTAGAGGCTTCTTTTAAATTTAATTTTCTTTCCTTTTTTCTGCTTTATTTATTTTTTAGTTCATAGCACCTTTAAATTAAAATTATGCACAATTATTTTTAAAAATAAACACAAAAATAAGTAAAATTTCTTTTTTCTTATTAAATATTTGTAACATTCTTTTTTCTATTTTTCTTATTAAAATAAATTGGTGAAAAAAGGAAAGAAAGACTCTATTTAAAGCCCGTGGCTCTGGTCTAGTTTAGTAGTCCAATAGTAAGAGCTAAGTAAAAGTTTAATCCCGGGCAGGCTTCGATCCTGCGACCTTCTGCTGCCAGTTATTGCTAGGCGCTTTTGCTCACCACGTACAGGTGCTCTAGATAAGGCTTTCAGGCCGAGACTGAGCTACCGGGACGCTCTATTCACCTTCTCTTTTAATAGATCTTAAACCCCTGCCTAGTGAGCGTTTTATATGCTAGCCAGCTGGATCTTTCTCTTCCTCACACAATGAATGTTTAGACCAGAGCCAAAAAACTAGACCCGAGCCCAATGTCTTGTATGAATTTAATCAAAAACCAATTTATAACCCCCTCCCCTTCCCCCCTGTTTTCACTAAAAAATATTCTCTCTCTCAGACAACTCTTCGTATCAAATGATCGAGATAATGTTTATCGACACCCAGTTGTTGAATGGCAACAACCCCAAAGAATTAATGGAAATGGACGTTTAATTGGAAGTAATACACAAGTTTAGTTTTTTTGGAAGGGGTTTTTAAATTTAATTGAAAATTTGTATTTGAAATGAAAAAAGGGAATTTATGTTGATACAGCTAGATATAAGGCCTTAAGGGAGTCGAAAAAAATCAGGGAGACTTGATATCGAGATTTAGTTGTATTTTTGAAATTATTTTCTTTTTTTATCAAAATTTGCAATCCAAAAAATAATAAAAATTTAAATGGACACGTTCTGTGGATTTTTGAATAAAAGAAAATTATCTCCAAAAATTTTTAGTTAATATATACGGTTAAATAATTTTTTAAAAACAATTTTTGTGTCTACATAAATTCCTAAAAATAAATTATTTTGTGCTAAACTCCCCACAAAATTATTTTTCAGCATTTCCTGTTTCTATTTTTTGAAATTCCTATTTGGAAATTATTTTCCTTTTTTAAAAATTTTAAAGAGAATCTCTCTCATTTTTATAAAAATTATTTTAAATTAAAAGGACAAGGTACAAATATTTAGAGACATCCAAAACTAGAATAATTTTCCTGGACCAAAGAAACCCATTTTAAAATCTGGAGTCTCGAACAGCTTTCTAGTTTGTTAATTTCGTTTTTTATTTTAAAAGTCCTTTAAATTTAAATAATTTATAAATTTATTTTTTAATTTTTAAGCCTGCCATCTTTTTAATCTTTTATCATCTTTTTTCTTTATTTTTGCTCACCCCAAAAATTATTAAATTTAAATATGCCTCATATTAATTAGTTTAACTGCCACTAAATATTTTTCAATAAAAATTGTTTTTAAAAAAAGAGAATGTTCAAATTTTAATTAAATTAACTTAATATATAATTGTCAGAAATTCAAAAAAATTTTATTAACTAAAAAAATTTGAATTTTCGATTATTTCGGCATACCCGTAAATTTATTCAAAACTTTTATGAACATTCTTTTACTCTTTAAAAATAATCTTTTTAATCAATTATTTCATTATTTTAATTTCATAAAATTTTACTTATTTTTGTGTTTACAAAATAAACTCAGGGCTTAATAAATATTTAAAATTAACAGAAAATTTAAATTGAAAAAAGCACAAATCTACATAAATTTACTTATATTTTTCTTAAAAATTCAAAAAAAAATGATTTTTAAAGATCATCAATGTATGAAGGACAACTTCCACAACAACAAACTCCTTTATTAATTGGAGGAAAAAATAATGGAAATTGGGAAATGGGTGGACACAATAATAATCGAATGCCTCCACCTAGAGTTTTTAGAGAAACTAGTGCTTAATTATATTTGGCTTTAAAAAATGAGAAAAATAAATTTTGTGTTTTGTTTTTTAAAAATTAAAAAAATCTTTGAAAAAGACCAGCAAAAATATGGTAATTTGATTTGTTAAATTTTGCCATTAAATTCGGTGTTTTCTCTAAAAGGACGAGGAGGATAGGACAAAGTTTGAATTTAATTGAAAAGAATATTTAATTTTGATTATAAAGAAAATACAAAATTTGGTAAAATTGGATTTGAGGGCCCAGACTCCGATCCGTTGGATTATGGGTCATTCGAAAGAACTCCCTGAGCTTAGTCGGATGACATCAAAATCAGCTTAGACTCAGCGAGCTGAGTCTACTGATATATGTATTATTCGACCGGATCGGAGTCTGGGCCCACAAACTAATTTTTCCCAAAATTTTGTTAGTCCTATCCATCCTATCCACTCATTTAATCACTATTTGTCAGAGACTTGTCGGATTTTTTTCGATTAAAAATCGAACAGAATCCTTCCTGTCTCTATTATTTATCCATAAAAATGATTTTTTCTTTCTATATTTAAAATTATTTATTTTTTTAAATTTGAATAAAAATAAAATATTTAATTTATTAAACATCAGAACATTTAATGTTATCAATATTTAAAATTTGTTTTCCACCAATAAATTCACCAATTCTATTATTTGGAGAGGAATAAATTAACGAATTTTCTAAAATTAAATTTTGTGGAGTGCCTGGTGGTGGTGGAGGTAAAACTTCTAATGAAGCTGTCAATGCTGCTCTTTCTATACTAAATAAATCAGAAAGAAGTAAACATTTACTGTCATCTTGTATTAATCTACTGAAAATTTTTTTAGAAATTTAAAAAAATGAAAATTATTTTTTTTGAAAATATAGGGGAAATTTGTAAGTAAGTAAAGGTACCCCTCATAAAATACTCTAAATTAAATTTATAAATAAAAAATTCTTTACTTTTTTTGATCAAAATATTCTTCATTCATTTTATCCCTCCTTTGATTTTTGTCTAATAATAATTGCTTTTTTCGACATTCTCCTAACAAAAGTAAATAAGCAGATAAAACACTAAATAAAGATGAAAGTAATAATGTTAATGAACCAAGGCAGTGAATGAAGAATGCATAGGAAAGGTGTTGCTAAAGAGAGATAATTTAAAGTGTTTAAATTTTGGAAAAAATGCAAATTTAAGAACGTTCTGACTTCAAAAAGTGGGAAAATCAGAAAAAATTGGGGTGAGTTTATACCAATGTAACAGACTGTATAACTCGGCGTTTACATAATTCCAAACAACTATAAAGCACATGTTATAAAGCGCATCTTTTTGTTACGGAGTTTACATATTACCTAAATTTTACTAACTCTGACAGAAGACAATTCTCGCCTCAATTAGAATGAGATATTCCCCAAATCCGGCACATCCTCCATAATAATTGCCACCTCCAGAGAGAGATTAAAACAATAAGTATCCAGGGTAATTGTTTCAGCATTTACGGTACATTATGTATAGAAAGGTTCGATAAATTTTGAAGAAAATCTCTATATCCCAAACTTAGAAAACTTAGGAGATTTAAGAAAGATTTATCAGAAACTAAATAACAGAGCAAATAATAGCTCTAATTATCATCAATTAATATTTAAATTATATATGTATTACTTGATAAACAACAGTAGTAGATCCACGAATACCAATATCATTTTCAGCTGCCATCCAAAAAGAAATATCTGCAAGGATTGAACAACTAGCTAATTTGAATTAAAAAATATTTTTTTAAAAATATTTTCAAAAATACTTGCTAATCCAACAGATATTGTATGTAAAATAGCATTAGGGAGAAAACAAGAAGAACAAGCACCAACAAAAATTGAAAGAAAAGAAAATACTGAAGTAAAAACACAAAAAAATAAGACGGCTTTATGTTGGGCTTAAAAAAGAAAAGACGAAAATTTTAAAAATAAAAAAGCTCATCCCAATTTCATATACAAAAATGCTGAAAATCAGCGAAACAAGTAATGGGGATTAGTGATGCTTGGGTATCCCGATCCCGACTCCCGTTTCCCGATTCCCGGGTTTTTTCTTCTCCCTAGCATCACTAAAGGAGATACAGAAAATAAATGAGAAGTCCAAATTTAATTTTCAAAAGAATTTATTAAATCCCTTAATTTAGAGAATATTTTTTTAACATTTTTTCCTTCCCATAAATTATTCAAAAAAAAACAAACGTAAAAATCTGTGATTATTTAAATGTTCTCTAGCCCCAAAATCTCCCTCTTCAAAAGCCATTCTAACAAACAAAGAAGTTTGCCAACTAGGTAAACCTTCAAATTTATAGGTACACTGCCTGGCAGGTTTTAATGGAGGCAAAGATTTTCGGCCATCCCGATGAATACGAGGTAAGTCGTTTAGTGGAGTTACCTTTTTTGAGGGAAAATTTAAAATTATTTTTTAATTTTTTAATGAGAGGGTTTAATAGAAATGTTATTATTGAGGGAAGAATTTATGGAAATAAATTTATTTATTCATTTAAAAAATATTTTTGACTGATATTTTTCAAAATCTTAGTTTTTTTTCAAATTAATTAAATCAACATAAAATAATAATTTGTTTAATCTTGTTTTAATAGATAAATTTAGTAAACTTTTTCCAAATATTTATTTAATTTAAATATTTTCTAATTTTCTTTTAATTTTCTCTTAACAATTAAAGTAATTGTATAGAGGTATATCCAAATATTTTTAAATTCAAAATACCTCAGATATAATACAATCAAACAAAATAGCATGTTCGTGTACAGCATTTAATTCAGGCAAATCCAAAATTTGCCAGCCGGGTAGAGCTATCGATATTATTGAAATTAAACAGCCTAATAATGTTAAACAAATGCCGAGATAAAGAAAGGAATTACGTCGATTATTTAAATTATTTATTTGTTGGGAAGGAGGGGATGAGGGAGAGGAGGAGGATATATTCATTTTGTTTTAAAAATGCTTTTAACTTTTAATTTGTTTTTTCTTTTAAACAAAAAAATGGAAAAAAAAGTAAAAAAAACTCAAACAGTTAAAATAAAAAAAAACAAAATAAAAAAAACAATTATGTAAATATGTATATAAATTATTTATCAAAAGAACTACGAGATAATGAAAATTGTTCACGGTGTTTCATTATAGTAGAAGGAAATGATATTTGGAGAGTAATTTAATTTCCTTTGATCTACATATGACGAGATTTGGATAAAAGTTTACTTTATGGTGATACTACATAATTCAGGGCTCGGATTCGTACTTTATTTGAAAGTACAGTACTTTAAAATCGACCTCCGTACTTACGAAATTGAATTTGTACTTTATTGAAAGTATGTACTTTAAAATCAACATTTTGAAAAAAATGGAAGAAATCTGGCTTAAGGACCTCCAAAATTCTCAAAATTTTCGCCTGCGGCGCAAAAAATGGAAGAAATCTGGCTTAAGGACCTCCAAAATTCTCAAAATTTTCGCCTGCGGCGCAAAAAATGGAAGAAATCTGGCTTAAGGACCTCCAAAATTCTCAAAATTTTCGCCTGCGGCGCAAAAAATAAATTTTTTGGCGCCTTCGGCCCAAAAAAAAAGATGCATTGAAATTGATAAAATGCTAAGTTGAAACAAGAAATTATTAGAAAAGATTAATTTAAGAGAGAAATATAAAAGATTTGAGCACGAATAAATATTTTCTAATTTAATTTTAAGTGTACTTTAAATGTGGAAATTTTGCCCCTATGTACTTTAAAATCAAGATTTTTGTACTTTTTATTGGCATTTTGTCGATCCGAGCCCTGACATAATTTGATTTTTATAAATAGGTAATTAATAATATTTAAATATTTAATTTTTAGGGAATAAATTAAATTTTACTCATATTTTAAAATTAATTTTTTACAAAATTAAATTTCCAAAATTCTCTTATTAGAAATGACAAAAAATGATTGGGTGGCATTATTGCCCTTTTAATGCCGCTAAATTTTTTTTTGAAAAATGACTGAAATTTGATGCTTTTTGGATGTCAAAAAAGAGAGAAGTGTTTACGGGGGGATTGAAATAAAGGAAAAATAAAAAAATGAAGGGATGTACATACATACATAAATATTTACCTAGAAAATAATTTCAAAAAAATTGTCCTTTAAAAATAAACAAAAAAATATTTATTTATTTCAACTTGATTTATTTTTTAATTCATCAAAATTTAAAAAAATATTAATTTTTAATTTCCATTTTTAGCTTATTTTAAATTCATTGAAATTTTTAAAAATTTATTATTTTAGAGTGAAAGACCACCAAAGAAAATTAAGTAAAAGAGGGGCTTTTAATATTAAAAATATGTATTTTTAAAAATAAAAAAATTCTTTTAAAATTTAGCTTGTTATAATTAATGAAATGATTTGGGGAGTAGGGGAGTAGGCCCTACTCCCCTTTCCGATTTGGTGAGTGGGGCCGAAAAAGCAACAATTGGTACTAGGAAATCGACCCTGCTCTACACGATTGTATAAATTAAATGAAAAATTTTTCGTGACAGTTCGATATGGTACTTGTAAGCAATAATCTCGAATAATGAATAGAGCAATTGGTCTACAATAAAAATAATTCCCAGCACTAACTTGTATTTATAAACAATGTTTAAAGCTGTATAAAAATTAAATAACTGATTCAGAAAAGTGTGAATAAATTTATTGAGAAAATAAAGTGTTTAAAGCTGAATAAGGAGAGAAAACTAAAATTAAATTCCCCAACAAATTTGCCAAGGAATTTAAAGAAAATTGGCATTAAAAGAAATGAAGCGATAAAAGAGAAAGGAAGAAGTGCTACTATAAAATAATATATATTAACAACCACTCGAGCCGATAAAATTTAGAAAAAAAAGGAAAAGAAGAGTTTTATAGCCACAAAATTGGTAAAAACGAATTGAGCGGAAACAAAACAAAAATTCTTTTAAATTGATGTCATTCAAAACTGATAAAATCGGCTTTTAAATATTTTAATAAATAAATAAATTGATTTATGTATTTCCTTTAATTTTTTTTGTTTCAAAATTTTGCTTAATTTTATATCAAAATATTTTTAAATAAAAATGGCTTTCCAGTTATAGTTCAAACAATTTTTAAACCGATTCCAAATCCCACTCCCAATAAAAAACAATTTTTAAAATCAGAGAATAAGCTTTGTAATTACTGTATTTTCTCGATTAATTCCCCTGGAAAATTATTTTTTCAACCCTTCCTTGGCATGGGGAATTAATCGAGGGAGGGGAATTATTCTAGTTTTGGCATTTGAACGTGCAGTAAAGTATTTGGGGGTGGGGAATTATTGTTTCAAGCCAACTCTAGCATGGGGAATTAATCGAGGGAGGGGAATTATTCAAGGGAAGGGAATTAATCGAGAACGTTAATTAATTGAGAAAATTAAATTTTATTTGTACTAAAAACTCGATAAACTAGCAGAAAAGTCAAAGCAAAAAAAGCTATAAAAATTTCTCAACCAAAACCCTATTAAACAAAACAACACAAAAAAATTTCAAAAACTTTATCTAATCGAAAAATACAAGCAAATACAAATTATATATACATACAAGCATTATAATACAAACAACAAAACAATACAAAGTGAGTTTTATATAAGGGAGGCAAATGTACAACATGAGAGAGGGGAAATTATTGGGAGGATTGGAGAGATTTCTATTTGATCATCAGTCTTCTTGTCTATCTGAAGAATGAGTCGACGGCACCTCCACTTGGCGGTGGTGGAGCGCGTCCTCCTCCTCCTCCGCCCTGCTCCCAGTCGTATGGCCTCTCTGGAATTCGGTTGTTGGTGAGGTAATCCTTGAGGATTTTCATGATCCATTTGTAGTCGGGGCGAGTGTAGAACTTCAGGCTGTCGATGTGTTTGAGCACTTGGCCGAATTCTTGAGGACAACCATCGATGAGACTCCTGACGGCCGCCTTCCTCGTCTCAAGATCCATGCTGGGCAGCCTTTTCTTCTTGTATTCGCCGATCTAGAAAAAGGAAAAAATATTGTTTTTATTTATTAGAGGGTTTTAGGTTTGTTTACCATGTTCATGTCGCCGACATTCCCCCATGGCAGTGATCCTCTGTATATCTCGACGAGCATGTAGAACCAAGACTCCAGGTCGTCCTTGCGGGAATACTCCCTGTTGATATGTGCTGAGATGGCTGCATAGCGTGGAGAGCCGCGGAAGTTTGAGGCCTGTCTTGGTCGACGTAGAGATCCCTAGAGAAAATTGAAGCAAAATTTATTTTTTACTCCTTAAAATTCTCACATCCTCGCGTTTGAATTTCCGCGCCATGCCAAAGTCGAGAAGATAGAGGACATCCAGCTCGTTCTCGTCCGCACGTCCAATTGCTGCATTCGCTGGCTTGAGGTCCCGATGGAGGTAGCCGATCTCGTTGAGAGCCCTGATCGCGTTGACCATTTGCACTGAGATGCCAATTGCAGTGCCAGGTGTGAAGCGTCGACCCGGCCGCTCCTCGATCAGCTTGTCCAAGCTTTTGCCTACCAAGGCCATCCTGGGAAAAAAAAGAATTTATTTTAGATCCGCGCCACTTCAACATACACGATGTAGTTGAACGTGACCGATCTTCCCGCTGGGTCCATTTGTGTATCTCGTCCAATGTCGTGACACTTGGTGAAGTGCTTTCCCTCCTTGATTCCATGCAGGTCTTGCAGAACTTGAGCCTAAATTTTAAAAGGTTTTTTGCTGAAAAATAAAAGTAAAGTTAAGAGTCTCTCACCTCCATGGCAAGCAGCGGCGGGTTGGCGTTCAACGGCTCCGTCTTGAGTGCAGCGGTCAAATTACCGTGCGTACAGAGGTAGACTGCTCCAAACGCGCCGGCTCCTAGCTTTTTGGTAATGGTCCACTTGTTGCAGCGTTGGCCTGGTTGAAGCGTGACGAGCTGTTCTTCGCCCATGTTTGTGATGATGAGTGTTGCCGAACAGTTGAGTTGATGAAGGGTTGATGATTGACGCAGAAAAATAAGGCCTTTTATAGTGGTAGGACGCAATTATTGTAAATAGGTGGCTTATGATAGTATAAAAGCTGTTATCAGTGTCAGACCACTCGGATCATACTAGCCTAGCTAGTCACTGATCAGTCCTCGTCAGCTCCAACTTCAATTCATCCGTCATAGTTTCTACAACTGATCAGGTGTTATTTTCTTCATCGACAGTGGTAAACCGCGGGCAGCCTCCTTCCACTTAGTTTAAAAAACTTTTGCCATCGTTGAAACACTAGCGCTTTGTAACAAGAAAAAAAGTTGAAAAAAGTTTTTTTTGTTTTTAAAGTTGAAAACTCAAGTTTCGGTCCGTAAGTTTCGGTCCGCAAGTGTCGCACCTTCCTTCGAACTACAGTAGTCAGTTATTCTCTCAAATTCAAGATGGTGTATTTCGTCGCTCCCTCATCGCTCTTTCCAAACTTCGCATATCAAATAAAAACCTATAAATTAATTTTTCTTTTACTACATTAAAAATCTTTTTGTTAACCTCAATTAAGTATTTTTTGGAAATTTTTAAAATTTAGAAAAATGCAAGAGAAATTTAAAATCTAGAAATATGTATGCAGAAAAGAAAATCATTAAATATTTATGAAAATTTAGCCAATATCGTTTTATTTTTAAGATTTCGAAAGAGCACTTCCTGTTTTTATCATTTTTTGTTGTTTTGTCTCTTGTATTATGCATTATTTTAGCTTTTCAATTTTTTTTCTCCCTCATTTAAGCAATTTATATTTAGCATTTCCCTCGGCCCTTAAGGGCCCATTTGGGCGCCAATTAACGGCGTTTAAGGTTAAAACTTTATTCCAGCGCCAAGCCAACCCCTTTCAATGCATTTTCTCCCCCATAAAGTATCCCTGCCCTCATTTTGCCATTTCTCCAACACAAAATACGCAATAAGCCTAATCGATTATAGGAGAGCTGTAGAGTGATGTTGTGTTTAAAATGCAAGTCAGCACTACTCTCCCCACATTTCCCCCATTTTTTCTGTACAAAATAAAACAATTTTTATTTATTTCTCTTTCCGCACTCTTGTTTTTAGTTTTTTTTTCAGTAAAAAAATTTTTTTTTAGAAAAAGTTCTTCAGTGTGTTACTAAAACAAGCATACTACGCTCATTTGCACGTCAAATTTTTCTGTAAAATTGCTATTTACAAGTGTGTGTTTAAATGGATTAAATAAATATTTTGTTGGAATTTGCATTTAATTTTTTTGTGCTAAAGATTAAGTAGTAGTTTGTTGACGATTTAGAATTATTATTTTTTTAGACTTGAGAGAATTACTTTAATTTTTTAATAAGCCTTCCGGCAATATCAAAACCACCTTTTAATTATTTACCACACTTTTTAATTATTGTATAACAAAATTATTAATATATTTTTGTTTTTCATTATTCCCATACAGAGGTGAATTGGAATTCCGATTTCCGAAAATTTACGACTATTTCCGACTTCCAAGTTCCAACTTTTGAGCCTTTCCGATTTCCGATTGTTCCAATTTCTCTTTTCCCATGGACAATCTGAGAATGCCTTCTTTTTACTTTCAAAATTTCTTTTATTTTTTTTTCTCAAAATTATTTCTACCATTTATTTTCTGTTTAATCATCAATTTATTTTTTTGTCAAAAATTAATTCATAAAAAATTTTCATTCAAAATTGTTTTTAAAATATATTTTTGTTAAAAAAATAGCTACATAAAAGCTTCTCCTTTTTGTCATTTGCTTATTACAAGTTTAGTCGTTTTTTTTGGGTATTTTATGTATAAGAAAGAAAAACAATTACAAAAAAATAAACATTTTTATTTTTAAAAAATGTAAAGGAACACAACTTAAAATATTTATTTTCTAAAAAATAAATGTAAAGAAAAATTGTTTGATTTGTGCGGTGAGGCAATTTGGGGCCATAAAATAAATAAATAGTTTTTTAAACAAAAACTTTTTTTATTTGAAGTTTTTTGCTTTTATTAAAAAATGAATAAAAATTAATAAAAATTTATCCAAAAACTTGTGTATATACATATTTAAGAACTGAGTAATCGAATTTTAAACCTTTGAACTGCTTTAAATATGTATATAATTTATTTTAAACTCCCAAAAATCACTAATCTTCAAAAAGAACTTTTTTGGAACTTTACCCAATTTGTAAATTTATAAGAAAATTTGGTGCTTTTCCATTATATGACCGCAAACTGAGTGCCAGACGACTTTGATCGATTATAACTTTCTGAAGCTTGATCCAATACAAATAAATTTTATATCATTCGAAAGTTAACGATAAGCGGTATCCTGTTCACAATTGGTTGGATCAAGCCTGATCGCCCAAAAAAAGTTAAAAATTTAAATAAAACTATGTATTTTTTCTTTGAAAATTATAAAATTAATTTTTTTCCTTTCATTATTTTTTCAAAAATTTTTTTGTTTTTTAATTATCCCTAACACAAAATCTCTTTTATTAAATATTTTTCTTTTGTTTGGCACAAAAAAGCTAAAAAATATTTCTTTAAAAAATAAATATTGGCTATTTAGACTTATTCTTTCTCTATTATTTTCTTATATCCAAAAAAGATTGGCTAAAGAAGGGAAGGGGAATGGATGAGTTAAAGGGAAAAATAAAGGAATAAACGGAAGCGCATTTTCCTTTCTTTTTTCTCCGTCAAATAACAATTCTTTCCCTCTCTAAACTAGTTGATGGACAGCTGGTCCCCAAACAATTTTTGCCAATACTTAAATGGCAAAAAGACGACAACAAAAAATATTTATTTAAATGTTTTTATGCCCAAAGAAATTGACAAAAATTTTTTTGTTTATTTAAAAAAAGAAATTTTTTGGGAGAATTGTCTAAATTGTTCAAAGCCTTTATTTAACAAAATAGCTAACCACCTTTTCTTTTTTAATTTCTTTTTTTTTCTCATTTTATTGTTAAGCTTTTTATTTCCTTTCTTTTTTTCGTGTCCGGAAATTTGGGGAGTGGACACTTGGGGATTGGACATTTGGGGAGTGGATAAATGGGGAATGAGCGGACAATTGGGGAGTGGACATTTGGGGAGTAGCCTAACGATAAAAATACAATAGAATATTAAATAGTTTTTCTTGCTTTTGTATTTAAAAAAATAAATTCGAAATCTTTCGAATGGCTATTATATGTTTTTTCGAAATTTTGACTCTAAAATCCCACCATTGGTATTTGACCATTTCGAGTCATATATCTTGACTCAAACTTGTTTAATCAAGCTAATTTTAGTGTCATTCGACTCAGATCGAAAGCTCTTTCGAATGAGCTATTACTTGCATATTCGAATTTTTTACCACAAAATCGAGCTTACCTCCTCCCTCTTATGGTTTTTCAATTTTTCAACCTATAACTCGGTTCAGAATCATTTACTGAAATAGGGAGTTTGATTTTTTCTGAAATTGGAGATTGAATTTTTTTTCGAAAATTGGAGTTCGACTCAGCTTGCCGAGACGAATCGAATGACATATTCCACGTCTCAAACTTTTATCTCCTGTGAACTTATACATAAACATTTTTTTAAATACAAAAGCAAGAAAAACTATTTAATATTCTATTGTATTATTATCGTTATGCTACTCCCCAAATGTCCACTCCCCGATTGTCCGCTCACTCCCCATTTATCTACTCCCCTAATGTCCACTCCCCAAGTGTCCACTCTCCAAATCTCCGGGAGCCCTTTTTTTGGGACACTTTTAAATATTTTTATTATTTTTTTCTGCTTTTTTTAATTGTTTATTTTATTTAAAAATTTGCTTGGAACTATAAAAAGTAAAAATAAACTTTAAAAAGTTTGCGGAATAATAATATAATTTTATTTTGAATAATGTTTACCAAAAATAGTAGTTAAAAATGGAAAAAAAATACTTAAATAATTGTTCAATTTATAAACCTGTTAAATTTGGAAGTTTTCAATCTTTTCGATTGAATTTCTCAGAATTTTTCTAAATTTCTATTCGGATATTATTTTTTAACTTTATAAGACAGCCCAAAACTATCCAGAATTTTTTACGACCCTTTATCTATTTTAAAATTTTATTATATCCCAATAAATCCTTTTAATCTTTTTTCTCTCTCTTTCTCAATATTTTCTTGTCTCGATTTCACAATTTTACTACATATATTCTCTACTCATTCAACAGCCATAGTGGGCGAGAGAGTGTATGTGTTTGTTGTGCTCGCGGGGAAGAATATAAGTAAAAAAATAGTTTATATAGTTGTTGGTCTGTTTTTGGCGTTGGAGGCCACCCTTTGAATGGGGGACTTTAAAAGAAGGCCCAAGAGTATTTGGGTTGGAGTGGTCCGAGTACCGGCCGAGAATTTTGTCGATCGATTGGAAAATAACCACAAAAACACGGAAAGGCCGTTTGCGGAATAAAATAATATTTTTGAGACAATTGTTGGGATGGGGAGGGAGATTATTTTTAGTTGTTTTGGTGGTCATTCATTGCTAGCTCAGCTTTGCACTTTTTACTTTTTTTAATATCTGATGAGAGTAGATATTTATCTTAATATTATAAGAATGTTTTCAGTTTTTTTTATTTTCATTTTTTGTCAAAAAATTTTTTTCTGAATAAAAACTTATGTTACAGGTCTTTAAGGGTATAACCACCCCAATCACCTTAGCACAAACTTTCCGCGCACCCACTTTATCGCATATTAGTTTAAACTATTTTTTTAAATTTACAGCTAATTGTAAGAATGATATGTATCAAGATTCCATTTCTCTCCCCAAAATTTTATTGTTTCAAATCCTCAATTGGCTTCTAGACTATTATTTCAATTATCTTTTTTTTATTTTTATTTTTTAAAAACAAAAATTCTAAACTACATCAATCTTTGTTATCATAACTTTTAATATTTACCTTCATTAACTAAAAAAAGTAAAAAGAACACGTTTGTGCTTGGTACTTGAATATACAAAAACTGTGTAAATAAATAAAGCAACAAAAATTATTTTCTTTTAATCATTTTATTTAATTTATTTAATAAAAAAATAATTTTTCTAAAATCTATAAAAAATATTTTCTCTTATTAAAAAGGTCAAAATTATGTCTACATAAATCCATTTATTTATTTATTTCCACCTGCCGTCTGTCCAAACTTTTAAAATTTATTTTCTCTATTAAAAGGGAAGGATGGGTAGAAAATAGAGTTAATTTTCTAAAATAATTTTCCAACAACCAACTATTAAATGACCAACAAAAAAATAAATGTTTAAATAGCTTTAGTCTTTCAATTTTGTGTGTCAGTCTGCGTCAACTTATATTTAATTTATATTTCAGTTTATTTTTTACACTTTCCTTTTAATTTTACTTTAATTAATTATTCCAATTAATTTTAATTTATTTTTTTCTAAATCAATCATTGAAAGAGCTTTTATTTAATTTTTTGTTAATTTACTTTTAAAAAGGGGATCCTTTTATTAACAAAAACACCCCAAAGAATTTATTTAATTGGTTGTTTTTTAATTAAAATTAATCCCAACAAATTAGTATTGTGCCGGAACCGCAAATTTGGCCGGAACCGGAACTTTACAACAAAACCGGAACCTGATCCAAAAAATCCCGGGAACTTCCGGCGAAACACTACAACAAATAATAATTATTTTTTAAAAAATCCAAAAAATATTTTCCAAAATTTTTAGCAAGAAAATCATATTAAAATAATAATTTCTTTTTTTAAACAAATGTTCTTCTTCTTTTCTTTATTAAAACTCTCAAAAACTTCATTTTTCATTTTTAAAAAGAATATCTCAAATATTTACCCTTTTATTTATTTTTAGTCGAGAAAAGTCAATAAATCGGCTAAAAATAATTTTTTGTTAAAAGTTAACTTTTGGTTGAAAATAAAAGGAAATTAATTTTTTGTTATCAAAAAAATATATTTGTGTCAAAATTTTGGAGAGATTAAATAGAGGAGAAAGATTGGAGGGTTTTTTTGGAATTTATTTTAAAAAATTGGAAAAATCTTTTCCTTATTTTCTAAAAAAAATTAGTCATTTACAGTGTTAATGGGTATTTGTTTGTTGGCTCCGGCTCAGAGCTTCGGGCTTTTAAAATCTTAGCTCCGGCTCCCGGTTCCGTGGGGTCAGCTCCGGAGCTGGCTCTCGGAACCATACCCAGCACTTGTCATATATTAATTATTTTTAATTTCTAAAATTTTCCTTTAAATAAATTTTGTTTTTTTTTATCTAAAAGAAATACCAAAATC
Source organism: Meloidogyne enterolobii (assembly GCA_963681835.1). Lineage (NCBI taxonomy): Eukaryota > Metazoa > Nematoda > Chromadorea > Rhabditida > Meloidogynidae > Meloidogyne > Meloidogyne enterolobii. The sequence goes on along the minus strand of CAVMJV010000004.1, from coordinate 1,749,648 downwards.
CAAATAAAAATAATATTTTATTTAAACAAATTTCTTTTTATTTTGAATGATTTATTTAATTTATATTAAATTGTTTATTTTATTTTTTGATTAAATTCTTTCAGACTAAAAAATATTTTTTTATTTTTATGTTGACTGACATTCAAAAGATTATTTAGTTACTCCAAAAACAGCAAAATTTACAGATGTGGTTAAAGAATAAACCAAAAAAATTTATTTCTTTTTCTCATTTTTAGTTAGTAAAAGTATTCCTTTTACATTTAATTTTTAATTTAATTATTTTTTTTTATTTTTAATAGAAAATTAGGTATTTTAATTTTTTATTCAAATTTTGGTTTAATTTGTAGATAGATACATATGTATGTATATCTGGATAACCTCGAATAAAAAAATTATATCACAATTAATTTAATTTATTTCTTCCCTAATAATTAAATAATAAATGCCCCAAATTTAATTTTATTTTTCTTTTATTTGAACAAACGATTTATTTATTTATTTTTATGTTTTTCTACATATAATATTTCCTCCCTTAAAAAAGAAACATTTTTGGAATTTTTATTTATTTTTTCAGCATCTGCTCGCATTTTTCGCGCGAGTGCCTCTCTCTCTCGCCGCCCGTTTGTGCTACAATAAAAAACTGCCATCAAAAATATTTTTTGGATATTTCTTTTTTCAATTACTCCTTTTAATCTTAAAAAATACAAAAAAATATTTTGATTAATTGATGACAACAGATATTGCTGTTAGAGGCCCTATGGAGAATGGAGGAAGTGGAGCTATTGCAGACTATACAGAGGAGAATGGGGATTATGACGATAATTCATCTTCGAGGCTTTTTGAACGCCATAGAATTAAAGCTTTGGCTGGTAAATCCATTTTTAATTAAATATTGAATTTTAAAAAGAATTTTTACTAACAATTTTATTAATAATTAAAAATTGAGTTGGTTTCAAAAATCAAAATATAAACAATAAAAACATTTAAATTTCCCCATAATTATTTTAAAATTTTCAATTTTATTTTTTTAAAATTCTTTAAATTTTTTAAATAATATTTAAAAAACTTATCTTTCTTTAAAGACGAGCGTGAAAATGTACAGAAAAAGACTTTCACTAAATGGGTTAATTCTCATTTGATTCGCGTCAATTGTAAAATACAAGATTTATATGCTGATTTACGTGACGGTAAAATGTTGCTCAAACTTTTGGAGGTACATGTTTTGAGAATTTAAAATTTTGGAAATTAAATTAAATATTTTTTCCCTCCAGTACTCCTTTTTCTTAATTCTTTTCCAATGCTCGAACTCTACCGAGAAGCCCGAATTCTTCACACAAACTTTAACTTTAGTCATTTAATTCTTTCAATTAGGTGCTATCTGGCGATCGTCTACAACGCCCTACACGCGGCAAAATGCGCATTCATTGTCTAGAAAATGTGGATAAAGCTTTGCAATTTTTAAGAGATCAACACGTTCATTTGGAGAACCTTGGATCGCAGGATATTGTGGATGGAGCGCCGAGACTAACACTTGGATTAATTTGGACTATTATTTTGCGATTCCAAGTAAATTTATTTTTGGGGGTTTTTAACCGAAATATTACCCCACCCCTTCCCAAACTTAATCTAAAAATTAAAAAAAATTTTAGATTCAAGATATTACTTTCGAAGATGTTGATAACTTAGAAACTCGTTCTGCTAAAGAAGCTTTACTTCTTTGGTGCCAAATGAAAACTGCTGGTTACAGAAATGTTAATGTTCGTAATTTCACCACAAGTTGGAGGGATGGACTTGCATTTAATGCTTTAATTCACAAACATAGACCCGATTTAATTGATTATGATAATATGCAAAAATCTAATGCTTTGTTTAATTTGAAAAATTCTTTTGATGTTGCAGAACAACAATTGGGATTGGCAAAATTGCTTGATCCTGAAGGTGGGAAATTAGAAGAGGGGGTTTTTGAAAGGATATTTAATAAGAGGGTTGAGGAATGATGGAGGGAATAATCTTAATTAACTTTGAATATTTTGACGCGTGCGATAGCTGAAACCTAATCTTTAAAATAGTTTATGTTAGCCGTTATAGGGCAATAAATGAAACTAGCCTTTATTACATAAGAAGAATCATATCTAATTATTCAAATTTTAGATGTCAATGTTGAACAACCAGATGAGAAATCTATTATTACTTATGTTGTCACCTATTATCATTACTTTAATAAGGTAATTAATGGAAAATTTATTTTTTAAAGTATTTTATGAAATTTAAAATAATTCAAAAATAGTCACAATTTTTTACAAAACCTTAAAAATTCCTTTTTCAGCTTAAACAAGAAACGATTCAAGGCAAAAGAATAGGAAAAGTTGTTGGAGAATTAATGGAAAATGAAGCTTTAGTTGAACGTTATGAACAGCTTAGTTCTGACCTTTTGGAATGGATTAAAGCCAAAATTGCTGAACTTAATGATAGACAGTTTGCTAATTCTTTAAAAGGTGTACAACAACAATTGGCCTCGTTTAATGCTTATAGAGTTGAGGAAAAGCCACCAAGATTTCAGGAAAAAGGCGAACTCGAAATGCTTTTATTTTCCCTTCTTTCTCGAATGAGGGCTAACAACCAACGCGCATTTCTTCCACGGGAAGGCCGTACAATTGGTGATATTAATAGAGCTTGGAGATCCTTGGAAAGATCTGAACACGAAAGAGAATTGGCACTTAAAGAAGAACTTATTAGACAAGAAAAGTTGGAACAATTGGCAACTAGGTTTGACAAAAAGGCGGGAATGAGGGAAACTTGGCTACAAGAGAATCAACGTTTAGTCAGTCAAGATAACTTTGGAACAGATCTGGCTAGTGTTGAAGCGGCTAATAAAAAACATGAAGCTATTGAGACTGGTAAGGGAATATTTTTGGATATATTTGAAATAAAGTTAAAGTAACATGAGTTGAAGGGCGTAAGAATTTTTAGTTATCTCTAGAGGGCAATATTATTTCCATCGGAAAATTATAAATTTTAATTGGTTGACATGACTTTTCTAAAATTAAAATTTATTGAATTTCATGTCAAGGATTTACCTTAAATTTTTAAAAGATATTTATGCCTATGAGGAACGTGTTCAAGCTGTTATTTCTGTTGCTGGGGAATTGGAAATTGAAAAGTATCACGATATTGGACGTATTAATGATAGAAAAGATCACGTTCTTGGCCTTTGGAATCAATTACTTGAGTTACTACAAGGACGTCGTCAACGTTTGGAATTGAGTTTGACAGTTCAGAAAATATTCCATGAGATGGTTAATGTTTTGGATATGGTGAGTTTTTGAAGTTTTTCTAAATTTAAAAATTGAATTTGTGGTTAAAGATTAAAGATTTTTTAGAGAATTCTCTAGGGAGGGAAGAGTTGTATTTCACTCTTTTCTCCTTTCATATTGAACACCCTAATTTAAATTTAAACTGATTATCCCACATCTTTGTCAATAATCCTTTTTCTCGTTTTTTAGATGGATGAACTTCGTGCCAAGCTTGATTCCGATGAACTTGGTCAACACTTAATGGATGTGGAAGAATTATTACAAAAACATGCATTATTGGAATCTGATCTTAATATAATCGCTGATCATGTCCAAAATGTCAATCGCCAAGCTGAACGATTTTCTAGAGACGATACAGAAGGCTACAAACCTGTTGATCCAGCTGTCGTTAGAGAAAGAATGCAATTTTTGGAGCAAAGATACAAAGAATTATTGGACTTGGCAGCTGCGAGAAAAGCTCGATTGGAGGATAATAAACGACTTTGTCAATTTAATTGGGACTTGACTGACTTAGAAACTCATTTTAAGGAACAAGAACAAGTAGACACTCTTTCCCTATTTATTTTAAAATTGAAAAATAATTTTAGGTTCTTGCCCAAAAAGATACTGGTCGAGATATATTCTCTGTTAACCGTCTTCTTGCCAAACACAAAAATGCCGAGAATAACCTTGCCGATTTGGGCCGAGCACTTGATGATTTACAGCAACAGGGACAGCAATTAGTTAATGAACAAATACCTGGAAGTGGTCCCGTTCCTCTAAGAATAGCTGAAATTCGTGCATATTATGATTATTTGAAAAAGTTGGCAGATGAGCGTAGAAAGGAGTTGGAGGGGGCTGTTGAATATTATCAGGTGAAGAATGTGAAAAAATAAGCCATTTTTCGTCTGAGCATTTTTGATGTATGTTCAATTTTTTCAGTTCTTCCATGATGCTGATGATGTTGATGCTTATTTATTAGATACAATGCGTGTTGTCTCCACAGACGATGTTGGGCATGATGAACAATCGGTACAAGCATTGCTTAAGAAACATGATGGTGTTTCTGAAGAATTGGAACGTTTCGGCAGGCATATTGCACAATTGGAGGCACAGGCTCAGCAATTGCCTGAACCGGTAATTAAAAAATATTTCTTTAAAATATTATATTGTTTAATGTTCTCTCTCTCATTTTAATGTTCCTTTCGATAAGCTAAAATATTTTAAAAATGTAGAACATTTTTGTGTGGGTTTGGCCCTTCAAGAATTGAGGATGAGTTGGATGAATTCTTCATATTCCCTTTTTTGTTTTCTCTTCGTTTGACATAGCTTTCTTGTCCCTTTCTTAATTTTCAACTTTGTTTTGCAGGCTCGAGCTCAACCTGACATCCAGCAACGTCTGAGCGGCACACAAAAACGAAAATACGAATTAGTCGAAATTGCCCGTCTTCGAAAACAACGTTTAATTGATGCCCTTTCCCTCTACAAACTTTTGGCTGACATCGATTCTGTTGAATCTTGGCTAGACGAAAAGGGAAAATTATTGGCAACATTTATTCCTGGACCAGATTTGGAAGAAGTTGAAATTATGAGGCATAGATTTGAAACTTTACAGGCAGACATGGCTCATCAAGCAGCCAAAGTAAATTTAAAAATAATTAGAATTTATACCGAAATGTTCGTTATTTGTAGGTCAGAACAATAAACGAATTGGCTAGGCAAATGTTACAGGTTGAGCACCCCAATTCTGATGAAATTTTGGCTCGTCAAAATGCTCTCAACGCCCGTTGGGCCCAACTCAGAGATATGGTGGACTTGAAGAAGGCCGACTTAGATCGTGCCCATCGCTTAGAAACATTCCGTATTGACTGTCAAGAAACTGTTACTTGGATTGAAGATAAGACTAGAATGTTGGCTGATACTGATGAATTGACTGGAGATTTGAGCGGAGTAATGAAACTACAAAGAAGATTGTCTATGATGGAAAGAGATTTGGGGGCTATACAAGCTAAATTGGCTGCATTACAACAAGAAGCTACGCAAATTGAAAGGGAGAAGCCGACAGAGGCCGCGCAGATTAGGGAGAGCATTACAAGAATACATCAAGTAAGGAAGTAATTTAAATAATTGTTTAAGTCAGATAATTTCCGATAATCCCCTGTCACAAAAATACTTAATAAATAATTAATTAATTTTATTTATGATTTACCCCCTTGAAATCAAATCTGACAATATTAAATTTTCTTTGTTTAAAGGTCTGGGACAAACTTAATAAAAAAGTCCGCGAACAAGAAGCAAAGCTGGATGAAGCCGGCGACTTACAGCGCTTTTTACGCGATCTCGATCACTTCCAGGTGAAAAAATTTGAAATTAATTTAAAATAAAAATAAATTCTGTAGGCTTGGCTCTCAGCCACCCAAAGACAGGTGGCGTCCGAAGACGAGCCCCAATCATTGGCCGAAGCAGAACAACTCCTCCAACAGCATGGTGGGAGATTTTTACTTTAATTATAATTTACTTTTATTCAACTTTATTTTAGCTGTCATACGGGAGGAGATCGATGGCTATGGAGAAGTATGTTTAAATGAATTTAAGAAAAAAGACTATTTTCCCAGATTTTTTTAAAACTAATTTTAAATTATTAGGATTATCGAAAGATGCGCGCAATGGGCGATAGGGTCACTCAAGACCAGACTGAGTAAATAAAATTTAAAAAATTAAAGTTAACTTAATTTGTTTCAGTCCTCAATATATGTTCCTGAGACAGAGACTTGGTGGATTGGAGGAAGGATGGGAAGAGCTTGGTCGGATGTGGGAAAACAGACAACAGGTAGATACATTATTAATACTCTTTTCTTTTTGCTTAAGCTTATGACTAGTGGGGATTGTCTTTACCTATTTATTTTCCTCAAGTGTTTCACAAAATTTTAAAATTCCATACGCCTTTATGGAAATTTTCTTATTTTTTAGTTCCTCAGTCAAGGCTTAAATCTTCAATCATTCTTACAAAAAGCCAAACAAGCCGAAGTCATCTTATCCCAGCAAGAGAATCGTTTAGCCAGAGAAGAACAGCCAACTTCGTTAGAACAAGCAGAAAATGCCCTCAAAAGGCACCAAGACTTCCAAACTACAATGGAGGCTAACGATGAAAAACTTCGTTCAGTTGTTCAGCTTGGGGACCAACTTTGTGCTGATGGGCATTATGCAGCTGATAAAATACACAAAAAAGCTAGAAATATCGAGGAACGTCGTGCAGCAAACAGAGAAAAGGCCCAACAAGTTTTGGATAAACTACGAGAAGCGTAAGGATTTTTGAAATAAATTTTTATAAATATATTATTGTCTTTCTTTAAATATTATTATCAAGTCACATTATAAATATTAATTTTTGTAGATGGCATGTCCAACAATTCCTTTCTGATTGTGAAGAATTGCGTGAATGGATAGAGGAGAAAATGGTTAGCTCTAAATTGGACTCTCTCTCCAAATAAAAATTCTTTTTAGATCCGAGCTCAAGATGAAACTTACCGAGATGCCAAAACAATAACATCAAAATTTATGAGACACCAAGCATTCCAAGCAGAATTACAAGCAAACAAAGCTCGTTTAGAACAATTACATCATGCTGCTGAACATTTGGCAGAAGAAAAGCCTGAATTTACTGGAATAATAGATCCACAAATGGTTGAATTAGAACAACAATGGGAACAATTAGAAAAGACTACAGAGGAGAAGGGACAACGATTATTTGATGCCAATCGACAACAACTTTATGTTCAAAGTATTGGAGAAGTTCAGGTAGATTTTAAGTTTTTCATTGAGAATTTTTTTTTAATTTTTTAGAATTTTTGATTATAATTTTACAAAATACTTCCAATATAAATAATTTAAATTATTAGGACTGGGCTCAACAACTTGAACAACAAATTGTCAGCCCTGAAGCTGCACCACCTCAGGATCGTATAACTGTAGATGTTGCTATGCAAAGGCAGAAGGAGTTGGAGCAAGAGATGTCTAAGAACGTACAACATTTGGATTCTTTACAAGAAATGGAACAAAAATTGGAAGAAATGCAGGTGAAATAATTTTTTAAAAAATCTTTTTAACCTTTAAAAAAATTCTTTAAAGCCTGAACAAATCGAACAAATCCGTGCCCATCGCATTGCAATTACTGAACAATTACAAAGACTTCAAGCGCCATTGGATGAACGTCGTCGCAATTTAGAACGTAAAAAAGCCGCTTTCCAATTTATGCGTGATGTTGAAGACGAGAAACTTTGGGTAGCAGAGAGGATGCCTATAGCTGAATCTTTAGCTATTGGAGATTCTTTATTTGATTGTAACAGACTACAAAAGAATACTCAATCATTAAGAAACGAAGTAGACAACCACGAACCTTGGATTAACCAAATACGTTCAAATGGGCAGAAATTAATTGAAGAAGGACATGAGGATGCCGATAAATTTGTTGAAAAATTGAAAGAATTGGATAATACTTGGGAAGGATTAAAAAATGTTATTGAGGAAAGAAAACAAAGATTAAAAGATGCTGAACGTGCTCATCAATATCTTTATGATTGTGCCGAAGCAGAAGCTTGGATGAGTGAACAGGAATTGTATATGATGCAAGATGAGAGGGGGTTTGTGGATACAAACAGTTATTTTTTAATAGAAAAAATTTCTTTTAGAAAAGACGAATTCAGCACTCAAAACCAAATAAAACGCCATGAACGTCTTCAACAAGAAATTGGTCAATTTGCCACAATAATTAAAGAATTAGCTTCTCGTGCCAAAAATTTAATTGACGAAGAAAGTCCCCTTAGCGAACAAATTCAATTAAGGCAATCACAAATTGAAAAATTATATGCTGGTTTACAAGATTTGAGTAAAGAGAGACGCAAAAGATTGGATGAAACTCTTCAGCTTTATGATTTACATAGAGAAATTGATGATCTTTTACAATGGATTGCTGATAAAGAGGCAAATTTTTATTCATAAATTTTAAAGATGAATGTATTCTGGTCAGTCCCTATCCTCTAAAGGGTTTGACATTAAATTTAATGTTAAATTTTCCGCGTACTTAGGGAGGAATTCCCCTAGAATCCTGAAGAATTTTTTCTATAGGTAATTTCTTGTTCTCATTTTCCCAATTCCCTTCAACTTTAGATTTTATTCCTGGGTTTCTTGGGTTTACCTCTTTCCTTTTCCCTTCAAATCCCTCACAAACAACCACCCTACTTTATTATTTTTTCTCATAAAGGTTGTTGCCGGCTCTTCAGAAAGTGGACAAGATTATGAACATGTTCAAATGCTTTTGGAAAGATTTTTACAATTTGCACGAGATACAGAATTTATTGGGACAGAAAGAGTTGCAAAAGCAAATGAACGTTGTGATAGATTAATTGCTATTGGACATACAGATGCGCCTACAATAGCTTTGTGGAAAGATTCTTTAAACGAAGCATGGGAAAACCTTCAAGAATTAATAGATACAAGAACACAAGCTTTGGAAGCTAGTAGACAAATGCATAAATTCCACTATGATTGTCGTGACTGTTTGGCACGTATTTTAAGTAAAACACATGCTTTACCTGATGAATTGGGACGGGATGCAAGTTCTGTTGGGGCATTGACGAGGAAACATCAGGTGAAATACAAAAGGATGTTTCTGAGAATTTTACTTATACTATTGTTTTTAAGGCATTCCTCAAAGACATAGAAGCAATCGGCGCCCATGTCCAACAGATCGAAGGAGATGCTCGCCGTCTTCGTGATGCTTATGCAGGTCAAAGATCGACAGAAATAGCTGAGATGGAATATGAAATATTAAAAGCTTGGCATCGTCTAAATGAGGCTTGTAAAGGAAGAATGGGAAGATTAAACGACACAAGTGATCTGTTCCGATTTTTGAATATGGTTAGGGATTTACTTCTTTGGATTGAGGAGGTTAAGAGAGAAATGCTTTCTCATGAGAGGCCTAAAGATGTTTCCGGTGTTGAACTTTTGATGGTGAGAGTTGTTAATTTTATAAAATTATTAAAAATACAAATTTCTAAAGAATAACCACCAATCATTGAAAGCTGAAATTGACACTCGTGAAGAAAGTTTTCGTGAATGCATGGCTCTAGGTCGTCAATTACTCGAACGTAATCACTACGCATCTGCTGAAATTGAGAAAAAGTTGGTTAAGTTAACAACGGACAGAGCTGATATGATGCATCGTTGGGAAGATCGTTGGGAGTATTTGAGGCTAAGTGAGTGGAGTTTTTTTTGGCTGTATATGGAAAGATGGCTTCCTCCTTTTTAATTTGTTTAGTAGAAGGAATATTTTAACAAAATTTGTCCAAAAGGGCATTTCATTTCAGGCCCATTCTTTATTTTTGGATAATAACTCTCATTTCTCCCCCAATTTAGTTCTCGAGGTTTACCAATTCGCAAGAGATGCAGCAGTTGCCGAAGCCTGGCTACTTGCCCAAGAACCTTATTTATTATCTCGTAATTATGGCCGTAATTTAGAAGAAGTTGTAGCTTTAATTAAAAAACATGAAGCTTTTGAAAAGAGTGCTTCAGCACAAGAAGAGAGGTTTATGGCTTTAGAGAAGTTGACAAACTTTGAATTAAAAGAAATGCAAAGAAAAGGTAAAAAGGGATTTTTAAAAATAAATCTTTAAAAAAATAAATATTTTTAGAACGTCAAGCAGAAGAGGAACGTCGACGTCGGGCAGGCAGTACACCACCTAAACCACGTCCAGGCGAAACTGTTTTCCCTGCATCGCCAACTGGGACGACTTCACGTTCTCATGAAGGTAATTGAGGGGAATTTTAAATTCGAGAAAAATGTTTTTTAGTTTGTATCTGTTTTTGTTGTGGAGTTATTTTTATAGTTTTTAGTTTCTAATTTGGAATATTTAATTGTTAAGAATTAGAAATTTTAGAGCTTATTTTGTTAGTTTTCTTTTATAATTTTTTCCTAAAATTTTGTGTTGTGCTTTTATAGAATTAGCTGCTCAAAGACGTGTATCTCACCGGTTGGGAGGACTCTATCCCGGCACTTCTTTTGCTGAACCTTCAAGTTGGAGAATGTCAATAAGTAGGCAACCACGATTTGAGGGGAATGATCAAAGAGGTAATAAATTAATTTTTTGTTTTTATTTTTTGGTTTGTATTGTTAATTAATTTTTATTTTTGTTGTTTTTGACAGTTAGAAGTTTATTCTTTCACTATAAAATATATTTTTAGGTATAGCAACAGCTTCAGACACATTTGAAGGAACGTTAATTCGGAAGCATAACTTTGAAGGATTTGAACGGAAAGCATCACATCGGTGGGTAGAGAAAGGAAGATTTTTTCTTTCTTTGTTAATAAAAAATAAAATTCTCTTGTTTCAGTACCTGGGAGAAGCTTTATGCCGTTCTATATAATGGTGATCTATATTTCTTCAAAGATGCCCGGCATCGTCAAGAACAGCCGGGTCAAACATTTAGAAATGAAGCGCCTCTTCAATTAGCTGGTTGTGCTGTACAACCTGTAGAACATCCAAAAAGAAGGCATTGTCTTTCGTTAAAATGGCCGTTTGGATCTGAATATTTATTGCAATGTGCTGATGAGGTGAATTAAAGAGTAAAGAGAGTTTAAATTTTATGTCAATTTTTAGGAAGATCAACAACGTTGGTTACAACAATTAAATTCTGCAGCAGCTAGAATAGGTTCTCAACCTCCCCAGCAACCACAGCAAAGCACCGCCACCACTTCACATCCACAAATGGTGATCTCCTCCTCGGAATCTGGTGATGGAATTTCTGCGCCAGTTGAAAGTGCTCAACTACAACAGCCAAAAGAAAGCACGAAGAAAAGAGGATTCTTTTCGAGGAGCAAAAAATAATTTAAAAAAAAGAGGAGAATTTAGAAGGAAAGAATGGGGGGAAGATGAGAGAATGGCCAAATCGGTCTATTAGAAAAATATCCATTTTTGTTCCATTTCATCTAAGAGGATTTTGGGGGATATCACTTTTCTCTTCTCGTCTTCCCTTCAATTCTCTTTTAAAAACTTTTTAAAATTCTCCCAAAATTTGCAATCGATTTTTTAATATTCACCGGCACTGCCTCCACATTCTTTTGTTAAATTAAAAATTTTAAAATAATTTTTAAAAACCCCAGAGTTTCTTTTTTAAATTTTGCTAGAATATTATTAATCCTTTTTTTGTGCTTCTTCACCTAAATTTTGTAATAATTAATTAATTTTCTCTTTATTTTTCTTTTTTCCGTCCATTTAATTTTGTTTGTTTTGCTGTATTTATGCTTGTTTATTTTTATATTACATAGCTAAAAACTTTTTTTATTGTTAGACATGTTAAAGTTTAAATTTACGATATTTTACTTTAGTTAAATTATAATATTTATATTTAAAATATTCATTTCTTTATTCATTGGTTACGAATTTCTGATTTTCGAAGGTTTCTTTATTTTTACTAGAATAAAAAGGTCACTCGAAAGAAACAAAAAATCCAAAAAATTAAGTCTCAGTTGAAGGATCCCTTTAAATTTTAAATTAAGGAGGATGTCTCTGACCATCTTTAATCCTGTAATCTTTCTAACTTGGAGGGTCCCAAATAATTTTTCATCTTTTTTCGTGAGCTTCTTCTCACAACCTTTTAAATATCCCTTCTATTGTCCACAACCAATGAATTATCTGAAATTAACTATTTTATCATTTCCTGCCTCATAGTATTTCCCCTTTTTTTTTCTTTTGTTTTCTAAGCCACAGCAATTTGAGTTTATTTTAATTTTATTTAGAAAATTTTTAATCTATTTTCTCAATAAAAATTGCTAATAAATTAAACTGCAAAAAAGTCTGCTTTTCCTGCCCAAACATTTTTTGTAGAAGGCTTTTTGTTTATTTTTTATTATTTTAGTTATATCTTCTCAAAAACATAAATATATAAATTATCTTTTTTCAACCTTTCTTATCCCTTCCTACGAAATAAAATGTTTCTAAAATTGGAGATGTAGGGCAAAGAACCAACCTTTAAAATATTAAGAAAGAATAATAAACACAAAATAAAAGGTTTTCAGTTTTTTTTTTCAAAATTTCAAAAAAGATGATACACTAGACAAGTGTTTCTCACTTTTTTATGCAAAAAATTAATTTTTTTCTGATTGATAAAATGCCAAAATCATAGGGATAAATTCGGGAGGAGTGAACTTATGGTATTTAATTCTATATAAGATGAGTTACAAAATAATTATTTTCTTAAAATAAAAAATTAACAGTTTATTTGTAAAAACTTGTAATTTTAAAATAAATGTATTAAACATTCTCAAAAGTAACAAGGATTATCTAACTTTTCAACAATAGCTTCCATAAATCGAGGAATCAAATCTGAATAATTGTTTTTAATTTCCTCCCATTCCTTGCTCTTCAAAAAGCTTTTTCCATTGACACGAATATAATCTATACAAGCCTGTAAAATAATTAGAAATTTATTTGTTATAGTATTTTTATTAAATAAAAATTTTAGAAGATACAGTCGAAGCTCTCTAACAATCCTTCGGGCCGAATTAAGCTGACAATTAAAAAAAATTACCTTCTTCAAAGTTGGAGCACCATATAAATTAATAATCCCACAATATTTAACAATGTTTTCTACGTCTAAAATAGAAATATTTAAAGTCGTTTTTTATTCTAAATATTTTCTCACTAATATTGCAAGACATAAAACGTTCACACAAATATTTCAACATTTCCACTTCATATTTATGGGCAATAACAAAAATACCATCCACATGGTCTTTCATTTTATCTTAAAATTAAAAATATTTTAAAAAAATTATTTTATTTAAACCATCAGAAACCATTCCAGTATAGAAAAACTCCAACATTGCACGAACACATTCTGGTGTAGCATCAGTAAGAATAACTTCACCCTAAATTTATTTGAATTATTTCATAATTAGTGAACAATCTCTATTTGAGAATTCCAGTCAGATGGATGAGCTTTTTACTAAAAACGAGATCCTTATAGTTATTCGATTTTAGGGTCCGTATTCTGGGTACACCCCGTTATACCGCGAGCCCAGTATACCGCCGAGCTATAACTTCGTTCAAAATTGTCGAATCCGGGAGGCCCTGGTATGGTTCGATGCGCCTAAATGAGCTGAATCGAAACATACCAGGGCGTCCCAGATTCGAAAATTTTGAACGAAGTTATAGCTCGGCGGTATACTGGGCTCGCGGTATACTGGCCTGCTCCCCCGTATTCTATACCAAAAAATAATCTAAATGTGTCATTTTTCTATGTTGAAAAGCATCCATACTCTTACTGTTTTTAAACTTATTTCTGTACGTATAAGTTTAAAAATTACATTTTGTGCTTCAATCATGCCATTCTGTTCAAACATTTTGTGAAATACTTTACTATTCTTTGCCAAAATACATCTATGTGTTTTTATAACTTCATCACCAATCTGGAAAAGTTTATTATGTAGAAGTCATTGTTTTTTCGTTTTAGATTTTTATAAAAATAGATTTATTTTTAACAAAAAGCTGAAAATTTTCGGTTTCAAAAATGCCCGTATTCATCATAAACCTTAAAAACACAATCAGCAAATATTTCATCATTCAGCATGTTTGCATAAGTATTTTGTAAATTATCATTAGAATTATAACAGTCAATTTCAACTTTGCAGCAAATTTTTAGATATCCTAAAAATTTTCATTTATAAAAGTGGATAGGTTTTCTTTGGAATGATTCTTATTCGAATCTTTCTAGCCTTGATAATATGTATAAGTTTATGACATGAAAATTAATCACATTGTTTCAAAGGTGAATTTTTCGGGATAACGTTCCTCCATTGGATTGAGGCATATGCATAAGGTACTAAATCGTGCAGGACTCACCCAAACGTGCAGTCTCAACTGAACCCCGAGAAAAATTCATTTATTTTTTCAAAAATATAGGCAAAATTCAACAAAATTCCAAAAACTTTCAAAAATATTTACAAAAATTTCCGTCCTTAGGGATGTATCTTTATTTCGTTCGCAATCTTATTGCTAAAACCTACCGTAATTATCAACCAATTTGTCCAATGAACTAGTAGTAAATCCCAACCGTTCTTGATTCTCAAACTTATATGCAGATCTTTAAAATAATAAAAAATGACCCCATTTTTAGGTATTTTTAAAAAATCAGTCCTAGTTTTTTAGATTATTTTTGGTTAAATGATAAAATTTTCTGAGTTAAGACCGTCGTGGAATTAAAAATTGAAATAATCAAAAACTACTTTGCAATGTCTTCTTGTATAGGACCCTTTTGTGCATAAATTTTATATTTAGTATTCACGAGAGAATTAAAGCTAGTTGGGCCAATTTGGCGAATCCAGATATTAACATCATTAATATAAATACGTCTATTTACATCGTAGCTTTTAACAAATTCAATATATAATTGCCATTCCACCGATGGAAAGTTTTCATTGAAAAATTTATCACATAAAAGAAAAAATAAATTAATACAAAGAATTTTTAAAGATTACTTGTTAATGTAATTTTGCCTGAAGATATACTCTCCAGCAGCCTTCTAGGATCAGAAAAAGTCCACTCGATATTTGAAGTAACGGTATTCATCTAAAAGTTGAGGAGCAAAATTCGATTCAGATTTAAATTGGACTTCAAAATATGAGGAAATTTTTAGAATATTTTATTTCAACTGAGAGATAGTATAAAATTAACTTTAAAAGATGTTATTTAAAATGGTATAATTTACATAAATATGAATGAGAGATGGAAAACTATGGGCAATATAGATCCAACGAAAATGGGCGGAACTAATAAAATAAGAAAAAGAAATTTCAGGGCTATTTTTCTGTTTATAAGTACATTATTGGGTTTTATAGGCAAGTTTAATTTTTTTGATCACGAAGGAGATTTCTAAGGAGAAAGTTCTTTGAAATTTTTTTTAATTTTAAATAATTTAATTCTGCCAAAAATAATTTTTAAGCGACAAAATTCTCACAAAAAAGTCCCTAAAATTTATACAAGTCTGTTAAAAATATGTAATATTTGCCCAACATCCATTAATATCACAGAAGCTTTTGTGCCGATTTCCTTATTTATTTATGCATTTGCATGATTTGCCCAGTCATATTTAGTTATAAATTGAGGAACCTAAACTATTTTGGAAGAAAATTATCTACATATCTAGCATTTTTTAGCTAAAACTATTTCCAAATTTATATAAACTTTATTTTTCGACAACAAAAATTTCCTTGATTTATTCGTAAAAATTGTAATTTTTAAAATAATATACATATTTTTCATTTAATTTTTATTTATTTTGAAACTCATCATTAGTTGCCTAAATTCTCAACAATATTCTCCAAAAAGCGATAAAAAAGATTGGGATAATTATTTTTAATTTCCTCCCATTCTTTGCTCTTTAAAAAGCTCCTTCCATTGAATCGAATATAGTCTGTACATGCCTGCAGATAATTAGGAAAAAAAATTGATAATTAGTCTAAAGTATGGACAGAGATATGGACTTTTGTAAATCGAAAAATAGGGGAGGGGGAGTTGATTTTTGGGGAGAAAATGAGAATTAGAAATTACCTTCTCCAAAGTTGGAGCCTCATATAAATTAATAATCTCACAACATTTAACCATACTTTCATCATCTAAAAAATATTTGGAAAATTTTTAATTTTATATTAAATTCATTACCTATATTAGAACACATAAAACGTTCACATAAACATTTTAAAGCTTCTACTTGATATTTATGTGAAATAGCAAAAATACTATCGACATGACTTTTCATTTTATCTTAAAATTAAAAATAAATTAATTAGAAAAAATATTTTATTTAAACCATCAGAAACCATTCCAGTATAGAAAAACTCCAACATTGCACGAACACATTCTGGTGTACTATCAGAAATAATAACTTCACCCTAAATTACATAATTTAAAAATTTAAGAATCAACGAACAATTAAACATGAGTTATTCCTAACGAAGGTGACAACTTTCTTTTAGTTGAATGTGGCAGATAAAAACCTAGTTATGACCAGTGCTTGGTATTTGGCATTTGTTGGCGGCTCCCTTAGCCATACCCAGCACTGGTTATGACCCTTCAGTCTTAAGTTTTGACCTCATTGTTCTTTAGGTTAATTAGAAGTGCTCAACGAGCTAACTTAAACTTCTAGAGAGCTTATTCTGTGTTTCGAAAATAGTTTTTCTACTATGATTATTCAATAAATCTAAACGTAATTAGAGCACTTCTGCCGTAAAAAAAGAAATACTAGTAATTTTATCGTCTAATAGAAACTTGCATTTTGTGCTTCAGTCATGCCGTTCTGTTCAAACATTCTGTGAAACACTTTACTATTTTTTGCCAAAATACATTTATGTGTCTTTATAACTTCATCATCAACCTGAAAAATAATTTTTTTTGTTTTTGAATAAAACAAATAAAAACTTTAATAACAAAATCAGTCAATATTTCCTCATTTAACATGTCTATATTTGTATAGGGCAAATTATTATTTAAATTATAACAGTCCATTTCAATTTCACAAAAAAGCTTCAGATGCCCTAAAATTTTATTTATTATTCATTTCTAGCAACATTTGAGGACTATGTAGATATGACAAATTTTCAAAACTCACCATCAGAACCAACTACTTTATCCAATTTAATTGAAGTCTGTCCCAAACGTTTTTGATTTTCTAACTTGTAGGTAGCAGATCTTTAAAATAATGTTTATTTAATGATACTTTTTAGTTCAGACTAGCCAGATTTTTAGACTATTTTACCTATTTTATTTTTAAAAATCACTTATTTTCTGAAATTTTCGGTTTTTATAAAGACAGGTTATTTTTTCCGAAAGGGAAAAATCTTCTAGTTTTAAAAATCAAGACGAATTGTTGAGAAATAAAATTTTTAAACATTTAACTAACATACTTTGCAATATCTACTCGTATAAAATCCTTCTTTGCAAAAATTTTATATTTAATATTCACGAGAGAATTCAAACATATTGGCCCAATTTGTCTAATCCAAACGTTAACATCATATCTAGCTAAATACAAACATAACTCCCATTCAACTGACGGAAATTCCGGATTAGAAAATTTGTCACATGAAAAAAATTAATAAGAAATTTATAGATTAAAATTAAAAGAATACTTATTAACGTAATTTTGCCAGAGGGAGGAAAAGATTCGAGAATTTTCTTAGGACTGTGAACAGTCCAATCGTTTGTAAAAGTAATAGTTCTCATCTAAAATAATTTTTAAATAAGTAAATTGAATTTATTGAATATATTTTTAGAATATTTAAGTTAAAAGAAACTCTTAAAGTATGGAGAAAAGAAGCGATTGAAGAATATTAAGTTGTGTAAGGGAAATAATAAATTTAAGGGGACAATTTAAGTATCACAATAAAGCAGGGAATCAAGATAAAAAGTTAAACGGCAAGAAGTTTAATTTAAAAGGGAATTTGTTGTGGAGGCTAGAAGTAAAGAGCTAGGAGGAAAATAGAGTTAGATAAAATATAAACAAAGGTTTAAATTTGAATTATTATCTCTTTTTTTGTTTTGAGTTTTGTCAATTATGTAGTAAGAAATTAATTATTTTCATTTCGCCAACATTTTTAAATTTTTAAAAAGTTAATCCTAAATAGTTAGGGGGCAATTTCAAATTTTAAAAGTTATTCTTTAAATAAAGGATCAGTTTTAAAGAAGTGTACTTTACACCAAAATCCTTATTTCACAAAATATTTGAAAATATCTTTATTCATTAAACAAACACTAACTATTATAAATGTTAAAATACCGGGGGATATCTTGCAGTCAAAGTTATTGTTTTAAATTCAAACTAATAAATTATTTTTAAAGTCATAACTAAGATAAAAATATTTGAATTTATTAGTAGCTTATAACAATAATTTTGACTGGAATGTGTAATATACAAATAAATATATTTTTTAATTGTTTAATCACAAATAATTTTTCTCTACTCAGGAATACTTTTTAAATGATCGGGTGCTCTAATTAACCATTCAGGCCACGCCCCAAAATACAGGGAAGCAGTGAAATTTGTTCTTTGCAAAGCTGCCCAAACCGAAGCAGCTCGAAGGGAAGAAAGTTCATCATAAACAACTACAGGTCTTTTAGTTGTTAATCCAAGACGGGCAAATAAGCGGGAATGGGCATTTGAAGAAGCCCAACGGCGTTGATTTCCAATTGGTGTTGATAAAAATAATCGTTCAACGGGGATATTCATAGCTGTTCTAATGTGTCCATAAATAGCTATTGGAGAGGTAGAAATGGAAGACGAAGAAGATGAGGACGAAGAAAAGGAAGATTTACTTCCTCCAACTATATGACCATCGAATTCCTTAAAAAATATTTTTTATATAAAAATATTAAATTATTTCAGAAGGATTTTTAAAAATTTAATATTTACAAACCAGGGCTGGGCTTATTTCGTACCTTCGTGTTTCGCATACTCGCATTTTTATTTCGCACTTTCGCGTTTGCATCTTTCGCATTCTCGCACTTCGCTTTTTATTCTTAGATTTCGCCCAGCCCTGTTACACACAATCCTTTTAACCCTATTTCTTATAAAATTTCGATAGATTATTAAAAATGTTCAGGATTTAAAAAATAAACCAAAAATTGAAAACCCGGTAAAATATGATTTTTTGTAATAATTCTTTTGTGATAATTTTCCTACAATAACCCTGTAAATAACACAGACTTAAAAAATAAAAAATTATTTTTTAATGCAAGGATTTTCTGTCCAAAGATTTGGATGTATCTTAAATATCAATAAAAATAAATTTACTTCAGGTTTTTGGGCATCAACAATATCAACTTTAGCAGAAACGTCCCCCTCGTCTGTTGGTTCAAAAGATGCCAACAAATCATCGAAAGTAACAACCAAATCTTGTATCCACCCAGCCTTAAAATCCCCTCCATTTGACATTAATAACTTTTCTTCAATTTTGGAATTATTTGATAAATTATTTGTATTATTTTTATTTGTTAAAAAGGAATGCCAAGCACTTGCACCTCCATTTAAGAAAAATGTTGTATTGTGACCGTAAAGCTGAAGAAAAATAATGAATAGTTTTCAAATTACAAAAAAATATTTTAATTTTAAGTGAGTTAGTAGTATGGACGGCCCACTAATATCTGAGGATTAACGGACGTAAAGGTATCTTGAGAGAACAAAAAATCTGAAAATTCAACGATTATTTTTTTATTAACTAAAATAATTGGTAGGACATTCTTTAGGATATAAACAATTAATTTGTATATAATAATTACTCTAAAAATCCACAAAGCATATGTTGAAAACAATCCAAGAGGATGTCTGTCATAAAGAACAACAATTGAATTAGAATCAACTGAATGTGAACGTAAAAGTCGTTGAAATTGTAATGGATGGACAGGAACACCATTGTGAGAAAGTGATTCTATTGTTATGTGTCGAGAGCCAGGAAGTTGGGAAAAATTACTGAAAGAGTTAAAATTAAGTGAAAGAGTTAAATTAAATATTTAACTAATTATCTACACAGATGTAATTCTATAGAAAATTTCAAAAATAATTTAAAAATTTAAAAGAGGATTAATGTTAGAGTTAGACGCAAATGAGGAAAGGTTTATTTGTTAATTATTATTTTTTTGGTTTTCTCAAAGAGAAAGTTTTCAAATCTCATAAGGCGTTTCTTTGAACCTAGAATCTCGGGAACAAATAATTTATAAATTTTCTTTAATTATGATTGTAATGTATTTCCGATATTTTTATTAAAAGATTGATTGTAAGTATAAAAGCCTAAAACATTTGATTATTACAAAAAAATCTTCATAAATTGCCATCAAAACAAACGACCACCCCCATTTGTGCTACGAGGTTGCTGCCAGAATGAAGTTTTCCATCTACAACTTCAACGGATCCAAGAAGAAGAAAGCTGTGTGCTTCAACATGATGGCTCTCTCGATTGCTGTTCTCGTATTTCTTGGACAAGTTGACACTACAGGAGCGAACAATGTTGGTCTGGGGAATCACATTTTGAAGGAAGGAAAGGTGAATCTTGCTGCAGGCTCAACTGTCGTTGCCACCAATAAGGACATTGAACAATATAAAGCTAAGTTTCCTGATGCTTGCGATGTTGACTTTGACAGCGAAGGAAATATGTGAGTTAATTTGGTGTTAGATAAATGTAAGTATTTTTTTATTTTTAAGTGTTCTTCACTACAAAAGTCAAGGTGCGACAAAGGACAAAGGCTGTACGGTGGATCTTCTAACAAATATAAGGAATAAGATTCTTTTCACAGCCGGTTTGATTGTAACAAAGGACATTGGTACTTGCCTGACCTGGAATTTTAATGAGAACACGTTAGTTTACGAAAACTTATACCGAAAAGTTTTTAACTTAGAATTAAAAAAGATGTCTAAAAATATTTAAAAATTAGGTTTATGGCTACCCTGACAAGAATGAGGAAATATTTCAGAATTTATTATTTCAGATTGCCTTTTGCCTACAGCTTGCTAAATGAAGAAATCAGACAATTCCACAATGGTCCGATTTTCAGTAAGGATGGCGGATGTTGTGCAGGCACTTGTATGAAACGAACGGGCCTTGAAGTTTCATGGTGGCTATATGAAGATAGGCAAAGATTTGACATCGTGCTAAATGCAAATCCAAGTAATAAATCTCCTTTAGATTAATTTTTATTTCTAAATTCAATTTTAGTTGGTATGGGACTAATCAACCAAACCGGTCAAGCTAAATCAACAGTGGAAAAGAAAAAAGAGTACCCGACAGTTGAGATATCGGATCAACCTCCAAGATATCAGATCAACTTTCCGGGGATACCTATTGCGACTACCAGAGGTTCTTGCATTGAAAACATCCTGCTCTCGCCTATCACATGGGAAATCGACGGTAAAAGTCCAGATCCAAAAATGAATCGCTTGTTGGTTTTTCATCTTCTCCCTCAACGTGCATCGCGAATAAGAGAATTTATTGGCGGTGATAAATATAAAATACAAGGATATCCGCCGCAAGGACCCAAATGTGATGACCTAACTATCAAATTCGTAAGTGATAAACAAATTAACTACTCATTATTAATTTATTTTAACAAATTTAGTCGAAGAGCAACTACAAATTGCTTAATGTTCTTTCTTCTCCTGATATAACAAAGCCACCAACAAACGTTGAAACAAAACCTCCAGGTACCAGCAATGATCCAACAAACAAAAATCAGATCTCAACAACTTCAGCAAACAACGAAAATAATTCAACAACATCGACGCCTGAGGATAAGTTGGTAAACACGACAACTACCGGTCAAGTTACAGAAACGGGTGAATTGGGAAGTTCAACAGCTCCCGCTTCAAAAGGCTCTTCTTCATCTACGTCTGCAAGTACAAAAACTACACCAGTAATAACAACGATGACAACCACCACCAAAAGCTCCTCTTCGATCGGCGTGATAATTGTTGTGATTGGCGTTATTTTGATCATTGTCATTGGAGTTTCTGTCTACTTCTTTGTCATAAGGAAGAAGCCTGACAAGAAGGGAAAAGATGCTGAGGGAGGTGATAGGACAAAAGGAGATGCTGAAGAAGGGGATGATAAGAAGGAAGAAGATGATAAAGAGAAAGAAGAGGATGAGGGTGATAAGTCTAAAGACGAAGAGGAAGACGGTGATAAGTCAAACGAAGATGATGAGGAAGGTGACAAGAAGAAAGTAAAGGGTTCGGAGTCAAAAACGGGTGGCGAAACCAAAGAAGAAGAACAGACGGGTGCAAAATCGGGTGATGCTGAAGCGAAGGAAGAAGGCGAAACAAATGAAGTCGAAAGTTTGTCGCCAGAAGAAAAGAAGATTGAGGATGAGATATATAAAGTGTGATATAATATATGGATATACAAATAATGCTCTAGATATATATAATTGTTTGTTTGTAAATATTTGCCTATATATAATTGTATTGAGTCCTATTTTTTGTTACCTAGATTTATCTTAATTATTCTGATCCCTTAAATGTGTATGTTAGTAATGTTACTTAATGTCTATATATCTAAATGTCCTATAATGTCCTATTTGTAATTGTAGATAAATATTTGCTTTATCACAATTGAAGTAATATAAATTTTATTTATAAATTTTATTGTTGAAAGCCTTTAGGGAATAAATTTGGAACAATGATTTAATAGAAGCCTTAGACCTTTAACGGGATTATAATATAATGATAAAAACCTAATATAAAATATTTGGGTAAGTCAGCTTCCGTAAGTGTCTCACTTGACGAACCCATTTGTAATTGTAGATAAATATTTGCTTTATCACAATTGAAGTAAAAACTGTACTATAAAAGCCTAAATGACCCGTGATTATTAACGCCATCAAAACAACCGACACCCATTTTTGCTAGGAAGCTACTGCTAGAATCAAGTTTTTCATCTACAACGGATCCAAGAAGAAGCAAATCATGTTCGTCAACATTGTGGCTCTCTCGATTGCTGTTCTCGTGTTGGTTGGACAAGTTAACATCGCAGGAGCGAACAATGTTGGTCTGGGGAATCACATTTTGAAGGAAGGAAAGGTGAATCTAGCTGCAGGCTCAACTGTCGCCACTATCGGTGACATTGAACAATACAAGGCTAAGTTTCCTGATGCTTGCGATGTTGACTTTGACAGCGAAGGAAATATGTGAGTTAATTATTTTTGTTTCAAAGTTTTGTAGTATAAATATTTCTCCTATTTTAAGTGTTCTTCACTACAAAAGTCAAGGTGCGACAAAGGACAAAGGCTGTACGGTGGATCTTCTAACAAAATTGGAGAATGAAATTGTTTTCACGACATGGTTGAGCCATTCTACAGGACTTGAGAATTGTCTGCCGGATCATAATCTGAACACGTTAGTTTACGTAAAAGGAGTAGTTTACGTAAAAGAACTCTACCACTGCACCACCGCAGAACACAGTTGTAAATAAAAATAAATTGTTTATATGTAAAAAAGAAAACTGAGGGGGATCCTAAAACTTTGGGGGCTTATAACTCGGTCCCTGGTACCCCGCAGCGAAAATGGTTCAAGATTTACAATAGAAAGGGTATACTCTACCTCTCTACCAAATTTCATCCCGAAGTCCCACGGACACCCAAAAGGCTCTCCTTTGTGAAGAGTTTAAAAAATATATTCTACATCTATAAAATTATATGGCTACCCCGACAAGAATGAGGAAACATTTTATTTCAGAATTTATTATTTTAGATTGCCTTTTGCCTACAGCTTGCTAAATGAAGAAATCAGTCAATTCCACGATGGTCCGATTGTCAATTTGAGTAGCAGTTGCTGTGAAAGTCCTTGTGTCGAAAGAACGGGCCTTGAAGTTTCATGGTGGTTAGATAGTAAAAAAGGAAAGGTTGTGTCATATGCAAATCCAAGTAATAAATCTCTTTAGTTTAAGTTTTATTTCTAAATTCAATTTTAGTTGGCGTGGGACTAATGGGCGAAACTTCTCAAAAAATCGCAAGAGTGGAAGAGCAAAGTGAGCACCCAAAAGTTGAGATATCTGAATCTCCAAGATTTAAGATTTACTTTCCGAAGGGGGAAAAGATAGATCCTTACGGTAAACCATGCATTGGAATAGATGTGGAAAAATCCATCAAGGAGAAAACTCTACCGCCTATCACATGGGAAATCGACAGTACAAGTCCAGATCCAACAAAGAATCGTTTATTGGTTTTTCATCTTCTCCCTCAACGTGCATCGCGAAATAGGACGTGGTTGGAGGGAAAAAGGAAATTTGAAATAGGAGGAAATCTGCCGCAAGGACCCAAGTGTGATGACTTAAACATCAAATTCGTAAGTGATAAACAAATGAACGATTTATTATTAATTCATTTCAACAAATTCAGTCGAAGAGCAACTATGCATTGCTGACTGGTTTTTCTCATGATATAACAAAGCCACCTACAGGTGCCAGTAATGATCCATCAAATAATAATCAAATCTCATCAACTTTAGCAAACGGCGAAAATAATTCAACAACATCGACACCTGAAGGCAATTTGGAAAACATGACAACTACCGGTCAAGTTACAAAAACGGATGAATTGAGAACTTCAACAGCTCCCGCTTCAAAAGGCTCAACAACGGCTTCAAGTACAATAACAACAACCACCAAAAGCTCCTCTACAATCGTCGGGATAGTTGTGGTTGCCGTTATTCTGATCATCATTGTCATTGGAATTTCTGTCTACTTCTTTGTCATAAGGAAGAAGCCTGACAAGAAGGGAAAAGATGCTGAGGGAGGTGATGAGGCAAAAGGAGATGGTGAAGAAGAGGGTGATAAGAAGGAAGAAAATGGTAAAGAGAAGGAAGAGGATGAGGGTGATAAGTCTAAAGACGAAGAGGAAGATGGTGATAAATCAAAAGAAGATGATGAGGAAGATGACAAGAAGGAAGTAAAGGGTTCGGAGTCAAAAACGGAAGGCGAAACCAAAGACGAAGAACAGACGGGCGCAACATCGGTTGATACTGAAGCGAAGGAAGAGGGCAAAACAAATGAAGTCGAAAGTTTGTCGCCAGAAGAAAAGAAGATTGAGGATGAGATATATAAAGTGTGATATAATATATGGATATACAAATAATGCTCTAGATATATATAATTGTTTGTTTGTGAATATTTGCCTATATATAATTGTATTGAGTATCTATTTTTTGTTATCTGGATTCATCTTAATTATTCTTGTCCCTTAAAATATGTATCTATGTTAGTAATGTTCCTTAATGTCTATAATGTCATATTTGTAATTGTAGATAAATATTTGCGCTGTCACAATTATTGAAGTAATACAAAATGTATTGTTGAAGGCCTTTAGGGAACAAATTTAAAACTGATTTCAAGTTTATTTCAGACTTGAATTTACTAAAAATTGAGAAAGCATGGAAATTCTAGAAATTTAGCAAAATTAGGAAACAAAAATTTCCTCCTGTACTATAAAAGCCTAAATGACTTTGGATTATTAAAAAAAATCCTCATAAATCGCCATCAAAACAACCGTTCACCCATTTGTGCTAGGAGGCTTCTGCCATAATGAAGTTTTCCATCTACAACTTCAACGGATCTAAGAAGAAGCAAATCATGTTCGTCAACATGATGGCTCTCTCGATTGCTGTTCTCGTATTTCTTGGACAAGTTGACACTACAGGAGCGAACAATGTTGGTCTGGGGAATCACATTTTGAAGGAAGGAAAGGTGAATCTAGCTGCAGGCTCAACTGTCGTTGCCACCAATGAAGACATTGAACAATATAAAGCTAAGTTTCCTTATGCTTGTGATGTTGACCTTGACAGCGAAGGAAATATGTGAGTTAATTATTTTTGTTTCAAAGTGTGTTAGTATAAATATTTCTCCTTATTTTAAGTGTTCTTCACTACAAAAGTCAAGGTCCGACAAAGGACAAAGGCTGTACGGTGGATCTTCTAACAAATATGAAAAATAATATTGTTTTCACGACAGGATTGAGTCATTCTACAGGACTTGAGAATTGTCTGACAGATCCTAATCAGAATACGTTAGTTAATTAGAACAGAGTAGCCTAAAAAGTTTAATTGAAAATTAAATTTTTTTTAAATCTTTAAAAATTATATGACTATTTTGGCATGAAAGGAAGAAACATTTTATTCCAGAATTTATCATTTTAGGTTGCCTTTTGCCTACAGCTTGAAAAACGAAGAGATTAGTCAGCTCCACAATGGTCCGATTTTCGGTAATGGCGGATGTTGTGAAGGCAGTTGTGTCAAACGAACGGGCCTTGAAGTTTCTTGGGAGTTACAGGAAAATAAGCGTAAAGGATCAATTCTTGTGCTAAATGTAAATCCAAGTAACAAATCTCCTTTAGATTTATGTATACTATTTCAAAATTTAATTTTAGTTGGCGTGGCGCTAATACGATATACTGGTCAAGAACTGTCAATAGTGGAAGAGAAAAGAGAGTACCCAACAGTTATGATAACATATCAATTTCCAAGATATAGGATTAGCTATCCAAAGAAGGGTAATGTGAGTGCCAAAAATTCCTGTGTCAAAAACATCCATCAGAATATTCTACCGCCTATCACGTGGGAAATCGCCAGTAAAAGTCCAGGTCCAAGAATGAATCGCTTGTTGGTTTTTCATCTTCTCCCTCAACGTGCATCGCGAATAAGAGAATTTATTGGCGGTGATAAATAGGGCTAGGATTTTTAGGCACTAAAAAGTCCAAAATAGGCGCCTACATAGGCACTAAAAAACTGCCAAAATAGGCACCTTATTTCAAAAAAAAGGCAAAATAGGCAAGCAAAATATACAAAATTTCTTAAAATTTGAGCTAGATCTGAAAAAATATCGACTAAAATCTATAAAAATGGTTGAATTTAAGCAATAAACTGTTAAATAAATTAATTTTGACGATAAGAATTGCGAATATAAATTAATTTATATCAATTATTTTGCTTCCGAAAATAATTTGAATAAATTTTTAAAATAAAAATTTTTTGACAAAAAAATTTTCAAAAAAAAATTTTTTTGAAAAATAAATTTTACCAAAACTAATTTTTAGTCAGCAAATTTCTCAAAAAATGCCCAAAAATTCGCAAATTTTTGTAAAAATATGCAAAATAGGCTGAAAAAAGGCAAAATAGGGCACTTTTTCAGAAAAAGCCAAAATAGGCATTTTTAGGCAACGATAAAATTAGGTAGGAAGAAGATTTTAGTAAAATAACACCTGATTTGAACGTTTCAGCATCAGGCCTATTTAGGAAAAAAACAGGCATTTTGCCTAAAATCCTAGCCCTAGTGATAAATATAAAATACAAGGATATCCGCCGCAAGGACCCGACTGCGATGACTTAAACATCAAATTTGTAAGTGATAAACAAATGAACGATTTATTGTTAAATAATTTCAACAAATTTAGTCAAAGAGAAGCTACAAATTGATTAATGTTCTTTCTACTCCTGAAACAACAAAGCCACCAACAAATGATAAATCGCAACCTCCAAGTACCAGCAATGATCCTTCAAGTACCAGCAATAATCCAACAAACAATAATCAGATCTCATCAACCTTAGCAAACGACGAAAATAATTCAACAACATCGACGCCTAAGGATACTTTAGTAAACATGAAAACAACCGATCAAGTTACAGAAACGAGTGAATTGGGAACTTCAACAGCTTTCACTTCAAAAGGCTTGTCGGCAACTACGTCTGCAAGTACAAAAACTACACCAGTAATAACAACGATGACAACCACCACCAAAAGCTCCTCTTCGATCGGCTTGATAATTGTTGTGATTGGCGTTATTTTGATCATTGTCATTGGAGTTTCTGTCTACTTCTTTGTCATAAGGAAGAAGCCTGACAAGAAGGGAAAAGATGTTGAGGGAGGTGATGAGACAAAAGGAGATGCTGAAGAAGAGGGTGATAAGAAGGAAGAAGATGGTAAAGAGAAGAAGGAGGATGAGGGTGATAAGTCTAAAGACGAAGAGGAAGATGGTGATAAATCAAAAGAAGATGATGAGGAAGATGATAAGAAGGAAGTAAAGGATTCGGAGTCAAAAACGGAAGGCGAAACCAAAGAAGTCGAAAGTCTGTCGCCAGAAGAAAAGAGGATTGAGGATGAGATATACTAATAATACTCTAAATATATATGTATAATTATTTGTTTGTGAATATTTGCCTTATATAATTGTATTGAATGTCTATTTTTGTTATCTAGATCCATGTTAATTATTCTGATCTCTTAAATGTGTACGTTACTTATTTGTTAGTAATGTTCCTTAATGTCTAAATGTCTTATAATGTCCTATTTGTAATTGTAGATAAATATTTGCTTGACAGAATTATTGAAGTAATAAAAATTTTATTGTTGAAAGCCTTTTAGAAAAAAGGATTGAGGATGAGAACAAATTTAAAATACCGATTTCAAGTTAGTTTAGAAACTTGAATTTACTAAAAATTGAGAAATGGAAATTGTAGGTATTTAGCAAAATTAGGAAAATAAAAACTTCCTTCACTTAAAATTAAATATTAAGTTTACCTTTCTCCTTGTTTTTGTCCACCATCTTTATTAATTGTTTGTTCACTTCTAACTTCAAAAATTCTTAATTTACTAGGATTATTCCCTTCCTCTTCTAATATTAATTTAGCCAAAATTGCTGGTTCAATAGACAAATCTCTATTAAAATTTAAAAAAGAAAATAAATTTTTTGTTAAATTATTTTCTAAATTTAATTTATTTTCTTCTTTTTTTAAATGTTTTTGTTGTTTATTTGTTTGTGGTGGTGAAGTTGTTGTTATTGTTGAGGGTTGTTGTTGTTGTAATATATTTGGATTTGTAAACCATAATAAAAGTAAAGGAAGGGCCATTAATAGAAGGGAGCAACACAATGCGAATAACAATATGTGAACCAAAAACTTGAAAGAAAATAATTGAAATTTTATTAAATACAGCTTAACCTCATTAAAATAAAACCCAATTTAAAATAGGTATATTTTTGTAAACTTGGTTGGAGGAAATTTTTTTTCAAAAAGCCCCAAACCCCCTTGTTTGGAGTTTTTTGGGATAAGCCTCGTTATAAAATACGAATCTTCCTTTTTCAAGGGTTCTCTTATCGTGAGGTCTTACAGGCATTTTAATTAAAATTAAAGAATAAGAAAGGGAAAAGAACGGGGAAGTTGAATGTCTTCAGAAGGGCTTAATGACCTACTAATTTTTTAATTTTTACAAAATTCTCTCTAAAATTTTTCATTTATTTAATACCTTCGTTCTATTACTTCTCTGTTTAAATTTAATATTTTCCTTCCATTCATTTTCATTATTAATTTCTTCTTTTCTGTTTGGAGTATTTGTTGTTGTTGTAGTTATTGTTGTTGAAGGCCTTCTTTGCCACCCATTTCTATTTGGAATTTCTTCATTTTTTCTGACATAACTGAGAAGTGATAAATTTGGAGGAGGTAAGGCTGGGGGAGCTGGTGGGGGGATTTTTTGTTGTTGTTGTTTTTGACATTTTGGCATATTTTGCTTAAAAAATAAATATTTGATTGGACGTTAATTAAATAAAATGATTCACTTTAATTAATTATAAATTAATTATCTAAAAAATGGTAGTGAGAGTTGGAGAGTTGGAAAAGCCTGTGAGAGTTGGAAGTCATAAAAAAATTATTAGTTATAGTCTTCACTATTAATGTTTAAATTCTTTATTTTCACCAAATTATTATTGGACAATGGATGTTTTTAAGACAAAGTAAAATTTATTATGATAGTAGTTGTACTGAAATTATTTAAAAATTCCTAAGCATTTTTGAAGGGTGACTTTAAATTAAATAAAATAATTTATAAAAAATAAAGTTCTTTTTCCATTAAAAAATAAAAAAGAAACATTTTTCTTGCAAAGGATTAAAACCTCAAAATATGTATGTATGTAGTATCAATATACACTACCCAATAAAAACAAAAGTTAATCTGTTAATTTTAAATATATTTAACTAGATTGTCAAAATATATTAACGTCATCAATTCCTTTTTTTTGATAAATAAATAAATGGGCTTTTCTGTTTTTATTTAGTAACAGGTTTTTTTTTGTTAAAAAATTAAAAAAATTTTAAAGAAAAGTGAGAGTTTGGGTGTTATTATTTAAAATTACTTGAAAATTATATGGCTTATTTCTGATATTTTAATTAGAAATATATTTGAATTAACTTTTCTATCAATAAAAATAAAAGATTAGAATAGCTAAGAGATAACCTCGCGTCAAAATAAAAACTTTTTACTCTTTCAAGGTTAACTTAAAAATTTGTTTTTTCTTTAATTAAATAAGAGAATATTTGAATTCTTTATTTTGAAATTTTTAAAAATAAAATTTTAATTAAATTTAAATTTAAGTAAATAGGAAATAAATTCCTTCGAATTAAAAACCCAAATTTTTTCTCCAAATCTCCTCACTCTTTACCTCACAATCAATTCCATTAAATAACCAGATTTCTTTATTTAAAATTTGTTTCCAACCTTTTTAACTTTTACCAAATTCATAGCACTCGAAGGACGTGAAGTAGGTGCTTTCTCATAATAATTATCCCCCTCCTCTTCCTCCTCCTCTTCTTCCTCTTCATTTCCTCCTTTATAATTTCTTCCTTTTTCAATATAAATATTTCCTTTCTTTCTACCATTACTTTCATTTGAACTAGAACAACTTAATCTTTGCCTTTTACCTTCTTTTATTTCCTCAACACTACAATAGGAGTTAGTTTGTTTTAATGGTCTAATAGGGCATCTTGATGAAGGAATTGAACTGCGTGTTGAAATTGGGATTTTCCAAGGATGTGGTGATGCCCCTTAAAAATAATTGTTTGTGAATGTTTGTTTTAATAAAAAATCTCGAGGTTTCCAATTATTATATAGTCAAACATCGCTTAAAGATACATATATCCTCGCAGCTAGAAATTATACATATCTTTAATTGAATGTATCCATTCTAGGGGTTTGGTAGCTCATCCCCTACTGGCCAATCAAATTAGAAACATTTTTGTATCTATTGGGTATATCTACAAGTGAGATTCGACTGAGGATAGGCACTAGAATTCTCTTTATTTACCTTAAATTCTTCACAAAAAAATTTTTGTATTCTTTTTATTTTTTAGAATTGTAATTATCTAAATAGCCCATTAAATTTTTTTACAAATTTACTTTACAAAAAAATAAAAATTTTTAATGAATTAATAAAAACCTGTAATTGGTACAACAGAAGTTGGAGGGGGTGTATTAGCACCTCTATATGAAGGAAAGGAATGTGAAAGATAAAATAAAGATGATGGAGTTGGTCTCTGTGCTAGTGATGATGGAGGTGATGGGGTTAAATGAAGTTCTCTCATTTAAAAAAATCTAAAATTAATTATTTTAATTTTATTTTTGGCATAGGAAAGGATGAATAAGAGGAAGGAAAAAAATGATGAAGAATAGAATTGTGGATGGAAGAGTTAGGAGAAGACAGGTAAAAGTTTACAGTAACTAAAAGAACTGTGCATCATTTAGTTGAGGTGCTTCTAAATGAAAGTTCTTGTTTCTATCGTATCAAAAAGGTTGCCCCACAATTAAGAAGGTGCTTTAACTGAAGGAGGAGTCAAGATTTATGTATTTCTATTAGGTTAACAAAACTATTTGACAAAGTATTTTGTGAATTTAAAAATTGAATAAAAAATGAAAATAGTTACCGAATTTAGTATTACCTGGCTAAAAAATAAAGAAATTATGTAGATTCAAAGGTACAAGGACTAAAATATGATTTAAAAATATTAGAAAATAAAATATACATATTTGTATATCTGTACACTTTTTCTTAAAATTTATAAATTAATTGGAGTGGAAATTGTAATATTTAATCATAATTGGAGGAAGAGGAATAAATATAAATAAATATGTCTGTGTCGCGAAAATTATTCAATGTCAGGTCAAGCATAATCCTGACAGTTTCAAAACTATTTTTTCTTAAGAAAATCAAAAAGGTGACAAAAATAAATTGATAAAAATAATATTTTTAGAGAAAAATATTTTTTAGAAAAATTATTAAATTATTTTGACACAAAACTATTCAAAATGTGAACTTTGAATTTTTTAGAAAACTCGATTAGTTATTTGATTTGGAATTCTGCTTGAGTCAGTATGGCAGAAGTACATATATGTATTGGCTAGCAAAATATAAAGCTTAAAAAATCCTCCTCCAACTAAAAACTTTTTGTGGATAATTTAATTCCTCCAGAAATTATCCTTTAAATTAATTCTATTTGTCAAATAATTTTCGAATTTCTATAAATATTTTATTATCAAAGGAGCTTTGATTATGAATTATGAAAAGAAGAAAAATGATTTTCCTTCTAAAGATGAAAGCTAAAAATATTTTTGAGTGATAAGCACAAATAAAATAAATTAGAAAAAAGAGGGCAATCATCTCGCAACAATTAAAATATTAATTAAATATTTTATTTATTTATTTTCTTTGTTTAGATACGCCCCACTTATTTTTACAAAAAAAAATTAATTTTTTTATTGTGTATTGGCTGATTGCCCGTCCGGAAAAGGTGACAGAAAGTAAAGGGAGAAAAAAAAGAGGTAATAAATTTGTTGCAGTAAAAGGATCATCTTCATCCCATTAATGAAAAAAATAAATGAAAAAGAAAAGAAGATTTGCGTGAAATTATTTACGGGTAATAAATAAATAAAAATTAAAAATGTGTTAGAAAATTATAGAAAATATTTAATTATTTTATTAAATAAATATATTTTTTAAAATGGAAGGAAAAATTAAAAAAGGTTTAATAACTCAAAGAATTATGGATGTAAGTCACTTGTAAAATATAAAAATGAAAAGTTATAGATATGAAATAGTTGAAAATTAAATTATTCAAATGTGTGAATTTTCTAAAAAATTTAGTTAATTTTATGGATTAAGCAGTTTTATATTTTAATATTTACAGTTGGACTTCTTACAAATTCACATGAACGAGTAAGATCCGACCGTTATTCATCGTCATTTTTTATTTAATTTCAAAAAATCAACAAAACCTTTAACAAAATCTAACAAATTTTGGTTAAACCGAAAAAATGAAAAAGGAGAAAAAATATTCCCGTGAAGGTCATTAAAAATTAAACTTAATATGTTCTTTAGTTATAAAAAAAGGAATATTAATTTAAAAAAGAAGCAATTTCCGAAAAGGAAAAAAATTAATAAATCAGCCACGCCTTACAAACTTGTGATATAATTTGCAAGTAATTATTTGTAAATACAAAAATATATTAAATATATATTTAAAACACAAAAAACTTGAAAAAAACTTGAAAAATTCTTAATCTTTTAAATAATTATTTTAGGAATTTATCAAAACAATACATCCAATAACTTCTAAAATAGAATATTTTTCAACCTTAAAAGTTTATCTCAAAGGTAAAATACATACGTATTTACTAAAATAATTAACCTCTCTCAAATAATTACCCTCTATTAATTACCCTTCAGCGAGAGGTGGAAACAATATCAACGGTAAATATTTAAATTTAAAATTCTCAATTATATTTAATCAGATTCTTTTGCTAGTTCTTAACCAATTAATGAAATAAATAAATTTTTTGTAAAAAGGAAAATCAACAAATAAAACTTGACAAATACCTTTTTAAACGTTTTAACAATTTCATGTAAATATATATTTAATCGTTCCACCTTTTTATCTTTTTATATAAAATTTTTTTTCGTTTTTTTAGCAAAAATAAAATTAATTTTAATTTGCTCATAAAAATGTTTGTGAGTGTTGATTATTTTAATTGAAATTTAATTTACATTAAAAAATTTTAATTTTTACAATAAATATTTAAAATTAAAAAAATATGTGGAGATTACTAAAAAACAAAAAAGTGACTAGATAATTCTTTCTAAACGAGGTAGAAAAAAAATTAAAAAAAGAATTCCCGAGTTAATACATAATTTAATCATTTTAAAAAATAAATTTCTACTAAATAACTTGTTCATCTTCCAATTCAGTCATTTCCCAAATTAAATTTATTTTTCGTTTTTGTTCTTCTTTTAATAATTTATTTTCTTCTTTTTTACTTAAATCTTCAACAAAAATTTGGTGGATAGGCAAATTATTATTGGTTTTCTGGACAATATTTTGTTCTGATATTTTCTGAAAATTTTTTGAAAAATTTATTATTTTTTTAATTCCCTGGAATAATTAAAATTTATTTTGAGAAAAACTCCTTTATTTCAAAAATCCCAAAGAGAGTTTAAGAATCTCTTAAACTTCCTACTTCGGTCTTAGTTTTCTGAATTAAAGTCTAAATATATCAAATCAAAGGGAATGAGAGTCTTCGAAACTCGTAGAGGCTTCAAAGATTATCGGTTCTTTAAATATTTTCTATCATAAAAATTTTATTTTTTAATTATTTACATTTAAATTTCCAAAATTATTTTTAGCAATATTAAAAGGCAAATAAATTGTTGTTGTTGTTGATTGTTGTTTTTGTTGATAACTATAATTATTACTGCTACTTTCTTCTTCTTCACAAACATTGTTGTTACTAGTACATTTACTCCCAAAAGACAAACAATGCTTTATTTGGATTCTAATTTGTGGATTACACGAATAATAAATTAATATACGGATGGCTGAAGTAAACCTTTAAATAAATAAATTGAAGGAAATATTTTAGAGAAAGTTTGTGGGTATCGGAAATAGAAAAGTCAGGAATTTGAAATTAAAAGTTGGATATTAAAAAAGTGTTCTTGAAGTTTTGATAGTTAAATGAATTTAAAAAAAATATTTTTTATTTGAATTTTTCAAGATTTTAGAATCGTCGAGACAGATATGAATTTATTAAATGGGGTGTGAGGTATAAATTATAGTATATTGGACTTGAGTGATAGATTTTATCGATATCGATAAATGATATTTTTGACAGATATATTATATCAGTCCGGTCTCTACTTTAATTTTAAAATTAAAAATTACAAACATATAAACAAAAGAAACAGCATCAGAAAAGACAGTATGAAAGGGAGAAGCAAGTGAGGGATCTGAAGGATCCTTGAGTAATGCAGAATTGGATCTAAAAAATAGTTAAATTTAAATTTTAAAATTAACTACAAACTTTTCTAAGACAGTAAGTGCCAAATGTAAAGAATTGCTAATTAAATAAGTACAGACAATACAGACCATCTAAAATTAATTTTTTGAGAATAATTATTTTAAGAAATAATTTACAGTATAAACAGCAGATCTAACAGGCCCAGAAAGTGTTAATTTGTGAATTCTAAAAGAGGATTTTCTTTTAATAAAGCTATTTGAAGTTGATAATTGATTAACGAGTATTGGCTGGGTTGTTGGAGTTTTGGAAGTTTTTTCTTTCTTTTCATGGTGAATTAAAGGTTTGGATAAATGGGCTTTTGATACTCGGCGAATAACAATCTTTAAATAAATAGATAGATTTTTTAATTGAAATTTTGAATTCTTTTTTGTTTTA
The DNA here is from genome assembly GCA_963681835.1 of Meloidogyne enterolobii. Taxonomy (NCBI): domain Eukaryota; kingdom Metazoa; phylum Nematoda; class Chromadorea; order Rhabditida; family Meloidogynidae; genus Meloidogyne; species Meloidogyne enterolobii. The sequence goes on along the minus strand of CAVMJV010000004.1, from coordinate 1,714,285 downwards.
TTTTCTAAATTTTATTTATTTCGAGGAAGCTAACAAATTAATAGTAAGCCGACAAAATGATGTTGATAATTATTTTTAAAAATCCCTCAAGTCGACGATATACCCATGTTAGATATTCAGTTTGGATTTAGGGTCGGAAAGGGCGCAGATATTTTTATAGACCGCAGTAACTGTAACGAGTTAATATATGTATGAGTATAGGGTTTCTAGTCAATATAGTTTGCCAAACAAAAACAAAACTTGAGTTATAAATTAATTTCAACATCAAAAAACTTCCAAATTTTTTCAAATAAAATTAAAAAAAATTAAATTTTCTAACCAAATTAATTGCCAAAAGCAAAAAGAAAGGAAAAACAGTTTGTGCAACCGACAAAAGATGAAAGTCATAAAGCTGATAAAATTGGCTTTCGAAAACCCAATCTGCTGGTCCAGCACTAAGAGAACGAAAAAAATCGTTGCATTTTGGATAATGATGAACGGTTGTTGCCCAAACAGTTGGTGCTCGCAAAAGAACGCAAGCAAGGAGGGTAATGGCCTTTAAAGAATTTTTTAGTTAAAAATTATTTTAGTAAATTATAACCATAGTAATTTGACGTCCTTGGACAGAATATAGGCGTCGAAGAAGAGAATTACGTCTTGAAAAAAGAATTAAATTTTATTTTAATATTTATGTTTTAAAATACAGGGGGAAAGCCTATAAGGATAACGAGGTACGGGAGAATTACGAGGAAGTGGTTGGACTGTGGTACGATCTTAACTAAACAGGAGATCAATTATCTAGAAAATCAAAATTTACAATTTCCCTCCAATCCAAACAAGGCGTTCCAAAGAAGCAAATATAAGCATATAAGGAATTGCTAATTGTGCCATTCTGGCAACAACAAAAGCTGGCACAATATACCAATGGTAAAGAAGAAATAAAGATTTACTGCGCATTCCATAAGAACTTAAAATAATTTTAAAACTTAAAAAATAATTATTCTTGATTGTTTTGAATGAGGGATTTTTTTAGATATCCGAAACATTCGCCTTTAAGGCGCTTTAACACCTCAGATCGTTTTAAAGTAAGGAAAATTTATTTTGAAAGGAATGGAAGGTAAAATTAAAAAGAGGAATTCCAAGTTAAAATAAATTAATTAATTTATTAAATACATTGCATCAACACCAAAAAGTAAAATATAAGCAGCACATATACACGCATCCAACAATGCCAACATTCTTGGATAAAGTGTTGGGGGCGGTTGATTTGCTTTAGAAGCTGATCCATTTCGTGTTTGAGAAAATAAATAAAAAAGTAAAAGGTTGGCAGCCAGGCCTAAAAATGCAAAAAGAGAGGCGCCAGAAACGAAGAGAAAACGAGCCAAAGTATAAGTTTCGTACTGAAAAAATTGAAAAAATTTTAAATAAAATTTTGTGTGTTATTCTAATTATTTTTTAGTTATAGTAGATAAGATAAGAAGTCCTTTGGATTCAAAATCCTTTTAAATCTATTTATTTTTTAAATTAATTTTAATTCCATATATATTTCCCCCCAAAAATTAATTCCATTAAATACCTCTCCACAAATAGGCTCCCCAGTTTCCTCATTTTTAAAAATTCCTTCTTCCGTTGTAGCTTTAAACATTAATAAATCAACACTTCCACCTACAAAATGATCAACATGAACGTTGTTTCTGCCATTTTCTATAGACATTTTTTTGAAATTTTTGGAGAAAATTAAAGAAGAAAATTAGGGGAATATTTTGAATAAAATAGATTAAATTTCTAAAAATAATTGTTTAAATTATTTTAATTAATTAAATACTTCTTTAAAAAAGGATAAAAATTATTATTTAATTATTTGAGGCTAGGGTTTGATCCCCGTCCCCGGAAAGGGACGAAGGGAGGTCTCCTCCCAGAGCCCCCGTTCCTCGTCCCCGCGGTTTGAATTCCACGTTCCCCGTAAGCCCAGCTCCCACCGCGTAATATCGAAAACTATTTAGGACTTAAACACTCTTAAATGAAAAAATAATATTTTACAAAAGGTTTACTATGCTAAAAATTAACTGATTTAAATATTTTATTATCAAACAATTTAAATACATATATGTATTTTTATTCAACCTTTTATTCAATCGGAAAAATTAAAAAAAAATAATTTCCTAATTTATTAACAAAAAAATTCTTTCAATTAAAAAGGCTAATTTATTTATCATTTAAACGTCAATGTTCAATTCTCTTTTTATTTCTTTGATTTTTTATTTTAATTATTTTTGGGTATTTTAATTTAAATAAAGTGCTTCTCTTTTTAAAGAAATTAAAATTAAATAAAAAAATACGAATATTTACATTTTAAATAATTAAATAAAAAAATAAAGTTCTCTGATTTAAAATAATAATTAAATTTTAAAAATATGTTAAAAGGCTAATATTATTTTTATTAATTTAATTTAAATTGTTTTGTTTATATTTTTAAACAGAAATCACAGTTTTTTATTTCCGGAAGTTTATATGTAAGAATGAGAAAAAAGTCTGACAGATTTTGAGAAAATTTTAAGGAGATTAAAATAATATTTTATTATTTTAATATATACTTTAAAAATTATAATGAAGTTGGACTTCAATAGATACTAGAGATAGAGCTGGACCTGGACCAAGGCCTGGGTTTTTTCTGTACCCAAAGTCCAGGTCCAGGCATTTTTTGACCTTCCTGGGTTTTTTCCTCAATAAATATTTCAATTTTATTTAGCCTTTAGGGGGGGGGGTTGACTAAGCAACTCCAAATACACTTTATATGAAACACAATTCTTTCAATTTTAAGGATATAGTTATGTTTAGGTTCAATATTCTGGGTTAAAAAATAAATTTTTTAAAGATTTAAAAAAATAAATAGCTTTAAAATAAATTTTTTTAACTTTTAATTAATAAAATATTTTCAAATATAAAAATATAACAGGTGAAATTTCCTTTTTACACAAATTTTTATTAAATCTAAAATATTCAGAAAAGAAATGTCAAGTGTTTAATTTAATTTAAAAAAATAAATAAAATTTTTAAAGTCTGATATATTTTTTAATAAAAAGGTTGGCTGGGGGTTAATTAATGTTGGCAATTCTTTTAATTTAAATTTAAAGAATTATTAAAGTTTTAATTAATTTAATTAACTAAAAAATATTTTTTAGCGTCATTGTTTGGAGTCTCGTGCTAAAATTCAAACTTAAACACTAATTAGGGCTTAATAAAATTTTTTTAATTCTTAACAATTTTTCAAAAATTTTAAATTAAATCAAAAATTCTCGAATTTATTTAATTTACCTTTTAAAAATTGATTTGCTTAATAAAAATGAAAAAAAGTTTATATTTTTCCAACTTAAAAACAAAAAAATATTCACACGATAAAACTAACAAATTATAAGAAATGTTATTGTTACATTTAAATAATTATTATTTTCTCTAAAAAATACAAAAATATTTTGGTGGGTGGAGGGGAGGTGGGGGAGGAGAGGGAAGGGAAGGGGTGGGGGTGTTGAGAGTTTTAATTGAAAAGTTTTATTAAATTCTGATTAAATTAAATTTTGTTTAAATGATTTTTATACTTTTAGAGGAAAATGTTTGAGAGAAAAAAATATTTCTGAGAAATTAAAATGAAACAAATAATTGTGTTTTAAATATTTCATGATAAGCTACATTTAATTTTTCAATAAAATATTATTTTTAAATTTGGATCGGCAATATATTTTACTTGAAAGTTTCTTCTTAAATTCTAATAGAAATAAAGCTTTGATGTTAATTATTTTATTAATTATTAGAGATCGGCCTGGATCCAGATCAAGAATCTGGTCAAGATACTCAACCAAATCAAGATCTAGGACAAAGTCTTTTAAAATTTCCAATCTCTACATATTAATTATAATTAATTTAAGATCTATTTTGATAAAAAAAAGTTTCATAAATTAAAGATAAGAATTCTAACTACAAATTTTACAAAAAAAAATATGAAAACACAGATTTTTTGGGGGTTCTCATGCTTGGATTCAAATTTGAAAATTTTTCAATTTAATAAACATTTAATAATTTTTATTTGGGTTTGCTAAACTTTCTAATACAATTTATTTAAAATATTGTATTTTAATTAGGTTTAAATAACGATTAATGGCACGCTACGGAAACATTTTAATATATTTAGAAATTAAATTATTAAATATTGCAAAGATATTTTTGAATAAAAAAAGATTTTTGTTGTTAGTGAAATAACTTTATAAAATATTAGGTTACAAAATTTAATTATCACGAATTTGCAATAGAATATTACAAAATTAGGAAACTATTTTGAAATATTTAAAAAGTATATTAACCCCGCCTCCCATTCTTTTTTGTCGTATAATACACCGAAATGGATAATGAGGCTGAACCTATTCAAGGGGAGCACGAAACCAATTTCAAGGAAATTTTCCCTATGAATCGGAAAAATTAAAAAATTCGTTTATGTTGTTTAATAATTTTGACTTTGGAACAAAAATTAGGTCTTGAAAAGTTTTGACCTTGAAATAGTTCTTACAATTAGGTTTTAAAAATTTTTAGCCTCAAATCTTAAGGTTAATTTTAAATCTTAGGGAAACTGCAGGCTGGACGGCGTCGTGAAAATTTTTTGCTTAAGAATATCTTTTATTATTTAAAACAATAACAAAATTTTTTAATTAATTTAAATTAATTACCTACCTATTTATTTAACTTCCTCATAGAGTTTTTTAAATAATAAAAAAAATAGAGGGAATATTGTGTAAATATATAAAAATAATCCTCTCCAAAAAATACCCCCAAATAATGGAATTAGTCCACAGATTGGTTAACAAAAGAGGAAAGGAAATGCCATTAATTCAAAATAATTTTAAGTGAAACAAAATAAAAAGAGAAACAAAATCCCCTTTTTTAAATTAAAAAATTGAGATTGTTTTATGTTAATTTTAAATATCAAAAAAAAAATTTTGAAAGGTCAGAAAAATATATTATATTTTAATTGAAACATAATAATAATATACATACTTAAACTACATACCAATACACAAAACTCACCCTAAAAAGTAGAAAAATGAAAGGAAAATTTTAATTTAAATGTAGGTCTAAAATCACTCGAAAACTAACAAGTTGAAAATTTATAAGAAATTTTTAAAAATATATTTTAATTAATAAAACAAAAATATTTTAAAATAGAATTCAATTCAAGAAAAAGAATAAAAAAATATAAGGGAAAAGGGTCGAAGTTCGAAAGTTTAAGATTGAAACCCATCTGGTTAGTTTCGAGGGATTCCTTTAATTTAATAAAAATTTTTAATACAAAAAAAAGAGATTGTTCCATTTAATTTCCTAAAAATTAAGCTTTAAATTTCTTTTAAATATTTACTATTTAAGGAAATAAGGAAGTCAAAAAATTAAAAAAAAGTAATGAAAAAGGAAAAGTTACAAAATTTTCAGACATTTTAAATAAATAATTAAAGATTAAAAAAGATTAAATTTTGAATAAATTAAAAATTAAATTTATTGATTTAAAAATTGCCTGAAACAAAATAAAAAGAATTTTTTAATTTTAAAATAATTATTTTGATTAATTAATGTGAAGAAAATATTTATTTTTTCGTTTTTAATTAATTTTACCTAGTATGCTATTTTGCAAATTTTCTTAAATTTTTTATTCAGCTAAGAAAAAAAAATAAAAATTTAGTCATAGAGAATAATAAAATGGAAACATAAATATTAGAGTAGGATGGGGAGGGGATTAGGTATTTTGAAAGAAATAATAAAAACATATATGTATTTTTAGGTTTCCAAAAAAACTTAATTTGGGAAGTTAATATTTAATTATTTTGTTTTTATAAGTATATTATTGGCAGATTTTAATTTTACAAAAAATTAAAAATAAAATTTAGAATCTAATTCTACCGACAAGAAAATAAAAGATTTTGAGAATAGGAACGGCAGGATATTTCAAGGTATATTTTTTAATTTGATTGACTGGAGAAAATAATTTTCTCAAATTATAATTGAATTAGCTATATTTACGCGAAATTTGAAATAAATCAAACTATTTGAAATGGAGTTAGGTAAAAAATTAGGGGTGAACGTATGTTTATGTAACGGACTGTATATACATAATCTCCCATTTAAACTTCAATTTCAGAGCCTCTCTAATTAAAAATACCCCAAATATCCATTAAAAAATATTTTTAAGAGAAATTTTAAATAATTATTTAACCAAAACAGAAAAATTCTTTTTAAATAAAAATAAACAGAAAATATAAAAAACCCCAAAAAAGAAAAGGATTTTTGGACCTTTTTTAAACTTGCCTTTTTTCATCATTTCAGTCATTAAAGTGGCCATTAAAATAAAATAAATAATTTTTATAGATTTTTTGGAGAAAAAAAAAAGGGGGGGAAGTGAAGTACTCAAAACCTTTAAATATTTTTTAACAATTCTTTAATCCCTTAAAATAAATTTGCAAGCAAAAAAACTTTTAATAAATTGTTTAAAAAAAGAGTTCGTTTTTAAAAAGAAGACAGTTAAAAAAGGGAAGAAAAATAATTATTTAATGGGAAAAGTTTTAAAAAAATTATTAGTTTTTTAAACTTTTTAAAAAATTGGAAGAAGGAAATTATTTAATAGGGGGAAAATAATTTAGATAAATTTTTAGAAAATTAAAATTTAAAATATTTATTTAATAACATTATAAATTAAATTTAAATAAAATTTATTTAAAAAATAAATTTTAAGGGTACTTTTCCGTTATACGACCGCAAACTGAGTGCCAGCCAACTTTGATCGGCTTTAACTTTTTAATGCTTGATCCAATACATCAAGCAATTTTATATCTTTCGAAAGCCCTCAACAAGCGGAAAATTAAACTTTAAAATATTTAATTTAAATAAAATTTATTTAAGAAATAAATTTTAAGTTTTAATTTATCAGAATATTAAATTAATTAATAATTTTTTTGAAGTCTAGAGGGAATTTTGGATTTAGGAGGAAAGGAAAATTATTCATTTTAATTTTATAAAAAATAGTGAAAAATTGGAAGCAAAAAGAAACAAAAATGAGACAAATATACTACATATGTATATTTAAATATATACATTCAATTGTTTCTTTAAAAAGATCTTCCTCCCTCCTTTTTGTCTCTAACAATAAAAACCCCCATCTGGATTTAATTTTTAAATAAAAACCCAAAAATTTTTTGTTTCAAAAATTCTAAGAATAAAAAGTAACAAATAAATCTGTATATATTTTTAGGGTTTTATTACCCAAAAATGTTTAAACAATTAAAAACATATTTTTAGGGATAAAACGGAAGAGGATAAAGGCTTTAAAAATAGGGATGAATTTAAATAAAAAAAAGTCTAAAAATATTTTTTCCTTAAATTTCCGTAAATCTAAATTGACACATATTTTCTAATAAAATATTTTTATTTTGGAAAGTATTTTATTTTATTTTCTATAAAAGAAACAATTTTTTGGTAAAATTAAAAACAAATTTTGCAAATTAGTTAAATAAATGGGAAATTAAAAATATTTAGGTATTTACTAAAAAAGGTATGCTGACTTTTGCTTTTTTTGTTTTTGCAAACTTTAAAAATAGAAAAATTAATTTTTAAATTAATTTATTTTTTTTGTTTAATTCGCACAAAGTTTTTAAGAAAATATATTAAATTTGAGAAAAACATCAAAAACAAAAATTCAATTTGTCCAATGACCATACAAAATACTAGTGATGTTCGCAAGTGAAAAAAGCCTAGAGTCGAGACCGAGAGATTAGGAGGGATTAGTATATCCCTCGATATATTGATACTCATATTAATCGCTTAGAATCCCTTATATCCCTTTAAATCGAACGATATCTTCTTTATCCTTCGATCACTACAAAATACCAACTAATAACCCTTCTCTAGTTAAAAATAATTCTCGTAGAAACGTATGAAAATATTTACAGGTTAAAATAATTTTTTGGTAAAAAAGCCGTTAAATAACCTTATAGATATAAGTAAAAAAACATTATGAGAAAATCTATTTTATATCAAGCAAAAACACAAAGCAATATACATATATTTAGGTAAACAATACAACAAGCACAATGAATACAGAAAAACACAATATTTATTTATTTATTATCCACTTCTATACATACTTCTGTCACAGACTCTTTAGTTTGGCACATTCGTTTGTTCCGTTCATTCCCTATATGGTGGTGGTGGCGGTGGTGGTGGTTGCTTGCGCTTGAAGAGAAGGAAATAGAGCAGAACCGCCAACAAAACACAACAGCAGCACGAACAAAGCAGAGAAATGATAAGATCGCCGACAGCCACTGCTAGTAAGGCGTTGGATCCCTTATCCTCCGTCTTAACAGTCTCAGCTTGATAGTTATGATCCACTGGGGCAGGGGCTTTGTTCTCCAGCTGAAAAAAGATTTTTATTTAGAGAAGAATTTAAACTTCTTTACCTTTTCCTCCTCCTTCTGCGGCGTTTTATCCTTGCTAACTTCATCCTTTAGGTCGACGTTGATGCTCATTTCTTTGCTGTTGACATGTTCAACCAGAAGCAGCAAAACAACAATGGAGAGCGTCACAATGAACATTGCCTTTTTGTTGTTGGTGTTGACGATCATCGTTGCCGGCAGTCGGTTTGGAGTATTTATGTTGATGATGGAAGTAACGATGAAGTAAGAAAGGATGCTTTTATAGAAGAAGAATTTATTCTGTTTTTATATGAACTATTGCTATGTAGACTACCTAATCTGAATCCTGTTTTCTCTATTTCATATCCTTTATAAATTCGATCTAACAGGGTAAACCGTTGTACCATAATTCGCTTCAAGATTTCCGAATCCTACCAATTTTAGCATTAAACGCTAAAAAGTTTGCTAAAAAGTTTGGCACCAAAATTGATAAGGGCCACAAATTTTCTAGCTAGTTAAGACTTTGCGCCATTATAGACGTGTCCCACAAATTTTGATTTGAAGGTTAGTTTTTCTGACAAGTTGAGATAAAGTTGAAATAAAATTTTGAACGATCTGAACTGAACTTTTACCTTTTGCCAATATTCATCTAAAATAAAAAAAATCCGGCAACCATAACAACAACATATTCAAATTATTTTTTTTAATTTTTTAAAAACACAATAGCATTTACTTTAAGTATTAAACCTCAACTTTGTTCTCTTTCTTTCTTCCAAATAAAATTGCCGGGCAAAAACAGATGATTGATGAAGACAACAAATGTCCACCTAAAAAATATTTTTAAAAAGAATTAGTTGTTAGCCTGGCTCTTTCCCCTCTCCTTTCTTTTCTTTTCTTCATTTCCAATGATCATTTAGTTGCCCTAAACTTGTATTTTTAAAGTTATTTAATCTTTACAAGCTGTGATTTATTGCCCCCTATATATTGTCAATAACGGTCATTAGAAATATTTTTATTTGTTCTTTTTTAAAACAAAGAAGGAGGAAAGAGGAGAAGTTTAAAGAATAAGGGGGCACACTTTTTATTTTAGATTATTTCAAGTCCTTTATTTAAAAATAGGTATTTTTTTAATTCCTTAGAATCATTCCTATACAGTAAAACAAACCTAAAGGTAGTGTGAGTGGTTTTAAATAAGTTTTAAAAATTATGTCTAAGAATGAACATTTAATCTTCCATTATTGTCTCTTTTTTTTAAATAAAAATAGGTATTTTATTTATGGTCTTCCAATTATTTTAAAAATACCCTCCCAAACTTTTAAAAATTAATCAAATATTTATTCTTTAAATAATTTAATTAAATATATTTTCAACTCAAACTTACAAAAAACTTTTTTTAAAAACAATTACTACTTTAATTACCCTTAACATCTTTTTTGCGCGCAACAGATTTATTCCCGCATTTTTTCTCTCATTAAGAGGTCATTCATTAACATTAATTTTAATTCTTAAATATTTGCCTGTCTTTTAATTTAAAAGAAAAAGTTATTTAAATCCCTTCAAAGTTTTCTTTTGTTTTTTAAAATAAATCCCCTCCTTTCTTTCTAAAAATGAACATTCATTTCCATTCTTTCCTCCCAAAGATTTCGGCTTATCCCTTCTGGGTATTTTTTCTATTAACTAAAAAATTAAATGAAAATTGGATTTATTTATTTCCCTCATTCTCTTTTTAAAAATTCTCATCAAAAAAAGATTATGTAGACCTAGTATTTTCGCTTTTCAAATTCTTTCAGACATTAAAGACCCTCTTTATTTTTGAGAGAATATATCATTCATTCTTTATTAAATCTGTTTAGAACCACTAAATTATTCTAATTTTGACCTTCAATTTATTTAAATATTTATTTATTAATATCATTTTTTGTTATAATAAAATATTAATTAATTAATATAAATTTATGATTAAAATGTGTAAATGAATTTTTATTTAAATTAAATTTTGAAATAGTAAACGAAATTTATTTGTTAAAATAATTGAGAAATAAATGATTCAATATTAATTTAATTTCTTAACTCACAATTGAATGAATCATCTATGTATTTGTTAGCACAGTATATTCTAAGAGAATTTCGAATAAAAAACAGAAGATTTTAGAAACTTTGTTATTTGCTTTTAGCTTTATTCAAATATATATTTATCCCGAAATAGCTTCTTTGTCTCAAAGTTTGGACAAGTGAGCAAAATAAATTGGTTTGTTTTGAATTCAAAATATCTTTCTTAATTAATATTTTTAATTAACAAATAATTTTTCTTCTAATTTTTATTTTAAATTTCATTATCCTCTTTCTTTATTAAATAACCATTTTTTAAATTAAAGAGACCGATAAATGAATTTTAAAATCTCATTTTTTGTTAATAAGAGAGTATATGTATAATACCAAATTTAATCCAAATCAGAATAATCCTCTCCTTTTAGACATTATATTTTCCCTTTATTTTTTATTCAATCATCAAGCATAAAAGGTGGTGAAAAAGCGGTAAAAATTAAGAACAATTTTTATTTATTTTATACCGCCCACAATAATAAATCTAACCTTCTTTTCTCTCCTTGTTTATGCGCGCGAACATTTGTTCGTCCGCCAAAGAAAGAAGATGATGATGAATGGTTTTATTTAAAAATTGTTAGAAATAAATAAATAGATATCTTCCTCTTTCTTTATTTCCATTTAAGTAAAAAATCTATTCAGAAGCTTTGCACTCTTTTAAAAAGAGAATAAAAAGCCAAACCTTTTTTGAATAATTGTTATTGTATTTATTTGTTATTTCCAACTTTTAACGTTAGAAAAATGCAACCTTTACCCCTTAGCATTTAAAGAACTTTGTGTTAATTTTTTAATTAATTTATTTTTTATTTTAGAAGCTATTTTGAGTTTATTTTTAAATTAATTTGTAAAAAACATTTTTTAAACATACTGTATTCGAAAATAAAAATCTGATATTATATCAGACAATAAATACAGACTATTCTCCGTTTAATAGGTAGTTTGATATCCAGAATAGTTAAATCACAAAATTTCTTAATCCTAAATTTATCTCAATCAGCCAAATTATGTAAATATCTACTCTATAATATTTAAATATTCAAAATGCTCACAATTAGTCTATATTTCTTGATTCGAGTTAAACACGAAAAATCGACTCGTTTATACTATTAATTAAACCCGAGGAATTCCTAAATGCTTCGAAAATAACCCCGCAAGAAAATGCTTTAATTCTCCGCCTGAGTCGAATCTGGCAATTCCTACTTACAAATAAATATTTAAAAAATAATTATAAAAAATTTCTTTTTCTTTTACCGTTTCTTTAATTTGTTCATCATTTTTTAAGAAAAAAAAGTAAAAACAAAAGAAAAAGGAAGGCAGCTGTCGCCAGTTCCAATACAAATCTAGTAATCTCTCCTCTTCCTTTCCTTCCCCTCTCCTCACAAAATTAAATCTCCAAAACCACAGAAAATCCCCAACAAATTGGCGCATCAAATTGGCAGGCTGCAAATTGGCCTTGACTTTAAATAAATAAAAAAATTGTTTTTAAATTGGGGTAAAACTAAAAATAAATAGCAGTAAATTCCCCATGTTTTGTATTTTTACTTTATTTCTCTTTTATCTTAAATTGAAGTCGAATTTTTATAAAAACAGAAAAATTGTTTTGACCTCAATCTAAGTGCCCCTTTATAGAATTTGTATTAAGCAATAGACTTCAGCAGCTTGATTGGTGGGTATTGGATGGTTACAAAACTGTTGATTTTATAGCCATTGTAATAAGGATAATTCACCTAGAGCATTCAAAACGCATAGGCAGGGTTAAACGATCTAAAAGGATAAGATACTCAGTGGTAGAGCTCCTTTAGGTGTTGAGCGAAAGCGCCTATCAATAACTATCAGGAGGTCGCAAAAATCCTGCCTGATGGCTAAACTTTTGCTAAACTCTTTCTCCATTAATTCTACTAAATTTGGTTTAATTATTTATTTGAACTATTTTTTTATCACAATGTATGTATTATTCTTGATTATTTTTATTCTCTCCCCTACCTTCTATAAACAATTATTCCCAATTTGTTTTGGATTTTTTGTTAAATTAATTTAATATTTTTAACAATTTTTCCTTTCTTTCTGGCTACATTCTCGCCATTTTGTTGGCATTCTTCTCTATATTCTCCCTCCATTATAAATATATTTTAATCGTGACCCAAGCATTAAATAAATATATTTAAAGCATTGTGGCATCAAAACAATTAATTTCCCCTCACTTTTTTCTGAGGGCATCACGCAATCCTCTTTTGGCACTTTGCCTTGAGCGCGAAAGCTCTATCTATATATATTTATCCCACTCACATCAGAAAATATTTTTCCAAAGAAAGAAAAATTGTATAGTGGGGGGATTGCCGGAAGGGGGGAATAGGAAGTTGGGTGTCATTTTGCTTAGTTTACATTTTTATTTTTCTCTTCATGAGGTCAGAATTTTTTAGCTTTTTAAATAAAGATGTCAAGTAATTGTTTAAATATTGACGTATTAATTTTGATAAATTTATGGGTAATTAATAAATAATATTTAGGTAATTCCGGTCAAATAGCAAAATTAAATTTTTGATTAAATTATTTGAAAAAATTAAAATCTTTTTTCTCTAAAAACAGCAAGCAAGACTTGTATCAAATTATTTTATACAGAATTAGAAGCTTTTATCTTTTTATGTTAAAACTTCTTTTTGGTTCATTTCTACTTTAAATTTAATTTAATAAAATTATTTATCTTTATATAAAAATATCTACCTTTTCATAAAAATTTTAAAAAATCTTTGGAAGGAGTTGTCGTATTTGGATAAAATTTTTTTTAAAAAAAGGTATTACCCTGAGCTACAAAAAATGTTCCCAAGACAAGTTTCGAAAAAGTTCGGAACCCGGATTTTTCGAAATTTCAAAAGTCGAAATTGAGGATGAATGTCCAAAAACGAAGTCGGAGCGTTTCGGACCTGGAAGAAGAAAAATTCTCCATTCAATTTAGGATCGAATAACCGAAGAGTTTTTTCAATTTGAACTTCCCTAACGGGAGTTATTCACGTGAGAAAATGGCACTACCCAAAATTTTGGGGTTTTTGCGAAATTTCGACACAAAGTCGAAATGTGAAAAATATGAGTTATAGTACATTTGAATCGGCTTTCGATTCTCTATCGAATGTCGAAAAAATTATGCAAAACGGATCGGCCGTTCAAAAGTTATGAATGGGTAAAGTACCAAATTTTGGTTAAACTTTTTATGTTTTTTGTCCCCGCTAAAAAAAGTTAGATGTACCAAATAACTTTTTCAAGTTGACGCGGTTACCGAAGTTTTTTCAAAAAAAAATTTTTTTCATGTAGTGGGTGATCTAATGTAATTTATGGGAAAAATCCGTTTTTTCTAAATTTCGATTTCAAAATGTCGAAAAAGTCAATTTTGGCGAAATGTGGAAAGTGTTTTTTCGACATTTCGACATGATCCCGAACCCGTACGAGTTCGACCCTTCCCGAAGGTTAAATGTCCGTTAAATTCTGCGTCGAATAAAAAAAATTTCACGCAAATCCGACTTTCCGTTCGGGAGTTACGCGTGACAGCGGATTTCGATATGGGAGAAGCGCTTTATAAAATTTGTGGAAATTTATGGGAGAAGTGGGACATTTCGTCAGCGCGACAAAAGGGAACATTGTGAATATTTAACATAATTTTTAGACTTTTTCCTATAATAGGAAATCGAATATGGGGAGTTCGAAAAAAAATATTTTTAGTTGGGACATTTGAGTCTCAAAAAAGTTATTTGAGTCTGAAGGTGAAAAAGTGGTAGAAATGAGTGGGAAATTTGTTAGAACTTATTAGAACATCAATAAAAATAATTTTTCGTGATATGACATTTGAGTCTCAAATTTTTTCTATCGAATGATGAAAAAATTATGATGCAATGATTGCAGTAACGATAAAAATGCCTGCGAATTATGCGGAGCCCTCGGGTAACCTTTAAAATGTGGTTATTATTAAATGGACTGTTGAGTCTCAAAATTATTTTAAGCATGGACATTAATTTTTTAAAAATTTATATTAATGATTGTACTTGAGGGCCGAAGGCCCTCAAATAACAAACAAAATGTTGAATCTTTTAATTATGCGGGCCGAAGGCCCGCATAATTCAAAAATGTTATTTTACTGTTTTTACTATAATTTGTAACTTTTCAAGTATTGGTCGCATAGACTTAGTTGAGGTGGCATTCGATGGGAAATATTATGAGGAATTCAACAAAAATATTCTCAAAGGTGTCACTTGAGTCTGAGAATTGATATTTGAGTTTATAGGTGAAAAATTCAGATTTTTTAAAATTTCAAACGAAATTACGTATTTGCCAATAACGCTAGAGACAGCAGTATTAAACGCACTCAAGTGGCACGCCCCGAACGCTAGTTTTAATTAATTAAAAAATAATACATATTTTTTTCTACTACTAAATTGTATCGCCCGATTTTCCCACTTATGTATATTTGGATATATTTTTTCATCTCCAAGGGTGACAACATTATTTTTATTATTTTTAAATAAAATTTAAAGTAAAGGGAATATTTTTTCCTCTCCTTTTTTTATTCTCACATTTAAATTTTTTGAATTAATTGAAAGAGGAGTATGGGGGATTCTTCAAGATTTTTTCAGCATTTCCTTTTCAAAAACTTTCTTTAAACAAATTTCCTCCAAATTTCTTTTAAAAGTTTTATTTTTACTTTTTAAAGGTGCGCAGAAGAAGCTTCCTTCAATCACTTTTTAAATTTAAAGTGCCCCTCTTTTAAATAAATAAATTTATTTTTGCAAAACTTCTTTCATTTATTTTCAAATTTTTCCCTCAAATGCCCACGTAATTTTAAAAAATTTTCTTCTTCACATTCCCAATAAAAATTATTTGTTGATAACAATAAGAAAGAAATCATCATTCCCACTCAAATATTTCTTCTGCCATTTTTATTGTCTTTTATTTGAATATATGTATTATTGCCTAGTATATGCTACTTTTAAATATAAATTTTTAAATTAAAATATTTTAAATTAATTTCAGAAACAAATTGAATTATAAGATCTATTTTTAAAATAAACAATGTATTTTTTATTTTTCTTAATTTTTAATGGCACTTTTCCGTTATAAGACCGTAAACTGAGTGCCAACCAAATTTGATCTGTTATAACTTTTTGATGCTTGATCCTATATAAATGAATTTTATATCATTCGAAAGCCCTCGATAAGAGATATATTTTAACCAACTTGATCAATCATTTCGCGTAAAATTTAAGAAAAATTTTTGAATTTATTTATTTTCACAATTCTTAATTTTTCCTTAAATTAATTATTTAAAAAATTTAATTACTTTCTTTTTTTAATTTTAATAAATCTTTACTCTTTTTTAATAAACAAATTTTCTTTTATTTTTTGAATTTCAAATAAATTCTAGCACAGATGTCCTTTTTTGTTATTGAGACAGTTAAAAATAAAAAATAGTTTTTACCTTCCATCTGCATTTTATTCTTTATTTTTTCTTATTTAATTTTATTTATTTTTCCTCATTATTTTTTTCTCCTCTATTAAAACACAATTAAAGACAAAATGAATAAAAAATATATATTTTTGTATTTATTTTGTTTTTATTTTTTGATTTAATTTAATATTTAAACTTAATTTTAATTTAATTAAATTCTCAATTAATTCATAACAAGTGCTGGGTATGACTCCGGGAGCTAGCTCCGGAACAGGCTCCGGAACAGGCTCAGTCGAAGCCAACAAATGCCAAATACCCAGCACAGATCACTTTACTTTTTCTGTACCTTCCTATTAATTACATACTTTATTATTTTTATTTCTTAAATAATTTTTATTTATTTCCTTTTAAATATTTGTTAGTATTTTTACCGTTCTTTTAGTAATTATTTCTAAGTTGAAGAGACAAAAAGGGGGAGTGGTTGTTGGTTGTGTCCGGTCATCCATCCTCTCCAAAATTTTTAGGTGTGGAAAGGAGATCTGACAATAAATAATACAAAAATCTTTAAATGTTCTAAAAAATATTTTTTGTTTAAATTACTTCCGCGGATGATTGAAAGGTTGGCCAATCCTTTTAAACAAATAGAAAAAGTTTTTGAATAACTTTTATCCTTTTTACTCAAAAATTTCGAGTGTTTTTCTGACAACCAAACGGATTTGGGGAAGTCTATTTTTAAGGAATTAATAATATTTGGTTTGAAATTAACAAATAAATTTGGAGATATCTGAAAACATATCTCAGTTATGTTTTAACATAGGACTAGCAGAATACATTAAAAATAGCATCACAAGTAAAGTTGTGGGTTCTATGTAGGCTGAACCGAAGTTCTTCGATTAGGTTTCTGATATCCGAAGAATTTCCAGGAATCGACAACCCTGATCACAAGATTAAATACAAAGAAGGTGGCAATAGGCAGGATTAATTAATTAAAGAAGGCAATTCAGGTGCTGATCAAGACTGATCACTAATAACTGCTTTTTTTACACACATACTTGTCACTAACTCTGTTACCATAAATATATGTAAATCTTAGATTATTTTTTGTTTTAAAAATTTTATTCTTCCGAAAATGTCACAAAAATTATTTGGACTTGAAATTTAGTTTTTCTACCATTCTGAAATTTTGTTTGATTTTTAAATTTTATTTCATCAAAATTTTCTATTCCAAACATTTTTTCTTTTTTAAAAAATTCCAATTAATTTTTAAAAATTTATTTTTGAAATAAAAAAACTGTTAACTTTTTTTACTTTTTATTTTCCAACTTTTAGTCTTTATACATTTTTATTTTTTTTGAATATTTTAATGACGCGTGATATATAAAATGTAAACTTTTTGAACCTAAAAATATTTTTTCTCTTTTTATGGAATTTATTTGCAAGCAAAAAAGTAATGAGAATTAATTGAAACAGAGAATTTAGTGTGTTTAGTTAACGGAAAAGAATTTTGACTATTCCCAACACTATATCCCCATTTTTATTTTAAAATGGATTTTAATTGCTGATAAATTTTTAAAAAAATATTGGCTGGCTGAATCAGAACATATATTTAATTAATATTTTTTATTCATAATTTTCTCATTTATTTTTTAAATGAGAAGGGACTGAACGCATATTTATTTAATATAAAATACCTAAACTAACGTTATATTTATTTTTTATTTTATTTTCAGTTTATTTTTACTTTAGTTTGTCTCTGTTTTCGATTGAAAAATATTTAAATAAATTTATTAGAATAAATAAAAAATATTTTTTTGACTATTCCCAACACTATATCCATGAAAATAAAATTTTGGAATTAACAAAAGCTTGGACAAAATTTTTAAAGTTATGCTGATAAAAAGTTAGCTACACTTCTAACTCTCTATCAGAAAATGATTGCTTTAAGTAATTTTGTTTTTTGCCTTTTTTGATATACTATTTTTATTTTACCTAATTTATATACAAATTTTTATTTCTCGACTCCTCCCTTAACCGTTAGCATAAAAATATTTTTGTTGTTATTCATCTCGCTTTTCTCTCTCCCCTTCCACTATCATACCCACAACTTCCCCCAATGTCTTCTAATACATATTTATTACTTCCCCTTTTTTTTCTATTAAAAAAATATTTTTTTATTCACCTTCAGAGATTAACAAAAGAAAAAAAAGATTAAAAGCTAACAGAAAAATTGATCAAAAAATAATTAACTTTATCTTTTCCAGATGTATTTTTGCTTGCTAAATCAGCTGCGTGTTTATAGACAAACGAATATATCTCATCATAATTTTTACTTCATGCTTTTCACTTTTTTCTCTTTAACCTTCAAGTCTCCCTCTCTTGCTATTCTTCCTTCATATTTTTTATCCTTCCTTTTTTTCAAGATTTTATTGCATCAAAAAAGCTGATGCAAATTCAGAAAGGGTTTAAATTCTTTTATTTTTAAAAGTTTTTATTTTAAACCAGATTTTCCTTAAATATTTTTTTCTTATAATTTGGCTTATGACTTTTTTGTTTTAATTGTTTTAAACTTACCTTAATTATTTCTTTAACTCTAAAATGATTTGTTTGAATTTTTTAAATTTTATTTTGTACAATTTCTGGACCTAAATACTCAGAAATTGATGAAAAATCAGTAATAATTATTACCCTCTCTCAAATAATTACCCTGGCTCTATTAATTATCTATCCTTCTCTCTCTATCGAAAGGTTGAACCAATAATTACCCACAGTAATTATTAGAGCATTTACGGTACGTATAATATTTACAAAATTATTGTAATATTTAATTATCAGAATATTTTTTAAAATAAAAAATTTTCTTTTCTTTATTTTAATTCCTTTCTCTTAAAAAAATTTTTTTCTAATCACTTTACTTTCCCCCCACTTCATTCCTGTTTTTTCCATAATCCATTACACTCAATCAGTTAATAATTGTCACTCATTTCCATTCATGATGCGCCAATATTCGTTCCCTTTCCCTTCCATTAAAAGCACTTAAGAAATAAAAAATAAATAAAAACTTTTTTGCGTTAAGCGCGTGCCATACTTCCGTTTGCTGGCTGTCTATCATGGTTTATATAAATGTTGGGGAGGGATGTTTTTTAATTTATTTTTCATTATTTTTTTTCTTGACTAAAATTTCTTCCTTTTTTTTAATAAATTGCATTAATTCTTGAACAATTTTCTAATGTTTTAAAAAAAATTTTCTTCCTACATATCAATTTAAAATATATTTAAGTATTTAATAAAAAATTCTTAAAATTAAAAGAATATTTCAAAAAATGTTCCTTTGTTTTAATTTTTTTATTTAGATTTTTAACTAATTTAATAATTACCTATTTTATTTGTTCCTAAAAATTTTCTAAAAATGAGAGAAGATAATCAACAAACATTTTGTGATCCAGGATCGTCAAAAATAAATTTAAAATTAAATTTTTGTTGCCATAAAAAGAATTTTGGCAACAGAAATGACAGAAATTTTGAAAAAGAAGAAAATAATTATTTTATTGAAAGAAGAAGAAAAGAAGAGAATTTAATTGAAAAAGAAGAAAAACAACAAAATAAATTAATTAATAATAATAGAAGAAGAATTAATAATAATTTAAAATTAAAAAATAAAAGAGAAAATAATTTAGTAATTATTAATAGGTAAATTATTTGCTTAAATTATTTTTATTTGAAAAATTTTTTTGGTTTTCGGTTAAGGAAACATTTTTTGATTGTATGTACCTTAATTTTGGAAAAAAATTTCCGTATAAAAAATTAAAAAAAATTTTAAAAATTTTCTTGAGGTTTTTAATTTTTTTTAAATTTAGTTAAAAATACATTCTAATTAAATTAAAATTTAAATGTTTTTAATTATTTTCAGGATAAAAAGAAGTAATTCAATTTCCCCCAATTTCTATTCAAACCCCCTTATATTAATCACTTTTGGAGCTTTTTTGGCTTTATTCGCTTTTATTTCTGCTGTTGAAGGAAGCAACACAAAATCCAATGAAATCGACGTTGATTGGACATTGGGGACTACAACGGGGTAATTATTACTTTATTTTATTTTTTATTCACAATTGAGGGGAAAATAGTAAAAAAATATATTTTTTATATAATTTCAACCTTTTTTTAAATAACAAAAAAAATATTTTTTTACAATAACAAATACGCGCATAAGAAAATATCACTCTTCTTTTCTTTTCATTATTTTACAAAAAAAAATAACAGAAAAATACAATAGAGAGAAGAAGCTTTTTCTACAATTTTTTTTATAAAAACTAGACAATCACTCAAAAACATTTTCAACCAAAAAAGTTAACCTTTTATAAAAAGAGAAAAAAGAGAGAAAGGACATGGGAGGAAGAGGTCAATTTTATAAAATAAAGGATTAATATATTTAATTCTAATTTATCTCCACTTTTTTTACTTCCAAAATGTGCCACTTTCTTTTTTTTAATGGCCACATCAATCAACAATTTATCTTTAATTTTCCTAAGGGGAAATGATTGCCTACTTTCCCTCTTCTCTCAATATTTTATTTTCTTCTTTCCCTCCCTTAACCTTTTCCACCGGAAAATGATCGTTTCTCTCCATAATGTGCCCCAAAATTTGCATATGACATTTGGCCAAGCTATTGACTAATCGCTTTTTTATTGGCCTTTAGTAGAGCCTTTTTAGCTTCTTCTCTTTCTTTCCACCTTTCACGCCTGATTTATGGCCGTTAATTTTTGCACTCATTCAGTGGAAGGAAGGGAAGGAGGGGGATAATGGACAGTTGAGTTTGGAAATAATAATTAGATTTTTGGAATTTAAATATTTAAAATAAGAAAATTTAAAATTTGAGAGTTTAAACTACCTATCTCCTCTCCTTTTTTAAAATAAGAAAGGATTTTATTAAAAAAAAGAAAATTAATTCAATTAAATTTAATTTGTAGAGACTCCAATTTCTAACCTTTTTTTTTAATTTTTGCATTTTAATTCACTCAATCTTCTCTCCCTTCTCATGCCAATACCCCTCTAACCTTTCTCTCAAATCTTAACAAAAATTGCAAAGTTTGGGGATGATGAATTAGCAAAATAAATAAATATAAATCCAGAAAAACGAAGAGAAAAAGCAATTTATTGTAAAAAAATTTCTTTAAGAGCTTTGATTAAAAATATTAATTTATTAAACACTTTCTCTCGATAATAGTGTAATATATTGGCAAATAATTAATTATTGATTAAAAAAGAAAATTATTAAATTTTTTTATTTAATAATTTTTTTAGGTAATTTAATTAATATTTAAATTAGTGTACGTTTCGGTTAGTAAATTACGTACCAGTTTTTGCCCTCCCTCGGATTTTTTCGTCCTTACTTGGAATCCTAATACTTGGAGGAGAATCCTAACATCCTAATACCTACTCAGACAGACTCGGTGTTTCTAAATCCCGGAGTCTTTATTTTTGATTTACAAGGAGTTCTAATGGCAAGGGAATCTTTTATGATTTTGATCATAAATTATTTTAATTCTTTTTTCAGTTCAAACAATTCAAATTTAACCAAACAACAACAAAATAAATACTCTTCTTCTTCAATTTTACATCCAAAAGTTTTAACAAAATATTTATTTCTCAAAGATGTTCTTCGATTTCATTGCCCAACAGACAAACATTTAGCCATTCATTTAGTCCCAGCAGAATCAGCAATTCTTTGTCATTTACCAGAACAACAAAATGGATTGGCTCCAATCGGTTTTTGTGGTCCAAATTCGGGAAGTGATCCTCGACTAATTATTAGAAGATATAGTCCTTTACCTGGAAAGCCTAGTTTTCGTGAAGGAAATGCTTATTTTTTTATTTGTAAGTTTTCGAAAAAAATTTTATTTTTTCAAATTTATTTTGAAAAGCGTCTTTTCTTTGAAGTTTTTATTTTTCAAATAAATTGAAAAAACAAATTAACCGTTTTGTAATACATCAATTAAAATAAATTTGTTTTTCTTTTGTATTTTTAAAAAAGCAAAAAAGTTTTGAGAAAATAAAAATAAAAACTTTACCCTCCTAGAGGGATTTTAGATTAAAAAAATATTTTTTTTAATGTTTTTAACAAAAATATTTACCAGAACACAAAATATTATTTGTCCATCCATCTGTCCTTTTTTGTGTTTGATTTACTCAACACCGCTAATCCTTTCCTTATTTTTCCATTCATCTTTTCATATAAATGCGTGGCAAAAACCGATTAGATTTCAAGCCCACCTGGCTTTTTTTAATTTTAATTTTGGAGGGAATTTTAGGAGGTAAAATTATTTGGGTATTTATAGTTATACTTGTAAAGATTTTTAAAATAAATAAATTCCCTAAACGTTATTTACTTTTAATTCTTTTTGGAGGGGCATGTAATTATTTTTAAAATATCAAAAAAATCCAAAAAAATTATTTAAATTTTCCTTTTCCAATTTAATTAATAAAATATTTATTTGGTTGGGTAATTAATTTATTGGTTATAATTTAATATATTCAGTTTTTCTGCTTTAATGAATTCAAATTGATGGGTAAACAACTAATTATATAAGTATATATCCGAATATAGGTAAATAAATATTTTGGAAGAAATTGATACAAAATAGGAAAATAAATAGAGAATATATGAATAAATAATTAAAAGAAACTGTTCAGAAAAAAAAAGAAAAGGCAAATTCCCGATGCGCATTCACTCATCTCTCAAATTTGATTAGACACACACAATGCCAAATTTTATTTTTGACCCTGAAAGCTATTTAGAAGATGCTTTTCTTTTCTTTTTTGTTTTGAAGATAAACCTTAAGAATATTAAGGATGGGTGGTTTTTAGATGACTGACAAAAATTGGACAGATGGATAAAAAAAGAAGAATTTTTGTTTAAAATAAAAATATTTTTTCTTTAAAAATTAATTAAATATTAATATTTTATTTAGCTACATCCAATGGTTCTCCTAACGGTACATCTCAAACAAGTGGTGGGTTATGCCGAATTGAAGGTCTCAGACTGCGCGTAATTATCCTCCCTTCGCCTTCAAATAATGCTCCTTTAATTAGGTATCAGAAAATTTTTTAAAAAATTCAAAAAAAAATTTTTTTGTTTAGGCCAGTCGATGAATGGACAGATTTGGCACATCTTTTAATGCCAATAATTATTCCAACTTCCTTTCCTTCATCAGAAACTTTGACAACAACAACAACTACAATCTCTCCTCCAAAAGCTTCAGCTCTTTCTTCAAACATCAATCCTGTTTTCCCTGCAATTTTGTCACTTGAACAGGGAGGGCAAAGGCATAAAGTATTAGTTCATTCACAGCAGGAATTGACAGAACAACTTAATGCTGTATCAACAAATGGTGGTCCAAAAGTTAAAAATGAAGAAGAAAGGGATGTTGACGATGATAGTGATGAAAATGGAGGACAAAGAAAGGGTATGGGGTTTGGAGAAGAAAATCGAAAGAATAATCAGAAACAAGGTAATTTGGGCGAAAAAAAGGTTAAATTTGGGCGAAATTTTGAAACGTTATTTAATTACTTTTTATTGCTATCCCTCTAAATTAATTATAATTATGAAAATTAATTATATTTTTCATCTCAATTCAAAAAAGAAAATTATTTTTCAGATTCTTCCCTCTATGAATTAATGGATGAAAGGACAAATAAATGGCCAAATTCAGTCAATCGTTTATCCCAAATTGAAAATTTTGAAGAAAGCAAAGAAGAAGAGAAAGAAGAGAGGCATTTAAGAAGACGACGTCCAGTACCAAAAACAGCTCGTTCACCTGATCCTTTGGTTGAATCACAAAAATTAGTTTATATTATAGGGTATGATGGACATGGAAGTAGTGGGGGGACAAGTAGTAATAATTCATTTATGAATAGAAATATTAATAGAAATATTTTGTTATTTATGTTAATAATTACTATTTTGTTATGTTTCTTATCTATTTCTTTATTTTAAGTTTATATATTTTTGTAATTATCTTAATATGCCTGTCCTTTTAATTAAAATTTAGTATTTATATGTATTAACTACAAATATTCCCCCCCCCTTAATTTAAAGGCTAGAGAACGATGTCAAAAAATATTTTTGAAAAAAGAAAGTTTTTGTTAAATTATTTGATTGGTTTTGTAAACCTTTCTAATTTTTTAGATCTTCTTTTAAAAATTAAGAAAAAAAATTTTTAAGTGCTCTCTAGCTTAATGATTTTACTAGTCATAAAAAGTCATATTCGAGTAATCGTGTTTACTTAAGTTTTAATTAGAGAATTTTTTCCAAATTTTTGATCACTTATTAACTAATCTTTTAATAGTTTAACGATTACTTTAATAATTAAGTGCTCTTAATATCACTCATTATTTATTGTTAATATTCCTATATAGTTCTAATTGTGATTAATCTTTCCATTGACAACAATTTCTAAACTTTTTCTACGTTTTTACTGTTTTATTATTTTCGAAATTTTGTATTTATGTATATGTTTTTAAAATTATATTTCATTAAAGTAGTTAACCCACAGTCACCGTCGCGGCTTTTTACTAATCCACTACCCGTCAAGTGGTGGAGGGGTCCGACAAAACCAAAAGGGAGAGGGCATGCCGCGGCAAAGATCAAAGAGGAGTGGACACTGTCGCGGGGGTGGAGGGGTCCGATAAAAGAAATGGTCAGACAAAAGAAAGAGAGTGAGGAAAACCAAAAGGATAAGAAAGGAGTGGATTGAGGGATAATTTGTAAATCATAGATGTCGGGGGTGGTAATAAAATCATGTTAAACCAAATGAGTAATTTCAAGCCTGTCGCGGATGATTCATGTACGTTACTAGATTACACCTTTGTAAACATGTACCAATTATCACCTGATTACCCTAGATGTTACCGAGGCACGTGATTACCCTAGATGTTACTAAAAGTGATTACCCTAATCGGTGATTATTATGTTCTGTATCGTTAATATTTATTTGTTACTGATTACATTTGTTGTTAATTAAAGTGATAGCTGATAAATTATTAAAAAAATTAAAATTCTTTATTTTCAATCCCCAATACATAATTTTTGCTTCGCCAAAATTTGGTCCATGTTTTTAATCCTTTTTGGCAAGTTTTCAGATAATGACCTTGACCTTTTGACCTTAATCCTTTATTTTTTATCAAATTTAAAAATTGTTTAGAATTTTCTCTTTGATGTTGCCGATATTTTAAATTTATGCAAATTAACCTTTTAAAAACTCTTTGAAGATGCCGCCAATATTTTAAAAATTTTAAAATTTATGCTCCCGATATTTTAAATTTATGCAAATTAATGTTTTAAAACCTCTTTGAAGTTGCCGCCTATAAAAAGTTTTACCAAAATATTTCATATAAAAACAAAGATTTATTTCTCATTTGTATTCACTTAAAAAAAGTTCAAATAATTTAAAATATTTATTAATTTGCTCCTCATCTTTTTATTTTAATAGGAGCTCTTTTTGCTCCCCATAATTTTTTGCTCTTTATTCATAGGAGCTCTTTTTCATAGGATTTTTTTTATTGAATAATGGACTATATTCCTCCAACAAAACGCGCAAGAGCGTTCTTTATTGATAACCTTCTCTCTATCAATCAATCAGGAGGAGATGCTGCTCCACAGCAATATATTGAGCAGCTTGAAAATACTACAAAATTAATCAATAAATTTAAGATCACCAAAAATTATTCGAAATTCCTTATTCAGAATATTCCTGCCGACCCTGAGGCCTTATTATCAGGAATATTTCAACATTGCTTCAACCAGGCTGTGAACAACGCAAAAAACAACGGACTTGAACCTGAGGAGCTGAGTTGCACCGTAACAAGTGAGTTATTAGATTCTGATATTTGGATCCCACTTAGGCCCACATCGCAAAATACCTTCAATACCCTGCTTAATCAATTCAATAAAGTTTCCCAGAGTAAAAAGCAGGCTGGTATTACCCTATGGGGAAAACCTTTTTCAGTTAATGTAATGGTCGTCGACAAGAAAAATTTGAACAAGGAAAACAACATTATTGGAGGAGCTCCCCGAAAACTTGCTCCTATTCATCATCAGATCAAGGAGCAGAATTTAATCAAAATTATCAACAACGATGGTTATTGCTTATTTTATTCTTTATTAGCAACACTTGTACGGCTTATTAGCAAAATGTCGCGCTCACAATTTTACAACTATATCCACGGGAGGTATGCATCGTGTGGACAATTCGAAAGGGAGACATTGGAGCTGATGGATCAAGTTGGAGCTCCTCTTGGTCAGAAGGAGTACAATGCTGAGGAATGGGTTCCTCCCGTGGTCGACTTTTGGAATGAAATGTATGCAGGCCAGTTTGTTTTTAAAGTTTTTATTTTTGATTGTTTGGGGCACTATAATCCTTGTTTCAAATATGGTCCAGAGAATTATAATTCCCCATTGCTCCTCTATTTTGATGGCTCTCACTTTAATGGAGTTACTTGCACTGGTGGGCTTTTTGGGCAGCCTTATTGTTTGGAATGTGAAACAGTGTATCAACGTCCACAACAACATTCTACATCCTGTCGGGCACACTGTCTCAATTGCTCCCGTGTCGGTCCTTTATATCCATGCCCTCCGAGGAACAATTTCTCCAAAAAATGTAATGGGTGCTCCAAGAGTTTTAACAACGAAAATTGCTTCGACCATCATCAGAGTTCACGATTTTGCCAACAATCCAAACGTTGCGAAAAATGTGGAGTGATCTGGGATACAAAAGATAACACCAGAGGAGGCAGGAGCGGCCACATTTGCAATGAGCGCTATTGTTCAATTTGCTCAGGATATCATGACCCAAAGCGCGGATGTTTTATTAAGCCTTTGGAGCCCAAGGAGCAAAAGCCTTATCGATTTGTAGCTTTTGATCTGGAGACCATGCAACATGTATCAGATGGAAACAACAAGAGAAATCACCAGACAAATTTTATCGCAGCAAGAGTTACATGCCCCAAATGTATTGAGGAGGAGAAGGAGCTGTGCAAAGTTTGTGGGAGCAACAAACTTGTAACCTTCTCGGAGCGCCCATTTTCCAAAACTCCCGTAGATCTACAGAAAGTCACCGAGGATCCAATCATCTCATTTGTCAAATGGATAATTGGATTAACAACAGACTACGACACAATAGCGTTTTCACATTTTGGAGGGAGGTTTGATATGGTAATAGTGTTCCGGGAGCTCTTTCTTATGGGTTTTACTCCTGAAATGTTGAAGAGAGGAAATAAAATGTATGAGATGAAAGTGAAAATTGGGAAGAAGAATATACTCATCTTCAGGGACAGTTTCAATCTGATGCCAATGTCTTTGGCATCTCTTGTCCCAGCCTTTGCTCTCGAGGTTGAGGACAAACCTTTCTTCCCCCACCTCATCAATCAGCCTAAGAATTATGGAAAAGAGGTGTTTCCCATCCCCTCTGACTACTTCGCAGATGGGATGATGCCAGAGAAGAGAAAAGAATTCAATAAATGGTATGATCAGCACAAGGAGCTCCCATTTTACCTGGATGAGGAGCTCGCAGCATACTGTACCAATGATGTAGAAATATTATTAGCTGCTCTTATTGCTTTTCGACGAGAATTTATGGATGTGACAAAGAGAGCTCCTTATCAAAGAGCAGCTTCTTCAAAAGCTCACGGAGGTATTGATGTTTTAAGGGAATCAATGACAATAGCCTCAGCATGTATGAATCATTTTAGAACAAATCACTTGAAAGAAAACCACCTAGCTCTTGTCCCTGAAAAAGGCTACGATAATGTGGATAATCAGAGCCGCCTTGCTCTCAAATTTATGAAATGGTATGAGGAGGAGCACGGAGTGAAAATTCAATCTGCTCATTCAGATGGAGGGGAGAAAAAGGTTGGAAATTACAAGTTAGATGGCTGGATAGAAGAGGAGCAATTAGGGATAGAGATTAATGGATGTGTTTGGCATGGTTGTGAGCGGTGCTATCCTGAGGACAACACAGTTCTCCCTAATGGATTGACAGCAGCAAAGCAACGGGAGAAGGATACAAGGAGGATGGAATTCATTAAAAATCAAGGAGTAAATGTGCAACTCTTTTGGGAGTGTGAAATTAGTAGTATGCTAGAAAAAGACAGGGAGATGAGGAGCTCCTTCAAAAAGTATTTGGATGATGGCCCAATTGATCTACGGGCATGCTTCTTTGGAGGACGTACTGGCCCACTTCAGCTTTTCTACTCACCAAAAGCTGGAGAGAAAATATCATACTATGACGTCACCTCCTTGTACCCATTTATTAATGTAACTACAAAATATCCAGTGGGGCACCCGAAGGTACATATTCTCAATGAAGAGGTTCACTGGAGCAAGCCGGAGGACAACATATACGAATTGGCAATATTGAAAGTCTTTGTCATCCCTCCAAGGAGCATTGATATTCCTGTGCTCCCAATGAAAGTAGGAGAAGATGATGAGAGGTTGCTCTTTCCTCTCTGCTCCCAATGTGCAAGGGAGCACCCTGAAGGAGGAGTAAATGAAAACTACTCCTGCCCTCACTCAGACCATCAACGTGGATGGGTGAGCACCTGCACTTCACTCGAATTGAATGCAGCTCTAGAGGAAGGATACATCGTCATCAAGGTGTTCAGAGTTTTGGAGTTCAGGGAGAGCGACGACAAATTGTTTGCTCCATACATTTCTGAATTTATGGCAGCAAAAATTCACTCTTCGGGATTTGAAAGCTATATGAAGGGGAATTATGAGGAGGAGGAGCAATTTATTAAAGAGTGCAAGGAGAAGTTTGGAATTAATATAGAGAGGAGCAAGATGGGACCAAATAAGGGGAAACGCACACAAGCGAAGTTAATGCTCAACAACTTATGGGGGAGATTCTCTTTGAGGAATTTTGGGTTGTCACAATGTGCAATTACAGACAACCCAGCAGAGCTACACAAATACTATAACGACAAATCAATTGAAATCACCGACCTAGATGAGCTCACACCAGATATTTTGCTCATCTCTTACATCAAAAAGAAAGATTGGATTGAGGAGCACAATTGCTCCAATGTTGTCATCTCCTTATGGACAACGTCGGCAGCGCGAATTCATTTGCTCCGAGCAATGCAAAAAGTTGCTCGTTCTCCTGGGTGCTCTTTGCTCTACACAGACACCGACTCCCTAATTTTTGCTCATCCAATCAACAACTGTCCTCTTCCTTTGGGCCCTCACCTGGGAGAGCTAACTGATGAGTATCCCTCTCACGATATATTGGAATATTGCTGTGGAGGAGCAAAGCAATATGGCCTCAAACTTCAACGCAAGGGACAACAAGAAGTCGAATATGTTCTGAAAGTTAGAGGAATGACCCTAAACTACGATGTGCTCAACAATCAAGGATTGCAATACAACACATTCAAGGAGCAGGTAATTAATTATGCCAGAACAGGAGAAATTAGACCAATTGATATAATTTACCCCAATTTTTTGCGGCCATCAATTAAAGATGGTCGTGTCACTTCCCAACCACAACATAAATTGTACAAACCTGTTGTCAGTAAGGGAATTATCCGCCCTTCTGACTTTTCTATTCTCAACTATGGATTTATAAACAATCGACATCCTCGTATTTCGCCCCCATAATTTATTTTTTTGTCAATTTTGTCCCAATATTTCTAGGAGCCGGAAAGTAGGGGTACTCCTTATCTTCTCTATACCAACCATTGTTTCGATGAATATCAAATGTGTCATTCACATATTGTGAGGTCGTCCTCTCATTGTTTACGATGATTATCAACATGTGCCATTCACATGTTGTGAGGCATACCTCTCATTGAGATACAGTGGTAGCGGACTGAGTAAATTATTACATCCCTGGTTGAGTCTGATAAAGGAGTCGAATGGCGAAGCCGGTCTCCTACCCTCCCTCCTTTTTTTTCTCAATTTTATTATTTTAATTGCAATTTTATTGTTTTATGTTTTACTTTGAAATAAATTTTTTATGAAAAACTTGTGCAAATTTATTGTTTAAAAACAGGAGATTTTAGGGGTAAAAGTGCACAATTAAGAAACTAATGAGCAAAGTTTAGTGCTTGAAATAGGTGATTTTAGGGAGAAAAGTGCATAATTACAGAGAAAAAAATTGCAAAAAAGCAAAGTTTGCAATTTTAAATAGCTGATTTTAGGGGTAAAAGTGCATATTTTGACAAAATAAAGTGTTATTTTTATATTTTATTAAAACTTATGAATTTTAGGTATGCGTGCGTGTTTTTCGTATGCGCGTGTATTTTTAGGTGCGCATGTATTTTTTGACTACAAAATTTTATCCAAAAATAAATTGATTACAAATAATTACCAAATATCAATATTATTGTCTTCATCTTTTTTCAAAATAATTACTGGACTCTTCGGCTCGTCCGAAATTGCTAGTTTGTTTGATAGATCATTGGAGAGTTGATTCACCCATTTGCTAGCAAGTCGATCCTCTTGTTCAGGAACAAACTCGAGCAACTCCAATGGGTAATATCTGTCCTCTCCTCCAAATGGAAGGCGCTCAATGACACATTGCAAGTACGGATAACGTAAACGAATCCTGTGTCGAGCATAATAGTGAGCAGCAACGCTCACATTGTAAGGAAAAGGTAATCTCCCATAGGCAACGAGAGAATTTCCTCCATGTTGAGTAAGGCTATCTATACGAAAAGTTTTCTTAAAGCCATTCTGATCTTCATAAGTCGTTTGGACTTTTCGACCTAATATTTCCTTAAAGATAAGCACACGGTTATCAGGATGGTTGAGGTGGTCTCTTAAAGATTTTGCAGAGCACCCCAAAATTCGCGTGCATTCATCGATTACTTTATTGGAAGAGGAATGAGAATTCATTTTTTAAAGAATGATTTTTTTCCAAAAATTTCCCTCTTTTTATACTCCACATTTTTGATATTTTAAAAGTTTACATTTTGATATTTAGGTCAATTTTGTTCAAAAAGTTGAATTTTTGATTTCCACCCATTTTCAATAATCATTTGAAAAATTTTTCAGAATATGAGCTCATCTCCAGAAGAAGAATTTATTAAGTTTATGCACGGATCGTGCGAATATAGGCAATTTAACAAGAGGAAATATATGAACGCTTTGAGTCAAGCTATCAGAGATGGCGCTCAACTTGACTTGGGAGCAAGATTAAGTGTACTCATAAATTATTTCAGAGCTGGAAAATGGTGCCATGATTGTCTAAAGTTTGTTTTGAGTCGTTTGCAATGCGAAATTATAGTACCCAAATATGAACATAATTTTAAGTATGAATTTTATCTTTGTCCAGATTGTTTTAAAATTACAAAAAGTTATCTCGAAATACATAATAATTAATTATTTATCATATTGTTTACAATATTATTTACAAATAAATCTGTATTTTTGATCGTATTTAATAAATTGATATACTGATAAATTGTATAATTTTGGGATAGAAAATATATTAGGGAAATACAGTGGTGAGCACAAGTCTTTGAGAGGGGTGATTGGTATTGGTTAGAATTTCTTTTTACATTTTTAAAATTTTTTAAAAATGCATTAACAATACAAGAACTTATTGGTAATGCAAGACTATCAAAATAAAATATTTGATTTTTTTCTAAATAAAGTGTAATCCAATGTGAGCCATCTTTATCATGAGAGTCCAAGTTGACAATAAGAGCTGTAGGGCATTTCAAACTATTAGGAGAAGGGAGCAAGTCACAAGGGAAGCACCCCTTGAAAATTTTGCTCGTCTTTGAGTTTGATCTCAAAATTTGAGTTATCTGACTGCTGTACATTTCTTCGCAAAATATTTAATCTGACCCAATGTATTGATCGAAATTGATAAATAACAAGACTTATAATAAGAAGAATGTACATAGAAATCATTCCCCAACAAAATATATGTCCATATATATCTTGCGGTGACTCCTTACATAGTTGAATTTGAGGGAGACTACCAAAAGGTTGAGGAGCAGCAGGAACAGATATACTTGGAACAGTAATGTTCCTCTTTGAGGGATATCCCATTCTTTGTAAATATTCCCTATATTCTGGAAGGTTTTGAACATCTACGCTCCCGTCAGTACTTAGAGTATTAACACAAGGAGTAAAAACTCGAATTAATAATAAGACTTTTGCAATATTTTTAAAAAACATTTTTATTTAAAATGAATAGAAAATGAACAATTTTGAGTTTATATAGTGGTATCACTTGTTATTGATCGATTTTTGTCTAACATTATTAATGCATCTGTTTCTCCCATTACAATAAGCATAACTCCTCCTTCTGGAACAGGTTGACTAAATTTAATATTCACTGAAGTCGACCCATTCTTTATTAGATCAAAAGTTCCACCATTATCTTCACCGCTATTTGTAAGATTGAAGACATAGATACAGTGGGTTCGCCCATATTGTTGGTATGTTATCCCATTGTTATCTGGTGTACCAGAAAATCCTATAGCATCATTCATGTCGTGAAATGCTCTCACATATCGATTTTGACTATGGGTCAAATCGATATGTGAGAGCATTTCACGACATGAATGATGCTATAGGATTTTCTGGTACACCAGATAACAATGGGATAACATACCAACAATATGGGCGAACCCACTGTATCTATGTCTTCAATCTTACAAATAGCGGTGAAGATAATGGTGGAACTTTTGATCTAATAAAGAATGGGTCGACTTCAGTGAATATTAAATTTAGTCAACCTGTTCCAGAAGGAGGAGTTATGCTTATTGTAATGGGAGAAACAGATGCATTAATAATGTTAGACAAAAATCGATCAATAACAAGTGATACCACTATATAAACTCAAAATTGTTCATTTTCTATTCATTTTAAATAAAAATGTTTTTTAAAAATATTGCAAAAGTCTTATTATTAATTCGAGTTTTTACTCCTTGTGTTAATACTCTAAGTACTGACGGGAGCGTAGATGTTCAAAACCTTCCAGAATATAGGGAATATTTACAAAGAATGGGATATCCCTCAAAGAGGAACATTACTGTTCCAAGTATATCTGTTCCTGCTGCTCCTCAACCTTTTGGTAGTCTCCCTCAAATTCAACTATGTAAGGAGTCACCGCAAGATATATATGGACATATATTTTGTTGGGGAATGATTTCTATGTACATTCTTCTTATTATAAGTCTTGTTATTTATCAATTTCGATCAATACATTGGGTCAGATTAAATATTTTGCGAAGAAATGTACAGCAGTCAGATAACTCAAATTTTGAGATCAAACTCAAAGACGAGCAAAATTTTCAAGGGGTGCTTCCCTTGTGACTTGCTCCCTTCTCCTAATAGTTTGAAATGCCCTACAGCTCTTATTGTCAACTTGGACTCTCATGATAAAGATGGCTCACATTGGATTACACTTTATTTAGAAAAAAATCAAATATTTTATTTTGATAGTCTTGCATTACCAATAAGTTCTTGTATTGTTAATGCATTTTTAAAAAATTTTAAAAATGTAAAAAGAAATTCTAACCAATACCAATCACCCCTCTCAAAGACTTGTGCTCACCACTGTATTTCCCTAATATATTTTCTATCCCAAAATTATACAATTTATCAGTATATCAATTTATTAAATACGATCAAAAATACAGATTTATTTGTAAATAATATTGTAAACAATATGATAAATAATTAATTATTATGTATTTCGAGATAACTTTTTGTAATTTTAAAACAATCTGGACAAAGATAAAATTCATACTTAAAATTATGTTCATATTTGGGTACTATAATTTCGCATTGCAAACGACTCAAAACAAACTTTAGACAATCATGGCACCATTTTCCAGCTCTGAAATAATTTATGAGTACACTTAATCTTGCTCCCAAGTCAAGTTGAGCGCCATCTCTGATAGCTTGACTCAAAGCGTTCATATATTTCCTCTTGTTAAATTGCCTATATTCGCACGATCCGTGCATAAACTTAATAAATTCTTCTTCTGGAGATGAGCTCATATTCTGAAAAATTTTTCAAATGATTATTGAAAATGGGTGGAAATCAAAAATTCAACTTTTTGAACAAAATTGACCTAAATATCAAAATGTAAACTTTTAAAATATCAAAAATGTGGAGTATAAAAAGAGGGAAATTTTTGGAAAAAAATCATTCTTTAAAAAATGAATTCTCATTCCTCTTCCAATAAAGTAATCGATGAATGCACGCGAATTTTGGGGTGCTCTGCAAAATCTTTAAGAGACCACCTCAACCATCCTGATAACCGTGTGCTTATCTTTAAGGAAATATTAGGTCGAAAAGTCCAAACGACTTATGAAGATCAGAATGGCTTTAAGAAAACTTTTCGTATAGATAGCCTTACTCAACATGGAGGAAATTCTCTCGTTGCCTATGGGAGATTACCTTTTCCTTACAATGTGAGCGTTGCTGCTCACTATTATGCTCGACACAGGATTCGTTTACGTTATCCGTACTTGCAATGTGTCATTGAGCGCCTTCCATTTGGAGGAGAGGACAGATATTACCCATTGGAGTTGCTCGAGTTTGTTCCTGAACAAGAGGATCGACTTGCTAGCAAATGGGTGAATCAACTCTCCAATGATCTATCAAACAAACTAGCAATTTCGGACGAGCCGAAGAGTCCAGTAATTATTTTGAAAAAAGATGAAGACAATAATATTGATATTTGGTAATTATTTGTAATCAATTTATTTTTGGATAAAATTTTGTAGTCAAAAAATACATGCGCACCTAAAAATACACGCGCATACGAAAAACACGCACGCATACCTAAAATTCATAAGTTTTAATAAAATATAAAAATAACACTTTATTTTGTCAAAATATGCACTTTTACCCCTAAAATCAGCTATTTAAAATTGCAAACTTTGCTTTTTTGCAATTTTTTTCTCTGTAATTATGCACTTTTCTCCCTAAAATCACCTATTTCAAGCACTAAACTTTGCTCATTAGTTTCTTAATTGTGCACTTTTACCCCTAAAATCTCCTGTTTTTAAACAATAAATTTGCACAAGTTTTTCATAAAAAATTTATTTCAAAGTAAAACATAAAACAATAAAATTGCAATTAAAATAATAAAATTGAGAAAAAAAAAAGGAGGGAGGGTAGGAGACCGGCTTCGCCATTCGACTCCTTTATCAGACTCAACCAGGGATGTAATAATTTACTCAGTCCGCTACCACTGTATCTCAATGAGAGGTATGCCTCACAACATGTGAATGGCACATGTTGATAATCATCGTAAACAATGAGAGGACGACCTCACAATATGTGAATGACACATTTGATATTCATCGAAACAATGGTTGGTATAGAGAAGATAAGGAGTACCCCTACTTTCCGGCTCCTAGAAATATTGGGACAAAATTGACAAAAAAATAAATTATGGGGGCGAAATACGAGGATGTCGATTGTTTATAAATCCATAGTTGAGAATAGAAAAGTCAGAAGGGCGGATAATTCCCTTACTGACAACAGGTTTGTACAATTTATGTTGTGGTTGGGAAGTGACACGACCATCTTTAATTGATGGCCGCAAAAAATTGGGGTAAATTATATCAATTGGTCTAATTTCTCCTGTTCTGGCATAATTAATTACCTGCTCCTTGAATGTGTTGTATTGCAATCCTTGATTGTTGAGCACATCGTAGTTTAGGGTCATTCCTCTAACTTTCAGAACATATTCGACTTCTTGTTGTCCCTTGCGTTGAAGTTTGAGGCCATATTGCTTTGCTCCTCCACAGCAATATTCCAATATATCGTGAGAGGGATACTCATCAGTTAGCTCTCCCAGGTGAGGGCCCAAAGGAAGAGGACAGTTGTTGATTGGATGAGCAAAAATTAGGGAGTCGGTGTCTGTGTAGAGCAAAGAGCACCCAGGAGAACGAGCAACTTTTTGCATTGCTCGGAGCAAATGAATTCGCGCTGCCGACGTTGTCCATAAGGAGATGACAACATTGGAGCAATTGTGCTCCTCAATCCAATCTTTCTTTTTGATGTAAGAGATGAGCAAAATATCTGGTGTGAGCTCATCTAGGTCGGTGATTTCAATTGATTTGTCGTTATAGTATTTGTGTAGCTCTGCTGGGTTGTCTGTAATTGCACATTGTGACAACCCAAAATTCCTCAAAGAGAATCTCCCCCATAAGTTGTTGAGCATTAACTTCGCTTGTGTGCGTTTCCCCTTATTTGGTCCCATCTTGCTCCTCTCTATATTAATTCCAAACTTCTCCTTGCACTCTTTAATAAATTGCTCCTCCTCCTCATAATTCCCCTTCATATAGCTTTCAAATCCCGAAGAGTGAATTTTTGCTGCCATAAATTCAGAAATGTATGGAGCAAACAATTTGTCGTCGCTCTCCCTGAACTCCAAAACTCTGAACACCTTGATGACGATGTATCCTTCCTCTAGAGCTGCATTCAATTCGAGTGAAGTGCAGGTGCTCACCCATCCACGTTGATGGTCTGAGTGAGGGCAGGAGTAGTTTTCATTTACTCCTCCTTCAGGGTGCTCCCTTGCACATTGGGAGCAGAGAGGAAAGAGCAACCTCTCATCATCTTCTCCTACTTTCATTGGGAGCACAGGAATATCAATGCTCCTTGGAGGGATGACAAAGACTTTCAATATTGCCAATTCGTATATGTTGTCCTCCGGCTTGCTCCAGTGAACCTCTTCATTGAGAATATGTACCTTCGGGTGCCCCACTGGATATTTTGTAGTTACATTAATAAATGGGTACAAGGAGGTGACGTCATAGTATGATATTTTCTCTCCAGCTTTTGGTGAGTAGAAAAGCTGAAGTGGGCCAGTACGTCCTCCAAAGAAGCATGCCCGTAGATCAATTGGGCCATCATCCAAATACTTTTTGAAGGAGCTCCTCATCTCCCTGTCTTTTTCTAGCATACTACTAATTTCACACTCCCAAAAGAGTTGCACATTTACTCCTTGATTTTTAATGAATTCCATCCTCCTTGTATCCTTCTCCCGTTGCTTTGCTGCTGTCAATCCATTAGGGAGAACTGTGTTGTCCTCAGGATAGCACCGCTCACAACCATGCCAAACACATCCATTAATCTCTATCCCTAATTGCTCCTCTTCTATCCAGCCATCTAACTTGTAATTTCCAACCTTTTTCTCCCCTCCATCTGAATGAGCAGATTGAATTTTCACTCCGTGCTCCTCCTCATACCATTTCATAAATTTGAGAGCAAGGCGGCTCTGATTATCCACATTATCGTAGCCTTTTTCAGGGACAAGAGCTAGGTGGTTTTCTTTCAAGTGATTTGTTCTAAAATGATTCATACATGCTGAGGCTATTGTCATTGATTCCCTTAAAACATCAATACCTCCGTGAGCTTTTGAAGAAGCTGCTCTTTGATAAGGAGCTCTCTTTGTCACATCCATAAATTCTCGTCGAAAAGCAATAAGAGCAGCTAATAATATTTCTACATCATTGGTACAGTATGCTGCGAGCTCCTCATCCAGGTAAAATGGGAGCTCCTTGTGCTGATCATACCATTTATTGAATTCTTTTCTCTTCTCTGGCATCATCCCATCTGCGAAGTAGTCAGAGGGGATGGGAAACACCTCTTTTCCATAATTCTTAGGCTGATTGATGAGGTGGGGGAAGAAAGGTTTGTCCTCAACCTCGAGAGCAAAGGCTGGGACAAGAGATGCCAAAGACATTGGCATCAGATTGAAACTGTCCCTGAAGATGAGTATATTCTTCTTCCCAATTTTCACTTTCATCTCATACATTTTATTTCCTCTCTTCAACATTTCAGGAGTAAAACCCATAAGAAAGAGCTCCCGGAACACTATTACCATATCAAACCTCCCTCCAAAATGTGAAAACGCTATTGTGTCGTAGTCTGTTGTTAATCCAATTATCCATTTGACAAATGAGATGATTGGATCCTCGGTGACTTTCTGTAGATCTACGGGAGTTTTGGAAAATGGGCGCTCCGAGAAGGTTACAAGTTTGTTGCTCCCACAAACTTTGCACAGCTCCTTCTCCTCCTCAATACATTTGGGGCATGTAACTCTTGCTGCGATAAAATTTGTCTGGTGATTTCTCTTGTTGTTTCCATCTGATACATGTTGCATGGTCTCCAGATCAAAAGCTACAAATCGATAAGGCTTTTGCTCCTTGGGCTCCAAAGGCTTAATAAAACATCCGCGCTTTGGGTCATGATATCCTGAGCAAATTGAACAATAGCGCTCATTGCAAATGTGGCCGCTCCTGCCTCCTCTGGTGTTATCTTTTGTATCCCAGATCACTCCACATTTTTCGCAACGTTTGGATTGTTGGCAAAATCGTGAACTCTGATGATGGTCGAAGCAATTTTCGTTGTTAAAACTCTTGGAGCACCCATTACATTTTTTGGAGAAATTGTTCCTCGGAGGGCATGGATATAAAGGACCGACACGGGAGCAATTGAGACAGTGTGCCCGACAGGATGTAGAATGTTGTTGTGGACGTTGATACACTGTTTCACATTCCAAACAATAAGGCTGCCCAAAAAGCCCACCAGTGCAAGTAACTCCATTAAAGTGAGAGCCATCAAAATAGAGGAGCAATGGGGAATTATAATTCTCTGGACCATATTTGAAACAAGGATTATAGTGCCCCAAACAATCAAAAATAAAAACTTTAAAAACAAACTGGCCTGCATACATTTCATTCCAAAAGTCGACCACGGGAGGAACCCATTCCTCAGCATTGTACTCCTTCTGACCAAGAGGAGCTCCAACTTGATCCATCAGCTCCAATGTCTCCCTTTCGAATTGTCCACACGATGCATACCTCCCGTGGATATAGTTGTAAAATTGTGAGCGCGACATTTTGCTAATAAGCCGTACAAGTGTTGCTAATAAAGAATAAAATAAGCAATAACCATCGTTGTTGATAATTTTGATTAAATTCTGCTCCTTGATCTGATGATGAATAGGAGCAAGTTTTCGGGGAGCTCCTCCAATAATGTTGTTTTCCTTGTTCAAATTTTTCTTGTCGACGACCATTACATTAACTGAAAAAGGTTTTCCCCATAGGGTAATACCAGCCTGCTTTTTACTCTGGGAAACTTTATTGAATTGATTAAGCAGGGTATTGAAGGTATTTTGCGATGTGGGCCTAAGTGGGATCCAAATATCAGAATCTAATAACTCACTTGTTACGGTGCAACTCAGCTCCTCAGGTTCAAGTCCGTTGTTTTTTGCGTTGTTCACAGCCTGGTTGAAGCAATGTTGAAATATTCCTGATAATAAGGCCTCAGGGTCGGCAGGAATATTCTGAATAAGGAATTTCGAATAATTTTTGGTGATCTTAAATTTATTGATTAATTTTGTAGTATTTTCAAGCTGCTCAATATATTGCTGTGGAGCAGCATCTCCTCCTGATTGATTGATAGAGAGAAGGTTATCAATAAAGAACGCTCTTGCGCGTTTTGTTGGAGGAATATAGTCCATTATTCAATAAAAAAAATCCTATGAAAAAGAGCTCCTATGAATAAAGAGCAAAAAATTATGGGGAGCAAAAAGAGCTCCTATTAAAATAAAAAGATGAGGAGCAAATTAATAAATATTTTAAATTATTTGAACTTTTTTTAAGTGAATACAAATGAGAAATAAATCTTTGTTTTTATATGAAATATTTTGGTAAAACTTTTTATAGGCGGCAACTTCAAAGAGGTTTTAAAACATTAATTTGCATAAATTTAAAATATCGGGAGCATAAATTTTAAAATTTTTAAAATATTGGCGGCATCTTCAAAGAGTTTTTAAAAGGTTAATTTGCATAAATTTAAAATATCGGCAACATCAAAGAGAAAATTCTAAACAATTTTTAAATTTGATAAAAAATAAAGGATTAAGGTCAAAAGGTCAAGGTCATTATCTGAAAACTTGCCAAAAAGGATTAAAAACATGGACCAAATTTTGGCGAAGCAAAAATTATGTATTGGGGATTGAAAATAAAGAATTTTAATTTTTTTAATAATTTATCAGCTATCACTTTAATTAACAACAAATGTAATCAGTAACAAATAAATATTAACGATACAGAACATAATAATCACCGATTAGGGTAATCACTTTTAGTAACATCTAGGGTAATCACGTGCCTCGGTAACATCTAGGGTAATCAGGTGATAATTGGTACATGTTTACAAAGGTGTAATCTAGTAACGTACATGAATCATCCGCGACAGGCTTGAAATTACTCATTTGGTTTAACATGATTTTATTACCACCCCCGACATCTATGATTTACAAATTATCCCTCAATCCACTCCTTTCTTATCCTTTTGGTTTTCCTCACTCTCTTTCTTTTGTCTGACCATTTCTTTTATCGGACCCCTCCACCCCCGCGACAGTGTCCACTCCTCTTTGATCTTTGCCGCGGCATGCCCTCTCCCTTTTGGTTTTGTCGGACCCCTCCACCACTTGACGGGTAGTGGATTAGTAAAAAGCCGCGACGGTGACTGTGGGTTAACTACTCATTAATATTTTGAAGTAAAAATTATTTTTTAAATAAACTATCGTAGTAAAAAATGGATATCGACATACATACGTTTATTCAAGCAAAATTAGATATTATAGATAAAGCATATATACAATAAGCAAGATAAAAATCTTGTCCTCTCTTCTCGTTCAATTCAATACATACTCACTTTTCACTTTGTGTCCACCGAGGTCGTAGAACGGCCAACTGTAGAAGTTCCCGTAGTATTCCCTTTTGTGGTGGAAGTTGCCGATGCTGCCGACGTTGCACCAACTTGTTTAAACTCGAACTTTGGAAGTGCAGGTATTTGGAACTGAAAAAAGTGATGATTAAAATAACAAAAAATTCTTCAAACTCGCCTGGATAACAGTCCTGCCCTTAGTTTCTTTAGCTGGCTTTTCTGTCTTTGTATCGCTGCCTGATTCCCCTGAGGTGCTACTCCTAAGAAAGAAAAACAAAAAGAATGTTACACTCGATTAATAAATACCTTTCCGATGGCTTTTTCTTCTTTGGTTTCTTCTTGTCCTTCTTCTTCTTCTCCTTCTTCTTCACCATGATTGGCAAAATCTTGATTTCCCTTTTGCTGAAAAGTAAACAATAACATAGAAAAGAAGTGTTAAATACTCACATTTCACGTCACTCTTTGACTTTTTCACGTCACTCTTCGCTTCTGGTGGTGGTGGAGGAGGAGCAATATCTCGAGAAGATCTAGCTGTACTCTCCTTTGGTCGTTCCTCTTTTGGCGGCGT
The DNA here is from genome assembly GCA_963681835.1 of Meloidogyne enterolobii. Classification (NCBI taxonomy): domain Eukaryota; kingdom Metazoa; phylum Nematoda; class Chromadorea; order Rhabditida; family Meloidogynidae; genus Meloidogyne; species Meloidogyne enterolobii. Next base: position 1,673,047 of record CAVMJV010000004.1, on the reverse strand, counting down.
CTTCTCCAAAGCTGCTTCAAAATTTTCGTAGAGACCAGACGCCAGATTAACAACTGGCTTTATTTCCACTTCCTTCGCTGGTTTTTCCTTATCCTTTGTTGGCTGTTTCTCTTCCTTTGCTTTTGTCGGCTTTTTCTCCTTCGTCGGCTTCATAGGTTCAGGCTTCGGTGGAGGTGGTTGTTTTGGTTCTTCAGTTGGAGGTGGGTGAAGTAACAGCAACTTCTGTTGCTTCTCTTCTTTAATTTTGCGAAGACGAATGCACAAACATGTTATGAAGCTGTCGATGACAAAAACCACGAGCAAGGAGTGCAACGCCAAGAACGATATGATAAGCATCCAAATTTGCCATGACCCACAAGTGTCCAGAAATGCCAACAAATCTGAAAACGCAGGGAATAAAAACGTTGTTTATGTATTAAGTAAATAATAACTTACTCATTAAACGGCTGCAGATTGAGGGGAACGTAAATTTGCAGATAGTGCGGTTAACATATAATGCAATTAAAGGTTTTTATAGTAAAGGGGTTTTTAACTTTTTACATCTCGAATACAGATTAAATCAGTTACTATAAAAAGAAGGTATTTTGAAGGCAAAATTTGCCAGCTTTTGAACTACATTAACTCAACGTTACTACGCCAACTAACCACCGCTCCTGTAAATGTCGACCGATGCTCTGTGGCGGCTACCGTACTACCATGGACTTGTGAGTTTTTTCCCTTTTTTATTTTAGTTTCAAATGATGATTTTTTAAATTTAGCTCCCGAGAGAAGACGCTGTAGCCATGCTGAAGAAGGAAGGGGACTTCATCATTCGGACGAGCGAGGAGTTTGCGGGTGACTCCAGATCCTTTGTTCTGTCGACTTTCTATGAAGGAGTTGCGCGACACTACATCTTCAGGACACAACAAAACATGTTTGCCATCGACTTCAAGAAGAACAGAGGCTACGCCACGATCCAGGAATTTGTGGAAGCTCATCTACGAAGTAACGCCTCCATCTGTTCGGTGAGATAACTTATATTTTTAGGCTTGTAACGTTTAAATGTTGTCTTTCCTTTTCAGGGCAGAAACGTCTTGCTCAAGCGCGCGATTGGACGACATGAATGGGAATTAGCACATTCCGCAATTAAGAAAGGCGATGAGCTTGGGAGTGGCGCATTTGGTGTCGTCCGGACTGGCACATTCACCGCCGCTGATGGAACAGTCAAAAATGTGGCGATCAAGGAGGCTACGCTGTCTAAATGCACGAAGGACCAGATCAAGGAGTTTATGAACGAGGCAAGAGTCATGAGGAAGTTCAGGCACCCGAATGTCATCTTCTGTTATGGTAAGAACTCACAAATCTGTCTGATGAATAGTTTAATGTGTGTTCAATTATTTAGGTGTAGCAGTGGGTCAGGAGCCGCTGATGATCGTCATGGATTTGGCAACCGAGGGCGCTCTCAAGGACCATCTACAGCGCCAAACGAGAAGTGTGCGCAGCAAACTATACATGTGTCTTGGAGCTGCTTCAGGCCTCAGCCACGTACACGATCGGAATGTAGTCCACTGCGATGTCGCCGCTAGGAATTGCCTGTTCAGTGAAAACAAGGTAAAATTTATTTTTGCAGCGAAAATTAAATTTATAATCGTGCTTACTTAATTTTTTGCTAACAGGTCAAGATCGCGGACTTTGGCCTTGCCCGTGAACTGGAACACAAGGAGAAATGCATTAAGCTCCGCAAAGATCAGCGATTGCCAATCAAGTGGCTTGCCCCCGAGACCATGATCGAGCGTGCTTGTACAAAAAAATCTGATGTCTGGGCATATGGAGTCCTCTGCTGGGAGATCTTCTCCAATGGTGCTACGCCTTACGCCGGGGTTGGAAGCAACAACATTGTTGCCAGGAAGGTTTGAAAGATAGTGGTGTTAAATTAATCTTAACTTTTCATTTTGAAGGTTATCACAGGCGACCGCCTTAAGTTCAGCGACGACACTCCAGAGGAGTTTGCGGAGCTCATCACGAACTGCGTTTGGAACGGTGACGCGGACATTCGCTGCAGTATCCAGCAGGCTATGTTGTGGATGGACCGGAACATATTGCGACTTGTTGGGAGTGATACGGCTTCAGTTCATACGTCTATGGGAGCGACAGCAACAGCAAGCAACCGGGGAAGTGGAGACAGGAGCAGTCGACGTTCGTTATCATCGGACAACAAAAGCAGTCGAAGAAGCAAGAAATCTGGAAGAGGATGATAATAATTGATGACCAAAATAATGTACATGAGTATTTGTTGTTCCTAATTGATATTATTTTCTGTATATTGTTTGTTATCCCCATATTCACATTTCTCCTTTGTTCCCTATATGCTTGCTAATATTTTGTACTCATTTTGTAATTCGCTAATTTTTTATTGTGAAGTTTTTTTGTAAAAATAAATTTGTTTGTAAAAAATTGTTTGTTTTTTGAGTTAGGTTGTTAGGGCCTTTATATGACCTTTATAAGAGCTAGCGTTCTTTTTTCAAATTACCAAAATTCTGTCGGATCCTTGTTCCAGGGGCCTATACAAATTAAAATCTACATTCTACATCTACAGCCTACATCTACAAATTATAAATGTATATGTATAGAATGTAGATTATAGACGATACAAATTAAACAAAATTTGTAGATATAGATGTCGCCAGAATTATGTAGATTTTTGTCAGAATTATGTAGATTGTAGCCTGTTTAATACAAATTAAAATCTGCCAAATTATAGATGAGAGTGTTATCTATGGATTACCAAAAAATCAGAATTTTTGACCTAATTATTTAAAAGTTATGGATTTTCTAGCAAGGTACTACTTTTTCCCTAAAAAATGACAAAAAATGAGGTCCTTTACTGCTTGTTTAGTTACTAGATAATTGTGTAGATGTAGATTGTAGATGTAGAAATACCAAAAATATAATTTGGATCGGCTACAATTCTATCTACATTTTCAGAATACAAATCTACAAACTACATCTACTAATCTACATTTTAAATTTATTTGTATTGGCTACATTCTATAAATCTACAATCTACATTTCACTCCAATAAAATTTTTAGATGTAGAATGTAGATTTTAATTTGTATAGGCCCCAGATAATCCTGCGGGATTATGTTTGTTAAAAATTTTCTAACTAGTCCTTTGTACGATCCTAGCTGAGTTGAGCATTTGTACTATAGATCATTTGTACCGAAGTACTGGACTTGTCTTTTAACGAAACGATCTTTTGTTTGAAGCCCATTAATGCAAGTTTTTGCTAATTTATGGTTTTTATTTAATTTAGGTGTAAATTTTTATTATCATTCGTACATATTTAGTCATGGAGATTGAACAAAATATTGCTATAAACGAATCAAAACTTGATATTAAATTAAATCGTGCTCCAATTGCTCAAGAAGAAATTCAAGATGTAGATGAATAGGCCTAACTACAGTTTCCGTACCAGACTCAGAATTGAACGATTTATATGTCATTCGAAAGAGCTCGTCGAGCTGAGTCGAACGACACCAAAATTATTCAGCGGAAAAAATTCTGAGCCGAGTTACAGGCCCCCGAAAATCGAAAAACCATAGGGGGGACCAAGCTGATTTTTGGGGTGAAAAATTCGAATATGCAATTAATAGCTCATTTGAAAGAGCTCTTGAAGCCGAGTCGAATGACACCAAAATCGCCGTGATTGGTCAAGTTTGTTCAAAGTTATGACAGAAAAAACAAACAACGTAAACCTATGGGGCGTCGGCGAGGCGCTTGTGCAAAACTCCGCGCTTCGCGCGGAGTTTTGCGGCACGCGCCTCGCGGGGAGTCTACGGGCTCTGGGTCTGGGCTCGTAACTTAATCCTATTCCAATTATCGCTGTGATGGGCATGCCCAGCTTCCTCTGCAGCAGCAAAAACATCCACGGAGAACAAAGGTAAGGAGCTAAAACAAACGGTCATAACTTTGTCAAATCAAGGCAGATTTCGTTGATTTTGGTGTCATTCGACTCAGCTCGATGAGCTCTTTCGAATGAGGTATAATTTGCATATTCGAATTTTTCACCCCAAAAATCAGCTTGGTCCCCCCTATGGTTTTTCGATTTTCGGGGGCCTGTAACTCGGCTCAGAATTTTTTCCGCTGAAAAATTTTGGTGTCATTCGACTCAGCTCGACGAGCTCTTTCGAATGACATATAAAACGTTCAATTCTGAGCCTGGTACGGAAACTGTAGTTTAGCCGATGAATATGCTGATGAATATTTTGATTTGCCTGTTAACTCTTCGTCTCCTTGTTTAATTCAGTCTACTTCACAACGTTCGGAATCAATGATTGTACATATTGGTGAACGTCATCATCAGAAACATGGCAAGCAGCGACGTAAAAGAAAGCAAGATCCTTTTGGGAATTTGATTTTATCTACAAAGAAGATGAAATTGAATGATGTGGGAAACGAGAAGGATAAAAAGGTTTCTAAATTTTAAAACTTTTAACCCCTTTTCTCTCGGTACTGGGCGAGAAAAAGGTGGAAGTCATTAAATTGGGTTGCCTTTCGTTCAAAAAATTTATAAGACTTTAAGAATGCCTTAAACGTTTCTCAAGCTAGCTGGAATTGTTTTTCGCTAAATTAGAAATTTTTCAGTTCCTCTATAATTAATTTCGTATGAGGTGAATGATTTTTCTTTTAGAACATTTTCATTCCTTTATTCTTTTTACCTTGGCCCAAAGTAAAACGTGAAAATCAGAGAGAAATGGTATAGGAAAAATATCTGACCCTTATGCGTCTTTTGTTAGATAAAACAGTACAAAAATCCCGATTTCTTAAAATGGCTAGGTATTCTTAACAAATTAAAATAATATGTATATTCATTCTTTTTAATTTAGGAAATCAATGAAGGTCAACAATCCAACTCTAAATCTCTAGTCATTGAAGAGGCAGACGATATTGAACTTTTCTATGGTGGGGATGATGAGTCAGGTGATTCAGCTGATGACTATGACGACGAAGATTCTAATGCCGAGCAATATTATGCTAATGATTATCCTGATGAGGATGGGGCTAATGAATTTGAAAATGAATCTACAAGCGAGGACGGATATTTTGGTTGGTTGGCATTAAAAGGTTGTGGGGGGTTCCGACTCTATTCTTTAGGTTTACATATATTTTGACCTTCGTTTTATAACCAAAATTTTTTCTAATTTTGGTTCTTTTGTTATCCTTGAGTTTTTAATAATTTAAAAACAAATTCAGATCATTATGGCGATGAGCAGCCAAAATATCGAAATTATGCATATGAACTCAGCAGCGACCAAGAGGATTTTGATTAGACAGTTAAAAGGTTTGTTTGTCTCTTTTAATTTTTTAAATTTAATTTTCTAAAATTAAAATAATACCCACTCCAAAAGAATTTTGTTTTCAATTTACTTATAAAAATTTTCAATGACTATATTTCATAAATTCAGAGAGGGATTTTTTGAAAAACTTTTAGTATTTAACAGAGTATAAATAAATATTGGCTATTTTATTAACCTTGCCCAATAACCTTTTTGAATAAACAGATATTTTTCCCCTCCTTTAATTCAAATTTTTAAAATAAATATACCTAACAATAAATATTTTTTAGAGATGTTCTTCTCTACTTAAAAATAGTCTTCAACTTCTATAAAAATGTTCTCGGGCACAAATTTCTTCATTTATTTCTTCTTGAGAGGATCAAAAACATCCTACTGCCCACTTTTAATTGCTAAAATACTACCAACAAAATATAATGTATTTTTTTTGTTTTTGTCTAAATTAAAATATAAAAATAAATATATTCAAGTTTTGGTTTATTTTAATTATTTCCCTTACGAGAACCGTCTAAAATGGGTACAGCCCAAAATGGCGTGCGGCCATAACGGCGCAAAGCCACAATCTGCTGGAAAATGTTTGACCCTTAACAATTTTGGTACCAATCTCCTTAGCTCGTTGGGGAGATTGGTACCTAAATTTTTTTCCTAATCTTAACAAATTTAGAATTTTTCCTAATCTAAATTTGTTAGGATTAGGAAATCTTGAAGCAAGTTATAGCTTTACGCCTTTATGGCCGTATCTCGTTCTAGGCGTGTCCCATCTAAAATATATTTAAGTTTTTTTGTTTTTATTTAGCTTTCATTAAAAATGAGAAATATATTTACAAAAAACATGTATTTTAAGATTAATCTTTTAAAACTTTTTCTGCATTTTATTAAAAATATATTTATTAAAACATTTTTTTTATTCTTCGTCAAACCCCTTAATTTAAAATAATCTCGTTGGAAACGGTCCCATTTACTTTGAGAGGATTTATGAAGGTGTAAAAGCCTTAAGGGATTTTGGCTTTGAGTGGATGGGGAATTTAAAATGAGAAAAAGAAGAGGAGAGGACTTTACTATCTTTTAAGGCCATAATTTGTAGTAATACATTTGTGTCTTAAAAAAAGATTTTTTAAATTTTTTAACAGCCAATTATCTCCTATAAAATAATAAAAGTTTTTAAAATTTATCCACAAAAAAATTTTTTTGATCAAAAAATATTTAAATATTCCCTTTAAAATTATTTTTTTTTATTTATGGTAATTAATTTCCCTTGAAATAATTATATTCATAGAAATAAATCTACATAGAATTTATTTTACGAAAATAAATCTAGTAAAGCAGATATTTTTCTAAGTTTTAAGAAATAATTTTTAAAATTATTTTTATTAAATAAGTAAAATATTAAACACCTTTTCTATGTTTATACACCTTTTCTAAACACCTTTTCTATGTTTTATATAAACTTTATATTTACAAATTTCTTTGGTAACACAATTTTTTCGAATTTATTTTCTTTAGATTAATTATTCAAACAAAAAAATATTGTGATATTTTTATTTAAAAATGGAATCTTCTTCTAACTTTCCCAATCCTTCCCTCAACAAAACAAAAATTATCGGTGTTTCCCCCTCCCCTGCCACAAATTCCTTGTCTACTTCAATTCCCCTCCCTCGTTTTGAATTTACAAGTCCAGCAGAATCTAGTCGAGAACCAAGCCCTAGTGGAGGGGAAGAATCTGTTAGACCTCTTCAAAAACATCAATTATCTACAAGTATTGTTAAACCTGTTATTATTCAACCAACAATTAATAATGATAAAAATAAGGTAATTAGTGGTAGTGTTGGTGGGGGTGGTCCTTCTACACGTACAACAATTTTTGGGTTTGTTTATATTTTAAAAAAATATAAAAATTAATTACTAATTTTACACTTCGGTTATTCAAAATTAACACTAATATTTTACTTTTTTTCTTTAAAAATTAAAAAAAAAATTTTTTTAATAAAATCTTAAATAACTAATAATTTTTAATATTTTCTTACAACCACTAAAAATTCCCACACTTCCACCCTCATTTTCATTTTTCGTTACCAAATACTTTTATTATTTATTTTGTTTTAATTGGCAGCTGAATAACAAATTTAAATGTCAATGCTTACTAATTAATTAATTTATTAAACTTTTTATCAAGCATTTCTTTACATTATTTTTAAAAAAATATTATGTATAATAGTTCTTTCTCAAAAATATTTTTTCAAAAACTTTAATTCCAACACTTGTATAAATTATATAAATTTTTCAAAAAATTATTTTATATTTTTTACTACAAAAATTTATTTAGTTGGCACATTTCATACACATATTATTTATTTCCACCTTCACATATAACAAAAAGCAAACACAAATATATTTATTTATTAAAAAACTAATGTTTTGTCTCCATTAGTTTCTTAATAATTTTTTCTTTTCCTTGACAACAAATTTTAATATTTATTTTTAATATTAAAAAGACAAATGTTTTTTTAAAAATTAACCCTTTTATTTTAAAGTAATTTATTATTGGGGGAGTATTAAGAAAAAATTAGAGGGGGGGGGGATCAGAGTTCTTAAATAAAATCTTTTTTTCAATTTTTTCTAGTCATCATCGACAAACTAGACGACAATTTTCTGATAATAATCTCCGCCCCTCCTTATCTCCAAACGGACTAAAAGTTGGTGTAAGTCAATCAACTTCAATGGATTCAAATAGACGGCATTCTGGACAATCTAATAATAACAATAGAGTTTCTTTTCTTCCAAATGCTGGTAAATACATAATTTATTTTTAAAATAAAAAAATATTTTTTTTTAAATTATAAGTTGCTAAATTGAGTTTTAACACGAGATATATTTAATTGTTAATGTATTTCTTTTAGTAGCAATTATATTTTTAATATTTGCTTTAACACGCACATTTATTTTAAATATTATAGATTGAGTTTTTTTATGTATATTTTATTTACCTAAATGTTTAAATTATTTTATTTAGTAAAAGAAAGGCATTCTTTAATACAATAGATAATATCCGAACAATAGTTATCCCCCTCTCCGAAGGGAATGATTGGTAGATGAAGATAGTATAGAAGTTGTTGATAATATAGAAGCCACTATAGAGAATTAAACTAAATATCGTGTATTGGTGACTCAGAAATAGTCAGTAATTTGAAGTTTATCCTTATGTTATCTTCAATAAAAAAATCCCCAAACTTTTTCAATTATCTTTATACCGTTATATTTATAAAAAATTTTATACCATTTAAAATAGAGGTACTTTTCTGTTTTGTGACCGCACTTTAAAAATGTTTAAAAAGGGTCATGAATATCGACAAATTACATGTCATTCGAAAGAGCTCCTCGAGCTTAGTCGAATGACACCAAGATCGTGTGGGATTCGAAATGGTACGGGCTCGAAATGGTCAAAAGATACAAGGATCAAAACGGCCAAAATAATTAATATGACCAAAATGTATGTCATTTGAAAGAGCTCGGCAAGCTGAGTCGAAAGACACCAAAATCACCGTGATTGAACAAGATTGGACAATGTTATGATTAATTTTACCTATGCATCCATAGGTTTACGTTGACCATTTTGAACCTTTTTATCTTGACTCATAATCATGATCTCAGCTGATTTTAGTGTCATTCGACTCAGCTCGAGGAGCTCTTTCGAATGACATATAATATGTGCATATTCATGCCCTTTTTAAACATTTTTAAAGTGCGGTCACAAAACAGAAAAGTACCAAAATAGATTAATAAATCTTTTTTTAATTAGATAAACGAGAACAACAATCCCACCAAAATCAACAACAACGTTTACCATTAAGAGCATTTAAGGTCCTCAAAAATCTTTTAAAAATAATTTTAAATAAATAAAAATGTCAACTGCTTATGAATTCAAGAAAATTGGACGTGTTGGAACTCTTCCAGCTATGGCACATTCTAGTGCTCCACATGCTGGGTTGCAAATGGCTATTAGTGGAAATGAACAAACACAACAACCACAAGTGGATTTTTTTGTTTTTAAATTTTTAAATATAAAAAAGGACTAAAAATGGACTAAAAATGGATAAATACTTTATTACTTCACACTGACTTTACCCTGTATACTTTTGTTTATAACAAAACCGAGTTTGTTCGAGTTAAGCTACCCCTTTCAAAACATAAACTCTAACAGCTAAAATTACCCAATTCTATGAAAATTAGTCGTTTCTAATGAGAGTATATTAAATAGAGGTGTTTCTTTAATTTCCCATTAATTTTAAGCCAACACCAAATTCAGCATTAAGTAGTAGCCGTGCAGCAGCAGCTGCTGTATTTCATCAACGTTGGGGTGTAGGGAATAGTGCTAACCGTAGAGGAAGTCATTTAATTGGAGGGTGGGACAGTGCGAGGCCGCATTCTGCTGCTCGACAACAACAACAAATGCTTGAAAGATTATATACAAAAGGGGAATTAAAAGTAGGTAATTGGGAAAAATTTAAAAAATTAATAAAAATTAGCAAAATTTTCCGACAGACAAAATCTTATTTAAAATATTTTTGTAATCCAAATTCTTTGAAAAGATCACAAAAATTTATTTTTAATTTAAAAGGAATATCAACAATTATTTAAAATGTTTGATACAGACGGAAGTGGGGCTATTGGAAGTGAAGAATTAAAAGGAGCAATGTTGAGAGTAAAATAAATTTATTTTAAAAATAAATAGTTTTCTTTCTAAAAGATTGGATTGGAGGCAGATGATGCAGAAATTGAACGTTTAATTAAAGAAGTAAAATTAAATTATTTTATGTAATTCTCTAAACAAATAATTTTTAAAAAATTAAAAAGGTAGATGAGGATGGAAATGGAGAAATTGACTTTCCAGAATTTTGTCAATGTATGAAAACGGCTGAAAGACAGGGAGGTTTCCGTCAACGGCCAACAAATGATGAAGTTGTTAGACAATGTTTTGAGGCAAAAAATAATTTATTAAAAAATAAAAATTAATTTTTAGGTTTTTGATCAAGACAAGAATGGTTTAATATCTGAAAATGAATTTATTGTGAGTATAGGATTTTTTAAATAAATTATTTTTTTAGTATGTTGCCAAGGAAATTGGTGGTTTCTCTCATGAATTGGCAGAATTTGTATTTCGAGAACTTTTAGGAGATTCTTCGGCAGATCAATTAGATATGGATAGATTCTCTGCAATTGTTGAAGATTATTTACTTTCTGATAATAATAATGGAAATAATAATATAAAGGAGAAAGAAGATGAAGAAGAAGAAAATTTAAATAATAAAAATAATGATGGAAATTTAATTAAAACTAAATTATTTTAATTAAATAAATATAAAATGATGGGGGTTCTCTTTTGATTCGGTCTTGCGTAGAATTTAGTCTTTTTTGGCACTTCCCGCTTTCAATCTTTAGATGCGGAACTGCTCATTCCTAATAAAATATTTTTAATTAAATTAATCTTTAAATTACTTAAAATTAGAGTAAAATACTTGCCTGTTATCTCCCCATATTTTCCTTATCTACTTTCCTTTTTGGATACCGTATATGAGTATAGACTCCTATATATAACTCCTATATTAATTACCTTGGGTAATTAATAATAGGTGGGGGGGGGGGTCATTTTGGATATAGTGTAGTGTACCGGTGGTAAAAGTTCGGGACGTGACATATGTCATTCGATTCGTCTCGACGAGCTGAGTCGAACGGTACCACTCCCTACTTTAGGGAATAATTCTGGACCGAGTTATAGGTCCCGAAAAATCGAAAAACCAAAGGGGGGACCAAGCACATTTTTGGGGTGAAAAATTCGAAAATGCAAATTATATCTCATTCGAAAGAGCTCGTCGAGCTGAGTCGAATGACACCAAAATCAGCTTGATTGAACAAGTTTGAGTCGAGATATAGGGCTCGAAATGGTCAAAAACCATAGGGGGGATTTTATGGCCAAAAATTCGATTCCACAAATGTTAGCTCATTCGAAAGAGCTCGACAAGCTGAATCGAATGACACCAAAATCACCGTGATTGGACAAGATTAGACAAAGTTATGACACAAAAAACAAAAAAAAACCTAAACCTATGGAGCGTCGGCGAGGCGCTTGTGCAAAACCCCGCGCTTCGCGCGGGGTTTTGCGGCACGCGCCTCGCGGGGAGTCTACGGGCGGTGGGTCTGGGCTCGTAACATAAACCTATTCCTATCTCCCTTGCTCTGGACGTATTTGGGGCCTCCGTAGCAGCAAAAATCTCCACAAATTACATAGGTAAGGAGCTAAAACAAACGGTCATAACTTTGTCAAATCAAGTCGGATTTTGTTGATTTTGGTGTCATTGGACTCAGCTCGACGAGCTCTTTCGAATGAGGTATAATTTGCATTTTCGAATTTTTCACCCCAAAAATGTGCTTGGTCCCCCCTTTGGTTTTTCGATTTTTCGGGACCTATAACTCGGTCCAGAATTATTTCCTAAAGTAGGGAGTGGTACCGTTCGACTCAGCTCGTCGAGACGAATCGAATGACATATGTCACGTCCCGAACTTTTACCACCGGTACACTACACTACAGCCGTCATTTTTTAACTAATAGATGGGGGTAATTATTTAAGGGAAAGTAATTATGGTAATTGATTCGAGCTGAATCGAATGATAATTCTGAATATATTGTAATTAAGACACAACGAAACTTCACTGAAAAAACTTTTTGTGCTTTCTCGGAGTGAATAATTTTCAAATAATTCTTTTAACTCCTATATGTACTTCAAATTATAATCTTTTTTGAATGATTGTGTGTCATAGGCAAATATTTGAAATGAGGGAGAACTTTCTCATACATATGTATTTTGAAATATTCATTGAATTGACCGACAGAACAACCTATTTAACATCCAACCCTTCATTTTTCCGCAGTTTCTCATCATAGTTAATGGTATTTAATGGTATTCAAATTGTGCCTAATTTTAATTTCTTCCCTCACCCTCACTTTAACCTAATTTTAGATTACATAGTTCAACTTTCGATTTTAAGATGGATACTATTGTTTACAATTTTGGTATGACTGTTAATAGTCCTAAAAAGCTTCTGTTGTCTATGCCTGTAGACAAACTTCTATTATCAAGTAATCTTGAATATTTTTTAAATTAATTAACTAAACTTTTTTCTCCATGTGACAAATTCTGTAATCCAAAAGTTCCATCAGTAGAATTTCAATTATGTGTGGAATTACTAAAAAACTCTAATAAAGTTAATATCTGGATTCAACAAATAGGGCCTATAAGCTTGAATTCTCTCTCAAAAACTAAATATAGAATTTGTGTAATTAAGGATGAGGCAGTCGTGGATATTGCAAAGTAAATATTTCCATTATCTTTTTTCCTTTTCCCAAAAATTTTAATATTTTCTCCTGAAGTTCTGTAAATTTTGGAATTACTGTTTATTCGACCATTTGTTAATTAATTTAAATTTTATTAACAAGTTTTCTCACTTAACCAGAACCGCGGTCAACCCTGAAGACCTACACACCCATGACCTACACCCTAAAGATCTACTCAAATTTTTTTATCAGTTATTAAAGGGGGAAAAAGACTTGTAGGGATTAATGGAATATCGTGTGGATCTTGAGGGATTAGGTAAATGAGATTTGGAAGGAGGAGGGATTAAAGCGGTTGGAGGGATTAACGGCGTGTAATGAAGGATTAAGGGGATATCAGGAGATTTTTGGATATTAGAAGATTAGGAGGAATATGAGTAGATTTTTTGGATATCAGTATATTATGGGGATAACAAAGATACCAGAAGATCCTTTTTATCCCTATAAACTCCTATTCCCTTTAAAACCTCAAAATTCACGACATTTCTTTACTCCCTCTTTATCCCTTCTTCAGGGTCAATAAGTCTAGATGGTGTAGGTCTTCTGGGTGGATTTCCCGAACTTATATTAATAAGTTAACGATTGGTTACCTATAAATGTTATGGAACACAAAAGTTCAAAAATAATACTAAGCCGAAAATTGAAAAAAATGTCTCAATTTTTATTTTAAAGATATACATACTATTTTGAGAACCAAGAGCGTCTGGGATTTCGTTCAATTTTAATGGACAAAAAAATAATTAGTTCTGACGGTAAGTTTTGGCAATAAATTAAATTTCTACTTTGATACTACATATTTACATATTAACTTGTTATAATTTAATTCCAGGTTCTGGAATCATAAAAATTCCAAAATTTTTTTAGGTTATAGATAAATTTAATATCTAACAAAGTTTGCAAGTATAGGATAAACTTAGTCCTCGAAATATTAGTGCAGGTTAACTAAATATATTACTATACTTACATTTCCTGTCTATATATTATTTATTAAAACTTTACAAACAAAAACTTTTCTTTATCTGAAAATTATTTTAGGAAATTTGAGGCTTGGCTGTAAAGTCGAAATTGACTGTCACAATTCATATGATAAATTGCAAAATACTTATATGGACATGTTAAATGAGGAAATATTAACTGATTTTGTTATTAAAGTTTTTATTTGTTTTATTCAAAAACAAAAAAATAATTTTTAGGTTGGTGATGAAATTATAAAAACACATAAATGTATTTTGGCAAAGAATAGTAAAGTATTTCATACAATGTTTCAACAGAGTGGTATGACTGAAGCACAAAATGTAATTATAATATTTATCTCATTAAAATATATATGTATTTACTCGTTACCCTGACATCTAAAAATCAAATAAAGGGATAACTTATTTTAAGTTTAGAAATTGAAAAATAAAAATTAAAACGTTTGAATTAAATGACTTGTTAAACGAGATAATAGTTGATTTTGGGGGTTTTAAAATAAATTTAGGGGGAAGTTATTATTTCTGATGCTACACCTGAATGTGTTCGTGCAATGTTGGAGTTTTTCTATTCTGGAATGGTTTCTGATGGTTTAAATAAAATGAGCAGATTTTTTAACGAATGTTTTTAATTTAAAGATAAAATGAAAATTCATGTTTATGATATTTTTGCTATTGCCCATAAATATCAAGTAGAAAAGTTAAAATATTTGTGTGAAAATTTTATGTCTCGCAATATTGGTAATAAGTTTAATATAAAATTTAAAAGAGATTCCAAATATTTTTTAGATAATGAGAGTATGGTTAAATGTTGTGGTATTATTAACTTATATGGTGCTCCAACTTTGGAGAAGGTCCCATAATTAATCTAAATATTTTAATTTTTATAATTATCTTCAGGCATGCATAAATTATATTCAGGCAAACAGAAAGAATTTTTTAAAAACTAAAGAATGGAAGAAAATTAAAAATAATTATCCAAGTTTGGTTCCACGATTTTTGGAACCTATTATCGAAAGATTAAACAGATAATGCTTAAATTTTTTTTATTTTACCATTTTTCCAAATAAATTATTTAAAAATTTTTTTATTATCGAATACTTTTATTTTTTAAAATAAAATTCAAAATAAATTTAAAATATTTAATTGAATATATTGCAGATTGGTATAAATAATCTGCATTTTAGAACCTTGGTTCGGTTGTGTCAGGCTAAAACACGGTCGAACAAAACATGGAAAAGACAACACATGGAACGACCAAAATATACCATACATAGAGATCGGACAAACGGCAATATAAAATACCAAATTCTATTACCCCAACTACGTCGAAACTCCCTTAACACCTATTAACCCTTTTTCTGCGCCGCAGGCAAAAATTTTCAGAATTTTGGAAAGTCAGAAGCCAGACTAATCGAGCCACATCGAATGGTATTAAAATCGAATTGAGCTGACATTTTCACACTTATTGTTAGTTTTTCTATTAAAAATTATATTAAAGTAATTGTGCATAGAAGTTAACGAAATCTGCATTAAAATTGAAAAAAATAAATTTATTAGAAAGAAGAGCATGTTATCGTTAAAACAAACTGACAGAATTCGAATCCTATCTGTAAATCTCGAGATATCGGATTTCGAAATTGGCAACCTAAAATAGTAACGAGAGTAATGCTAAAAATGAGAGAGCAAGTAAATGAAAGAGAGAAAAGCGGAGACACTTCCTTATTTCCGCTCTAACCCGCTGTGTTTCTGCATCATTTTAGACTATTTTTAAAAAATTTCTTTCCACTGCCCAATTGTCCGAATACTCCACACTTATTCCCCACTCTCCAAATTGCCGGCTACGCCTTAAATTATAATCTTTTTTTTGAATGTTTGTATGTAATAGGCAAATTTGTTAAACTGAGGAAGAAAGGAACGGCATTCAAAATTAGTATATTTTCTCATAAATAATTTGAAATATCAACCTAATATTTTTGTGTTTCCATTATTTAATGATTTATACATTCATTTTGTTTTCAATCTTCCCATCTTTTCCTCTTATTATAAAATATCTAATGTTACATAATTGTCCCTATTTTTAACTTCTTTCCATGATTTATTTTAGAACTATCCTTACATGAGCCTAATTTTAGATTACTTTAACTCTCAATTTTTAGATGGATACTGTTAGTTATGAATTCGATATGAGTGTTATTGGTCCTAAAAAGCTTCAATTTACTATGCCTATGGACAAACTTGTATTATCAAGTAATCTTGACAATTTTTAAAAATTAATTAACTAATTTTTTCTCTCCATGTACCAATTTTTCTTGCCCAAAATTTCCATCAGTGGAATTTCAATTATGTGTGGAATTAATAAAAGGGCGTAAGACTGTTAATATTTGGATTCAACAATTAGGGCCTACAAGCTTGAGTTCTCTCGTGAATACTAAATATAGAATTTGGGCAATTAATGATGTGGAGCGAGTGAAAATTGCAAAGTAAATAGTTCCTTATTTGTTTCAACGTGGTAGGTTAAAACTAGAGTTGGAAAAAAATTTCCTCATTTTTTGCCGTATATTTTGTAAGATTTTAGAGTTACTGGTTCTGTAACCATTCGTTAACCTGTAACGTAACTTTTTATTAACAATTTTGTTTTGCCTGGGCATCAATAAGCGAAGAGGAGTGCGCGACCATAGTAGGAAATTTTCGGAGGCGTTTGGATGCGTGTATCTCAGCGGGCGGATCTAATTTTGATTATTTGTTTATTAGATTTTTTTAAACATTTTGTTTTTATTTTGATTAAAAAAATTAATTCATTTTAATTAATTCCGGGACGTGCCCTGTATGTTACGTACCCTGTATGTGGAAATGCTAAGACCAAAAACTGAAAAAAAATGCCTCAATTTTTATTTTAAAGATCTACATACAAATTTGAGAACCAAAAACGTCTGGGATTTACTTCAATTTTATTGGACGAAATAGTTTGTTCTGACGGTAAATCTTTACAAACAAAAACTTTTCTTTATCTGAAAATTATTTTAGGAAATTTGAAGCTTGCCTGCAAAGTTGAAATTGACGGTTACAATTCATATGATAATTTGCAAATTACTTATGCAAACATGTTTAATGAGGAAATATTAACTGATTTTGTTATTAAAGTTTAATAAAAATATATTTCAAAATAACATAATTTTTAGGTTGGCGATGAAGTTATAAAAACACATAAATGTATTTTGGCAAAGAATAGTAAAGTATTTCACAAAATGTTTGAGCAAAATGGCATGACTGAAGCACAAAATGTAGGTGTTTGTTAAACAAAAGTGGAAGTAAATTTGACGAAAGTGCTACTATTTTGTATGAGGAATAGAGAGTTCTGAAAATCTAATAAACGTAGCCTATACAAAATAGGCTTTTTCTAGCTATTTTTTAGCTCCTTGAGTCCTTTTCACTAACTCAAATGGCTCAAAATTTAAAACTGGAGGGTCATAACCGGTGCTTTGAAGCTCGTACCAAAATTCGTACCTCGACTCGTACCTATTACGAGCAAAAAAATGGGGCAGGTACGAGTACGTAGCCAAAAAAAAGTGAAAAGTCTCATACTTGGTGAATTTTGCCTTCGACGCAGAAAATGGATTATATTGGAGGATTTATGGCTTCGAAGCCTTCCAAGATTCAAAAATTATCGCATAAACGCTTAAAATTTAAAACTAGATGTCCCAGACTCAAAAAAAATCATAAAAATTTTAGATGTTATGATTTATTCTCAAGTACGAGGTACGAGGCCTAAACTAAGGGTAGTACGAGGTACGAGTACGAGGCCAAAAATAGAGGCGGTACGAAGTACGAAATTTCGAAGCACTGGTCATAACTTGCCCTCTTTCTCCCACATTTACCATAAAATGGTTCCATTAATTGTTCATTAGTTATGAAATAATTAAAATAAATTTAGGGTGAAGTTATTATTACTGATACAACACCAGAATGTGTTCGTGCAATGTTGGAATTTTTCTATACTGGAATGGTTTCTGATGGTTTAAATAAAATAAACAAATTTTTAAAAAATATTTAAAATTTTAAGATAGAATGAAAGACCATGTTGATGGTATTTTTGTTATTGCCCATAAATATGAAGTAAAAATGTTGAAATATTTGTGTGAACGTTTTATGTCTAGCAATATTAGTGAGAAAATTTAGCAGAAAATTAAAAAGAGATTCCAAATATTTTTCTTTTAGATAATGAAAACATTGTTAAATATTGTGGGATTATTGACTTATATGGTGCTCCAACTTTGGAGAAGGTAAAATAATATTTGTTAAATACATATTTTTAATTTAAATTATTTTTACAGACATGTATAAATTATATTCAAGCAAATAAAAGGAACTTTTTAAAGAGTAACGAATGGGAAGAAATTAAAAATAATTATTTAAGTTTGGTTCCTCGATTGTTAGAACCTATTATTTTGAAGGATTAGACGGGAAATAATGCTTACATATATTTTTTTAAATTACTCACATTTTCTTTCAAATACCGTATATGCTTGAATAATTACCCTGAGTAATTATTGTTTTAATTAATCGAGAGGATGTGCTAAATTTGGGAATATCTCAATAAATCGAGTAGGAAAGCCATTTATTTTTTCATATGAATTCTTATAATGTTTCAATAATTAAAATTGACAATGATTTTTTCAATATTTTTAAAATTAAAGAAAAGAAAAGGAGGAGGTAATTATTAAAGGGGGTAATTATTTGGGAGAGCGTAATTATTCGAGCATTTACGGTAAATTGTTTAAAAAAATTTTATTGTCGAGTACTTTTTATTTTTAAAAATAAAAATTTTAAATAAAGATTGTAAAGAAATTGAATATATTGTAGTAACTCTTTAGTTTTTTACCCGTTTCTTTTTTTTAATTTAGTGTTGGATTAACAAATTATTATTATGTTTTAGTAGCAAAATATTAGGAGGAGTGTTTGTAAAAATAAAAATATAATTGTTATTGAAATTAACTAAATATATAAATTTAGAAATTAAATTAAAAATAAAACTTACTTCTCTACTTAATAAATTAAAAGAAGAAGCACAAGAAGAGGATACTTCTCTTAACCAAATTTCAATTTTTGTTGGTTTAATTATTTTTTTATTATTTAAATTATTTGGAATTAATAATTCATTAAATATTCCTTCCTTTTCTTCTAATAAACGAAAACTATTTTGAAAATTTTGTTCAATTTTATTTTTTATTGGAATTATTTGGTAACCTTTAAAAATATTTAATTTTTTGAATAGGTCAAACTCTCGTTTTTAAATACCTCCAAGATTGGATATACTTCAACTTAGTGACTGAGTGGGGGGGGGGATACCTACCTAAACGCGCCCCTTCAATTTTTAACGTACCCCATAATTACAAAGAATTACAATTTTCTCTACCCCGAGGAGGTATTTAAAAATGAGGTTATATTTATTTAAATATTACCAATTCTCTTTAAATATTCAATTAAAGACTGATTTCCAAATAAATGGCCTGCTCCTAAGGCAAAAAATAATGTTTTGTTTGAATTTTCTTTTAACAATAAATCTGTTCTTCTAAAATTAAATTAAATTATTCAAAATTAGTTAAAGAATATTTTGTTGAGTTAAAAAATTTATATTGGAATATACTTGGATCATATTTTGTGTGTCACCTTCCGGACAGAAAAATATGAAAGTTTATAATAGTATAAATTAGATCCCCTCCTGTATATTTATCAAAATTCTTTTCAAATTTTTACCTAGCCATTCTTTCATTTCTCCTCAATAAAATATCCTCAACTAATAAATTGTCAATCTAAAAGAACAATTTAATTTTTAAAAAATATTTATTTATTTATTTTATTTTTACTTCTTTAGCTAATTTGTCTTGTTCTGGAGTTGTTTGGAATCCATTTTGTGTAAATCTGTGTGCACCAAAAACTAACTACATAAATTAATCCAAAATTTAATTAATTTTATTTTAATTAATTTACTTGTTCAATACCAACTTGTAAAGTTCCACTTTAAAAATAAAAAAAAATAGTTAAAATTATTTTATTTAACAAACTAACCATTTATAATGTTTAATTAATTTATTAATTGACTCATTATTTATTGTTGTTGCTGTTAAATTTAATTTATTATCCGATTCTTCTCTTTTTTCAGTCCACTCAATATAATTTAAAGTATAATTTATTGCAAATATTATTTGTTCTAATTTAATTAATTGTGTTGGATTACATTGTTCTGATACTGTTTCCATCTTTAAAAAATATTTTTTTTGAAGATTTCTTCCCGAATATTTTACCGAAATTAAATTTTTATTTTGTTCATTAGCCAACTGTGCCAAATACAAATCGAGCATTGGTGTTGGAATTATTTGGGAATTTATTTCTTGTAAATGTGGAGGAGAATCTCCAAGTTGAAATAAAAGGAATAATAACCAAATTGGCCTACGGATTTCCCAATCATCTTTTTTTGAAATATATTTATTTTAAATTAATTAAAAAATTTTCTGTTAACAAAAAAATAAAGATGGACTAGGAAAAGATGATTACATGACCAAGTAATTAAAATATTTCTTTAATTTTTAATTTAATAAAATTTACTTGGAAAAAACCGTTTAACATATCTACGTGCATGTGAATGTCTTCTATGTGTCTTTAAAAATAAATTTAAAAAATTTTAATAATTAAAAAACAAACCATATAAGCATGTTTAACAAGTTTTAAATGAATTCTTTGCATATACTCTTTAAGTCTATTAAATAATTCTTTTGGTAAAATATCACGTAGATTGCCAAAATTGGGTAATTGTTTACAGTAAATTAATTGTTTTACTTAAAAAATATTTTTCTTTTAAAATATTTTATTTAACAGGTTCGGGCAGGGCTAGTAAAATATCAGGATCGGGGTTGGTAAGCCCCGTTTGAACAATACAGTTTAACTTTTCATTTTAGAGGGAAGTTTCATTTAAATAAATAAAGCTGGGATTAAAAAGGAGACATGATTATATTATTAGAAGCTCTAAATATTATATGTATGTTATTAGAATTTCTATTAGTTTTATCATTTATTTAAATTTAATAGAACAATTAAATTTAAATTCCCAACCCAAAACTTTCCCAAAATATAAAATAAATTTAAATTAAAAAACCAATTTCCGGATTTTGCAATGCCAATTCCAAAACAACAGAATTTGAAGATTTAAAGGCCCTTTCAATTTGTGGTGGCACTTTAAAGTTAAAAATATTTTAATTATTCTTTTTAATCTAAATATTTCTAAAAAATTTTTAATTATTTTTCCTTCTTCAGGTCATTTCCCCTAATTTCCTTTTAATTAATTTTTACCAAAAAAATAATATTTTAGTAGTTTATATTAAAAATAAAATACACAACAATAACCCTCAGCAGGTGCCCCTTTTCCCTTTCCTTTTTTAACAATATAAATAATGAGTTTGGTTTATTTATAAATAAAAATATGGTACTTCATTGTTAAATAAATAAAAATTATTTGAATTAAATAAACAAAAATTAAATATAAATAAATTTTTGTTTAAATAAAAATTGTTTTAAATAAATAAATAAAATTAAAGGGAATCTAAAGGAAATTGAATAACTGGAAGGATTGAGAAATAAAAAAAAGAGTTTAAAAAATTTTTGTGGTAAACCTAAATTTTTGATTATATTTCCAATAATTCTTCAAAATTTAAGGTCCTCTTGTCAAATCAACAAAAAATGAACAAAAAATTTGACTTATGGGACCAAAAAATTGTCCTGAGTCTTGTTAATTTTTAGTCTTGAGTTGGGGTCAAGTTTTGGTCTGAGTCTTGGAAAATTTTCGGTTTCGGACGGCTCTATTAATAATTATTAATTAAAAAAGGGAGAGGGATTTTATCTTTATTTATTTTATCTTTATCCCTTCCTTCCCCTCCTTACTTTTATTATCTTCCCATATTTTATTATAAGGAACATGTATTGTTCCAAATAAAAATGAAGGAGAATTTAGCCAGGTTGCATTAATTAACCACAAAAAAGACGAATTATTTAAACAATTTTCATTTAAATTTTCTTCAAAATTATTTTCTATAATTTCTTTTTTAATTAAAAATGTTGGTAAAATTAATCCAATAATTGCTGTTAATAAAGCTAACAATAAAAGGGCAAAAATTAAAAAGGCTAGGAAAGGGGGAATTACCCAATATATTTGTTTAAATAATGAAGAAGATTTGTTGTTGGTTATTCTTTCATTTTTTAAATTTAATTTTGTTTTTGTTGACATTTAATTGGTTGTTTTTGTGGAATCTTTAAGGTTATAAATAATAAATATTAATAATTACAACAAAAAATTATTTTTATATTATATGGATATGAAATATTGAAATTAAAAAGAGAATATAAAAATATTAAACATTCTTTACAAAAAAATAAATTGTGTACATATTAGAAAATTGTCTTTTTAATTTTAAAATTTTCAAATCAAAAACTTGACTAAATATTAAAAGAAAATAACGATGGAAAAAAATATGTATGTATGTATATTTTTGTCTTAAAATTAACAAAAATAAATTTCTCAATTTAATAATTCTTGTAAAAATATTTCTAATTTATTTTTAAAATTAATATATTTAATTTTATAAAATAAAATAAATTCTTAAAAATAATTTCCGTCATTTTAAAATTAATTATTATAGAGAAATTTTTGTATTACTAATTTGTTAATTAGGGAATAATTAGGAATATTACTAATTAATTAATTAGGGAATAAGGTGCTCAACTAATTAATTAGAAAAATTTTTGAAGGAATTTTTAACAAATTAATTCCGGTTATAAAAAAGAGAGTTCTTAATTCTTGATTAAGTTCAAAAGAATATTAAGCCATAATTATTTTAGTGACAAAAAATGTTGGGATTGCGTGTTGAACATTATTAAATTGTGAAGGATTACGAGGTCTTAAAAGAAGAAAAGTTAATATTTTTATTTTATTTTCTTTAAAAAAATAAATTTTAATTTATTTTCCGTCATTTATAAAATTTCTCTGAAGCGGGAAATAAAATAATAATTTTAAAATATTTTAAAAATTTAAATGGGCGTAACAATAAAAGGAAGAAAGATTTTGGAATATTGTTGTGGACACAGATTTTTGGTGTTGCGCCCACTCCCCCCCCCCACTCCTCCCCTTTATTGTTGTTCTTTTGAGAAATTTAAAAGAAAAAAAATAAATAAATGAAGTGGAATAAAGAAGGAAATATTTAAATTTATTTAAGAGACAATAAATGTACTTGTATTTTTTAAGGTGAGAATTTAGCGGGAAATATATATTAAATTATGCATCAATGATATTTTTAAAAAATAAAATAATTATTAATTGAAGAAAATATTTTTTACAAAAATTTTAAAATAATTTTTGGGCCAAAACAAGAAAGCCTTTAATGTAAAAAATATTGGAGACATTTTATTTAAGATATTGTTTTGGTACAAAAATTATTTTAAAATTTTTGTAAAATAAAATATTTTTTTCTTATTTTTATTAAATTTTAATAATTCTTTTTATTATTTCCCCAAAATTCTTTTAAATAATGTAGTTTATTTGTTGTTGTTGTGTATTGTTTTGAAGCTTTTTATTCTTTTTTAAAATGCGCGAACTCAACAACTTTAAGTGGAAGAGAAAAGAAGGTTGTTTGGACATTTTTATATAAAGAAGGAATTTCTTAAAAACTATTCAACAAATAAATATAAATTATTGTTGAAAAGGAGGAGGGGAGGGTTATTTTTATATATAAAATATTTAAGAGGGATTTAATGTAGAAAAAAAGATTTTTTAAATAAATTATTTTAAAAAATTAAGAATTTTATTTAAATAAATGAATAGTTCTGAATAAAGTTGGGAGGATCTGGATATCAGGAAATTAAAGGATTAGGCTAATTCTGAATAAATAACTAAATTAAGTATGTAAATTTATGTAAAAGATATTTTTTAATTATTTTTATTTTTAAAAAATTTAATTTTATGAATTAATGTGATATTAAAGAACTCTAATATCTAAATTAACAATTTTTAAATAAATTTTAACAATTTTTCTTTCATTTAAAATATGCGCCAAAACAAAATAAAAAACAAAAATATAAACATTTGTTTATTTAAAAGCTTCTTCAAAATTACCGCTAAAAATATTCTTTCCATTTTAGTAAATAAATATAAAGAGTAATGGACAAAAAAGGATATTTATTTATTTATTTTTAAAAATCAAAAAAAAAAGAAAAGTTAAAAATGTTTTGCCGCGTTGTTCGGCGCAACTTCAAAAGGAAAAAAACTTCAAAGAAAATAACCGACAAACAAATTTTGGACAAAGAATGGAAGAGAATAAAAGGAAAGTAAAGAAAGTCTTGCCACCGGGCATTCTCTAAATTCTTTTTAGACCTCACATATTTTTAAGAAAATATTTGGAAATTTTGGAAATTTGTTTAATAAAGTTAAAAAAATATTTTATTGAAAAATTATATAATTGAGGATTTAAGGAAAAATTCCTTTTAGAAAATTGTTGAACATCGTATAAGCAGTCGAACTATTGTCAGCTTCAGTCTGATTGGATCATACAAGCCCGACTTGTCCTAATCTCCTTCGTCTGATCCAGCCCAATTCCCCCTTGAATCTCTCTACTTCGATAAACTGTTATTCTCGTGTTTATCGACTAATAAATTTAATTTTCCAATTTTCCCCTTATTTTTGACAAATTATTTTTATTTATTTTTTTCTATTATTATTCCTCTTTTGTTTGTTCATTTTTTTGTTCATTTATTTTTGTTTTTCCCTTTTATTGTTTTTAATTTCATTAAAAAATAAAGCTTTTTATTTTTTAAAAATTATTTTTAATTTCAAAAAAAATGTTTTTATTAAATAAAATTTTAATTTTTTATTTTTTCTTTAATTTTTGTTATTCTTTTAATTTACTTGAACGTTTAAAACATTTAAAAATAATTCCCTCAATTTTTGAATTTCCTCGAAAAAAGCTTCCTTCAATAAATATAACACAACAAGTTTATTTAATTATGATTTTTTTATTAATTTATTTTTAAAAAATCAGAAAATATATGAATTTACTTTTTCAATGGGTAAAGAAAAAATGAAAGAAATGTTTAAAGTTAGACAAAATTTGGAAGAAATTAAAAAACATTTAATGGCTGGATGGGAAGCTGCTGGTTTAATTGAACCTAGTGTTCTTTTAGCACATGCTATGGCTTGTTTTTTTTTGAAAAATTATTTAAAATATAAATACTCGTTATTTTTACAATTAATTTTTATTCTTTAAAGTCTTATTATTATTATGAGTAGGGTTGCCAGCTCGCTCGAACCAAACTCGAAGAGCTAAAAAGCTAGAAAACGAACCGAATCGAAAAAAATCAAGCTCAAAAAATGCACCGAATGTCGGCTCGAACCGAAAACGGCTTATGAGAGTTTAAGTTGCTGTTGAAGAACATTTACTGTATTCTAAGGGTATAAAATTCAGCAATAAAAATCTTAGTAAAATCTTAATATCCACTTTCTCTTTCTTCTCTTTACCTCCAATAAACTTAAAATAGTAGTATATACTATTTTACTTTCAACAAATAATTTTTTTAAAAATTCCAGAATTTAGCTGAACAAAGAGAATCAAATAAAAATATTAATCAAAACAAAGAAGCTATTGCAGAATTAAATAAACCTTTAAATGATTTTTTATATCAAGTATATTTATTTTTAAATTTAATTTTAATCCAAAAACTTTAAGGGAGATATTCTTTTAACTTTTAATGAATCAAAAGAAATTTTATTAAATATTCAAAATCAAAATAAAAAAGGGGGAATTAGTGAAGGAATAATTCCTGGACAGTTAACTATAATTGTTGGTGGGGATGAATTAATGGTTTTGAATGATGATAATTTTAATAAAAAAAGAAAAAGAAGGCAAGCACAAACTGGCAGAAATTTTCCAAAAAATCAATGGGAACCTTCAAAGCCTGTTCCATATATTTTTGATCCAAAATTAAGTAAATTTAAATTTATTTTTAAAAAATTTAAAGAAAATTAAAGGTGAAAATGCTAGAAAATTAGTTCGTTTAGCAGCCCAATTCTGGACTGAAAATACTTGTTTATCTTTTGCTGAAAATGGACAGGGGAATCCAAAAGTGCGGATTTTTCCTGGAGGGGGTTGTTACAGGTAGAGTTTTAATCTCTTCTATTTCAAAATTTATTTTAAATTTGAAGTCAAGTTGGGAGAGCATTTAATCAAGGGGAACAGGTAAATTTTAAATAATACTATATCAAACTTATAATACTTAAAAGATGATTTCGCTTGGTCATGGCTGCGAACAGGTAATTTTTTAAATATTTTCCCCACATTAAATGGATATCCTAAAACAAGTCCCAAAATTAAAAATCAAGAAATATTTTTTGTGAAATTAATTTATGTATCCGTGATCCAAAAACAAAGTAAAGTAAATAATTATAAGGACGACAAAACAAAA
The DNA here is from genome assembly GCA_963681835.1 of Meloidogyne enterolobii. Lineage (NCBI taxonomy): Eukaryota > Metazoa > Nematoda > Chromadorea > Rhabditida > Meloidogynidae > Meloidogyne > Meloidogyne enterolobii. The sequence continues at coordinate 1,646,856 of CAVMJV010000004.1, read as the reverse complement.
TAAATTTAAAGAAAAACAAAGTCAACGAGGAGATCAATCCATCAAAACCTCTTAACATTAATTTAATCAACTTCCTCCATACGCGAAGCATCCTCCTCTGCACCAGCAATCTTTTCAACAGGTTCACCAGAAGTGCAGGGTTGTTGCTCTCCTCCTTCTAAGTCCTCTTCGGTAATATCCAATCCAAGTTTAACCATTCGGTAAATACGCGAAGCGTGTTGTTGCGGGTCCTCAAGAGAGAAGCCAGAAGTTAACAAAGCTGTCTCATAGAGCAAAACAACCAAATCTTTGGCAGTTTTGTCATCTTGGTCGGAGTCAATACGTTCGCGAAGAGACCTAAACATTTAAAATGTGAATTTACCAAAAAAAAGTTAGGTCATAAACTCACTTAATGATGGAATGGTCTGGATTGATTTCCAAATTCTTTTTGCTTGCCATATATCCCATTGTAGAAGAATCACGTAAAGCTTGCGCCTTCATTATTCTTTCCATATTTGCAGTCCATCCATATTCACCAGTAACAATACAACATGGAGAAGAGACAAGTCGATTTGAGACAGAGACTTTTTGAACTTTTTTGTCCAAAATATCCTAAAAAATTAAACATTCCAAAATTCTTTAAACAAAATTTTTTGAAGTACCTTAATAACTTTGCAAAGTTTCTCAAATTTGACTTTATCTTCTTCAAACTTCTTCTTTTCCTCTTCACTTTCTGGCAACTCCAAACCTTCTTTAGTAACGCTAACCAATTTCTTTCCATCAAATTCTTTCAATTGTTGAATGCAATATTCATCAATTGGATCAACCATATAAATAACTTCAAATCCTCGCTTCTTAACACGTTCAACAAAAGCAGAGTTTTGAACAACTTCTTTAGACTCGCCAGTAATGTAATAAATGCAAGTCTGATTTTCCTTCATTCGTCCAACATAATCTTTCAAGCTAACAAGTTCATCGCCAGAAGAGGAAGTGTTGTAACGGAGATATTCGGCAAGCTTTTTACGGTTGACAGAATCTTCGTGAATACCCAACTAAAGATTATTTTTTAAAATAATTTACAAAAAACCATTTAAAAAAAAACCTTAAGATTCTTGCTGAATTGTTCATAAAATTTCTTAAAGTTGTCCTTGTCTTCAGCAATTTCATCAAAAAGTTCGATACACTTCTTGACCAAATTCTTTCGAATTACTTTAAGAATTTTGGATTGTTGGAGCATTTCACGAGAAATGTTAAGAGGCAGGTCCTCAGAGTCAACAACTCCTAAATAATTTGAAAATGAAAAAGATCAAAATTTCAATTAACCTTTAATAAAGTTGAGGTATTCAGGCATTAATTCTTCACAATTCTCCATAATGAAGACACGTCGAACATAAAGCTTGATAGCATTCTTTTGTTTCTTATTCTCGAACATGTCAAAGGGAGCACGTTGTGGAACGAACAAAAGAGCGCTGAAAAAATGAAACATTCACCACAAATTCAAGTCGTAGAAGGAATTAAAAATTTACCGGAATTCCAATTGTCCTTCAACGCTCAAATGCTTAACAGCCAAATGATCCTCCCAATCGTTAGACAAGCTCTTGTAAAATTCAGCATATTCCTTAAAAGTGGAGAAAAGTTACTAACTTATACATGTATCAGTTTAACCTCATTAGTAATGTCATCGGGGTTTCGTGTCCAAATGGGCTTTGTCTTGTTCAACTCTTCATCTTCGGTGTATTTCTCTTTGATCTTCTTGGTCTTCTTTTTCTTCTCACCGTCCTTCTTGTCCTTATCCTCCTCATCTAAAAAGATTAATTAAACAATTACGATCAAAGAAAAATACCTTCTCCCTCCTTTTCCTCACCCTCTTCCTTTTTAATCTCCTTCTCTTCTTCTTTTACTTCTTCCTTCTTTTCGTCCTTCTTCTCATCCTCAGCCTCATCATCAGAAATTTCCTTATCACGTTCCTTCTCAACCAAGAGCTTTATTGGATATCCAATAAATTGGGAGTGCTTCTTAACGACTTCACGAATGCGACGCTCTTCCAAATAGTCAGTCTGATCCTCTTTAAGGTAAAGAGTGATCTTCGTTCCGCGAGTCATTTCAGGATCAACGCAGTTACGGATGATGAATGAACCACCAGCGGAAGACTCCCATTGATGACAGTCATCATCATTGTGTTTAGAAGTAACAGTCACACGGTCAGCAACCAAGAAGGCAGAGTAGAAACCAACACCGAATTGACCAATCATACTGATATCAGCACCAGCCTAAATTTTAATATTTAAGCTTCGTTTAACTAGAGAGCATACTCATTTAAAACAAAATTAAAAACCTGAAGAGCCTCCATGAAAGCTTTGGTTCCAGACTTAGCAATAGTTCCAAGATTGTTAACAAGATCAGCCTTAGTCATTCCGACTCCAGTATCCATAATAGTCAAAGTCTTATCGGCCTTGTTCGGGACAATTTTAATGTAAAGATCCTTGCCAGTCTCCAACTGGGCTGGATCAGTCAAAGCTTGATAACGAATCTTGTCCAAAGCGTCAGAAGAGTTGGAGATCAATTCACGAAGGAAAATTTCCTAAAAATTGAAAAATTGAAGCAAAAATACAGAAATTTACCTTGTTGGAATAGAACGTGTTGATGATCAAGGACATCAACTGGGCGATCTCCGCCTGAAAAGCGAACGTTTCACCTGGAGTGCCATTCACATCCTCCATCTTAATATCGGGCATTTTGAAGAATTAGCGTTTGAAGAAATATAAAATTTGTTATCTAAAAAATTTAGCTTTAAAAATTTTGATTTACTATAAAAGATTCATGCAATGTTTGGAACAACATAACGCGTAATTTTCTAGAAAATCGCGACAAGAACCAACCTACACCCAAAAAAACCTTTGCAAATAAATAAACTGAAATCCTTTCCTCACTTTTATATTGAGAAAGGAGAAAGCAAGAATATTCTAGAATGTCTTTTATAAGGGCGAAAAGAAAATAAAGTGAAGTAAAAGAGGAAAAAGATGAAAAGAATTTTCGAGAATAAATGTCGAAGTGTTTGGCGTATAATTAAATATTTAAATTGAGTTAACTAAGGGTCTATTTGAGTCTAGGCCATTGAGTCAAGGTGTAACGTGAAGGAAAATTAGCAGAAAAGGGCTTTAAAAATAATGAAATAATTAATAGTGGGAGATAGTGTTGGAAAAGGGAAAAGAGGCTTTTGAAAGGTGGCCTTGGAAATTATCTAACGATTTCTAGGGTTAATTTTTAAAATTTTAAAGTTCGGCATTGCTGCTCATGAGCTTGGACACACACTTGGGTTTTTCCATGCACAAGCCCGTTTTGATAGGGATCAGTTTATTAATGTTGTTTATGCCAATTTAAGGTGTTAAAAAGTAAAAAATAAATCTTTCTTTTTTCCCTTCAAGTCCCCAATTGGCCACACAATTTGTAAAACAAAGTCCGGCTGATAATTTTAATTTCGGTGTTACTTATGATTATGGAAGTGTGTTTAAATAAATTTTTATTTAAGGATTTTATTTTTTATAAATTTCTAGATTATGCATTATTCAGATACAGATATGTCCACTAATCGGTAAGTAAAGTCCCAAAAAAAGAAAGTTTTTGTTGGAAATTTTTGTTAATATTATTCATCATTTATTGAGTGTAACAATGCTTGCAAAGGACAAAAGCTTTCAGCATACAATGGGAAATAATGTTGCCCCCTCGTTTCTTGATGTTTTGGAGGTGATTAATATTTATAGAAGAAAATTGAGGGAATTTAAAGGGATTCTTAATACAATCAACTCTCGATATTACATAGCGACTTTAATGAGAAATATTACCTATAGTATATGGCACTAAATTGTTATCTATCACTACATCCTCAGGATCGGAAAATGTCACTTAGTATATAATCCTCTAGATATTGATTGTAACCTTCAATTAGATTAATTCCATTACATACAAATAATAATTAATGGAAATTTTATTTCAATTAGATGAATTTGTATTATAAATGCTCAGAACATTGTAATGCAAATGGGGCTGATTGTAAAAATGGTGGTTATAGGTTGGAGGATTAGTTAAATTTAAAAACAAAAAATCTTAATAGACATCCACGTAATTGTTCTACTTGTATTTGTCCAGATGGTTTTGGAAGTTTTGACTGTACAAGAAGAGCAACTCCAGTATTTGGTGCTCCTCCTAATTGTGGGGCAACAATTAAAGTTTTTTTTGTTTTTTAATTAAAATAAAAAGAATTTTGGGCAAACAATTCTGATTTTCAAATATTAAATGGAGAAGTTTCAAGTTCTGTAGAAAATGGGATGGCCCCAAGACATGCTCAGTGTTGGTGGCATATTAGGGTGATTAAAAAATATATTTTTATTTAAAATAAATTTAAAAGGCTCCAAGTGGAAAAAGAATTCAAATTCGCGTCAAATCCGTTTCTGGTGCTTGTTCAGATGGTTGTTTTTATGGAGGGACAGAAATTAAAGCACGCGATTTTCTTAGAGTTGGCGCTAGGTATTTAAATTTATGGATATAAATTTGTAGTTTTATTGGTGAAGGTGCATATATTGGAATCACTCCATATTTAAAATGAAATTCACTTAAAAGCCCTTTATGGTCCTTCAAGAAAATTACAAATTGAGACATTCTTAAAGGAGTTTTTAGTCAATAATTTTTAAAAAATATTTAAACAGTTCAATTATCTATATAAAAAAGTTTTGAATTTTCTTTCTTAAAATTATTATTTTTTCTAAAGAATCTGTTGCCGCTCAGATGTTCGTCCATTGGGTATTCTCTATAGCAATACAGAATTAGCTATTATAAGCGTATTTAGTCAATATAAAAAACAACATTTTTCTATTGAATATAAAATTGGTATTTAATTAATTTTTAATTAAAAATAAATTATTTAAAAAAAAGTTGATCCTTTAAATGTTCCCCCAAATGGTTTTGATGAGTATGATAATATTAATTGGAAAGTTATTAAAGAAAACAAAATTGAAGTTAATAAAGAAGTTGAAAAGAATAAAACAGAAAAAGTAATTAAAGTTTGTAGAGATATTGCTACTAGATGCTTTAGGTAAAAAAAAATTATTTAAATTAACTCCAAAATTAAACACTTCTTAATTTTAGGATATATTTTAATAATATTTCTCGTTATTGTAAAGGATGAGAGGGTACTTTATTCCCTAAAAACAGATTACCTTCATCGTAGAAGGGAATCTATTCCTTCAATTTATGGACGGACATTCCATACGTTTATTATTCCCTCCTTAAAGTTACCTATTTCTTTCTACTTTTTTTTTACAAATTTTTTTTTAAAATTTTCTTTAAGTTTACTAAATTTATGTGAAAATCGTTTATATAAACGTATAATGAGAAGTCAATGTGCTAAAAGTTGTGCTGTTTGTAGTTCTTCGGGTGAAGTATCTGATGCTAATAAAAATGAAAAGGAAGACAAAGAAAAGAAGGAAAATAATACAAAAGAAAATTGTGGAAAGAAGGACCATGACGGGCAAGTTTTTGGATCAGAATTAAAAAAACCCTCCAAATTTCTGATTTTTTAGTTGTCAAGCTTGGGCAAAGAATGGATTTTGCAATTCCTCCAGTTATTCTGCTATAGTTAAACGTCAAATATGTCCAATAATTTGTAAAATGTGTTAAAATGAATTTTAAAAAGGACCTCAAAATTAATATTATTTAATTGTTAAAAAAATATTTTTTGTTAATAAAAGGAGAAATTAATTAATTTTTGTAAAAATCTTTAAAAATAATTTTTAAAAACACAAGTAAAATATATTATTAAATTTTAAATATTTTTAAAAATTATAATAATTAATAACTAATTTATTTTATTAAAAAAAGACTAAATAAATTTAAAAGAAAATATAAAAAAAATATTTTTACTAAAAAAATAATTATAAATTAAAATATTATTATAATTTAGAAAATTAAGGCTGCCATGCCAAAGCATATTGTCCATTCTTTTCAACTTTGCATGATTTGCCTTCTTTAAAATGTGATTTATGGGCAAAATCGTCAAAGGCGACAACCTTTAAAATTAAATTAAAAATTTTTAAAGTAAATCCCTCTCCCTCACAGTTTCAAATTTTCCTCCAAGCGAGCCTTCTGCCATTTTTTGAATGTGATTGGCAGAGGAAAGTAAATCTTTTCCACTCATTGCTTTTTTCATTGCACTCTCTTGAAAAAATAAGTTTTTAGTCCCCAAATTAATTAAATAATTACCTAATTGTTTATTACAACAAGTAAATCCAGAATCATTAATATAACAACTATTTTGAGAATTAATTTTAGAAAATATACAAAATAAAATAATTAAATAAATTAATGGTTTTGTTGTTATTGATAGTAACCTTTTTAATAATAACATTCTCTTTTTTTCTAAAAATATTTTTTTATTTTATAATCAACTATTGATATATTAAACTGATAAATCTTTTCTTCTTTTAATTATTATTAAAATCTATATTTAATTTTATAAATTCTGTTAAATAATCACAAATAAAAATCGGACAACACTTTAAATAAAGAAAAATAAAATTTTAATTAAAATTAATTAGAGATCGGTCTGGATCTGGATCCAGTCTGGATTTTTCCTGGATCAAGATCCAGAATTCTGTCCGTTACTAACCTAAATCCAGATCCGGAATTTTTGAAAATACCGATCTCTAAAATTAATTTGACAAAAATATAGAATAAAATTATATAATAAAAATATTTGGAGAAAAATAAAAAAAAATAAAATCCTTTCCAAGTAAATTACAATAAAATAAATTAGCTAAGAACGAGAATATATTTATTTATATATTTATTTTTCTGATCGTCCAACCAAAAAATAATTTGGATTAAAAAATACTTTCCTTCTCCTCTTCCTCTCCCATTTCTATCCTTAATAAAAAAATTTTTACGCTGGCTATAAAATATTGGGAAAGGAAAAAATAAATCAGTAGGACAAAACCAGAAAGTACTCTAACAATAAAATTATCTTTTTTTATTTTTGTTTTTATCTGAAGGGTATTAAATGTTCGCGCAAAAATTATTCGAGAATTGCACAATTTAATTGTTATTAAATATTTTTATTGTTTAATGAAGCGTTCTTTTTTTTGGGAAAAAATTTTTATTTTAGAGTTTGTGGGGGATAGTGAATTTAACAGGAATCCTAACAATATTTAAAAAATAAATTCTCAATTTTAGAGAATCGGGACGACAAAATCCCTGACATGTAAATAAAAGGGATGATTAAATAAAAAAAAACTTTAAATCAATTTAAAAATAAATTCTGGTTTTAATTTCTGATTTTTTTCTTAAATTTTAAAATACAAAATTTAAAAACAATTTTTATTTGTTGGAATTGTTAAAATTTTAATAAAAATAAATTAACTTGAAAAGAGATTTGAATTGAAAATATAATGGATCTTTTATTAATTTTTTTAGTTTATCGAAAAATTTGATTTGAAATCTTTATAATTTTTTGAAAAAAAATTATTTTTTAAATTATATGTAATTAATTTTTACAATTTATTAAAAGAATAATCACAAAATATTAAACATATTGATTAAAAAAAAGAAAAATCAACTTTTGTATTTTTAAATAAATAAATATATCCAAAAGAATATATCCTCCATATATTCTTTCATTCATTTCTCCTCTATGTACATATTTAGAATCTAGTTAGTATTTATTTCAATTAAAATCAGAATTTTCTATTCCTTCTCTTTTTTTAATTACTCCCTTTCTGCAAATTTTTATTTTGATGATCCACGCAGTTTTTAAAAGTTATTTTCTAAAAAGGAGAATACATATACATAGCAGCTATTATTATTTTGATGGAAATTGTTTTTTAATGGAAATAAATTTAAACAAAATTAAAGAAAGAAGAAATTAAATTTTAAAAAATTTTAATTAAATATTTTTTAAATTTAAAATTGATTAAAAATTAAACATCAAAAATTAATTAGAAAAAAAATATTTTTTTGCAAATAATTAACTTTTTAATAATTTCCTTGATTTAATTTTTTATTTATTTTTTAATTTTTAAAAATTGGAAATATTTTTTTAATTTTAAAAATTAAAAATTATAAAAAACAATTTTTTCTTCGATTTATTTTTCAAAAAGATTAAAAATTATATAAAAAAATATAAAATTGCTTTATTTAATTCCCAATAATAAAAAAAAGTATTTCTAAATTTGCATTATATTGATCTAAAAATAGAAAGAATTAATAAAAGAATTGCGAGAAGATAAAAAGGTGGGTAAATAAATAATTTTTAAAAAAAATTATTTTTAAATTTTTTGACGTAATTGGCTTGTGAAAATTAAAAAAAATATTTATTTGTGAATCTGTTTTTAAAAAATCTCTAATTCCTTTTTAAATACATTAAATAAATATTTAATGTAAGGGAAATTTAAAATTAAGTAAAATTAAAATAATTAAATAATTAAATAATAATTAAAATGAAATTCCTCATTTTCCTTATTCTTCAAATAAATTTATTTTTAAAAATATTCTGTTCTGAAGAAGAATCATCTACTGCTAGCAGCATTATTCTCCCTCCTCAACCTCCTCCCCCTCATAGTAAAATAATTTAAAAATAAATATTAATTTGGTTATATGTATGTACATCTCGGGGCTAGAAAATCTTAATTAAAATTAATTGTAATATTTAGACAAATTCCCACACCCTCCGATTCCCCAACAAAATTAAATAATTAATTTATAATTATAACTAAAAATTCTATATAATAATTTAAAAACAATTTTTGATTTTATAAATTTAATTTAATTATCCAATTAATTTAATTTTTAGAATCCTTGTCACTTTTTTGATATTTTCTTTGCCCCTTTCTTATTTAAATTTAATCTTAAAAAATGTTAAAAAAAAAAAGAATTTTCCCTCTTTCTGAATAAATAATTAATTAATTTAAAAAATAAAATTAATTTTTCTTAAAAATAAATTTTTATTTATTCTTTCTAAAGATGTCAGAACTTGTAATTTTGTTGGTGATACAACAGGATATTTACGTCCCTGTTATTTCACAAATTGGGCACAATATAGAGATGGTAGAGCCAAATTTGTTCCAGAAGATTATGTTCCAAGACTTTGCACACATATACTCTATGCTTTTGCGCAATTTAATTCTAGCTTTATTTTATCGTAAGAAAATTAAATATAAATTTAAATGTTCGGTAAATGTCCCCTCTACCTGTCCTTTAATCTGCGGACAGTTTAGAGAACATTAAATGTGGGGACATCTACCTAAAATTTAAAAATTAATTTTTAAAAATATATATTTTTAAAGACCAACAGATCCAGCAGATTTACCAAATGAATCGGACCCTAAAGGTTTATATCAACGTGTTGTTGAACTTAAAGTATGTTACTTTAAATATACTTTAAATATTTCCTACAATAATTTGTAATATTGAGAATATTAAAGACCCCTCAACAAACTTTCTCGTTTAGTCTCACTTTGGGGGTAATTATTAGGGTGAGAATAATTGAGAATTATTTAAGTTTAGAGGAAGGAAATTAAAAAAAAAGAAATTTTTGTTTTTACTCTACAGACTCTGAAAAATTGAAAAAAAAACCATTAAAAACTTTAAATAAATTTTTTTTAAAGAATTATGATTATGGCCTCAAAGTATTAATTTCTGTCGGTGGATGGACTTTAAGTCAAACAAGTCTTTTTGAAGATATGATGTCTAGGTAATTTAAATAAATAAATTATTAAATATTTTAATAAATAATTAAAATTAATTAAAGTAAAGAAAATCGGACAGCATTTATTACTTCCTCAATTATTTTTATGAGAAAATATGGCTTTGATGGAATTGATATGGACTATGAATATCCAAAAAATAAAACAAATTTTAATTTACTTTTTAAGGTAAATAGAAAGGGGGGGGGGGGAATTATTTTGTAAAAAAAATTTTTTAAAGGAATTTACTGAAGCATTTAAAGAAGACAAAAAACGAAATTGTGAAAGACTTATTATAACAGCAGCTGTTTCGGCTGGAATTGAAACTGCAAAACAGTCATATGATATTGCAAATATATCAAAGTTTGTATTTTATATTTTACAAATTAGAGAAATTTAGTATATATTAAAACCCTTTAGGAAATAAATGGAAGAGAAACTTCCTTGGGAAGCCTCCTCGAGTCTCTTATATCGAGATATTTTACTGTAAACATTTTTTATTTCTCGTACACTTTATATACTATCTTCTACATACTATTATCCCTTCTAGATATATGAATATAGTATCTCCTATTAGTAAAACCTCTTTATTTAATAAACACGTCTTTAATAAACACCATTCTGCAATCCCTCCTCTATTTTAGTACCAAAAGTACCCATTAAATAGAGGTATTACTTAGATAAAATATAATTTTTTACAGTTATGTTGAATTTGTCAATCTGATGACATATGATTTCCACGTTAGTACAGAAAATGTAACAGGCTATAATTCTCCACTATTTACTAAAGACAATTTAAATATTGTAAGAAAAAATAAATATTTTATTAATTTATTTATTTTTAATTTAAGGATTCGGCGGCTGATTATTGGGCTGTTGAAGGAATGCCAAAAAAGAAAATTGTAATAGGACTTGCAACTTATGGTAAAACAAATAAATTTAAATAATAATACAAAATTGTTTATAGGTCATGGATGGACTTTAGCAAATCCAAACGGGTCAAGAAAACCTGTAGGAAGTGCTGCTATTGGCCCTTCAAACGCTACAACGTATTTAAAATCTGAAGGGATTGGAGCATATTTTGAAGTAAATTTGGAAAAAAATTATTAAAAAAATTCTTTCTTTTAGTTTTGTGAAATGTTAACTGATCCAACAACTAAACGTGCTTTTGATTTAAATGCAAAAGTGCCTTTTCTTATTTATCAAGAAAGTCAATGGTTTAGTTATGATAATATTAAAAGTTTTAAAGCAAAGGTAAAAAAGGAAGACATTTTTTAAAAATTAAAAAAATATTTAAAGATTGATTGGATTAAAGGAAATGGTTATGGAGGTGCTTATGTTTGGACTTTAGATTATGACGATTTTAATGGGGAATGCACAGATAGTGTTGATGGTAAGGAAAAAAGAAAATAAAAGAATTTCTTTAAATTTTCCTTCCAATTTATAGGTATTTATCCTTTGATTGGAACAATTGCACGCAGAATGGGAAATGTTAAAGGACCACTAATTCCAATATCTACACAAAAGCCTTTAATATGAGGGAAATTCATAAAAAAACTTTTTAAAATAAATTAATTTCATAAATTCTAATTTAAAAAATGTAAATATTTAAATCCTCCCAAATAAAATTTCTAAGTCATTTTGATTTTTATTAATCTAATTAAAGAAAAGTTAAAGAGACAAAGAATTTTTATTATCAAAAAAAATTAAAATTTCTACGTTAAGGGAGTGAATAAAATTGTCACCCCAATGACCAATTAAATTTGAAAAAGAGTTCACTAAAATGAGTTGCTTAAAATAGCTGTGGCTCACTTATGTATAACAAAAAGGAAATTCTTTAAAAATTTATTTATAGGTAACATAATTAAAGGAGTATGAGTAGTTATAAAATAATTGGCAGCTCAAAATAGATACTATATATAAATTCCTATATATTAATGTCCATTTATTATTTAATATTAAATTATTTATTAATCCAAGAAAGAAAGAAATTTAAAAAATTAACAGATTCGGGAAAATCTTGTATTTTTGAAAATAGAAGCAATTTTAAAATAATACAATATATTGTGTTGAATATTCCTTAGACAAAAGAAATGAGTGAAAAACACAGACGAAAAAGAGAAATAAAAATTTTAGAAAATGGATGGAAATACTACATATTATTTTTCCTTAAAAATTCTTTTTGTATATTTCTTTTAAAAACATACCGAAAACTTTTTTCATAACCGTCCATTATACTAAAATAAATATCGACTAAAGAGGGAGAAATTTTTTAAAGAGATTCTTAAAATAAATTTTTGTCACTTTTATGATGATGTTGAAATATCTTGTTGTTGTCCATTTCCACCTCCTCTTCCCCCTCCACCCATTCGATCGCTTCCTTTTTGTTCTGGATCGGGTGGTGGAGATGAAGCATCTCTCGATGAATCTGGCGTTTCGTCTGTCGATAATTTGAGTATTTTATTTGGCTGTTTTTCTTCCCCAACGACTATTTTTGTTTGAGACCGAGACAAAGATTTTGATAATTTTGATTCTTTTCCATTTCCTTCGCCGTCATCATCATCGTCGTCACTGAGATCATAATCAACTAAGGGACGTTTGAGTGTAGTTGAGGAAGGTGGTGAAGAAGAGCTAGTTGTTGTGGTTGTACTGTCTGTACTGCACGAATCTGTTGTTGAAGAAGTTGTAGTTGATATGGCTGTAGATTGTTGTTGATGAGGTTTTGGCTCGTCGAATGGCGGCTAAAAAAGATTAGAAAGTAAAATTTAAACCGAAAAATATAAAGGCCTATTTATCAATTTTTACCAATGTATCTGGTTCAACCGTAGAATCCACTGCTTGTTGTTGAGGCAGCTGTTGTTGCACTACAACGGATTGACGAGGAGTAGGAGTAATTTCTTTCGTATTCATTCGAATCATTATTTTTGATATTCGCACGTTTGAACCAGCCGGAGGTGTAATATTGCCTCCAAAGACAGACGAAATGCTATCTTCATCATCAAGAGCTTTAAAAAATATTTTTATTGAATTTAAAATAATGAGTTAACCTTTGCGTTTTCGGTTGGCCAGTGATGGAAACATTGGTTCCATACCAGATTTACGTAATTGCGGTGCTGGCTAGAAAAATTTTAAAAATTAATAAAATTTTAAAAGAATAAAAAACCATTTCGTCCTCCTCTTCTTTACTAAAGAATAATTCCTCATCATCGTGTTCACGTTCTTTTCTCCATTGTGAATTAGGTGGAGGTGTCATTGCCAAGCCAGTGTTCTCTTTGGAAGCAGAATCACGTTCGAACGAAAAAGTATCAGCAAATTGTGCACAACGGGTTTTCATTACAGAAAAAGTCCGGACATATTCAACTTTACTAAATGCAGTTTCCCAATGTTTTTGTACTACATATTGCATAAGTGGACGAATTTCTTCCTGAAAAATAAATTTAAAAAATTGAAAATTTAATGACAAAAAAAATTAACCGTTCGAATATATTCAAATAATTCAATTAAAGACGAGTTGAGCAAATTGTAGCGTGATCCATTCGCTTCAAAGCATTCAACAACAGGGTCCAAAATTGATTTATCACAAATATGACGGAAATAAATATCCTAGAAAATTAAAATTTAATTTTACAACAAAACATTAGTTTCAACAACTCACATCCTTTAACCCGATAATTCGACGTAGTAAACGTAGAGCGCCTTAGTTAGAACAAAATTAAATTAAAAATATAAAATTAACAAACAATGAGCTAAAAAATGATGTTTGCTTTTCAAATAAACAAGAATAGAAAGAAGCATTCCTCTTTGTATGGCATAAGTACGCATGTTATAACTGTGATGTTCCACAAAAAAGCAAAGCAAATCGATTACAAGAGTCAATTTATTTGCCATGTAATAACTATCTAAAAAGTAATTTTTAAAGCTAAAAAATTATTTTAAAAATCATTTACCAGAAATTGGATGTCCATTTTTGGCATTTTCGTGTATTGGAGCGCAAAGTGTATTCATCGCTCGTTTATAAAACATTTGTAAAAATTCACCCTTTTCTCCTTTCTAAAAAATTAATTTTACTAATTTAAAAGAAAACAAAAATTACCGAAACAATACTCTCTGGATCCAACAAAATTCGAATTGCATTAGCTATTTGATGGGCTGAAGTAAATTCGGGATCTTTATCGCTAAGCATATGATTGATCAATTTGTTAATGAGTAAAGAGCTCTAAAAGTAGAATTTAATTGAATAAATCTTTAAAAATTAAAAATTACATTTTTAGATTCAGGAACAATTCTAAATTGTCTAACAAGAAAATCACGAAATATTTGCGCATTGAAATCCACAATTATTGATAGAAGTTCTACTGTCGCTGTTCGTGTTGAAGCTAATGGGCTACTAATACAAGGATCAATAATCTCGAGGACGTTGTTGGCCATTAAAGTCTAAAAAATAAATAAAAATATTAAAAATGGTGCAAGATAAATTTTCAAATTTTCCTCAATTAACTATCAAATATTTTTCTTTCTGTTAATCCTTTTAAGCTTTAATTTATAAAGCCAATATATCATATAAAGTTTATACTTTGAAAAACTGTTCTCTTCCTTGTGGACCAGTGGGTTGAAGAGAGTGTGCAAAAGAACAGAATTCCTTCAAAAAGTTTGTCAAATCTCTTTGTGTATCTGGGGTGATGTCTGGATTTCGAAGACCTTCAAAGAGCTTTTGCATCAAGTTCTTGTCATTCTAAAGAAATGTTTTTTAATTAAAAAAATATTCATTCAAACCAAAAGAGAATTAACAATCTCTGCACGCATAAAGAAAAGATGACTGCTCAAAACAGTCAAAAGATTTTCTTCAAATATAGAAGGCGCAGGAAGACAAACATCCTTAAAAACGATCATATATTAAACTCATGCAGACAAATACCTGGACATATTGAAGCCGAAAAGTTTGATGAATCTTTGATTTCAACTCTTCAGAACTGATTGGCAAAACTTCCCTAAAACGAGAACGCTCCCAAAGAAAGTTCCTGTGCATTTTGGGTTCTGATGATGAAACATCATATTCTAACATTCCGACTATATTTCTGTAAATGTTTAATTTGTTATTTGAAAAAAGTAAAAAATTAAATCTAAATTTATTAAATGAAAAATCTACAAACTTAAAATATTTGTCTTCAACAAGTTCATTCAAAACAGCATTATTATTAAGAAGAAAGAGATTCTTTGCGATAGAAGCCATTTGTTGAAGAGCTTCTTTATTTTCCAAATCCTCACTGATAGAAAACATTTCACAAAGCTTTGGTATATAACTAAAAAAGGTAAGTTCTATAAATTAAATTCAATGTCGGTTTAAAATCAAAGGGCCTTTTTCGCCTTGTATTTTACAAAAATTCATTCACCATGCAACAAAAATACATACAAAAGATTTACAATAAATAGGTAATTATTGTAAACTTACCTATTTCCAAACTAAAAAATAAAAAGAACAAACCTGTTCTGAAGAATTGCATTGGCCATTTTCTCACGTTGACTATTAGCAAACATTGAATTTGAAAGAGCTTGCTCAAGTTCGCCAAGATTTTGTAAATTGCATGGCGGAACTCCTGTAGCATTAGAAACAACAGAAGTGCTAAAAAACAAAAATAAACTTAGAAAATATATAAAAGAATACCTGCTGTCGCTTGGAACATCCTGATCATCACATTCGTTATCTTCCTTAA
The DNA here is from genome assembly GCA_963681835.1 of Meloidogyne enterolobii. NCBI lineage: Eukaryota > Metazoa > Nematoda > Chromadorea > Rhabditida > Meloidogynidae > Meloidogyne > Meloidogyne enterolobii. The sequence goes on along the minus strand of CAVMJV010000004.1, from coordinate 1,631,435 downwards.
TTTTTATGATGTAAAGATAATTTGGGTACTAAAAATATAAAACCAGTTCAGTTTCAGCATCGGGGTCTCTGCCTTGTATTTTACAGATTTTTTCCCATAATTCTGTACAACCAGCTTTCTCCTGAAAACTCAATGCCAAATCCACCGACTCTGTCTCCGACCAAACGATTAAAGTGCCTTGCTGTTTTTGATAAGTAGTTTCTTGTAAAATTTTTGATTCCAATACATTGCGTTCTTAAACCAAAACTTGTTAGAATTATAAAATTAAATAAACAAACCATTAGACTCCAATCGAACAACAATGCACCAAGTATTATTGCTTTCTGGCGAAGGAAGGCATGCAACATGCCCTGTACCTCGATCATCCCAAGCACGTTGATCACAAAGAACATAAAGTTTTACGCGATTACGCGAATCCTATGAGAAAGATAAAAATAGTTAAAAACAGCGATTACTTACTCGAACAAAATCAACTTTTTCCAAAGCAGATGAAGGCTTTGTCAGTCCTTCAATAAGTTGAACTCCATCATTCTCTTCGCTTGCCTCAGTTTTATTGGATATATCATCATGAGTCATTTGTTTATTAGAATTTGCATTATTATCACCTTCATCAACAAGATTATTCGCATCAGCATTTTCCACTTCAATTTTTGAATCCATTAAATTGCCTGAAGATGTTGTAGAAACAACAGGTACCTCAGATTCCATCATAACTTATTCTACAAATAAAAAACAAACAATAATTAGCTCCAAAGCTTAAATCAAGATTTGTAGTTGCGTCAGAAAAGCCGAGATTGAGATTTACAAGACTGTAGAGGACAAAAACAACAAAAAGGCGCATGGCCAAAACGGCGCAAACCCATAACTGCGCAAAGGAAAGAGTGACTCGATCCGCCGGTTTGCGCCGTTTTACCCGTGTGCCGTCTTTGTGTTGCGCCTTTTCGGTCTCGCCTCTTTTGTCCCGCGCCTTTATAGAATTAATCATAAAAAATAATAACAGGGGTCGACTTTCCCTTACAAAAAATGTATAGAAAACAAACAAATTAGAAACAAATTTATCCAAAAATGCAAGTCTTTAAGTTAAAATAGCGTTGGGCTTAAAATGCTTAAGGTTAGAGAATATAAGTTACAAAGTTAATTGAGGTAAACTTCAAAATGTCATTTAAAATTTGGACATTTTGACAAAAATATTGTTTTTCTTCTTTACATATTTACTTCGGCACTTCTAAATCCATTCAATACATTTGCCGATGAGGTTCATTAACAGACTCGCCATAACGTTGATTAATTGGCGGACGTCGTTTTATTGTAGCGCAAGTCCCTTGTGGAGTATTACTACTTCCAAGATAACCTTGATTGTTCTGAAGCATTACTTGATTGCCTGGTTGCCAATTGTAAAAAGCTGTCCAGTAATTCTGAAAAATAAGAAAATTAGAAAAGCCGAAAAAAAAGATTTGTTTTAACATTTGTCTGATATAAAAATCTGATCTAAAATCTGATTCGATAACCTGAACATTGTCTACTTAAACTCAACAATTTACCTGCCTATTAAACTCATAAAAATTAACAAAAAAATGTACATTGTCAAGTGTTAGAAGAGCATATAAAATTTCCACTTGTTTGCTTGCTTCCATATAATGATGAGAATGACAATCAGTACCACCAGCTTGTTGCTGCAAATGTGTCAATTTTGATGCTGTTCCAACAACTGTAGGTCCCAAAACTTTAGCCAAATTCTCAAGCGGCATCTAAAAACAATTAAACATTTTTTACCTAATATAGACTGTTTAAAGGTATGCCTGATTCTCGTTAGAATGTTGAGCAACTTTTTGCCAATGAGCACATAAAAAGGCCAAAGTGTGACGGTTTGGAACTGGCAAACTAAAAATGTTGACAATCAAAAAAATCTTTTAGAATATTTACTCTTCTATAGCTGTTCGCAGCTGTGCTTCATTTTTATTACTAACCGCTGCATAAAATTCTGTGAACGACGAAAGAGGAATTATTGGTTCCTTAAAATTTTTAATTTAACAAATTTAAACCAAAAAAACTTACTCGAAGATCTCGCAGAAATTTTTTAATAAACCCAGTAATCGTCTCTGGATCAAGTTGTTCCAATTTTGGTGCATATTTTGAATTAAAAGCTTCCTTGAGCTTTTTCACTTCGCTGTCACATCCAGGAACACGATAGAGACCAACATTGTTAATATAATTCTTCTCTATTGCAAAAACACAACGAATTATTTGTCCAGGAATTTGTGGCTGAGAATCTGGACAGAGATCAGCAAGACGCGGACGTTGTTTTGGATTATTACGTTGAGGTGTTGGTATCATTGGAACACACGGAAGTGGAGAATTATTGCGGCAATTCTCGTGGATTTGAAGCTTACAATCTTTTAAAAAATTAAATTTACTTCCCCCGAAAAATAATTTTATCGCGAAACCCAAATAATTATTTACTTAATTTGTTTTGTAATTAATTTACTAACCATTACACTTCAAACTCCGTATTCCCAAACTTCGAGCACAAACACCACAATATGAAAAAGCAGCGCTAAACAAATTGTTCGTTGGAACAAAATTGTGCGTGCACTGGTCTAAAGTTCTTCCTTTAGTCCATCCTGGGCAAAAACCAGCCATTGGACTTGAACGTCTTAAATTTAGATATTACTTAAAAACGAAAGTTTCAAATTACATATCCATAGTACTTGTAGTAGTTGTCGTTGTACATTTTGTAGAACTTTGTTGATTTTTAAGTTGAGCAACATCCTTCTATTTAGAAATAAAAAACATAAATCTAACAACAAAAATATAACAGGACCCAGCCAAAACAAAAAAATTATCTGTTAATTAAAACTATCCCTCTACCGATCCTCGAATTTACAATGATGTTTAAATGAAATGGGAGATATTAAAACTTTAAAAACCTTTTCTTCAGCCATAATATGTGAATCAGAAATAGATCTATTCAACGTCCGCATCAGAGGTTTTTGTAAAGGTGCAGGGTCGTTCTCATCCTCATCGTCTTCCCTTACACGGCCCAAATCATCCAAATGTTTAGATCTCTTTCCAGGCATAAATCCAAGAGAATTGGACCGACGCTTACCATGTCTAGCATCATTAGGTGTGTCCATAGGAAATGTAAAAGCAGCATTCTAAAAATAAGAATTTTGCATTAGGTATTATTTGATTGAATCAACCTGAATTTCAGCACGAGCAATTTTAAATCGTTCTTTATATTGCAAAAGCTCTTCCTCGAGTGATCCAATTTTTGTATTAGCAGAAGCCAGTTGAGAAACTAATGCTCCATTATTCGCTCTTGCTTGATCCAATTCTAACTCGAAATTTCTTAATTTTAAATAAACAAAATAATTTTGATTATCGGTTTTTAATTGTTAGGGTAGTTCTTTTGATATTGATTGTGAGGCTGGACTGTCATTTTTCAAAAACTTTACATTAATCAAATTTTTGATAACTTTGTATAAAATTAATTCAAAAAATATACCCAATTTGTCTATTAAGCCTTTCATTAAGATTACTCAATCGAGCATTATCATTAACAGAATGACGCCATTCTTTATGGATCCAATCCAAGAGGTCAATCAGATCAGTAATACCTTTAAATTAAATGCTATATAAAAAATCAATAAATAGTATTACCGTGATCGATATTTCTTGGCTGGTGAGCTCTAAGTTTCTGCCAAACTTCTAAAGCACTAAAAGTGTCCGCCATAAGCGACGTATAATTATTCGTAATAGAATTCATTGGACAGTCAAATATAACGAAAATAAAAAAGAAAAATTAACTGATAAAGAAAAAATCAAAAATTTTACACAAGCATTTCACGCGAAAGTTCGAATGTCAAAATGTTACTTTCGAAAATTTAAGCATGAGAAATTTTACGTTGAATACGTGTTTGATTGAAATTTTTAGGAGAAAAAAATTAGAAAAATCCTTAATACTTAACAATTTTTAAGAAAAAACTGATTCAAGTGAAACTTTAATTAATACTCAAAAAGCCTATCGTGAAATTTTGGGTTGCGGTCAGTTGAGAGCGGCCTGATGAGGCCAGCCAACTTTGATCGGCTATAACATTTTGATGCCTGATCAAATAGGAATGAATTTTATATCATTCGAAAGCTGTATAAGAAAGCGGTATAGATAAGCGATATTTTTAATCCAACTTAGATGGATCAAGTTAATCGTTCGATCAAACAAAAAAAAAGTTATACCCGATCAATGTTGTCAGGCGCTCAACGGGCCGCGCTCAAATCGCCCTTTCCGGAAATTTTTTGGATAAAATGTCAAAAACATTCGAGTCCTGGCACTTTCAAGTTCCTTTAATAAATTATTGAACAACGAGCGTTAGGACGCCGCTTCGCGGCGTCCTAACGCTCGTATTACACGTTTTGGGTGGCCGAACGTTTCGTCACTGAACTTTTCGTCACCGAACCTTTCGTCAAAACCTTTCGTCACTGAACCTTCCGTCACCAAACCTTTCGTCACTGAACCTTTCGTCACTATTCACCATAAAAAAGAGAATGCACATCTGGGCCCGTAGAATAAATTCGGGGTAAAGGGCATTTAACCCCTACCTTGGGGTTAAATAACCCGTAACCCGCAGAATAAATTCAAACCCCTAGCTTCGGGTTAAATGACCGGGTCAGATAACCCGGTTATCTGACCCGCGTAACATTACCGGTAGAATAAATTAATTACCCGGGTTGAATAACCCGCAGGTAAGGGGCAAATTGCAACCCTACTGGCCCGTAGAATAAATTCGGGGTAAAGGGCATTTAACCCCTACCTTGGGGTTAAATAACCCGTAACCCGCAGAATAAATTCAAACCCCTAGCTTCGGGTTAAATGACCGGGTCAGATAACCCGGTTACCTGACCCGCGTAACCTTCCCGGTAGAATAAATTAATTACCCGGGTTAAATAACCCGCAGGTAAGGGGCAAATTGCAACCCTACTAGGGGGCAGGGTAACATGCGAATTATGGATAATTTCCAAAAAATTAAAACATTTATTAAATTGCAAAATTTTTAAAAATTTTAATTTCTATTCAAAACGCATAGAAAAAAATTTTTTTAACAAACATTTTTTCAACAATTAAAAATTTTAGAAATTTTTTAAACTTTTTCATTTGACTATATCTCTTTTTAATAATAACAATTATTGCGTAAACAATTATTGCGAAATGGGTTTGGCAATAAAATATAAAGGGTCAAATAACCCAGTAACTCAACTAGTTAAATAACCCTTGGCTCGGTGTTAAATAACCCTTAACTCGGGGTTGAATTTATTCTACCGATTTTAACCCGAAGCTAAGGGTTATTTGCCCCTGGGTTGTTTAACCGGGTTATTTAACCGGGTTATCCAACCCCGAATTTATTCTACGGGCCACTAGGGGGCAGAGTAGCATGCGCATTATGCATAATTTCCAAAAAATTAAAACATTTATTAAATTGAAAAATTTAAAAAAAATTTTAAATTTCTATTCCAATTTTTTAATTTCTATTTTTTTATTATCTGATTTTTTAATTTTCTTTTAAAATTTTAATTTCCTTTAAAATACTCCCAAAGAGGGGACTGTCTAAAATATTCTATAATACTAGGTTTAAAGATCCAATAGAATATTTACCTAAGCACGTGAGAATCCTGGCAGGAAGGGTCAATCTCTTTTTAAACAATTAATGCGAAATGGGATCCGGGCCGTATCCATGTGCGTCAGCATGGCATGAAGGATACGGGAACCGTTTTAAAATCGGATGGATAAAAAATGCTAACCATTCACATAATGCTGAGCCTTACAAAAAAGAGGTGCTGAGCCTTACAAAAAAGAGGCTAATGACGGTACCTACGTACTGTCTCCTATCATTTAGCAACACAGTAAATATAACTAAATTACCGATTATGATCAATTTGTCATTTTTGACAACTTCTTATTTGATTTTTAAAAATAAAGTCTTGGTGACGAAAGGTTCAGTGACGAAAGGTTTGGTGACGGAAGGTTCAGTGACGAAAGGTTTTGACGAAAGGTTCGGTGACGAAAAGTTCAGTGACGAAACGTTAGGGAACCCACGTTTTGATGTTCTTTTATTTTCAAAGTCTTTAATGTTCGAAAACCTTAATCCTTGGGTCCTTAGATTTAACCTTTCATTTCGCCATCATACTAATCTCAAATCCTCTAATATATCAATTAATCTCTCAAACCCCAAATTCCATGATATTACCCTTTGTTATCAATGTCCTCCGTTAATCATCTCCAAAATCAATATATTACCATTGATCACCCAAATTCCTCCGAAATACCTTTTATTCTTCTAGTCACCAAACCAAGGGAATAACTCCTTATTTTCCCAAATTCCCAATATCACATTTTGTCCACAACATTCTCTGATATACTCCTTAGTCACTCACAATCCTCAGGTTTCTCGTATACCACACCGAATTCCCCAAAATCACCATAACCTCTTTACTTCTCGAAGTCCTGTATCTCACTTTATCCCTACTTGCTATAACCTTTAATCTTTCTCAAATCCTCCAATTTCATTAATCCCCTAATTTCCCTGTTAATAGCCTAAAGTAACAATGTTGTTTGTACCCTTAATCCACGGACATCACTCTTTATATCACGCTTTACTCCCCCAAAAATCCGATAACATTTTTTATTCCCCATCCCAAAATTTCTCAAGACTCAGATATCAATTTTTACCAAAATTCCATCTATTACCCTTAACACACAAAACTACTTTATATCACTCTTTGGTTTTCTAAATCCTCTGTTATCACCTTTTAACCCCCTAAACACCCAATTTAACTCTTATTAATCACGAATCCATAGATATTATCATTTATTCCCGCAGAACCATTTCTCTATCCCACGATACATATTTTATTCCATAATACACTGATATCCTCCTAAATTACTTGTTATCTATTATAAATATATTTTAATAGCTTATTCCCTCGTTACCCCAACAATTCTAACCCCAAAGTTCTCATATATAATTTTTTAATCCGCCCCTACTCTCGATATATTCACCAAATCGCTAAATCATTCTTAATCCCGCCAAATCCTGGTTCCCCCTCTTGTTTTACAAATCCCACGTTGTCTATTCTAACCTTCTTTAAAAGCATTGAAAAAACTTATTGTGGTTGTTAGTGACCTGTCGGCTTTACAGACTCTGTCTCTTCTTATGCTTTTCTCCGAACTTGTTTACTTACCCTTTCGTCAGGTCTCCTTTTCTCTCAAATTCAGGAGTGTCTTTCACTTAAACTGTTAATTTTTTCACCCTCACTTTTTCTAAATTCACGATATTTTTGAACAACTCAATTTCCTGAAGCACTTATTATACACCACGTTCTCTGTTTTAACTTTTTTCCCACAAATCCTCAATATAAACCTTTTCCAACTGAAATCATCTTTTTACTCCAAATAACGCAAATCACTTTTAATCAAATCACAATCTTGATCTACTTTTTTTTGAGCTTACTCTGATCATTTTCTCACCCTTTTATGTTACTGTTCTCTTTCTCTTTTCCTTCTTTTGTTTTCTCGTCCAGTAACGAAACTGTTCTACGGTTGAGTGATCTAACAACAGAACAGATCCTGTGCTGGATCATTTCTGTCATTTATGATCTCTACCACCTTTTTCCGTCTTAATCTGCTATTATTTTTTTTCAACGAAGAACCTCCTTAACACTTCTTATTGCTCTTAAATACTCGGATAAATAGCTCTAACCCTTGAATTCGTGTTTTATTTTATACCTGAGTACTTTATCGACTTTTGTTCCCCAGAAAAGAATCATCCCTATTTTTCTCAAAATCACCCAATATACCTTTTTATCGCTTTAAATAAACGACATCACATTAAAATTATATCCTCTTTATTTCTCATATATCCCAATATCAATTTCAGTTCAAAATCCCAGATATCTTCCACGCTTTATTTTTTTAAATTGAATTTCTGTCTTTTTGCAACAAATTGCTTGTTAATCTCTTTTTCCCCATCTCTTATTTTCTAAATTTCTTTATTCTAAAAATCCCCTAAACCTCAAAATTTTTCTTAAACACTTAAAAATCGCCATAGTTCACATAATCTCTCCCTTCTCCCGGTGTTAAAATCCTCTATATTTATCTTTTTTTTTAATCTTAATTCACCGCTAACGCTTGTAAACCCATCAAACCCCAAGGTATTCTTTCTTTTTTTTGTTATCTCTTCTAATCCTCCAATATCTGCATTTATCACGTTTCAAACCCCATCACGTTTCAAACCCCTCTTGATGCACTGATATTTTCCGATATCACGCTCAAATTGCCAATACTTTTTCTTCTAACGACTCTGTTGTCGTCATCCTCAACATACATTTTAAACTGCTTCAAACTTCAGCTAACTCTTGTTCTGCCCAGAACCCTATATCACTTTTAATCGCCTCCGAAATCTCAGATATCCCTTTTTAACTACTTAATAATATTATTAATACTCTGTTACCACCCCTGCATATTAATCCTCAAAATTATCACTTTCACCCTTAATCCATTTTATATTCTTGTTCTCTTTTACCAAACAAAACAATTAAATATTGCTAATCCCCCAAAACCTTCACAAATCTATTAGTTTCTCTACAAACTATCACATAATAATCCTCTTTTTAAAAAATCTATGTGTCAAGTCGCCAAAGTCCTTAATTTGCCTAATGTTGATCTTTTCAAACCCCTTGTCTATGTTAAATCCCCAAACCTTTTTTTTAAAAACATTGATTAACTATTAATCCCTCAAATCACTTAATATCTCTCTTAATTCATCAATCTTTTTAAACCTTTCACAAAATCCACGTTATGCCGTCAAAACGTGGATTATTTTTGATTATATCACTATTAATTGTATCAAATATATTTTGCAGTAAATTTGATAAGCTTAGCTTTGATAAAAACCCAGAATGTTTTCACAGCAAGATCCTTGTGCTTCGCGATGGCCGTGCTCGCTTCGCTCGCGGCGGCCGCCGTATCAGAAATTTTTATGTTCGAGTATTTTTAATTGTTTTTTGTTTTCAGAAAAAAAAATTTTAATTTCCTTTGGTCGTTCTGTACTGATCTTTGCCTCTCATCATTGACGTACCTCTAACATTCTGGACCCTTTCCTCAACATTTGTCCTGAGTTTCGACTCTTTTATCTAATTTTAATTAGTTTCTCATACTTTTTTAGTCTTTGACTTAGACTATATCATAGTTCCTTATTCAGTAAATTCAAAAATTTTGAATTTCTTTTTTTTCAAATCCAAATTACTAAATAATCATCATTTTTGACTTATGCAATATTTTTTATCTTCCGTTTCAATCTAGTCTTTTGTATTTTTTACTAAGGTTAGACTTTTTGTTTTTTTAAGCTAGTTTGGCCTTTTGTACTTTTAACTCTTATGTCCTTTTGTGCTTTTTAAACCAGTTAGATCCTTTGTACTTTTAAATCTGTTTAGGTCTTTTGGACTATCTAATCAGATTTGGTCTTTTGTACTTTCTAATTGATTAGGTCTTTTGCGCCATCAACACAGTTTAGGTCTTTTGTTATCTAAACTGATTAGATCTTTTGTAATATCTAAACTGATTAGGTCTTTTGTACTATATACACTGATTATGTCTTTTGTACTATCTAAACTGTTTAGGTCTTTTGTATTATATAAACTGTTTAGGTCTTTTGTACTATCTAAACTGTTTTGGTCTTTTGTACTGTATAAACTGATTAGGTCTTTTGAACCATCCAAACTGATTAGGTCTTTTGTACTGTCTAAACTGATTATGTCTTTTGTACCTTGTTGTTGTGTACCATTTTGTCTGGGCACTCGATGTTTACATTTAAAATTTTGAAAGAGACAGAGGAAAATCTTTTTCTCTTATTTAGTATGTTCTTTTCTTTTTTTAACGCCTTGTTATTGTTTACGACTTTAGAAAACTTTTCGTTTCAATAAAAATTCTGTTTACACAATCAAAAAAATTTTCACGTGGACCATCAAATTAATATTATAAATTATTTACCAAGACCGGAAAGTCAAATAAGTATCTTGATTCAAGACTTAAAATCAATGATATTGGGCAGTTAGAAAAAGCTTAGATAGTTATTGTTGATATTTGGTACAAGAGAATATTTAATCCACTTACCTTCAAAGTCCCTTACCATTTACTTAAAATATAAACAGAAATTATTTTTTTGCTTATTTTTGGCTCAATTTAGGTTTTTACAAATGAATAGAATTTTTGGTTCATCAAAGCCAAAGGCACCTCCTCCGAATTTGACCGATGCTATAACAACTATTGATGCACGTGGTGAGTCATTGGACAAAAAGATTGCACAACTAGACGGTGAACTTGTTAAATTGCGTGATCAAATGAAAAAAATGCGAGAAGGGCCATCAAAAAATCTTGTCAAACAAAAGGCATTGAGGTTAATATTTTTTAAAAATATTATTCCTTTATTTATTAAAGGATAATGAAGCAGAAGAGGACTTATGAGAACCAGCGTGATCAATTATCGACACAATCTTTTAATATGGAACAGAGCAACTTTGCTATTCAATCAATGAAGGACAATCAGGTTGTTAAATAGAAACATCTACAAATTTTATCTAATTATTTATCTTGTAGACATGAAAATAAATTTTTGACTCGACTAAATTTTATTTTTACTCATTTTAGGTTACTGTTGCGGCAATGCAATCTGGACTCGTAGCAATGAAGAAAGAACAAAAGAAACTCAATATTGACAAAATTGAAAATCTTCAAGATGATATGGAAGAAATGCTTGAAATGAATAATGAAGTTCAGGATGCCCTCTCAAGACAATATGACACTCCTGATGTATGTTTTTTTTAATGTTTTTCAGCTTTACTTTATAAATAAAGATTGATGAGGCAGATCTTGAAGCCGAACTCGAAGCTTTGGGAGATGAACTGATAGCTGATGGAGACACTAGCTACTTGGATGAGGCCATTTCTGCGCCAAGTGTTCCAACTAAAGTTCCTGGAGCTCCGACGGTATGAAAATATTTTAGGCGTTTATTTTGTTTATTGGTTTATTTAAGGCTGTTACCGATCATGGTGTCCCTGTTGACGAATTTGGACTTCCAAAAATTCCAGCGACCTAATGTGTATATTCTGAAAATAAACGAAGTAAAAACGCGACGATATCTTTTTTGATGGACTTATCTTTGATACGTATAAATTAAATTTTGTTTTAAAATTATCCTACTTAAAAATTTATTAAATCTATACCAAATAAATTGTATGAAAGATGAGTTCCTCCTTTTACTCTGATTTATATAAATAATCGATAAAACTTTATCAAATACATCTATATTTAATTCATAGTTATTTTACAATTTATATTTTTAAACTAGAGGACTAATTAATTTTAGAAGCTTTTAATAGGATTGTTTTTATAAATATTTATTCTTATTACTGGATAGTTTGTATTTCTTAATTTTTTAATGCCTCCTTCAATCGGCATTAATCCTGATAATTTTGGTGTTTCCGAAGCTCTGGCTTTGTATATTATTAAGAGTATTGACGATTATAGACATTATGTGATCAAAGAGTAAGCCGCTCTTTTTTGTTTCTATTTTAATAATTCCGAATAATTTCAGTATTAAAAATTGCTCAACGATAGCACCTTTTGACATAACTATCGGAGCTGGGGAACATTGTGATTTGGACAAAATGCGTTTTACGGATACTTCAAAGTTTATTTTGTTTAAATTTTAAAAAAAATTAAAATTCCTAGATGTCTTACATTGGAGAATATGTGCAATATGGAACGTTATGTACAGCCGCTTTCTAATGCTGGATTAGCTTATGCAAAATTTGGGAAGAGATTGTTGCTTAAACGATTTTATGCTCGCTATGACAATGGAAAGCTTAGTGTTAAAAAAACTGAAGCAAATCTGTTTAGAGACTTTCGAAAGATTTATGAATATTTTATTGAAGTTGTTGATGCTTTTCGTTGGGGACTCGAGCTTGAATATCCAACACCGGAAAAGTAAGTAGGCTTGGTTTGAAGTTTTTTCAATTTATTAATGGGAGCTAGTTTACTTCTGAAATTCTTATAGATCTTTTAAACGGTTATTCCTTTACTAATTGAATTTTCTAGTATTCGCCGCGTGAGAATAAAATTTAATTTTTAGACAATTTCTTTAAGATATGAAGTTATAAAAAGCAATCTAATGATATACGGATTTTAATATTTTATTTAATTTTTAGGAAAGAATTAATCGGTTGTTTGCAACAAATTCATCAGAAAATGCTTGCTTTTAGACCTGAACCTATAGACAAAAATTTTACTTCATATGCCGAAGACTTTTCGCAGCAATTGGGTGTTCAACTTGAAAAAACTCTTAAATGGTATAATGAATTGTATTTGCCCGCGTTTGATACACTTTGCAATTCCCTTAGAATGGTATGAATTTATTAAAATAAAAATTTAATTTTAAGAAAAATTTAAATTTTTATCTTTGACGAATGATTGTAAACAAATTTTGGCGAAACTTTCTCTGTTTTTCATTAGATAGGCAGCCTTTAATAATTTACCGAGACTGTTAAAGTTTCAGTAAATAAGGGGGATTACCTAAAAATTTTTTTGAATATTTCCTGTAATTACTCTTTACAAAAATAAATCAAATACTCCTCACATTCTTTTTTAATTTTAAAAGGATCAATCTGATGGCTTTATATTTTGTAATTTTGATTTTTCTTCTGTTTGTTTCAACGATTTACTTGTAAGAGCCTCTTCCTCACTACGTTTGCCTCGTTTAATTATTAGACCAATTAAAAGATATGACGAAACAAGATATCGTATTGAATGTATTAAATTAGTTAAACCAACGTTTGTTTTACATTTATTTTTTTTTAATTTAAATTGTTTTTAAAGATTATTTTTTCCGAAGGCTTGGGTTGGAAAAGAAGTTTATATTAAACAAATGGTTGGAGTAAAAGTAATTGTTTTTAAATCTAAATGAAATTGGAATTTTTATTTTTTAGGAGGTCGATTATATTTCCACTGCTCAAGATTTTGCTATTGCGCGAACATATGACGCTGCTGTAAATCTTGCATCTAAACTAATAAGCTATTCGTGAGTTCTGATTATTAAATTTTTTGATTTAATTTTACTTTTAGGCAACATATTGATCTCAATTTAATAACTTCACAAGAGCGACCAAACTACGAAAAAGCAGGGTATGGACGCCCATTGTGTTCCCTTCCATCATCACGAGAAAATTCTTGTGAAAATTCTAAGTCTAATAAAAATAAGCATAAAACGTCAAAAATTGAAAACCACTCGACTTTGAATGAAAATGTTAAAGAAAATGTTTGTAATGGAAATAAGGAAGAAAAAGTCAAAGTAGCAAAAGAAATTGATGAGAATATTGCAGAGAAGGAAAACAACAATTTTTGTAAAAATCCAACAGCGATTAAAGGAGAGGACACTAGCAGTGGAGTAGACTCCTCGTCCATTAAAGATACCCGCCTCTCTTCACATTCATCATCAAATAGTACTGGGTTTGAGAGCTGTTCTTCTTCTTTATCTCCACCATCTTCTTCAACTAATACTAACAATAAACAACAAACTTTTGAGCTGACGGACGACAATAAATCATTGGTAAGTTTTTAAGTATTTGTATCAAAGATTATATCAAATAAAAGAAGAAAAAAAGGGGGGAGAGGGTAAGGGGAAGTGAAGGAATACGTGTTATTGTTAGAGCCAATTTAATTTTCTGAGACAGCCAAAAATGAGAAATTTACGGAAGGAATGTGCGTTAAATAATTGCGGACGCAATAATTATATGCGAAGCTCTACATTTTTAGTTTAGTCATTGGTATTTTTTGACAAAAAAGTTTTTTATGTTTTACTTCGAGCACATAAATTTTGGAAAATTGATCACAATTTTATGTGTTGATTGACACGTTTACGATTTTATTGCTATTTTTATATTTTTTGTCATTTTTATGGCCCTTAAAATTACTATTACCTTTTGGGTGTGAAATAAATTATATAATTTAAAGGTTATATTGAATTAAATAGTTATTTAATCATTTTTTGCATTCATAATATATTTTAAATCACTGCCATTTATGATTGTAACCAAACTCTCTTACTAACTTTTAATTTAATTTTAAATATTGTCGTACATTTTTATTAATGTTTATTTTTTGTTTCTATATTTTATTGTGTATAATTGGGCATTTGATCCAAAATATTTTCTTTCATTTTCTTTATTTAATCAAAAATTATTTAACAGTTATCAGAAAATTCTCAGAAGGAGCAAATGGCAAACAACACAGATCTAAAAGAAAATAATGAAAATGTAGATAAACATATTGAAAAAATATTTAGGTTAATTTTCTCCTTTTTTTAAACTAATTCCCATTTTTACATAGGCCTTTCGATAACAAATCCGGCTCTATTACTATTTTGGGTGTACCTGAAAAGAATTTTACTTTATCAACAGTTTTTGCTGCTGCAATTGTTGGTCATGCTTATGGTAATGCTGAGGGGACATTTCGCATGAAAAGGCAAATAATTCTTTTCATTTTTTCTAAAAATTATTTTTTTAGTCTAGACAATCCTGCCTGTCATATTCGCCTTGGGCCAGGATCGTATGATTATGAAGATTCTACGCATAAATTTACTAGGTAAATTAATTTATTGCACAGAATTCGAAGATTTATTTTTTAGTGCTCAAACTGTTACATTATCTACATTTGATTTATTACCTAAAAACACAGAAAATGAATGTCGTTTATCAGCTGCTGGTCTTGCCTTTGTTTTACATGGAAGAAAAGCAATTACAAAAATTATAGCAAAAGGTGACAGAGACAATTTGCGAAAATTTATCAAAAATAACAAAAAAGAAGCAATTCCAAATCTTTACCGACGTACTTATCGACGTTTGGTGAGACTAATCGATCAATTGGCTCTTGGAAAGGAAATTATTCCTCGGTAATTTTTTATTGCAAATTAAGATTCTAATTTGTTTGGGATTAAGTTTAAAAGACTGGGAAAATATTCAGCCGTTTTAAAAATTAGGCACAGATTATTCGTCCTTAATGTCAATAAAATTTAAATTTTTTCTATAGCACTGAAGATTTTAACATTTTGTTCAACGCTCTCGATGGCTGCATTTCTGCCAATTCGTTACTTGAAAATAAATTTCCAGCAAATAAGAAAGGACCTTACTTGAGTGGATTTTTATTGGCACATTTTATAGCAATGGATTATTTTTCTAAATATATTCTTTATCAAATTGAATAAATTGTTTTTATGAATTGATCAATTTGTTAATTTTAAAATAAAAATTTTTTAAAGTCCTTTTAATTTTCTTAAAAATAAAAATTTAAATTCTATTGATCAATTTATTGTTTGCTAATCTATAAATTATACATTAAAATAAATGTTTATTTGCTCAAGTTTTGTTCCAGGGAAATTCTTTTTAAATTATTTTTTAATTTAGAATTTTGTTTATCATTTAATTTTCTGATAAACTTTAAATTATTTTTTGAATTTTTTATTAAATGTTTTTTTTCTAAAAATATTTTTTTATAAATTAAATTATTTTTACACAATTAAAAAGCTAAAAATGGAAATAAATGAGAGAGCAATAAGCATTGATTGTCCTCTATCTCCCCCGGCTTGTACAAGTACAGATGATGGAAAAGATGATGAAATAAAACGATTGGCTAAACAATGCTCTAACAAGTTTAGAAAATTATTTGAAAAAAAATATTTTAGAATTTGTAGAGTAAATGAATATATACAGGGACAGATACAGTCAAGTATTGATGATTATAAATTATTGGAACAAATGAATGATGTAACGGCACAGCGATATAAAGGTTGGAATTAATTTAGTTTTTCTTCCCTTACTGCTTTGGGCTTTTAATTTTATTCTGTTTTTTCGTTCTTTCTTAAATCCCTGATTAATTTAAAATGGTACTTTTCCGTTATTCTCTCATTGAACATGCTACACAAAAAATTTAGGGACGAAGGAGACACCATTCTTTAGATAAGGCAGTCCGAAAAAAATCCGCAAGAAGGGAGTAGGGATAACGGAAAAGTACCTTTAAAATCCCTGATGTGAACAAAGCAATTATCTCAATTAGATTTTGAATTTCTTTATTGGTTTATTGAATCGGCATAATAGTAACTGCCATATTATGGTTTATTCCAACATTAGTCCCAATAATCCACGAATTTATCTAGGATTTTTAAACTCCAAATTTAGATATGCAACACGTAGCAGAAACTGTTGGAGGTCGAATTGCCCAGCTTCAACAAAAATACGAGGATTTGAAGCCTTTTTTGGATCAAATAAATGAAATTGGTTTTTAAATAATTTTAATTTAATTTTTAAATAAAAATTCTAGACGAAGCAAGTAAAAGAATGGATCAAGCAGTTACAATGTTAGATAATTATTTGGCTGTTTTAGAAACAAAAATACGTAAATTAGTCACCTAAATATTTTTTTTATTTTTAAGAAAATATTCATTTTAAAAATAAAATTCTTTTATAAAATCAATTTTTGTTACATTTTTAATGGTTAAAAACAAAACCTTTTTATTTTCTTTCCAAAGCTTTACACTTTTCCTTTTTGTTTTAGATTGGCTCTAGTTTTTAGTTATATATCAAATGAGCTAGGTAAAGCAAATCAATTCCCTCTTTATTTTGGCCCTTGCAGCATTTTTAATAAAAAAAATTCTTTTTTAAACAAAAAATGCGTCGAAACGATAAAAATCAACGTAAAGAACATCACCATTCGGCCCCACCGGAAGAAGGCACAGAAATGAGTTATGTAGATAAAGGAATTAGCAATTTTGGACAATTACATTTAAATTGTATGTTTTTTTGGAAATTTTGGAGGAAAAATTTTTTTATAGATGAGAATAGTCGATTGACAAATTTAACTTTGAGCCACAACAAAATAACACTTCTCCCATCAAATATGTAAAATTAAAAAAAATATTTTTAAATAAAACTTTATTTTTGGACAGTTCTGATTTAACAAGTTTGGAAAGTTTAAATTTATGGAATAATCACATTGAGGAATTACCTGCTACAATTTCGGCACTTCCAAATTTAAAGCTTTTGAATGTTGGGTAAGTAAAGGGAAACATGCCTTAAACAAAGTCTGACAACGTGTTTACAATGAATGACATTTTGTTGAATGTCAAGTATTCTGTTAATAATGAAAAAATAAAATATAGAGAACAAAACACTTGACATTTAACACTGGACACGTTATCCATTATAAACGTAGCCTGCCCCTAGAAAACCCAAATAAAGCATTCTAACGTCGCTAATTTATTTTTTGAATTATTTATGAAGACTTGGAGAAAATATCAAAAATTACAAATTTATTTAAATATTTTATTCTTTTTTAGAATGAATAGATTAAATAAATTGCCTCGCGGATTTGGTTCTTTTCAAAAATTGGAAATTCTTGATCTTACTTATGTTTGGATATTTAAAAAAATATTTTCAAAAAAATTTTTTAGAATAATTTAAACGAGCATAGCCTTCCAGGAAATTTCTTTTTTATGCCAACATTGCGAGCACTTTATTTGGGGGATAATGACTTTGAAGGGTTTCCTGAAGATGTTGGACATTTGGTGAAAAAATAAATTAAAAAAAATATTTTTTTTATTTTTTAAAGACAAATCTCCAAATTTTGGTTCTTCGAGAGAATGATATAATTGATTTACCACGTCAATTAGGTGCTTGTAATAAATTAAAAGAATTACATATTCAGGCAAAAAAAAAGAAAATTTATTTGAAAATAATCTCTTCTTTTATTAGGGTAATCGCCTTCAAGTAATTCCCCCAGAATTGGGGGCTTTAGATTTAATTGACCCAAATGATGAAAATGCTAAAACTCTTCGTGTTGAAAATAATCCGTTTGAATTTAAAATAATATTTTAAAATTATTTTTCTTTAAAGTTGGATTTTGCCTTTAAAAGAAGTTTTGATGCGTGGGGCACAAAATGGTGATTGGTTTAGTGGGTAAGTTTTTGGGAGAAAAATATTTTTTGACAGTTAATACATAAATGAGGTGAATTAAGTCTGAATTTATGTAAAACCAATTTTCAATTCGAGAATTTAAAAAAATCTTTTTTTTCTTAAAGAGTTGAAGCTTTTTGGAATTATATCCGTTCTGACAATTATCGACGTCTTTATGAAAGCCATCCTGTAGGAATTGGTTCTCCTCCTCCCAAACGTTCCAAAGAAAAGAAAATTAGTCGTTCTGGAAAGGGAGGAGATGTACATTCACGTGGACAGAGTAAAGAACGATAAAATAAAAAATTGATAACATTTGTAGAAAATAATTTTTTATAAAACAAAAGTAAATATTCAGTTGTTTTTTAAATTAATTTTAAAATAAAGAAATTAATGTTTTAATAAATTATTTAGGAAATCCATTTTTTATATTAAAACTTTTGGTTGATCAGAATTTTGAAAAATTTGGGTAAAAATTCAGGTTTTGCCGACAAACTTCCTTCCTCAATTTCACTACTACATATCAGGGTTGCCGCCCGAAACCCGTACCCGATATTTTTGCCAACCCGTTACCCGAAATGAAAACGCTCCAACCCAAAATCCGTACCCGAAGATTTTTTGTACCCGCGGCAACACTGCTACATATATTCCTCTGTGGCATATTCAAATGAAAGACATTAAAATAAAAAAAAAAGTTAATTTATTAATCTCATTTCTTAAAACAAAAGAGTCCTCAAAAAGTAGTTAGGGATAACGGGAGTAATACCAAAATTTAGAATTTAAAATCAGAATATTTTTAATTTAAAATTAAATAAACCTATATTTAATTTTCTTTATATTTTTTTTGTTATAAAATCTAAAAACAATTGTTCGCTATTTTAATTAATTTTTATTTGATTAAAATGTGTTTAAACAAAAAAATTGAAAGAAAAGGGGTGTTTGTTTATTTTTAAATTAATTAATACTTGTTTTTTTTAATTAAATTTATTCTTTGTTTTCGCCTTGTTTACTTCAAAAAATTCAAACAAAATAAAAAAAAATAATATTTTTAATTGATTAATTAATTATTTTGGGAAGGTTAAATTTAAAAATAAAAAGAGAGAGAAAAGTGATTGATCAAAATTAAATAAAGAGGTGTTCACTTTTTTTATTTTTATTATCGCAAATTTTTGTAAAGAAGCGAAAATAAACACTTTCATTTTTTAAATATTTTTCTTTGAAAAAATGTGAATTAAAAACTTGAATTTTAATTAATTTTTAAAATTCCTCTCTGAAGGGAATCAATGAGGAAACTCTCAAAAGAGATTCCCAGCTAGCCTGTTCCAAATAAAATTTTCTTTGCCTGTTAAATTAAATATTTAACCAGTCCCTTTTCTAAACACCAATTTTGATTAAATCGAATTGGAAAATTAGGGGTTGAAATGGTGTACTTTCCGATTTAAAATAATTATTATTTAGTTACAAATAATTTTCTTTTCTTTTAAATAGATACTATGAAAATAATTAATACCAATTTTATTTTTCGATTATTTCTAAATTTAATTTTATTTTTTATTATTTTCGTTGGAAATAATAATGTAAAACCACAAATTTTGTATTCAATTAGCACTACCGGCCTTCTTATCGGCAAAGGAGCTGAGGTTTAAATTTACAAATTTAAAGTGCCTTCATTCCACTTTCTCTCCCCAATTTCTTTTATTTTAAAAAAATACTTCTTTTAAAGGTAAAAGGTCCACACCACCCAGTATCATCAGATCCTGTATTAGCTCCACTCTCTCATTCAGCACCTAGTATGTTTTTTTAATTTTAAATGTTAAAAATACTTTTTCTAAAGTTTCGGCATCAGAAGTATTTATGCGCCGAAGGAGAAGATAGAAAAAAGTTTTCAGACTTCAAATTTTATTTTAAAAAAGTTTGATTTAATTTTTAAAGATTTTTGCATTTTGATTATTTTTTGATAAATTAAACATAAATATGTAATTTATTTTTGTTCCTTTTACTTTAAGCTCTAAAATCTCCCCGTTTAATTAGACTTGCCCATGTTAGTTTAAATTATTAATATGTATATGGGAATTTTTAGTTAATTTTTTGGATTAATGATAATAACTTCTTTTAAGTTCTGATAATTTTTAGTTTGTTTGAGTGAATTTACTTTTAAAGCAGATTTTGAGTTGAGAACCCAAGGCTAAGTTAAAAGCAGGCTACGAATAATCTTCAAACAAACACTTAATAGATGACAAGAAATTTTAAGCCAGGCAAACATTAAAATGGTATTGGGTACAAATTTGTAGTTAATGAAAACTAATGAAAGGTCAAATCTCAAAAGCCTAAATAAGAGCTCAATACTATACACAAAAATCAACAAACACATTTTTATATTTATTTATATATCCAATACAAATAGCAATATACAACATACAATATGAACAATAGGAAATTATACGACATATTTGGGCACATTTGGATTATATTAATGAGCCACAACAACAAATGGGATAATAGCCTATATATATTAGCGTAATACAAAAAACACACAATTATATATGGGGGATTGGAAGGGAAAAGGGATTATCTAGTCAAACAACGCTTCTTCTGTTCTTCTCCATCTTTTGTCCTCGGCTGCACATCACTTCCCTCCCATGTAGACGCTCTGGAAACCGCCGCCTCCTCCACCGGTAGCTGCACCGCCCATGTAGACAGATCCCGCAGCAGCGCCACCAGCAGGCGGACGTGCTCCACCGCCGCCACCTCCTCCACCAGCGCCAAAGTAGGCAGACTGCGCACCAACGCCACCACCGGTTTGAGGACCTCCCATATATGCCGAAGAAGCGCCAACATCTTTAAATGAAAATAAAAGCTCAATTAATGATGGTTTAAGATTTAAGTTTTAACTCACTTGAACCAGCAAGAGAAGCTCCACCAGCAGCAGGTTTCAAGCCTCCAAGAGCTGTCATCGTCCCGCCGCCTCCTCCACCAAGAGCAGTCATTGTACCTATAATTAAAACATTAAAATCAATGGCTAAAATGACAAAGATAATATTTTTTACCTGCCGCAGGAGCGTTCCCCAAACATGTTGCCGTACCTCCATATCCTCCTCCCATTGCAGTCTGCGTTCCACCACCTCCACCAACGAGAGCAGTTGCCGTTCCAGCAGGAGGAGCACCACCAAGAGCAGTCTGCGTACCAAAGCCTCCAAGAGCAGTTTGAGTACCTCCCATTCCGCCAAGAGCCGTTTGGGTGCCTCCACCGCCATAGCCAACAAGCGCCGTTTGGGTTCCACCCATCCCGCCGAGAGCTGTCTGAGTGCCGCCCATTCCGCCAAGAGCTGTCTGAGTGCCGCCCATCCCGCCGAGAGCTGTCTGGGTGCCGCCCATCCCTCCGAGAGCAGTTTGAGTGCCTCCCATGCCGCCGAGCGCAGTCTGGGTGCCGCCCATCCCTCCGAGAGCTGTCTGAGTGCCGCCACCAAATCCTCCCATTGCAGTCTGAGTGCCACCGCCGCCTCCAACCATAGCCGTTTGGGTTCCACCGCCGCCTCCGAAAGCACTTCCTCCACCCGCAGACCTACCAACAGCAGAAGCTTAAATAAAAATAAATTATCTATTATTGTATTAGGATTAATAATTATTTACCTCCTCCCGAAGCAGGTCCACCAAAGTAGGCACTTTGTTGACCGGCTCCTCCGCCTCCACCAGCAGGACCACCCATGTAGACAGACGCATTACCTCCACCAGCAGCTCCATAACCGCCGCCTCCAGCTGCAGGTTGCTTCGGGGGACCGCCGGCTCCAGATCCCATGTAGACAGATGCACCACCGCCGCCTCCACCAGCTGCACCACCGCCACCGAAGTACGCAGATTGTGCCATTGACTTGTGAAGTTGAAGCTGTTGTCGTGAACGGTTGAGAAGTTGATTGTGTGTGTTGTTAATTGAGCTAAGATTTACTACTGCTTTTATACTAAAAATTGGAATGCTTCGAAGGGAGAAAAGCAGGCTTGAATCTAATAGTATAAAAGCTGTTGTTGCTGGATCTCCTTTATCTACTTGACTTTTTCTCTATCCTAAGTTCTCATTCCGTCTTAATTCTTTAATTTCTGCGCAGTTCTAATCTTGATCGAATTTTCTAAGGATTCTACTAAAATCTAGATCATGTATTCTATTTAGTTTAAATTTGTTAGTTAGGCTGTAGGCAACAATACATTTAATTTGATCTAAAATTCTTTAATCTTCTAAAGCTTTTAATTCGTCTCTCTCTCTCTCTCTCAACAGAATTTTCAATCTGAAGTCAATGCAGAACTGTTATTTTTGCCGATTTTTTACTAGCTTGTCCTCAGAGTTTTAATTTTTATTAAATAATTTTTAAAAATACAAAAAAAATACTTTTGTACAAAAAAAAAATTTAAATTATATCAATATTATTTTAATTTTTTTCAACAAATGCCAGGACAATGTGAGCAACAAAGTTTCTCGTTCCAAAAAATATTGCAATATCTACGTAAATGTGTAAGACGAGTTGCCATTTGGGAAACCTAAAAATAATTTTTTAAATTGAAAATAAATTGGGAATGAAGTAATTTTTCTCAAAACTTTTCCTCTTTATCGGTAATTTAATTTAAAAATAATTAAAACAAAAATCTCTTTTCTTACACATTTAATGCTTAATTCTTTTGGTTGTCTAGCTCTTTGTTCATCTCCATAAACTAATCTTTTAGGTGCTGAAGTTTGGTGTTGATGATTGAATCTTTGATTATTATTTTCTTCTTTAATATTTTGATTTGGAATTTCGGAAGTTAATCTTTAAATTTAAATAATTAAAAAATATTTTTCTATTTAAATTAACTCATCGGCAGCTAAAGAAGTTGTAACTGCTGAATCTTGATCTGGATAATTATTTTCTCTTAATTAAAAAAAAAAGATTTTTTTACTCCTTTTTTACAAGAATTACCGTAAGAATTGTTGGACTTCTTCTCTCCTTGTAGTCATTCTATAATTAAATTCAACTGTATAACAGGCAACTATACGTGCTGAATTATGTAAACATTGTTGGGCATAGGCTGACTTTAATTTAATTTTTTTTTAATTTTTAAAATTAATTTCCCAAACTTTGCAATCTTCCACATTACAATAAAGAAAGGAAAGAACCCCTCGACATTTTGGATCTTTTTCACGTCCACAACAACGACACTGTTCTGATCCATCAAACCAATCCTTTTTTAAATTATTTTTAAATATTTTTTTAAAAATACTTTAATTACCGTCATAGTGATTGGAGGGGCATCAGCACTGATTAAATTTAAAAATACTTGGAAACGACCTCTCTAAATAAAAATAAATTAGAAGAGGAGAGCTAAGCTTTAAAATGTGTGTGTGTGTGTGGTATATGCCTAAGTGACTTTAATTAATCTTTATTCCCATTTGACAAGATCTATGTATCTGTCTACCAAATTTCATCCCGAAGTCCCACAACACCCCACAGCCTCTCTCCTTTGTAAGGGGTGACTAAGTGTGTTTATTTAAAATTTAAAAAAATTTCAATTTTTACCCCTTTATTCAATCTTTTTCTAATTTCAGCATCTACTCCACTCATTTTCTGTTTAACTTTTTGTTCTAAATCAAATCTTCCAGGCAAATTAATTGTTCTTTTAAATTCATAACTTTTTGCCCCAATTTTTGAGCATTTCGGGGCAAATGGTTGTTCTTGGCCAGAAGCCAATATTGGTAGAAATTGATGTTCTCCATTAGTTAAACCTTGCTCTATTTTATCAGCAAGTGTACATAATTCGCAATAACGACTTTAAAAAATTATTTTGAATTTTATTTGTTTAGGCCCGTTAAAATTTGGGCGATGTAACTTGGAAAAGAGAACATATGCCACAAATTAAATTAAAAAAAGGGGAGGGAGGTCTGAACCAAACTATTACTCTACTCCCTAAGAAGGATTAAATTGGAATAAATTTAAAAATTAATTCTTAAAAAGAGCACCAATATTGTCTCTTCTCTCTTTGTACAATACCACTAGCTTCATCACAATGTTGATCTAGAAGGCCAGTTTCTGGGATCATTGTATAAGGTACATCAAAACGAATACCTTTATTTTATTTTTTGAAAGGGAAATATAAAATAAACAAACCAGCAGGCCCTTCCAATATTGGAACCTTTAAAAATTAATTAACAATTAATTACATTATTTTTTTCTTGCCTGTAAAGTAACGCCTATTTCCCCGCTCAAATATGCCTGTAAATTTTTAATTAATATTTTTAAAATTTAAAATAAAATTTCTAACCAAATTATTTAAAACATTAATATTTTTAAAATGTAAAGAATAATTGCCAGGTGCTTTAATATAATAAACTTTATTGCCTTTTTCATTTACAATTTGAACATCCTTAATAAAAGTTAATTAATATATTTAAATTATTTTTAATTTTTTCCCAAAAATATTACTTTCCAATCCAATTAAAAGAAATTATTTTAAACAAAAAGAGAATTAAAATAGGTATATGAATTTACCGGGGGGTGGGCTTCTATTAGAGCATTTACGGTAATATTTGAAGGACGGGGAACTTTCTCCAGGGGAACGTTGATTAAACAATAATTTTAATATGTCAGGAAAAATTAAAGGAAAAAATAAATTTTAACGCAAATGGAAAAGGTAGGAGAGACTACTACTAATAATCTCCAAATTAATTAATTAAAAACACCTCTTCAGTTAATTTAATTTCATTTTTAATTCCTCTACAACTAAAAACACTAATTTCATCAAGTAAAATAAAGAGATCTCCATTATCTTCTAAATTATTATTAGAAGTTGTTGTTCTACTTCCTTCTATTAACCTTCTTTGTTGATCCCAATTTTCTGTTTGTTGTTGGGAAATTGGAATTAAAATAATAAAAAAGAAGAAAATTAAAGGGAAAAAAGGAAAAAAAGAAAGGCGAAATCTGTCTTTTGATTTTGGAATTAATAATGATTCTAGACTAATATTTCGCCATTTCCGCATCCTAAGTAAAAGAGAAAAATTGAAAAATTTTGTAAATAAATTTTTTTGTAAGTAACTTTAATAAAACTTTTCGGTATTCGTGTACGTTTCCAGAAGTAAGAACTGCATTTACTCAAAATAATCCATTTCTAGAAACAAATTGAAAAAACGTATCAGGACTAGGATTGTCAGTTTCACCAAATTCTTCAGTTAACCGAAACCGAAAATTTAGGTTTTTCGGTTTAGGTTTTCCCATTGTAAAATTTAGGTTTTCCCATTGAACAAATAAAAACCCCTAAAGAAAAATCTTCAAAGAAAAAAAGATACTAAATCCATCCTTTTAAATTTATATCTCAATTCAATGATAAATCAAAAATCAATAAATGATCAATGAAAATATCCGATAAAGTTTCTTCCTTAAAAAGTAACAATGTTTAGCTTGTTTTATAGAGAAAAATCAAAGAGAAGAATAGAAAAATGGAACATAATCATCGGCGCTTTATTTTTAGTGTCTCATGAATAAACTACATACTACTTACTAGGTGCGCAAAGTCAGTCAAAATCCTTTTCTAAAAATTTATTTTTTCAATGTAAAGGAAATTGAAGAGAGAGAGAGAGAACAAGCAGCTTTACATTGGAGTTTGTTTAAGGTATGGAAGGCGGCAAATGGAAAGGAGATGCCGGATGTGGAGACAGCATTAACCAAAATGATTTTGGTAATTTTAAGTAAGAAAATGGAAAGAGAAAATGGCGATAAAATTAGGAAAAAAATTTTGAAGAAATGAGAAAATAAAAGAGAAAATTTAAAAATAAAAGTAGCTGTTGCTGATGATAGAAAATGATTTTGGATAAATTAAAAGTATTGACAATGATTTTTTGTTATTATGTAGAGTATGGATTAAAGGAAATAATAAAAAGGGTTTATAAGACAAGTTTGGCTATCATGAGTTGATTTAATTGTAGTAAAAATTTTAATTGAAAAAATTAAATTAAACTAACTAGGGAAGGTTGCGAGGTTGGGACGTTGGAGGGCCATATCTTGGCCAGTTCAAAAAAAGGGCAAAAACGGCTTAAAATCCTTGGTAAAAAGGGCACATTCTCTATCGAATGAGCCCGGTCTCGACCGTTTTTAGGTCGACACTCCCTAGTAAACACATCTTCGAGGAACTGGAAAATCTAAAGAAAAAGATTGAGGCTAATAAGCTAGAAATGCTTAAGGTTGGCTAAAAAATGAGAGAGAAAATCCAATTTAAAAATTATTTTTTGTTGTTCCAAACGCTCATTTTTTGATTAACAAAATAAAGGATTAAATATTTTATTATATACATATCTGCCAAATTTTTCTGTTTCGATCAAAAAGGAGAGAGTGAAAAGGGGGGAGTGAATGAAAACAAGTTTCCCTTTCCCTACAAAAATATAGGAGAGAAAATCATTGCCAATGTCCATTTACGGAAGATTAATAAAAAAATATGTATATGTCTCCCTCCGTTGACCAAAGGCGGTGATTTTCTTTTTATAATTTTATATAGAAAGATGCGCGGGTTTTCATTTTTCAGATAAAAAAATTTTTTTTTATTTTAGTCAAACGATATTTCTCAGATTAGTTAACAAATGTTTTTATTTAATTCAAAAACCGGAGGGAAAACTTGTTTTGGAAGGAAATTGTGTGTAAATTTGCGTGAAAAAATCGGTAAAAATGACGCAAAATGCGCAATAATTTAATTGACTAGTTGATTTAAATTAATAAATTATTTAATTATAAGAATAATATATGTCAAACTTTAGAAAATGTGCCAAAAAACCTAATTATACTATAAAGGAGCATCACAGAGTGTACCCTTATGTGCGGTGCCCTTTTGAGGTTACCTTATTTTAAGAATTAACGTAGATTACCCTTTTGAATTTTTACAAAATATTTTTTCATTAATGTGATATTAGACAGTAGAAAAAAGAAATATTGTTGGAAAAAAAACTCTGTCAAAGCTGGAAATTATTATGTAAGAGGCAAAAATTTATGTCTGCAACAAAGTAGCCTCTCGTCAAAATGAGAGAGAGACATTGGTGACAGGAAAATCTGCCTGGCCTACAAAATGCCAAGCACAAAAATGTTATCAAAGTTGATTTTTAAAAATGCCATGAAGAAAAAATGTAATTCCGAATAAAATTTCTATAAGTGCCGTTAAGGAATATATTCTGTCTACATTTCTTTATCCAAATGGCATTTTGTCGTTTGACATTTTGTCTTTAGTTTGGAACGGTCTTTAATAAATAATTTTTTTCATTTTTCCATATTCCATTGTGTTTGGGGCACAATTGGATTTCCCCAATATCAAAAGTGTTCTTTTTCTATCGAAGGTCACCAATATTTTGAATGGGAGACCTTTTTTGTAATGTATTTCCATTTCCAATAAATAAATTAAATTCATTTTTATTGTAAAAGTCTTATTAGTTTAGGTGTTTTTATTCTTCTTTGACGCCGTTCAAGAGCCTTTTGTATATTCATAATGTCAAAGAAAGCCGCTGCAGAGATTCCCGAATCTTTGGATGATATTAACCTACGGATAAATAACACTGCGGATGAAGTAATCTTCTTTAAAATAATTATTTTTTAATTATTTTTAGTCTTTGGAAAGTACTCGTCGAATGTTGGCATATTGTGAAGAAGTTTGTTGGAATTTCGATTTTGTGTATATTAATTTTTTAGAGCAAAGAAGCAGGAATTAAAACTCTTGTTATGTTGGATGACCAAGGAGGTTTTTTCTTCTTTTTAATAAAATTCTGATTTTCCTTTAGAACAATTGGAACGTGTTGAACAAAATTTGGATACAATAAATCAAGATATGAAAGAAGCTGAAGAACATTTAAAAGGAATGGAAAAATGTTGCGGTCTTTGTGTTCTTCCTTGTCTAAAGTATTTTTAAATTATTAGAATTTTAATTTATTTTTTAGAGGAAATGATTTTGAAAAAAATTCGGAATATGCAAAAACTTGGAAGAAGGACGATGATGGTGGAGTAATTAGTGATCAACCGCGTATAACGGTTGGCGACGCAGGAATGGGGCCACAAGGAGGATATATTACGAGGTTTGATTTATTGGTACTTATCGGTATCTTCTGAATCTTTTCCGGTCTCGTAATTGTCAGACGTTCTTTTTCTTGTAATAAGGACAGAATAATGTCTTCAAATTTTTTCTTTATTTTTTTTTACAAATTAAATTAAAATAAGTCAATTAGTTGCCTATGAAACGTTTCTTTTTTAGAATTACAAATGATGCACGTGAAGATGAGATGGATGAAAATATTCAACAAGTTTCTACTATGGTTGGAAATTTGCGTAATATGGCAATTGGTATATTTAATTCTTAAATGAAAATAAATATTTTTGTAGATATGTCCACTGAAGTTTCTAACCAAAACCGTCAATTGTCTCGAATTCAAGAAAAGGTTATTTATTTTTGTTAATTGCCTAACTTTAAAAAAACTATTTGCAGGCTTTGTCCAACGAAAGCCGCGTCGATTCTGCTAACAAGCGCACTTCTAAACTCATAACAAAATGAGTGAATGGCAATGTTTTTTGTGTGTATAATGTCGAAGTAACATTCCTTTTTTTAATTCTCTTTCCCGACCTTTTGGCGCTTTAATTTTTTTTACAATTTTTTAAACTTCTCCTTTTTAAAAGTTTATTCTTTTTTTGTTCATTCGGTGTTTTTATTTTTCTGTAATTTACTTGCCGCAATTGAACATTCCAACCAAGTTAATCCAAATTAATTTTTCAAAAGGATTTTTAAATTTCTCTTGATCATTTTTTCAAAAAAAAATATTTTTTTGGATTAACTTTTATTTTACCAAACCATTCCTAAACAAAATTTGCTTTAAATTCTCATTTTTAACAGTTTTTTTAATCCTCTAGTCAAAGTATTATTTGTGGGCATTTTTTACACATTCCTATATTTGATATTTTTTGGCATTTTACAAAAAATTAGTTGATCAATATTCACAGGAATTTTATATTTTTGCACTTTTCGGCATTTGTTTTAATTAAAATCTCGCTAAAAGCAAAAATAACTATTAAAATTCCGAAATTTTGGTCACCTAGTTATTATTCAAATTAGACTTTTCTTTTATGGTAAAAATAATTGATTTTCATTACATTTTTATTTGTATCGTTAATTCGGAAATAATTATTTTAATTTGACATTTTCAATTTTGACAATTTTAAGCGCTGATTTTGATTACTTAATCTAATAATGGCTGCGGGAACTGTTGATTTTGCTCAATTATTAGTTGGGATGATGAGCTCTGAGAATGAAATAAGAGGTTTGTTACTTTTGTTGAGGCTTCACGGGATACTTTTGGAACAGTCTCCATTTTCTGTTTTTATTAGACGGGCGCTATATTTATTGTTAGCCACGTAGCTAGCTGGAGAGCTCATGTCAGCTAGTTTAGACAATTATGAGTTCCTACATTTCGAGTTAAAAATTAAATAGCAAAGTTACTAGACAAAATTATTAAGTTTAAGCTTCTTTAGTCCCACTATATTTTATTACAGAAGTCGCCGAGAAGGAATATGAAAAGATAGCGCTCAAGGACAAAGGACCACTTCTTTTTGGCCATTATTCAAATGTGAATTACGACATTGAGGTTATAAATTTAATTATTAAAAACCTTTATGCAACTTTTTAAGTCTCGTTCTATGGCTCTTGTGCTTCTACGCCGTCTTGTTGCTTCCTCTTATGAGGAATTTTTTCGTGATTCACAAATCCAGAAGGACCATTTTCACTCTGAATTTATTCGTTATCTTAGTGCAGAACAACAACCAGTTTTAAAAAAACGTTTAACCGATATTTTGGCAGAACTGGCGAGAAATACGATTGGTTTATTTTTTGAAGTTTTTCATTACTCTCCGTTTTTTAGACGAAAATACAGGAAAACAATGTTGGACAGGCGTAATGCAATTTCTTGAATTATGTGCTACTTCGGAAGATCCATCGTTCCGTGAGACTGGAATGTCTTTGATTGAGTAAATTTTTTGCTTTTTTCCTTGATTATTATTTTTAAAGGAATGTTCCAAACATTTTTGGCTCTGACTCTATCAAATATATTAATGACATAAAGGTTTCTCTATAATTTATGACTTTTCATAAATTATTTAGAAAATGTTCCATGCTTCTCTTTTGTTTGGAGCCAATAGCTCTGTTCGAACAGCTGCTGTTAGGGCTTATGTTGCCTTTGTTTGTGACAATGATGAGGATACAAATGTAGTCAAAGCACTTTCTGACCTTATTCCTGCTGTTGTTAAAGTTTGTCAACATGTTGTTGAGACTGAAGATGATGATGGTTGGTTTTTATGCTTATCGTTCATAATTTTTTCTTTCTGCAGATGTTCCTCTTCAATGCCTTAGCGATTTGGCTGCTTCATTGCCCAAAATTTTAATTCCTCATTTTGCGAGTATTTTTGCTTTGTGTTCAAGCATTGTTGCTAATCAAGAAAAAGATGAATCGTATAGACATAGTAAATATTTATTTAAATTTTGTTTAATGATATTTTCTGTTTTTAGGTAGTTTGGAGGTAATGGTTTCTATGTGTGAAAGCGGTAATTTTATGAAGAAAAAAGGAGCAAATTATCTGCCTGCGCTTAGTAATATTTTTTAAGATTTTTTAAATTAATTTGTGATTTTTTTAGTCCAGCAATGTCTTCATTTAATGACAGGTTTAATTTTATTTTATAAAATGTTGATTTTATTTAATTCCTTAAGAGCTCGATGACGATTTAAACGAATGGATGGCAATAGATGACGCTAATGAGGATTTGGATGAGGAGTTTGTGTTTTTTAAAGTAATTTTAAATAACACACTTTTTTAGAACTGCTGGAATTGGTGAGACTTCCCTTGACCGAATTTCTTGTTCTCTTGGTGGAAAGGCTGTAATGACACATGCGTTGCAATGTATTAATGAATTGCTTGGAAATGGTTTAAATTTCTATTTTTTTCATTGAATTCTTTTTTCAAAGAAAATTGGAA
The DNA here is from genome assembly GCA_963681835.1 of Meloidogyne enterolobii. Taxonomy (NCBI): domain Eukaryota; kingdom Metazoa; phylum Nematoda; class Chromadorea; order Rhabditida; family Meloidogynidae; genus Meloidogyne; species Meloidogyne enterolobii. The sequence goes on along the minus strand of CAVMJV010000004.1, from coordinate 1,600,392 downwards.
ATATCGACATGCCGGTCTTTGTGCATTGTCAACAATTGGCGAAGTAAAATTTAATTAATTATAAATTTTTATTAATATTTTTAGGGTTGCAAAAAACAAATGGAACCACTTATACATGACATTACAAATCAAATGCTCATTCCAAAAATGAACGATCCACATCCTCGTGTACGGTATGCTGCATGCAATGCGATAGGTCAAATGTGTACAGATTTTGAACCGACTATTCAGAAAAAATGTCATGAAACGATTGTACCAGTGAGTTTTTTTGATATTTATTTTTATTTGCAATTAAATCTTTATATAGGCTCTTTTGACTGCAATGTCCGATTTAAACACTCCACGTGTTGCTGCACACGCTGCTGCAGCAATGGTTAATTTTTGTGAAGAATGCCCAAAGGCTATCATTAATATTTATCTTCAATCGGTTTTTATATAATTTATTATAATAATTTTAATTAAATTTCTAGTTGATGGTTAAAATTCAAACAGTTCTTCAACAGACTCTTCAACAAATGTTAACAACTGGGAAAAAATTGGTTTTAGAGCAGGTCTCTTTTTAACCAATATTATTTTTTAAGTTAATATTTTGTTAAGATAATCACAACGATTGCTTCAATTGCTGATGCAGCACAAGGTAAAATTTGTGAATTATTTTAAAGACAATTTATTTTAAAGATCATTTTGCTGCATTTTACAATGAGCTAATGCCTCCTCTAAAATACAGTTATTTTATTTTAAATTTTTATTCTTGACTTTTCTTTTTAGTTTTTGAGAACTCAAAGGGCGACAATTGTAAAATGTTGCGTGGTAGAACAATTGAATGTATATCTTTAATTGGACTTGCAGTTGGAAAGGATTTATTTGGAGCCGATGCTGACCAAATAATGTTTGTTGTTTTTATTTTTTAAGAAAATATTTTTAAGGCAATTTCTTCTTACATCTGGTGTTAATTTTGAAGCAAATGATGACCCACAAATTAGGTTTTTTAAATAAATAATTGTTTTGTCTTATTTTCTCTTTCAGTTATTTTATAAGTGCTTGGGCAAGAATTTGTAAAGTTCTTGGACCTGGGTAACTCTTTTTGATTTTTTATTTCTTTTAAAATATGTAAAATTAAAGTTTTGCTAAATATTTGGACTTAATTATGCCTTCCGTTCTTTTGGCCGCTGATTTTAAACCTGAAGTAACTATTGTGGATGGAGAAGGAGATGAAGAAGATAATGAAGAATGGAATTATCTTCCTATTGGTAATAAATTTTTTTCCTATTGGTAAAAAACTCCTTTTAAATGTTTTCAGGTGCTAATCGCTCATTAGGTATTCGAACAGCTGGATTGGAAGATAAAGTTACTGCTTGTGAAATGATTGTTTGTTTTGCACGTGAACTCAAAGAAGGTTTTGCACCTTATGCTGAACGTGTTATGGGGATGATGATACAATTGCTCAGATTTGTTTTTCATGAAGGCGTGAGACAGGGTTAATTTTTGGAATAAATAATATCAAATAATCATCTTTTTTATTCAGCGGCAGCAGAATGCCTTCCTTTCTTATTGATTAGCTCGAGAATATATGGCGAGGAATATTTACGACGCTCATGGGAGACTGTCTTTAATGCTTACAAGTAATTATTGAAAGGCTGAATAATAAAAATATTTTTTTGTAGAGATGCCAATAAAAAAGAAAATGAAAACGAAGTTATTTGTGAAATACTTAATGGTATTGCCGAATGTGTTGAACATTTTGGCGAAACTTCAATTATTACTGCTCAAGACATTGAACAAATTTATGAACTTGTTCTCTTTCGATTGGAATATCTTACAAAGAGGCGTATAGAAAGAGAAGCAGATGTTTTTTTAATATTATTTTGAAGTAATTTGTTTAATTCTAGCGCAAGGATGATGAAGATATTGATGATGAAGATGAACAAGAATCCTTAAATGAAGTTTTCGAAGCTGAATCTAATATGTTGTAAGTTTAACTGATTTTAATATTATAAAAAATTGAATACAATTTTTAGGGCCCGTTTGGCTGATATTAATCATTATTTATTTATGGTTTGATTTTATTTACATTTATTTCCTTATTATTTTTAGACAAAAAAAGAAGCAAATGTTCCATTTTTTGATAAAATGGCGATTCATTTTGCATCACTTTTGGATCCTCGAAGGCCTTATCAGGATAGACAATGGGCAATTTGTATTTTCGATGATTTGATTGAGTTTGGTGGCCCTGTATGGATTTTACTTTTTAATTTATTTTTATTGCAAAATTTTTATTTTTAGTCAAGTTTACAATATCAACATCTTTTCTTGCAGCCATTAGTTAATGCATTGAGTGAGAAACATTCTGAAGTTTTATTTTATCCCAGAATTATTAATAATTTTATTTTTTAAGGTACGTCAAGCTGCTGCTTATGGTTGTGGAATAATGGCATTAAAAGGCGGCCAGGTTTTTTCTCGTGCCATATTTGATTAATTTTTTTATTAGGCATATGAGAAGCATTGTACTCAACTTATCCAGCCATTAATTGTATCGATTGAAAGATCTGATGCTCGTAGTACAGAAGGTATTTTTTATTTTGTTGTTGTATTCTTTAACCTAAAACGTTGCAGAAAGTTCGGCGGCAACAGAAAATTCGATCAGCGCTATTGCCAAAATATTAAAATACAATTCAGCCGGATTAAATGTTCATGAATTTGTGCCTCGTTTCGTTAGTTGGTTACCTGTTTGGAATGATCATGAAGAAGTTCCATACGTCTATGACTATTTTTGTGATTTAGTTGAGTCACAACATCCTGCACTTCAAGGAGATCCATCACGAATTTTTCAGGTATTTAAATTTTCTGATGTTGTGTAAAATAAAATTTACATTTTGAAGATTATTCTGCATACTTTCTCTCATGGAGCTTTTGATGGTGAATCATCAGAATTATTGGAAAATACAAAGGCCAGAATGGTCTGAAAATTTTAATATATTCTTTATTTAAAATAAAAAAATATTCTATATTTTTAAGAAATCTATTATGAAACATATTCAAATGAATGAACAACTCTTCAACCAAATTCTTACTTCACTCCATCTGAACAGCCATCAGAACGCGGTGCTTCAACAAATTTTGACGTGAAATAATTGTAAGAATGAAAATATGATGACGGATTTAAACGGGGAAATGCTCTATGTTATTGATTCAAAACACGAAAATAATTTTAATAAATTCCACTATATTTTGTTGATGGATTTTCTTTGATAAAGCCATTTTTAATGTTTTATAATATTATAAAAATGAGTAACAGTTTGTTGATTTTGTTGTTTATTTTTTTGGTAATTTGGATGAATATTTAACCAAAATGAATTTTTCAATCATTAAGTTTGTGTTTTCATCAATTCCGATTTCACTAGTTTTGTTCAGAAAAATTTTTCTGCCTAGATTAGTTAACATTCTCTAATTTATATTTTTTAGATAATTATAAAATGGATAAAGACGGTTGTAGTTATGTTGTATCTTTACAGAAGCCGACAGTGGGTAAGTTGGGATTGTTTTAAATTGCTTCAAACCTTGTAACGTTACTCTTAATTTTCAGTTCAATTTGCTGTTGTTGGAAATTTCCGCAATTCAAATGAGCTGGACATTATGTTGGTAAGTTCAAATATTTGTATACTTCGAATAATATTACAAATTACAGGCTCGTGTTAACCGAATAGAACATTTGTTAGTCACATCTGAAGGTCTTAAACCACACAAAGAAATACCGATCTTTGGCCGGATTGCTTCAATGAATTTATATCGTCTTCCTGGTGAGGTAATTAAAAAAATTTAAAAATATTTTTTGATCCCTTTTATTTTTAGAAATTGGATAGTTTACTCGTTTTAACTGCAAAATATCATCTTGCTATTCTTGGTTTTGAGCCAGATGGTACACCTAAAACAAGGGCATATGGACATGTTGCCGATAAAGTTGGGAGGCCTGCAGAGACCGGAATAATTAGTTGTGTGCACGAAAGCGGGGTATTTTTAAAATTTTTAAAAATCAATTTAATCTGTTTTAGTTGATTGGTTTGCGTCTTTATGAAGGTCATTTAAAATTAATACAATGGAAAGAGGGCAGAGATTTAAAGAATTTTAATGTTCGTTTTGAAGAAAATAATGTTACAGATGTTGCTTTTTTAGAAAATACAGGTACTTAATTGTTTTTAATATTTTTTTAAATTTTGTTTTAAATTATAGAGAATCCAATAGTTGCTTACTTTTATCAGGTATCTTAATGAAAAATAAAATTTTGGATAATTTTGAACAAAATTATATTTTTTAGGATTTAAATGGGCGTCATTTAAAAGTTTGTGAGATTGATTTGGAAGGACATGAATTAAAGGCTGCATTATGGCATCAAAGTTTTTATTTAAATTCACATCTAAAATAACTCTTCAAAATTTTAAGGTAATATTGAAGCAGAAGCTACTTTACTTGTTCCAATACCCGCTCCATATGGAGGTTTGGTTGTGGTTGGACAAGAATCAATTAGCTATCAAAAAGTAAAATTTTTAAAATTATTTTACGTTTTCTTTTAACCATAAATTTAAAATTTCACAGAGTCCAAGCCATTTCGTTGCTGTTGCCCCTCCGTTAATTAACATGGCCCGTTTTAACTGTTATGGACGAATTGATAGAACAGGTGAACGTTTTCTTCTTGGTGACATGTCTGGACGTTTATTTATGTTGTTATTGCTTAGAGGTGCTGATGCTGATGAAATTAGAGATTTAAAAGTTTTTATAGCATTACTAATATAAATTGATTTTTAAATTTTAGATTGAATTACTTGGAGAAATTTCAATTCCTGAATGTTTGGTCTATTTGGGTTGGTTATTTATTATTTTATGAAAATTATTGACAATTTCGAATTTCTATATTACATTTCCTATCTCTTATTTTTCCCCTTCTATTTCCGTTTTTCTTGTATTGTTTTTCGATTTCGTAGCATTTTAAAGTTCATGTCAGACTCTCGATTACTTTATCCACAAGGGATTTAAAAATAATTTTTCCGATTAGGGTTGTTCAAAATAAAGTATATTTTAATTTCACTTTCTAAACTCCACTTTCCAAAACTATTTATTTATGTTATTTTCTAGTTTTAATATTTTAAAATTTTTTTCTAGATAATTCTGTTGCATTTATTGGTTCACGTCTTGGAGATAGCCAATTAATTCGACTTTCAACTGAACCTGTCGATTCTGTTTCTAATTCTTTTGTTATAGTAATTGATACTTTTCCTAATTTGGGGCCTATTCGAGATTTGGTTTTAATTGATGTTGATGGACAAAAACAGGTTTTTAGATATTTTATTTTAAATTCTTTATTTTATTTTTTAGTTGGTATGTGCTTCTGGTGCATATAAGGATGGTTCATTACGTGTTATTAGAAGTGGTATTGGAATTGATGAGGTTTTTTTATTTTATTTAAATAATTTTTAATAAATTAAAGATGGCGACAGTCGAATTAGCTGGAATTAAAGCAATTTTTACACTTCGAATAAATTCTGAATTGGATAATTATTTGGTTCTTTCATTTGCTGATGTTACTCATTTATTGTTAATTGATCAAGAAGAATTGGAAGATACACAAATTCAGGGTAAATTAAAATAAATTTTAGAAAATTTAATTTTTTGGAGATATTTACTCTCAAAAAATACAAAAAACTTGAATTCCTTTTACTTTTTTTTCAGATTTTGAATTATCTAGGCCAACACTTTGGGCAGGAAATATATTTTCTTCTTCAATTAAAATACTTCAAATTACTCCAGATTCTGTCCAATTAATTTCTATTGTCGATAACCAATTCCAAACAAAACACTGGATACCTCCAAATTGCAGAATATCTTTAGCTTCGGTTAATCCAAAATCTGGGCAATTTGTTGTTGTTTCTGGGAATAAATTATTTTATTTAATTGTTAAAATGGAAGAAATTTTGTTTTTAGAAAATTTAGAATTTATTAATGAAATTGCTTGTGTGGATATTTCTCCTCTTTGTAAGGGGTTTTTTCTAAAGGGAATTTCTAATTTAATTATTTTATAGCTAATTCAATTAATTCCAATTTAATTGCAATTGGATTTTGGGCTGAACATTCAATTGCAGTATATTCTATCGGTGAAAAAGGATTACAAAAACTTACAGAAGAGAAACTGAGCAATGAATTTTTGCCGAAATCTTTGCTTTTGGTAATTTAGTTTTAATTAAAAAAATATTTTTATTAATTAAACTTCCGCTATTATCTTAATTAATTAGGATTTTGGACTAAGTGTAGGGAGGTTAAATTAAGGTTTAGATGATGGGCTAATCTAAGAAAATCCTTTTTTGTCAAGTAACTTTATATATTTACACTTAATCAAAATAATTTTATAATTTTTTTTAACAATTAAAGATTACTATGGAATCTTTTCATTATTTATTTGTTGCATTAGGAGATGGGACTGTTATACATTTTAAAATTAATTTAGAAAATGGTAATTTTTTTATAAATAATTATTTTAATTTAAAATAAAATTTTAAGGCTTTTTATCTAATCAAAAGAAATTTTCTCTTGGGACACAGCCAACAACTTTAATGAAATTTATTTCCAAAAAATTAGCTGTAAATGTTTTTGTTTGTTCTGATAGACCAACAGTTATTTATTCAAGCAATAATAAATTATCTTTTTCTAATGTTAATCTTCGTTCTGTTAATCAAATGTGTCCATTAAATTCTGAACATTATAGAGGGTGTTTGGCACTGTAAGTTTCTTTGATTTTTTTGATTCAGTATTTATTTAAGCACTGATGGAGAGAATTTACTTATTGGGACAATTGATGACATTCAAAAATTGCATATAAGAAATGTTCCTCTTGGAGAATGTAAATACTTTATTTTAATTAACAAAAAAAAATTCCTCGCAAATTAACTATTCATTTTTCTTCCTTTATTCTGTGGAATTTAAATTTTAACCTTCTTTTTAACCCTCGTTTTATTAAAAAAAATTTTTTTAGCTGTCAGCCGCTTAGTTTACCAACCAGAAACGCGTCTCATCGCTATTCTCACATATAGGCCAGAGGAATATGTTGGATGTAATGGTGTTATGCAAAATAATAAGCATAGCTATTCTCGTCCATCAATTTCTGTAATGGGAGCAAAATGTGCTTCAGTTGTTCAACTTCCACAGCAACAAGTAAAAAATTTAAAAGAAAATAAATAAAAGTATACAGTTCAATATGTGGTATCTCTTAGGATATCCCCTACTTAATAACATTGGGTGGATTTATGTAAAAATGAGATCCGATTGTTTAAATTAATAAGCAAAATTTTTTTCAATTAGCAACCACAACCATTTTCTGATCCAACAACATCTACCCCTTCTTCATCAAATAAACAATCTCAATGTCAACAAGTAGAACCAACAACAACAACATCCGTAATTGATCCTTGTTGTGCCCCACCATCAACATCTTCTGCTACTGCTGTTGCTCCTCCAGCAGTAATTGCTCCTAATTCTGATACAGAAATTGAAGTTTATTCTGTTTGTTTTCTTGATTCAAATACTTTTGAATGTTTAAATGTTTTGGAATTAAATAAACAAGAAGTTGGAATTTCTATTTGTTCGGCACATTTGGGTGATGATCCAACACCTTATTTTGCTATTGGGACAGCTATAGTTGTGCCTGATGAACAAGAACCTAAACAGGTTTGGTTTTCTTTGTTTACATTTTTGAATATTTCAACTTCTTTCCAAACGATTTTTTGGATTGATGTTTTAAACGTTCGAAGTGCTACCGAAAATTTGGGACATAACTCTAGTTAAAGAAAAAAATATTCTTCTTATAAAAAGCGTTAATAACTTTGAAAATTCTAATAAATTTTGAGGGAAGGATATTAATAGTTCAAGCAACACAAAGTGCAGATTCAACTGATGGTCTTGGAAGTAAATTACGAATAGTAACAGAAAAAGAAGTTAAAGGTAAAAAAAATGAAAAATAAAATTTTAAATTAATTTTTAGGGGCAGTTTATTCAATTACAACACTTGGAAATAAATTAATTTGTACAGTAAATAGCACCGTTAGACTTTTTGAATGGACACCAGAAAGAGAACTTCGTTTAGAATGTTCAAATTTTAATTATATTCAAGCACTTTATTTAAAAACAAAAGGAGATTTGGTTCTTATTGGTGATTTAATGTATGGAGAATCTTGAAGATTTTTTGAAAAATTTAATTTTTTTAGGCGTTCAATATGTCTCTTAAGTTATAAACCGGCAGATTCTTCATTTGAAGAAATTGCAAGGTAATTTATTTTTTAAATAAAATTAAATATTTTTTTTCTTTTTTTAAAGAGATTATTCTGCTGAATGGACAACTTCTTGTGAAATTGTTGACTCAGAAACATTTTTCGCTGCCGAAACAAATTTTAATATTTATTGCTGTAAAATTGACGTAAATGCTGAAACAGATGAGGACAGAATGAGATTAAAAGTAATTTTTTTGATTTTTAAAAAAGTGGAATATTAGAAAAATGCCCCACTCCTTTTCTCGAAGGGAGATTGTGTTCTTATTATTACCTTTAATTTGGTCCTTATATTACTTTAAATATTTTTCTCTTAAATAACTGTCAATTGTTTCCTCCTCCCGCACATAATTTCCTAGAAATATTTAAATTAATTTAAGGCAAAAAATTTTCAGCAAAATGGTCTCTTTTATTTGGGTGAATTGGTTAATGTATTTTATAGAGGAACTATAATTAGTAATCAACAAAGAGATTCCCGCAAAACACTTTTTACTAATCCAATAATTTATGGTAATTTTTTTTAAATAATTCTAAATTAATTTTTAAAAATATTTTGAAGGCGCAGCAGATGGAGGTTTAGGTGCAATTGTACAAATAGAGCCACATATTTATTCGTTAGTTTTGTTTAAAATTTTTGTTTTTAATTTATGTTTTTAGACTTTTAATGGATTTACAAAAATCAATTGCTTCAAAAACTCATAATTGGTAATAAATTATTTAGAAAAATGTTGAGATTAAAAAAATAATTTTTTTAAGTATGCGAGTGGATCACTCTTCCTACAGAAGTTTTTTCAGTGAAAGACGGACAGAAGCAGCATCGGGCTTTATTGACGGAGATTTAATAGAAACAGTAATCGAAATGCCGAGGGAAATGTTGGTGGATGTTTGTGAAGGATTGAAAATGAGAAAACCCGACGGGACAATAGGCGATGCACAACCTCTAAAGCCAGAAGACATACTCAAACTTGTTGAGGATCTCGCTCAAATTCAGTAGAAAATAAAAGTTTCTCGTGCCAGTTTTTTTATTTGTTTGTTAGTTATTTTTTAATATATAAATTAATTATAGAATTGTGTTGGGGTAATTTTCATTTTTTCAATTTGAAGTGTAAAGAGAATTTATGAAGGAAGCGATGTTTTTTCTGGGAGGGAAGGCCTTCTCATTATTCCCACAAAACGTATATAAAAGTTTTTCGTGCCAGTTTCCTTATTCCACTGATATCCCCTTTGTCAATTCAGGATCTCTTTTATCGCCCGATATCAATCACTTATATCCGACAAATCCTTTTATATGTACTTCACTCCCTATCCACCTATATCATTTTCGGTTCGGTTAACCGAAGAATTTGGTGAAACCGACAACCCTACTCAACCCCTATTTTCAGTTTTTAAAAAATTCGCACAGCAAATATTTTATATGTCCAAAAAAAGATTATACAATGAAAAACTTTGAGGAAACTCACATTTTTAACGACAAAAAATAATTAAAATAACGCAGCCTTTTCCCTTCAAATTGTTCTCCTCCTCTTAATAGTTATCCTTTAAATTTATTTCTTCGCAGCAGGCGCCGCTTTTTTCGCCAAAGGCTGACCGATCTCTTTACCACGAAGCTTAACCTCTAAGACACGTTCAAGTTTACCTAAGATCTGAAATTTGGGAAAATTTGAAAATATTTTTTAAAGAGAAAACAAACCACTTGGTTGGGAACAGCTTTGGCACTTTCATATTCACGAATAACCTCAGCCTTCTCATTAATTTTTGTAGCTAAGGCCTTCTGCGTCCATTCTTTAGCCTGACGTGCCTGTTGAATTGCCAAACCAAGAGATAAGGTCACCCTGAACTGAGAAAAATATAAAATGAGATTATAAGGAATTTTGTAAGTGGTGGATAATAAACAGCACGGAAACTGAGGTTATATACAATATGGGACTTTACCCTTATTTTTGGACATTCCGTGCCCGAATTTTACAGAATTACATAAAATAATAAAGCCCCCAAAATTTAATTATCAATTTAAAAGACCTCTCATGATGTAACTCCTCCGTCTCAGCATCTAGAACAGCAGTATTCTTATCAGTTTTGTGCTGCCGATTCTGTCCAGCAAAATATTTCTTATTTGTGTCAACAGCATCTCCCCGTTTCTTGGCAGCATTAATCTTTAACAAAATTCTTTTAATATATAAAAATATTTAAAAACCTCAGCCTCCGATTTAAGCACTTTCATCGGCGCTTGATGCTTCCTCAAAACTGTAACCGTGTTCGGATCCTAAAAATTCCATCATTCGAATTAAATTTAGAAACAAACCGTGTCAGACTCGAGGCGTCCAGCTTTAGACATTTTTAATTGAAAATAAATATAAATTTGTTTTTATCTAAAAATTAAAAGGCATAAAAAGTTTTAAAATAATCTTAAAAATTAAGAAAATAATCATAATGATGCAATAATTGATTAAATAAAAATAACTCAAAATTACGTAATATAAAGATTATTTTTCCTATTTTTACTAAATAAAATCATTTCGCCAAAATAAATTCTAGAATTTTCGATTTTAATTGGGATGAGAGGTAAATTAAGTTGAAATTGAGGGTCGAACTCGGAAAGACTCAAGCTACTTTTAATTACAAGATTCTCCTAATTAATTGTTTACAAATAATTAAATGGTTAACAACCATTCTTATCAATTTTTAATTTTTTTTAAATATTTGTTAATTTTATTTTAATTGTAAGAAAATTAAAGCAAAACTGGAATTCTAAAAAAATTAAAAAAAAAGTGAAAAGTAATTTCAACAATAAAAAAAGAAAAAAGAGATTAATTTTCTTTCATTAAATTTTCTCAAATTTTTCAACATCGCTACTATATTTTCTTGTCGTTAAATTATAATTATTTTCTAATTCCCATTTAACTGTCGATTTTTGTAAAAGTAATTTTGGGGCGTGAAAAACATTTAATTGTTTTATTTGTGATATTATCTTTTAAAATAAATGAAAAATATTTTTTGAAAATTTTAATTTAAATTTCACTTCTTAAAATTTTGATTTAAAATTAAATTTCAAACAACTTCATCCCCTTTCAAGCTATAAGACTGAAGAATAGACGAAAATGCTCACCCGAGAACTCAAAAATTTAGAAAACGAACCATAAAACGGAGCTAGGGCGATTCTTTACTTATTTCCGATTTTTTAAATATAAAAGCAAACCTTTCGACTTATCCTCACAACATGGTCACCTCTCCAATATTTAATAAGTTGTAAAGCTTTAAATGTGTCTACAATGTCTAACTATAAAAAAATATTTTTAAAAATTAATTTAATTATTTTACTGTGTGAATGCCAGAAAGACGAGAAAGTTCATTTACGGAAATTGAACCAGCTTCTAAACGTCCAGAGCCTAATTCTCTATCAAGAACAGCAATTAATACCCACCACCAATAACTTCGATAACTAACTTTGCCCAAATCAGAAAGTGGACGTTCCGGGGTTCCAACAATTCCTTCTCTTTCAGAAAGACAATAACCTGTATATTTAAATTATTTACAAAATTTTAATTAAAAAGTTTTTTTGAATCAAGTGTTTCTCTTATTGTAAAATGATAGGAAAACTGAGACAATTTAATAAAATATTTTTTAAGTGAAATTGAAGAATTCCTTTCTTAAGAGTGGAGAAATTAGTGGACAAAAATCAAAGTCAAGATGATTTTAGAAAGGAAAACTTATGAAAAATTAATGTGGATTTTTGGACAATCACTTTAAATATTTAATATACCAATTTTTCTTAATTTTAAAAATAAACAAAATACTTAATTGGATGAGCAATTTTCCATATCCATTCCTTTGATAAGGAGGAAGAACCATAATACAGGCTAAATTATTTGCTGAATTTAATTCCTAAAAAATTTATCGTCAAAATTGACAAAAATTTAAAAAAAACCTTAGAAAAATGTCCAACAGTATGTGCCTCTCCATTTGTATCCAATTCACATAAAATATAAAATAAAAATCCTTCAACATCATAATAAAGTGTTTTGTGATCCAAAAATAATTTTGAAAGAAGGCAAAGTGATTGACAATATTCTTTATATTGACTGCCTTTAACCTCCCAAACAGCCAAATGACTTGCTTGGCGATCTTCATAAATTTGCTTATCTCCGGGTGGGCGGCGTTTTTTACAACGGTGTAACTTTAAAAGTCTTTTTTTTGAAAATTTTCTCCTCTAAAAATTATTTCAGAAATTATAACTCAAGAGGGATTCCTTAGGTATCGAAATAATTTTACAAAGCCTTGACATCCCGAGAAAAGACAAAAACAATTTTAAATTTCCCTATATTTTTTTCAAAAAATCAAACCAAATGGCAAGTATATATTTCCTGATCTGAAGTATACCATAAACAAAATTCACAAAAATAAAGTTTTGATTTGTTAATAACCATTGAAAGAGGAAATGGCGAAAAATACCTTTAAAAATTGTGTTTAAAAAATCAAATTTTTCAATAAAATAACCAAGCATCAATCTCCCAATCACCAAATTGCACTTTTTCAACATTTTTGACTTTTGTTCTCTAAAAATAAATTTTTAATTTTGTTCATCCTTAAAATGCATATAATGGTCAGAATTTTCTTTTCTATGTGCTAGGCCTCAAAAAAAAGGGGGGAGAGGAATTCAAAACCTGTTCATGTTCCATTTCCAATTTTCTTGTATAAGCGTCCATATCTTCGTAGGATTTTGGAACATGCCGAAAATCTTCATTTAATCGACGTTGACTTCTTGTCAAAAATTGTTTTCCATTTAAAGTATCTGCTTCAGCAGCTGCCTAAATACAAAATTTTTTAAAAATTAATTTAAAAACAAAAATAATTTGCCTGTCGAAGAATCCGACTTTTTGGGACCCATTCGTCTAAACGTCGATCAGTACCAACATAGTGAACATAAAAAATAGTTTCTGGACTTCCTTCCCTTTCTTTACTTTCACTCTGACTTTCTTCACCTCCAGAAGTTGAAACTGAAAAGTTTTTTTGAAATTTTTAGGATTGGGAGTCCGGTCCGAAAGGATCGAGTCGGGCATCGAATTTTGGTCCGAAAAAGATTCGGTCTGGCCGGCCCGAAAAAAATGACTCGAAACCCAACCCTAGAAATTTTTAATAGAAAAATTTAAATAACCTTCTCGTTTATTTTCCTCAGAATTTGCGGATTCTTCTCTTTTTTCTTCCTTTTTCGTGTCAATAATCTCTGTTGTTTGCTCATCAACTTCCATTTTAATAACATTTGAGGTACTCGGTTTGTTGTTAATTTCGACTTGTTTAATTTCAACAATTTGTGCCAGCATCGGCTCTCTATTTTGTAATTCACATAAAACCATTACTTGATCACCTACTTGAATTTCATTTGGTGAAGATTTTCTCAAAGTATTTGAACGTTCTCTTGGCATTTTTGTATTTAAAATTAAAATAATAAAAATAAAAATAATACTCTTGAAATAAATTATTAAAATTAAAATTGAGGTACAGCCTAAAACGGCGCGGGCCAAAACGGCGCGGACAAAAACGGCGCGGACAAAAACGGCGCGGTCCAAAACGGCGCGACCAAAACGTCGCAGGACGAAACGGAGCAAGGTCAAAACGGCACACAACCAAAAGGCGCAAAAACCAAAGGGCGCATTCTCTACTTTAAATTCTTCATGGCTCTTTTCACTTCCTTTAAAAATTTCGACAATCCAAAAAATTTATTGACAATTCATTCGGTCGAGAAAGTTTTGTACGTTTTTTAGATTTAATTCGGTATCCCACCACATATCTAAGGGTTGATAGTTAACTAATTAGTATAAGGTTCTTGTCTTTAATTTTTTCACCCAGGTTCGAATCCTGCATGGGTAACCCTTATTAATTATGTTTTTTTATTTTTTTTTTGAAAATTTTTTAATTCCTCATTCCATAGATGGGTTGAATATTAATTCCCATGGGGAATATTAATTTTCTCGGCATAAAATAAGAAAAATTTTTGTCAGAATCCATTTTTATATTCAAATTTCTGTGAGAAACATGACGGTAATTGTCTCATTTCTGTCAATAAATTATTAAGTAAAGATGAAAGACCTTAGTAATTCCTTTTTTTAAAACTTTATTTTTTATCTTTTGAGAAAAGATTTAATCCAAGCAATATGTATTGTCTCTTTCTCCTCTCTCTAAAAAAGTGATGACTTTGGGGATTTTATTTTTAATATTTTTTTCTTTTTAATTTTTGAGCCAACAACGCTGCCTGAAACTTCGCGCTTCTCAGTCTTTTTATTGATTTTTGTATTTCTAGGGTGGTAGACTTTTCTTTTTTTTCCTAGTTTTTGCCGCCAATCCTCACAAGAGTAGAAAGAAATTGGCGGCTCCGGTACAAAATATGGAATCGTTAAAATATGGAATGGTTAAAATCGCGAATAGGCTAAAAAGGGGTTAAAATACCGAATCGTTAAAATATGGAAACGTTAAAATATCGAATCGGGTAAAAAAGGGTTAAAATATGGAATCGTTAAAATATGGAATGGTAAAAATGTCGACACGGCCAAAATCGGTCAAAATGTCGAATTCTTTTAAAAAAGGGTCAGATGAGTGCCATACGTTGATTGTAGATGATTTTATCAACTTATCAACTTATTGATGATAAGTTGATTGATAAGTCTCGTATGTCGTAGTCCGGCGCAATCTTTTCTGCCAGAGTTCATTGTATTTTACCGAGTAAAACCGGACCGGATAAATCAAACATAATCGACCGGATCCGGTCCGGCATGATCGTACGGATCCGGAAAACATAACGCGATCCTGATATGGAAAAATTAGAGTGGTGTGCATTAGTTTTTAGTTAAGACCTAAAGTTTGACCCTACCGTATACGGTACGAAATACCGAAAAATACCGATCAGCTTTTAAATTTTATCGGTCGGATTCCGTACCGTACAACCGACACGGAATATCGAAAAATACCGTCGGTATTACGGTAACGCCCGGATTCTAGTTCTGGCGCCATTTTTAAAAAAATTCGACATTTTGATCGATTTTGGCCGTGTCGACATTTTTACCATTCAATATTTTAACGATTCCATATTTTAACCCTTTTTTAGCCTATTCGATATTTTAACCATTCCATATTTTAACGATTCCACATTTTAACCCCTTTTTAGCCTATTCGCGATTTTAACCCCTTTTTACCCGATTCGAGATTTTAACCCTTTTTTAGCCTATTCCATATTTTAACGATTCGATATTTTGTCCGGACACGAAATTGGCCATCACATGTTTGTGTGTGTGCCTGCTTTTCTCGAATGTGTTTAAGACTCGAAATAATGTTTTTGCCTTTAAAAATAATTATTTATATATTTTTGTGGCAAATATATGTACAGGCTAGCTAGCTAGCTGCCCCCTTTTTGGATATGCATAAAAGGGGAGGGAGGGGGGAGGTTATTGTTGTTTTTGTTGCTATTGGCAAAAAGCTTCAACCTTTTATTTCCTTTAAAAATGCATATACACATTAAATTGTGTGCTTTTTATGTATTCTAGTATTTCTTGAAAATTTTGTCTTAATTTTTATGAACAAAATATTATTGAATTGACATTTTTATTGGCATTTTTATTAATAAAGGAGTGGAGAAATTGTTTTGCTTTATTTTTAATTTTCTAAAGCATACATATTTTTTGTATTTTATAAAAAAGTTGAGAGTTAGCCATCCAAATTATTTTTAAAAATTTTTAATTAATAGGCTTAGATCTTAATTTCTCGATTTGAATGTTTTTCAGTTGTTGTTAATTACTTTTTATTAAATTTATTTATTTTTCAGTTAAATTAACAACAACTACTTAATTCACTCTCTCAAAAAATGAGTAAATTAGCTTCAATTGGATCAATTGTCGGCTCTTTACTAAATATATTAATTCGTTTATTATTTTCATCACTTTCTTATTTGACTCTTTGGATTTCTTTGGGGTTTTCTGTTTGTTTGGTTGGAAAATATACTTTTAAAATTATTCAATCAAAAAGAGAAGGTAATTTAAATTAATTAAAAATATATACATATTTGGGGTGGGGGGGGGGGGTATTTAAAAGTTACTTCTTTTTATTTTTTAAAATAAATAAAAAAAAATTCTTTGAATATAAAAATAAATTTAATAAAAATAATATTTAAAATATTTACAAAAATACATACATACTTTAAAAGTACAAAACAATTTATTTAAATTAATTTTTTGTTTATTTAGTTGATTTTATTAAAAAAATTTTTTCAATATTTAAATAAAGGGAAAAAGAGGGAATTATTTTAAACTTTTCTCAAAATTTTAAAAATTTTAATAAATTATAAAAAAAAGTGGATATAGTGTAGTGTACCGGTGGTAAAAGTTCGGGACGTGACATATGTCATTCGATTCGTCTCGCCGAGCTGAGTCGAACGGTACCACTCCCTACTTTAGGAAATGATTCTGGACCGAGTTATAGGTCCCGAAAAATTGAAAAACCATAGGGGGGAGTAAGCTCGATTTTGGGGTGAAAAATTCAAATATGCAAATAATACCTCATTCGAAAGAGCTCGACGAGCTGAGTCGAATGAGACCAAAATCACCGTGATTGAATAAGATTAGACAAAGTTATGACACAAAAAACAAAAAAACCTAAACCTATGGGGCGTCGGCGAGGCGCGTGCCGCAAAACCCCGCGCTTCGCGCGGGGTTTTGCGGCACGCGCCTCGCGGGGAGTCTACGGGCGCTGGGTCTGGGCTCGTAACATAAACCTATTCCTAGCTCCCTTGCTCTGGACGTATTTGGGGCCTCCGTAGCAGCAAAAATCTCCACAGATCCCATAGGTAAGGAGCTAAAATAAAAGATCATAACTTTGTCCAATCAAGTCGGATTTCGTTGATTTTGGTGTCATTCGACTCAGCTCGACGAGCTCTTTCGAATGAGGTATTATTTGCATATTCGAATTTTTCACCCCAAAAAAGTGCTTGGTCCCCCCTTTGGTTTTTCAATTTTTCGGGACCTATAACTCGGTCCAGAATCATTTCCTAAAGTAGTGAGTGGTACCGTTCGACTCAGCTCGGCGAGACGAATCGAATGACATATGTCACGTCCCGAACTTTTACCACCGGTACACTACACTACAGCCAAAAAAGTTTTTTAGACAATTTTGAATTTATTTTCAATTATTTTTTTAAAATTTATTTTTTAAATTAATTTTATATTTTATTAAATTAGCAACCCTAAAACCTCCACCCATAGCACCAACTCAACCCCCTAATTTTTATATTTTTATTAAGGCAAATTAATTACTTTTAATTGAAGGAATTTATATATTTAATTAGGTAGTAATAAATAAATTATTTGTGTGTGTGCAATCTTGGGTGGGGGAGCTGTTCTAATTTTTATTTAATTTATTGATGGACATCTCTTAAATATTTTTATATTTTTTTATTATTGACGGTCATTCTTTTATGTATTTTTTGTAAATTATTTTCCAAGGACATTTTAAATTATTTTTTTTAATATTTTTGTATACAATATTAAAGTATTTTTCATTCAATCCACATTCTGTTATTGTTTTCTTTTCAATCGATTCTTTTCCCAATTTATTTTTGAAGAATTTTGAATTTTTTAAAAATATTTTTAGATTAAATATTCCTCAAAAATAAATAGGTTTATTTAAATCACCCTTTTACCACTTTTAGCGATCATTTTCCCATTTTTTAACTTTTTAGCCCCCTTTTTTACGTGCCACTATTTTGATCTTTTCTGAAAAAGGAAGTCTTCTGGTCTTCCAAAATTCTCGAAATTTTCAGTTGGCTTTCATAAAAGGCCGGAAAAATCTTTAGCTTAATTTCTTTCAGGTTTATTCCCTTTTTGTGAAGCCATGCCCCCCTTTTGGTGGTTTGGAAAGGGTCGCCCTGATTTAAATAAAATTTTTAAAAGACAAAAATTTTTTAGTCAATTTTCAGTTCTTTTTTAGAGCTCTTTATTGTTCAAAAACCACAAAAAATATTTACCAAAATTTTTACAAAAATAAATTAAATAGCTAGTAATGTTTCTTTAAAAAAATCATCGAAAAATGACACAAAAAGGGGAGGGAATTGACTGCTTTTTCTTTGTGTTTGTGTGTGATTGTCTTGACTATTTTTCTTCTCTAAAAAATATTTTTTACAGTTAAAAATCCATCCATTTATTCAAACAATTTTATTTTTTCGTGTCTTTCTCTCTCCTTCCTTTAAAACCAGACTGATTTTTTCAATATTTTTCTTTCATAATTTTTTAGAAAAAAAAAATATTTAAATAATTTAAAAATTAAATTTTTTAATTTAATTTTAAATAATTCTAAAATTCAAAAAATGTCTAATAAAATTAAAAAAACATTAAAACAGCGTTATGAACCGGCAAAGGATTTTAAAGGAAAAAGTATGTAGTATTGAATAAATGAATGAAAATAAAGGGACTTCCTCATATTTTCGAAGATTCCTTTAATTTACAAAAAAATATTTTAACCAAAATTTTAAGTGATCGAGCTACTTTATTGGCGTGACGTAAAAATTAGCGGTGCTGTGCTTGGTTTCTTATTGGGAATTCTTTATGCTCTTCACAGATTTACTTTCCATATGCTTATTGTAATGGTAGCGCTGGGAGGATTGCTTTGTACAATTATTTTCCGTATTGGAAAACAATTGGAAGGTAGTTAAACTATTAAAATTAAACTTTTATTTAATATTTTTAATTTTAAATAAAATTTGAGAAAATAAAAGGGTCAATTAATTTTTTTTTAAATTAATCATATTCCTTTAATATGTTAAAATAAAAAGAGGGGTTTTTAAAGAATTTTTCTAATCAAAAAATTTTTTTCTTTCAAAGGTCAATTAAGAAAGAAGAATGACGCTTTAGTTAACCCATTTCAATATTATTTGGATTTGGAAGTAACTATTCCCCAAGAAAAACTTCATTCCCAAATGGATATTTTTGTGGATAATTTTGTCATTCTCTTTAAAAAATTACGACACATTTACTTAGTCGAAAATATCGTCGATTCTGTTAAAGTAAATTTTTAAAAAAAGTTTTTAGAAGATTTTTCTTTTTTAAAGTTTGCTTTATTACTTTATTCTCTTTATTATGCCGCTAGTTGGTTCTCTGGTATTGGTTTGCTTTTGGTATTTATTTTGGCATTGTTTTCTGTGCCAAAGACTTATGAACTTTACAAGGAGGTAAAAAGAAGAAGATTTTAATTTTTATTTAAAATAAATATTTTTTAGCCTATTGACCAGTATATTAAACTTGCAAAGGACCAAATTGACCATTTTAGCAAAATGTAAGTTTAAATTTGGGAATTTTCTAAAACTTTCTAAACATTTTTAGCGCCCAAGAAAAGTTGCCATTTTTGAAGTTGGAAATTTCTGAGAAAAAAGAAGAATAAATACTAGAAAGAAGGAAAGTGTAAAGAGACCAACTGTTAATTTTTTTGCCTTTGAAAGGAAAAGATGTACTACTAAAAAAGTTCATTGACCTCAAAAATTGTAATTAATTATGATTTTTATTTTTCTCTACTATTCTTCTCTTCAATTTTTTACAATTTTGTCACCTCAGATTTTAAATTGACTTGCTTCTATTCCAAAATTAATTAAAAAAGGTTCTTTTTTAATCAAAAAATTGTTTGGATTTACAAAAGAATTCTTTTACTTTTAGCTATTTTTAAATGTTTTTCTAAATAATTTTTCTAAAAATTTCTGAAAGATTTTTTGTCAAAAAAAGAAAAAGAAAAATTATTTTGCTGCTTCTCTACCTATTTAATAACTTCCTTTTATTTAACTAAATTTGCTTATTTCCTATTTTTCATTATCTGACCCCTTAAAACAAAATGTTAAAATTAGCTTATTACATAAAATAAATTTTTAAAATTATTTAATTTTAAATAAAAAGGGAATTTAAAAAATTGCAAATATAAACTACACATTTCGATGGATTTAATCGAGACGAGTCGATTGATCCTTTGTATTTCTTTTGAAAATTATATTTTCAAAGCAGTATTTTAGTTAGAAATTATTAATTTTTAAATTACCAGCAGCCTTTTAGCTACAAACAACAATTTTTGTGAACATGATTTTTAATATTATCTTTCAAGTGAAAACAAAAGATAAAAACTCAAAAAAAATTATTTACACAAATAACAATATATACATATGTAGTAAACAAAAACGGATACTACGTTTATTCAAGCAAAATTACATAGATATTATAGATAAAGCATATATACAATAAGCAAGATAAAAATCTTGTCCTCTCTTCTCGTTCAATTCAATACATATTCACCTTTCACTTTGTGTCCACCGAGGTCGTAGAACGGCCAACTGTAGAAGTTCCCGTAGTATTACCTTTTGTGGTGGAAGTTGCCGATGCTGCCGACGTTGCACCAACTTGTTTAAACTCGAACTTTGGAAGTGCAGGTATTTGGAACTGAAAAAAGTGATGATTAAAATAACAAAAAATTATTTAAACTCGCCTGGATAACAGTCCTGCCTTTAGTTTCTTTAGCTGGCTTTTCTGTCTTTGTATCGCTGCCTGATTCCCCTGAGGTGCTGCTCCTAAGAAAGAAAAACAAAAAGAATGTTACACTCGATTAATAAATACCTTTCCGATGGCTTTTTCTTCTTTGGCTTCTTCTTGTCTTTCTTCTTCTCCTTCTTCTTCACCATGATTGGCAAAATCTTGATTTCCCTTTTGCTGAAAAGTAAATCAGAACATAGAAAAGAAATGTTAATTACTCACATTTTCACGTCACTCTTTGACTTTTTCACGTCACTCTTCACTTCCGGTGGCGGACTTGGTGGTGGTGGAGGAGGAGCAATATCTCGAGAAGATCTAGCTGTACTCTCCTTTGGTCGTTCCTCTTTTGGTGGCGTTTTCTCCTTAGCTGCTTCACAATTTTCGTAGAGACCAGATGCCAGATTAACAGGCTTTATTTCCACTTCCTTCGCTGGTTTTTCCTTATCCTTTGTTAGCTTCTTCTCTTCCGTTGCTTTTGTCGGCTTTTTCTCCTTCGTCGGCTTCATAGGTTTAGGCTTCGATGGAGGAGGTTGTTTTGGTTCTTCAGTTGGAGGTGGGTGAAGTAACAGCAACTTCTGTTGCTTCTCTTCCTTAATTTTGCGAAGACGAATGCACAAACACGTTATGAAGCTGTCGATGACAAAAACCACGAGCAAGGAGTGCAACGCCAAGAACGATATGATAAGCATCCAAATTTGCCATGACCCACAAGTGTCCAGAAATGCCAACAAATCTGAAAACGCAGGGAATAAAAACGTTATTTATGTATTAAGTACATAATAACTTACTCATTAAACGGCTGCAGATTGAGGGGAACGTAACTTTGCAGATAGTGCGGTTAACAGATAATGCAATTAAAGGTTTTTATAGTAAAGGGGTTTTTAACTTTTTACATCTCGAACACAGATTAAATCAGTTACTATAAAAAGAAGGAATTTTGAAGGCAAAATTTGCCAGCTTTTGAACTACATCAACTCAACGTTACTACGCCAACTAACCACCGCTCCTGTAAATGTCGACCGATGCTCTGTGGCGGCTACCGTACTACCATGGACTTGTGAGTTTTTTTCTTTTAGTTTTTAGTTTCAAATAATGACTTTTTGAATTTAGCTACCGAGAGAAGACGCTGTAGCCATGCTGAAGAAGGAAGGAGACTTCATCATTCGGACGAGTGAGGAGTTTGCGGGTGACTCCAGATCCTTCGTTCTATCGACATTCTTTGAAGGAGTTGCGCGACACTACATCTTCAGGACACAACAAAACATGTTTGCCATCGACTTCAAGAAGAACAGAGGCTACGCCACGATCCAGGAATTTGTGGAAGCTCATCTACAGAGCAACGCCTCCATCTGTTCGGTGAGATAATTTATATTTTTAGGCTTGTAACGTTTAAATGTTGTCTTTCCTTTTCAGGGCAGAAACGTTTTGCTCAAGCGCGCGATTGGACGACATGAATGGGAATTAGCACATTCCGCAATTAAGAAAGGCGATGAGCTTGGGAGTGGCGCATTTGGTGTCGTCCGGACTGGCACATTCACCGCCGCTGATGGAACAGTCAAAAATGTGGCGATCAAGGAGGCTACGCTGTCTAAATGCACGAAGGACCAGATCAAGGAGTTTATGAACGAGGCAAGAGTCATGAGGAAGTTCAGGCACCCGAATGTCATCTTCTGTTATGGTAAGAACTCACAAATCTGTCTGAGGAATAGTTTAATGTGTGTTCAATTATTTAGGTGTAGCAGTGGGTCAGGAGCCGCTGATGATCGTCATGGATTTGGCAACCGAGGGCGCTCTCAAGGACCATCTACAGCGCCAAACGAGAAGTGTGCGCAGCAAACTATACATGTGTCTTGGAGCTGCTTCAGGCCTCAGCCACGTCCACGATCGAAATGTTGTCCACTGCGATGTCGCCGCTAGGAATTGCCTGTTCAGTGAAAACAAGGTAAAATTTATTTTTGCAGCGAAAATTAAATTTATAACCGTGCTTACCTTATTTTTTGCTAACAGGTCAAGATCGCGGACTTTGGCCTTGCCCGTGAACTGGAACACAAGGAGAAATGCATTAAGCTCCGCAAAGATCAGCGATTGCCAATCAAGTGGCTTGCCCCTGAGACCATGATCGAGCGTGCTTGTACAAAAAAATCTGATGTCTGGGCATATGGAGTCCTCTGCTGGGAGATCTTCTCTAATGGTGCTACGCCTTACGCCGGGGTTGGAAGCAACAACATTGTTGCCAGGAAGGTTTGAAAGATAGTGGTGTTAAATTAATCTTAACTTTTTTTCATTTTGAAGGTTATCACAGGCGACCGCCTTAAGTTCAGCGACGACACTCCAGAGGAGTTTGCGGAGCTCATCACGAACTGCGTTTGGAACGGTGACGCGGACATTCGCTGCAGTATCCAGCAGGCTATGTTGTGGATGGACCGGAACATATTGCGACTTGTTGGAAGTGATACGGCCTCAGTTCATACGTCTATGGGAGCGACAGCAACAGCAAGCAACCGGGGAAGTGGAGACAGGAGCAGTCGACGTTCGTTATCATCGGACAACAAAAGCAGTCGAAGAAGCAAGAAATCTGGAAGAGGATGATAATAATTGATGACCAAAATAATGTACATGAGTATTTGTTGTTCCTAATTGATATTATTTTCTGTATATTGTTTGTTATCCCCATATTCACATTTCTCCTTTGTTCCCTATATGCTTGCTAATATTTTGTACTCATTTTGTAATTCGCTAATTTTTTATTGTAAAGTTTTTTTGTAAAAATAAATTTGTTTGTAAAAAAATGTTTGTTTTTTGAGATTTAAGTTTTTTACCCAATGAGGTGTTAAGTTTAGGAGTTTTATTCATGAGCTTTTTTTTACCTTGATAGGACCTTTGTGTTTTATAGCAATAATTTAAACTCCTTAGAGTTATTGTCCCATGCTGAGTTCTTTTTTTCAAAATACGACGACTTGGTCGTTTATTTCCAGGATCACTGTTTCATATAATCCTGTTAGATTCATACATTCCGAGTATACATATTAACAAAGTCCTTTGTACATGCTTAGCTGCGTAGATCTATTTTTCATAATAAAATAAATTTTCAAAATTTCTAAAATTAGTTTTTTAACTAAAGGGATTTTAAAAGGGAGAATTCTTCAAATTCAACTCAAATTCTGAATTATTACTTTTATATACTAGATATAAAAATAATTTTAAGTTTGGCATTTTTTCAATGGTAATGTAAATTTAAAAGACGCCAAATTTTAATAAAACTTTTATATATTTATGTAAATATGTGTACATATGTATTTTTAAGGTATATATTCAAAATATATGTCAAATTTCTTTGGCTTTGAAAGGCAATCATTAAACACTATTTTTTAGAAAAACCCATTACAAATTTACAATCCATCATATTTTGGACCTCCTACAAATTTTTTAATCAAAATTTTAATTAAAAAAATTTGTTCTACCTCCTTCCGGCGCTACCCAATAAATATTCTAAATTTACAAAAATATTAAACAAAAAATCTTTTGTTTAATACCTGTAAAGGGTCCTTTATGTCACAAGTTTTGCAGTGAATACAATTTTGAGCATTTATTTGTAAACGCATTTCACCTTCTTTTCCGCCTTCTTTTTGTACGAATTCGTAAACACCAGCTGGACAATATTTTCCTTCTGGTCCTAAATAAATATTTAAAAAATTATTTATTTAACTAAAATATTTTTTTTCTCACCATCATAAAGCTGTAAATTAACATCTTCAGGAATTGTATCATCTTTAAGCGTTAAATGTGCAGGTTGGTCTTCTTCATGATTTGTACCAGTTAAATGAACAGAAGAAAGGAGGTCAAAAGTAATTTTTCCATCCGGTTTTGGATATTCTATTTGTTTATGCTTAAAAATTAAAAAAAATTTATTTCCTTTTCAAAGTTTTTTTTTTACTTTTTGTTTTAGTTCAATACTCTCATTATCTTTATGTCCATGTTTAAAAGTCCAAGGTTCTATTCCTCGACCTTTTAAAAAATAAATTTTTATTTTAAAATTATTTTCACCTAAAGCAAAGAAAGTCCCCGTATAAGCCAATCCACCCCACAATCCCAAAGAACTTCCAAAAGATGGCCGAACATTTCTAGATTGACGTAGTTCTTTCATTACAGATGATTCTGCCAATTCTTTTTCATATTTTGTTGGGGTTATAGCTTTAAATAAAAATTGAAAATTAATGAAGAAAAATTTTTAATAAAAAAAACTTTGGACATCCTCCCCAGAATTTTCAATTTCTTGAAAAATTGTTTCTGCAGCCAAACAACCACTAAGCATTGCATTATGTGTTCCTTTTATTTTTGCAACATTCTTTAACGATAAAAAAATAATTTGTAATAATTTTAGAAAAATACAAGTAAAGATGCTGAACATCCAATTAAACAACCACCAGGAAATACAACTTTTGGAACTGACTGAAAATTAAAAGAAAAAAATTTAAACAAAAAAAAGAAAAATTTATTTTACAGGGTGCGGCAAATTAAGCGCGCGTTTGTTTTTTGCCATAACTTTCTTCAATTTTAATGAAAATTGATAATTCTTTTTTTGTTTTATTCCCAACACGTTAGGAAACTTGCTGATACCAAACATTAAAAATTTGGTTCACTGTTGGCAAAGATAATCGAGTTCGATCGTCTGGAAAATTTAAAAACATTTTTTATGCCAAAGTTTAATTGATCATAACTTCGTTCAAAATCGTTCAATACCAATGATTTTGGTACTAAACGACTCATCTCGTTCAGGAGCATCGAAATAGCTTATAATCTCATTTTTGAAAATTTTACACAAAAATTTTATTTTTATAAAAATTATTTTAATTTATATTCAGAGGACCGTATCTCATTCGAGTTTTGTCGTAGCCCCATGATTTTTATGTCATTCGAATCAGAATGAAGAGCTGATTCGAATGATATAAACAAATCCAATATTAAAATCCCAGCCTTGAATCTAGGCCAATTTTTATCCAAAAAATTCTGCTCAAACTTTGAGGGAAGTTTACTCAGAGTAAACTTAAAATTAAAAAGCAATTTTGGTATCGGCAAGTTTCCTAAAGTGTTGGGAATAAAACAAAAAAAGAATTATCAATTTTCATTAAAATTGAAGAAAGTTATGGCAAAAAATAAACGCGCGCTTAATTTGCCGCACCCTGTACTTGATATCCTCCTTCATTTAATGCTCTAGCCCCATAACCAATTCTTTTTCCCCCTTCCAAATGCTTTCGAATTGAAGGATGGGTTTTATATAACTGAAAAGTCTGAAAAATATTTTTTGTTAAAATTATTATAAAAATATTAAAACTTTAAATGGATTCAAGTATGGATTTTTGTAGTCTAATCCAAGCTGAAAAGAAATTTTAAAAATTATATTTTGATGCCAAAAATTTTAATAAAAATTTCCCGATAATTTAATAACTTCTCAATAAATTAAGAAAATATGTATTTTTAATTAACGCACAACAAAACCAATTGAAACAAGAGGCTGTCCATTGTCCTCAATGTGATAGAGAAAAGAACCTCCATATTCATTTCGATTCTAAAAAATATAAAAATAATAAAAGCCATAATATAAACATATAAAATTATTCTAGTATTATGTATATTTTTTGTCAGAAAAACAATAAAAACATTTGCTTAACATAATAGAATCCAAACCCTTACCAAAGGCCAACCAATTGTATGTTCTGCATAGCCAGGCCGGTGTTTTGATGGTTCTACTTCCCATAATTCTTTAATACCAATACCATATGTCATTGGCTCACGTCCTTTGGACAAATCGAATTTAGGTAGTAGAGAACGAGTTAAGTGACCGCGGCAGCCTTCGGCCAAAATTGTGCATCTTTTAAATGAAAAATAAATAAACAATATAAATCCCTCACTTAGCTCTCAATTCCATTCCACGTTGAAAACTATCCTAAAACAGAAATAGATAAAATTTTACATATTTTTAACCTTTGGACTTCCATCTTTAGCAATCCCCATATCGGCTGTAGCAACTCCACAAACAGCACTCTGCTCTTCATTGTATAACAATTCTTGAGCAGGTATTCCTTTAAATTTAATTATTCAATAAAACATTAAATTAGAAAATAAACCTGGAAAAACCTCAACACCTAATTCTTCTGCACGTTCACCTAACCACCGAACTACATGACCTAAATAAATTTCTGCTAGTTAAATTCAAAATATTTATATTACCTAGTCTAACAATGTAATTTCCATGATTTTTTAAAGGGAAGCCTGGAAGCTATAATAAAATTAAAACATTTAACCTCAAATTCTTTAAAAAATAAACCAAAGGCAAGTTTATCCGCCCATTTTTAGTCAAAATGCCAAACTAAAATTTTCAATCAACAAAATATATTCACAAAAGCAAACCGAATCTTTTACAACAGGTTGCTTCACTGGACAATCTTCCATTTCGCGCCAATTTGGAAAAAGTTTGTTCAGACCATGTGGTTCAATAATAGCACCGCTAAGAGTGTGGGAACCAATTTCTGGAGCTTTTTCAACAACACAAACTCTAACCTCTTTAAATGAGAAAAATTTTTGACTAAAAATTAGTTTTAAATTCATTTACCTTTTTCCTTTTCAGCTGCCAATTGCTTTAGTCTTATAGCAGCAGATAATCCTCCAGGTCCTCCTCCCACAATTACAACGTCAAAATCATCCTGAACACGTTCCATGTCCACATCCTTCCACTAAAAAAATTAAAATTAATTTTTAATTACAAAAATTGATTTTAAACTCTTTCGTCCTTTTCTCTTGGTTTTTGTAAATAATGTGTTGTAGTCCATCTTCCATTCACAACGTTTGATAGTCTGCTAGTAGTGTTCAAAAATCTGTACAGAGTAAAATGCATTTTGCTTAAATTAGTTAAATATTAATTAATTAAAATTTAAATATTTGAATCTAAACAGATATTAAAAAAATATTAAAATTAAATTATTAAAACAAATTTAATTATTTCACAAAAACAATTTTTTAAATTATTTTTCGGAAAAATAATTGTTTTAAAAAAATTGGTATTTAAATCTAAAAAAATTCTGAAAATTCAAAAAACTAGTTTTTAAAATTTCTAATTAAAAGTACAAAAATTTGAAGTAAAATTAAACGAGAAAAATAATCTTTGCTTTAAATATCTATACTAAAAAAACAATTTATATTGAAATAAAATTAAAACCAAACATAACAAAAAGTAATAAAATTCAAAAAATTCTCATTTTTTCTTAAGTTGTGCTGTTTTTGCTTTCGACTTATCACGAGCCAAAGATTTTATTTCGTCAGCTTCTGTATATATAATGGAAGGTTGATTGAACTAAAAAAAATAAATTTTAAAATTATTTAAAAATTTATTTACTCTAAAAAGTTTTGGATGATAAATATCTTTTGAAGTAACATTATAAATTGCATGCATTTCTTCTGAATTATATTCCTCATTTTCAGTTGCATCTTCCGCATAAAATGTTGGGAATGGAGGATTTTCAATTCGTTTCTTTTTAATAAATGAATCGGTAGCCTAAAAAGTAAATTAAAAAATAATTTTTCCGGCAATTTTGAAGAGGCTGAAGAATTTTTATTTTTGTAAACTTTAAAGGAACCAGAAAAATGATATACGGGATTTTTATCTGGACAAAGAGGCACACTCTTAAGAAGTACTTACCAAAAGCATTTCACCATTATCGCCAGGGGGACTGCCTCGCACATAAATTACCTTAAAGTTTTAGTAGACAACGTTAAAATTTAAAAAATTTTAACCTGCTCAATTGGGTTAATTCTAAGAATCTGATACCCAGCAATACTACGCCATTCGTAACCCATATGGCCAGGAAGGCAACGTCCTAGCCAAACTTTGCCTTCTCCTTTAACACCAATTGAACCAACACGCCGATGTGCTTTCGTAGTGCTTCAAACAATTCTTTAAAGAAAATTAAGAAGGTTAAACAAACTTTCTTCTTGTCATTCCCTTCATTCCCCATCGATGCATTACACCTTGAAATCCCCAATCAATTGTTTTACCACTTAAAGTAATATATTGGCCAACCTTAACAAAATTGCAAAAAATTGTTAAAAATTATAAAACAAACTTGAAAATGCCTAACATCCAGACTGAAAATTTTTCAAAAATAAAAATGAATGAAAATTCTATCTCACATTGTTCCAGGCTTAACGACTGCGTCCTCGGAAACCATAAAACCAGCCATGAATTTTTTGTAAGGGACGCCAACTTTTTCAAATATTTTTCTATATTCGTCTGTGTAGAAAACAGAATCATCGTTGTATGCTCCAACCATTTGCTAAAAATAAATGTTAAAATTTTTTGAAAACAAAAAATGTTGTGATCTGTTCTCTTTCAGAAACTTTTTTAAGTTGAAAATCCTTATTTCCCTCAATAACAAATTATATAAAGAATTATTACACTCCACATGGGCCCACGTTTTCCGAATGCCTTTTGTTTTCCGGTCACACTTAGCCGCCACCATGTCTAAAATTTAAAAATATTAAATATTTAATTATAAAAAAATCTAAAATACTTCGGGATCATTTGCTGAAAGTACAACATTATCAGGGAAATGTATCATAGTACAAAGGCAGCGAGTTCCATCATTTAACCTAAAAATTAATTTGAAAAAACGAAAAATATTTTTAAAACCATTGCAAAGTCATTCCAATTTTCCGTCCAACCATTCCAATTCTTTTACTTTTATCTTTGTTGTGAACATTTCCTTTACAATCTGGTGGATTTGGAATACCAGGAATCAAGTTGAAACTACCATCATTTTTACGATAGATGGGCCTATTTGGTGCAACCAAATCACGATTTGCTTCAATAAACCGTCTAAATTAATGTTTAAGATTAAAACTTAAATTTAATTAACCTATCGTCTTTGTAAAGAAGAGCACGAACGGGATGGTATTTTAGCGAAACCCACGGTGGAGGATTTGCACGCCTCCTTAAAAAATTAAATTAAAATTCCTAGTTCAAAAGGGATTTTTTTTGAATTTTCATTTTTTAAATTACAATTTTTAATCCTTTAGTAAAAGTACAAATTGTTTTTACCTGCTAAACCTAAGTTGAGCTACTTCATGTTTTGACACATTTAAAAGTAAACGAGACACTCCATCAAATGATAACATTTTGCTTAAAAATGACAGATTAAATATCATAAAATTAAAATAAAGAAAAAATTTCTGTAGAATATAATAACTAACAAAAACATTTTAGAAAAATAAAATAAAAATTTAACAAAAAAACAAATACAAAATATTTTTATTTTTTAAATATCCATTTCATCTTCCAATTCATCTTCTCCAAAGTCGGGAACAATTTTCTTTTCTCCACTTTCTGATTCATTATTTCTCAATATTTTTAATATTTCTAGAGTAATTTTGTGATGAGAATGAATCTAAAAATTAATCTTAAAAATTTAAAAAAATTATTTAAACCTTTACAAGTCCAATAAGTTCATTCCTTTGTTCATTATTTAAAGTATTTGAATAGTGTTGAACAAAAGAAATAAGACAAGAATGCCAACTGACTGTCAAATTTATTTCTTTATTATTTTTCATTCTAAAAATTAAAAATTAAAGAAAATATTTAATTAATTTTATACCTAAGAAAATGAGAAACAATTCCATCCAAAACTCTTAAAGGCAATGCATAATTCTTTTCTATCAATGCTTGAAGGATATAGGCCCTTGAAGAAGTATATTCCAAAGAAGAAATCTGAAAGAAAATTTTTTATTAAAAAATGCAATAAAAATTAAATTACACTCAACAATGCTGCGGCTGCGTGTAATTGAGGGATGGAGGCTGAAAAATAAAATAATTATTCCTATAATTCAATAAAAAACCTTTTCGAAGCATTGAAGCAAGGACAACAGCTTCTCGAAGAGAAAAATTATTCGACTAAATTTTTGAAATTAGAAGTTTCAAAACGAGAAATTTTTTAACATAGGAAAAAAAGAACGAATTTCCGAATGGTTTTTTTAATTTTCGAACTTTTTGTCTACAAATAAAAATAAATAAAACCTTGCAAAGCGGCAAAAGGATTCCTTTAAAAAACGCAGCTGGTTTGAACAAAGCTTTAAATAAGCATTGGTACATATGGAAATGTAATTTTTTTAATCCGTCAATGTCATCTCGAATACGTGGCAACAAAATCAAATTATAAAACCTTAAAAATAAAATGTTTTTAATTCCCTCAAAAATACCTTTGGCATTGAGCAGGAGTAGCAGTTGAAGCAAATATTTTGGTAGCATGTAACATTGCAGCTGCCGACCAATCATCTGGGCGAGTTAATCTAAAAGTTAAAAAAGTTTAAAACTTGTTAAAAAATATTTAAAAAAACTCAATAATTTTCTCCCAATCAACCAAAGTTGGAATAATTTTAAAAGCCTTGGGAATACGTCCACTTCTGTATTTCTTTAAAACTTGACCAATTTCTATAAAAAGATCAACAATTTTTGGGTCGATATCGGCAAACTAAAAAAATTAAAAATTAACAGAAATTTAAAAACTCAAAAAAAACCTCAGCTTTATTTATAACACTTTCTTTGTTATTTTTATCAGAATTTCGTTTTTTCTTTCGAGGATTTTCAACACCATCATCCTAAAAAATATTTAAAGATTAAAATATTTCATGTCTAATTATACCAATTTTAATTCATCTAAATCTTCCAGATGCTTTGATACTAATTGATCAACATCCAATTTCTCATCATTATCGTCTTCTTCTTCTTCAATTTCTTCAGAATTATCAGATTCTCCATCCTCATTGAACACAACATCTTTTTCCAATTTTTTGTTTGCTTTAATAATAATTTTGCCTTTTAAAGATGGATCGACAAGCTAAAATGGAATTTATTTTAATTGAAAGAAAAAAAAATTTGATAAAAATCAAAGTTAAAACAAACTTCAATTTCATCTTTTTGTTCTTCTCTTGAACGTTTTAAAGGCTTGAATTTCGGCTTGGCTAGTTTTGACCTTTCAATTTGTTTATGAAGAGGTCCAGGAGTTGTGACAATATCTCCAGCACCTGTTCTAATTTTTTGCCTTTTTCCCATTAATTATGTGCTAATTTTAAAATGAAAAAAAAATTTTTTTTAAGTAATTCACAAAAAAAAATTTTAAGAAATTTTTGATTCAAATAAAAATTAACATAATGCCAAGATATTAAATTTGAAAAAGAAAGGGCCAAGTGCTGGAAAATATTGATTAGGCTATCCTTTGGCCAAGCTAGAAAGCTTTTTTAGAATTTGCACTTTTTAAATGTGTGTAAAGAAAGATCCATTTCCCTCAATTATATTTTTTAAAATAATTTTTTCAAATTCTCATATAATCTTTTACCTTTTAAAGATTTTATCAAAGTTTGCCTAAATTTTCACATAAATTTTTAATATGTACAAATCATTCCCCCAAACTATTGTTATATTTTTTTACGAGTTTTAGCGCTTTCCTGTTTAATATTACGCAATTGGGAAGAAAACATTTTTTGAGGAAAATATGGGCGGAGTTATTGGAGTAAGGGGAAAAGAAAGCGCAGCGACCAGATAAAAGTAGGAGGGAGAAAATAACTAGTTCTTCTTCTTATATAACCCATTCCAATTAATGTACTACATATACATTTTGGCCAAAAGCTGGACTAATAAAAATATACGTCATTTACGTATACCCTTTTATTTCTACTTGTTGAAAGATTGTAATTCTTCAACAAAAAATTACACATAAAATAACATTTTTTTGTTTTTGATTCACAATTTGTAATTTTTATTCTATGCTTTTCTGATGTTTTTTTCTTTCTCTCAGCTGATTTTACCTTTTTATTTTGTTCAAGGTCATATACAATTCATCAAACTAAAAATCCTTCATTTCCACTCTTACTTTAAGCCTTAAAATAACCCCCAACTGCTTTGTGTAGGCAAAATAACATTGAAAAGGAAATGAGAGAATTTTTCTGATGAATGTATAGACCAGACAAAAAAAATATTTGCTAGCAAAAAAATTACATTTTTTTCTTTAAAAAGAAGAAAATCATTTTATTTTTACACAAAACTTTTTTACGCGTTAAAATTTAATATTTATT
Organism: Meloidogyne enterolobii; assembly: GCA_963681835.1. Classification (NCBI taxonomy): domain Eukaryota; kingdom Metazoa; phylum Nematoda; class Chromadorea; order Rhabditida; family Meloidogynidae; genus Meloidogyne; species Meloidogyne enterolobii. Next base: position 1,567,430 of record CAVMJV010000004.1, on the reverse strand, counting down.
AAATTATTTTGTTGCCAACAAATTTTCTAGTTTGATTTGAATTAAATAAACAACCTAAATGTACATATTTTTTGTTAATTTATTGTAAAATTAAATTAGATGTTAAAACATCTTTTCTCATTATTTGAAAATATTTTTAGGCATATTTTCTTTTATGTTTATCAATATGCAACGTTTTTCCTTAATTTTATCATCTTTTTAAACCAAAAAGTTTCCACGCTTATTTTTAGGGGGGCTTTTGCTTTTGTCTATTTTTCTTCATTTTTTAAAATAATTTTCCAGATTATATTTTTTAAAAAATTATTTTATTTAGACATTAACTAAAAAAATATCAAATTTAATTTGTCTACATTACCTACCTTCAATTTATCATTATGGCTCGTTGGATTCTCAGTTCATATGGTGGACCTAAACGAGTTTATTTTTGCTTTTTTATATTGGAGGCCAATAAAAATACTCTTCTATATACAGGTCAATCACGCAGCCGTGGCTATGGGAGATAACATCTATTCTTTTGGAGGGTATACAGCGACGGAAGTTGGCCCCCAAAATGATTTTATTGACATTCATGTACTCAACACTTGTAAGTAATTAACAAAAAAAATTATTTTTTATTTTTAACCTTGAAATTAAAGGGGAAAATAAATTTGGGAGGAAAACTGGTTTTTGGAAGTGATTTTTGAATAAAATAATTTTGAAAGGATTAAAATTAAAAAAAAAGTTCCTTTCTTTTAGTCACCTACCGTTGGGAGCTTCTTCCAACTTTTCCTGTTGAAAGCGGTAAAAAGCCTCGTAGTTCTACCATTTCTGCCTCTCATCCAGAAACTCCTCCCTCAACCAGTCAGTCTACTCAAATTCAACGTCGTCGAACTCGCAGTCTTTCAACTTCAACGTCTTCACATCCATTAGCACAAATTCGAAATTCGAATCCTCCATTATACGATTTGGAAGGAATTGAACATAATTTGGAGGAAAACCAAGCAAATACCAATAATGCATCAATTCTTGAAGAAGACAACGAAATGGATATTACACAAGCTACTGACACTTTTACTGTTTACCAACAAATACTTAGTGATGTTGGTTTTCATTATAATGTAAAAAATTATTTAAATTTATTGTTAAAAATAATATTTATACTAAACCTCAACTAAATTTTATGAACGTAAACTGTAGTCCTTCCATAAATTAGCAAATTTTAAAAATTTTTTGTTTTTTGCGCACAATTTTTCCATTAAGAAAGGGTCGGTTTATTTAATATTTTTTTCATCAAATATTTAAAGTTATTTACTTTTTTAATTTTTAGATTGACCATAATTTGGAAAATGACAACGATGAAAATGCTACCTTTGACATTTCTTCTGTTTATTCCGAAAATTCTCAAGAAGGGGAAGAAGACGAGGATGAAGATATGGATTTAATTGAAGAAGAAGAGGAACGTATCTTTGTCCATATTGATGGAATTGGTGATTTGGATTTGCCAAATAATGTGGATAGAGACAGATTGGAAAAATTACGACAACACCCAGAAATTCCTTTTAAGGTTTTCTTGAAATTAAAAAGGATTATATTTTGGAATGTATTTTTTAGCTTTATGGACACACTGTTGTCTCTTATAAAGGATTTTTCTATTTGTGGGGTGGACGGAGCGATGCTTATGGTTTGTTTTCATTTTATAAAGATAAATTGTCTAGGGATTTTTCTCCCACCTTCATTTTCGTTATAGAGCTTAACTTTTTGTTAGCTACTTTTTTCTGATTTATTAGGGATTTGGGTTTCCTTAAAATTTTCGATTTAAAGTCTAAAATTATTATTTGGAAATTTTATTTATTCTTTCTTTCCAGGATGTAGACAAACACTTCATCGATACAATCCAGGTATATTTTTTATTTATTTTTCATTTTTATTCCCTTTTCTATTTTTTCAAAAAAACTTCTTTTTACCCCCAAATAAAGTCAAGTCACGTTTCTTTTCTTTACGATTAAAATTGCTATCATAAAAATATTTGTCCAAAAATTTTTCGAGAAGCATTAAAAATGATAAAAAGTGTGGGGAGTGACACCAATGTACTTTGTCTTGAAGTAATTAAATTTTTGATACATTAGACTTTAACCTTTTAAATGTTCCGGGAAGTACTTTGAAAAAGAAAAATTAGATAAAATTAAATTTAAAAAATTTTTTGTTTGTTTGTTTGAAAAAGAAAATGAGAATATTTTTGGGATTGCTACTAGAGAAACCTAAATTTCTAAGTTCTACTAACAAGGGAACCTGGTCTAATGTACCAAAAAATTTACCAAATTCACACTAAATTATATTCCCTTTTAAATATATTCATGACTAATTTAGGTTCATTATTTTTTAAATTAATTTATCATTTTATTTTATTCTCCAAAATGTTAATCTACATATATAGATATATTCTTTTATTTTATTACATTTAATATTTAATTAACAGAAAATCACTAAACTACATAGATAGATCAAAGTTCAAAACTCTAAAAACAAAAAAGGAACATTTTAGATATTTTTTTGAATCAAAAATTAATTGTCACGAGAATACATTTATTAAATGTTTGTCAATTTTTGGTTTTTTGTGGGGGGTTTATTTCTATTTTTTACAAAAAGAAAAACTTACAATTAGCTGTCCAAATTTTGAATTTTTGAGTTTTTTAATGATTTTCTATGCTCATTTCAAGGTTGAAAGGAGTACATTTGGTTACAAGTTTTTACTCTTTCATCTTTCCTTTTTCTTTCTCTTCAAAACTTTTCTTACATTTTGTAACAATTTTGTGTCGATTTACATATTTAGTGTAAAAAATTAAGAGAAAAATATTTTATGTTACAAAAAAGTATTTACCCAAAAAGTGCAATAAAAATGTGGTTAATGTAAAATTTAAGAATTTTTCTGTTATTTTTTTCTCTTACATTTTTGTACCAAAATGTGTGAGAGATTTATGTAGTTTAAAAATTTCTTTTCTGACAACCAAAATTACACAAATAAATTTTAACATTTTTTTCAGCAACAAATCTTTGGTCTATCGTTACAACATTTGGTCAATGCCCTGCAAGAGATGGACATACAGCAATTGTTTGGGATGATTATATGTATATATTTGGTGGATATGAAGAACGTGAACAACGTTTTAGTCAAGAAACTTATTCTTTTCATTTTCCAACAAATACTTGGAGTAAATTAAAAACTTTTGGAAAACCTCCTCAATATAGAGATTTCCATACTGCTTGTGTACTTGATGGAAGAATGGTATGGAAATTAATTAAAATTAATTGACAAAAATTTATTTTTTAGTATGTTTTTGGCGGTCGTTCAGATGAAAGTGGACAAACACACACAAATCATGGTGAATAAAAAATTATTTACATTGAAATTAAAAAAAGGGAATTTAAAAATGAGAAAAGATTGACATAAAAATATTTTTAAGAATCCGAAACGGAAAATTTTAAGACTAAAATTATAAAATTTTTGATCAAATTTCGATAAAAAATTAAATTTTTAAAAAAGATCTCTATGATGACAAATTGCACTTTCTTGACTTAAAATCTATGGAATGGAATGTTGTCAAGCCAACTAACAATGACCAACCTTGTGGGCGTCGTTCTCATACAATGTGGACATTTAAAGGATTTGTATATCTTTTTGGTGGTTACAATTCAATTTCGAATGTTCACTTCAACGATTTGTGGCGTTTTGACCCAACAACAAATTCTTGGATTGAACAGAAAGTTTTGGGAAAAGGTGAGGGGAAAGGACGATTATACATATTATTGTTTGATTGATGATTTTTAAAAGATTTCTTTTTCTAATTTTTATTTGATTTTTAGGGCCTTCTCCTCGCCGTCGTCAATGTAATGTAATGATTGGCAATCGTCTATTTTTGTTTGGAGGGACAACGTGAGGAGAGTTTTTGTTTTTAATCCAAAAATTTTTAATTTAAGTCCACATCCCCGAAGGAGTGCTTTGGAGGATTTGGGTGATCTTTATGTTCTCGACTTCTCTCCAACACTTTCTTCACTTTGTCTTGAAGCTGTTCTGAAATTGGGGTTGAAACAACAGGCAAAAAATGTTTTGCCAGAAATTCTAAAGTAAGTTTAAATTGATTTTTTGTAAAAATATTTAAATATTGACAGGCAAACCTCATTTTTAGATATCCCAAAGTTAAATAAGCTTTCTTTTGAAATTTGATTGGGCATTAGATTAAGCTAGAGCTATCTAAGTGATATCCACAATTTAACCTTGATACGATTTTTAAACCCCAAAGAGGGTATTTGAAGAAAAATTCCCTAATTAAAATCATTTTAGTCGTGAACTTCACTATATGAGTACACCAAATCAATTAAGTCGAATTTCTTTCCTTTCTTTGATGTATATGCGTGGTTAAATGTCTGAAGACAAATGAATATTTTAAAAATTTTTAGTCGAATTTTCCCGATTTTTCCCTTTGATTGTTTTCTTTTGACTTTTATTTTACCCCCTCAATTATTTACATTTTATCATAATTCGTGTATTCTCGATATTCTGAACTTCCTATCCTCTCATAATCTTTAATAGAAAAATTCTTTCTTAAATTGTGAAAAATCCTGTTGATTTTATTTTATCGAATATTTCAGCTTTTATTGAATACTCTTTTGTATAAAGCTTTTTTCTTTTTAATTTTAAAAATATTTTAACAAAAAAATATGTAAAAATTAAAAAAAAAATTTTTAAATGATTTTTCTGGGATAATTGTGGAATGGAAAAGAAGAAAAATTGAAACAATAATTTTTGATTTTAAATTTATGGTGAATCTCACAATCAGAACCCATTAAGGTTGACGGATCGGATCCAAAGATTTCCCAGGATCCGCCAGCCTTACAACCCAAATAGATAAATTGTTACCTTCGAATTCCACATTGAAAGGAATTCATCGAAGTCAGCTCAGATTTTACTTTTACATTTTTCCTTTTTAAAGCCTACCACATATTTTAAATATATAATTTAAAAAAATATTTTGTTAATTTTGTAAACAATAAATACTTAAGTAATATTCAAAATTGAAAGTAATTAATATTCTTCAAAAAAGTTCAAAAGCGTCAAACCAATCCCCATAATAAATATGAAAGAATTCTGGATATTCATTAATTAACAAAACAAGCATTGTCTAAAAATAAAAATAATTTAAAAATAATTATTTTTATTTTACTTGATCATCATCAATTTTTTGTTTTTCAATTAAATTGATAAATTTTTTGTAATAAAGTTGGTGTAAACGAATAATTGAATTTCTATCCCCAGCTAGAAAACCACCACTTATTACAGAAATATCTTGCTAAAAATAATAATTTTTTAAAAATTATTTTTTAAATTAAAAACGAAACTCTATATAGAGATTGTAAATTGTAATGAGTAATTAAATCTGTTGGAGGTGTTAACTAAAAATTAAAAAAAAATTAAAAATTTGATTTATCCTCTTTATTAATAGTAGACTACTACTAGAAAATATTAAATTTTAAAGGGGTTATATCTTGTTAAGGATTTATGTGTTATTGCCTTGACTCTCGTTATTAATAACTACTATAGGCTGTTTTCTACATTTTCTTAGAATTAATATGGAATGAGGCTTGTTTGTCAGTCTCGTTTTGTTAACAAAATAAACGGGGTTTAAAAAAGTTTTCAACAAATAATTCCAAACTTTAATTAAAGAAATAATTTCTTTCTCAAATTTTGGCTGCCACTTCCATGCCGGCGGGAAAATTGAACGATCACCTTTTTTTAAATATTATCTTTTTATTAAATTTATTTTAAAAACCATGCCCATAACCAGCATCCAACCAAACAAAAAATTCTGTTCCAAAAGGATTCTCAGCCTTTTAAAGAAATAATTTTTAAATAAAAGTATCGGTAACTTACAGCTGCTTCGACAAGAAAAAATGTTTTTGAATTTACCTTTAAAAATTATTTTTAATTAGTCGAAAATTTTTATTTAATAAATTACTGTCAGACTTAAAAAAAAATTTGTATTTTAAAACGCTCGTTAAATTGAAAGAAGTTGGGTTAAGAAGAAATTTTAAAAGTTTATTAGTATAAAAAGGATTAAAGGAAGGTAATCTCCCATCATATATGCTCAAATAATTAATTTTGGAGGGAGCAATTAATTGAGAGGGGATAAGTATACGAGTTTTGAAATTTGAACATGCAGTAGAGCATTTGAGGGAGTGGGGGGGAGTGGGTACTTTAAAGTAATTGTGTAATTATTTGAGAAAGGATAATTATTCGAACGGCAGGCTGAAAAAGCCTCGAGTTTTGAATAAAACAGAAAACAAAACACTAAATTAAATTTAAATGACCTATTTGTCGATTGAAGATACATACTTTATTTAATTTACCGTAACACTTCTAATTGAAGCTCATGTGCTTTTATTTTTCAATCTTCTCGTAGGGTGTGCCTATATTAGAGGGTGTGCTTCTATTAGAAGATTTATGGTATGTATTTTAGTTAAAAGGGGATAGATATTATTAATTTAAAAATTTCCAACCAAAAGAGAATATTCAGGATGTGTAGCTTCTGGATGTGAACGCATAGAAGGGTTCCATTCATTTTCCCAATTATTTAATTCTTCTCTCATTATTTTTGTTACTTTTGATTTAAAAGAGAAAAAGGGAAGTTGGGAAAGGGAAATTCTTTTAACCTTTAAAGAATTCCAACAAAAATTATTTTTTTAATTAAAATTAAACTTTAGTTTTAATTCCCCATCCAATTCTTGATCTTTCACGATGCACAAAATGCCAGGATTTGTTATCAACAAATACAACCTTTTTTTAATTAAAAAATAAATAATTTAAAATAAAAAGTTAAAATTTGTGAAGGAGGGTTATGTGATTTTGCCAAACTCCCAATTAAGGAGAACATTTAAAGAACAAAGAAGAAAATAAAGCTGGAGGGAGGATAAAATAATGTGACTTTTCTAATCCCGACTAGTTTTTACTATTCTCTCAACACGAAATATTTTAAATATAAAAATAAATTCAAAACCATAGGTAAACGTAATTGAAGTAAATATCTAAAAAAGTGATGATATTGAGCTATTGTACGGCCATACTGATTCCATCTATCCCGGCCAATATCTAATAAAGCTGTTACTAAAGTTAAATTATTTGAATTTTCTAATAAATTAGTTGTTGTTAGTGGAAATGTTGTTGTTGAGAGTGGAGGAGAGGAACTAAAAAATAAAGTTTTTTTATGTTAGAGAATGCTATCCCTATTTTAAACTTTCTCTTTTTAAATCATCTTTTAAATGTAAAAAAACAATTAAAAGGAAATAATAACAATTAATTTAATTAATTTACTTTAAATTATTTGAAGTTAATTTTAATTTAAAAGATAAATTAGTTGTTGTTTTTGTAGAAAAAGAAGGGGAAGAGGAAGAAGAAGTAATGGATGGTGGAATTGTTAATTGAATAATTGAAGAATTGTTTAATAAATTTTTTGTATTTTTTAAGGAAGTTGGAGGAATAGTTGTAGGAGAATATTTAGTTAATTTATTAATTACTTTAAAAGAAAATATATTTTTAATTAAAATATTTATTTACTAACTTTCTTTATTTTCTAAAGTTGTAGTAATTAATTTATTATTATTTTTTGACAAATTTTTGGAGCAATGTTGACGTAAGAGATCCATAAAATGGTTAATTGAGATATACAAAAATAACTAAAAAATAATTTTAAAAATATTTTCAGAATTTTGTTTATTTGAGATACAGGGGGATGGACAGTGATGGACTATAACAGTGGAATGGACACTTTTCCGTCTTTTTACACATCCGATTTTTAAAGTACAGCAGGCCTTATCCTTTCTATTATATAGAAGAGATTCTGCCGAAATTAAAAAATAAATTTTCCAATTTCCTGTATCGCTATTTAACAGAAATGAGAATTTTAATTTTTTCTTACCAAATTAATAAAAATTCCAAACAAAATTAAAAACCCAAAAATTAAAAATAAAAATAAATTCTTTTTCTTTTTTGTGTTAATTCTTTTAAATATTTTTGTAGAAGAATTAGTAGTAGTACTGTTAAAACTTGAAATAGTTGTTGGTGTAGTTGAACTTTCCTGATTATATTTTGATGATTTTTCTTGATTAAAATTTTCTCGTCCATTATTAAATAGAAGGGGGCACATTAAATTAAAAAAGTGGAATTTTAATTATTTAAAATAATTTAAAAAGAAGATTGTTTTAAATTTATTTCTAAAAAATAAAATATTTAAAAAAGAGTAGAGGTAGAGAGGAGGGAGGGGGGATAGTCGGGATAGAAAAAACAGAGTTTAATAGAGAAAATTTTAATTTGTCTTAAATTTTTCATTTTTTCTTATCCAAGGCGCAAATTTTTGAATTGAATGACTAAAACAAAAAATATTTTTAAGATAAAATTCTGTCTATTTAATAAAAGTTTTATATAATATTTTAATTAAAATAATTACCCAAACAAACAAAAATATCCAAAAAAAATTAGTAAAATATATATTTTTTAGAAAAAGCTTTTTTGCGCTTTTCGTGTCCCAAAAGAATTGTTTTGCAAAAGATTTAAGGCAAAACAAAAGGGTGAAAACCGAAAAACAAAAAAAAAATAAAAATATATTTTTATATTTTCTTTTTGTGTGGTCATTTAACTGTAAACTAGATGAAAGAAAAAAATTAAATATTTTTATTTTTAAAGAAAAAAAGGAAATTAAATTAAATAAATAATGAAATAAATAAATATATTATTTACTTAAATAATTATTTTTATTTTTGTATTATTTTTTTTCAAATAAAAATAATAATAAAAAATTATTTTTAATTAAAAAATTTTTTTAGAAAAATAAGAAATGAAAAAAACAAAATTTCCCTCCTTCAATTCATTCCCCTTTCCCTCTCCCCAAAATCTTCCCTCCTTCCCCTAAATTTAATTTCTTTTCAATCTTTGCTTCAAATTCCTATTTGTTTGAGGTAATCACAGTTTGAAGTTTATGCAAAAAATTTATAAAAATAAATTGAAAAATGTTGGAAATTTAAATAAAAATTAAACAAAGAAAGAAAGAAATATACAAATAAATAAATAAAATTAAAGAATATTTTTGTTAGTTTAAATAATAATTAATAATTTATTTGACCTTTTCCATCTTTTTTTCCTAAAAAAATTTTTTTTGATCTGAATTAATATTTTTTATATATTTTTCGGAAAATAAAAAGAAAAAAATTTGTATATTAATTACTTCCCCCCTACCCTCTCTTGATTGAAAAAATAATTACATAGTATTTAATTAATCGAGTAATTTTTTAAATTAATTAATAATTTTTTAAAATTTAATTATAATCGAGTAAATACTACTTTACAATAAAAAATAATTTTTTTAAAAATAATTTTGTTAAATTTTAAATAAAATTAAAAAAAAACAATTCTTTTTCATAAAAACAAAAAAGAAAAAATAAAGAAAAAATCTGTGGCGGTGTGGAGGATCAAACAAAAATAAGCAAATGACGGGTTGCAAAAACCGCTAATTTTAAAGAAAAAAGGATTTGGATATTTTAATGAAGGAAGGAGGATATTCGAATAATTAATTTTTTGAAATTTTTTAAATTAAGAGATTGAAATATTTTTATTTAAAAATAATTAATTTATTTTAAATGTTTAAAATAATTTTTAAAATTTTAATTAATTTTGGTAATATAAAAAATATACATATGTTTTTTAATATTTTTTTCCATTTAATTAAATAAATAAGGTGTTTGGAAATTTAAAGAAAGGTTTCTTTTTTTTACTTTTTTTTTAAAAATATGTTTGTCTGGATTAAGTAAATCAAACAAACAAAAAACAAAATAAATAAAAATATGCCAGCTGTTTTTAAATTTTGCAAAACTTTTTGATAAATAAAAATATAAATTGACAATTTTTGACAAAAAAAATAAATAAATAATTAAAGTTGCAAAAAAAGGGAGTTTATTTTAAAAATTATTTAAATATATAATTTAAATTATTTTTATTTTTTTTATTAAAAAAAAAGAGAGAATTTATTTATTATTTAAATTATTATTTAATTTTGTAAAATAATTTTAAAAAAAAATGATCACCAACAAAATTACTATTGTATGGATTTTTTAATTGTTGAATGACTGACGGAAAATAAATTTAAACTAGGAGAGAGAGAGAGAGAGAGAGAGAGAGAATAAGGGAATTAAATAAAATTTAATTATTTTCTCAATTTTAAATATTTTAAATTTAATTTATATAATAGCCAAAGATTTTGAAATTCTTGGAACACAAAACGAATACCTAGCATTGCTTCTTTCTACTTTCAATAATTGAGTTAATAAATGTTAAAAAAGAACTGTGAAGACTTTAAAAAAATAATTTTTCTTTTTAAATTAAAATTTATTTAAATAAAATTTATTTTTATTTTAAAATATTCTTATTTATTCTTAAAAATATCCAAAACCAATAATTTAAGCAAAATAAAGCTTAGAAATACCTAACAATTTTGTAAAAGCTTTTAAGGGCTTTTATTATCTGCAAAGGTGTAAACAAAGTCTCGGAGGTAACCTTGTAATTAAATAATATTTTAAATTTATTAAAAAAATAGATTTTCGAAAAAATTTTAACTTTAAAAATTCAAAATTGTTATTTTAATTATTTTAGAATACATATGTATGTATTTCCCAAATCCAATCAAATAATTTAATCAAAAATATTTTTATTTTTTTAAAATGTCTTTTCATCATTTATTTTCTCTTTTTTTTGGCTTTCAGTCCTCCTTCTCTCGAATTTCTACAAAAAAAGCCTTCCAGCGTGTTTGTATTGAGGAAATCAATAAACAAAAAGTGCCAACAAAAGTGCCGTCCATGCCGTTGGGCTCGTTTTAAATGAAAAAAAAATAAGAGAAAAAAATGAGAAAAGCTGAAAATAATGAAAATAAGGGAAAGGGAGGGGAGGGAATGGGAAAATAAAAGTAAAAAATAGGGAGTGGGAATGTTGAAAGAATAGAGATAGATAGAGAGAGTGCCGTTGGATGCGGCATTGGGACAAAAAAAAATAAAAAATATTAAAACTATTAGTAACTTGAAATTGGCTAAAAATAATTATTCAAAGGAAAAGAAGAAGGCTTTTAGTAGTAAATGTTTTTTTTTTAATTTATTTAAAATTAATTAATTAATTTAATAATATTTCTTGTGCTCTTTATTTTATTTTATATTTATTTATTTTCTACTTTAATTGTTTTTATTTTGAATTTTTTTAAAATTCTTCTCTACATAATTACTTAAACTTATTTTTTTACTTATTTCTATCCTTCCCTTCCCTTCCCTTTTTTTATTTTCAAAAAAATGTTGAAAATGAAAAAATGGGAAGCGCCGCAAGGAAAATTTGTGTGGGGGAGGAATAATACTTGAATAGAAAAAAATGAAAAAAAAAAGTCAATCCACAACCAAATACTCCTCTTCTCGCAATGCGCACAGAAATTTTTTATAAAAATTAAAGAGAAGATCCTCAAAAAAAAGAGAAAGTTTTTTAATTTAATTTTTTAATTAATTTTCTTTTTTTAAATGCGGGAAATTTAAATTATTTTTTATAATTTTGGGAAAGTTTAATTCTCTTTACTTTTTTTAAAATATTTTTGGAATTATGTAAATGTTCAAACTTTCAAGTTTACTTTTTCTCCCACTTGAATTAATTTACAAATACAAAATTAATTACAATTTTTTAGGCATTATATATATTTTTTTAACCAATATTTTTTTAAAATTATTTTAAATTAAATTTAATATTTTTTTGTTTACCTTTTTACTTAAAATAAATAGAAACCAGATCCTTTAAAAATAAAATTTTTTAAAATTATATTTATTTGGTTTTATTTTTCAGTATTTTCTGTTTAATTTTCCTCTTTTTAATTTTTATTTAAATATTTTAATCACGTCTTTTTTTCTTTGCTATAAAAATCGAAATTCAAATTTTGTATTTAAATGTTTTTCATTTTTAAGAGTAAATTTATTAATTAAAATAAACTTTTGTTTTTTTTTCATTTTATTATCCATTTACTTTTAAATTTATTTAAATATTTACATAATTACTTGAGAAAAAAAACTTTTTTGTGTGTAACTAACAATTTTTTTTAAATTTTTTACTTCCCTATTTTTTAAAACTTTTTTTCTTATTTACATATTTATTATTGTCATTAACTCTGCTAATATATGTACTTTGATTAATTAAATGTAAGAAAATAAGTTAAAAAAAAACTATTATTTATTTAAAAAAAATTTTTTTAACATTTTCTTCCATTTATCCAGAAAGAATTATGAAGGGTACACCCGAACCTACCGCTAGGTAAATGTATCGTCGAACTATAAATTTGTTAAAAATTGCCGAATTTGGGATGCCCTGGTATGGATCGATGCACCTAGGCGGGCTGTATCGAACCGTACCAGGGCATCCCGGATTCGACAATTTTGAACGAAGTTATAGTTCGGCGGTACATTGGCCTGCTCTCATTGTGATCTGTGGGTGTATTTACATAAAGGAAAATTATGTATTCAAAAAAATAAACTAAAAAAACTTTCTTCTCTTATAAATCAAAGGGGAAAAAATTAAAAAAGCTATACTCTTTTTTGAATATATCTTTTATTTATTTAACTGTTATTTTTATTTTATTTTAATTTTCTGTTGCTGGCTAGTAAATTTTATTGACTCTCTCTCATTTTAAAAATTATTTTGAGAGTTATTTAAAAATTAAAATAAATTTAATTATTCAAAAAAATGTCAGAATCAGAAAATGAAGAGGAGTCAAAACAGCAGCAACAGAAAAAATCCCCTCCTTTATTAACTGGGCAACTTGGAAAAAGTTTAGTTGATAAATGTAGAAGTAAGGGAAAATAAAAGTTTTTTTCTGTATTTTAAATTAATTAAAACATACCAAAAAATGTTTTTTAAAATTAATAAAATAATTATTATTTTATTTTTAATTTATTCATAATTAAATATAAATCATTGAAGATTTCTCTCCATTATTTATTTATTTAATTTAAATTAAATTTTCAGAACAATTAGAAGAAATGACATCCCCATTACCCAGCAGTGGAAGAAAACCTCCAGGAAGTGCTAGGGGGGAAGGGGAAAAAGAAAAAAAATTTCTTGGAATGCTTTCCTACAAAATTGATTACGATTTTGATAAATCTATTGTATTTTTTTATTTGTAAATTTTAAATTAAATTTAAATTTTTAAAGTTAAATGTAACTGTTTTGAGCGCTGAAAATTTACCTGCAATGGATTTGGGGGGTAAATAATAAGAAGAATTTTAAATAAAATAATTTTCAATATTTAGGAACTAGTGATCCTTATGTTAAACTTTATTTACTTCCTGTAAGTTTATTTTGCCCTTCTTTTGATTCAAAATTTATAATTTAATTCTTTTAAAGACAATAATTTCACAAAATTTTTTTGGGGATCTTAAATTTTTGTGTTGACATAAATTTAAATTTAAATAAAATTTAATTAATTTTCCAGGACAAGAAGAAAAAATTCCAAACAAAAGTTCAAAGGAAATCATTAAATCCAGTTAATTTTACTTATTTAAAAAATTAATTTAAATTTAATTTTAAAAAAGGTATTTAATGAATCTTTTCAATTCAAAGTTTGTCTAAAAATAATTTTTTAAAAATTATTTTTAATTTAAAAAGGTACCTTATAATGAAATAAATAGTCAAACACTTGTAATGAATGTGTAAGTATTTTAGAAAAAAATTTAAAAAAAATTAAAGTTTTGATTTTGACCGTTTTGGCAAGCACGACCAAATAGGCCAAGTTAGTGTCCCTCTTGGTAAAGTTGATTTGGCAACTACAATTGAGAAAACTGTTGCTATTGAAGCATCTCCTGTATTAAATAAATTTAAAATAAATTAATTATTCTTTTTTTAGGAAAATAGATTAGGAGAAGTTTGTCTTGCATTACGTTATGTTCCAAATAAAAATAAATTAACTGTTGTTGTTATGGAATGTAAAAATCTTAAAAAAATGGTTAATAAATTAATTAAAAAGGATTATTTATAGAAATAAATGCTTCAGGGTTTCGATCTCGAATTCTGAACACAAAAATTAAAATCACTTTTATGCTTTATATTTTTTGACTTTAATAATTGAAAAATTTTTATCCCCCCCCCCTCACTGTCATATTTCTCTCACAAATAATTAAATAATCCTTAATTTTTTAAATCGTGTATTTAAATTAAAAAATTATTATTTAATTTTATTCTTAAGGATGTTCTCGGCCTTTCCGATCCTTATGTCAAAATTTATTTAATGGCACAAAATAAGCGACTTGAAAAGAAAAAAACAACAATAAAAATGAAAACATTAAATCCATGTAAAATAAAAATAATTTTTAAAAACTTTTTAATTTCAAAAGATTATAACGAATCCTTCTCTTACGAAGTTAGCCCAGAAAAATTGCAAAGGGTACATTTACATATTATGTAATTATTTTTGAGATTATTTTAAAATATTTATAATTTTTCTAGTGTCTCAGATTACGATAGAGTTGGGTCTAATGAGAGAATAGGGCATGTAATAATTGGAAATAATGCTTCGGGGGTTGGGTTAAAACATTGGCATGATATGGTAATTAAATAAATAAATATGAAATTTAAATTTGTTTTTTTTTCTTAAAAAAGATAGCAACACCTAGGAGAAGTGTAGCTGCATGGCATGCACTTCAACCTGATGCTGATTAAATAATTTTAAATAAATTCACTTTAAATGTAAATATTTAAATGTTAAAAAATAATAAAATTTCTATCATCATAGTATACTTTTATTGAGGATATATTTGTCCTAAAAATAAATAAAATATCACCGTCCAAATTCATTCCAGGACAAATTCAATTTGACCGGTCAATTAGGGACTGAACATCAAGATTTTAATTTTTCTGTGTTTTAATTTGGGATTGGGTTTCATAGCTGTTCTTCATGTTCGGACCAGAGCTGCGTCGGAACAAAAGAAAACTTCGAAAATCCAAAGTAGAAAATCGAAATTTTTTGAAATAAAAGAATATTCAAACCAGGGATGGACCGGGTTGAGAAAAAAGTCGGGTCGGGTTAGTTAAAATTTGAATTTGACGCCAGATTTATTTGGAGCTGTTGGGTGAATCAGATATTTTTGTCCTTCAATTTCTCTCGTTCTTTTATATTTTCAATTAAAAAAACAAAAATTGATGGAAAATTTTAATCTTTAATTTTAAATGTGAAGTTTGTAAAATGAAAAGTTTTTAAAAGGAAGAACAGTTGTTGAAAGTTAGGGAGGGAGTTCTCAAAAAATGAAAGCATCCATTCACAAAAACACCTAAGAATGATCAATTCTTAATTACTATCTCATTTCAAAGAATTCAAAAAACAATCTTCAAAAACAATTTTATTTACAACAAATACATACATAACAATACAATATTATTGGTACATTATATAGGGAAGAAATATCACAATTTACGATTATCTATTTTGGGTGGTCCTATTCACATCAGCATCTATTCTTCACATCAAGAGATTACTGTGTGTTCTTATCCATCATCTTTATCCATCGTCCCGCAGCCATACTCATGCAGCAGCCATAGGAACGTCGACCTTGAACTCGCCAGAAGATCCAGGAGGGAAGATGGCCTTGGCGTCCCCAGCATCTGGAGGAGCCCCAGCGAAGCAGATCTCGAGCTTGTCATCACCTTTTGGAGGGCCGTTCTGGCGGATCACTTCGACTTGGGCAGCAGCGCCGGGCTCCACGAATCCGAAGACGGGGTTGACTCGGTAGTGCTCGTTATTGCTGGACTTGAGCTTGAAGGCGAAGCGGACCTTAAATAATAAAAAATTTGATTAGAGGAATGATTTGAAAGTAAGAAAAGAAAGGACGATTTTAAAATTAAATAAGTACCTCAGGGTTGCCGTTCATCAGCTGAAGCGAGACGTTGCCTCCCGAAGCAGGGACCTGGATAGCAGCTGGCTCGACTTGGACCGCCATTGTTGTTGTGAAGATTGGTTGTTGATTGTTTGAAGAGTTGTCGTTTGTGAAGTGTTGCGTTTGAACGAAATCAGTGGACTTTTATAGTTGGCTGGGTGTGTTTAATTCCTTCATGGAGATCATGATATAAAAGCTTTTTCATCATCATCGATCATCAACTCTCTACAACAACAACTCTTCAAACAATCAACAACCAATCTTCACAACAACAACAACAATGGCGGTCCAAGTCGAGCCAGCTGCTATCCAGGTCCCTGCTTCGGGAGGCAACGTCTCGCTTCAGCTGATGAACGGCAACCCTGAGGTACTTATTTAATTTTAAAATCGTCCTTTCTTTTCTTACTTTCAAATCATTCCTCTAATCAAATTTTTTATTATTTAAGGTCCGCTTCGCCTTCAAGCTCAAGTCCAGCAATAACGAGCACTACCGAGTCAACCCCGTCTTCGGATTCGTGGAGCCCGGCGCTGCTGCCCAAGTCGAAGTGATCCGCCAGAACGGCCCTCCAAAAGGTGATGACAAGCTCGAGATCTGCTTCGCTGGGGCTCCTCCAGATGCTGGGGACGCCAAGGCCATCTTCCCTCCTGGATCTTCTGGCGAGTTCAAGGTCGACGTTCCTATGGCTGCTGCATGAGTATGGCTGCGGGACGATGGATAAAGATGATGGATAAGAACACACAGTAATCTCTTGATGTGAAGAATAGATGCTGATGTGAATAGGACCACCCAAAATAGATAATCGTAAATTGTGATATTTCTTCCCTATATAATGTACCAATAATATTGTATTGTTATGTATGTATTTGTTGTAAATAAAATTGTTTTTGAAGATTGTTTTTTGAATTCTTTGAAATGAGATAGTAATTAAGAATTGATCATTCTTAGGTGTTTTTGTGAATGGATGCTTTCATTTTTTGAGAACTCCCTCCCTAACTTTCCTCTTTCCTTTTTGTAAATTTTCTGGATCGTTTAGAGACTAATTCAATTTACCTAGGTTCTGGTTGTATATATAAAGATTTCAGGTCTATTGGAAAACAAGAACCTAAAGAACCAGAAAAAACTGGGGTTTTATAATTTCTTAACACACCATATACTTATTTTTTGAAGAACATAAGCTTATCAACAAAAAAACTTACAAAATTTTAAATACAAATATTTATTTAAGTTTCAGAACAAAAAACAATAAAAGAGACATTAAGCAATTGGGGTAATCTTAACAACAAAATTTATTTAAAATTGATTGGTTGTGAAGGGATGAATGGTTTTTAATTTAGAAAAAAAACAAATATAATAATGAAAGATCGCGCCAAAATTTTAAAAAAATATAAAAGAATTCCCTCAAAATATTCTTTTTAATTTTTAGGCAATTTATTTTTGTAGGGGTTTTTGGCTGTTTTTGAAAGGATTTCATTTTGATGTGTTTTTTTTGTATTTAATTAAAAATAATTTATTTATTTTTATTCAATGATATTCTTTTCTTTATTGAATGAGCCAAGCAAACGATGACAAAAAAGGCTCAATTGCGCGGATTAATGAAAAGGGCACCTGCGGCATATGAAACTGATGAATCAGTTAATGAGCGAACCTTTAAAAATATTTTTAAAAAAATTAGAGAAAATTCTGTTTTTTGTATGAAAAGTAATAGTTTATTTTAATTTAAAAGTGGAAAAAGAATTTGGATAGGCAAAGTAAAATACGAAAAGAAATTTTTTGATATTGGAAATATGCCCAAGGATTTCAGAAAAATTGTTCGATAACTCTATTTGATCGAAAAGGGTTATAACAAAAAATATTTAATTTTAAATCAAGAAAAGTTTTAATAATTTTATAAATTACTTGTTGAATTTATTTTAAATTTAAAAAAACGGTTTTTAACCTTATTTGATTGAGCATATTTCAAAAATCGAAGTTCTGCTGTCACATTATTTGTTTGTTGATAATGATTAAAGGCCTAAAAATGTTTAAAGAATATTTTAAATAGAAAAAACCTGTAACAAAACACAAATTGGATTTCGACCGCAAATTGTATTTTGAGTTTTTTTGAGGTATTCATTAAACATTGAAGGGTCCAAAGTTGATATTGCATCCATTCCCTTAAAATTTATTTCAAAAATTTCCAAAACATTTCAAAAAAAACCTGTTTATCAAGTGTTGTAATTTGTTCGTAAATTGGTCGAGCACCTGCTGATTCCGTTGGGGTATAACGAAAACGTTGACCTAAAAATAATATAAATTAATTTATAAATTTAAATATAAATTAACCCCAATGACAAAAATCAGAAGAAATAACAAATAAATTTGTTGGATCGGCAAGATAATTGGCAAAAATACGTCCATAAAATTGTTGGCGTGTAGTACTTAATGAGCCTACAAGTATTGGCACAATTTTGAAGCTTCCAAGGGGGCGGCTTAATTATATTTGAATTTTAGCTATAGACAGCTAAATAAGATTAAAAAAGTCAATCGTTAAGAAAAGAAATGGGGAAAAACTTAAATAAATTAAGAATTCCACAGCTAGGACATTTAATGTCCCAGTCAAAGTATTCTTAACGATTGACTTTTAAAATATTTTAAACAATAATTAAGAACAATTCACCACCTTTCCATAATTTTAGCAATAAAAGGCATTTGCATTTCCAAACTATGTTCAGCTTCCTCATTTCTCGTCGACATCCATTCAAATGCATCAGAACCGTGAGAGTTGATAAGTTGTTCACTGACTGCGAGTGTCTCGAATTTTTAGGCAATAAGAAAAAAGAATTTTGAAGCAAAAAGAATATTTAAAATTTTAGTTTCCGAAAATTTTTTCAAAAAATGTAAAGTAATCCTGACCAAAAGAATCGACGTTGAGATCACCAAGTGGAGTGGCATATTTTGAAACTAAAAAAGTTTAAATAACTCGATAGAGACAAAAAACATACAAGTAGTTAGAGCACATCCAGAAAGATACTAAATAAACAAAATTTGGTAGAAAAAAAAGAAAACAAACCACAACATGAGAAGGACCAAGAACAAAAATTCTTTTTCTAGAAAAAATTTTAAAAATAAAATTTTAAGAAAAAAAACATTTTGTCAGGTATAATTTGTTTGAAGGCAAAAGCTAAAATTACACACAAATATTTGATTTTACAAAGGTTAATATAAAAGGTTACCAGCTGTCTCTCCACAGTAAGTATATCCAGCATGCCTGCAAACAAAAAATCTTTGTTTTATTAGAAGAGTTAAGCCCCTTTCTGAATATAAATTTAGATCCCTCAACTATTTTATACAAGTTCGGAATTACAAAGACAAAAAAAAGTTATAGAATCACCTCAACCCAATAAAATATTAAAAATATTTATAAAACAATACGGTGAGATTATTGCTCTAGCCGAGCCAACATTTGAACCTGCATCCCTTAACCAGCCACTCAATTGTTGATCGAGCTCCCCTGGAGCATCGGAATACCTAAATTAAATTTTTATAAAAATTTAAATTAAAAAACCATGATCCAGCATGCGAGGCAGGTCGAACCTTCACATGAGCAGTACTATTCCCATTCATATGTGCGTGGTTATTATTCATCATCTCAATGCTAAAAGTTGGAAAAATGAAACATTAATTTTTAGACATTAATAAACAATAAAAATTACCAAAACAAAGTAAAAACAAAGATCTTCAAAGAAAACAAAGATCTTCAAGAAAAACAAAGATCTCCAAATAAGTCTGGTCTGTTTAATTGACCCGTAGTAAGAGAATGATTGCGCAAATCGTATAGAAAGACAGGCTGTCTTTTGCAAATAATCAATCAAAAATTACTAAAGTTTAGAATGAAAAAATAGTAAAATGTCTGTTAATTAATGATAAAAATCTTTAAACATTTTATATAAACATGTAAGCGCGTGCAAACTTTTTAAAGTATAATTTATTAAAAATTTTCAATATCTAGTTTTTTTATTGCAAGCATTGTCTTTGCTTTACATAAAGCAAAGAACAAACAAAACATAAAAATAAAGGCCTGCCTATTTAATAGTATATTCATTTAATGCTCTAATGTACAAATTATTGAGTAAAACAGAAATATCAATAATTAACTGGAATAATTCATTTTAAAAAATAAATAAAACCTCAATAAAATAATTTATTAAAACAAGCAAAAAATGATTTTTGAAAACAAGGCACAAAATCGTTAAAATCTTTTATTTATTTTAAACGCTTCTTATTTGAAGTTCCCCCTCCAATCGAAGACTTTCGACTAGTATTTCCACCACTATTTGTACCCGAAATTTTCTTATTTTTCTTTTTGCATTCACTACAATACCAAGAAGCATTATCTGGCGGAGGAATTAAAATTCCCACACAGCTCCTAAAAATGAAATGATTTGAACATAATTAGTATGTAGATATTTAAATAATTACCAATGAAACCATCTATCACAAGTGTCACAAGCAACCTGCAAAACATTTTTAATTAAGATAAATAAACGGAGATAGTGTTTAAGCGTAGCCGTGGATGCTCAAAAAATTCCCTCTTACCCTACATCTTGAGAATTTCCCTTCAAACATGAGGATTTATGATACCAAGGGAAAAGATTGGACTATCTTTCAATTAATTTACCATATCAGGACCATTTTCTACATAAGCAACAGAACAAACTGGACATATCCAAACATCTTCTTCTTGATCCTCCTCTAAATTAATTACAGTTGGAGATGGCTGAACAACTTCTTTTACTTCTTCAATTTTCGATTCCTTCTTTATCACTTCTTTTGTTGCTTTTTCAACCGTCTTAATAACAGAAGTTTTCGGTGTTTTATTATTAGATTTTGATTTATTTTGTGTTGAAATTATTTTTTCGTTTGTTTTTGATTTGGTTGTTGATCCACTTTTCGTTGTTTTTACGTCCTCATTTTTAGGTGTTGAAGTAGTAGAAGGTTTAAGTAATTTTGATAATTTCATTGGTGGTTTCTTCACAGATGTTTGTGGAGTATTCGAAGGTGTATCAGATATTTTAGGCAATTTTTTGTTTGATTCTAAAAATTAAATAAAAATTTTAAAATTAATTTAATAACCTAAAGGTTTCTCCTTCTTTTTGGAAGGTTCCAAAACAGTTTCCAACGCTTTTGAAGGAATAGGTGAAGGCGCTGGTGAAGGAGCTGCTTCTGAAGTTGATTTATCTGATACGATTAAAGGAACAACTCTTGTTGGTTTTTCACTTTTTCTGCTCCGTTTTGAAGTTGCTGGGGGTTCCTGGAAAATTAAATTAAAAAATTAAACGTTGTTTAAATGAACCTCTACCTTTGAGTTAATCGAGATTTTAGAATCATCTGAACTTGATGAATTTACAGAAGGCACTGATTTTGTAAGTATTTCAGTCGGCAATTTAGGTGGCACCGGGTTCGGGACTTTTTTCTCAACACTTTGTAAAGGAGCGATTTTTGAAGTGTTTTTGTCAACTAAAATATTTTAAATTAATATCAAAAAATGTTTTTATAATTTAAAATGAAACCAGCCTCCCTCCTTTTTTGCTGGGGTAGAAGCCCGAATAGTCTTTCGAGGAGGTGACGGCGATGTTCGTTTTGGTGATTTTCTTTTTCTTTTGTTCTTTTCAGTATCTGGCAATTTGACGGCTTAAAAAATAATAGATTTATTTTAGAATCATAAATGCCAACCTTCTTCCTTTTTTGGCGTCGCATCCTTTGTAGATGTCTGGACTTGTATTGGTGATGTAATAAACAACTCTTCGACTGGCTCCATTACTACAGGAACAGCTCTTTTTGGCGATTTCTTTCGCTTTTTAGCTCCTTTTTTAATTTCCTCAAGGCCTGGTGGTGTTTTTGCAACGGGAGTAGATTGTTGTTTTTCTTCGACAAAAATTATTTCTTCAACAGGTGGCGAGGATTTTTTGGTTATTGAGGCATCAGATGTAGGAATTTTCGATGTTGAAGGATGTACTTGTTTATCAATTTTTGTTAAGGGTTGAGGAGCATTTAATTTTGGTTTATCAATTGAAGTTACAAGAGGTGGAGAGATCAACATTTGACGTTGTTGTGTTTGTTGTGGCTCGGATAATGGAGTAGTTTGTGAAGTAGTAGTGGAAAGGCCTGGACCAAAACGTATTTTTATTTTTGGAACTTTTAACTGCTGTTCAGCTGACTTTGCTTCTACAAAACAAAATTTAAATTGAATAATTTAAAAAAAACCTTCAGCTTGAATCCTTTCAGCTTCCAGTATTTTTTCTCTTTCCAATTGTAATCTCTTCTCTTCTTCGATTTTTTGTTTTTCCTCTTCGAGTTGCTGTTGCTCACGCTTTTCTTTTTTTCGCCTTTTTTTCTCTTTATGACGTTCAGATTCAGGGACACCTTTCAGACTTAAACAAGGAACAGAGAAAAAGTCTTGTCGTACAATCGTAAATGAAGTGTTTGCTACTTGAGGATTTCTGGAAAAATCTGCCTCTAAACTAATCTCTACCAATGGTGGAATAAATTTCTTAACAGTGATGCCAAGATCAGGAGCATAAGCTCCAAAAAAGTTAGGGAAGGCTTTCTGAGCAAATCGTTGAGTACCTCTAAAGAAAAATTTAAATGTTTAAAAAAGTAAAAATATTTACCTGTGATCCTGTTTGACATCATCTTGTTGTTCATTATCATCATCATTTACATGTATTTTCTCGTTTATATCAGCTTTATCTGTAACCTCTTCTTCCTTCTGATCTAATTCCTGCTTCTCAACTATTGCTTTATAGGAAGACAGCGGCAAAGGAAATAAAGGAGGCTGCTCAGGAAGATGAAAACTGCCTACTTGTTGAAGATAATCATGAAGATCCCGCACTTAAAAAATTATTAAAAATAAATACACTTTGAATAACATACAATCTATCGAATGACGATTAAACATTCTGGAAACATCATCAAGAGTTACAAAATCTCGACCAGCTGAAAAAAAGTGAAATATTTATTTACAATTAAAGATAACCAAATTCAGCCAAAGAACCAGAATCTCTGCATAATTTCTCAAAGTACGTTCTAAGCAACCAAGAAAGTATATTCATCACGGAACCATTGGCCGTTGAAAACTTAAACATGTAAAATTTATGAATAAACAAAATATCATCTAATTTTCAAAGCTTTCAATAAATAATTTAAATCATAAACAAACCCCAATATTATCGATAATAAGTGCTGTAGCCTGCACCATCATTGATTGCTCATATCTTTTGTATTTATTACACAAATTAGGCTTATTTTGTTGTGAATTAATATTAGAAGAATTTGAATTATTGGGAGTTTTCTCCATTTTTATTGAAAAAAAAAATAAACCTGCTTTAATGAAAAAAAAAGTTTAACCTAGGAATCAGAAAATTAAAATTAATCGGAACGTCCCACTTGTGTACCGGCCGTTTGTGTACCTGGCCATGTTTTGGGCCATAACTTTTTCTATTCTTAATTGATTTAAATAATTTATATGTCAATCGAAAGCCCTGGATGTGAGGATTATTTTTGCCAATAGGAATTATTTGATCAGATCATTATACAAAAAGTTACAGCCAGATAAATGCGTGCAATCGTGATTTTGATCTTTATCTGGCTGTAACTTTTTGTTTGTTGATCTGATCAAATAACTCTGTTGGCAAAAATAATCCTCACATCCAGGGCTTTCGATTGATAAAAGATTTATCCGACTTGGGTGAAAATCCAAAAAGTTATGGCCTAAAATATGGCCAGGTACACAAACGGCCGGTACACAAGTGTCCCCTACCCAAAATTAATTGATTTATAATTTTAGAGTTTATGAACATTTCAACTAATTTAACATTTTAAAATTTAACAATTTGTAATATTTATTTTGAGAAATTTCGAAAAATATAAGTTCGGATTGTTAATGATTTTTTTCTAATTTTTTTGATTTTTGATGTTTTCTCAAAATTTTGGGTGAAGTTCTTTTACTTATTGTTGAAAAAAACAAATTGTAAACAAGAAGGATGAAAGGTCATTAGAAAATATCACTTTTTTTCAATGTTTATTTATTTACACCTCAATGGTGTAAAAGTTTAGAGAAAATTATTTAATTATTTTTTTCCTTTTTAGAATTCTTTTTTTAAATAATGTTCTACAAAAATTTGGACAAACTTTCTTATGGGTATTTTATTTATTTATTTTTTCACTAATAAATTTTGTTTTTTAGAGTTCGACAGTTTCATTTATCAAAACGATTTAAACATGCTTTGCCTGATCTTCCCTATGACTATAATGCTCTTGAGCCAGTAATTTCTGCTGAAATTATGAAGATTCATCATCAAAAACATCATGGTTTGTCTATTGATTTTAATCTTTATTTTATATTTTTAGCAACTTATGTAAACAATTTAAATATGACTGAAGAAAAAATACAAGAGGCTTTTGCCAAAGGTTTATTTTATTTTTTTTAATTTTACAGTTTATTTTTAGGAGATATTCGTTCGGCTATTCAATTGCAATCTGCTCTAAAATTTAATGGTGGCGGGCACATCAATCATAGTATTTTCTGGACAAATCTTTGTAAAGACGGAGGTGAACCATCTGGCAAACTTCTGCAAGCTATTAATCGTGACTTTGGTTCTCTCCAAGGATTGCAAGCCCGTTTAAATGCGATTGCAATAGCTGTTCAAGGATCTGGTTGGGGATGGCTTGGCTACAACAAAATTGACAAACGCTTGGAAGTTGCTTGTTGTCAGAACCAAGATCCGTTGGAGCCTACCACAGGTTTTCTTTTAAATTAAATGAAGTGGTGTTTTAAAAATAAATTTAATTTAAGGACTTGTGCCTCTCTTTGGAATTGACGTTTGGGAGCACGCCTACTATTTGCAATACAAAAATGTGCGTGCTGATTATGTAAATGCTATTTGGAAGATTGCCGATTGGAAGAATATTGAGGAGCGGTATGAAAGTGCTCAGACTGATTAAGAAGACAAGTAAATATATAGATAAGCTTTTAAAATTAAATAAATATATTTTTCTCTCGGTTTCGAGAATATGTTTAATGCTAACGTTGAAAAGTTAGTAAATATTTTTATTTTGTTACTGGCTTGTTTTTACTCTATTTCTGGCAATTATTTTCCGGTCTTTAAAAATTTATTTAAGAGAAAATAAATTGAAAATAATAAATTATTTTTATTTTCCAAAAAATTGGCTAAGAAATGAGGTTGTCTCGTCAGGTTCAGCAACTTCAGCTTTTTTGGCTCCACTTCTAACCAAAGCTTTTAATATCCCTTCAATATTTGAATTTGGTCCCTCTCTTTTTACATTATTTCCATATCCATTTGAATACAAACTAGAACCATAACCAAGATCATAGGGGTCGTATGGGGAGCTTCTATCTTGAGAAGTTGAAGAGCCTTTAAAATATAAAGAGAGAAATTCTTTTTTAATTTTTTCATTTTCGAACCAAGAAAAGTTTCCATCATTGATTCAACTAATGATTTTGGTTGAGATCTATTAAGTTTTTTTGAATATTTTTAAGATTTTATATTTATTTTTGGGGTGATTCTAATTTTTATTTTTAATATTAAAAACCTTGAACGTGCTGCACCTAATGGGCCTTTAAAGAGTATTTATACCAAAACATTGGTTATTATTTTTACCTCCCCCATATTCGCTATAAGGTAGACCCATTGGTGTTGCTCCAAAGCGTTGATTTAGACTATTTTCTTTATTTTTTTTTAGTTTTTAAATTTTTCTCTTAAAAAATTCAAAACCTTTCATTTTAAGTGCTCTTCCATATCCGCCGTATCCATTATTTGTAGGAAATTCTTTTTCTCCAATAATACTTCCACCCAAATTCATAATCTGTGTAGCGAAATCATAGACTGAATTTTTGTTTTTAAATGATGGGAAAATCATTTTTTAATTTTTTTTCAAAATTATGGGACCTTCTGCAGCCTTTTTGATATGATCAGATATAACAGCAGCCTCTTGTTGAAGAGTTTCTATTGAAAAAGCAATTAATAAAACTAAAGATTGGCAAGAATTATAGTAGAAATATTTTTTCATTTTTTTAGTTTTTTTTGGTAGAAAATATTTTTGGAGTGAATAAATGTTTTTGGGGGGATGTGTGAAGAAGAAGAAGAAGATATGTTTAGTATTAAAAATAAATAAAAGCTGGAAGCTTTTTTTGCTACATTTATTTTTACAGTTGTGCAACTTGTAACACAAACTCTGCGCGGCGAAAAAATATATTTTTTAAAGAGAAGAAAAACGAGAGTTTCTCTTTCAGATTTACTCCAGTTTTGGTAGTAGATTTTGCGGTCTGCTTTTAATTTTATATTTTCTCTTTTAATTTTATTTTTAAATCCAGTTTTTCTACTTTCGATAAATTTATCCATACTTTTTTTAGAAGGGATATATTTTTAATTGATTTAAACGGGAAAAACATTGTAAACATGCTGCGTGAAAAAGTGACCAACAGAGAAATTTATAAGTTTTTAAATTTTGATAGAAATTAGAAAGAAGGTTTTAAGCCTAAATTTAAAAAAATTTTTAAAATTTTTTAAAATTTCTTTTTATCTTTCACTGTGTTATCATTTTTATTTTCTAACTTTCTTGTTTTTCGTAAATAAAAATTCACCCTTTCGAACGGCCACTTTTTGCACTCTTATCTTTTTTATCATTATTTTCTTTCACTATAAGTATAAAATTGTCTTTGATTTTTTTGAATAAATATTTTTTAGTTTTGTTTCTTTACAAAAAAATATTTTTATTTTATAAACAAATATTTCTTATTTTTTTAATAGAAAATTTCTGATTAAAGAACGAGAATTAATGAGTTCATCACCAACAAAATCTAATTCTAACAGTATTTTTTATTTTCCCGCATTTATTGATACAAATAACAATCAGGAGAATAATTATGAGCAAAATGGAGGATTTTTGGGTATTTTATCAAATTTTTTTCGACCATCAAAATCTTCGTCTACAACAGAAACTGGTTTAATTTTGATTAAAATTTAATTTAAAAATATTTTTTAGTATTTTCTGAGAGTGTTTGCATTACAAAATCTGAGGAGAAGGATGTAGTTTTTGAGGATTCTGTTGAGGAAACTTTTAATGAACAACAGCCTTCAACTAGCAACGCTCCATCAAATTTTTTTAATTCAAGAAAAAATGAATTGAGAAGATATTGGTTAGTTTTTAAATTAAATATTTAAAAATAATTTTTGTAAAGGATGCCAGACTCTGCAGGAAATGAATGTTATGAGTGTCGTGAAAAATTCAATACATTCCGAAGGAAGCACCACTGCCGCCTTTGTGGCCAAATATTTTGTAAAAATTGTACAAGTCATCAATTAAATGGAATTGATTTTGTTTGTTATGTATGTTTTTTGATTTTTAATTGTAAATTTTATTGTTGTTTTAGGGTATTGTAAGGCTTTGTAATTTTTGTGCAAATCAAATAGATACAAAAAATGGTGGTGGGACACGTGGAAAATGTAAGAAAATAATTATGAGTTCATTTTTATTTTTTTGTTAAATATTAATTTTGACTTCTCTTTTTAGTATTTTAATTTTAAATTAACCTTAATTACCTTTAATTTTATTTTTAATATTTTTCCAATTAAGTAAAGCTATTTCCTCCATCAATTCACGATTCAATTGATGGTTCCAGTGATCGAATATTTACTTTACAACAATCAAAATTGAAGACTTCTCCAAATGGATTTTTACATCCTTCTACTTCGAATGATTTTGTAGAAGATGAAAAACATTTAAATTCAAATAATAAGGTTTATTTTAAATTAAAAAATTATTTTTATTTTTTAGCAATTAAATTCTGAATTGCCTTGTTCTCCTTCAAATTCTATTAAAAATGTAGATACTCAAACTGAACGACATTTGATTGAAATGTTTGATAATAAATTAAATAAACTTTTGGATACCCTCCTTATTAGAGAACAACTTGGACATTTGATGTTTTTTAATTAAAAAAATTTTTAAATTCAATTTTTAGGTGGAAAGATTTGTTATGGAAATTGAGTAAATTAGTAGCTGATAAAATTTTCCCTGTAGCGCTCAATAATGCTTCAAACAATTTTCCTTTGGAATTTTTGGTTAGTTTTTTTATTAAATTTTAAATCGGTATAAAATTATTTTTCTAGCATATCAAAAAATTACATATTGACACAAATCCGGACTATGAGGTTTTTTTTTAAATTTTCCTTTTAATTTAAGAAAATTTTCAAAGTTATTTTAAGATAATTGATGGAATTGCTTTCACTAAAAGTCTTGCCCATACATCAATGCCTACTTCAATGGAAAAAATTTCTTTAATTTTATTAAATGGAATGATTTCTTATGAACGGGTAAATTTAATTTTATTTGGAAATTTTTTTTATTATTTTTTAGGTTTTAGAAAAATTTTCTTCAATAGAATCATTAATGCAACAAGAAGAAAAATTTCTTCATCTTCAATGTGATAGAATAATGTCTGTAGATGTTAATATGTTAATTACTGAAAATGCTATTCCTGTGGCTGTTTTAGATTTATTAACGAAAAAAGGAATTTCTGTATTGGCAAATGTTAAGGTTGTTAATTTTTTTTTAAAATTAAATATTAAAATTCCATAACAAATCTTTCCACCTAAAAAATAAAATTTAAATTTTCTTACATTGCTTAAACTTTTATGAATCCGACCCCTTTTGCTTATAAATTATACTGAAAGGTCATATATTGCTTTAATTTTATCGAGCTATTACGAATGACAATTAGGCATTTAAGAGGTCTATGAGGTTATACCCCTAACATCTGAAAAAAGGAATAATGTTTATTGTTAGAGGGGGTAGTTATCAACTAATAAAAATTTTTCGTCTGCGAAATTCTGGCTTTTTCTGTCAAAAAATATTTTATTATTAGTCGTTCACTAAAAATTTTATTTTAGAGATCAGTATTAAATAGAATATCTCGTGCAACTTCAACAAGTATTTTAAATTCAATAGATGCCCAACTATTACAACCTAGAGTTGGTATTGTTAGTAAATTTCGTCAATTAGAATTTAATACTTGCACATTTGACCGAAAACATTTTGTTTTATTAGAAGATTCTGAGGGAGGAGAAGGAAATAAATTTGGAATAACAATTTTATTAAAAAGTAAGGATTTGTATGAATTGAAAGCTGCTAAAAGAATTTTACGATTTTTAGTTCTTTCAAGGTTTTTTTAAATTTTTTTTCAATTTTTAAAATTTTAATTAAAGATATTCTTCAAAGTTGGAAATTGCTTTTCTTTCTTTATTTAATAGTTTACCTAAAGAAATGAGTAATGATAAGGAAGCTGCAAGTTCTTTTCATTGTCATATTTGTGAATTAAATCAAAGAAGTACTTTAAAAAATTTGGATGAAAAAGAAGGTATTTTTTAATATTTAAGAAATGAAAACCTTTATTGTAATAGAGGTGAGACCCCCGATTAAGTTGTTTCCAATGCGGTGGACCCAAACCCCAGAATAATGGAGGGAATAGGATAAACTTAAGGGTTGATCAGGCCCCTGTTGATCTCCTGCACCGGACATGTACAAATAACAAACAATTTACATATATTAAACACCAAAATAAAGCTCCGAGACATATTTCCGTCTTACATTATTTTACTTAAAATTGAAAAATTCCCAAAAATATTAATTAAAATATGAAAAATATTTTTTAGAATCTTCTGAAAAAGAAAATTTTCTTGATTACTTTTCCCAAATTGAATTAACAAATTCACCAGCTATACACTTTCCTCCTCCTTCAATATTAAATCAATTAAAAACAACAAATATTAATTTATTAAATAAACAATTTTTGCCTGAATATTTTATTAAATTAAAAGAAATGCAAAAAGAATATAATCAAATAATTGAAAATTTAAGAATTAAAGAGAAAAAATTAAAAGAAGAAAATTTTACAAAATTTTCACATTCATTCTTTCAATCTAAAACAACACAAAAACCTTGGGAATTATTAAATCAAAGAGCCGTAAAAAGTTTTAGACTTGGTTCAGCTTTACATTTTAGAAGGAGAGCTGAAAAGAATTTTGAGGTTAAAGAGGAAAGGTAAGAAAAAAGAAAAAAGTTTTTTTAATTAAAATTAATTTTTAAAGGGAATCAAAATCAGCTTCTTTACTTTTTGAAATGGAAGAAGAAGAAATTCGTGTCAGATCAGAAACTAATTTACTTAGTCCTTATAGTCATCAAGGATTAGCTTTTCTTTTTTGTGCAAACTCCAAAAAATCAAAAAATACTCAAGAATTCTGTATGGGACCTTATGTTTTAAACAAAACATTTTATGACCGTGAAAATGACACAAGTTTGGGAAAATTTTTGCTCAAGTAAGGAAATATATTTTGGGAAATTTGGTTAATAAATATCAAATTTTGAGTAAAATATATAATACCTTTTATCCTTCCTTAATGATTAAAAAATCAAAAATTATTAGAAAATTAGAACTTGGGAAACAAAAAATCTAAAGTGGTCAATCGACTCAAGATTGGGGGGTTTTTACTAACTGATAAGGGTCTTCTAACTTTTTTAACTTTTTTAATATTTTAATTTTTTTCTATTTTTAAAGTTATTGCTTCGATGCTGATTATCGTTGTAAAAGCTGTGATCGTCTAATGTTTGAACATTTAAGAAGAATAGTTCATCGAAATACTCGACTAGAAATAACTACAAGAAATGTATCTGTTAGTCGAAGTACTGCTGCAGCATTAATTGCTCCAGTAATTCCCAATCCTTTTGGAAGTGGGGCAAATCTTTGTAATGGGGCAAATGAAGGAGAATTGAGTGAAAGTAATTTTTCATTAGAAGATTTACCTTCAACAATACCGAATAATAACTGTAAACAAATTATTTGTTGGTTACGTTGTAATAGGTAGGTGGTGATTTTTGGTGATTATCAGACCCGTAGCCAGGATTTTTTTGGGGGGAGGGGGGGCAAGATGGGGAAAGTAATTATCTCCTTAAATCTACCTCTACGAATAAAATTTTTTGGGAGACATACATAATTGGGAAATTTGTTTATTTCGACATTTCTTGACTAAGAATCTCTTTTGGAATAATTTTAATACTTTACCAATGATTAGTTAATTAGAGGCATTTCGAGGGACTTATGTAATAATAATCTTTAAATTTTCAGTTGTTCTGCAAATTCTTCTATTATACCAATGCCAAATACAATTTTTCATTTAAGTTTTGCCAAATTTGTTGATTATTTAGCGAATGGCAAACATTGGGTAAATTTTCTTTGAAAAAAAATTTTCTTCAATTAAAAAAACTAGATTTCTCCATTTTCTTCTTCTGTTGATTTACATCAATGTCTTCATTGTACTTTTCATTCACACAGTCACTTCTTTGCTTTTGGAAATCTTGTTAGCTGCTTTAGAACTTCACCAATTTATCCATTGAATGTTTATTTTAGCCAATTATTTTCTTCAAAAATTGAGAATGAAATGGATAATTTACAAAATATTAGTCCGAAAATTAGGGAAGTTTTGGATGGAAAAGGTACTCCAATGCCTGATATTGGTGCAATTATAGCTATTTCTTTACTTTCTGATGAATATTTAACAATTATTAATTGTAAATTTTTTTCCTTTTTTTTCAAAAAAAAATTTTTCTTTTTAAAGCATCTTCCCAAAAAGATTTTATAGAAGTCCCAATCTCTGATCAAAAAATGCAATGTAATGTAAAGGTATTTTTTATATAAGAGTAGATAATACATTTTTTAAATTTTTTAAGATTTATTTTGCTAATGATTTTTCTAAATTTCGTTCAAATTTTCTTTCCAGCAGCGAAAAAGAGTTTATTTTTAAAATAATTATTTTATAATATTTTTATTTGTAGTTATGTTAATTCACTTTCAACGTCCTCTCCGTGGTATCCTCAAGGCGGAAAAAGTGGTAAGATTTAAAATTAAAGTGCTTGCCAACTTGAGTTATAAATTGTGAGAGATATCTTGGCAAATATTTATAAATTAATCGGTTCGGATACACCTCTTGGGTCTGAAAAATAGAATCTGGGATCTTTTCTGTGTTATCACTTTGGCACTTCCTGTAACCAACGAGCCAACCAAAAAGTTTGTGAAAGAAAACAATTCAATACTTGAGGACAAAACTATCCCTAGCTTATCTAATCAATTTTATTTACACAACTAACCTAAAATAATTTATATCAAAAAACTCAAAAACACAAGGCAAATTTATTTTACAAATCTACAGAAAAAACAATATATATTTACAACATTGTGAAGGAAAACAATTCAATACATCAGAGAACATTATATCACAATTCTTTATGCTAATATCTTCCGTACATCAAGCATCTTTCTAGGCTTTGTTCCCTCCTTCTTGCCAATCTAGTGGATATGTCTGAAAAAATACAAGAAATTTAAAAGATTAAAAAACATTTATTTCTCAACAAACCTGCACTTTCATCTTCTTTATTGCTGCAGCTATGAGTTCGGCAATATCATCGTACGGCGGGTCATCATAATAGCGGAGTGGCGCGACGAGTTCAAGAATGTTGGCGAACTGTTTAGGACATCCACCAAGCAGCAGGCGACGTGGATCCTTCGGCTCCCTCTCAGCTTTCTTTGCACTTCCTTCCTTTCCCTCCTCTGCTTTCGCCTTCGGCTCCACTTTAGTCTTCGGCTCCGATTTGGGGTTGGCCTCTGTTTTGGTCTTAGTCTCCGTCTTAGGCTTCGCTTCCGATTTGGGCTTTGCCTCAGTCTTGGTCTTAGTCTCGATCTTGGGCTTTGATTCCACCTTGGGTTTCGCCTCCGATTTGGTCTTCGTCCCCGCTGCTGCCTCAGAAGTCGGCCCCTTTCCTTTGACGTCCACCTTCCCAGGTCTTAAGGCTTCGATCTTCATGTCACGTATTTTAGCTTCTTCCTAAAAAAATTAAACATTTAATTAGCCAACAAACCACCAAAAAATGAATAAACTTACATCGACACGCTGCCAAGGCAACTTCCCTTTCACAAGCTCACATGCCATGTAGAACCAACTTTCGACGTCGTCCCCTCGGCAGAGCTCCTTATGTTTGTGACCAATTCTTGAAGCATATTTGGCTGTCCCTCGGAAACCGATGTTGCCTGCGCGTGGACGCTTAAGTACGCCGTCTGGCCGTACAAAACATCGTGCCATGCCAAAGTCGAGGATGTAGATGACATTCTTGTCCGTGTGTCCAATCGAGAAGTTTGCTGGCTTGATCTAATAGAAAAAAGGAAATTAAAGTTCAATTTTCGCTTTTGTAAAATGAAAACTCACATCTCTGTGAAGAAATCCGACGAGGTGCATCTGTACAATCGCCGCCAAAGTCTTCTTTGCCGCAATCAGAGCCGTGCCCATGGAAAACCTGTTGTTGGGACGCTTACGCCGAAGATCCTTAAAAATAATATATTTGCAAAGTTAGGCCAAACTTACAAATAAATCATCACTCACCTCAAGTGATGGGCCGACCAATGACATGACCAAGTAGTTGCACTGATTGTTCCAGGCTCCCTTGTCAATCAGCAACGGGTACCGGCGTTTTCCTTCAACTGCCTTTGCCATCAGCGCCTGGTATACTTGCACTTCGACGGCCAACATCTGCACTTGAGCTGAGAGGCGCTCTGCCTAAATAGTAAAAATGCCCAAAATTTAAAACTTTCTAACAACATACCTTCAAGGCATACTTTTCCTCCTTCTTGGCACCCTCCTCCTCCACCAGATAGACAGCACCAAACGCGCCAGATCCTAACCTGCTGAGAACGTGCCATTTCCTGTGTCCTTCGCTGCCGACCACAGTCCCAATATTCAGAGCGATTGCCTCCATCGGTTCAAGACGCGAGATCATCTCCGTGTTCGTGTTAGCGTCCTCCTGTTGTTGCTGCTCCCTTCCTTGGACTGCCTGCTCGCACTTACCACCATCCCCCTTGATCACGCTTCGCTCTCCGCCGCCTTTCTTGCCGTCATCATTCTTCTTGCCGTCAGCCATCGTTGTTGATTGGAGTTGAGTATCGTGCTGTCAAGTGAAGCTGTTGTCGGTAAGAAAGATGGAAATTCCTGTGCTTTTATACTAGGACAATTGTTAAAAAATCTCCTCATTACATTGGAGCAACCAAATATAAATTTAAAAAAAAAACTTTTCCCTTCCAAAATAAGTACGAATAACATCCCTGGGTATATCTATTTAAAAATCGAGATTTGACTTTAATTTTTTAGGTGCCTCCTTTTTCCGTACAGAGGATGAACGTTTTGTATTAAAAACACTTTCGCGTTTTGAATTGGATTCTTTCAAAAATTGTTCTCAAAAGGTGTTTAATATAATTTGATTAAAAAAATATTTTTATTTTTTTTAGTATATTGACTATATGAATTTAGTTAAACAAGAAAATAGGCCAACTGCTCTTTGTAAGGTAATTTTAAAAGATTTTATTTTTTAAGTAAATGCTGTCACGACTTTTGCGCCGAGAACATTTGTACCTTCTGACCTTGATACCATTTTTAAACTTAAGGGTTAGATTATAGTGAAGTCCGACTAGCTATTTATTTTATTTTTTTAAATAATGGCGGCGCAAATGTTCTCGGTGCAAAAGTCACGGAACCAATTAAATATAGATTTTTGGAGCTTATGGAATAAATTATGTGAATAAACAAAATGGACATTCTTTAAAGAATAATTATTTAGTTATGGAATATATTTTTTATAAAAAGGTTTTTAAAGGAAGAATTTTTTATTTAAATTGTTTTTTAGGATATTAAACAAATTTGGGATTTGAAAGGATCACTTCGAAATAGGTAAATTAACAATTTTAATTAGACGGCCAGACACTAATTAATTAGGATCTTTCCTCAATATTTAATAAATAACTTTTTTAAAATACACCTACATATCAACCCTTTTTTATTTTTTCCATTTAATTTTTTTTCAAAGACTAGCCTCAACAAAATCTTCATCTAATTTAAATCAAGATGGAAGTATTTATCCTTCTGCTGTCCTTTTAGACGAAAATTACCTCCAAGATATTTGGAGAAACCAAATATATTTACTTCCACATTCAAAAACTTTACTTAGCCAGGCAATTATTAACGACAGCAATTTTCTTGCAAATCAAGGTATTATGGATTACAGTCTTTTGGCTGGAATATCTCGTGGGCAAGAAGATGAAGTTATTGTTGGAATTGTTGATTATATGGTTTTTCTTTTGAAATAATTTTTTTTGAAAAGGGAATTTTTTTAAGAGAACATTTACTTTGGATAAAAAAGTTGAAAGTCTTGTTGTAAGTTTTTTTGTTTTTTTTTTCATTTAAAAATTTTTTAATTTTTTTTAGAAAACTGCCCTTCCTATGAGTAATCTGGTGAGTATTGAGTATTTAATTTAATTCACTAAAAGAACAATTGACCATTACTTAAAGTATATGATATTCCAAAAATTTCCCATTTATTCCAATGTTTAGAACAAACTAAACTTTTAAACACCATACTTTTAAAATCTCCAGTTAAAACTCAATTTATATTTTATGATGAATTGCCCCATAGCTACTTTATAATAAATTTATAATTTTTAAGCCAACTGTTATTTCTCCAGAACAATACAGAAAACGATTTTATGAACGTATTGATGGGTGGGTTTTTTACTTTATGGGCTTTTACTTTTAATTTTCAGTTATTTTGCAATTGCACCAGATCAATGGACTAGTGGATAGTAACTTTTTTTAATACGTAACATTCTATCAATTATTTTTTGTATTTTGATGGTTATGCCTAAAAAGTCGGCAAACTTTTATCCACAATAAAACTTTCTTGTAAATTTTCCTTTTCTCCACTCCCTCTCGCTGAAGGGGTGTTAACTAATTTAATATTTTTTCGAAAAATTCTTAAGATAAAAATAAATTACAAAACTGCATTTTTCTTCTTTTTCTACTTCTAAAATTATTTTAAAATTTGTGGATAAAAGTTTGAAGACTCCAGCATAATCGAAAAGAACCTTTTTTTAATTTTTTGGCCAAAATTTTTCTTTTATTTTGGGCATTATTTTAAACAAATTCTTTAATTTTTGTTTTTCTGCATTTGCTCATCTTTTATCCATTTTTGTTTCTATTCATTATTTACCCTATATTCAACGGGTTTAAATAACAAATTTTTATTCTTTTTCATTTTCCCAATATTTTATTTTTTTTTGTTTTTTACAATTTAATTTACCAGACAAATTTG
Organism: Meloidogyne enterolobii; assembly: GCA_963681835.1. Lineage (NCBI taxonomy): Eukaryota > Metazoa > Nematoda > Chromadorea > Rhabditida > Meloidogynidae > Meloidogyne > Meloidogyne enterolobii. Next base: position 1,531,228 of record CAVMJV010000004.1, on the reverse strand, counting down.
TTGTGAATAAAATTGACAATTATATTAATTTTTTATTAAAATTACATTTTAAATTTTTAAATAAATATTAAAAATCAAGCAATAAATTGAACATAATAAAACAATAAAAACACCCTAAATATTATACAAACTAATTTCCTCTTCTTCCCTTTCTTCCTCCTTTTTCATTTGACTGTCCTCCTCCTCCCTCGTTTTTTTATCCTCTTCTTCTTCCGTTTCTTCTTTTTTCTCTTCATTCCTTGTTCCTTCCATCGTTTTATCCTCTTCTTCTTTTTTCTCTTCCTTTTTATCCTCTTTTGTCCCTTCCATTTTCCCAATTTCTTCTTCCTTCCCTTCCAAGCTTTCCCTGTCATATTCCCTAACTTTATCTTCTTCCATTTCAACTTCCGTATCCACAATTTCATATTTCTCCTCTTCATCCTCCTCAGATTCGTCTTCATCTAAACTACTGTCAACATAAAAATCTACATTATCAACAATTTGCATTAATAGAGAACTGCAGCCTTTCTTAAAACAGCGCTTTCTAACAGTAAAACAATCCACACAATAAATGGCATAACATCCAGAACAGACACGAATATTTCTTTAAAAAAATATTTTCTTTTAAATTTTATTTTAAAATTTCACCTACTCAATATCCTCCACACAAAGATCTGTTCGGGCACATCTACAGCAGCGTTGCTTGTCTTCGGCTAGGACAGACATTCCTTTGAGGAGAAGGGATTTTTCTTTATCTCCAACATCTTCCTAAAAATAAAAAATTAATGGAAGAGAAAGAAAAGGTTTCTAAAAATGTCAGAAATTTCCTCCCAAATAATCTCAAAAAATATTACATTAAATTTTGCTTTTTGTATATCAGCCAACATTCCCCACCTCCTCATTCTCTCTTCTAGAACTTTGTTGTATAAATGTAATGCTCGCGGTTGGGCTCTATCCGGATAAAAATGTGTTGCTATAATATGTCTTGTTCGACGCATATAAATCTTTTTTTAAATTAAAAGATTAATTCCTTTAATTTTTAATTAAAATACCTGTAAAAACATTAACAAAACAGAGACAATATAAATAATAAACATAAACCAAAAAATATCATATCTAGGCTGTATTGGCTGTTTAAAACAATGTCTCCAAAGATCATCGCGTTGTTCCTTATCAGTTAAGGGTTCAAAAGTTTTTAGAATATTTCGTAATAAATCATTTAAAAATCCTTTTCCGGTTATCTTTTAAAAGAAATTTTAAAATAAATTTAAAAAAAATAATCCCTACTTTAATTGTGTAAATATTTGGAACGGCAAAAGTTGTAAAATCTTGCCCCAAAAATATAAAAACTCTTCGAAGAATTCGATAAACAAAAATATCAACAATAATAAAACAAGTAATTGGGACAACAGACATCATAAGAAATAAATGATAAACACAAAAAAGTACCCATTCTTTAAACATTAAACGGCGAGTACAAGTATAAATTATCTAAAAAATTAAAATTAAATTAAAAAAACTTTCCCCTTCCCCTTACGCTTTTCCTTTCTATTGGTTGAAATGGTAATAATGTAGGTAAACCATTTAGAGCTCGAGCACGATCAATTTCAATAAAATTTGGGGTAACATAAAAATTATCAATAGCTTCCCCAGTATTAAATCTTCTAACATACAAAGTTGCCTTTAAAAAATAAAAAAAATATTTTTGGAGGCCCCCTCCAGAAATGGACACAATTGCTAAAATTGAGTTTTTTTGACTTGCGGATTTTAAATTTAAAATTGCGGGTTGCGGCATAGGAAAATTTTTTTCAATTGCGTCCATCCCTGCCCCCTCTCTCTAATTAAAAATTACCATAAAAGGTGTAAAGAATATCATAGCAATAGAAACAGAATCTAATAAAAACACCATTGCATTAATTATATTTTCATAAGTTGATATTTCATCGTGTAAAGCTTTATGCATTTTCTTTCGATCAAAAGCAAAATGGTCACTCATATTTTGATCACGAGTAATTGAAATATTTAAAGTTTTTAATTGCCTTGTTTCTGCTATCTTTAATTAAAAAATATTTTTTTAAATACTTCCCAAAAATTCCCCCTTTATTCCTTTACCGGAACAGCCCAAAACGGCGCGCGGCCATAACGGCGCAAATTCATAACTTGGTCGAAAATGTCTGGCCCTATCAATTTTGATACCAACCCCCTTATCTCGATGAGAGGAATCGCTTAATACTAAATTTGGTAGGATTAGGAATTCTTGAAATAAGTTGTAGCTTTGCGCCGTAATGGCCACGCGCCGTTTTGGGCGTCTCCCCTCATTACCGTTTTATTAAATAATTTATACAAAAAAGTATTTTTTGTATAATTAATTATTCTTTGCTTCGAATTTTTAACAAATTTCCCAACGCCTTCTTTTACAGCACTTTTAACTTTTCCTGGCCAAGTACAATGAATTTCTAATATTTTTGTAGCATAACAAATTCCTTTAATTAATTCAATTGGTTTACATATTAATTCAGGATAACTACTAAAACAATCTTTGTGACGTTCTTCAAGCCAACCAATACACTAAAGAAAATAAATTTTAAATAAAAAAATTCTTTTTAAATAAAATACCGCTTTAAAAGGTATTTGAGCTAGGGCTGAACAATTTTTCATTAATCCATTTATTTTGTCAATTAAATTTTTTTGCCATTTCATCATTCTTTAAATTTAATAAATTTTAGGAAAAAAAATAAAATTTAAATTTACTTTCCGAGAGCCTCATCAACTTTTTTTAATGTTTTCTTTACGTTCTCAAAAGGCATTGATTGGGCAGTCATTAAATTACGTAATTTATCCATCGGAACGGCCTAACAAAAATTTTTTGTGATTTTTAAAAAACAAAAAAAAATAAGATTCTCCATACTTCACCAATTGCGTGTCCAGCTCTCTCCTTCATTTCCTTAGCCACAGCCTTCACATTTTGTGTAACACAATTAACTCCTTCCATTACATTTTGAATATTTGCCGTCGTGTTTTGTACTGGATACTTTTAAAAACAATTTTAATTTTTAAATATTAAACAAAAAAACTTCAAATGCCCAAGCCACCATAGTTATTAATAAAATAAGGCGTAATCTCCCTCCAATGAGCGAAGAAAGCATCACATAGAAAATACAGCGAAAATGGCGGGACCATAATATTACCGGTAGTGCACAATTTACAACTAGTCCAGACACCAAACCAACTCTTTTTTAAATTTAAATTTATTTTAATTTTAAAGTTTAGAAAAGTTTACAATGGCGTATTATCAGGAAACTTGATAGCATAGACGATATAGAAAATAGTTCCAATAAATTGTAAGAAAAGAAATAAGCCAAAAAGTTGAAGCATTTCAATTCTAAATAAATTTATTTTAGGTCCTCAAAAATGTGTTTTAAACTCACTTTTTATTTTTAGGCTTCCTTCTGTTGACAAAATCCTTGGCTTTTTTAATTCCCGAGTTCAACCATTTTTTTAGTTCTTTGTACTTGCGCTCAATAAACCATAAATTGTCGTCATCCAAAGAGTCTGATGAAGTCACAGACCCATCAAATATACCGGCGTCTTCTCTTCGAATTTGTTCATTCTTCTTCGCAACAAACTTTTTAAATTTTTTGATCGCTGTATCAGCCTTCTTTCTCTCAACGTAAAAATTGTATAAAGTTGTAAACAAAAATAGCATTTAAAGTGGAATTTGCTAAAAAAGATTTACATATATGTTTAAAAAACAAATTACTAATGCAGAAGTTTAACTAAATCAAGCTTTAAAAATCATTAAATCAACCAAATCAAGAGAATAAATATTTAAAGATGAAATAATCGGGTAGGGGATCATTGTGTACCGGCCGTTTGTGTACCTGGCCATATTTTGGGCCATAACTTTTTTGATTCTTAATTGATTTAAATAATTAATATATCAATCGAAAGCCCTGGATGTGAGGATTATTTTCACTAAAAGGATTGATTTGATCAGATCATGTTATAAAAAGTTACATCTCGATAAATGCGCGCAATCGAGATTTTGATCTTTATCTGTCTTTAACTTTTAGTATGATGATCTGATCAAATCAATCCTTTTAGCGAAAATAATCCTCACATCCAGGGCTTTCGATTGATATATTAATTATTTAAATCAGTTAAGAATCGAAAAAGTTATGGCTCAAAATATGGCCAGGTACACAAACGGCCGGTACACAAGTGGGACGTTCCGGAAATAATCAACGAATTCTACAGTACTTTTTTTCTTTTCGCTTCAAAATTTTCGCGAAAATTCAAATGTCGATTTATTTTTCCTCAAATAAATATTTAAAATTTTCACGTTTGCTGATAAATCTTTCAACTTTTTCTGACAAAAGATCTTTTTATTTGGTGTAAATTTTGATTTTTCTAAATTTTTTAAGTTTATTATAGTTGGATCATAACAGATTTTCATAAAAACTTTACAAATGTCTGACTACGATTATGACGATGAATACGAAGATGAACAACATGAGGAGGTATATTCTTCTAAATTTCCTTTGTTTTTACATGTTTTCATTTTATATTTTAAAGGTTCGACATATTGAGGATTTGGAACCAGTTGTTCTTTCACGCGGAAAACTTATTCGTCTTGCTGAGAAGTCACCGGACAAGTTTGACGATTTGGTTAGAAAGTGCTTTGTTCGAATTTTGACTAAAACGGATAAAGCAACTTTTCACTCAATCTATCGTATTTTGGGCGTTGTTGACACTGAAGTATATATTTAATAGTTACAAACAAATATTTTTTTAATTTAGGTTCCAATTGGGAAGTCCAAATATTCAAAGCGTCTTAAGGTTGACAATCGTTCAGAGAGAACCCTTGAATGCATTGCTTCAGAACCAATAACGGAAGATGAATTCTATGGCTGGATGAATAATGCTCGCGAGAAAGAGGTTTAAAATTCTTCCATTTTTCCAAAATTCTTCCAATTTATTTTAGGAAATTATTCCAACAATTAGCTGGGTTAAACATCGGGCTGCCGAAATTCGTTCTGCGCTCTATGGGTCAACTTCAAATAGAAAATCAAAAGGAAGGGATGATGACATAGAGGAGGGAGAAATTGGACCGAGCCGTAAGAAAACAAAGAAATGATTGAAGTTATGTTTTGAATGAATGGTGGAAGGAAATGATTTGTTGGTTTAATTTTTGTTATTTTATTTTCTGATTATTTTTCCTTTGGATAATGTCAATTATTGTTCCCGTCTTAAAATATTCTTTTTCCTGGTGAAATTTTCTGATTTTATTATGGTTGGCATATTTAAATAAAATTATAATGGAAATTTTATTTAAATTGAGAAACTAACAACAAAGCAGAAACCATTTAAACAAAATAAAAACAATATTAAATTTTCTTATGCAAACTTGGATCTTTGGATATATTCAGAAAATTAGAAAAATTCAACTAAAAAATTAATTTCAAAAATCCAAGAAAAATGCACGAAAAATATCAACCAAACAGGGATTCTTTGCAACGAGTATTTATTTATATATTTATAAGAAGCTCAATTATTTAAAAAAAAACTATTCTTTTTGTCTTACTTCATTTCAAAATTGTAGATAATTAAAGGAGAACCAGGCGAGCATGATTTAATAACTTCAACAACTTCTTTAGCATTATCTGTTGCATTAGCAATATCAACAATATCAAGTTTTTCCAATTGTAGTGTACACAATAAATAGTCTCTAATTTGTTCTAAAACATCTTTTTGATCAAAATCTTCATCTACACTTAAAGCAGCGCTTCCATTTTGGGCAACACGTTCACGAACAAATTGAACAAAAGGCATTACTTCTTTCTTTTCAGGTAATTGTGTTGTATTTAAAAGCTCCATAATTTCACGATTGTCTGGCAATGTTGAGTTATTTGACTAAAAAGAGTATTAGAATATGTAGGAAGTGTGCTTCTCTCCTAAAGTCTATCTTATGTTGGCCATAGGATAACCAAAATATCGAAAAGAAATTTTAAATTCCAAGAGAGAACGATGGTTTTATAACTACACAAAAGCTCCAACAGACAAATAGATTCTCCTCAACCCTTTGGAAAATCGAGGAGACACAAAAAGACAACTATAACTTCAAAGAATTTTCTAACCTCATAAAGTTTTCTCATTAAATTAATTGCCTTCTCCTTCCATTCTGGATATTTCTTTGTAAAATATATAGTTGCAGCTTTGGGCGGAAGTAATGCTTTCTTTGGGTCTTTCTTTTTCGGATTAAGTTTTGCATCTCTACGTTGACGAAATTCTTTAATGGCATTATTAACAAAACTGCTTTGTTGAAGTAATAATTTATCAACTGTCGAAATTGTTGGCCATTTTGAATTTACAATTAAATCATTCTAAAACTAAAAAATCTCTAATTTATTATAATTTACCTTTCCCAACAACGACCAAATATGTTCAGTAATGTGTGGGCATATTGGTGAAAGAATTAAAGCTTGTGTTTCAATAAATCGCAAAATAAGTTTTTCATTCATTTGTTCGTCACTGCCACAAAGTTGACGATAATTGTCACGAGCCAACTGTAAAAAACAAAAAAAATTAAAAGTTCAATAAAACGACCTGAAATTCAAAGAAACCAGTTTTAAGGGCTTCCTTATAAAATGTCTTCTCATAATGTTCCTCAGTAAGTTCAATTCTATAAACATTAATTGTAAGAAAAATTATTTTTAAATTTACAATCGATTCATTTCGTTGTCAAATACACGATCTGCAAATGTCTCAATTTCACCAGAACGTAATAAAGGCTTTGGAACAGTGGCCTTTTTACCCAATAAAATTTTAGTCCAATCTAAAAATTGATAAAGACGGAGAAAACCAGCATCGGCCATGTCACACCTTCAAAAATACAAAATCATTTTCTTAGAATTTTTAATAAAAACAAACATAAAATTAGCATCCTCTATTCCATCTCCTGCATCTGCCAACGCCATTCTCATTCCATCAGCAGAGAATTTTTCTATCGCTTCATATAATGTCAAAAAGTTTCCGGTATTTTTTGACATCTATTAAAAAATTAAATTAAGTTTTTGTTCATTCAAACCTTTTCATTATTAAGAAGAGCATGTCCATTTGCTCTAATACCTAAAGGCCACATTTCGGGCCTCTCTCGCCAAATAGCAACATGATTAAATAAATAAAAGGTCAAATGGTTTTGCAATAAATCCTTTCCTGATACCCCTTTTAAAGTAAAAAAGAATTTATGAAAAGAAAAGAAAAAACTTACTCATATCTACTGGATACCAATATTCAAATTCTCTACGCATTTTATTTAGTGCCTCAAGAGAAATTCCTCCCATTTTATTTTTATCATATTCGCCAACACCCATAAAAATATAATCCCAAACATGTGTGTTTAATTGCTCTGGTTTCAATCCAAGTAGACCTGGTTTAGAACCAAAAATGTCAGATTGAAGAAGATGAGCAATAGTATAATAAGCATTATAAATGGTTGAATCAGAGAGTGATTCAATTAAATATTTAGGATCCCATGGCAATCTTGAGCCTAAAAATTATTTAAAATTAAAAAAGAAGGAAATTAAATACCAAGTCCATAAATACGAGAACATGCATATTCATGTAACCAATCAATTGTGTTCTCTAAACAATGACGAGCCTCTTCCATGTAAGTATTCATTTTTGACAAACATTTCTTTGTTGCTTCTTTCCATTCTGGATTTCCATAATTTAAATACCTAGAAAAAATTTAAAAAAAGATGTAAAAAACAAAATGTTAAATAAAAACCATTGATCACATAATGCTACAACACATTCTTCTCCGGATCTAGATACAACAGTCTTTTCAGGCTCAACATATTTACAAGCCAATCCTTTGCTTATTAAATCCTCTTGAATGCGTTTTTTGACTTGATCTATTTTTTCACCTTTATAATCACCAACAAGCATCGTCTAAATATTTTTAAATATTATTTTACTAAAAAATAGTCAAAAACCCCGTGGTAGAAGCCTTTCAGATAAACTTCCTTTTTGGCTTGTTCTAGCTTCACTCTATCATTTTGACTTGTTATTCCCAGCTTTTGGCAAATATTTACTAAAAATTAAAAAAAAATATTAGAAATTAAAAAAAACAAACCGGCTGCCAGTTGTCCAAGGTCAGGAATATCCAAAATTGGAATGGGTTCAAAGGGAAGAACCATTTCATCAGAAATATTATATTTTTCACGTAAAGCCTTTTTCTTTTTCAAATCACACAAAGCAGCATAATCATCTGGCGAATCAGATGGTACACTTAGAACAACACCAGTACCTTAAAATTAATTTTAAAATTTTAATTTTTAACAGAAAACCTTTATCTGCTTTAATTGACATCATTGGCAATGAATAAATTTTTTCATAAGACGTGAGTGGAGCAGAAAGTGCACATCCCAAAAGGGTTTCCCCTTTAACTTTTTCAAGACCTTTTACATATTTAATTTCCCCTTCTACTGGTAACATCCCTTGAAAAGACATATTTAAAGCAGCTCGTTCAGTTGCAATAAAAATTTCAGAACTATCGCTTCCAACATAAAAGAAGGAATAAATTAAGTCTGGATGAAGAAAACCTTAAAAGAAAAAATTATATATCAGGCTTGAATTTATATACAATTTGTTTGGCCGTATAGCGTTTCAGGTCGAAGAGTTGCGGCAACAAAAAAGACTGGAATGTTCGAAGGTAAACTGTCAAATACTTTAGGTTTGGGATCGAGAACCTGAAAAATAATATTTTTATATAAAAAATTAAAAAATAGAATCAAGAAATGATTCAAACTAACACTACCTTAATTTTAACAAGAGTATATTCTTGAGGTCCAACACCTTCGCCAGTCACTCTGTCATGATCCATACAAGGCTGTCCATCTTTAGGAGAGTAGATTGTATACCTGTAAATCTTACTATAAATATGATTTTTAAACCTAAAAAACCTTTTTCCAAATTCAATATATTTATTAGCCTCTCTTAACTTTAAAAACTGCCATTGCACAAAGGAGTCAAAATAGGGATTAACGTCTGTTGTAATAAATGAACGACGCCAATCAACCTATTTTAAAATTAAATAAAATATAGAATTAATTAAAAACCTTCAATCCCATCTTTCGCAAATCATATTCACATTTCTCTGGAAAATAAGTCAACCAATGCTCGGCAGAAGAAAATTTTGCAATTTCTTCGTTGGTAAGACCTAACGACTCCATTATTTGCCATTGAAATTTGGCTGCAACAGTTTTGGCCACAGCTTTACTCTTCAAAAAAACAAAATTAAAGAAAAATTATTAGAAAAAAACCTTTTTCCCCTTTGCTTTATCTCTTGTAATATCGTCAAGTTCATTTTCGTTAACAGTCCCATTTTCTCCAACAATCTCCTCTACATCATTTTCCTCAGAAAAATTGGGCGGATTCCCGTACATAAGCATTTCTCTCTTTAATTTGTCAGCGCAGGCCTTTATTAAAAATAAAAATTAATTTTACAAATAAAAATTTAACAAAACCTTAATTGGCATTCCAGTACAATGAAAAGCAAAAGGGAAAAGACATTTACGGCCCTTAAGACGATAATAGCCAACAGCAAAGTCACATTTAGCCAACGTAAATGTATGTCCCAAATGTAATCGTCCATTCATATAAGGAAAAGGGAAGGTTGTCATAAATTTTGGAGGCCTAAAAATTATTTTATTTTTAAAAATTAAATTAAAAAAAACTTTTCTTCCAGAGGACTTTCCTCTTCAAAAGCCTTAGTCTCTTCCCATCGCTTTTGAATTTCTCGTTCAAGTTCGAGAATTTCTCCAACACGCTTCCTCTCCTTGGGAGCACTTGACATTATGCAATGAATTAAAAATAAAGTCTAAAAGAAAAAAGTAATTTAAAAATTCGTTAAAAGAAAAATTTTGGTAATAAACCTATTAATAAATTTAAAAAACATTAAATATTTTTTGTTCAAAAATATATTATATGACACTTATTGCACATGGAATCGAATCTTACAATTAAATAGATATATTAAATGCACTTGTACTATATTTTAAAGCATTTGAGAAACAATTTGACTATAACTATAATGAAGGTATAATAGAATCGTAAATTAATGCAACAATTTAAAGATGACCAGAAATAAGACTAATTTAATACAATAGATATAGGAGACTAAACTATGAAATAGAAATTACGCGAAATCCAAATATTGTTTATTTGTGGAAATCCTTCTACTAATAATGAAATGTTTGTTAATCAACTATAAATTTTAATATAGGTATAACCAGATTACGGAATTATCCCAAATTACAACGAAAATATTTAAGAGAATATTTCTGGGATTTCCTCCATAAACAATAATTAAAAAATTCAAAAAATATTAGATATTAGAGAACAATTTCACTTTTTGATTTATCCACTTCACTAAAAAATAGAAGAGGAAACCTAAAATTGAAAATAAAAAACAAAATTATAAATTTTAAAATACATTCCCAAAAGGCAACCAACAATTAAACCAAATGCTCTTGCCAGATTTACAGTTAAACGAGCCTTACGAGATTCCAACTATAAATAGAAATTAAAAAAAAATAATTGAAAGAAAAAAACTTGTTTAGAGGTAAGCGTTGGACTTTTAAAACCAAGTCGAGTAACAAAAACTAAATAAAAAAACATGATCAACTACAAAATTATAAAATTACCTTCAACATAATGAGCAAGTCCAACACCCGCTACATCTGAAATAAAAACGTTTTTTTAAATTTTTATAATAAAAAAATTAACCTGAAATTATATTCCCCAAAGCAGCTGCAGCCATCGTTGAAATACAAAGAAGAGTTCCCAAAGACTGATCAATATATTCACCAGCCAAAACCATTATTGCATTATCAAGAAATCCAAACCCAATAAAAGGAATTGTATTAATAGTAAATAACTGTCTGAGTTGGTCAATATGTAATTCACCGTCTAAAAGAAATTTTTTAATTTCTAAAAATATGTAGAACACCTTCTTCGCCATTACGAATATCTGTATAGTTTGGTGATTCTTTAACTAGAATTTGAAGTAATAATTCTCTTTCAGCTGGACCAATTTTGCTTGCAATTTGTTTAGCAGCTGCAAGGTCATCAATTCGAATGTGATCACAATGCTGAAAAACATCTAAAAATATTTTTGAAAATTAGCAGCAAATAAAATAAAGAGAATCGAAAAATGTTAATTAGTTTTTAAAGTATTTAGGCAGACCTGAAGATGAATTCCTCAAATTAACAATCCTTCCATTGCACGTTTCTAATAATTTTGAAGATGAAGCAACATTGCAGAGTTTTGACTGAGGCTGGTAGACATTTGTAAATGATTTAAGTAAAAACCTGTTTGTGATAAAACGACTAAGAAAATAACATAACATCTATTTAAGTTAATTAAATATAAAAATGAAAATAAAAAAGATATAAAATTAGATTTTAAAATTAATCAGAATTTGATGGAAAAAATGATAAACTTTATTCCATTTAACAAAAATAAAAACATATAATCCTAACGTTTTAAATAAATAATTTAAATAAATTAACAAAATAAAGGGTAATATTCAATTTCGTTCCCCCCCCTCCTTTTTTGCATCCTCAAAGTATTAAAAAATGGTCAGTCTGACTTAAGTTATAGAACTCGTCGAGCTGAGTCGAATGACACCAAAATCAAAAAAATCCGACTTGATTGGACCGAAATACAGACCCCTGAATATTGAACAACCATAGGGGTGATTTTTTAGAATAAAATTTTTTTATACAAATGATAGCTCATTCGAAAGAGCTCGTCGAGCTGAGTCGATTGACACTGAAATCAACGTAATCGGACGAGTTTTGACAAAGTTATGGCATTATTTAGACCTACCGGAGTCGGCAACCTTATGTCATAACTTTGTCAAATCAAGTCAGATCACGTCGATTTCGGTGTCATTCGACTCAGCTCGACGAGCTCTTTCGAATGAGCTATCAATTGCATAATTTTTCGTCTTTTTGGTATTTCGCACCTGTGGTTGTTCAATTTTCAGGGGTCTGTATTTCGGTCAAATCAAGTCGGATTTTTTTTATTTTGGTGTCATTCGACTCAGCTCGATGAGTTCTATAACTTAAGTTAGACTGACCATTTTTTAATACTTTGAGGATGCAAAAAGGAGGGGGGGAACGAAATTGAATATTACCAAATAAAGTAGTCTTGAAAATTTAAAGATTCTATAATTTTTTAAATAATTTACAATTTTCTTAAATTATTAAAATATTAAAATAGAAAACATTAAAATATCAAACCCAAAAAGCAATTGAGCAAATTTAACAACAAAATTACTAATTAAAACGCCCTCGTTTTTGCCCTCCTCCCCCTCCTTTTCCACCGCGAAAATCACCATACCCGCCTCGACCTTGATATCCTCCACTCCCTCCTTGATATCCTCCTCGACTTCCATGCTGCTGACCATCAGGGAAGTATCCTAAACGACCACTATCACCACCACCTCTACCACATCCTTTGTCACCCCCTCCACCTCGTCGTCTCTCTATAAATATAAAATAAATTTTAAAAGGTTTAAAACAATTTTTAACCTTGAAAAGATTGTTGTGCTCTTTGTTTTTCTTGTTGGTCAAATGTCTCTCTTTGTAACGGAGTCATTATCTCAGTCCTTCCTCCCCTATCCGGTACAACACCGGCCGGCATTTTAAAGTCGTTAACTTGTTGAACTCTAGTCTTCTTTCTTAATTCTTTTGAACTTGTCTTAATCATAAATAATAAATCTAAAATTAAAAAAAATAAAATAAAATTAAAAAAATCAAACTCGAATCAGCAGCAATTAAATGTTCCAAATTGACAGGTTTAAAAATTGCTTCTTTAAATAAACTTTTATCACAAATTTGTCGAATCTGTCCCTCCATCTTTTTGACCCTTTCTGACCATAAAAAAGAATCCATAGCAACCTCAATCCGCTTCTTTAACAAAATTGTTCGTTTCTCATAGTCCAAATTAAGAGCATTAACAAACTGTTCCAAAAGTTTCCATTCGTCAGCAATAACTGGCGAATTAAATAAAAGTACAGGAGCAATTTGTTGTGAATCATTAGCAAATTTTGTAACCTTTAAAAATTGACATAATAAAAATCAAAATTTATAAAATTAAACCGTCTTCTCGAATTCATTTAAGTCAAAACTTCCAGAGGGCAATGGATCCAAATGTTGTAATATTGAAAAAATTGTTTTAGAGACTTGCTAAAAAAAGAGAAATATAAAATTAAAAAAAATTTTAAACAAACATTGTTTAGAGTTCCTTCCATTATAATCCAAATTAACACCAAGTATTAAAAATTTTTGATTGATTCATCCAAAAAAGTTCTTTCTCAGACTCAAAATCTGTGACTCAACCGGCACTCAATGAGGACAATTCAGTAGCACGATCTAATGGCTGAATACAATTTTTTGATTTTAGACAAATTCGAATTATTTTTAGACATTCAAAAAGTCTCGAAGATATGAGTTACAAAGATTAAAAAATAAAAGAATAAAAAAAAGTTTAAAATTATCAAAAATTTATAAAATCCTAACTTAACTGTACTCAAATGTCTTTATTTAATGTTTGGCGTTTTGTTTGTTCCTAAATTTTAATTCAATTTTTTTCTTGTTTTTCTTTTAATTTTGGTTGTGTATTTTAGAATTATTTATCTTTTCAATTAATTAACTACATTTAACACTTTATTCATGTCAAAAATTCAACCAAAGGACGGCGCTTCTTTATGGTTTAAGAATAAATTTGGACATGCAAAATTGAGTAAAATGACTGACACTAAAAGTAATTTAATTTAAATTTTTCTAGATTTTTATTTTTAGAAACTACTGATTTTAAAACTGAATTAGCAAAACGATTGGCACAAAGGAGGCATAAAGATTTGGAAATGAGACATAAGTATTTATTTATTTTTTAAATATTTTATTTTTAAATTTAGTTTTTACAATGTAGAAAATGAAATTTCTGAAAATGAAGAAGGGGATAGTGAGTGCGAGGAAGAATTATCTGATAATGAATTGCATAAATCTAAAAAAGAAAATATAATGAATGAGAATGAAGTTAAAAATAATGAAGTAGAAAATGAGGAGAAAGAAGAATTAGAAAATGATAACGGGCCGAATGTTGATGTTTCTGATTATGAAGGGGGTGAAGAAGAAAATGTTGAGGACGAAGAATATACTGACAGTCAAGGAGAAAAGGAAGAAGAAGAAAATGAGTCAGTGTGTGGTGATTATGTTTCGAATAAGAAAATGTATGTTATTGATGATGACGAGGATATGGATGAAGAGAAGAGTGAAAATATTGTAATTAAATTTTTTTTTTAATCAATACAAACATTTTAACTAAATTTAAAAATTAAAATCTTAATCGATTTTCCTTTTTAGAATTTGAAAGAAGTACATATTCAATCTGAACTTGTTGTTAACCAAAGCGTTGTTGACCTTTTCACTGTTGAAGATGATGATGGAGATAATCAACTGGGTAAATCAATCGATGAAGCAGAGAAGGAGGAGGAAGATTTTGAAGAAGAAATTCCTAAAAATGTAGCAGAGTCAAAACAACAAAATTTGTAAGTGAATTAATTTGAAGGTTTAATTTAATAGAAAAAGTATTTTTTTGAATATTATTTTTAGAGATCGGAACGGGATCCTTTTCCTGGTTTTCGGGTCCCTTTTCCCGGTTTTTTGAAGCAACCGGGAACGGGAATTCTTTGTTTTCCCGGTCCGGCTCCCTCCCGGCCAACCTTCAGAACCCGGTTCCAGGACCCGGTTTTTTCAAAATTCCGATCTAATTATTTCAAAAAATTTCTTTTAGAAAAGAAATGTTTGATGATGAAGCGTCTCTGTCTGGTGATGATATTGGTTCAGATCGCGACGAAATGGATGATATTGAAGGGATGGATGAATATGAAGCTGAAGAAGGAGATCATGACAAGGTATCTGAATTTTTCTGTTAAAAATTTTAAAATTTAACTTTTAAAGTTAAATGAAGATGAAATTAGAGACAATTTAATTAGACAATATAATAAATATGAAAGGGATGCGGACGATAAACGTTTGTTAAAATTGCAAGAGGCGTTTTTTGCTGATTCTGATCTACATAATCATGTATTTTTTAAATTAATTATTTTTATCTTGTTAGTATCCAGACCTGGTCACGGATATGGATACAGATAATATCAAAATGTCTGCGGATATCCGCCTGTATCCGTCTGTATCCGCCGTAAATATGCGGATACGGATACCAAGATCAGTATCCGTGACCAGGTCTGTTAGTATCTGTTGGTTTTTATGAAAAATCTAATTGAAAATTTAATTCATTTTATATAAATTAAAAAAGTCGAATGGGTTATCTTAAAATTTTTATTAGTCTCTTCTCTTCAGTTTCCAAATTTTTCTGGGCAATACTTGAATTCAAAGAGCTTAAAAACTTTTTAAGGTAGGAAGCAGTGACAGAAGCTTTCGTTTTAGAATGCAAGGAGATTCAAAAATTGATTGGTCCAAAATTTTTAATATTGAAGATGGAGAGGATTTAAATGAGGAAGATGATGGGGAGGTTGAATCTAGAAGAGAAAAGCGAATAAAAATATTAGAATGGCAATTAGAACAAAACAAAAAAGGAATTAAACGAAAATTTGGTGAAATTGATAATTCTGATAATGAAGAGGAGGAGGAAAATGAAATACAACAAAATGGGGTGAATGATCAACAAATTAATTCTGCCGATTTAGATGATGATAGTAATGTTGGTGAAGGTGGTCTATTTCAATTGGGAGAACAAATATTGTTTGGAAAAGAAAATGGTTAGTAGTTTTTTTAAGACTGTTAGAACCTGAGAGATTTAATGATAATTTTGGGGATTTAATTGGTGGATAAGTTAGAAACGCAATTTTGGTTAATTCCTGGTGTGTTATTTAATTACAAAAATCCAGTCACGTAGCCATGGTGAAACATTGCTTCGTTGGATTTAAATCCTAATTATTTTAGGTTAATTATTTTATCCAGCATAATTTCTCAAAATAAATCGATAAAACAATAATTTTTTAATTTTTTAAGAATTGTCTGAAAAAGATAACAATCTTAACGGATCAACAAACAAAAATTCATTTCATTCTATACAACTTCCAACTTCTTCAACTACATGGCGAAAAAAAGACTCTTTGATCGATAGAGCTAGCAATCTTGAAGTTCTTTTTAGGAATGGAGATATTAATGAAATAACTAAATTTGGTACTGAGAGTTGTAATTCTCTTTTCCAAATGAAAAATATTTGATAGAAAATGTGAAAGGAATTTGGAAGGATTATTTTTGTTTTTTACCCGAGGGGTTTTTTTTGGATCAACCGTACTATTCTTTGAATTGTGGACCTTTGGTGGTCCAATATCCAAGACCTAAAAATTTCCATAACATAAGCCCAAGACTGCACCCAAAGCCAAAAATTCATAAAAATCAAAATTTCTATTATTCCTTTCAAGCAGATAGAATTAACCTCCTTTTTTGAAATTTTACTATTTTTTAAAAATTATTTTCCTGTAAACAATATAAAGTCGGAACAATTAAATATTTTTGAAGGTTTTCCTTTCTCGTGTTTTCCTTTCTCTTAAAAAAAGAGAAAAAGACTTAAAAATATTAAAATAATATTTTACTTAAAAGAGGCATTTAAAAAAGGGCTCAATGGCATTTTAACGTCCCCTATTTTTATTTCTTTATTTTTTGCCGCTACCCCCCCCCCCTCCCACTTATTATTCCCCATCCAAAAAATGCATGAAAATTGAGAAACAAAAAAGTTGAAGAGGCGATGACGGAAAAAAAAAAAATAAATAAATAAATGGGGCCAATCGATGTTTGGATGATTTTGTAAATATATTTTTTGGAGAAAAGTTGGTAATTTTTGAACTTTTTTGGCCATTCTTTATTTAAAAAAATATGTATTTGATAAAATGCTTTTTGATTGATAATTTATTAAAATATTATTTAAGAAGAGGAAATTAAATTAAAAAGATTTTCTGGGAAAATATTTTTTTAAATAATTTGTTCAAAAATTCCAAAACTAGATATGTATTAGTAGGAGGGGATTGTATTTTTTATTATTTTATAAAAATAATTTTTTGTATTGTTCTATAGGATATTTAAAATAATTATTAGTTATCCTTTAACGCGTTCAAAAATTATTAAATAAAAAGTAACACTTTTTCCCCTCAAATATTTCATCATGAGAATTAATTTATACTTGTTCTCCAATAACTTTGTCAACATTTTTTCCCATTCTATTCAATTAATACCTTCGAGATTACTTTTTTAAAAAACAAACAAAAATTCCCTCTAATTACCCTCTTTCAACAAAGCAATTTTTATTTTTTTTTCAATTTTTACTCAATGCGCAGACTGACTAATCAATGACTGTCACTATATGTATAATATTTCCTGACAGCCAAAAAAGAAATATAGAGCTCTGCGCGATTCGATTTAACTATTATTTTTTCTCTATTCTCTACAGGATTTTTAAAGAGTTTATTTAAGTCCTCAAAAATTTTTTGTACATATAAATTTTATTTTTTATTTTCTGAATGTTTACTTACTAAATAAAAAATTATTATTTTTTGATTTTTCAATAAAATATTTTTTAAATTAATTTTTAAATTAATTTGAAATTAAAAAATAATTTTTAAAAAATCTTAAATTTTTAAAAACTCTAATAAACGTTTTTAAAAAAATATTTTCTTTTTCTCTTTTTTCATTATTCGTTTGGTTGGTTGGTCACGGAAGGCGGCGTATTCATTCCTCTCATTCATTCATTTACACAAGCGAACCTCCCAGCTGTCGTTACCTCCTTTTTACATTTTCAAGTCTTCTGTCACTTGCATTGTGTCGCTTTATTTTTTCCTTTTTTTTAAATTTTTTTTTCTAACCTTGAAAAGTGTAAAAAAGATTAACAAATTAATTATAAATATATTTTTAATTTAAAATGATTTTAACTTTTTTTAGTATAATCTCCTTATAGTCGGATAAAATTCAAGGAAACTTCGAATGTGTCACAATAAAGTTAATTTTCCTACCCTCTTTCCCTCCAAAATTTTTGTCTGCGGTGCTAAAAAAATCAAAAATTTCGGAGCTTTTAAATACTTCCTAAAATTTGAAAAATCAAACATTTGCCTTTTTGGGCCAAAAAATTAGCATTGAGTTCGGTCTTGAGTTTTGGAAAATACATATTTGCTTTGGACGTCTCTATATTTTAGTAACTTTTAATTGAAGATAACTAAATATGTTTTTTCTAATTACAATAAATTAATTTTAATTAATCCCTAAATTTTGGATATATTAAGTAGATATTTTGATTAAAATGGAATTAAAAATTTATTGAGAATTTATTTGGAAAATTTATTACTTTTACATATTTATTTTCCAAATTTAAATATAAAAATGTTCAGCTAATTTTTATTAAATTTAATTATTTTTATTATATTTTTGCTTAATTTAAAATAATCTACATTCTTTAATCTTACTTCTCAATTTTTAAAATAATAAATTTTCTCCATTTTATTTACAAAAATTTTTTTTGTAAAATATTTTTAGATAAAATCAACATTAATTTAAAATAATTTTATTTTTATCCCCGCTTCTTTTCCCCTATGTTTTTTTTTACTTTTTAAATTCATTTCCCCCTTATTCTCTCACACAACAATTTTTGTTTATAAAAATTTATATATGCATTAACACATTATTTATACATTAAAAGCTTCTCTAAATTTATATTTTTTATACTTTTTTGGATTTAACATTTTGCAACTAAAATATTTTTTAAATTATTTATTGGAAAAAAATGTTTTCAAATTTATGAATATTATTAAATTATTTTTTAGAAAGTTTATAACGATTTTTGATACTATCGCATTATCGGCAGCATTTTTAATTTCCTTTTCCTTATTTATTTTTTTTAATGTACAGAATGGTCAGTCAGATTTCTATCCTCAATTTGACAGCAATGTCAACCAAATATACTAACGAATACAATCATTAAACATTCCCAATTTTTTACATTTATTTCATTTTTTAAATTAAGCAAAATTTATAATCATTTTATATAAAAAATAAGGCGACTAAGTTTATTTTTTTCATTTAAATGTTAATTAAGGATATTTTTGAAGGAACTTCCAAATATTCTCCTTTTATTTTTCTTTCTACAATTCTTTTTCTAATTAAAAAGAATTTTTAAAAACTATTTTCTTTTCGTATTTATTTAAAATTAATTAATAACAAAAACCCTTTTTTTATTATTTTTTAACAAAAAATACATACATTTAGGTAATTAAAAAAAGTCTTTTTTCTTTCTTCTCCCAAAGGGATTTAAAAAAAACTTTTCCTTTTAATAAAATTATTTTTCTTATTTTTTAACAAACTTTCTAAAAAAAATTTTCCCTCCAAAAATTAAATTTATTTGCGTGCTTTTTACCACTTTTTTGACGAAAAGTAAAAAGAATTGGCCCGTGTCTTCCGTTCCCCCTAAGGATTGAAAAAATTATGAAGGGAGAAAATTAGAGAAAGGAGGGGGGAGGGAGGTAGGGGGAGGGAGGATTTTAATTAAATTATTTTATTTTTTAAAATTAATCCTTTTAAATTAAGTTTGGAATTACATATTAATTATTTAAAAAAAAACTAATAATTTTTAATTTTATTAATTTCATTTTGATAATTTTTGGAAATTCGCGCCTAAACACAAAACCTTTCTTAATGTCCCCAACCAAAATATTAAAAAAATTTTTTTTCTTCTTTTTTTGTCCATTCCTTGTCAGTCAGTCAACTCATTAAGAATTCAATCCGGGGAATTGTTGTCGTTTTTTTGGCATTGTCCTCCTCTTTTTCTTTTTTTCATTGCCCTTCCTTAAATTTATTTTATTTTTTATTCAATTTGGGGAGATTTTTTGTGTGAAGCGGAGAAATAAATAAATAAATAAAAGATGATGACAAGGAAAAAAACATTTATTGAATTTTAAAATGTCCAAAAAATAGGATTTTTATAAAGATTTTCTTTTTAAGTTAAGGATTTCTAGAAAATTTTTAAAATAGGCAATCTAAAATGTCGCAGAAAAGCAAGAAAATAGGTATAAAAAGCCAAGAATAGGTTGCAGAAAAGTAAAAATTTGACAGTTTTTAAAAATTCGGGTTTTTATTTATTTCTTTACTACTACATAAAAAACATTCAAATCTATACTTTATAGACATTTATATTTAATTTTATTTGACAAACAAATTTAGATCTACCTAATAGTTTAAATTCGTTTTATTTTTCAGATTTTTTCTGAAGCTAACATTAACTACTATTACAATTATTTTAACATAACAAGGGGGTAATAATTCTATTTAATAAAAATAAATTTATTTTTTGTTGTTATTAACCCCTTTTATTCTTTTATTTCACCCATTTTATACATTTTATTGTCATATTTTATGGTCTAATTTTTATTAATATTTTTATTTGTCAATAACAACTCTAATATTTTATTAATTTAAAAACCTTGTAATGGGTCTATGAAAGCTTTACTTTATTTAAATTTGTAAAAGAAGTAAAGACCGGACTGGAAGTCGTACGAGAATCGAAATCTCTCAAACGATGGGAGAGTGAAGGAAATCGGGAATCGACAAAAACACGGGACTTTCCCCATTCTTTTTATTTAAAAAAATTATTTTTTTAGATTTATTTTAGTATTTAATATTTTTCTTTTCCTATTTTTTTTAAAATTTAATGGATAAAAATGATGAATATATTTATATTATTTATACATTCGAGTGCCTATTACAACAACAACAATTTTTCTCCAAAAAAACTTTTTTTCTTCTTTATTCTTTTTAATTTAAATATATCATTAATTAATTCAAAAATTTGTTTGTCTTCTTTAAATGAAGAAAATGAAGAAACTAAAAGTTTAACTAAAAGTATAAAAATATGTCCAGATTTTAAAGATGAACCAGAAGAAATTGGTTGGTAGTAATTATTTTTAAAGAAAAAATATTTTCTTTTTAAATTTATAGCTTGTTGTCCTTCACAAATAACTAGTGGATCTTTCTTTTGTTGTTTGTATTATATTTTTGAATTTAAAAATAAATAATTATATACCGTAAATGCTCTAATTAAAGCCCTGGACGTCTATTATTTTTCAATGGATCAATTTGGAAGGGCCTATATGTATGTATTAGATATAGGCGATATGGGCTCTAATAGAGACGGGCTTTAATTAGAGCATTTACGGTATTTTAAGTACAGTCAATTAATTAATTCTCTATTTATTTTCAAGTCTCAAAACCCCTTCTATTTTATATACAGTTAATTATTACAGAGGGATTCTCTCAATAAAGGCTACCCATATTCTCTTCATTTCTTTACCCAAAAAAGTTTAATTTTTATTCAAACTTTTTTTTTTACCTTCCAAGCTTTCATGTTAAATAGAGAGTAAATAATTGACTGTAAATTAATTAATTCTTTAATTAAAATTTAAAGTTAATATTTAGGTACAGAACAACACAAAAATGAGTTAGAATCAGAATTAGCATCAGAAGCTAGAAAGAAATTTATTTCAGGGTAAAAACAAATTCTTATAATTTCTTTAATTATTTTTCTCTCTCTAGACATATTCCAGAACTTGTACTTTTAATTTTGGCATTAATATTTTTATTATTTATTTGTTGCTCTTATTTATGTAGACGAACTCGATTTTGTCCTTTATTGCATAGAAGAAAAGCTAGTAGTAATTCTAATATATTAATTGGAAGATCAACATGCTCAGCTGCCGATTCAGCAGAATTTTCTTGTAAAAAATTATTTTCTGAAAAAATTTTTTTTAATTTTTAAATTAAAGGCCGTCCACAATTTAATAATACACAACAACAACAAAGACGCTCATTTCAACGTCCATACCATCATTACCAAATAGCCTCTTCTTATCAACAAGCTAGTAGCCGTCCATTATTTAATAATACAATAAATAATTTTGAAAAAGAATGTGGTAATTAAATAAAAATTTTTAAAATTTTTTGAGGGAAATTAGTTCTCTTGTTTGTTTGGGAAAAAATATGTGGGGAGATATTTTGTTTAAACTTTGAAATTCGGTATATCCGATTGTCCCATTCTTTTTCCTTCTCCTTTCAAGGCTTACAATCTAGTTCGATAAATTTCCCCAAAAATAACCCGTCACTCGGGATATCAAAATACCTAATCGTTATTTTCCTGAAATTTTTTAATTAAGAACCTCCACAACCACCTCCTCCACCACAACAACCCCCACCTCCATATAGCTCAGTAATTGCTTCAGCACCTACAGCCTCTCTTTTCTCTTTTGAATCACGTCAAAATAGATTAAATACACAACGAGAACAACAACAAAGAGCATCTGTAGTTAAAGAAGAAGATGAAGAAGAGGAGGAGGAAGAAGAACAGGAAGTTGTTGAAATAACTTCACAAAATTAATCAAAAATTTGTAAAAAAATTTTTTGTTCTAGAATAATTTAAGAAATAGAAATTTTGAAATTTTTAGACTACTAAAAATAGATCTCTCTTTAATTATTTAGAAGAGAAATACAATAATACATATTTTGTTTTCTACTGGGTCTGATTTTCTTTCTAACTTTTGGAAGAATTAACTATACTAAATTAAAACAGAAAATATCCTAATCAGAAAGCCCAGACATAATTCTGATTGGATTTTTTTTTGGAAAAAGAAAATATTTTTTTAAATCAGTTGTAAAATTATTTAATGTTTTAGAAAGACAGG
Organism: Meloidogyne enterolobii; assembly: GCA_963681835.1. Taxonomy (NCBI): domain Eukaryota; kingdom Metazoa; phylum Nematoda; class Chromadorea; order Rhabditida; family Meloidogynidae; genus Meloidogyne; species Meloidogyne enterolobii. The sequence continues at coordinate 1,508,432 of CAVMJV010000004.1, read as the reverse complement.
ATTATTAAAATATATATTTATTTTTACATTACTTCTTCTTTTACATATTTTTTATATTCTCAAACAATTCCACTAATTTTATATTTATTTTTGTTGTTGCTTTTAATTAATCCTTTTCTTCTCTACAAACAAATTGGTGCATTTTTGTAGCTACATCTACTTTATATTTTTTGCTTTTTTTCTTTCTTATTAATTCATTTTTTACGTAAATACTATTTTCGTTCCAGCTTAAATTGTAAAGTAAATTGTGAATAATTTTTGCGGACAAAAATTTGCGGATTTTAGAATTTTTGAAAAAAGAAAGGGAGAGATTTATTACAATCAAGAGTTACTGCAAAATGAAGTATCCAACAGTGAAAACTTCAAAAAATAATCAGATTTTTGTCTGCTTTTTTGTTAATATTATTTCTTTTTTTATAATGTTCACAAAATTTTTTTTTATTTTTGAGTTGCGCAATAAAAACGGGTGTTTCCGTCTAAATATAATCTTTTTATATTTCTTCTTTCTCCCACACATTGAGTGGATTAAAAAAAAGAATTTAAGTAAGTAAATGTTTATAAAAAGTCTAAACAAATTGAGGTCACAAAAATAGAAAAAAAAAACTTTAAAGTTTTGAGGTAAATAAATAAAAGTTTTGGGGTATATAAAATGTGTTGGCCTTGGAAAAGTTTTAAGCAAAAATAAAAATATAATCTACTAAAAAGAAAAATAAATTCTCCTTCATTTTAAACTAAATTTTTCTTCCCTAAAATTTTATTAAATTTTTATAAACTAAATAAAATGCTTTCATACAAAGGATTGTAAGTTTTTAATTTTGAACAGCTAGCTAAATTAGGAAGGGTTTTAATAAAATGTGTATGCCTTTTTTAAATCTTGCCTAGAAGCATCCATTTTAATTTAATAATAAGCTAAATTATATTCAAAAAACAATTTTAAAATAATTTTTTCCTCCCTCAAAAGCTCATCTTTTCACTTCATTTTCCTCTCATTATTGATATTATTGCAAAACTCTACTGTATTTTCTCAAGTTGCTTGTGATTATGGAGCAATGGGTGGTGGTTATGGCCAAATGGTGGTTATGGTGCTTATGGCCAAGCAGGGCAAATTTTATATTTCTTAAAAATATTTCCAATCATTTCAAAATTGTTTAAATTTTAGTTATGGAAATGCTGGATATGGGGGTGGATACGGAGGTGGTTATGGTGCAACCGGTTATGGAAGTTATGGAGGGACAGGAGGTTACGGCGCAGGAGGTTATGGCCAAACTGGTATGAGCGGTTATAGCGGGTATGTAGTAAATTAAAAATAAAGCTAGATAAATTAAAATATAAGACAATCTTCAAAACTTCTTCCAAGATATAACATATATTCAACTTAACAATTATTTTGGTGTTTTTTAATTGTAAACAAAAGATTTCAAAATTACTAAAATTAATCAGTAAAAAGGGTAAATGTCCAGTTGACTCCCCACTTGTCCGCAAAGAGAATGCGCATTTTTCCTTCCTTTTCTTACATTTTTTTCTGCAAAGAGTGGCGCCAATTTTTCCCTTATGTATGGTATGCCCTTTGACTCATGAAAGGATAAGTAGAGAAAAATAATTAAATTTTTATTTAAATAAATAAATTTATTTTATAAAAGGTAATAAAATAAGATATATTCACTTAAATAATTGGAACATCATGCGATTTGGAATGGTTCGGAATAAGGTTTTTTTGAACAAACCGGTTATTAACTAGTACTCCCGGTTTTTGGCTAATTCAAATTTCAAAAACGCGGTTTTCGTTTTTGAGTTTTGGTCATATACCGGTTTATTCTGAGGCCGATCAATCTAGAAGTCGATCAATCTAGCATTTAATAGAAGCTGATTTGCCAAAATATCAGACGGTCTTTATCCTTTTTACTAATATATTTTTTCTACATATCTTTTCATGAGTCAAAGGGATGAGGAGAGAGGAAAAATGGGCGCCACTCATTACATCAAAAAATGCAAGAAAAGGAGTGAAAAGTGCATTTTCTCTTTGCGGACAGGTGGGGAGTCAACTGGACATTTACCGTAAAAAGACAAAGAAATTTCTCTCTCACAGGAAATTGAAAATCCTTTTAAGAATAAAACTAAAGAAACAATTAAGAAAAAAATATTTTAAATAAACTTTTTAGTTATGCCGCCTCTCCATATAGTAATACTGGATATGGTAGCGGGTATAATAGTTTTGCTGCAAATTGTATGCCCGGACAGCAGGGAGGATATTCTGCATATGGAGGAAAATAAAAAATTAAATTTTTAATAAAATTTTCTTTTTAAATATATAACTTTTATCCGAATGGACTCACAAAGGAGCCTCTTAAATCAGAAACAATTAATATTGATGTCAATAAATAAAAAACAAAATTTAAAAACCATGGGAATGTAATTAAATTTCTATTTGATTTAGAAGCAGTTCTTTTATTTTTTGGTGTTTTGGAAGAAATAGGAACATTGACCATGGTTTTTGAATAAAAATTTAAGAAATAAATTTGATTCTTAAATGATAAATCTTAAATTGAAAAAAAAATCAATTAAAATTTAAAAATAAAAAAAAATATAATGCCTAGGAAACAAAATCGAAGTCAATAAAAAAATTGGAACTTTAAAAACCATGGACATGTAATAAATTAATATTCGGTTAAAATCAGTTATTTTATCTTTAAGTGTTTTGAAAGTAATAGGAACATTGACCATGGTTTTTGAATAAGAATTTAAGAAATAAATTTGATCCTTAAATAATAAATCTTAAATAAAAAAGAATCAATTTAAATTTAAAAATAAAAAACATAATGTCTAGGAAAAAAAAATATATTGAAGTCAATAAAAAGATGGAAATTTAAGAACCATGGACATGTAGTAAATTAATATTAGGTTAAGAAGCAGTTTTTATTATTTTTGTGCTTTGAAAGTAATAGGTCCAATGACCATGGTTCTTAAATAAAAATTTAAGAAATAGATTTGATTCTTAAAAAATAAATCTTAAAATGTAAAAAAATCAATTAAAATTTGAATAAAAATAAAAAAATAAGGTCCCGACAACGAAAAAATAAAAGGTAATTTATGAAAATCGATTGGGACATTTGAGTATTAAGTAAACAAAACGCCACAAAGCAATAAACAGCCGTTTTAAAGCCTGAAAAAGTATAATTATTTGAACAGGGTTATGGTTTAGGGAAATATTAATATCAAGTAAAGACGATTATTATTGGTATATGAGAAAATAGCGAGTATAACTAGATGGGAGAGAAGGGGGGGAGGAGGGTAGGTGGAGGGAGTGGGTAGGTGGAGGGAGTGGGTAGGTGAAGGGAGAGGGTAGGTGGAGGGAGTGGGTAGGTGGAGGGAGTGGGTAGGTGGGGGGAGTAGGTAGGTGGGGGAGTGGGTAGGGGGTAAGGTTAGTTTTGTTTTTTAATATCAATAGCGATAATATAGCAGGCTATCATTGGTACTTTCTAGTTCTATAAGGTATGATCTAAGGGTGTTCCAAAATATCTTATAATTATCAATGTTAACAATCTCTATAGGTAGGGCATTCCAGAGATTAATGGATCTGTTAAAGATCCAGTGTTCAGTTTTGGAGGTTTTACGAGCTACTTTTATTTGATAATTATGTCTATTCCTATTAGGTCTATCAGATAACATAAAGAATTGTGAAGAAGTAAAGTGGGTGTGATTTTTAATGATCTTAAAAATAGTTGATAGATCGAATAAAACTCTTCTGAGGGCCAGTGATTCGAGATTAAATAATTTTAATCTTTGGATATAATTTTTTTTATGGATTTTACACTTAAAAAGAGCCACCCTTGTATACCATTTTTGCACCTTTTCTAATTTTTCTCTATGTTTTTTAGTTTTGGGATTCCATATAACCGAAGAATATTCCAAAATTGGCCTAATATATGTTTTAAATGCCATACCCCAAATTTTGGGATTAGACGTGTGGAGATTATTAATAATTGACATACCCCTAAAATAGGCATTTTTTACAATTTTTTTATAATAAGGTTCAAAAGATAAGCTATCTGTATAATCAATTCCTAGATCTGAGATTGTAGAAACACATTGCAATGGTAGACCATTGAAATAGTAGTTATGTTTGGGATTATTAGTACCAATATGTAATACTAGAGTTTTATTAAAAGAGATTTCTAGAGCATTATCAGTACACCATTTAGAAATTTTATCTAAACTTGATTGAAGATTAGATGAATCATTTTTATTACGACATTGATAAATCTTAAGATCATCTGCAAAAAGTGAGCTATTGATAGACGTAGGTAGACGTTACTCCTTCCAGCCTTGATAGACGTTACTCCTTCCAGCAGAAGGTCGAAACAATAATTACCCAAGGTAGTTGTTAAAGGATATATGGTAGACATATAAATTTAATTTGTTGACAAACAAATTTAGACTTAACTAATAGTATAAATTCGTTTTTTTTAAATTTTTTCTGAAGCTAACATTAACTATTACAGTTATTATAACATAAAATGTGTTAATAATTTTATTTAAAAAAAATAAATTTATTTTTATTTTTTGTTGTTATTAACCCTTTTTATTCTTTTATTTCATCCATTTTATACATTTTATTGTCATATTTTATTGTCTAATTTTTATTAATATTTTTATTTGTCAACAACTATATTCTCTAATATTTTATTAATTTAAAAACTTAATACGTCTATGTAAGCTTTATTTTATTTAAATTTGTAAAAGAAGTAAAGACCGAACTGGGAGTCGTACGAGAATCTAAATCTCTCAAACGATAGGAGAGAAGGAAAACGGGAGGAGGCTAAAAAATCGGGAATCGACGGGAAACGGGACTTCCCTTATTCTTTAAAAAAAATTTTTTTTTTATTTTTTTAGATTTATTTTAATATATTTTCTCTTTTTTCTTTTTTTAAAAATTTAATGGATAAAAATGATGAATATATTATTTATACATTCGAGTGCCTATTACAACAACAACAATTCTTCAAAAAAACTATTTTTCTTTTTTATTCTTTTTAATTTAAATATATCATTAATTAATTCAAAAATTTGTTTATCTTCTTTAAATGAAGAAAATGAAGAAACTAAAAGTTTAACTAAAAGTATAAAAATATGTCCAGATTTTAAAGATGAACCAGAAGAAATTGGTAATTTTAAAGAGAAAAAAATATATTTTCTTTTTAAATTTATAGCCTGTTGTCCTTCACAAATAACCAGTGGATCTTTCTTTTGTTGTTTGTACATATATTTTTGAATTTAAAAATAATAATAAACCGTAAATGTTCTAATTAAAGCCCTGGATGTCTTCAATAGGTCAATTTGGGAAGGCTTATATTAGATATGAGCTTCTAATAGAGCCGGGCTTCAATTAGAGCATTTACGGTATTTTAAGTACAGTCAATTAATTAATTCTCTATTTACTTTTAAGTCTCAAAACCCTTTCTATTTTATATACAGTTAATTATTATAGGGGTATTCTCTCAATAAAGGCTACCAATTCTCTCCATTTCTTTGCCAACAAAAGTTTATTTTATGTTAAATAGAGAGTAAATAATTGACTGTAAATTATTTAATTTATTTTTTAATTAAAATTTAAAGTTAATTTTTAGGTACAGAACAACACAAAAATGAATTAGAATCAGAATTAGCATCAGAAGCTCGAAAGAAATTTATTTCGGGGTAAAAACAATTGCTCAATAATTTCTTTAGTAATTATTTTCCTCTAGACATATTCCAGAACTAGTACTTTTAATTTTGGCATTAATATTTTTATTATTTATTTGTTGCTCTTATTTATGTAGACGTACTCGGTTTTGTCCTTTATTGCATAGAAGAAAAGCTAGTAGTAACTCTAATATATTAATTGGAAGATCAACATGCTCAGCTGCCGATTCAGCAGAATTTTCTTGTAAAAAAATTATTTTCTGAAAGAATCTTTCTTTAAAATTAAATTTAAGGCCGTCCACAATTTAATAATGCCCAACAGCAAAGGCGCTCATTTCAACGTCCATACCATCATTACCAAATAGCCTCTTCTTATCAACAACAACAGCAAGCTAGTAGCCGTCCATTATTTAATAATACAATAAATAATTTTGAAAAAGAATGTGGTAATTTAAATAAAAATTTTATTAGTTTTTATGAGGGAAATTACCTCTCTTATTTGTTTGGGAGAAACATATTTTGTTTAAACTTTAAAATTCGGTATTATCCGAAGCTGTAGTATAGTATGCCGTTGGTAAGGTTTCGATGCAAGACCCATACAATCCGATTCGTCTCGACGAGCTGAGTCGAATAGCATAGGTCTTATAGCGAAACCTTACCACCGGTATATCTTTATCCTTATTGGATCATCCAATCCCATTTTTTCCTTTTCTCCTTTATTTCAAGGCTTACAATCTGGTTCAAATAAGTTTCCCCAAAAATAACCTTCAGATATTAAAAACATTCATTATTTTCCTTAAATTTTTTAAATTAAGAACCTCCACAACCACCCCTCCCACCACAACAACCCCCACCTCCATATAGCTCAGTAATTGCTTCAGCACCTACAGCCTCTCTTTTTTCTTTTGAATCACGCCAAAATAGATTAAATACACAACGAGAACAACAACAAAGAGCATCTGTAGTTAAAGAAGAAGATGAAGAAGAGGAGGAGGAAGAAGGAGAAGAACAGGAAGTTGTTGAAATAACTTCACAAAATTAATCAAAAATTTGTAAAAAAAATTTTGTTTTAATTTAAGAAATAGAAATTTTAATTTTGAGGACTATTAAAGAATAGTAGATCTCTCTCATGTATTATTTTATTCTGATTTCTCTATAACTTTCAGAAAAGAAATATTTTTAATTAAATCAGAAAATATCCCCCAATCAGAAAAAACCTCTGATTCTGATTGCATTTCTTCGAAAAAGATTTTTTAAAAAATTAATTATAAAATACTTTTGAGAAGGAAAATAATTATTAAAATATATTTATTTTTACAATACATTACTTCTTTTACATACATATTTTTTTATATTCTCAAACAATTCCACTAATTTTATATTTATTTTTGTTGTTGCTTTTAATTAATCCTTTTCTTCTCTACAAACAAATTGGTGCATTTTTGTAGCTACATCTACTTTATATTTTTTGCTTTTTTTCTTTCTTATTAATTCATTTTTTACGTAAATACTATTTTCGTTCCAGCTTAAATTGTAAAGTAAATTGTGAATAATTTTTGCGGACAAAAATTTGCGGATTTTAGAATTTTTGAAAAAAGAAAGGGAGAGATTTATTACAATCAAGAGTTACTGCAAAATGAAGTATCCAACAGTGAAAACTTCAAAAAATAATCAGATTTTTGTCTGCTTTTTTGTTAATATTATTTCTTTTTTTATAATGTTCACAAAATTTTTTTTTATTTTTGAGTTGCGCAATAAAAACGGGTGTTTCCGTCTAAATATAATCTTTTTATATTTCTTCTTTCTCCCACACATTGAGTGGATTAAAAAAAAGAATTTAAGTAAATAAATGTTTATAAAAAGTCTAAACAAATTGAGGTCACAAAAATAGAAAAAAAAACTTTAAAGTTTTGAGGTAAATAAATAAAAGTTTTGGGGTATATAAAATGTGTTGGCCTTGGAAAAGTTTTAAGCAAAAATAAAAATATAATCTACTAAAAAGAAAAATAAATTCTCCTTCATTTTAAACTAAATTTTTCTTCCCTAAAATTTTATTAAATTTTTATAAACTAAATAAAATGCTTTCATACAAAGGATTGTAAGTTTTTAATTTTGAACAGCTAGCTAAATTAGGAAGGGTTTTAATAAAATGTGTATGCCTTTTTTAAATCTTGCCTAGAAGCATCCATTTTAATTTAATAATAAGCTAAATTATATTCAAAAAACAATTTTAAAATAATTTTTTCCTCCCTCAAAAGCTCATCTTTTCACTTCATTTTCCTCTCATTATTGATATTATTGCAAAACTCTACTGTATTTTCTCAAGTTGCTTGTGATTATGGAGCAATGGGTGGTGGTTATGGCCAAATGGGTGGTTATGGTGCTTATGGCCAAGCAGGGCAAATTTTATATTTCTTAAAAATATTTCCAATCATTTCAAAATTGTTTAAATTTTAGTTATGGAAATGCTGGATATGGGGGTGGATACGGAGGTGGTTATGGTGCAACCGGTTATGGAAGTTATGGAGGGACAGGAGGTTACGGCGCAGGAGGTTATGGCCAAACTGGTATGAGCGGTTATAGCGGGTATGTAGTAAATTAAAAATAAAGCTAGATAAATTAAAATATAAGACAATCTTCAAAACTTCTTCCAAGATATAACATATATTCAACTTAACAATTATTTTGGTGTTTTTTAATTGTAAACAAAAGATTTCAAAATTACTAAAATTAATCAGTAAAAAGACAAAGAAATTTCTCACAGGAAATTGAAAATCCTTTTAAGAATAAAACTAAAGAAACAATTAAGAAAAAAATATTTTAAATAAACTTTTTAGTTATGCCGCCTCTCCATATAGTAATACTGGATATGGTAGCGGGTATAATAGTTTTGCTGCAAATTGTATGCCCGGACAGCAGGGAGGATATTCTGCATATGGAGGAAAATAAAAAATTAAATTTTTAATAAAATTTCTTTTTAATGTGCAATATTTTTTTGTTAGGGAATAAATGGATTTTAAATAAATATTTTGTTTTAAATTTATTTAAAAAAAGAGATACAAATATTCAAAAAATTTTAAAAAAGTTTCAATCCCCCAGTTATTCTATCAACAGCCTCGATTGTTCCAAAAACTCCCAACACAGTTTTAGACCCAGCAGGGATTTGTGTATGCCCTGCATCACGTACAAGATAAACAAAAACATCACCGGCATCTTTTGCTTTTCTATTTAATTCGTCTAATTGGGATGCATTTTCTCCCTAAAACGAGGAATTTATTTAATTTTTAATTAATGAAATTAGAGGGTTTTTGGTGGAACTTATTTAATTTAAGTATTCGCAAGATATCAGTAGGCTTATGTAATGCACACAAAACCAAGCAACCGTTGTGGACACGTAGACTCCCGAGAGACAAGTGCCTTGCCGACTTCAATAAAGTTACTTTGACTATTTTGAATTTGTGAATAAATGGGTTGTATACTTATGTTAAAGTAAATAAGCACCGTGGTTAAAAATTGAGAAAAAGTGTAAAAAAAATATTTTTTACAAATTTTTAAAATAACTTCAAAGTTTTTGTATTAAAGATTAAAAAAATTTACCTTTAAAACAATTTTCATTTCTCCATTTTCTCTCCATTGATTTAACGACATTTGTCCCTTAAAAATTAAATGTTTTTAATAAAATTAATTCAAAAACATTTACTTGTTCTCCACTCATTTGGCAATTTCTATAAAGACCGACAGCTGCATGCCCAACCTACAAAAATTAATTTAAAAAATAAATTTAAAAATTCAAAACCTGTGCTGCCATCTTTCCTGCCCCCATTTTTAATGAAGTATTTACAACAAAAACCCTTTATTATTATTTAATTAAATTATTAATACTGAATACTTACATCTAAAAAAATCTTTTTAAATTTCAAAAATTAATTTATTATCAACCTTGTGAGGTAAAGACAAGCCAGGAATATAATTTAAAATTGGGACAGATTTAGACCAATTAGCTTAAAAATTTTAAATATTTGTTAAAATGAAAATTTTCTAACCTCCCATTGAATAAATTGAAAGAAAAATTGCTTTTGAGTAGAAAATTTTTAAAAACTAAAAAAAATTTTTAATAAAATTAAAAATAGAAGTTTTGACAAAAACATTTAAAAAGTGTAGAGCTAAAAATAATTATTAATCAAAAATAATAAATTTAAAAACAAAAAAAAATTCTAACAAAATTTCTATTTATCTTCAGGTTTTTTAAATTCCCTCTTCAAAGCATTTCTAAATTTACTCGATTCATTTAACAACTTCCTACGCTCTTCTTGTTGTTTTTGACGCTCTTTTTGTTGCTTTTCTCTTAAAAATTATTTTTAAAATTATTTTAAAAATTAAAAAAAACTTTGCTCTTAAATATTCCGAATTATCTTCATAAGGCCTAGGACCTCGAATATTCTCCCAATCATCATCAGAGGTTGATTCAACCATCTCCTGAAAAGAAAAATGATTTTTGAAATAAATTAGACATTGGGAATTGTTGATTAATTTTGTTGACTATAAAAATTAATGAAGTGTATAAGACCTTTAAAATTTTTTGCAAATTTTCAAACCTATTTATTTTAAATTAATAAAGGATATAATTGAAGGAAACCAAAAAAAGAATTTCTAAATTAAAAGCATCTGAATTGTGAATCAAAAATTTTTAGAAAAAGATAAAATTTATATTAACCAAACATTAAATAAATAAACAAAAAAAATCCCAAACCTTATAAAGTTGTTCAGTAGTTTTCTTTGAGCTAAGACCCAACTCTTGCAAACTTTCCACCTAAAAATTTAATTGAAAAAAAAATTTAAAATTAAAAAAAAACAAACAATAACAGGATCAGTAGGTCTTTTATTTCTAAATTCAAATTTTATTCGTTGGAAAAAATGTGCTCCAAAGATTATACCAGAAAGCATAATTAAGTAGGTAACTCCGTCACGAAAAAAATTATTTTTTGTCATTCTAAAAATTAAAAAGAATTTTTTTGTTAAATTTCTAGTTTTTCAAAAAATACATAATGCCAAGAAAAGGGAATTGCCAAAGAAAATCAACAAAAGAAATTTTCGCGAATAAAGTAGAAATTTCGCTTAATTTTGTTAGATAAAAGTTTATTTTTAAAATACAATTTTTAGATTTATTAAATTTTATTTTCAATGGCGAGGTGGGGTGAAGGCGGTAATTTTATTAGAAATTTATTTTTTTATAAATTTATTTTAATTAAGACCCTCGTTGGATAGTGGAAGAACGTAAGTTATTTTTAAATAAATATTCAATAATTAATTATTTAATTGACAAATCTAAGAAGATTTGTGTAAAATTTAATTTAAAGGTCCTGATGCAACAAATGTTAACAATTGGCATTGGTTTGTTGTTAACATTTATTAATTCCAACTGAACTTTTGTTTTAGGGTTGAAAAAGACGCTACTCAATGGTCAATTCAAAGATTAAAGGATTTATTGGTTAATCAAACTTTTGAAAATGAAAATGTTAAAATTGATTTTACTCAATTGGGGAAAATTGAAGGTTTTTTTGTCTAAAAATTAATTTAATTTATTTTTTGAGGAGAGGCAAGTGCTAATAATCGAAAAGGAAAGCTTATATTTTTCTATGAATGGACAATTTCTATCGATTTTACCGGTTTTTAAATTTAGAAAAAATTTTAATAAAAAATATTTTATATAGCTGCCGTGATTGATTCGGCTATGGTTTATACTGGAACTATACAGATTGAAAATTTGAGTGATGAATTTGAAGCAAATGAAATACGAGTATTTTTTTAAATTTTTTATTAAGAATAAAAGACATTTTTGGAGTCTGTTGGGGTTCCAATTATTTTTCTAATTAAAAAGAAAAAGTTTTTGTGGGCATTTAAAATGATTCTTTGAAATGTATTGGAGAAGATTTTCTTTATATTAGATTTTTAATTTAGCGATTTTAGTTTTTTAAATATTATCTAACAAAAGAAAGTTTATTTTAGCCAAAGAGATAACATCGTTTTTAAACTTTTATTTTTTCAGACTTCGTCTTTTATTAAAGATGCTGGTCCTGAGACTTCTTTTTTGTTTAATTTGCTTAATAAAGAAGTTCTAGAACTTGTTCGTTCTCAAATCGGGAAATATATTGTTGATCTAAAGAAGGAATATAGGTTGGAAATTTGTTTTTTTCTAAATTTATTTTAATTTTTTTTCTTTTTTGTAGTCAAGGATTAATTCTACCAACTGATTCTGCACGCAATACTACACCAACATCAGCTCCTTCCAAATCGAGAACTGTCGTCAGAAATAGTGATACTTTAAATAAAAGTGCTTCTGAAGCTAAAGGTTTAAAATTGATTTTTTAAAAATATTTTTTAAATTTTATTTAGTTGACAAAGTTGTTTCTTTTGTTAATTTTGAACTTGTGGAATCATTTAAAGTTGCGCCACAGCGTTTATATGAAATATTAACTGATCCATCGGTTTGTTTTTGTAAATAAATTTTAATAAAATATTGGGGGAGTTTTACTAGCTGCAATTTTGTTTTTATTTAAATTTGGAGTTTTTCATTTTTCTTTGACTGTGTTTCTTTAGGCGGTTTATTGATGTAAAATAAACGTTATATTTTTTATCATGAAAATCAAGGGAGAAAATTAAAAATTCTCTTTCTTTTTCTTGTCTTATAATTTTAGAATTTGCTCTTTCGAGTCAAAAGGCAAAGAATTAGTTTTAAACATTCAAAAATTTATTTAAATTGTTTTCCTTTAATTATTTAACTATAATTTTAAATCTAAGTTAGTTCCTGTTTGGTGTCCAGATTCTACAATTGATGCACGTGATGGAGGATCTTTTTCAATGCTTTCTGGTCATTTATTTTTAAATTTTTTTTATTTTTCTTTTTAGGAGCTATTTCTGGGACTTTTACATCTCTTATCAAGGATAAACAAATCTCTATGGTTTTTTGAAATTTAAATTATAAAAAAGAATTTTTTTAAGAAATGGCGTTTAAAATCATTCCCAAAGGATGTTTGGGCGAACATTATTTTAATTTTGCATGATAAAGTATGTTTAATAATTTTTTAAATTATAAAGTAAAATTTTAAAAGGGTGACAGTGTCGATTTGCAAGTAAAGGCTGAACAAGTTCCGGAGGATCGTGTGGAGGAGACTCGTGAAGGTTTTCGTCGTTATTATTTTAAACATATTGGATACCATTTTGGAATTTCTCTTCAAATTATGTAAAGGAAGGAATTGTTATTTTGGATATTAAATTGATTGATTGATCTTAAAAATAATTCAAATATTTGTATTTGTATCGTTATATCTTAATTAAAGGTGATTTTAATTATTTAAAGGAAATTTAATAAATTTTATGGTTTTAAGTAAAAGCTTGTAGGTATTTTAGATGTTTATTTGACAAAATTAAAAAATTAATCCAAGAACAGTTCAATACGGTGTCGCTGAATTCTAAGAATCATCTGTTCTTTTACCCAAGTCCAAAAATTCCAAAAAAGCTAATAAGATATTTTAGATTTAAATATTTCTTTCTCTTTCTGAAGTTAGTATTTTGTGGTTATTTTCTTTTAATTTCCATTTCGACTTTTAGGATATAGGAAGAAAATTTTATTGGATATAAATATATTTGATTTATTGTTATTTTCAAACAAAAACTTTTCTTGGAGATTTTTTTATTCACGTCAGTTGAATAAAAAATTGTTTTAGACACGTGGTGGTTATGCTTTCCATTTTATTATATTTTTATACATTGCGGGTGGCCGTATTTTTTTTGGTTTTCCTTATTGTTCAAGAATTGGACGAGAATTTCCATTTCATTTATTTTAAATAAAAAAATGAAACAATTTTCTCAAAGAAAAAAAAATTTATTTGATTATACTTCATCAAAAAATATCCATCAAAAATTTAAAAGAATGTTGGGATTTTTCCCTATACATTCCAAAAGTTGAAAAAAAAACATGAAGCGTGAAATAAAATTCTGTCATTGAAAAAAGGAAAAAAAATATTTCGACGGGAACAAAGAAGTTGGCCAGCCTGACTGTTCTCGTTTAGGGAGATGAATACCATGTCATATTTAGTGCCTGAAAATTGGAAAGAATTGCTAAAAGATTTTCTCAATTTTAGTTTTCGAATTTTTAAAATTCTAGCCCTTCGTTTTTTGAATTATTTAAAATGTTTGGGCTTTAACTGGGGAGATTGAAAACTTTGGAAATGAAAGTTTCTTAATACAAATATGGTATTATTCAAAATAATTTATTCAACATTTGTTCTACATTTGTTCTTATTACCTTTGTTATTACATAACTCAAAATTCCTTTAAGAATAATTTAGAAATAAGGGGATCTCAAAATTAATAAATTTAAGATTTCCCTTATTATAAACTTTCATAAATTCATTTCTCATTTTTTTCAATATTGAACACCTTTCAGTTTATTTTATCGAAAAATTCTTTTCCAGGCTGATACTTTTTCACACTTCCTTTCCATTTCCTACTAGCCCTGAGGGCAAACTCTCGATCTTAGCCCTCAACCTCTTTTTGGCCCCTAGCAGTAGCTAAGATATTTTACGCAATAGCATAGGAGTAAAAAAGGAATAAAAAGAGAAGAAGAAGAGAGTATCAAAAGCATGCACACACATTATAGCTACACGAACATAGGCAATAGTTAGGATATTCTTCCTCCTCCCTTTTTTTTCAAAGTCTTTTGATGGAAAAATTAAACACAGTAAACTGGACACGGGCACACACACGCAGACACCACAAAAATACTTGGCCATTTATGTATTGAGGGGAGGATAAATGTACATGTTGTCGCATAGTTGAATAAAACTTCCCACATAAAAATTTCTTCATATAAGAGAAACATCCAGAGCAAACATGATGTTTTTTGTGTCCCTTTTTTCCTTAAACTGCTATTAATTTGTGAGGCTTCAAAAGAGGCAGAAAATAAGGGGGGAATATAAAAATAAGTCAGTAAAATTCCTGTGACGCAATTAAGGATGAGTTTAAAATTGGTTTTGTTTTTAAGCTTTTTTGGTAGTATGTAGATATTTAATTTATGTAAATCTTTAAGAGTGTTAAAGTTTTTATATCAAAAATTTTAAGCTTTTACTAGTATCTACTTTACAATTTTTATTTAAAAAAATGTATGTTTTACATCATTAATGCCACTAAATGCCACTTTAATATTTTCAGCTTGATCTTAAAAATTAATTTCATTTTTAAATACTAGAAAGATTAAATAAAAGAATTTTTTTTAAATGTCAAACAAATTCTAAGCTTTTTCATTTCATTAAAATTGAAACATTTAAATGAAGCAATGATAAATTATAAAATTTATGAATTAATTACTTTCTTATTATTTTATTTAAATTACAAAAAGTATTGACACAAATAAATAATGAGTTCTACAAATGATCAAAAACCTGCCGTTTCTTTTTCTCAAGTAAAAACTTTCTTTTTAATTAAATATAATTTATAATTTCTTTTAAAGATTGAAGCAACATCAAATCAAACAATAAAACAAAATTCCTCACAGAATGCTGGACAAGAAAAGAGTTCAAATTCTGCAAGTGGTACAAATTTGGGAATTAAAGTAATTTTAATTTTTTAAAAAATATTTTTTATTATTTTTTCTTTTAAAAAGGAAAATTCTCACAATCAAAATAGCAGTAATTCTTTGAGTCAAGGGGAATGGCTTCCTTCATCTATTCATTTATGTGCTTACCATGATTGCAATTCTTTGGCCAATGCTTGGAGTTTAGGTCTAAATGTATCCAGTCTGAATGGGCCAACGGGTGCTTCACAGGCTCAGAGTCCATCTGAAGATGATGCAGGTGATGGAAAGTCAAATGATTTACTCGTCTCTTGTCCGGCATTTAGGTAAAAATTTATTTTTAAAATGTAAAAATTTTTTAAAGAAATGAATTGGGTGTTGAGCCTGTTAGAAGAATTGCTCTCTCTAGGCATACTTGTTATCAAAATACCTCAGGAAAATCACAAGTTTCTCCAAATAAATCTGCCGAAGAAGAAAGTCTTCAAACAAGGCATAGAGAACATATAGCTTCTGAAATTGGTAAAATTTGGAGTTTTAAACAATTTTTTCTAATTTTTAAGGTGTACTTGAGGATGTTTCTAATGTATATTTGGGTGGTAAACTTTGTTCTGATAGGCAATCTAAAATTGTTGTTGAACCCCAAGATATGGGAAGCTATTATTATAGGTTTTTCTTTACTTGAGAAAGTTTTTTTTCAATTTTTAAAAATCTTCTAGACATTGTTTTGTTGGAAGAATTCACATTGAATATTGTGGAATGGATGAGACATTGGTTCTTTTTTTAAATTAAATTCTATAATAAAAAATTATTTAAATAGGGACCATGTGTTGTATCAATGGTCCGAGAGGAGACTAAAGACGGGTCTAGCCAGCATAATATTTATCGGTAATTTTTATTTTTTTTGAAAGTTTTCTGAAATTTTCTGAAGTTAGTCTATGAAATTTATTTTAAAAATTTTTTCCAGTCTCGTCCTCCGGATAAGTGATGTTTTAACAATGCGTGTTTCTGTGCCAGAGGAGGCACTTTCTGATGCTCAAGATCGCAGTACTCGTTCTTTAATGCGTGAATTACTTGATATTGTCTGCCCCCAAATTCATTTTGCCTCTCTTAGACCAACTACGAATATTCAAAAAGTTGAAGAACTTTTACTGAAAATAGGTCATTTTTATTGGATTTTTGGCAGTTTTTTATTAATAAATATTTAGATGAACAACCAATTTATACAAGATATAAAGTTGGTGTTTTGTATTGTAAAGATAACCAATCTACCGAAGAACAGGTTGTTTTTATATATTTTTTTTTAATTTAATTAAATTTATTAGATGTATAATAATGAAAATTCTTCTCCACATTTTGAAGAATTTCTTGATTTTCTTGGCACTCGAGTAAAGCTCAAAGGTTTAGATGCCTTCAAATACAAAGGTGGCTTAGACACTAAAGGAAATACTACAGGATTATATAGTATTTATACTGAACACCATTCTGCTCAGGTTTTCGTAAAAATTTTTTTGTTCATTAAATTATTTACTAGATTATGTTTCATGTTTCTACAATGCTCCCATTTACTCCAAATAATAAGCAACAGGTTTATATTTAAAATTACTTGTTGGGACGAGTCCACAAATTTTAACTTTATTAACCTAAATTCTTGACATTTGACTATTCTTTTACAAAAATTTAATTTTATTTTTAGTTGGCAAGAAAGCGACATATTGGCAATGATATGGTTAGTAATTTAGTTTAAGAATTTACAAGGAAATTTTAAATCATTCTAGGTTACAATAATTTTCCAAGAGCCAAATGCATTGCCTTTTTCGCCAATAACAGTCAGATCACATTTTCAACACGGTTTGTTCTAAATTGTTTACCGACTTTTAATATTTTTTTTAGTTTTTATTGTTATACGTGTATCCAATCCACTTACAGAAAATGTTAGTTATAGAGTTGCTGTCGCTCGTGCCAAAGATGTACCTGCATTTGGACCTCCAGTTTCCTCAAGTGCTGTATATCAGAAAAGTACCCATTTTCATGACTTTCTGATCACTAAAGTTTATTTTTATTTTTTTATTAAAATATTTTAATTTATTTTTAGATAATAAATGCAGAAAATGCTGTTCATAGATCTCGTAAATTTGCTTCAATGGCAGCTCGGACAAGAAGGGAGGCATTGAAAGATTTGGTTGAAAATTATGCAGCTACACACCATTCTAACGAGGTTAGAAATATTAACTAAAAAATATTTTATAAATTTAAAGGGAGCATCTAGAATTGCATCAAGACTTCTAGGAGGAGGTGGGTCGGTGAAACGCCGCGAGAGAATTGTGCCCAAGCCTGTCTTGGATTCTGGACTACGTGGCGCTCTTTCCTGGTTAGTTTGTTTTTTTATGATTACAGTCTTACTACACACATTCGGTCGAAATTAGATTTTCGATATTAAAAAAATTCCCTATTGATTTCCGTTATTGTCTCGAGTTACAATATTAGAATTTTTCTGAAAACAATTAAAAACCAGCTCTTTTAAGGCAAGTGGAAGTCTTCGATCATTCTCTGAATCAAAGAATGCCTGCTGTACTTGGTAAGGATTTAGTTTTTTCTTGGGTTAAACATATTTTAAAGGGCTTTCCGCTGATAACTTAGTCATTTTGGATGTTCCATCAGGTCTTGTAATTTTTGCTACACCAACACATTCTATTTTGGGTTGGATACAAATAGCAGATAATGGGTAAAAAGATTTTAAAATTGAATTAATCTTTTTTAGGTTGAAAATTTTTTATGATCATGGTGATATTATTCGACTTTGGTGCCCTTCTCCAGGTTTTTACATTAAAATTATTTTGTAATATTTTTATTTTAAGATGGAAGTGAAAGAGAAATTGGGTTTCTATTAAAGAGGCTTGTTGCTGTCACAATTGGTGATGAGGCAAAAGAAGTTGGAAATTATTATTTTCATAAAATACTTAATAATCTTTAGGTAATTCTTCGAAAAACAAAACCTTCCGAATCTTTTGGATTTAATATTCAAGAAGAAGGAATTGTTACAGATGTCGATATGAACGCAGTATTTTTTAAATATTTATATTTAAAAATTTGTTTTATTTAAAATAGAGTGCTTGGAGAGTTGGATTGCGACAAGGGTCAAGAGTCGTTGAGGTTATTTAATTTTTAAATTTATTTTGAGCATTTTTTTAGATAGAAAATTCAGCCCTTTTTACTTACAATGAACAACATCTTGCTGACTTACTTACTGGAAGAACTCAAATTAAAGTGAAGATTTTGTATTGGAGAAAATAATTATTTAAAATTTAAGGTTACAATGATCTCGCCTGGAGCAGGTTTTAATTTTTTAAAAATATTTTTGGAGATTTTTAAAAATATAAATTTAGATGGAAATCCTAGACGTGGATGTGAAGGTTAAAAATAAATTTATTTTATTTCGAAATTATTATTAATATTTCTAAAGATTCCAATTGTCCATCAGTATTTGTTCCAGATCAATCAGAAGAAGAGCTTGGAAGACGTAATCAACAACAACAAAAATTGAAAAAACTTCCACCTCGTGTTTCGCCTTCTAGTGACTCTTGGTCTGGACCACAACCACCTTCATCAACTTCCCTTTATGCTATTCCTGAACGAAAAAAATTTTCGTGAGTTTTTCATTTTGAGAATTTTTTTTTGAAACAATCGATTAATTTTCGCCTGTGCCATCGAATAGAGAATGATAATTATTTGAGCCGTCACAGGCAAAAATTATCCGGTTGTGAAAACCCCTTATTTTATTTAGAGCTCCATCATTTGGTATTCAACAACCACAAAGACCTGTTAGTAGTATGCAACAAATGGGGAAAGCATCAATTGATTTAGGGTCTAGAAATGCTTCTCTTCGAACTTTGGATCATTGTGCATCTGAAGACGATTATCGTTTTATGGTAATTGAAAAAACATTAAAAGGGGTTTTCTAATTAAATTTTAAGCCTGTTGCCTCATCCTCAATTGTAACAGTTCAATCTTCAAATATTCATGATGATGCAATGATTGATGGAGAAACAAACAATCAACCACAGCAATACGAACAACTTTCATTAGAAATGCGCTCAGTTGTTACACCTCAAAGTTATTGTGCTGGTTCTCAATTATCTAGAAGAAGTCCAGCATTAAGAACTGGAACATTACAAGAACAACAAGAAGAAAATGATAACGAGAATGTGTCTTGGAGACTTCAACAAACTCTTGAAGAAAAGAGAGCTTTGGAAGTGGAATTGGAACAGATACGGGCGCGATTGTCTTCTGTTAGAATTTTTTTATTTTTGCTATCTCTATTTTACCGAGAAGACAAATTATAAAAAATAGAAACTCGGGTTATAGCCTTAAACTAAAAGGAAATTTGTAAACCCTCGATCGACTAGTTCCTTGTCTTGGAGGTAACCATAATTTAAAATGGATCTTTAATGTAAAATAGAGATTGTAAAATAATCATTAATTTATATTAACTCTTAAAAATTTTTTCAAAAAAGGAACAAAGAGCACATGAAAATACTCGTAGACAGTTGCAGATTGTCAAAGAATATTGTGAAAGGTGCGAATAAAAACAATTTTATAAAAAAATATTTAATTTTTTAAAGATTTTCAATAAATCCTCCATCTTTTGAAGATGAAGAAAACGACGAAGAATTGTAATAAAAATAATATTTTTTTCTTTTTCCTTTCCTTATTAAAAAGATTCGACATAATTTTTGACCTATTTTTATTCATAGCTTTAATATTATCCTTTTTATAGAGTTGCAAAAAAACTTTTTTTTGTTATTTTTATTCACTTTTTATAAAAATAAACATTTTCGAAAAAATTTTATAGAATAAATAATTTTTGTTTAAAATGAAGGAATCTTAATTTTTCATTATTCTGACCTAACTTCTCCATTTTCAATTTTTGCGACTTGACGAAGTTTAACGGGAACAAGTACATTCTGAGAAAAAATTCTAACTTTAAAAGATCACAAAAATATTTTTACTTGATGTCCAGCTGTTCTGCTTAAAAATAAACCTTTGTGAACTTGGCCTATATTATTTGCAGAATAATTAATTAAAAGTATTAATAAACAAGCACATCCACAAATAACTTTAAATAATTTTTAAAAAATATTTAAAAATATAAAAATATTTCTTGCCATAAATAGGTGTGTAAATACACATCCATGTATACATTGCTATCCTTAAATTAAAAATTTTTTATTGTTAATAGTCGGATTAATTGAAAGATTGAAGACTTTATTTTGGCTCATGGGAAATTACCGAATAGACTAGCCAGAAATAATTAGGACAGTTTGAGAGAAATTATTTAAAGTTCCATTAGTTTTTTCAAGAGTAGATAACACTTTTGGGGAAATTTTTTCTTTAATTAAAACACCTTGCATTTTGTACAATTTTATTCGATTCAATATTATCATTAGCTGCTGAAACAATTTGTTGTTCATCATTATTTGAAAAACTTTTAATACTGTCTTCATAAGTAAAATAAGTGCAAAGAGTAAATAATATAATTGATAAAAGGACACTTATTGTTGAAAAAATCATACAAATCCACTAAAAAAAGAATTTAGAAAACAAAAAATTTCTTTAAAATTACAATCATTATTCGAGTTTGTTTATAACGCATAAATATAATTAACAAAACAGAATTAATTAAAAGAAAAATGCTAATACAAATTCCAGCCCAATAACCATCAAAAAACACACAAACAATTGAAAATATTAAAAGTTGTAAAGCAACACCTAAAAGTACCTACAAAAATTTATTATTTCTTTTTAAATTCTCCCTTTAAAAATTACTAACAGTACTTAACCAAAGAAAAGGTCGGGCATAACGAACAAACAAAATTTTGTCTGTTAAAAGTAATTCCTCCATCTAGTGAAAAAATTATGTTTTTTTGAATTTTATTTTCAGCAGGTCCGTAGCCCTTGCCCCCCCCCCCCCCGAAAAAATCCTGGCTACGGGCCTGATTTTCAGAATTACCTGCATTGACTGAAGTGTGCTAGGTTGTGAAGTTTGATCTTCAGGTATTGTAGCATGATTACTTGTTGTGGTAGAAAAACCTGATTTTCGACGGGGAATCTGACTGAAAGGCAATGATGGTCGATGCTCTATAGTTTGACAAGAAGTAGAAGGCCCCGGATGGAAAATACGGACAAAATTGTGGTGACGAACTTAAAAACCCACGAAATTTGATTTAAATAAGAGAAATAACCAGTAGATTTTGTAGTTCCAGATTCATCATCTGAATCTGTTATACAATCACCCTGTAAATATTCAACTGGTTCAAGTCCAAATGTATCCCTGTAATAGACAGGTGGAGGGAATGAAGGGGTATATTGTTGGGAATTTGATTCTGCTCTGTATGGAACTGGTGGGGCAGACATTGGAATTAATTGATATATAAATTTTTTGGCTTTATTAATTTATGGAAATAAAGAAGATTTTAATTTTAATTTAATTCTGAATTTGGAAATGATTTCTGAATTTTTTAGATTCAAGAGAAAATCAAAGAAAAGTGCAAAATCAATAGAATAAAAGTTTTCACACTTTTACCTTCTTCAAAATGCAATAAAAGAGATTATTCAATGCAGTATTTTTTCTTTACTGGTGCCAACTGTTTATCTTAATGAATGGACAAATGAGAGATAATAAAAAGTATAAAAACATTATTTAATGTAACAATTTTTGCAAAGTTGAAAGTGAAATGGACAAAATATTTTATATATTGAAAAAACAAATAAGGAAATTATTGTGCCAAAAATATACGAAGACATCAAAGATTTACTCATGAAATCCTAAAATAATGTACAGAAAGCTAATAACTTTTTATATACTTAAATTTTTAAACTTAATATGAGAAAATGGAAAAAAAGTAAATGTAAGAAGCAAGCATATTAAAAAACAAGTTCGAAGAATACATACACAAAGATTTTTTAGATTTTTAGAATTCAAAACTAACAAAGAAGTAGATAGCTTAATAACAATTCACTTTAATGTGGATTACAGTAGTCTCTAAAAACGAAATTATTGCTCGCGTTTAACCAGCTTGTAATGGTTTGTTCAGTGCCAGCTATTTTGGCCGGGTAGGGGATCATTGTGTACCGGCCGTTTGTGTACCTGGCCATATTTTGGGCCATAACTTTTTCAATTCTTAATTGATTTAAATAAATAATATATCAATTGAAAGCCCTGGATGTGAGGATTATTTTCGCCAACAGGATTGATTTGATCAGATAATCATACAAAAAGTTACAGACAGATAAAGATCAAAATCACGATTGAGCGCATTTATCGAGATATAACTTTTTATAACATGATCTGATCAAATCAATCCTGTTGGCGAAAATAATCCTCACATCCAGGGCTTTCGATTGATATAATAATAATTGAAGTCGGTTAAGAATCAAAAAAGTTATGACCCAAAATATGGCCAGGTACACAAACGGCCGGTACACAAGTGGGACGTTCCGATTTTGGCCAGATAATTTTTCCTTGATAACTTATCTTGTAAAAGTGCATGGATTTTTGAGTTAATGCCGAGTTGACAACTTTGCTGTCCTTTACAAATAAAATGTCTATGTGTTTTTTAAATTCTAAATTTAAAAATATTTTTCTAATTTTGTTAAGTTGTCCATTGTTTTCATTTGCCAACATTTTTTAAAAATTATTTTTAAATATTTTTTATTTAAATTATTAATTTTAAATTATTTTTAGAAAATATATTTACCTCATTCTACAATATTAGTTTATCAATATTTTTATTAAATGGTCTCACATAATTCTGAATTTACTCGAAAATTAAGGGTAAGAGTTTTATGAGTTTTATTAAATTTTTGTTTCTATTAAGGCTGCTGTACGTGCAAAAATCGAAGAATATGGAATTGATGTGGATGATGAATTGCCTGATTATGTAAATTAATTGTTATTTTTTTAAATAAAGAATTTTTTAATTTTTTGAGGTAATGATTATGGTTGGAAATAAAAAGGATAAAACAAGAATGAAGACAGATCTGAAACTTTTTTTGGGGGATAATACAACAAGTTTTGTTGAATGGTTATTTTTTTTAAAATTGTTTTGAAATTTCTTTTAAATTTAATTTTAGGTTATTTGGGTTTTTCCAAAAAGTAAAACAACAACAATCTGCTTCAAATTCTTCTTTGCCTGCTATTTTGAGTGAATCGTCTGAAAAGAGTGTGCAACCTAAAGAACAACCAAAAAAGTTAAATCTACATTCTGGCAATGATTTATTTTTTGGCAAAGCTGAAAAAGTTAAAACATTTAGGTTTGTGTTTTTTAAAAATTGTTTTGATCGAGTTATAATTTTGTTTAATTTTATTTTTTAAAATATATTTCGAAATTGGGGTTTATTCAAAGACCATCAAGAATTTGTTCTGAATAATTTTTCAATTTTCCGCACTTTTTTAGGACACGCCCAAGTAGGCGCGCGGCCATAACGATGCAAAGCCATAACTAGCTGTAAAGTTTCTGACCCTTATTAATTTGTTACCAATTTCTTTAGCTCGATGGGTGGGATTGTTTAATGCTAAATTTGTTAAGACTTTTAATTAAGACTTTTAATATGCACCGTTATGGCCGCGCGCCTACTAGGGATGTACCGACTTTTTAGCTTTCTATTCTGATAGACTTTAATTTAATTTTTAACAATTTATAGCAAATCAAAACCTATTGAATCGCCAAAAAGAAAAGAAAAGAGGGATTCATCAAAAACATCCAAACGAGAAAAACATTCAAAATCTTCTAAACGTGTACATTCTCCTAAACCTAAAAAAGAAATTAAACGTGTTGAGAAGAAGCAACACTTGCAAACAAAACATCATAGCAGCAAAAAACATTATAGCAGCGATGAGGAAGAAGAGGAGGAGGTTGAAAAGGTTTATTTAATTTTGAAGGGTCTTCAATTTCCTCAATTATTTTTAGCCTTCATCACCACCTTCCTCTCTTCGAAAACAAACAAAAATTGAGCCAACAAAAACTGAGCCGGTAGCCAATGCCCCTCCCCCTTCAACAACTTTTGCAATTCCAAGAGCTGTGTTGCGTTCTGTCGTTGTACATCCTCAACTGGAATATTTCAAGCCTTCAAATGCCCCTCGTATTCTCCCTCCTCCACGTTCGCCTTCTCCTCTTGCATCAGCCGATTCTCCTCGATTTGATATTGAATATTCAGATGAAGATAAGACTGGTGAAAATGATGAGGATAAGACTGGGGAACTTGGGAAAAGTGCAGATATTGAATCTGTCAATGACAGAAAAGAAGAAGAAATTATAACTGAAAGAATAGAAGAAGAAAAAGATGAGGAAAAGGATGTGGAAGTAGAAAAGACTGCGGTATTTTAATTAATTTTTAAGAAATCTTCCCAAAAATCGTTTTGGTTTGTGAGATTTGAATCCCTCCTACATGAATTAAAAATAGTTAAATAAATCATTTTCTTTATCAGACTATTGTAACGGAACGTCCACACAATCGAGAAGTTGTAGTGCCAAAATCAAAGCGTAAAGTATCGGACTACCCATCGTCACGACTTTTTCAACGAGCTTTATTTGGTGCTCAAGGACTTAATATTGAAACCAATACATCTAGAGTAAATGAAAACAAAGAATCAGAAATAATTAATGTTTGTTTTTTGTTAAAAGTATTTTGTATATTTAAAATTTAGAAACAACAAAATGAAGAAACTGAAGCAAAAATAGTGAAAGAAACAACTGTTGACCATCATCCGATTGTTCGTCCTCCATCTCCAACAGGAGAGAAAATTGTTAAAAAATGTGAAGGTGTTGCTAAAGTCTTTGCTAAAGCCATACAAGAAACTAAAAAGCAAAGCGAAACACTTACTAATGTTCAAAATCGTTCTGTTGAAAGAAGGGCAGTAAAGAGGACAGTTTGTGTTGATGAAGTATAAATTAAAAATAATTTTTTTAATATTTAAATTTTTTAGTTACCAAATTTGGAAATGAATAACTCCGATTTTCTTGAAAATAAAAGAATTCGGATTGAAATGGAACAACCGAGTATTACAATTAAAGAAGAAGACGAGGAAGACGTAGATGATCTTGTTCTGTTAGTTAATTTAAAGTCATCAAAACGTTCAATTTGTAAAGAAAGGAAAAAATATAAAAAACCAAAATTTGGGTTGGAAATGCTTAAAGAACATATTAAAAGTTCTGTTGTAAAAACACCCAAAACAACAACACAAGTAGTTGAGGAAGATAAAATTGAAGAAATTAAAGAAAAAGAAGTAATAATAGAAAAGGACGAAGAGGTAAAGGAAGATGAAACAATTGACCAAAATATGGAAAAAGAAGAGGTTTTAAATTATTTAATTTGTTATTTTTTTTAAGTTGGGATCCCAACGAATTTTTTTATAATTATTTAGCTTTTTATTGAAAGGGATTGTGGGATTATTGGAAGCCTTTCAAATAATATCCACAATAGATATTTAAAAAATAAGTTTTTTAATTTAGGTAATTGTTGATGAAGTTGCTTTGGAAGAAAAGGAAACTGAAAATAAGGAAGAAGAAAATAAATTGGAGGTTTTGTTTCATTTCTTCGGATTAGAAAAAATTTTTTTTTAAAGATTGCTGTTGACACAGAACAAAATGATATTCGCAAAATTCGTGAATTTGTTGTCAATCTGCCTATCAGTGCGCCTAAATCTCCTAGTGTAGTTCCTCTGTGGGATGGATGTATTTCTATTGATGATATTAGCAGTACTGATGATGGTTAATTTTATGAAATTTTTTTTATAAAATTTTGTTTTTATTTTCAGAGGCAGAGATTGATGCAGTTTTAGAAGAACAACACAATTTGAAGAGAATGGCTTTGGAAAGAGAAAAGGAACTTAAAGGAAGAGAGTTGCCACCAACATCTGGTATTTCTAATTTTTAGTTAATTTTGGCTCCTGTTTCTTTTCTGAACTTTGTCAATTTTTTCAAGGAAACTAAATTAAGGGTCTTTATGTGTGTGATTAGTTTTGGGGTTTTAGTTGTGGGATTATTATTAAAATTCAAGTTTGGCTAACAGTCTTAAATAGCATGTTTAGGCGGAATGAACTAATAAATAGAGTTCCCTATTCACGTTTTTGAAACTCTTATTATTTTTCTAATAATTGTTATTAATTTCCAGCTCTTTCCCGTCCATTGGTACACAAGAGAGACGTAGTTGTATGTCTTCAAGAAGCTCTCATGTCACCAACAGGTTGTAGTACTAATGGAGGCGTGTCTGATTTACTTCAACAATCTATCCAACAACAATTTCTTGTATCATCCTCATCACAGCAACAACAACAACAAATTAATAATAATAACACAACCAGACCTTATGCAACTGTTGCACCTTGCCATATAACTACACCGACATTTACGTCAACAGCATCAACTGGAACTAATATTTTACAACAACAACAAGTTCAACAAAATGATTTATTGTCTTTAGTTTCACAAATTGCTGCTTCTGTTAATACACAAAATCAGCGAATGGCAATTCAACCCCTTAGGACTAAACCAAAAAATGTAAATATTTATGGGTTTATAATCAAAAAAATTTCACAATATTTTTATATTTAATTTCCCTATATTTTAATTTTTAATATAAAAATAATTTTTAAATCGATTTATGGCGTTCTATAATCAATTTGATTCTAACACTAATTGTAAGGATAATTATTAATTATCCTCAAGTACAGCAAAATGATTTCATTAAAATTTTAAGTAACAATAATTATTCTATTAATTATCCTTAGAGCCAAATTAAGAAAATCTTTGAATTTTTAAATTTTTATTTTTCAGGCACCTTCTTTTGCTTATCGTACATTTTCAAAAACATATTCTCCTGCAATAAATAGTTTTCCTTTCCATAACAAAGGTTTAAAAATTTAATATTTTGTCTAAATTTTATTTTAAAAAATTTACAGCAATTTCTCAAAATCAACCTGTGTTAACACAATTACGTGACCGTCATCGACAAACCTCAAAACTTTATAGTGATATGTTGGAAGTAATTGTTTTTAATAATTTTTTAAATAAATTCTTTTTTAAAGGAGCAATTACTTCTTCTTGCTCAAATTCAAAAAATGTCTTCAAATCCAAATAATTCAGAAAAAGTTAAAACTTTAATGTTTCGCTCAAAAAATATTGAAAAGAAGACTCAACAATTGAAGAAACAACTTGAAGTTTTAAGTGCTAGTTTGGAAAATGTTAAGAAATCTTTAAATTAAAAGAAAGACATGGAAGTGAGTGATTTTTTAATAAATTTAAAAAAATTAGACAAAAATGATTTTATTTAAGAAAGACTTGGATTTTTATTATTTAAATTGGATAAAATTTAAATAAAAAAAAATTAATTTTTTTGGAAATTTTTAATAAAAATCTGGGTTTTTCAATAAAATTTTCTTTTGATATTTTTTCTTTTAAAAAAATTAGAGTGATCAGAAATTGATTAATTTTTATATTTTTTGATTATTTTCTTTTTGTTTTTGTATATAATTTCTGCATTTACTAATAAGTAGTTCTTTTTCTTTAAAGATATTTTCTTTTTAATTAATAACTGTTTGACAAATCTTTTATCGAAAAATTTTCAAATATTTTTATCATTCTAATTTTGAGCAATTCTTGCTATATTTTAAAATTTTCTTTTTTTTTTATGTTGAAATAAAATTTAAAAACAATTTTTTTCTTAAATTTATTTAATTTAAAAAATAATCACAAATAAGTTGAGAGATTCACAAAGGGATTTTTAAAAATATTTTAATTAATTTTATTTAATATTTTCTTTATAAAATAAAGTATTTTCACTTGAAATAGAATTTCTTCTAAAATCGTAAATTATTTGTTGAGTATTTTTTGTATTATTTTTATTAAATTCTTGTTGAACATTTTTTCTTTTATTTTTAAAGTTTGAATGTAAAAAGCATTCCATTACAAATCCAAATCTTTTAATTAAATTTAAAAAATTAAAATTAATTTTTTTTGTTTCTACCGAATTTTTGAGACAATAAAAATACAAAATAAAGTCCAAGCTTCAACACTTCTTTTGCTATAATTGGATGTTGAAACATCAAAAAGATGTTGGCCGTTTTGAGTTTTTACATAAATATTTTCTTCTTTATTTGTTAAATTTAAAAGTGATTGTAAAAGTATTTCCCAATATTCTTGAGGTATTAGTGATATATCTTCTTTTATTTCTTCCTCCTCCTCCTCTTCTCTTTCATATCCATTTCCTCTATTATTATTAGCATGCATTCCTCCAAATTCAAGTAAAATTTGTTCAATAATTGAAGATTGCCCCTCTTCTAGTAAAATCAAAACAAGTTGTAAAACATTGAAAAATCTCTTTAAAAAAAGAAAAAATTATTTATTTTTATTTTTAACTCAAAAAAATATTTTTTAAACTCGAAATAGATAAATATGTTTGCTTAAACTT
The DNA here is from genome assembly GCA_963681835.1 of Meloidogyne enterolobii. Classification (NCBI taxonomy): domain Eukaryota; kingdom Metazoa; phylum Nematoda; class Chromadorea; order Rhabditida; family Meloidogynidae; genus Meloidogyne; species Meloidogyne enterolobii. The sequence goes on along the minus strand of CAVMJV010000004.1, from coordinate 1,479,718 downwards.
TGTTTCTATTTTTGTCTTATTTACCAAAAATAAATTGAATGATGATCTATTTACCTAAATAGATTTTTCTTAAAAAATATGTATTTAGAACATTTTTTCTGTTTTAATATTTTATTCCCAAATGTTAAAATTATGTCATCAATCAAAATTATTTTAACTTTTTTTCTGTTATTTTTGCGGTGGAGGGGGGAGAGGGGGGGGGGAACAATTGTTTAATTTTTTACATCCAAATTGTTTAATAAAAATTTTTAATTTTGTAAATTTAATTTAAAATTAAGTAAAGCAGCTGAGCTATAGCTATTTCTCTCCTCCGGCTAGTGCAAAAGGTTATTCGGCAGCTGGGAGCGAACCAGCATCTTCAGTTGATTGGACTGATGTGTTATTTAAAATTAAAGGGAATATTTAAATTTAAAATGACTAAATAAACTTTCTAAAAAAATTCTGATTTTTTAAAAATATTCTACTTACTCTAACAAGCATTCTAAAAATTCCAATAGAAGATAAGCGTCTACAAATTTCTTTTCCATTTTTCTCCTTTTTATTTTCTTTTTCCCCTTCTTTTAAAATAAAATCTTTTTCTGATTTTTTTCTTTTAATTGAAGTATTTAAACAAAAATAAGAAATTAATTTTGGATATTTTTCAAAAACATTTTTGTATGTTGAAGAACAAAATATGTGTAAATCTAGAGTTTTTAATTTACAAACTCTTTCAATAATCATTCTTCTTTGAATTGGGGTTAATCCGGTTATTGGACAAATATTGGCAATAAATGGGGATTTTTTTAGAAGATGGGCTGAACCTGAAGCTGTGCTGAATCTGAAAGGAAAAGAAAATGGGGAATAGTAAATTTGTTTTGAATTTTTAAGAAAAACTGGAAGTTGAATAAATATATACTGGTGGGGGCTAACTCAAGGAATTCCAAATCACGGAAAAGATAGCCTGACACGAAATATACATAAACTCAAAATTTACTTTGAGCTTCACTTTCGGGACTGGCACAAGTTTTTACTTATAATAAGGGGTATTCTTATAAAAGAGCAAAAATGAGGAAATATTTCTCTTTTTTCGTGAGCATTTCAAAAATTTTTTTGATATTTATTAAAAACATTTTTCAATAAATAGTTTAAATAAATAATTACCTAGTACTTCTTCTACTATTATTACAAGTTTTTGTACTAGGGAAGTGTCTAAATGATTTTGCACGTCTTTGATGTATATTAAATTCAGAATTATTATTTTTATTTTCAACAAAATTTTCTGAAGAATTTTCTAAAAATTGGCATCTTTGGGGTCTAAAACTAATAAATGTTGTTGTTGTGGCTGTAGATGTTGTTGTTGTATTAGAATCATCTATTGTTGTTGTTGGCTGGTTTGGAGGAAGAGAAGAACAGGGACTGTTGTTCTCACTACTTGTTACTGTTAAATCTATTAATGGACGGTTTTCTAAACTTTGAATTTCTTCTTCTCTATTTATTTCATCAAATAACATTAAAGGAGGGGGTACTCCATAAGAATTTTTCTTTTCAATACTTTAAACAAAAAAAAAGAATATTTTTTTAAAATTAATTTTAGGGTTGAGCGGGATCCCGGTCGGGATCGGGCGGGATTAACCCTGTTTTTTAATCCGATTCCGATTTTTCAATACCGGTACCCGATTCGGGATCGGGGTCATTATTCCAAATCCCGATCCCGCTCAACACTAATCTTCAAAATTCAAAACCTTCTATTTTTTATTCTCTTTAAAGGCCACCAATTATTATTTCCTCCTCCTTTATTTAATTTTGGTTGTTGAAATAAAACAAGAGAACGATTACGTAAACGTGTTTTTGTTTCTTCTTTTTGTTGTGGAGAAATTTCAAAACTTTCTCGTGCCGAAATTGAAGTTTTCCAAAATTGCCGAGTATTTTTATTAGTAAAATTTTTGTTTGGAATGGAATGGGTATATTGAGAATAACTTGAAGTAGCAGAAGAAGAAGAGGTTGAGGAACGATTATTTCCCATTATTTTTAAATAAAAATTCTATTTAATTTAAAAATAAAAGTAAATTAATTACTAATTAAATTTTTATTTTGTTTCGGATTAAATTCTTGGATGTTTTTATATTTTTTTTTGAAAAATAAAAATTAGATTTTGTAAATAATAAAGTTTTTAAATTTTCTCGAAGGGATGTTTTATATTTTTAAGAAATAAGAAAAAAAAAGAATTATTAATTTAGGGATAAGCAATATTTTTAAAAAAATAAATACCTAAAAGAAGCTCATATTTCAATAAAACCAAAGTTTTTTTTTATATTTTAAACATTAAAAAACATTTGTTTATTAAAAGAAAGCTCATAATTTTCATTTAAAAATATATTTAAATTTGTGTGTTTTGGTTTACTTATTTTTTTTTGAAATTTAAGAAATTAGTTAAAAATGTTAAAAATAATAAAGATAAATTTGTAAAATTAAATATTTTGTGAGATTTTAGAAATATATTAAATTTTTATTTTAAATGAAGCTGATCAGATTAACATTGCTACTTTAGCTACTATATATTGTACTTCGCCTTCACCTATGCTGGGAGGAACCAGCATTTTTTCAATTTATTGGACTTACATATGTGCTTATTTATTATATCACTTTTTAAATAGCTAAATAATTATGTGTTTTACAAAATTTTCAGATTATCATTGGATGTTAGCAAGAAATATAAAAAATTGTTTAAAAGAAGGAAATTATTTAATATATTTAATTTTTACTTTTAAATTTAAAAAATTGTCTACTAAAATATTTTTTTAATTTTTTAATAAACATGTTTTTTTCATGTTTGTGAATAAGTAAAATAAATAAATGAATGAAAAATGACAAGGATTTATTGCCTTTTGAGAAAAAGCAATGAGGTAGTAAAAGAAAAAAAAGAGAATGAAAATTAAAAAAAAATGAGGGGAATTTTTTAAAAAGATTTTTAGGAATGTAGGGAGAAGAAGAAGATATTTGATAAAAATATTTGTTAAAAGAACAACTGTTAAAAATGTTTTTTTAAGTTTTGAACACGCCCTGCTTTTTAATTTGAAAAGAAAATTATGGAGGATGTAGAAATTAGTAGGTAGTTATTTGGATGGAGAGATTAATTTAAATATTTTTTTAGAAATATTTATTTTAATAAAAAAAAAATTCTTAAAAAAATATGTTTGGAATATTTCCATTAAATACTCAAAATTTTTCTTTTAATTTTCTTAAAATGTGTCAAATAAAATGCTGATTTTTAAGTAAACTTGACTAAAAAAATTTCTTCTAAATAAGAAAAGGGAAGTATTTATAATAACTTGAAGGGTTCAAAAAATAGAAACTTATGAAGGACATTTTTATTTAAAAAAAGAATTTATATAAATATATATTTATTTAAATCTATGTAGTCAATAACGTCATCAATCATCAAAAAAATTTAAAATTAATTTTAGCAACTATTTAATTTTTTAATTTTGTGATTTTAAAAATCTTTTAATAAAAGTATATAATATTTATTTGAAAATAAGGTAACAAAGCATTTCCATGGAAATAAATAAAAATATATTAATTTTATGAGAAAAAACGATAATATTTATTTATTTTATTTAGTCACGAATATTTGTAAAAATAATAATTATTTTTAAAATAAATAATTATTTAAAATAAATAAAATTTAAATATTCACAATGGAAGCAAATCCTTTAATATATCTCTTAATTGAATAAATATGTAGATGAGAAGATTTATAAACACTCCTTTTTACAAAGTTACTACAGAGTTGTACATATTCAAAGGTTCGGTCTTGATCCGTCTTCTTTAAATTTAATTTTAAATTATCTGAATAATATTTAAAATATAATTTAATAATTTTTAAAAAATATTCTTTTAATAATTAATTAATTTAAAAATAATTATTTTTTAAATAAAAATTATTTAGAAATATATATTCACTTTTTTCAAAATTTTATTTTCTAAAAACCTTCCAAAATTACATTTATTGTTTATTAAAAATAAGTACATATTTAGATGATGATAATACTTGAAAATTTTTTCAATTTTAATTTTATTTTCTCTCTCATTTTTTTCTAATTCTCGTCATTCCTTTCCTTATCAAGAAAAATTTTTTAAATATTTTTTTATCATTTTTTCAAGATTTTTTATTTCATGTTTATGTTGACAGTCCGGTCATCTGGTACTTATTTTATTTTATTTTTTCTTTTCCCTCAAAAAAAATATTTTCTCCTCTTTTTTTTTATTTAAAAAATATTTATTGTTTAAATATTTATTCAATAAATAAATATATTTAAATACATCCATACATTATTTATTTATTTTTTAATTCCCCTCTCTCTAAAAAATATTTATTTTTCAATCATTCCACAAATTCTTTTCAATTTATTCACTCCACAAAGTTTTTTTTGGTAATTAAAAGTTTAACTTTTATTAATTTAAAAGAAATCCCCTTCCCCCCGTTTCCCTTTTTTATTATTTAAAAAAACAAAAATAAACAAAATTTTAATCACAGAACCTTGACCAAAAAATAAAAAATATTTTTTAATATTTATTTCCATATTTAATTTAATTGTCCAAAACTTTAAATAATTTAATTTTGTTTAACCTATCATAATTTTAATAATTTATTTATTTTAAAGAATATTTCTTATTTATTAACATTAATTTATTTGATAGTATATGTATATTTTGTAATTTCCTCTTATTTTTTAAATTTAAATATTGCGTTGGAGTTAAATTAAATAAAATTAAAAAATTAGATTAAATCCTCAAGTTAAATATTGCATAATTATAAAATATTAAATTTACTTATTTAAAAATTTTTTTATTTATTTTTAAATAAAAATCAATAAAACAAAATTTTCTCTTTTTTTTTTGCCAGACATGTCGAGAAAAGAATAAATAAAAAAAGGTTAATATAGAGCCAGTCAATACTTTTATATTTTATTGACAGCTTTTGGCAGAGGTTGGGAGGCCTATTACTCCTCTCCTCTTTCCCTCTAAATATGGTTAGGGTCTACATACATTTTTATTTACTTGCGCCATGAGAAATATAAAAAAATATTTGGCATTTCTCGAAAGGCTTTTTCTTTTTTTTCTAATTTTTCTTTTCATCTTTTTTAGCCTTTCCACATTATTTTATGTTTTTCAATATAAATTAACTTTTCTTTTTACTAGTTGGACATTTTTATTTAGAAAGAAAAGGATTTAGTTTTAAAGAAAATTATTTTTTCTTTATTATTGGATTATATATAATATTATTTATATATAATATTATTTGGAATTAAAAATATATAAAAATAATATTTACACAGAAACCCTCTTATGTATTATTAAAAAAATAATCTTTAAAAATTACATAATAAATACTAATATTTATATTTTTTATCAAAAATATTAGTAAATAATTTATTTTTAGTTATATGTATTATCAGTAATTATTACTTTAAATATATTTACCTAAAAATTTATTATTATTTACGGCAACAACTATATTTATTTTTGTATCTATAAAATTATTTTAAATTAATTTAAAAATAAAAAAAAGAAAATAAATTAATTAATGTATATTAATGAGCGACCAAGAAAAAGCTTCGGAATTACTTGAAATGGCTGAACTTGTTAGAAAATGTTGTGATTATTTTGGTAATTTATTAAAAAATTATTTTTAAATTATGTTTTAATTAAAAGAAGACTGCACCCCAGAACCAAGCTCTAAATTCCCTGTTTGGTTTTTCTCTACAAGTGAATGGTTGATCTCTGACCTTGTAAATTTAAATTTATTTAAAATTTAATTTTTTTATTAATTTTTTAGTCTGAATTAATGGCCCTCTTTTTGTCAATATTTCATGTAATTTTTTGCATTTTTATTAATTTAACATATAATTTATGATAAATTTTAATAATTTTTTTTAATTTTTTTAGAGTGACCCTTTAAGTTATGGCCAAAAAGTCTGTGCAGCTGTTGGCTTTTGGATCCGTAATTTCCCTGTTCATTTCCAATATGATGCAAATCCTCAGCTTTATCGTCTTTTAGAAAGACTCAAAAAATTAGCGATGGCTAATAATTTTATTCCTTTACAAGCTGTGGATGAATTACTTGATATTTCCTCTATGTATGTTTAAAAATAAATATTTTTATAAAGAGGATTTATTTTTTTGGAAATTTTTTTGTTTAAAGTTAGGATACTTCTACTATTTATTTAAAAATCTTTCCTTTGATTTTTTACATATGTAATACTTTGTTTACTTTTTTAAATCCCCTCAATTAATTAAAGCAATAATTTTATTTTCAGTCCTTCATATGCATGGATAAGAAACCCTTCAGCTAGAAACCCTCCACTTTCATCTACTCACCTCCAAGTTTCTTCATTCTGCCTTATAGAGCATTGGTCTGCTGAAGAAATTGCTAAAGCAATGTCAAATAGTTTAAAATAAAAAAATATTTTGTTTTGATTAAATTAATTAAGTTGAACACAAAGTTTTGAGTAGAATAACTACTGGAGAATTAAAACAATATATAAAAATTGGAAAAATATCAAGTGAAACACAACTTGAGAGGTCAAAATAAATTAATTTTTAAATTAATTAAATTTTAAACAGATTTTCAGGTCTATTGCTTCTTTTAATGTAAGTTTTTATTTATTTCATCTAGTAGGTTTAATTTATTATGGAGAACGTGGGCAAAAATAAGGAGTTGGTTGGGGGGGGGGGGAATAATGATAAAAATATTCTTTTGGGACATATGTACATAGACAATTATCTAAAATAATAGAGATATTTTTAGTGTTTTTCTGGTTGGGTTCAAGCAACAATTCTGCTAAAAAGAACTCCACAAGAAAGAGCTTCTGTAATTGAAAAGTTTATTAAAGTCGCAAAAGTTTGTTATTATATGTAAATTAATTAAATAAAATTTAATTAATTAAAGTGTTTACGTCAACAAAACAATTTCAATACTTTGATGGCTGTTATTGTTAGATTTTTTATTTTAAACTTTTAAAATTATCTATTTCATTCCAATGAACTTTAATTAAAAATCCTGACTAATTTTTAAATTAGAGTTTAATTACTAAATGTGACTTGAAATTTGGAAATACTGGCAGTAGTTAATAAAATTTTAAACATTAAAAATCTCAACAGAAATAAATAATCGGGCTTAAGTGAGATACTTTCCAATTTTATAAAAATATTTTGCAAGCAAAAAACGTCGCATAATCGGCGCTCAACATAATAATTTTTAAATTTACTAATAATTTTTTATTTAATTTTTAAAGGGCGCAATAACACATTCAAATATTGCTAGACATACACAAACACAATCACTTCTAAGTTCTACAACTAAAAAAGAATTAAATTCATTAACACTATTACTTTCTGCTAGCAATAATTACGCAAATTATAGAAAAGCTTTAAGAGAAGCAAATCAACAATTTAGAATTCCAATAATGTAAACTAATTAATTAAAAATATTTCTTATTTTATTTTTAGGGGTGTTCATTTAAAAGATTTAATTGCTTTTTGGCACAGTGCTAACCTTGAACAATTTGAAGAAACAAGGAAAATATCTGAGAGATGTAAATACATATTAAATAATATTTAGAAGGGAATCTTGTGGAATCTCACTAAGACTCCACAAGATTCTCACTAAGACTCCACAAGTTCATTTAAAAGATTTAAAATTCATTAACACTATTACTTTCTGCTAGCAATAATTACGCAAATCCTCGATATAATTACGCATAATTACGCAAATCCTCGATATAATTACGCATAATTACGCAAATCCTCGATTTTTATCCTCGATAAAAACCCCAAAAGCCGTTTTTATCCTCGACTCACAAGAGGGAGCCATAATTAAAAATGTTTAAGTTCATAGAAAATATTAGGAAAAATATATCCAAATTATTAATTTGCAAAGGACAGGATTAGGATATTTTTTGGATAAAAATGTTATATTTATTTTAAAAATTGGATAGAAATTAAAATAAAAATTTAAATAAATTAATTAATATTTAATTAGGTCTAAGCCAATTAGCCTATTTACTTTCCAATTTTCTGAGTGTTAACAGAACTCCGCCCAATTTTGGTAATGCAAATTCAGATTTAGTTAATGCTTTAAAGAAGGTGCTATTTGATACAATATATAATGAACATGAGGTAATTACTTTATACATACCCCAACTATATTCTTAATATTTTTAAAGCTTTACAATTTGTCATTAAAAAGAGAACCTAAAGCACATGATAATGAACTTTTCTTAAATAATAACCAAAATAATATAACATCACATTCAGCAATTGATATAAGAATAGAGGAAACTACAAAAGAACCCTTAAAAGAAACAAAAATTTCTTCAAAAATCCCTCCTCCTTCCCCAAAATTTTTAGTAGAAAATTCAAAAAATAATAATTTTAAACAAAAACAGCAACAACCATTCATTGATTTGGATGATTTCGAACAATTTATTAGTGAATTTAATTTAAAAAGTAACCAACAACAACCATCAACAAGTAATGAAAATAATTTAAATAATCAGAATGAAGAAACAACTAATAATAATAAAACAAAACATAAATGGATAGAATGGCATTTTCTAACACCAACAAATTGTTTTAATTGCAATAAAAAAGTAAAATTTAAATTTTTTTTTTGTGTTTTTAAAAGGCAGAGAAATTTTACGTGCGTAGATGTTCTCCTAATTAACTTCCCAAATCTCATACATTGGAAGGGCAAATTGTCCTACCTTTTTAATTGTTCTACATTTCCTCTTAACACGTCTCCTTAAATTTGGCATGAATTGGGAGAGTTAAAAAATCTCAATTAATTTTTTTGTCTCTTTCCCACAAATTTATATTCTAGCTTTATTTTGTATAATATTTACAGTTATGGATGAGATATGGAAGTAGATGTTCACGTTGTTTAATATTCGTACATGATCATTGTAAAGAAAAACTTCCAAATTCATTAGAATGCCATCGTCAACAACGTCCACCACTTCAACATCAACAACATTTACAAGAAGAGAATGAAACAAAACAAAAAGAATCAACAACAAATAATTCAAATAAAAAAAGTATAACAGCTAATTATATGACTGGATGGATGAATGCCCTTCTTTCACCTCGTTTTGAAACTTTAGGACCTTCAAGCTTCTTTGGAACTACTCGAACGGGGAATTATACCCAAAGAGGTGGTGGACGTTATAGAACATCATCTAGTAGCGATGCCCCCTCACGAGAAGCGTTAAAACAAAATATCTCTTCCAGAAATGAAAAAACAATACATGAACAGGGTGGTAAAAAATTGAAAAATATTTGTAAATTAATGGGAAGTAATAAAACATCTACTACTGGAACGGCAAAAGAAAAGTGTAGACAACAAAGAAGTGCAGAAATTATTTGTGAAAAGTGAGTTTAATTGTTTTTTCTATAAGAAATAGAGAGTATTGAAGGAATTTAAATTACAGGGATTTGGTAGACTATGTACATGTTCGCAGAGAATATTCCTCCTATTAATCTAGGAATATCAACAACCACCTAAAATTCTTTCAATTCTCTCCAAAAGATTGAAGACCCTTAAAACTTATTTGAAAAAATTTCAGTTCTTCAAAACAAGAAATAAAAAAAGACGATAGAAATTCTTCTGCTCAAAATACTTCGCGTGCAACTTCTTTAGATCAAAAAACGTCTATTTTAGCTACTGAAGAATTTTTTGAAGATTATAAAGAATAAACTAAATTTTTAAATACCAAAAATATAAATATATATTTCTATCATGGTTTATCATTTTTTAAATGTTTGTATATATAGAGGAATAAATAAATTAACCTATAAAATAGTTATTTAGAAAATTAAACTTAAAACTTTATGGAAAAATGTTATTAAAATGAAACGGCGTAAACATAAAAAAAGTATTTTAAAAACTACCGTAATTTATTTTAAAATTAAAAAAATTTGCCTTAACTTTTTTGGCAAAATGTCTTTTTATTGATTAGGACATTGTATCCCGCAGCAGTAAGTGAGGAATAAAAAAGAGAACTTGTGTTAGAGAAGTTTACACAGGGTTCGCATCGACAAAATGCCACTCAAAAGTATCAAAATCTCGATAAAAAAGTATATAGGGAGAAAATTTGCAAAAAAAAGTAGTCTCAAAATTAAATTAGAAAATATTTATTCGTCCTCAAATCTTTTATATTTCTCTCCTAAATGAATCTTTTCTAATAATTTCCTGTTTCAACTGAGCATTTTGTCAATTTCAATGCACCTTTTGTGGCGCCGAAGGCGCCAAAAAATATATTTTTTGCGCCGCAGGCGAAAATTTTGAGAATTTTGGAGGTTCTTAAGCCAGATTTCTTCCTTTTTCAGCGCCGCAGGCGAAAATTTTGAGAATTTTGGAAGTCCTTAAGCCAAATTTCTTCCATTTCTTGCGCCGCAGGCGAAAATTTTTTGAAATTTAGAGCCCAAGAAGATAGATTTCATCTTATTTCAGCGCCGCAGGCGAAAATTTTGAGAATTTTGGAGGTTCTTAAGCCAGATTTCTTCCTTTTTCAGCGCCGCAGGCGAAAATTTTGAGAATTTTGGAGGTTCTTAAGCCAGATTTCTTCCTTTTTCAGCGCCGCAGGCGAAAATTTTGAGAATTTTGGAAGTCCTTAAGCCAAATTTCTTCCATTTCTTGCGCCGCAGGCGAAAATTTTTTGAAATTTAGAGCCCAAGAAGATAGATTTCATCTTATTTCAGCGCCGCAGGCGAAAATTTTGAGAATTTTGGAGGTTCTTAAGCCAGATTTCTTCCTTTTTCAGCGCCGCAGGCGAAAATTTTGAGAATTTTGGAGGTTCTTAAGCCAGATTTCTTCCTTTTTCAGCGCCGCAGGCGAAAATTTTGAGAATTTTGGAAGTCCTTAAGCCAAATTTCTTCCATTTCTTGCGCCGCAGGCGAAAATTTTTTGAAATTTAGAGCCCAAGAAGATAGATTTCATCTTATTTCAGCGCCGCAGGCGAAAATTTTGAGAATTTTGGAGGTTCTTAAGCCAGATTTCTTCCTTTTTCAGCGCCGCCGGCGAAAATTTTGAGAATTTTGGAGGTTCTTAAGCCAGATTTCTTCCTTTTTCAGCGCCGCAGGCGAAAATTTTGAGAATTTTGGAGGTTCTTAAGCCAGATTTCTTCCTTTTTCAGCGCCGCAGGCGAAAATTTTGAGAATTTTGGAAGTCCTTAAGCCAAATTTCTTCCATTTCTTGCGCCGCAGGCGAAAATTTTTTGAAATTTAGAGCCCAAGAAGATAGATTTCATCTTTTTTCAGCGCCGCAGGCGAAAATTTTGAGAATTTCAAAGGCCGTAGGCCAAAAAAATTCACTTTTTTGCCCAATCCCTTCCCCAATTTCATTTTCAATCAAAAAAAAGTATATACTTTCAAAAAAGTATAAATTCAATTTCGTAAGCATGGAGGTCGATTTAAAAGTAGAATACTTTTAAAAAAGTAGAAATGCGAACCCTGAGTTTACAATTTTTAGACGCCATTGCTTTGTTACTAATTTCATTCCTTCCACTTGCATTACTTTTGCTTATGCTGTGACTATTTTTTTATATTTTCTCCAATCTCCCGATATTTTTTGCAATTTTTTAACTAATTTTTAAAATTTTCAGTATGCTATTTCGTAATCAAACAAATAACTGCTCATATTCTTCAAATGTTGACAAGACTAATTCTGATTTAACTGAAAATGCCTCATCTTCGACTACGCTTACACCAGTTCAACTTTTGGCATTGGCAATTCGTAAACGTCGTGGTCTAATGGATCAAAAACACAAGGATTTGCGTCGGGAGTTGCTGCATTCGGGATTCATCCAAATTTTGTGTAAGTCCTTAGGCGAAAGCCGTGCCGCAAAACGTCGGCTTCGCAAAAGGCGTAAGGGGGCAGCGAAAAAAACACGCTGGGATTGTCAAAATAGTGGTTCGCCTCCTCCAGATTCTACGAACGACTCCACATCTGACTCAGTGGTTCATTGGAGCGGCTCTGGTGATGACTGTTATGGAAGCGATGATGAGGGCCAACGTTCATGCAAAAGGTTCAAAGTCGATCTTGATGCTACTCAAGGACATTTGGCTTTTAGTGAGTTGACGTCTTCCGATTCAGGTTTTATAGTATATAATTTATTTATAAATTAAACCATCAAATTCAGGATCTGTACAAGCTCTGGATGGAGACACTGATGCTGATGATGATCTTTAAATTTACAAATTACCTCGTAAAAGCGTGTATTTTTATTTTTTACTGTTTTATCATATCGATTTGAATAAATTTTAGATAAAATTCCCAGTTTGTACAGAAAGATGTCGAGTTATTCAGCAAGTAATTCTATATTTAGTTTATCATTTCTATTTAGTAAAAACTGTTTACAAGTTATGCTTTGTTCACAAACAATTAGTTGTGTTCGAACATTTTGTGCTTCAAAGGCAATATCCAGTCATTATGACATTGTAATTGTCGGGGGTGGTTTGGTCGGGAGCGCGATGGCTTGCGCTATTGGTATTAAATAAGATTCAAAAATTTTTAAAGGTCGAATTCCCCAAAAAAACAAATTTAGGCAAGAAGTCTTCATTATCTTCAAAGAAAATTCTTTTGCTCGATTCACTCAAAACTGTCCAGCCAAAAGTTAGAGAAGAGGATTGGTATTCCAACCGAGTATCTGCCATAGCCCCTTCCTCTGTGGAGTTGTTTGAAAGTATAATTGCCTAATTTTTTGTTAAAATTTGACGTCCATAAAGTTTTTCGTTCTTTTAAAGAGTTTTCAGTCACCTAAAGTTTGTTCAAAAATTAGATTTTTATTCAAATATTGAGATTTCATTTAAATACGTATTTTTCAATTGTTTCAGATCTGAACGTTTGGAAGCAAATTTCGGTTAAAGCACAACCGGTCACTTCCTTATATGTTTTGCGTTTTTTAAAATTTCGTTTTAATTTTTTGTTTGTAGATTCAAGATGGTTGCTCAGAATCTAGGATTTCTTTTAAACAATCCAAACCAAGCTCCCCAGTTGCTTATATTGTAGAGAATTGGAGGATTGTTGATGCTTTACATCAATGTCTTAGAGAAAGTTTAAATATTGATTGGAAGCAAGAGACCTCATTTTGTGAATTGAGGTTTTTTAAGAGTAGTAAGAAATATAATAAGGGAATTGTTACAATTATATTTGCTTCGTTATTAGTAATTTGTCATAAGAAATTCTGATCTGTTTTTTCCGATCTATTTTTCTTTCAGTTTGCCTGAAAACCTCGATGAAATTGTCGTTCTTAAATTGGACAGTGGTGAAGTAGTTGAAAGTTCTTTGTTGGTATTATTTAATCAAAGATTTGTTTAAAATATTTTTAGATAGCAGCAGATGGGGCGAATAGTAAAGTTAGGGAAATTAGTGGTCTAAAATATACTAACGAAGATTATGGCCAATCTTGTATTGTTGGTTCCCTAGAAATTTCTCCATCACAAGTATTTTTTTTATTCTTTAAGCTTTGATTTTTTAAAAGAATGATATTAAAAACACGATTGCGTGGCAAAGATTTATGCCAACTGGGCCAATCGGTATTTTGCCACTTAATGAGAAGCTGAGTTCACTTGCCTGGACAACTTCAACATCAGAAGCAAAACGTCTTTTGGAATTGCCTAATGAAGAATTTGTGAAGGAATTAAATGGAGCTTTGGTATTTTTAAATTTAAAATTGACAATCATTTTTCAATTTAAGGTTGATCATTCTGGACATAATAAAATAATTGATGGGCCTTTAAATTGTTTTTCAAGTATTTTGAATTCAATTCCATTTTTGACGTCATCTGAAAATTTTGTCTTCCCAACTATTCTTTCTCTGCCAAATAATGATAGAGCAGCATTTCCACTATCTCTAATTCACGCGCATGATTATATTGGGAATAGATTGGCATTAATTGGGTAATTTATAATTTTTTGTGTGCACTGAAATTATTCTAATATGTAAAAAAACTTGCTGGTTCGGGTTAACTTTTGATAAAAAGATTAGTCAACTTTAAGATTTGCCCATGGATTTTCTAGTATATTCTTCAGGGTGTAAATAAAAATAAAATATTGATATTATATATTGATATCTTTTTCTTCTAGACTACTAAATTTAATCTTTAGTCAATATTTTAAATTATTATTCCAATACAAATTTGGATAATGTATACATTTTAATTTTCAAAAAATTTTCTAGGGATGCAGCACATAGAATACATCCAATGGCTGGACTTGGAGTTAATCTTGGATGGTCTGATGTAGTTAATTTAACAAATACACTCGAAATTGCAGTTAAGGAGGGTGGAGATTTGGGTAAAATTTCAATTTAATTTTTATTAATTTAATTATTTTTTAGGTTCTTTAATTTATTTAAAAAACTTTGATGCCAAAAGTCAACGCAAAAATGTTCCAATAATGACTGCTATTGACTTTTTAAATAGTTTGTTTTCAACAAATTTTCTTCCGTCAGTTTTTGTTCGTTCTGTAGGTGTTAATTTGTTGGATAGGCTTTGGCCTGCAAAGGTTTTTTAAATAAAAATTTGGAATAAATTTTTAATTTTTTTAGGATTTGATGGTTCAATATACTTCTTGAAAATATGCTGATTTTTTTTGAATTTTATAGTTATTGTTTTAAATTTTATAAAATAAATAAAATAATATATCTTCTTAGATTTCTATTTCGCTATAGATTTTTGAGATTCTTAAATGTTTTTTTTTTAATTTGGTTTATTTAAAAAGATTTTTTGATTTTTAAATATTTATTGTCAGAATGGAAGATAATGATGAGAATAGATCTGTTACTTATTTGGATGATTTATTGAGAAAAATTAATCCAAATGCTATACTTGATAAAGATGTGCATGAAGCGTTGATGGAGGTTGGTATTTTTTATGTACTATATTTAGAAATTATTTAGATTAGGCGGAAGGTTATGTGCTAACCGGGTATGGTTTTTTGTATTTATAGGGTTATTTTTTGCATTCGGGGAATTAAATTGTTTTAGTTGATAGTCGTAATGATTCATTCAATTTTATAATAAGGTTTTTTCTATAAAATTTTTATTTTAGTTTACAAATGATTATGTAAATAAAATTCTGGATAAAGCTTGCAGTTTAGCGAAGCATAGAGGATCTAATAAGCTTACGAAGGATGATGTTAATTATGTGCTTGCTCATCATTTTAATAAATAAAAAGATTTTCTCTTAAAGAAGAAAAGCTTTAAATGCTTTGTTTTAATTTATTTTTTTGATCTCTTAAAAATCATCTCATTATTATATTCTTTTTGCCTTGAAATTGAATAAAAGTGCTTTAAATTTTTTAAATTTTAAACAAGAAAAGGGCGATATTGCCATGCTTAGACTTATTTTTAATTCTTAATTTTCAAAATTATTAAAATTATTTTAGGAATGCTGGAATTAATATTTTATATTTCCCCATTTCTCTTGATTAATTTATTGCCAGTTATTGCACATTCTCATTTAATTTTTGATTCTAAAAATGGAAGAGCTGAAGTGGTCTGTATTTTGTTAATTTTATGATAATTTATTTCTTCAATTTCAGGAAGATTCTCCTTATTTAATAAGACATCCACATTTGTTAGCTGATTTTTATAGTCAAGTTGAATTAGTGCAAGAACTTGCAGAATTGAAAACATCTGTTAGACAGCAACAGGTATGTTTTTAAAATTTTTAAAATCTGTTATGTAGAATAATTGAAATTTTTTGACAATTAGTTGCGAGGAAGAAAGTTAAAGAACCATTTAAAACAAAATAAAAATTTCTCTCAACCTTTAAAAAAAGTTTTCTAGGTTTTAATAGAGAAAAGATATGATGACGATGATCCTCAAATTGAACATAAAATTAGAGCAACAAATTTAGATTGTATTAGAAGTAAAAACTTTGAACTTCAACCAGAAAATTTCCTAACAGTTTATCCTTTCGATTTGGTGTTAATTGATGGAAAATATGAATTAAAATCAATTGTTTTAAAACCTTTTGGGGAACAATTCCAATTTTCTGACAAAGAAGTAGAAGATAAAGAAATTGATTGTGGAGTGATTAGCAATGATTATCAAAAAATCTCTCAAGAATTTTCCTCTTCATCTTCTGAAAATTATGAAGAACCTGGATTGGCTGAAGGAATTAAAATAGAAGAAATGAAATTATTTAAACATATAATTTCATTAATTCTTTCAAAAACTAAAAAAGAGGAAAATAATGAACAAAATAATAATTTAATTAAAAAAGCTATTTATTTTGCACATTTTTATTGGAGACTTCGAGGAAATCCTCAAAATGCATTAAATTGTTTATTTAATTATTTATTAATGGAGAAGGATAATATGTACATTTAAAAATTATTTAAATTAATTTTTATTTATTATTTTAGCCCAGCAAGATTTCAACTTGGAATTATTCAATTACGATTGGGCAACTATAAACGGGCTATTGAACATTTAGAGGTGAATAATAATTGTTTTTTATCTGTTCTTTATCCAAAAAAATAATGGGAGACTGGAAATAATTTAAATTAAAATGGGGGTATTCTAAGAACTTGACAAATTTATTTTTTTTTTAAAGTTTATAAACAATAAAGTACCAAATTGTGCAAAATGTCTTCTTCCTTTGGGGGATGCTTATGTTCTTGTAAATTTAATTATTAAGAAAAGTAGTAATTAATTTAAAGGATGGTAATTTCAGTGAAGCAATTGATACTTTTGACAAAGCCCTCAGACTTGAAACTGATCTGGATTTGGCTTTGACGGTATTTAATAAAGTTTTTTTTTAATTTTAAAAATAAAAACAGAAAGTTTCTCTTCTTCGTTGTATAAATAAAATATTTGAAGTAATGGAGAATCAACATGAAAACCTTTTAGATACAATTAAAGATGTTGAAATGTTTAAAGAAAAGTAGTCCTATTAATTTTAAAAAATTTTTAAATTTTAATTTTAATAGAATGCGAAGAATTTATCAATTAGAAGAGCTAATAGAGTCAAATCGGGCGCCAGTGGAAGCTAGGTTACAAGCAAAATTGGCATATGAACATTTTGAATATGGAGCGCTTCCTTGTTTGTTTTTGGATTATTTTAATATTTCAAATTCAATTATTCTTATTCCAAATTTAAGTTTCTAATTGTCGCGAAGGCATTCAATGGAATGGTGGTAGGAGAGAAAGGAAACGTTTATTCTGTACAGTAAATAATTGGAAATTATATAATGAATCATTAAATAAACAAAGAGAAAAAGTAAAAGCTGGTAATATTTTTATAAAAAAATATATTTTTTAAAGAAATTTTCTTTTAGAAATTGAATTAATTATTAATCAACAATTTGAAGCCTCGCCAGAATTAAAATTTGTTGAATTAGATCGTTTAAAAAGAAAAGAGAATGATGAGATTAGGGAAGAGAAGAGGCTTTCTGAATGGAAAGAATATATTTCTAAATTAGCCCCTTTTATTGGAATTGGATTAGAAATGGATGAACCTCAATTAATTCCTAAATATCCAATTTTAGAGTGAGAAAATTTTGAAAGAATTTTAACGAAAAATTATTTTTAGCAAACAAGACGAGGCAAGTTTCCCATTTTTTAATCCGTCTTGGCCATCTATTCACGAATGTCAAGAAGCTTTTAATTCTGGTACTTTATCTTTTGAAACTTCTTTCAATGACTTCAAGTCTCCACAATTGTTTATTTCACCGGAAAATAAGGGATTTATGTGAGTTCTTTTTTGTTTAAAGAAAAAATATTGAGGATATTTAATATGAAACTACATAGTAGCAGTGAAAGTTTTATTTCACTTTAAATGTTGGTTTGTAACAGCCGAAGAACCAAGGATTTTTTAGTTCGATTCCGTATATCCGAAAACTTGTGGATTCAACTCAGATAAGATCTCTTCAATCACTCAAGCAAAAAATAATGCGCATCAGAGGGCATTCATATTAAATAGGATTTTCTGAAAGCAAAAAGGAATCCTAGTCATAACATATCTTACAACTTTCAAACCTAACCTATTCCAATCTACAAAAACCAACAAACACATTTAAATATTTTTATATCAATACAAACAGCAATATACAACATACAATATGAACAATAGAAAATTATACGACATATTTGGGCACATTTGGATTATTTTAATGAGCCACAACAACAAATGGGATAATAGCCTATATATATTAGCACAATACAAAACACACAATTATATATGGGGGATTGGAAGGGAAAAGAGATCATCTAGTCAAACAACGCTTCTTCTGCTCTTCTCCATCTTTTGTCCTCGGCTGCACATCACTTCCCCATGTAGACGCTCTGGAAACCGCCGCCTCCTCCACCGGCAGCTGCACCGCCCATGTAGACAGATCCCGCAGCAGCGCCTCCAGCAGGTGGACGTGCTCCACCGCCGCCACCTCCTCCACCACCGCCAAAGTAGGCAGACTGCGCACCAACGCCACCACCGGTTTGAGGACCTCCCATATATGCCGAGGAAGCGCCAACACCTTTAAATGAAAATAAAAGCTCAATTAATGATGGTTTGAGATTTAAGTTTTAACTCACTTGAACCAGCAAGAGAAGCACCACCAGCAGCAGGTTTCAAGCCTCCAAGAGCTGTCATCGTCCCGCCGCCTCCTCCACCAAGAGCAGTCATTGTACCTTTAATTAAAACATTAAGTTATGGCTAAAATGACAAAGAGAATATTTTCTACCTGCCGCAGGAGCGTTCCCCAAACATGTTGCTGTCCCTCCATATCCTCCTCCCATTGCAGTCTGCGTTCCACCACCTCCACCAACGAGAGCAGTTGCCGTTCCAGCAGGAGGAGCACCACCAAGAGCAGTCTGCGTACCAAAGCCTCCAAGAGCAGTTTGAGTACCTCCCATTCCGCCAAGAGCCGTTTGGGTGCCTCCACCGCCATAGCCAACAAGCGCCGTTTGGGTTCCACCCATCCCGCCGAGAGCTGTCTGAGTGCCGCCCATTCCGCCGAGAGCTGTCTGAGTGCCGCCCATCCCGCCGAGAGCTGTCTGGGTGCCGCCCATCCCTCCGAGAGCAGTTTGAGTGCCTCCCATGCCGCCGAGAGCAGTCTGGGTGCCGCCCATCCCTCCGAGAGCTGTCTGAGTGCCGCCGCCAAATCCTCCCATTGCAGTCTGAGTGCCACCGCCGCCTCCAACCATAGCCGTTTGGGTTCCACCGCCGCCTCCGAAAGCACTTCCTCCACCCGCAGACCTACCGACAGCAGAAGCTTAAATAAAAATAAATTATCTGTTATTATCATTAGGATTAATAATTATTTACCTCCTCCCGAAGCAGGTCCACCAAAGTAGGCACTCTGTTGACCGGCTCCTCCGCCTCCACCAGCAGGACCACCCATGTAGACAGACGCATTACCTCCACCAGCAGCTCCATAACCGCCGCCTCCAGCTGCAGGTTGCTTCGGGGGACCGCCGGCTCCAGATCCCATGTAGACAGATGCACCACCGCCGCCTCCACCAGCTGCACCACCGCCACCGAAGTACGCAGATTGTGCCATTGACTTGTGAAGTTGAAGCTGTTGTCGTGAACGGTTGAGAAGTTGATTGTGTGTGTTGTTAATTGAGCTAAGATTTACTACTGCTTTTATACTGAAATTTGGAATGTTTCGAAGGGAAAAAAGCAGGCTTGAATCTAATAGTATAAAAGCTGTTGTTGCTTTATCTCATATACCTCTCTATCTTGTTATTGCTTTATCTCCTTTATCTCTCTTTATCTCCCTATCCCCTTTATCTCCATGTTTTTTTCTATCCTAAATTTTTATTCTGTCGTAAGTTCTTAATTTCTGTGCGGTTCTCTTGATCTCATTTTTCTAGGGCTCTACTAGATATCTCGTTCATTATCTTCTCACTATTAGTTGTGACTACGTCTTCCAATAAAATAACTTACAACTTTTAAATTCATAATTTTAAAGTGTTTCCGATTTACTCACCAAATATTTGGCAATTAAAGATGGCGAATTAACCCCATTACCTTGGAAATTGCCTTCCTGTACACTATACAACGACACTGGATTATTATTAGATGAAAAGCTAAAATTTATTGAAAATGTTTGTAAATTAAAAAACAAAAAAAAATAAAAAAGATTTCAGTTAAATTCTTTTCAAAAATTAAAATTTGGTTATTTTACCCCATCTGATGAATTTTCTGAATATAAATTAAAAAATGAAATATTTCGATTGGCTGGTTATAATTTAGATAATGATTGGAATGGAAAAACACAACAACCTTTAATCAGAGAAATAGGTCAACGTATTGGGAATTTATTAAAATTTGTATGTTTTTTAATCAAAAATTTATGTTTGTTAAACTTTCAAAACTCAATCTTCTCACAAAAGGAGAGAAAACAAGATTGAGTTATTATGACCTTCTTACTTTTCATCTTTTTTAATTTATTTTTTCTAGAATATCGGACCGCGTTGGCTTACATTTAATTTAGCTGCTTTATATTTTCGTTATCTTGGCATTCCAGGCGAAGTTTTTCTTTGAATTCTCTTTTTTAATTTAATTTTTAAATTTAAAAAGGCAATTAATTGTATTGAATTAGCCCTTAAATATTCAAAATTTGAAGATATTGCTTTGACACAATTAGCACAAATTATTTTACTTTCAAATTATTCGTTAACTGATCAAAATGAGTTGAATGGTTTAGAGAGAATTTTAAGTATTGCAATGAATAGTGGGGTTAATGAAGTAATTTTTTGGTTAAAATAATTAAAAATATATTTCAATTAAATTTATACATTAAATGATCGGCTAAAAGCGAAAAATTTCTTTTTATTTATATAATAATTAAATTTCAGCCAATTCCATATCATTTAATGGCTATTTTCTATCAATTAAAAGGCAATTTACATACTTCAGAAAGTATATTCTTCTTTTTAAATTTACTAATTTTTAAATATTTTATTAGAATTGTTATTTCAAGCATTGGAATTAGATCCTAAATTTAAACCATCATTAAATATGCTTCTGTTCAAAAAATGTTCAAAAAGAATAATTGTAATTTATTTAATATTTAAAAATTTTTTAAATTGTTTATAAACCCAAACATTTTTTAAAGAGTTTTATATGTATACAGATTATTTTCTAATTAAAAGTCTACGAAATTTTTTTAGTAAAACTGAGGATTTTTAGTTTTTTTACAAACTTTATTTTTCTAATTTTTCTTTCCCCAATTCTAAAAATCTAATTTAAATTTAAAAATAATTATTTTCTTTTATTTAAAAATCAGAATTATTCCAAATCAAAACTTTCAATTAAACAAATTTATTCTCCTTTATGTTGCTGGCCTAATGAACAAGAAATATTTTGTTTTAAACAATTAACAACAAAAAATAAAGAGAAAACAATAAATTGTTATAGACCAGAACCTTTACTTGAAAGTCCTTTATTTAATATTAAATTAATTTATTTTCGATGCAATACTCCTTACATTGTAATTTTTTAAATTAAAAATTAAAAAAAAATTTTAGGGAAAAAGTTATTTGGCCCCAGCTTTTGCCAGATTTATTGTTCCTTTACTTTTCCCTGCTGGTTTGTTTATTTAAAGGGGAATATTTTTAAAATATTTTTAAAGCAAAACTTAGAGAAATTAAAGAGGATATTTTTGCTAAAAAATTGGAAGCAGAACTTGCACATAAAGTGGTTGATAGACATAAAATTGAAGAATCCCCGGTGGTTCGGAAATTATTTTAATTTTAAATTCTGGCCTCTTTTCGGGGCTTTTTGGACATTTAATTGTTTAAAAATTTATTTGAGAACTTTTTTCTAATTTAAGTTCCCCTTGGATTATGGAGGTTACTCTCTCGACCGTATTCGTGCCCATCAACGACCAATATGGCCAGAGGGAGTTAAAGAGCAAATAAATCAATTCCAAATTGATTTTAAACCTCCAATAAATAATGAAAATATTTTTAATGGACAAAATGAATTTAAATTAACAAAAGAAATTAAATTAGTAGAAAAGACAACAATTGATGAAACTATATTTAATGAATATTTAAAAAATGAGTTGACAGAGAATAATAATAATGAGAAGAAAAATAAGGGAAATAAAAAGAAACAAACAAAACAACAAAATAATATTAAAATGACAAAGGAGAAATGTAAAAAATATTTTTATAAATATATTTTCTTATTTTCGAATTAGACCTCAATTGTTTGTAGATTTTAGATTTGTTGTAATTCTACTTTTTAATAAATCCCAATTTTAACTAATTATCTTAAGACTACTTTTTTTAACTTTAGACCTCTTTTCTTCCTTTAAAAATTTTAGGACTCCTTCTTTAAATTACTAATTTTCTCTTTTAATTTAGCAAAAGTATCAGATTCAATTGTCGTTGATGGTGTTACTTCATCATTTCTTAATAACCAATCTAAACGTTTAAAATCTTCACGCGCTCAAATTGATGGAACTTTTTTGGGAACACTTTCCAATCGTGGGGAAGTGCTCTTTAAATTAGATATTCCTTTACCTGAAGTATTTTTAATTTGAAATTAAAAAAAATATTATTTTTTTAAAAAGATATTGCCAGTCCCTCCATCTTTAATGGTTAATAAAGGCAAACAATTTGCATTACCTTTTAAACGTGATTCTCTTAAAGAAATTTGTCAAACACAGAAAAAAGTAAACTTATTAAATTTTTTCTAATATAAAGTTCCGTTTTAATTTTAGCTAAATCATTTATTTGAACAACCAGTCTCTACTTGGGTATCTCCATCGGCAAAAGGAATTAAGGTGGGGGGTTTCATTATTTTTTTATTAAAATTTATTTTTCTTTAGGTCGACGATTTGCTCAATTTTGGAGAATTACCAGAATTGTCAGATTTATTATTAGAGCCAGAATGTCCAGAACCTACTTTAGTTCTTCATTCTTCTTCAATCCTTTTAGAATTAGATGAATTACCTGCTTATCTTTATCGAGAACATTTAACGAAATTTTATAAACCAGAAAAAGCTTTGAGAGATGTAAATATAGATTAAAACAATAATTAATTAATTAATTTAGACATTTCGTTCAATTGGTTCATCAAAATTAGATAGTATTGAGAGAGTTTCTGCTAAATTATTTTTTGCTTTAAAAGGTGCTGCAATGCATCCATCGGGTAAAATAAATTAAAATCTTTTTAAAAATTTTTAAATTAAAGTTTCTTCTTCAAAACCAATTTCTTCCATTCGAGAATTTGTTTTAGGAACAATTTCAAGTCTTTATTGGAGAATAAAAGGAGATCCACTTAATTCAATTAAATGCCTTCGACATTCTTTATATAATTCTCCAAATGAATTTATTGTAGGTTTAATTTATTGTAGGTTTTCTTTTTTAGTCAAAAATAGTCGAAAAAAGTCTTTTTCGAACAAAGAATTTAAACTTTCAAATAATATTAAATTTAGCTGATTTAAATATATTTTAATTAAACCCTTCCTCCAAAAAATGGAAAAGACCCTTTTCAAATTTAAAAATTATTTTTAATTATTTATTTTTTTTCTTAGGATGTCCCATTAGTTAGTTTAGCCAATATTTACCATCAAGCAGGATTTCTTCATAGTGCATTATATACATTAGGGAAAGGTATACTATTTAAGGATATTCTAAAAAAATTTTCAATTTTAAGCTTTCAAAACAGGAAAAAATATTGTTGCTGTAAGTCAAGTTTAGATACGAATCTTTTTTTTTGTTTTTTTAAAGGTCCATTTTACCTTAGCTAACGTTTATTCAACAATTGGCGATTTCCCTCATGCTCTTCAATTTTATTATTCAACACTTTCTTTACAATCTAATTTTGAACCAGCAAAAGCAAGTATTACAGCAATACATTGTTTAACTAATGGAGTACTTTTAAATGATTAAATTGATATCTTTAAATCTTTTTTTTAAGCATAATCTACTAATTATTAAATTTTCTTTTCCTCATTTTTATTAAAACTAAAAATTGGAAAATAATTGCCTAGAAAATAGGAGTTTTGATTATTTAATTTTAATAATCAAAATAATTCCAAAACAAATATAAAAAATTTTTTTAGTTTAAAAGAAATTTAAAGGAAAATTTATTAATATTTTTTTTAAATTTTTACATTAAATATTTAATTTATTTTACAATTATATGTATATAAAATATATATTAATTTATTATTAAATAATTTTTTTAAAATAAAAGTACATAATAATAATAATAAAAAAATTTTTAAATAATAAGTTTATTAAAAAAATAAGTTTTTTAAAAATAATAATAGAATATTAAAGTTATTTTCTTATTATTTATTTTTTAATATAAAATGAGATGAATTAAAAAAAAGTTTTATGATTTTTTGAAGGAAATTATTATGAAGTAGTAAATGTTTATTAAATTCAAATAAATTATTGTAATTTGAAAAAAGTGAAAATTTAAATAAAAAATTTTTTTATTAAAAATTAAAAAAATAATATTTCTTAAATATTTTTATTTAAATTATTGACATTTTTATATTTAATGGTGCCGTGTTTTTTTCTAAAAATAACCATTATTTATAATCATTCACACGTTATTAAGGCGAGTAAATAGGTGCGGTAAAAAGAAATAAAAATATATGTAGAATTTTTAAATAAAGCTAATAATTTTAAATAATTATTTTTAAATATTTTTATTTTTGTTTTTTTATGCCAGAAAAAATATTTTTAATTCAATTTTTTTATTAATAAATTATTCAAAAAATAAAAATATGTATATTCAGGCAATAAATATTTCTTTAAAAAATATTTAAAATTTTTAATAAATAAAATAAAAAATATTTTTTTAATTTAAAAACCAGTAAAGCATAATGCACTTTTTTTAAATTTTATATTTTTCCTTTTATTTATTTTCATTGGTTTTATTTTTTTGTTTAAAAATAAGGAATTGACACATAAATATAAAGAAAAAATAAAATAAAAAAATATTTAGTTTATCACCTCATAATAATAAAATATTTTGAATTAAACTGGATATAATTAAAAAACTAAAAACTCGACACTTTTTGATTAAAAATCAGCACCAAACTACTTAAAAGGATTATTTAAGGTAACCAATAAACAATTATTAAATAATTTATTTTAATATATTTTAATGTTTTTTAATTTAATTTGATTCAACTTTAACCTTTTTAAAATTTAATATTTTATTAAAAATATAAAAATTAAAAATTCTCTCTCTCCCTAAAAAATCCACTTCTTAACTACCAAGTCCTTCTTGATATTTCAACTAAGTTTTTTGTTAAAATTTATAAGAAAAAACTTCTCTCTTCTCCACAAATTATTTAAAATCAAGAAAAAGAATTCTTGGTGGTATTTCTTTTATTCTTTTCTTTTTTTTATTTCCTTCCTTCCGGAATTGCAATTCTTCTTTTATTGAGTATTCTTAGCTTTTATTGTTTATAAGAGGACTGTCTCACTTTCCCGCCTACGGCTTCTCAATTCTTTTATTTTTAAATTCAAAAAGCTAAAAATTAAATAAAAAAATTTTAAAAATTTGAATGGAGGCAGCAATGTCAAAATGGTAAAAAAATTTTTTTATTAAAAAAAAAGCTTTTTAAAATTATTTTTGGAAGGCTAGTATACTATAACCATTCATTTACGCATCAATAAAATTGTCAATAATATTTCCAAACATTTATTTTTTATTTATATTTAAGTAAAGTGCCAATTTGTATGTACTTGTTTTAAGCAAAAAACAAAAATAAAAAATAAATATTTTATTAATATTTATTTACCTTGTATGTAGTTATTTTTTTATTTTTATATTAAAAAGAATTTTTAGCCAAAGTAATTTTAATAATTGTTTTGGAAAATTTTTTTCTTGTTTATGTGTGTTTAATTAAACAGAAAAAGAAATTAAAAAAATTTTAAGTGGTTAATTTTTAAAAGGACCTCTAAATATTTTGTAATACAGATTAGGGCTACAAGCAAACTTTACTTCCCTAAATCCCTAATTAATTTACGAGTTCTTTTTTCCTTATTTTTACTGAGATCAGTCTCACCTTATTGAGATAGTTGAAAATTATTTAATTTTTGACAGCAGACAGTTTTTTATTTTTCGTTTAAAGTTTGTTGTCTCTTTATTACAATTAACCTTTAAAAATATTTAATTCCTTTATTAATTAAATTTCTTCTAAAAAATTCTCTCCGATTCATTAGAATCTTTTTTTTTAAATTTAAAAAATTACTTTTTTATTTTAATTAATTAAATAATTTATCAGAATGTTTTCAAATTTTGGTAATTGTTTTACTCGTTGTTGGCCAATGAATTCTTTATTTAATCGTTTTTGGTTAAAGAAAAAGAATGTTGGATCTAATAAAATTATTGGGGATGATGATGAATTTGTTAAAATTGAGGGAAGAAAAAAACAAAATAATTTAAATTATAGTTTAGTTTAATTGATAAAATAAATTATTTTATTTAATTCAAGACTTTCCAAATTCAATTAAACAATTCCCAGCCCCAGAAATTATAATTGAAAGAATTAATACACCAAAACATTCGAGGGAAGAACAAGAAGTTACTTTAACATTGCCTTCTGAAATTAATATTACTGAAGGGGAAGAAGAAGAAGAAAATGAAGAAGAGGAAGGGAAAGAAAAATGGAAAATTAAAAGAGTATTTTAAAATATTTTAAAAAATTCAGTTAAATTTAGAAAAAAAATATTTTCTTATTTTTATTAGAAAGGAAGGCATAGCTCTGTTGTTTTAATAAATAAAGAAATAGCCAACAATCAAAATGAAGTTTTAACCAAATCTTGTGCTCAACTTTGCCTTTCTGTTCAATATAGTGAACAAAAAGAATTTGTAATTTAAATTAAAAATAAATATATTTTTAAATTTAAATTTAATAGTTAATATTGATATTAAATGAATTAGTGAAATTAGAAGAATTGGGGGTAATTGAAAATCAAAATGAGGAAAGGGCTATGTTACAAGTAAAAGAATAAATATTAATTTAAATAACTTATTTTTATATTTCAAGCTTCGTTTAGCCCTTTTAATTCCCGATTCTGAACAAAAAAATTTTCAAAAATTTCGAACGAAATTTCGTTCGTTTGAAGGACAATTAAAAATAAATTTTGGAGAAACATTTGCTTTTAACTGTGATAAATGTTAATTAATTAAATTTTTAAAAAGGAATTATTATTTTATTTTTTAGCTAAATTATCCAATTCTTTTGTCAGATTTAGGTAATTTTTAAATTAAAAATTTTAAATAAAAATTATTTTTTAGATTATATAAAAAATATACTAACGATATTCGCCGTCCCCAATGTATTGGATTGTCTTTTCTTCAAAATTTTTTGGTAAAATTAAAAATAAATTAATTTTATTTTTAAATTAAATAAAAGATTGATTTGGATTCTATACAAAAGGTGCAAAAACATTTTTTACAATTTCGATGCCCTTTAAATAAACCAAAATCTGTTAAAGGAAGTGTAAGTTGTTTTTAATCTTTTTTATAAATAATTATTAATTAACTTTAAATTCTCCTTCTTTCTTTTAAATATGTTAAATGTTTCACCAAAAAAACGTCATTTCCCACCAAAAAATTTTTTAAATAAAAAAATTTTCCCAAAATAATATTTATTTTCTATAAATAAAAATAAAATATAACAAAAAACAAAGAAAACTTTTAAAATATATAAATACCTAAATTATTTTCAATTAAATTTTTTAGAAATATTTCTTTAGATATTTAAAAATATTTTTAAAATTATTTTTAATTTTCTAAGATTTCTTTAAAAAATACTTTTTTCCTCATTCGTCAATAAAAAAGTTTCATTTTTTCCCAATTCAATAATGAAAGGATTTTGTGCCAAAAAATCCTTCAATCCATCAAAATATTTTATTTTTATTTTATTTACATTTTATCGTCAACTTTTTATTTTCCAAATTTGTACTTTTTATTATTCTCTCTTATTTAAAAAAAAATTAATTTTAAATTCATTTAAAATATTTTCTGAATTTTTATAAAAATTAAAATTCTCAAAAAAATTTTTAACAAAATTTATTTTTTCAAATTTTAATTCCAAGTATGAATTCCTTTAAAAATTATTTTCATATTCTTTTAAAATTATTGAAAAATCTAAGAAAATTTAATTTTCTTTTCCTCCATAAACAATATTTGTATTTCTTCTACCAATTATTCATTACCCCAAACATTTAAACAACTTTTTTAAAAGTAAATATTTATTTCTTTTTTTTTCTTCAATAAATAAATAATTATAAAATATTCCCAAACAATTTTTATTGTCACGATTTAATTTGTATTTGACACATTTTCTTTTCCAATGTGAAAATATAAAAAAATCTCTTTTTTAAAAAATTTTTTAAAGCTTTCCAAGAACGCAAGAAAGTCTTTTTAAACATTCCTTTTTTCTTTCCCTCTCCCTCTCCTTTTCCTTCCACCTACACATTTTTTGGATCTTAATAAAATTAGCAGTAGAAAAAATTGGCAGGGCCAATATTTACTACGAACATTCCAAAAATAATATTTCTTTCCCTTTCTCCCTACCAAATCCCCCCTTCCCCCCCCCCTCCCCCCTTCTTTTCTTTTTTCTTTTAAAATTGAGGAAAAAAGAAAGTAATTTTTTCTTATTTCTTGAACAATAGCACTTCCCCCCCCCCCCTCGCTTTTTTCTAAAAGCATTGCCAAATTTCATGTTCTTTAGTCCTTTTTGGGATTAAATATATACACACAATATCATTTTTATTTGAAAGTCTTTGCTAAGATATCCAGGCTTCTTGACTTTATTTTAAAATAAAGAAATTTTTTAAAATAATTCTTGAGACACTATTCAGAATAGGTATATTATCCTCGCCTCTCAGTGAAATAAATAAATATATAATTTTAGAGGAAATTATATTATAGACAAATTTTATTCGAATAAGTTTTAATTATTTCAAATTTAATTTTTAAAATAAATTTAATTTTCTGAATGACAATTTTTTGCAAAAAAAATAAATATATAAATAGTTTTTTCTTATAATTTATTTAAAATTAAAAAATAACTCCTTTAAATGTAACCAAAAAAAGGAATTTATAACAAAAGAAATAAAAATATTTCCCGCAGTTATTTTTGGTTTAATAAAATTTTAAAATTTGGGACAAGAAAATATTTATTTTGATAATTTTTGAGTAATAAACTAGGCTAACACATTATAATATTTAATGCTTATTCTTTCAAAAAATTATTTTTATCAAAAAATTTAAGAGGATTGTTAGTATTTCGAAATTTTTGTTGAGAATAACGATATTCTCAATTATTCTCCTTCAATTATAGCTAATGCAATTTTTCAAAACATGAAACATTAAATTTCAAATTTTTGAATATTTTTGATAATATGTATTCGTCTCAACTTTACTATTCCTTACTTTCTAAAATTATCGTCTCTTAATTATTTAAATTTACCAAAAATTAATCGCTTAATATGTAAATTAATTAGGTAATATTGGGAACAGTTTTGTTAATTTAAGTACCTCCCTTTTAGATTTTTCTCTCTGGATAACCCCACACTAACTACTATTAATAAAAATAAATTAAATACCTAATACTTTTTATTATTCTCTCTCGCAAATAAATTTTAAATTAATTTAATTTAAAACAATAAAATACATCATAAAAATTTATTTAGAAACATATAAACAAAATTAGTATTTTCTAAAAATAAATTAATTAAATATTTAGAAAATAAATTGAACTTTTTTTTTAAATAAATATTTTAATTAAATAAAACTTTAGAATTGCTCTATTTTTTATTCCCCAAATTTTTTATTTAAAATTTATTTCAGTACTAAATAGGGGCTTATAAATTTAAAAACTTTTTCAAGCTCTATTTTTAGTTTTTAATTTGTTCATTATTTTCTCTTTTCTTTCCTCTTGGGGGTAACTGAGTGAAGGGAGCCTTCCCTCATTCTAATAGTTGAGGATTTTTGATTGAAGAGAGAATACATTTTAAATTAAAAATAAATATTAATTAATTCCCTTAATTTCTAAAAATCTAGAATTAAAATTAAAATTAAATTAAGATGTCTTTATTTCCTTCTTTATTGTCTTTATCCAATCACCAAAACCACCACCAATTAAAACAAAATCAGCAACAAACAATCCCTTCTTCTCCAACAAAAAATACTAATACTTCAACAGATTCTCCCATTGAAAATCAACAACAACAACAACGAAAATCCTCTACAAATTCTTCCCCTTCACATCAACGTTTTTGTGGAAATAATTCCCAACAATCTGTTACACCTAGAAGTGCTTCTGGAAGCCGAAGGGGGTCAACAGTTGATGATAGAGGTGCTTTTTGTACTTTACCTCAACAAGGAGGTAATCAACCTGAGGTAATTAATTAATTAAATAATTTGTTTGTTTGTTTAAAGAAAAATATTAAAAATTTGTAATTATTTCAACAGATTTAAAAGAAATAAATTTAAAAATTAATTAATTGAAGGTGTTAGTGTCTCTTTGCTATTTTGATACACAAAATAGGCTTGTTGTTGGTGTCAATAAAGCAGCAGCCATTGGGACTGGCAGAAAGAAGGAAAGTGGAAGTGATGTTTCTGGGCAAGGTATTTACCTAATTAGGAAATAAATATGGAAAAAAGTTCCGAAAAAATTATTTGAATATTATAAATTAAAAAAAATAATTTAAGAAGTCTCCATTCGTATTAGTGCCTTTTCTGCTGAAGGCGTAGAGATTGGAAGACAAAAATCGGCATGGACAAAAGCCAACCCCACAGGAGAAGTCCAATTTAATGATGCACAGGTAAAAAGAAGAAAAAATAATTTCAAAAAATTCCTTAGGCAAGCTTTCAAATTTCTCGTCACGAATTGGAAGAATGTGCCGTTCAAGTAGACATGTTTGGGTTAAATAACAGTGCTTGGCCTCCTTTATTACGTCGAAAACAAAAAATTGGGACTTTAATGTTAAGCGATAGAAGAGAAAATGATTGTTCTTCTTCAGCAGATGCACAAGCACATTGGCAAGAAATGATACAAGGAATGGGATTAACTTTAGATAAATGGCATTTACTTAATTGAAATTAAGGGAAAAATATTTAGAACCTTTAAAAAAATTAATTTCTCGGTGAAAGAAAAATATTTTGAATGTGATGATTTATATTATTTTTTGATGAATATGTAAATATATATTGCTTAAATTTTTTTGTTTATCTTTTAATTATTTGTATAGAAAAATCAAATAAAACTGAAGTTGCTAGAATTTTTTAAAATTTTGATTTGGAAAAGAGACGTTGATAGGTTTTTTATCTAAAAGAGTTTTGTAATATAAAAGCCAAAAAACCCTATATACAAATTTTAACACCCAATCAAAATATAAAAATTGTCTACTTCTTCAGTTCAATCTTAAAATGCGTTTGTGGTCTAAATCCTTCTTCCTTTTGAAGTGCTCGTTCGTTTTGCTGTTGATTCTTTTGCAGCCGTAAGTTTATTTATAAATTTTGTTTTATAAATAATAATGGTTATTTTTTTTGATAGTGGTCAAGTTAACCCCAAAAACGGAGAGAAACCAAAGGCTCCAATTAAGCCAGTTACTTCCACGTAAGTTAATTTAACAAAAGCTTTCTAAATAAATAATTTTTTCTCCAAATTATTTTAGAAAGACTACACCACCAATCAATGGAACAGCAACAACTCAAAACGTGACTACCGAGACAACATGGAATATGACCAATACAAATTTGAATATAACTACTACTTCAACCAACAAAATGGAATCAACATTAAATTCAACAACTACACAAGCTAAAAAAGAAACAACGGGGTTACCAACACAAAAACCAACAAAAAAGATTACTTTAACGACAACAAAGGGAATAACAAAATTGACGACAACAATGGATACCAAAAAAACAACCAAAAATTCCGCTAAAGAAGAAGCAAATTCTTTAAAATATATAATTATTGGGGTAGTAATTCTTGTAATTTTGGCTTTTTGTTTTTGTTGTTGCTATTGCTGTTGGGAGGATTTAAAAAATCTTCCATGTATTTCTCGTCTAAGAAAATCTAAAAAGTTGAAGATTATTAGAAAGCAAACATTCTCTGATGAAGACCGAGACATTACTTTTGTCTATTTTAAAGGAGAAGATTTTGCTATTAATGAAGAACCGATAATAATTAAAAAACAAATTAAGGTGAAAGGAATTTTAATTTTAAAAACAATTTTTGTTTCTTTTTTCAGTTACCTGAAGAGGAAACTTTAAATGAAGAAATTGAAAATACTAAAGGCTTAAAAGTCAACTTTACTAATGAGCTTTTGGTTGTTTATGAAGTTGGGAGTGAACTTGTAAGTTTTTTTTTTGAGAGAGATGTTTGGGGGAGGGGGAAGGAAAATAATTATGACTAAATGTTTGTTGAATGTTTTGTGGCTAAATTAAATTAAACATTTAAATATTTTTTATAAAATATTTATTTTTAAGGATATGGTTGTTGATTCCGAAGGTAAAAAGGTGGAGTATAGTCCTCCAAATAGTTGGAAGAATACATATCAAGGAAAGATTAAAAGAGGGAATTATGAGAGTTATACGGAAAAGAAAAGGGAAAAAACTGAAAGGTAAGGGGAATATTTGTTTTCAATTTTAAATATTTTCTATTTTAAGCGAAGAATCAAATGACACAATGAGTGTAGAATTTGATGATAAATCGGTAGAATTCGAAACAGATAAATCTTTGTCTGATTTGGAATATCAAAAGAAGGATAATTCAAAGGGGGCAAAAAAAGGAGATAAAAAGGGAACAAAAATGAAGAAAATGGAAGAAGGAAAGAAGAAGAAAGAAGGAGGAAATAATAATAAATCTGTTGAAATTAAGGAAGATAAAACTACAAAAGCAACAGAAAAAGATGTAAATATTAAAGATACGCAAAGGGAAATGAATGAAGCTAATATTGTTGATAATACAACTGAGGCTACTAGTGAAGATTTAAAAATTGATGAAACAAATGAGGGTGGGGAAGATGAAAATGGAGGAGAAGAAGGGGTTGTTGAATCTAATTATATTACATAAATAAATAAATTTGTATGTAAATATATTGTTTGTTTTGGTTGGTTGCAGAGGTGGGTCGGAACAGTCAGAGGTGTCGGGAATCGGAACTTCCGAAAATCGGAACTGACTCAAAAGTCGGAACTCGGAAATCGTAAATCAAAATTTTTTTCGGAAATCGGAATTCCGACCCACCTCTGGTTGGTTGTTGTAGATTTATAAATATTTAAATACTATATTTGTTTTAATTAAATTATCGGTTGTGAATAATATTATATTAGCAGTAGTAGTAATTAGCAAAAAATTAAATTTACTAGTTATTCATCAATTTAGTTTGTACATATATTTAAAATAAAAATTAAGCTAGAATTATTTAAATATTCAATTTTAATTTTTATTTGATCAAAGCACACACAAATATATATCTTAACCATCAAAATAAATTTCTTCTCATATTTTGTTCATCAGATTTTATCTTTAAATAGCATAAATAAATATATTTTTATTTACCAAAAAAGTTTGCGCAGATTTTAAATTTTCCACTAATTTAATTTGACGAGTTATTTATTTGGTGTTTTTTGAAAAAAATAAGATTTTTTTCGAGAACAGCCTTTCTTCCAATCTTTTAATTTAATGTTTCAAAATTTGATGGTAGTTTACATTTATATTTTGTTTGATTTTAACTTTTATTTGTGAATATCTAATTCTAATTTTATAGTTTTTGGAGTCCATAGGCATTTTAATATTTTGGCTTTTCTATTAGGTCGCGTCATAATTAGTGGCCGTTTTTTTAGACTAAATTTTTAGGGGCATTTTAGCCTTATCTTTTTATTTTGTGTATAGAAACAAAAATACTATAAACGGATAAGTTCCCGAAACGCTTAAGTATCAAAAAAATCCGAGATACTAAACATAAGAACAAAGACAGAATATAAAACAAGCAAAAACTCTAACCTTAATTATAACCAGTGCTTCGATGCTCGTGCCTTACATGGTACATAGTACGAATATTAACAAATCTTAAATTTCAAAGCACTTTAGTTCTAAACTGTATAATCATGATCAACATATTTTATTATTCTATACTAGGGTAGCTCCCCGTCCCCGACGATTTTTTTGGCAAAAACCCTGATCCGAACCCTGAAGGCTCTACCCCGGCAAACCCCGAGCCGACCCCGAATGCTCGGGAAGCTACCCTACTTCATACTATAGGACATTTTTAGCATTAATTTAAGGAAAGTAGAAGATCCGAAAAGTACCGAATAAATGTACAAACCTAATTTAAAAAATTAAAATCTTTTGAAAAAAGAAAAGAAAGAGGAGGAGGGGGCCAGACGGGGAGGTAAAATTATTACAAATAAAAAGTTAATTTAATTTTAAATGAAACATTTATTTTTAAAAAAGTACAAGACAATTTAAATTAAAAAAAGAAGAGAAGTGAATTTTTCTGTTTAAACGCGCATTCCAGTAAAGCAAATAAATTGCCATCTATCTACATATACATACATATACGTATTTACTCCCACTTTTCAATCCCGTTTGTCATTAATTCCTTTCCAATCATTTATTAATAGAAATTAATAAATAATAAATAAATATAATTCTCTTTTTCTTTTTTTTAAATTATTTATTCAATATATTTTGCAGAAATTATTTGACCTTGATTTAGCATATATTTAAATAAATTATTTATTTAAAAAAATCTTTAATGTCTTTTCTTGGAATTTTAATTGTTACTATAATTTTTTCTTGGTTTTTTGTTTGGTTTTTACGGAAATATGAAAGAGTTAAATGTCTTATTGATAAAATACAAGGACCTACAGCATTGCCGATTATTGGGAATTTACATCAATTTAGATTAAATCCTGACGGTAAATTTATTTTTGTAAAATTATTTATCTTAATTAATTTAAATTCCTTAATTGTTCAGTTTCCAAATAATCTTTTTTTTGATAAAAAAATATTGGGAAAAAGGAAGGAATTTGCTAAATACATTTATTTTTCATTTAAAAATTATTTATTGATTAATCCCGTTAATCTAGATAAACTTTAATATTTAAATCTCTTTTGAGAGGACAAATATTGGATAGAATGACCTTATAAATTTAATACAATTAAAAAAACTTTTTTTCAAAATAGAATTCTTCGAACAAGCTCAAGGTGTTGGTTATATGTTTAGAGAACAGAAAGGCCTTAGAATGGCACGTATTTGGTTAGGCCCTCTTCCGTTTGTAATAATATTTGGAGCAGAAGAGAGTGAACCTATTTTGAGTTCAAATAAAGTTTTACATAAATTATATCAGTATTCCTTCCTTTCGGCGTGGATTGGGGATGGACTTTTGGTAATATTAATTTTAAAAAAAATATTTAAAAAAATAAAATTAGATAAGTAAACCAAATAAATGGAGACCTAGAAGGAAATTATTAACACCTACATTTCATTATGATATTCTTAAAGATTTTATGCCGGTAAATTTTTTTTAAATTAAAAAATAAATTTTTTTTGATAACAGAAAATATTAGGAAAAAATCTAAAACCAATTTTTTATTTGAGTTTTAAAAAGATTTTAATTTTTATTTTTAGTTTACTAAGAAAATTTTTTTTCTTTTAGAATTTTATAAAATATTACCAAAAAATATTTTTTTAAAATAATTTTTTAGTGTAATTAATAAATTATAAATTCTTCACAATTTCTAAAAAATTAATTAATTAATTTAAATTTAAATACAAAAAAAGATATTTAATCGTCATGCAAGAACTCTTTGCAGTAAATTTGACAAATTAATTGGTTCTAAAGATTTTAATGACATCTTTCACACAATTAGTCTATGTACATTAGATATTATTTGTGAAGCAGCTTTAGGTGTTAATATTGACGCTCAAAGGACTGAAACTGATTATTTAAATGCTGTCTTTAAAATTAAAGTAAAAAAAATAAATTAATTATAAATTTTTTTTTGAAAAAAGGAAAACTAAAGATTAATTTAAATTATAAATAATTGAAAGTGAAAATTATTAATGGACAAAAATTAAAAACATCGTTAAAATTTAATACAAAAAATATTTTTTAAGAGAATAATTCAAGACAGAATAATCCGCCCTCAATATTATTTGGAAATTCTTTTTAATTTATTTGGTGATGGAAAGGAACAAAAAAGGTTAAAAAAAGTTTTTTCTAATTTTTAAATTTATAAAAATATTTATTTTTATTTAAAGATGTGTAAAGGCTTTACATGATTTTACAGGAAATGTAAGCATTTTAGAAAATAGAACATTAAAAAAATATTTTTATTTAATTAAAAGGCAATTCTTGCAAGAAAACAAATGATGGACAAAGCTGGAGGAATTCAAAAAATGTTAGAAAAAAAAGCAGAAGATGGTGGAGGAATACGTTTAGCTTTATTAGATTTAATGTTGGATATGCATTCGAGAAATGAAATTGATTTAGAGGGAATACAAGAAGAAGTTGATACTTTTACCTTTGAAGGACATGATACTACATCTGCTGCTTTAAATTGGTAAGGAAGGAGGGAATTTATGAAAAAATTGTTAAAATAATTAAAAGATTTTTAAATAAATTAATTAGTACACATATATTTTTTAGAGAAAAATAAATTTTTAAATTCAAAAAAAGGTTTGTTCATTCAATGGGACATAACCAAGCAATACAAGCTAAATTACAACAAGAACTGGATGAAGTATTAGGCCCTGATCTAGACAGAGATATTGCTTTTGATGATTTTGCTGAATTAAAATATGTTGATGCTTGTCTTAAAGAGACACTTAGGTAAATTTTAAATGTTTTTAATTGTAAAGGAGTAATTCCTTTATTTAGATACATAAACCTCCTTTCACAGGAAACTAAAAATAAAATTTTTTTAAAATTATTTTTAATTAAAAAAGGTTATATCCGAGTGTTCCATTAATTGCTAGACAACTTACAGAAGATGTAAAAATAAAAGATTTTACATTACCTGCTGGAACTGGAGTATATTTAGTAAATTTAAAATTAATTTAATATTAAACAATTAAGGCAGTTATTGTTGCCTCAATGGTACACAGAGATACAAATTATTGGGAAAATCCTGAAAGTTTGTTTTAAATATTACAAAAAAAAATAATTTTATAATAATTGAAGTATTCAATCCAGAACGTTTTGTGAATGGGGACTATTTAAAACATCCTTATTGCTATATTCCTTTTAGTGCTGGAGCTCGTAATTGTATAGGTAATGGAGTTTTAGTTGCTTTTAAACAAAATAAAATCTTTCGAAATGAAAATTATTTAGAAAGAATTTGGGTGACTTTTAATTAATTTTATATTTATTTTTAAAAGGTCAACGTTTTGCTTTAATGGAAGAAAAAACCCTTGTTGCCAACATTTTTCGCCGTTTCAATGTTTATCCAAAATTAAGAACAGATCAAATGCGTGTTGCTTCTGAATTAATAATTCGTCCAATGTATGGTAAGTATTTTAAATAAATATATTTTTAGTTATTTATATTTTTAAGGGAATTATGTAAAATTAGAGAGAAGGAAATTTGGAGAATATATTGGGAAAAAATAATTTTTATTTTTTTTAAATTTATTTATTTGAATATTTTTTGTAATTAAAAATATATTTGTAAAATTAATTATTGGATTTAAAATATTTGGGGTAAAAAAGAACACTAATTAATTTTCCAAA
Source organism: Meloidogyne enterolobii (assembly GCA_963681835.1). Taxonomy (NCBI): domain Eukaryota; kingdom Metazoa; phylum Nematoda; class Chromadorea; order Rhabditida; family Meloidogynidae; genus Meloidogyne; species Meloidogyne enterolobii. The sequence goes on along the minus strand of CAVMJV010000004.1, from coordinate 1,441,985 downwards.
TAATTTATAAAACATATACAACAAAAACAAATATAATTATTTTTTATTATTTGTATCATAATTACTTTGTTCATCCACACCTATTACTTCTTTACTTTCCTTATCATTATTATCGTTAACTTCCTCTTCTGTCGTTTCCTCACTACTCTGATCTAAAGTAATTGTTCGTGTATCAGTACTTTGTTCTTCACTTCTTTTAGTAGCAGTACTTTCTGTACTCTGTTCTTCACTACTTATTTTTGTGTCATAATTACTTTGCTCATCCATTACTTTTTTCGTTTCTTCTTTCTTCTCTTCAACAATTACTTCTTTACTTTCTTCTTTCAAATCAACAATTTTTGCCGTATCTACACCTTTTGCTGTTTCAACTCCTTTTTCCATTTCCCTTCCTGTTGCAACATCTTGGTCATCTACTTCAGTTTTTGTTCCAGAATCCTTATCATCGCTGAACTTTTCTCCATCAGAATCAACTTTATTTGCTCTTTCTCTAAAAAAGGAAAAAAATTAAATAAGAAAGTCCCAGACAGGCTTCCCCTTCTTCCCCTACAAAATCCTGCAAAACCTCCCTCTCCCCTTCTTCCCCTTCACAAAATATTTCAATTATTTCAAAACTCACCCATTCAACTTTTCCAAGTCTTGTTTATCATTTTCATAAAATCCTCTACTTATTTTTCCCATATAAGTATTCCTCCAACTAGTACGCGGACTGTCTTCCACTTCAGTTTCCCCATCCGAATCAACAACAACTTCCTTAAAATTTAATTTAAATTATTTAATATTCAAAATTAAACAAACAATTTCACTTCCAATTTCGTACATAAAATAGAGGAGGGACCCCCGGAATCAGATAGTACCAATGTGGTGGGCCCAAACCCCAGATAATGGAATACGGGAGGGAATATGCCCGGGACTTCCTAGGATAAACTTAAGGGTTGATCAGGCCCTCTGTTGATCCCCTTCACCAGGCATACACAATTGAACACAAAATATATTTATTTATTGAATCCAAATATTAAAACATTTATTTAATTCTTTTATTAAAGTGAAAGAACAATAAGACAATAATAAGGTGATTACAAATCCTTTTAAACGTGAGAAAAGTGGGATGGAATTATAAACGACAAAATGGATATAAACATTAGGAAACAAACTCCGAAAATACCTTTGTCCCTTACACGTCCCTTCCCCATCAAGACCGTCCCTGGTCTTAATCTAGACTCAACAGACTTTATTTTATTTTTCAAAATTTAATTTTTCATCGTTTCCCAATCTACTTAAATAATGACCATTCACATTTATTTTCTCAATCGATAAGCACTCTGGTGAGTAGGCGAACCTAAATTAAGTTTTCTTCTCATCTCATTTTTCTGTGCTCTTCGAGCATTCTCTCCTTTTCCCATTTTTGGACCGACCCTGGTCCATTTTCTAGCGCTTATCGATTATTTCATGAAAAATTTCTCTTGGTCATTATCAAGTAGTGGGGTTTGATATAATTGTAATTGTATGTTTTCGAGTCTGTTTAGTCTAGTTGGGGTTGTGTTTCTAAAATTTCTTCAGGTTTCGGGTGAGTATGTTTCCTTTTTTTTTAAAAATGTGGGTATGATTTAAATGCATATAAATTTCAAAATATAGAAAATAAGGATAAATTGGGACATTGAAATATTTTTGTGAAAGTATATATAAAAATTAAGTGGGTAACGTGTTGAATAAAAGTAAAATTCGTGAATCAATAGTGTGAAATAAAATTTAAAAAAAACCAGAAAACTACCGAAGTGTTTGAAAATACAAAATTGATTATAAATGAGTGGAATAAAACTTGTAATAGAAAAGTTTTTTAGAGAATTAGACAAGAAATTTTCTAAAATTAATGTACAAAATAAACCTGGGTATAAATGGTTTGATTGAAAGGTTAATGAAAAAAAAAATTTTAAGGCTTTTGAATAAACATTTAAAATTAATGTCAGAGTTCTGACTTAAATAACATTTGATTTGTGGATAAAATTGGATATATTTTAAAAATATGTTGAAAAAGTTTTGTAAAAATAACAATTCCTGAAATTGAGAAATGTATGACATTAAGATGTAAATAATAATTTAACAAAAAAAGAATTTTGGGACATTCTTAAATGTAATTGTGAAAGACTTTAAAAATTAATAAAGTAAATGTAAATAATTTGTGGGGGAATAAATCAATTGTAAGTCTTATAAATACGATTGTATAAATTTGTAACAAATTAAGTGAAATTTGAGAATTTAAACATTTAAAATATGAAACTAATAAATGTATTAAATTTAATGTAATTAGTGAGAGTTAAGCTTAAAAGTATAATTGTAAAATGTAAATAAGTGAGGGTAAAAATTTTGTAAAAAAATGACAAAATGTAATTATAAGTGGATACAAATTGGCATAAAGAAATTAAGTATATATAATGGAAAAGGGTATGAGAATTTAGAAAATTAATTATTGATTGGCATTCCAAAATATAAAAATAAGTGATTGTGATTAAATTTGAATTAATAATCTTATATGAAATGAAGGAATGTGAAATTAAATGTAAGGCATGTTAAAAAAATTTAAGGGTACTTGAACCAAACAAATAATGGGGAAAGTTTAAAAGTAACATTATATAATAAATAAAAATTCAGATAAAATAAATTAAAAGGAGATGAAAATGTATGTTTAAAATACAAAAAAAAATATTAAATTAATTTTAAAAAATTAATATTTTCCTCTGCCACCACGCCAACTCTCATTTTTCCTCCAAGTATTCCAATTACACTGTCGCGCCATGTGCCCATTTCGTCCACAATTGAAACAAGTAATGGTCCTGCTCCTCTCAAATGTTGTATTAGCATATTCTTTCCAATTCTGTTCAGCTGGTCGCTTCCTGTAATTTGAAATATTAGTATTTATATTATTTTTATTAAAATTTAAGTTTTCAAACCACTCATTATCCCTAGAATTCCTATCATTTCTGCTCCAGACATTAGTTGAACCATAAGTGCGGCCGAAACCATGTGAAGAAGTTGAAGGCTGTTGTTGTTGCTGTTGGGGATACTGCTCGTCCACAAAGTCAGCGACCATTCTACCCGACGAAGACAACAATTGACCGAATCTATCACGCATACAACTACCCGACTGGAGGACTTGCAGATATTCCGGACCGACAATTTGAGTGAACTCAGTTGCACGACAGATGAACCGATTCCAGACAATTCCACATCGAAGTGTTTCAAAGTCCGCTATAACGAAGAGACCGTGCTTAGCACGACTCAACGCTACCGTGGCTCGATTGTCATCCTTGAGAAACTCCGAAAAGTCTCCAAGGCCATCAGCTCTACTCGAAGACCTAGTTGTTACAAGTATGACAAGATCAGCTTCTTGGGCTTGATACCCATCTACTGTGACAACTAACACATTCCAATTCAAATTCTCAAACTCTTTCTGGAGAGACTCTTTCTGAAAAGTATATAAACAAATAACAACCAGAGAAATCTCGGTGGAAATTTTGTCGAACAACGCAGAAATCAATTTAATGGCCGAAGCCGAATGCTCATCATTACATAAAGAGTGAGAAGTATTGTCCTGTCTACAAGTTCCAATAACATTAAGTAGAACAATGGGACAATTTTGCATGGGAAGTGGAAATTTAGAGGTCGTAAGAAGCGAACGCTCTTCGGCACCTCTTCCGGGTTCAAGGGACTCACCATGTCTTTCGTAAGAAGCGAATGAGACCGCTTCTACAATCAATGGGTGCATCCTATAGCAGACGCTCAACCTAGTGTGTCTAACCAGATTTGACAACACTAGTTGTTCAACCATGCTCTCCAGGCCGAAACCTGATTGGAGGCATTTGGGCAAGCTCTGGAGATGAACGCCGAGTTGATGACGGTCGCCCGTCACGAGCACTTTTTCAAGATTTGGGAGTCGACAGATTAGATGTGCCAGCTCAGTAAAACTACCTTGCGTGGCTTCGTCAAAAATGAGGACAGTCGCATCAGTGAGCGAAGTAGCTACCATGTCTTCAGCCATTCGGGATGTTCCAAAGACAATTCTCAAGTCAGAGACTTCTGAGATCAGAGATCCCATTCTACGCTCTTTTGTTAGCCGAGGCCTTAATTCGTAGTTCGTGCAATAGTCATTGATTTCCCGGAGGTCATCTTTGGTAACATGATCAAGAACTTGATCAGTTTTCAACTTAGTGACCAACATGTGCTGTTTCAGCTCATCAATCATACCAAAATATTTTTCCTTCGCATAGCCAGAAAAGAAAGCTATTGCGTTGGAATCCTCCATCGCAGGACGTCCGAGGACCTCCTCCAACTCCTTGGCTAACTTTGCCAGAGGCAAATTAGCTGCTGTTACAACTGCTACCTTCACATTGTTTAAAATGGAAAGCATCAGTGCAATAACAACTGAAGCCACGTGGGTTTTTCCAACTCCAGGCGGAGCCTGTTGAAAGACGAATTTGCATCCATCTTCCAAAAGAATTTTAGCGGTCTTCTGCTGTTTCTCATTTAACATATTCATTAATGGGTGAACACTGAGGACTGCCGAAGCATTAGATTCTTCTTCAAAATCTGTTTCAAATTCACGAGCCATCAGGGCACGGAGGAGTTTACCTTGGTTTGTACTTTGGGCTGACAACATCGACGGTAAGTTCTGTTCAAAACATTCACGTCGACTTTCAAGACCTTTGAATATTAAAGGATGACAAACAAGAAACCCTCCATCCTTGGCATCTTCAAGCTCTTGTTCTACATCTCTATTTTTCCGCTCTTGAACATTAATTACCTTCACACTTATCCACAAATCAAACTTTTTATTGCCAAAGGATGGAACTTGTGAGAGATTGATCTTTTTAACGACTCCAATTGCAAAATGGGGAAGGTGCATCGCAGACTTTAAGACTACTTGGTCCGATTCATTCCAAGTATCCTTTAAGTGTCTGACTCTAATATTATCAATCTCTTTAAACCAGAGTTGGAAACGATTATCAATGAAAATTGGAACGCCTTCAAATCTATTCTCAATCATTTTTTTCTTTTCATCCTCAAATGAGTAACCTATTGCAGCACCCATGAGACTTTCAGAGAGCCGAATTTCATCATTCGACATTTCTGGTAGCAGTGGATAGAAAACGTTTTGGTTATTCCTGATGTATGGCCAAGGCCGATGAGACTCTACACTTCCTAAGACTCCTTTACCCTGTACGATGAACTCTTCATAGCCAAATTTGTATTCAGTTTGTGCTGGGAGGACATATGATTCATCAACAATGCAATCCTCAGAAAGACTTGCGACTGAAACATTAACAAGCTGACCCACCTCGATTTCATCCAAATTCAAATCAACGAGCTGACGACGATAGCATCGGGACGCAATTTGAAGACCCGGAGAAATAATCATACAGCAATTTCGTATGCCTCTTTTTTCTTTAAATTTTATCACAATTCCAGGGTGCACAGATCTTTCTGCGTAAACAACAAGACGAGCACCCGTGACAACTGCGTTTGTGTTGATCTTCCCGACATACCAGCATTTTCTGCTTTTATCCCCTTCACTTCGAGATAAGTCTCTATAATCTTCTTTCCACTCAACATCAGTGACCCAGACTGAATCTCCAAGCTGGACCTTATTTACAAACCCATCACATTTCTCAACAAAATCATTTTTTAGCGTAACGAAGTGGGGCCACTTCTTGTGTGCCTGAGGACGAAGTCGTACTCCGACGACAGAATTTTCCTCGACCTGACAAACCAGGTAGCCTACTACCTGCTTTTCCTCATCCTTCTTTTCAGATCCTTTTTCCTGCCGAAGCACATTTTCATAGACTACCTGTCCATCTATTTCCATTTCATTTATAATCCTTTTATGTGGCGAACCACTACTAATGCTCATGTTGCTTGTGGACTCGGTAAGTTCATCGACATTTTTCGAAGACGAGGGTGGAGGACAATTTGGAGGACTATTTACAGTTGAAGAAGAGGCAGCGGCGGACTTGTTGGCGGGTAAAGGAGCCTTTTCCCCGGTGGACTTTGACGATTTGGGAGGAGTGGGGGCCTTCTTTGTGGACGAGAGTGGGGGAAAATCTACAAAGTTATTCAGATCCAGAATTTGTTGCTGCTTTTCCATTTCAATTCCTAAATTTGTTGAATTAGATTTTAAAACACTATTTATTTTTCATTAATTTTAATTCAATTTTAGAATTTATCAGGTTTATTCAATTTATTTATAGTTAGGTGATTATTAGGGAACGGATTTATATGGACTATCAATCGAAAAATATGGACATATAATATGGACTAAAAATCTCAAAATATGGACTGAAATATGGACTAAAATCCAAAATATGGATCAAATATGGGCCGAAAATTCAAAATTTTTATCGCAAAATTTCCATTTTTAAACAGCAAAATGTTTATTAAGCTAATTTTGATCTTAATTTTACAAATAAATCAATTTATAGTGATTATTTTGTTTCTAAAAATATTTTGGATAATGTTTGAGGCGAAAATTTTGTGAAAAATTTCGTGGAGAAAAAAAAATTTTGAGAGAAAAAAAAACAAATTTTTCAAAAAAAAAATTTTCAAAAAAAAAATATTTTTTTTGCTCATAAAAAATTCATAAATTTGAAAGTTTTGACCAATTTTTTGGCAAAATTTAACAGAAAATGACGAAATATGGACGAAATATGGAAAATATGGAAGGAACGCCAAAATATGCAAAAATATGGAAAATATGGATTGATAACTCATTATTGGTCTTATCAACATATGCTAAAACTATGTTTTTTTTTGGGCGTTTCAGAACCCAACTAGGCCAGGGAGAAAAAAAAATATGGAAATCCATATAAATCCGTTCCCTAGTGATTATAAATACTTAAACTACTAACTAAGAAGCCTCGTTCGAATATCGGTCAGAATGATGCCCAATACATTCTTTCCAGGCCATCTATTCTTCTCAACAATCCTAGGCGAAGAAATGTCGACACCGCATCCCCAGTATAGATCACGGGAGGTCGCTTCGACCAAAAGAGATTGTCCAGTTTGGAATAGCAATTTTCGTAAATCCGGGTTTTGACGATATTTGAACCAATTAGCTATGGCCATAATTAGAATAGAAACACGTCTCCATTTATAATGATCAAAATTTCGAATTCGTGAGCCTATTCGTTTTATTAAAGCTGCATTTTTGGTGGAGAGAATTGATTGTGCTGACTCAAAATCATTAAACAAAATAGCTTTGTAGAACATATAGTACTGTTCCGTACAACAGAAATCAATTCCATCGATTGTAAATAGACAATTGAAGTGATTAGAGAATACGAAAACTTTAGTGAAAAACAACGCTAAGTCAGTGCCATCAAGAGCTTTTTTGATGATGGGAGATTTCATTACTAAAAAATTTTAATTCAAACAACTAATTTAGTGAAAACAAATATTTAGAGGAAAAAAAAAAATTTTTTTTTTTGTTTTATTTAATTTAAATTTTTATTTTAATTACTTTATTGTATTGTTTGTTTTGATTTAGTTTATTTAATTTAATTTAAAGTAATTTATGTTTTATTTATATTATAATTTTTAATTTTATTATACTTTTTATTTATTTATTATTTTTTTTATATTTATATAATATTTTTTTTTAAGTTAATTTAAATTTTAAATCCATTTGATAGCCGAAGCAATTATAAGTATTTTCTGTTTTGGACTTTTTCTTAAATTATATCTACTTAGTCCCTGGCGACCTACTACTTCAACCTGACTACCTTCTGCTACCTCTAAATTTGGTTCAGCTACTTTACTGTGCGAGAATCCAGGCATGTTAACTATTTCCTCTGCACCAGATTCTTCTAACGCTTCCAACTCTTCTGCCTCTAACCTAGGAGTTGTGCAAACTGGTTCAGTCGGGAGTGGTTCTATACACTTCTTTAACTGATTAATGTGAACGATTCTTGGGTTAGACTGAGGTGAGTTACAACTGGATATGGTTACATGAACCCCATTAATTTCAATCACTCTAAAGACGCCTTTCCAAGGGAGATGAAACTTTTTGGATGAGCCTATTTTACCAGTATAATTCCGAAGAAGAACTCTATCTCCAATTGTTACAGTGGGATTCCTAATAAGTCTATCATAATATGTTTTTGACCTTTGCTGTGCCTCAAAATTGGCTTCTGCTGCATATTTCCAAGCACTTCGTAGCGAAACTATCAATTTTTGTTTAATTTCTTGTTCGTCATTCAATGCTACAGGATCTCTAACTTTGGGATCAAGAATTAAATCAACGCAAAAGATGGGATCTCTGCCGTACATCAGGAAAAACGGTGTTTCATTTGTTGACTGGTGGACCGATGTGTTATAACAAAAGTTGGCGAATTCCAGATGTTCATCGAAATCTGGCTGGTCTTTGGTAATATACTTTGCAAGAATATTATGGAAAGTTCTGAATGACCTTTCAGTCACTGCATTGCCTTGGCTCCAGTGAGGTATGGCATAAGTTTTATTAATATACAACATTGCACAAAGACTTTTGAAAAACTCTGAAGTAAATGCCGAAGCATTATCAGTAATTAATTCCGTGCAACCGCCGAAGCGTAAATAACAATTCCTGAGAAATGCCGAAGCAATGGTTGAGGCTTTTGCGTCTGGGATTGGAACAGATATAACAAATTTCGTGAACCAACACACAATGTTCAAAATATGTTTGTTACCAATTTGGGTTTTCGGAAAAGGACCCGCTAAGTCAAGACCGACTTTGGCAAATAGTGTGTTTACAGGTGGTGTACACATCTCTGCCCTATAAGGCGGATTTGGAGAATGCCTAAGCTGACATGTGATGCATTGTTTATGCCAAGTCATAATGTCTGAATGCATTCTTGGCCAAAAATATTTTTTACATTTTTTCAAGGTCTTACTAAAATCCATATGACCTCCACCTAACTTGGTTGTGTGAAACGAGTCAAAAATCATGGCTCTTAAAGAAATGGGTATGTAAATTCGCGGCTTTGCATCTTTATAATGATGGTATAAAATATCACTTTCTAAACATAAATCTTTAGCTAATTTAGTGTAAGAGTCTTTCTCTTCCTCACTTAACTCTTCAGAAAATTTCCCAGTTTTCAAAAATTTAATTAAAATTTCAGCTTCGGGGTCTTCCATTTGTTCAGCTTTTATATCTATCTGGTGTACTTCCCCTTCCATAGACCTTAGTGATAAAGTTAACCCACCAAAACATTCATGGACTACCCTAGGCTTGCTCTCAATTGCTAAACACACAGGAAATTCAGCTATATCTTCTAATTCTTGAATCTTATCAACTTCTTCAGGGCTTAAGTCTTCGTGTGGAATCCTGGACAGGGCATCTGCTAAGGTATTTTGTTTACCCGCAATATGAACTATATTAATGTTATAATTTTGCAGTTCAACAAGCCACCTAGCTAAATGTTGGTGCGTCTCAGCTTTCTTTAAAAGAAATGCTAAAGGCTTATGGTCAGTATGAAGCTCAATACTAGACATAAAAATAAACGGTTTAAACTGCCGAAGTGCAAAAATTATAGCTCCAAGTTCAATTTGAACTGGAGGCCAGTTTCTTTCAGCGTGTGATAAAGTGCGACTACAGTAACAAATTACTCCATAGGCCTTCTTTTCTTCATCCCATTGCATAAGGGCACCCCCTTGTCCGACTTGGGAGGCATCGCAAAATATATGAAATGGCTTAGAATAATCCGGAAAAATTAAAACAGGTTTCTCCGACAAAATTTTCTTTACTTTATTAAAAGCTTCCTGCTGCTCTTCGCCCCAAATAAATGGCTTTTCTTTTCTTGTTAACCTGGTTAATGGCTCAACAATCATAGAAAAATTTTGTACATGCTTCCTAAAGAAATTCGCCATCCCTACTACGTGCCTGACCTCCTTCACCGAGGTTGGTTCCTTTAAATTCAAAATAGTTTCAGTTTTTCTTAAGCTAGGTGTATAGCCAGCTTCATTTACAATAAAACCAAGAAACTCCATGCTTGCCGAAGCAAAGGTGCACTTTTTGGGACTTAATTTTAAATTGAAGCGCCTGAATCTTTCAAAGACACTTCTGAGGGCTTTAATATGCTCATCAAAACTTTCAGACTTTGTAAAAATTAATATATCATCAACATAAGCAATGACATTTTCAAGTCCAGTAAGTACATGAGCCATTATTCGCGCGAACGCACTAGTAGCATTTTTGAGTCCAAATGGTAGATTTATCATTTGATAAATTTTATCCTCAGTAATTACACCACATTTTCTTGAGGCTCTTTCACTAAGCTTAATTTGCAAATACCCGCTAGCAAGGTCAAGCGATGAATAATATCTGCAATTACCGACTTTTTCTAAAATTGTTTCAAGTCTTGGGAGAGGAAAGTGATCAGGTACTGTCACTTCATTTAATTTTCTAAAATCAATGCATGGCCTAAGCCCACCATCCTTTTTCTGAACTAAAACTATGTTCGAAACCCAAGGGGTATCAGACTCAACCATCACCCCTGAGGCCAATAGCTGGTCGATATGCTTTTGCAACTCATCTCGATACTTAAACGGAACCCGATGAGGCCTAGAGGCAACTGGTTCTTCAGATGTTGTGATTATATCGTGCTCGCCTGCTGTGCAACTCCCTATGTCATACTGGCTTTTACTAAATATATCTTCAAACTCATTACAAAGTTCTTTTAATTTATTAAGGTCTTCACCCTTTACAGTGGCTTTTTCGAAGTCAATCTTGAAAGTTTGATCAATAGTCACCCCTGACTTCCCTAGAGAAAATATTTCCTGTGTTTCCTCACTAAAGTTAGTTTCTGCTAAAATATTTTCAGATTCAGTTTTTAGTACTTCACTTGCTAGCCCTAAGGTCCTTCCCTTAAATAATCTTTTAGTTGTGCCTGTTGGATTGGCTAAAATAATTTGCACTACACCATCCTTTGGATTGGTTACTACTGGAACAAAACTTATACCTTCTTCTTCAAGTCTATCATCCATTGAGTGAATCCAGATATTATGCCTAAGCAATTCAGGGAAATTAATTTTAGCTTTTATTACACTTTGCTCATTGGGTCTTATTTCACAAGTCTCTAATGCGTGTATTTTGAGATTCCTTAGAGGCCTATTTATTCTATTTTCAATGCATATTTGATTTCCTTCTATACAGAACATTTTATTTTTCAAATCCACAATAAAAGGAGGCAACTGCGCTAGTGCATCGCACCCCATAATAAAATGATAATCATGGTTATCCCAGTGGAACTTATCATTAAAGAGATGGACCACTATTTCTACTACCACTCCAGCAATGTTTAATTGGACCCTAGTAGCTTGCTTTGCACACATAGAATGTTCGGAAGCACTTTGGAGGTACGTTTCAGTTCGAAAAATTTTTGTGCCCAACCACTCTGCTAAAGCAATGTTAGCTACTGAGGTGATTGCTCCAGTGTCTATTAAACATTTTACAGGTACGGTATTTAAGGAGACATCAACTATTACTGTGTTAGCACTCGCTCCCAGCGTTCCTATAAATCCACTAGTTCTATTAATTCCTAAAGTTGACCTAGGTCTTGTGCTTATGGTGCTTCTTGGTAAAGTGTTAGCATTTACTGTATTCCTTATTGATGGAGGCCAAGAGATTGACAGTGGCCTATTTACCGGTTCTTCATAAATGTTATCTAATTCTACAATGGGTTCTGGTACACGTTGAATGTCCAATCTTCTCTGTGGAATCGGAGCTTTTGGTGTTTCAGGGCCAAATATTAGTCTACCTAGGCGTCCATTTCCAGCATACATTTCAGCAATAATCATTGCGAACCTTATTCCAAAGTCTAGTGCTAAAATTACTACTAAAATTGAGACAATGGTTTCCCAAATGCTTTTATAGTCCCCTATTATTCCCTTTTCAATTTGATTTTCAATTTCCTGCCACTCATTGGACATAGACATTGATACAATAGAATCTTTTTCGTGGATTTGGTAAGTCATTTGACTTACTTTTATTAAATTACTTACAAATGCATGATTTTTAATGTCTGTCATGTTCAATAAAACTAGTTGATGAAACGCATGTGATTCAATATTTGGAATCATATTAGTAAAATTAAATTTGGCTTCAGGCCATAAAAATATCCTTGGTTTTACCGAAGTAATTCTTCCTTCAATTTGATCAACTTCTAGGATTTGATCATTAACTTGAATAATTATGTTCCTAAACTCTTCACAGGGACCCTTTTTAGATGTTGGGGAAACAATCATTGTTTCCGGATCAACAAAAGCTAGATGCTCTTTGCTTTCAGTTTTTAAAATAATTGGTAAGAATTTAAAACATTGGTCTAATTTAGTAGGAGAAAATTCATAGTCTTCCTTTTCTAGAGGTACACAAGGCCAAACTTTCATTAAAGACCTGGCGGACTTCTTTGCAACTAAATAAGAATTGGAAAAGAGTGAGCGAGCCAGGTCAGTTGGATCAGACATGTAAGTAGATTCTACCCAGTGCTTTACCATTTCAGTAAATTCACAAAATGACCTAATTGATTGCGCGAACGCAAAATTAACAGCCTTAGTAAGAGCTGAATCTAAATAAGTGAGCTGAGACGCTAACTGCGAAGAGGTTACAAGTCCGTCAGAAAATGTGCGTTTATACGCCCTTTCTGTATTTCGCTTCCTTCTAGTAAGTTCCGAAGTTGAAATTATTACCGATCCTAAACCTTGATCAGAGACCGAAATGTTTTTTCCACAATCATGAATGAATGTTTCATTTTCAAACGTTAATCCAAGCCGACCATCGTCAGATAGCCAAATCGGACCCATACATCTACCTTCTTTTTCACCAATGGGAATAAAATTGCATTTCCTTTGATTGTCCACTTCCCAAATTAAAACAGTTTTATCTTCCAATATACAATTACCCTTAGTATAAGGACAGTCCCTAGTTAATCCTAGCGGCGTTACAACCTCTTGTGCACCGAAATGCGAATCAATTCTGCTCTCGAATAGGAAACAGTTTTCACTCGAGATATTTTTCCAAGAGAATGAACCCATAAACCACATCCTAGGAGTTAAATCAATTTTATTTTCAGTTTGCCAAAGCTTATTATTATCCTTAAGAATGCCGAAGCTACAACTATGATGCTTTATCATCTGATTACACTCTTCTACAGACAGATCAAGCTCCTCATGGATTAATTTTTCTTCAACTGCGATTCCTGTTATTGTTGTATATTTTCTCGCATTTTTCTTTATCTTTCTACAGGCCCACGCTTTGGTTGAAAATTCAATACTATTTGGGACATAAATTCTCCTTCTTTCTACTACCGGAGTATGCTTAGCTGTTAAATTAACCATGGGACAGCTAGTAATTTCAGGCATTTCCCAAATTATTGCCTGTTTATGTGTTTGACATATCATTGGTCCCTTGGGAATTAATACAGGATTAATCGCAAATGTACTGCAAAACATCGCAATTAACAAAAGAGTGGTTCCCATAAGCGAAGGTATTCTTACTCTACGACCTTTATTTTCCCAACTAGGAATTTTATTTGGTTCACCCTTTTCATTAGTACTTTTAGTTTTTTCAGGTGTGCTACTAGACTGTACTGGTTGCAATGACCTTATATTCCCTTGATGATTAGCCGAAGCCTGGTTTGCATTCATTTTCATTTCATGCATTTGAATGACTAAATTATTTAGTACTTCTCTAATTTCTTTATTTTCTCTATCTCTGTTATCTCGCTGATAGTTATTTCTATTATTGAAAGAGTTATTTTGCCTGCGTTCTCTGCAATTGTATTGATCATGTCCTGTTCTGCGACAAAAGTGACAGAAAGGTCGGCTATTCCACCTTCTGTCATTTTGTGGACGCCATTGATTTCTTGCCTGATAGCTTCCAAAACCTAATCTTTGCGCGTTGCTTGATGTTGCGTATCTGATTTGAGCGTTCCTATTATAACCCCTAGAGGTTTGCGGACTATTATTTGTACTTATTGGTCTCCAAGTTGTGAATCTCCCTTTAGGCAACTGCTGACTAGACATGTCTGCGATAGCATGGATCCCGTCATTACTAGCTCTTCCTTCCCTTTCAGAAGCAACTTCAAGTTCCTGTACATAGGCAGTTAGCTTATCAAAGTCTTTACGACCAATTAGTGGACCTACCATTTGCAAGGTCCTTTGAAATTCAGGCCTGACTTTTTCTGTAAAGCATCTGCACAATATTTCTTCTCTTACTTCTACAGGTATATGAGGCGTGGTTGCGTTTACTAAAGGTACTAAGCGCTTAATAAAATCACTAACCAGTTCACCTTCTCTTTGGTGACAAGCTGCTAACCTTTTATGAGCAAGCTCTCTGAAATGTGGACTGTCTAATTTTGCTCTAATATTTTTAATTGCATTCTCTATGGTACTTCGTTCACTTGGCAATAAACTTTCAAAAATTTGACGGGCTTGCGTGCCTAAGTTTAATTTGAGTCTATTTATTCTATCAGATTCTGTCCAGTTTGCTCCATATACATCAAGATAATCTAAGAACCGAATAGTCCAATCATCAAAGGAAGATGCAGTTTCTCCCATAAACAATTCCAAGTGGGATCCCGAGGAGGTACCTTCACCTAATACATTTAATTCAGAATTAGAACTTGTGGGTTGTGTTCGTAGACCATTATTACTACTACTTTGTATTTGACCCGTTTTATTCCCGAGGGAGCTTGTTGCAAAGTCAATTCGGTTCAGAGAACCAGAAACTTGATTGTGTTTTGGCGGTAACGGTGGTATTTGCTCTGGACGTTTGCTGTTATTTACAATCCTATTTGCATCACTATTCCTTAACTCATCATATTCAAGATTATCCCTAGCTTCTAATTCACTTTTAATACTTTCAACACTTTCCTTAATTTTATCCATTTCTTGCCCGAGGGCATCAACTCTGTCAGCTACAGCCTTAAAACCCTTATTAGTATCTTTTTCTATTTCATCCAGAACTTCATTCGTTTTATTTAAATCTCTGTTCAAAACCCTGAGATTTCTGTTTAACCCATCCTCTAACATAATTATGTCTTGATGAATCTTACCTAAATCATTTAATTTCGCAGGATTACTCAAAACTTTCCCCTCAAATAGCTTTTTATCCACAACACTTAGATCAGAATATTCTTCCATTTAAAATTATTTATTTTATCTTTTTTTTTTTAAATTTATTTTATTTATATAAGATTATATATTTATTTATATTTTTTTTTTAAATTTTATTTATATATTTTTATCACCCTTCTCAAATTATATATAGTATATTATATGTAGGTATATATTTATTTTTATTTATTTATTTATTTTTTTTTTAAACTTTTTTTTTAACAAGTTATTAAACCCACTTTAATTGATGAGAAGAACAAGAACACACAAAATAAATTATTTGAATCCAGAAAATAGCCGAAGCCAAATTAAAATCCACTAAGTCAAAAGAAGAGCTGAATTTGGAGAGAAAAAAAATTATTTTTATTATTTTTTTTTTTTATAATACCGTATTTGCTAAAATAACTACCCAGGGTAATTATTGTTCCGACAACTCGCCGGAGGTGGTAATTAAGAAAGGAAAGGCTAATTATTTTTCGATCCCTGACTGCATGGGGTAATTAATAGGGCGGGGTAATTATATGAGAGGGACATTATTTCAGCGTTTACGGTATACATTTTTAATTAAATTTAAATTGAATCATAATTAAAATAAGATTACATACTAATTTTGAATTAAAAAATAGAAAAGTGAAAGAAAAGGAAAGAGAAAAAAAAATTTCAAATTTATTCTCGACTTATTTTTAAACACAGATGGGAAAAAAAAGGAAAATTTAATTTTACTTTTACACGTAAAAATCATCGCGAGAATTTTATGAAGAGAATTTGGGGCCCGCGCTATCTTTAAACAAAAGGTCTTTATCATAAATCGAAAGGAGAAACCAGTAAAAAAAAAATTAAATTTGGAATATTTTCAAAATCTTCTGAATCGCAAAAAAAAAATCTGAACCGGAAAAAGGAAAAAAAATCTTGAAATCTCCAATTGGCTCTGATCAGAAATACACAAAGATTCTTTAACAATAGTTAGTGTATATATATAAAACAGTTGGCTTGGATTCTTTTCAATGTAAACGTTTAGAGATAATTGTTTGAGAAACTTCGGATAAAGACAAGAAAATTGCATGGTATTTCATTAACACAAAAATTATATTAGAAATCTGGAAAAAAAAATTTCAGATGACTAGATACAGTAGGATATGATTCGAATTTGTACAATAACATGTATAAAAGCTCATAGCCACTTTTAACCTAAACACTTAAATTGTTCTTATAAGATTTTAGATAAATATGTAAAGTGTCAAATCAGAATTTACAAGTAGAAGTATTTTAAGCATTTTATTTTAATGGATTACGAAACAGACTTAAATTTTATTATAATGCAGACTTTTATTTCTATACTGGTATTTTTGGAGTTAATAGATAATCCTTTCTTAAATTTAATCAAGAAACCGGCCTAAACCTAAATTAACTGTTATTTTTTAGTATAGGATATAACTAACACAAAAATAAAATGTTAAAAGACTTTATTTTAAGTTGAAGTTAAACGAATCAAAATTTACAAATTCACAAAAAAAATTATTCACTTAAAACAAAAGTGAGGAAAAAGAAATATAAATGAGTGATTCATTTAAAAAATAAAACACAACAGAAGCAAACAAAATTCTAAAAGAAAAGAGAAACAATAAATTTATTTTGCGGATATTTTATTTATATAATTTCTGATAATAAGTCGTGTTATTTAAATCTAGATTGTGGCGAAATATTCGCTCAGTTAACCTAACTCCCGAATAAATTTAAAACAAAACTTCAATGCCAAAAAAAAATTTGTTTAAGCTTTAACCGATTAACTAATAAAATGTAATGGTTTTTTTTTGAACCCCAAATTTTGAACATAACAATTGTTAAAACTCATTGGCTTAATCTTGATTTAATCATAAGCAAATTACCAAAGTTTAAGAGAAAAAAAATGTCTTTTTAAATCGTTTTCAACCCCAACATAAAAAAAAAAATTTTTTTTTTTTTAATTTGTCGCCAAAAATTCAATAGAATGTTTAAGATCGAGAGTATTTTATTTAAGCAAAAAGAGAGGAATTTTAGAAAATGATATTATTATTGAAAAATTTGCTGAGGAAAATTTACCTAAAATGAATAAAAACGATTTAGTTAATTATGTGCTATAATTAATGGAGATTAGATGGAATGGGATTTATATTATTATTTAACTGGCAGAAAAGAAGCTCAAACGAATTAATTCCAAATCCATTATTTAAAAGCACGGAAGAATTTATTTTGTTAAATAATCAGAAAAAATAAAATCTGAAAGATGATTCTTCAATTTTTGTCATTGTTTCCGTTTAATCCATTTAAATGTGCCTGTTTAAAACTAATAAAAAAAAAGGAATAACACGAGCATCAATAGTATCTTAAAGACACATTTCTTAAAAATAATTTTTTTTGTTTTAGTCCATAATATTTAACCATAACATAACTTGTTCATTTATTCTCACTTACAAAGTAGGGTACATTACCACGTGGCAATTGAAATTAGTTTAAAACAAGTTTTTAAAGAAAGAAAAATGAGAAGAGTGAGAAAAAAAAAATTCAACCATGGTATGCCAATTTTATAGATACTCCTCTTAGAATCATTTATTTTTAGTTAAAGCCAGAATTTACTAGATCAGAATCCAAAATCTTACTCATATTATAGCCTAAGCAGTATAAAATATTTTCTTCTTATTTGTATCTCTTCTATAACTCAGAAGGAATTTGTTTTTCTTCAAAACATAGTTTTTAATTTGAGGAGAAAAAGAAGAAGATACATTAAATATTAATTAGTATTAATTGCAGTTGTAAAAGAATAATTAACTTTCTCTTTTTCTCCTTTAAATTAAACGAATCTATCAAAATAGCTGAAATTTTTAGAGGAGGTGATTATTTTTCAAGTAACTTTTGATTTAAGAAACAGCAAATAAAATTGTTAGTTACTGACTTTTCTTTAGAATAATTGAAAATGTATATATTGTAAGGAGTTATTTTCCCCAAATTTTATAAAAGTTGTTACATTATATAATTGCAGGCATTCTGCACATATAGAAAAGAAAATTCCCAATTTTCAACAAATAGGAAAACAGGATCATTAATACCTAACAATTTTATTTTATATATATTTTTTTTTAAGTTTTATTTGCTGTTTTTCTTATAATAGAGGACCCCAGATAAATGTAATTAATATAGCACATTTAAATATACTTCAGTACAGTAAAGATTGGAGAGTATATTACGTTTTAATGCGTCCAATCTGTTAAGTTACGCATCGATGGGAAACTGTTTCAAAATAGAAAAATTTTAGCCTAGTTATATGAGGGAAAAAAAAACTACTTTTTCTGTCCTTTTTGTTCTATCTTTATTTGTATATTCCGGCTAAAAGTTTTCATACCGAAAGTATTTCTTTTTCCCAATTCAGGGGAATATTAACACGTAATATATTTTTAAAAAATGAAGTAAAATCATTAAAGGACGAAGATTTATAAAAAGAGAAAATAAATTAATATTTAAAATAATGGACGGAAAATATAATGAGAGCATATTTAAAAGTGTGATTAATGGAGTGACAGATTTGAGGGAAAAATAATCAGAAATTGGATAAAAAAGATTTTTTTTTGATTATTCGCTTTTTCCTAGCTAATACAATCCCCCTTTTTTTAATTTCGGTCAAACTAAAATTCTTCCGTTTAATTTCATACCAGAAGTATTTATTTTTAAAAAATCTTATTTTCTCACTTTTTATTCTAAATATTTCCCTTTTATCCATTTCTGAGCTCTCAACTTAAATTCAGCCAATTAAAGAATTATTTAAATTTATTTCCTCTCTCTCCTTTCGATTTAAATATCTACTGTAAGAGGGGAAAAGTTAAAGGAAAAACTATTGCATATATCGAAAAAGAAGAAGAGAGAAAAAGGAAATGATTAGAAAGAAAAACCAATTAATAAACAAACAAAATAATTTCTACAGTAAATACTTAAAAAATGATAGGAGAGTATCCAGGCATTGCCAAATCCTAGACCGTAAAAAAAAATTTGAAATCTTATTTGCAGAACTGTTAAATCACTCAAATTAGCCTTTTCATTAGAAAATTATAATTTATTTCCAAACTAAGTGGAATACTCTAAATGTCATTTTTCTTTAAATACACATACAAATTTAGTTTCTAAGTAGAAATTAGATGACAAATATAAATGACAAATATAAAATATTCCAAAATAAATAAAATGCCAAAAATATATACTGTCTAAAATATCAGAAAAATTAAAATTAAAAAAATGGATTTTAGAGAGTTTTAAAGAGAAAAAGACTAAATGAAGAAGAGAAAAAAAAACTAAAATGAAAATCAACTTAAAAATGACAAAATATGCTAAAAATAACTAAAATGCCAAAAATATATAAAATCTGAGAAAAATTGAAATAAAAATTTGGATTTTAAACAGTTTTAAAGAGACAAGGACTAAATTAAGAAGAGAAGAATAAATTTTATTTGTATATTTTTTTAAATTTAAACTCACTTCCAAATACTAGCAAGGCCAAAATCCAGCAATAATTTAACAAATTTAGCACTGATCACCAAATTTGTTTGAAAATCCCTGAAAAATCATAAATAAGTATTTGAAAACAAATGGAAAATAAATTTTGTTTAATTAAATAAAACATTTTAGTTTTAAAAATTGTTATAAACCTACAAATTTTAGAAGAATTTAAACCAATATAGTAGCCGAAGCCAAGAGTGTAAAGTTAGCTTTTTGAAGATTCCTGAAATATCATAAATTAAATAATGAGAAAGTAATTAAAAAAATTTATTTTATATTTTTAACTAATTTTCATTTTATAAATAATACTTACAACGCCAAAAACAATCAAACAAATTTAATTTGAACACTGATGATAGCAACAACAATTTAAAAAAAAATATAAATTTTTAGTTTTAGATTTTTTTTGAGTACTAAATAATAAAAATATATTTTAATTTGATTAATAAGAATTATATTTTAAAACATTATTAATAAAAACATTAATAAATATTTAATAAAAATAAAATAAATAGAAAAAGATTTTGTTTTTTGAAAAAATATACATTAAAAATATTCAAAGGATAAAGTTTGTGAAGATGGAGGATGTACGGCGGAAGAAAAATTATTGTAATTCAAGTGAAGGAAGGAAAAATGAGAAAAAGAACTTCAAGATTATATCACCCTATATTGTTGATGCACACTTAATAAAAAGAAAAAAAAAGGCTAAGTATGTTAAAATGTTAATGTAATGTTTGGGAAGGAAAAATTTTTAAATTGCAAAAAAAAATATATATACAAGAGGAAAAGGACAAAGTTTAATAATAGCGAGATTAATATTAAAAATAAATGTTTATTAGACCAGAAGATCACCTATTTCGTACAAGTGTCCTTTGTAATCCCGAAGGCAAACAATACTCTCAGAAGTTTAGATTTTAGGTATAGAAAAAAATAAATTATAAGTCCATTTATTTCCCGAAGGAAGATTACTCCCGAAGGATTAGTTTAGAAAGTTTAGACTTTTTTAGATAGAAGAGTAAGTAAAAAATGTAAAGAAAAATATATTGTATATCCATTTATTTCCCGAAGGAAGTTTATCTGGTTTTACGTGCACTACCAAAAAAATTAAATTTTATGTATCATTATCTAAAATTAATTTATTTTTACGCCCCGGGGTCTTATTATATTTAATCCAAAAATTACTACTAGGCCTATTAAATTTAGATTTTAATATATATATTTAAAAAAAAATTCACCTACCTCCCAATATTCCACGTCGATGACGAAGGACCGGTGCTACCAATAGAGGAGGGACCCCCGGAATCAGATAGTACCAATGTGGTGGGCCCAAACCCCAGATAATGGAATACGGGAGGGAATATGCCCGGGACTTCCTAGGATAAACTTAAGGGTTGATCAGGCCCTCTGTTGATCCCCTTCACCAGGCATACACAATTGAACACAAAATATATTTATTTATTGAATCCAAATATTAAAACATTTATTTAATTCTTTTATTAAAGTGAAAGAACAATAAGACAATAATAAGGTGATTACAAATCCTTTTAAACGTGAGAAAAGTGGGATGGAATTATAAACGACAAAATGGATATAAACATTAGGAAACAAACTCCGAAAATACCTTTGTCCCTTACAATAACACACATTTTCTTTTCAAAATTGATGTTAATTTTTGTAAGGTCTGAGGCCAATTCAACATTCTTTGGAGCAGTTGATGGAACCTAAACAAAAATAAAAAATAAAATCCTTCCAAAAATCTCCTCGTTTACCTTTAATTGTTTATAAATTTTCATAGGACCACCCTCATTAAAATCATCGGGTTTGAAATAACAAAATTCTGGATCATAATCATTTTTTGAAAATTCTATCTTCTTTGTAAGTCTCTTCCTCAATTTTCTTCTTTTTCTATTTTTCTTAAATCTTCGAAATATTTTTAGTTGACAAATCTCTTTTCGGCACGAATAACAAACACAGATAAAACATAAAATAATAATGATGGCAAAGATAATGCTTAAATAAAAGAAAATATTTGGAGTAGTTTCTTCTTTTTTGGTTGGATTTATTGTAGAAATTACTGAAGATTTTTGTTGGGTAAAAATAATTGTTGTTATCTTCGTTTTTTTGGTTGTCTTCGATTCTCCAAAAGCTGACATTGTCGAATTGAAAATTGTTTCGGTTATTTCTGTTGTGGAAGTTGGTGGTATCTCTGATGTAATATTATTTTCTGTTGTCGTTATGTTTGTCGTTGATGCACCAGAAACTGTCGAGTTTTCTGATGTTTTGTTTTCATGTGATGTTTTATTTGTTGTTTCCACTGTTTTTGAGTAATTAGATGATGACGTTGTAACCTCCAACACAGTTCCTGTTGGCTTTTTTGTGATCGTTGTTGATTTGGTCGTTGTTGTATTCAGTGGTGGTATTTTTGTTGATGTTGTTTGCTTGGTGGAAGTTGTACTCTTCTGTGTTGTAGACGATGTTGTGGTAGATGTTGTGTTCTTCTGTGTTGTAGTGGTTGTCTCTGGAGTTGATTTGGTCGTCTTTTCCGCAGGTGTGGTTGTTATCTCCAGTGCTGTTTTGTTTGTTTGTCCCTCAGTCAGAGATTTTGTAGTGGTTA
This sequence comes from Meloidogyne enterolobii, assembly GCA_963681835.1. Classification (NCBI taxonomy): domain Eukaryota; kingdom Metazoa; phylum Nematoda; class Chromadorea; order Rhabditida; family Meloidogynidae; genus Meloidogyne; species Meloidogyne enterolobii. The sequence continues at coordinate 1,419,712 of CAVMJV010000004.1, read as the reverse complement.
TTTCCGGACTTGTTTTGTTCGTCTGTTCTGCAGTTGAGGTTGATATCTCCACAGTTGAGGTGTTTGTATGTTCCGCGGTTGTGGTGTTTATCGCCTGAATTGTTTTGTTTGTTTGTTCTGCAGTTGATATCCCCGCAGTTGATGTGTTCACATGTTCCGCAGTTTTGTTGGTCATCTCCGGACTTGTTTTATTCGTCTGGTCCACAGTTGTGGTGGTGGTTACCTCCGAACTTGTTTTGTTCGTTTCTGCAGTAGATTCTGTAGTCGAAACAGTGGTGTTTGCCGGAGTTGTTGTGTTTGTCTGTGCAGTAGTTGGAGGTGTTATGGTCGAAATAGTGGTGGTCGTCGGAATTGTCGTTTCCGTTGGAGATATTTTGGTCGAAGTCAGGTTAACGTTTGGTTCTATGCCCGACGAATTATTCCTTTAAGGAAAGGTAAATTAGATTTTTCCGAGTAAAGATGCAAATAAACTTACAAATTACGACTCTCATTGATGGAAAGAATTACTGGAAGAAACAGCAACAGAAGAATGAACAAGGAATTTAAACAGAAAAATAACTTAGACCATAAGCGCATTTTAGAAACGAAATGTTGCAGGTTTTGAGATGATAAAATGCCTGGATTTTTGTATGAATTTACAACTTTGTAATAACTGGCTTTTATATTAATTATGAAATGGCTAGCTTTTATTTGGCTAACTTTTTTACAAATCTTCGACCGGCCGAACAGTAATATGCAGTTTAAAAATTTCCCTGCAAGTCATTATTCTGTTTTGTCAGACTAAAAGATTTTAGTGTCGAAATTTCTAAAAAATAACGAAATAAGTCAGATGATTTATTGAACGAGCTATTTTTGACACTATGGATTCTTTAATTTCGGTAAAATTGGCCAAAATATTAAAAATAGAATATTTCTTTTCTAAATTTAATCTCGGTAAAATTAATTAAAACGTTGGTTGTTGGCTTAAATAAATTTAAAATATTGAATAATACTCATAAATAACTAGTTATAGATATAATTTATTTTTCAATTTAGAATACAAGAATAATTTTAAAAATTTTATTGTCAATATTACACAATTAGAATTAGTAAAATATTTTACTTTCTAAATTTATTTATTTAAAATTTTCTCAAAGCTTTCAAATTCTTAATTAATTATTGGTTTTAATTTTTTGTTACTACATATTTTATTTTTTCTGTAGTTTTTCAACTTTTTTTGTTGTAGGATTTAATAATTTAAATTCTTTTGGAAATTTTGCTCGATAATCTGAATTTTGATTTGGAGAAGAAGTTGTTTTGGATAATTCTCGAGGATCTGTGTAATTATTTGCTAAAGGCAATACTTTAGAATATATTCTTCCAGGAATAGCATCTGCCAGTAATGCGCCATAAGAAATGTATTGGGCTTTAAATTAAAATTATTTTTTTCTAAAAATGCAAAACTAAAAAAAGGTGGCAGAAATTTTTTAAATAAATTCTGGAAATATTTAAATCGTTCACTTATGTATTTTTAAAAATATTAACGATTAATTAAACTTCAATAAATATATTTTTAATACAAAAAATAAAAAAATTATTTTTTGAAAAGAAACTAAAAATCTTTCGGCAAAATAGTTAAATAAATCGTGTTTAAACTTAATTATTTACAAAATGTATATGTTAACTTTGTTAGAATTATATTTAGAGTTTGTCATAGATGGGGGAAGAAAATATATAAATTTAAAAATATTTTTTTAAATATTTAATTAAAATTATTATTTACGTCCTTTTGTAGCTTCGTTTTCTTTATTTTTATCGTCACAATGATGTTTTGTAAAAATTTCTCCAATTTTAGTTAGGATAGATTTACTCTTGACTACTAGTATATTATTTAGAATAATTATAGAAAAATAAAATATTAAAAGAATTAATTGATTAATATTCATTTATAGAAGGTATTTTAATAAAAAAACTAAAAATATAAAGAAATATTTTTGGGGGAAAAAAGCTAAATAATTAATAATGAATTTTAAAAAGTAAATTTTAAATTAAAATAAAGTAAATAATACAAACTATAAATATTAATTGCCAAAAAATATTTAATTAAGGCAAACAAAAGTCGAAACTTGTGAGTGAGAAAAAGGTTTGAAAAAAGTTTTCCTTCCGATATACTATGTGGATTTTGTTGAGTTTTTTGGATATAAATAAAAAAATTAAAGAGAGAAATTAAACACTGGCAAAAATCCACGTGTTTATATTGTGGATTCTAAGTCTCTATGTATAATACAATCACTCCTCCCCCAATATTCCTTTATATTCATCCGACGTAAAGACATTGGAGAATTTACATTTACCAAAAATATATTTAAAATAAAACTTTTAAAAATATTTTCAAAAATTTTATCGATAATTTAATAAAATCATTGATTATTTTTCAGTATTTGCCACTAAAAATTGATTAAATCATGCCTTTAAAAATAATTAGTATAATAAGAGAAAGGTAAAAGCTTAACTCCGGGCATTATGGCGGAATTCAAGTATTTTTACTTCTAACTGCTGACGGAGACACCAAGTTTATTTACACAGTTTGCGATTAATAAAAAAATAAAAAAATATTTAAAATTATTTAAGATATTTTTAGTTCAAAATATTTTTTTATTTAATTCATATGCTTCAATCTTTCGTTAGAGGGGGTAATTAATAGTGAGGAGGTGCTGGATTCGGTGTATATCACAATCCAATTGAGGCGAAATTGATTTATTTTTTAATATTGAATCCTAAAATGTTCCAATAAATAAATTTGATAATATTATTTTAAATATTTTCAAGAGAACTAGGAGGTAATTATTAGAGAGAGGGTAATTATTTCAGCATTTACGGTATATAATAATTTTTTAAAATTTATTTCAATAATAAATTACAGAGGGAATTTATAAATTAATTAAACAAAAATAAAAATAAGAAAAATATAAAAAGAGATTCAAAACCGAGATTTTATTTTCAAATAAAAAAAAGAATTGCCAATTCAAATAAAAATCTCGATTTTTTCTAAAATATATTTTAATTAATATTATTTTTAAATATATTCATAAAATAACTTCATTTTTAATTTTTTCAATAAAAAATAATTCTCCTTTTTCTTCTTCATTTTCTGATTTATTTGATGATAATTCTTCTTTTGTTATATTTTCGGTAATTTGTGGAGGACTTGTTGTTGTATTTGGTATTGTATAATTATTAGCAAAAGGTAGAATATGATCCATTGTTGGAGGTATTAAATCCCCTCGCATTGCACCATAAGAAATATATTTTGGTTTTGGAGTCTCTAAAAATAATATTTAGTTAATTAAATAAGTAGAATTTGTAAAAAATTATTGAAAAAATAATAAATTTTTTTAAATAAATTCTGGTAATACATACTGTATTTTCTCGATTAATTCCTCTGGGGAATTATTTTTTCAACCCTTCCTTGTCATGGGGAATTATTTGAGTTTTGGCATTTGAACGTGCAGTAGGGTATTTGGTTTGAGGAATTATTTTTTCAACCCAACTCTAGCATGGTAAATTGATCGAGAGGGGGAATTATTCGAGGGAGGGTAATTAATCGAGAAAATACGGTATATTGGAATTTTTTTAAATAATTTGAATCGAAAATATTTTTATTTAAAATTCTGGGAAATAAAGAATGATAATAAAATACATATTAATATTCTTAAAATAATTTGTTAAATTAATTTTTTACCATTTTTATGTTTTTTGTGATGAGTATGAAAAAACTCTTTTAATTTTTCAATTAAAGATTTTCCATTAATAATATTTATAAAAATAAAAATAATTAAAATTGTAGGTAAAATATTTAAATAAAAAATATTAACCATTTTAATTTTTTTTATTAAAAAAAAATAAATCTATTTATTTTGAAATAATAATTTTTTTCCAGAAAATTCGATTAATTTTTGGCTAAAAGGAGAATTAATTTCTAATTAGGGGGAATCTTTTCTGCCTTTTAATTTTGTCTTAAATTATATAAATATACTGAATAAACAATAATTAATTAAAAGCAATAATCGCAGGTTTACTTTAAATTTTAAAGTAAAAAAAAAGAACAAAACACAATAAAAATTTTTAAAAATTTATTTTTTCTCAAATTTTATTCAATATTTTTGTAATTTCGGCGAGCCTCGTCAAATTAGTTATGATCTGTTATTAGTCTAATGTTTAAAAATGAGCCCTAGGAAAAGGGGAGATAGCTAATGATATTTTAACAACAAAATTTAAGAAGATAGTAAATTTTATAATATTTTCAAATATTTCCAATTTTTAACTAAAAGGGAATTTTAGAAAATTTTTATGTAAAATAAACTTTGATTAGGTTTATTTAATAATTATATTCCTTCAAAAATCTGTATATCAGTGATGGGCCGGGTTACCCGAAATTTTTATCTCATTATACAGAAAAATTTTTCTTTGAGATATAATTAGTTTAGCTTATGACTTGAAAATTTATCACTTTGGCTCTCGACATAAATTTTTTCTGTATAATGAGATAAAAACGATCTTATAGCACACCTCAAAGATTTCTACCCCAATTTTTCACTTATTTTCGGGTTTCAAGATCTCGATAATGGAAGTAAATTAAAATTCATTTAACATCACTAGTTATATCTAAAGGAAGTTTTTTATTTTTCGAACCATTTCCAATGTCGAAAATTAAAATCAACTATATTTTTGTTTTAGTGCCAAAGTGGTTTTTATTTTATTTAAAAAATTTTATTTCGCGATGCTTTGCTCATCGGCATTTTATTCATATAAAATTTTAATTTATTTTCATTTATTAATTTAAAAAATAATTAATTTTTTATTTTTTTTCCGTCGCGACAATCATTTATCGTTTCACAACCTCTTTTATATTTGTTAGCTGGGCCAGGAGCTGCTTTGTTATGACCTGCGGGAAGATCCCCCTCCATACCTCCATATCCAATATGTTCTTTAATTAAATATAAGATTTTAAAAAATTTAGAGAAATTATTGGGAAATTAATAATTTGAATAAATGATTATTGTTAACCGTTAAATAAATTAATAAAAAAATTTAAAAAAGGGGAAATTAAAATACAAAAATATATTTAGTAATAAATAAATTTAACAATTTTTAAAATTTAATTAAATTTATATTATTATTGAATATAAACCTAACCTTTATCACCTTTAGTTTCAACTTCAGTAAAATTAAATATATCGCTAGAAACATAATTGTATTGAATATATAAAATAATAATTAAAAAATAAAAATTTAATTTCATTTTTAAATAATTTAATTTATCTTTAAAAAATTAATTAATTAATTATTTCTAATTAAATCTATTTTTAAGGCAATAAAATTTGAGAAAATTTTTCTAGAATTTTGTTTACGTATTTTTAATAAAATTTAAAATTTGGCAATTTTAAATTTAATAATTTTAATTAAATTTTATTAAAAATTCATAAAATGAAAATAAAATAATTAAATTAAATTTTTTATGTATTTTAGTGAAAAATAAAAACTTTTTATATGATGAGGGTTTTTTTATTTAATTAATTAATTTAAGAAAGTTTGACGACAATCTTTTTAAATAAATTTTTATTTTAAGATGGACAAACATTATTTTATTTATAATTAAATCCAAAAAGACAAAAATTATTAATTTTTGGTTGATTAATTTTGATTGTACTAAACATTCAACAAAAAGTAGAAGGAAGTAATTTTATAATTTAGTAGACAGAATGGGGGAGAGAAAGAGAGATAGGAAAAAAAGAAATTAAATTACAAATAAAATTTAAATTTTAAATTCTTTTAAAATATTCAAACATTTTATTAAATTATCATTAAACAAATAATTTAAATAATTATAATTCTGGAATTTTGTCAACTCACAAACTAGAATTATCTTTAGAAGAGCATTACCAAGCTACATTCTTTTAAAATTGAAAAAGAGACGATTCTAGTTTCAAAATCAATTTTACAAAGTTAAGTTAAATTATACCTAAAGTAGATTTGATTATTCTTTAAAAAATTATGATCAACTGAAACTTAGCTGAAAATCCTTTTGTTGTGCTTATATGGCGTGAAGGCTGGTCAAGGTTGCCATGTTTCGTCGTCAGTTAGATAGAATTTATTTAAATTTTTCTAGTTATGTATTTTAATACCTTGATAAATCAGAAAAGGGTTCCGGGCCCAAGCAAATGTCTACAACGAATTTATTTAAATAGAGTGGAATTTAATTATTAATTCATCTACTAGTAAAATTAAAAATTATTTTTTTAAATATTTAAAATCTTATATTCTTTTAAATTCTTTTCTTTAATTTAATATTATTTTATTTCAAATTTTCATTTTTTTTCATTTTTTAAATTTTATTTTTCTTGCATAAATTATATTTATCAATACTTCTTTTTTTATTTTCTTCAATATTATTATATCTTTTTTAAAAGTAGAACTGTTTATTTTTTACATATCTAAATTCTTCAATTTTTGTTAAATTTCTTTTATTAATTTCCTTCATTGTTTTTGAAATTTATATTGAAATTATTAAATATTTTGTTAATTTCCAGTACCTTTTATTAAATACAAATATTTATCATCCCCAATATTTTCACATTTCTAATTAAAAATTTGCTGGCTTTTTTGGAGAACTTTATAATATAATTTTGGAGTCATATAAATACTATGTATTACTGATTGTGAGAAGCCAAAATAAGAATAAAAACACAAACTCAGATTTTTAAAAATTCATTGGAATATTTTGGTATTTGTAATTATTTTTTCTTTAAAATTTCCAACAGTTCGAAAACAAATTTTGACAATATTTAGCTAATTTAAAAAGATTCAACTATTAATCCTAAAATCTCCATAAAGTGAAAGAGGATTACATTTGAAATGCATAAAATTGGGGTATTTGAACTTACTAAGATTGTCTTTTAAAATGGATTTTTTCTGGGAATGTAATATATTTAGTAGTGTAAATTGTAGAAAATTCTATGGACATTAAGTTAAATTTTTATGTGCACTCTTTGTTGGTGTAAATATTTTTGAAGTACTATACACTTATTTTCCGTTGATTTTTAAGACATAAATAAAGCTTAGAGGTGTTCAACACAAAATATATTGAAAGATATAATAAAATATATTTTTATTCTGAATTTAAAAATAATAAATAATAATTTTTAAAATTAGATAAAATGAGGTAGATATATAAAAAATTAAGTGATAAATAAATATTAGTAAAAAGTTAGCAAAGTCAATTTTAAGTAAAATTTCGGATTACTATAATTTTTAATTACCTAAGTCTCTGGAATTGGGTTTTAGAAATTAGAAAATATTTTTATTTTAACATAAAAATATCACTACTTTTTACTTTAAAAAATATAAAAATTAATTTAAAAAATATTTTTACTTCCCACGACATCGAGTTATAGTACTGCAACCTCTACTATATGGATTGGCTGTTTGTAATTGTAATTTATGTCTGAAATTTGCAGTATCCCTTTGAAGGGCTCCGTATGAAATGAATCCTTTACCTTTAAATAAATTAAAATAAATATATTTATTTAATTTTGAATACCGTTACAATGCCGTTTATATCTTTTAATTTCATCAAAATTAAATATTTCACTCAAAACATAATTGTTGTAAATATTTAAAATAATAATTAAAATTAAAAAATTAAATTTCATTTTATTTAAAATTATTTTAAAATTTTAAAATCAATAAGGTCTGGATTTTATGGGTAATTTTATATTTTAAATAATTAATAGAAAATTAAAATAGAATATTTTAATTGGAAAATATTGAGGAATTAAAAAAAAAGAATTTTCTATACGTATATTAATATGTACAAACAATTTTTATTAAATTTGCAAGTTCAATTTTATTAAGCTTTTTCTAAAAAAATTTTTGCTTATTAAATTTTAGCAAAATATTTAATTTTTAAATTGATTAAATTGAGATAAAATAAAAATAAAATAAATATAGAAAACTTCAATTCTCCACATTTTTTAAAAAATGTCTGAGATTTACTTACAAATTTTTCTTTTTTTTAATTTAAAATATACATAAACGATTTTTTAAAGGTCTTCATTTCTTAAATTCAAAAAAAAACATTTAATTTATTTATAAAAGCGAAATCGGTTATAACTTCAAAACATTCTTTGTATTTTTAACAGGTTGTTCCTCAACTATAGAATTTTTTAAATTATTATGTGAAGCTTCATTAATAAATTTAATGTTTCTCCTTTTAAAAAAAGAGGAGGTATTCTTTTGAATTTACTTATGTAAATAATTAATTCTTTTTATTTAAAGCAACTAAATAGCTATTTAATTCCTAAAGTTTTGCAGAAGGCGGTGGATAAAATGTTCACAAAATGCTTTATAAAATTCTGAGAATTATTTATTAACCAACAACATGTAATTTCTTCTGAAAATATTTTAAATTTAATTTACAGTAGTTAAATTGAATAAATACCTCGGGTAAAGGTCGGGTAATTCGAGGGAGGGCAATAAATTATTAAAAATTAAAAAAATCTTTTTGGCTTGGAAATTTATAATTTAAATAAATGATATTTTTGCTTGTTTAATAAGTTGTGTTTTGAATAAAATATCTAACTTCACCAACTGGCGCAGTTGGTGAAAGTTGCTTTGGTTTAACTATAACCCCCACCTAAGATTTTTGTAATTTCATAAGGTTCAAATGAATAAAAAATTTTTTAACTTTTTAACTTTTTAATTTCAAATGTAAAAAACATGGACGGGGGAGATGCCCTGAGTGGGGAGATAATCAGATCTATCTTAATCCGAGGCATTGTTGACATACCAACTACTCACAAAACTTATATAAATTCCTCAACACTCCTCCTCAAAATATAAGTGTATAAATAGCCTTTGTGGTTTACTTAATTACACCAAAAAATGTGGACTATACTTACAACAGAAATTTAAATGGAAGGAGTGAACTAGTACATAACCTCGACAGGCTTGAATTAATAAAAAAATAAAATAATTCCATACAGTGGTGGGATGGCCTAATGAAAAAAGTAGAAAACTACTATAATAAATTAACAAAAGAAAATTTCTATCACTATCTGTATAAAATGCATAAATACCGAAATAATAATTATTATTATTTAATATTTTTTGCTTTATAAAATTTTAGAAACAATTATTAATAATTTATATTTAATAAAAAATAAATATATTTTATGTTTTTAATATGGTAAAGTGAATTTTAACAAAGGAAATAAGAATTAATTGAATAATTTAAAGAATTTTTAAAATAAAAGTCAAAGAAAAAGAGTAAAAATTTATTTTTAAATTTTAAATACAAATTATCCAAATATTCTTTTGATTTTTTATTCACTATATGTAAGGTAAGCGAGTTGACTGAACTTCAATCTTTAAATCTCTAAAAATTTTAATTATTTAATTAATTAATTATTTATTTATTCTACCTTCGACAATCAGTTATAATTTCACAACCTCTTGTATAGTTTCTAACTGGCTCTTCCTGGGTTTTATAATTTTCTCTATCATTTTTTAGAGCATCATAAGAGATGTGTTTTTCTTTAAAAATAATTATTAGAAATTAAAATAGGTAAAAGAATTTTTTGGCTTGCAAATTTAATAATTTACTTAAATAATATTTTTGTTTGTTTAATTAAATTTTTCACTAAAATTTTTTACTAAAATATATTCCGTTAAATATAGACTGACAACAGAATGTTAAATTAAGAGGAAACTATTAACTTAAAGAAAAATTTTACTTAACAATGAAGGTATCGCTACAAGAGCGAATTCACTTCAGTTAGCTATAAAAAAAATTCATCCAAGGAGAGTTGTAAAATAATTTAAATAAATATTTATTAAATACCGTTACAATGACGTTTATATCTTGTAATTTCATCAAAATTAAATATTTCACTCAAAACATAATTGTCGTGAATATTTAGAATAATAATTAAAATTAAAAAATTAAATTTCATTTTATTTAAAAATAAATATTAATTATTTATTTTATTTTTATTTAAAGGAAAATTTAAGGAATTTTAATTTAATTTAATTAAGACGAATATATTATTGATGGAATTTAGTTACTGATTGGGTTTTTCTTTTTTTGCCGACAGTTTGGCTTGAATATAAAAATAAATTAAACGAGAATCTTTTTTAAATGAATTAATTTAATTTAAATTTAAAATTTGCGTAAAACTCTTTTTTGCAAAAATAAAAAAAATTTTATTTTAAGATGAACAAACAATTTTTTAAATTTTATAAGGTTGGAGTTATACATATATGTATATTTATTTATAATTCACACATTTAAATGTCTAATTTGGAAATTAAATAATAATTGTACCGACGTTTTTTATAATTTTTTAAAAATATTGGAAAAGAGTAAAAGAAAAAAAATTCAGAAAAACTTTAATTAAATATTAAAAAAGGCTAGTTTCTTCATTTTTCAAAAATTTAATCAATAATTTATTTTTAAAATCAATTACCCTGCCCCTCGAATAATTACCCCCTCCAGCATTATTTTTAAAATAATTAACCAATAATTTTTTTACTAAATTCTACAGACAAATGAAATTTTAATTAAAAATATATATAAAATTATTTAATTGTGAAAATAAATTCACAAAAAAAATTTTTAATATATGTAGGTCGGTAGCAGAGGTCCGCCGAAAGTGTTTTTAAAAAGCGAAAGGCGAAACTCGCAATTAGGTAGTTAACAATTTAGGTAGTTAACTTCTAATTTAAATTTTTCCAATAAAATAATATTTTTAACCAAATACATACTAAATAAATACTACAAATTTAGTGATAAAAATTTGGAATTTTAAAATATAAATTTTTACAGAAATGTGCCGAACTGGCACAATTTTGCCTCAAAATTTATTTTATTTAATTTCAATTTTATTTATCGATTCCACCCATTCCATTTATCTCTTATTTTCACCTAACTTTGTGTTTTGTACCGCCCTTTTTCTTCTCTATTTAACTATTTGGCTTTTATGTGAAAAGCCAGTTTCTGAACTTCATTTTTAACTACCAGTTGTGACAACCCCCTCAGCTTCCTACCAGCCTAGCTTTTGTTTTTCTCCCCATATATTTTCTCCCCTTTTTTATATTTGGAATTTAATTAATTTAAATAAATTTTTTCTTCTTTAAATATTTTAAGTGTTTGAGTCTAGGGGTCTTGAGATACAAATTGCCATACTCGGCACATAAAAATTGGAGCCCCGTACGGGTCTCCAATTTTTATGTGCCGAGTATGGCAATTTGTATCTCAAGACCCGTAGACTCAAACACAAAGAACTTATTTAAAAAGAAAAATATTTACTTAAATTCCAATATATTAAAAATAAGGAGAAGCAATAAAAGGGGGCTGGCAGCTAGTAAAAACAGTTCAGAAACTGGTAGTTAAAACTGGGGGCTCAAAAGCTGGGGATAGTCAAAACTGACTTTTCACATAAAAGTCAAATAGTTAAATAGAGGAGAAATAGGGCGGTACAAACAAAGTTAGGTGAAAATGAGAGATAAATGGAATGGGCGGAATCGATAAATAAAATTAAAAATAAATAAAATAAATTAAATTTTGAGGCAAAATTGTGCCTGTTCGGCACAAGAAATTAATTCAATAAAATTTTTATGTTTAATTTAAATTTTATTCAATCCACAATTTTGTTTTCAGATTTAGTTAATCAAAGTTTGGTTTACAAAACTTTTTTTTTCAAAAAACTTTTTTTCTTCGACTTTCCCTAAAAATAAAATTAATTTTAAACAAAATATTTATTTATTTACAAACCTTTTTTTGGGATTTTTTCTTTTTTAAATTTTTTACTTTAAATGTATCTTTTTTACAGATATTTTCTTTTTTACATTTAATAGGTTCAATTTCTCCATCAAATAAATCTTTTCCATTTTTCTCTAATTTTATTTTATATTTCTCATTTTTATCAATTAAAGTTTTACATTTATAAATTTTTTTATTTTCTCGAAATTCCTCTTCACATTTCGAATTAGTAATTGAATTTTGCCGGGTTTTTAAATAATTCACTTTATTTATTTATTAAAAATTAACAAAATTGAGGTTTAGTTTGGAAAACTTTTAGTTTTGAATAGATCTACTACATACATAGATATGTCCATCAGGAACGGGACCTGAAACATTCATCAATGTTTCGAGTCGAGAAAAGTCCAGATTTCGAATAACTATACTCATCTCTGATATCCTTATTATTTTTGATTTTTCCCCATCCTTAAAAGTTTAAAAAAATAAAAACAAACTGAAAAATGGTTGTTCTACACGGTGAATATGTTGAATTTTTAAAAGAGAATTTAAAGGAGGGCCTTTTGGAGTAACAAAACATTTTGAAGCAAAACAAGGTGAAATAAGCACAAATAAACAAAATAGTTTATTTAAAATTGAAGGTTTACATTCTAATAAATCATTCTCATTTTCAATTTCTTCTCCTCCTCCTTTTTCTTCTTCAGAAATTTCTAAAAAATTTGAAAGTTTTTCCTTAAAAGTCTCAATTTCTTTTTCTTTTTCTTCAGAAATTTCTAAGGAATTTGAAAAACTTTCCTTAAAAAATTTTTTAAATTAAAAATAATTATTTTTGAAGAAACCTTTGGATCGTAAAAGGTTTCTTCTTCTTCTTCTTCAATTTCACTTTTTTTATTAAATAATTTTTGTGTTAAAAGTTTGTTATAGGGAATACTACTAATATTCTTCTCAGATTGTAACGAACAATCTAAAAATTATTTATTTTTTATTTTTCATTCCACAATTATCAATCAAACCTTTTAATCCAAACAAAATAATAAATAATAAAAAATAATTTAACATTTAAATTTATTTATTTAAAAAAATATTTAAATTAAATTTAAATAATAAATCAATGTCTGGTTAGATAAATCTAATAAAAATAAAAGTAAATAAATGCACTTAAGTATTTTTTGACAGTCTAGACAATTTTAAATTATTTCTTTTTTATTTCGAAATAAATGAATATTTATTTAAATTTAAAGAAAATTTTAAAAAATATATTTTTTAATTAAAGAATTAATAATATTTAATATTTATTTCTTAAATTTAAATTAATTGAAAATTTTATTTAATAAATTTTTAAAATCAAAGATTAAAATGTGATTTTTTATTGAATTTTTTTAAATTAGACATTTAGATGGAAAAGTCGATTTAAACTATAAAATTAAAAAAGATTAAATAAAAATTAAAATCCCTTTACTTTTTAACACAGAAAATAAATTGTTATTTATTAAAGAAGGGGAAAATTGGAACGTTTATGGAAATTCCTTGGAGATCCAAAATCGAAATAAAAATTGCTTAGAAGCCGCAAACGAAATTTTTGTAATTTCAGAAGAACAAAACTTCTTTCTAGCTATAAATTAAAAAATCCAATTTAGAAGTTTTTCCAGAAAATTATATTCTCAAATGAAATTTTTCTTAAAATTTAACAAAGCAACTACATAAAATTTTATTTTTAATTGGGAATTTTAATTAGGGAAAGGGCATTTAAATTTAAAAAAAACAAAAATGTATTTAAATGTACCAGATGTGAAAAAAATATAAATATAAAAACCCTTTATATTTACATAAATATAAAGGGCAAATAAAGTGCAAATTTTTTTATGAAATACCCGCTTTAAAGTCTGCCAATTAAGAAATTAAAAATATTAAGCGGCAACTCTTTTTGATTTAATTATAAACTTTCATTTTTTAATAAAATATAAAACACAAAATAAATTTAAATACTTGAGTAAAAACTAAATAATAATCATTTAAAATTTTTTAAATAAAAATAGACAAATAAGCAAAAACTCAAGGAAAAGTATCCATCAGTGGATTTAAAATTTAAAATAATGATGTTAAAATATAATTTGTTGGTCATTTTCTTTCTTTGTGTTTTAGCAGGTATGTTTTTATTTTAGAATTTTAATTAGGGAAAACACCAAAAAGGACTCCGAATGTTTATTTCCGTACGGGTGAAAATATGTTCGGTGTGCGGAAAATATGATCAAAATTTTTCGGTCGAATTAATTGTCTTGAATTTTTAGGGCCTTCGCGGAATTTTCGAATTTTTGGTGTTTTTTAATTAACTTTGCACGATAGGCGAAAAACGATAGGCGAAATGAGGAATTTTAATTTAAAAAACAAAAACGGAATACAAAACACCAAAAAAAGCGAAAGTGACAAGCACATCCTGACATATACATACATGATCTTAATATGTAAATTGTAAATTAAAAATATATACCTATTTAGAAATATATTCTGGAAAACCAAAAAATTTTTCGGAAGGTAAAGACAAAACAAATAAAAAAGTTTTTGAATCAAGGATTGAAATGGGAGAATCTTCTTCTTCTTCATCATCAAATAATTTGTTTAATTTAAATTCAATTTCAAAATCTGTTTGTGGATTTGTTGTAAATTTTAAAGAAAAAATAAAAATAAAATGTCAAAATATTTTGGAAAAGAAACTTTTACCAATTAAATATTTAAAAGGAGCAATGTTTTGTATTTTAATTATTACTGCTCCCTGTCCTGTTGAAACTATTTATTTAAAACCATTACAAAAGAACATGACACAATATGGAATGTTACAAAGTTTGTAACTATCTAAGTTTGTAACTATCTGTAAATCGTGTCGAACCCGGAATTCGAATTTCGACCATTTTGAAAAATTTAGACCTTTCATAATAAAAATTTGACTTTGTGCCCGACTGATAGAGATTTTGAAGAGCTTTCGAATGATATATTACACTAAATATTATCATCACATATACTTAAGAAAATTTGACTATCGGTGATTTCGAGTATTTTGATATTTTTGATCAGAACTCTCTGAATACCTAACCAAAAATTCTCAAACGTTGGGATCCTTTAGAACATACTCTATCAGATGATTCGTAATAAAAATAAAAAAATATTTTCTAAATACTTTATTTTAAAAATCAAAAAAATCCGAATTAAAAAAGCGACACTAATTATGACCCGACCTAATAATTATGTAATAAAGTTACCATAGGGGAGGTAACTTATTTAAAATTCATTTTTTGATAGGGGGTCAGTTGTTTATCTCTGAATCTCAAAAATTTAGATAAACTTTTAAAATCTTTTAATTCCTTTTAGATGAATTTGGTTATGAAAGAGATCTTTTTATAGAATTTCCAGAATTATATCTGGGACGTGAACAAAAACTTGATAAAATAGGCTGTGAAGAAATAGAGGTAGATGGAGTAATTTATAATGAATGCAAATACACTGCGGTGCATATGTTTATGCACACTTGTTTTTTGTTCATAAGTTTATGCACACTTATTCAAAAAATAAGTTCTATATAGCAATCGAAAGCTCTATTTGTATCTCAGTTGACATGTTTCTGCATTTTTCGAAATTCTGATATTTTCGAAAAATTTTCGACCGGTCTATTAGGTACTACATTTTCAACTTTTCGGAAAAATTTTTTTGAAGTCTGTAAAAAATATATGTGATTCTTCTCCAGATTCTACACACAATACAAAAAATTCATCCAAATCGGTCGAGATTCGACCGAGTTATGAATTTTTGAAAATCGAAAAAATACCATATTTTTGCCATTTTTCGTCAAAAAATCGCGTTTTTTCGATTTTCAAAAAATCATATCTCCGTTCCGGAAAAAGATATTTCTAAGCGGTTTTGTGGTAAATACTCACAAAAATATGCTTTATCAAATGGGCTTGTTAAATTTTTTCCGAAAAATTTTTCCGAGGATATGGGATTTGGTATATCCGGTAGATCCGGATTATCTCGGTCAATTTTCATTTTCATGAAAAATGCAGAAACATGTCAACTGAGATACAGATAGAGCTTTCGATTGCTATATAGAACGTATTTTTTGAATAAGATTGCATAAAATTATGAACAAAAAACTAGTGTGCATAAACATATGCACCGCAGTGTATGAATTTGAATTATCTGATGATGAAACTGAGATTGATTTTAAAAATAATAAAGGGGAAATAATTAATTTAGGAAATTTGAAAAAAGATTTTGAATGTAAAGAAAATGAAGAAAATTGTGAAAAAACATATAAATATGTTGAGAATGATGGTGTTGATAAATATGAGGTTAAATTTGAAAAGAAAAATAACAAAAAAGATAAGCAGCCTGTAAAGGGTGCTTATAAAACATATAAAAAAATTTAAATAAAATAAGTATAAGAAAAAAAATGATTTTTAAATAATTTAAAAGAAATTTAAATTAAAAGCCAAAAATAAAGAAAAATTTAAATTACCTACTATGAAAACTATTTGTGTGTTTATAAAATCTTTTGTTTAATGTAATTGTATAAATTTAGTTTTATTTTATTGAGGAAATAAATTAATTTTTTAATCAGTAAAATAATTAATTTGTCATTACTTTAAAGGGTCCTGGTCGACCGACCGTTATTCTTGCTAACTGGCACTTATGAGTTAAATATTCTGTTGGTCACACTGCACCCCAGAAAATAACGATTTTTAGGTAACAGCCATCTTTCTTGCCGATCAACAAGTGTTGAAATTTTTAATTTTTTAATTTTATGTGCAAATGTTATGCCAAACTCTTCAATAATTAATAAACAAAAATATTAAATAAATAATTTATTTATTTAAAAAATTATTTTTATTTTTTATCTTAAGCTAAAAATGTCCTTTTTATTATTAAAAAAAAGGCGGGTTAATTTATTTTAGAATGCACTTTTAATTTTTACATGTATTATCTATGCATATCGAAAAATATTCATTTAGATTCGAAGAATAATTTAAAAATATGTCTGAAAAATATTCTTTTATTTTTATTGGCATCTAGCGGAAAACGCTGGCGGAAAAAACGCCGGCGTTTTTTCTCTCTCATTTCTCCATACTACGATGCATAAGCGATTTAAATTCTAATAAGTGAATCATCCTTTCGATAAAATTAAAGTTGTTTAAAATATAAAAATAACTTTTGCTTAATTATTTGTATATCTAATTTTGTTTGTTTTGTCATAGTTGTCGGTTTATGGAAATTCCTTGGAGAATCAAAATCGAAATATAAATTGTTTAAAAGCCGAAGACGAAATTTTGGTAATTTCAGAAGAACAAAACTTGGTAATTCAGAAGAACAAAATTTTTACAGAGAAAAAAACTCCCAATGAATCCCAAATGAAATTTTTCTTAAAATTTAACAAAGCAAACTACATAAAATTTTATTATTAATTGGGAATTTTAAGTAGGGAAAGGGCATTTAAATTAAAAACAAAAATGTATTTACATAAATAAAAAGGGCAAATAAAGGGCAAATTTTTATGAAATAGCCGCCTTTAAAGTCTGTCAATTAGGAAATTAAAAACATTAAGCGGCAAATCCTTTTAATTTAGTTAATTATAAACTTTCATTTTTTAATAAACTATAAAACTCAAAATAAATTTAAATACTAATAGTAAAAACAAAATATTAATCATTTAAAATTTTTTTAATAAAAATAGACAAATAAGCAAAAACTCAAGGAAAAGTATCCATCAGTGGATTTATATTCTACATAAAAATTTAAAATAATGATGTTAAAATATAATTTTTTGGTCATTTTATTTCTTTGTGTTTTAGCAGGTATGTTTGTATGTTAGAATCGTACTCCGAATGTCTATTTCCATGTAGATAAAGATATGTTCGGGGTGCTTAATAAATCGTAAATTAAAAATATATATTTAGAATTATATTCTGGAAAACCAAAAAATACTTTGGAAGGGAAAGAAGAAACAAATAAAAATGTTTCTGAAGAATTACCAATATCAACAATGAATGAAGGGTTTAAAATGGAAGCCTCCTCATCAAATAATTTGTTTAATATAAATTCAATTTCAACATCTGTTTGTGGATTTGCCGGAAATTTTAAAGAAAAAATTAAAATAAAATGTCAAAATATTTTGGAAAAGAAACTTTTACCAATTAAATATTTAAAAGGGGCAATGTTTTGTATTTTAATTATTACTGCTCCCTATCCTGTTGAAACTATTTATTTAAAACCAAAATATAATAATTTAACTAAACACGAGAAGCCAACTCTTATAGAACTTTTAAAATGTTTTTTTTAATTTTTAGACAAATAATTTTATTAATAATTAAAAGCTTTTAATATTTTGTAAAATCTGACGAAATCTAGTATTTAAAGAAGAGGAATTTGGATTTATTTATAATTTTTTAATTAAAAAAATTAATTTATTTAATTTAAATAATTATTTATATTTTTAGTTTATCAAATTAATATGAATCCAAATTTGGACAACCAATTACCGAAAATTAAGGAAGCAAAAGAATGTAGAAATATAAAAATTAAAGGTGGAAATTATTACGAATGTTTTTATGAAATTGAATTAATTGATGATAATTATGAAATTAATTTTGAAGAGAAAAATGGGGAAATAATTAAGGGAAATTTAGAAAAAAATTGTAAAGAAGGGGAAGGAAATGAAGAAAAAAATTGTGAAAAAACATTTAAATATGTTAATAATTATGAAGATTAAAAATTAAATTTGAGAAGAAAAATAATAAAAAATCTGAAAAGAAAGAAAAATTAAAATAAAGATTTTACAAATTTTAGAGAAATGTTTTGACGATAATTGATAGAATTTAAATTTAAATTAATTTTTATTTAATATTTATTAGTAAAATTTATATAGTATTCTTCTTTCTCAATTATTTAAATTAATTTTTTTATATTTTTCTTTAAATTACTTTCCTTGATCATTCGTCTTTGGAGGAGTATAAGGATTAGCTTGTTCCATGCTATGGCTGAGATATCCAGGTATTCCGTCCTTTTTCAAAGCATCATTCGAGATATATCCTTTAAAAATAATTTTTAATTTTAAAAATTTCTTTAAACAAATTTAGAATAAAATTAATTTAAAATGATTCTCTCGATTTCAAAAAATATATCAAAGGAGCCTAGAAACAGAATTTACATTTTTTGGAAGGATTTAATAAAATATATATCTTACCACAGTTTCGTTTATATCTTCCTTTAATAATTTCAAAATTAAATATTTTACTTTCATTTAATTGAAAAATTAAAGAAAAAAATATAAAAATATAAAATAATTTAAATAATTTCATTTTTAATTTTAAATAAATTTTTAAAAATTAATTTTAATTATTAAATTTAAATAAAATATTTATTCATATACATTTTCATTTAAATTTAAAAATTAACTCCTTTAATTGGTTTACTCATTAATTAATTTATTTAAACATTTTTTTCTACGGTTAAAAAAAAATTTTTTAATATTCTTAAATTATGTTTTAATAATTTTTATAAATTTATTTTAAAATTATATATTAGCACATAAGGCTTATTTAAAAATTTAAAAAAAAATTCTTTAATAATTTTACTAAATTATATTTTTAAAAACGAAGATATAGTATTCCGGTACGAAAAATTTTTTCGTCCGTATTCGGTAAAACTCTAGTACGGTGTAGTCTGATCTCTACAAATATTTTGGTATCCCATAAAATTTTATGATATATTATAGTAGTTATCGTTTTAACCGAATTACTGATAAACCGAAATGAAATTTTCGGCGACATCCCTATTATTATATATGTAAAATCAAAGCAGAAGCTATTTTTATTTTAAAAATAATAAAAATAAAAATTTTTTTATCTTTCCTTTTTTAAATTATTCAATAAATGTGCCGGAAGTTTATATTTAATATTAAAGTAATTAAAAGGTAAGGAAGGTCATAGAACGGTTAAACGTCTAATTTAAACGAATCAGCAAAAAAAGAAAAAATTTCTAGAAAATAATTATTTATTAATTAATTACACAAATTTTTATTGAGACGAGAGAACTTTCAAAATAAAAAGTATCATCATTCTAAATATATTTACCTAATTCTTTATAATATTTAATTCCAAAATGTCAATTAAAATAAAATATTTTTTAAACAAAATAATTTTCTTTTTCTTTTTATTTTTTAATTTTGTTAAAAATTCAAAATATAACAACCAAGAATATTTAGTTTCTGAAAAAGAAAATAATTTTTGTGAAAATAATTGGGAATATTGGCCAGAAAGACATTTATGCATTAAAATATTTAATGAAAAAATTGGTTGGAATGTTGCAGAAATTAATTGTTTATATAATCAGGGACATCAAATATCTGTTAAAAATATAAAAGAAAATAAATATTTGGAAAGTTTGTAAATAATTAATATTTAATTAAATAAAAAAAGGGAGGGGGAGAGGGAAGGGAAGGGAAGGGAGGAGAGAAAAGAGGCTAATTTAATTTTTAATAAAATTTTTTGTTTAAAAAAGTCTAAAAGAATTTTTTTATTTTTTCTTAACTTTTTATCTAAAATTAAATAATTTAAAAGATATTGCGAGAAGAGTTGGTGGATTGATATGGCTAGGTGCAGCACAATTTGGGCATTTAAATAATTATATGTGGACAGACGGAACTCCATTTTATTTTACTTTCTGGCAAAATGGTTAGAAGAAGAATTTAAATATATTTTTGTTTCTAAAAGATTTATTTAAGGTATTCAACCTTTGTTTAATCCTGGAAAGAAATGCATTAAAATGAATAGTCTGACTGGTGAGTGGATTCAAAGGTTGTTTTAATAAATAATTTTTTTTAATAAATTTTATTTAGTTGTTGCCGTGTTGCAGCCCCTTTTGTTTGTCAAAAACCTGCAATTAAAATAGACAAAAAACATTTATTAAGAAATGAAGAAAAAAAAGAAGAATTTATTCAACGTTAATTTTATTTAAAGAAAAAATTATTATTTATATATTTACAATTTTTATATTAAAATTTGTTAATTTTAAAAATTTTGTTAATTTTAACGAGAAACTAAAAAATTTATTTAATTGTTTTTGCTCAATTTTTGAGGAATTTGGCTAGAAAATATTCGTATAAAAATTGTAGAGAATATACATATTTAATTAAGAGTAGTCTCTCCAAAGTTAAAAATTTAAATTAATATTTACCTATTTATTTTCTTTTTTATTCAAAAAATATTATTTTTTTGTTTGAAAATTAAAAAATAATTAAATTACCCAATATTTTAATAAAATAGCTCTATTGGGTATAATTAAATTTTCTGAAAAGCTTTGCTTTTATTATATAAATATTGTAAAATGCTGAGAAAAAAAAGAAAATTAAATTAATTTTGGGCAATTGGTATAAAATAAAAATAAATTTTTTATTTTTATTTAAATCTTCTTTTCAAAATTTTTTTTAAATGCCAACAGATTCGAAAAAACCTTTAACAGAACAACAAAAAATAAAAGCTTTAACTAGAGCTGAAAGAAGACGATTACGAAGGTATTATTTAAATGTATTTACCTATTTTATTTGAATGTTTCAAAATTTTAATTTTTATTTTAGAAAAAAGGAAAGGGTAGTTAAAATAATCAAAATTTTGAGTGTCTAATCTATTAAAAGAAAAATAATTATGTAAAAATGCTATATGTATTCCCTTCACTATCCATTCACTATTTTAAATAATTTAGAATTATTCGATAATTTAAATTTATTTAAACAAAAAATATTTAAATAGATCAACACCAAAATATCGTAGTTTACATGCAAGTCGAGAACGTATACGTGTCGAAGCATTTAACAAAGCATTCCAACAAGTTAGAGAACTTTTACCGACAAAAACTGCTTGTAATAATGGAAAAAATGTGCAAACAAAACAACAAAGAAAAATGTCAAAAATTGAAACATTACGTTCTGCTATTGAATATTTACGTTATTTGGAATTTATGTTAATTAATTAATTTAGATATTTAATATGTAAATCATCTAAAAATATCAAAGAATTCTTAATAAAAGAAAAATTTTTTTTAATTTTCGTTTGACCTTAAAATATTGCAAATATCCTAATAGAACCTCAAATTAAATAAAGACTCAATTAATACATATTTTATTTTTTCAAAATAAAAACAAAAAAAAATAATAATTTAAAAATAAAAAAACATAAATGTAAATATATTTTCATTATTCTAAATAATACAAATAATTATTATGAAAGATTATGAGTATTTTTTATAATTAAATAATTAATTTCAATCAAGTGAATTTTCGCATGCAGATTTTTTTCCTCCAATAACTGCTGAAGAACGTCGGAGAAAAGCAAAGGCACCACTTGTAATTTTTTTATTTTCTAAGAAAAATAAAAATATATTTTTTAATAAAAAAATTTGTTTTAGAAATTAAGTGGTAAAACTTCTCTTTAAAATTTATTGAAAAAAGTTTTTAATTATTATTTCTCCAAAATTTACTCTCTACTCACTAAATGTTCCTCCAATTCCACCACTGCGTACAGAAATATTATCTTCAAAGATATTTGAATTCCCATTTTGATTATTTCGACAATTATTATTTGGACTATTTTCTAAATCTTCCTCTTCAACAATAATTTTTTCTTCTTCATCAGCCTCATCCCCAATTTTTATTTGACTTGCAAATTGTTGTTGTTGTTCTACTATTTTTTGTCCATTCTCTTCATTTTTTTGTTTATTATTAGAAGAATGATAATAATTTGTATGTTTATTGTCATCATTAATTTTACGTGGATCTAATGTTGCGCCTATAAAAAATATATAATTAATTGATAAGAGAAGACCAGAGAGAGTAATTTCCCTGAATTCCCGTCTAAATTTAATTCTAATTTTTATTAATTTTTACTTTTAATCATTTTTTGGTTGTCATTTGGCACTTTGAAAGTATTAGCAACATTTCCACTAAATTCACTAGGCTTTGGCCTTGATTCTAATGTCATACTTCTCGAACTAGACATTACATCTGCAGTTGTAGAGGAATAAGGAAGTCGCTTTGATTGAGAATTTCCAAGTGGTTCACTTGTACTCTAAAAATTAAGAAATGAATAAACAAAAAATAATTGTTTTTTCAAACCGGTCTAAAGGCAAGCAATTGATCAGCTGGATCTAACTTTGCTCTAAAATTAATTTTATCAACCCATTCAAGAGCTTTTAGCTGGTCAGGTGCAGCAAAAAGGAATTCAGCTCCATCAGCAGTATTTAATCTAATAAATGATAAAATATTCTTTAGAAAAAGGTTAAAATAAATAAATGAATTTGTGGACGTGAGATAAATTTTGATATAAAGTTAGGGTTTTTGAAAGAATTCACATGTCCTTGGAAAATCCAGCTTTAAAGATAAGGAGGAGGAATGATCGTTGCTATAAAGGCCTGTGGAAATTAAGCCGGGAAATTACCCCAAAATAATTTAAAAAATTTTTTACTTGAAAACAAAACGTTTTTTAATATATTCAGGATTAAGTGCAGAATTCGATCCATGTAATGCCAAAGGTGCTGCAGCTGCCATATTTTCCATAAAATGTTGTTCATCCTTAAAAAAGCAAAGAAGTTGCCCACACAAAATAGAATAATAGCTCTTCCAAGAACGAAAAGTTGCACGTTTTCCACCTGCTTGTAATTCTTGTTTTCGATCCAAATAACTGAAAAAAACTAAAACAAATGAAAAATATATCCTTCTTTTTACCCGTGAATATCAACAGTTCTTAAATCATCCCATTGACGACTTCTTCGAATACTTTGTGTTCTACGTGTTGTAAATCCAGGTGTTCGACCTGTGGAAGGTACTCGCATACCTACAGGGAAAGGAGCGGATGGTGTTAAATTTTGTTGTTGTTGTGTAGATGATGGCTGCGAGATTTCGATAGAAAGACGAGAGGAAGCAACTGGTGGCTAAATAAATGGAAGGAAATTAAAGTGTTAAAGTTAAATTCACCACAATATTTTGCTGTCCTTCAACTACAACTACTGATGTAGAAGAAGATGCTGAGGAAGTAGCACCTACAGCAGCTCTTTGCCTGGCTCTTGGGAGTGTTTGAGAGGAATTAAATGCAGTAGTTGCTAAAGACTGGACAGGCTCTAATTGTTGTAATTGTCCCAACATTTGAGCACCAGAATGTGCAGAAGTTGAAGAACGAATTGACTGCCCCGTAGTTGAATGACGCCCAATTCCTCCATTAGAATTTCCCATTAATGAAATTTCCTAAAAACAAATTACTAAAATTAATTCTACTAAAACTACCTGTGTTTTACGTCGTTCTCTCTCTTGTCTTTTTTCCTGTAGCATTTTCTTCTTTTCTAATGTTCTAATTGGTTGTGTTTCCCTTCGGTTTTGTTGTTGTTGTTGAAGTTGAGCATTTACAGCAACAATTCTTTCACGGTCCTCTTGTCCCTTAAGACGTTCCCAATTTTGTTCAAGTCGAGTGAGGCGTTTCAAAGCTTGAAATTGAGGACTTTGGGCATCGAGGGTGGCAAGAAAATCATCAAATTGCTGAAATTGTGAGCAAAAATAATTACAAATTTTAATTCTTTCTCAAACTCTAATTTGATTTTCAACAGCTTCTAGTCCATCCTGAACTAATCCAGTCCAATCCTTAGCAAGCAATTGCTCTCTTTCTGTTAACCAACGTTCCAATTCAGATGCAGAGGACAACCAACGTTGAAGATCAGCATTATCCTCATAGATCTAATAAAAATCACAATGAGAATATATTCGATAATTCTCACTTGTTGTCTCCGATGCCAAGTTTTTAACAAATCAGAGAAAACTTCGTCTAAAGTAGTTATACGAGAACGAATTTCATTCACCAAAGCATTCTGCCCTTGTGATAATAATTGTTCTCCTTTTTGTATAAAATGAAGTTTTTCTGATTCTTTTGAAGAAATTTCACGCCGAAACTCGGCATGTCTAGCATCGAGAGCCTGAAAAATAATTTGTTGAATTAAACATACAAAGGCAACTTTTTTACCTCACATCCAGCTATTTCTTTAGGTAAAAGTTCCCCAGTTATTGAAGCATGCATTTGACGAGCCCAAACCATTAATTCACGAAATTCCTAAGAAAAATTATAATTTTCTTCATTAAACTTTAATTTGCCTGAAAGTATTGATGATTAGCTTGTGATTGTGCTAATCTTTCTGCTTGACGATCAGCTCCTTCTCTTACATCCTTCAATTGTTCAATAAGTTCTCCACGACGGACTTCTAAATGCTCAGAAGTGCGGGGAAATATTTCTATAATTCGATCAGCTTCGGCACAGAGTTCCAAAACCTTAAAGGAGTGAAATTAATTTTTGGGTAATTTTTTATGTTAAAATGAAATTTAAAAAAATTACTTGACGACTCAAAACATCCAAGGAATGCAGAAATTCATTATTATGTCTTTCTCTTTGTCCAAACATTTGATCTAAATCAATTCCTCCAAATTGTTCTTCACTTTGAGCAAGCAAATAAGCTTCCTTTTCAGCTAACCTTTCTAATAATTCATCTGCTTTTTGGTCAAATAAATGAATATTTTTTCCATCAATTAATGCTTGCTTAAAGAATAAAATAAGTAAATAAAGTGATCAGGAAATATTTTGTTAAGTATTTAAAATGATTTTCTTTAAAAAAAACACCTGTCGTTCATTAGCAGCTTCATTAACTTCATGCCAAAGTTGTTGAACATCTTGACCCTTTGCACGAATTGAACCAGCATTTGGGTGTTTTTCGCGGAGTAGTTCTTCTGAAAATTACTTTTTAAAATTAAATTTCTTCTAAATTTGAATTAGAATTTAAATGGAAGGAAAGGAAAATTCTATTTTTATTTAAAAATATTTCAGATTTTTTGCTGACATTTTTTCTTAAAAATTTTTTTGTTTACCTTTCAATGTCAATACTTGTGCCACTCTCTCACCAGCAGAAGCCAATTCCCTCACAACTTCATGAAATTGTTGTGCAAGTAATTCACATTCTTCCAAATCTTGCCCATAATCTTCACGTTCAGCAAGTGATAATCTTTCGCGTAACCATTGAAGAAGCTCATCAGCTCTACGAACAAAACCAAAATAACGAATTGCATTTGCTTAAAAATTAATTTTATTCGGAAATTCAAAGGAAAAACTTTCCCTACTTGTTTGTGTCTTTCTCTGTTGACATTGCAACGAAAGTTGAGAAAATAATTCGAGTAATTGCCCATATCTTGTTTGTAAACCAGTTAAATCAAAATGATCAGCAGAAACCATTCTTTCACATTTCTCTCCAAGTTTTTTAAGTTGGTCTTCGAATGTTGATATTTCTTTTTCAAGAGCCAAACAACGACGTAATTGTGCCTCTGCTTGTCTACCAGATTCGTGCTGATGAGAAGCTAATTGAATATTTGTTGGAGGAATTAATCTGAAATGCATGTTTTGATAAATATTCATAGAGTCAAGATTTTTTTCTGAAATTTTCAAGTCGAATCTCGAATTGAAAACTATTAGGAGATTTCGAAATCGGTCCTTCGAATACAATGTTCGAGAAGATTATATTTAAATGATTAATCTATTCCATTGCAAATTCAAACTTTTCCCCACCTTTCCTTCATCCAATGTTCAGCTTCTGCAGCTTCAGCATAAAATTCTTGAGAAAGAAGAGATTCGTTTAAACGTTGTTCTCTCACAGAAGCTAAAGCACGGAAGAGTGTAATCAAATCATGTAATTTGTCTAATCTTTCAGTTAATTCCCCAGATTTAAGACCTTTTAGCTTTTTCTCTTTTTTATTTTCTTCATTTAAATTATTATTCTTCATTTCTACCAAAAGCATTTTTTCACCAGTTGTTATTAATTGACCAAAGGTTGGTTGACGAACAGAAAATTCTTTTTCAAGAATCTGATGTTTTTGTAGAAGAGATTGTGCCGAATGGAGAGAACGGCCATAATCAGAACTTTCTAATAATCTAACGCGAGATTCAAGCCACTCAATTTGTTCATCTGTTTGATCAGCCCAATGATAAAAACTTACTGCTTCTGACTAAAATAAATGTTTTTTCAATTAAATAAATGTAAAAACATTCAAGGAATTACCAAATTCTGAGATCTAATTTGACATGGTTCGTCTACAGAATTCCAACGGCCTCGAAGTGCTTCTGCTCTCTCATATAAAATCTGTCTGTTTGTCCCCAAATCTTCACCAGACTTTTCCATTAATTTATATGCTTCTTGGAATAATTCTTCTATTAATAACCCTTTTGCACGAATTTCCGTTCGAAGATTTTCAAATTGCTCTAATAATTGTTCAGCACTGCTGCAATCTATCCCGTGATCCTCTGAGCTTATTATAGCCTCAACTCGTTCCAACCAACATTCCGATTCAGAAATACGACGCCCTAATTGATAACTCTCATAGGCACTTCTCAATCGGTCAGTCTGTAAATAGTTTTTAAATCAATTAACTCAGTTGTCAGTATAAGGAAAACTTTCATTGTCTTGATAATGTTACTAATATTATATTAATAAATTATATTTCCTTCCCTACCTTCTCCGCAGATTTTTCCAAAAGTTCAGTCCATCCATTATTTAATTCTTCAAGTTGGGCACGTACTCTTTCTTCACTCTCTTCTTTATCTCCAATATTAGAATCTTTACCAAATTCTTCATTCAACAGACATTGCCCACGTTTTTGTAAACGCCCAATTCTCTCTTCACTAGCTCTTAATTCAGCATCAAATGCCAAATGCTTCTTCAATTTCAGACGTAAAGCCGTAGCATCCAAATAACCATCATCCATAGCAAGTTGTAGTTTTGCATTCATCCAAGTTATTAATTCAGCACATTCACGCAAAAATTGTGCCAAGTGTTTGTTAGCATTTAAATTACTTAAATTATTAATTAAAATTTTATTTTTTTAAAGATCTTTAAACATTAAAATTATTTTTAAATTTAAAATTTTACCGTTGTTTTGCTTCTGTTTGTTTCTGAAGTTCATTACATTTTTCTTTAATTTCCTCAACTCTTTCTTTTACTCTACTTCCTTCTGGGTGATCATTCGCTATCGAATCCAAAGTTTCAATAGTTGAATCAATCCAGGAAAAACGTTCGGCAAGTTGAGATTCCAAAGCAACAATAAAATGACCTAAATATTATGGATTTGTTGGAGGATAAATGATTTTAGGATTGAGGTTTTCTATTTACTTAAATTCATTCAAACATTCTAACTCTTAAGTTCTCTAATAACTACCAAGTTCTCTAATAGCAGCCTCAGCAGATTCTGGACTTTCTCCAGCTGTTAACCCATCCAATTGTGCTTGTTTCCCAGCTAACCAACAATCAATTTGACCAATTTGTGCAAGAATTTTTTGGAAAAGAAGTGACCGTTCCAAAGTTTGTTGTTCTCTTTCCCAGTATTGGCGTGTTTGATGTTCAAGTGTTTGAAGTCGACGTTGAGCTCGTTGAAGATCGCTACGATGTTCTGGTTGTTCTTGTAATAGACGTTGACAAAACTCTCGGAGAGACTTAAAATCGAAGAGATTTTGATTAATAATTTATTCTCAAACTCGAAATTCCTCATCTCTCGCCCCAATTTCTGCAAGTCTTTCAGCATGTCTTTGAAGTGCTCTTTCAGCCTCAGCTACATTTCTTGAAGGCGCTTGCCCACTCATTTTTGTCCTAATTGATTGTGCCCATTGATCATTACGCCTAACCAAATCAAGAAAATGATGTAGAGAATAAGTCTGTTGAAGAGCTTGACGTCTAGCATTTGCTAATTCTGCCAAACGTTGCCAACTAAGTTCTAACTTTCGAAGAGAGTCTAACACCTTTAATAATTTAAATTATAAAAATTTATACAAAAATTATTACAACCGTTTCACGTAAAGGTGGATCCTGTGCCAAAAGTAATTTTGCCTGTTCATCATGTTCATTCAATTTCCGGTGAATGGCAGACATATCTCTTCAAATTGGAATTTTTATAAAAAATTAAAAGCTGATTTCCACCTTTCAGCCTGATCTTGTGCTCTTAATAAACGTTCAACTCCAGCCAAATCCTTAGCCTGTTGTTCAGCAGAAAGAAGAGAAGTCTTCTCTCCAATACGTTGATTAGTTTCATCTACATCCCTATTAAAACGATGGACTTCTAATGCCGCTTCAAGTAATGCCTGATAATTATGAATACGTCCAGAAAGATGTTCCCAGCTAAAAATTAAATAAATTATTATTTGACGAGCAAATAACAAAATTAAAGAAAAACATTGAGTACTATAACTCAGTTCACAGAAATTTAGAGATCAAGAAAATCCCTTATAAACGGGGATAGGTAGTTAATTTTAAAGAGTGGCTAAGTTTTTAGATAATTAAGAACAGCTAATTTTTGAATGATAGACAATAAATATTTTCACAAATATATTTTAATGTAATAAACTCCTTTCCTTACCCTTTATTAATATCATTTAATCTAGCTATAATATGAGATGCTTCTGTATTTCCTCCTTTTGAATTAATCAATCTATTCTTTGCAAGTGTATTTGCATCAATTAATGTTTTCTCGTCAACTCCTTTATGAGCTTCTTTCAATCTATTTATTCTGAAATTTATTATTTAAACAAATTTCTTTTCAAAGAAAACATACAAAGTTTGACAATGTTCAAGATCACCTCCCAATTCCTCTGCTTGCACTAAAGCTTCTTTGTCTCGGAGATATGCCCCAAAACGGTCAGCTAATTGCTCCAATTCAAGTAAATCACGTGCTTCTTCTAATGCCGCGTCCAATGCTTTAGACTGGGCCAAAAGCTGATTCCAACGTTGGAAAAACTCTTCACAGCGAGTTATCTGAAAGAAAGAAAAAATCTCTTGCATTCTTATTATCCAAAACTCACAGCTTGTTTCACATCAGCACCTCGTTGCCGAACATATATCTTCTCTTTGTGTGCAAGTAACCTTTCTAGTCGAGGCGTATTTGCCGTTAACTCACTTTGAAGAGCTTGTTGCCTCTTTAAACGTTCCAATTTGTTTGTTAATTGGCCGCTATCATTAGAAGAATTAAATGAAGCAACTTGTTGAGCTCTAAAACTTTCTTCTTTTTCTATCAGCCAGTCAGTAAGATCAGCCAATTCTGCTTCAAATTGGGCTAATTCTTCGGCTGCATCCAAAGATCTACAAAAAAATCAAAGGTACACTCATTTCAATATGGCCAAAAAATTAAAATTTTTAGAAGCACCTTTTAACATAATTAGTGTGTTCTCCCAACTCATTAAGTGCATTTGTTACACGTCGTGTCAATGCTTGAATTTGTTCAGTTTCAGCATGCCCTTGTTCCTCTAAAGTTTCTGCCATTTCCCCCAATCTAGAAATTCTTTCCTCCAAAGTAGCCAAAACACAAATAAGTGTATTTAATTCTCTTTTGCGATGTGCAGGTGATTTCTCTTGTTTATCTTCTTTTAAATGTTTATTATCGAATTCTCTTTGATGTTCAAGCGCATCTAAGGACCTATCACGTGCTTGGATTTGTGCAAGAATTTGAAGGGCTTCACGTTGAAAGGCATGCCATTGAACAGCCTTTAAATTTGTAAGCAAAAGTAATTTACTTTTATGTATTAATTGCCTGTTCTAGCCAGTCTGCCTTTAATGCCCATTCCTTCCTCACAGCAGCAAATGCTTGATCCAAACCAGATAATCGTTGATGTATAACTTCAGCAGGACAATGACCAGCACGTTCTAGATCACGTCCAATATTAACAAGCAAAGAACGTTCTTGCTCTCGACCTTCCAATTCTGCCCGCAAGCGTCGATGTTCTTCCGCTAGCCATTCAGCTGTTTGCAAGTCTCTGATCTAAAATTTTATTTTGTATAGAAATATCTCAAACGTCATATCCTATCCATATAAATAAGGTTAGGTATTTTCATTTACCGTTTGTTCTCCACCCATTTCCACAAGTGCAGACTGTGTCCATTGTAGTAGATCGCGTACTTGTGAGGTAAATTTATGTGTTTCATATGTAGCCATCAATTGTTCTCCTCGATGTAGACTTGCTTCTTGTAGTCGAGTCCAACTATCGATAAGAGGGCGTAATTTAATATTCTCGTCTAACTGTTCAAATTGTGCTCCAGATGCAACCAATGCCTAATAATATTAGTGAAAAAAGTAAAAACTATTGTGACAGAAATTCTCATAAAAGTTTCACTCATCCACAAGTATTTTTACCTCTATTTCCTCTTTTAATTGTGCCAATTCATTTTCAAAAACTTCATGTTTTAAGATAAGCCCATAAGATTGTTTTGCATCCCGACCTAAATCTTTTGGTAAAGTCAGTTCTTTTTCTCTCACTCTTTCTTCTGATTCTTCCTTTAAAATTTTTAAATAAATTATTTTTTAAATTAAAGGGAAACAAACAGAATCACGCAGAAATCGGTATAATAATCCTGCTTGTGCTAAAGATGCCTCTCGTTGTTCTATATATTCATTAATTAGTTCCCAAAGTGTATGAAGACGATTTTGTCCTTGCAATACTTCTCTGTTTGAAAAATGGAGATAAAAGTAAAATTAAATATTTTCAGAGATGAGTACATATTTCAAAAGGTTGGGTGTCAGTTGATTTCGGATCTCTTCTCCCAGTCATTTCCAAGTATCACAAAGGTTGGGTGATACTTAGAAATAACAGGAGGAGAGACCCAGAATCAACTGACGTGGCGGAAAGGAAATTTTGGTCTCGAACCTTTTCTTCTGGAGTGTATTTAGGCGAGGAAATGGGTTATTCCGATTAAATGATAATTTGAAAGAGATTTAAGAAATTTCTTTTCATTGAGGAAAGGCACTGAACGCATCTTAATTAAATAAATTTTATTTTCTCCTGAATACCTCGCATGTTCCGGCACCTTCTTTGAAAGAATATTTGCCTCATTCTCCCATTTTTCTAATCTCTCATGACCTAAAGTCCGTATTTGTTGACGTTCATCATTAAATTTTGTTCTTAATTTTTCCCATTGCTCCAAATTAGCACCACAATCATCTTGAGATAAAATTTTTGATTTTTGTTCTAACCATTGCTCTAATTCTTGTTGCTCTTCTTCCAAATTGTGAAGATTAACAAGAGCATTAGCATTTTCAGCTGATAACCGAGCACGTTCTTCTAAAACATTTGCTTGTTCTTCTATTTTTACTTCTCTTTCAGGAATTTCTTCCTCAAAAATTCCAAAATCTTTTAGATTAATACATTTATTTTTTAATTCAACAAGGCTTGAATGAAATGGCCCTAATTCATTTTGTAAAGTCTTGAGCCAAGCAAGTAATGTTTGAGCACCTCCATGACCTTCTGAGATAGCCCCTTCTTCACGTGTTTCAAGCTGTTTATTTTTCTCTGATAGCCAATTCTCAGCTTCAGACAATTCAAATAATAATTGTTCTCTTAAAGTAAAAAAGTTTTTTTGTTAAAATAAATAATTTTTTTAAATTATAGATATGGTCTAAAAGATTGAAATTTTTACTTTATTTGAAAGAATATTTATTTCACCTTGAAAGAGCCCTATTCAACAAGTTTCGGCGTTTTGCTGATATTTCCATTAATTTTTTCCAAGAATTAGATAATTCCAAACATTTTGCATCAATCTCCTGATGACAAGAATGTTTATTTATTCCATCAGCATTTGCCAATTTTCTTCCTTTATTTAATAATTCGGTAACTAAAGGTTGATGACAATCTAGTTCAGCAGTTAATTGTTCGTGGCGTTTTACTAATTGTTGAACTTCTGTTAATGAATGGCCAAGTTGAGGACACTCCACAATTAATCTTTTTTCCTTAAAAAAATATAAATTATTTAATAAATTGTAATCCGATTTTGCTTTCGAATAGAAAAAATAAAATAATAACACCCCTCATCCCTACCAATTATAATTTTAAATATTTTTTAGAATAAAAAATAATAATATTTACCCCAATCCACTGTAATTCAACATCAACATCAAAAGCTAATTGAAGCCAACCCATTGATTCATCTAATTCTGCCCTCATTCTTTCTAAAGGTTCATGTAACGAGTTAAAGCGAACAACAAGTTCCTCCACTTTCTCAATAAGTTCAGGCACAGCAAAATGTTTCTTTTCATTCATTTTATTTACTTTTTTAGAAATTTCATTTAACCGATCTTCTAATAACTGAAAAAATTCAGAAATTAATTTATTTCTTTTTCTTTGTTTTTGCCTGAATTTCCTGTCCAGTTTGCACATTTTTATTAATTAATTGTTTAACACCACGCAAATCTTTTCCTTTCGTTTTATCTGATAAACGATTTTCAATTTCTTCAATTTTTCCATTAATTTCATTTATTTCTTCAAGAAGAGCAACTTTTTGTTCTTCTTGGCCTAGTAGATCCCCTCTCTGTCGTGCAAGCGTTTCAAGTTTAGTCCATTCAACTTCTAGAGGCTCTAAGACATTAGCGACTGCCTCTCTTTCAGCAACACCATCGCGGATTAGTGCTGCACCTGACTGAAAGTTTTGGAAGGTTTTAAGTGGTTAAATGGAGAATTTTAAGTGACAATCCACATACTTTTGCAAGTCTGCTAAGTTCAGCTCGATTAGCTGGCAATTCTAACATAAATGCCTGATGTCTTGTCTGTGCCCAATTAAGGCCTCCAACCCCTCCAACTTCATTTTGTTGTTCCATTTGATGCCTTTTCTCATTAATCCAAAGACCCAATTCACTAGCATCTCTTCGCAATCCTTCCTAAAAAATTTGTTACATAATTGTCAATTTAATTATTTAATTTACAAGGGCTAATCCTCTCTCTAACTGTGCTCTTCTCATTTGTGTTCTTTCAACAACTCCTTGGTGTCCATAAATTACTTCTCGTTTTTGATTTTCAATTTGTGTGGATTGTGAGTGTCCGGTGCGTATCAAACGGTCAGCAGAAGCAACGAAAAGCAAAACTCTCTCCTATTTTTTTAAATGATAATAAAATTAATTAAATTTTGTTAATAACGACACCATAAACACCTTTAGTGTTTCTATTAACGAAAGTTTAAAAATATCTTAGAAAATACAAAATTATTTTTACTTCTTGTGCTGAAAGTTTAGCTTCAAATTCAGCCTGTCCTTTCAATAAATTTTGCACTTTTTCTACACTATCAGCTTGAGACAAAGAAAGATCAAGAAAAGCTAGTTGCCCTCTATTCAAAGAATTAATACGGTCAGCCTCACGCGTAAATGCTTGTAATTCCAATAATCGACGACAATCATCCTTTAAATTTAAATATTTTAATAGAAAATTAATTTTAATAAAAATATTTCCACAATTATTTACACACTTCTCTCTTTTGCCATTGAAATTCCAATTCATTCCTTGCATATTCCAATTCTTCCAATTTTTGTTTTACTTGTTCTTTAGGATATCCTTTTTCAATTAAACGTTGTCCTAATTCTTCAACATAACCAAATTCAAATTGTTTTCCATCTATCTGTTCACGCAATTCTGAATTCCTTCTTAATGCTTCTTCGGCTGCTTCTTCTGATGCTGAAGGCAAAGAGGAAGATGAGGAAGGAAAGAGATCACAGGATAAATTTATTTGCTCAGAACATTTTTGTGTCCAGTCGAGAAGTTCACTTAAAAATATTTTTTAGAAATATTGAAAGCAATATTAATAAAATTAAATTTTATGTTTTGATCAGAAAATGTCAAGTTAGAGAGCGCAGAGTAGGTTACTCTACTCATGTCAATCACTTGACTTTTAGATATATGTCGGTAGAGTCCACTTGAGTCCCGGACATTATAAAGGAATGTTTGCCTTTAATTGTAAGAGTCATTTGCTTAAAGTAATCCTAATTAAACTACATAGTTAGTATGATTTACTAATATTATTGCGGAATTTTGTAGCATAAACTAGACCGAAAATATCATGCGATAAAAATTCAAATAATGCCTAAATATGTATAAATGACGTGCTATTCTTTTTTTACCTAGCTGCCTGTTCAAACATTTGTTGCCCTTGAGAACGCTCTGCCTGTTCAATCCAGGCACGTGCTTGTGCCAACAATTCAGCATGCATTGCCTCGAGTGACTGTACTTTTGCTTGAACTTCTTCAGCTCGTTCTGGTTGTTCCTCGGAAATTTGGTTTGCCTGCGTCCATAAAGTATTCATTCTATCTGCGAGAGGACGTAGATCCTTAAATTAAAATTTTATTTATTTTAGATTAATTATTTAATTTACTCTTTCAATATTTTGTAATCTTCTTTGAACAGCTTGCAAAGCTTTTAAATCAGAAGTTGGTGTCCTTGAAGAAGATGGTTGTGCTGGCATTTGTTCTCCTTTTTCTTGTAACCATTCCTTTGTATCTGCACATTTTTCATTAAAATTCCAAAGATTTTGGGCAAATTCTAATTTTTCTATTTTTTTGTTTAAAAGGGATTGAAGTTGTGACCAGAGATTAATTATTTTTTCTTTTCTTTTTAAAACTTCTCCAACACGAGAATGTGAATAAGAATTAATATTATTGCATTGAGCAATTAATTGTTCAGACATTTGGGTAAGTTGACTAAATTGGGCTTGACCTTGATTGTTAATTTCATCTCGAATTTTCTGAAAATTAATAAAATAGTATAATGGTTTTGAGTTAAATAAATGGGTAACTTGCTTACTTAAATTGTTGTTTTTTAGCTAGAAATATGTATTGTTTAATATAAAATAGTAAGGAATAGTAATTCTACGGCAAAGCATTTCTTAAAAATCCAGTACCTAAAAATTCCAAGAAATCCCCAATAGCCTCTCTTCTCTCTTCATATAATTTTTAAAAAAATTTACCTGAAACTTTTTCTGAAGGGCAGGTAAATGTTCTTGATTTAAAGGTTCTTGTAAATTCTGCCCTATAATTTTTGTCCATTGTTCAAAATCAGTACATTCAGCAAAAAATTTAAATAAATTAGTTGCTTCCCCCAAAGCTTTTCCCCTTTTTTGAGACAAACAAATAATATTTTGATAATCACAATTTAATTTATTTTGTCTTTTTTCTATTGCTGAAGGGCCATCCAATGAAATTATTTTTTCTTTTCTTTTTTTATTTATTTTTGGTTGCATTATTGTTACCTTTAGAATTGAAAAAAATTTTTTTTAATATTTTTCTTTTTTTAATTACATTTTCATCATTAATTAATTCACAATAATTTGACGGTAAATATCCCTCCATTCCTGTTTGTGTCAATACTCTCCACCAATCTTTATTAGAATTATCTAATAATGCCAATTCTTCTCCTCGACTAACAAAAATATTTCCCCCATTTTTATTTTTGTTATTTCCATTATAAGCATATAAAGCCTTTAAAGAAAAAATTCTTTTTTAATTTCAACAACAATAAATTAATTACCACAATTTTAGGTACAACAATTTCCTCCTCTTCATTATTTTCCTCTTCGTCATTATCCTCCAATTCCCCCTCAACAATATTTTCATCCAAAATAAATTTTGTTTGTGCCAATTCATTACTTAATATATCCAATCTTTTAATTTCTGTTTCATAACTAAATATTTCTTTTTCCAATTGCCGATGCCTTCTCCAAAGACATTCTGCTGTACTCTATTTTTTAAAAATTTTTAAAAAGTTTTAAAATTAATATCACAATATCACGCCCAAAATCTTCTGATTGAGCTAAAGGCATTCTTTCCCTTATCCAACTTTCTGTTTCATTAGCATCTTGAAAGTATTGTTGTAATCTATCTGCCTCTCTGATCCATGAAAGTAAAGCAATGTTTGCAATTCGCAATTCCTCCCATTGTCTGAAAAATATTAAAAATAATTCTGTAGTTAAAATTTAAATAATTTCTCTCTATTAACTGATATTTACAGTCAACTAAATATGTATAATTAATTGAGATGAGTTGAAACTCAAAATTCCATTTACTCACTTTTGAAGTATTTCCAACCGTCCATGTACCTCTTCTGGTTGATTTAAACGTTCTCCATCCCCAATTAAAAGTTTTGTCCGTTCCCATTGCCCAGCCATTTCAGCTTCCAAACTTTTATGTGCTCTCTGAGATTGGCTAATATTCGAAAGGTCTCGAGTAGTTGACAGTGATTGACAGAGAGATAAACGGTCAGTTAACCAACTTATTTGTTCTTCCCAATGGGCAATAAACTAATTAAGAAAAATATTTAAATTTATTTTCTTTTAAATATTTACTTGAAAGAATTCTCTAGCTCTTTGTAATGCTGCTCTGTGTTGTTTTAATTCTGATTGTAAATCTTTTTAAAAAAAAATATTTTCAAATTTTTAATTAAAAAACAAACAATTTAATTGTTGTTCTCTTTCATTTAAACATTCAAAAAGTTGTTCATTTCCTCCAATATTTGAAGAAACAGTTTTAACATATTGTTTAGCTTTTTTATTTAATTGTATTAACCATTCCTTTTTAGCCCGAATATTATTTTCTGTTAATTCTAATCTTCTCAATAATTCATCTACTGCTGCCAAATGTTTACAATTTTCCTTTAAAAATTTTTTTAAATTAAATTAAAGATATTTTTAAAATGAAATAGTTAGAATTAACTACCCCCCCCCCCCTCCCCCTCCATTCTCAAAGTCTAATTAACAACCTGTGTCCGTTGTCTACCCAATTCTTTCCCCATTTGTGTCAATTCTTCCTTCAATTCCTCCAATTCACCCAATAAATTACTCAATTCCCCTAAACGTCCCAATTCTTGCTCTTTCTGTTCCAATATTGCCAAAAATGTATTCCAACGTGAAAGTATATCCCTCTCTCTTGAACGAATATTTTCAAAATCATGGAAATTTTCTCTTTGTAATTCAACACTTAATTCTGAAAGTAAAGCAAAACGAGAAGTTTTTGGTAAATATTCTGCTGAAATATTTCTTAAAAGGCGAAGTCCGGCCTCCACTGTTTGTGAATTTTGTTGACATTCAAATTGGTTAAGTACTGATTGCCTAAAGAAATTTTGTGAATATTTTAATGGTTAAACAATGCTAAACAAATAATTATCATTTAATTATTATCCTCTCCAAATTCTCCAAATTATTAATTTAAAATTTAATTTAAAAATACATTTCTCTTAGCCAAGCATCCCTCACATCCGCCTTTTTATGAAATAATTGGGCACGAAGTTCTAGCCTTTCCTGTCGTTGTAATTCACTTATTAAAGCACCTTGACGTGAATGTTCAGCTTTTTCTAATTCTGTCCAAGCACTTGATAAATCATGTAATCCAAGTCCTTCTGGTGGAATATATGACTTTCGACGACCGGCATTTCTTTTTGTTTGAATGGCAAAGAAAAGAGCTTCCAACTTTAAATTTTGAGAAATTTTTTGGATTATTTAGAAGGATTATGTTAATAATATTATTTTTCAACTATTATTAAACAAAACAAACTTCTCCTTTCTCCTTATATTTTGGAGGTTTTTCTTCTTTTCTAAAACAACTAAATGTTGCCAGTAATTCCCGTAAAGAAATTAATAAATTAGGAAAATGTCTGTCAGCCAATTCATTTATTTTTTGATGTATCCAACAAAGTAAATCAGCAGCTAATTGTTCATAATCTTCTTGCAAACAATCTAATTTAACTAATTCCCCAACAACTTTAGCCACTCTTCTAGCCCCAGTCAATTCACTTTTTTCTTTAGCAAAACAATGATAGAAAAGGGAAACATAAGTTATTATGCTTTTCTCATCTGGACAAGAAACATTTACATCTTCAGCATCAAGTAAACGTGCAATGTCAAGTTTACGTTCTGCTACGTCAAATGCCATATTTAAATTAGCTGGAATTTAAAAAAGGGTTGGTGGTTAATTTAGGAAAATATTTTCTTCTAATGTCAAAGCTTTTATTTAAAAATGAGTCAAAAAAATTTTTTTTAATATTTAAAAATAAAGGTATGTGAGTCAATGACATTTTTAGTTAAAATTATTTATTTTCCATGTCAATTTTACAATATTGACAAAAATAATAAATTTAAAAAATATTCTTCTAATTTTAAAATAATTTAATCAATAAAAAGATAACAAAAATATATGTATTTTTGTTAAATTTTATTTTTGAATATTTTTATGATAAAGCAAACATTTATTTTTAAAAATTAAACTCAATTCCCTTTAAATTTTTGGGAAAATCGTTAAGAAACATGACAGAAGGAAACATGACAGAAGTTAAGAAACATGACCTACATAAAGGATCTTGTGTATTAAGTCCATCAAAATTAATTAATTCAGGATGATGTGAATGAATTAAAGCACAAAAGGCCAATCCCGAACGCCAAGAAGAAGAAAAATTGTCGATTCGAACATTTGGATATCCAGCTGTTTTTCTTTGGCACCAAAGCAGCAAAGCTTCTTTTGCGTGTTTTCTTTCCCCCGATTCTTTTGCCTCAATTTCTATATTTTCTATTGTAAAACGTAAAATTATTGTCCAAATAAGGCCAAGAATTAAATGTTCATTTCCATCTGCTATATCTTCTGCCCCAATATTTTCTAACTTAAATTATTATTAAAGGAATGATGATTTTATTAGTAGGCAAAGAAATGCAATTTTAATTAGGTTTTGACCCCGAACGCTCGAGGGCGGGTATGTCGGGGTCGAGGTTTTCACATTGTTTCGGAGCGGGGTTCGGGTCGGGGATAAATGTGAAAAAATCGTTCGGGAACGGGTACGGGATCGGGGTACAAATTTAACTTTAATATAAATCTTTATAATTTTGTAAATTTTTCTTGTTTATTTCAATTAATCAAAAAATTTCCTATTTTTAAATTTAAAAAAATCAAATTCCCTTTTTTATAAAAATTCCTTTTATTAAATTTCATTTAGGCATTTTTTTCATAAAACTTAGAGCATTTACTACTTCCCTTTTATTTTTTAATTATTAAAAACTTTCTCTCCCTTACTTGTATTTTCTTTTGTTTAAGAAATTCCAAACTTTTATTTATATTTTCAATTTTTTGTACACGCATTCTTCCACGATTAGGCTTTCCAAGACTTTCTCCACTTATAATTTCCAAAAATTTTAATAACATTATACCATCCCCCAAATCTGCAAAAAGGTCTTGGACTTCCATACGAGCCTTTTTAAAAAAATTAAAAGTTAGTTAAAATTATTTGGAATTAATATTTCTTCCAAAAAAGGAAGAAGTAAACAAATATTTTTAAAAATTAATTAACATACTCTACTTAAATAAGTATTACACCATTTTGTAAAAGTCTTCTTTTGTATATCCCTCCTTTCATCTTTTAATTGTTTAATTCTATTTCTTTCAAAATACAAAGTTTCATCTTGCAATAAATCTTCTTCCATAATTATATTTTGATTTAATAAATTATTTGTTGGTTTTGATTGTTGTGAATGTGAGGAAGATGAGGATGAGGAATATGGGGATATTGTACGTGACATTTTTTTAAAATTCTAGATAAAATATATTTTTAGAAGGAAACAACATAAATTATTTTTTAATTAAAATAAATTTTTAAATAATTAATTAAATAAATTTCTTCAAAACAAAATTATTTTAAAAACTAAAAACAAGGTCACGTTATTTGCTTTTAAAATATTAAGAAAAGAAGGAGATTTAATTAAATTAATGTACAAATTAAGAGAAAAGAACAAGAAATTGTTTTGAAAAAAGTTTTGGTAAATTTTTGTATGTAGAGAAGAAAGATTTAATAAAAAAAATAAAAATTAAAAGGAAAATAATTTAGACATTATTAAAAAGAATAATTGAAAATATTTACATATTTTATATTAAATTTTAAAATAAATTTGAATGTATTTTAACTCTAAAATTGTTGTTGTCTACATTCTTTTTAAGTCATCGATTAAATTTAAAATAAACATATAAAATTTAAATTGATTTTTGAAAAATTAAAAAGAAAAAATATTTTTTTAATTTAAATATTTTTAAACAACTTTTGGAATTCCCGGCTAATAATTAATTAATTTAAAAATTAATTACAAATAAATTTATTATTCAAAGAGATCTCTTTTAATTTTTTGTATATCCTTTGTAAATCCAAATCTCCTCACTTTAATACATAACAGATTTTTAAAAATAAAATAACCAGATGTGACCAAAATGTTTTTAAATATATTTTTGGTCTGTCTGGCAAAATATCCAGAGAGGAAATGATGAATAATATTTATTTATGTAGATAAATGAATGAGAAAAAATAATTTAAAATAATGTAAGCTCTTATAACGTTAGCCCTCCCTCTCCAATAAGGTTGTTGGATAATTGGAAATCTTCGGATATCTCCAATATCCGAACCGAAAATTTCCGGATTATCCTGTCTTTTTTAGCATCTGGATATCCGGATCCGACAACTTTACTATCCAATTACTTCCCTTCTAACGTCAGCAAAATTCGGCCCGAGGAGTAACGTTATAAAAGGGTTCGAGGTATTAAAATTCAGAAAAACAATTAAATATTAAATTAAATTTTTATTTCAAATTTAGTAAAAAACATTTTAATTTAATTAATTCAAAAAATAATTTTTTCTTCACAAATAATTATTACATCTTTTGGAATTTAGATTTATATTTTGGATAAAATAAAAAGAGGTGTTTGAAAGGAAGAATTTTACTTTATATATTTTATAGAAAGGGTCAAGGCCGTCCTCTTCTTCTTCCAATGTTTTGAAGGAAAGGAAGAACACATTTTCTTCTTTTATTTTTATTTGAAGCGCGCAATTTTTGTGCTTTTCCCCTTTAGTGTTCCCTTATCTCCGTATTCAAATCGCTCGCGCCAGCGCTTTTGGGGAAGGGTATACAAGTAGAGATTGATGGGAAAAAATTGAAATATGTAAAAAGAGAGGAGAGTAAAAACTGTCATTTTAAAGTTAAAATTTAGAGAGAAAAATGTTTAAATTGGATTTGTTTTGTTTTGATTTTTTTTGACTTCTAAAAAATTTTTTTATTAATTTTTTTCAAAATAAAATTAAATTCTCCAATCAAAAGAATTATGAAAAAGATAAGGAAAAGAATG
Organism: Meloidogyne enterolobii; assembly: GCA_963681835.1. Taxonomy (NCBI): domain Eukaryota; kingdom Metazoa; phylum Nematoda; class Chromadorea; order Rhabditida; family Meloidogynidae; genus Meloidogyne; species Meloidogyne enterolobii. The sequence goes on along the minus strand of CAVMJV010000004.1, from coordinate 1,377,926 downwards.
GTTGGAAGAAAAAAAAGTTAACAAATTATTTTTAATAAAAGATAAAAAAATAATTTAAAAAAATGTGATTTGAAAATTAAAAAAAAATATTTCTTCAACTAAAAAAATTTTAAAAGCAAAAAAGTGTAAAAAATGTAAAACATACATATTATTTTCAATAAAAAATGGATAGACAAAAAATAAAAAGAAGTTAGGGTTAAATGGACAAATGATGAATTTTAAAAAATAATATTTTAATATCCAGTCAAGATTTCCCTTTTTTCTCAATTTTTTATTTTTTTGTGTCCACATCTCGATCGATTTAAGTAAAATTTTTGTAAATGGAAAAATAGTCAAGTAGTGTGGAAAAGAATGTTTATAAAAGGGGGGAATGAAGACTGCTGTTGGTGAGGAGAGGAAGAGGAAATGGACTGCTGTGAATGGCTTTAGTTTTTTGTAAACAGTTAAAAATGGGACAAATTTGGTAAAATCAACATTTTTATTAAATATAAAATATTTAGTATTAATTGTAATCGAAAGTTAATAAAAAAATAATTAATATTTTCTATTAAACTAATCCTTTAAAATTCTTCTAAACATAAATTTTATCTTATTGAATAAAAAATTTAAAAAAATGTTAAAAATGAGTAAAGGAGATTAGTCGATTAATTATTTGTTTGTACTTTTATCAATTTTAACAATTATTGGGCTATCGCCTTATCTGACTTCATTCTACTTTCGGATTTAAACTCAAATTAGGTCCATGACCGTGTCCTTCGAGCCCCGATATAAATTTTGCTCTCTAAACTTTTGAAATTTAAAATTTATTTTAGTCCTATTTATTTCAGTCCAGTAACCCAAAAATAAGTTTTTATTTTTAAAATATTAATTGATAAACAAATAAAATAGGTTAAATTTAAATATACTATAAAGAATTTAGTTATTCCAATAAATTCTTATTCTGCCAGAGAACTGGTCATTTTAATTACTAATCTATCTACTGCTAGATTGACCTCAATTTTGTTTTTATTTTAAACAACAACATTCACCTTTGTTTATTCTCTTAATTTTCTTCAACTTTTCAACATTAATAAAATCATTCGATCGTTATAATTATATTTTACCGATAAAAACAGAACAAACAGATATACAATAAATGCTGCTATATACACATATATCACAATCTTTCCAGCAAAAACATCGTTTATTCTTCGTCTTCCGGTACTGCTTCGACATACTTTAAAAGAAATTTATTCTCAAAATTTAAATTATTTTTGTCTCACCTCATAGAGGTTATTATCATTGTCGCTACGCTTCAAATAATCCTCCTTGATAAGTTGTTCAATTGAACTCTTGATCATCCGAGCCTAAAAATAAGCGATACTTTTCTGTCCAAAAATTTATTATAAACTTACTTTCACAACAAATCGACTATTTAACTGGCTTGTAACTTCAGAAACCAAATCATTGTGTTTGAGTTTCTTACGGGCCTTCATTATCCGAACAATAACCGTTTCGAGGACAGACTCCCGAAATACGTCCCTTTTGAGTTTTTGCACTTCTCCTCCCTTTCTTTGAGTTCCAGTGTTAGTAGTAGCCACTGCACGAATCAAGTCTATTATTGTATTTTCACTTAAATAAAATTTTGTTTACTAAAACTTTTCAACTAAATTCATATTCACCTTTTAAACTCGTTATTAAGGCAAAAGTTGCCCAAATCCTTTTCGATCAACAAATTAGTTTTGCATAAGACTTGCAGCAGTGACATTATTTGGTTATTTGGTAGTTTAATTGCAGCGGCAATTTTGTCAAGTTTACAAGAGTCGTATTTGTTATAGAGCATCAAAATGGCAATTTGCTGTGTTGTGCACTGAAATATAAAAGGAAGGAAAAAATTTCAAGGAAGAATCAAATACCAAAAAAACATATTTCTTGTTGAATATTCCATCTAACGAAGATAATTCTCCACGCGAGACTTGGTAAATCCAACTGAGTTTGCGCTTATCTTTATATTTCTTTTTATAGAAGACACCGAAGGCTAAAAATTTTAGAAATTAAAATTTCCTATCATTCTTTTACCATTGACATAATCGTTAAGTTGAGTAGGCAAGGAAAAATTAGAAGTGCTGGGAAAAGGCCAAACTTTTTCAGTAAGCAAGATAACAGAGAAATCTAGGACTGGAAGAGAATTGTTGTCCTCTTTCTAAAAATTAAGAAATATATTTTACTTTTTTAAAGATTTCTCAGCCCACTTTGAAGTCTTCCATCTCGATCTCACTCTTGTGTGTTTCGTTGAGCATTGATTCAAAGACTCTTGGACATTGGAATTTCTCCCGTAATTTAGACACTATTTCCTTTTCTGTCTCGATACCAACGCTTAGATGGTATATTAGACGTTTGCAGAGAAGTTTTTGATAATGGTCATTGAAAGTGTCCTTGTCTCGAATATATTTAAAGGCAATCATCTAGAAATTAAAAAAAAATTTCAATTTTATTATTTAAAAACTAACAGCTTTTTCCAGTCCAGATAACCTTTCCTCTGCTGCAATACCTTTCCTTAATAGTTGATCATAGTAGCTGGCAATCAAACGAGAGGATTTTGCCTCCGTTTTTCCTCCATTTGTTATGTTATTCTCGGCAACAAATTCAGTGAATGATACCTCCATTGTTGTCATAAATTCGTTATTTGTCCGAAAGGAGTCCTTTACTAATTTGCTAAAGTTATCGTGAAGCTGGACTATTGTACCAACAAATAGCTTAGGACTCTGAAAACAAAAAATTTCATTAATTGAATGCCTTTTCTTACTTTCTCGGCCTTATCAGCAATTTGATTGATAGTTTTAAGACCAACACGTGTAAAGTATTTTCCTAGCAGTTCTTTCAACCTATCAACGGTTGATGGAATACGATTGCATAAGTCATAAATGATCAGCAATTTATCTATTTGCAGATCGTTGAGGAATGTCACAAACTCGGAATAGAATCTGTAAATTTTTTGAGTTATTTAAAGATGTGATTGAATGATTACCGATCAATATGTCTCATGACAAGAGCATCAGCGCAGACCATACAAAGCGGTACCAAGGTGCAGAGATCAAAACAAGGATCTTTCTCGCCGCAGAAACTCTCCTCCTCAAGAAAATGAAGTTTCACCTTTATTTTAAATATTAAAAATGTTTCCAAAAATTTCCATTTTCTGGTACCAGTTCCAAGTATTCAGAGAACTCGCCGTCTTTCAAGAAGTTAGATGACCAATCAACGTAGTACCGGTAAGTTTGATGGAGTAGCGGTTTTAGAAATAATTCCCGGTAAAGTGGATAATGACAGACGGTAGAAAGTGTTTTGAAGACCTCGACAACACCATTGTACGTTTCAAACTCGATGTTATAGTCTCCGGTTTCGTGAGTACCGACCGCAACTAGAAGAAATTGTATAAAGAATTTAAATTAATGATTTTTTACCTAACGAGACAACAAAATCGTTAACCAAATTCCTCTGGAATTCAAGTCCATCACGTGCACGATCGACGTAACAAAGTGCAGCTGTAGTAATTTTTCGGAAGGTCTTTCGCATAATCTCTCTCTCCCAAACTTGGAGAGCCATCTAAAAATTGAAACATACTGTAAAATATAAAAATCAAGTCTCACTTTATAGTATCCCATAAAGAAAGAAGAAGACAAACTAGTGCTAAGATCGTCGAAAATCTTTGCAACGTCTTCTGAACTTTTCTTGTATGCCGTCCAGCCTTTCGAATACTCACGAAGCAAATTCTCACCCCAACGGTACGACAGATCCTGTAAGATTTTTAATTATATTTCAAATTATGGGTATTTCTCCGTTATGGCGCCGCACATAAAAAATGTTTTAAAATGTCATGAATATGGACAATGTCGTTCGAAAGAGCTCGTCGAGCTGACAATGAGGACACAAAAATAAGCCCACGGTCTCAATTTTGAGCCTAAATAACGGTGCTAAAGAATGGTTTATTTTGTATCGTAACTTTGCCCAAGCTTGTTGGGTCGCGTCGATTTTGCCGTTCTACTCAGCTCGACGTGCTCTTTCGAATAACATATATTTTGTTATATTCAGACATTTTTAAACATTTTTAAAATGCGGCTCCATAACGGAAAAACACCAAATTGGGTTGTATGTAGAATAAGAGCTGTACCTCAAAAATGTGCCTCGTAAAGTTGGTCAGAAAATTGTCCAAATTCAAGTAGAGATCCGGAACTGGGTGGTCGCTGTTCCTGCCATGTCCAAATAAAGAAGTGCTAATAGGTCTTGTGGTAGTAGCACTGTATGGAGGAGAAGTACGGCAAAAGCTGTAAGCACTCCTGAAAAATTTAAAACAATGAATAATCATTAGAAATAGAATGTTTCTTACATTCTTAGCTTGTTGTAAAAACTAGTCGTGATCAGATTTGAAGCTGTCTCGCGAAGAGCATAGATACTCTCAAGTGGAGTCCCAATCTCTCGCCAGAACTCGTCACTCATCGATTGCGTCGGACGCCTTGGAGGTGACATCACAAATAGATGAATGCCCGATGACAAACAGGTGACTAGAAGTAATAATTGATGTTATTTTGAGATTAAAGGTTATTTTTACTTTTATATAACGACGTTTAGTCATAGCTTGCTGGGATACACAGTACTATTCCGACTTCATACACCTATAACAAATACCTATACATCAACAACACTTCACAGTGCAATTGTCCAATGTGGAATTGTCTCAATATGCAGTTGTCATATTTTTTCAAACTTTTTTCATTATTTGGCGTTAAAATTTCATTTTGGTGTTATGATTTAAATGCTTAATCTCGTCATTTTTACGGAAAACCTACCCTCATTTTTAGACTTTGATAGTTTTTTTATTGCTTTGATAGTTTGTTTGTTTTTTATAATATACGTACTTATATTATCTTTTTTCAAGACTATCCAATAACTTTAATTTTTGAAACTAAATCTTCACATCTTTAGCCACATCGACGTTAATAACAAATGGTAGAATAATTAAAAATTAAAATAATTTTTTCTTCTAGGGCAATGAGAATTCGCTTCCAATGGAGATGTGTAGCAATTTTGATGCTTATGAGCTTAGACGTTTAGCAAGACGTTTTAAAAAGTTGGACTTAGATGGTTCTGGAAGTTTGAGTGTTGACGAGTTTATGAGCCTGCCTGAATTGCAACAAAATCCACTCGTTCAACGTGTTATTGATATTTTTGATTCAGATGGAAACGGAGAAGTTGATTTTAAAGGTTATATAAGGAATTCTATGTCTGATTTGCCAATTATTTTTCAGAATTTATTCAAGGAATCTCACAGTTCAGCGTTAAGGGCGACAAGAATGTGAAATTAAGATGTAAGTTTACTTCGTTCTTAATTATTAATATGCGTTACTAAAAATTTTCGACACCACTGCTTCCCTCCTTGGTCGTAGGCATTCTCGACCGAAGGGTCTTTAACTTTAAAGCTTCAATGCCGCTTAACTTGAAGACACATAACTTTAGAAGGCTTATTCACAATAAAATATTTAAAGTTAGTTTAGATTCACAAATTCATATTTCAGTTGCATTCCGAATATACGATATGGACCGTGATGGTTATATTTCAAATGGAGAACTTTTCCAGGTTTTTTTAATTAATTTATATTTTAATTTTATTCTTAAGGTTTTAAAAATGATGGTTGGCAATAATTTGAAGGATACTCAACTTCAACAAATTGTAGATAAAACAATTCTTTTTCATGATAAAGATGGGGATGGAAAAATTTCTTTTGATGAATTTTGCGATGTAAGTTTTATTTAATCTTATTAAACAATTTGTTTTATCTTTAACAACCGGACTTATGTTAGATGAATGGGTGCTGTGACTATTTTTAGTGGGCGGGATCATTCCGAAATTAAGGATTTCTTTATTTCCACAAAATCTCTCTCGTAAATTATATGCACTTTTGAACAGTTAATGTTCAGAATTTTCTTTTTAAATTTGCACCTTTTTCCATCTTTCCATTTACAGGTGGTGGAGGGGACTGAGGTTCACAAAAAGATGGTATTAGAGAATATTTGATTGAATGAATAAATTAAGACAAATAAATGTATTTTTTCATATTTCGATGTTCTTTCCCTTTTTTAATTCTTTTTATTTCCCAGTTTTTAATTTTCTAAAATTGTGATGTGTTCGTCTGTCCCCTCCCTAAACAGTATATTTAATTATTTAGACAAGGGAATACTTTATGGATATAATTTTAATTTGGGGAGAATTTTTACTATTACATACAATTCTTTTATTTTATGACTGGCCTCTTTTTTTATGAAACTTACAATTAACCTCATTTTTTCGTGCTAACCATAAAAATGCTTTTTAAATAAAATGTATAAATTAACATCAGTTTTTAAAATGCGGTGGTTAACCTTAAATGGCTTATATGGTAAAGATATGGTTTAGGGGAATCCATTGGAGAAATGCAATAGGCTAGCGAACAAAAATCAGATTATTTAACTACTCGTTGAAATTTGATTTTTCTGTATTAGGGCACTCTAACTTTTTTAAGGCTTGACTCGTTTAAATTTCTTAGATTGGTAATTTATTTTCATTGAGTTTAGGTCGTTGGTAACCTGGATGTTCATGAGAAGATGGTTGTGAAGCCATGATTTGACATAAAGATGTTTTTTAGATACTCCAATATCAATTTTTAAATTAATTCTAGAAGAGACACTTTCTGTTTTTCTAAACAAAGTTTTCGGTACTTTCCTGTTATGACGCAACACATTTAAATTTTTTTAAAAAAGCTAAAAATGCTCAACACAGTTAAGAGTTAGGCATGAACAAAACACTACGGTAGACTGGTCTCAATATATGCGGGAAATTTGTGCTTATCATCTGCTTCAAAAAGAACCATAAAATTTTTTCCCATTTTTGCTTCAAAAAAAGAACAAATTCCGCCAAACACCCACTGAGGTGGGAAAACACGTGGGAAAAAGGGGGAAAAATTTTTATGCTTATTATTACTATTTTTGAACATTTTTAACTTTTTTAAAAAAAATTAAATTTGTTGCGTCATAACAGGAAAGTACCTGGTCAAGAGTTGTTTTCTTTTTTGCTGATAGTCTATCCGAACTGTCATCAGGCTCGTAGTCAGAGGAATTAATTCTGAAGTACAAATAGAATAACTCATTGGCATATTTTTCCAAGAATAACTCATTGATTCGTAATATTCCTCTGACTAAGGGTCTATCGCTCAAATTATGTAAATAGTTTATAACCCCTCAAAGCATTAAATTCTTTTCGGTACTATTGCATTATCTCACTCCATTTTTTTCTTTCATTTAGTTTCCTCTTAAGAGCTGTAAATTGGTCAAGAGTTATTTTTATCTTCGTTTTTAAAACTTTTCAGATTTTAACGTTTAAGTTTCAAATGCAATAGTACCTTCTTTACCTTCTCTTTCTAGTCCTAGAAGCTATATAAAAATCTTTTTAATAAAACATGGTTTTCATTGCTCAAAAACACCAAGAGCAATTACAATATTTTTTCTCGTGAAGTGTACATCAACAATATTTGTTCTTTTAGTTGGATAAACAAATTGACCAAATCCGCTTGGGTTGACACTGAAATTTTATTTTATAATTTTTATGCAGTTTATTTTTAAAAATTCTGAACAAATTATATACATTGGATGCGGCATTTGCTGTTGACTAGAAGAATGTGCTGCTGATGAAGCAACTTCCATAGAGAGGAAGCTCAATCCATGTTGTGGTGTCCCAATCGCGACAATTGATGCATCACGAGAAAATTGAATAGGCGTATTAAAGTCAAAAGTATCTTCACAATCGTAGGTAAGCAAAAGACGTTGTTGTGCTAAATCCCAAACTCCAATTGTGCCTGCCTCGTATGCTGCTACTAAATAACGGCCACAAGGAGAACTCTATATTTTTAACGAATGTCTTGAATTTTTAAGAAATGTAAACCTTAAGCCCTCGAATTGTTCCTCTGTCGGCAACAATTTGATCAGAAAGTGTTCGAACACAAGTACCAGTAAGCACATCCCAGATATGAATGAGAGCGTTATCTCCTCCTCCAATAATATACTACATATAAATATTTATTTTATAAAAAAATTAGGCAAATTTACATTGCAGTTTGGATGAAATTCCAGCTCTGTTACATCATCTTTAGCATCTGCAAATATTCTAAGAGGTTTTACCCTATCAGTAGCCCAAAGTGAAACACATTGATCAGCGGTAGATGCAGCAAAATAATAACCACGATTACAGAAAATAGCTAAAAGTTTAATTTTTATATATTTTATTAAGATTTACCTTTCCAAACAGGAGCCATCGGTCTGTAAATAACTAAATTTCTTTGCATTTCCAATCCCCATAATCGAATTGTTGCATCGCGAGAAGCAGAAAGTAGCAATCTTTTCTCACAAGAGAAAGATAGAGAATGTACTGGACCTGAATGTCCCTGTAAAAATTTCTTTAAAATTTCAAAATTGAAAATAAATTTACCAAAAGTGTAAACGATTTTTGTTTATTTTTTTCATCAAACATTTCTTCGCTAAATTCCTCCATTTCATTATCAAGCTCTTCTAATTCCTTTGCTTCTTTTAACATTCTAAGGTTCTCTGTAGCCAAAGCGTTTACCTTTATTTAAAAATAAAATTTAATTAAAAAAATTCTTTAACTTGAATATTAGAACTTCCATAACCAAGTGCTAAAAGCGAAGCATTATCTGAAATAGTAGCAGAACAAAGCCCTCCATCTCCTTGTGAATTAAGCAACGTGTAAAGGCAAACTGAAGGAGGATTTTCATGTGAAATTCGGTACTAAAATATTTAAAGAAAACAAAAATTGATAAAAAAACCTTTCTTTGCTGCGCATCTTTCATCGAAGCTCGATATTCTACTTTCACATTTTCTGGCAAATTTGGCATTGGAATTCGATCAAGAGAAGGTGCATTCGTTTCTTTTCTTTTACCATCTTTGCTGCTCTTCTCAAGTTTTAATCTTTTCTTATCCGCAGCAAAAGCAGTTAAATAATCATCGCGCGAGACTCCGTAGAGAATTCTGTGTTTTTTCTCTTGAAATGTTATTTGTTTACCAATAGAAGTTGAAGAAGGTCCGACAAATGAAGAATCATCCAATAATTTTGTAGGTGAAAAACTAGTTTCATCCATCTAAAAGTTAAGTTAGAAAAAAGCTCTCATCCTATAATCACTTCAAGAACTAAGAAAGTATTGGATAAAAGATATTTTTAGTGCTTGATTAACAATAATAAAAAAAGATTCTTTAATATTTATCCATTTTATTTATTTTCTAAATTTTTAACATTTGACATTTTTAACAAAGAAAACATCCTTAACCACTCATATATATTATGTAACATCAACAAAGTATATCCAAACATCTCTTTACACAACAATAAATGTCCAATATAAGCACGTGTATATCCATTTCCTAATTTACATGTATAACATTCACAATTTGGAAAAAGTGTTTTATGTTCATTCAAATACCTAAAATTTAATTTCTTAAATTTTTCTCATAATTTAAAAATACTTTTTTTCATTCAAGTCAATTAAGGAGAATTGTTCATTATTATCATCCAACGGAAATCCTTCTAAAAGTTGAAAAGCAAAACCTTTTTCAGCAAGAAATGTTGGATAAGATGAGTCAAATAAGTCAACACCTTGCTTAAAAAGGAAAAGTACTTGTGACGGATCAAATGGGCCTTCAACAATTCGAAGATTATTTTGAGGAAGATAACTCTAGAATAATGAAATTTAGTTTGCTGGAAAGAGATATCTTTTAAATTGTTTTCACTCCACTATCAAAAAGACACCCACTCTGCAGTGAATTAAAAATCAAAAAATCTTACCAATGTCTCAGCAATAAGTTGTCTCAAAAATTCTTTATCAAAATTTTCTTCTTTTTTCTTTCCAATTTTACTCCATAAAAATAAATCTAAATTAATAACTTCAATATTGTCAGGACAAAGTTGTAACAATAATTCTTTTACAAACATTTTTCTATGGAAAATTGAAGGTCCACCGCCAATTGAAAATACTGTTCTTTTATCAAAACAATTATTGTCCTCTGAATTTGTTTTTAATGTTTCAAAAAAACTTCTACTCCTTTTTAAACATTTTTGTAATTTTTTGTTGCAACAATCAATTGGTGTATCAAAATCAAAGGGCGCTTGAAAACTATCAGGAATAATTGTTTCGATTGCGTTTTTGAATTGCTCCATATCCATCTAAATTAAAAAATAAGTTGAGAAAACATTCAGAATCATCAAAAGCCTAAAAATTCTTAAATTCCAAGAATTTCTCAAAAAATATAAAAAATACCTTTTTTCTACCGCCTCTACTCCAAAAATGAATAAAACGATTTGACACAACATCTCTACCACAAAGTGGATCTAATAATGAAAGGTGGAGAAAATGGTCAGGCTAAAAACATAAATTTTAGTTTTTCTCATTAAATTTTAAACCTGAAATCTATAAAAGCTTTTTATTCCTCCCGATAATTTAATAACTTCAAGAAAGTCAAATCTAAAATAAAAACTTTAAATTCTTTTAATAATTTGGAACCTACATATTTTGTAAAGAAATTTGAATTAACAATCTTGTATGTTCAACATAAGCTGCAATGTGGTTATCAAAAAGATCCCAGGTTAAGTGAGGAATGTGTCCACCACGAGTATAAAGCATTGTATTTGGTGTAGAACATAAATAATTGGATGCTTAAATTAAAATATAATAGTAGAACGTGAATAAAATGTTTGAAGGTAAGTGATCAAATACGAAAGTTCTATTCTTAGGGTATTAAACATACATACTTGTGGGCGAACATTCCTGTTTAGTGTTTATTTGCCCAACTCTCCCAATGAAAGAAATTGAAGGATTTCTAAAGGATTTATAATTTCCAAACATTGAGTTAAAATCTATACAAAAAATTTTAATTTCTAAAAAAATATAAATTAAGTAAATTAAATTTTCAAGATAATTATTTAATAAAAACATTTGTAATTAAAAAGTTGTTTAAAATAATTTTATTTAAATAATTTTAATAAATGTTAGTTTAAAATACTGGATATAATATAATAGAGATAAAGCTGCAAAAAAAATAGGATTTGAGAAATACATTTAAATAAAAATAAAATAATGCTCTTAAATATCATAAATACAAATGTAATATTTCGTTAATTTTAATCCACCATCGAATTACATATCCTCATCACTTTCTGAAAGGTACCCAAAACGCTTCTCATATTCTAAAAAAATAAAAAAATATATATAAGATATTGAATTTCTCACCTCGAATTATCTGTTCAATAGGATCATTATCACTCAGTTGAAAGTCGTTTGTCAAACAAAAAGTACGCAGTGATTTATTTTCCTTGCGAAGCAACTTAATTTGTATATTTTTAAAATAAAAAATTATCAGGGAAGCCTTTAAACCAAAGGAAAGTAAAAAAGAGGAATACCATTTCTTTTTAAGAAAGACTGGAGATTAAACTTTAAATAATTATAACCTTAACAGCATTAGCGAATCCTTTATTTTCTTCGGCCATTCGTTTACGAATAGCATCTCCATCAAAAATATTTGTGTTGTTAATGTGAGATTCATTTTGCTCAAGATTCACATCAGCAGTTGTACTAGAAACATTCTTAAAATGGAAACTTATAAAGATATTAAGAAAAAATAACCAAATCCTCTCGTTGATTATGAATAGAATTTAAGCTCGAAAGTGTAATATTGGCAATATTGTTCGGAGTAGGATTTATAGACGCCCACGTAATATTGGTAGGGCGTTTATAAACTAAAAAGATTAAAATTTTACAATAAGTTTAAGAGGCATTTAAACCTTGAGAGTCTCGAACATGAGAAGATACTTGCGCAACAACAGCTGGCTTACTTCGAGACCTATCAACATTCAGACTTCTAGAACGAGAAGTAGGATAACGAGGCATCATCTCATCACTTTGAGTTGTAAAAAGATCATTTGATAACGAATAGTTGGTTGCAGCTGAAATGACATATTTTTTAAATTAATATCTGCGATTTATTCTCTTGTATTCCCCCATAAAAGAAATACAAGGGCAAGAAAAAACGTAAAAAAAACAAATTCAGTCCTCAATTTTTAATCCAAAAATCACAAAGGAAACTTACAATTATTATTCGCAGCCCTATAAACTGGAGTTGCTGGACTCTGAACACTTGTTTCTGAACGATTCTCCACTGGTCCACGAGAACGTGAGCGAGAACGCGAGCGAAACCCAGGACCTCCGGCTTCTTCATGCACCATTTCATGTTTGTCCATGTCCTTTCGGCTGTTTGACCCTTGCTCACAATACCTAAAACATAGTAAAGAAACTTACAAAAAAATTAACAAACTTGCACTTAAATTCTGTTCCACGCTCATCCGCAGTATGAAATCTGCTTAAATGTCCTGAGACACCCTTCTGAGTTGCAAATCGCCGACCACAAATATCACAAGGAAATTTTTTTGATGCTACACAGCATTCGAGATGATATGTGAACTAAAAATAAGGAATAATAAAAAAATTAATATTTTAATATTACCCGTCGAGAATCTACTTTGGCAGGACAATGCGGGCACTTTAACTTTGTTCCTTCCATTTCTTGAAGAAAATTAAATATTTGTTACTGATGCTTTACAATTAGATTTTTTATTTAATGCTACGGTTACATAAAAATCGCGCGCGACACGCGACAGTCGCTAGGCGACATGTCGCCGGCGACAGTCGCTAGTGGCGTGGTTACATAAAATCGGCGTCTTCCGCAAAAGCGACTGTCGCAAAGCGACAAACGCTGATTTTATGTAACCACGCCACTAGCGACTGTCGCGCGCGTCTTGTCGCCTAGCGATTGTCGCGTGTCGCGCGCGATTTTTATGTAACCACTAAATTATTAGTTTTTCTATCTTTTTCAACTATATTTTCTTTATTTATTTATCTCTAATTTTCACGGTGGTGAAAGTCAGAGTACTGTAATGTATAGGACAATTTGTTGCCACTATTTTATTGTGGCTTTTATATTGTGATTTTTTAGAATTTTTCCATTGATATTTCGATTAGAGGTAGGCGCGGGACAGGATCCCGACGAGATTTTCCGGGATCCCGATCTTAAGGCCTTATAAAATTCTCTAAATTTTCGCCTGCGGCGCAATCACTATATCCAAATCCCGACTCGGGATCCCGGAAGTGCGATTTTGCCGACCTCTAATTTTGATCAAGGAAATGGAGATACAGTACTTCAAAAAATATTTTAAACCCCTAGAACTTTAATAAAAAATTTTCTTTTAGGCTCATTTTAAAGCCCATAAAATTTCAAAAAAATTCAAAAAATTCTTTTTATCTTTTTTTCCTCCCCAAAATAGGGAGGAACTCATCAAGAAATTGTCACTTTTTCATGTTTTTGATATCATTTGATAGAGAATCAAAAGCTCTACAACATATCAAAAAATCAGAATTTTTGACCGTTGATAAAAAAGTTATAATATAAATACTCGATGGCATACTGAATATCTCAAAAATATCGAAAAAAAGAACATTTTTTGCAAAAAGTATACCTTTTTCAAAATCAATTTTAACCCATAAGATTTAACTTTAAAAATATAAAATTTATATTGATCGATAGAGAATAAACTGAACTTTCAGAATCTTTTTAAATTTTGAAAATCGGATCAGAATTGATCGAGAAATAGCATGTCGCAAAAAAGTGTCGCCGAAAATTCAAACATGTTTGAATCAAAAAAAGTGTCGCCGGCGACAAGTCGCCGGCGGAAATCGCATTTTATGTAACCACTAGAAAAAGCGACAAAATCGCGCGCGACATGTCGCCGGCGGAAGTCGCGGTTTATGTAACCACTCAAAAAAGCGACAAAGTCGCGCGCGACAAGACGCCGGCGGAAGTCGCTTTTTATGTAACCACTAGAAAAAAGCGACAAAATCGCGCGCGATTTTTCTCTCCTCTTTTTACATTATCTTTTCTGTCGCGTGTCGCGCGCGATTTTTATGTAACCGTAGCATAAGGAATATTTGAAAAATTTTTTATTTTTAGGACTCTAAGTGAATTTTTAACAGTAAAGGCCGTTTCAGAGTCGCTCGTTTCAGTCGCGAGGCTGTATTTTGAGTCATAACTTTTTATTCTTTTACATTAGCAGATTTAAGTAATTAATTGTACCAATTGTAAGCTCTGTAACAGAGATGATTTGATCAGCTTATCCTACAAAACGTTAAAGCCGAATGATGCTCAAAACATGCAATTTCTCACATTTACTGAAAAATAATTTTTAAAATTAACTTTTAGATTGTCTTATTTTAGATTGTTATATTTTTTAATGTCTAGCATTTCAACTGGTATTGATCCTGCTGCAAAATATCAACGGCTTAGTGTTGAATATGTTAAGGTGATTTTTAAATTAAATATAGTTAATTTTTTAGTTCGATTTTTATTTTTCGATGGGGGAAATTGTTTTTGAATGTTTATTTATCTGTTTAGGTCAGGAATCAGGTATCTGTTTTGAAATCGGCACTCCTCGAAGAACAAGCCAAAACGACTGAATTACAACATCAAATCACTGCTGGGGATACTAAATTGAGAAAAACAGAAAGCGAACGTGACTCTCTTGCATTCCGAAATGATCAACTTGTAAAACGAGTTGAGAGTTTACAAGAAAGTTTGGAAGCTCAACTTTCAATTTTTGAACCGACCAAAGGGAAAAAGGTTTTTATTTTCTTGATTCCTTTATATTTTTAATTTTTAGAAACATAAAGAAGCAAATTTGCGTTTAGTAGCTGAGAATACCCGGATGCATCAACATCAAACTTTTGGCGGTACTTCTACTTCTGATCCCAATATTATTATGGAGGAGGAACTGGAGCGTAAAATACTAGAAAATAGTGTTCTTCACTCCAAAGTATTTTTAACAATAAATTTTTAAGATTAAATTCTTAATAAAAAAATACTTTTCGACATCTTTTAATTTTTCTTTTAGCTTTTTGACGTTGAAAGGCGCTCTACAGAGACTACTAATGAGTTACTTCAACGAATCGAGTCATTACAGAAAGAAAATTCAGCACTCAGAAATGCTTCATCGTTAAATGGCTCTACCAATTTTGTAAAGACTGCCAATACAGACTTGGTAAATTAAAATATTTTTTCCTTAAAAATATTTTTTAGCCAACAAATTCACTTTCAAATATAAAGGGCAATCCCACTATTACTTCACCCGATTGTGGAGGATGTTCAAATCTTGGAGAACAACTTTCCAATTCAGAAATGGACATTCATTCCCGTTCTCGTTCAAGGTTTTTTTGAAAATAATTTTCTTTGATATTTCTATAAAGTGATGGAAAGCCATCTGATTCTGCTGTTTCGGTTGACTCAACAGATCAAACTGACGTAGAAAATGAAGAAATTGTGGCAAAGAGACGATTGTTGGAAGAATATTATACTGAACGAATCTCTACTTTAACAAAATCTTTGCAACATGCCACTGGACGAGCGACATATTACAAACAAGAGGTAAACAATTTTTGGTTGTTGATTGTGTAACTTCGTTGGTTCAGTCGGATAATTTTGAGAAATAAAATGTCCTATATATTTTGGTTGAGGTTATTTTCTTGAAGAATAGTCAACTGTTAACCTCTTTTAAAGGTTTTTTCAGTGTTACATTCTTCATAAAGTAAACAGCACATTCTCGTTGGGTTTTTCTCTATTCAAAGAGAATAGTCCTCCATTAGATGTGCAACAGAAAAATATTTCTTTTGTAAATTTATTTTTTTAATTCGATAATTTTTAAGTGTGAGGAACTTGTTAGAAAAGGTCTTTCTGATGCTGGGCAAATTGAAGAACTGCAAAGCAAAGTTCGTGATCTTGAAGACAAATGCACATTGCTGCATGTTTGTTTTATAATTTTATTTTTTATTAAAAATATTGCTCAAAAAACATTTTTTGACTTTAAATTAAAATATAATTTTCCTTTATAAATTATTCTAAAAATATCTAAATTTAGAACTTTTTAAGGAAACACTTGAGACAACACAACAAAACTATGGCGAGCAAATGAAACAACTCCATGAATATATGGCTGAACAAGACGATAAAATGAATTCATCTACACAAGATGATCAACTTTATCAAGCAGTAACTAGAAATGGAGGTAATTTAAACGGATTATTTAAAGGTAAATATTTTTTAAAAATTTTAAAGTTGGATCGAAGAAACGTGAAAAAAGACCAATGAGTTGGTTCTCCTCTTCTTAAAGTGTAACAACATAAGACAATGCTTGCCCGATTTTTAGAATGACTATAATTATCGTTTTGACTACTTTCACGCAACAAACAATTGTGATTCTCATCCTTTTTTTAAAAAGGAAAACTTAAAAAGAAATTAATCACAAAAATATACCTATTTAAAATTGACCAATTATTTAAAAAATTTAACCTCCTAATTTAAATGGTTCTGCAATTTTAAAAATTTAAAGACAAGACTCTCTTTTATAACGTGTATCCCTGACAGTTTTTTTATATTAATTTTTACACATTTTATTATCTGAACTTTAATTTAAATGAAATGTACATTTTTTACCATTTGTACACAAAAAAAGAAATTTTGGCGAGAACTTTGTTATTTTTAAAAGATAAAATTGGGCCTAAATTATTAAAGGAAAAGTCAAAAATATGGGCAAAGAGAAAAAAATATTTGGTCAAAAAATTTAAAAAAGAGTAGGCAAATTATTCTCTGTTGAATTCTGAATTAATAAATGAAAATCCGCGAAATTCATCCTGTGCAATTGACTTCATAACTGTTGGATCTGTTGGGGTTAGTGTTGGCTCTTCTTTAGTGAAATCAGCATCAAAATTATTTACATCCCTTTTGCCTTTCTAAAAAATAATTTTTTGATTAATGAAACTGAGAAAAAAACTTACAATTCTTGGCCTAAATGGTGGTTTTACTTTCCGTGCCTCTAATGCATCCCAGTCGATTACTCGAAAGAATGAATGTGCCCGGATTGCATCCTCGCTGGAATATATAATTTTAACATCATTCATAAGGGTTTCTCATCTACGTGGGGAGAGATATGATGGAGTCTTTAAATTTGCCGTTTATCCAAGTTTTTAACCAAATGTTTACTTAATTTTCCCTTTTAACCTAAACATTTTCACTTAATTGTATGCGTATGTCTGACAATTAAATTAAAATAGCACTTTTTACCTTCCTTGTGATTCCATACATCCTAAACGGCGTTGTGGTTTCTTTGTCATAAACTTTAAAAATAATTAAAGAAGTTTGTCTATAATTACAAACCCCTTTAAGAATTGAAACAGCTTCTCGACTTAACCAAACCGGATATAAAACATCATCATGCAGTATAGCTTCGAATAAATCATCCTCATTATCTGCCTCAAAAGGGGGCTGTCCAGCCATCATTTCATACATTAAAACACCCAACGCCCACCAATCAACAGAAAATCCGTATTCCATTTCTTGTAAAATCTGTACAGTATATTTAATTTTATTAAAAGAAAATTTTTTTTTGTTAACACCTCTGGGGCAATATAATCAGGTGTACCACAAAAAGTAGATGTTAAGTTATCACGAGTAATTCCTTCCTTACACATTCCAAAATCAGCTAATCTACAATGACCATCAGAATCAAGCAAAATATTATCCTATTTAAAAGAACAAAATTAAATTTCTTTCATTTCTCTCACCAATTTTAAATCTCTATAAATAACATTATGTCTATGTAAAAATTGTAATGCACAAGTAACTTCAGCAGAATAAAATCTAGCTCTAGGTTCTTCAAACTTTCTTGCTCTTTGAATTTGAAACATTAAATCACCCCCGTTAACATATTCCATAACAAAAAATAATCTGTCATGTGTTTGGAAAGAACAAAATAAAGCAGTTAAAAATGGATGTTTGGCAGCTAGGGCAAGAATTCTTTTTTCACATAATGTACATTCAACATCGTCATCTTGAAGAATTATATCCTGAGGAATTCAAACAAATCTTATAAAAGATTTGTAAACTCACTTTTTTGAGCACCTTCACGGCAAATACATCTTCTGTACCTTTTCTTTCTGCCAGCATTACCTAAATTATTTCAAAAATAATTGAATTGGAGACTAGAGATGTCTTACTGATCAGGGGATTTGAATTGGTAACAGAGAGCTAGGAAGATTAAAGCATATCGGAGGATCAAATGCTCTGATATCTCCAAAAATCCCACAAACTCTTAATCACAAAATATCTTTCAATATCCCTCCTATCCTTCAAATATTGGTGGATTTGGTGGATAAAGTTCAATGTTGGAGACCATTACTTTATAAAAATACAGAGCAAAAAACTCTCTACATATTTGCCTCTATATAAGTTTGGCTAGCATATTAAACTCAACAAGCTGGTCTTTACTAATACTGTTTTGGTAATCAAAAAAAACTCAATTAATTAAAAGAGGTTTACAAAAATTTATTTAAAAAATAATTTGCCTTTCCAAAAGATCCTTTTCCAAGTACTTTAATAAAAGTAAAATCGTTAATAGAAGCAGTAGAAGATTTAATATTTAATTTATCTTGGGGAGAAATGACTGTTGTTTGTTGTGAAATAATTTGTGTAGAAGAAATATTTGTTGAAGGCAAATTTGAAGATATTGGGGAAGAAGATGTTGAAGAAGAAGAATTTATATTTGAAGAGGAAATTATATCGTTTTTTATTGTTGTTATTGATGTTTCTTGTGTGCAACTACTTGAGGCACTACTTTCTGATGTTGATATACTTAATGGTTTTCTCATTCTGACAGACATTTTATCACCAGTTAATCCAAGTTGTGCTAATTCCATTGCCATCTTTAAAATTTATTTTAAAGATTTTAAAATCTCCGTAAAATTAACATATTATTTACTATTAAGGTTGTCTGATCCGGATATTTGGATCCGAAAAAGGCCGGATATCCGGAAAATTTCGGTTCGGATATCGGGTCCGGATATCCGAAGGTTTCCAACTATCCGACAACCTTATTTATTATCAATTGTTAATTTATAAATATAATTTGTCTATAAATATATTTTTGTATGTAATTATTATGAATTTATGATGGAGCGTAAATTTAAATTAATAAATTTTATTTTTCTTTTTTTTACTTGTTTAGCATTAATTCCACAATTATTAGCTACATTTCTTTGACACCTTTTGTGTACATTTAATTTACAAACAGAACATTGTAGTCCTTGTTTAATAACCCCGTAAAGCATAGAACCACAATGGTCACAAAATGTTGGCCTTTTATAAGAATGAATTTGGAAACGATGGGGCATATTTATATTGAAACGGCCAAGACCTTGCTATAAAAATTTAAAAAAATTTTTTTAATTTTATATTTATTTACATCAACAGCATCTGGAGGTATTTCATAAAAAGTTTCTGTTTTACTTCCTGGGCATTTCCATACAACCTAAAAATATTTATTTAAATTAATTCAAATTTTAAATGTTTTATTGTAGACAGATAAGTAATTCCTCTTAAATATTCTAATTATTTTTTAAAGGGGGGGGGGTGTTGACATTTAACTAATAAAAATATGTTAATAGAGGTGCAATAATCTACCTCAGAATGGCAACGTTTGTGGACAACAACAGTACATATTTGACATTGATACCCTTGTTTCCATACTAATCCCCAAATAAATTCTTTACAATGTGCACAGAATGTTGGTTGTCGAAGAAATAAAGCCATAAATTTATGTCTAAAAAATACTTTTTAAATCAAAATTAGCACACAAACACACCCTGTAACTTCGTGGATTTTTCTACGCATTGCTCCACGCCTTTGGCGGTCATTGAATGCTCCAGAACGTTCTTGGAATACACGGGGTTCTTTATCTTAAAAATTTTCTTTTTTCCTCCAATTTTATTTAGTTCCTTCCCCCACCTTCTTCAGTAACTTTTCCCTGTAATTCAATTTGTAAATGTAATTGTCCATGTGGTTCTAAATCTGCCCAAATATCATTAATTCCACTCAAAGTTAAATGATCGAAAGTAATTCTACAATTAGAAACAAAATCATCTGGAGGTAAAGCACAATCATGGAATACTGTAAATCCCAACTCTTTTCCACTCCTTACTTCTGTCTAAAAAATATTTTGAGAAACTCTTTTTGGGATATTTAATAAATACTTGATAGTCTTCATTCCAAACTGGACTTTTTGTTTTTGGTCTAGTAACTGTTTGCCCTATATGGTATTCATCACAATCAACATTTACATAAGCATCGAGTAATTGACTGTCTGGGTCGTCAGATTGAGTAAATCTGAGAGAAATTTTTTTGAAAGAAATATTTGGAAGGGGGAAAGAGAAACCTTTTAGACCATTCTGTAGGCCTTAATTCCCGAGCCTCAACAACCCGAATTTTTGCTGTTCCATTAAATATAACCATTTATTTATTTCAAAAACGATTTTAATAAAAATAAATAAAAATATTTTTTAATAAAAACATGCACCGACGAATTAATTTTTAAATAAAAAGAAAGAAATAATTTTTTAATTAAAAAATATTATTATTGTTGTTGTTGTTTTAAATTAATAAATGGCAGTTAAAAATAACAAAATGCATTTATAAAAAGACAAAAAAATTTTTTCTATTATTTTTGCTAAATAAATACATAAATTTAAATATTTTATTTTTAAAAAGTTTTAATTAAATAAAAATATTATCTAGGTCTATGTATGTATAATGTTGCCGTTAAAAGATATTGTAAATTATAAAATAAACAGAAGAGATTTAGATAAAATGATTTTAGAAACAATTTTGTTTAAAAATAATATTAGAATACGTTAACAAATATAATTAAAAAAAATATGCCCTTTTTTCTCCGTGGTCAAAACAGGTCGTGTAAGGTGTCATTCGAAAGAGCTTGGAAAGGTGAGTCGAACTAGAGGTGATGAAGTTATTTTGCGGTCCCACCCTCCAATGCCGGAGACAAATTAAAATTTAAAAAATATATTTAATTATTTTAAATATTTTAACAGCCAACAATTTATGTCTATTAAAAAATAAAACAATGAAAAAAGACTAGAAATTAATAAATAAATATTCGAGAAAAAATCAATTCTTTTAAAAAGTAAAAAAGCTTTTTATTTATTATTTTTACACGTTTTTTCTTTTTTTAAATGAACACAAACAATTTTTTAAAAAATTAAAAAAAAAAAATTAAAAGGAAAGTCGTGAGAAAAAAAGGAGAAGGAAGAAAGGGAGGGGGGAGGGGGGGGGACAGCTTTTTAATATTAAATTAAATATTTATTTATTTTTAGAGAAAAAGTATTTAAAAATAATTTGGTTGTTTAGAAGAAGAGTTAAGAGTAAAAGTATAGCCAAAACAAACAGAGGACCTGCAACTAAAAAGCTTTTTGACTATAAATGTATTTATTCTAATAGAACCACAGTCTCGAGTATAGCCACCCCAAATGGAGGGATTGAAAAATGGAACCGCCGGTAATTCTATCAGAACAAACATGGTGGTATAATTGTTCTATCAAAATTAAGGAACCCCTATCTATCTAAATATTCTTCTGCATCTTTAAATAAATTTAATATTAAAGCTTTTTTTAGTAAAGTTTGATTGGAATCGAAATTAAGGAGAATTTGAAGGACCCGGAATTTTAAAGGAAAATTAGAACAATTAAATTACAAACAAACAAACAAAAACTTCTCAAAAAATTTTTAATTTAATAAAAAATAAAAATAATTTATTTTTCGAATAATTTAAAAGAAAACAAAAAATTTAAAAGAAAATTTAAACAAAAAAACACAGTTTGATTAAAAATTGGAATTTAAATGAATTTTTAAATAAAATGAAAAGAAAAAAATATTTTTTGTTTAAAAAATTAAATTTAAATTAATTTATTTTAAACAAAACAAAAAAATAATAATTTATTTGTCTAAATTTTTTAATTAAATTAATTTTAACAATTAATATGTAACTATTAATAAAAAAGAGAAGAAAGTTTTTAATTAAATTAAAAATTAATTAATTAAAATTTGATCGAAAGAAAAACCTTTATGATTGAAAATTAAAGTAGGTATACATACACAATTAAAGTAGTGCATGTAGGTAATTATGTCTAAAAAGAAAAGTTCATGCAAAGAAACAATTGGTTATTAACAAATATCCCCCCTAATTTTTTGGTTTTAAGTTTTAATTAAATAATGGTTTTGGGGAAATTTTTAAAAAGTCAGTCTTTTTCAAAAATCTTCAGTTTCCAAAAGTTCACAAAAAACGGTTAATTTTAAAATATTTTATAAACAAAAATTTAAAAATACAAGAGAATTAACCAAAAAATTTATTTACTTTTTTAAAAATTTTATTTGACGTAAATAATAGAAGCCTTCCTTATTGCAATAAATACATACTAATAAAAATTTTTTGTTAAAAAAATTATTTGTATTTGACTTGTTTTACGTTTATTAAAAGATCTTTAATTTTATTTTAAAAAAGATAAGAGAAGATTAATTTTGGAATTCGAAACAATAAAAAATGAAATGGGGAAGGAAGAAGTTTTGTTAATTAATTATAAAAAATAATTTTTATTTTAATTTTTAAATAAAAATAATTTCATTTTTATTTAAAAAATATTTAATAATTTTAGTTAAAAATTTTATATAAAATACTAAAAGGAAATAAAAGAGAGAAGAGAAGAGTTATTTAAACAAAGAATTCTCCTCAATCCTTGTTTGGTTATGTAAAAAAGCATTCCCGCTCAGTTAACGAAAGCAAAAACAATTAGCTATTAGACTAAATGAATCAAAAAAAGGAAGAAAGAGGGAAGGGAGGGGAAGGGGGGAAGGGGGAAGCACTTGACTGGCTTGAAAAAAAATAATAAATAAAAAAAATATCCATCCACATCCATCCAATCTATCCATTCAACTAAAAACCCACAAATTGTTTAAAGTATTTTTTAACTGGCATCAAAATGACTCTCTTTTTTTAGTTAAAGCAATGGATGGCATGTTTAACTAAACTAGCTGTCACTGTCTGCGCCCTTTTCCCTTTAAAATCGATTGGCCAATGGCACTCACATAAAATGAAAAAAAAGAGGAAATGTTTGGAGGCACACGAAAGAGAGGGGGAGTTGGTTGGTTGGTTGGTTGGATATACTAGAAATGGCTGGTAGAAAAAAGAGAAAAGAAGTTCTTTTTTTAAACTACTAATTCAATCCTTCTTTTCCCCCTCTTTTCCCTCATTCCTTCTTTTTTTACCACTCAAGAAGGGACTTTAACATCCATTTTTTGTTTCCTCTCTTTTTCTCTCTCAAAATTGGACCATTTCCGACATTATTTGGCACTTTTATTTTCTTTTTCCTTTTTACTCATTTTTTGTTTCATTTAAGCAAATGTTACTCGAGAAAGTGAACATTTTGAGTCTTTTTGAAAGGAAGAAAAAATAATTAATTAATTAAGGATCCTTGAAATTTACATTCTTTTAATAATTAACTTTAAAAAAATTAAATATTTTTTTAAATAAATATTAATTAAAAAACTTTAATTTTTTTCATTTTAATTAATTATTTTTATTAAAGAAACAAATTAAATATTTAAATTTAAAAAAGAAATTGGTTGTAGTAAATTAAAAATAAAAAAATGTTTAAATTTTTTAACTAAAATTTTTTATTTAGATTTTACTTAACTTTTGAAGCCATTAATTTATAAAAAAAATATCATTATTTAACCCAACAATTAAATTTAAAACAATCAAAGGATGTACACAATTTATAACTTGTTAGACGTGGCCGGGCATGGATTAAGTTGTGATTGTCTAAAGTTTTTTGAACTAAATGATCAGTTGGTTTTGGTGAACTTAATTGATAAAGATGTGAATTATTAATGATTTGGTAAATCTGTCTAAAATAATTAAAACCCTTAATTTGATAAATACCTTCTACAGATGATTGAACTAGCTAATAATTTTTATACCTTTCAACTCTGCTTGGCCAAATTAGTTAATAAAATTTTTATTAAGTATGAGGGGATTACCGTATTTACTCGATTAATTCCCCACCCTCAAATAATTCCCCACCCTCTATTAATTCCCCATGCCAGGGATGAGTTGAAAAAATAATTCCCCATCCTGAATACCCTACTACACATTCAAATTTCAAAACTCGAATAATTCCCCTCCCTTGAATAATTTCCCATGCTACAGATGGGTTGAAAAAATAATTCCCCGGGGGAATTAATCGAGTAAATACGGTATATATTTTTTGAAAAAACTGAAACAGACAAAACTTAATAATTTGTTTAGAGACTATTAAGGTTGGCGGTTCCTGGTAAATCCCCGAATATCCGCTAACCTTAGGGTTAATATTCCTTTAAAAATCAAACCCCACATTTCACCTATATTAAAAGTAGAGACCGGATCGATACGATATATCGATGGAAAATATCGATATATCGATGTCGATATTATCGATAATCGATACCGATATTATCGAACGAAAATTTTTTTGATTTTTTCGATATTTTTCGATAATCGATATTTTTCGATATCGATACCGATATTATCGAACGATAAATTTTCGATATTTTTCGATACTAATTTCTTTTAAATTTTTGACATTTACCCTTCAAAAAATCAAAAATTTTCGCCTGCGGCGCTGGAATGGAAGGATGGAATATGTTATCATGGACGGGTCTCATTATATCCAAGTAGAAAAATCAAGAAGGCCTAGATCAAGGCAAAGAACATTTTTGGCCTAACTGCACTTTATGGGTCTGAGCTAATATGGATGATTTATATGTCCCCCGACATTGGTACAACTTCCCCCTTTGTTGGAACAACTTCCCCCGTTCTTGGAATAACTTAGCCCGTCACTGAGTCAACATCCCCCGTCATTGGTACAACTTCCCACGACATTGGGACAACTTCCCCATCATTGGTACAACTTCGCCCTTTATTGGAACAACTTTCCCCGTCGGGGAAAAATATCGAAAAATTATCGATATTTTTCGATAATCGATATTTTTCGATATCGATATTATCGAACGATAAATTTTTTTATTTTTTCGATATTTTTCGATAATCGATATTTTTCGATATCGATACCGATATTATCGAACGATCACTAAAGTCCGGTCTCTAATTAAAAGCACTTTTTTGACGTTTCACGAAATTATTAAAACTAAAAATCAGTGAGAGAAAATAAATAAATAAAATGATTTTTGAATTTATTTTTAACTTCCAATATTTTTATCATTAAATTCCTCTTATTTTCTAAGTGTAAATGCACCCAAAAAATGATGACAAAAAATTTCATCTTTTAATTTCACCTGACATTAAATAATTAATTATTTAATTAATAATTACATCTACTACATTACATTAAATATTTACCCCTCCCCCTCCCCCCTTTTAAAACCAGTTTATTTTTATTTATCCAATTTATTTTCTCTTTCTTTTTAATTATTTAAAAAACTAGTATTTTTATTTAAAAGAAAATTAATATTTTTTTATTAAATTTTTAATTAAATAAAAAGAACAAATTATATATTAAATTATTAAAAATTAATTTTTTATTTTTTATTAATTAAAAAGAATTAAATAAATATGGGAGTAAAAGATTCTTTGGTAAGCAAAATTTAAAATAATTTTGTTTTAAATAATTAAATCCTAATTAAAGTTATAATTAGAGCCAGGATTTTTAGGCACGATTAAGTTAAAAATAGGCGCCTATATAGGCACTAACAAACTGCCAAAATAGGCACTAAAATCCGAAAAAAAGGCAAAATAGGCAGGATATTTTCGAAATTTTCTGATTTAAATCTGCTAAATTTTATCAAAAAAGTTAAATTTAAGCAATAAACTGTTAAATAAATTAATTTCGACGATCAGAATTACATAAAATTTAATTTATATTAATTATTTTGTTTCCAAAAATAATTTGATAAATTTTTCAAAAGAAAATTTTTCCCAAAAAAATTTTTTGGCAAAAATTTTTTGAAAAAATTTTATATTTTTACCAAAAATAATTTTTTAGACAGCAATTTTCTCAAAAAATGCGCAAAAATTCACAAATTTTAGTAAAAATAGGCAAAATAGGCTGAAAAAAGGCAAAATAGGGCATTTTGCCAGAAAAAGTTAAAATAGGCAATTTTAGGCAACGATAAAATTAGTTAGAAGGCAGATTTCAGTAAAATAACACCGGATTTGAACGTTTCAGCATCAGGCCTATCTAGGAAAAAAACAGGCATTTGCCTAAAAATCCTGGCTCTAGTTATAATTAGTTAAATTTTATATATCCACTTTCTTTTTAAAAATAGTTCAAAATCTATTAAAATACCCCAACCTAAATAAAGGTAAGGCAAAAAAGTAGAATACAGCAAAAAATGCCTTGTTATAATTTCTAACACCAACATTTTTAAATTTAAAATTGTAAACAATGTGCTGGTATTAAAAGACAAATAATTATTATTCCTTAATTTCACAAAAAAAGGTGTCATTAATGGGAGATTTTGTCCATCTACAAAGAAATCCTGAATTTCGGAGTAAACAAGATTTACAAAATGAATTTCAATTTAATCCTGTCAATCGACGTCATTCAGTCCAGATTACTTGTGGAACTGTAAGAAATACATACATATATTTTTGTTAAAAGGTTTTTTAAAAGCAAGAAGAAAAGCCCCCAATCCATCAACGGACATTCTCTGCCCAATTAAATAACCAAACAAATAATCATCGGCGTCAACGATCAGAAGCTTTAATGAAAACAAATTCAAATAATTTTGAAGAAAGAAGACAAAAACAACAAAGAAGAGTATCCGAACCTTTTATTTTTCTACCTAATAATTTTGGAAATAATTTTGGAAATGAAAGGAAACGACGTAAAAAGATTGTTTTATTTAATGTAGTTATTTATTTCTTTAAAAGGTTCACCAATTAAATGCCAATCATTTGATTGTTCTTTTTCTACTGAACAACAACAATTAGATACAAATAATTTACATTCTAATTCTGATTCCTATTCATTAGAGGGACGTTTAACCCCTTCCTCCCTCTCAAAATCAGCTACATTTTCTAAACTTTTCTCTCAACAATTACCTATTGAAGAAGTTGAGGAATACGAAACAGACATGGATGGACAAAGAAGACAAAGTACTGCTAGAAGACCCCAAATTGAACAAATGCATTATGGGACTATAATTCGACTTTAGTGTAAAAATTAAACAAAAATTATAACGGTGAATTTAAAAATTGAAATAAATTTTTTTGAATTAATTTTTTGAAACAAATTTATTTGTAACCTTAAAAATTTGTTTAAAAATTCAGATATTTTTCAATATACAAAAACCTTCTCATTTACTTTAACAACCTTTATTCTTCCCGCTCTTCATATTCCTTGTTTCAATAAAGGAAAAGACTTAGTCCGGTTAGCACTTATCGAAAATCTTATTTTTACTATTAGTTTAACTTAAAATTTTAAAAAATATATTTATGTATTAATTAAAAATAATCAAAATAATAATGTTATTTACTATAATGACAAAAGAAACAAAAAAACAATTATATTTTTGACAAACAAAAAATTATTTTCTTTAAACCCTTCTTATCTTTCTTGGTCTAGGACCCAATTCTGGAAGCGCAGTTCTATCAGTTATCTATAAAAACAATGTTTACTAATTATAAAAATATTTTAACTATTCCCTTTATTTTGTAAATTCTTTCCAGCCCTAATAAAAAAATAAAATTCTCTCTCTCTTACCGAAACTACTTCAATTCCTCCTGTAGCTAGTCCTTTAACAGCAGTCATTCTTCCAGGTCCAATACCTTTAACAACTATTCTAGCTATTCTTATTCCTCTTCGAATCATTCTTGCAGCTGCAGCAGCTCCAGTTGCTTGTCCAGCTAGAGTAGTTTTCTTCTTTGAATTCTTAAAACCTTCTATGCCTGCTGTAGTTTGACAGATAATAACACCCTATAGAAAAGATATGGACAATTTTTGTTTTTTTTGCTAAATTTTTTAGTCCAAATTATTTAAAAAAATCTTCTATCAAATATTTTTAATTTCTAAAAACTAACCTGATGATCAGTAACACAAATTTTTGTATTTGTATATTTAGCATTAATAATTACAATTGGTAACCTTTCATATGGAACTTCTCCAAAAAGTTGTTTCAATGTTGCTAAAGATGGCATTTGTTCATCTACTCGAGATGTTGCAATTGAAAGAAGACTTTAAAAATTAAAAATAAATTTTTTAAAAATTAAGGGAAGAAACGTTGAACTTCCTGTTGTTCCTTCAATTTCTTCTTTTTCAAGAAGATTTAGTGTAGGCAAGTCTCTAGTAACTGTACGTTTGCTTTTATTCCAATCCTTTAAAATAAATGTTGTTTTATTTGTTAAAGATACCCTCCTCCAAAGGGGAGTACTATTTTAGGAAATACGGTATATTCTTAATTCACGCGTGAGAACTTACCCTCAAAAAAATGTTTTTGGTATTGCATTACTATTAAGTGTTTGTGGAATGTATTCTATATAACACTTATAATTCTACAAACAAAAACTGATAACAAAAGAATTTGAATCTGTACGGGAAAAAATTTTTCGCTTTATTTTGTTCAAATGTAAAAGATCCTTATTGGGTTGATGAATATTTTAATATAAAATCTATTCCCCTCTTCGAAAAAGTGCTAGACTTTTCAAGGATATTTTCAATTTAAAAAATATAACCTTATAATGATGATGCGGAACTAACTCGGGTGTTACTTCAGTTTTGAAAGGCATAGCAAAACCTTCACCACTAGACAATAAATCACTTATACCTTTTTCAGTCGACTTATTTTTGCCTTCTTCAAATTTATTTCCCCCACCTTCTTTATCATTTTGATAATTAATTGACGTTGCATAAATTGGCCTTAAATTTTTTCGATTTTTTATTATTCAAAGAATAACCTGGTAAAATATAAAAAGCGTTTAGAACCTTCAGAAAATAATAAAGATGAAATCTTTTGTCCAAAATTCGAAATCATAACAAACTAAAAATTAAATTTAAATTAGTAATTATATTTGTAAAGGTAAAATGTAAAAACAACTGCCGAAAATAAATTTAAAAAATCTTGATAACTTTATTAAATAAAAATAAAAAGATTAAAAAAATATTCTAAACTATTTTACATATAATCAACAATTTAATCAGGCAAATCAATTATTTGACATGAAAAATATTTATTAAAATATAAATTCAGTGATTAACAATTATTTTATTGTTTTTTTTCTTGAACTTTTCCTCATTTTCCAGAACTCGAGGATGAACGTCGACGCCTTCTGCTGTTGCTAGTTGTGCTACTCGATTGATGACTACTCTGCTCCTTACTCCTATGATGCTCACGTTCATCATCCAATGCACGTCGTTTTTCACGTTCCCTCTGTCGAAGTAAACGAGATTCTTCAAGCAATTGATCATCGCGTTGCTTAAAATTAAAAAAGTTAAAATATTAAATCCAGTTAAAAAAATTCATTACTCTTTTTTCTCGCAATATTTCCCTTTGCCGTTGCTCTCCCTCTTCTTTAAATTGAGCGGCAGTTTTAGTCAAAGCTTTCCGCATTTGAATTCGCAATTTTTTGGCCGCTTTTTCTGCTCTCTTAAAGAAAATGGTTAAAGATGATAAAAAGAAAAAAATACCGTTTCGACATCATCTTGACGATTGTTTAATTCTCGCGTTGCTTGTTGTTCTCTTAAGTAACATTCAAATCATTGAAACAGAAAAATACCAATTTAAAACCCACTTCACAATACGCTTTGTTCGCCTAATTCGTCTCTTACGGTTTTCACGTTCAATTTTCTCTTTTTCTGATTCACTCATTGATGAACGAATTCTTAAAGGCGAATCGTTATCAGAAGTACTCAACGATGAAGAACTATCATTTGCATTAGCCAAATGTGAAGATTGCTTGAAAGATTCGTTTCCTGTTAAATTAAACATTTAAAAATAAACTTTTTCAATAAGAATAAAATCAGCCCTCATTAATTAAACTTTAACTTATTTCAGTCGGTGGATGGCTTTTCATCTTAAATCCAAAATCCCAGTTGGTACGTATAAAAAAAGCAGCAGCTAACTACGGACCGTGATAAGATCTAGAACGAAACTCTTGGTCATTGAAAATCGAGATTCAAATCTCGTATCTCTTGTACGACATTTCCAGTTTGGCTAAACTAAAAATTAACATTTCCTCACCGTTAATGCGTCTATGACTCGAAGAATTCTTATTTGGATTAGTTCTTCTAGAAGAAGGCGAACTGGAAGTTGAACAACTCTTGCGTCGACGAGATGATGAACGCCTCTTCCGGTAACTTGTTCTCGTTCGGTTTGAATCACGGTGTTCTCTATAAGATGAAGAGGCATATCTTCCAGAATTTGATCTCCTTAGATATCGAGAGGAAGTAGATGAAGAGCGAGAATGAGATCTTCGCTTTTTACGGGGAGAATGTGGACTCGAAGATCGTGAGTATCTTCTCCCACGTTTAGAATCACTTTGATGACGATTCCATTGAGAGTCAGGGCTGATAGATTTTCGTCTTGATAGTTCCCTAAGTAAAATTAAATATTAATTTTAAATTATTTTTCATTCAAAAATAACTTACAAAAGTCGCCTGTATTCCTTTGTTGGTAAAACAGGACCATGCACAACACCTTTTTCACCATCATTCTCATCTGGACCGCACATCATATTCTTTTTACCAGCATTTTTCTCATCGTCTTCACCAAAACAAGTAATAAACTCTGTTCTTTCAAAATCCTCTCCAGAATCACTTGAAGACGTTCTAAAAATTAAAAATGAATTACTTAAATATTAATTAATTAACCCACTCCTCTTTTAATGAATTTTTATTAGCAGATGAAAGAAAACTCAAAAGTGTGGTTGTTGCTTCTTCATTGGATTGCACTGTAGAACCCAAATTTCCGATGATCATTGCCCGTCGTCTGTGAAAATATAATTTTTTAATTTTTATTCGAATTACATAAAACTAAAAACCTTTTAAGAACAGCTCTGTCAGCTTTTGCATGACGACCCTTTTAATTGAAAAAAAAAATTAAAATGTTTTTGAAACATAATTCAAGGTACATCAATTTTTATAAACTTACTGATAACGCCGATTTAGCCTTATCAATTTCTTTAATTTCAGCGGTTGACGTTTGCTCTTTTTGATCCAAACTCTGAAAAGATAAAGTCAAATATTTTTAAATAATTTTGAATAAAAAACCAAAAGTTGTAGAAAAGCTCCAGACGTAATATTATATTTAGTGCCAATTTTATTCAAAAAGGCTAAAGACTCTGCATTTAATATAGAAGTATCAACGACAGGATCTCAAATTTAGAAGAAATTATAGCTTTTTTCCAGTTTATGCGTCCAATTGCACCTTTATACGTCGAAACAATCTATGGAGATAAGTACCCGGTTCTACGTGTTATAATAAAATGTACATCAAGAACAATCGTGTGTACCCATACCTCTGGACAAATAGCTTTCTATTCATATAGATTTTATGGTACTAAAGTGAAGAACCGGGTACTTATCCGCATTGATTGGATGTATAAACTTTTTGCTAACGTATAAACTGGACAAGAGCCGAAATTATTTTGAAGTTTTCATTTAAAGATTTTTATCATGACAAGGAAACATCGTATACTGTGTACAAAATTTTGGTAATTTTTTTGGTACGAATCGTATAGAACCATCGACTTTCTATTGAGAAGTGATGCGGGGTTTTTGCTAAATGACTTTGGGCCGAGTTATGGCCATTCAAAATTTGAGTACTATTTAGAAGTGGTTGAGCTTAAGGAAAAGAGAGAAAATGAGCGATTTTGACTGGTCATACATAAATTCGTCCAAAGTCATTTTTCAAAAAAAACCTCATCACTTGTCAATAGAAAGTCGATGGTCCTCTATCGATTGTACAAAAGAATTACCAAATTTTTGTACAAAGTATCCGATGTTTCCTTGCGAGAGGATCCCAATATTGCCTTATTCTAATAAAACTCGATTTCCATCTCCAAATATCAGATTTTTCTGTGAAGTAAATATTTAAAAATACCCATTTCTTCAGGTTCATCATCATCAGAACTGCTCATGGTTGGATCATTTATTCGTCTCTCCTTCCAATCTTTATTGGTATTCGAATTCCTAACAACCTCGGAATTTCCATAAGAGAAAGCAATAGCGGCACGTTTATCAGAATTCCTTCAATCATAAAAAATTTCAAAAATATTTCCAAAAATACTTTTTCTTTTCTCGTTCCTTTTTATATGTTGAAGAAGGTGAAGAACCCTTGGATGGCCAAAATTCTTTTGCAGCAATTTGAGCCAGAAAATTGCTCTCACTAACTGAAAAATAAAAAATTATGTGAAAGATTGTCAAAATCTCATCCAAATTTAATTTATAAAGGATTCAAAATAATTCGGTGATATAATGAAATATCATTCTAATTGTAAGAACAAAAATATTAGTTCAAGAATCACATAAAAATAAAAGCAGAGCTACTTTCGTGATCGTTTTCGAAGTGAAACGCTGCTAGTTAACGAAATTAGTTTCAAAAGCAACCTTTTTTAAAATCATTAAATACAAGTATCCTGTACCGTTCATAATCACATTGCAGTTCCATTACATCATCTTTCAGTCTAAATTAAAAATATTGACAAAATAAACTTCAAACATACAAATTCCTTTTTGCCTGTTTAGAAGGCGGATCCTGTATCTGCTCCAAATGAACACGTACATCAAAACGGTCAATTAATATATTATCGTCTCCTTGCCATTTCCTCCTAAAATAAGATATAAAAAATAATGGTAAGAGTTTGCTTATGTAGAATACAAATTGAAAAGTATTTTTTCGTAAAAATGTACTCATCCGATTTTTTGGTGTTTTTCGCTCATTTCGAATTATTATTACAAAAGAAAAATAAATTTTCAATGTGTTCATAAGCGATACTATAGCCAAGATAATAAAAGTAAAGTACAAAATATTGGGAGATTCAGCAGCCTCGGCAATTACGGGATCGACGTGAATCGGCATATGCTGACCATGAACTTGCATGAACTCATTAGGGTCACGTCTCTAAATTTCGGAAGAAGATAAAATCATTATAAGCAAAAAACAACTCACCACACTCTCGTAGAATTGCCTTCTGCGCTCATGTCGTTTTGCACCGTCAACCAATTTGTGGCGAACAGCCCTTTCCTGCCTTCTTGCTTCGTGCCACATCTGTCGTTGTATTAATTTATAAGAGCATCAATGGAAACCAATTAAAAAATAGTTACAGATAAAATTTAACAATTAAGAAAATGTATTTCATAATTAATAATTTATTGATTAAAAATACATGCATGTATACTATTTCAAATTTATTCAAATGTATCGTGAAGCGAAAAATCAATTTCTTCGTCAATTCTGTGCTTAATTTTCTCAAGCAAATTTTCCTGCCGCTGAACAGATTTTTTATAATCAGCAAACTCCTAAAATAAAATTGTAAAATCATTTAATTTTAAATAAACCTGTTTAGTTAGTTCATCAGGATTTTTAAGCTGCCAATTCATAGATATATGTGTGAGTTCACTGTTCATTCCAAGACATGCATCTCGAAACTAAAAGAAAATTTAAAAATAAAATAAAAAATACAAATAAACAACCCCTTTAACGGCAAATTCTGCTGTTTCTTTAATATGCTCAGGGATTGGTTGAGTTTGATCCACTTCTGTAATAACTTGCGAAAGTAGGCAATTCCATTTATCAAACATTTTATTTAAAGCATCCCCGAGTAATGATTCTGGCACAATTCCATCCGGGAATGAAGAAATTAATGCATTAATTTCTCTGCTCTTCTCGGCAAACTGATCAGATCCTAATATAATTTAAAATTAAAAGTTTAAAAAACATAATTGGACCAAAAAACAAATTCACCATATCTAACGCACCTAACTGCTCCTGTTTTTGTGATGAAATGATATCACTCATCGAAAATAAAACTTAATTAAATAAAAGTTCTTTGTTAAATAGAAAAGAAAATATAACAATTTAACCAAAAAATTACTGACTGAAAATGATCTTTATGCAGCGGAAACTTTTATATAAAGCATACAACACAAAAATAATGCCAGAAACAATAATATCTATTGAAATATTAACCTCAAACGTAAATTGTGTGAAATGGTAACGATAAAATTTTTAGTCTCCACAATAATATTTATAAACCTAATATGGATTTACGAGAATAAAATTATTCCTTCTGGCTATATGTATTGGTGTATGAATCACGGAATTTATCTGACAGCAAAATGAAACTTTATTTCCTAGCATAAAACTGTAAAAAAATTTTGCAAGTCAATGACGAACGCAATGCTTTATAAAGATTATTTTCTTAAACTGCTAGAACTTGATTGGGAATTCTGATCATCTTTTGATTGACATTTTCCAGACGTTGAAGTACTTGCTGCTGAATCTTCTGGTTTCTGTAAGCTTTGTTTCATCGCTTCATGCACCATCGAGGATTCAGCAGTTTTTAAAGATTTTAATCTGTTTGCCTCTCGTAGACTTTCCTCAAGAGCCCGCTTAAAGTTTTTTTTAATTTTTCGCGAAAAAAAAACTAAAAACCTGAAGTTCCAATTCCTCAGTTTGTTTAGAGAGCGAAGCCGAGGTAGCAGTCAACTCGTCATCAGGAGACTTAAGGAAAGGATTAGGAATCAAAAATCATAGAAAAATACATTAGAGGCAATCCAAGGTTGTGCTGACTCATTTAAACTTAAAGCAAGTGCTTTTTCCAAATCATTTTCAAATTTGCGAGATCTTCGAGCTTCATTCCAAAATTCTCGAGGCACATTATCGGCAGCGCAAGAAGGAAGTTGTCCCTCAACCAGATAAATTGACCAACCTAAATTATAAGTTGTAAATAATAAAACATTAAAGACCTTCTGTATAAAGCTGCGTAATGTAAAGTTCCATAAAAGTTTCCGAAACAATTCTAGGTGTTTTGAACAAGGAATTCAGGACGAACCATGTTGTACCTATTTTTCGAAGGGCGAACCAATGATCTTCATAATGACAAATATATGCTTGGCCCATGCTAAACAAATAGAAAATTTTGAGATAATCAACGTCCTTAAACCTAGGGTTTTGACGGATTTTAAAAGCAGCAGGGCTATCCAGCGCTTCTAAATGAAGATTTGCTTGCCGTCTCAAAGCTTCAGTAATAACCTTAAATTAAAGAGATGACCGCAAAATGAAAATTCTAGCCTGAATTGAGAAATAGCCAGAGCCACCCTAAATTTTGGAAAAACAATATAATTTTGCTTTAATAAAAGATCACGCACCTCATCGTAATTTTGACTTTGAAAATGAGATTCATCACCGAGCACAGCTCGTTCACGAGCATCAAGTTCGTGAGCTATCGCCACCAAATTATCCGCTGTAAAATAGTTCCCTTGTAATAACATGTTCAATGCATGCTGTGCGCACATACGACCGACTTGCTAAAAATAAGCTGAGAAAAGAGAATAAGCTTTTAACAAACCCTTTCGTGATAAACGAGGTCCATTTCTGGAAATAAAAATAGTGTGAAATAAATGAACGTAGGTATGTTATGAACGTAAATAATCAAAAACAAAAAAAAACAAATATATCAACAGAAAGATTTATCTTGAACAACAGAAAACTTTATAAAGTCGAATGTCTTAATTCATTATATCACCATACATTCATCAACATACGACCATTATCTTAGGCAGCGTTGGAGTTAGGGCCACGACGGCGTCCCGCTCCAGAAGTAGCAACATTGGTGAAGCGACCTAAATATTTATTAAAATAAAATAATTTAAACATAAATAATCACGGTTATATTGAATACGACGGAAAGCACGGCCACGCTTCTTTTTCTTATGTTCCTGCTTTTCGACCTTAGGAGTTTGAGCACGAACCTTTCCAGCACGAGCCAATGAACCGTGAACCTTAAAAGAATTATTAAAGAAAAATTCAAAAAAATATATTATATACCTTTCCACCACGAAGACGTAAAACTAAGTGGAGTGTAGACTCCTTTTGGATGTTATAATCAGCCAAGGTTCGTCCATCTTCAAGTTGCTTACCAGCAAAGATCTTAAAAAGACTGATTTTTTGAGAAAAAATTGGGAAATATACAAACCAAACGCTGTTGATCAGGCGGGATGCCCTCTTTATCTTGAATTTTTGCCTTAACATTCTCAATAGTATCAGAAGCCTCAACCTCGAGAGTAATAGTTTTTCCAGTGAGAGTCTTTACAAAAATCTGCATATTTAATGCTTAATTTTCCGTAGATTGTTTAAATGAGCTTAAAAATAAATTGAAAATTTTATAAAACAAAATTATTTTTTCCAGAAAAGGATAATGTGTTTAGCAACTCTCGCGTTCTTGTCTATACTAATTTCAGCACGTCTATCACATGTACAAAATGGTACATAGCAAAATGGTATGTAGACAGAATAATACGGAATGTAACAAAACAACTCGTCAATTTTTCCAAAGACTACACAAATGTCATAAAATACATAAACCATTTTGCCGAGTACCATTTTGTCTACATCTCTTTAACTACCTGCAATAAAAAACTTATATTTTAGGATATCTTTGAATTATCGAGTAAATAATATGGAAGGTATTGATCTTCCTTTAATTTCTGATGATGAAGGTATAAAGTTAGGCTTTTTAGTTTAAAATTTTATATTTAGAATTGGACTATGATTTGCTTGATGCTTCTGACATTCCATCTGGATTTAAAGTACAAGCAGCGGTAAGTTCTTTTTGTTATTTATAAGATTCCCATGAATAAAAATTAGAGTAAATTTGTGGAAATGAAAAACTGATTTTTCACGTTGGTTCGTTCTAGGGTTTTGATTGACATTACTTTTTGGGTTTGACCACTTTGTATCATTCAATCAAACTCGAAAAGCTCGTTCGAATAAGCTATCATTTACATTGAATTCCCTACCTCAAAAATGGCGGCATGGCCGAAGATGCAGTATTGCGATTTTTAGGAGTTTTTTAGCAGTAGGTGAAAATTTTAAGAATTTTTGATGGCCTTAGGCCGAAAAATCACTCTTTTCCCCTCCCCAAAATTTTTTTTCTTTCCCTCTCCACAAATTTTTTCCTTTTCCCCATTATTTTTCAATTCCCAATTCCTATCATTTTTATGAAATTTTTTCGAGTAACTGCTTTTCAGGTTCTTCATTGTTATTGTGCCAAACCTCACTTAAAATTTTCACCAAATCATGATTTCGTCCAGCATATATCCTACCACGATAGCCTCACTTTTTTCTTTCTCCGCCTTCCGCTAACTGCCACATGCAGTAGTGAGTCGCACTACTGCCGCCCATTCTTCAATAATTCTTTCTCTCAAAAATTCTACTTTCAAACAACCATTCTCTCATTTTTATTTTCAATTTTCCTCACTGTTAATGGCTATAGTTATTGCTCAAATAGCCCCGCTATAGAGTATTTGAGAGACTTGGATGGCCTTTTTAGAAAGCTAGCGCAAAGAAATAGGTTAGGATTTTTATATTCGTTTCTCTTCATTTTCTATCATCCATTTCGTTTTTTTTCTCTCTAAAACTGCTTCAACTTTTTCCCATCAATTTCGTCTAGGACGGTGGCGCCCACCAACATTTCCATTTATGCAGCAGGCGCACTCGCTTGGATGAGTTGTGGGCTGTAACGATAGCGTGGACGACTCAGGCCCATTCTTCCCCTTCCTACGTTTTCTTCCTCGTCCCTCATCTATTTTGAACCTTAATACCTCGCCCGTCGGACACCCACCCCTTTTGCCGCCTGTTTCCCGCTATAGTTGAGAGTCGTTGCGCTTGTCCGCCGTCCATTCCTCCGCCATTTCCTTTTATGGTGTGCTTTTTTATGTCATATTTGCCTCACCAATTTTCAGCATCCATTCCTTCAAGCCTAAAACTTTAACAGTTACATTTTTTACTTTTCATACATAGAGAATGGCAAAAATTAACATAATTTTATTTTTAGTTATTAACCCTAACCATATCAAACTTAACGTATTTTTCTAATAGGGCAGCTGCATCTATTGTTTGAGTTGAATCAATTACCGTTTATTCGAAAAAAGTTCTAAATTAGAATTTAGTTTTTTTTATTTTTATTTAATCTACCGAAGGTTCAGTCTTGTCCATAACTCCTCTTTTGTCTTTAACTATTTCAATTTTATTAGCTTTGGTACTATCATTTGTTCTCATTATTCTTCTATTTTTCTCTTATACTAATACTCTCCCGTCATTACATGCATAAATGAAGGCTGCAAGAAAAGGGTTTAATTTAATTTTTAAAGCAAGCAAACCAATGGCAACTAGAAGCATTGACAAATGCGCCTTAGGTTATAGTGGCAATAGCACTAATGGTACCCAACTAAGGCAATGGCATTCATTTTCTACACAATTCTCATTTTTTCTTTTCCATTATTTTACCTTACCCTTCTCCTGTCTTTACAAGCACCAACAAACTGCGCAACCATTTCCCCTCCTCACCCCACATCCTTTTTTCAGTATACGTGCATACAAAGCCAATTTGGTTTTGTATGATGTCCCATCATTTGGTCACTATATGCAACAATTTTTCTTTTTTTTTACTTGAAAGTGTGAACATTATTGTTCAAAATACAAAAAATATTAATAATTTTTTATTTCACGAACTCGACAATTTTATTAAACGAAATGCTCGCCGCCTGGGACTTCGTCTCAACCTTTGTTTAATATAGGTCTAGGTGAGCAAAGTTTCAGGTGTGCGAGCATATTCATTCTCTACTTAATATTTTAAAAATTATACAAAAAATTTTTATAAAAAATTTATTGGAAATTCTTTAATTTTAAACAATTACTCAATTTTTATATTAAAAATTTTAACAGACAAGCGTTAGTTCAGTGAATGCTGATGCAAAGATAGTTGACAAAGCCACAGAAACACCTACAGAAGCATCTATTCACCAACCCGCTCGTAAACGTAGAACGAATGAAACTTTCGATTCAGATGCCTCTGATGGAGAAATGGCATGTAATGTTGGTGAGGAGGATAATGAAGGATGTGAAGATGATAACGGTACTTTTTAGAATTTTTCTTGAATTGCATGCTTTTTAACAATATTTAGGTGAATCTGGCGCCGATAAATTTTGTGGACGTTTGGCTGGTAGAGTGAAACGTTTAGGCGATAAAAGGCAGCGGCTTGTATCTCCAACATTGGAAGATGAAGAAGAGGTTCAAGATGAAGAAATTCGCGAACAATTTCTGGGGGGATTCGAACAAATTCTTGATGGAAAGAAGGATGAACATCGTCGAAATGTGAGTTTTTTTTTGTGTTTCTAAGAATATTAATGTGTTTTGAAATGGTTGGGATTTAGGGGTTGTTGGATGAGTTAAATTTTGGGAAAGTTATTTATATTTTCCGACTTCTTTAATTAACCAAATTAATGTTTCTTTAATATAAATATTTTTTTATTAATTTCTACTAAAGTTAATTAAACGGGGAATCTAATTTTATGAAGGTCATTTCTCTACCATTGATTGCATTAGAACATAACCTTTAAAGTTTTAGCTAAACTTAACATTTAGAAACAAATTTAAGTAACAATTTAAAATATTCTTTTCATTTCTGATTTTTGTTTTGTTAATTTTTATTTCAACATTTCTTTTCTGATTTATTGTATATAAGGGGATTGTTGGTTATAGTGGTTGTTTTTGTTTGCCAGATGGATTTAATTTTAAGAGATATATTACTATCGTTATTTGCGACCTTCTCCGCTTTGATCCTTTTTTCCTCAAATGGTTGGCGACTTTTGATGTTTTGTTTTAGAAAAGAATTAGGGGGGGGGGGGGGTGTTTGAGAATTTGATGCTCTCAAAATAACTAACCAAAACAATTGCGCATTATTTAGAATTAAGAATCAATAATAATATTTTTGAGTTTTTAAGAGTACATCTATGTAAGAAAAAATATATTTACATTAATCGAAAAATAAATTAGTTGGGGGTCTTTTTATTTATCGGTCTTTATCTGTTTTACTCAATCTTTTTTTTCATTTTCTTCCTCTTTATTCTCAAAGACTGGTCAATCCGTAAAAATGTTTTAATATTTTTTTTATCAAATTTTATCTTTTTTTATATACATAAAAACAAATTAAAAATAGTTAGATGGTTGTTTTAATTATTTTGCTGACATTGAGAGTCCAAAATTAAACAAACAAAGGCGCTCAAATCAACTGTCGAGGCCCTTCAGCGCTATATAGTTTTTAGGAGTGTTAATGCTATGTATGTACGTGCGCAGTTGTGATGGGTAAGAGAGTCTGGTAATAGGAGACGGTCGTCTTTCCCTGGAGGAGTGGAAAAAATTGGCGCGAGAATATATTTTCAATCCAGCATTTTTACCACTCATTGTCAGTACCTCATTCACTCATTGCACCAACCAGCACTCTCAATGCATTATTTTAGTTGGAAAAATTGAGGAAGAAAAGGTTGTGGATTGGATGAAAGGCGCAATGGTGGTGGCCATTGTGGCGGAAGAAAAATGGGCAATTGCCTAAGTATTTTCGTATTTTTATTGAAGTAATATAATAGTATATATTCAAAGTATAATCAGAAAAAAAGAGATAATATTTTTTACTTAAAAATTAAAAATATTAGAGGCCAGGATTTTAATTAACCAATGATTTATAAATTTTTGTTTATAATTTTTATGCGTCAGTGGTAGAGTTGAGTGACCTTGGGGAGTTTGGTCTTCATTATTATGCTTATTTAAAATAAATAAAATTTTTTAAAAACTGGCAATTTTAAAATATATTTTTTACTTCTTTACTTTCTTTGTCACACCGTCATTTTTTTGAAGAAAAATGTGATTATTTTAGTCCTCCTTTTTTGTTTATATGGATGAGAACAATGAAAAGTTGGAAATAAATAGTAGTGGAGGGGGGGGGGGGTATATGTACTATTTAATGTTTATTTTTGGTAATTCAAAATGTGAAAGAGAAGAAAGTTTTTTTTCTTTGAAGGAAATGAATGTTTATTTTGTGATGATAGGATTAGAATAATTATATTTAATTTTAATTTATTACGATATAAGGAATTAAAACAATGGAATCTCTGTTAATAATTTAAAATTCTTTAAAAATGAAAAGGAGGGGGGGGGAGAGAATAATGCGTGTCCGGACAAAATATCGAATCGTTAAAATATGGAATAGGCTAAAAAAGGGTTAAAATCTCGAATCGGGTAAAAATGGGTTAAAATCGCGAATAGGCTAAAAAGGGGTTAAAATGTGGAATCGTTAAAATATGGAATGGTAAAAATATCGAATCGGCTAAAAAAGGGTTAAAATATGGAATCGTTAAAATATCGAATTGATAAAATGTCGACACGGCCAAAATAGGTCAAAATGTCGAATTTTTTTAAAGATGCGCCAAAACCTTGAATCCGGGCGTTACCGTAATACCGACGGTATTTTTCGGTATTCCGTGTCGGTTGTACGGTACGGAATGCCGACCGATAAAATTTAAAAGCTGACCGTTATTTTTCGGTATTCCGTACCGTATACGGTAAGGTCAAACTTTAGGTCTTAACTAAAAACTAATGCATACCACTCTAATTTTTCCATATCAGGATCGCGTTATGTTTTCCGGATCCGTACGATCATGCCGGACCGGATCCGGTCGATTATGCTTGATTTATCCGGTCCGGTTTTACTCGGTAAAGTACAGTGAACTCAGACAGAAAAGATTACGACGGACTACGACTTACCAAACTTATCAATCAACTTATCATCAATAAACTGATGTTGATAAAATTATCAACAATCAACGTATGGCACAAATCTGACCCGTTTTTAAAAGAATTCGACATTTTGACCCATTTTGGCCGTGTCGACATTTTTACCATTCCATATTTTTACGATTCCATATTTTAACCCTTTTTTACCCGATTCGATATTTTAACGATTCCATATTTTAACGATTCGGTATTTTAACCCCTTTTTAGCCTATTCGCGATTTTAACCATTCCATATTTTAACGATTCCATATTTTGTACCGGAGCCGAATAATGAAATATACAAAAAGAGAAAAAATCTATTTAATTTTAGTTAAAAGATAGTGAACTTGAGGCTCTTTATGCTTCTTTGGATGTTGATACAGAAGATCCCTCTATTCGATTTAATGCTTTATACGTCACTGGTACAGTTGAGCAAATGACTACATTTGATATTTCGAGGTAATTTTTCATGAAATTAACACAAAAACTTGGAACTGCAAGAAAAATTTATTAGAAATTTGTCAAAAATTCGAGGTTTTCCTTTTCGAAAAGCAATTCTTAATCATTTCGATAGCTTCGGTGCTATGATTCCACTTTTCCAATCTCTTAATATTATTTTAATTACAGTATAGTTGGATTTTAATGACTTTCTACTTTTTCGTTTTAAAATACTATAAATTATTAATTTAACTTTCTCCAAATATTTCCAGAATTTTATTCTAATATTGCACTATAAAGTAATATTGATTTCAAGTCCCGAGTAAAAGCGCCAACCACTCTTTTTGGG
Source organism: Meloidogyne enterolobii (assembly GCA_963681835.1). Lineage (NCBI taxonomy): Eukaryota > Metazoa > Nematoda > Chromadorea > Rhabditida > Meloidogynidae > Meloidogyne > Meloidogyne enterolobii. The sequence goes on along the minus strand of CAVMJV010000004.1, from coordinate 1,335,309 downwards.
ACTAACACAGCATGCACACCCATGATAGAGCCAAAAAGCAAAAAGGAGGGAAAGCACCCCATCTCGAAAAGCCTTTGAAATTTATATAAGGCAAATGGCCCGGGAGCACGAGTGGAGGTAAAACTCAAAATATGTATATATGCATGAATGAATGAAATGAGTGAAAAAATACAATGAATATTTTTATGGCAGTATTGGGCTAATATTTTAGACTGACAAATTTTTGAAGAAAAAAGGGAAAAAATATTGTGAATTGAAAAGTACACAAAAATAAAAATGAAAAAAATTTTTAGTAAAATTAAAAATTAATTTTTTTCATTTTAATGGAGGGCAATGAGAATTTTCTATTACTTTTTTTAGAATTTTTGCTTCATTCAAACCAGAAACTGTTCGACCATTTCAAACAAAACCATTGACTGCATTTATAGTAACTTTTGCAAATGCTATTGAAGCAGCTCAAGTATTTAAATGTTCTAATTAAACAAATTTTTTTGTTTAAAGTTATTGCTTGATATGACAAAACCTTTGAGACGTGTACGTGCACTTAAAAAGCCAGAAGAAGGTGAATTAATTAATAGTTCTGATGAAGAAGAGGAAGAAGGGCAAGTAAAGGAAGAGGGTGGAGATGATGTTGCTATTGTTAAAGGTATGTGTAAAAGTATCCCCCCTCCCCTTAAATTCATAAAAAAATATTTAGAAGGCAATGCTCCAAAGAATGGTTCGGCTCGTTCGCGTCAAATAAATTCAGAAGCAGTAGAGGTTAATGTGGATACTGTAAAAGTTCCTCAAGGTGGATTTTTCGAAAAACATCTTTAATAAGATTAAATTAAAGGTAAATGGAGGGTTGTTGTTCAACATGTGCCTGCGGACAAGCTTATCTATGTGCGCTTAGCAAATGGTGTTGAGCTTAGACATGCTATATATACGGCTAAAAATTGGGAAAATGACGGTATTATCTTCCCCTTTAAGGGAAAATTATTTTTTAAAACTAAAGGCGAATACAACTACAAAAACACAAAAATACGTCCAGGATTGGATGTATTCGATGAAAAAGGGAAGGAATTGGATTGGGATTATGAACATGTATAAATAAAACAAAAATAAAATTATTTTAATACAAATATTTTTAAGGATACTCGATTTTTTGAAGAAGAAAAATCTCCACAACCTCCCACAATATCTGATGAGAAGCCACCAGAAAATTTGGAACTTGGTGGAATTAAAATTCGTTCGAGAGGTCGAGGAACTAAAAAATTCTTAAAAGCATTTTCAAGTGAAGATTCTGATTAATTATTTTTTGAATTTATTATTTTTGTTTGAAATTTACATAATATTTTAAAAAAATAAATACAATGCCGAATATTTAAATTATATTTTTCTTTGTTTTCAATTTGTTTCTGAAATTGCTTCAGTTATTCGTTGAAATCCTAAGAAAATGGTTTATAAATATTTAATTATCTCCCCAGATTTTCTCATTTTTTCTTCACCTTTCTCCTTTTAGAAATAAATGTTTAGATAAAAGTTAGGTTAAAATTAACAAGTTTTAAAAAATTTCTGTGGTCGACTTAAGCCAAGTTTTTCTTAAAAATCCATTAATAAGATTTCATATTTTTCTTTCATTTCCTCCACAGCTTTCTTGAGGAACAACGAGGCATATTTTTTAAAATTAGCAAAATTTGTGGTGTCTGGCCACAGAAATGTTTTTTTACTTTTAATAATTTTTGTTTGACAATTATTTTTTAAATAATTTGTCTTTCTAGGAAGGAGATAAAAAGAAAAAAGGAGAAGAAAATGTTGGGAGATAATTGAAGTTAAATTACACAAAATATATTTAAACTTCTTTTTTTAACCTTTTTCTAGTGTTGAAGAATTAACTGATGAAAAAACAATTCGAAACCATCCAGGTTTAGGCGCTCTAAAAATTAAAAATAAAAACTTCTCTCAATTTCTAAAAACTTTATTTCTTCCCCAGAATTTAAAAGAACTTTTTTTCTAATAAAACGTTCAACAAGCCTTCTTTCTCCTTCAATTGTTTGTTCATCCATAAACTAAAAATATATTTTTTTAATTTTAAAATATTTTTATTTAAAAAAAACTTTAGAAAAATCAGCTAAAACAAAAAATCCAGATTTTGGTTTAATAAAAGGAATTTTTTGATTTTCCAAAAATAAAAGCAATTTATCCCTTGTATTTTTGAGACGACGTAAATTTTCAAATAAATATACTTTTTCGAACCAATCTTTTTTAAATTAAAAAAATTTATTTAAAATTATTTAAAGTTTTTTTAACACCTTGATCATCTAGAAAGTGTCTCATAATAAATTGTGTTACACAATTTGGTTGATTAAACGTCTAATTAATTATTAAGATTTTAAATATTATTTTAAGGGAGGGGGGTTGGAAAAAATTTTGTTTTTGTTTAGCTAATAATAAAGTTTAGCTGGAAGTTTTCTCACCCAAGAGAAAGAATTATTAAAATTAAATAAGATTAATTAAACAAAAAACAAAAACAATCACCACAAATTTAGTAAAAGCTTCTTTTATTTTTTTATTTTTTGTGTAAAATACACCTGCTCTAAGTCCAGGAATTGAAAAAACCTTTTTTAAAAAATAATTTAAAAAATTATTTTCTTCTTTTAAAAAAACTTTGCTCATACTCCAAACCCAAATCATTTTATTTAATTCTTCGGGAGTTTTAAATAATTTAACAGCACTTTCAAAACAACAATTAATTTGTTCTTCTTCCTCATAAATACACAAATTATAAACTTCATCCAAAATAATAAAAAGATTTTTACTTTAAAAGAAAAACTTTTTTTTGAAAACAAAATTCTTTTAAGGGGATTACTTTAATGCCCAGTCAATTATTGGTTTAAGCTGATCTAAAGTAAAATAACAGCCATCTGGATTTTGAGGGTTTACAATTAAAATAGCGCTGACTTTTCCCTAAAAATGAGGAATTTTAATTTCTCTCTCTCTAAACATTTACAAAAAATATTTTAAATTTAATCTAAAATCACTCAATTCCTCCTCATTAATTTTTATATAAAAATTAAATTTAATTTACTTTTGCCTTCAAAAAAGCTTCCTCAAATCGTTCAACAGAAAGAATTAATACTCCATTTTCATTTAAAGTTTGAACAATTTCTCTAATTTTTTTTTAAATTAAAAATATTTATTTTATTTCCTACACATTAACAAGCCCTCTTTCTCCAAAATCATTAACAAAACGATAATAAAAAGGTGCTGGAGTTAAAACAGAATCACCAGAATTAAATAAAATTTGACTAAGAATATCAGAAGCCATTGTAACACCAGAAATAATTATTAACTAAAAAATCAGAATTTAATTTAAAGTTAAATTAACTTCTTCTGGAGAAAGAGGAGAAAGTTCTTTTAGACAAAATTTGTTTATAAAATTTGCTGCAGAAGTTAGAGTACTTAAAAAATTAATAAATTTTAAGTAAATTTGAAGTTTTTAAGGAGGGAATTGACAAAAATATTTTTAAAAATAATTTATATTTATTTTTAAATTTTATCACCTCAATTCTCCCCCTTCCCTTGGATAATGCAAAAGTTTATTTTCTTCAAATTTTTGCCAATTTATTGAACGAAACTTTTCAAATATTAAATCAGAACTTAAAGAATTATCTGCACAAGAAAGTCGAATATATCCCTTCAAAAATAATTTTATAATATTTTTTAATTTCCAACCATTTCATTTGTTTTTTCATTATAAGGATCATCATTATAAAGTTTATTTAAATAAAAACTTTGTGAAGGAATATTTAATCCTTTTATAGCACGTTCAGATAACATATTTAAAAATTAATTTATAATAAAATTATAAAAGAAAATTGCTTTTAGATAGTATAATATTTTTAATAATTATAAAAAAATTGATAATAAAATTGTTTCATAAAAATAATATCAACAAAATAAAATTTTATTTATTTTTTAATAACAAAAAAAACAAAATAAAAAAATAAATATTCAACAAATATTTTATTTCTTAATTGTCTTCTTACCCTTTTTCTTTTTAATTCGTCCTTTCAAAATTTTTCGTCTCAAAGTTTTTGCAGCATTTAATTCTTGATTATTTTTAATATTAATTTTCTTTTTCTTCTTCTCTTTTTCAACTTCATCCTCATCTTCCATATTTTCATCATCATCATTATTATCTTCTCCTTTTGTATTAAAAACTTCCCCAATTGGATCATCTAATTTAACTTCTCTAATTATTTTTTCTTTAATTTTATGTTCCTCTTTTTGTTGATTTTTTAAATTAAATTCAGCAGCTTTTTGTAATTTTAATTGTCGTCTAAAATGATTCGGACTTAAATATTCTGGATTGTCATAAAGAACTGCTCCACAGAAAGACCCATCAAAAATACGAATTAATTGAAGAACAAATCGAGGACCTTTTAAATTAGAAAAAAAATTTTTTGGAGATTAAATTCCAAATTTCCATTTTAAATTTAAATATAAACCAATTCAATTAAATATTTATTTATTTAAAAATTACCAATTTCTTGGAGTTCATTTTCCTTTTCATTAATTATTTGATAATTACGAAACCTTAAAAATAATTATTTTTTAAAGATAAAAAATAATCAAATAAAACCAGATATTTTCATCAACTGTTAAAGCAAAATTAAAAACATGATCAATAAATGGTTGACTTTTTGGATGATGATTTGGAGTTTTAAAAATCTTAAAAATTATTTAAAAAAATAAAATTAAAAACCCTTACATTAAATAATAAATTCTTAATAATATTTAAATGAGGTTTTTCATCAAATTTTGGATCGAATGAAAGAATTGGACGAGAACCTTTAAGACAATTTCCAATCATATTTAATTCATTCATTGAGTGTAAATTTCGAACCAAAAATTTAGCTGAAGGTCCCCCATCTATGTGAGACATCCACTAAAAAAATTTAAAAAAACAATGTTTAAAAATAAAAATTTTTACCAAATAAACATCTCTTCCCTTTCGACTTTCAAAATAAAGACATTTAGTACAATTAGCCAATTCACTCATTTCATTTAAATCATCAGCCATTGATTTACTTTTACCATATTTGGCTTCGGAACGAATATGTGGCATTAATCTTTAAATTTTTTAAAAATATTTTGACTTGATTATTACAAAATAAAACCCTCCGCATAAACCACAAACAAATAAACCAACAGAGTATGTATTCAAAAATTACAGATTTCTTGAAATTCATTTTCCCTTTCATTAAAGGAAAATGTGAGAGGAGATTCCAAAAAAAGATATGAAAATATATGTAATCCCAACTAATCTACACATGTAAATAATTTCGCAAACCTTTTTAAATCGTTAATCAAATGTCTTGTTCGAGCTACAGAACCTCGCGAACAAAGCAAAAGTACTCGTTCCCGATCTGTCCACTTTTTATTGATTTTTAAATTTCCAACTTCATTTTTTTGACCTTTTATAGAAGACTCTTCATCCCCACTATCATTACTATCTTCATCACTCGAATCCACTGACATTAAATTCTCATCTGAATTTATTTCATTGTCAGACATTTTTAAAAACTTTAATTTAAAAAAGTAAAAATTAAAAGAAATAATTATGTATTAAAGATATATTTAAATTATAATTAATCAAACTATATAAAAATAAAAAATTATATTATTCTTATTTTATAACACAGCTTGATAAAAAATAAATTATATTTAAATAAAACTGAAAGAAAACAAAAATTAAAGAAATCCCAAAAGCTAAAAATCGGACAGGAAAATGAGATTAAAAATTTATATTATTGGAAACTTTCTCATACATAGCTACTATGTAGAATACTATTCACTTGAAGTATAGTAATGCACGAGAGGGCATGAGAAAGTTTCATAAGATTTAAATAAATTAAAAAAAACTTTAGTAAATTCACAATTTAATATTGCTTAAATGTAAACCCTTCCCCAAAAAACTAAAAAAAAGATATAAATTAATATCAAATAAAAATAATTTTCCCTTCTTTTTAAAGCTCATCTTTTTCCTTTTCCCTCTCTGACTGGAAACTTTTAACAGCATTATCTTTAAGAAATTTCAACAAATCATTGGAATCCCTATTTCCAGTATATTTAATTGGATCATCTTTTTTGCCTGCTGGAGCAAAGAAAATAGTTGGAAATCCTTCAACTTTATATTTTTCGGGTAAATCATTTTCTGTAGCATCAATTTTAGTAAAAATTAAATTTGGCTCTTGTTTGGTCAATTTAGTAGCAAATTGTTTATAAGGCTGTTCAAATGCTTTGCAATGGCCACACCTTTTAAAATGAAAAATTATAAAGCTTTTTCTAAAATAAATCCAACCAAGGAGCATAAGCCTCAATGAGAACATCCTTGCTTTCATCATTAACAATTGCTTCAAAATTATTACCAACTAAAGTAAAAACGGGTCCTTTATCGGCTTTGGGGATTGGTTGACTCTTTAAATGTGCCTTTACTTTCCCTTAAAAAAGTAATTTTATTTAAAAAATAATTTTAAAATCAAACCTTTTCCAAAGTCTTTCAAAAATGCAATTAAATTTTCTTCCAAATCTTCATCATATTTATCAGGATCCATTGGGTATTTTTTGCCATCAACTCCAAAAATAATAACATTTTGTTCTAACCCACTTGTTCCTAGAATTAAAAAAACTAAAATTTAAATATTCAAAATTAACCAACCAAGTCCAACAGCTTCCAATTCTTTTGCAAATTCTTCTTCATCTGCAACAGCAAAATAAAATTTCCCTTTGTACTAAAAATATGAAAATATTTTAATAATAAAACTACAATAATACTTTATTAGCAATATCGACAACTTTATTACGCCAATATTGAGTCCCATCTCTATAAGCGAGCGAAAAGTCAACGTTGTAGTAAACAGCAACCTTATAATAAATATATTAAAAAATTTAGATAAAAAATTTCAACCAAAGGACGGCGAGAATAGCGAGTAGCCGAATTTACTCTTGTCATATGCCCAACAAGTGGTGTTGCGTTTTCACGGTAAAAAGTCAGCAATTCTTCTGTAGTAGCTGTTGGCTAAAATTTAATTAGAAAATAAAATTACAAATAAAAACCTTTGGAAAATCTTTAGTGCTCTTTTCATATTTTGAGACAAATAACTAAATTTATAAAAATTAAAAAATAAAATTTAAAAACCTTTGGATAGAAAATTGTAATTGTCCCCGCCTTTACTTTAAATTCTTTAATCACAGAAGGATCAGTTACATAATAACAAGAAAAATCGGAACGGGTTCTCTCTGCTGCATCCACAAAAGCGTCATAAAGAGGAACACTTTCTGAACCGAAAAATCCAACAATAGTCACGTCATCTTTAGAAATAAATTTGTCCGCGGAGGAATGATTCAGGAATTTCACAGCTGGTTTTGATTGTTCAATCATATAATTGACAATTCCTAGATATTAACGTTTTTAATAAAAATATTAAAAAACAAACCATCGGCATCTCTTGGACCATCATAATCAAAGCGACGGGCATTTCGAAATATCTTAAGCGTTGGAAACCCCTTAACGTCGTATAGCTCGGCTAATTTCTTCTCAATAGTTGCATCAACTTTTGCCAAAGGAATGCCATGCGCCTATTTATTTAAAATAAACAGATATATAAAGGAAAAATACCTTAAGCCGTATCGCAGCTTTTTCATATTCAGGAGCAAGTTTCTAGTAAAAATATTAAAAATCGTTATCAATATTTCAAGAAATACTTTGCAGTGTCCACACCAAGGTGCATAGAATTCGACCAAGGTAAGAGCATTTGAACCCAAAAAATCGTCAAACGTTTGTTCGGTTAATGCAATAACTTCTTCAGGAGGAGGCTTGTAATCTGGATCAGTCTTTTCCTTTAGCCATTTTACAATCCCTAAAATTATAATAATTTTTTTAAAAATAATTTACATACCCTGAGCATCGCGGTCTCCATCATAATCAATCGGTTCGTGATCTTTTTGCCAAAATTTAAGAGTCGGATATCCATTTATCTCAAAGCGTTCAGCCAAAATTTTCTCAACGGTAGCATCAACCTTAGCCAAGGGAACACTATCACCAAGTTCTTCTGCTGCTTTTTCATACTCCGGTGCGAGTTGCTTCAAAAGTTCTTATTTAATAGAAAAATGAAATTAAAATACTTTGCAGTGGCCACACCAAGGGGCATAAAATTCAACCAAAACTGTTGGATGTTCTTCTAGAAAAGAGTCAAAATTATTATCAGTAAGAACATAAATTCCATTTTCTATAGTTGGTTCATCGCTCCTAATAAGAATAAATATGATGGAGAATAAAAATGAATAAAAATATATTTTCATATTTATCTGAAAAAAAAAGTAGCAGTTAAAAATGATTAATTTTTGCTAAAAAAATATCGGCTACTTAAACTTAATCGCAAGTAAACCGTGGCCATCGTTAATTGGCGAATTTAAAAAGTAAGTAGAGGAAAACTCTGAAAAATCTGGCGACAAATTGACCAGCATAAACAGTAATTATTTGAATTTTCGCTGGATTGTCATTATGTTAATATTTCACAAATAAATTCCGGAATCAGAGGGGATTCCGGAATTGGAGGGACACGCCCAAAACGAGGGATATGCCCAAAACTTATATTAATCAAAAAGCTCTGGATTAGTGTTGTTACCCACCCTCATTTACATGCTAGTAACGCGTAGGCTATTTTCCTAGTTTTTCCCGAAATTGTTTTCCGGCTGTAACTTTTTATCAAATCAGATTAGTCCAATCATGAAAAAGATTCTTAATGTTTAGACTTCGAATAATATGAGAATTATTCGAATCGGTAAAAAATCAGGAAGGCTGCTTTTAACCGGCCATTGAATCGGTTACTCTGAATCGACCTCTACCACTTTAATTCCTAGGGCAAAAAATAATTTTTTATTTTTATTAGTCAAGGTGCCTGAGGTTCTCTGTGATTAAAATTTAACCTACCGATTTTCATATATCAGCAGTAATGGCGGAATCTGATGTCGAAATGTGGAAGATTAAGAGGCTAATCAAGTCCTTGGAAGCAGCTAGAGGGTAAACAACATTTCTGTAAAATTCATATTTATTTTTTTAAAGTAATGGTACATCAATGATTTCATTGATCATTCCACCAAAGGACCAAATTCCACGAGTACAGAAAATGCTTGCTGATGAATTTGGGACAGCATCGAACATTAAGTCTCGTGTAAACAGACAATCTGTTTTGGCTGCAATCACTTCAGTACAGGCTCGACTAAAATTATATAATAGAGGTTAGTATTTGATAATATATCTAAATAAAGCATTCTTATTTGCAATAAAATTTTTTACAACACAAAACTCATTACAAGTTCTAATTTTATTTGATATTGAGATGACTTATTTTTTATAATCAATTTTAAGTGCCTGAGAATGGTTTGGTAGTCTATTGTGGCACAATTCTTACTGAAGATGGAAAAGAAAGGAAGGTTAACATCGATTTTGAGCCTTTCAAACCTGTTAATACTTCACTTTACTTGTGTGACAACAAATTCCATACAGAGCCGCTTAACGGTTAACAAATAAGCTTTTAATTGTTTAAAATTTATTTAGACCTTTTGATCGATGACAACAAATTTGGATTTATCATTATGGATGGAAGTGGGTGTCTTTTCGGAACACTTCAAGGCAACGCAAAAGAAATTTTACACAAATTCTCTGTTGAATTGCCAAAAAAACACGGTCGAGGTGGACAATCAGCTTTGAGATTTGCGCGATTAAGAATGGAAAAGCGCCACAATTATCTCAGAAAAGTAGCTGAAGCAGCTGTTGAAATGTATATAAAGAATGACAAAGTTATTGTTTCTGGTCTGGTTCTTGCTGGAAGTGCACAATTCAAAACAGAATTGGGACAATCTGATATGTTTGATCAAAGGCTTCAAGTTTGTTTTTTTCCGTGAAATGATTTCTAATATAATTTTTAGGCAAAAATAATTAAAACTGTCGATATTTCCTATGGCGGAGAGAGCGGATTTAACGAGGCAATTGAACTTGCGGCAGATACTCTAACTGATGTTAAATTTATCAAAGAAAAGAAATTAATTGGTTCTTTCTTTGATGAAATTTCTCGTGACACAAACAAAGCAATCTATGGTGTTCAGGAGACACTAACTGCTTTGGAAATGGGAGCAGTTGAAACACTTATTTGTTGGGAGAATTTAGCTATTAATAGGTGCAGTTTCTTAATAAATTTTTATGAAATAATTTATTACAGGCCGTCAGCAGAAAAAACTTCTGACACTCCTGCTGATTCAGCAGATTCTGAGGTTATTTCAGTTAAAAGATTTCTTTTATTTTTTCTGTCTTTTAGAACACACAAAACAACACATATGAAACTGATACAAATGTTTCTCTTCTTGAATGGTTGGCAGACAATTATAAAAAATTTGGCGCTACTTTGGAGATTGTTAGCGATAAATCACAAGAAGGTGCTCAATTTGTACGCGGTTTTGGTGGTTTAGGAGGTTATTTATTTTTTTAAAGATGAGAAAAATAATTTATATATTTAAAGGTATATTGCGATATCAAGTTGAAATTTCGCAAATGGAAGATTTAGAGAAAGGAATTGATGGCATAGACCTGAGCGAATATTAAATTTTTTTAAAATTCCCGATGAAGATCAATTAAAAAAAGAGAAAATAATTTTGTGGTTATTGACATTTGGCTCAGTCAATTCTACAAAATTTAATTAAATATTTAAATCTTCCGCCTTTTCTGATTTGTTATTCGTTAAAATGAATAATTATTGTAGGATATAGAAATTGTTTTGTTTTTTTTTGGTGCATTAATTTGTTGGTTTTTAATTTTTGGAAATTATTTTTTAAATGTCAAAAATAAATGATTTTATTCAAAAAAATGAGGAAATAATTTAAGAAAATATTTTTCGTTCTGTTTTTGACATTTAACCAACTAATTTTCTCTTTATAAAAATTTAAACCAACAAAGTAAATTTTATTTGGCCAAATCCCTACACTTTTTGATATATCTTTAGATAATATACGAGAGATTGTTTCCCTTTTTTAAACAATTTCCCTTATGCCTGTTAAAATGTAATTTAATCTTTTATTGATTATTTGTTGTTTAAAATACTTGAAGACATATGATTGAAGGCATATTGGGGAAATTAATATAAAAGAAGGGAAGGGAAAAAACCCCCAATTTAAGTATTTATCTACATATTTGGATTCTTTTTCCCTAATTTAAATATTCTTTACTTTTTTTTCTCAACAAATTTGCCACTATCATCATCATAAAAAAGACAAATCAAAAAAGTTACGCGCTTCTGTATTGTTGTTTGTTAATTAATTGGTTTATTGAATAAAGCGTTTTATTTAAAATTATTTTTTTTTTGTTTTGAAAATTATAAACATTTAAAATAAAATATATTTTTTAATTTAATTTTTATTTTTAAACAATTTGAGTACATTTACTATTTTCTTTTTATTTTTATTATCTTTGGGTGGTCCCATTTTATAAAAAGAAAAATAATTTTTGTTGTTCACTTTTTTAATTTTTAAATAGTAGTTAATTTTAAAATTACAATTTTTTAAATGGATGAACCTTTAAATGTAGGTTTTATTCAAATAAAGGGAAAATAAAGATTTATTCAAATAATTTAATTTTTAAGTCAGAACAAATGAAGCTTCGAAGCATTAATGACATTTCACTTAATCAAGTGGTTGTAGTCTCCGGCATTACAATTTGTACTTTGGCTGTTATTTATTTTTTCCGAAAGTGCAAAGGGTGTAATGGCCATTGCACTACCAAAGGACCGATAACATTGGAGAATCCTGAAGAGAAATATGCGTTGAAATTGATTGGAAAAGAGGAGGTTTCGCATGACACGAGGTAAAATTTATTTTATTTTTATGCAAAAACTTTTACAAAAATTTAACAAATATTCCGTTTTTTATTCTATTCAATATTTAAACTTTCCATTTAATATATGTAAAATTTCTTTAACTCCCGTGTTATTCAGTTTACATTTTTTAAATTGTTATATTTTCAACTAAACTTAACAATTTTAGACGTTTTCGCTTTGCATTGCCGAGTGAAAATCACGTCCTTGGACTGCCGACTGGACAATTTATTTATGTTAGCGCTAAGGTAATTAAATAGATATTTAATAATTAATTTCAAAAACTTCATAGATTGACGAAAAAATTGTAATTCGGCCGTACACTCCTGTCACTAGCGATGACGAGAAGGGTTTTGTTGAATTCATTATTAAGGTTATTTTTTATTAATTTAAAAATTAAATAAAAAATTATATTGTAGGTCTACCATCGCAATGTGCACCCCAAATTCCCTGATGGAGGGAAAATGTCTCAACACATGGATAGCCTTAAAATTGGTTAAAAACTTGAAGATTTTTTTATTTTTTTTTGATTTAAAGGTGACTCTCTTGACTTTCGCGGACCGAATGGTCTAATTCATTACAAAGGAAATGGAAAGTTTGCAATTAAAGCAACAAAGAAGGGTCCATCGGTGCCTCGACACTTTGATGAGATTGGACTTATTGCTGGGGGAACAGGCATAACACCGATGTTGCAGGTATTTTGGAATATATTTTGAAGATTAAAATATTTTTTTAAATTATTAAGTTAATTAGAGAAATACTTAAACATCCAGAAGACCCAACGAAGATTTCTTTGCTTTTTGCCAATCAAACGGAAGCTGACATTTTGTTGAAGTTAGTTAAATTCTAGAAAAATTTGAATAATTTTAATTGGTTATTTTGTGGGAATTAATTAGTATATTTTAAATTGGAGAAAGTTGTTGACAAACAAATTAAAGATAGGTATCCTTTCACAAGAAATAACAGATAAAGAAAACAATTTTTAAAATATTTTAAGAATTTCTGAATTTTTCTTTAGGGAGGAATTGGACTTTCTTGCCGCTGAAAATCCAACTCGTTTTCGTGTTTGGTACACTGTTGACCGCTCTCCTGGCGAGCATTGGATTTATTCTGAAGGATTTGTTAACGAGCAAATGATTGCTGAACACTTGCCTATTCAAAATGTTGGTTCGGCTGTTTTGATGTGCGGGCCTCCTCCAATGGTGAAGAATTTTTTTATTTTTTTTTAATAAATTAAAATTATTTTTTAAAGATTAATTATGCATGCAACCCGGCCTTGGACAAATTAAATTTCCCTGTGGAGAATCGTTTTGTCTTCTAAGCTGATTTTTTCTTGCTTATCTATATAATTTGCTTAATCTCATAGTGGAAAGAAGTTGAATTTTAAATTAAATATAAAAATAAAAATTGACCTTAAATAGTTTTTTTGAATAATTTTTTTAGATACTTTGGTTGTTCACGACCGATTATTTGCCGGTATTTCCGATTTTAAGTTTTGGAATCGGTCTTGAACAACCTTTATTAAACATACGGAAATGTATTCATTTCTTTTTATAATTTCTCCCGTTGACTTTTCAATGCTAAATATTTTATAAAGAATAAATATTTTTGATTATGCTATATATTTTTGTATAAGATTCTAAATTTTATTTGGTGCATAAATTGTTGCAGAAAATTGTTTTCAAAAAAATTTTTTAATTGAGAAGAGGAAATAAAAAAAGGAATGAATTATAACTTTGTTTATATTTTAGTTAATTATGATTTTATTAAATTTAGAGTTGTTCTTGTTGATTATTTCACGCAAATGGTTTTTTGTCTTTTTAAACTTTTTTTGACAAATTGATAATTTCCTTAATTTAAAGAAAATTAATTTTTTCTAAGAAAATTTTTAAATAAAATTATTTAACAAATTAATTTCTCATTGATAAATCAAAATTTAAATTCAATCAAATTTTAAATTTAAAAGTTTACTATTAAAATTAATTTTTTTGTTTTAATTATTTAAAATTCTAACTATGTTTTTCTAATATAAAATAGTATATTTAAACTAATTAAACATTGGACTATGTTCTATTTAATAATTTTCCCATAAACATTCATCCTTTTTAATCAGTAAAGTAATACAAACAAACAATGGCGAAAAGTCTTAACTGAAGGTTTACATAATTTATATACTAAATTAAGCCCTAATTTTGACTAAAATTCCATTAAAGAATATTTATGTGATTTAAAACTTCTAACCATGTTTTTCTAATATAAAATAGTATAATTTTCTCCATCCTTTTTTCTTACTAAATTTATTTTAAATTAATTAATCAATTAAAAATTTACAAAAATTCTTTTCAATGTTTTTCTTTCTAAATATAAATTATTTTCATTGAAACCCTCCCTCCCTCCTCTTTTCTTAATCAAAAATAATTATTTTTTCTTTATCTAAATATGTAATTCCCATAATTTTTTTGTTGTTTATTTCCCCGATTTTATATTTATTCTTTATAAATCAACTCACCATAATTCCATGTGCTCTTCGCTCTTTAAACCTTAAAAATATGTATTTATTTAAAGGTAATGGGAGAATACTTTTTTTCATTTAATAAAAAAGTATTTCTCTGAAAACCCCCCAAGTTTATTTTCTGCAAAAAATTTTTGCATTCTTTCATTAATTAATCAAAATTTTCAAAACTTTAAATAATTTATTTTAAATTTTTCTAAAAATTAATTAAATTATTTTTCTAATTAAAAAGGGATTAAAGGGGCATTTATATGTACTTTAAATATTTAATTTTTAAATTTTAGTTGTTTTTTTAATTAAAAAAAAGAATACAATTTATCTATATTTTCTATTTTCACTATTTAAAAGTTTTTATCTGTTTTAAAATAAAAATACTATTTATTTACAAACAATTTTTACAAAAAAACTTTTATTTATCAATGACAACAAATTCTTTATTTCTTCTATCCCCATCAGGGCTGATCGAAATTTCGTTTCGTTTCGTTTCGCTCTTTCGTGCCCTTTTTTCCATTTCGTTTCGTTTCGGAACGAAACAAAAAAAAATTTATTTCGTTTCGTTTCGAAACGAAATAGCCAAAATTCCGGACGAAACGAAACAAAAAAAAAGTGAGAAAATGCACCCCTAATGACGGGAATTTATGGAAATAATCGTTAATTTTTTAGTTATTTCTGCCTATGAGCAGCTTAAAATTAAAAAATTTTCGCCTGCGGCGCTGAAAATGGAAGAAATTTAGCTTCTTGAACTCCAAAATTCAAAAAATTTTCGCCTGCGGCACTAAAAAAGACGAAAGCTTTTACGGGTTTTGCTAGAGCAGACCAGACTTCCGCCGCCCAACCTCCCATAGTCCTAAAATCGTCATATTTGTGATCTAGAAATATTAAAAATTTTTGAAACCTAGATTTGAATTTGCTGGAGTTGTACTCCAAATTGGATTAAGGCGGATATTTGACAATTTAAAGGGATTAATGGGAAATTGTAGAGAGACAGGTTATGTTACATAATTGGATTTTGGGAGATATCGAGAGAGGCAAATTTTAAGAGATTAAACAGTATAGTGGTAGAGTATACATATTTTATAAGAGTATATTGTGGTGATTAAAAGCGATATCAGGGAATTTGGGGATTAAGAGGGATATGTCTTCTTTTTTTTCTTTTTTTATTTTCTCAAAATTTCGGAACTTGGAAGAAAAAATGTCGGAAATCGGAATTTCGACCCACCTCTGCTGCCGACTAAAATTTTTATTAAAAGGGATCTCGAAGGATTAGTGATATTGAGGTAGACTTGGCAAGATTAAGGTGATATTGTGGCAGTGGCGAGATTAACTGGATATCGGGTGATTTTGTGTATATTTGTATTTTATGGATTAAGGGAATATCGTTGTTTGGGTGGAGGATATAGAAAGGATATAGAGATATCTTAAGGGATATAGAAGATATCTCTTTTATCCCTCTTATTATCCCTCTTGTTCGATATCTAAATTGGTATACCTCGAAGTGAATATGGATTTTAAGATATCGGAGGATTAAAGCGGATATATGCTGATTTGAGGGGATTAAGGTGGATATTGGCAGATTTGTAGGGTCGACTCTTGTTTCTGTTATGCTTTTGTCACGCATCTAGCTCTTGTAGTGCATATCTATGATTTAAATATCGATTAAAAGCCTTTATGAACTGAAAAATAAATATTTTTTAATTTTTATTTTATTTCGTTTATTTCGTTTCGTTTCGTCCGAAACAAGCTCATTTCGTTTCGTTTCGCTCCGAAACGAAATAGGAATTTTTTTATTTCGTTTCGATTCGAAATAAAAAATATTTTTATTTTGATCAGCCCTGATCCCCATCTGTAATTTTAAAAATAAAATAAATTTTTTGTCTATTTATTTAAATAATTGTGTAAATTTAACTTTAGTTTGGGTATTTTTACAAAAATAATTTTTGTAAAATAAAAAAGAAAAAGAACATCTGCAGCTACTTAATTTTATTGCAGCACAAAGAATATTTAGAATCTAACAAAAATAAAAAAAGATTAAGAATTATTTTTGGTTTGCTAATATAAACATTATTTTTTGCTAAAAACTTTTACTTGATCAAACAGTCTAGAAAAAATTATTTTTAAATATGGGGACAGAGTTACTTAATTTCTTTATAAATTAAAGACAAAAACAAAGATTAAAGAATATTTTTAGATAAATTTTTGTTTAAAATTTATTTTCTTATTTATTTTTTAAAAGTTTAATTAATAGAAATTTAGAATCATTTCTCATTTTTATTTTTTAATTATAAAGTCTGTTTCTTTAAAAAAAAGTTTTGGAAAATACATTTCTTTTCAAAAAATATTTTAATTATTAACATTTATCTAGCTAAATAAAAAAATGGATATATTTTGTCTGTTTATAACAGGAAATTACGAAATTCCTTTTTTCCTCCTCATTTTAACACACAAAGAACGAATATATGCAAAGAATGTTATTCTCTCTCTCATTTCTAAATATTCAAAAACCTTTTATTTTTTTTAATTTATTTTCTTTTTCCTTTTTAAAAATTCTTTAAATTTTGAAATATAAACTTTTATAATAGTTGAAAAGCATTTTAAATATTTTTTGAATTTACATATATTTTGTTTTTTCAATTATTAAATTAAATTAAATTGAGGAATATATGAATTCCAAAAAGTTTATCCAGTCTCTCTCTCTGTTATATATTTAAAAAAAGATTTCAAAATTAAATTCATTCTTCCCCTTCCCCCTCATCCCCCACATGTCTAAATATTAAATAAATATTAAAAAATTTCAAAATATTTTCTAAAACAAAACACATACAAAGGATTAAGGGATTTTTAATGACGTCAACAAAAAAAAGAATGTCAGCCCACGGAAGAGCATGTGAGGGTTAACACGTTGTCTTTTACAAAATATATATAAGGGGGAAGGTTATTTTAAATATATAAATTTATTTTTGTGTGTCCCCTCTCCTCTTCCTCCCTTACCTAATTTTGTTTTAATTTTTATTTCATCCAAATAAATTAATTTTTTTAAAAACAATTTCCTTTTTTTTAATAAAAAATAAAATTTTTTTATTTCCTATAAACAACAAAATATGTATACGGAACAATTTTTTATTTAAGGCCATAAAAGTGCAGTAAAAGTGTACTAGTTTTTATTTAAAAATTTATTTTTTTAATTAAAAATTTTGTATTTAACTTTTTTATAAAAAAATTTTTGTAATTACTTTAATCACTAAAAATATTTTTCTTTTTATTTTGAAATAGGGAAAAGGAGAAAGAGAAATCACAAATTATTTTACAGAATTATTTGAACAATTTCTCGTGAATAAGAGCAAGAAATTCTTTTTTTAAATTTTTTTTGACAAAAATAAATAAAAGAAGGGAAAGATTATTATTTTAAATAAATTTGTGATCAAAGTTTAAAATAAATAGAAACAAAAAATAATATTTTTTAAATTTAAAGAGACAATTTTTAAGAATAACCTATGCAAATAAATATTCTAAAAATAAACTTTAATTAATTAATTAGTCTCTTTTCTCTCTTTTTTATTCTTTTTAGAAGTTTCCTCAATATTTTTTTCTAAAAATTAATTATTCCAAAATATTTCTCTTTTATTTCCTTTTTATTTAAAAAATTTTTTAAAAAATATATTTAATTGTTTTTCTTTAGTTTAACAAAAGAGCACTTTCTCAAAAAAAAATAAAATTTCTCTAAAATTAATGACAGCAACAACATCTTCATCAACATCTTCACCACCAACTTTCCTCGATGGAATATTTCGAAGTCGCCACTCGCGGGGGGAATGTATTAGCCCTTTAGAATTAGAAGCAATTGTTGCCGTTCAACAACTTGCTGTTTTTGTTGAAAGTATTGCTGTCTCCGAAATGGTAATTAAAAATAAAAAATAAGTCCAAAATTAATTTAAATTCAGTTGCCAAGAACTCCAGAACTTATTTTTGTTAATTTAACAACATTAGAAGGTATTTAAATAATTAATTTATTTTACAAATTTAAATTTTTTAAAGGCCAGCCACATTGTTTAGAATTAACAAGTAAAGGTTGGAGGGTTACTTCTCTCCGAACAGATTGTATGCATGGAGACTTTACAAAAATGGAAATGTTTACAAATTATTATAATTCTTTTAATGAATTAATGAATTTTATATCACCTAAATATCTAAATTTAAAAGAAAATGATGAAGAATATATTAATAATAATAATAATGTTTGTTTGTTTTTTAAAATTATAGTTCAAGTCTCCACATATTTTTATTTTTCCCTTTTTTTAATTTAAAAATTCTGATTTTTATTTTTGTAATTTTCAGAATTTCCATCACAATTCAACAGAATGTTCAAGTAATTCAATAAGTGATTCAGAAGAATTATTTAGCAGCAATAATAGCTTGTAATAACAATAAGAATTTTTTTAATTTTCAAAATATAAAATTGTAAAGAAGAAAAAGGAAAATAAGAATTTGTTTTTAGCTTTTTAAAAATGTTTTTTAATTTTTTTTTGTTATTAAAAACAGACTTTTTTTATTAAAGGATTTTTTTGAATTTTTTAAGGAAAAATAATTTAAAATTTTTAAAAATCCTTTAAAAATATTCCAAAAATCACTTCAATTAATTTTATACTTAAAAAATCCTTTCCCAATTTTGGGATATATATTTTGTATTGAATTTTTGATGTTTAAAATGAATAAATTAAATTAATTTGCAAATTTTGAAATAATTTTATTTTTAAGAATTATCCAACAATATTCCCCTATCAAAATGAAATTAAAAACTTTTATGATTTAATTTAAAAGAAGAAACTAAAAATTATTTTTTCTGTTTACTTTTCTGATAAAATTTCCAAAAATAAATTTATTTAAGAGCCACACTTTTTTTAATTTTTCTAAAAAATTTTTTTTAATTTTTAAGACTTTTTTAATCTACAAAATTTAATTTCCTTATTTTATTTAAATAAACTAACTATTGCCTTTTTTTAAAAAAATATCAATAAATAAATATATTTGTGTGTGTGTGTGCCGGGAATGTTTATTTTATTTGGATGTTCTCTCTCTTAAATTATGGCTTTTTCTTTTTTTCAAAAAAATTCCTTTTTTTTTATTTTAACACTTTTCTATATAATTAATGTTGGCATTTTTGTTTTTATAATTTTTTTTTTCTTTTTCTTTTTAAAAAAATATACAGGGTGCGGCAAATTGGCCGCCCCTTTTGTTTTTGCCATAACTTTTTTCAATGTCAACCAAAATGGATAATTCTTTTTTTATTTTATTCTCAACACTCTAGGAAAATTTTTGTTACCAAGCAATTGAAATTTGGTTAAGCTTTAGTAAAGATATACCCGTCCGAACATTTAACTGCGTAAAAAACATTTTTTATGACAAAGTTTACACTATCATAACTTTGCTCAAAGTCGTCCAATCTTACTAATTTTGGTACCAATCGAATTATCTCAGTGAGGAGCATCGAAATATTCCAGAAAAACATTTTTGAAAATTTCACCTAAAAAGTAGAAATTTAACACCTATATTCTAATCTATCCTTTAAAAATTCATATTTCAGCTCATGGACCAAATAAGAGTTTTGTTTAAATATTATTCGAATCAGTTTGATGAGCTTATTCGAATGACATAAAGTTTTCAAATATCAAAATCTTAACATTGAGCACAGGCCAACTTTTATCAAAAAAATTTTACATAAATTTTGAAGGAAAATTAAGCTGGCTAAACCATAAAATTTAAAACAAATTTTAGTATCAAAAATTTTCCTAGAGTGTTGGGAATAGAATAAAAAAAGAATTATCAATTTCCATCGATTTTAAAGAAAGTTATGGCAAAAACAAAAGGGGCGGCCAATTTGCCGCACCCTGTATTCTTCTCTACTATTTCCCTCCTCAATGTTTGCCAAGTATAAATTAATTATTTATTTCATTGGCTGGCATTTTCCTTAACGATGAGAGAGAAAGAGGAAAAGCTTTTTATTTATTTAAATATTAACATTTTTTACAATTTTTAAAACAAAAATATATTTATTTTAATTAATTTTTATTTTAAATTAAATGCCGAGATATATTTAAAACAAAATATTTATTTTTAAAATTAAAGAGAGTAATTAATTAATTAATATTTAATTTTAAATTAAATAATAATTTCTCTACATAAAAGTATTTTTTTATTATTTTCAATTTTATCTTTAAAATTATCGTAGCATAAAAAAGTTGAAAAAATCAGGTGGCGCTATATTAATTTATTATCATCAGATTGATAATTTTATTTATTAGATTCTTCGTCTACCTACATATTCATAATAACTCTTTTAGAAATTTTAACGATTCTGGCAAACTCTGTCTATATCTAAATATTATACTCTATTTTTAAGCTAAAAAAAATGATTAACAATAACAATATAAATTCATTATTAAAAACAAATGGAGACAATTCAATTTATTGTTTAAATCCCCTAACTTTATTTAATATTCAAAAAGCCCAACAGACAGATTTAAATGAAATATTAGAATTTATTTTTGCTGATTTTCTTTTCGCAGAACCATTAAATAATTCTTTGGGATTAACACGTTTTGAATCTGAAAAATTCTTTGAAAGTTTGTTTAATTTTTTAAAAAGATTTTTGGTGATATTTATATTAAATAATTTATATTAAATTATTAATAAGTTATTAATTGAAATTTATTGTTAGAAATCCAGAGATTCGATTAGTTTTAGCTCCACAGTGGGATATTGCTAGTTTAAATTCTTGACGTTTAAATGATGGCATTTAACATCTAGGATTAAATTTAAAAATTCTAAAATTTAAAGTCCTTAAAAAAGAACTAAATTTTATTTAAAAATAATTTTTTAAAGGTTTGGTTACAATTTCATTGAAAAAAGGTTTAAGTTATTTAGTTAAAGACCCAAATTCAAACAATAAATTAATTGCAATTCGTTTAACTTCAATTATTAAAAGAAATAAAAAACAAGAAAATGGAGAAATAAATGGAGTAATGAATGAATCTAATTTGTATGCTAAAGAATCGTTAAATGTACAGAAAATTATTGGAATTTTAAATGCTGTCGAGTCTAAGGTTTTTTTTGAAATAATTTTAAGGGAAATATGTATGTAGTATATTTTGGAGGTTTTTAAATAAACGAAAGGGAAGGAATTGAGGATTGAATTGAAGGATGTAGGGGGTATATATAATTCCGAGAAGTCCCTCAATATCCTCATTTATTCTTAAGCAAGTTTTATATTGGAAAAACTTGAGAGAAATTTAGTTTGTGAGGATTTAATTATTTAAGTAAAACCCTTTGATATTTAATGTAGATAAAATTTACCCTAAAAATATAATTTTAAAGACATGGGATTTAGTGCCTTCAACAATAAATTGTTTAGCTTCTTGGCTTATAATTTCGGTCAGTAGTGATTATAAACGAAGAGGAATTGCTGAAGCTCTTTTAAATTATAATTTAGAGGAAATGGAGAAATTTGGATGTCAAGGATTAATTGCAGAAGCTAGCGCTTTTAATTCACAAAAAGTTTTTTTAATTAAAAAAAATATATGTATAATAATTATTTTTTTAAAAAGTTATTTCAAAAAATGGGATATTCTAGACTTTTTGAAATTAAACATTCTGATTGGAAAGGTGAAGATGGAAAACAAATATTTAATTGTAAAGACGGAACAGACAAAATAACCCTTGAATTTAAACAATTTACTAAAAATGTTAAAGAATTTATTTAAATTTTTGTTAATTAGTAAAAGAATGTGTTAATATATAGTATATGTAGATATTGTATATATATTAGGAGTCTCTCAAAATCGGGCAGGGAATTACCCCTAATAGACTCCTAATATATAAAATTATTAAAAAAATATTTTTTTGAATTATATATGTACCTATGTAGGTATTTATTATTTAAATTCAGAATAAATTTAACTCATTGTCAGTTAGAAGGAATTTATTTATTAAACACACTTAATTTAATAAAAAATAAAGCAAAATATTTATTCAATTTTTATTTACAAATTCTAATTTAATAAAATAATAAATTGTTAAAGAAAGGCATTTTTTTGGATTTTTTGGAATATTTTTTTAATTCTAAAATTAAAAGAATTACAAAATTGAAAGGATTTAAATACTTGATACAAGTAAAAATATTTTAGTTTTAAGTAAAAGAAAATTAGGTAGTATATAATTCTGCCAAATAATTAATTAAATTTATTTCTAAAAAATGATTTTTAAAAATTTTGGCAGAAATATATTTTTATTTTTAGCCTATGAGGTGGGTTTTGTTAAATTTTTAATTAAAAAAAGAAGATATCAATTAATTAAAATTATTTAAATTTATTTACAATTAAAAGAAAATTTTAATTAAAATTGCTTTAATCGCAACAGCCAAAAAAGAAAGAATTTGGCAGAAAATTATTTTAAGAAAGAAAAAAGAGAGAAAATTATTTTTTGGATTTTTATAAATTATGAGATTTTTTTTAATTTTTAATTTTCTCCATTATAATAGTTTTTTTGTCTATTATATTTTTATTTTGTGAGAGGAAAGAAAGAGAATTTTAAAAATACAAAAATAAAGAGAAAATGCTAATTCGATTTTTCATAAAAATTATTAATAAGGTAGTTGTTAATTATAGAGACTGAAAAATATATTATTTATATACAGGAAATTATGTTGAGTAGTAAAATTAAAATTAATTAAAAGCAAGGAATTAAAATAAAAGCAAAAATTCGACTAAAGTGTTGATCGAAATAATTGATCAAATATTGTGTTTATGTTATACATATTTTCTTTTTTTTATTTGACTAATTTTTTCAATAAAAATTAAATTTCAATCTAAAATTAAAAAAAAAGAAAATATTTAAGTAAAATATATACAAAAGCCAATACCTACATCCTTATTTTAAAGTTATACTCAAATCTAATTTAAATCTCCCCCTAATTATTTATTTCCCTCCTCTCCCCCTCCTTCTTTAAGCACAATTCCAAATTTGACTAGACATTTCTCATTTAACTGTTCCAATTCAGCAAATCTCAAAATTAATTGTTCAGAATCAGTTAAAGAACCCGAAAAGAGTAATTCATTATCCAAACATTCAATTCGATCATTTAATGCCCCAAGTAAAGATTTTATTTGAGACCAACCAACAGGGCGGGGACGTTGTTGTTTGTAGAGATAAAGCCAAGCAGTTCCATATTCAAGAATATGTAAAGCCTTTAAAAATTAAAAAAATATTTTGAGAAAATATAAAAGTATATGCTCAAATATGGGTAATTATTGTTTAAGCCTCTTAGTGAAGAGGGTAATTAATCGAGAGGGGCAATTGTCTGAGAGAGAGAGGGTAAAATCAAAATATATTACAGTTTTTCGTAATATTCCAAAACGACGTTCAGCTTGCGAATCTCCAGAAATAAGACGGCGAACGTGCTTTCCAAGTTGCCAATTTAGCCGTATATCCATTCTACGAGTTCTAGCCTCAATACACAAATCAGCAAATTGTCCAGTAATTTGTTGGGGTAAATTAGTTGTTTGTTGTCCTTTGCTTTTTGTTTGGCTTGGAACTAACTGATCTTTAATTTAAAAATATTTTAAGTTCCAAAAAATTAATTTTGTAACCATTCTCTGTTGGTCTTAATCGTTTATTCCAATCAAAATATTGAGAACAATTTAAAGGCCAATGAGGCTCTTCCCCACAATTTTTACACCAAAAAAGAGAACATTTAGTACAAATTAAATGTCCAAATTTATTTTCATTTTCTTCTTCAATTTCCAAAATTGTTTTACAATTTGGACATTCAGATAATTGAATAAAATTATTTTTATTTTTATTAATTTCTGCTTGATATAATAAACAAATAGCATTGACGGTTGGAAGAGAAAATAACCAAAACAGAATGTCCAGTGGAAGAGGAGAATTTACACAAAGCTAAAATTGAAGTTTTAAATAATTAGTTTCAAATAATTAGCATTGTCTGGAATTATCAGAAAGGAAGGTCAAATCACCGCTGACTATTAACTCTGTCTTAATAATTTAATTTATGGTACTTTATGGATATGTCACCCCCCTCCTATTTTGAGTCTCAGAGTTTTCCTTATGCGTAGAAAATGGTCAGAGATTATTTTCTTCTCCATCTCATTCATTTTTTTCTTCTTCAAGTATTTTGCTTGTTTATTTTGCCCTTTCACATATTTTTGAATTAATTTCACTCATTTCGTTTCCACATTTCACTTATTTTGCTTGAAGAAATTAAATGATTGACATGGAGAAGAAAATAATCTCTGACCATTTTCTACGCATAAGGAAAACTCTGAGACTCAAAATAGGAGGGGGGTGACATATCCATAAAGTACCTAATTTATTCTCGAGTTTATTTTTTATTTGTAACGCGGCAGTGGTTGTATTCTTTTCGGTCTGTTCTTGTTTATAAAAAATCACCGGGCAATGAAGATTTGCTGATCCCCCAATTAATTGTTGTTTTAAATTATTATTTAAACATTCCCGACAAATTCTATGTCCACAAGAAGGAAGCATTGCCAAAGAAGGATTAGTATTTTTATTATGGCAACAACAGCAAAGTAGAGGTAAAGAATTGAGTATTTGTTTTTGTTCTTTTTGTTGTTCATTATTTAATAATTCATTTATATCAATTAATTCAAAAGCCTCTTCTTCTTCTTCATCTTCTTCCCCCGCTTCTTCTCCCTCAATCATTTTATTTTCAATTTTAGGTAACAAATCTTCAGTCCAAACAAATTGACTTTCATCCCTTCCAAATTCCTCCCTTTGCAAAGTCAAAATTGAAAGAACAGAAATTGGTTTAGGGGTTATGGCAAGTCGGGGAGAATGAAAAACTGCACGTAAATTATCCAAAGAATTGGGCAATTGGAAACGTTGTTGCTCAATTTCCCATCTTTAAAAATATGTAAATATTTTTTATTTTAAATTAAAAAGAATTGTCTCTCTCTTTAAAGTAACACTTTCAAAATAAAATTTTAATTTTTCTTTAAAAATTAAAAACAAACTCAGCAAAGTCAGCCCTAATATTTTCTAACAGATTTTTGACAATTTGATCAAAAGATGTATTATTTTCTTTAATAAAAACATTTTGTAATTTACATTTATCCAAAGGAATTAAAGAATTAATAAATATTTGGGAAGGGCTAATAATCTTTAAAAAATAAATAAATATTTTCTTTTCAAAATTTAAACAAACCAAAACAAATAATTGATTATTATTTGGAGAAATTTTTGTTTTAATTTCCAATAAAGAAGTTAAATTAATTAATAAAAGGTTATCACCCAACCATTGGGGATGAAATTGGGGAAAAGCTTTTTCAGAGAAATTTTGTAAAAAATTTGTAGAAATTGAGAAATAATGTAAATAATTATTGGGAATTGTTTGGATTTGTTGGTGATTAATTTGTTGGCGAAGAAAATTAATTATTTGATTGTTGATATTTGTAGATGATGAAGAAGGGGGAGGTGGAAGTTGAGATAAAAGCTGAAAAAGAGAGAAGGGAAGGATAAAAAAAGAAATAAATTGTTTCTATGAAATACAAAAATATTTTTTGAATTTTGTATGGAAATAGTGCCCTTCCAGATTTTTGAAGTGTAAGACGGAAGAAGAAAGTGGAAGGGCAAAAAAGATGGAAGAAATTCAATCCCCTGTGTAAACCCCATTATCAGAAAGATCACAGGCGCCTAATTTACTAAACTTTTCCAAAACCCGTAACAAAATATTCACTTGATTATTTTCACTATTTTCATCATTATTATCAACATTAGGTAATTCAACATCATCAGGTAATTCAACAAATTCCATTTGAGGCACAATTGTATATTGCCCATCTTCCGTATCTTCAAAACAATTTAAGGCAGAATTTTTAGAATTAATTGAAGAAGAACAACATTTATTTCTACGAGATTGTTGACCACGACGAATAATTAAAGGAGAGGAAGATGAGGGATTTTTATTATTTTTAATAAAATCAGCCAAAGAATAAGTTTCTCTTTTTGGACTAAATAAAAGATTTTCTTTAAATTATTTTCTTTTCCAAACCGATATTGGGCAATAAATTCATTTTCTTCTTCAGGTTCACTTTCAGCAATAATTAATTTAGTATTTTTAGAAGGACGATTAGAAGAGATGGAAGAAGTTGTAGATACTTCCATTACAGATTTTGTACATGAACGAAAAGTTTTCCTTCCTTCAGAAAAAAATATTTTAAAAAAAAAATATCTTTAAAAACTTGTAAATATTTTCCCAGCAAAAACTCTTGAAAGAAGATTTGGTTTAGTTAAATGAAAATTAATTTGTTGTTTTTTGGGTATTTCATTCTCTTCTACCTCTTCATCTACTACTTTTTTTAAATCAGCTAAAAGAGCTCCTCTTTTACTTTTTGACATTTTTGTTTGTAAATACCCACTTTCAGCATCAAAACTATGTAAAGCTTTTACCTTTAGAAATTCAAAAAATATTCTTTTTTAAATAAATTTAATTTACAGATTCATTCCCAGTCATTGAATAATTAGTTTCTGCTAGACAAAAACGCAATTTTTGTCCATCAGAACCTCCAGACAAATCAGAGAGCCAATCAACCCCGTCTTTCATCCAACGGC
The DNA here is from genome assembly GCA_963681835.1 of Meloidogyne enterolobii. NCBI lineage: Eukaryota > Metazoa > Nematoda > Chromadorea > Rhabditida > Meloidogynidae > Meloidogyne > Meloidogyne enterolobii. The sequence goes on along the minus strand of CAVMJV010000004.1, from coordinate 1,308,249 downwards.
TCTTTCGATTCAAAGAATAAGGCACTGAAAATTAATTTAAAAAAATTTAGAGGAGAAAATTAATTTTAATATTTTATTAATTTTTAAATAAAAATAAATTGACATTCAAATAATTGAAAAAATTTGTGAGTTTTTAGAGATATTAGAAAGAAATTTAGAAACTCATAAATAATAATGATTCTGAAAGTATAGCAACAAATACTAGGTGTTGAGAAAGGTTGAAGGTTAGGGTTGTCGGTTTTAGACAGAATCGAAACTGAATACCGAAGATTTTTAGTTCGGGTTTGCGAGGATTGGAATCCGTGAGTTAAAAAGCCAAACAAATAAATTTTTAAATTTCTCACCACTAGGTGCAAATTGTTCGGCCATCAACTCGGAAAGGACACGTCCTCTACGGCGATGGCCTCCCCAGCCGCCGACAGAGTTACTCTTATTTCCACTTAACTCCTTGCCGCCGCCAGGCCCACCGCCACCAATTCTTACAAGAAAAGCCTTTAAAAGAATCTTTAAAAAATATTTTTAATTAATTAAAAACTTGATTAGCTAATTTTCTACGCCAAATAGCCTCTCCAGCATTTCGACGCCCTTTAGATGGTTTTCCACTTCCTTTACTTGAACGTTGATCTAACAGGCTTGGTTTTGATTCGAGGAAAGAAAATTCCCTAAAAATTAATTAATTGTTTATAAAATATAAATATTCCCCTCCCCCCTCCCCTCCACTTTTTACTTTAAAATAAATTTTATTTTTCTTCTAATCTTTTAATAAATCAAAAATTAATTTTTTTTGTATTAATTTTAAAATTAAAATATTTTATTTTTAACAAAAAAAATTATTCTCTCTCTCTCTCTCTCTCCCCCAAAACTTTCCATTCAAAAAAAGTCATAAGATAATCACATGTTTAGACTTAAAATATCGCTATTATATTTTTATTTTTTTTATTTTCTTTTATTTTTCTTTTTCAAAAAAACCAGAAATGATGTATTATTTACTAAATTTCTTTTGAATTTTTTGTCTAAATTTTATAAAGAATTTTTGTTCTTTAAATTTTTAATAGTTGAATGAAAAAATAAATAAAAGATTTTTTAAAGAATTATTTAAAAAAAAGCATTTTCTCTTTAAAATTCGATAAAATAAAATATTAAAAAGATTAAATGCTCCCTAGAGGGAATAAAGTCAGACTAAGAGATTCCATTTTGAGACAAGGAAGTAATAAAAAGGATTTTGTTTAATTTAAAAATTATTTAAAAATTTAGAATTTAATCCTTATTTTATTTAAAAAATAATTTTTATTTATTTGTCTACCTCCTCTAAATTTATTTAAAATATATTTTTGTAAAACTAACAAAAAAGGGCAACTAAACAAAACACACAAAATTTTTATTTGTTAATAAAGTTGCTGAAAAATATTTATTTTAAATATTTTCCCTGAAAAATAAATAAAGAAAATATTTAAATAAAAATAGAAACAAAAAAATCCCAGGAAGAAATAGAAGAAATTAATTTAAGACTAAAAACTAAAAATATTTCTGAAAAAGAAACACGAGATTGGCCAAAGAATATATGTATTTACATATTTCGCTAATTAGTAGAAAAAGAAAAGAAAACTTAAAAAATATTTAAATATATTTTTATTTTTTTTAATTATTTATTAAAATTGGCTAAAAAATAAATTTAAATAAATAGGTAAAATTTAGGAAAGAAAATTTATAAAAAAATTATATTATGTAAATTAATTATTATTTATGTATAATTTTCTATATTTATTTCCATTTATTTTATTAAAAAAACAATTTTATTTTTTAGTTTTATTTTTATCAAATTTAAAAATCTTAAAAAGTAAAAAAATATAATTTTTTACCCTTCATTATTGGCCAAGTCAGTCACACGGTTCGAGGCCAAAGTAGCAACCGAAGAATCAGTAAAGGCAGGCGAAGAGCGGGGAAAGCAGAACGCCGTAGGCGAACAAGTATTTGAAGAAGACATAATTTCAGGTGGCGGTGATTGAAGCGGCGATTGGAGAAAAAGTAGAGGAGAGAAACTGAGCGGCTGACGCTGAGTGAAAAGAGAAGATTTTTCTAAAAATTTAAAAATTTAAAAATAAATAAAGAGAGAATATTTAATTTAATTTAATTTAATTTATTGAGTAAACCACAAAGTACATAAAAAAGTACAATTATAGTGGTAAAATAAAAAATAAATTTTTAAAATACTATAAGAAAATGTCATAATAAATTTATAAAAAAATGTCAATCTAGGAGGATAAGGGAGTTGCGAACTAAAACCTCTATTTTATAAAGTTATTAACAAGTACTCTAAATTTTTGCGAATTATATGTTTGTAAAATTTCATTAGGTAAGCTATTCCAGTTATTTATGATTCTATTAAAAAAATTATTTCTAGTTTTACCGTTAAACTTTTTGTTCCTTAAACAAAATATTTTCCTTTTAGCTTTTACTGCAAAATCAAAGTATTTTTGTGGGTCTAGATGCGTCTGTTTTGAAATAATTTTGTGCGCCATTACAAGATCGGCTACTTTTCTTCGATGGCTTAGTTGTTTTAGTTTGAATTTGTTAAGTCTTTGTTCATAAGGTAGTGGCGTTATTCCTGTGATTTTTAATGCTCTTCTTGTAAAATATTTTTGTACTCGCTCTATTTTATTAATTTGAAGAATTCTGTTTGGGTTCCAAATTTCAGTGGCATATTCAAGTTGAGGACGAATATAAGATTTATATACATTTATTAAAGTCTTAAATTCTCTAGTTTTTAATATTCTTAGTATTTGATAAGTTATAAAGTATGAATTTTTAACTATTTTATCAATATGTTTGTTAAATTTTAAGTTGTTATCAATTAGGATACCTAAGTCTCGTACGCAATCTGATGTGTTTAATGTTTGATTAAATATTTTATATTCCTGTTTAAGGTTTCCTTTTCCTATATAAAGTATTACACATTTCTTAATTGATATTTCTAAAAAGTTTGATATAACCCAATTTTGTAATATTGTTATTGATTCATTAAGATAATTAATATTAGAATCATTATTATGTGAAATATAAAGCTTTATATCATCTGCATATATTTTATAGCCTATTTCTTTTGGAAGGTTGACAGGGAAATCATTAATAAAGATTGTGAATAAAATAGGTCCCAAAACACTGCCCTGGGGAACACCTGAATATGTATGAAAAGATCTTGAAAACGAGTCATTTATTTTTACACGGTAGGATCGTCCTGTTACAAAATGCTTTATGAATTCAAAAATTTTTCCAGATATACCAGCATTTTTAACTTTTGTAAGTAATAAATTTATTGGAACTGTGTCAAAAGCTTTTTTTAAGTCGATATAAATTACATCTATATTCTGATTGTTACCTACTGCATTGTAAAAATCTTCTAACATTGTTAGAAGTTGTGTAGTAGTAGATCTTGATTTGAGGAAACCAAATTGATTTTTATCAAAAAAATCCTTATTATGTAAAAATTCTATAATATTATTAGCTATGATTCTTTCAAAAACTCTACATAATGTACAAGTTAGGGAAATTGGCCTATAATTTTCTGGATCTGTTGTTATTCCTTTTTTATGTATAGGTACTATAATTGATGTTTTCCAAATGTCGGGTATATTTTTACTATCTAATATTAGTCTAAAGATTTCTGTAATATATTGTGCGATTTGATCACACGATCTCTTTAATAATATATAGGGTATTTGATCTGGTGATGTTGAATTTCTATTTGGAAGTCTTTTAAGTAAATCTAGAATTTGCAGAATATCAAAGTTTATATCTTTGATAAGATTTTGTGAATTAGAGTTAGGATTTTGAGAGTAGACGTCAATAAATTCTTGACTTTGAGTTTCTTTATCAGTGAAGTTACTTTGAAAACTTTCTGCAAGTAACTCACATTTTTCCTGATCTTTTGTAAGTATATTTCCTTTTTTATCTATTAATGCGTCAATACATGCGTTTGTTTTAAGTTTCTTTTTAATAAATTTGTGAATTGCATTTGCACCTTTTGATATAATGGTGTTCTCCTTATTATAATGAAATTTTTGTAATTGAATTTTAAGTTGTCGTGAGATAATTTTATATTTTGTTGCTAGATTAGAATTAGGAGATTCCTTCAAGGTTTTGTGTAATTTTAGTTTTTCTTGATTCAGAGATCGGATTTTTTGTGGATATTCGTTTTTAATTATGGTATTTATAGTCCTAAGTGGTATGAATTTATCATAATAAAAATATAGTATTTCAGTAAAAGAATTATATTTTTCATTGATTGCATATTTGTCAGACATATATTTTATAAAATCAAGTTGTGTTAGCTCTATGTTTAACTTGGAGAAACCTTTTTCTGTTACTTTTCTTATATATATCTTCTTTTTTGGAATACGCATAGTGCATAAGGAAAGATTGAACTTTAAGGATTTGTGATCAGATGTTGAAAAATTTTCAGTGATCTCTAAATTTCTAACTAAGTCATGGGGTCTCGAAAATACAAGATCTAAGATATTATCGCCGCGAGTAGGTGATGTAACATGTTGTTTAATTTGGGTGCGATTAACAAATTCAATAAATATTTGTGTAGTATTATCGTTTGAACAAGAGTTTGTTAACCAGTTTATTGTGTTAATATTAAAATCACCAGCTATTATTAAGTTTTTATGGTTTAAGTCAGCAATATATTTAAGTATTTTATTAGTACTAGATTGATTAAGTGATGGGGGTCTATATAAAGTAATAACAATAGTAGGTTTGGTAATTAGAATCTCAATAATAATAATTTCGCAACCAAATTTTGTCCCACAGAACAAAAGTTTGACAGGTATAGTTGATAAAATTAAAAGACAACAGCCACCTCCCCTTTTATTTGGACGATTTGCAAAGTAACACTGATATTTATCACCCATTGAAAAATCTGTTTTTATACAATTAGATTGAGTAAGCCAGCTTTCGGTAATCATACAAATGCTAGGGTTATGTATTTCAAGAAAATGTTGCAAATCAGGCACTTTATTATTTAGTGATCTGCTGTTAAAGCAAAGGCATGTTAAATTTTTTATATCTATATCAATGTTAGAATTTTTTGACTTTCGGGGTTTACTCAATTTATCCTATTTAGTATTGAGAGGTTTAGGTTCGCGTAACTCCCTTATTTGTAGGTCAACTACATAATATTTAAAAAGTTTGCATGAAGCATTAAGTGAATATGCTTTAGACCGTTGTGAATATAATATTGCTAATTCGGCCGGGATCATATCCCTTCGAACAGTAAGATTTTGGGGAAGGGAATGTATTTTACGCAAAGTGTTTCTAAAAGAATACAAAAATTTGTCACGCGAAATAGAGTTTTTAAAAGAAATTTTAATTAATTTTGGTTTTTTGTTTATTTCGCTAGACATATTTTTGTTTTGTGGGTGACGGTGTGTATGTTCTGGCAAATATTCATTAGTAAGTCCAATAGAATCAATAATTTTTCCTACCACTTCCTTCTCATCCATAGATTCAGGTAGTTTTTCTAGAACAGCTCTACATGATTTTTGCTTGAGAAGATCCCCATTAGATGCTGCTGAAGATATTAGTTTCATAACAAGGTCAGGTGGAGGACTTAGGGCAGAAATAGGCGAACCCCATGATGGTTGGGAAGTTGTGTTGTTGTTATTATTGTCAATACGTGTTAAAATTTCTTCAATTTTTAATATTTTTTCTTCAATTTTTTCAATACGTGTCAATACAATTTCATTAGTATTATTTTTTTTATTTGATGTTGTCAAGGGAGTAACAATATTAGAAATTTTTGTTGTTAATTGCTCTACTAATTTTTCCAATCGATCTATTCTTTGTTCTATTATATTGCCTTCATCCTCAGAACTTTCTAGTGATTTTTGTCTTTTCTTTGTCGATTTGGACATTGTCAAATCTTAAACTTGGGTAATTAAACTTGGGTAATTAAAAAAAATTAAAAATAAAAAAATTGTTTAATAAATATACTAACAATAAATCAAATAAAAAATTTAAAAAAGTAATAAAACGCCTAATAGGACATTCACGCATGTGGAGAGAAAAACAGATGGTTTTAAATTTAAAAAAGAGAGAAGGAAAATTTAAAAGTACATACAAACAAAATATAAAATTAAATATATTTATTAATTCCTCACCATTATTTAATAAAAATATATTCTTCTCCATCCCGTAATTTTCCCGTATATAAATAAATTAATAAGAAGAGGGGAATATGCAAAATTAAATTTTTTTAGATTTAATTTTTAAATCTTCCAAAAATTATTTTATATTAGCATAATAATTTAAAAAAAAAAGAAATATTTAAATATAAATATTTTATTTTTTATTTTATTTTTATTTAGAAAGCTTTAAATAGGGAAAAGGCCTTTATTTCCAATTTATATTTGTTGGCCATTTATATGAATTTAAGGGAAGGAAGGGAAGGGGCGGGAAATGAATATGTATGTACATGGGAAGACCACGGGATAGAGAAAAATGCGCGTGTGAGAAGAAAAAAATAGCACACAAAAATGAAAGAAGAGAAAAAGAAAAAAGAAAATAAAATCCCGAATTTTTATTAGAAAATATTTTTAAAATACAAAATACAAAAGACATCCCTATTAAATACACCTTTGTTTGATAATAATAAAAGATAAAGCATTAAAGAACTTAAAGAACTCGTAACTACTAAAATTTAAAAAGTAATGGAAATGTCGGGAAGTCAGCTGATCAAAAAATGGGGGCGGCACCCGACTGGAAGAGAAAAAGAAAAAAAAAGAATAAATAATGATGCAATAAGAATAAATTGCTGCCAAATGGAAAGGTTAAAGGTGACGAAAAAATTGAAAAAAAAATACAAAAAATTATTTATCTGTCAGTCATTTGAGAGAGGATGATAAATATATTTATAATTGACTGTCAATAAGAGAATAAATAAAAAAATCGGAAATTAAATTTATTGATTTTAAAATATAAAAATCCAAAAAATTACTAACAAAAAAGTTCCTCGTTATTCACCTTAATTTTATTTTTCTTTGTAAATTGTCATAATAAATTTTAAATGAAAATACTTTTTTTTCTTTTTTAATAATAATAAATTTATTTAAAAAATCCTTTATTAAATCTCCTTTCCCTCTCCCTCAAATCCTTTCCCCTTAATTTTAAAATAGAGGTCGCTTTATATTTCACATTTTACTTTTTCCCGATTTTTCTTTAAATTTGTCCTTCCTTCTTGACTTTAAAAACAAATGTCCCTCTCCCGTTCTTTAAATAAGCTAATAAAAATAAATTTAAAGGCAAAAAAGTATTTCAGAGAAAAATAGTAAAATATCAGCTTTAGAGAAATAAATTTATGTTTAATCATTCATTTTCTCGTTTTTTTTCTCAATATGTGTGGCAATAAATTTAAGGAGGTATAAGACGGTAAAGAATAAACAAACACAAAAACAAGAAAAATATTTTTGTTTGTAAAAAATATTTATTTACAAAAATTGATTTTCAAATAAAATATTAAAATTTTTGTTATTTATTGAGAGAATTAATTAGTCATTTAGTTATAAAATTTCACGACTTCTCAAAATTTATTATTTTAAAGCTAATGAATTAAATAAGAAAGATATAACCATTTTCGAATAAACCAAAAATTAATTTAATTTAATTTTTCACTAATTATAAATTTTCTTCCTTTAAATTTAAATAAAAAAGAAAATCCCCAAACAATCAACCGCCAAATCCAGTAAATTGATGTGGGAGAAAGTGAGGTATTGAATACGGAAATATGTAGTATGTACTACTAGAATAGCTGACCGTGCCAGCCAGCCAACCCCTCCCCTCCTCCCTCACAAAAATATATTTATCTATAGCCTCAGGCAGTCCCCCACTCCTGCCACACTAAAAACACATTCACTTACTCAATTTGCGCTCTAGCGGCATAATCTTTTAGAAAGCCTTATTTGGGTGTATTTGTTATGGGTTTGTGTGTGTGTGTGTGTTTCTTTGTGGTTTCTCTACTATAAATAACCCTCCTCCATTTGTTAGCCCTCACATAAATTCACAGTTTGAATTCACACAAAATATGGTTATATATAGTGGATATGACATATTTATTGTGAGGTAACAAAAAATATATATCCCTATACTAATTTTAATTCTAAACAATCCAAAAAAGCTGTTTTCTATAAAAATATGAAAAATATTTTTATTGGATTAAAATTGAATGAGTGGCACACAGCAATTATTTCCAAATTTGGTGTGCGCGAAAATTGTTCATTCATGTGTGTATTTGAATGAAAATTATTGAGAAAATGTGTTGAAATTGAGGTTAGTAGTTGGAAAAGAAAGGAAAGAAAATTGAAAATAAATTATTTTAAAATGAAAAAAAAAGTTGAGATAAAAATGTTAGACAAGAATAAATAATTATTTTTAGTTATTATTGAAAAGAAAACTAAAAGAAGAATAAACAAAATTTAAAAGAGAATATTTATTTTTTGATTTAAAATAATGTTATCGAAAAATAAATATAAATTTTATCAATAAATAAATAAAAATAATATCTATTTCTCTCAACTAAACTAGTTAATTTTTTTATCTAAATAAATATTTTTGTGTTATCTATTTGATAGACAAATAAAATATATATAAGATATATTATTTGTTCATTAAACAATAATTTCTTTACACATTTATTTGAACGGATTTATTGTCCTTTGACCTCTTTTTTTCTCTTATTTTTTGCTCTTCAATCATTTAATATTTTAGTTTATTTCCTCTAACTTTATCCGGGAGGATTGGAGACAGAAGAGATATTTAATTGACAAGGATTACTTTCCCAGCTGTTAAATAAAAGAATTTTTAGGGTTGGAGGAGGGGAGGAAGGAAGGGTTAGAAATAAAGACATATAAATTGTAGTAAAAAAATTTAAAGAAAAAACAATTAAAAATTAAAGTTTAAATATATTTTAAACAAAAAAGTATGTCTCTTTTGGTATGTTAGAGATTTTTTGTGGAATGTAGCCAGAATGGTAGCTCTCAACATTTTAAAGGACCAAATTTTAATATTATTTAATAATATTGAAACTACGAATTTTTCGGGGCAGAACAGAACAGAAATTTTTGGTTCAGATCAAACTAATGGCAAGAATCTCACTTAACCCTTTAGCAAAATCTTCCCTTACCATCCTAGTACTTTTTCTTTTGCTTAAAACAATTCTGATTTCTTGGAATTCCAGGCGTTGCCTTCTAGCAATAATTAATTTTTATTTTTTATATATTAAATAAAAAATATATATTTATTTATATGTCATATAATAATAAATCATAAGTTACCCCGCTAGTAAAAAAATGAAAAGTGACGATAGTTTTGCTGCATTCGCTTAATCAAATAAACAATTTGCATTTTCTCATGCAAATATAAAGTTGATTTTTTTCTAAATAAAAGGTCTCCCGACGTTATCATCCAATTCTCGTTCCTTATCTTATTTTTGTTATTCACTTTCTGTTTAAATATTGACCCTTAAATTGTTCTATAAATACTCTTGCCTTTTCCTCATTATCAGAAGTTTTGGCCTAGCCAATTCTCTCCCTTATTATTGTATCCCATATTTATATGGAGAATGAATAAATATGTAAATAATCTAATTCAGTCTAATATAAGTCCCCAGAATAGTAGAACCCGATTAAAAGCTATAATACCCAAATATAGCAAGTTTTTAATATAAAATTTTAAAAATCATGGTGAAATCGAGAAATTGATTAAAATTAAAAACAAATATTTAAAAAAATTAATTTAATATTTTGAGATAGTTAGCTTGGAAAAGGCTTTACAAAAATTGTCAAAAAAATTTAAAAATTAATCCAACAGTTTTTATAGACAAAATATTATTTTAGCAAAGAATTTTGAATTTAAGGAGAAGCTCTAAACAAATAATTGAAAAAAAACTTGAAGATTTTAAAAATAAATATTTATTTTATCTATTATTAATAGGGCGTGTCAAAATATGCACGGAAAATCCCAAAATATGCGCATATATATGCACAGAAAAAGTCCAAAATATGCACCAAAATATGTAAAATATGCATTAAATATACTGCAAAAATAATGAAAATATGCTTTGAAAATCAATATCTAAATTTAAAAAATACTAAATTAGCATCTAAATTGCAGTTTAAGAGCATTTCTAAATGATTTTATGATCTTAAAATTTAACCAAAAAAATTTTTTTGAAAAAAATTTATCGCGAAAAATTTTTCAAAAAAATTTTTTCGAAAAATTTTTATTAAAAAATTTTTTTCCCAAAAAATTCCTAAATTTTGAAAATTTTGCCCGATTTTTACTAAAATTTCTCAAAAAACGCCAAAATATGCACAAATTTAGGTAAAAATATGCAAAATTTCCCAAAATATGCATTGATATGCAAATATGCACGAAAGTACCGAAATATGCAAAAATATGCTATAGGAACCCGGTCCCTAATGTTCGTACCGATGTAAAAACACCATTTTTGAGCGTTTCAGCTCATGGCATATCCGCATGCAAAATATGCATTTGCATGTTTTGACACGCCCTAATTATTAAATTTAAATTATTTTTAGAAATTTTCTTTAAAAAAATATTTTTTTTATCAATAAACTAAAACATTTATGTTTCCGTGGAGATGGTGAAAATTTAAAGAGAAAAAGAAGAATATTTGTCAAGAACTGCGCAAAAAAAGTAAATGCGCATTGAAGAAAAAATAAAAGAAGCTTTTTTAAATAAATAAATAAACTAGAAAAAAGTAAAAAAAAATCGTCACTGCGCCACCCACACAAAAATATATATTTATTTATTGTTTTAATCGATCATTAAAATCTGTTAATAAAATAGAAAAAAATTAAAAAAAGTTTTTGTTCTTTTGAAAAATATTTTAAAGAATTTTAAAGGAAATTTTTGAAGGTTTTTGGAAGAAAAAACCAAAAATGGCCGCAGGAATCGATTTTTAACAAGAATAGAAATATGTAGCAGTAAACTAAGAAAAAGAATGGCCAAGAAGATGCAATAAATATATTTATGTATGTAGACTTGGAAAACATCAAAAATGAAATAACAGAAAGGGGGGAGAGATAAGATTAATAATAAGTACTTTAAATTTTGTTTTAAATTTTAAATTTAGTTAAATAAGCATTGTTTGGAGAAGGGGTTAACAACCTTTTAATAATTGAATAAAAAGAAATATAAAAATAATATTATAAATAAACTTCTATTAAAATATTTTTTCTTTATTACTTTTAGTCAAAATAAAATATATTTATTTGTTTGTTTGTAAAAAGTGCCAGAGAATTTTAATTCGAATTTCAAAAATGAACTAAAAAATATAAAATAAGGAAAAAAAGGAGAAAAGAATTGGGGGTTTTATATATTTGGCAAAAAAGCGAGGAAATTGGTTTTTGAAAAAAAAGAAAAAAAAGAAATGGTTGGATGATTGTTTAGTTGAAATGAAATGTCATGGACAGACTGCCGGAAGGCGATGACGACAAGGGACAAGACAACGTTTCTTTTAGTATTTTATATTGCTACTTTTTAATATAGCGCAAAATAAATGTGAAAAAAAAGGATTAAAATAAATAAATAAAATATTTAATTGTAATGTTTTTATTTGACAAATGTTAATTTTTAGTTTTTTTTAAATTAATTTGATAATTTTGCTATTTTAATTGCAAAATAATTTTTATTAAAAATAATAATTAAATTTTGCAGAAAAATATTTGGAGGAAAATTAGGACATCAAAATTTTAGAAAGTTAAAAAAATAAAGAAAATTTTTCAGGTTTTTGAAATCTTGTGAAAGATTTGTCGATTACAAAGACTATCTATCCCTCAAAATTTTATCTGGCAATTTAATAATTTTTATTTAAAAATAAATTATTTAGATATTTTTTCAAAAAAATTAAATAAAAAGAAGGGTTTATAAAAAAATTTTTAAACTTTTAAAAAACTTGTTTGTAGCATTGGATTTACATACATAAATATATTTAAAAATTAAATTTTAATTAAAAATAAAATTAATTCTCGATAAACTACATAACTACTTTAATATTTATTTAATCAAAAAATTTTTTAAAAATATTTTTAATTCGAAAAGGATAATTTTTTATAGACTGAATATTTAAAATATTATCGTCATTTCCTCCCTTCATTATCGAAATATTCCTTTCATTTTTATTTATTTTAATTTCAAATGTTTCTTTTAAATCTTCTTCTTCTTCATAATTAAAATTTGTTTTTCCAATTCTTTCACTAAAAAATAAAAATTTTTTATTTAATTTATTCAAATAATTTTTATAAAATTATTATAAAGAATATAGTCAACAATTTAAAGAATATCTTTAAAAACCACTCTCGATATTTTGACTTTGATTTTTAAGTTTGTTATTTAAATTAACAAAAATAAATCCAAAAATAACCTTTTAATTTCTTCCTCTTCTCTTTCAAAATTAAAATTTTTAAAAGAAGTTTCTTCAATTTTATTTTCAGGTATTATTGTATATTCAATTTCGTCCATTTGGGCATCAAAATAATAATCACTATTACTATAAATACTTGTTGAATTTGAAATAAATCTTTCTTTAGGGAAATTATTACAAATTAAATTATTTTCTGAATAAATTGAAATTGAAGAAAATGATGGACAAACAGAAGAATTTGGAAGTAAAAATGGAGGTTGAGTAGAAAATTCTAAAAAAAATTTTTTTGAGGAAAAATAATAATTAAATATTTACTTTCTTCTTTTAAATCTCCTCTAAAGGAACAAACATTATTAAAATTAACAGCTAATCTATGATTTGAACAATTAATTGCTTTCGCACATAAAACCAATTCTTGAAGTAATTCTAAATCAATCTGTAAAAATAGTATATTTTGTATATTTCACACTCTCCCTCTCTTTAACTCTCAAAAACACTTAAAAAAGGACATTATATTCTTCCTAATTTTGTGTCAAAAATTGGAAATAAGTAAATTTATTAGAATCTCCCAATCATTTATTTCTAAATGTCTCGGACTAAACTGATTGTTTTAAAAAATTATTTTATAACGATTGTCATTTCTTATTACCTTTTCACAAATTTAAATTCTTTTTTGATGATTCCCTCTTATCTGAATAATTTTTTCATTATTTTCCCCACAACCAAACGATTGGCTTAAAAACATTAAAATAGGTAGAAGAGAACAATTAATTGACACAAAAATTTAATTCAGATAAAGAAATTATTAGAGAAAGATTAAAAATGATTTTTCAAATTTCCTATTCAAATTCTTTTTCTCTTTTCAAAAAAAAATAGAAACCTCAAATTCAATTTCTTCATATAATCCAATATTTGCTTTATTATAGCAAAGTAATTGAACATTATTTATACAATTTATAACATTATTAATTTCTAACTAATTTTTAAAAATTATTTTAAAAATTAATTTAAAAATTACCAAAACATTTTCAACTTCAATAATTAAAAAATAATTAAAATAAAAATTATTTTCTTCAATATTTTTGTAAAAGCTAACTTTTCTAAATAAACATTTTGAAGGAAGTAATTGACATAATTCTCGTATAGCACACCAATTATACCAATCAGAAACAAAAGAATTTAATTTTATATTTTCTTTACTACATTTATAACCAAAAAATAAATGCCCTTTTTTGTTTAAAAAAATAATAATTATTTTTTAATTTTAATTAATTACCTCTATAATTTTGTTCTTCTTCCTCTTCCTCTTCTTCTCCCTCATACTTATCTTCCTCGTATTTTTCTTCAATTATATATTCACCCCAAATACTGCTTTGGCCAGTAAAGCTTTTTGTGATACTGCAATCTTTAAAAAATAATTAGTAAATATTTGTTACTGTAAGTTTTTTAAAATATTCCCGGGGTTGTTTTATGGTATTTAAATGTAGCTATTTAATTTCTAATAAGAGAATAGGAAATTTAATTTAAATATTTACAATTTCCTTCTTTATTTCCAAATTCACTTTCATCATCTTCACTTAAGAAATTAGACACCCCTTTCCATTCAACAGATTGTATTTCTTCAAAAATGCAAATTTCTTTATTTTCTCGTTTTTTAATTGGAGAATTATTTGTTTCAACAAATATTGCATCAATATATTTATTTAAATTTTCTTTTTAAAAATTTAATTTTTAATTTTTAAATTTATTTTTAAATAACCAGAATTTTCATTAAAAGAGCAACATTTAAATCTTCTTAATTCAATTGAACGACAATTTTGTAAATTTGGGAAAACACAATTAATTGAATCAAAAATAAAAGTATTGTTTTTATTTGAAAGTAAATTTAAAATTAAATAATTGCTTGAGGAGGAAGGTTGTTGTCGTGGCATTTTTTAAATAAAATAAATTTTTTATATAAAAAAATTTGATAATAAAAATGGTAGTTTTTAATAAATTTTAAAGAATTAAAGCTTTAATTTATTTTTATCAATAAACAAATTTAACAGCTTTCATGTTTTTCCCTTTTGGAATCATTTTTTTAAATTTCAGAATTTTTAAAAATAAATAGACTTTATTTATTTTGTTATTTCTGTATTTGTTAAAATTTAATGTTAATTATTTTAACAGGAAAATTTGAAAAAAAATTATTTTTAACAAATTTTACTCAAAAATTTTATCAAATAAAATTCAGCAAAATGGATGAGAATATTTACTTGTATACATATTTTCCTTTTAAAAAATATTCTATCCAATATCCAAATCTTCTTTTCAACTATATCCCAAAGGACAATTAATCAAATGGCCGAACATTTTAAGTAAAAAAGTATTGAAAATATATATGTACATATACTTTTATTGGAAAAAAATTTAAATAAAATTATTTTTGTTGTTTTTTAAATATTTTAAATTAGAATATATTTTTGTAAAAAAAATTAAGAATAATCCAAATATAGCTAACTTTTGAGGAAGGCAGAAACAAGTTAATTGTCGGTTGTTTTTACGAACGTAAGCTTTTAATTATGAAATTTGGAAATAAAATTTTATTTTCATTTACCGGAATTGAAAGAAATTTTGTTAAATTTTTCTTTCAATTTTTTCTTTCAATTTGGAAAATTTGCTAGAAAATTTGTGATAAATATATAGTTTGTATTGTAGTTTTATAGTCTTTATTTTTGGATTAAATAAACATAAATATATGTAATTATTTTTATTTGATTATAATAAATAATTATGTATATATTTTTATAAACAAAATTCCCAATAATTTAATTCATTAATTATTTTTACTGATTTCTCAACTAAAATAGGTGTGCCAAACTGAGGAAATATTAATTTGTTATTACTTAAATGCCAAGAAACATTAATGTTAATAATAAAATTAGCCAAAAAATAGCAAAAATGTTTTAATGTTTAAAGTCATAAATGTTATAAAATCTAAGGTATTTTCTCTTTTTTTGTAAGATTATTTTAGAAAATTTAATTGACAATAAAAATGTATTTTATGTGATTTTTTATAAATGTGCTGAAATTTTTTAAATAAAATTTTATTCAAATAAATTTTCTAAATAAATTTTCTCAAGAAAAATGTTCAAATAAAAATTTAATGTTAATTTTTAAATAATTATTTTTTTCAACTTATGTATAAAAAAAATATTTAAAAAGTATTTAATTAATGATTTTAAAAGAAGAAAAAATTTTTGTTTAAAAATATTTTTTAAATATTAAATAATTACATCATTATTTAATATAAAATGACTAACAATACAGATCCAGTAAGAGATTTAAATAAAAAAATTTCTTTATTTTAAATAAAATTTTGAAATTTAAAATTAATAAAGACTAACAAAAATTTTAATAATTTATTTAATTAAAACAATTTTTTAAAAACAGATTTATGCCGAATTTAAAGATAAGGGAATATCTACACCCCTAGTTTTGCTTATATCATGCAAAGTTTTTGTTTGTTTAATAGGGATAATTTTAAATGGAGATCTTGTTTTAATTACTTAATTTATTTAAATTTAAATTTAAAAAATAATTAAATAAAAGGAATTTAAGAGGGGCTTGTAATGTTCAAATAGCATTAAATGCCTTCTCTATTTGTATTCAACAGAGCAGCACTTTTGTAACTTTATTTGTTGTTTTAAGTGGAAAAAACTTTATTTCATTAATTTATTGTGGAATTATTCAAGTAATTATTTTAATTTAAATTTTTTTTAAATAATTTCTGAAGACAATTCCTTTATTTTGTTCAACGTTTACAAATGGAATTGCTTTATCTATTGGAGTTGATAGACTTTTAAGTGTTTTATTTCCTATATGGTTATTTAATAATTTTAAAATTATAATTTAAATTTTAAAAAAGGTATGCTTTACACGATAAAAGGAATTATTTGGTAATAATTATTATTTCCTGTTGCGTTTATTCTGTTATTGTGCCTGTAATTGGACTTAAAATTTCTTTGGAAAATCCAGAAATGTTTGTAAAATTTTTATATAATTTTGTAAAACCTTTCAATATTTCCTTTATTTAATTAATTTTATATTTTTTAAAATAAAACATTTTTAGTTACTAATATTCAGAGTTAAGAAAATTGTTTAGGGTTTTTTAAATTTATATTTTTAAATTATTCTATACTATATAATTATTCTTTAAATTTCAGACCAGTTATGTGCACAGTAATGTAAACGAAATTAAAATTTTTAACAATATTATAAATTTAAATTATTTAAGTGATCCAGTACAGAAGGAAGCAAGTTGGATTGTAATTATGATGCTTATTGTTAATTTAACATCAGTAATTAACTAATAAATATTTATATATAAATAAATAATTAAAAAAGGTTTTTTGTTACATAAATGTTTGGATTATTTTAATGTTTAAAAAATCATCAATGAAAAAGAAACAAAGTAATTTTGATTAAATTTTAAATTAATTTTCTTTAAAAAAGTAAATGTATTTAAATCACTTTCAATGATTTTATTAATGGAAATATGTGGGTGGATAACAAATTATTTAATGAGAATTATCGTTAATTCGGCAAATGATCATTCAGTAAATACTTGGTATTTAATTAATATATCCACAATTGCTCCTTATATTGCTATGAGTTTATCGCCTGTTTCTTTATATATTTTTAGGTATTCAAAAATAAATTTGTTTAATTTTCTAATAATTATTTTAAAAAAAAGTTCTGAATACAATAAAGCATTTATTAACCAATTTAAATTTATTTCAACACCAATTGTTCACCCAACAATTTGTCCAGTTATTCCTTACAACCAAATAATTCCACCAAGTAAATATTTTTATTTTAATTAATTTAAATTAAATTTATTTTCTAGTAAATTCAGCTTCTCAATCATCAAAAGAAAGAATTCAAAGAGAACTTAATAATCAACAACAATTATTTATTAAAAAATAATTAATGAATTAAATTTATTTTTTTTATTTTAAAAAATTAATTTAAAAAAATTTTTTTATAAAAAATAATGACAAAAAAAGTACATATATAACGTAATAGGAAATGAGTTCATAGATGTATGAAATTAAAAAAAATTTTAAGTTAGACAGGAAATTAAATAATAATTAAATATTTTTTAATTTATTTTACTCACTGAATTCTTAAAATATATTTATTTATTATTAAAATATTAAATCACTTTTTGGCGAAAAAATTTAGACATAACTTAAAAATTGATACTAGAAAAATTGATACTAAAAATTTTTTACAAGTTTAATTATGGAATTTAAATCTGTTAATATTAAAAAAAAATAAATTTAAAAATAACGAAAATCAATAAAATAATTTGATAAAAAATTGCACATGTCTGCACTTTTTTCTTATTTCCGTTAATATTTGTAGTTTGGTATTTTTATTTTACACTTTTATATATAATAAAATCCCTTTATAACACGAACTTTCTCGAGACCGGATCTTGTTGACATATGAAGGGAAAGGAGGGAGAGCGGCATTTTAGAGAGATTCCTTTAAACTAAATTTAAAAATTGACTTTTGCCCTAGTATTTAGGGTGCACTTAAAGTGCTTAAAAGTCTAGTGAGGAAGTGCATCATTATTAAATATTTATTAACTCAAAAATTAAATTTATTATTTTTATTAGCTATCAAAATTAAAAATTAAAAGAATTTAAAAAAATATTTTAAAATTTATTTAATTTCTAAAAAATAAATGTGTTGTTTACTTCCTAAATTTGGTTATTTTTTATTTAATTAAATTAATTATTATAAAATTTAAGTTCTTTTTATTTACCTCTCAATTTATTTAATAAAATCAACAAAAAATTCAATACAAAATGGCCATTCTAATAGTGAAAGAATACAGTGTGTTAAGAAATTATAACCCCCTTTGAATTTTTTGAGTTTCTTACCTTCCCGATGTCGGATTGTTCTGAAATTTCTGTAGTAGTGTTGTAATGTATATTAAATAATATTTACAAAATATCTTTAAAAATTTCTGATCTCAGACTTTTTTTTGGACGTTTTTCCAAAAAATCAGTGTTAATAAATTATAACCCCCCTTTAAAAAAATTTTTTTAACGCATGGAATATCTCTACAAAAATTTTTCTGAACATATCTACCAATATAGATAAGAAATACAAAAGAAATGAAGTTCTTATGTATTCCCATCATCGAGATCTCGAAATCCGAAAATCAACGGAAAACCGGGGTAGACGTTTTTAAAAAATATTTTCGACCCCTTACAGGTGAAATAAAAATTTTATTTTGGGCTTATCTGAAAGCCCTTTAAATTTGCTACAAGATAGCATTCATTTTATTTTCAGAAAAAAATTCGCCTATAAGAAACTATGAGTTTAAATTATAGGTTAAATTTCTATCAATTTTTGGGGGCGTTTGAGTGATTTCTATGACTTGAAAATTTATCACTTTGTCTCTCGACGGTGAATTTTTTCTATATAATGAGATAAAAACTATCTTGTAGAAAATTTAAAGGGCTTTCAGATAAGCCTAAAATAAAATTTTTATTTCACCTGTAAGGGGTCGAAAATATTTTTTAAAAACGTCTACCCCGGTTTTCCGTTGATTTTCGGATTTCGAGATCTCGATGATGGGAATACATAAGAACTTCATTTATTTGTATTTCTTATCTATATTGGTAGATATGCTCAGAAAAATTTTTGTAGAGATATTCCATGCGTTAAAAAAATTTTTTTAAAGGGGGGTTATAATTTATTAACACTGATTTTTTGGAAAAACGTCCAAAAAAAAGTCTGAGATCAGAAATTTTTAAAGATATTTTGTAAATATTATTTAATATACATTACAACACTACTACAGAAATTTCAGAACAATCCGACATCGGGAAGGTAAGAAACTCAAAAAATTCAAGGGGGGTTATAATTTCTTAACACACTATAATTAGAAGAAATAAATCTTTATTGGAATTAATTAATGAAGATTGTGAAAATGAAAAATATGAGGAATTAATTGAAAGAATTGAAATATTAAAACCTTACACAGAAAAAGTTTCAAAAAAGGTAGCTATTAAAATGACAGAAGAATTTAACAAAAACCCGCAAAAATATAAATCAGATTTTGATAAAGAAATATTTTTATCGGATGTTAAAGAAAAGAAAAGTTGCGGGGAGATAAAAATAGCAAATTATAAATTATTAAAAGTATGTTGTTTAAAGCAGCTGGGCTATAGCTATTTCTCTCCTTTAGCTAGTGCAAAAGATCAATCGGTGGCTGGGAACAAACCAGCATCTTCATTAGACCGAACTTGATATATGTACTATTTGAGGAATTAATTGAAAATTTATTTTATTTTCTGGAACTGTATTACACTACGCCGCCTACTGCACAACCTTAGAAAATAAATAGCTATATGCTTTACAGTTGTAAATAATTTGTTTTTATAAAATAAACAATTTTTAGTCTAAAAAGGTTTAATAAAGCCTCAAATACATAACAAAATTAATTGTTATGTATTAGATATTTATTTTATTTTCCGGAACTGTATAAATATTAAAATAAAAATTTGGTCAAATCTGATATATGAGGGAAGTAGGACTAGCAATATTTGATGATAAGTAAACCTTAATTAAGAGGGCTGGCAATAGGAATAAACATATAAAACTTGATTATAATTAAATTTCAGAATTCAACAAAAGTTGGTGTTTTTCATGTTGGAGTATTTGTTTGTGGAATTGGTTATTATTAAATTTTAAAATATTTTTTTTAAAGATATTTTTTTAAGAAATCCATTTTCATCGTCCAGGATTGGAATATTGGATTCCAAAATATTTCCATACAAGATTTGATGGTGGACATTTTAAGTATTAAATATTCCTTTTTTTTAATTTAAATTATTTTTTTAATTTAAGAAATTATGATGAAATATTTTTAAAAAATAAAAATGGAGGGGAAAGCCGGAGAAATGCCCAAACAAATTTATCTTTTATTGAAATTGTTGATGTAATTGATAAAAACTTTGCAAAAGATTATACAGCAAAAACATATAATGTAATTACTCATAATTGCCTTAAATTTGCAAAAGAATTAATTAAAACAATTTCTGGAAATTTTTAAAAAAAAGAAAATATTTTTAATTAATTTAATTAAAAAAGATAAAAAGGAAAATGAATATTTTGTTTGGCCAACTTCTGTTATATTTCCTTTAAAGAAACCTTTTATAAAGTCAATGGAAACAACCAAAAAATTTATAAAAAGGCAATTATCGAAGAAAAATTAAAAAGTTTTTGATTTTAAATTCTCCCGAAAAGCATAATTTTTTAACCTTTACTATGTAAACACCCACATAAATCCACACATTGTTTTTTTATTATCTTTTAACATTATTCTTATTTATTATTTTTAAAGAAAATTTCTTCATTTCCGTAAAATATAAGATTTATTAATTACTGGATAATATTTGTTTAAAGAGGGTCATCCCGTATATCGACACTCTTTATACGAATGACCCTGTATATCGAAAAGCATATAATCAACACCAAATTTTTTATTTCATTATAAGGTTAACTCTAAATCTCTCGAAGTAAAGTTTATCCTCCACTCGACCATCCTACCCCCGATACTTACAATTAACCTATAATTATTATTGTAGAATCATTGGATTACAATAATTTAAAGTAGTATTTTTAAAACTTTATTTTATTTGTTGCAACCTTTTCATCGCCAAACTTTTCATCAAAAATTAAATTGAATAAAATTTTTTTTGTCAATCCAAAATTTGTATTTTTTCTTTTAATTTTATTAATTTTTACAGGCAGATATTAAATTAAATTATTAATTTTTTTTATTTTTATTCTTCTAAATGGAAACTGAATGTTCAACAGAATTTATTAAAGAAGGTTTAGCTAAAATATACACAGATACAGAAGCTTTATCATTTTATAATCCAATACAAGAATTTAATAGAGATTTAACGTAAATTTAAACTTCATTTTAATTTTTCTAAATTTTTTTCCTCAAAAAGTGTACTTTTATTAAAAACTTTTACAAAAATAAGAGAAGAACAAAAACAACAACAAATGGAAATCGACAATCCAACAAATAAAATTAAATTAAAAATTAAACAAAATAATGAAGGAATTAAAATTTTGGATGCTTTGTCTGCTTCTGGATTGAGGGCTATACGTTTTGCTTTGGAAATTGAAAATATTGAATTAATTGTGGCTAATGATTTTTCTGAACAAGCTGTGAAAACGATTAAAAGAAATTTGGAATTAAATGGATTTTTAGATGAAACTAAAATTAAAATTAATTTTTCTGATGCAATGCAAGTGAAATTTTTGAGAATTTTTTAAAGAAAAATATTTCTTTAATTTTTGGAGGGGGGGGGGGGGAAGTAATGATTAATTCTCTTTTAAGTAACAAATATTTTTAACTAATTAAAAATTAATTTGCATTGAAATGGGGAAATATTGCCGGGTAATAGTTCAGTTTGTACCTCCACACTTTTTTCTAACCATTTTTTAAATTTTTTCTGCCCTTTCTCCCTTTTCCAAAAACCAAAAATTTATTTAAAATATTTTTCTTTTCAAAATTAATTTCTTCTAATTTTTATTTATTTATTTTTAGCGATTTAATGAATGAGCATCGAAAATTTTCCAAAAGATTTCATGCAATCGATTTAGATCCTTATGGTTCTCCCTCAATTTTTCTAGATTCTGCTGTTCAATCAGTTATTGATGGAGGTTTTAATTTAATTAAAAATAAATTTTTATTTTTATTTTTTAAAGGTATTTTAATGGTTACTTCAACAGACACAGCTGTTTTGTGTGGAAATACTCCCGAAGCTTGTTTTAATAAATATGGTTCTATTCCAATTAAACATAAAGCTTGCCATGAAATTGTAAGAGAAGGAAGAAATTCTATTTTTTTAATTTAAGGAAAAATTTTTGAAAGGGAAAAGGGGGAGGAGGGATATATTGGCTGTTTATTTATTACAAAAATATTTTTTTTTAATTTTTAAAGGCTTTAAGAATACTTCTTCGTTCAATAGATTCCCATGCAAATCGTTATGGTCGTTATATTGTTCCAATTTTATCAGTTAGCATTGATTTTTATGTTAGATGTTTTGTGAGGGTAGAATCTGGTGCTTCTATAGCTAAAGACAGTGTGACGTTAGTTTTTTTTTTGTTAAAATGGTTTTTTTGTTTAAATAAAAGAAAATCCTAAATTTAATTAATTTTTAAATAATTTTTTAGAAAATTGGCAAATATTTTTTCTTGTTCAAATTGTCAATGTTGGTCATTCCAACCTTTAATTAAAAAAACTACAAATAATTCAAATTCTCGTTTTTGTCCAATTCATTTAAAATTTAATTCTTTAATTAATTTAAAAGAAGAAAATAAAATAAAAGAGCCAATTTGTTCTTTTTGTGGATGTAAAGCTATACATTTTGGAGGGCCCATTTATATTGCACCAATACATGATAAAATTTTTGTTAAAAAAATGTTGGAAAGGTTTTTATTTATTTAAATATTTAATTCCTTTTTAAAGTTTAAAAAAAGAAAATAATTTTTGTTTTGGAACAATTAAAAGACTTGTTGGGGTTTTAACTCTTGTTTTGGAAGAATTAAATGATCAACCATTATTTTATGAATTTGAACAATTAATGAGAATAATTAAATGCTCTTCTACACCAAAAAATACTTTTGTCCGTTCAGCATTATTAAATGCTGGATTTAAATGTTCTGGTTCTCATTGTGGCCCTCAAGCATTAAAAACAGATGCCCCAACAGAATTTTTGTGGGATATTTGTAGAGAATGGGTAATTTTAAATAAATTTATTTTTAAATTATTTTTAGGCTAAAAAATCAAATAAAAATCCAAATGGAATTCAAAAATTAAATTCTGTTGGATTAATGTTAATGAACACAGAATCAACGTAAATATTTAGTAAAATTGGACTTGAATGAAGGGATCCCTTTTTAGTATACAAATGGAATTATTTTAATTAATTCAATTTAAACCCATTATTAAATAGTTTAACCGATTTTTCCTCTAATTTAAAAAGGGAAAAAAATTTTAATGGAAATTTAAATCATCTAAATTTAAATCAGAAAAATTGCTTTTTTCAATGAGGAAGTAGATAGAGGCAATAAAAAATTTTTTATTTTTTAGTCGCCCTGTTGATTTTACATTACACAAAGAAGCAATTCCTGCAAGTAAAATAGAAAATATACTTCGTTTTCAAGATAATAAAGGAAAGAATTGGGGACCTAAATCTAAGGCAAAAGGATCTATTAGCTCTGCAAAAGCAGGATTTGGTGAAGAATTTTGATTTTTTATTGTTATTTTCCGTTTAATTGTTACTAAAAAAGATTTTTATTAAATAAATTTTTAAATTTAATTAATGGGGAAAAGAAAAAAAATCTTGTATTTTTATTCTGTTCTGATTTTCATTTATGTACAGACAGGGCCTTGTTTCGTATTTATCTT
Source organism: Meloidogyne enterolobii (assembly GCA_963681835.1). Taxonomy (NCBI): domain Eukaryota; kingdom Metazoa; phylum Nematoda; class Chromadorea; order Rhabditida; family Meloidogynidae; genus Meloidogyne; species Meloidogyne enterolobii. The sequence goes on along the minus strand of CAVMJV010000004.1, from coordinate 1,284,313 downwards.
GGAAAAGTTCTTGTGGAAAATTTTTTGTAGCGTACTTATGGTTTGAAAATTTTCTCAATTGAAGCCCTGTGTATAACTTTTCAGATTCATGAGAATTACAAAACAACCTCGGAATTGAAGTTTACCAAGAAAAAAATTACAAGTTGGAAATCTGCTCCTTCTATTTACATTATTTATTGTTAAATACACACAGAGCCCCTAACTAGCAAGAGTAAAAGCTATTTCTTCGGCTTTTTTCCAACACTTTTTTTTTTTCTCCTTCGCCCAATTTCCTTCATCTCCCAATTCCATTTTTTCTCCTTCTACATATTCAATCAATTTACTACCCCACTATAAAACTTTTAATTATTGGAATAATTTTCTAAATTTGATTGAACAATTTTCTTCAACATTTTATCAATTGTTTTAAAATTTAAATTAATTTTAATGAAAGTTCAAACCGCACGCATTAAAAAGAAATTCTTTTAAAGGATTTTATTGGTAGGGAAGAGCGTTTTTATTTGTTACTTTCCTCTCTAGCACTCTCTCTCCATACAAATTCGCTTTCGCAATGGCAGATGTCACACAATTATTGATGTGCGTGCGCTAGGTCAAATGCTATTAAAACTGAATTGAATTTCATTTAAGCGAGTATTTCCCATAAATTTTTATAAATTTGAAACCTTTAAAAGACTTCATTCACGGTAATTTTTATGAGCCTTTGGGGGAAATCAAGGAAGATGATTATAAAATTGTTTAACATTTTTCTCCCATATAGGAACTAAAAATATGTAAATATTGTTAGATTTTAATAAATGATTGAAGGTAAACAGAAAATTGCTGTCTTTTGTTTGAGTGATACGAATTTTAAAGAACGTCATTTTATAAATTTTTTTTTTAATTTTATTAACAGCCTCGCATTTATTTAAGTTGATTTATGTACACACGGTTTATTCATTTTATTTTTGAAGAGAAAAGGAAATTTATTTTTTAAATGTCTAAAAACTTTTTTTTAAGATTTTTTAATTCAGCTAATTATGGAAAAATCCCTTTCACCTAATATTGCAACAGCACAATCTTCGTCTCTAATTAGAGATGAAAAAGACAAAGAAAAAGGTGTTGAACAAATTTGTCAATGGATTTTAGAATTGGGAGATCATGATAAACGAGAGAATGCTTTGCTACAAATTAGGTTGTGTTTATTTATTTTAATTTAAATTACAATTTTAAAATTTTAGCAAATGTCGGGAGTCAATAGAAGATCTAGCTGTTTGGCTTTGGTATTCATATGGGACTGTGAGGTCTGTTTTTATTTAAATCCAGGGGTAATAGTTTGGAATTCGCCTCTATTTTTCCTTACTATTTTTGTATTTTTTCCTTATTTCATGGCAAATTATATACATATCATTCAGCTCTTTGAGCTGATTGTGAGTTGAACACTAAAATCAACGAAATCTGACTTGATTGGACAAAGTTATGTTACAATGTTTTAAAAGCGTAGTCAGGGGTCCAGGCCTTCACACCCGGACTGGCGAAAAAACTGGAGGCACAAAATCAAATTTTTCCCGTTTGTACCGTGCTTAGCCAATGATTTAAAAAATTTAAATCAATGCCCAGAGTACACCACGAGGAGGTGCACGGTTGTAAACGGGCAAACCTTGGGTAATAGTTTGGATGGTATACCCCATCCTTTTTCCTTCCTCAAAATATTTAAAAATGGTCAGTCTATTATCAGATTATAGAACCCGTCGAGCTGTGTCGGATGCCACCAAAATCAACCTCCGATCTTAACTTTGGGCCGAGATACAGACCCCCGAAAATCGAAAAATAATAAGATGGACCAAGCTCATTTTTTGGATAAAAATTCGATTAAACAAATGATAGCTCATTCGAAAGAGCTTGTCGAGCTGATTTGAGTGACATCAAAATCAACGTACTTGAAAAAGATTTGACAAAGTTATGACATAAAGTAATCCTTTTACGTTGGGGAGACGCTTGTGCAAAACCCTTCGCTTTGCGCAGGATTTTTGTCTGTATCTCGGCCCAAAGTTAAGACCGGGAGTTGATTTGGTGTCACTCGACACAGCTCGACGGGTTCTATAATCTGATAACAGACTGACCATTTTTTAATAATTTTAGGAAGGAAAAAGGATGGGGTATACCATCCGAACTATTACCAAACCTTGTACTCCACCACTTCCGTAGGACTAGGTTACCCAAGCCCGAAGCAGGCAGTGGCTATCGGCCTACTCAACCAAAACGACAATTGCAACAATTGTGGCAGTGGTCGTAAGAAGCGGGTTAGGTTCAACTAGGTTGCCCAAGCCCGAAGCAGGCAGTAGCTAGTTTAGCCTAAGTAATAGCTAGGTTGCCCAAGCCCGGAGCAGGCAGTGGCTACTATACCCAGCCCTTTGGTTAAGGAAACACCGTCTACACAATGTGTCGACTAATGAATACAACTTAACACAAAGGGGCCACGTATCGCACTAGTTAACGTAGACATAGCTAGGTTGACCGAGCCCGAAGCAGCCAGTGGCTAGCTAGAACTACGCAACTATTGCTATCAAACTAGGTTGCCCAAGCCCGGAGCAGGCAGTGGCTAGCTTGACCGTTGTCTGGCCAACTAAACTGACTTCATCGGGTGCTTTTATACTAGCGCGGTCAGTGGAATCCTTCTAAAGCGACGCTTGCTCCCACGTCACTTTTCGTCTTACCTCGACAAACCGATGCCGTTATATATATGGTGTGTAACATAATTATAAAGGAACCCATATTTTCGGTCATATCTCGAGTTTTTCTGGATGAATTTGTCTAAATTTTATATATGTGATAAAAAACGTTATTTTGGAATAAAATGCAAAAAATGAAGCAATTTCATCAAAATTTAAATTTTTTATGATTTTTTTTTTCAAAAATTTGGTGTAACATAATTATAAAGGAAGTGAAAATAATTTAACTAAATATGGTAGAAAAAATCCACAAAAATTCCAGTGAACATATCTATTGATCTCAATGAGAAATACAAAAGAAATGAAGTTCAGATGTACTTCCATCATTGAGATCTCGAAACCCGAAAATCAATGGAAAACAGGGGGTAGACGTTTTTAAAAAATATTTTCGACCCCTTACAGGTGAAATAAAAATTTCATTTTGGGCTTATTTGAAAGCTCTTGAAATTTGCTACAAGTTAGCATTGATTTTATTTTTTGAAAAAAATTTACCTATAAGATAAACTTTTATGTCAAAGAATTCACTCAAACGCCCCCAAAAAAAGTGATGAAAATGCTTTTACTCATTATTTCTCAAAGAAAAATTTTTTCTGAATTATGTGATTAAATTTATCTTGTAGCAAATTTCAAGAGCTTTCAAATAAGCCCAAAATGAAATTTTTATTTCACCTGTAAGGGGTCGAAAATATTTTTTAAAAACGTCTACCCCCTGTTTTCCATTGATTTTCGGGTTTCGAGATCTCAATGATGGAAGTACATCTGAACTTCATTTCTTTTGTATTTCTCATTGAGATCAATAGATATGTTCACTGGAATTTTTGTGGATTTTTTCTACCATATTTAGTTAAATTATTTTCACTTCCTTTATAATTATGTTACACCAAATTTTTGAAAAAAAAATCATAAAAAATTTAAATTTTGATGAAATTGCTTCATTTTTTGCATTTTATTCCAAAATAACGTTTTTTATCACATATATAAAATTCAGACAAATTCATCCAGAAAAACTCGAGATATGACCGAAAATATGGGTTCCTTTATAATTATGTTACACACCATAGATTCCACTGTATTATATACTATTCTGAAGTTGGTCACGTGACTTTCACATCTCGAAATTTAATTTTAAAAATCTGATTTCTGGAAAAACTTGAATTTTAAAATTTAATTTAGCCAATTATTTATCGGTTTTTAAATTTAGTGTTCTACTACAAGAAATCATCAGCATATATCCATACATTCTACCACCAACACTTACAGCAGCTCAGTCGAATCGGGTGTGCAATGCTCTGGCTCTAATGCAGTGTATCGCATCACATCGTGATACGCGAAAACAATTTTTGGAAGGTATTTCCTTTTCTGATAAATTAACTTAGGGCTCCTATATTAAGATAAAGTACAAAAATACAATTCGAGATTTTCTCACTGTGAGCTAGGAGGAAGTTTAAGTTCAAATATAAACAAAACTGGAACACCCCATTGGAATAAATTTCCTTTTTTCAACATTAGCGCCATATGCGAAAATGTTTAGAGTTTCAAAAGGCCAAGATGCTAGATTTCCTCTTTTTTAGCACCGCAGGCTAATAAACCAAAAAAGTCAATTTATAAGTATGTACTAACAAATAATTGTATTTTCAATTTCATAAGTAAAAATTAACTTATTAAATTAAATAAAGTCTGTACTTACAAAATAAATACCAGTCAGTTCTCTGAATTAACTTTTTTTAATTTAAACTTTATAGCTAAAATTCCATTATACCTCTATCCATTTTTGCACACAACCAATGATTCTCGTCCATTCGAATATCTCAGATTAACATCTCTTGGAGTTCTTGGAGCGCTTGTAAAGACCGATGAAAAAGACGTGAGTTTGCGGGTGGAATTGAATAATTTTGAATTTTATTTTTAAGGTTGTCAAATTTTTACTTTCTACTGAAATAATTCCATTATGTTTGAGAATTATGGAACAAGGGACAGAATTATCACGAACTGTCGCTACGTTTATCTTGCAGGTTTTTTTAGTTTAGGGAAAAATGAGAAATTAATATTTTTAATTAAGAAAGTCCTTTTGGATGACATTGGTCTCGCCTATGTTTGCCAGACATATGAACGGTTTTCTCATGTAGCTATGGTTTTGGTTGGTTGATAAGAACTTTTAATTGATTAAAAGTTTTAAAGGGCAAGATGGTGCTTCAACTTTCTAAAGAACCTTCGAGTCGGCTTCTGAAGCATTTGATTCGTTGCTATCATCGTCTGTCTGAGAACGCTCGTGCCTTGCAAGCATTAACACAATGCCTGCCTGACCAGCTTAAAGACGAAACATTCAAGACTTTGTTAGACCAAGACCGGCCTACTAAACACTGGTGGAAAATGTTAATGAAGAATTTGAGTAAGTTCTTTGGGGACATAAATAAATTCTGAGTAAGCAAATTTCTCCAATTTTCAGATATTCCAGTAGAAGAAAAATAGAAAGTACTCAAGAGACTTCTAGCGACAAAACCCGATATTTAATTGCATTCGACGATAGTGGTATTGTTCCCAGTTTTCTTTGTGTGCTTTTTAATTACGTGTTTGTGTTATTCTATTTAAAAATGACTCTCTCTCTCTATGTCACTATTTAAATTATATAAATACTATCGTTACATATTCTCAACAGGTCAAAAATGAGCCTCTCAATTGTAAATTGTTTTTAATATAAACTTGTGGATAAATATTTGATTATTTGAATAACTGAAAATGTTCAACAAAGTCCTTAATATAAGCCTTGAATAAGGGTATCTGGAATTACTATAAATTTAAATAAGTAATATACTTATACAAAACATTTGTGGAACAAATAAAAAGGGTTTTTTTCAGAATGTCATTTATTTCAGAATATCATATACATTCATTAAATTTGTGCTAAACGAAATAAATGATAGCAAATTTTAAAGTAGTCAGAATCAGTGCTTGGAAATTCGATTTAGCTCGTACTCGCACTTCAACTATCACTAATTTTGGCCTCTAGTCATCGTAATATTTACATTTGCTCGTACTTTTTGTCAAGAACCCTCCCGATTCTGTCTGTCTGTCAAGAACCCTCCCGATACTTTTAGTACGGGTATCCAAGCACCGGTCCAAATAGTCTAATAATCACCGCATGCTTGAAGAAAGCATACTTGCTGTTTCACTTCCTCCGACAGTTGTAACAAGAGAAAATTGCTCCAAAAATAGAGAAGGAAACCAGAATTGTATTGGATCAGTTTGTTCATCAACCCAAGCTCTTCCATCTTTTACTTGTCTGTCAAGAACCCTCCCGATTCTTTGTGTATCCCATCTAAATTGATCACAGATTAATTCTTGACTGACATAACCGCCCGTTTCTTCTGCCAATTGTAAAACTCTTGCATCGTCCATACTTAACTCTCCAGGCACACTTTGTACAAGAAAACGATCACCACCAAGTGCAATTAATTCAAAACCATGTCCTAATACTTTTAATTTTTTAACAGCACGCATCACATCATCACTATAATAAAATTAAAAATTAATTTAAAGTTTAAAATTGATTACTGGGAGATTGATTCTTTTCGAGTTTTTGAACGAGAACGCATCAATCTATTACGCAATTCGTCAACTGTAATTAATCCACCATTTTCTTGACTTGTTGACATGCAAACTAAAAGAATGTTTGAATATTTTTTAGTTGGAAAACAAAAAGTAAACCTTCAATAATTTGAATAGCAAGTTCGTAATAAAAACTACCAAAGCCTAACTTCTCTGTCCAGAATCCTTTGCTTGCTTAATAATTTATTTAAATGTTAAATTTTATTTAAATGTTTGTTTACATGCCAAAGGGTCAACACCAACAGTCGTACACATTTCTTGAAAGTAACGTCTGAATTGTGCATTTTTTGTTATTTCATCACGGTGTTTTGAAGCAAATTCTTCCAACTTTCCAGTAAATACATCCAATTGTTGAGAAAAGTGTTGAAGTTGTTCACTTGCCAACTGTTCACCTTTTGCTTGAAATTTAGCCTGAAATATATTATGAAATAATTTTTAATTATAAATTTTAAAAACTTGAATATCTTGCTTCTTTTGAACAGCTCCAACACCTATTGCACGTCTACGTGAAGCCATAAAAACAAGAAAAGTATTGGCTGGTTTTAATTTTTCTTTAAAACGTAAAGTAAAAAAACTTAAAGGAAAAATATTTTCTAGCATGTACAAAATTTACTACAATGAACGAATTACAATGAATCAGAATTAGTAATGGATACGAATACAGATTATTTCAAAATGCCTGCGGATATCCAGCCGTAAATATCCGGACAAGGATACCAAAATCCATTGTCCATTACCAAGAATGCAATGAATCATCCCTACTCTGAAAGGGCTACTCTGAAACATCCACTCCCAATTGAATTCCGCCGATTCAGAATTCTTCTTTATCTATAAAGTTTTTTTCGTACAGATTTATTTTCTAATTTTTTATTTTACCTGCAAGACGCAGAAGCTCAACGGTACAGAAAGCATGGCTGGCATGGGAATGGGTCCACCGGTGAGCGAGACACTCGTCGATGACGTTGACATCCCTGAAAGTCAGGTTAGAGTTGGTTGATTTTTTAATATGTGATAATCAAAACCTATTTTCAGATACAGCTCAATCAGCAGCAAACTGGATGTAGAGTTCAAATAGCAGACGAGAACATAGAAAGAAAACGCGAGGAAATTCAAGATGGAGACAAAGCGACGGATGAACTTAGTATCCTTTGTATAAAAACAGCAAAACGGGAGGTTGGACTTTAATGTTTATTAAGTTTAGTTTATTTTCAAGAAACCCTCACGTCCAGAAACTGAGCCAAAGTCTGTTGTTGATTCAATGCCGTCCTCTTCTATTGGCGGGCGAGAAGGTGACGCCCTCAAGCGTTTGAATGATAGGACTATTTCCAAAATCCAAGGTTTGTTTTCTCATTATTATTTTATAGAATTCATCTCTAGATTAGAGCGTATTTAAGAGCTTGGTAAATGTTTTTAATCAGTTACTGAGTGTCATAAATACGCAAAATTGATGCAAATATTCTAGCTATATTGATAAGTATTTACATATTTTGCTTATACACTTTAAATGTTTGCAACAAATTCTTATTGGGTTACCATATTCGGTAATAGTTCACTTTATCCCCCCTTTTTTACCTTCCTTAATTGTAAGAATATACATAATGGTAGATTTTCTTCCTTCTCAAGGAAGAAAATCTTTTGAGAATAGCTCACCCAGACCCAGAATTAAAATTTCTTTTTTAACTAGATAATAAATTGTCAATGCCAAAAACGCCAGATCACTATTGGGATCTCGACTTTCCTTCTTTAAATGAACAATTAGAACGTGGTTATATAATTCATACAAATTCACCTCTTTTTAAAAAACAATGTAACCGGCCTAAACGATGTCTTTTTAGAGAATGAAAATAAAACAATTTATTTTGATGAATATATTTCCTTTCTACTTACTTTGATTTTGTTTGTATTCTGAAAGTTTGTTTTTGTCTCGAAGAATCTAATTTATTTTGCTTTTTAATTTATTTTGAATTTATAAATTGGGATTAAATATTTTAAAATTTGTTACATTTAAATTTATTTTTTTAATTAAAAAATATCTACTTATTTTTGAATTAAAAAATATTTTTTTAGATTTTTTAGAATGGAATCTTTGGAAAATTTGAAGTCATCTTTTGATCAAGATGTTGAAAAAATGAGACAATTGGAGAGAGGTTATCATATGTTGTATTTTTTAAAAATTTTGATATTTTAGACAGAACTCGTTGTATTACAAATAGGAAGCAATTGGAGAGTCAGATGACTGAAAATAAAATGGTTAAGGAGGAGTTGGATCGTCTTGAGGATGGCGCTGAAGTCTTCAAATTAATTGGTCCTGTACTTGTTAAACAAGAATTGGGGGAGGCAAAAGAAAATGTTCAGAAACGAATTGATTATATACAAAAAGAAATGTGAGTTTATTTATGATGAGGACCTATAAATGTTGGGTATTTTTGGTAATTTGTTTGGGCTCCTTCCCCTGGCCAGTTTGAGCTTCTTTGCTGATCTATAATCTATCCTATACAATTTGAAGGAGCTCTTTAGGCCGGGTCAAATGATACTATTTTCGGTTAGATTTGTCGATTCTTAACAAAATTATAAAACTAAATCCTCGCATCTGAATAATTTATCAAGAACATTTTTGAGGACCTCTTACTTTAAAAATAAAAAATAATTTTATTAAATATTTTGCAGTGAACGGACTGAATTAACTCTGACCGAAGCGGCTAAAAATATAGAAGATCATAAAGAGTTAATTGAAAAGACAAGAAATAAATTAAGGCAAGCGATTGAAAAAAATGCTGCGTAAATTAAATATTTGTTAATTTTTAAAATATTTTTTGTTTTGTAATTTTTATTAGAAACAAAATAAATTACTAAATTAATACAAAAATATTTTATAATTTATTTCTAAAATTAAATTAATTGGATAATCTTTTTATTTTTCCGCTGACTTATTTGAAATTAGTCATAATTATGAGTGGAAGAAAAATGAAGGCTATTCGAAAAGTTATTAACAATTGGCCCTTCCAAAAATATATAGAGTTCAAATTCTGTGTATATTTTCATTCAATTTAAGAAATATATTCTCTAAAAGAATATCCAAATATTTTTTAAGATAAAATTTCGGCTGGGTTTTCACAATTAAAATAAAATTTTATTGTCAAACTAAACGTGCTCGCCGTTGAACAATTCCAATTAAACCAACAGCCCCACTCCTATTACCAATTGAAGGAGTCTAAAAAAGGGGGAATTAATTAAATATATTTTATTTAAATTCTGACCGCTCCCGATTTAACAAATTCTTCTTCAAATTTAGCCATAACAATTGCACGAAACATTTCATAACAATGACCCTTTTTAAATAAATAAATATTTTTTTTCATTTTTCCTGTTTAAATTACTTTCCATTCCTGTATTCTTTTTCGAAAATCACCAACAACACAAATTTGGTTAAATATTCTAGTAACAAATGCTGAACATTTTGGACAAGAACCATCAAAACAATGAAAAGCACATTTATGCCTAAAAATAAAAAATATTTAAAAGTTTAAAAATATTTTCTGTTGCCTCAGACAATAGCTGATTTTAGTTAAATCTTGATTAGATTCTTTTACACATTCTCCGGCACAATTAACAAGTATAGCACATTCACCTTTAATATTTTTATTAATTGAATAATTATATATGCTAACCATCATTAGCCCTTCTATTTCCCGAAAGAACATCAACTAACTAAAAAAATTATTCTTTAATAATATGTTTTTAATTTAAAAATAAAAAAAAAAGCTTAGCAAAAGTTAGCCACCGGGCAGGTTTGAACCTGCGACAACGCTGACAGTGATCGCTCGGCCCTCTACCGCTGAGCTACCGGGCGACTTTTATCCTTTTAGATCGTTTAACCCCCGCCAAAGCCTTTTAAATGCTGCTAGGTGAATCATACTTACAATAACAATAAAAGGATGTACAATTTTATAGTTTTTTTAACGTTTCGGGATAAATATCTCTCTGAATTTGAAAATATGTACTACATGTATTATGTAGTATATGTATAAGTAACATACTTTTATAAATATATCAAGGATTCTACCGACAAAAAGATAAATTCCTGATTTTCGGGAATAAGGACAGAAATATGCCTGATATTTACCACAAACCTGTTGTTTGCTTGTCATACAAAGAGGACATTTATTACACCTTTTAAATATTTTTATTTCTAAATTTTTATTTATTTCTACTTACTCTTCCATACATCCAGATGTAAATATACATCCATAATCTATATTTTTATCCAATTCATTGTAAAGATTTTTTCCAATAGTTGCATTTTCAAAAGAACTTTGTAAACTATCTAATTGAACACAACTACAAATATTATTTTTAAAAAAATAATAATCTTAAAAAAGAATTTTTTAATTACCGATTTTTCACTGTACAAGTAAAGAGATCCTTTAGAAAAAAAAATTAACAAAAAAAATTTTTTCTTGAATACCTTGCACATTATATTTAATTTAATTGCTCCATCAGAAATTCCAAAAATTGAATTAATTAATATTAATTTAATAAATATTAAAGATTTTAATAAATTATTTCTCTTCCTTTTTTCTTTTGGCATTTTTAATTTAATTAATATTTTTCTTAGACAAATTTCTGAGACAGCAATCATTTTAATTAAATAATTATGTAGAAAAAATTAAATTAAAAAATTGTTTTTTAAAACACAAAATGTTCACAGAATTTTTATGTTTTTAAAATGCTTGAGTGAATATTGGGGAGAGAGAGAGAATTTATTTTTTGTTGAAAAAAGTTGTGCTTTTTCTGTTTATTCTCGTCCTCTTTAGTATGTAATCTTCGGCTTAATATAAAAAATCAAACAGCCAAATTTAAAAACACGCAACAAGAATAAAATGAAGAGCCTAAAACAAGCCAAAAAAGAAAGGAAAAGATTAGAGATGAGAGAACAGCCTGGGGCGGATCTACGATTAAATCGAGCGTTGTAGCGGAAAAAATAAATATTTTTGGATTGTGAAGGTATTAGAAAAGTAGCAGAAGAGTGGAACAAAATAATAACAATTAATAATGGATTTGATAAGAAAAAAAAGAGAGAGGAGAGGGAGAGATTTTGATGTTGTTGTTGGTGAATAAAGATATCCAAAAATGGCTGAAGAAAAAAATATTAAAAATATATTTATCTTCCTTTCACTAACAACCGGTCCATTCCCCCCTTTTAAATAAAAAAAAGATACATAAAAACAAAATAGCACAGAAAATCTTAAAATAAAGTCCAACCAAAAAAAGAGATTAGATTTAAATTCCCTTTATTTTTGGTATAAACGAAATTTGGAATATTTTTGATAAAATTTTTAGAAAATTTAAATGATAACTTTGTATTTAAATTTAAAAAATTTTTTTTAAATAAATATTTTTTTAATTTTTTAAATAAAAATATTTTAAATAATAAAAAAACTTTTATATATTTTTGTCTTTTTAATTTCACAGGTTTTGATAACTAATTGACATTTCTTGATTTTCTTGATGTTGAATAGTAAATGATGAGGAGGAGGAAGAAGAAAAATTATTATTAATTTGTTGACAATTAATAATTGAATTTGTTTCAATATTAGATGGCGGCAATATATTATTATTATTTGAATTTTGAATGCCAAATGATGATACAAATCTTTAAATAAAATTGTTAAATATTATATGTTATCAATTCTGACTGATCTAATTATTGATCTAAAATATAATAATTATTTTTATTTTCTCTCTTAAACCCCAAAATGTTAGCCAACTAGATCCCCTCTTTCTTGCAATATTTCCATCAGAATTTAATATGTACTACTAACTACTTTTTAATTTAATAGTAGTTACAATTAGTTAATTATTAAAGTAAAATAAATAAATATTTATTTACTACCTTCTTGGATCTACTCCTCTTCCATTTCCTCCATTTCCGTATGCTATACCCATCCAAGCTGCTGCTATTCCCCCACTGCTTCCTAGCATTGTTTGATTTATATTTTGATGAAAATTATTTAAAATTTTTGGATTTATAATAATATTATTATCATTTATTATTCCTTCTCTGTTTTGGAATGATGTGGAAAGAGAAGAAGAAGTTGGGGTGTAAACTAAAAAATAAAATATTTAAAAGTATTTTTGCAGAATCAAAAACTATTTTAAATACTCAATTATTTTAAAGTTCCAATCCCCCTTCGCCCCCCCCCCCCAACCCCTCCAAAATTACCTGAATTATTTATTGTTTTTAATAAATATTTTTCTTCAATTTTATTATTTTCTAATATCATTTGATTATTATTATTTAATAATATTCCCTCCTCTTCTTTTTCTTCTTTTTTTGTTTTTTTATTAAATATATTTGTTGTTGGATTAATTAAGGAATTTGAAATTTGTTGTTCATCTTCAGCTGCAGAAGTATCTCCATTAATAAAAGTAAATACTTCTTCTTCATCTCTGTCAACAGAATGGGAAAGAGGAGGTTGTCCATCTCTATTTGAAATTTATTTTATTCAAAGAATTTTCTTAATGTTGGCTTTAAAATTCAGTGAGATTTATTTTTGGGGGGTTTACCTGGCCGAGAAATGATTGCTGTTAAAAGTCTCAAACGCCCTCCAAAATTAAAAAAGAAAACTCTAAAATTCTTATTAATTTGTATACTTCTTGGAGCAGTTTTTCTATTAAATATTTTAAATTTTTACCTAGACCCTCCAGCAGCTCTATCTCTTTGCCTTCTATTTTTAAACCAATTAGATACTTGTGTTTGGGTTAATGAAGTTCTCTCAGCTAATTCTTTTTTGGCTTTCGGTGATGGATAAGGATTTTCTCGATAAGATAAACGAAGAATTGCTCGAGAACTTTCCTTTAAATGTTTTTAAAAAATAATTATTTTTCTTCAAAATTTACTCTAAAACAATAACTAGTTTCTTCTCCATCCCAAATAGTTCTTGGCAACGGAAATTTCCTCCGAATTCGATATTTACTTACAGCCCCCAAAGTTTCCTGAAATACTGAATATACTAGAATAATTAAAAATTTATATTTAACACACCTCACGGCCACGAATTTTCTCCGCCTTTTAAAAGAGATTTAAAATTTAACTAAGTAAATAAAATATATTTATTTACCTCACAATAATGTGCTTTCATCCAAAGGTCCTAAACAAAAAATTATTTTTCTAATTTAATTTATAGAGATGGAAAGTTAATTCTAAAGATTTTTTATTACATTCGGGCCTCACAAATGTTAACCAACGTTAACCCTTCTCACGTTGGTGCACAATTTTTCAGTCCCAATATAATTAATTGAGTTCCGCCCTTATTATTTTTCTGTTTTTAAACAATATTTAAATTAATTTTAAATTTTGCCTGTAATTCAGGGTGATGTATAGGAGAGAAATTATGTGATTGTAATATTGTATATAATTCTTTAAAATTATGTTTATGAAAAGAAATAAAAGCTTGTGCTTTCAAAACACTTTCACTATAACGATATTCTTCTATTGGTGGAATTGTCCATAAAAATCTTGCCTTGAATTAAAAAAAAACATTTTTTTGTTTAAAATTTAAAATACCAAATTGTCTATTAAATTATGTCTTTGCATAACTTCACATAAAAAATTAACTTGTTCGACAGAATATATAAAATCAGAATAAAAACTGAAATTTTAATTTTAAATAATTTTTTAAAACTCCAAATTTAAAATTTTCTTAAAATTAAACTTTTATTCCAGTGTTTATAAAAAAAATTAATTTAAAATTACTAATTTTTATTTTTATTTCCAAAAATATTTAATTAATTATTAAATTTAAAAAATATAATCCTTTCTTTTACACACCTTTGTTGGCAATAATTCTGTTGGGCAATAGCCATTTTCTACTCTTTTTTTGTTTAAAATAGTTCAGCTCCGATTTCGAGACGGTGTCAAGTTGTAAGTATCGTCTCAATTTGAAGTGTCACAGAAAAAAGAAAAATGAGTAAAAAGTATGTTAAGAAAGATGATTATTTGGATTAAAAAAAGAATATCGAAGCTCAGGTTGCTTTCAAAGTAAAAAAGAATATATTAAAAATAAAAAAAGTATTGGATTCCTTCAAAGATATATAGTAGTCGATTTGGTGTAATTTCTCGCGCAAATTTCTGAATTTGAGGGAAAATGATGGAAATAAAAGGTTTTGAGAAAGCCAAGTCTGTTAGCTTTTTAGTTATTTGGAAGTATTTGTTCATGAGAAATTCAATCCACAAAATGCGCCAAAGGGGATTGAATGGGCAAAAAGAAAATAAAAAAAGCTCTTGGATAAAAGAAAAGCCTCAGAATTAACGGAAAGGGCGGTCATCTGCAGAATCATCTGCATCTTCAGCTGCAGAGCTGCATCTTCAGCTCTAATTATTGATCTAAAATATAATAATTATTTTTATTTTCTCTCTTAAACCCCAAAATGTTAGCCAACTAGATCCCCTCTTTCTTGCAATATTTCCATCAGAATTTAATATGTACTACTAACTACTTTTTAATTTAATAGTAGTTACAATTAGTTAATTATTAAAGTAAAATAAATAAATATTTATTTACTACCTTCTTGGATCTACTCCTCTTCCATTTCCTCCATTTCCGTATGCTATACCCATCCAAGCTGCTGCTATTCCCCCACTGCTTCCTAGCATTGTTTGATTTATATTTTGATGAAAATTATTTAAAATTTTTGGATTTATAATAATATTATTATCATTTATTATTCCTTCTCTGTTTTGGAATGATGTGGAAAGAGAAGAAGAAGTTGGGGTGTAAACTAAAAAATAAAATATTTAAAAGTATTTTTGCAGAATCAAAAACTATTTTAAATACTCAATTATTTTAAAGTTCCAATCCCCCTTCGCCCCCCCCCCCAACCCCTCCAAAATTACCTGAATTATTTATTGTTTTTAATAAATATTTTTCTTCAATTTTATTATTTTCTAATATCATTTGATTATTATTATTTAATAATATTCCCTCCTCTTCTTTTTCTTCTTTTTTTGTTTTTTTATTAAATATATTTGTTGTTGGATTAATTAAGGAATTTGAAATTTGTTGTTCATCTTCAGCTGCAGAAGTATCTCCATTAATAAAAGTAAATACTTCTTCTTCATCTCTGTCAACAGAATGGGAAAGAGGAGGTTGTCCATCTCTATTTGAAATTTATTTTATTCAAAGAATTTTCTTAATGTTGGCTTTAAAATTCAGTGAGATTTATTTTTGGGGGGTTTACCTGGCCGAGAAATGATTGCTGTTAAAAGTCTCAAACGCCCTCCAAAATTAAAAAAGAAAACTCTAAAATTCTTATTAATTTGTATACTTCTTGGAGCAGTTTTTCTATTAAATATTTTAAATTTTTACCTAGACCCTCCAGCAGCTCTATCTCTTTGCCTTCTATTTTTAAACCAATTAGATACTTGTGTTTGGGTTAATGAAGTTCTCTCAGCTAATTCTTTTTTGGCTTTCGGTGATGGATAAGGATTTTCTCGATAAGATAAACGAAGAATTGCTCGAGAACTTTCCTTTAAATGTTTTTAAAAAATAATTATTTTTCTTCAAAATTTACTCTAAAACAATAACTAGTTTCTTCTCCATCCCAAATAGTTCTTGGCAACGGAAATTTCCTCCGAATTCGATATTTACTTACAGCCCCCAAAGTTTCCTGAAATACTGAATATACTAGAATAATTAAAAATTTATATTTAACACACCTCACGGCCACGAATTTTCTCCGCCTTTTAAAAGAGATTTAAAATTTAACTAAGTAAATAAAATATATTTATTTACCTCACAATAATGTGCTTTCATCCAAAGGTCCTAAACAAAAAATTATTTTTCTAATTTAATTTATAGAGATGGAAAGTTAATTCTAAAGATTTTTTATTACATTCGGGCCTCACAAATGTTAACCAACGTTAACCCTTCTCACGTTGGTGCACAATTTTTCAGTCCCAATATAATTAATTGAGTTCCGCCCTTATTATTTTTCTGTTTTTAAACAATATTTAAATTAATTTTAAATTTTGCCTGTAATTCAGGGTGATGTATAGGAGAGAAATTATGTGATTGTAATATTGTATATAATTCTTTAAAATTATGTTTATGAAAAGAAATAAAAGCTTGTGCTTTCAAAACACTTTCACTATAACGATATTCTTCTATTGGTGGAATTGTCCATAAAAATCTTGCCTTGAATTAAAAAAAAACATTTTTTTGTTTAAAATTTAAAATACCAAATTGTCTATTAAATTATGTCTTTGCATAACTTCACATAAAAAATTAACTTGTTCGACAGAATATATAAAATCAGAATAAAAACTGAAATTTTAATTTTAAATAATTTTTTAAAACTCCAAATTTAAAATTTTCTTAAAATTAAACTTTTATTCCAGTGTTTATAAAAAAAATTAATTTAAAATTACTAATTTTTATTTTTATTTCCAAAAATATTTAATTAATTATTAAATTTAAAAAATATAATCCTTTCTTTTACACACCTTTGTTGGCAATAATTCTGTTGGGCAATAGCCATTTTCTACTCTTTTTTTGTTTAAAATAGTTCAGCTCCGATTTCGAGACGGTGTCAAGTTGTAAGTATCGTCTCAATTTGAAGTGTCACAGAAAAAAGAAAAATGAGTAAAAAGTATGTTAAGAAAGATGATTATTTGGATTAAAAAAAGAATATCGAAGCTCAGGTTGCTTTCAAAGTAAAAAAGAATATATTAAAAATAAAAAAAGTATTGGATTCCTTCAAAGATATATAGTAGTCGATTTGGTGTAATTTCTCGCGCAAATTTCTGAATTTGAGGGAAAATGATGGAAATAAAAGGTTTTGAGAAAGCCAAGTCTGTTAGCTTTTTAGTTATTTGGAAGTATTTGTTCATGAGAAATTCAATCCACAAAATGCGCCAAAGGGGATTGAATGGGCAAAAAGAAAATAAAAAAAGCTCTTGGATAAAAGAAAAGCCTCAGAATTAACGGAAAGGGCGGTGCTTTTTGTGGATAACGAAAAGAAGAAGAAGCATTTGGCTTTTTTAAAAGAAATGGAAAATATAGAGGAATATGTAGAGGTAAAGTAAAGAATTTTTTGTTTGAAAGCGGCGAATAACCGAAGGGATATAATATTTCATCTTTTTTTTACTTTCCTCTCACTCTTAAGTTAAGAAACAGGAATACGGTTGTTTTGTTGTCTTTATTTTTCTTTCATATTTTCACCTCTGTATATTATTTTTTTGAGAATTTTTATTTTAACTATGTACAAAAGCTTCGATTTATTTAAGTGATGAGGCCAAGACTTTATTAGAAAAACACGTTTGTCTGTGCATTATTAGGATTTAAAGCGTTTTCAGCAACCATTGCTTGGAAATTTTGATTTTGCTAGTCTGGATAAATTTTTGTCTCTTATCCAGTATGTTATTTTAAATTATATTTTTATAAAAAAATTATTTACTTATTTTCTTAATATATAAATTCGAAAAGATCTCTTGATTAAATCTCTTGATCTGTAATTTTCTAGTTTTAATTATTTTCTAGTTTATAGCAGAGATGTCACTGTTTGAGAATTAAGTCGGGTCGGGATTTCTAAACCTTTTTCGGATCGGGTTTCGGATTGAGAAAAGGTCCGTGTTCGGGGGTTAATGAGTGACAAGCTTATCCATACAATACTCTCTCTCAATCACTTCCAAATAATTTTATATCCAAGATTTCCCTCAAATCTCTGACATCTCCCCAAATCCAACTTAATTCCAATGAATACCTCCTCAAATCACTACACCGATACCTCCTCAAACCTTTTGATCCCTAGATATCATGCCCAAATTTCGCAACACTTCCTTTATTGTAAACACAGATTTAGTGTTTAAGCAGGTGAAAATTTTGAAATATTCAGCCCTGCATTTTGGCTGAATCTTAATGCAATTAGGAAGAAATTGATTATCTCGATATTGATCATTAAAATGTTCCATAAATAAAGTATTTGTGAGAAGGTAATTAATATACGATATTCAAATTTTTCATCTTTATTAAAATATAATTATTTATTTGTTCTTAAACTTCCATCCAAATAAGCTACTAAAATATTTTGAAGCACTTAATCATATCCTATTTGTTTGCTTGTCCAAATATTTGTTTTATTTCTTCTTCACACAAAGATGATGAAGTTTGTTAGCTAACTACTAATGTTTTACATAAAACTAACAAAAAAGTAGAGAGAGAGAATGGGGTGGAGAAGAGGAAAAACCCAGCAGGTGTTGATGCCCTCTCTTAACCTTTTTTTTAAAAAGAAGCTAAAAAGTTTAATTATAAAAATGACAAAAAAATATTTTTAAATTAAAATTTATATTTTTCGAATAAAAAACTATTTTATAACCATATTTATTCATTTAATGTTCAAGATTTGTAGTATTTGTCCATAGAATTTATTTTTCATTTTAGAATAACAAATACCGTATTTTCTTTTATTAAATGGTCTTACTAAATATTCTTTGAAATTAATCGAAAACTAAATATTTAGTCCAAATTTAACTTTTAAATGTATGTACATACTTCTTAATATTCTCTAATTTAAAAATAAAATTATTTAATTTATTTTTCTCACAATTTTATTATTTAAATATATTTATTAAAAATCTTTCAACTTTTCAAAAATATTTAAAAAAAACATTTTCATTAATTACTTTTCACTTTTATAAATAAAATCCCAAATAAACAAAAATTATTTTTTATTTATTTCTCTCCCAATTTTTCTTCTCTTCCTTTTTTTAATCGTCGGTATTTTTTTAAAAATTCCTTCAAATCGTTTATTGGCCTTTTTTCTTCTTCGCCGCAAATAATCATTTTCAACAAAACTTTAAATGATGACCAGAAGTATTTAAAAATAAATAAATAAAGGGAAGAATTAGAAAATATTTATTTTATATATATAAATTTATTTTAGTTTAATTTAAAATTTAAAAGATTCAAAATAAATAATTAGCCTTTTTGATTTACTGACTGCCTTCCTTCACTTTCAGCATAATCACTACAACAATTACATTCTTCAGTTATTTTTTCATTTTTTAATTGTTTACTTTCTCTAAAATATTTTTCTAAAAATTTTTAATTTTAAATTTTTTAACCGAATATTTTGTCTAGCCCTTTGTCTCTGATTTTTAAACCAATTAGATACTTGTAAAACACTTAATTCTGTTTGTTTTGCCAATTCTTGTTTTGTTTGAAGATTTGGTATTGAATCTATTTTGTATGCTTGTTTAAGTATTTCCCTCGCTTTTTTCTTAATTTTTAATTTAAAAATAAAAATATCCAATTTAATTAAAATTTTACTTTGAAACAATAACTAGTTCCTTCACCATCCCAAATACTTGAAGGGAAAATATTCTTTTTACGAATACGATAACGTGACACAGGATCAAGGGGTTTAGTACGTTGTTTTGAAGCCTAAAATTGTAAAAGAAATAATTTAAAAAAAAGAATTCTTAAAATAAATATGTAGCTATGTAACAGGGAACTAGCCGTGCCGATTCCCGAAATTGGGAATTTCATTTTTATATCGACTCGTTCCCTGTTATTTAAGTTATGTTAACCTTTTCTTTTAACATTTTAAATTTTAAATAATATTTTTAAAATAATTTTTTAAAATTATTTTAAGAAAACTTTTCTCTTTAATTTTTTAATAACCTCCGCATAATTAGCTTCATTCCATAAATTTTGCAATAAATTATGATCTTTTTGTTTAAATTTATTTAATTTTATATATTCTTTAAATTCTTCATATCGACCCTGATGAAATAACAAAACAGCTTTAACTCGAATCAAAACACTTTTGGCTAAACTTTTTTCAGGGACTGTTGGAGGGGGAAGTAAATTGAGTAATAATTCCTAAAAGAAAATATTTAAATAAAAAATATTTTTAAACAAAAAAAGACTAACCAAACCCCGGAAATTCTCAAAATTTTCTAGAATTAAACAAAGGCACTCCAACTGGTCATCAGTCAATGAGCTTACATCCAAACTGTGAGGAAATAATAAAAAATAAATATATAAATTTATATAAAAATAAAATAAAAAGTGTTTGGAAAAAATTAAAAAATGCCTTTGTAAAGTATTTTGTTGGTAAGGAGTTTCTGGTTGCTGCTGTATATGTTGGCCATCATTTATAGGCATTAAATAATGTGAAGGAAATAAAGAGCAACAGGAAGATGGGGAGGAGGAGAAAGAAGAATTTGATTGTATTGGGTGACAAGAAATTGAAAATGGAAATTGAAGCATTTTAAAATTAAAAATTAACTAAATTATATAGGTAAATATATAAGATTAGAAATTACACTTATTTAATTGATATTTGATAATTTTTATTGTAAGGTTAACAAAAATATAAACATAATTGAGAGAAAAAACTTTAATTATTACAAATCATTAAACTGTAACCAATCAAAAAAAATATTTTTATTTCAATTAATATATTAAATGAGGGGGGGGGGTGGGGGGAATGTTTATTTTATTTATTTTCAAGAGAAAATCCAAAAAGTAGCGACGGAAGGCAATGAATGTGAGTGTTTACCCCGAAGGGTTTGGGCCAACGTTCACAGAAGGGGAAGGGGTTAAATGATGAAAAAAAAATAAAGAGATTTGCTGCCGTTAATGATGATGATGACCGTCTATTTTTTCTCCATAACCAGTGGCAGGCGTGCCGTTGTTCTTTTTTTCCTCTCTCAAACAACAAAAAGCTATTCAAC
The DNA here is from genome assembly GCA_963681835.1 of Meloidogyne enterolobii. Lineage (NCBI taxonomy): Eukaryota > Metazoa > Nematoda > Chromadorea > Rhabditida > Meloidogynidae > Meloidogyne > Meloidogyne enterolobii. The sequence goes on along the minus strand of CAVMJV010000004.1, from coordinate 1,263,259 downwards.
AAAACCGATTACGAAATTCTTAACAAAAGTTTTGAGCAAATATGTATATCATTTAAATATAATGAAAAAGAATAGCGCTTTATTTGTATATACCTACATACTTGCATTTATTTTTAGTTAATTTGACAAAAAATTATTTTATTTTTAATCTTTTTTAACAATTATGTAGCTTTAATTCTTAGTATCTTCGCAATCACTTCAGAACCTATGGCCTGGGGTATTTGTTAAAGCCTTGGCTTATTCATTAAAAATGTAGCATCATTTAGTAATGTTTTATTTTGTTGTTTGATGCCTGGATCTGCAGTAAATTATAAAAAGCCGTTAAAAAGCGTCAGTTAAGATAAAGATTATATATCCATCTTAAGTTATCATTTTTTGAATGAATACTCCATTTTTATTTTAAATAGAAGAATTGACAGAAAATTAGCTAATTAACTGAAAATAATCAAATTTTAAGAAAAATCTCTAAGAACCTAAAACAAGTCCAAAAAGGTCATAATAAGTTCAAAGTACGTTTTAGGTTTTAAAAAGCCGAAATAGGCTTTTAAGGCTTTTCTGTTCGCAGAAATAGTTATTTATACTGTAAAATTTTAGGGTCAAACCTAAAAAAGAAATTTTTTAGCTTATTGTACCTAGACAATCCTCTCTCATCCTTCAATAAGTAAAGATCCCTTCGAATGTGCAAGCTGTGCAAACATTGAAGACCGCTCCCGTTGCAAAAATGTTTCAAGGCACAAATTTGGCCATTCCCATGGCTAGCTTGAACAAAAATTGAAAAAAAAGTCATGCAAAAATGGGCAAACAAATTTTTAAGTCATTCAAATCGAGAGAGAGGAAATATTATTTAGTAATTTATTTTAAAAAATAGGAAAATTAAATGAGGAAAATTGAAAGAGAGAGTAAATAAAAATTTAGAAAAATATATGTATTATATTTATTTGAGTGTAAATTATGTAATTGCTTTAATATACCTAATTCAAAATTTGTAATTTACAATCCTGATTTCATAAAAAATATAAACTTTAGAAATTGGATTAGGAAATTGAATCCGGGAATTTTATTTAATTTTTACACCATTGACAAAACGGAACTGTTTCCTAAAAGGAATTTTTAACTGATAAAATCAGTAATTTGCACTTAATCCTGTCTCATTTTATTGTCCACTACTGTATTTACTTAAAATTTCAAAGGAGATTTATTTTTTAAATTGTAAATTTGCGCATTTTTGGCATAAAGTATTTTAGCGAAAAGTCATAAAAGAAAAATCTTTTTGATCAATAATTTTGTTTATTTATATTTGCCTAAATTTATTTTTTTAGCTTAATAAAATAAAAAAACGTTTATGAAGACAAATCTGTGTAACGATTATTTTCCTCGACGTCTACGGCCTAATTTCTCATTGAGTGGTTATTCCAGATTTTAATTATTTTAAATAATTTTGTTTTTTAGGTGTTCCGATTCCAAAGGAATTAAAAAGAGATCATGGATTTGCTCATCTTCCAAATAAATTTAACATTTTAATGACTTTATTTAATGAAACTGAAAAGGTTTTTTAGCTTTTATGGATATTTTTTGCTTTTTTTAAAGATTCTTCAGGCTGCTCATGGACGTGATCAACGTAAAACTTTTGATGAATTGTCTGCAAATGTTGAGAAAAATACCAAAAAGTATTTTAAATTGTTGATTAATATTGAAGTTTTTTTTAGAAAATTCACAGAAAAACATTTGGCACAGATTGTTTCCTTATATCCAACAGCCTATACACTTCGTTGGGAACGTGCAAGGGATAGACGTGCAATTCAATTAGGTCTTTGGGAATTAGTTATACAGCCAAATTTGATTGGAAATAAAGGTTTAAATTGAATATTTTTAAAGGATTTTTAAAATTATTTTAAAAGATTTATCTCCATTTGTGGACAGTTTTTTGGCTTCAATTTCTTCACTTCCAAATACTCCACTTTTAAATAGTCCAAATAAATTTGGAGAAGACGATAATAACAAATGGGCGATGCCAAATAGTGTGTCTTCTTCCCCTAATAAACGTCCTCCTTCACTTACTCCCGTAAAACTAATTTCACCACTTAAAAGTCCAGCAAGAAAAGATTGCAATATTTTCTCTCCAAAAAAGCCAAGAAATGCTGTTATTTTTAGGTTTTCTTTTTTTAATTTTAATTATTTAATATTCCTATTTAGTTCTCCAATTCCTGATACGCGTGTTAAAATGGATGCAAATCGATTAAAATGGAGGAAATTGATTTTTCGTCATTCGCTAGTTGCTAAAGTACGGGAGGCACATTCAAAATTTTTAGAAGAAAAAAAATGTTTTTATTTTATATTTTTATTAAAAATTTAAAAGAAATTTTTAGTTGAATTTGATGATAATCAGAATTTACATCCAGAATTTAAAAAGTCAATAAATGAATTAGTTGGTGATGTTTTGACAGATGGGGCTATTCCAAGTCGTCCAAAATCTTGTGGAGCAAATTTACAAACAACTGATATTCGAATGTTTCTTAAGGTTTTTAAAAATATTTTTGGCATTTGTAAAGTTTAAGGGTGTTTTCTACTAGCAATTTATTGGTAACTTTTTTCTAATATTAAGGTCTTTTACTCTTTCTCATTTAGAATTTTTCCCTTAGATTTTTTTGAGATTTGTTCTGATTTTGAAACAAATAGGAGTCGGAGTATGACAAGCACATATTAATTTACCATATAAAATTTTCGACAATGTTTAACATACCTCAAAGTGCTTCACTAAACAAAAACATTTGTGATACTGAAATGAGTAAAGAAAATAAAAAATTTACTAAGAAATCCTCGTTAGAAAAATTGCCACAGAAAATACCTTTTTACATGAGCCAATGTTTTTTAATAAATAATATTTTTCCTTTTAGAGTGTTAAAAAAGAAACAAAAATTGAAAGAGAGAAAACGCCTGAACGGCCGAATCAAGAACAAAAAATTGAAGGGCCTCCAACTCTTTTAAAAAAACTAACAGTTTCTTCAGCCCCACAAACACCTAAACAAAATGATGATTCTAAATCACTCCCTCCAATGACTCCAATACAAGAAAGGGTTTTTATAATTAAATTTTTAGAAGTTAAAAATTGTGTAATAGTTGAGAGCAAAATTTACTGCAAATGAAAAGGCTCAAAAAGGGGGACTGTCAATAATGGAAAAACGCCGGGCATTACTTAATCGACTTGACAAATCTATTTTAGAGGTAAATACAATTCTATTTTGATGGTATTTTATATATTATTTTCTTAAAAAGGTGATTAGAGCACATTTAAATTTGGAACAAAGATTTAGTGTTGGATTATCTGAGAAAAGTTTATTGCAAAAACTTGGAAAAGAAATTACATCAGGTATTTATTTTTAATTATTGAAAAATTGGAGATTGGTTGACACATATTTTGAAAGTCGTACTTGCACAATTATTTGCATCTATTTTCTCGTAAACTTTTACTTGAGTGCAAACCTTGTAGTTTTCGAAGTTTTATTAATTAAAAAATAATTTTTAAAGCCTCTCTTCTCGAACATTTGCAACTTGTTTGTGATTTGATCCCTCAAGAACCAAAAATTTGTTGGCTTGAAACTTTAATCTCAACAGAAAATGACCAAAAGAAGGAATCAAATTATTTCAAAATTTCTCAAGAATTGGGTCCAGAATGGGTAAATATAGCTTTTGATGTTGTAAGAAAGGAATTGGGACTACTTGAAATGAAAATGCGGGCATTACGTCGATCGCCATCTTCTTGCTTTTAATTTTTGGAGATTATTATTTTTTGATTTTAAAAGTGCCACTTAATTTATTTTTTATTCCTAAATGAATCTGTCGCTTTACTAACTAGAATGCATAAAATTTGAACGCTTGAAAAATTATAGCTCATGCCAAAAAGATCACGGGGCTTACAAATAGTCAAAAATGACTAAAGTAATCGTTATTTAAGGAATCCGAGGACAAAATTGGTAGAAATCTGGCGTATAGCCCTACAAAAATTAACAAAATTTTCTCTGTATCCGGAGTCCATATCCCGGTATCCTTTCAAATCCGCTGATATCCCTTTATCCTCCGATATCTCCACAACTCATCTGACATCCTCCTTAATCCCATGTTATCTCTTTAACTCTTCTTGGTCTCTCCAAATCCGTTGATATTCTCCGTAATTTCCCTTTAATTATCCATTCAAACCCTTATATGTATAACAAAATCGATGACTCGGCGACATTTAGTGATACTTCAATTTTTAATTTAAAAATGGCTAATATTTGGTGCGGACATAATTACTTGCCTTTTTTATCAATAAAACAATAATCAAAAACGGCAAGTAATTATGTCCGCACCTAATAATTGATAAAAAAAATTTTCCCATCTTTGCTAATTAGAGGTTTTTTAAACCAGTTTATCTTAACTCACATGTAAACCCAGTATTTACGAGAAAAATCTAGTTTTACTGAAAATCAATTTATTTCTGGTAGCATATACACAAAACACAATATATACATACAATAGTGGGATAAATCAAAATAAATTTGCAATTTCTAGCAATGAACAAAAGAAAAGGATTATATTTATTTGGGTTATAAGGATGTTTAATTTCATTGTCTTCATCCTTCTCAGCATCATATTAGCGTTCTCCTTCAGATCATTATCCCTTCTTCTGGAACACCTTGTCTGTGCTCATGTTCGCCAATGTCTGATATTCATTGGGAGCTGAAAAAGTTAAAAATATTTTCGAATTTTAAAAAGATTTTTGGTTATACCTGCCATTGACTTCTTTTGTTCTTCGGCCTTTTTTTCATCGGCTATCTTACTCTTCATGATGCTCTTTTCTGTATCATCATCATCCTCATCCTTTCCGTCTTCCTTTCCAGCTCCCTTTTCACCGTCCATTTCGACAGTGCTCTTTGTCTTAGGTAAATCAACATTTTCATAGACGGAATCAGAGGTTTTATTTGTCGTGTCAAGATCGTAGAACGATGCAGAAGTCTTTTGTCCAACTAAAAATATAGTATGCAAGTTATAGTATTGAAGATTCTATTAGAAAAAGTTTTAGTTTACCTTTAGACTTATCGTCTGGTGCCTCAGTCGAGTTTGGATTTGCCGTCATCGCTGCCACAGACATCATATCAGCTGGAGTAAGAATGACCGTTGGAGTGCCGTCGTCATATTTGCTGGGTGCACTCATTGGATTTACTTCGGGTTTTGCTTTCTCAGTTCCAACATTGACCAGCTTCGTCTTCTCTTCTTTTTTAGGCTTTTCCAATGCAACAGCAGTGACTTCATTTTTCTTTGCTGCTGCTGTAACAGCTCCAGCCTTTGTTCTGACCGCAGCTGTCTTTGTACTCGCACCCTGTTTGATGTTTGGTTTCGACTTGGTTTTTTCTGGAGGAAACGCAGTGGCGAGCGATGGCCCAGCAGCTGCCGTAGGAGTTGGAGCTTGCACTGGTTTCTCAGGCTTTTTCTCCTTCTTGACCGCTCCATCAGGACTTGGCTTTTTCCCTCCACCGCCTTTTGCCTTAGATTTCCCAGCATCCAACGGCGATTTCGCACCAGCCTCTATAGTCGCAGCATCCTTTGCCTTCTTTTTGCAGCATTGTATAAGCAGAACAGAAGGAAGTAGAAATGCCAACATAGCAACAAATGGCAGAACCAGCATTCTTGAGTGAAGTGGCAACGCCTAAAGTTTAATTACATGTAGTACAATTAAAGGAAGAAAAAAAATAAAAGATAATAGACCTTAAGTGAAGAGACAACGCAGTAGAATTGTATCGGGTATTGAAGGACGAGTAATTTTTACCTTTTATAGACCACTACTGTAGCTTCAAACCGTCGGAATTGGTTACCAAGATTTTTAAGAACTTTTTGAATTTTTATTTTTTGTCTTTTCTTTTTTTGATCTATTTTCCAAAGTTTCTTTATTTGTCCTTTTGCTTTTAAATTTTCTAATTTAATTACTTTTTTAGACAGCAGCTATTTTTTTATTATAACTTTCTTTAACCCAATTTCGCTATAACAGTACAAAAATGTCTTACCACAATGTGAGTAATTTATTAATTTCTTAAAACATGTCTAAAATTATAAAAAAATATTTTTTTTAAGTTGGTGGAAAGTCAGAGAGAATATTTTCGCACGGGAAAACCTGCTGAAATTGACCATCGAAAAGCTGAATTGAAACGTTTACGGCATTTAATTTTGGACAACAAAGATCAACTTTGCGAGGCAGTTTATAAAGACTTAAAGAGACAACAAGATGCTAATTATTTCTATGAATTGGCTTCTGTCGTTACAGAAATTGACTATGTGTTGGAGAATTTGCATGTTTGTTGATTTTTTTTGACTATTTCTAATATTATTCAAAATTCTATTTTAGAAGTGGACAGAACCTACAACTGCTGAAAAAACTCTCGCAACAATTTTGGATAAGCCTTATATTGTTCGTGAGCCGAAGGTTTTATTTGTCTTTTTGACTTTAAAGTTTGTTTTTAGGGAGTTGTTCTTATAATTGGACCTTGGAATTATCCATTGAATACTCTACTAATGCCGCTTGTTGATGTTATTGCTGCAGGTCTTCTAATTTTTTAAAGTATATTTATTCCAATTTTACTCTTTTAGGGAACACGGCAGTCCTTAAGCCCTCTGAAATTGCCTCGAACACGGCAAAAGCTGTTGATAAGCTTTTTACCGACATTTTTGATAAGGTTTTTATATTTTCTTAAAATTTTTTACCCAATAAATTTAGCGTGTCGTGCTTGTTGTTCAAGGAGGCATTGAGGAGACGACAGAGCTTTTGAAGGAACGTTTTGACCATATTGTTTTTACTGGCTCAACTAGCGTCGCGCGGATTATAATGGCTGCAGCATCTAAACATCTGACTCCTTGCACTCTCGAATTGGGTGGCAAATCGTAAGTTTTGAAATTATTTTTAAATTTCTAAAAAATATTGAATATTTTTTCAGTCCTGTGATTGTTGAACCAGACGCTGATATTTCAGTTACAGCAAGTCGACTTGCCTGGGGGAAATGGTTAAATTGTGGGCAAACTTGCTTGGCACCAGATTATGTTATCGTTCAACCAGAGACTAAAGATAAATTGGTTGCAGCATTAAAAACTACTTTATATGACTTTTATGGAGAGAAGCCATCGGAGAGTAAAGATTATAGCCGAATAATTAATAAGGACAATTTCAAGTAATTTTTATTTTAATTTTTTAAAATATTTTTTTAGTCGTTTGGAATCTCTTTTGAGCCAAAGTCCTAACATTTTATATAAGGCTGGGCAATTGGATGAGAATGATTTATTTATTCCACCAATTATTTTGGATGCCAATTTTAATGACCCTATTATGCAATCCGAGGTTTTTAAATATTTTTCTTTACAAAAAAGATTTTTAAAAATTTCCAGATTTTTGGTCCAATACTTCCAATAATCACTGTACGTTCATTTAATGAAGCAATTGAAAACATTAAAAGAGGGGAAAAGCCATTAGCCGCTTATTTGTTTACAAAAGACGAATCCAAAGTTAAACGACTTGTCAGCGAGACTAGTTCTGGCTCTGTTTGTATCAACGATGTTGTGCTACAAATAACTGGTTTTTTAAATTTTTATGAAATACAATTTTATTTAACTTTTAGTTGACACACTTCCATTTGGAGGAATTGGCAATAGTGGAATGGGACGTTATAGAGGCAAATTTGGATTTGACGAATTTACACATGAAAAGGCAGTACTGAAGCGTGGTTTCTTTGGCGATTCTTTGGCTTCGTAAGTTGATATATTCTATTAAAAATGGGGAACTTTCAAATAAAAAATTACGTGTATTAGAATAATATTTTGAATTATTTTTTGCAAAAACGAAGATTTTTCCTTCCGGGTTATGAAACTTTAATTTTATTATGTTTATTTAAATAAAAACGAATTCAATTTTAGTAGTCGATATCCGCCTCTGACATCTGAAAAGATGCGAAGTCTGCAACGTCTGACAGGAAAACGTCACAAAATGCCTAGTTTTTTGCGATTTTTGCCTGGTGTATCTTTTGTCTTTATCGGTATTTTGATTGGTTTTATCGTCCGATCAGCTTCTAGCTCCTCTTAATTTATTATTCTCTAATTTTTGTGCCTGAAAATATTTTATTTAAACAAAACATATATTTGCCTTTTAAATATTTTGTTTCCTTCCCCTCATCTGTACTCTCGGTTTACCTTCATATTTGAGCCATTTATTTCGACGATTCTATATATTTTTTAGATAAATAAACGATAAAATTTATTTTATTTACTGCGATGCAGTGACAAAAATATATAACATAAAGCACAAAAAGAATAAAATTTCGAGAATTGGTTAGGGATTTCTATAAGGGTTTGATTTAGTTGTAACAGGAAAGAACTAAGAATTTTAGCTCTCAATCTACATCAGTGATGGGAGAGTTTAGAATTTAAATGAAATAAAAAAGTTCTATTCCGTAACGAAGCGAAATGAAACGAAATTGAATAAGTGTCGAAATAGCAAAACGAAATGTATGTATTTCGTTTCACTTTATATCCTCACACGTAAACATTAAATTTTTTTCTCATTTAATCTTCTGACTTCTTGCATTTTATTATTTTAAAAAGTGCGTTTGGTGAGAGTATTAATATTTTGGAAGGAATCCATCATAGCAATCTTGAGTTATTTCGTTCCTAGTTCCATTCTCGGGGGTTAAAATAACGGAAATATATTTTACTTGACTTTTTCTGTCGAGAATTTTTCTTCGTTTCCTTTTTATGTTTTTCCTTAATTTGTTTTTATTCTTCTCGCCTTTTTTTGTTTATGCCCATTCAATCGTGCCAAATTAAACTCTGATAAAAAAAGAGAAGCTAATGGATTGCTTAAATTGATTCAGACTTTCTTTTTTGGAAATTTTTTACTTTTCTTCGAAAAATAATTATTATTAAACTTCTTACAAAAAAAAACAAAAAAAATTTTTTAATTTTTATTTTTTTACTTATTTTTAGTGCCAAATTTTATATATTTTTGGGAAAAACTAACAAAATACTTCTTAAAAACAAATTATTTGATGAGACGAATTGTTTTTAACGCCCCTATAAAAATTACTTTTTCTTAAAGCTCTCTTTAAAGAAAATCCCCCTTTCCCCTTTTCATTCCCCTTATTTTCATCTTTTTGCCTTTTAAAATAGCCACAGGCATTGTCACTTTTTTTTATTTAATTCATTCTTTTGTTTTTAACTTTGGAAACGTTGAGAAAATAAAAGCTCGAAATTTGAACTGCTTTTAACTAAAAGGAAATTTAGAAAGTATTTTTCCTTTAAATCTTTAATGGACAGAACGCATCTTCAGTCAAGTGCTTCTTATCATGGAAGGGAAGTATATTTATTTTTTGTAAAATATAAATTTTTTTCGGAAAAAATAAATACCTCAAATTCGAGTTAAAAATATTTTTATCGAAATTGGGATAAAAATTTCTCTCGCTGATGAGCTATAAAATATCCAAGGTCGTGACCTGCGGAACAAAAGTTGAGGACTAAGGACCTGATTTTTGCTTACCCAAAGTTTGGGCTCTGGTAGATTTATCATGATTCCGTGCCGGATTCAAGATTTTCGGATTTTTCAAAAAAAGATTTATCAATATTTTGTAATAAATTATTTCATAATTTCAATGAGTGAAAAAATTCTTTAAAGAAATAATTTAGATAGACATTTCATAAGGCCAAGAAGCAGAATTCATCCCATTTAAGGTTACCTCCGAGGTTTAAAATCGAAAATATCCAAAAAAGGATTAAGAGAAATTAAGGTTTAAAAGAAATTTTCGGGTTGAGTTTCTGGGCAAAAGCAAAAAGAAGGGAGAAAGAATTTCAATGCCTGAGCTGATTCAATTTGTCATTTTCCTTTTATTTTCTCTTTTTTTTACTCAGTAACGTGTTTAATCCCCGCTCGACATGCTACCCTTTTGTGCTTTTTGCTTTTGGCCAAAAGAAGAGCAAAAAAAGTAAATAAGGTACATATAACTCTTTTAGCTTTTTCTATTCACTAATTTGAGCTCAGTAGAGATGAGATTACTCCTTTACAATTTCTGTCTATAAATCAAATTTTGCTGCATGAGTGAATCTGTCATTTATTTTAAGTTGTTTAATTTAAAATTTTATTGATTTTGTAGATCAATTTTATTTTAATTTTGAAAAGAAGGTATATCTTAATGGGTCTATTAGCCAAAAATTATGTAATGTCGTTATGAAATAAAAAATATTTTGTTAGTTTTTTGTTGCTTCTAAATTTTTAAAAAAATTCAAATAGTTAAAGAAAATATATTTTAATTTAAAAACTTAAATTACATATTTTTAACTTTAAAGTGACAAAATTTAATAAATAAATTTTATTTGAAAGAAATTTAAATTTAAAATTTTAAAAACATCATCATTCATCACTAAAATATTTGTTTAATTTATATTTCAAAAAATTACTTTTCCAAAATTAAAAATATTTCTTTTTATTTCTTCCTTCACTCTTTTTAAATAAATAAAAAAATATTTCATTATTCTCGTAAAATATTTATATTAAATTAAATGTGCCGTTAAAAGTAAAAGTATTTATTATTTTTAAACAAATTTATTTTAATATTACTTTTATATAGTACATACAGTAGAACATACCTTTTAACGATTATATACTAGTGACCGGCGCCTGGCCGGATCCGACCGGATTTTTTTGGAGTTCGGGTCCCAAATCCGGGTTTTTACGATCTCCGGATTTTTTCCTTCGGAGACGGGTACAACCCTATTATTTAATGTTATATACGCCATTTAAAAATGACGAAGTTATCTACTATTTATTTTTAATTTAAATATACATACATATTATTAAAAATACAAAATTTATTTAAGTAAATTTTTAATTATTTAGAAAAAATTTATAAAATCATAAATCTTTAATTTTTTCTTCAGCAAATGTTTCATTTTTCATTTTCTTCAAATAACCAATTTATATTTCCTTTTATTTTTTTTAATTTCATCAGAAATAAAACACATTTTTTATTATTCATTAAATTAATTTTATTTGATATATTTTTTAATTAAATAAAATATATCAGGGATCCTGCCGTCAGAGACCCCATTCACGATTTTCGTGAATTGTGAAATATTTGAGACATTTAAGTTTTGTATTTCCCCTATTAATTGCAAATATCGTAATATTTGAATTTGTTTTTCAGGGATTTTATCTCCACCATTAATTCTTCTATAAAAAATTTATTTAATAAAAATGTTTTTCTCTTTAAAAACAACTTTTAAAAATTATTTAAATATTAAATTAATTTTATTTTTATTAATTTATTCATCTAATGGATATATAGATGAAGGTTATTTAAACAAAAGATTATTAATTGGTGGAAGGAATGAAGGACAACAACAACAACAAATATCTTTATCTTCCTCCCAGATTCAGAATTATTATAAAAGTAGAAGTCCATTTTATGGAGATGGTTAGTTAATTAATTAAAGATAATTTTAAAAATTATTTTTGTGAAAATCTGGGTAATATTTTGGGTTAGATCCCCCCTCTATTTTTTCTGTTTCCCTTAACATTTTGAGCTTATTTGTTTGATCTATTTTTTTCGAGCTGGGTTGAATGATAACAAGTTCGGCTAGATTTGTTGATTCCTATCAAAATTATGAAGCTAAATCCACGCTGGAAAAACGTTCTTTTGTCAATTCAAGGGATTAAAACAACGGTCATAACTTTGTTGTTTAAATCAGATTTCGTTTATTTTAGTACTATAAGTATCATTCGTCACACAAAGCTCGAAAAAAAACTCCCAAATGGAGCGGGAAAGATAGATTGTTTATACCTAAGTATCTGGAGGTGTAAAGAAGTTTCCCAATTTATTAATACTATAAAATGTATATATTTTTAAATCAAAAAGTTTTTTTTACTGATAGAATATTTTTTTAATAAATTACTTGTAAAGAATTCTCGAAACTAGTTCCACCCGATAGTTGGAGTGGGTGACTGTTGAAAGTATTACTAAAAAAAATTAAATATTTATTTAGTCCACAATTTAAATAAAAAGATTTTCTTTTTTACTTCCCCCGACAATTAATTTGTGACAAAAAAAGATAAAAAAGAAGTAACAAAATAAACGTTGCGCGATTAAAATAGTAAAAGGGGTTTCCTGTATGTGAAACCATTCAAGCATTTTTAACAGTTTTCCCCGCCTTTCTCTCTTACTTCCCCTCTATTAAAAGAATTAAATGTGCCTTTAGCTATCAACAACAACGGCAACGCTCCATCTCTATATTTTACATTTATTTGGCATTTAATAAAAGAAAATTGCATTTAGCAATAAAAATAGTTTTTTAAATTTAATTTTTTAAAAATATTTTTTTTACTTTTTTAAAAATAAAAATATTAGAAATTTTTGATTTAACAGAGACTATAATTAATTAATTAAATTATAAGCATTTTCTTTTAATAATTTAGAATACCTATTAAAATTTAACAAAAGTAGTTTATTTTTTATATAATTTTATAAGTAAAATCGTTATACCAAATTACTGTTTAATTAAAGTTTTTTTTGGTTAAAATGGTTTTGAAAAGTATTTATTTCAAACAAAAAATAAATTATTTAATTAAAAATTTAAATTTATTTTTTACTGTGTTTCTGACATTTTCAACAAAATAAATATTTAATATAAGGAGTGAATGTCCATTTTCAAAAAACTTTAATATATTCTCTCCTTTTTTTGGTTATTTGTCCACTAACAACAACTATCTATATATCCCCCAACACTCCTTATGTCATCCTCCTTCCCCTCTTGGGCTCAATAGCGACAAGGACATAATCCGTTTGTGAGTAAAGAGGGGAAGGGGGAGTGAAAGTATTTGTAGTGGTTTTGACTGACTTTTATATTATTTACATAAGATTGTCGTCACCAACTATTTTTTGCTTTAAAATATTAAAAATCTTTTTTTTTTGTTAAAAGATTTTTTTTATTTTTATGAAAGATTTTAACTTTAATTAGTAAATTAGTAGGTATATTAATTAAAAATTGCTAATTAATTTGATCTTCCACTTTGTAGGGGAAGAAGGAGAATTAATTTTTGGGTAATCACATGTAGGAGAATATCTCTTTAAACTCAAAATATTTTCGAAAATTAGGGAGATAGTTCTAAAATTTATAAAAATTCAAATTAAATCTCATAATCTATGAAATAGCCAAAAAACAGCCTCTATTCCGCTCTTTAATCTCGCCTATTCAAGTTTATTTTCTTTATTTTATATTTTTTAGATTAATTTTTTGTCAATTCTAATTTTTTAACCTCTATACATTAATTGTTTTCTTTTTTCTATACTTAAATTTTACTTGTTTAAAATATAATACACTAAATAATTCTCTTTCATTTCACTTTTTTTTAACTCAAATTTAAATCATTATCTTATTTATTTAAAAGTTAAAATACATAAAGTTTTCCTTCCAACATTAAAAAAACAAACAAATAATTAAATATTATGCCCTTCTGGGCTTTTTCTTTTATTTATTGTTTTTTAAAAATTATAAAACAACAATTAAAACAACAATTAAATTTATTTTTTCAAATTTTAATTTTTTTAAATAAAATGGCCACACAATTTACTAAACTTGTTTCTTTTATTCTTGCATCTGTCTCTGATCCTCCAACATATCCTATTGAACCAGGCAAGTTAACAAAAAATAATTTTTATTTTCCTTAATTAGTCTTTTTTAAATTCACTCAATTATTTTAAAGTTTTTTTTTGTATTTTTACTTCAATTATATATTTAAATAATGTTTAGTATATTTTTTAAATAATTTTACTTTTTAAAAGCAATTTTCTCGTCATTTTGAATTTTTGACTTCCGTATTGTTTACTCTATATAAATAAATAATATAAAACCTTAAATATATTTTTTTGAATATTTAATTTTTGGACGAAAAATTATCAGTAAAAATATAATTAAAAGGAAAATAATAAATTAATTAATACTATTTTTTAAATAAATTTAAAATTAAAAAAAAATAAATGTTTTTTTAAATAAACTGCTTCCAATATTCAATACAATTTTTATAATTTAAAATCTAAAAGAAATTTATAGTAATTAAAAAATATTTTTATTTCTAAAAATTAAATTAATTTTTTTCTATAAATTACACTAAAAATAAATTTAATTAAAGAAAAAAGTTTACCAATTTATGTAGAAAAAAATTGAGTATTAATAATAACAAAAAATATATTTTTGATAATAAAGACCCCCAAAAATCTTTTTTTTTGTAAATTCAATTTTATTTTTTTCCAACTAGGTAAAGAGACAGGGATGAAAAAAGCAATGAACAATTTGTTTTTTTTTTATTTATTCTTTACTATTGTTATATACGTAAATGACGGACATTGGCTACTCCCAAAAGGACCCCTCATTTTTTTAGGAAAACTTTGTTAGATTTGGAGAATTGAATTTTCTTGCACGGCCCGCTAACTCAACGTATTTATATAAATATATTTGTTTTGCTCCAAATTTTCTATCCTAAGGGAAAACTGCAATAATGTCAAAAATATAAAGGAGAGTTGAGTGCTCTTACTCGTTCCCCCCTTCTCTTTTTTTTATATATATCTTTACCGGTGGTCCAATTCACTCAAAATGCTCCATTCTTGGCAAATATAGCTAAGAAACAACAATAAATGGATTGGTGGGTGGGTGGGTCACACAATAACAGACAAAATATAAAACTTTTTTTCCTTCCCCCCCCCCTCTATTGCTCAATTTCCCCTTTTTTTCTACACAAAAATCTGCTCAAATCTTTTCAATTCATCTCATTTCTTTAAATTCTTTTTATTCAATTTTCATCTAAATATATAAATCTTTTCTTAAAAAATGATAATGTTGCCGAATGGGCGGCTCTGATTTTCTTCAAGTATTTTCATATTTTTTGGCCAACGTTTCTGACATTGCGCATCCTTGGGGTTTGAATTATTATTGTCTCTTTAACCCGCTTTAAATTACTTTATTAATGATTGTTTGGTAATAAAGTCGACGAACTTTTTTTATTATAACTACATAAGTCTCCCTCTCTTTTTTTCTCTCATAGAATTATTCTAACTATTTTTGACAATTAATTAATAATTAATAAGAGTAACGATAAATAATAATTTCCTCAATTATTATATATCAGCTGATCGAGGTATATTAGTAGCAAAACCTTCAACAAGTTACTTATTAAAAGAGATTATTTTCTTCAAAAGTTTTATTAAAATTTAATTTTTTTAGCATATCGCCTTCATTGCCACAGTTGTATGAGTCCATATTTGGAAGACCAATTTCAATTCATTTCACATCTCTACCGGCGTCCATTGGGGTTTACTGAAAAATGCGATCATGGGCATTTTGATTCTCAATATGTTCATTCTAAAAATTGTACAGATGCTTGTATAACTTTAAGAATGAATGACAGAGTTGGAGGTACTAGATATTGAATAAATTTTAAGAACTATTTTGTAAAAAAATTAGGTCGTAGAAAATTTGGATTTATGAGAGGCTGTCTTTCTGATATAATTCATCATAACAGAACAGCCGTTCGTTTTGGAGAATTATCTAGAACAACAAAAACGGGAGCTAATATTTGTACAGCAATAAGATTAAGAGATTTATTTGTATCTTCTGATAGGTAAAATAAATAATTTGAAAAATTCTTTTAAATTATTTTTTTTAAAAAGATATGGTTTTGATCCTCACGATCATGTAGATTTGTGTGCTTGTATTAGATCAGATTGTAATTTTGCCCAAAGAAGAGGGGTTATAAACTTTCTTCCTTTTTTTGGATTATTAATTTGTTCTTTATTTTATTTGCTTCCAAAAAGGATATTAAATAATCAAACAAATATTTTAAAAAATAATTGGAATATCAACAATAATTATGAAGAAGATGATGATGAAGAGAAAATTAATAAAATAATAAAAATTAAAAAGAAATATATTAATTTAAAACAAAGAGGAAGACGAAAAGAAGAAGAATATTATTAAAAGAAAAATAAATAAAATTAAGCCTAAATTGCTCAGCGGGTTAAAATAAAAATAATAATTATTTAAATCTATACACTATTTTTTAATAAGAATTTGGCAAGTATATCTTTCTTTATCCCCCTTTCAATTTCTCATTTTAATAAATATATTTTTGTGCAAATTATGTTTTGAATTATTAAGGAAATAGGCGGGAACAAGATAAGTACCTCAGTTCAAAGGATAAAAAGACAGAAAATATACTTTAAGTTGCTTAAGTCGAGGAATTTCGACTGAGTCACAAAAAAGTCAGAACTCTAAACAAATTTAATTTTCATGTTGGTTAATTAATTTTTAAGGTTTTTTGTTGGTTTTTAAATATTGTTTTGTAGAATTGTTAGCCGCTTTACGTTGGGATTTGGCCAGTCTATTTATAGAGATTTTTATATATTAAAAATCTGGTTCTTAATTAATTAATTAATTTCTATTTTCAATGCTAAATAATTAAAATTTTTATAAATACTTATTAACTTTATTTAATTGTTTAATACATAAATTGACTGTTTAAAAATAAAGAAACTCACAAAATTATTATAAAATTAAGATAAAAATTTTTAAATTTATTAGTGAAGAATAAACTTTTTAAGAAAGTTTTAAAAATTAAGGACCATAAATAACCAGAATATTATGTATAATATATTCTATAAGAGTAAATAATAGGTACATTTTTTTATTTTTTAAAAAGATTTATTTTGCTAATGATTTTTCTAAATTTCGTTCAACTTTTCTTTCCAGCAGTGAAAAAGGGTTTATTTGTAAAATAATTGTTTTATAATATTCTTGTTTGTAGTTATGTTAATTCACTTTCAACGTCCTCTCCGTGGTATCCTCAAGGCGGAAAAGTGGTGAGATTTAAAATTAAAGTGCTTGCAAACTTGAAATGCTTATAAATTAAGGAAATTCGGCTAGGATACACCTCTTCGGTCTGAAAAATAGAATCTAAGATCGAGTATCATTTATCTGGGTTATCGCTCTGACACTTCCTCCAATCAACTAGCCAACCAAAAAGTTTGTGAAAGAAAACAATTCAATACTTGAAGACAAAACTATCCCTAGCTTATCTAATCAATTTTATTTACACAACTAACCTAACATAATTTATATCAAAAAAACTAAAAAACACAATAAGTCAAATTTATTTTACAAATCTACAAAAAAACAATATATATTTACAACATTGTGAAGAAAAACAATTCAATACATCAGAGAACAATATATCACAATTATTTATGCTAATATCTTCCGTACATCAACTATCTTTCTAGGCTTTGTTCCCTCCTTCTTGCCAATCTAGTGGATATGTCTGAAAAAATACAAGAAATTTAAAAGATTAAAAAACATTTCTCAACAAACCTGCACTTTCATCTTCTTTATTGCTGCAGCTATGAGTTCGGCAATATCATCGTACGGCGGGTCATCATAATAGCGGAGTGGCGCGACGAGTTCAAGAATGTTGGCGAACTGTTTAGGACATCCACCAAGCAGCAGGCGACGTGGATCCTTCGGCTCCCTCTCAGCTTTCTTTGCACTTCCTCCCTTTCCCTCCTCTGCTTTCGCCTTCGGCTCCACTTTAGTCTTCGGCTCCGATTTGGGGTTGGCCTCTGTTTTGGTCTTAGTCTCCGTCTTAGGCTTCGCTTCCGATTTGGGCTTTGCCTCAGTCTTGGTCTTAGTCTCGATCTTGGGCTTTGATTCCACCTTGGGTTTCGCCTCCGATTTGGTCTTCGTCCCCGCTGCTGCCTCAGAAGTCGGCCCCTTTCCTTTGACGTCCACCTTCCCAGGTCTTAAGGCTTCGATCTTCATGTCACGTATTTTAGCTTCTTCCTTAAAGAAATAAACATTTAATTAGCCAACAAACCACCAAAAAAGTAATAAACTTACATCCACACGCTGCCAAGGCAACTTCCCTTTCACAAGCTCACATGCCATGTAGAACCAACTTTCGACGTCGTCCCCTCGGCAGAGCTCCTTATGTTTGTGACCAATCCTTGAAGCATATTTGGCTGTCCCTCGGAAACCGATGTTGCCTGCGCGTGGACGCTTAAGTACGCCGTCTGGCCGTACAAAACATCGTGCCATGCCAAAGTCGAGGATGTAGATGACATTCTTGTCCGTGTGTCCAATCGAGAAGTTTGCTGGCTTGATCTAATAGAAAAAAGGAAATTAAAGTTCAATTTTCGCTTTTGTAAAATGAAAACTCACATCTCTGTGAAGAAATCCGACGAGGTGCATCTGTACAATCGCCGCCAAAGTCTTCTTTGCCGCAATCAGAGCCGTGCCCATGGAAAACCTGTTGTTGGGACGCTTACGTCGAAGATCCTTAAAAATAATTTATTTGCAAAGTTAGACCAAACTTATAAATAAATCATCACCTCAAGTGATGGGCCGACCAATGACATGACCAAGTAGTTGCACTGATTGTTCCAGGCTCCCTTGTCAATCAGCAACGGGTACCGGCGTTTTCCTTCGACTGCCTTTGCCATCAGCGCCTGGTATACTTGCACTTCGACGGCCAACATCTGCACTTGAGCTGAGAGGCGCTCTGCCTAAATAGTAAAAATGTCCAAAATTTAAAACTTTATAACAACATACCTTCAAGGCATACTTTTCCTCCTTCTTGGCACCCTCCTCCTCCACCAGATAGACAGCACCAAACGCGCCAGATCCTAACCTGCTGAGAACGTGCCATTTCCTGTGTCCTTCGCTGCCGACCACAGTCCCAATATTCAGAGCGATTGCCTCCATCGGTTCAAGACGCGAGATCATCTCCGTGTTCGTGTTAGCGTCCTCCTGTTGTTGCTGCTCCCTTCCTTGGACTGCCTGCTCGCACTTACCACCATCCCCCTTGATCACGCTTCGCTCTCCGCCGCCTTTGTTGCCGCCATCATCCTTTTTGCCGTCCGCCATCGTTGTTGATTGGAGTTGAGTATCGTGCTGTCAAGTGAAGCTGTTGTCGGTAAGATAGATGGAAATTCCTGTGCTTTTATATTACGAGAATTATCAATCGGGAATTTAATAAAAGAATTATTATTTTCAATTTATTTTGAGGCAAGTTTGTCTGCGAAGTTGTCGAACTCTTTATTTTTAATTATTCTTATTCTTGTTAAGCTTTAATATTAATTCAAATTTTTCCAAATTTAAATTTTTATAGAAAATAAATGTCATTTAAATTTATTTAACTACTTTTCCCTTGAGATTAAAATTTGGATTTTTAAAATCTGTAATAAATAAATAAATACTCAATTTATTTTAATTATTTTTCTTTTCAGAAAATGCCATTCATTGTCTGAATTTATAATTTAATTTATTTTAATTAAATTTTTAGAAAGGTCTCAGTTGGTGTTCTGGCGTCATTGAGTTTTTTAATTAAATTGAGAGAAAAAAGGGAGGGGAGGGGAGGGGCAGGATAGATTGAATGGCAAATATTTAATTAAATAATTATTTATTTAAAAACAATTACTAAATAGACAGAATCTTTATTTTTATTTCCTCCTTTTTTCAAATTTTTTTTGTAAATTATTGTTTTTTAAGTTATGTTTTCTCTTTTTCTTATTACTTTAATTCATTTTAATTTAAATGTCAAAACTAACTTTTATAATTGGCTTTTTTATATTTGGGGGGGGGGGGGGGTGGAGGAATTGCTTTTCATAATTTTTTTATTTAATTACTTGGTTGAAATAAAAATCTTTTATTAAAATATTTTAATAAAAATTAAATTTATTTTTGCAAAATATAATCTTCCTACAAAATATTTATATCAAATAAAAGAGTATTTATTATTTACTCTTTGGCATTTTAAATTAAAATAAGAATAAAATAATTTTTCTTTTTTTTTTAATTTGATACTTTTTTTAATTAATTAAATATTTATTTATTTAATTTATTATTCTCACTCAATTCTTTATTATTATTCATTTTCTATGCATTTTATTTGCCAACAAATTGTTTATTTTCTTTTAGTATTTTTTTGAGAAATATTTTTAGAAACAAAGTTTTCTTTTAATCTTTACTCATTTTAATAATTAAAAATATTTTTAAATAAATTGCTTAAAAATTAATTTAAAAACAATTAATCCTTCAAAAAATATATACTATGTATAATGTTTAAATCCCGAAAACCCCCAAAATTTTTGGGCCAGTGAATGGGGGGGGGGGTCTTTAAAAAATATTCGGATTACAGGGGTCGAGGTGTAACTCTAATAATTAAATATATATTTTAAATATAGTAAATATTTCTTTAAAAATCCACAATTGTTTATTCTCTAAATATATGTACCTCTTATTTATTTATTTTCCATTTTTTATTTTTATTTTTCCCCTTACTCTCCTTTATTAACTAAATTATAAAATACATACTTTCTTTTAGGATCAATCTAAGCAATTGTTTTCACTTCTTTTTTAAAAAAAGCTTTTACTTCCCTTTTTTCTTTTAATTTTTAGCAGACAAGGGCAACTGCTTTTATTTAATTTTTCAATCATCCCCTTCCTCTCCCTTCCCTCCCTTTTTTATTGTTTTTTAAAAAAAAGAAAAAAAGTATTTTTACTTTATCAATCCTTTGTTAAAATATTATTTGGCATGTCTTTAACTCATCTCAACAAATTTTGATGATCTTTAACTAAAATATATTTTTCTTTAATTTTTTACTCATCAAATCTTCTCTTTTTTTATTTTAAATTATTTTACTTTTTTAAAAAAAACTTTTAAACAAACTTTTAATTTTTCAAATTCTATATATTTAGTTATTAAAAAATAATAAAATTAGTTTAAATTTTGAATTATTTGATGATTAATTTTCCAACAATTTTTGATTATAAAATACTCGTTTAAATAAATTTAAAATAAAATAAACGTTAAATTTATTCGAGAAAATATTTACTTAAATCTAATTTCCAATTTTTGTAAAATATACTTTTTTATACACTCTGTAACAAAATGATAGGACCCCCTAGTTTTTTATCGATATCTTACCAAATATTGAATGGATTTGTTTCAAATTTTGGTAGAATATAGGTAGGGATATTATGTATCAATAATGAAAAGAAAAAGTTGAATGCAATTTTTTAAAAAAAATTTATAACAATAAATATGATTTTAGAGTGTAACAAAATGATAGGACCCCTTGTATTTTCGACCTTAGAAATAGTCTGAAAAATCTACAAAAATTCCTGTAAACATATCCATTGATATGTATAGAAAATACAAAAGAAATGAAGTTCCTATATAATTCCTTCATTGAGATCTGAAAACCCGAAAATCAACGGAAAACCGGGGGTGGACGCCTTTAAAAAATATTTTCGACCCCTTACAGGTAAAATAAAAATTTCATTTTGGGCTTATTTGGAAGCCCTTGAAATTTGCTACAAGATAGCATCAATTTTATTTTCCGAAAAAAATTCACCTGAAAGACATAATTTGATAAACTTTCAGGTCTTAAAAATCACTCAAAAGCCTCCCAAAAAGTGATGAAAATGTAACTTACAAACTAAACTGATTATTTCTCAAAGAATAATTTTTTCTGAATAATGAGATGACAACTATCTTATAGCAAATTTCAAGGGCTTTCAAATAAGCCCAAAATGAAATTTTTATTTTACCTGTAAGGGGTCGAAAATATATTTTAAAGACGTCCACCCCCGGTTTTCCGTTGATTTTCGGGTTTTCAGATCTCAATGAAGGAATTATATAGGAACTTCATTTTGTATTTTCTATACATATCAATGGATATGTTTACAGGAATTTTTGTAGATTTTTCAGACTATTTCTAAGGTCGAAAATACAAGGGGTCCTATCATTTTGTTACACTCTAAAATCATATTTATTGTTATAAATTTTTTTTAAAAAATTGCATTCAACTTTTTCTTTTCATTATTGATACATAATATCCCTACCTATATTCTACCAAAATTTGAAACAAATCCATTCAATATTTGGTAAGATATCGATAAAAAACTAGGGGGTCCTATCATTTTGTTACAGAGTGTATAAAATGCCTTTTTGTTAACAATGAAGAAGAAAAGATTTTTTTAGTTTCAATAAAATTTTGACAATTCGCTTAAACAAAAAATTCTTTTCTTTACTATTTTCCATTTCCTTATTTATACTACATATAATCTTTTTTATTTATATTTTTAACTTAAATATTTTCAGAAAATGTTATAAAATTTTAATTTAATTTCGATAATAAATATAAAAATATATTTTTTATTTAAATCTTTTTTAGAAATATATTTTGGCAATAAAAAATTGAGAAAATAAAAAATATTTTTAAAGAGAATTTTTGTCAACAAAGAAAAACTTTTTTTTATTTTTATGAATAGACAAGAAATTAAATAAAAGACTCTTCTCAATTTCTTTATTGTTTTCTTTGATTTTTAAAAATTTTTGAATTTTGGTCTTTTAAATAAATATTTAAAATAATATTTTTTAAAATAATTATTTTAAAAATAATCATTTACTATTTAAAATAAATTTATATAATTATTCCAAATTATTTTTTTATAAAAATATATTTCCTAAAATAAATAAATAAATATTTTCTTTTTACTTATCACAAAAGAGACCAACCGAAAATTTTCTTAAAGCCAATAAATATTTATTTTTATACAATAAGCACCACAATGCGTGACGTTACTTCAATTGTTTTCTGTCAATTTTTCTCAGCTTGGAGCCACTCAAGCATTTTTGGGAGAGTTTTATTTGGAGAAGAAGAAAAGGGGGGATGGAGGAGGGGGGTTACTAATATTCTCTCGATTATTTGTTCTCTCCAAAATATTTTTTATTTTAGCCTTTGGTCTTGTTCTGTTGGGAGAGACAATAAAATATATATTTTTTGATGAGTTAGGAGGGAAGGGGGGTGCTTATATTAGATCCTTATTTGGTTTTTTCGACATTAACCATTTTTTGGCACTCATCAAAAGGAAATTAAAAATAAAAAAATTCTATATATTTCTGTCTAAAAATAAAAGGATAAATTAAAAATAATTTTAATTTAAAGAAGATATTCTAAGGACATTTTTTAACGGGAACTTCCTAGGTCGGGATTCCCAAAAGGGAACTAGGTCGTTCGCCGCTAAAATAAGAAGTTGGGGTTAAGGGTCTTGATGAGGTATGTCTTAATCCCAAAGATTAAGACAGGGCAATTCAAACGAGGAGGCAAAGGGTTTTAGACGGCCAAGTTTAGACGTAGACGAAAGTTAGGCGAATATTCCCAAAGAATATTAACAAAAGAACAAAGAATATTTTAATAATATTTATTTAATTTAATACAATTTTACAATTATTTGTGTGTATGGAAAAGGTGGTTGGAATTGGTAAGGATAAGGAATGATTCAAGGAAAAGCTATACTGAATGAACGAATGTTGGTGTAAGGGGAAAAAATTGGCTTAAATAGAACATTTTCAATGTGTGTGGTAAAAAATGTGGGGCAATGGCAAAAGTGGAAAACATAGAAAAAATCATGTTTTTAATAAAGTTGGGCGGAAATGCACTTTCTCCCTTTTTTCCCTGTTGGATAAAATTATTAATAATTTTTTAGATTGGAATTTAAGATAAAATGGATAATTTTATCCATTTATGGAAAAATGAGAGAAAGAGCAAAGTAGGCGATAACGATCACTAACAAGTGATGTCATACAAAAATAGGAACGGAAAAATTAATAATTTTATTAATTTCATCCTTCGACGAAAATTCAAGAAATTTTCGACATTGCCGCGAGCAGGCACATCAGTGGGTCCTTAGTTGTTAAAGTTATGTTGATTAGTCGATTTAAAGTTTTAGTCGATATTCCATTTGTCGATTTTGCATTTATAAATTTTGTTGTTAAGATTTGGTTTTAAGATTTGATTATTGTTTGATGTAAATTTTTAAATTTATGATGTTTCACCACGTTCTTTTTATTTTTAATTGATTGGCTTCGCCAATAAAATTAATTTGTGAAGATGCTTTTTGATGATTACTTTTTTAATTATTAAAATTTGATGATTTTGTTGTGATTTTCTTTTGTTGAGTTTTGACGTTAAAGGTTTAGACGTTAAGGTTTAGACGATATGTTGACCATTTGACGAGGACCCATTGTTGATGACATTTGATGTCCATCCATTCCAAACATTTGAAAAAATTACAAAAAAATGAAAATAAGGTATTGAGGGGGAAAATTACAAAACGCATGAATGAGGGAAAGGAGGAGATAAAAGGAAAGATAGATTATAGAAAAATTTAAAAATTTTCTTTACTAGTGTCCACCATTCCAACTCCATGAGGTTGAAGGTTGTTCACATGTTGAAAGTTGCTGAACAAGTTCAATGGCCTCATTGATGTCATCTCTGGTCTTTGTAAGCGTGGCGATAATTTGTTGACGCGTTGCTTCAGTTATAACATAATTTTGACGAGGTTGTTGATCATCTTGACGAGCTCCGTTACGTTTTGCCAATGGTGTCGGAATAACAATCTCCAAATTTTGTAGAGGGAAATAACTGTTGTGGTCGTATCCCATTTTCCAAGGAATAAATCCTAGACGTTGACGTTGGCGAGATTGGCGTGATGTTCCACGAATTCCACCCATTTGTCGTAGCACGGGGAGATGTGGTTCCCTGATTGGTCGTCCCTTCATCTGCCAGTGTTGTGCCACTGTTTCTCCTGGCTGAACAAGTAGCTTCTGTGCTGGCTTATATGTGATGCAGTCCCAATCCGTTATGTTGTTGCCGTTGGTGTGGTCACGTATCATTAATCCTCTGAGTTGACGATTGATTCTGTCAATTGTTGCGACGGTTTTCCACCAATTGTTTCCAAATCGGCTTGCTAAATATTCATCTAGACGTTCGGTCACTTCTTGGCGTTGACGATTTCCGTTTTGACGAGAATAAGGTGGTGGAGATACTTGACGATTGTAAGGCGGTGGATTTGACGCATGGCGATTACGAGGAGGTGATGGGGTTCTAGGAAATTGCGGTTCCATTTGACGATGACGGCGAGGTGTTCCAAAACCTCCGTTGTCGAATGGTGATGATGGACGTGAAGACATTTTCAGTTCGACGTCGACGATTAGAAAGTTGTTATTAAATGAATGGATTTGTGTTGATTCCAAATTAATATTAATATTTTTAAAAATAGGCGTGTTGGTAATAATAATTTCCCATTGGAATGTTGATTGAATATATTGATAGGCGATTGGAATTTTATTTCTCTTTGCTGTTATGAGTATGATGTCACACTTTCGTTGCTCACTTCTATAAAACGTGTGTGGTCCAGTTAGTCGTTTGGAATTATTTTCCTTTTTCTGAAGGGAACATCCGGCCGGCCACACAGAAAGTGCAATAATGACGATTGGAATGTAAAATGTTGAATTGACAGGTAATATCGGCGCAAATCTTTTTTGGCGTTTCTGTCGGTAAAATGGTCGAAAGGGTTTTGGCGTATGTAGATAGACGGTTCGAATCATCAGACATATTATACTAGTCGAAACAACGGCAATTCTAAAGAGATTCCATCCAAATGTATATTTCGACGATATAGGCGCAGGCGAAATTCGTTCGGGTTTGTCGATTGCTATTATATTGACTGCTTGAACTTGAACAAAAATTGCCAGGATGGTAATCGTTCTAGCCATTTGTCGATAAATTCGAAATATAGGCGATAGTCGCATGAATAGGTAGACGGCAAGTAAAGCAAGTCCAATTGACGTTATGATGCCAAGAAAAATTGGTCCTCCTTGAAGGAGTTTGCCGATTACCCATAAGTCGAATCCAAAATCAGGCCAAAAACTGAAAGTTTCGGGATCCAAAATAAGTTGTTTTGATCGATGTTGTTGATGTCCCCATTGTCGTCGCAAAGGAATATAATAAAGGCTGCCGTTGAGGATGAAGTTGGTTTCTCCAGCAGGGCAATCGACGGTACAAATAGTGTTGACATCTGCGTAGTCGATAGGGATTAATTCCTTTCCAAGGGTTCCATTTGTCGAACAATGGGCGACGAATAAAGTCCCATCTTCACATTTGACAGTGGCTAAGACGTTGCGTTGTCTGATCTGCATCTGTAGGTTATTTGCGCTCCGGCACCGCATCTATAACATCCATGTAGTCGAGCTTCATCCATGAAACACTTTGAATCACGAAGTTGAAGATGTAGTGCTAGGCTTTTCATTTGAAGATGAATTTGAATAGGCGCATAGACGTATGTTGCTGAAACTGATGGTCCGTTGTTTTCCAGCCATACTTTTGCTCTGGTGATTGGTAGTCGAGTTTCTGGATTTTCCATCATTGCGTCGAGGTCCACATCTCGGCAACTGCACTCCACTGTTCCGTCGTTGTGGTTCGGGAAGCATTCTTTGCAGGCATCTTGGTCGAGTGAACAGTTTAAAGATCGAGCTGCTTCCTCTGTTGCACAGTGTAGATCAACAGGTAGTCGACTGACTATTGAGACGGTTTGTCCATTAGTGACGAATGTTGAACCAAGTACTGGCATAGGCGGAAGAGAGATTGCCAAGGGTGTGATGGTGATGTTGCCCCATGATGACGTGATGCCAGGATGTAAAATGATGGATTTTGTTCGTCGTTTGCCGCCATTAGTTTCTAACATAAGTTCGACGTCCATTTCCGGGCTCCAACTTGGGCAAGTGAACACTTCAAAGACATTTGAACTTGTTGGTCGAGCAAAATATCTGTAGTATAAACATGCTGATGTTGGTAGTCCGCAACTGTTGCCCCAAAAACTTGTCGATGGAATGCAGAAGGTGTTGCCGGGTAATTCTCGTCCAACTTGTAATTCCTTGACGTAACTGTTTGGTCGGACATTTTCACAATGGTCGTTAAAACATGAGCCAGCTCGAGGGCATCTTTTGACGGCTGTTGGTTCGACGCGGTAAGAACGTAACCAGGCGATTGATTGCTGATGGCAAGCCATTTTCAAGGATGTTAGACGCATTGACAATGTGCCAAGGGTTAAACCATGTTCATCGCGAAGAAGCAATGTGTTGACTTGGCCAGCAGGTAATAGTGTAAGTGTGTTGGCACTATTGACGGTACAAGTCAATCCTGTCGTCCCTCTTAAACAGCTTTCAGTTTGAGTTGTGATTGAAATTACTGCCATAGTCGGAATTATGATTGCCGTGATGCTTGCTGCAATAAATAAGATGGTTGAAAATTTCTTCCTCAATTGGTGTCCTGGACGATGTATGTTTCTTAGTCGGTGGTATAATTTCCTCTCGGCGGAATTTATTTGTCGTTTCCAGGCTTCTTTGTCTTTCTTGCAAATTTTGTTGAACATCCAAAAGAAAGGATAACTTATTGTTGTTAAACTATTGACGATTAACTTGACGATGATGCGCATTGAACTGAAGACGGTGATGAAGCAACCAAATAAACTGCTGAAGGCAAAGATTCCTAATAAGAGCAGGAACGTAGCCCATTTGACGTTGCAAGTTGGATTGGCGAGTTGTTCGAGACAAAAGTAGCAGTCGATTAGGTCACATTCATTTACGGCTGGGCAATTAATCTTCTTTGTTATACTGTTGACGGAATTTTGCCAGAACCATGCTTCGCATTCATAGTCGTTAATGATGATTTCGGCGGTGAGTTCATAAGTGTACTCCTTCATGTCGGTGTGGTCGATACAATTCTTCATACAACAAACTGCAGTCTTCTGAACTTCGGGTGGTGCTTTGACGATTACACCTTTATTCGAGCATTGGAGTTGGCAATTCTCACACTTGTATTCGTAGAGGGAAAGTGCTGAAGCAATTGTCGAATAACTTAGAAGACATGAATAGTCGTATTGTCCGCATCGATACCATGGTGTTGTCGTTCCAAATCCTACAATATTGACGAGTAAGACAAGAAAGGTCACTAGCGTTGCCGTATTGACGATTGATTTGCGTGGTCTAAGAGTCATTTGATGTTGACGGATTGGTTTCTTCGGTTCTTTAGACGTTTCATGGTGAATTGCTGAGGTGTTTGTTGAGGGTTCGTCGATTTCGGTTTCCAAAGGACAGAGTCGGCTAACTGGTCGAGTGATGATTTTTCCATCTCCAGTTAATAGGTTGACGCTGCGGATTTCATTAGACGAGCCATTAAGTTCGACGATTTTTGCTAAGGGCCATAGATTCCTTGGTCGAAGATCCATCTCGACGAGAACAATTTGACCAATTTTCGGTGGTGATGTTGTTTGACTTCGTGGTCCTTTGTGTGTCCATCCAGCACGTTCTCTGATTGCCAAAATGTATTCGTTGCTCCATCGAGACCAGAAAACGTCTGCTGCTTCTCTATAGGCGTTCCAAAGTGCGGCTAGTTTCTCCGGTCCAGACAATTTTTCGTCGTCGCAGTCGAGATCACAATCTGTTGGTCCAAGGTCGTTTGGTCCACTGTTTTGGATGAGATCTTTCGGCGTCAACGGTTTTGGCGCTCCAGGTTGGTCGGACACCCAAGTGATTGGTCGACTGTTGACGCTTGCCTCCACTTCTGCTAAGAACGCTCCTAAATCGTCGTAGTCAAGAATTCTTTTGCCGATGGTGCGTTGAATTGCTCTTTTGACGAGTCCAATTAGTCGTTCATATGTTGCTCCCATCCAAGGTGCATAAGAAGGTATGAAGTCCCAGCGTATGCCATTCTTAGTCGTGCAGTCCCATGGCGGCTTTTCAGGCGGCGGTCCAGTGAGTAGGTCCAAAGCTTTGTGCACTTGAATAAAGGTCGGCGCGTTGTCGCTCAATATTCGTCGTGGTTTGCCCCGGCGACTGATAAATCGACGTAAGACGTTGACGACGGAGATTGATGACATGTCTCGAGTTGGTTCCAGGTAAATGCCACGGGTTACCATACAACAGATTATGATAATCCAGGTTTTGACGTTTTGGCCGGCGTAGTTAGTTGTAGTCGGACCAAGGAAGTCTATACCAACAAATTCAAAAGGCTTTGCTGGTCGAACACGCATAGTCGGCAGTTGAGGCATTAATGGACGGACAAACGGTGGTGCATGTTGTCGACGGCATTGAAGACATTTGTGCAGAATTCCTCTGATGGTTCGACGAGATTGAGGCATCCAATAACGGCTGAGGAATTCAGTCATTGTCCAATCGACGCCAGCATGTTTGAGATCCACATGTATTTCTTCTACCATTAGTCGAGTTAATGGCGAGTGTCGATCAAGAAGGATAGGCAGTGCCATTGTTTCGGGTCCATTACAGAAGTTGACGCGGGTCTTCAAACATAAAAGTCCATCGTTGTTAATTGCCGTGGGGTGTGTATTATAGTTTTCCAATAGACGTTTTTGTTCTTGTCGTATAATGAAAATTCTTGCTGCTCTGTAATCGTCGACAGTCATAGGTCCTTGGCGTGAAACTTTAGACGTTCCAATGTTGAACACATTTGGTCGTTTTAGTCCCATAAATCTGATGACCCAAATTACAACTCGAAGAAGAGTGAAGATTGAACTAAATCGTCCAGGGTCTATTGTCGGCGGTTCTGGTTCTTTAGTCGCGAAGGTTTTTGTTTCGATTTTGTCGGTAGGATTATTGACGTCCGTTTGTTTGTCGATGGTGAAAGATAGTTCGTCGGGCCACTCGTCTGACGGTCGCACAATCCATTCAGGTCCATTCCACCAAAGAGTCGATTTTTGAAGTTCCATAGGCGTTGAACCTCTTGTCGCGATGTCGGCGGAATTCTGTTCTGTTCTGACGAAATGAAATGTTCCTCTTGCTCCGTTTCGAATTTCTGCTAGTCGTCGTTGCTCAAATTGCGGTTTCGGTTCGACGGATTGAATCCATGCCAAGACGATACGAGAGTCCAACCAGAAATGGACGGCACTGATTGGTCGATGTAGCTCGGTTTCGACGTGTATCTTCGCTCGGACGGCTATCAGTGCACCAAGTAGTTCCATTCTTGGGATGGTGAGGCTTGACTTGGCTTTCTTTGGGCGCAGACGATTTCTGGCGAAAATAAGTGTCGATTTGACGTTTGGACCATTTGACGATCTAAGATAGACGCAGGCGGCATAGGCATTTTCGGATGCATCACTGAACACATGTAGATGCCACTCGGTTGGGTTGTTTACAATTGCTTGTCGTTGAAGAGTGATGGTTTGGTCGTTCCAAGATTGCTTGATGTTCTGCCATTCTGTCGTTTCTTCTGCATTTATTGGTGTGTCCCATGTTCTTTCGTTGTCCCATAGTCGTTGGAAGAACAATTTGACTTGAAGGAGACATGGGTTGATCAGTCCCAACGGGTCGTATATGCTGGCCAATGCACTAAGTACTGTTCGACGAGTGACGATGTTGACGTCTTCCTTCGGAAATTTGAGGGTTATTGAATCGTTGTCTGTGTCCCATTTGATGCCCAAGACTTGAGCCTTTGCTTTGTCGAGTCGGTCTTCTTCTGGTATTTGCTCCATGATCGTTTGTCGATGGCTGAGAAATTCTCGAAGATTCATCGCTGCCTTCTTGAATATTTCTTTAGCCGTTCTCATCTTGTCGAGGGCCTCTTCTTCCGTTGAACATTGAAATAGAATGTTGTCGACGTACGTATTCTTCGCCATTTCTTTCGATAATTCGTTGTCGAATTTGGCGTAATGGTGTAATAACACTGCTGCTAATACAAAAGGTGACGAGATCACACCAAATACCATTTTTGTGTAGCGTTTGACGACTAAGTTGTCCGTGGTGATTGGCTTGTTGACGTCGCGCAGCCAAAGAATTTTGCAAAATTGTCGATCTTCCGGAAGCATTTCGATTGTGTGGAAGGCAGCTTGAACATCCGATAGAATTGGGATAACGCATGTTCTCCAACGTATAAGCATTCCGACGAGTGTTGGTAGTAGAACAGGTCCTCGGTACAACGCTTGGTTGAGGCTTGCTGCTCCATTTGGATGAGCACTGGCATCTAAGACGATTCTTAACTTCTTCGGATTGATGACGGCGTGGTGAGGCATAAAAAATTCTTCTTTGTCGCGGCCGGTTTCTTCGATTATTCCTTTCTCTTCTTGGTCGCGCAGATTTTTGTCGTATTTGGCGAGAAGTTCAGGCGATTGAGTTAGGCGTTTGATGTTGGCTTGAAGGCGGCTATAGGCCATATTCCAATTGGAGTTGATAGTCGGTCGAGGTTCCCTCCAAGGTAGACGAACAGTGTAGGTACCATTGGGTTTTTGACGTATTGATTGTTCAAATAGTCGCATGGCTGTGTCGTCGTCTTTCTCAGCCGGGTTCTCCTTGATTCCAATAGTCTCGAGTGCCCAAAAGTTCTCGACGTCATTTTGTCCAATAATGCTTTCTTTGTCGTCGTCGTTAAGTGCCATGAAGGTTTTAGGCGAGTTAGTCGAGTTGAAGCACGATTCCCCTCCTAAAACATCTCCAAAAACAGTTTGAATTTTGTAGAGCTTGGGGCCAAGTTGTTGAAAGCCGGTGACGAATTTCCAAAATTCTCGGATACCAATTAAGATTGACGGAGTTCCTTTAACTGGTTCGACGTAGTCGTCTTTTCCAATGAATTGAAAGGTTTCCATTGGTGTTGAAATTTCGTCGATGGTGTTAAGCTGCATTGATTCCCAGTCGCCATCTTGACGTTTTAGACGAATTGAGACGAGTGGTGAGTGAACTGTCTTCGGATTTTGATTCGCAAAGGTGTGTATGCG
The DNA here is from genome assembly GCA_963681835.1 of Meloidogyne enterolobii. Classification (NCBI taxonomy): domain Eukaryota; kingdom Metazoa; phylum Nematoda; class Chromadorea; order Rhabditida; family Meloidogynidae; genus Meloidogyne; species Meloidogyne enterolobii. The sequence goes on along the minus strand of CAVMJV010000004.1, from coordinate 1,231,585 downwards.
TAGAACTTCTTCTGATAGTTTTGGCGGTTGAAGGCGATTGACGAGTTCTTTGGCGATGTAACTTGTTTGGCTTCCTGAGTCGAAGAAGACCATTGCTGGTAATCCTTCTCTTGGACCTCCCGAGCACGAGACGTTGATGATGATGGTCATTAAATGAGTTTTGTTGTCATTTTGTCGTGCATTGAGATAAGTCGATGAGTCGGGAGCTTCATCTTCCACTTCTTTAACTTCTTCAGGCTCCCTTAATTCTTCTTGAACTTCGTTTACTCTTTGTGTAACTTCTTTGACTTCTCTTTCCGTGTCTGTTGCATCTTTAGTCGAACTCATTGTCGTCGTAGCTCTTTGATTGTTGAGCGTCGTAGCATTTCCACCAGTTTTCTTTGGCGTTGGTCGTTCATTTCGACGTGGTGGTGTTTGTCGTCGAGACGTCCTTGAAGATGTCTGTTGAAATGCTCTTGCCGGTGGTGTTGGCGACTGAACGGCCTGAGGTGTCTGATAGTCGATTGCTGCCTGCCGTGGTGCACACAAAATGAAATGATGGTCAGTGCTTCCACACTTCTGGCATTTGAATGAACGTTGACATTGTTCGGTCGTATGGCTTTGCTGCAGGCATTTCAAACATCGGCCTTGCTCCAATAGACGAGTTTTGCGTTCTTGAGGTGTTGAATAAGTCGAGCATTGGCTTGGTTTGTGACCATTATTGCAACACAGCGAACAGAATGGTTCATTGCTTCTCCCATTGTTGTTTGCATTAAATACCGGGAATGCTCTTGTTTGTTCTATTGGACGTGGTGCTGGTCGTATTTCTTTACGTATTGGTCGTGCTTCAAATCTTTCTCTTCTATACGCTTCAGAATTATTTTGTTCTCGGGGTTGATCTCTTCTTGGTTCATCTTTAAATGCTGTCATACATTCTTCTGTCGATTGACGAATTTTGACGATATCTGCTAAGGCTTTGCGAAGGTCCTTATCATCCCATTTTCTTTTAGAATGCAGTTCCTCTGTGATGAGCTGTTGAAGAATTGCTTGAGGTAGTTTGGATTTGATGATGTTGCAGACGAAACGTTGTTTTGGGCCTCCTAGGCTTTCAAGCTGCAAACAAATTCGTTCCACTTCTTTCTGAAATTGTGACAATTCTCGAAGGTTGTTTCGAATCGGCTGTAGTTTCAAGAGTTGTGCTTCTAATTGGTCGCTAAGTTGGTCGTCGTTTCCATATTTATCCTTCAAAATTTCTTTGACGATTGGGTAATTGGTGTCTGATGGTGGGTATCCAATAATAGCTTCACGAGCTGCCGATCCTTCTCTGAGGTTTTGCAAGAGCAAAAGATGTTTCTGGAAAAGAGGGTATGGTTGTCGATCGACGGCATGTTCGAATGCTGCCCAAAATGTACGCCACTCTCTAATGTCGCCTCCAAACGTAGGTAGACGCACACTGTCGACTTTAAGAGCATTCAATGATGAAATGGTCGTTTGTGACGGTTCTTGTCGAATTCTTACTTCTGGTTCGTAAGTATCTCTGTCGTTTTGTCGTACGTTTCGTCGCTGTCGTGTCCATTCTCGTTCTTCTTCGTCGTCCGAATATAACTGACGTCTTTCTTGGTTTGGCCGAATAATATGTGTCTGTTGCGATTCGTTGAGGTTGATAGATCCTTGCGCACTTGGTGAATTATTACTGTTGCTTTCTGTCATCTGACGCATGACTCGATAAGCCTTTAGACGGTTGATTGCCTCTTCTGCCCGGTTGACCAAACTGGTAATTGGCCAATGATGTTGGATTTGATTTCTGTCTGATTTCTCGTCGTCAGTCAGGTAGTTGACTAAAAAGTTTTCTTCCTCATCTTGCTTCGCTTCGCTTAAACCTTCCATATACTGATGATAGTGACGAATAACTGATTGGAGCTTCTCGGTCCTCTGAGATAGATGTACGAGTTCCATCTCAACTTCGATTAGAATTTCGCGTTCCTCCTCTTCCGTGGGTGTCGATTTGATTTTGTCGATATACGAATCGGCATTCTTTAGACGTTCTACGAGTGACGTCACCGCTACACCGAGCTCTTGACGAAGTATTCGTGACATGTTGAAAGGTTAAGTGTCGTTAATACGTTGACGGAAGAAAAAATTAAACCAATTGACGAATTAAACCAATAGACGAATTTAGGATTTAGACGAGTTAAATAGACGATGCTGCCGAAAATAGAAGATGTTGACTGATGAATGTCGACGGCAGGTCCCGGGTCGTGGCACCAATTTTAACGGGAACTTCCTAGGTCGGGATTCCCAAAAGGGAACTAGGTCGTTCGCCGCTAAAATAAGAAGTTGGGGTTAAGGGTCTTGATGAGGTATGTCTTAATCCCAAAGATTAAGACAGGGCAATTCAAACGAGGAGGCAAAGGGTTTTAGACGGCCAAGTTTAGACGTAGACGAAAGTTAGGCGAATATTCCCAAAGAATATTAACAAAAGAACAAAGAATATTTTAATAATATTTATTTAATTTAATACAATTTTACAATTATTTGTGTGTATGGAAAAGGTGGTTGGAATTGGTAAGGATAAGGAATGATTCAAGGAAAAGCTATACTGAATGAACGAATGTTGGTGTAAGGGGAAAAAATTGGCTTAAATAGAACATTTTCAATGTGTGTGGTAAAAAATGTGGGGCAATGGCAAAAGTGGAAAACATAGAAAAAATCATGTTTTTAATAAAGTTGGGCGGAAATGCACTTTCTCCCTTTTTTCCCTGTTGGATAAAATTATTAATAATTTTTTAGATTGGAATTTAAGATAAAATGGATAATTTTATCCATTTATGGAAAAATGAGAGAAAGAGCAAAGTAGGCGATAACGATCACTAACAAGTGATGTCATACAAAAATAGGAACGGAAAAATTAATAATTTTATTAATTTCATCCTTCGACGAAAATTCAAGAAATTTTCGACATTTTTGTTTAAATTAATTTTCCTAGAAAATGTTTTATTCTATGTTAATTCTACTTAAAAAATATGTATATTTGGATAATTATATGTATTTTTACTTAATAATTAAATTATCTAGAACCTTTTTCTTATTAACTAATTTATTTTTTTTATTGAAAAGGAGGTTATAAAATAATATTTAAATTTATATATTCCCTTTTTTTTATTTTGGCAAAAACTTTAGTCAAATTGTAGACCCCTTCCAATGATTGAATGGACGTGTTAAGTCATTAAGCCTACTCCAAACTTTTTCACCTCGAAGAGTTGGTGAAAAATCGAACCAATAGTTTCATTTATCGTTCCAAAAAATTCTATAAAATAAATTAGAAAGTTAAGATTTAAATGTTTTTTTAATTTAAAATTAAATATTCAAGAAATCATTTTTTAATTAAATTTACTTTCTAAAAAATAAAATAAATAATTTAAAGTAATTTAATATTTCTAGAATCTCTACTAAATTCAATCTTTTTATTTTAATTTTTTTAAATAAATTAAATTAGCAATTATTTATTTGAAAGGTTTTCTCTCACAAATTTTTTTTAATTTTATATTAAATTTCTTTTTTATATTCTCCGTCATTCGTTATCTATTATTTAATTATTTTTATTGTTTTTTTTAAAAACAATAAAGAAAATATTTACAAAGATAAATAATTTAAATTAAAAGAACTTTGATTCATTAATTTATTTTTTAAATATTTACATAAAAAATCTTTTTTTTTGTTTATCTACTACATTCTTTGATTAATTCCCCCCTCCCTCTCGATTAATTACTACTTTATAATTATTCAATAAAATCCTTTTTTATAAATAATTTTTCCAATTTTAATATTTTTTTCTATAAAAATCTACCTTTATTGAATTCGCTTTCTTTCCTTTTTAAATTTTAAGATGAAAATCCTTCACTCACCTCTTCCCAACCACTTTAAAATTCTCACGAATATTTTTTAATTTATTTTTTTGCTTATTTTTTATGTACTTTTAAATATTTATTTAAATATTCTTCTAATATATATCCCCTCCTTATTTTTATATTTTGTAAAAAGAAAATTTGATTAACCGAAAAGTTTTTTTGCAGATTAAGTTATCCTTATTTTTGCTTTAATTTTTTAATATTATTAAAATATTCTTGAATAGTCAAAGATTATCTGATCAACCGGAAAAGACTTTTAATATTTATTTTTTCTTTTACAAAATACATATTTTCTTTTTAAATAAATTTTGAATTGTCTGATTTTTATTTAAATATATGCAAATTTTTTTTATAAATTTTATGTTTTAACCTCTATTTTAATTAATATTTTAAAAATTTTCTTCTAATGTTATCGATAAAATTTTTTTAAATTATTTTAAGAAATATATTTGTTAAATTATATTTTTTTAAATCTTTTTTAAACTGTTATTTTAATTATTTTTATTTCAGATAAATTTACAAGGATTATTGTTATACATCTTTTTTACTCAAAATATAGTATTCAATCATTTATTTAAATATATCTTTATTTTTCTCATCATAATCAGCTTTTTAAAAATATTTTCTTTTTTCTTTTTCACGTCATTTAAACTACTAAAATTCAGTTCTTTGAATATATTTTTCCAAAAAAATATAAAGATTTTTGAATAATTATTTGTAAATATATTTTCTTTTAAATATATTCAATAGACCAATAATTATATTTTTTCTGTTTAAAATGAAACAAAAAATTAAAAAAAATTGTTTGATGTAGTTTAATAAATGCCAATAAATGAATAATAATTTTATTTTTTATATATCGGGCACGTGTTTGTGTGCAAATAATAATTATTTCTTTATTCATTTTTTGATATTTTTTTCCTTTTATTTTTTGGAATTCTTTGAATTTTGTAAAGAAGAAGTATATTATTTGGAAGTAAAAAAGGACCTTCTTCCTCCTTTTTAATATTTATTCTTCCGGAAGACAAAATTTTAACGCGGCCACAGATCCCCATTAATTTTTGAATAAAAGGAGGAATTGTTTGTTACCTCTTTTAGGTTTGGATTGATCGAAATAATTAAAATAAATTATTTTTATTAATTAAATTTTAATTAAAAAATCTCTAACATTCCATTAAAATTATAAAGAATTAAACTTAACTTAAAAATTTATTCAAAATTTAATTTTAATATATTCTCAATAATTTAACAAAAATAATATGTATATTTATTTATTTAAATTCTTTTATAATTTATTTAAATATTTTTCTAAATTATTTATATTTTACATTAAATTAAAAAAATTTTTATTTCCTTTCATTTAATTAAATATTAAAATATTTTTAGCTTAAAATTAAATTAAATATATATTTTTATATAATTTTTTAAATTTATTTTTTTTTATTTCCTTGTCAAATAATGACACTAATTGAAGAAAAACATCAAAATCATTTAACCCCACAAACATCTGCATATCATCAAAATGAAAATATTTCTCCAGATAATCAACAACAAATTGTTTGTACAGAAGTTTCTGAAGCAATTCTTGCTCAGGGTATTGATGATTTAACTAGGTAGAAAGAAAATTTTTTATTTAAAAATAAACACAAATATTTTATTTAAAATTTCAATAATAATCTCTGTTAAAATCTATTTATTTCCATTTTTAAAAATAGCTGGGCAGCCGTTCAATGTGCAATAGCAGCTGCATATGGATGTTTATTTTTGTTAGGATTACTTGGAAATGGTTCTGTTTTATTAGCTTTTGCTCAAAATAAACGGTGAAAATTGATTTTAAAAATATCTTTATAATTATTTTTCAGTCTTCGTTCAACCAGAAATCTTTTTCTTTTAAATTTAATACTTACTGACATACTTTTGTGCCTTACGGCCGTCCCAGTAACTCCTTGGTATGCTTTAACAAAAGATTGGGCTTTTGGCCCTTTAATGTGCCGACTTGTTCCTCTTTCAAATTCTTGTGCTGTTTTTGTTACTTCTTGGTCACTTTGTGCTATTGCTTTAGATAAATTTTTACATATAATCGACCCAACAAGAGGACAATTTTCATTAAGAACAGCAGCTACAATTACTTTTGTTATTTGGATTATATCTACTTTGTTAAACATTCCTTATTTACTTTCTTATAAATTAGTTAATGGGTAAAATATTTATTTTAATAAAAATAGAGTTTTATGTTTAAATAATTAAAAGTCTAAACAAATAAATATATTCTTCAGTGATTATTATGTACCTCGTAATTCAACCCCATTTTGTGGACAATTTTGTGATGAGCTTAATTGGCCAGATGATACACAAAGAAGACTTTATGGAACAGGAGTTATGCTTTTTCAATTTGTTTTGCCTATGGCAATAATTACTTATTGTTATTGGAGAATTTTAAGAAAAGTACACAAAGATATGATTGGTAATAATTAATTAATTTGTGTTTGTCTTTACAAATTTTGGATTATAATTTTCCTATTTAATAATTTTCTTAAACTTTTCAGTTCAAAATGCCCAATTTTCTCAATCATTAAGTAACACACAAAGAACAGATGCTTTAAATAGAAAAAAGAGAGTTAATTATATACTTATTGGAATGGTTAGGAGCTTTTTAATTTAAAATTTTATTTTTATTTTATTGCAGGTTATTGCCTTTATTGGTTGTAATACCCCAATTACGGCTGTTAATTTAGTTAAAGATTTTAAACAAGAACCAGCTTGGTTAAAACAACAAGTAAATAATTAAATTTTAAATTTAATATTATTTTTTAGCCATTTTTATGGCCTTTAATAGCTCATGTTATTGCAATGTCAGCAGTTATTTGGAATCCTTTTTTATTTTTTTGGTTAACAGCAAAGGACAAACAAAAAGGTGCAAATCTTAGTGGTATTGCTACTGCAACGAGCGAGTAAGTATTAATTGTAATACTCTCATTAATTAACATTTCAGAATAATAACTTCATTAGTATCACGTATGCACAGTTTAAGAAGTAATAACGGGCAATCTAAAGATGAGGATATTCGTTATAAACGTCGATTTGGCCGAAAGACTGCCCGTCATTTATATAGAGCAGAATCAGAAACAACAACAAGTACTAGCCATCGAAGACAAATTTTATCAAATGGACTTACTTTTAGTGATTCCCTTCGATTAAATGGTTATGGAGGGAATAGACAACAATGGGTGGGGATTTCCTTCAATTATTTATTTATTTAAGACTTTTTTCAGATTCAAATGCGTCCATTGGTAATATTCCAAAATGGACAACAATTTTATAAAGAAAATTGTGGCAACGAAGATATTAATCAAACAGAAAATATTTCAAATAGCAGTAGTAATGGAGGAAGGAGAACAACTTTAAATAAAACAACTTCTTTAGGTGTTGACGCTATTTAATTATTTTTTTATTTAAAATGCTGCAACTTTTGGTAAAAGTTTAGTTTGTTTTTGCTTTTTTATTTCTGCCAAAATCTCAGTAGCCTTCTTTCAAAATGTTAATAATTATCAAAACATGGATAAAAAAATAAATCAGAAAATTTAATTCTTTTTTGATTGAAAATATGTCAACGGAAAATATTTAGAGGGAAATTTTTAGGGAATCATAGGAAACACAAACTAAATTTTTACCTTACATTTTAATTAAATCTAAAGTTGAGCAAGTTGCAACATTAAATAAATTCCGTAAATACCAAGTTGATGTCCTACCTGTATACAAAGGGACCTACATGTCCCTTTCTGAACATGTAGGACTTCAACTGGACATTTACCTAAAAAATCCTTTTTTTCTCTCCAATAAGTGCCATTATTTCTATAAAGTTTTTTTCTTTTTAAATAATTATTTCTTTAAATTAAATTCAATAAAAATTAAAAGAATATCCCTTTTTATTTTTAATATAAACATAAAAACACCATCTGGGTAAAAAACTGATTAGGGAAAGGAAAGATAAAAATAGTAGAGAGATTTTACTGAATACAAGACAGGAGGCAATGGCATCAATTAAATAAAGAAATTGCAAAAAAATATATAAATTTAAGGCAAATATTTTAATAAATTTTAAAAAGTATTTTTAAAAAATTGATACAATTATTGATAAGAAAGAGCAAGTATTTTAATAAATTTTCTAAAAAATAAATATGTAAAATTGTGGATAAAAAATAAAAGAAAATTTCCATAATTATTTATTGCTGATTAAATTGCATATATTTATTTATTTTTTAAGCATATGTACTTAATTCTTGATGACCTAAAGAATTTGTTGTTTTTGTTGTTGTTGTTGTATTATTAATTCTCAAAACATTATTATTACATATTCTTTCTCCCTCTTCTTCTTCATCTTCCTCCTCTTCATTATTTTCATTTAATTCTTCATCATTTTCTCCTTCTTCATCTTTTCCCCTCCTCATTTCTAAATTATTTTGTTCAGCAAAAACAATTTCTTTTGGTAATTTAAAATCAACATTAAATTTATTTTGATGTTTTAAAGTTGGAAATAAAGCTAAATAATTACGAGGTACTGAAAAAGTTTTTAAAATATTTTTAGAAAAATTTCCATATTTTCTAACCAAATCCACTTTTTTGTTTATTAAATATTTCTTTTGTATGTTCACATAACCACCAACAATGTTCATCACATTCTTCTTCCAAATGCGTTTTTTCTTTTTTTATATTTTCTTCTTCTTCTTCTAAATATTCACATTTTCTAATTACTTTTAATTCATCCCCCTCTTCAAAACTTAATTCATCGTCTCGTTGAGGAGAATAAGAATAGGCAGCATAAACCTAAAACGATATTTTAGAAATGAGTATTTAATAATTTGGATTAAAAATTTCTAATTAAACACAACAAAATACACCATTCCCTATTTTCAAACCAATTTAAAAAGCCAATCTTTAATTAAAAATTAAAAGCACCTTAGAATCATTAACAACCCCCATACACTCTTCTACAAAATTCATATATTCAATTCCCACTGCTGCATTTTCATTTGAATCATCAAATATTTGAGCAACTGTCTAAAATAAATTAAAAAAGAATATTTTCTTAATTTTCTTCTTCTCATTTTTTTACCTCAGATTTACTAATTGTTGTAGCTATTGGGCAAGCACCATATTCAATTAAAAGTTTAATCATTGGCAAATTACCACAAGAGGCAGCTATAATATTATTTAAATTAATTTTAAATTAAAATTTTTCTTCCTTTACCACAATGTAAAGGAGTCCAACCATCAACATCCTTTAAAAATTATTTTATTTTCTAAAAAAATTATTTCTTTTTTTCCAAACCAAAGCATTAACATCAGCCCCATTTTCTACCAAAAATTGTACAATATCATGATTACTTGCACATATTGCATAATGTAAAGCTGTTAACCCTTCACTATTTGAAACAGAAATATCGTCAATCTTTTTTTTAATTTTAAATTTATTTTTAATTTCCAAAAAATTAAATTTACTTGAGATGCTAATTTAACAAGCATTTCATATTGCCCTTCATAAGCAACATCCAAAAATAAAATTACCAAATCAATTTTAACTCGATTTGTTTGCTTTTTTGGTTCTAAACGAGTATTTGTATTTAATAATACACCATTTTGTTGTCTTTCTCGAAGAATTCCTTTATTACCCGTTGAACGAATGTTTTTATGCCAAGAATCGTCAAATAATGCCTAAGGAAAGATGTTTTAAAATAATATTTTAGTAGGCAGCAGAGAAAGATTTGGAACAAAATAGTTGTTAATTTTACTAATGAAAATATGTAAAGAAACATTTCCAATATATCCAAATAGGTAAATAAAACCTTCTCTTATTTTTTGGTATTAGCTCCTCGAGCGGGATATTTCTTCTTAATATACATTATAGGATATAATGACACAAACAAAGGCCTCTAGAGGAGAGAAAAATTTGAAGGAAAGCCAACTAAACATAACTAAATCAATTTATTCTAATTCCTGATTATCAATTTAAATCAAAAACTAAACTTACCAAAATCCCTTCCCTCTCCAATTCACTACTCGAAACAGTAGAACTGTCAGAAAGTGGTGGACTTCCAGTTGTTAACGTTGTTTTTGGCAGTTCCTCATCATGTATTTCTTCTTCCATTTCCTCTTCCTTTTCTTCTTCATTTTCTTCCTCCTTAACAAATAAATCTTCATCCAATCGAAGATTTATTCTTTCGAGTAATTGAACAGTTTTATAATTATTTTCTTCTTCTTCTCTTTCTTTATTTTTATCTTCTTCTTGGTCTTCTTCTTCAAATTTCCTGCTTTCTTCCCCTTTTTCTTCTTCATTATTAACTTCAATAACTGATGACGGAATAGATTCAACTTTATCATTATAATCTTTTTGGTATTCATTTCTGTCTCCTTTCTCCATAAAATCTTCATTTTCTTCCTTTTCTTCACTTTCTTCTCTACCTCTAGGTTCTTGTTTATTAAATATTTTATTAAAAGCATCTAAACTATTTTCAGGTGGCAATGGAGTTCTTTTCGGGGATGTTTTTGGTGAAATTATTTTTTGTTGTTGCAAAAATGTTAATTGATTCTGTTGATTTTCTAATGAAATTTTTGGTTTATTCTCTTCTTTATCTGTCCATTTCTCTGTTATTTTACTACTCTCGTTTGCCTTAAAACGATTTTCCAATTTGTTTTGGCTACTTGAACATTCTGTTTCTTCAAATAATAATTTTCTTTCCCTTTCTCCTCTCCTTGTTGTTGCTTTAAATTCATCACTTAATTGGCTACTATCCCATGATCGTCCAAAAGAAATATGGGAACGGCCTCTTCTTAATTCTGCCAATAATAAGGCCTGAACATGTTCATCTCCACCTTCACTCACAAGAGAATTACGCTTTGCCTGATTGATGGAATTTCGACGCAGACTTATTTTGTCAACCTTTTTAAAATAAAATAAAAATATTTTTTTTAAATTAAGAGAATTTAAATTGTTTTTAAAATACTAAAATTTCCCAGAATTTTTAGAAATGCTAACAATAATTTATTTTAATAAAGGAATGTAAGGAATTTAATCTAAAAATTATTAACAAATAATTAAAAGTAATTGGACATAAATTCCATTTTAGGCGTTCCTACAATGAAATAATAACTTTACAGCAATAAAATATTCCAAAAATTTATTTAAGTCAATATTTTTTACAAAATTTAAATTAATTTCAACCACCGCTGGAGGCAATAATCCGCCAGTAGACCCATTTATATTTGAATGTGTAGGGGAAGTTTGTTGTTGTATATTATATTGTTGTTGTCTATTTGAGGGAAGTTCACGTCTCCATTGTATTTTTGCTGTTCCTTGTCCGGATATTGTTGGATTTGTTGAAATTTGGTGATTTTTTGTAGGGGAATGATTAATTGTCGTTGGCCCCGAACAGTCTGGTATATCACGGCCTTTTTCATACTTAAAAATTGTTTTAAAGTTTTAGAAAAGGAATATTAAATGATTAAATTGTTTTTTTCGATTGTGATCATAATTTTTCCGAAATTAAAATAGGAAAAAATCAGGTCCTTTAGAATAATAAAAAAATACTTCTTCCAAAAAATACCAAAATAACTTTCAATTTTAAATTTATAATTTAACGTATTTATTTACTTTATTAAAAGGGCTGACAGAAGCTTTAGGCCTTCTCTCATTTTGGAATGTATTACTACTACTAGAACGTCCTTCTACATTCTTTTTTGGAGAATTGGAAGACATTTCATTTAATAAAAATCTTTTTTCAATATCCGAAGCCGCAGCCCTCTTCATATATAAATTTTCCAATTGCCCTCTAAGAGTATCTACTTTGGCAAAAACTTTCCGTAATTCTTTCTCATCATTTCCATAATCATTTTCTAATTGTTTTAATTCTCTTGATTGACGATTATTATATTCACGTAGTTTACCGGCCTCTCTTCTAAAAATAAAAATAATTATTTGGAAAATGAACATTTAAAATTAAAAACAAAATTCAAACCTATAGAGGCTTAGACGTACAAGTTCTTTTTCATCCCGGTCAATTTGTGAACGAATATTGGACATTAAACTAAAAATAAAAAAAATATTAAAATACAGAAATAAATATTTTAAAGGAAAGGGTATTTTTATTTAAGCAACGTTTTCGAATAAATAAAAATGGTGATTCAGCTAAATAAGAAAAATCATTAAAACAAAAAGAAACAAAGATTTTATTTAAAAAAAGATTAAACTTTTTAATAAAAAATGTTCTATTGGAAGAGAATAGAGTTTAAATGATATTTAAATTAATTTAGGCTAAAATTCTGTGTAATTAAATATATATTTGTTTAGAAATGAATGTTTATTCTCTAGAATGTTTATTTTCGAACTAATTGAAAAACATTAAAGCAATCCCAATCATTGCTTTCAAAAATTAATTTTTTAAACAAGAAAAATATACAAAGAACAAAGATTATATTGAAAAGATTTTTGTAAATAAAGAAGGATTAAGAGAGATAAACAAAGAATTTTATTTTGATTTTATCCTAATTAAGAATAATTTAAGTGTAAAAATTAATTTTAAAGAATTTATGTATTAATTTTTTAATTTTGAATAAATTAAATGCAAAAACATTTTTTCGTTTCTAATTTTGTATATTTTATTTAAATAAAAGCCAGATGTGTTTAAATGTATTTCTCACATAAAACTAACAATTTTTGATTGGTCAATTGATTCTAATTTACGATAAAAAAGAAATTTTCTTTTTTTATTTAAATATTTATTTATTTATGCTCAATTTCCCCCTAGAAACATTTTTTAATAAAAAATAAATTTACATTTGAGCATTTTGTTGTTGTTCCCGTTCACTCCCAGCAGTTTTCCTGGCTACACCAAAAAGTGCAACTGCTTTTCTTCGTTCATCTAATTCTGCCTCATTTGCTTCTATCTGCCTCTGTTGATTACGCGCCAATTCAAGTAATTCCGTATAACTAAAAATATATATCTTTTATATTTAATTTTTAATTATTTTTCAAAACCTTAAACCCCCTAATCGTTGATTTGAAGAATTGGAATTTTTTGTTGGTAATTGAGGATGTTTTTGTTTAGAATTGAAGGAGGAGGGAGTGTGAAGTTGTTTTTGATCTTTAAAAATATTTCCATTACAAGAAGCAACAGGGAAAGAAGTCGAAGGTGCTGGCTGAGTAAAAGCTGTTGCTAATGGGGGAGGTTGTGCAACTCTCAAAGGCCTTCCATTAACACTTCCTGTTGAAGCATTGGGGGAGGATGTAGAACCACCAGAATTTGGTGAAAATGAGGATTGTGGATGTTGTTTTTGTTGTTGTAATGATGAAGGAGAGGAAGAAGTACAGGAGGGCATTTTTGTTGAAGAAAGTCTTTGTTGATGTTGTTGGGACTGTAAATGTTGAAAAGATGTTGGTGGAGAACAACAACTGTGATTGCTGGGACTGGCAATAAGTTGCTGAAAAAATTAAAATTATAAAAATCTGCTAATTATTGAGTATTATTTGATTAATTAAAGAACTTAATTTAATAAAAATCTTTAATTTGGACAAAAATGACAAAAAAAAAGATAAAATATGAATCAAATCAAATAAGAAAAGGAGCGAAAAAGGACGAAGTGTGCTCTTCTACTACGTATCAGGGCAAAAAGGTAAGGCCGTTTAAAGAGAGAAGGGAAGGGTCACCCACCCATACAGCACTCACCCAACAACAACGCCATTGGGGAAGGGTGGAATTGACGAATGCGCGATAGGTAGATTGGAAGGACAAACTCGCCGAATAGACAACCCGATCGATTCTTCAACGAAAAAAATAAGTCTGTGATGATGACTGCCAGCGGATGTAAAGGGGGGAAAATGAAAGAACCAACTGTTTTATAAGAATATATTTATTTATAATGTCCGAAAAGATTAATCCTTTAGATGATTTGATAGATTTGATTTTAGTTAATTTAAAAATCTAAGCTCTAAGAACCCTTGAAAAATAAAAGTGAGGGAAAGAATAAAAATGGACAGAGGTGTGTTATGTTTCAACAAAAAATAGGGGACACTATAAGCATCTCTAAATGGCCACAATCAATGCAAAAATAGTCCCAGACACAGCGTCCTCCTCCCATTTAGATATGTAGGAATAAATGTAAGGTAAACAGAAAGGGTCATTTGCATCTGAGCTAAGAGCCAAGCGAAGGACGAATTGAGGAAGAAAAAGCGAATATATGAATGAATAAACACAGAAATTAAGAAGAAAAAAATTTAAAAATAAATTCAAAATTTAGAGGACTGAGATAGCTAAATAATGTACATAACAAAAAATTCAATTCAACAGTCTATTGGTAGATATTCAAAAAATGAGGGCAAGATTAGCGAGTCCCAAACTCCTCTAAAAAATAGGCAATCCTCTTTATTTACTTATTTTTTAAAAATTTGTAAAAGACTTGAAAAAATTAAGATTTTTAGGAAATTATTTTGATAATATTTAGAAGTTAATTTAAAGAAAATTTAGAATAACTGACGGAGAAGAAAAAAATAGAAAGCTATAGCTCCTTCTAAATGCATGAAAAAGAAAAAGGATTTAAAATTAATTGTTTGTTACATGTTTAGTATATTTACTCGTTTTTGATTTAATGAAGAGATAAAGTTATGAAAAGAAGAAATTATCGGTTTATTGTTTTAATTTGTTTTTTGACAAAAAAACGAGAAAATAAACGAAAAATAAATAGTTAAAAAATAAAAATTTGAAATTTAAGTTTAATAATGATTAACCTACCTATACCTATTAATTTTAGTTTGGATAAACAGGAAATATAAAAAGTTGATCTCGGAAATAATTTTTAATTGTTAAAATTATTTGTCCAATTTATGGCTAAATAAATTAAAGGTTTTTTGAAAAGTTTTATTTAATTTTTTGATAAATAATATAGTCCTGATGGAAATAAAAAGAAAAATTATGGCGGTAAAAAAATATTGAGAAAATAAATAAATAGAAAATGATAAGAAAAAAAATAAAGAAAAAATATTGTGTTACTGATGATTAGAGTCCATAACCATTTTAGACAAAAAAATGAATATTTTTTAAAATATTTTTCCTTTTACCTGTACCGACTGGTAATGAAATATTCTGGGTGGTTTCTTTGGGGGTTTATTATTGTCGTTGCTATTAAAGCTGTTTTGTTGTTGGCTGTTTTCTTCTTTTATTAATAATCTGTCAGAGGAGCAGGTGTCAACAGCTAAAGGAGGTAAAAGAGGTAATTGTTGTTGTTGTTTGTTGGGTAAATCTTTTTTTGAAGATGATGAAGGGGAGGAGGAGGAGGGGGAAAGGATTTTTGAATATAATAATTCAGAATCTGAGGGTAATTTAGGTCTAAGCAGCATTTTAATTTTTGTGTCTTTTTTATGTGAAACTTTTAATTTTTGTAAGAAAGAAAATCTTAAAAAAGTAAAGAATAATGTAAAAAAGGAAAGTATGTAGATGTAGATAAAAAAAAGATATTATCTTCAACAAAAAGTGAATGAATGTACAAATTATTTGTAATTTTTTATTAAAATTAAATTTAAAATTAATAAAAAAATAAAAATAAAATAATTTATTTTTCATTTACCTATTCATGAATCAATAAATGTTTTTTAGGTTGTAAAGAATGAAAAAGCGAGTGTTTTTTGAGGAACTAGTTGTTGGGAGAAGCTAAAATAAATTTGGAACGCGCGCAACCGGAAACTGGATTTGTAAAAAGAAAAACTAGAAATTAATTTTATAAAAAAATAAAATTTTAATTAAAAAAAGAATTTAAAATAAAGAATTTGTGATATTCATTGATATTCACTACATATAAAGATAATTATTCGTTCAACAAAAAATATCGAAAGTTTAACCACGTGAAAATTAAAAATAAAATTCAAATGCGCGAAAATAAAATTTAAAACAGCAGGGAATTCTTGAATGTCATTATTCCCCCACAATTTTTTGGGTCAATCAACTAATAAAATTAAAATAATTTCCCGCTGTAAATTTTACGTTCTTTTTATAAATTTAGATAATTAAATTAAAGTAAATAATCTTCTTTCAAAATTTTATTTTTTAAATTAAAATATATATTTTTTATATTTCCTTAAAAGTATATATTTTTTTAAAAATTTTTATGTATGTTTATTTTTGTTTAATAAACAAAAATGGGGAAAAAGAGTGAAACGGTGCAGTCATAAAAATAAGCAAAAATATTCAGTGAAAAAATAATGTTTGGTGGAAATTTTTATGAATCATTTGCAAAAATATATTTATTTATTAGAAATAAAAAAAACTTTTTTAGCAAAAAATTGATATTAACAAGAAATTATTGACAAGAATTTCTGGTTATTTAACAAAAAAATTTTTTTAAATAAATTTAATTTAATGTATATTTTTGAATTTCCATTACATAGAAGGCTTTTGGCCAAAAACTAAAAATGTTGCTGCAAAATTTATGTTTATTTTGTTATAGGAAATGGTTGGTTAGCTTTTAGCATCTTTTTTTGCTTAACTAAAGGCAATTTAGTAAAATTGTGTTTTAAGCTACATAAAGAATACCAATTTATTTTTAAAGAAGATGATGAGTGTGTGTGTAATTATATCTTAGTAGATTATAGTCAATAATGGAAAATAAAGAAAAAAACATTTCTCTAAATAATTACAAAAAATTATTATTCTCCTGGATAATCACTAAAGGTAAAAATAGGAAGAAAAATAAATTCTAGAAAAATTGTAGTGTACATTTTACGTACATTTACGTGTAACTCTTGTATTGTAAATTGTAATTTTATTGTATATTTGTAAATAAACAATAGAGTAAATTATAAATTTAAATTCCTAACTATTATTATGTATAAATAAATCCTCGAAAGCTTCTGAACCCGGAGCTATCGCAATTATTTATTAATAATTTTCTTTTTTACTTTTTCCTCAAATCTTGTCATTTTCCCACATAAAAATTATTATGTCTACGTCCTTCATAAAACCATAAATATGTTACTGCTTTTACGGTTCCTCCTAGCGGTTAACTTACAATAAATCTTCTAAAAAATAACAACACTAAACATTTTAATGATAAAAGATATAGCAAGTAGACGTAAAGGACCGTTTTGCAATATTTATTACTTTCTAGTCTTACAATAATTAATTAGGGAATGGGAAAAATAACAAATTAATATTTAAAAAAGTACTTTAAAAACCGACTAACAAAGTCAAACAAATAATTTTTACTTAAAATGTTTGTTTTAAATTTACTCTTTATAATCTGGTTGAAAAGCATTTTATAAGCTAAATATTTTATTTAATTCGTAGAGTAATCGTCTGGAGGAGAAAGCCGCTAAGGATGGGGGAATATAAAAGTATTGACCAAATGTTTTTAAGAAAAAAATGTTAGTAATAAATTTTGCTATGGACATGACATTTTAATGAGAGAGAGGAAATATTACATATAGAAATTAAAAAAACGTTATTTTTCAACGATTTCAAACAAAATCTAAAAAAATATAGGCAGTTTAGTTAATAATTTTAATAAAATCTTTAGTTATTACATTATGTATTATAAAATAATAATGTTAAACAAAAGCTAAATTAATTTTAAATTAAAAAAATAAACAAATGCCAATACTTGTTTAAAAAAGCAAAAACAAATGAAGGAAAAATAGATAAAAAAAATTCAAAGAGATGGTTGGTTGGACATTATATATTTAAGTAGTTATTTTTATAAAATAAAAATGGGCTAAGAAGGGATTTTTGAAAGAAAAAATGTTAGAGGACTTTAAAGAGGTAAAGAAATGGAATTTTGGCCAAATTAAATTTTTAGTGAAATGACAAGAAAAAATAAATTGGAAGAAGATGAACGAAATATGCAGTTATTTATTCTCAATTTTGATCGAAAAATTGAAAAAAAAATCTTAAAATTAATTAATTAAAATTGTTATACAAATCTTTTTTCTTAATTCAAAGGAAAATAATTTTATTTCTATAGTGATGTCTAGTTAAAAAATGTTTTAAAATTAAATTTTTTAATCAAAATAAATAAATAAATATTCAAGCAAGTTAAGATATAAGAGGTAATTTATTTAAAAAAAATAAAAAAGCTGCTGACAAATTTTTAATTAAAATGCTGAGGGGTTAATGTTTCTTTTTATTTTTTTACCCATTTAATTTCTAAATTGTTTTGTTTCTCTCATTCTAATATTAAAAGCAATTGTCCGTAAACTAATTGCGCGATTAAATGAGCTAAAGTGGATTTTAGGGTATTTTAAAGAAAATAAATAAGAATTTAAAAAGAAAAATTATTATTAGAATTTAAAAAAATATTTGAGAAAAAATTAAAAATTCAAGAAACGTCTTTTAGTTGGAAAACTAAAATGTATGGTCAGTCTTTGTCAGATTCCTTTGAATAAAGTTTAAGAAATAATATTAAAATAATATTAAAAATAATTTATTAAACTTTTAAAATAAAGTTTAATAAATAAAAGTTAAATTTAAATTAATTTAAAAAAAATAAATTAAAATTAAATAAAAATACTTTTCACATAATTATCAAATAAAAAACTTTTTGAGAGATAAGTGGAAGGAAAATAATAAAACTAAAAAAACAGGTTTTCTTTTCTTTTCTAATAAATATCAAGGTCCAACCCAACAAAAAATAAATATTCAAGTATGTTTTTTTGATTAAAGCAAATTAAAATTTGGTTACTGCGCCGATTTTTTCAATTATTTTTTTCTCTTTACTATTTTGTTTGTTTTGAATACGTGGGGAGTTATAAAATAATGAAAATATTTGATAATTTTAATTAATTTTTTTTAATTCAAATAATCATAATTGTAAATACAAATGGATATTTTAAAGATTTTTTAGATATCCCAGAAATACACATCAAGTTAATAGTAAATATTCAAGTATATATATTTATATTATTTTTTTGCAAAACCCAAAAGATTTTTGCATTCAAGAGCAATTAATTAAAAGAGGAGAAAAAAACGGAAATAAAAAAAAACTTTGTAAATAAAGCTATTGAAAGGAAAAACAAAAAATAATAATTAATTATTTTCTAACAAAAACAATTGTATTTAGTATTTTTCTAAAAACTAAATATTTAATTGTTTAATCGAAAATAATTTTTTTCCTAAATTGAAAAAAATTGTTCAAAGAAAAAATATAATTTAATTCTTATTTTTAAATTAAAAATAAAGAGGAAGAAGGCTTTATAAATTTAATGAAGAAATTATATTGAGAAAAAAATATGCATTAGACAATAAATAGAAGATATTTAAAAGGAATTGTCAAGAATAAAAATATGGAAATTGGGCAATCTCATATATTTTTATAATTTAATTCATCTTTATTAATATCGATGGAATATTAAAGAAAAATAATTTTTTAACAGATGGCAGTAATACAAAATAAATAAAATCTTTTAAATATTTTTACAAATAGTAGGAAGAAAAATACAAAATATTTTTTAATAAAAAAATTTTTTAATGATCAGAAAATTTGTTGATCAAAATAATTTAATATTTTTTACCTTAACCTATATATTAAATAATCAACCACATATTATTTAATTAAAAAAGATTTCTGTTTATTAAAATAACCTACTTGTTTATTTGGCATAGCTGGTAATATACTAAAATGCTCACAAGCATGTAACAATGTTGCCCCTTGATTTCTACTTAAAAATTTCTTTAAATTTTCATTTTTTAAATAATTATTTTTAAATTAATCTCAGAGAATGCAAAAAATATTTATTTATTAAATTAAAAGTCTGACATAAATAATTCATGTAAATTATTCACCTTTTTGGTGAAGACCAATGACTAACTGAATGGCTTCTTAAATGTGCTGGTTGAATTAAAAGTTTAGAAACAACAGTAGCTGAAGATATTGGATGTCTTGAACGTTCATGACTAAATTCTGTGCATGAACGAAAAACTGTTGTTGTGCTTGTATTACTTTTAATTATTGTTGCAGCTGGAGAATTAGTAGAAGAGGAAGTATTATTTATATTCCTCATATTTAAATTTTCTCCTTAAAAAGTTTGAAAAAATAATTTTGAAAAGAGGGAAAATAAAAAAATAAAAAATCAATTTAAACAATTTAAATTTTAAAATGAAAAATAAAAAAAGTGTAAAGTTTATTTCATTGGCAAATAAAATAACTTGGGTCCCCTTTTGAGGACCCGACTTTTGATATACATATTGATCACAAGAAATGAAATGTATTATCTTAAAAAAAATACAAATTGCCTCAAAAATAAAAAAATAAATTTTTTTGACAAACTAAATTTTAAACTATGAAATTCAATCAAAAAAAATTAATAATTATTTTATAAACAAATAAATTTAAATGTTTAATATTTAAAAAAAAGGAATTTTACATTTTAATGTTAAAATAATTGGTCAATAATCCAAAATTGCGCACAATAATCCAAAAATGAGGTATTTTAAAGAGAAAAAAAAGAGAATAATGGAGATGCTTGTGGAATTTTATTATTTTAAGGAAAAGGAAAATAAAAAAATAAATGTTTGTATTTTAGAAATTATTGGGAGAAGAAAATAATCGAGAATTTGCTTCTTATGTTGTGAATTATATTCAAAAATTCACAACAAAATTTTTTCAAAAAATAAGCTTTGCTTTAAAATCAAAAATATATAAATTCTAAAATATTTAATTGTATGTTCAAACTCTGATTGTCCCCTCTTTTCAAAATTTAGGAAATAAAATACTAAAAAGTGCTGTCTGTACAAATAAATATATTTGTTAGCATTATTTTATCGTTAAAATTTATTTTGAAATTTAACATAAATATTAAAGGAAATTAAAAATGAAAAGTAAAAAGTAAAGCAAAAATATCCTTGAAGAGAAAGGACAAAAATAGAATTTGTAAATGCTTCTTAAAAAGGAAAAGAATGTGGGGGAGTAATTCAAAATAAAAATACATGAGAACATGTTTTGCAATTTATTCGAGAATATGTGGGTGGGTGAGAGAGGGTTTGCCAAGAAGAAGCTTAACCTCTTTTCCTTTTTTGGTTGTTGCTGATTGCTATTTATTGGGATAAATACTTCACTCATTGAAATTGAGTGGGAAGAGAAGTAAAATTTTGAAGAAGACAGGAAATTATAAATTTAAAAAGAAGAATCTGCTCAAAATAAGGAAAAACTTGTGGAAGAAATTCGGGGAACCCTGAACCTTGATTTACACAGAATTAAAGTATTTAGAAAAATACGAGTTGTTAAATATTTTTTAGTTTTCGTCATAAGGGGTAAAATAATAATAATATAATTTATTTTTTAAATCAAAAATTGTATCAATTATTAGAAGAAAAAACCACCAAATACTATTAATTGTATAATAAATTAAAATATATTTAGCATATAAAAAGTAATTTCAAAAACGATAAAAGTTAAAAATAAAGAGTGCACGTTAAAGGACTGTCTGGAAAAACAAATAGTTTGGACCACAAAATGAATAAGCGAAACTGAAAGGTTTGGTAAGGTGTTTGTACTGATAATATGAGTTTATAAAAACGTGAAAGAATTTATTTATTATCGCCAAGATGTGGGAAAGAAAAAATCATTAAAAACAAAATTTTGTGTATATTTCAACAATATGGCTGGCGATTATTCTAAGACGTGAGTAAAAAAAGAAAGTAACGGTGGAGGGAATGACTGTTTTGTTAGTTTTTATTGAGGGGGAGGAAAAGCATTTAAGGAAATATAAATGATTTAAATGGCGCCGATTTGACAGTATCAGAACCGCCGATTTGAAGGAAAAACGTAAATATTTGAATGAATAAATAAAAAGTCTTTCCATTTTATATTTGCTGCCAGCCTTTAAAATATATTTTAGCTAACCTTTGCTTCATCAGCTCTGAAATTTTCTTTAAATCGATATTTATTTGTGACTGTATTTTTTAAACGTTTTTAAAGTATTTGGGCAATGAAATCAAAAAATAAAAAATGTGAAAGGTTCAGCAAGAAACTGTAAAAAAGGGGAGGTAGGAGGGGGGGGGGGGGGGGGTATTGAGAGGAAAAATCTGAAAATCAGGCAAAATTCGTATCTTCCTATTAAAAAAAGAAATAATATCTTAAATCTCAAGGAAATTTTCTTAGCCTGCCATTTGATTGATAATAAATACATAGAAGTGTGGCAATCTACACAAATAAACATTTCATCATAAAACCATTATTAAAACGACTGGCGCGCGTTTACGTGAAAAATCAATTAGATTTTTAATTCATAAACCTTGACGTTTTTATCTAATTTTGAGGTGTTAAAAAGACAATAATTAGGTCACCAAATTGTATATCAATGATTTTATGGGTGGGTGGGCTCCTTCAAAAAATGTGAAGAAAAGATTAATTAGTGCAAAAAAATCAGAGCAAATTAGAACAAAAAATGTTTTTTTAATATTGAGAGAGTAAATGTATTTACAAAAACAAATAAAATCGCCAAATTTTATAAACTTAATTCTTCAATTAAATGGGAATAAAACAGGGCTCTCATTCGTGCTTTATTTGAAAGTATTATACTTTGAAACCGACCTCCATACTTAAGAAATTGAATTTATACTTTATTGAAAGTATATACTTTGAAATCAACATTTTTGATTGAAAATGAAATTGGGGAAGGGATCGGGCAAAAAAGTGAATTTTTTTAGCCTAGGGCCTTCGAAATTCTCAAAATTTTCGCCTGCGGCGCTGAAAAAGAAAGAAATCTAGCTTCTTGGGCTCCAAATTTCAAAAAATTTTCGCCTGCGGCGCTGAAAAAGAAAGAAATCTAGCTTCTTGGGCTCCAAATTTCAAAAAATTTTCGCCTGCGGCGCTGAAAAAGAAAGAAATCTAGCTTCTTGGGCTCCAAATTTCAAAAAATTTTCGCCTGCGGCGCTGAAAAAGAAAGAAATCTAGCTTCTTGGGCTCCAAATTTCAAAAAATTTTCGCCTGCGGCGCTGAAAATGAGAGAAATCCGGCTTCTAGAGCTCTAAAATTCTCAAAATTATCGCTGCGGCGCTGAAAATGGACGAAAGTAATTTGCTTGAGGTTAAGACTGTCAGGGCTTTATTTCTTGTATCAGCGAATTTTGACATGTCATGCGTTGAAATGCACAAAATGCTCAGTGGAAGCAAGAAATTATTAGAAAAGATTCATTTAAGAGAGAAATATAAAAGATTTGAGCACGCATAAATATTTTCCAATTTAATTTGGAGTATACTTTAAATTTGGAAATTTTCTCCCTATATACTTTTTTATCAAGATTTTGATACTTTTGAGTGGCATTTTGTCGATGAGAGCCCTGGAATAAAATAATAAAATAAACGGGAAAAGGTTGGAAAGGATTGCCTCTTAGTAAAAAAAAACGAACACCACCCATCTCTCTCTATTATTGCTTGTTCATCATCATTGCTTTCCCGTAGTTTCGGTTGGCGCCACTTTTTTTCTAATATTTTTATTTTGCTTGTAAGTAATAGCAAGTTTTTCTCTTTTTTTCTTGCTTTTCGGACCCTTTTCTCTATTCCTCCAAATGCCAATGAAAATTTTGTTGGGATCAAATTTCTTTCTTCCTATTCAAAAATTCTTTTATTTGAGGGAAACGTGTTCAGATATGTGGTAAATTGTGAGTAAGTGATGAAAGGAAAAATAAATAAAAATAAATAATTTGGTTTCAGAATAGAAGAAAAATATATTTTTTTTGCTTAAATAATTTTTAAATTAATTTGAAAAAAAGAATATTGACAAAAAAGATGATTTCTTCTATTTTCAAAAATAATTTTTTATTTGACAAAAAATAATTTATTTATCAGCAAAATCTTGAACCACGAGGAAATTAGCAAAGTGTGACAGTTGTTGGACCTAGTTGACATTGAGCATAAACTCATTGGCCAATATATCATAGGAGCACTCAGAAAAGTGTTTGTATTGTTATTTTTAGAAATGAAATAGAAAAACAATTTCTAAAAATAAATTTAAAAAATATCTGCTATCAAATTTTAATGATTAAAATTTAAAATTAAATACAGTAACCAAAATTTAATGGGGACTTTATTTTTTTCATAATCGAATCCGAAATTAAAATACAACATATAAAATATAAAGACGGATGAAGAAAATTTTTAAGCAAAGGTTGCAGATATTTTGTTGAATTTTTAACTTTTCTTCAAAAATGGACAGGGAGATTGAATTAAATTTTGTTTAAATTTAGAGATATCTCTAATCTTCTGAAATTATAAAAGAAAAAAATTTTGGATTTTGAAATTTTAGGGAAATACTAGTTTGCCTATAAAACTCAAATTTTTTTAAAAACAAAAATGAAAATTTTAGATTTTGCATCTAATATTCGAATATTAAAAGGGCTAAAAAATAAGCCTTAAATAATTTAAAAATAATAAGAAAGAAATATTTAATTAAAAAATACCTTTTAAATTAACTAAATTACAATTATAAATTATTGTTGAATTGTTATTTTCCTTTTATAGTAATTAAATGATAGACATTTAAAAAAATTTTGTTCAATAATATTCCATTCTTTTTTACTTTTTGATTTTCCAGGAATTATACGGCCTTCTATTGCAGAAATTGTTGAAAATAAAATATTTTCAATTGAAGAAAAATATTTAAAAAATATTAATTTTCCAATTTTTTTCATTTCAAATAAACGATTAGGCGATTGAGATTGAAGAATTTGTGGCACTTTTGGAAGTAATGACGAAACAAAAATAAATGAAAATCTAAATTTAGAAAAGTTATAAGAATTTAGAATTTTTAAAAGCTAAATTGTCAAAATTAAAAATCAAACAACTAAAATTGCAAAAATTATAAGCTTAATTTTATGTACTGTTTTTTAAATTTAACAAACTACTTATACTTTATAAATTTAATCATTTTATTCCAATTTTTATTTAAATAAATTTATTTACCTTGACCAATCAATCAAGTCAGAAAATGGAAGTAAAATTGAATCAGACAAAATAACTGGAATTGCACCTCCACGAAGTGCTTTCCAAATAAACATTTGAGGAAAGAAAATATTATCAGAAATAAATACAAAATTAGAAATCTAAAAAATAAAAAAACTTTTTATTTAAAAAATAAACAAACTTCAATCATTTCATCAATTTCAGATAAATATTTATCAGAAAAAGCATCACAAATTCTAAAATTAAGGAGCTCATCTGAATCTTTACATTTTTTGACAAATTTAATTCGAAATGAAGATGAATTTAAAAATGTTGAAAAAATTAAATTTTTGTCGTTTAAATTGTTTGAAAATTCTAATGGAATAAGAATATCAATAATTCTTTGATTATTTGAAGGAAATGTTGATAAAGTTGGGGAATTTTTAGGGGTAGGTAAAGGAATTGAAAAATCAATTGCTGGACGGAATGAATTAATTGAATGTTGAGAACTTGAAGAAAATTTAGAGGAAAAAATAATTTTTTAAATCTTAAAATACCTCACAAATATAGCTGGAAAAGGGAAAGGACGATTAAAGTAATGTTCATTTACTAAAAAATTGAACAAAATAAGATTTGAATTAATTGGAAGGACACTAAAAAAATAAAAATAAATTTTGTATTAAAATTTAGTAATTAAAAAACCTTTTAGCTATATTCAACAATTTTATATAATTTTCAATTGGGCAATCCAAAAGAGAAAGTAAATCCAACCCAGGTAATATCAAACATGCTTTTGACGCTTCTTCTTCGTTGTATTCACTTTGTAAAATAATTTTGCGGATTTCCAAAAACTCTGAGGATGGTAACGCCGAACAGACAAACAAATCCTCCTCCTTTAAATATTTTTTATTTTTAAAAATTAAAAATCTTTACCAAATCAACAAAGCGCAAAATCGGTTGTACATAGATTGAGAGGCGTCTTTCTGGGTGTAACAAACATTTTCTGAGGTCCAAACATTTTGAAATTGAGCAGACATTTTGAAATTGACCCCAATCTCCATAATTATTTTGATTTTTAATTATTTTATTTGAATATTCAATTTCTAGACTGTCATCACAAAATTTAATCCAAATAATAATTAAATTAACAAAAATTAGTAAGAGAAGAAATAGCCAATATTTTGGCCGTTTCCACATTCCATTAAAAACTAAAAAATAAGAAAAATATTTTTTAAAGGAAAACAGGTAATTAAAGTTTAAATAAAAAACTTAAAAAAAAGTAAAAATTTAAAAAAAATAAAAGCTTTACTCGAGACAAAAATATAAACACATTCCTCCTTCAAGGTACAAAATCAAAAATAACTTTTTTTTTGAAAAATTACTTTTACTAATTTAAAAAAAAATAACAAAAAAAAAACAAAACAAAAACCCTAATTTTTCTTTAACTTCAAAACATTTATTTTTTTTATTTTTCTTGAGGAAATTGGTCTTGAAGAAGTTTAGATTTGTGTTGTGCAATACAATCTTTGTAAATGTCAAGAAAATGCTGGCAAAGAAGTACGCGTTGTGGATTAACGGCCAAACAATCGGTTATGAACTGAAAATAAATAAAAATAAATAATTTTGGAATGAAGGCAACAAAAAATTTGGAAAAAAATTAAATTTTTAAACAAAAAAAACAAAAAACCTTTTCAATGTCAGAACAAGCATTTGTATATTGTTTACTCAAAAAAACCTTCTCTACTCTCGTTGCCATTTCATCAAATTTTTTTTGATTTTTATCAATTATTTCTTCAGTAGACAAAGAAAGTTGATTTTCTTTATTTAAAATTGAAGAAGGAATTTTAATAGAAGAATCACCAAATTTTTGTTTATTTTCTTCTTTTTCCTTCAATTTTTGTAAAAGTTTTGAATTTTCTTCCTCCAATTTGGCAAATTTTTGTCTAAAAATTAATTGAAAAATTTAATTATTTAAACCAAACTTGAAATCCTCAAATTTTTCGTCTTTCTCCCCGTTAATCCGCTTCAAAACCTGTTCAGACAATTCAACAGTTCTGTAAGCCTCAGGCAAATCCAAATCAGACCTTTGAATAATCAACACATCATTCTCCTCATTTTTGGAGCGTGGCCGCCTTTCCCGAACTACACTATGCTCAATACCCATCAGATTTAAATAACTTAAAAGAAAAATAATTAGAAAAATTAAAGTTTAAGATTTAATCAAAGTTAAAAAAGTTATGCCGACGAAAATTTTCTGGCGTTTAACTGACCATCAAAATTCCATTTCATCACAAATTACCGTACTACTCTTAAATATTTAGACAGATTTTACCTAAATTCAAAATAGGTATAATTTTTCCTTTATCGAAAAGTATAAAATATGTACTTTAACCACTAAAAAACAAAAAACCTGGATCCACAATAACTAGGGTTGGGCTAAACATATGTATTGAATATGTCTTGAAATAAGAAACCCAAAAATGTCATTAGAGCTAGATTAGACATAAATCTAGCTTTTAACTAGCTTCTAACACTAAATTTTAATTTTTAATCTTTAATTCTAAATCATTGGCTAATGTACATATGCGTAAATCTTTTAAACTATAAATTATTCTGACTTTTTCCCACTCTTATTTTAAAAAGCATTCGGAAGTAAAAATTCTTCCACCCTTGAATTTTACAAATATTGATGTTTTAAATAACAAAAATGAACAGATATTTTATGCAGATATTAAGATTGTCTTCAAAAATACATATACTTTTAAGAAATATGTAGAAATGTTCTTTAGTTCCGATTCTTCCAATTATTTTTTTGAAAATTTTTCTTTAATCACAAAACTATTTATTATTTATTCAAAAATTTATTTTAAATTTAACCCACTTATTTTTTAGTAATTTATTTTAGTAACTAACTGAAACATTGAAAATTACAAGAAACCTTTTTCTTAAGTATGTATAGCAACAATAAATGTTTTTTTGTGTATTTGTAAACGCTGTCGCTTATTTATTGTTTAATTCAGGGCTCTCATTCGTGCTTTATTTGAAAGTATTATACTTTGAAACCGACCTCCATACTTAAGAAATTGAATTTATACTTTATTGAAAGTATATACTTTAAAATCAACATTTTGGATTGAAAATGAAATTGGGGAAGGGATTGGGCAAAAAAGTGAATTTTTTTAGCCTTGGGCCTTCGAAATTATCAAAATTTTCGCCTGCGGCGCTGAAAAAGAAAGAAATCTGGCTTCTTGGGCTCCAAATTTCAAAAAATTTTCGCCTGCGGCGCTGAAAATGGGAGAAATCTGACTACTTGGGCTCCAAATTTCAAAAAATTTTCGCCTGCGGCGCTGAAAATGGACGAAAGCTTGAGGTTAAGACTGTCAGGGCTTTATTTCTTGTATCAGCGAATTTTGACATGTCATGCGTTGAAATGCACAAAATGCCCAATGGAAGCAAGAAATTATTAGAAAAGATTCATTTAAGAGAGAAATATAAAAGATTTGAGCACGAACAAATATTTTCCAATTTAATTTTGAGTATACTTTAAATTTGGAAATTTTCTCCCTATATACTTTTTTATCAAGATTTTGATACTTTTGAGTGGCATTTTGTCGATGAGAGCCCTGGTTTAATTTTTAGGAAAAACAGTTAGTACACAAGTCCACTGCGCGGAAGTACTTTACGATGATTTAAAAGCTTAAAGTATATTTGAGTCATTGATTTTAAGAAAACATGAAGGTAATAGGAATTTTTGACTCTATTGAAAAAATTACTTAAGTGACTCTGCTTAGAAAAAATCGTTTTTTTGTTAATTGTTCTCTTTTATTTTAGTTACCTAATCTTTTCTCGAACTTTCCCTTCAATACTTAAACATTAGCTCGTTTTTGTCCGTGTAACCTCTTTACTTTTTTATTCACGTTTTTTACGAGTTAATATTTTAAATTTAAAACACTTTAAATTGCGCAACATAAATAAAGAAGAAAGGAAGCAGGTAGATTTTAAAACTTGACTGAAAAATACCGAGAAAAAATTTTTATTTAATTTCAGCCTTTATTTATATGTGCATATTTACAAAATTTAATGACGAGATGCAAATGTTTGTTTTTTGCATGTCCATTTCCCACATACTATTAAAAATAACCAAAATTTTTGAGAATCAAATTTCCTTTCAAAGTAGCAAAATTGTCCTGCGTGGACCAAAATTCCATCAAAAAAGAAATTTTAGATGACTAGCACATACCTGCACAACAAAAAATACTTTTAATAAAAATATTCTTGTTAAAATTATATTAATTTTTGAAAATTAAGGCTTAATACAAAATAAATTTAAAAATTATTTATTTAATTATTATTTAATTATTTATTTTTTCTTTTTCTCATTTTGCTTCTTATGTATATGCGCATTGTTATTAAAATAATCTATATATTATTGGAAGAAAGATATAAATATTTTGGCCAATATATACTGCAATAATAATGATAAATGTTAACAGATATATATTAGTAATCTATTTTCTTTTTATCTTTTGAAGGGGGGGGGGGGAAGGTGAGAGAATTAAAATGAAATAAAAAGAGAGGAGAGAGGGGAGGGAGAGAACATCTGTGCATTTAATAGCAAATAATTTTGTATACAAATGATTTTGTCCTGAACCTTCCAACCAACCTTCGATCCCCCACTTTTAGCTGTCTTCTTCTTCCGCTTTTAAATTGTTTTTTTTATTTAATAAAAAGAGAATTATTTAATCTTATTTTTTCTTTAATTTTTTCATTCCAATGAATTATTCATTTTTTATTTATTTAAAGAATTTCTGTCATCTACAAACCTTTTTTCCTATGGAATTTTTTTATAAATTCTTTTAAACAATTTTCTAAATAAAAAGAGAATAATCAAAGCTTTTCCCCGCCTGATAAAAGAATTTCAATTTTCTTTTGTAATAATTATTTTGCAATTCTTCAATGTCTGACAGACATATTTTTATTTTTTTTCTATTTAAAATCCAATTTATTTTAAAGTCATTTTATTAATTTTATTTATTTATTTCCCCTTTTCTTCACTAATTTAACGTTCCAACAATTTTTCGAATCAATTAGTGCACAATTAAGTACATTCTCCTATTTTTATTTATTTTTTAGTTGAAATAAACTGTCAACAAGTCTTTAAAAGGGAGGACTTGCAAGGTGTCCCTAAATAAATAAATAAAAAGATGAACGATTAATAGAAGGTAGCAGCAGTTATTTTTTACGAAATTAATTAAAGAGAGGAAGGATAAATAAATAATTAGGTAGTATATATGCACATATTTATCCTTTTTTAACTTTTAAAGATTATCAATTTAATGAAAATAGTGAAAAAAACTATTTGTTTTAATTTAAAGCAGGGCTCTCATCGACAAAATGCCACTCAAAAGTATCAAAATCTTGATAAAAAAGTATATAGGGAGAAAATTTCCAAATTTAAAGTATACTCAAAATTAAATTGGAAAATATTTGTTCGTGCTCAAATCTTTTATATTTCTCTCTTAAATGAATCTTTTCTAATAATTTCTTGCTTCCATTGGGCATTTTGTGCATTTCAACGCATGACATGTCAAAATTCGCTGATACAAGAAATAAAGCCCTGACAGTCTTAACCTCAAGCTTTCGTCCATTTTCAGCGCCGCAGGCGAAAATTTTTTGAAATTTGGAGCCCAAGTAGTCAGATTTCTCCCATTTTCAGCGCCGCAGGCGAAAATTTTTTGAAATTTGGAGCCCAAGAAGCCAGATTTCTTTCTTTTTCAGCGCCGCAGGCGAAAATTTTGATAATTTCGAAGGCCCAAGGCTAAAAAAATTCACTTTTTTGCCCAATCCCTTCCCCAATTTCATTTTCAATCCAAAATGTTGATTTTAAAGTATATACTTTCAATAAAGTATAAATTCAATTTCTTAAGTATGGAGGTCGGTTTCAAAGTATAATACTTTCAAATAAAGCACGAATGAGAGCCCTGATTTAAAGCTTTAAATTCCTTCTTTTATTTAGTAAAAGAAAAGAAGGGGAAGTAATCCAATCTCACCAGTTTAATAAAATAAAATCTGTCTAGAAAACTCAAAATTTAAAGCT
Organism: Meloidogyne enterolobii; assembly: GCA_963681835.1. Lineage (NCBI taxonomy): Eukaryota > Metazoa > Nematoda > Chromadorea > Rhabditida > Meloidogynidae > Meloidogyne > Meloidogyne enterolobii. The sequence continues at coordinate 1,200,686 of CAVMJV010000004.1, read as the reverse complement.
ATTTTAATTTGAAAAGGGAAATATTTGTATCTAATTAATTAACAAATACATAAATTTTATTAAATTATTCTTGTAAATTTTTTTTATTATTAACACGTAATTTTTAAAGAAAATATTTGGATGCTTCCAGAATTTTAAATTATTTCATAATTAAACCCCCCCCCCTCAACAAACATTTCTCTGTTTTTACAATTGTTTACAAAAGGGATTGTTTTTTATGAAAAAAAATTTCAGTTAATTACATTTTCTTTTTTATTTTCTAATGTTCAGTTGTTGGACATTAAATGAGTCCAGTAATAACAACTCAATCAGAAACAACAACTTCATTATTTTCAACAACACCAACATCAACACCTTTAACAAGCAATTCCTCCTCTTCTTCCTCTACACTTCAAAAGAGCAAACAAAAAAGTTTGGGGAAACGATTATGGGTGGTCGGAAGAGGAAATAATAGTAGACAAAAGAAGACACGGCTGTTTCTTTTGGATGAGAACGGCTGTCAAAGGAAATATTCTTCTGAGGATGCTGCAATGCAAAGACTTTGGAGGCCGAACAGCATTGCTATTGGAGGTTTAATAAAAAAAGGGGCTCTAAAATTTAATTAAAATTTTGACAGATGATAATATAAATTATTCAGTCAAAAATGAAAGAGGTAAACGTCGGAAAAGAATATTGTTACGTATTGGTACTTTGGCAAGTCTTGTTGCAGTTGGGAGTTGTTTTTTACTTTTACTTTGGGTGTTTATATTTTGGCATAATGATGAATCTTTTAAAGTAAGGGAAAAATTTAAATAAAAATTTTGATTAAATAGTTTTAATAAATAAATCGAGTTTTATTGGAACAAATTCTGATAAAATTCTTTTAAATTTTTGAGTTTATTAATAAATTTCTGGATTCCAATTTTTTAATTTAAATTTTAAAAAATTATTTTAGTTAACCCAATCCCAGAAAAATAATTCTTCAATATCTTCTATACTTCCATTATCACCACCAACAACAATAAATATTTTTGATAACACTTCTTTAATTCAAACAACAACTTTAAAATCAACAGCAATTAATTCCTTTTTACCTTCTTCAACTAATAATTATTTTATTTCTTCATCTTCTCCAAAAATCTCAACAACAATAAACAACAAAATATATTCAACAACATTTCAGACTCCTCGTCCACAAGAACTTAAATTTTCAATTATGTTATTAAATACAAATTTGAATGAAAAAAAGATTTTAGATAATTCTCCTAAAATTATACAAATTCACGATAATATTATTAACAAAAATAAAATAAATTCTCCAAGTAAATTTTATAGAATAAATAAATTAATTAATTTTAAAGTAAATATTTCCACAAAATCTTTTGTTGAAGTTGATCGCTTTGAGAATTCCCAAAATGTCCCAAATGAAACGATTAAAGCTGTTTTAGAAAATGGAAATAAATTAGGAACAATATCAACAACAACAACTGAAAGAATAAAAACATCAACAACACCAACAACAACAACATCTACTACTTTAATAACAACAACAAATTTAATCCAAACAAATAATTATAAAACAACAATAAAATCAAATAATAATAAGCTATTAAATAATTATTATTTACCTTCAAAAGAAAATTCTATAACAAAAATAGGTAGTTAATATTTTAAGAGAATATCTGCTTTTTTTAAAAATAAGTTTATTGGGCGTTTTAAATTATAATATTTTATTAAATACAATTTTCTACATACATATATCAATACCTTTATTATAATGAAATTTTACTGGGTATATTTTTCCAATGTATTTTTTCTGAACTTGTAAAAATTGTGAAACGTGCCAAAAAACATATTTTCTGTATAAATTTCTGTGTTATTCTATTAAAGAGTGTCATTTTAATAAAGCTTATCTTAATATATATTTCAGAGTATTAATATAATAAATATTTAAATATTTATTTAAGAAAATAAAACAAATAAAATAATTGAAGAAGAGGAAAAAACATTAGAAGATGAGGAAGATGAAGACCTTTTATGGTTAAGAAATCAAAAAAAATCAAAAAAATATGAAGATATGGCAATAAAATCTGCAAATGATAATTATAATCAAAAAAGGCCTACAATTAATTTTGCACCCGTAAAGGCTGAAAGTGAACAAATTGTGAAGAAAGGTAAATGGAAATTTGTTTGATATAGTAAATATTTATTTAACAGAAGATAATAAAAATAATAAAAACCAACAAATATACCTCACAACTACCCAACAAACAATTACTAATGATTTTAGTTTGCAAGAAGAATTAAATGAAATAATTAGTAGTGTTGAAAGAAGTGGAGAAATAAATAATTTAAAACGCCCTTTTGACAACAATAATAATCGACAATATTTTTCTTCATTATACGAAGAAGAAGAAGAAATTCAGCCAGTAGAAATACCTTTCGAACCTTTACCTCCTCCAATATCAGAAATTCCTATTTGGAAAAGACCCCCACCAGGGGAAAATTTAAATAATTTACCCCCTCCCCCTCCTCCCCCACCACTTTCAATTAAATTTTCATTACAAGCAAATGTTAAACCATCATCTCATATTGAAAAGGGTAAATTAATAATTTTTATTTAAAAAATATTTTTGTAGAAAATAATGAAGAAAAGAATTTGTTGAGAAGAAAGCGAAGAGAGGTAAGTAATTATTTTCTATAAATTTTATTAAAAGTGTTTAAGGCCCCAATTCTCGTCACAGCTTTAATTGATATTGGCCGGGGTAATTGGCAAAGGTATTATTTGAAGAAAGTTTTTTAAATTTAATTTTTAAAAACAGATTTACTCGGCATTTTGATCAATATTTAAATTATTTAACAAATATTCTGTTTAGAATGCAGAATAATATAATTATTTATTGTGACAATTCTGTTTATGAATATTTAAAAGTTTTGAATGAACAAATTAAATTGGAAAGAATACAGGCACTAAATAAATAAATTAATTAAATTCTAATTTAAAAAAAGATAATCCAAATATCCTTATCTGAATTACCTTTTTACAAATATCGAAAAGAAATTGAAGAAATAATGAATTGGGAACAGAAAAATTGGAGGGAAGAATGGGATGAACAAATGAAAACACATCCAGAGACTTTATATCCCGATTATGATATTCTTGTTAATTCTAAAGTATTCCCCCAAATATTTTTTGTTTAAAAAAATATTTCTTTTAGCCTTATTTTCTTTATAATGCTACACAAATATCTCAATTTCCTAAACCTTTTGAAGAAGAACAATTATTTGTTTGGTTAGATGCTGGGTATGGGCATGGATCTCAATCAGCAATACCTTTAGGTTTCCAATTGGAATTATTGGAAGGATTAAAAAATTATTTTAATTAAATTAATTGTTGAATTAAAAAATTAAGGATTTTATATTTTAACAAAAAAATTGTCAAAGAAAAAAATAAATTTTTTAATTTGAAAGAAACCCCCGAATTAAATTTTATTTCTTAAAATTTTTAGGAATATGGAAACCTACTCAAATTAATTATGAACAAATTACTCTTATTCAACTTCCTACTCATGGAGAACGTGTAGAACGTTACACAATTGAAAGGGTTATTTCTTTAAAATTTAAATTTAAAAGAAAGCTCTTTTTTTAAAGGTTTATCGAAAGCATCGTTCAGTAATTAGTGGGGGCTTTTTGGCTGGGGGAGAAAAAGTAATTAGGCGTTTTTGGACATTTTTTATGAAAACTTTTTTGGAATTACTCGATCAACATTTTGTTGATGATGATCAAACAACTTTGTTAATAACAATTCAACGTTATAATTCTACTTTTAAATTGCTCAAAGGCAATTGGTTTGATGCTTTTAAATTATTGCCTTCTAATAATTAATTGAATGATTGAGAATTTGACAAAATTATTTTAGGAAAAGCTCTAATTTTTTCTCTCAAAAATTTTATTTTAAAATCCCATATTTTCTTTCATTTTTTATTTAAAAATAATTTTGTACAAATTTATTGAAATTTTAATAAAAAATGAAGCAACACATTTACTACCTACATTTTTATTTAAGAAAATAACAAAAGAAACAATAAACTAACATACAATTTTATTTATTTACATTTTTTAAATTTTCAATCCAAACATTTATTTTCATTAACAATTCTCTCCTATATATTCTTCAATACCAGTCATTATTCCAAAGAAATACTCATTCCCTCCCCTTTCTTGCTGTCTCCCTCGTCCATATCCTTTCTCTTCGATACCTCAACAGAAAATTCTTCATCCACTGAAAATTAATTTCAAAATTATTTTAAATTTATTTTCCTTTAAAAATTACCTTTTGGTTCATCTTTCTTTTTATTTGGAGCAGGATCAGGCATTGCAGTTACCAGCAAAGTTGATTGCATGTCCCGTGGTGGCATCAAAATCACTGTAGCAGTACCTCCTTGCTGTTTGGGTGGAATCATGACGGGCTTTCTCTTGTTGTCAATCTTCATCTTTTTCAACTGATTCATTGTTTCAGGGTCAGGTTTAACTGCTCTTGCCAACAGTTCAGTGAGTTCATCCTTCGCATATTCCTCTGCAGTGACCACAGTTATCGTTTTTGGTCCAAACTTTCCAGATTTTGTTTTCCCTGCCGATTTTGGATTTCCTTTGGAGGGGGATTTGTTTAGTAATTTTGTGTTGTCCTTAGCTGCTTTCGTATCCTTCGTATCCTTCTTTTGCTTCTTTCCGTCTACCGTCTTGGGATTCTTCTTCCCCTTTTTATCTTTCTTGTTGGCCTTTGCATCACTCTTCTTAGCGCATTGTGCCAATAAGATGAACGTTCCAAATATGGCGGCAAACAAAAAAAGCAACGACGTTAGAACTTAAAAATTAAAAAAATAATTAAATTATAATTAAATATATATACTAACCGTTATGCATCATCCGGCTATTACTGCGATCAAATGGAAGAAAGATGGATTTGTAGAATATCGTTAGTTATTAACTATGTCCTTAATGGTTTTTATAGTAAATTTTTGGAAGTTAAATTCAAATTTAAATATCTAAAAACCCTTCCAAATTGTGTTGGGATTTGGGATTCAAAAAGTGAGTAAGAGTTCCAATTCTAAAATCAACTACAACAAAGCTATAATTTTTAGAGAGGAATTACATAAAGAGAAGCTAATATTATTATACCTAATTGTAAATTTTAGGTAGTTTAACTTTATAAAATAAAAAATTTTAAATTGAAACATTTAATAATAAAAAAATAAACAAAATAGTAAATACAAATTAAATTCCTTTGGGAAAAACAGATTAGTTGATTGGACGTATATTGTGTAATAGAGCCAAAATTTCTCTTATTCACTCACATATAACCGAAAAAACGCATCTCGAATTTTAAATAACTCTAATGAAAATTTTTCTATTTCTCTCATAAGCTTTTACAGTTATTTCTAATTATCACAAAGACAAATATAAGACAAAAAATTTTGATATTAAAGTTAACAATTTTATGGAGAAAAAATTTAAAAATTAAATTAAATTCCTTTGGGAAAAACAGATTTAGAATTGAAAATGGAAGTTAAAAAAAAGAAAATAACAAAATCTGTTGAATTCACTTTTAAAAACACAAAAATATTTAATGTATAAAAATTTATTTTAAAATTTAAGCATTTATTCCTAAATAAATTTATTTAATTTAACAAATAAAATTATTAAAATAATTAAAGAATATGCGAGTTATTGGAATTATTTGGACTCTTTATCCCCTACTTGGCTTACTTGCTTTCGTAAATTTTCAAAAAATTTATTAAACTAAATTTTAATAAAAATAAAGCTCGAATTTGCTATTGGACTTGCCCATGTCTTTTTTTGCCTTCCATATGCTCATTTTTATTTAGTTTTTTGGTCAGGTATTTCTGCAGGGATTACTTCAGTTTATGCGCTTTTACTGGACTATCCAAACAAGTTCTTTTTATGTTTATGTATTGTCGGCATTTAGTGTTCTTTAACTAATTAGAGTAGTAATGTATGTATTAGAACAATGCATGCCCTCGAGCTGAAACAAAGCGTAAATGGAGGAATATTGTGCAGAAGGAGAGTATTCCTCGTCCGGGAGGTCATCTATCTCCTTCCTTGACAAGTTAAAGTTCATAACTTGTCAAATTCATTAAATCACGCATGTTGATGATTTTTTAAAGAAGGGGTCTATTTGTTTTTCATTTTTCTAATACAAGAGTGTCGATGATACACCAGTTATTTTTTAAAAATAACTAAATTTTAAATTTAAAGATGTGAATTATTATTACAATTTGTTTCTATGATTTTTGCATTTTTTCTTTCTTTAACCTCAACAACAGAAGCAATTTGTTTGAGAAGGGGTAAAGGAACAACTTGTTTATAATTAAAAATTAATTTTATAGTTCAAATGAAGGAAGGCCAAACAAGTTTTTGTGCCGGTTTATTAAATCGAACAGCCACAAAACAAGTTTTAAATAAATTTAAAAAATAATTAAATATTTTATTTTATTTTAGTTACAATGTGAACGTGTACTTGGACGTTTCCAATCATATTTACTTGAAAAAAGTTCAACTGGGGGTGGTCAACTCTTCTTTTCCCATCCATCTATACAATCTTCTTCTATACAATCTTTACAATTACAACAAACATTAATTGCTGTTAAATTAATTATAGCAACATTAATAGCTATTTGTGCAGTTTCACAATTTTGTGCTGGAATTGTTTTATTTGGCTATTCTGCTAGAGCTAATAATTTTCGATTAACTACAGCACATATGAATTTATTTTTTGGTTAATACATCTTAGATCTCCTATAAATTAATATACATGTTCCTCCATTTTTTGATTTCTTTTCATTTTCCTTATGCTTTTGCTCTGATTTGACATTTTAGATAATCCTTTTCCTCTATTTTTCTTGACTAAATAAATCCAAATTCACTCGTTCAAACTGTAATTAATTAAAAGATTAACTACCCAAATTAATAGTGAATATTTATTTAGAAAATATCAAAATAAAAAATTAAAAACAGGTTTTGGACTTATACTTCTTTGGCCTATACATACAAGCTATTGTTGCCCTCTCTTCTTTCTATATCTTCTACCTATTATAGGAATATATTCACTTCTTTTTGCTTTACTTCCACTTCCTCCTGTTGGCCATCCACTTAGACAATTTTTTGCAATTGGTAAAAACTTTAGAAGAGTAAATTAATTAATTTAATTTCTTCTTTTCAATAACTATTTAGTTGGCGCCGCCTTCGGCACTTTATTAACATCTTTAGCAACATTCTCCCTCCTTTGTTGGGGATATAATCCAACCTCAGAGGAGCTACGTGGACCTCCTTTTCTCCCTCAAGAAAAGCCTGTACTTAATTATATTAAAAGAAAACCAGCTACAGAACTTGGATTTCTTCGGTTATTTTGAAGAATTCTTTTAAATTTTATTTTAATATTTTTTAAAAGATTTTGTAATTACCCTGAATGGTTATATGCAAATTGTGAGAGAGTATTAGACTTTTCTTTTCCTTATTTAGATTGGAATGGAGAACAGGTGTTTCTTAAATAATTTTTGCAATTTATTTTTTTTTTTGAAAAAAAAGTTTTTAAATATTTAAAATATTTTAGCTTTTTTGTAAAAATAATTTAATAAATTCTAATATTTAAGGTATTCCAAGAGAAAATAATTATTCGTTTGGCAATTCATTGTTTGTTGGCTATTTGTTCTTTGGGACTTTTCCTTTTATTTATTGGGGATGCTTTTTGTTCTTAAATTAAATTAATATACAAATTTATTTCAAAAAATAAAGAAAAATTAAAAGAAATAAATATCTTGTGACAAAAAATATTTTTAAATTTTTCTTAGTCAAATTTATTGCCGAGACAAAAATTAATATTAAATTTTAAATAATATTTTTTTCATTCCCGGAATTTAAAATTTTGTTTTTTATTTACGAATAAATATATTTATACATAAAAATAAACAAAACTTACTTTTATTTTATTTCCTCCTCAACAAAAATTTTTCTATACAAAAATTATTTTTTAATTTATGCTTTTGTGGTTCTTTTATGTTTAATTATTATTAACTCGTTTTTATTAAAAATATTTTTATCTTTCAATTTGTTTACCTTTAACTTCAAAAATAAAATTTAAATTAAAAATTTAATGCAAATATTTTTTCCCAATTTTCTCAAAAATTATTTTTAAATAATATTCTCACCGAAAACTAAAAAAAAGAATTTTTTTACCTTTATAAAATATTCACACACCCACAAATTTCTAACTAATTTTTTTATAAACTAAAAATAAAAACGTTAACAAACTCCAAACCAAAACAAATATTTATATTAATGTGTGCCTAAAATTTAATTTATAAACTTATGAACATTTAGCTACATTGACTACAAGATACAATTTTTAAAATTTTGTTGGCTATTGGATTGGGGGGAGGGGAAGGGTAATACTTCCATTTAAAATAACCCCCATCTTAAAGCACAATTTTCAGCCACAAGTGTGTGAATGTGTAGTTGATGTATGTAAATACTATAAATTAATTAGAATTTTTATTAAATAAAGAAATAACTAAATTTAAAATTTAATTATATACCTAGTATATAAATATTTTAAAATAACTTAAAATTACTATATAATTTTTTTAAAGAAAATATTAAATTTAAAACTTAATGTCTTCCATTTCTTTGAAAAGTATAATTATTTAATTTATCCTCATTAATCTCTCTTTTTTTACAATTAGCTATTTATTATTTTATTTTATCCTCCTTCCTTTTTTAAATGACATGTTGCGCGTTATCGTCATTTACAAATAAAATATATTAATTTATCAAAAATTTTCAGTAGTTAATTTATCTTTCCATAGTAATTTGGTATCCTTTTGTTTTTTAGCCTTATATATTTTTAATTTTTATAAAAAATTGAATGAATTGCTTAGACTAAAAAGGTAATCCATCTCTTTTATTTTCATTCAAATGCCATTCATTAAATTTTTATATTAAAATCAGACATCATTAATATATTCCAAATACTATAATAATTTTGCTAATTCCGTTTATCACCCTCTCAATCATTTTTCTTTTTTCATAAATTTTTTTAAATTTATTATTTTATTTAAAATATTTTAAATAAAAAGTAATATTTTTTAAAAAATATTTTTTAATTAATTTAAAATAAAAAATAAATAAAAATGTTTTAACTTTCTAGAAATTAGCCCTAAAAATTATTTATAAATTAATTATAATATTTTCTTATAACATTAAAAAAATGGAAGTTTTATTTTAAAAAAGAAATTAAATGTTTTTATATTTTCTTTTAATTTTTTCTAATAAAATCCTCTAAAGATTATAAAATTATTTTTATTTATAGTAAATAGTTTTTTTAAATTAATGGAAATATTTCCATATTTAAAAATATCTGTGTGGCCAAGTTTATTTTAACCTGTCCATTTTTTCTTTTTTTTAATAGCTTTCAACTGTCATTTATTCCTCAATTTGGCCACCGCCAGTTCATTTAATATTTAAATATGTAATACATATGTATGTCTACAAAGTACTCGTTGCATACTTTTATATTAATTTTTTTATTTCAAAATTAAAAATAAATTTCCTAAAAATTATTGTCAAAAAAATTTAAATGTTGAAGAGTTTACATATATATTTTATTTAAGAGATTAATTTTTTTGGAGAAATAATTTTTTGTTTCTCCAAAAGAGAAATTTGGAGAAACTTCTTTTTTTCCTTTCCAAATTACAAATTTATATCCCAATCAGACCTGGGCGAAACTCAAAATTTTTTTCTGACGAAACGAAACGAAACAAAATTTTTTTAAAATCGTTTCGTTAACGAAACGAAACGAAACAACCTAAATCTTACGAAACGAAACGAAACAAAACGAAACATTTTAATATTCAAAAAATTTTCAAAACTTCATTTATTTCGCAATTATTCGACCTCAAATACTTTATTAGTCGCCTACGATTTATAAATGATTTAGTTTTTGGTTTATTTACAACAATTTGTCCCATAAGCCAGGCCCGTAGCAAGGAAAATTTTCGGGGAAGGGGGGGGGGGGGTCAATCATTTTCGAAGCCGAATTTTTGGCGACGCTTTTTTTCAAATAAAATTTAATATTTTTCAAGTAAAATTTTATTTTAAGCGCCGCAGACGAAAAATTTTAAAATTTTGAAAGGCCGTAGGCCAAAAAATTCACTATCTTGCTCCATTGCCTACCCAAATTGTCTCCATATCTCCATTTCGAGAGGAGAGCGATATAAGCTAATGCTTCGCCGGAAGTTCCGGTTCCAGTATTTCCGCAACTCGCAATCCGCAATTTTTAAATTATGATGCGAGTCCGGTAATAGAATTTGTCGTCGATTAAGTAATATGTATATGCGGATTAGGGAGTGGAGTATAAACGGATTTGTAGTATATAAGTAATTGATATCTTCCTTTTTCAGCGCCGCAGGCGAAAATTTTTTTAATTTTCAATAAAAGATGGTTAATTTTATAGATTTTGGCCTTAGTTTAGGCTTAAAAAATTGTTTCGTTTCGTTGAAAAATCACAGGTGTTTCGTAACGAAACGAAACGAAACAAATTTAAAAGTGTTTCGTAACGAAACGAGACGAAACAGTAAAAATCATACGAAACATACGAAACAACGAAACGAAACGAAACGTTTCGCCCACGTCTGATCCCAATTTTGCCTAATAAAGAATTTTTTATTAGAAAATAGTTTTTGTTTTTGCTGACGTTTATACCAAATATTTTCTGCAATTTTCACATATGCTAATTTTCCCATTTAAAGTTATTTTTTAATTAAATACAAAAATGTATTTAATGTAAATTATATAAAGTTTTTATTGTTCTCAATATTTTTACAATTTTTTCCAAAAATGGATGGGAAAGAACTAAAAATATTTAAATATTTATTTATTGAAAGTTTAAATATTCTAATAAATTATTTAATTTTAATTTTATTTTAGAAACAAAAATTTAGAAAAAAAATAATGAAAGGAAACAACAAAATAAATTCTTCATTTTCTAGTCCAATTTTAAATTTAATTTTTTTATTTTCTTTAATTATTTTAATTAATTTAAGAAAAACAGGCAAGTTATTTTTTAAATTAATTATTTAAAAAAATAAATATTTCTTTTTAGAAGCAAAAATATCCCAAAGAATTTCAAAACCTTTTTCACAATTTGATAATTTACAATTATCTCAAATAATAAAAGAAGATGAAGAACAAATTATTCAAAATATTTTGGACGAAGAAAATAATGCTGAATTGGAAAAAGAAAAATTAGAAGAAGCTTTACTTGTTGGAATGATTATTCCAAATAGATATCAAAGGTAAATAAATAAATATGGACGTGGTATTGACTTAGAGTTTAACGATTTTGGCACTTCACGCGAAAATTGTGGAGAACCTAATTTTTTTGTTGTTGTTTGGGATTTTTTTCGGTTGTGGATTTTAACAAGAAATTAATGGAGGGATAATTATGGACGTGGAGCAAAAATTTAAAAAAAAAGAAAATATATTTGGAATAAATTTAATAAATTTTAATTTTAAGAGCTATAATAATGAAAAGAGGCAGTCTTGGACCCAGACCTTTACGTTTTGGACGTTAATTATAAATGAGAATATTTTATCCGTTAAAATTGAGAATGTAAGAAAATATTTTTTTTAATTTGATAAAGAAGGAGAAGAGAATATAGCCATAAAAAGATTATTAAATAATTTCTCATTTTAATTTCTTAAAAAAAACAAAAAGTCCCTGATTTATTTAAATATTTCTATAAAAATTATTTTTATTTTTGTCCCTTTTTGTGAGTGAATAAAAAATGAATTTTGTATTGTTTATTTATATTTTTTAAACTATTTATATTTTTTAAACTGGGAATGTAAGAAACAAAACAAAAAGTCCCTGATTTATTTAAATCAGGGACTTTTTTTGATTAAAATAAAAATTAGACCTTGCAATAATTTGCACTAATAGTAATTTGCTCCAATGAGATGAGGAGATTTTTAATAATTCTCCTAGTATAAAAGCACAGGAATTTACTTCTGTCTTACCGACAACAGCTTCACTTAACAGCACGATACTCAACTCCAATCAACAACGATGGCGGACGGCAAGAAGGATGATGACGGCAAGAAAGGCGGCGGAGAACGAAGCGTGATCAAGGGGGATGGTGGTAAGTGCGAGCAGGCAGTCCAAGGAAGGGAGCAGCAACAACAGGAGGACGCTAACACGAACACGGAGATGATCTCGCGTCTTGAACCGATGGAGGCAATCGCTCTGAATATTGGGACTGTGGTCGGCAGCGAAGGACACAGGAAATGGCACGTTCTCAGCAGGTTAGGATCTGGCGCGTTTGGTGCTGTCTATCTGGTGGAGGAGGAGGGTGCCAAGAAGGAGGAAAAGTATGCCTTGAAGGTATGTTGTTAGAAAGTTTTTAAATTTTGGACGTTTTTACTATTTAGGCAGAGCGCCTCTCAGCTCAAGTGCAGATGTTGGCCGTCGAAGTGCAAGTATACCAGGCGCTGATGGCAAAGGCAGTTGAAGGAAAACGCCGGTACCCGTTGCTGATTGACAAGGGAGCCTGGAACAATCAGTGCAACTACTTGGTCATGTCATTGGTCGGCCCATCACTTGAGGTGATGATTTTATTTATAAGTTTGGTCTAACTTTGCAAATAAATTATTTTTAAGGATCTTCGACGTAAGCGTCCCAACAACAGGTTTTCCATGGGCACGGCTCTGATTGCGGCAAAGAAGACTTTGGCGGCGATTGTACAGATGCACCTCGTCGGATTTCTTCACAGAGATGTGAGTTTTCATTTAACAAAAGCGAAAATTGAAATTTAATTTCCTTTTTTTCCATTAGATCAAGCCAGCAAACTTCTCGATTGGACACACGGACAAGAATGTCATCTACATCCTCGACTTTGGCATGGCACGATGTTTTGTACGGCCAGACGGCGTACTTAAGCGTCCACGCGCAGGCAACATCGGTTTCCGAGGGACAGCCAAATATGCTTCAAGAATTGGTCACAAACATAAGGAGCTCTGCCGAGGGGACGACGTCGAAAGTTGGTTCTACATGGCATGTGAGCTTGTGAAAGGGAAGTTGCCTTGGCAGCGTGTCGATGTAAGTTTATTAATTTTTTGGAGGTTTGTTGGCTAATTAAATGTTTGATTTTTTAGGAAGAAGCTAAAATACGTGACATGAAGATCGAAGCCTTAAGACCTGGGAAGGTGGACGTCAAAGGAAAGGGGCCGACTTCTGAGACAGCAGCGGGGACGAAGGCCAAATCGGAGGCGAAACCCAAGGTGGAATCAAAGCCCAAGATCGAGACTAAGACCAAGACTGAGGCAAAGCCCAAATCGGAAGCAAAGCCTAAGACGGAGACTAAGACCAAAACAGAGGCCAACCCCAAATCGGAGCCGAAGACTAAAGTGGAGCCGAAGGCGAAAGCAGAGGAGGGAAAGGAAGGAAGTGCAAAGAAAGCTGAGAGGGAGCCGAAGGATCCACGTCGCCTGCTGCTTGGTGGATGTCCTAAACAGTTCGCCAACATTCTTGAACTCGTCGCGCCACTCCGCTATTATGATGACCCGCCGTACGATGATATTGCCGAACTCATAGCTGCAGCAATAAAGAAGATGAAAGTGCAGGTTTGTTGAGAAATGTTTTTTAATCTTTTAAATTTCTTGTATTTTTTCAGACATATCCACTAGATTGGCAAGAAGGAGGGAACAAAGCCTAGAAAGATGCTTGATGTACGGAAGATATTAGCATAAATAATTGTGATATAATGTTCTCAGATGTATTGAATTGTTTTCCTTCACAATGTTGTAAATATTGTTTTTTCTGTAGATTTGTAAAAATAAATTTGTCTTGTTTTTTAGTTTTTTTGATATAAATTCTCTTAGGTTAGTTGTGTAAATAAAATTGAGTTAAGCTGTGTAAATAAAATTGAGTTTTCAGTTAATGAGAAAACAGCTAAAAAATTTATTGCATGTATGAGGCAGGCAAAAAGGACTTCCAATTGTTTTAGACTGAAAAATCAATGTGAAAATCAAAAATATTTTCAAAACAAATTTCTTTAAGAAAAATCAAAAGTTGATTTAAAATTGCTGGGACAAAATATTTCTCTTGCATTGTGAACATACTCGAAAATAAAACGCGACTATATTTGTTTAGTAGTATAGTTTTTATTTTTTTGTATAAAACGTTTGTTAATTCTGACAAAAAAGAAATTAAAAATTTTAAAATACACTAATTAAAGTAAGAAATATCTAGTATTTGTGGGTTCTCCAGCATGAGGACGAAACAAAAACACCCAGGGTAATTATTAGATACGGTAATATTTAAAGAATTTTTTTTATAAATTTTACATATTCTTTAAATTATTTGTTTTTAAAGTATATGTAGTTTTTATTTTTTTATTATATTGTGTTAAGTGGATGAGAAGATATATCTTGAATTTTATTTGGCGGCAAAGAAATATGAAAAGAAACAGCAGGATATGTACATCTCAATTACTTTAATTAATAATTAAATAATAAACAACATACATTAAAATTAATTTTGATTTTTTTTGGAAAATAAAAAATGATATTTTTGATAGAAAACATAAATTGATAGGTTAATAGTAATAAAATTATAATAATTAACAATAAAAATTTAATTTAATTAGAAAAACCCCTTCAAAATTTTAAAACTCTGAAAGCTCTCTTTAGTCCCTTCCCATATTACAAACTTCTCCTCTTAGGCTACAATGGATTCGTATCGAGTTTTTATTGTTGAATTTCGAATGTTTTGTTCAGTGTATTTTTATTTTGTTGTGGGAAGAGCATTAACACTTGACACAGATGTCATTATAAGAGCCGTTTCCATTGTACCTAAATGGGTAAAGAGTGCGTTAGAAATTAATTTTGATTTTTTTTTGGAAAATAAAAAAATGATAAAATGATACTTTTGATAGAAAACATAAATTGACTAATTGCGTAAATTTGGAAGAGTGCGGCAAATTAGCTGCCGCTTTTGTTTTATCTTATCTGTACCCAAAATTGATAATTCTTTTTTCATGGATTCATGACACTTCAATTCATGACTCTCAACAGTAACTATAATTTGTATTAAACAGACCAAAAAGTGAGATTTTAAAAAATTTAAATAATTATTAATTAATTTAATTTGTGAGCATTGAGGATGGATTTAATTCTAAGCTTACAATTAGCAAAATATATTGGAAAGGGCACTAAAACTCTCTTCAATATTTAAGAGGCAAAGATTTGAAAAATTAACACAACCTCTCACTAGACTGTATAACGGGGAAAATTTACATTCCAGTTTATTTTCTGATTTTTTCCTAAATTTTTATATCCTTTAATCACTAAGTGTGTAAATTTGGAAATTTACGCAACGGAAAGTAAGCTGAAGGCATTCCTCCTATAATAAACGAGAAAGTCTTAAACTAAATAATTTTTAGTTCCATTGTTTTTTTGTATTTTTTTCTCTTCTATCAAATAAAATCTAAAATTTTTTAAATAAATAAATGTTTTTCTTAAAAATACATATTTTTATTAAAAACATTTCAATTTTGGCCAATTTAAAATAAAGCGTGGGCGGCATCTTACAGCCGCCACCGTGCCTTTCCCTCTTGTCTACTATTAAATATACATACAATTGGTTGCTTTATTCTCTTAAATATATTTTTTGCCTTCCCCCCCCCCCTAAACCCTCATCATAGCTTTTTCCTTTTTTTTTATTTTTTTCCTCTATCATAGACCCAAAAGCTTACTAACGAGATTGCTCAATGTACATAGCTTCATTTTGTTATGTGCCAAGACAAACCTCTTCGTTTAAGATGGCTTATATAAATTTGGGTGAGGATTTGGCCTAACCCTTTTCTTTTCCTTCATTGCCTTCCTATTTCTCTTTAAAAGTGGTAATTTAGTTAGAGCCCCAAGTTGGAAATTTTAGCTTCAATGCCAGCCTGCTTTAAACTGAATGGGTTAGTATACGGTCTTTCCTCCTCTACGACCGCCCGCCTTTCTCGTTAAAATGCCGTTGACGCTCAATTCTGTGTCCCGGCTGCCTTTCTAGATAAATTCAATTTACTCATTTTCCACTTCTAGAAGCTTACGGACCTGCGCTTTGTGCATGCCAACCGATTGAAAGAATTGGCGCTAAGTTGCGGATTTTTAAAAGAAGCAGATCAAATATAATATTAATTTTAAAATTAATTTTAGAAAATAATTGTTAAAATCAAAGTTTATTTAATATTCTTTCAGAAAATCTAACAAATTAAATTACAAATTCAGTTTTAAAAATGAGTAATGAAATTTCTGGAAATCAAGGAGAAATTAAAAGCTCAATCGACGGAAATCAAGATGATTCTTTAGAATCATCCAATCAGCAACAATTAATGGTAGAACAACAAACAAATCAACACCAAATTGATGGAGTTTCTTTTTCATTGTCTACTTTACAGGCATTAATGCCTGGATCTGCTGGAATGCTTTCAATTCCCTCTATTCAACAGGCATGTTTATTTAAGCATTAGAGATAAATATAGGAAGGGTTATTTAAAGAAGGATCCAGACATTTTATTTGAAAAATTTAAACAAAAAAATAAAAAATATTTAAAAAAATATGTAGGTTTATTTAAATAATAAAGAAAATTCTCTAAAATAAAAATTCCTAAAATGACTGGAAGAATTAGAATGAATGCCAGAAAATTTCCTTTCTGTAATGGAAAGGGCGCGATGATTAAATCAAGGGAAAGCTAAGAGAGAGAGAGGTCTCTCTAATTGAATATTGGAGGCCATAACCAGCTTTGAGTGTTTCTTTTGCGTATTTCTGCGTGTGTGTTTTTGTCACCAGGAGTAGAATGAAGAAAAATGGAGAAGATAAACGCATTTTCATAATTTACTGGCGCCAAATTGAGTTTTGGGTGAGGCAAAAAATAGGGGGGTGATAGAGGGAAAATAACTAAATAAATAAATATATTTATAAATAAAGACAACCACAACCATTGGGGCGGGCACACAAATACCTATATAAAACTAATTTATACAAAAGACTAAATCGAATTTTTGTTAAATTTATTTAAGAATGGATGGAAAAAGGAGGAAAATGTTGAGGTTTTTACCAAATCAAATTTTACATAATTTTATTTTTTCTCCCTCTCTCATTTTTCTTTTTAAAAAATCCTTTCGGAGTATATGCTTATGTTCATTTAATTTATTTTAATTAAATATTTTCCTCTCATGTCACTACCCTTAAGTAATAGCCTAATAATGTTTTAACACAATGTAGATAACGAATATTGAGTGAAGACTAGATTTTGTTATCAATTTTTTACAAAAAAAATTTTTTAATTATCGCTATAAAGGATATAAAACCGACTGGATGCAGTGCTGATACTTTAGCTGATTTCTCTCATTATAATACATATGCGTCAGCAGCGGCAAGTCTTCGCCCAATCATTGATGGTCATTCAACTGCTGCCGCTTTAGCAGCTGTAAATAATGCCATAAATGGTGGGGGAAATGATCAGTCTAGTCACCTAAAACGACCTAAACAAGAACCAAGATTGGGACAAACAAGCGGAAATATTTTTCTGTCAGCTGGGAATAATTGTTCATCTTCCTCAACACTTTATTCCTCAGCTCCAGCGCGGTAATTAATCTATATATTTATTTTAAAAATAAATTTACTTTCAAAAATTATTATTTTTAACTATTTGTGGAGGTTTATACATAATTTCCAGAATTTTATTTTTTAAAGTCGCCGACATAGAACAACATTCACAGCTGAACAACTTAATGAACTAGATAATACTTTCAACAATATTGGCCATTATCCAGATATTTATCAGCGAGAAGAGTTGGCACGTTCCACTAAACTTAATGAAGCTCGTATTCAGGTAAATAAATTTAAAATTTGTGTAGCACCTCATTCAAAATAACAGAATATTTAAAAAATATTAAAATATCCAGACTAACAATTACGCAATATATATTACTGGAATTAGTTACAAATTTCCTTTTCCTTTTTTCAATTCTTTTTGTTTTCCGGGTCATTGCTTGGGCAAGTTTTTACATATCTAGAATAGTTTCTTATTATAACTCCCTCAGGAAGTAGTTGGTTAAGGCTCAAAATTGGTGGTTATAAGAGGGGTGCGCGAGTCGATTTTTAGAGAAAGTGTTTGTTGGGGGAAGGGGAAGGGGGGGGGGAATCCCGAAGGCCAATTAATTCGCTCTATTGAAAATACAAGAAATGTAATAGAATTGAAGGATGAAGAGGACTTTGAGGACAAAAAGAAATGAGAAATGGGGGACAAAATAATAATAGTATAAATATAAACATAACAATTGAGTAAGCCTAATTATTCATAAAATGAGAGGAAAAGAGAAGGAAGGAACTAAGTTTTTATCAAAAAATAAATTAAAAATTGTTTAAGTATATTTTTATATAAATAATAGACATTGATAATAAAAACCTTCAAAATTTTAAAACTCTGGAAGCTATCTTCAGTCTCCTCTCACGTTACAAACTTCTCCTCTTAAAGTCATCAATTCCTTTAAATTACTTAATTTAAAATATTAAATTTTATTTTTATTTATAAACACAATTATTTTTTTCCTATTTACTTCCAAAATTCCTCCCCTCTCCTTTCATTTTCGTAAAATCATTTCATTTTTGAATATACTTTTCCCCATCATTTCTTCACCAAATTTTTTGAATACATACATATAAGGAAGGGCAAAATTTCCCGCAATTTTGTTGGAGACTTAATATATAATAGAAGAATAAAAATGCATACACATCTGCCGACAGCCACCACCAACAAAAACTGCGAAGAAAATAAAGAATAGGAATGAGCGGATTAGTGGAAGAATAGAAAGGAATTAAAATAATTGAGGAAGTAATTTAAAAAGAGGAAGGGAAAAGAGGGGGTGTTTGATTCTATGGATTTGAGAATGATTAACTTTTAAAAATTAAGGGAAAAACTTCCCTTAGGAAGTTTTTCCTCCTCTGAAAAAGTCTTAATTAAGAATTCCAATTTATTACAATTTTTCAACTTTCAGGTTTGGTTCCAAAACAGACGAGCAAAGGTTACCTATTTTTATATTAAGAATTTAACACCAAAATTTTCTCTTTTATTTTTAGTTTCGAAAACAGAAGAAACAACTAGACAAAGCTGCCTCAACAGCAGTTGCAGTTGTTGGGGGTACTTCAAATTTGGGTCCAATGCTTGCACAAGCTAATATATTAGCCCAACATCAACAACAGCAGGCAGCCGTTGCTCGAGCAGATGCTTTAGTTCAGTCAACTTTATGTTCAGTAAATAGCTATGGAAATAATTCTGGAACTAATGCAAGAAATATTGGAAATAATAATACAAGTAATGGTGGTGGTGGAGGTGGTGGGGGTATTGACAGTAATTATTGGTAAATTTATAAAAATATTTTTAGTCAGATAGATTGTTCAGAAAAATTAAATAATAATAATTGTTGGAGTAGCTAGTGCTTTGAAAGTTAAAATAATTGAAATATCAAAGCACTATTGTTAACTGAATGGCAACTTAACTCCCTCTACTTAAAATAATAAAAATAACCTTAATCTATAAAACTTCTATTTAAAATTTTTACTAATAATTTTTAAGAAAATTCTGTGTATTTATATTTTACTTTCAGAGATCTCCAGAAAGGTTTTGTGATTAAATTAGTGATTTTCAGGTGTTCTGCTGCTGCATACCCTATGGGAAGTAGTCGTTCAATGACTAGTGCAACCTATCCAAATGCTATGAATATGAGTCCTTATGCTGCAATGAGTTCTTTTGGACAAGTAATTGGAGGGGGGTTAGTTTTCCTTGGAAATTTAGTTTTAATTTTTAATTTCAATTTTCAGCACTCAATTAAACTGTTTTAGTTCAGCAGAAACAGCTGCCGATGAACTTTATAGAAATTTTTATAAGCAAAATGGAATTTCCAGCGTTGCTTCAACGGCAGTAGTTTCTTCTCCAAATAGTTATGGCCAATAGAATGGCTCTAACCAATAAAAGAAAAGGAAAGTAAAAAGGGTGGAGTCTTTAAAATTATTGTAATATATGTATTAGTATAAATATCCATATTACGTTATAAATATCCATATTACGTCCAGATTACGCGTCCAATGAATTGTTTATGCGTCCAATCACATTTTCAGTACCCTGTTTTGTGTGTTGAAGCTGTGGTCCGTTATCTCCATGTGTACCATACCTCTGAATGAGTAGAGCTTTCTATTCCCATTGATTTAATGGTACTTATCGTGAAAAATCAGGTACTTATCGCCAATGATTGAACGCGTAATCTGAGCAATAGCCAATATGTATACATAATAATTTACTAATTGATCTCAATTATTAAATGTGTTTTTATTTAATTTTAATATTATCTATAATATTATTTAAAGAAATTTTTCTTTATTTATACAAGCAGACCTCTAATTGTAACTAAAATTTTTATAATTTGTTAGCCACCGGCTGGGGAGCTGATTAAACGATAACTACTCCCCAAAGGTGTATTTTCAATTCTTAAATTGAAAGTAATTTTTCTTTAAAATCCATAAATAATAAGTTTTATCTTGGAGAAAAAGAAAAATATATGTGAGAAAAATAAGATTAATTTTTTAGATTTCTTCGACAAATAAAAAGAGAATAACTTATTTTTAGAGTTAAAAATTTGCCGCTGAATTTATGTTAGAAGGTGGTCGACAATTAATTTTAATGGTCAATAACTTGGTTGACTTGCAAAATTAAATTTTAATTATTTTTAATTTAATTATTTTTGATAAAAAATTATTTTCATAAACATTTATCTATTTTTGTATAATAAAAAATCGGAAATTAATCATTTATTTATCCCCCTTTTATGTGATTTGTTTCTGTCCTAGATTCTGCGCAATTCAAAAACAATCTCTTCTCTTTCTCTTCTTTTATTAAAATAAATTTTTGTCTCGCTCCAATTTTTGTTTTATTCACAAAACTTTTAAATAAATAAATATATCCATAAATATATCAATCAAAAATCCTTTCATTCACACAAAGGCGCCCAAAAGCGTCGAGAAAAAAATAATTTGTATTGATAAAAAAATAATATTATTATTAAATAATTTTATAAAAACACAACTAATAAATATTTTTAATTAAAAATAAATATTTTAAAAATTTATTTTTAATTTAATAAATAAAAACTTTTCGCAACAATTATATATTTTATTGTTAAATCCCCTCCTCCATTTTTAATTGACATTAAATAATTGCTTGTAGGACTATTTAATTCAAAATATTTATCTAGTTTAAAAAAGACTTTTTCTATAAAATTTATTTTATAAAAAATATTTTTTTTATTTTTATTTATTTAAACAAAAACAATTTACATAGTATTTACAAAAAATGTCTTCTTCTTCACAACAAATAATTATTTTAATTTTTTTATTTAATTATTTAATTAATATTATTTTGGCTGAAAATAATTGTGACACAAAACAATCTTTAAATTCTTATTTAAGTTGTCTTAAAGGAGAATTAGACAAAGAATATTCTTCTTTTGAAGAAGAATTAAAATTACATACAAGGTGGAGAGGGAAGGGGGGGAAGGGGTTATTTTTTAAATTAAATATTTTCTAGAAAAGCAGCAAGTGTTTGCTTTGCACAAAATATTGCAGATGCAAATAGTCAAGAACGTTGTGTTCTTTCTGTTTCTGATTTGGAACAAAAAGCTTGGGATAGAAATGGCCCTCTGAGGGATTGCTCTATTTGTAGAACTGTAAATATTTAATTTTTGTTTATTTCTCTCCACAAATAATTTTCCTGGAATTTTATTCTTAAATATTAATCAACCTTTTATTATTTAATGACTTTTCCTCTCTTTTTTCCTAATATTTCAGACATTTCCAATTAATTAACAAATTTTTTTCTAATTTTTTTCCCCAAAAGTTTGCCACTGGAGCAATTAAAGCAATATTGTCAACCCCAGCTGATGAACAAAAATGTATTAGAGAACAAATAAGTAAAGCAATAGCTGTTGAATCAGAAAGTTGTTTACGTAAAAAAGTACAGGACTTTGGAGGTATTCCAGAGATTCCTGATTTGGAAGAAGGGGGTTCTGGACTTCGAGAAGAAGTTGAAAAATAATAAATATTTTTTAATAAAAAAATTTAAAAGGTAATAGATTCAATTTCTGATTATATTTGGATACATTCTCGACTTGCATTTTGTGCTGAACGTAAACCTGAACGTGCAGCTAAAACTAGAGAATGTTTAAAATCGCCATTTCTTGGATTTTACTCAAAACATTGCAGAGGTTAGGACGTTGAAATTAATTGTAAAAAAGAAGAAATATTTGGGGATGTGCCGACAATAAATAGATTCCCGATCTTTGAGAATCGGGAAGGCACATTCCTTAATGTATATCAAAACTTTCTATATTGTTTATACTAATTAAAATACTACACAATACTCTTTTAATATTAATTTTATTTTTAAAATTAATTTTAATTTTTTTTTTCAAATAAAGTACTAAATTCGTGTGATCAAATTGGTGCTCAAACAGCAGAATGTGTTACTCAATTAAAAACAACAAAAGCCGCAGTCTGTGCATGTATTGATGAAGCTAGAGATGATTTAAAACAAAGAATTGCTGGTATAGCTGATGCTATTAAAGAAGCAGTTGATGGTAGTGGGTCTAGGGCTGCCCCTTCTATCGGATCTGGTTCTAAAGTAGATCAATGTGTTTCTAATATTAAAAGACAATTGTAAAGGTTTTTGAGAGAATTAAAAAGAATTTTTAATTAAAAAAGAATAACGTCAACAAATGATTGGGCATCTACTATAGATAATGCACTTAATAATTGTATTAAAAATAAACCAAATAGCCAAAATTTGGGTATAGATTCTTTACTTAATGTTGGGTGTAGAAAGGTTGTTTTTAGACTGTTTTTTTGTATGAAAAATAAATTTTGAATAGATAATTGCTGATACAACAGGGAATGCTCAAATACAAATCAAAGCTGGATTTGAATTTGTAAATAATTTAGTAGATTCTATGGTAGAAAGATCGAGACGTTTTTGTGGGGGAACACATTGTGATTCTAATTAAATTTTGATTTTTGTTTTTAAAGTCTTTCAAGTAAAAATAAAATTATTTTTAAATAAATCTTTTGTAAGAGAATAAAAAACTAGAAATGGATGTGGATTGTATTTTTATCTGAGAAAAAGCATTTCCGGTTTATAATTGACCAAATAAGAAGATAAAAATAAATAAATAATTATTTATTTCTTTTTAACTAAAAAATATTTATTTATTATTCTTTAATTGTTTTTATTTTTTTTTAATTTTGTAACCAAATTTTTTCAAAAAAAGGAGAAAAAAGGGGGTCACGATTTAAAAAATACATTCAAGTAGAAAATAAGTAGTTGAGTTAGGTTAAGTAAAAGAAGGAGATTTATATTTAAAAATGCTAATATATAATTGTTGTTAGAATTTACGAAAGAAAAAATTATTTTAAATATTTTTTAAAAAAGAAAATGTTTAATAATATTTTATTATTATTATTTATTTATTTAAATTTATTTATTTTAATATTTGGACAACAACAAACAACAAATAACCAATCATCATTATTATCAGAACCAGCTGTTCGTGTTGTTCGACTACTAGTAACATATCCAAATGCGGATATAGAAACAGTAAATAAACTTCAAAATTGGAATTCTATTATGCGTAAAAGGTTTTGGAAAAAAATAAATTTAAATTAAAAATTTTATTTCTTTTAGTGTACTTGCCTCCCTTCGATTTGTTAATAAACGTAATTTTTAATTAAAAATTAATTTTTACAAAAAAATTTTTTCTAAACAGATTGGCTAATTTGTGGTGTTTCTAATGAACAAATAAATTTAGAAAATGAAAAGAAATTAATAAATAATAATGATTGTGGACGTCTACAAGTAACTGGAGAATTAATTAATGAACAAAATCAGTCAAAAATATATCGTTTAAATGCTACTTTTATTGCTAATAAGTAAGTTTATATTTTTATTTTAATTATTTTACTAAAATAAAAATAATAATTTATCTGTCATTGAGGCGTAAAATATTGATAATAATTTTAAAATAATTTTTAAATTAATTATTTCTAGAGATCCAATACAAAATTCAAAAGTCGATGCTAATTCAACAGTTCAATCTGTACTTTTAATTGGAATTAAAGGGGGAATATTTCAATATACAAATGCTATGAAAGTTTTGGGTTAATTTAAGAAAAATTATATTTTTTTCTTAAATTTAATTTAATTTTCTCTTAAAGGAAAACCAAATTCTGAATTGGGGTTTGAAGAAGCTTATTTTTGTTATCCAAATCAGGAACGTATTGAGGGAACTAATTATTGTAAAAAAGAAAAGAAAGAAAAACAAAAAATTAAATAATTTTCTTTTTTTTAATTTTTCTTTTTAAAAATCCTTTAACACAAAAAAACTTTTTTACTTAATTTTTTTTCATTAATTGTTTAAATAATTTTTAAATTTTCTTAAAAATGGCAAGTCTTTCTATAAAGCCAAATAAAAATCCATTAGTAAAAAAAGAGAAGGAGAACAACCCCTCCCTTACGTTTTTTATATTTTATTCGTCCAAAAAATTAATGTGCCAAATTGCCGGAAATTATATGTAGTTATTTTAGTGAAAAAGAAAATTTTAATTTTTCCATTTAAATTAATTTAAATTTAAAAATATGGGACAAACACAAAGTTATGCTGGCAACCGTCATTTAAAGGATATTAACACCGTTGGAGGTAGTAGTGGAGGAGGGGGAGGAATTAAAAAGGGAATATCTACTAATAATGATCAACAAAAGAAACAAGTAAATATACATACCTAAAATCCTTTAACAATTTAAAATAATTTTTAAAGTCGATTTCTTCTGTTCCAATTAATTTTCGACAACGAAATAAAATACCTGAACAACGTCAAAAAACTCCAAGTAGTCGTAATTTCCACCCTTCACAAAAAAGGCAAACAGGGCAAAAACGGCAAAGTAGAAGTCAAAGTCTTGACCCAAAGGCTGTTAATCAAATAAAAACTGTTTTGTATGTTAATTTTTAATTTTTTTAAAATTATTTAAGATATTTTATGTAATTAAATATAAGATTTTTCTTTCCATAATAATAATTCACAATAAACCCCTCCACCCCCCCCCTATCCAATATTCTATTTAATTAATTATACATATATTAGTGGATCAGCTCGTTGTTCTCCAAGAACAACTACAAATTCAAAAAAGAGTATTTCAAATCGTGAAAAAGAACTTTGGAATCCAGAAAAGGCAGCAGCTCAATTAATTGGTTTACAACTACAAAATCCCCACACTGCACAACAAAATTTGCTTTGTTTAGTTGGAGGGAAATTAAAACAAACAAATACAAATTTAAATAATAATATTGGACAATCACCTCGTCCTTTTCGTAAACAAAGTGGACAATTTTGTAGTTTTGATTTGGATTTTAGAATTTATGAAAAACGTAAAAAAACTTTAAAAATATTAATTGGGGTTGGGATTGCTAAATTGGGGTTGCTCCCTGAACGGATCGAAAATAATTTTGGTTAGAGTTGGAAATATTTGGGTTTATGGACCGAGATAAAAGTCCCAGAAAGAGATTCTTTTAATTTATAAAGTGTATCTCTCTTTCCAAATTGTATACATATATTTTATGTAAAATGGAAGTTTTCATCCCTTAAAAGAGAGAGTTTCTTTTAAGGAATTAAATCGGGCATTAATTATAATTTAATATTTTATTGCATTCTAAAATTCCCAAATATTCACTAACATTTTTTAACTAAAAATAAATTTATTTAAAAATAATTTATTTTTAGATTTAACTTTGGCCGGTTTAACAAAACACCAAATATCTATTCTTCAAAAAATGTGGGAATTATCAACAGAAAATGAAATAACTGATTGTACTAAAAATATAATGTCACATTTATTAAGATCTAATGCCCAAATGTATCAATTCTTTGATTTGGTTATTTTGAATTAAAATAATTTTAAATTAATTTTTCTTCAGTTAGGATTAAGTGATCGTGAAGTTATTTTAAGGTAAATTTAATATTTTTTATAATTATTTATTTATTAGCTCAACATTTCTTCGTCAATCAGCTAATTTTGCAACTGTTTTAGATTTTGTTTTAACTAATTTAAATAATGAAACACAAAAAGTTTTTTTCTTTTAAAATTTAAAAATAATTATTTTTTAATTTAAAGGTTTGTTTAGCTCTTCAGGTAAATTTTTTAAATTTCTTATTAAATTCTTTTTTTAATCTTTAAAGTGTTTGGGTGCTAAACATTCTCGGCTGCCATGGCCAATTGAACCGTATATTAAAAATATTTTCTTTTAAATTTATTTTAATTTTTAAAGCCATCATTGGGCACTTTTTACGCGTTGCTTTGAAGTTTTTAATAATTAAATATTTAAATTAATTAAATTATTAAGGATAATCCTCCAAAGGAAGTTTTTCAAAATGCTGAAGGTCATGATCTTTGGAAGATTATGGCAAGTTTTAAATTATTTGTGCTAAAATTTAATTACAAAATCTTAATTTTTCTAACCGGGGTAACTTTATAATTGAAATTAAGTTAAGCTAGTCATTGGAATAATCAAACAACGTTCGACCTTATAAAGTTATATTTTGCTCACCAAGTTTAGCTCTATTTATTTTTCTATTTATCAATTCTAACATATTTCCATTCTTAATTATAAAATAAATAAAGGGGGAGAGAGCTAATATAATAGGTAATTGAAAGAATTTAAATAATATTTGGCCACAAATAATATAATTTTCTTCACATTTTTTAGATAAACTTTATTATAATCCAAATGCGCATAGGGTATGAACGTGCTATGGGTGGCGGTGGTAATGATCAAAATCCCCCTCCACCACCAGGAACTCCAATACCTTCACCCCGACTGGGAATTTGTGAAAATAGATTTATTCGAAGAGAAAGTGCAAGAAAAGAATTAGCAGAAGGAAGAAGTGCGTCATTAGGGCCTTTAAGGCAGCGGTCTGATAAATTAATGGTGACAGAAAATTTAAATAATTTGTGAAGTTTTTTAATAAATATATTTTTCATCAATTTTTTGCTGAACTTTTAATGAAAGTGATTAAAATATTAAATATTATTTTGTTAACAATTTTCTTCTCAAAAATTAAATTTTTATAATTTTAATTAATTCAAAAAAATATTTAGAAACAAAAGAAGTCCAAAAAACAATTTATTTAAAAATATTAAAGAAAACTTCCGCTGACTGCCCATTCTTACATAATGATCGTAACATGTCCAAATATGCAACTTTTAATGCTGGTGCTGAAATTGTTCTTCCACGATAAATAAAGTCACAAAGTCCTTCCTATTTAATTAAAATAATTATAAAAAATATTTAAATTCTTTTTTTATTTCTTACACAATTTGGATTTGTAAATTCTGCCGAAAGTTGTATCAATTGTGTATTATTCTCTGATTCATATAATGCTGCAATTAATTCTAATAAAGTTTTGAAATGTAAATGGGAAAAATTAGGTGCTCTAGAAGTCTTTTGTTGCTCCTCATTTCCAAAATAATTTTCATTATTTTCTTGGTTCTGATATTCCGCCATTGTTTGTAACTCATCTTCACATAGATTGTACATTTCAACAAGCTAGGAAGTGAAAAAAATATTTAGGAATTATTTTAAATATTTTTATGATTCTAAATTTATTTGATTGCCAAAAATTATTTATATTTTTTAGAAGGGAGGAAATCTAACCTTTTGGTTAATTTATAATCTAAAAAGTGAAAAATCGCCTGAGGCCTGAAAGAAAACACTTTCCACCTTATAAGCGTGGCAAGAGTTAAGGATAATTTTTATTTTAGGTATAAATTGAGGGATCTTATTTTTATAAAATAATGTTTCCATAGAATAATTTAGTTTATTAAAAACTTACTTTATTTGGAAAATAACAAATAAAATTCTTCAGTATATTATCAATTAATTCAACAGTGAAAGCAAAATCATCCCCACCATTAAATATTGGTGATTGTACAATAAACGCTAATAAAAATTCTAAAGCCAAATTATTTATTCCTTCGTTAACAAATTCAATTTCGTCAAGTTCATGTGGAATACACAAACCTAAAAATAAAATTTTTAATTTATTCCGAAAATATACCCAAAGAATTTCTCGCATATTTTATAGCAACTCCAAGCGCTAATTGTATTGTGCCTTTTAAACAATTATTTGAACATGTTTTAGGCGTAATATTGCCTGGACGGGGAGGAGATTGTGAGGTTGAATTAGACGCTAATGTTTTGGCAAAATGTGAAAATACTTCAACAGATCCATCACCTTTTAACAAATTAAATAATTTTAAAAAAATAAATATAAACATACAATGTTGTTTAAGTTTAACAGGATTTATTAATAACAATAAAGCAGTCCAAACAGTTAATTCTGGCAATCCAAATAAAGAATCAGATCTATATTTATAAATAAATGCACACAATTTTGTAATAATTGTTTGGAGTAATTCAAGTGGACAATAAAGAGCAGACAAACAAATAATTTGGTAATATTGTTTTTCGATTGCTTTAATTAATGCTCTCGATTTTGATTCCTAAAAAATAAATTTTATCAAAAAATTAAAAACAAATTTATTTACCATAGCCACATCTTTAACCATTCCATTATCTTTTGACAATAAATCAAAAATCCCTTTAGCCGAAAATTTGGAAAAATTATCTAAAAATTATTTTTTTTAAATTATCTCAAAAAACTCCCTCACCAATCATTCTTCCAACAAATTCACGATCCATTAACAAAAATTGACCTATTTGCTCTTCACATTTTTTTGAAGTAAAATCCAAAACCCGTGTTTGTGATTTTTCAGCACATTTGTCAATAAAATTGAGTAAGTCATTACACAATAACTGAAATGAACAAAATATATTATTTAATAAAAACTGTAAATCTAGCCAGAAACCTAATTATTTCAAATTTTAATATAAATTTAACCTTTGTGTCAGGATCATTCACTGCACTAAAACTTTCTTTGACACGTAAAAAATAAGTGAATTGACGAGGATTTGTTGTTGCCATTCGTTGAACAAAACTTTATGAAGAATTTAAATTTAAACATATATTTAATAAATTTAAAAATATTTAAAAAAATTTTATAAAAAAAATAAAATAAGAAAGTAGCTAAACCCAACAATTTATATATTTACCAATAAAATCTTTAAACGAATTTTGAAAGATTATGGTATTTTTTAAAAATTACATTCTAAAACATTTTTTTCAAAAATCAAAAGAAAAAATACCAATTTCAATAGATACATACAAAAAATAATTATCTAACTTTTAAAAAATTAAAAGTATTACGTCTTAGATTTATTATATTAATAATTACCCAATTTATGCTAATTTACAAAAATTAGAATTTCAAAAATAAGCCCTTAAAATGTCAAAAATTATCACATAAATATTTAATTTATATATTTCAATCATCATGTCTCAAATCACTTGTTGATGTACTAACTGTTGTTTGATTAACATCTTCAAGTAAAGAATATGCCTGGATATTGGCTAATTCCTCTTGTGGATGAACAATCATTCGACGTTGCTGTTGTTGTTGAGTTTCTTCATCTCTATCACTTTTTAGAGTTTTATCTGAAAAAAAATAAAAAATTACTATAATATTAAAAAATCTTTGAAACCATATATTCCAGAAAGATTATTTTCATTTCCTTCAGCATTCTCATCAGTCTCTTGTCTGACAAAGTTACCAACAGATTGTGATCTTCTTGGAGGTTCTTCAATTCTCAATTCCTCATCAATATCTTGTTTGCTGCTATTTCGTTGCAATCGAATGATTGGAGCTTTTTTCGCTGTTTGTGTCAAAACATCTGTTTAACAAAAAAGATTACTCATTTAAAATATCTAAATACCAGAAAAATCGTAAAGGCTCATATGTGGTGATCCAGGCATACTTCTACTTAAATAACGTGGTTTTCTCCCATCACATTCTTCAGATTCAAATTCCCCTTGCGCAGCTAATTGCTGTGAATATCCAATTACTTGATCAACAGCTTTACTATGCATCAAAACACCATTTACTATTTTTATAAAAAGCATTGTTATCCAAACTGTTGCTTTAAAAATAAAAAAAGATTCAGTCAAAATATTTTTAAGAATAATTACAAATAACTGCAACAGTTGTTCTGTCATACAAATTAACTGATTGGCTTATAACTCGTATCAACATAATTGCAATTGGAATTGGTACAAAACCCATTCGCCTGCTGACCTTAAATTAAATTTTATTTAAAATTATTGTCTAATTACCTGATCTGAAAAATCTGAAAAAGATTCGTGCTGGTGACTTCTTAAAACATCAAAAGCAAGTGTAATTGTAAAATCTAAAAGTTTCGAGTTTTTTAACAAAATTTTTATAAAATATAAATTAAACAAATTTCAGAATTTCTGTGTATATTTGAGGAAAAACACCAAAACAGACCTCTATAAACTTGAGAACTTATTTCATTAAATTTTGTTATAAAAGCATGTTTCAACCAATCAACCATTAATTCAGCAGCGATAATCATTATCTTTAAATAAAAATATTTTACTATTAAAAAAATTTAAAAACCAAATCTGGTGTCATTTCATAGAGATGTTCTAATTTCCAATTTACAGCCTAAATATATAAATTTAATTAAAATATTGAAAATACAAACGGTCATATTCCTGAGAACAACAACTAACAATAAAACAACTGTATGAAAACGTTCTAAATTTAATAAAATTATGAATAGATAAACACATTTTTTAAACCTCTAACATCGCTACATGACATTTGAAAAAGATTTGGCTTCCCAAACTTTTTAAAAACAGAGCCTTTTAATTCAACAAAATTGTTGCTCATCATAATAGTTAGTAAAGATTGATTATGTGAATTAAAAGCAACATTCAAAGTTGTTGCCAAAAATTAAAAAATTACTTTAAAAAGAAAAAATTTACTTGAAGCAAAATTAAAAGAGTATGGGTGAGAGCATAAACTATTGCCATAAAAAGATGAAAAATTGCTGATAAAAAGTTGAAACGCTCTCCACGCTCAGAAACTGTCCAAAAAAGAGCATCCAAAACATCCTAAAAAATTAAAAAAAATTTTTTTCAATTTATTAAAATTCAACCTGACCAAAACTGCTGAATAATTTGTCTGCGACCTCAAGCTAAAAAATAGAAAAAATATATAAAATTGGAAATAATTTACCATATTATAAAAGATGTACAATTTAATTACTCCTTGACCTCTTACTAAATGATACATCATTGATGTATCTACAAATTGCATAAACCAGCAAGAACAAACAATTATCAAAACTTTTAAAATATCACAAGTATCTGCCGCAGTCCAACTTTTTGTTCTGGAAAGACATCCAAAAAAATTTACCTAAAAATAAATTTGTTGCATTTAAAACAAAAATTAGAAAACTATTATTCGAAGAGGTAAAAAGGTGAACATGTGACAGAAAGCATCCAAACATTGTCTGAGGCCAAAGAAAATAAACCTTTCCAATTCCAACGGGATACGGATGAAGGCGTAAACTTTCTTTCGCTTTTCTGTATAACGATCCTGCTCATCTTGTAGAGAATAACCGCTAAAAAATGAGTAGTCATAATCAAAGGGTTAAGTATTAAATATATAAGTTAAATTTAGAAAGTCTACAAATATCCAGTTAAATAATTTTTACCGTGAAATTTCCATCCACATAAACTCAAACAACGTAAGGTTCCGTGGTCTAACTGATAAATTCTCCGAAGACAATGGAGAACATTCTTCCGAAACAAATGCATGCTGATTTACTTCATTAGTTTCCATATGTTTGTTCGTATGACAACTTATCAAATGCGAAACATATGACTAATTGATAAAAAAATATGTCAGCATGAGAATCATAAAAATTTTAAAAAAGCTAATAAAAAACGATTTGTCAAAAACTAACATAAATTTTAAAATATTAACTCAAAACAAAATTCTCATTTATGACAAAATCTAATTACGCATAGCAAACAAAAGTGGACAATGAAGATAGAAAATATTTAAGGTAAACTGAAAAGAAAATATAGCAAAGTTTCTGAATAAAGGAATTTAAAAAATCATCAAATGACAACAAATAACGATCAAAAGAATTTTCCAAATAATTCCAACTTCATAGGAATTTGGGGTTTTTAAGAACGATCTTTCATATCTTCAATATCGAAGCCAATCACGTTTACTGCTTTTTGCAATATGACGGTCCAAAATTTCCCAAAAACGCTGAAGGATTGCTCTATCGAGATGACGCTTTGTACGAGACAATTGCAAAACATTAACGCTAAAAAGTTTTAAGCATAAAAAAACATTAAAAAACCTCCATTTCGCAACATTCGGGTCCATTTTTTGTTCTTCAAATTTAAGATGGAAAGCAGCAACATTGGAAAATATTTCTACCGGATTTCCGTTCCACTTCCAACCTTTAAACTGCCAGGCAGGTCCCTATAAATAATTAAGTTAAATATTCACATAGATAGAAAAACGTGAATACTGAAAAGGAACCTGAACAAAAACTGCAACAATTCTCTCCCACTCATCATCCTTCAAACGAGTTGGATTATCTATGACTCGATATGGCACTGTAACATTATTTTTCTGAATTTGAAGCAATAATTCATTGTCTCGTCTGCTATATGTTCTTTTCTTTTCTTCAGAGCTTACAAAACGCAAATCCTAATAAAATTTAGGTATTTGAGTTTTAACCAGATACTAAAACCTGTAGGATATCTCGAGCGTTATACATAGTTATTAAAGCTGTCCCCGTAGCAGGTATTACAATTATTGGAGTGCGCGACACACGCTTAGGTTGACTGCGCGAGCCAGAAATTGAAGGTGCAACAGAATTTGGTCTTGAAGGATGTTGATCTGTTGGTTTATGAATGCCGTTAGTTGCAGTAGAATTGGACGGGAGAGAGGAAACTGCGTCTGCCGTAGGAACTAATCTTTGTTGTTGATTGTTAACGAGGGCACCTTGCCCTAAAATAAAGGTTTTAAATGAAAATCTATTTTACAAAAAATTTTTGACCATGAAAACTAAGATCTGTTTCAATTTCGAAATCTGCAACTGTTTCACGTTGAAAAATTTCCTGGTCGTAACGGCTATATCCAGCTGAAACCGCCTGCCTTTGCATTTTTGTATTTTGCATTGCAGCCCCTGTAGAAGCTCCCGAGGAATATACACCTGCAGAATGATGCGCAGAAGATTTGGCTTGATTTTCACGCATCTAAAAAACAAGCAGACAATATAAAATTTGTAAAAAAAAGTTATTAAAAACCAAAGTACCTGAAGATCCTTGAGCACAGAAATGATACTGGAAAAATCCCTTGACTGCGATTCCAAACATGTTGTGCGATCTTTACGCGTTCTCTCCTTTTCAGCTATAAACCGACCGATAGCATCACTGGTTGCGGTTGTTGCCGTCTCTTGCGAAACTGATATGAAGCTTAAAAATGAATTAAGTTAAAAAAGACTAGATAACATACCTTTCCTCATCCAATGCCTTGTTTTTTAAGTTGCTTTTGACTCTGCTTCGGAGCTGTGCGACCCGTTCGGCTGACAGTTCATTGCTTAAACCACGAACCTGCTCGGAATTTCCTTTTTCAATTGATTTCTCCAGGATTTTGTCGATGCGCTGCCTATAAATGGAGGAGACAAGAGAAATTTCCTCCAGTCAACCACCAATTGGCAATAATACCCTTTTTTGTCGTGGTGCTGATCGATCCTCGGCCTTTTCCTTTCCGGTTCATATTGTTTCTGTGCATGTTGCTGTGATTCATCTGCGTGTAAATGAGAAGTAGGAATGTGCGGCGGAACAGGAGCCAACATGTTTGCTTCTTTTGGAAGAGCACCGCCATTGAGAAAATCAAGAAGATCGCGCCTGAAATAAAAATTTTAAAAGTGATTTAAAAATTACCTTTGAACTCTCGTGATAGATGCAATTCCTCTGCCAGAAACATCACGTACATATGCTGTATGTTGTAAATCACGCATATTCCAAAAAAGCAGGATTGATTCTATTGAATAGTATTCGTCTTGTTTGTTGTAAACACCAAGATTAGTTTTTGCATCGTGTGGATATGCGATATCGCCAAAAACGTAGTAAAGCTTCCCATTCTAAATAATATAAAATTAAATAAAATATTAAAAATACGCATATACGTGTTTAACTTCGCCTAATTCCCTCTTGTTCATTGCATATTCTTGTAGAAGCGACAATGGATCAGCCATTTTTAATTAAAAATCGGGCAATCCCGGAGAATTGGGGTTTCTTCGAAAAAAAAGTTTAAAAATAAGAAAAAGGTTTTTTCTAGGGTAAAAAAATATACTGATTACGAATCTGAGCTCGGATTTTGAAAAAGTCGAATCCCGGACCCGAATTCGGAATTTGACCCCGGACATTGTAGGACATTGTACAAAATGGTCAGTCTTTCATATGCAGGTAGAACTCATCGAGATGCATCGAATGACACCAAAATCGATGAAATCCGACATGATTGGACCGAGATACAGACCCCGGAATATTGAAAAACCATTGGGGTGATTTTTTGGAGTAAAAAAAAGTTTGTGCAAATGATACCTCATTCGAAAGAGCTCGTCGAGCTGAGTCGAATGACACAAAAATTACAGTGATTCATCAAGTTTTGACAAAGTTATGACATAAGTCGCAGACTCCTACAGTACTCCCATAGGTATACTTTATGTCATAACTTTGTCAAAACAGGTCCAATCACGTTGATTTTGGTATCATTCGATGCAGCTCGATGAGCTCTTTCGAACGAGCTATCATTTGCATACTCGAAATCCGGGTTCAGGGTTCGAAATTTGGTTCGGGTCCGGGATTCGACTTTTTCAAAATCCGAGTTCAGATTCGTAATCAGTATATTTTTTTACCCTAGAAAAAACCTTTTTCTTGTTTTTAAAATTTTTATTCGAAGAAACCCCAATTCTCCGGGATTGCCAAAAATCGTCGAATATGTATGTATAAAATTTGTAAAAAAATCAAGACTTTAATAATGGGAACAGCCCAAGTAGGCGCGCGAGGAAGTAGACGCAAAGCCATGACTTGCTCAAAGATTTCCGAATCCTTCAAAATTTAGTAATAGATTTCTCTCATCAAGTTAAAGAGATTGGTACCGAAACTGTTAGGTCCAGAAATTTTCCAGCTAGTTATGGGTACTTGGGCGTGTCCCTTAAAAATGTAACTACAAAATAAATTTTATTGTTGAATCATTTGAATTACGATTTTTCAAAACGATTTGAAAAAATTTCAAAACATAATGTAAATATTTTAAAATATCAATTAGGGAGAATTCTTCAAAACGCCAACTTCTATTCATTCTGCTCTTATGTTTCAACGTGTTACTTTTTTCTTTGCTTTTGATATTTCTTCTTGATTGATTTTTTAATTTTTTCTTATTGTAGTATTGGCTCCCATACAAAACGGCTCCGGTACAAAATATGGAATCGTTAAAATATGGAATGGTTAAAATCACGAATAGGCTAAAAAGGGGTTAAAATACCGAATCGTTAAAATATGGAATCGTTAAAATATCGAATCGGGTAAAAAAGGGTTAAAATATCGAATGTTAAAATATGGAATGGTAAAAATGTCGACACGTCCAAAATGGGTCAAAATGTCGAATTCTTTTAAAAAAGGGTCAGATGAGTGCCATACATTGATTGTTGATAATTTTATCAACTTATCAACTTATTTTTGATAATTTGATTGATAAGTCTCGTATGTCATAGTCCGGCGTAATCTTTTCTGCCCGAGTTCAGTGTATTTTATGGAGTAAAACCGGACCGGATAAATCAAGACCGGATCCGGTCCGGCATGATCGTACGAATCCGGAAAACATAACGCGATCCTGATACGGAAAAATTAGAGTGGCGTGCACTAGTTTTTAGTTAAGACCTAAATTTTGTACCCTACCGTATACGGTACGGAATACCGAAAAATACCGATCAGCCTTTAAATTTTATCGGTCGGAATTCCGTACTGTACTACCGACTCGGAATACCGAAAAATACCGTCGGTATTACGGTAACGCCCGGATTCTAGGTTTTGGCGATATTTTTAAAAAATTCGACATTTTGACCTATTTTGGCCATGTCGACATTTTATCTATTCGATATTTTAACGATTCCATATTTTAACCCTTTTTTAGCCTATTCCATATTTTGACCATTCCATATTTTAACGATTCCACATTTTAACCCCTTTTTAGCCTATTCGCGATTTTAACCCATTTTTACCCGATT
Source organism: Meloidogyne enterolobii (assembly GCA_963681835.1). NCBI lineage: Eukaryota > Metazoa > Nematoda > Chromadorea > Rhabditida > Meloidogynidae > Meloidogyne > Meloidogyne enterolobii. The sequence goes on along the minus strand of CAVMJV010000004.1, from coordinate 1,164,245 downwards.
CGAGATTTTAACCCTTTTTTAGCCTATTCCATATTTTAACGATTCGATATTTTGTCCGGACACGTACAAAACATAAATTCTTAAAACATCAAACTCTCAAAATATCTAGACGAGTAAAAAATCTCAAAACATATTCTCTCAAAACATCAAACTCTTAAAATATATTTACGGGTAAAATATCTCAAAATATCAAAATATATTTTTTAATTAAAAGGGACAGTTGAGTCCCATATTTCTTCCTTGTATCAGGGGTGAATATATTTTAAGATGTAGTACTTCAGGACCAATTTTGCATGAGTTCGACGAGCTGAATCAAGTGAAACCAAAATCAGCTCGATTGGACGCTTCTGAACAAAGTTATGACCAACAGAATCTTCGCTGGAAAAACTGTTTTTGTGCTGCTACGGAGGGTAGGCCGGGCATGGTCTTCGCTACACGATGGCCGTGCTTCGCTGCGGTCGTGCTCGCTTCGCTCGCGGCGACCGTAGCGAAGCGGCGGCCGTCGTTCCGCTCGACATGCCCGGCTTCCTCCGCAGCGGCGAAAACTTTTTTCTGCGGACTCAACTGTCCCTTTTAATTGAAAAAATATATTTTGATATTTTGAGATATTTTACCCGTAAATATATTTTAAGAGTTTGACGTTTTAAGAAAATATATTTTTAGATTTTATAGCCGTCTAGATATTTTGAGATTCTTTAACCGTCTAGATATTTTGAGCTTTTTTACTCGTCTAGATATTTTAAGAGTTTGATGTTTTGAGCGGGCACGGTAGTATTGTACATATGTGTTTATAGCTGTTTAGAATTATTTTTAAGTTATAGAAAATAAGGGATAAGGCCTAACTACTGGTTTCGAAAGGATTTTATTTTGGACCATATGGAAGGGGCATTCGACTCATGTTGGATTGGTGATCTCTTTAAAATTTGATTCGAATTTTAGACCCTAAAAATCAGCTTGGTCCTTCATACTTATATTTCTGTTCATACCGTGAACTAATTTTGTCGTTCATCTCATTGTCAGCTCGAAGTTTTCTTTCGTAAACTGATTTGTCTCAAAATAAAATTTGCCCGAAACTAGTTTTAATATTTATTTCATTATTTTAGATAATTTAATTAGCTATCAAAACAAATAATTCTTCGATGCCGGCTTTTGCCCTCTAATGAACGACACCCAAAATCATCAATTAGCAGATTCTGAAATAAACACAGCACTGCTACGCGCAAAAAAGGTTAGCTTTAATTTTCATTTTTAAAAATTATTTAATTTATGCATTTACATTTGCGTATTTATTTTTTATTGCAAATTTTCACATTTTCGTTTGCATTTTATTATTTACATTTCATGGTTAAAGTTGGTTCATTTAAACATTTCCCATTTGAATTCATTTCGTTTATAAGATTTTAAATGTTGAATGTTTTATCCAATTTTAATTTACATTTACTTTGATTTACTTTTATGCATTTACAAGATAAACTAAAAGTACATTTTACATTTTTTATTTTTCCATTTACATATATTTTATATATGTTGCATTTCCCATGCATTTTCACACATTTTTTCGAATGTTTTATAAGCAGGGTTTGCGCAAATGAATGTTAAATTTAATGAACTTTAATTTATGAACTGCACAGCTACAGGCGAGACGTGCCTGGTTGTTGCCAATATCCATAATACCCCTTATTTTATACATTTATTCAGCTCGCTGCAACTGACGGAGGGCACAAGAGAACAAATTCAGACGACTTGAACTGTACGTGTGACTTTAGCGATACTTTTACATACATTTTACACATTTTTCACATCATTTCATAGGCATTGAAATTAACGGTTTGATGAATTATTTTTTATCCAATTTTACGTTCACATTTATTATTGCCTTATATTTTTACCTGGAAAGTTGCAATTTATTCCTTCAGATTTATTCTTTTTGATTTTTCAGTTTTACCCACCAAACGCGAAAAGCTCAACGGTACAGAAGACATGGCTGGCATGGGAATGGGTCCACCGGTGAGCGAAACACTCGTCGACGCCGTTGACATCCCTGAAAGTCAAGTTGGACTTGGTTTGTTTCTTCAAGTGTTTCGTAATTAAAACTTATATTTAGTTATTGGACGTGGTGGGGAGCAAATACAGCTCATTCAGCAGCAATCTGGATGTAGAGTTCAAATGGCTGGTGAAAGTGGTAATGCTGGGTACCGTCAATGCACTTTACAAGGGCCTCGTCAATGCATTGAGTTCGAGATTCGCTCTATATTCATTTTTTAAATTTTACGTTTAGTCGTGCAAAGGCTCTTATTCATGATGTTCTTGAGAGAAGCGCCCGCGGAGGACTTGGGGCTCAAAATGGGAATATGGCGACTGTTGAATTGAGCATTCCTGGTGGAAAGTGTGGATTGATAATTGGGAAGAATGGTGAAACCATAAAAGGACTGCAGGTAGTAAAGTTTTTAGTTTTGATTTTCTCAATTTCGATTAATTTTAGGAGCAGATTGGTGTTAAGATGATGCTGATTCAAGACAATCATCAAGTTACTATGGGAAATGTTTGTACTTTTTGCTATTATTTGAAGACTAGCATCAAATTTAAAATCGACTTATTTTGATTTTAGAAGCCATTGCGTATTTCTGGTGTTCCCGAGAAAGTTGAACATGCTAAGCGTATAATTGAGAGTTTGTTGGCAGGTGATGCATCGACTCAGCCTAACCTTTCTCAAGCTTTGCGTGCTGCAAATGGGCCTAAGTCTATTGGAGAAGTAATCGTACCACGCTCTTCAGTTGGAGTTATTATTGGTAAAGGAGGTGACACTATCAAGCGTTTGGCTGCGGAAACCGGTGCTAAAATACAATTCAAGCCGGACGGTTCGTTTGCCTCAATTCAAGATCAACAAAATTATGGTATATTCTCTCGTCAGAACTATTGCTTTGTTTTTTGTGGTTTAACATTTACCAAATAGCAATAGTCTGTCGAAGCCTTATCTCATCTTTTTTAACTAATATTCAACTAATGTGTATTTGGATCTCGAAGGCCGGGTTATATAGAATAAAAACTAATAATAAGATTCACCTACGTAAGGTAAAAATCGCATCAAAGAGCTTGTTAATTTTTTTGGTTAATGAGTGTCATAAATGCGAAAAATTGAGAATATTATTTGAAATATGATAATTGCATCTTCACAGCATTATCGTCTTCATAATATATTAACAAAACATCCCAATTAATATCTTTAAATTTCTCAAATTCTAACAGATCCAAGTCTACAAGAACGCTGTGCAGTAATTCAAGGAACGCCTGAACAAATTAGCCGTGCTACTCAATTAATTTCCGATCTTGTTACTCGCAGCGGAAGTGGTAGTCAACAGCAAGAAACTTTCTATATGCATGTTCCTGCGAATAAAACTGGTTTGGTTATTGGAAAAGGTGGTGATACAATTAAACAGGTTATATTTTAGTCAAAGAATACTTTAAAGAACATTCTAAATAGATCTCTGGAGAAACTGGCGCTCATGTGGAGCTGAGTCGAGATTCACCGCCTAATCCGAATGAGAAAGTTTTTGTGATACGTGGGACTCCTTATCAAATTCATCATGTACAGCACATTATTCGCATCAAGGTTGGAGACATTGCGCCTGGAACTCCTTTGCCACCATTCCATACCGGATCTGCTACTGCGACATTGACTGCTGCGCCAACTGCTGCCCCATTGACTACTGTTGGAAATCCGTATGGGCCAACAAGCATTCCTCAAACATTTAGTTCGTGTCATTTGACTTATGAAATTTAAAACGAATTTTAGATGCTGCACCTACACATCAGGTTCAAGATCCGTCAGTTTGGAATCAATATTATAATCAGCAACAGGCTGGGTTTGCTGCTGCAACTGCGAATGTTGCACCGCAACAGACGTTTGCTAGTGCTGCTGCTCAACAGCATTTTCAGCCAATGCCTGGAGGTATGAATACGGCCGTTTCGCAGACTCCACAGCTCCAGCCGCAACTTCACCCACAAGTGCAACCGCACCATCAAGCTGCTCACCAAATGCAGCAGCAGGCTATGGCTCAGCCACAACAACAACTTTCTATGCAAGGAGCGCTGACAAACGCTGCTGCAATGAACAATGCAGGAGGTATATTTTTTCTTTAGAAATTTTCATTTCAAAAAATGTTCGAAAAAATTTTCAGGTGGTTCTGCGCCAGCTATCAATCCACAGACTGGGCAGCCTGATTACAGTGTTCAGTGGGCTGAGTACGTTGTTTTTTAAAATATTTGAAAACAATAGTTCTATTTCTCAGATACTACCGCACAATGGGAATGCATTCTCAGGCTGAGCAGATTGAGCGACAGATCAAGCAAAATCAGACGGTAATTCAACATCCTCAGCAACAACTTTATATGTAATGAAAGATGTTTATGTTAACATAAGATGGATTAAAATTTTGTTTCGTTTTTTGGATCTTCTATTTTTTGTTACGCGAATACCGCAACCACAACTTTTATTTGTCATCTTTTAATGTTATGGTTATGTTTGGATTAAGACTGTATTAAGTATTTTATTTTTAAGCCAATCAGCTTTTCTTTTTTTTGGATTTGTACCAATTTTGCTATTCTACTATATAAGGCATCCAACCCACCAATTCTTTTTATTATTTTGATTTACATATTCCTTCTAAAGTTTATTTTTAAATTTTCGTTTGATCCTTAAATTGTATCGTCGTCATATATAAATTATTTAATGTTGGAATACTAATACATATTTTTATATAAAAACAATCACAACATCAACATGACGAGATTAGCGAGTGGAAAAGTTTGATCGCGGCTAGACTTTGTAAAAAAGGAATTTTCGGAACATGAAAGGAAATTTTAAAAAAACTTTGGAGAATAAAAAAGGCTGCTGTGTGGTTTGCGTCGATTATTTTGGCTTCACAAAGCCGTTGGCTTCAAACCCCATATTTGTTGATCAGAATTTGTGTTATCATTTAAATGTTTCAGTTCTGCTTCTGCCTCTTCAATCCGTAATTTAACTTGCAGTCGAACTTGCATCAATGTTAACTTTTCCATTTCTAACCGTTCATTAATTTGTTGGAGAACTTTACAGCGTTCTTTTGGTGTTAAATTGTTTGCATTAAAATTATGTATAGAGAAGGGAAGTTGATCGTCAATATCATCTGAAGAATTTTATAATTCTAGTAAAATTAACTAATTTATACCTATTTCTGTTTGTGTACATGTTGAAATCACATTTAATTCTGTTTGGGCACTTTTATCTACAAATCCTGTGTGTGAAGATTCAATTGTAGATAATACAGATTTGGAACAGTCCACCATATCATAACCTTGTTTATTACTAAAAAATATTACAAGACATTTCTCTCGTATATAAAATTATTAATTACTCTTTATTCAAAAACGACGAAAGTGCTGAAAAAGTTTTAAGATCCAAACTAACACTGAAAAAGAGTTTGTTTTATTTTGATTAATTTTTAATTTTAATACCTTCTTCCATGTCCTTTATTTCCTTCATTATAATCCCGATATGGAGGTTGTGGAGGTGGTCCTCTTGCTGTTGAAGCAAGCAATTGAGGCAAGCCTGGTACTACTTTTGAAGTCGAAACTGTTATTTTATATTTTTATTTAAATATTTAAAAAAACCATTTAAAGCCAAAGGATGGCCATCCACTAAAAGCGGCGGAACGTCAGAAAATTTAGCAATTGACTAAAAATAAAAATTTTATACATATAATTTTATTTTTTACTTCATCATGTCTAGTTGCCGCTGAAGAATGAAGATGATCATCAGAAAATGAATGTTGCTTTGTACTTGTTGGAATGTCTGCTACAATTTTTTTAACTAAATTATTCCCTCCAATTGTATTATTCGAAAAGTGTACAGAAGGTTCTTAATTTAATTTTTATGTTTTATAGATTAAATAAAAACCTTGTTTTTCATTTGAATTTAATAAAGATTTTGTCATTTGTTGACTATCACCAGAACTTGAAGAGATACATTCAGGTATAAATTTTGTAAAAGAATTTATTGCTGAATTTGGTCTGCTTTCCGGAAATGCACCAAATATTCCGTCTTCAAAGCGAATTAAGGTTCTAGTAGGGGTGTTTGAAAGGCGAATAGACTGTGGCAATTCGGCAGGTATAGAGACATTACACTGAAATTTTCCTTTAAATATATAGCGGTTCCATCGTGATTAGAGATCAGTAAGATCCAAAAACGTGAGTTAAATGATGATATCCCGTTCCCTAATAGTCTAAATAAAAAACAATTTTATGAAAAAATCAAATAAGTGATAGTTTCGTTTTCAAAGTGATTTTTTCCCTCTACAAATCCTTAACATAAGGCTGCCAATTTTAAACTAGACCTAATCCCCTACTTTTTCATCTCTAAATTTTTAAATTAACCTTAACATGCAAAACAATAAGATGCATGGCTATAATAAATTCACTTAAATTCAAAAATCCATCTTCATTTACATCACTTAAAGACCAAATTTTCGATAACGAAAGATTGTCAAGACGACTTTTTCGAAAAAAATCAAGTACAATTCTGTCCACACCTTGAATTGCGCCGTTCATTGAAGCAGATCCCTTAAATTTATCAATAACATTACAAAGAGAATAAATAAAATACTTGTGTTTTTTGCATCAAATAAAGAAAACAATTTGTATAATAATTTAGTTGCTCTTCTGATAAATCAAACATACGAGGATCTATAAATATTTTTGTTAATTTTATGAATATATTATCAAATATAACCCAATTCAATTTCAGATTCTTGCAAATTTAAATTGTAATCTTCATCAAAATCTTCACCAACATCATCAAGCAAGTTTCTTGTTTCAGTGTCACTTTGAAGATCTAAATTAGCAGAATTAATTCTAAAATTATCTCAAAAGGTAGCGAATTAATCTTTAAAATGTTTCAAAACATACTCAATTTTTTATTGTCAAAAATTCCATTTGAATACTTTTTTTCGTTGATTTCCTTTGGAACCATATTTTTAGTAGCAAAAGGTGTCAATGATAATTCATTATTTGAGTCCGTATCAGTGGTGCTCCCATTAACGCTATCACTAGTGGAATGTCTAGTTGAATCACCATTATCCTCATCTGCAGTTGTTGACGCCTAAAGATCAGAAATACTTGCAACCTTATAAAACTAATTTACAAAAAATATTAAAAACCTGTTCAGCAGAGTCACTTTCACAACTAAACAAAGTCATTCAAAGTTGCTACAATAACCAACAGCAATTTGGAATAATTCAGCTGTTCAAATCTCAATTCAACAATAGTAATATGAAAAAGAACATTAATAGATAATAAAGTATACTATACAAGAATAAATAAAAAAATTAAGAAACTTTCGTTATGAGCAGTTTATAAACATTAATGGTGGTAGTTTTAGATTGTTCCTTCCATTTTTTCCCTGTCGTTTTGAGCTTGTTTTCTTGATCAATTCGAATGATATATAATTTGCCATAAAAAGATAACTGATGCTGCATGGACGATTCAGGAAAAAATTGGGGGAATAATCTAAACTATAACCACATTAATAAATTAAATTTTAAAATTCATTCATCAAGTTCAATAATATCGTCATCGCTCTCTTCTCCTTCCTTTTCATCGTCTGTTTTACGCTCTTTTTCTTTATCACCTCCTTGAGAAGCATCCGCAGCTTTTTTGCTAGCAATTCGATCCTTACGAAGCTGCAAACGCTCATCCTTCTTTTGTCGATAAATTTGTAAGCCCTCAAGTATCTAAAAAAGGGTAGGTTCATGAACACATTGAAAATTATATTTTTGGATGTAACAAAATTTTAAATGACCGAAGACACTATAAAAACACTCAAAAAGTGGGATTAAGATGTTTTCTTGCAGATTGGAAAAAAATCACCAACGAAAGGTGGACTAGGCAGGTTTGGAGTTAAATTTTGGAGTATGAGAATAACTCACTTAAAAGAGCTCGTCAAGCAGGGTTGAATAAAAATAAAGTAAATAAAATACAAATGAATGAAAAATAATTAAATGAGGTATCAGTTGCATAAAAAAATGAAAATCTGAGGTATTGGGTACGAACCCGAGTGGAAAAATTAATTTTCCAATCTGCAAAAAAATCATAATTCACCTTTTGAGTATTTTAATACTGTTTTTGTTCATTTCGCATTTCATTACAAAAGAAAAATATTTTAAGTTATTAATTCTCACACATTTAAATAAATATCATTTAAAAGCGAATTACCGGACTTTCAAGCTCTGAACATTCCAATTGCTTGACTGCGTAAAGGACATCTTCGGCAGTTACATTTTTACGTTTCTTTGAATGTGCATTATCATTAGCCAAAGAAGTAGCATGCAAAATAAATATAGCTGCGCTCCTTGCAATTGCATTTTTTGCTTCCTAAAAAATAAAAAAAAGTTTTAAAAAACATAAAAAAGTAAAAACATTAGAAACAATAGCATTTTCTGGCAAGGCATCTTTGATTATTCTGGCGACAATAGCCTTTGGAAATTTTAAATCATCTGAAGTGACCTCCATAATTTTATATGAATTTAATAATAAATCAGGGCTGTTATTGAAAAAATGTTAAGTTAAAGTAAAAAAATTTCAAGTACACAATGGAAAAAATTTCCAAAATATAATTACGCCACAAAAATACAATTTAAAATTTTATTCACAATCATTCTTTTATTTCTCTCCCAAATGTCTTTTTTTTTTACGCTGCAGACAAATTTTTTGATTTAGGTGTCCTTAAGGCAGAAATTCACCTTTTCAACGGATAAAGCCGTTGAAAGTCTTTTCGATATCTTTAAGGCATTATTTTTCTAAGCAGTTCATTACAGTTAGTGAACGACATATCTACGTTTTCGTCGATTCGCGGCGAATAACTACTTTTATTCGCGAACGACTTTTTTTTAATACAAAACGCCAGAACTACGTAAATATCGATGTTTTGCGCCAAACGATTGCGAAACGACTTTTTTGTGTCTCTTTTTCTCTAATTTCACAAAATATTTCCTTTCTCTTTTTCTATTAATTTTCGTTCAGTGCAGTCTCTCAATTTGTAAGGAGGTTTTTGTAAATTGGATTTCATTTTTTTATTTTTAGGGGTTACAAAAGTTTTTTTAAGGCTTTGGAGGTAGGAAAGGAAATTTGAAGGAAAATTGCAGAAAAATTGAAATTTTGAAGCTGTAGAATTAATGCCTATCTCATTAGCCTCCTAGTACAACATTTGGAAGTCTTATTGTTAATGGTAGTAGTGAATTTTCAGAAGCAAACACTTACCATCAACGACATTTGGAGCAGCAACCATTATCAGGTTATTTTGTTTTTCGGTGCATTATAATTTGTGGGTAAATCACTTTCCGGGTTAAATTACACTTCCCGAACCGAATTTCGCACCCTGAAACTCGAATGAGCTATCGTTTTCATTGATCCTAGAATTAGTTGCTAAATTTTTTTCATTCCTAAATTTTTTCTTTTTTATGTTTAATCAAAACTTGTTTGATGTGTGTCGAACTCCATCCTACGGCTGCAACAATGGGGAAACAATAGGAGAGGTTGTTTTTTAAATCTTATTTTTTTTTGGAATTTTTTAAAATTTTTTCAATTTTTTAATTCATTTTTCTAAGTGTTACAACGACGTGCTCGGGCGATTTGCTGTTGAAGTGATTCTGCCTGGCAACCTTTGAATTGCAGTCTTAGATGGAATAGAAGCGACACAGCCACAACCCAAACGGCCCTCTTTAGGGCCACAAATCTAATGAGTGAAACGAGACATTGGCTTTTAGTTTTTTTGATAAATTTTTGTTTATTTGTCTCATTTTTTTATTGAAATTTTGTTTTTAACTTCCCCCTAAGCCCGAAAAAGCCCAAGAAAAGCCTAGAGTCAAGATTCGACTACATTTGAAAATGTTCTTTAGAAAATGTTCAACAGAATCTTCGCTGGAAAATCTGTGGGAATATACTAAAGCGACCCCAAATCAAGTAGATGATAATTTTTTTATCAATTCTTCGTTTTTTTCTATTGTTTTCTTTTAATTATTCAAAACATACAAAATTGGTATGTTTTGTAAGTTTGATGTTTCATTCGATGGAGCTTTTCGAGCTGTTTCGAATGGTGCCAAAAATAATTCGAACAGACAAAAATAAAGGAAGTTATGGCCCTACAAAGTTTTTGGATTCCAAGAAAAATGGACTGCACAAAACAAGAGAGACGAAAATTAATAGAAAAAGAGAAAGGAAATATTTTGTGAAATTAGAGAAAAAGAGATACAAAAAAGTCGTTTCGCAATCGTTTGGCGTAAAACATCGATATTTACGTAGTTCTGGCGTTTTGTTTATTAAAAAAAGTCGTTCGCGAATAATTGTAGATTTTTTTAAAACGACTTTTTTTCCTTAAGAAAAAGTCGATATGTCGTTCACTAATTACAGTCTGCAATTCAGTCTCCCTTGTATATAACTCTCTCAATTAAAAGTGATTAAGAGGATATTTTTAGAAAAAATTTGATTAAACATACTGACCTTTTTTGGAAAGACTTGAAAATTAAATTAAAAAATGATCGAGGACGGAAATTACCAGAAAGAGAATCAATTTGACGAAACTAATGGTTCAAACACAAAGGTTTTGTATTTATCTTTATTGTTTTTTTTTTGTTGTTTTTCTAGGGGTTGTCTCTTTATCTGTTTAGTTGTTTCGTAAATCTCTGCATTCACGATTCCTGAACTTAGTAATCTATTATGTATTCAGAATCCCTGATACATATGTATTATCTTTGTCAACAAAATTAAAAAGATATGGTTTATATGTAAAATCATCTCTTTTTCGTTAATTTTGAATTTACATATAGTATGTATATCTTAATTTAATTCTAGAGACCAAAATTGATGGTTTCATCAAATGACAGAGAATTACCTGTTGATAAACAAAGCCATTCTGCTGATTCTGCAAATGAACCATTACTGCGTGAAAATCCAAATCGTTTTGTTATTTTTCCGATCAAATATCAGGACATTTGGCAATTTTATAAAAAGGCCGTTGCTTCGTTTTGGACTGTAGAGGAGGTTAAAAATGTTAAATATATCTTTTTAAAGAATTAAAGGTTGATCTGGGAAAGGATATAACTGATTGGAATAAATTAAATGAGCAAGAGCGATTTTTTATTTCTCGTGTTCTCGCTTTTTTCGCTGCTTCGGATGGAATTGTTAATGAGAATCTTGTATTTATATTTTTAAAAAATATTTTTTAATTAATTTTTAAAGGTTGAACGTTTTGCTCAAGAAGTTCAAATACCAGAAGCTCGCTGTTTTTATGGATTTCAAATTGCTATTGAAAATATTCATTCAGAAATGTATTCAAAATTAATTGATACTTATATTAAAGATCCTATTGAACGGTATTTCCTTTCTTTAGATTACAAAATAATTTTTTTTAATAGTTCAAAGTTGTTTAATGCTATATTCGAATTTGATTTTATCAAGAAAAAAGCTGATTGGGCTCTTCGTTGGACTGCTAGTAAAGAAGCTTCGTTTGGTGAACGTCTCATTGCTTTTGCCGCAGTTGAGGGTATTTTCTTCTCTGGAAGTTTTGCTGCAATTTTCTGGCTAAAGAAACGCGGTTACATGCCTGGACTGACACAAAGTAATGAATTAATTTCCCGTGATGAAGGACTTCATCGAGATTTTGCTTGTTTACTTTTCCAACATTTGAATAATAAACCAAATAATGAACGTATTGAGGAAATAATTCGAGAGGCTGTTGATATTGAAAAGGTTAATAATTTTATTTCCTTTTTGTATTGTCGAATGAAATTAAAATGTAAGTGCTATCATTTGGCAAAAGAAAAAAATCATAGAATTTTTGCTGCCAATAGTCTATTCCTTTACAAAAAGGGATAACATTTGTCGGTTTATTTTTGATTTGTGCGTGAATTTGTGTTGTGAATAGAGCTGATAATTAACTAAATTCCAGTTCTTCCGTAAATAATTTTAATCTCATTTTTATATAAAAGGAATATCTCACTGATGCGTTGCCCGTGGACTTAATTGGAATGAATTGTCAACTGTAAAATAGAATCATTTTTTACACTTTAAATTAATTTTTTAGAATGTCTCAATATATTGAATATGTTGCTGACCATCTTTTGGTTGAGCTTGGACTTAATAAGGCAAGAAAAAATTTCAAAAAAAAACTAAAAAAATTTTAATTTTAGATTTATAAAGCTCGAAATCCTTTTGATTTCATGGAGAATATTTCTATTGAAGGGAAGACCAACTTTTTCGAAAAGAAAGTTTCTGAATATCAGAAGGCGGGGGTTATTTCGACCGATGATGAACGCGAATTTCGTCTCGATGCACAATTTTAATTAAAAATTATCCAAACATTTTACAAAAATCTCAATTTTAAAATGGCTTTTCTTTCACTTATTACCAAAACCGAGCTGCTGAACCTTAATGAACTCATATTAACCTTTGTCCTTAATATTGTCTATTTAATAACTTAAACTCATGGATTTTAATTGTTACGATAAATGAGAGTTCAACGATGTATGAGTTTCATTTTTGAATTTACCCAACAAATTTATGCACTCTGTCAAATAAAATCAACAAAATAACTGAAAGAATGCTAACAATTAAACAGGCATATATTTAGTCCCAAAAATTTATTAACCTTCTCTATTTAACCTCCCCATGCTCATTTGAAAATCTTCCCTTGGTTAAACTTCTTACCGCCAAAGTCCCCCTAAATTGAATAACATTAAAAATGCAAAAGAAAATAAATTATTAACCTCCCACAATAGATATTCATTCACCATTTTCTTAGTTGACTCGTCATTTGGATCGAGCTTTTTCCACTCGTAGCTCTCATAGTCCACTTGCCAATCCGGGCATAGCTCAAAGGCAAGTTGTTGCCCTGGCCATACCCAAATTCCAGAGATGGTAGAATTGTTGTCAGTTCCTATAATTTCCGTTAAATTATTATTCAGAAAAAAAAGAAACCAAAAAGGCAAACAGACGCGAATGAAGTTTTCTTCATTTTTTCAAGGCGCTGATACATCCCTAAAAATTATTTGATTCCTTGGAAAAAGTCAGAAAAAGACCTCCGATTAAATTTGCAGACATAAATACAAGTCGAAGTTCTTGGGGAAATTTATATTCCGCGTACCAAATACTAAATTATTTATAATTTAATAATTACAAAAAACAGCTCTTACCTATAGTTTTCGGGCTCGAAATTTTCCCAAAAGTAGGGGATTGCTTTTGTAGCTGTATCTTCGTTTGAATAAACACGCTTGAAGCCATCCATTGAAAAGTTGCCTTTTGGGAGAGCAGCCAAAGGATCAACAAACTTTGGTTGAGCAGAGATTGCTTCTTCCGTAGGATCCATTTCTTCATCCTTTTTCTCCTTCTTTGGTTGTTGTTTTTCTTGTTTTGGAGTTTGCTCTTTTTGCTTCTGTCCTTTGTCCTTCTTTCCTTTATCCTTTGGAGTTTTTTCTTCAGCAACAGGTCGTGATAGCATCCCAGCAATTTTTTCGAATTCTTTATCTGTTTAGAAAAATAATTTTTAAATAAAAAAAATAAAATCAAAATTACCATTAAATTTTGCCGGTTTGGTAATAAATTTTAATTCCCCAATGACTTCATTCACTCCAGGATGATTTATAACAGTTTGAAACCAACGAGTTACATTACAAATTTTCTTTCGCTCTTCTTCGCCTAAAACATATTGGTAAGCCTAAAATTAATATATTGTATTTTAAAAATAAAAAAAAAGCAAAAATTTACAGGAAGCAAATTGGCAGCCAAAGAAATATCTGCAAAAGAAATCCGTTCCCCTACCAAAAATGTTTTATGGAGAATGATGGAATCCAAACGTGTCAATTGATCGAGAAGCTCGGTACGTGCCTTTAAAAAATTTAAACTCAAAAATAAATTCGGTTATATAAAACCTTTTCCACAATTTCCTGATCAATCTTCGCTGCAGAAATGCTCGGAAGAACATAGGAAAGAACATTTGAAAGGAGATAATTATCACCCCAAAAAAGCCATTGCTCAAGTAATGGATCCTAAATAAATTTAAATTAACCAAAAAACCCTATTCAAAACCTTCGGGAAATATTGAGAATTATTTCCTAAAATATATTTTGAAATAGCTACAGCACCAAATAAATGAACATCCCCATCTTCGAGTGCTGGAACCTAAAAAATATGTAAAAGAGTAAACAATCACTTAATTGGATATAGTGTAGTGTACCGGTGGTAAAAGTTCGGGACGTGACATATGTCATTCGATTCGTCTCGACGAGCTGAGTCGAACGGTACCACTCTCAACTTTAGGAAATAATTCTGGGCCGAGTTATAGGTCCCTGAAAATCGAAAAACCAAAGGGGGGAGTAAGCTCGATTTTGGGGTGAAAAATTCGAATATGCAAATAATAGCTCATTCGAAAGAGCTCGCCGAGCTGAGTCGAATGACACCAAAATCAGCTTGATTGTAAAAGTTTGGACAAAGTTACAATAGAAAAACAAACAACATAAACCTATGGGGCGTCGGCGAGGCGCTTGTGCAAAACTCCGCGCTTCGCGCGGAGTTTTGCGGCACGCGCCTCGCGGGGAGTCTACGGGCGCTGGGTCTGGGCTCGTAACATAACCCTATTCCTATCTCCCTTGCTCTGGATGTACTTGGGGCCCGGTAGCAGCAAAAACCTCTACAGAGGCGATAGGTAAGGAGCTAAAACAAACGGTCATAACTTTGTCAAATCAAGTCAGATTTTGTTGATTTTGGTGTCATTCGACTCAGCTCGGCGAGCTCTTTCGAATGAGCTATTATTTGCATATTCGAATTTTTCACCCCAAAATCGAGCTTACTCCCCCCTTTGGTTTTTCGATTTTCAGGGACCTATAACTCGGTCCAGAATCATTTCCTAAAGTAGGGAGTGGTACCGTTCGACTCAGCTCGTCGAGACGAATCGAATGACATATGTCACATCCCGAACTTTTACCACCGGTACACTACACTACAGCCACTTAATTAAACAAACAAGTTCAAGTGGAAATAATTCAGACGGAGGAGCTTCATTAGTCGTTTTGATTTCTTTATTGGCTAATTTTGCGGCAACTAGAACTTTCTTGACACGAAAATTATCAGGATTTCCATAAAGTTTTGTCATAATTACAAATAAAATAATTAAATCTCTGGAATAAAAGAATTAAAAACCACACCGTTCATCGAATCTGACTACAATTCTAATTTGAGAACGAAATGAAAAAATATCGGAGCCGTTCATTTCAGTCCCACGTTTTAGTCCTCACTGTTCAATTTGTGAAGAACGTTTCAGTCCCCGTGTATATGTATATCTCGGTTCAGTCCTAATGGAGAATAGAAGGATTCGTGGAGATTCGACGGGATTTGGGCGATTAAGACGGATAACTAGCGTGAGGATTAAGAGAGATATAGTGTGATTAAGAAGGAAAGAGATACGATTGCAAAAGATTGCTTGCTGAGATACCCGATGAAATGAATGCAGCAAAATCCTCCAAAAGGCTGGAATTATTCACAATTTGCAATTCTTTGAACTCCTTATCCGTTTAGAACTCCTTGTCTTTTGCTGTGGTATGAAAATGAAACCTCTATGGCATTTTATTTCATGTCATTGCATTAAAGGAATACACGTTGACAGATGGCTTGATCCTTTTAAACTCCCCTTCAATTCCCACAGCATTCTACCTGATCCACTTAATTCCCTTTAATTCCCTCCAAGCCCTGGCTGTAGTGTAGTGTACCGGTGGTAAAAGTTCGGGACGTGACATATGTCATTCGATTCGTCTCGACGAGCTGAGTCGAACGGTACCACTCCCTACTTTAGGAAATAATTCTGGACCGAGTTATAGGTCCCGAAAAATCGAAAAACCAAAGGGGGGACCAAGCACATTTTTGGGGTGAAAAATTCGAAAATGCAAATTATACCTCATTCGAAAGAGCTCGTCGAGCTGAGTCCAATGACACCAAAATCAACAAAATCCGACTTGATTTGACAAAGTTATGACCGTTTGTTTTAGCTCCTTACCTATGTAATTTGTGGAGATTTTTGCTGCTACGGAGGCCCCAAATACGTCCAGAGCAAGGGAGATAGGAATAGGTTTATGTTACGAGCCCAGACCCACCGCCCGTAGACTCCCCGCGAGGCGCGTGCCGCAAAACCCCGCGCGAAGCGCGGGGTTTTGCACAAGCGCCTCGCCGACGCTCCATAGGTTTAGGTTTTTTTTTGTTTTTTGTGTCATAACTTTGTCTAATCTTGTCCAATCACGGTGATTTTGGTGTCATTCGATTCAGCTTGTCGAGCTCTTTCGAATGAGCTAACATTTGTGGAATCGAATTTTTGGCCATAAAATCCCCCCTATGGTTTTTGACCATTTCGAGCCCTATATCTCGACTCAAACTTGTTCAATCAAGCTGATTTTGGTGTCATTCGACTCAGCTCGACGAGCTCTTTCGAATGAGATATAATTTGCATTTTCGAATTTTTCACCCCAAAAATGTGCTTGGTCCCCCCTTTGGTTTTTCGATTTTTCGGGACCTATAACTCGGTCCAGAATTATTTCCTAAAGTAGGGAGTGGTACCGTTCGACTCAGCTCGTCGAGACGAATCGAATGACATATGTCACGTCCCGAACTTTTACCACCGGTACACTACACTATATCCAAGCCCTTAATCTATCCACTCTCAATATCCTTCAAATCCTTGAAGTAAAGAAACTAAAAATGGTCCAGCTCTAATTATATCTTTTAAATTGATGAATAAATTCATCTAAAATATTAATCATTCTCCTACTACTATTATTATTTATGTATAATATACATAAATATCTATCTACATTATTCAATCCAAACTTAAAATTTCTAAAAAACAATTTAAAGAAAATGGCAGGTGACTTTTCCTTTATTCAATTTATATTTAATTTCTTTACACCCTTTCCCAGTTCTCACGCAATTCGATACCTTTTTTGTTTTAACGTATTTTTTACATAATTACATTTTCTTTTATTGGTTGTTAAGTGGCTGAGCCTGAAACAAGAACAGATTTTTCAAGTAAAATAATAGTATTTTGTGATATTGGTTGTGCGGCAAAATTTAATATTAATTCTTTCTCTCTTTAAAGAAAAAATAATTTTTATATTATTTATTCCCCTTTAAAAAATTAAAGAAAATGGCTGCCCATGTCCAGCCTTCAAGTGATAAACAACACAAACTTTATCAGCTTGTTGATATGCATGGAGGAGGGGAACTAATAAAATGGATGCGTTATGCAAGAAAAGGGGGAGATTATGCTATTGTTGATGGTTATTTTGAAACAACAATAAAACAAGCAATGTATCAGGCGGGAAAAGGAAAATTACAATCTGTGGCTGAATTAGTTAAATCGAGAAATAAGGAAAGAAATGAGCATTTGGGAGCTTTTTCAAGAAAGAAGGGAAAAGGAAAGAGCGGCCCGAATATTCTTGATGATTTTAATCAAGACCAAGAAAATCAGGGAGATTTAAAAAAGGGTAGGGTTTTGCTCTCATTCTCTTTATTATTTAAATTTTTATAAGTATTAAATTAGCTGGAGAAAAGTGTGAGAATAAACAGTTAGTCCTTCTTAGGGACAGACTTTTTATTAGTCTTATTGTTATGGAAATTAATTGAAATCTTAGGGGACTATTGACTTTAATTTGTTTAATTTTTGTCATTAATATTTCTGTTAATTTTAAGCCCTTAAACTGTTAGATGGAGGCAAAGGTGGAAAAGGTAAAAAAGTTTTTACAAAAATAATTTTTAATAATTATTTTGAGGAGATGCAAAATATCGAGAAATTGTTTGGAAAATAGAAGAGAGAGGTTCTATGGGAGAAAATTTAGTTGGTTGTTGTTTAATGCAAGGAGGGCCAATACATACAGAATTGGCTATTAGATTACTTAATCAATTCCCTAAATTAGTTAATGATGTTATGCTTTCTGAAGATTATTATGGTAAAAATTAAAAATAGAAGCGAGAATGTCACCTGTATATACCGTATTTTCTCTAGTTGAGCGGCCGTCTCCAATAGAGCGGCCCTTTGAGAGGTGATTGAAAAATAGAGTGGCCGGCCGCTCAATTAGATTATTACATATTATTTATAATTAAAGCGTGTTTTTAACGAAAAGAATTTTAAAAATTTAAAGAAAAAGATGAAAATGAGGGGATTTTTGCTGGAAATATTTAAATTTTAATTATTAGGTTTATCTCCATTACATCAAGCTATTGTTAATGAAGACCCTTCTCTTTGTAATTATTTACTTCAACACGGGGCTGATGTTAATCAACGGTGTTATGGGGCTTTTTTCTGTCCAGATGATCAAAAAGGAAGTAGAACAGATTCTTTAGAACATGAATATGTTGAATTAAGTTTAAAGACTGATTATGGAGGGTAAAAAGAATAATTAATTAGAATTTAAAAGAGAAAATGTATTTTTTAGTCGAATGTATTTTGGTGAATATCCTCTTGCATTTGCTGCTTGTACCAATCAATTTGACTGTTATCGTTTACTTAGAGCTAAAAAAGCTGATCCTAATTCTCAAGATACAAATGGAAATGGTACAAGTTTTTAACTATCCAAACCTCTATTTTATAAACTCTCTCTAATATATACCCTCTATTTTGTGAATTTTTTTGAGGAATTGGAATGTTTTTAAATTTAAAAAATATTTTTTAAAGCCTGTTTACACATGACTGTTATCCATGAAAATATGGAAATGCTTAAATTAGTATACGATACAGGTGGTCGTCTACAATTGGTTTAAATAAAATAATTTAAATTTTTAAAATTAATTTTAAATTTTAGTTAAATAAACAAAATTTAACTCCATTAACGTTAGCAGCAAAATTAGCTAAAAAGAAAATGTTCCAACAAATTTTACAATTAGAAAGTGAATATCTTTGGGATTATGGACAAGTAAATAATAAATTTAAAATCTTTTAAATTTACTTAAAGGCTTCTTCAATTGCTTATCCTCTTGCAAAAATAGATACAATTAATGAAGAAAATGGAAATTTAAATGAAAATTCTGCTTTATATTTAGTTGTTTATGGGGAAAGTGAGGCACATTTAGAAATGCTTGATGGACTTTTAGAAGATTTATTAGATGCAAAATGGGAGGCTTTTGCTAAAAGAAGGTGAAAAAAATAAAATGAAAATTAATTTAAATTAATTTAAATTAATTTAAATTTTAGATGGTTTATGTCTTTATTTGGATTTTGCTTTTTTTATATTATATTTTCATTAGCATATATGTGTAGACCATTCTCTGCAACAACTTGTATTATTTTATATTTTTATTTATAAATATCCCATATCAAAACTATTATTTTCTCCCAATCCAAGTTATTTATTAGCCAATGTTTATTTAATGCCTCTCACAAAACAAAAAATAGAAATTTTTATGAAATTAAAAGAAAATTTAAAAATTATTAGGCGTTTTGATTTTTAAAAAAAATCTTAGCTGATATTTTAGTTGTCTTGATTTTTAAAACTTTTATTT
The DNA here is from genome assembly GCA_963681835.1 of Meloidogyne enterolobii. Classification (NCBI taxonomy): domain Eukaryota; kingdom Metazoa; phylum Nematoda; class Chromadorea; order Rhabditida; family Meloidogynidae; genus Meloidogyne; species Meloidogyne enterolobii. The sequence goes on along the minus strand of CAVMJV010000004.1, from coordinate 1,144,682 downwards.
TTTAAAGGGGTAGTAACTGGTGGAAATATTTCATATAGTGGAGAAGTAGTGAATAATGGAAGTATTAGCCCTGTTGATATGGTATCTTTTGTCAAAATGGAGGAAGCTCCAATAATGGATAGTGGACTTTTTGGTTTTTCTTTACGTTTGTTGGAGGGGGAACAATTAAAAAATATTCTTTTACTAAATATTAGATTCTCCATTTTATGAACATCCTAGATGCCATCTTTGGCATTATACTGTTTTTGGAATTCAAGGATATGTAAAAAATTGTTTTTATTTTAAAATAATTTTTTAAAATAAAGATTCGTATGGTTTGTGAACCTTTAACTATTGCAATTGTTCTCTTCCAATTAGCTGGAGAACTTTGGGATATATACAGTATTGGACATGTTCGATGGTGGCAAATTTTAGTTTAGTATATTTTTGACTTTAAAAAATAATTTAAAAAATAGATAACATTTCCAACAAAAATTTTTTACAAAATGTCGTTGCTTTTAATTATTGGTGTCGTTCCCATACGATTTGCTTGTGGATTAGGCGATTTTATGCTCTTTTTGGATAATATGTTTTCAATTTCTGCTGTCGTTTTAATTTCTCTTCATTTTTTGGTTTTTTTATTTAAATATTTTTGGTATTTGGTTGGTTATCTCTTCCCCATTCTTCTTTCTTTTTTGCGAAATACCGGATTAAAGAGTTAGCTGGACAGTCTCCACAGCTAGAAACACAAAGTTTTCCCAGTGTACACATAATATTCTCTTATTTCAGTTAATTTTGATCCTTTAGTCAAATTAGTAAATGAAATTAATTTGGCCTCAAAATTTTAGTTCGTAAGCCCTTAAAACGTAACTTAAAAATTTAGAAAGCATGCCTAACTCCTTCCTCCCTCTCTTCCTTTCCAATACTTTATACAAAATTTATGAGGATAAAAATAATTTAGAGAATACAAAACAATTAATATATTTTTTAAAGTATTATTGCCGAGCTGTTAAATTTGTTGGACCTTTTGTCTTGATGGTTTGTCTCAGAAGAAATTTAAATAAAAAAATATTATTTTTAGATATACAAAATTATAACCCAAGATTTACTTCGTTTTTTCCTTATTTATTTTGTGTTTCTTTTTGGGTTCTCTCAAGGATTTTATATCGTTTTTCTTTCATGTGAACGTGCTCGATTAGATCGAGTAGTAGCTGGCACTTCTGATCCAAAAGATGCTACTTCTAATATTATAAAAAATCCATTTGAAGCAGTTATTCGTGTTTTTATTATGACAACAGGGGAATATCAAACATTTTATGGGGATATGAGTACATGTCAAGGTTTTTAGAAAATGTGTAAATTTATTTGGAAAAAAAAATTTTTAGAGCCAACAATGTCTACAATTGGAAAAGTTTTAAAATATTTTCTTTTTTTTTAAATTAATTTTTAAAGATTCTTTTCTTTATTTATGAAGTATTCTCTAGTTTAATGCAATTTAATGTTTTAATTGCAATGATGACAAGAACATATGAAATGATTTATGCTACTGAAAAAGAATGGAAAAGACAGGCAAATTAAAAAGAAATATTTTTAAACAAATAATTTAGTGGGCACAAGTTATTTTAATGATTGAATTGTCAACTAGTCCAAAAGCTCGTTTAATGGCATTATTAGAATATTCACGGCCAATTGGTACTGATAAACGTAAAAGAGCTTTTGTTGTTAATAAAAAGGCTAGAAAATAATTTTAAAGAAAAAATAATTTTTTGTTTTAAAGATTGAAGTAGACTCAGAGACAGAACGTATGCGGAAAGAACAACAAGCAAATGCTGTTAGAGAAGAAAGAAAAATGATTTTGAAAAGAAAAATGAAGGTTTAAATTAATTAAAGAAAAATTTATTTAAAAAATTTAAAGGATGCAATGAATAGAGAAGGGCGTAAAAGCGGAATGAGACCGGCAACTTCTTATTTGATACCTCCGAACACTGCAGGAAGGAAGGATATGTGAAACTAATAAGTTTATGAAAACTAAAATGTGAAAAGACAACTTGGAAAATATATTAAAATTTAATGGCAGACCAACAAAAAAATTTTTTCCAAAAAATAAATTGTCTCCATTCAAATTTTGTGCATAATTGGTTACAGAACAATTGTAAATTAGTTTACTTTAGCTTTCCGAACGTAAATTTTTTTCACAAATATATTTTATTGAGCACAATTTTTACTTTTTTATATCCATGGGTTTTCGAATTTCGAGAGGGGAGGTACACCCGCGGATATGCATTTGATGGATCCACAACAGATAATGAAACGCGTAATTTTTATTATAAAATCTTAATCGGTACACAAAAATTTATTTACTTTCTTTTTCCACAAGTCCAGGATCTGTTTTTAATCGTTTCGCGATAGTTTTTATTTCTTTTTCTAAAGCATCAATTGCAATTTCCATCCCAGCATTTTTAGTAACTAATTCAACCCAACCTTGTCCAAGGGATGTTAATTCTTCTCCTGCTTGCATTTGACTTCTTTTACGTCTAGCATTTAGTTCATAAAGTTCGGAACGAATCTAATATATATATTTTTTAATTTTTATCAAAAATATTAAACAAACTTTGTAAAGTTCTGCTTCGCTTGATTCTACTTGACTCTTTAAAATTTCATTTGAACGAAGATGAGCCTCAGAACCTTAAAAATTAATTTATTTTTAATAAAATATTTTTAAACCATATTCAAGCAGTAGCTCCAAATTAATCTTTCTTAAATTCTGGTTGGCCAGCTGCGCTTTGCAGTTTTCGATAGCTGAAAGCCAAGCTTTCTTATTTGCAGCTCTACCAGGTGTTGGGACTTCATAACGAAGTAAATCCAATTTTGGAATTTCCTTTAAAAATTATAAAAATGAATCAAAGAACCACTAAAACCTGTTTATTGGCAATTTGTTGTTGATGTTCAATAAGTCGTGGGGTCAAAAATTTGTCATAATCAGGCTCCGGAAAATTCCTCAAATAATTTTTAGTCATTGGAAACCTTCTCATTTCAGCCTCAATTAATTTCAGAGCCAATTGTTTATGTTCTTCTGTGTAATTAACATCGTCAATATACCTAAATTGATTCTTAAATTAATTTAGATTTAAATTAGAAATTACGGCAGAGCATCCAGAAAAATCTCTTTGCTTCCTTCTCCTTTATCTTGACAAATAGGTAACATTCTAAAAAAATAATTACAAATAATTTAATTAATAAAAATATTCGAATTGTTGAATTACACAAACAGATAAAATTAATTAGTAAATACATATTAATTTATTTAAAAAAAGAGATCCAAAAATAAATAGAATCAATAATAGAGAAAAGAAATAATTAAAATGAGAATCAGAAAATACCAACAAACAAAGATAATCTCAATAAATAAACGGAATAACTGCTTTTCTATCTTGTGGATAATTATTTTCAAATTTGTTCAAATACCATCTGAAATAAATTATTAAATTAATAAAAAAAATATAAAAAATACTTGTGGTGTAATTTAGCTCTGGGAATTGTATTGGCAGCGGTAAAGAGTGCAAAGGCTAAAGAAGCAGTTGATTGAGCATAAATTGCATAACCAATCCATTCAATAATTTCTCCAAGAAAATTAGCACAAGATACATATTTAAACATACCACCATGAGGAATTTTATAACATTTTTCACCAGGGCGTCGAAGAGTTCGCAAAATAGAATCTGCACGTAAATTAATGAACATTCCAGTGAGGAAGAGAAAAATGCCTCAAAAATTAGAAATTCAAGAAGTGAGTTTCAAAAAATGATTAAAAACCGAATGGTAATATTGAACGTGACAGACCCCCTTTTTTCATCCCCAAGTTTTTACCCTATAATTTTACAGAATGGTCAAACTTTTTCCTATCTCCCATCCCAATTGCCTTTCTATATTTGCCAGCAATCAAACAAAAAGGATTATTTAATTTTATACAAGTGAAAGTATATGCAAAAAAAGTAAGAGGAGTATTAATTTTGTTCTCAATTTATAAAAAATGGAACATTTTTTGGCAATTGGGAAGGAAGCAAGGAAAAACTGTTATGTTTTTGTTTGATTGCTGGCAAATATAGAAAGGCAATTGGGATGGGAGATAGGAAAAAGTTTGACCATTCCGTAAAATTATAGGGTAAAAACTTGAGGAGGAAAAAAGGGGGTCTGTCACGTTCAATATTACCAACCGAATAGACTTCCAAATGTCCAAAAATATCCTTTCCCGTAATTAGCATATTTAACATGAAAGCATCCTTGTATATAACCATTCCAGGTAGCGAATATAAATCCAAGTAGAAAAAGATGAATAGGTGTAGGTTTTCCACCTCTGATTAGCCATGGATAAATCAAAGATCTAAAAAAATATACAATGTAGAAAAAAAAATTTAATTTTTATAAAATAATTCGCTTATTCACATATAATTATATTAATCTTATGTTAAGAAGGAGAAGACAAGACAAACTTTGAGGACAAACATTTATGGACGATGGAGGGAGATAATGCTATAGTACCAAATTATTTTGAAGTTGAACCTTTCCAAAGTTTGGGTCACAATTGGGGTTTGAATCCAAAATAGGTAATCTATTTCTCCCCTTTCAAAAGTCCTTAAAGGGTAAAAAATTCAAATTTATAAAAACATACCTTTGAAAATAGTGAACAACAAACATAGCCAATGCAATATAATTTTCAAATGGAATATTATAAATTCCTCTATGCCTGAAAATAATTTTTAAATTAAGCAGTAAATAATATTTTGTCGACTGATAAATAGATTAACATGGAATATCGGTTAGTATATTTTTATAAAAATATTGGCCTTATTTGAAAACAATGGTCCCATCATTTTTCCTTAGCATATTTCCTTTAATATGCATATATTGGTTAGCATACAATAGTATATAAAAGTTAATCCTTTCTCCATCTTTTGTTACGGCAATCATCACCAAACTAAACTATTAAGGAAAATCGACCATTTTAAGGAAGGAAAAAAATGATGAAAAAACGATGGGACTCTTGTTTTCAGATAGGGCCAAAATAATCCCAAACTTGGAACGAAAATTAACTTTTCAGAGTTACCAAATAATAAAAAGAGGAATTAGAAGAGAAGGCAATTCTTGCAAAAACCAAGCAAACTTTGCAGGAATCGATATCTAAAATACAATAAAATTGAAATAATTAAAAACCTCTCACATTTGCAAAGAAGGATTCAGATGAATAACGACCATACATTGCGCGAATGTCCAGAAAAGTAAAGCTGAAGAATGTAATTACTGCAGAAGAAATCATGAACTGAGAAAGGAAATGAACAAATTCCAATTCATCATGATAAATTTTAGTCAAATAAAATGCAAATTTAATATAAAACATGGAAAGATCATTAAACGTAGTCATTCCTAAAAAATGTTTAATGAAAAGTTATGGCCAAAAAAGCTTTATGGGAAATCCGATATCGGTGATGATTTTTACTCGTTGGCCAGTTATTGTTTGACACATTGAAACATTCCCGGGTATTTAACATTTCGGAAGTCTCCAACTTCTAAACGAGCGTTTAGAAGTTAATATAAAAACCCTCAACTTTTTGTTAGGTGGTTCTGTATTTGTCTACTGTAGTTCTATTAGGTTTGAAGTTATGCAAGTTTCGACTTTCCGAATCGACTTCTCATTTTATTTTTTATATTTCTTCATTAATTCTTCTAATTTTTTAGATTACTTTTAAAAAAATGTCCTTCGAAGATTTCAACAATTCATCAAATCTTGGCTTTTGTGAACGTTGTTCTTGCACAGTTGAAATCTCCGATAACGATGTTGACCGACTATATTGCGATCATTGTTACGACAAAATATCTAATGAAAAATGTTCGAGTAAGTTTACACAAAATTCACCTTAAAATTTAATTTTTATCTTTTAAATTTAGCATGTAATCAAAAATTGATGGGAGCTTATGTGGATGAACTGGTATGTTCACGTATATGCTCTTTTTTCTCTGTGGTCTAAGCCAGCTTAGTTTGGTGTCATTCGAAAGAGCTCGGAAGGCTGAGTCGAACTAGGTGTGGAAGAACGTCCGGTACCCAGGGTTCACTTGAAAATCGAAGACCATTGGGGCTAGGCTGATTTTTGGGTTGAGAAATCCGAATATGCAAATAATAGCTCATTTGAGAGAGCTCGTTAAGCTGACATTAGTCGAATGACATCAAACCAAAATAAATGAAATATGTCTTGATTTGATAAAGTTATGACCATTCGTTTAACTCTTTAACTCCTTTTTGACGCATCGGAGGAATCCGTGCTGAGCGGAACGACGGTCGCCATTTCGCTATGGTCGCCGTGAGCGAAGCGACCGCCGTTTTTTATATGCTATGCCTATAAGTGAAGATTTCCGTTGAATTTCTGAAATAGCTAAAAAAACACTGCCAAACAAATGACACGATTTTAGAATAAGTTTTGGCATGTCGAATGTTTCACTTGCGCGTACTGTGGAAAGGCTTTGTGCGCAAATGGCTTTGATGGGATGTATATTGAAGTTGGCGGCCATGCTTATCATCAGGATTGTTGTTGTGGGTATTTTTTTATTTAACTTGTTTTTATCTAGTTTTTGTCTGATTCAAATATCATTCATCTTTTAAGTCGAAGTTCAACTTTATCCATTGCTTCTGTCAGAATTTACGTTGCGATTGAAGGATGTTACATTTCCGCAAAGTAAACCATTTTTTCTTTTATTCAAACTTGAATATCATTGTAGAGAAAATGACAACCGAAGTAGCAATGCAAACTGTGGAGGTAAGCATATTTATTCCGCTTTTTTGTTAGTTTCAAATAACATTTACAGGTGCAGACTGGTGTTGATGGAACTTTGGGGGTATACGCTAAAGTGGCAGTTGTCTTTACTCTAATCGGCACATTTGCTGCTGTATTTTATGCAGGTTCTCGAATTGGAAAAGGGGAATGATCTTGATCTGAGGATATTTTGGCGATTCTATTCAAGCATACGATTTCTTTGATTATTATGATACTCCACGTTTTGCTGTATTTTTGTTTTATTTTTGTTGAGTATAATTGCTTCTATTTTCTTTGGTAAAAAATATATTAAATAAATAAATAATTTCTTTAGCAAATTTTGTTATAATTATTTTTCTTTTTTAAATAATATAAAATCTTAAAAATATCTAAAAATAAATTATTATGACAATTGATTAGTTATGATAGAAAGCAAAATGAAGATTTGTTGTTATCGTATGTTCCAATTGTTTAAATCAACAAAAATATTTGAAAGAAGAGTTTATGTCTTTTCAAATTCATTAGCTACTTTTAAGACATACGTCATATTCTTTATATTATTAAATCTTTGGTTCTTGCGAAAGATTCGATTGTTGTTCTATATAAGTGTTCAACGGAAATGTCAATTTACATTTTTATTCAATACAAATCCCTTTTATAACTTATGGTTTAACATCCATTTATTTCCCGCTTTTACCCTCGCTGACATAAACCATTTATTTTCTTCCTGCTCCTCTTCTATTTTCACTTCAAAAATCCTCGAGAGGTTTTCGCTCTTTGTCGAGTAAACGACAGAAAGTGGAAAAAGTGAACCCCTTCATAGCATGGCAATCCCTTTTGTTCAAAAGTGCCAAATACTGAAAAGGGCCAATTTGGCATTCCACTTGTCCCGCTGGGTTTTTCTTTTCATAGTCATTTCCCTTTTCACCATTTTGTTCATTCTCGCTTCTTCATTCCCTAAAGTATCCTAAAATACTTCCAATTTTTACCAGTTAATATGTTGGGAGCCCATGCATTACGAGCTAAACAAGAAGCGGATCGCAGAGATCGTGAGAAAAAAGATCGGGCAAAAGAATTACAAAAAGCAGCAAAGTGATCTAAATAAATGTATAATTATTAAATTTTATTTTTAAGGCGATTGGGTGAAGCAGCTCAGTTAGTATTTACAGAAAGAGCTGGTTCTTCTTCTGCGAGAAGCAACAGAGCTCATTCAATTTATGACTTTGCACTTTTGAGCGCGTAATATTTTAACTTTTTAAATTTTATTTAAATTCATAACGTTGGGATAAATTAAGAAAATATTAAGTGAAATATACAAGAGATTTGATTAGTTCAAAAGTATGTTTTAGAGCTTCTAAAAACATAAAAAATACTGAGAAATTAGAACTGATTCTTTTTTATAGGAAAGTATGTAAATAAATTTCTCAAAAAAATTTCAGTCGATCTGCATCAGAACAAGGAAAAAATGGCAAAATAAAATCTCGATTTTCTTTAAATGTGGGATCTTCCCCATTGTTGATAACTAGAGAATTAGCGCCAAAAAGAGGAAGAAATGCTTCTTCTGGTTCTATCCATTCATTGCTTTTATTGACACCGAGGTCTTTTACTGGCCCTTTCCACTCACCAGATTATAGAAGAAACAGATCTGGTTCTTCACAATCAGCTAGATCTGCACCATCAAATTCTACAAAATCTGCGATTTCTTCTGCTGGATCTAAATTTCTTAGGTGTTTTGAACTTTAACAAAATATATTATAAAATTAAAAATTTTTTGTGTAGATGGCTGGGGATTTCATCAAAAAATGGAAATAATGAAAAAGAAACTACAAATTCACGAAAAACTAAAGAAAAGAAATATAAAAGAAGAATGTCTGCATTTTAGGGAAATTTTAAAAGTTTCAAGTTTTTTTTGTGTCATTCCATTTATATTAAATCCAAAAATTGGAATTTACCCAAATATTTCATTTATTTTTTTATAATTAAAATACATTAATAAATAATAATTTCTACATTATTTTATTAAAATATTTTTTAATTTTAAATTTATTTTTAAAATAGGTACGTTTTTTAAATTCTCCATTCTTTAAATTTATAATTTTGTTAAAAACAAAAAATTAAATTTATTACTGATTGAGTAAAAGATACATAAGTAATTGTGTATGTATATACCTGCGTGTAGCTTAATTCTGTGTGTAGAGCTTTCTATTCCTTTGAAATAGGATAACTATATTCCCAAAAACCTTTACACAATACCGAATTATAGGTCCTAACACGCTAATTTGGATACTTATTGTCATATAGTAAGATTCGTGACAATTTCATAATTTTGGAAGAAAAGGAAAGGGAGAGAAGAAAATAAGGGAAATAATTAAAACCTTTTAAAATTAATTTTCTTTTATAAACTACTCAAAAACTTTGTCATTATTTTAATCATTTCTTCCATTATTTAAGTTTTTAAAGGCTAACAATGTTCTTGCTGTTAAGCTTTGATTGATTGGATGATTTTTTGGGAAAATCAATTTTTGGACTAAACATTTTTTCTTTTTAATTTTTAAAAAGAACGTCTTTTTTAGTTCCTCTTCCAATTCTTTTAATGCCATTAATTTATTTTAAAAGTCTTTTTTGTCTCTAATTAATTAAACAAAAACTTTTTTCCCAGGTGACACAAAATAATTTAAAAAAAACTATTTTTTAAAAGTTGTGCCATTTATTTAGATAAAGTTTATTTAAAAGTTTATTTATTTATTTTTAAATATTTAAAGTTTAAATAATATTTTTATTTAAAAAAGTTTATTTTTAAATATTTAAAATACTTTAATTTAAAAATATTTATTTTTATTAAAACACTTTAAAGTGTTACTTTTTTATCGTCATTTTTTTCCTTCAATTTTATTTTTAAAAAATATCTTTTTTCCCTTTTATTTTTGTCTTTTTTAATATTTATGTCACCTAAAATATATTTTATATATAAATATACATATGTGTGCATTTGTGTGGAAAAAATAAATTTTCTAAATCTTTGGCAAAATAATTTTTTTCTAAAATAAAAATCCCGTTCTCTTATATACATAATCCATTAGCCAAAACGTTGCAAAAAATTTTTTAAAGTAAAAATGTGTCAAAACAGGCAAATAAAAATATTTGATAAATTTAATTATTTAAACAACAATTTTTTTGGATTTCTTCCACTTATGTATTTTTTGCTAAAAAATATGAAGAAAAATTTAAAAAAAATTAATTTTAAATAAATATATTTTCCTTTTAAAATAAAATTTATTTTTATAAAATTCCAAAAATTTAACAAAAAAATAATTTAAAATTTTTAAATTAATTTAGCAAAAAAAATATTTAAAAATCCTTCCTTTTATTTTTAATAAATAAATAAAAATAATTACAATTTACCATTTTACAATTCTCACGCCTTCACAAAAATTTTCTTATAATTTTTGTCACCCTTTCTAAAAAGTTTAACAGAAAATGGCAAGTAAATTAAATATTAAATTATGAAGGAAATATTAAAATAAATGAGAAAAGATAATCACAAAAGTAAGAAAAAATAATTGTTGCCAAAAATAAAGGGAGGGGGAGGGGGATATTCTTCTTCATTAATTAATTAAAAAGCCAAATTAACAAAACAATTATTATTTTTTAATAATTATTGTTTGGATATATTTTTAATCAATTAAATACTTTTTGGCATTTTTGTCTGTAAATTTTCTTTTTTTTCTTCTTATACTTTTTTTTTTAATTTTTCTTTATTTTCCCATAATTTGGCCAATAATCTTTTATTTTTATCTTAAATATTTTCTGCAAAAATAAATAAAATTTTTTTGTTTTTTATTTTATTCTTTTACCTTTTTTTGCCGCATTTCTTTTTGCTTTATTTAGAATGCCCGAGAATCAGATTACCCCCTTTTTTAGAATTTTATTTATTTAAGAAAACTTAACAATTTCTTTTATTTCTATTTTTAAATATTAACTAAAACGTCATAAAAATTAATAAAAAATTTTTTAAATATTTTATTAAAAATTGAATTTCTTTTAATTCTAAATGTGTATATATTTTAGTTGATAATAAAATTTTCGCAGAAAAGTTAAATTTAATTTTTTTTAATTTTTATTTTCAAAAATTTATTAATTTATTATTAAAATTTGTTAAAATTCAATTTTCATAATTTTTTAAAATCATTTTAATTTATTTATTTTCAGGCATAAATAAATTAATTTTTAAAATTTTAAAAATGCTTTCATCCAGTTGTCTCTCCCTAACATCTCCTACTACAAATGAAACAACAAAAAAACAACAAAAATATTCCTTTCCCCCACCTTTACACGTTCACAGTCCTTCCCCTATTTCGAGTAATTTATCGCAAGAAAGACGTTCTCCTTCACTTTTTGATTTACGTAGTGGAGAAAATGAAGAAGGAGGTTATTATTATTTATTTAAATAATTCCTTTAAAATTGTCACAAAATTAAATATATTTAGTTTATTTAATTCAACACACCTATTTTTTATTTTTTTAACAAAATAAAAATAAATTAGAATAAAAGAATACATACCAATAATCTAAAAATATTTAAAATATACATTATTAGAAGCTATTTAAAAAACAAAATAATTTTTTAATTAAGAATTATTACCCCCACAATTAACAACAACAACAACAAAATATCCATTAATTTATAATATGCCAGCTTTGTCTGTATCAAGTATTGTTTTAAACCAACCACAAAATAACAACAAACAAAAAATCCATTTATACCAACAAAACAATAAACGTTATAAACAAAAACAGCAGCAACAATATTTACAAGAACCTAATTATTTTGAATATCCAACACCTTTAAATGATTTTAATAAACCTAATTACTATATTCAAAATATTCCTCATCAACAACATCAACATTATAATCATCATTATTATCAACATAAATTAAGGTAAAGAAAATAAATTAAGGGTTAAACATTAAAATCTCCAATTTAAATGTTTAATTAACACTCAAGGTATTTGTTGCAAATTCTATCTTTTAATGTCATTGAACTTTAATTCAAAATTAAATAATTTAGAGTTAACAATTATTTTTTTCTTTTATTATTTTGGAAAAGGTCAAAATCTGAGCTATAAATTTATCCAAATTCTTCTTTTGGCCAAAAATAAAAAGAAAACCTTTTATTTTCACTTTCTTACTCTTTTTAAAACATACACACAAACAAATATATTTTTTATTTAAATTTTTGGTTTCCCTGGGAGATTTAACAATGAACATATCCAATGCTAAACGACCGATTAATTAATGAAAAAAAAGAATAGAGACAAAAAATAAGAGAGAGAGGCGGTGATTTGTTTATTTAAATATAATAAAAGAAGTCTTTTTAAATAAAATTAATTATTTTTTATTTAAAAAATATTTTTAAAAAATATATTTTTATTCTTTTCTTTATTAATTTCAGAATATTATTTTCTTAAATTTATTTAAAAAATAAATGGCACCACCAATTGGACCAAATGGTCGTACACTTCAGAAAGGCATAACTATTGGTTATGCTGGAGTAACTTCTCCAAGAAATAGGCAAAATTAATTAATTTTATAAAATTCGAATAAATTACCAATTTAAATAAATATTTTTATTTTTTCCCGGAAATTGCAACAAATACTTTAATTAGTTTTTTCCTTTTCTATATTCTTTTTAAATTTAAAAATCCCCTAAACAATTAAATATTCTTTATTTATTTCAAATATTTAAAGTACTTCAAATCGACTACCCTTATCAAATCGTTACAATAAATCTTGTGATTGGCTTGCACCATTTCCTCGTGCAAAATGCAGCATTGAATCTTATGGGCATGAGGAGAATTATTCAACTAGTAATTACCGGTTAAATCCCATTGCACAGGTAAATTAAATATTTTTTTAATAAAAATTTAAAAAATAATAATTAATTTTAACAAAAAATTGTCAGACAAATAAAAACTCATTAAAAATTTTTTATTTAAATAAAAGTCCCACGAACGATCAAATTTAAAATAAAATATTAGTTATAATTCTATTGAGAATTAATTAGAAAGAGAATATTTTAATTTTCTTTTCAAAAATTTATTTTGACAATTAAATATTTTTATGTTTTTAAATGTTCTTAATGGCAGAAAAGTCAATATTTTTAACGGAAATGATTAATCTGACACATAATATTTTGACTTTTCTACCTTTTTTTATCTTCTAATATTCAAGAAAAACTTTTTTCCTTCAATTTATTTAAATAATTATTAGATTAAAATACAAAAAAATTATTTCTTTTTTTTTCTCTTTATTTTAATATCCCCAATCATTTATTTATTTATTTTCCAATTTAGTATTCCAATAAAATTGACACGGCATATAAAAATGCCGACAAACACTTGCCTTTCAAGTTATTTTTGTTCTTCAATTGTTTTATTTTATATTTATATACATTTTTGAGTATTTTACTTGTTTGTTTCTATTACTATTATTTATTACTTTTTTTTATTCTTTATATTTTAATTTATGATCTTTTTTTTATCAGAATATTTATTTACTGTATGTACCTACTTTTAATTTATAGGGAGTGTTGATGACTGGTTAATTTTTCTCCCTGGCGGGTCAAATAAAGAAGAATAAGAGTTTTTAACCGCTATAAGGAAAGATTAACCGGTCACCAACAACCCTAATATAAATTATTTTTTCGATTTGGATATTGCAGAAATTAATTCCAAAATCTTCTATTCCATTTACTTTCTACAATTTTTTATTTCAGAATTTTCTAAATCATTTAATTTAAAATTAAAATATTTTAAATAATTCATTTTCTCTTTTTAAATACTAAAAAGTTAAAACAATCTGTGTCAGTTTCCGCCTTTTTATTTTATCCAATTACCTCTCTAAAACTCTCTTTTTTGGATCCTTTTACAGATTATTTGTGGAAATACATATATTTAATTTTAAAAAAGGGAAAAAGCCAAAACATCTGCGGCTTTTTGTCTTTAAAACAAATTATTTAAAAACTAATTTTTTGCAGTTAGTTCCCCCTTTTATTGGCGTCATTTATTCAAAGAAAAATTCAATAAATTTATTTTTGTCCAAAAAAAGAGTATTTTTGGATATTTTAGGGGTTTTTGTTTGTGGAAAAGACAAAAATTTAATTAATTTTGTATAAAATCTAAATTAAATAAATAAACGTTTTAAGAAATGACATAAATTATTAACAAGAAATTAGGGTATATTTAAATATGTAGCTTTCTCCAATTACCTCCCAAATAAAGAGATTTACCCATTTATAGAAATTCATTTACTGAGCAATAGATTGTTTTGATCTGAAGATTATTTTTATTTATTTTAATTTTCTAAAAATATTTATTTAGTTTTTACTTTATTTTCTTTTTTTTCTTCTTCCATTTTTTAACTTTTCCCAAAATTTTCATTTTTTCTAAATTAAACCCAATTTTCCACTCCATTCATTCCCATATATATAAATATCCTTTTTTTCGCAACACCGGTAATGGATGTACATACATATATTCATAACAATTACCACCTCTACATATCCACGTGTTGAAATGCTTTTTAAAATTTTTTTGTTTATTTTTTGTTTTACTTCCTAAAATTATTTTTCTATTTAATTTAAAAATTAATTAAAAAAGGACTACCAACCTACAAATCAATTAATTTAAAAAAAAAACAAAAAATGTTACTTCGTCCCCCATCACCTACTTCCACCAAATCCCCCTCCAACCCTTCCACAACTTTTCGAGTACAAAAACGTCAAAAACGTTCCCCACACCAACTTTCATTAGAAACAGATCCATTAATTAGACCATCAATTAGTTCTTGTCTTTTTAAATCTGATGAAGTAGAAGAAATTGAAGAAGAAGGAAATAATGAAATTAAAAATAATAATATTTTGAGAACTTGTTCTGCTCGACAAATAAATACTAAACAACAACAACAACCAACAATTAGTAAAAGACCAGCAACTGCTTTATTAATTTATTCACCTGAAGGACATGGAAAGGATGACAGACGAAGCCGGGCTAATTCTGTTTATCTTGTAAGAAAAAAATATTTTTGATTGAAATATATAGCCGGCCTCGGGTTTAAATAAATATTTGTAATGAAGAAAGTGAAGAGTAATTGTTGATATTAAGAGTAGAAACCGGACTGGGAGGATCGTTAGAAAATCGAAATTGTGAAAAATAACGATCTTGTTCATGATCTCCTCTCATTTTGGACTCTAATTTGGACTGTATATTTAAAAAAATAATATACCTATTTTTATAATTTATTTAACTATTCAACAAAAATATCTAAAAAAATTTTGTAAAATTTTTGCATAAATTTATTTAAAAAATATTTCTCAAAAAAAATATTTTTTAATCGTTCATTATTTTAGTTAAAAAATATTATTTTTTATTTATTTTCCATTTTAAGATAATCGTTTATTTCCGTAATTTTTTAAATATTAACAAACAAAAAGACCAATCACCATTTAAAATATATCTTTTTTGAAAATTTTTATTAAAAACTTTTTTTAAATAAAAATCTTTTAAATTATTTTTAAATAAAAATAGGGAATAAATTAAATGAAAAATAAATCATTTAATAATTTATTTGGAATTAATTTAATTAAAAATAAGGTATAGTATTTAAAAATAAATAAATATTCTGAAAAATTTTTTTAATTTTTAAAGGTTTCTTCAGACATTTTGAGAGCTCAGGGTTATTCTCAACAATTTAAATCTTTGCTTTCAACACCTAAAAGTAGAAGGGATTCTGTGCCTGGTGATACTTGTCAAACATTGACGGCAGGAAAATCAGCAACTCCGAGGGGGGCAATTAGTCAACAACAAAGTTTAGGTAAGGGAAAATATTTTTATTTGAAATTAATTTTGTGAGAGAGTGAAATAAATAAATATTTGCACAAAAATATTTTTAAAAAATTAATTTTTTAATTTCACCTTTAAAAATTTTTTTCATAAAAAATTATTAAATATATGTATAATTATTAAAATTAAATAAATTTAGGATTATTGAATATATAGGAAAGAGAAAATTATATATATATATAAATTTTGTTATTTAAAAGGCTTCTTCCCTTACTTTTTCCTCCAAACGGGAAGCCCTTTTATTTTAAAAAGAAAATTAGAAACATTTTTATCTCTTAATTAATATTTTTATTTATTTTAGGGATTTCTTTTTTGGTTAAAAATAAATGGGGAATGAAGCCAAAATTTATTTTATTTCCAAAAAAAGTACTTCTTACTATTTAGGCTTCTTTCATTTTTTATTTTTACCATATATTTTTGTCTAGCAACGGGAGACAGTAGAAAATAAAAAGAAAATAAGTATATCTACATATATTTATTTAATCTTCTCTAAATAAATTTTTAAATATTTATAAGCACACACAAAAATCGAAAAAAGATGCTTATTAAAAGAAAATATTTTTTTAAATGCCAAAACCCTCTAACCAAAGGGCGCGCGAATATATTTAAGTATTTCTCTTTTTTCAATTTTTGTCTTCTTAAAATTATTTTTTAAATAAATAATTTTGTAAAATTATTTCATCTTTAAAAAATAATATTTTTTAAATAATTATTTTTATTTAATATCCATCCCCTCCCCCTTCACTTCCTCCTTTTTTAACAACAAAAGTTTTGACTTTTTAAACTTCCAAAAAATTAAGACAAATGTCTGGAAAGAATATATATATTTAAAAAGCTGTCATCATTATTTAAAAGTTTTTATGATTATTGACAGATTTAAGAATTTTTTATTTAAAAGAAAATTATTTTTAATTAAATTCTCTCTTCATATTTTATTAATTAAATAATTAAAGTAATTAAAATTAAAAAGGGATAACCAAAAATTTTTTATTTTAAATTTCCTTGTACTTTAAAGAAAAAAAGAGGGAGAATTTGTATTAATATATTATTTTTAAATTAAAATTAAATCTTTAATTTGTCACATTCTTCCTATTTATTTCTTTAATATTTTTCTAAAAAATCCTTTTAATTTTATATGTTGGATATTTCTTATAAAATAAATGAAAATATTCAATTAATGACAACAACTAAAACAACAACTAATTCCCCACCTCCACCTCCACAATCAACAACCTCAATTAAAAACCGGCAATATACAGTCCCTTTTTCTTCTCCAAAATTATTTTTAGAAAATAAAAATCTATTATCTCAATCAATTTCTTTAAATCAAAAAACTTTTTTTCCATTTTTATCAACAAATATCACCCAACAAAAGCCTAAATTAACAGCTAAATTAAGTGATAAAATAATTAAAAATAAAAAACAAAATGAAAAAGAAGGAGAAGAGGGGGAGGAGGAAGAGGAGGGGGAAGTAATTAGAAGATTTAGTATTGCAGATTTAGCTGAGGCAGCTTTGAGGCATCAAAGATATCAAAAACAACTATTTAGATCTGCTGCTGTTATTGAATGTTGTCAACAACAGAATAACCAACAAGAATGCCCAACAGCTAATTTTTATAAATGTTTTTGTGAAGAAAATAAATTAAAAACAAATAATTTACCTTCAACATTTTCTTCTCCCCTTTCTAGAGGGCATAGTTTGTTGAGACAAAGAAGGCGGTTATTTAGTCAGTATCAACAAAAGAGGAATTGTTCTAGTTCTGGAACACATCCAAGACCCTCTTCACGTAATAGTGGAAGCTTTTTTTCTTCGACAGGTTTTTTGAAGGGGGAGGGGGGGGGTGTTTAAGGGAAGTTGTGAAATTTAGAATTAAGAGGGGGGGGGGTAATTAGGAATGAGATGAGGGAGGGGGGTATTTTTTTATTTTAAAGTTTTTTCTCTTAAAATTAATAATTATATTTTGAAAAAAATCTTAAATTATTTAATTTTTTAAAAAATATTTTTATTTAATTTAATAAAAAATATTTATTTCACTCTCAATTTTATAATTAAATTTTTTTAAAAGAAAATTATTCTTAATTTAATTTAAGAGGAAAGATGTAACGGCGACCTCACACAACCTCCTTCCTCAATTTTGGTTAATTCTTCCGGCGGTGTTTGTGAAGGAAATAATAATAATTATTTATTATCAACTACTACAGAATTAAATCTTCCAAAATCCTTAGAATGGAGTCCAACAATTGAAGAAGAAATTTTAAATAAAAATTCAAATTTAGCCGACCCCCAACAACAAACCAATCTTTTATTATTACAACAAAAACAACAACAAATTTTGAGGAGAAGACAGTCTGGTTATGGTATCTCCATAACAACGTTTGTTTTTTAAGTCTTTTTCTTTTCTTTGACATTTTTTAAAAAAATTAATTTTTGAGAAAAATAATAATTTTGGTATTTAAATGTGTGTGAAAAGGTGAGAAAATTAAACAAAAAAAAATAAAGAAAAAATACTTTTGGGAAAATATATTTTCTTTTTGTTTAAATTTAATAATAATTTTATTTTAATATTATTGGTTGTTATGTAAAAAAGGGAGAGAATAATTTTTTAAAAATAATTTTATTTAAAAAATAATATTTTTATTTTTTTTTCTAAAATTCTGTTAAAAAAATAAAATTAGAGCATTGCTTTGATTTTATTTAAATTGTAACAAATAATTGGTATTTATTTACTTTTAATTTATTTTTTTACCTCCAAGACATTCATATTTTAAGAAAATTAAGAAGAAAAGAGATCAATTTCCGGAAAAAAATAAATTATTCATAAAATCTTGAGAAGAATATTTAAATAAAAAGCTACATATTATTTTTCTTTTTAAATATTTTATTTTTTAGTTGGGGTGTTTTTAGAAAAACTTCTCAGACCCTCCTCTAGTGGATATTTATTGGGGATAGGGAAGGAGAAATAAGAAATCTTTCTGGTGAAACTAGAATTGAAATAATAATTTAAATATTTTAATTAATTAATTTATAATTTTTAATCATTAGCTTTAATCTTTGGGAGAAAATTTTTTTAAATATTTTTATGTAAATATTTCCCAAAAAATTTCTTTAGAATTTTCTTTTCTTAAAAAAGAAACAAAAATATTTTATTAATTTTTTCTGAAATTTTTAACAAAAAAAGACCATTTTTGTGGGCATATTTCCTTTTATAAACATTAACGTATTTTTAGTCAATTAACCAACCTTTTTCTTCCATTTGGCATTTAAAATTGAGGCAATCACAAATTTTTATTTAAAGTTTTTTTAGTTTTCCTTTTACTTCCTTATTGATAAAAGGCTAAAACAAATTTTAATTTTCTCAAAAAATTTTAAATTTAAATTTGAGTAATTTAATTAGTGATTTAGGGAAGCAAATAAAGGGGTTGTTTATACTCAGAATTGGTCGAATAATCGAGTTTTTTAAATGTTTGACAAAATTTTTAAAAATTAAATTCGACCCTCGATCTCCCCTCCCCTTCTTTTTATGTTTTTTTTTATCAATCCAGCTTTCCTTATCAACCAATACAAATCCCTATTCTTCTAACTTCTTAATTATTAAATTTGTTACATATTTTTTGGAAATAATATTTTAGAAAAATGTTTTTGAACTTTTGGGGTCGGGATTGTTAACTATAATTTTTAAAATTTCTCTTATTTTATTCGAACAATTAAAATACAAAGAGAACAAAACAAAAATAAGAAAATGTTTGGGAATATTTTGGTAATAAAAGGCTCGGATTTCTCGAAAAAGAAAATATTTTTGGGGGATTTTCCCCCTTCCTTTTTTTATTTTCTTTTTAATTTTTCTTTTAAATTTTTAAGTGAAAGTCAAGCAAAAATGCGTTGTAAATTGCGTAAATTATATTTTTTAAAAAGAAATAAAATCTGTGATTTGTCTTTGGCTCTGGCTATAATTGGATTATTTTTTGTTGTTTTAGATCAAGGCAAGAAGAAAAAGATTTTAAAAAAATAAAAATAAAAATTCATTTTTAAGAATTAACAGCTCTCAAAATTGTTTCAAAAAATTCCCTTCCCTCTTTATTTTTACGTTCAGCATGTGTTGCTTCTACACTTTTATTAATTGCTTCTTTAGTTAATTATCATCGAACAGAAGTTAAAATTGCTTTAATTGATAGCGGGGCTGAGTTAATAATTTTTCCCTTTATTTTTTTTTAATTCTAAAATTTAAAGAGATTGGCGTGTAGCAGTGACGACTGACAGAATAATTAAATTGTAAATAAAAATAAATATTAAAAGGAAAAAATATTTTTAATTTAAAACCAAAGATTTATCGAAATATTTATTTGCGCAATCTGTCCGTTCCCGGGAAGTGGCACTATTTCTTGGCCTTATATTTCTGCAGATGAGCACAGTTTTACAAAAGTTTCTGTCCCTTTGGATGTTTTGTTGGCCGTCCCTATGTTTTTACGTGCTTATTTGCTTTGCCGTTTTATGGTTTTACACTCTAGACAATTCCAGGTAAATTTATAAAAAAATATTTGTTTTGAATAAAAAATTTTTTAAGGATGCCGCTACTCGTTCAATAGCTGGTTGGTAGTGAAAATTTTCTAAAATTATTAGCCTTTTAAATAAATACTTTTAAAGCATTAAATCGAATATCAATGGATTTTCGTTTTGTAATTAAAACAATGATGGTTTGTTTTGGGGGTTTTTTAAGAAGAAAAAAATATTTTTAAATTTTAGGCTGACCACCCAATGACTGTTTTAGTTATTTTTACTTGTTGCTATTGGATGTGTATGTCTTGGATGGTTAGAAAAAAAAATAAATTTTTTAAAAATCTTCTTTAAAGTTTACTCAATGTGAACGTTATAATGGAAGGGAAGCAAGTACTGAA
Organism: Meloidogyne enterolobii; assembly: GCA_963681835.1. NCBI lineage: Eukaryota > Metazoa > Nematoda > Chromadorea > Rhabditida > Meloidogynidae > Meloidogyne > Meloidogyne enterolobii. Next base: position 1,124,106 of record CAVMJV010000004.1, on the reverse strand, counting down.
TATTATTATATGAATTCTCTTTGGTTTATTATGGTTACTTTTATGTCTATTGGTTATGGAGATGTTGTTCCAACAAGTTATTGTGGCCGTTTACTTTCAATTACAACGGGGATTGTTGTCAGTTTTTAGAGGAATTGTTGTTCTTCTTATTTTAAATTTTTAAGGGGGCGGGGGTCTCTTCAGCATTAATTGCCGTTATTTCTCGAAAATTAGAACTTTCCCGAGCAGAAAAACACGTAAACAATTTTATGGCAGATTCTAAATTGACAAATGCACGGAAAAATGCTGCCGCTTCTGTTCTGCAACATACTTGGTTTTTCTTTTTGAAGAAATTTTTTTTAATTTTTAAAAAGGTTTATACATAAATATCAACAAAGAAATGGACATAAAGGGGATGAAATTAGATTAAGACAACATCAAAGAAAGTATTAATAAATTTAAAGAAATATTTTTTAATTAAAAAATTGTTTTTTTAAAAGATTTTTGAATGCAATAAATGAATTTAGAAGAATTAAATGGGATCAAAGAAAATTACAAGAAAGGGGGAATTCTTTGTTGGATGTTGGAAAAGTATTAAAAAATTAAAGAATAATAAATAATTTTTTTAGTTACATACAGAAATGCACGAAACACTTTGGGAAATGCATAGAACACAAGATCAATTTGTTGGAATGATTGGTAATTAAATAAAATTAATTTTTAATTTTAATTCTCTTTTTTTAAAGAAATATTAACTCAAAGAATAACAGAATTACAACAAACAGTTTTAAATACTTCAAATATCCAACAACAACAAATATATCCAAATAATCAATTATTTCCACCAAATAATGACAGAAAAATATCTACAGGAACACAATTACGTGTACCTTTAAATAATTGTAGAAAAGGTGTCGTTTAAATTGAAAAAATATTATTTAACTGGTGGTAAATCCTAAATCCCCCCCCCCCCAACACCCTTTCTTGATTAACAAAAATTTGGATTAGGAGGGATTAAGGGGGATATAACTGGATTAGGAAGAATATTAGAGGGCACCACCAATATCCCCTTTTATTCACTCCAAATCCTCTAAATAAACAGTAAAGAAAATAAAAATTTGTGTTCATTTAAAAAAATATTAAGAAGGGAACGACTATTTACTTTAAAATAACAATTTTATTTTTCAGTTTCATCATCTACTACTAATCACCCAAATCCAATTCCTCCCCAACAACATCCAAACAATTTATTTTTAAAAACCCATCCTTCAATAGACAATTCAACAACAAAAAACCAAAAAACTTTAAATAATTCAATAATTATTAGCGGATTTGAATCGAATTTAGGTTTAACTAATTCCTTATCTTCCCCTTGTTTACAAAAAAGTCAACAACAACAACAACAAACAATTTTAAATAAAATGAGGGTTTTGGTACAAAATGAAGATGAATGTATTCCTTTAATGAATGATGGAGAAGGGGGAGGGGAATTAATGGCTTAAACAAAAGAAAAGAAAAATATTTTTGAAGAAATGGGTATATATTTAATGTTGTGATTGCTCAAAATTTAAAAATAAGTAGTGATTTTTGTGTAATATTTTTGTAGAAATTTAAAAAAATATTTTTTTGTAAATTATTTGTAAATATTTGTATTGTTTTTAAATAAATTAATTTTTAAAAATTATTTAAATCATCAAAAAAAAGAATATCTTTTATTATACAATATTTTTAAAAAAAATTAAAAGAAACGGTACTTGTGGGTTATCCCTAATCAGTTTTTGCGGACATATTCTGCGGACTCTGTTGTATACACAGAATGGTCAGTCTTCCTCCTTTCCTCAATTTCACTCTATTTCACTATGGCATTATTTCATGAGAGGCAATGGAACTTATATGGTTTAGGTGCGCTTTTTTTAGCCACGCCCTTTTTTCCTTTTCCTTCATCAATCAAAATTGATATAGACAGAATGGTCAACCTTTCTTTCTTCCTCAATTTCACTCAACTTTTCCTGTGGCATTTTCAGTGAGACCTCTCAACCCAATTTTTGCTTAAAATGGAGAGAGATAGAGCTGACTCGGATGACATCATCGAGCTGGGCTGAGACGAATGGCACTAAAATCGGCCCGTGAGATCTCTGAGCTGAATTACAGGGGTCCAAAAATTTCTAAAAGGGGTAAAAACGGTCAGCATTTTGTAAAAAAATATGATTTCAAACACGCAAAAACTGAAAAACACAATAAAATACCGGACCATTAGTTCCAAAACGTAGACCCGGGATACTTAGTGCCATTTAAATAATAGAAATAGATAAAATTAAGAATATTGATTCAAATGTTAATTCTATTTTGGTGAAATTGGAAAAGAAAATTAATCTTTTCCTTGTTAACGTCTCTCACTGAAAATGCCACAGGAAAAGTTGAGTGAAATTGAGAAAGAAAGAAAGGTTGACCATTCTGTCCATATCAATGTTGATTGATTAAGGAAAAGGAAAAAAGGGCGTGGCTAAAAAAAGCGCACCTAAACCATATAAGTTCCGAGGCAATAAAGAAAGGATTATTTTTAAATACAAATGACCGATTTTTAAATCATGTTTGCCTCATTGAATAATGCCATAGTGAAATAGAGTGAAATTGAGGAAAGGAGGAAGACTGACCATTCTGTGTATACAACAGAGTCCGCAAAATATGTCAGCAAAAACTGGTTAGGGATAACCCACAAGTACCAAAGAAACAATAAAAATTAAATTTAAAAAAATTTCCAAAAAAAATCTAAAATTCACTAAATTCAACGTCAATTATTGGAAAATAAAAAGAAGGAAAAAATTGTCCATTTTCATTATCAATAATATCAAATCCGCAAAAAGAAAGAACATTTGGCAGGAAAAAACAAAAAAGAATAACCAAAATGAAAATAATTTTTAAAAATCTGAAAATTAAAAAAAAATTAAATTTAAATCCCCCTTCAAATCTCCTTTTACCTTTTAATCCAATTATTATTCGAAATTTCTTCATTAATAACCTCTTTAATTTCAACAAACACAAAATCATTCTCTTCCTCTTCTTCTTTTAAAATAATTTTATTTCTATTCTCTCCTTCCTTTTCATTATTAAACAAATTTTCATCCCCAAATATTTCCATCCATTCAATAATTAAAGTATTTTCTTTTAGATTTTCATATTTTAAATTTTCTTCATTTTTATCAAAATCTTCTTTATATTTATTCAATTCCTTATTTGGATAAACAAAATTTTCTTCTTTTTCTCCTTCATTTTCAATTTTTATATTTTTTTCTTCCCCAAATAAATTAATTTCTTCTTTTTTCATATAATTATATTTATCAGACCAATTAAATATACCCCCCTCATTGTTTTTTGGATAAAGTTTTGGAAGTGGAGAATAATAATTATTTATTTTTAGAGGAGTTAAGTGAGAAGTTGATTGTTGGATATTTTGTTGATTATAAGTCTAAAAAATTAATTTTTAATTTAAAAAAACAAAAAATAAACTTACATAATTATTTTGAAAAACAGGAAATTTGTTTAAAATTTTACACAAATGAATAAAAGTTTTGTTGGCTAAAAAAATATTTAAAAGAAAAATCAAAATATTTTAATTTCTGATTATATTCCCCCCTCAAACTAAAAAAAAATAAAATTTGTGTTTTTTAAATAAAAATATTTTTATTTAAAAAAACAAAAGGATTAAATTTTTAGCTTTAAAAAATTAAGGTTTTTTGCTTCTTTATTAATTTTCTCCTTCTAAACTTAATCAGTTTCTGCACACCCCTTTAAATTAATGTACCTACCTTGCGGCATTTCCTTAAATGACGAAAAATAAATTTCTTCGTAAAAAGAAACTAAATTTTGGAATATTTTTGGAATATCGGAAATATTTAAATTTTCCTTTGCAAATTTTGCTTCAAAAGAATTAACAATTTGTTCAACTTCTGATTTTTTCTCGGTTAATAAATTAATTGATTCTACTTGTTTCTTAACCTGTTGTTCCTAAAAATTTTAAATATTTCAAGAAAAATCAAAAGAAAAACAAACAAGATTAAATAATAAATCTCCTCTTTTTAAGTCCTCTTCCCCGAGATATTCTATATATTCTTCTTTATTTTTTAATTTAGTTAAATAATATTTACAATCTAAACAGCATTCGGTCATTTATTCCTTAAAAAATAAAAAGTAAAAAATAAGAGAGAGGGAAGGTGAGGTTAATTACAAGGAGAGGTTAAACAGCCAGTAATTTTGTAAAATAAAATAAAAGAAAATTATGAGTAAAACTAAAAATAAAATGACCTTTTTAACAAAAATAATCAGTTTATATATTGATTGTTTAAAAGAGGGAGGAGTAAACCTTCTGTACTCCTATACAAATGATTGTCTTTTAAAGGATAGCTCAATTAAAGAATCGTCACGGTCAAAAAGGGTTAAATGGGAGTTACCCATTCTATGATTGTCCATAAATGGATTGCCACTGATAAAAAAGGGTTAAAGGATTGTCTTTTTTAAAAACTGCAAAAAACCATTTGAATGCCAAAAGTTCAAGTGTTTTTGATGGAATTTAAATAAGAATTCTGATATCGATATATAGAATATGATTTCGATATATGGATTGACTTTATATTATTGACTATGTATAAACTAATTTATTTTTTATTAATTTAAATAATTTTATTTATTCTATTTTTAAAAATAATTTAATTTTTTTTCTGAAATTTATCAAAGAAAAATAAAAGTACATAAAATAATAGTTAAAAGAAAACCGGAAATTTACCGTAAAAAATTTAAAAAAATTATTTTTAAAATATACAAAAATAAATATTTAAAGAGTATATATCCATAACAACATTTTTTCAATTTTTTATTTTAAAAATAAAATCTCACAAAATATTTTTTTAATTTTAAAGGTAGGAAAAATATTTTTTCTTTGTTTTTGTTTCTTTTCGTAATTTATTTAAAGAATTTAAAAAATATTATTTTTAAATAAAATTAATTAATCCTTTAATTCTTTATTTAACAAAAAATATATTTAATTTTAAATTTATGTATATTTAGTATTTATTTTCGAGGCTTATCTTATTCGTAAATTAACCCTTGTGATACAAAGGCTAAACTTTTCTAAATATTTCCATTTTATCTGATTTTTTAAAAATTATAAAAATGTTTTTTATACTTTTTTGTAATTATTTTTAAAGGTAATTTAAAAATAAAATTTCAATTTCAAAAAATTAAGAGTGCCTCTTCAATTTAAATAAAATAATTAACATACTAATAAGGGTTGTGCAGTGTTTAAAAGCTTGTACCAAAATTCGTACTCGTACTTTGTTACGAAATACGAGTACGAGTATGAGCAGATCTGAAATTTATAAACACTAGGGATTTGCTGAAACGAAAATTAAAAACCGAAAACTGAAAGAACTGAATAAGAAATCGAAATAGTTAATCCTGCTACTACATACATATATTACAATGTTTATTTAATTGTTAATTTAAATTTTCAATAAATTTTGATTTTTTAATAACTATTAAATATAAAATCCCCCTTACCTTACCTACATACACTGCGGTGCATATGTTTATGCACACTAGTTTTTTGTTCATAATTTTATGCAATCTTATTCAAAAAATACGTTCTATATAGCAATCGAAAGCTCTATCTGTATCTCAGTTGACATGTTTCTGCTATATTTGGGTTTATATAGCTTTTTCTCGGGTTCTACTATTCTGGGGACTTGTATTAGACTGAATTACATTTTCAAATATTTATTCTATTCATTAGTTTATTCTCCATATAAATATGGGATACAATAATAAGGGAGAGATTGGCTAGGCCAAATCTTCTTCTAATGAGGAAAAGGCTGGGGTATTTATAGAGACAACTTAAGGGTCAAAATATAAATGGAAAGTGAATAACAAAAATAAGATAAGGAACGAGAATTGGATGATAACGTCGGGAGACCTTTTATTTAGAAAAAGGTCACTTTATATTGCATGTGAAAATGCAAATTGTTTATTTGATTAAGCGAATGCAGCAGTTTCTGCATTTTTCATGAAAATGAAAATTGACCGAGATAATCCGGATCTACCGGATATACCAAATCCCATATCCTCGGAAAAATTTTTCGGAAAAAATTTAACAAGCCCATTTGATAAAGCATATTTTTGTGAGTATTTACCACAAAACCGCTTAGAAATATCTTTTTCCGGAACGGAGATATGATTTTTTGAAAATCGAAAAAACGCGATTTTTTGACGAAAAATGGCAAAAATATGGTATTTTTTCGATTTTCAAAAATTCATAACTCGGTCGAATCTCGACCGATTTGGATGAATTTTTTGTATTGTGTGTAGAATCTGGAGAAGAATCACATATATTTTTTACAGACTTCAAAAAAATTTTTCCGAAAAGTTGAAAATGTAGTACCTAATAGACCGGTCGAAAATTTTTCGAAAATATCAGAATTTCGAAAAATGCAGAAACATGTCAACTGAGATACAAATAGAGCTTTCGATTGCTATATAGAACTTATTTTTTGAATAAGTGTGCATAAACTTATGAACAAAAAACAAGTGTGCATAAACATATGCACCGCAGTGTATGCCTTTTAAATGTGCCAACTTATCTACATACTTTCTTTTATTCAAATACATATTTAGAGAAAAATATGCATACCTCTATATTAATTTTTTTATTTTTTTCCTTTTCTTTCTTTTCAAGTTTTCTCTTCTCGAATAATTTTTTAATGCCGCGAGCGTCACTATAAATTAAACAAAAAATTTATTTTAGCTTAATTCCTTCACCATAAGGAAAATGAACATTTTTTGTTTTAACTAACAATTTTTTTTCTTTTAAAATTTTCAATCCCTTTCCTTTTAATTTTTACATAACCGCGCTATGCCAATTTGTCTCTAACACACAAGAGCTTTAATAAATAAATTTATTAGAGATTAAGTAAATTGGAAAAAGAATTAATTTTCTTTTTAATATATTGACTGGCTTTTTTTTTTATAAAAATTATTTTTCAATAATTTTTTAATATATTTAGTCTTGCCAACAAAACTAATTTAAAAATATGTATATTCTTTTCTCTTTAGTAAATTTAAACTTTTATTCAATAAAAAAACTTTACAAAAATTCTTTTTACAAATATCAAAACTTTTCTGTAATTATTATTTTTTATTTTTAATTATCTACATAATTGTTAAAAACAAAAATAAAAAAACAATTTTTGTACATCTTTTCTTTTCCCGATTTCTTCTCTCGACATCTATATTTTCTTGTATTTTTTTCTTTATTTTCACATCTACATACCTATTTTATAACAACAAACAAACAAAACATTTTAAAAAAATATTTATTTTAGGTAATATTTATATATATTTTAATAGACCAACAAACAACTCTTTTTTCTTCTTTTTTTCCTTCTCCTCTCTCACAATTTCTCTAAAAATGTTTGAAGTTTAAAAACCTTCCTTGGCCCCAAACAACTACTATTCTTGGTTTTTCGGTCTAGTCTTTTTACGTTTTTTTGTTTATATATTCCAAGTATTCTCTCTCTTGTCTTTTTTTTAAAATTAGTTAAGGCTATTTTGTATCTAAATATTTGTATGTATTTCCCCTCAAAACCTTTCTAAATTTTTTTCATTTTCTGCAGTTTTTAAAGTTTACTTTAATTGTCCCAAAATATTGATTCTTTTTTTTGTTAATTTTATTTATTTACCTGGGTATGGTTGAAGGGAGGTATTTAATAAGAAGGGGGTAATTATTTGAGTAAATACCGCATTAATTAAAAGAATTATTTTATAGTTCATCAATTTAAAATAATTAATTTTTTAATTTTACTTTATTTAAATATTTATTTTATTTTATTATTTTTTGTTTTCATTTTTTACTAAAACAAAAATTATTTATTGGGATTATTATTTAATATATTTATTTATTACATATTTTTTATATTTATTTTTCTTTTAGAAAGCAGGAAATAAATAAAAATATATTTTTATTTAAAAATAAATTTATTTTTAATTTTATACATATATCTTCTTTTATCTGTCCAATATTTACATATATTCAATTATTTATTTTTAACCTAAAAATTGTTGTTCTACGTTCTCGATCGACCTAAATATGACCGATTATTATCATTTCCATTTAATTTTAAAAACGTTTATATATTTAGCGAATTTCTCAAAATATTTTTATTTTTAATTTAATTTAATAATCAATTTATTTTTAAATTAAATTTCCAAATTTTGCTTGTAAATTTAAATTAAATTTCTTCCAAAAATATTTATTTATTTATTCAACTTGTAATTTATTTTAAAAAATGTCTTCAATAATTAATTAATTAAAATTATTTTATTTAAATTTAAATATTTAATTATGTAAAATACAAATAAAAATTATTTATATATAAAATATATGTTAATAATATGTATATAAAATTAAATAATTTTTTATTGTCTTCATCGATTTTATTTTTTTTTAATATTTAATTTTTAATTTCCTTATTTTTTAAGCCCTTTTTTTAAAGGAGTTAAACAAGGAAGAAGAAAATGAATTTTTTAAATACTAATTCTTCCCAACAAAAAATTTGTGATGAATTTGAACAAATAATTCCAATGCAATTAAATGAACAACAACAAATAAATAATAATAACAACAATTATTCAAAACAAATAAATAATTGTCAACAACCATTTAATCAACATATTCAACATCAACAAAGGTAATAAATAGTAATTTAAATATTTCAAAAAAAACTTTAAAAATTATCAAACAAACCCTTTATTCTCTTTTCCCTCCTCTTTTTAATCGGAAATCTTTTTAGAATTTTTCTCTTATTTTTTTACTTTAAAATTATAAAAATACCCTCATCTTTGGGAAAAAGAAATGTTTCGATTAAATCTTCAATATCTCTGATTTAAATCAGCTATCTATGTAGTATTGTCTAATAAAAATTGAAGAAAAAAATATTTAAAATTTAATTGTGCCATAGTTTAGAATTGAGAAAAATTTATTTTTTGTGTGTGAATATCAGTAATTATTAACTGCTAAATACCAACTTACTAATACGTATGTACAATATATATTTATAAATGAAAAATATTTAATGTTTAATGATAAAAAAGTTTAAAATTTTTGGGTAAAAATCGGCAAGGATTAAATGATCAACTTTGGGATGAAAAATGTTTTTAGATTTTCCAGATGTTCTGGCTCGTTTCTCTTTCCTATCAGGAATAAAGTTTTGAGTATTTAATATCAAAAAGTTTTCTAAAGTGTCGGGAATCCAGTAAAAAAGAATTTCTGATTTTCGACTAAAACAAAAAAAGTTATAGCCAAAACAAAAGCGACCGCCAATTTGCCGCACTCTGTAAATTAAACAAAAAAATATTTTTTTAAATAAATTTCAAGCATTTCTGTGTTCCCCCCCCCATTCCCTCCTCCCTCCCTTCCTTCCTTTCTAATATTCTTTTCATTATTGCCAGCCCCAATCGATTTCAATGCCACTTGCTAGTCTTCCTTCTCTTGTGTTTCTTGCAACACTCTCTCCTTCCCCTTCCTTTTCTCTCCCTCTCTTCATTGTATAAAAAAATTTTTTTTAATTAAAAAATTGTTTAACTAAAAACAAAAAAATTATTTAATTTTTTAAAAATTAAATTTTAAAAATTATTTCTAAATTTGTTATAATTATTTAGGTATTATATACAAAATTTCAGTCATTTTTTCCCATCAATTTTTTTATTTTTTAAATTCTTTTTACCTAAATATTTCTTTTTTTATCTGAAATTTATTTTTGGTCTAAAAACAAAATTTCTCGTTTATATTTAACACAAAAATAGAGAAAAAACAGAAAGAGAAATATAAATTTAAACACTCTTGAGGACGTGGAAGGAACACTCTTACTTACTTTACTGCCTACCTTCCCCCGCCGGTTGGTGCCAAAAGTTGAAAATAGAGAATAGAAATACATATATTTTTTGTATTTTTCTCTTTTTTCTAAATATTTTGCATTAAAAATGGCGAACAAAATAATAAAAAAATTATATATTAACTAATAAGAAAGAAATCTTTTTTTTTCAAATAAATAAATATACATTTACAACATCAGATAAACCTTTTGAGCTTAAAAAGATTAAATTATTTAAAAAAAGAAAAGACTTTGTTGTTTTTAATTTTTAAGGAAAAATGTTTTTGTTTTTTTAATTTAAATATAAACAATGTAAATTTATTAAACAAAATAAATTAAATATTTCTTTATATTATAAAATTATTAAAAATTATAATCTTTTCTTTAATTTATATTTATTTTTTTAATATATGTGCATACTTTATTCTAATTTTTTTTCCTAATATGTAATTCTTCTAGAAGTATATATCAGTTTATCTTTTATATTTGTTGTAAAAATATTTTTGGCCCTAAAAAACTGAGTTGGGAGAGATAGAGAGAGAAAAAGGAAGAAATAATGACATTTGTCTTGTCTGAATTTCTCTCTCAATTTTTGCCAGAATAATCGATTTTTAACTTTTTATTAAATTATATTTAAAATTATTGGAAATAATTGGAAGTAGTTAATTTTTGGGTTTTAAAATAAAATTAATAGCTTGGTTGAGTAATTGGCCCGGATCTGTTCCTCTAAATTAAATTTTAAAAATTTTCGATAAAAATTAATATCCGAAGTCAATATTAATTAAGAAAATTCTCTTAAATTTAATTAATTTTATTTTTAAATTTCCTTTCAATTTTTCAGTTATTTCCCAACCCCTAATATTCAGCAACAACAACAATCAACATTAATATATCAACATCCCCAAAAATCATCTTTTCAACATTCACCCCAACCCCAAACATTTAACGAGAACTCTCTAAATTTACTAAATTCACCAATTAATCAACAACAAATGTCTGAACACCAACAACAATTCAATTTTCATCAACATCCAAATTCTCAACAATTTCAACAACAACATTTTCAACATAATAATTGGCAACAACAACAAGCATATTGGCAAATACCGCCAATGAGAAAAGAATCAATGCCAGCACTTCATTTGTAAATTTTTTTGAAAAGCACCCCCTCCCCCCCCCCATTATAATTATCCCACGCATTGATAATCCTCCCTGGTGATTCGTTGAAACAGTTTTCTTATAATTTCCACACACAAAGTGAATATCCTTGAAAAAGGCGGATCGAGGAGAAAGGCTGGCTTCATCATGATAGCAGGCCCACAACCAGGCGAATGCCCCCCCCCCCCCGAAATAGGGAAAAGGAAAAAATTTCGGGAACTCATTAAATAATTTATTTATGGAAAGAAATATTTGAAAACTCTTGAAAATTCCTTGTCCTTATACTAGGAACCGAACTCATCAGTAAATAACAATTGGGAGAAAAAATAAATAACAATTAACACCATATCCACCCGACCATCCGCTCCTATGCGAGATAAAGAAGAAATTGAGGATATTCCTTTAATTTTTAATACCAAGTACGAGTTAAATTGTGCCTCGTACCACACTTATTTTTGGCCTTGTACTCGTATTTCGTACGTATGAGTACAAATTTTGGTACAAACTTATGAGCACTGATACCGAATCGATTTCTAATGTCTTTCATTTTTTGCCAAAATAAATTGGAAAATCAATTCATTAAAATTAAAAGGAAAATATTTTCTGAGTCAAATAGAATATCCAATGATCAAAAAATAATTATTATCACTATAATTTTAAAACAGAATGTAACTATTTATATTTAACTTAAAGTAATGATCATCAAACATATCATCACCATCCTCATCACCACCAACCAAATAATTATTTGCCACAAAATTTAAATGATGGAATAATCCAACAACAAAAACAACCACCAAATAATAACATTATTCGTTCACATTCAACAGCTATATTTTGTGTTCCTTCTCCTTCAACACAACAAAATAATAATTTAATAGATAATTCAAATAATTTTGGAATAAATAAACAACAAGATTATAGAAGAACAAAAGTACATATTTCTATAAAAATATTTTTAAAAATTATTTATTTTTTTAGTCAATTGTTTTGCCACCAACAAACGGAAATGGCCGACAAACAGAAAATAATTTTAATAAAAATAATTCCAAAACTTCATTAACAACTCCCTCACTTCGCCGTTTTAATTCCCAATTACGCTCCCCTTGCCGTTATTCTTCTGATTCTTTAAATCCAACAACTCCTTCTGGGACTCTACCTCCATTTAAGCCATATACACCTCCACCAATTCTTTCACCAATGAGACAAGGAAGCGGGCTTTTTAATAAAATTGCTTCTTCCCAAAAAGAATGTTTGTTTGTTTTTAAATTTAAGTTTTGAAAGAATTATTCCCCTTTTTTAATTTTTTTGTTTTAAATTTCAATTCAAATCTCTCTCATCATAAATTTTTATTTTTATGGCTAAACTGGTTGCAAATCTTTTTTCTTCTCTCATCTTCTCTCTTCTTTTTTTCCTCCTCTTTATTTATTTGCACTTTTCTTCATTTTATTTTTTTTATCTTTTTTTTTCAAAAATTTTTTAAAATTTTCCCCCTTTTAATTTTTCTCGGTACTTTTCTGTTTTGCCACACCCCACCCATATATTCGCAGGATATATTTTTTATTTTTCCTTAATTCGTACAGAAAGGTCAGCTTACTTTCTTCCTCAATTTCGCTCAATTTTCCTTCTGGCATGTTCATGATAGACACCAACAAAGAGAAGATTAATTTTTCTTTTCAATGTCATCAAAATTGGAATCAACATTTGGGAAAATCGAGTGAGAACGGAAGATTGAGTCCACAGGGAAAATTAAGTGAAATTGAGTAATATCCTGCGAATATATGGGTGGGGTGTGGCAAAACAGAAAAGTACCTTTTTCTCTTTTTTACACACATTCAAACAGCAAAAAGTAAAAAATCTTCAACTCTTCTCCACCCTTTCTTTTTAAAATAAAAAAAAGAACAACCAACCAATAAACTTTTCATGTGTTCATTTTCCCCTTTTTTCTCGAAACTCTAAAAATTTTAAAATAAAAAAAGACAAAATGAATGGGGAGGGTGAAGATAAAAAGGAGGGGGGTGAATTGATGGATGGATAGATGGGGTTAAATGTATAGACAAAGTTTTTGGAAGAGAACAAAGAAATCTTTTTCTTAAATATTTATTTATTTTAATATAAATATTTAAATGTTTTTTAAAATAATTATTTTTTATTTTTCTTAATTGTTATTTTATTTTACAAAATAGGCTGCACTTTTATCTTTTACAAAACTTGAAATTTTATTATTAAAAAAATAAGGAAGGGAAAAGCTAGATTTATGGAGGAGTTTAATTTTTATAAAAAAACAAAATTATTCGGTGAAGCACTTAAATAGTATAGGAAGCTAGATTTATATTTCTGAGAAGTAACAAACTTAATTTTTACTAAATTTATGTAACTAACAATAAATTATTGTTAAAAAAATATTTACTACTACTTTCTTTTATTTAAAAATAATTTTATTTTTCAAATCAATCCTTTATAATTAAGTCTGTTTTTATTTACAATTAGGTATGCACTTTTAATATTTTCTTCTCTATTTTTATTGCGCATTCATTTTTGAATTCTTCTCTTATTTTTTTATTCTGAGTCGAGATTTATTTTCTCTCTGTTCTCTTTCTCTCTATTCACTCAATTCTTCAACCCTTCTTCAACTTTCAATTTGCTCTTGCACGTAAAACCACTTCCCCCTTTTTTATCCTCCAACGCCAACTCGTGACCGCTAAATTTTTTTTTCAAAATTTAAAAGGAAAAGAGAGAAAAACAAAAAATGGATTTGGCCAAAAAGAGAATGACAGAAAAGAAAAAAAATTAGCAGAAGACGAACGTTTATATATATATAAAAGTGCAAGTCAGACACACTAGCCAGCTGGCAACTATTCTATATGAAAATGAAGACAGACAACAAAAAATGGCCATCCTTTTTTTTTTCTTTAACATTCGTTTTGTCCATAAAATAAACTCTCTTGAATTTTTTAGGGATAAAAGTAAAAAATAGAAAAGAGAAATGCAGACTGCAACCACACATCAGTTGATTCTCGATGCCCTTTCCAGTCACATTCTTTGCTTTTTATCTTCTTTTCCTTTTATTTTTTTATCTTCCAACCTCTCCTCTCTTTTTACCTTTTTAGGTCCAATCCCGCAAAGTCAGAAAGAGCCAAAGCCCTTTACCACCACCGACCCACTCTTTAGCAAAACACCGACCGGCTGTGCACGTCTATACACATACATACAAATTTGCTAAAATATACATACACATTTTTGCATTTACTCGGCTAATGTCAGTCATTCCATGTCATTTTTTTGTGAACTTGCAAATAAAAATAGTTGAGAATACATATATTGCCGCCGAGAATATATTTTTATTATTATTATTTTATATTTATTTACACTTTTCTAGGCATTTTCTTAGAATAACACAAAAAATTTTTTTCTAAATCTGTACTTTTATAAATGTTTATATTTAATAAAGTCTCGTTTCCACAGCTCCCAAAAACAGCCTTTTCTCATTTTTATTTTTTATTTATTTTTATGTCCATTTTTGTCTCATAACTATAAATTCTCTAATTTGGTATGTATTTTCTGCAGTAGGAAAACTATTAATATTTAAAATGCCCTTCCAATTGACGCGCAACTCTAGTGACGATTTCAAAATAAATCCCATAAATCCTCCAACTAATTGTTGTCTGAACAGTTGTTTGAAATCTCGTAGTCAGAAAAATTCGAAATTCCTAGTTTATATAACTGATTATCAAATATTGTTTGATCATTTATTTGCGCAATTTTTATTTCAAAATTTTTTAGCAAAAAAAATTTGAGAAAGTGCAATTATGAAAACTCTCATTAAAAAATTTTTCATCATTTCATCAATTTATTATAAACTTTTCAAATTAATTTTTTTTTATTTCTAACAAACAAATTCCTTAAATAGATTCCAAAAAACTTTAATTTCTTTGTTTTGTTTTTTTAATTTTTTAAAGGATTTAATTTTATTTTTAATATTTCTCAAAAAAAGGAGAACACACACACACATTTTTTGTTTGAGAACTTTTATTTATTTCATTCTCACAAATCATTTACCCCCCCCCCCCCCCCCTTTCTCTCATTCACAGCAACAATTAATATTTGCCCTTTTATATTTAGAAATGTTTTACTAGCTTTGCACAAGCTGTCACCCCACTACCACAATAACATTTAAATATTTTATAGCTTTTCTTTTAATTTTTATTTATTAAAGATTACTTTAAATGAAGGCCCTTAATAAAGATTTTGTAGAAAAACCTTTTTCTACGTATTTATTAAATAAATTAGTTAAGTCTTTGAAAAAAACTTAAGCGAAATAATAACCACCCTCTCCTTCTAATTTTTACTTTTATTCCTTTCCTCATTTAAAAGACTTGCATAAAAAATAAAATGATAATAATTATCAATCCTAAACAGAAAGTCTGCAACAAAATATGAAATTCTTCCCTCTTTTATTTCACACAAATGTCCTATCCTCTTTTTTCCCTCTTTTTATTTTTAAATATTTCAAATCAGTTCACATTTCTATACTTTTTTTCTACATAAATCTCTTTTCTTTTTCAATTGGACAAATATTTTTTTGCGCCGCTCATGTTTTTGGCCCAACAATTTGCTTTTAATCTTTTATATATTTTTCTTTTCCCCCTTTACACTTCCCTCCCCTCTTCATCAATCAACATTATTTTCTTTTTTCCTTTTTACAATTGATGATTTTGTTTGCCGATTAAACGCTTCTTTTAAATTTCCAAACAAAATATTTTTTTCTTCCAAAAATCTCTACTTCCTCTCCCCTATTTTCACCTGATTTTTTAATATTTTTCTTTAATTTTTACTCAAAAAAAAAGGAATTTTGAAAGTTACAGGACAATTAAACACTCAAAGTTTTTGACTTTTACTTTTTTTCTATTTTTAAAATGTCCAGACTCTTAATTAAAATTCTTGGCTATTTAATCACTTTTTATTTCTTCATTTTTTCTCCTTGATTTTTTCCCTTTTTTTCTTTTTGCTTTAATCGATGGCTGATTTTAGTTGTATTTACTAAATTAAAGTTTATGCGCGCGTGTGTTTACTTTCTTTTTGTGTGTCAGCAACAGCTGCTGTTATTTAATGTTTTGTAAAAAGAGAATATATTCACTACCAGCCGGCCGTTCTCTTTTTCCATCTAACTTTAACCTCCTTCTTTCCTCTTCACAAAATCCGCTGCTACTGCATTTGTGTCGGTGAATGAAAAAAAGGAAGAAGGAATTATTGTTTGTATGTTTGTATTCCTTCCATAAAATTTATTTTTCTCTTTTCTCCTTTTTTTGCACACAGATTTGTCATCTTCTTGTTATTTTTTGAAATATTGTTAAAATTTTATTGTTTATTTTAACTGATAATAAAAATTAGACATTTTTATTGTTTAATTGGAAATAAAGGAAATTATGTAAAAGAGATTTTAGATTTTAAAAGAATTATTAAAGAGAAATTAATTATAGAATTATTTTGCTATTTCTGACTCTCACATTTTTTCTCATTCAAAAATGTGTACTTATTTTTGAACTTTATTTTCTCTACAAATTTTTAAAATTAATTTTAAATTAAAATCAATAAAATAAATATTTTTATTATAAAATGACGTTTTTCCGTAATTTTCTTTACAAACCTCTCAACAGTAATAATTTGTTTTTATTATATAAAATGTAAACAAAAATTGACATTTTTTGAAAAAAAGATTTCCCTATTTTCTTACTAATTTTTTTATTAAATGCTAAAAATATTTAATATTTTCAATTTATTCCAAAAAAACAACTTAATTGTTTGTTGTGTTTACAGTAATTTTATTTTTAAATGTTTCTTCTCTCTTTCTCGTTAACATTTGCATGACTTCTTTGTAAAGGCTCTTTTATGCAACAAAACTCTTTTCTTAGTCATTTCTTCTTTTTTTTTTGAAAGTTTTTATAAATTATTTTTGTTTTCTACATTTTGCACAATATTTTGAAGAAAAAAAATTAATTTTTTAAAAAATAATATTTTTTTCTAGTTCGAAAATATTCTGCACTGGCGTCTACTTTAGTTTATCAAAGTGCCAATAGCAATATTGGTGCTAACGGCAGTAATAAAAATTGTAAAGGAACACTGGAAGGAGGAGAGGAAATTTTAGGAAGGGGGAGAAGACGAGAAATTTTTGGAGAAGAAGAGGAAATGACAACAAAAAATGAAATTATTGTAAAAGAAGAAATTGTGGAGGAAGAAATGAGAATTGATGAAGATGGAAAATTAAAAAAAGGAGGAGGGGAAGAAGAAAGGGGGGAAATACAGAATGGTAGTGGAATTGATAAAAATACAAGAATAACATCTCCACAAACAGCAGCAAATGGCGATTTAAGACCACCCAGAAAAAATGGGATTTTATTTGCTGCAGATGGTCCTTCTAACAATGAGGTAATTATATATTGGAAAGAATTTAAAGCCTGAGTCCATAGCCAACATGAAATTTTTTGTAAAAAATCGGAAGAAGAGGCACGACCTGAGTGATATCCGACCTTATTTGTTAGTGATTTGGGGGAAATACAAAGATTTAATGCCATTTTAGGCGTCTGATAATTTTTCTCCGCATCCCCAATCCTGACTCCGAACCCTGATACAAATTTCAATCCCTAAGTGTTGAATCAACCCTCCCCTCCACCCCCTTCCTCAAACAAACCTTGACCACCCTACTTATTCTTTTTTTTTAGTTTTCTTTTGTTGCTGAACTGGAACAGTTACGTAAACAATCTTCCTCTTCTAATCGTTCACATAAAGCATCTATATTTGGCAATTATGGGCGTATGAGTATTCGTCATGGAGGAAAATTATCGTTGGGGGCATTTACTTCTCCAAATGATGATTTTATCAGAAAAATGTCCTCTGTTTCAATGGAAGAACAACAAAGTTCAGAAAGTGGAGATGGAGTGGAAAAACCACCAGAAAGTGATGCTATTCCACATATTAATCTTGGAAAGAGTTTTCAAGCAAGAGTTAAGAAATGGGCTGACAGAGCTATCTCCTCTGAAGAAAGAGGTTAATTAATTAACTATTGTTTATTCCATCTCTCTAACTTCAATAGATTCTTCTTCCATCATTTTAAAATAAAAAAATATTTCTTTTAGAAGCAATCCCTGACAGAGATGAACGTTTATTTAATGCCTCAAGTATTGAACATATTTCTCAGCAAGCTTTGGCTGCCTATGAAACATTAGCTTGTTCTGTAGCCCTCCCAAAATCTGGAAGAAATAAAGAATTAGCTTTACATATATTGGCAGAAAATAGAGGGAATCTCCAAGCTGCTGTTATGGATTTACTTCGTTGTGATACACTTGATTGGGAACAGTATCCAGCAATTTATAATAGTCGTTATGTTGATGTAGATAATTGGAGTCCCGAAGAAATTGCTTCTTTTCAAGTAAAAATTAAATTTTTCTCTTAAAAAATATTTTTTAAAAAAAGGATGCAATATATAAATCAGAAAAAGATTTTCAACAAGTTTCTTCTGAATTAGGGAATAGAAGTGTTTATGAATGTGTAGCCTTTTATTATACTTGGAAGAAGGCATGTCCAGATGATTATAGAAAATTGAGAAATTTAAGAAGGAAAAGGCAATTGCTTGAACAACAAGTTTGTTTTTAATTGAAATTATTTTGGATTTTTGTAGGTGGATGGGGGGTGTGAAGATATTTTGATAAATATTTTATTTTAAACTTTTTCTATTTTCAGTTGGATCTAGCCTCATTTGACACTCGTCAACAACAATTACAAAAACATCCCATGAAAAGAATGCGGTGTGGAATAGACAATTTAATTACAAATTCAGGGGAGGACGAAAATGAATTGTTAAAATTAGATGGAAAACAGGACGAAGAATTATCGGAAACAGAATCTGATATAACAAATCCTTCCCTTTTAAATGTAAATATTCAAGGAATGGAATGTTGTTCTCCAACAACAAACAGAAAATTATCTGGAAATCAACAATGTCCTCCTCCAATAGCCCCAATCCCCATTTCTGCTTCAAATATACTTGGAAATGATGGAGGAGGAGGAGGAATATCTTCATTAAATCAACTTTCTGTTTTACTTGGAAATCAACAACATCAAAATACCTCATTACAACAACATTTTAATGGTGGCAGTAATAATTCTTTAAATAATTCTAATTATCCGTGGTTACACGGAACTGATGGAATATTTCCGTCCCCCTCTTCCTCAACTACCTCAAATAACAACGAAACACATTTTGGTGTTGGCAATCATCACGATGGGGGATTATTAGGTGGATTGGAAACAATAATGACAGCAGATTTTGAAGGCCGTAATAATAATCATTTTGGAGGAACACATAAAGTAAATCTAAGAATATTTTGTTTTGATTATTCACTCGGTCCTTACTTACACCCAATTAGTGTTGGCGGGGCTAGAACCAGAGGGGGTCCTAATATTTAAAATTACCTTTGAGATCCTAGTAATGGTGAAGATTTCCCTGAAACCCTTGACAAATTATGACAAAATTTCAAAAACCAATTTACATCTTAAAAGTTGGTGGTATTAACTTTACTGGACGCTCTTTATAATAAAATGACTAGAAATTTCTTATTTACTTAATTTTTTAATTAAAATAATTCACCATAAATATTTTTAGGTAAAAGGCCAGCATGGAGCAGCAGTTAAAAAAGGTGCCCAACCACAGGCTGATGGCTTCTTTCATTGTAGACTATGTGAAAAACGGTTTGTTTAAATATTTTTATGTAAAATAAACTCATCATGGCTTTTTGGGAGAAGAAAAACAATATAAATAATTATTTTTAATAAAAAATTTTCTTTTCCCCTAACAGATTTGAAAAAGTTAAATCATTAAATGCTCACATGAAGTCTCACGCGATGAAGGCTAGAGCTGAGGCGGAAGCTTTACAAAAATCTCAACAACAACAATCTTCTCTAGCTTTTCCAGTCCCTACAAAAAAAGAAATTATTTCTTCCTCTTCCCTTTCAAACAATCAAGAAACAAATCAAGCAGTTGCTGCTGCAGCTGCGGCCGCTGCTTCTAATCCCCTTGCTGGGGCTTTAGTGGCTAGTTCTGTAGCTTTGGGAATGCCACAAGGATTGCCTAGTGCCCAGGCAGCAATGGCTGCTTTAAATTCTTTGGGTAGACAAATACAGCAACAACAACAACAGCCTTTTACTTGTGCAAATTCTGGCTTTGGTTTATTAAGAAATATGCTTCAATATGGACAGCAACAAGTAGCTGCTGCTGCTGTAGCTGCCAATGATGCTGCACAACAAACAAATGCTGCAGCTACTGCAGCGGCTAGATGGCCGGGAATTTAGTGAAAAAAATAATTTTTTCTTTAAATCTCCCCCCCCCCCCCATAACATCAATTAAATATTTTGGAAAATATTTAGACGAAGTAAAATTTAAAAAATACTCGCCATGTATTTTTCTAAATCGATGTAAATTTATAATAATTTTGGTAATTTTTAAGCGTTAAAAACAAACAAACAAAAAACTGCCTTCTTCAAAACTTTTTTTTCTTTAATTACTAAAATATGTACAAATATATTTTTTAATGCTAATTTGAAAGTTTAAAATGAGGAAGTTAAATAAAAAATAATCTAGGAAAGTTTATTTAAACAGTTTATATTTGGTAGAGGGATAACTTTTTGTTTATTTTCAAAATTTTTTAATTAACAAATTAGCAGTTTAATCTTTAATTTCTCCTTTCAAATACTTATTTTTTTATTTTTGAAAAATTTTTTTTTGTACAAACCCCCCTTTTTTGTTTCTCTAATATTTACTCCTCCCCTCCTTTCGCTTATATTTTTTAAATTTATTACTCAAACAAAGCAGGTAGCACTCAAATATTCTTTTAATTGTTAGAAACTTTTCCCTTTTGCCTAATTTTCTTCCCCCTCCCTCTTTTTTACCTCTTTTTAAATGTTTGTTTAGATTATTTTAAAATATATTATTTTTATTTTCTTTTTAAAATGATTCGCTTCCTTCCGTCCATCCAAAAACACCTCTCTCTATTTAAATATTAATTATTTCAGCATATCTTTTTTTCTAGAAAATCCTCATAAATCCCCCGGTGTAATTATTTTACTATATCTTTGCCGCAAAAATAAAAACCTCTGTTAAATATTCTTTTTGGCATTCTTTTCGAGAAATTGTTTAAGGGAAAGAATGTTTTTATTTGAATTTATTTTCTCTTTTTCCTTTGATTTGTGTATTGAGCAAAAACATGTTTTTTGTTTATACACACATTTTCCTTCAAAAATATCAAAATATTTTTATTTTCAATCAATCATAAAATGAATAGTGAAAATTTTGTTTGTTTTTTTTTATGTTTAGCCCGGTTTAATTATTTTATATTGTCAGGAAATTATAAAATAAATGTATATTTTAGAGATTTTTAATAAAATTAAAGAACAATTAATTAATTAAATATATGTATTTTAATATTTTACCTCCCAACCCTTTCTTAGTCCCCTACAAATTAAAATAGAAGAGATTCCCTCACAATTGCTAATTTACTTTATTTTTTCTTTCTACTGTCGACAACGTGGTTGTGCCACTTTTTGTTTAAGATTAGCAAATTGTGCAGTTCCAATCACTACAGACTAAAAAAAGAAGAAAGAATACATATTTCTTTTTTAATTATGTACTTGTGGATCACTGGCAATAACTTTTAATTGCTCTTCATTAGGTTTTAATTCCTCATCTTCCACAGCAACAGCATATACATGAATTTTTTCTTTTCTAAAATCTGCTGCAATATCTGAAGGATCATCTTGACTATATCCGTCAGTAAATACAATCATTATTTTATCAGCCTTTTCACGTCCCCCAAATTTCTTCTCAAATTCCCTTTTAGCGTGTAACATCGCTTCTTTTGTTCGTGTTGTCCCTCCTAAGGCTTGAATTTGTGATAATTCTACAAGAAAATATTTT
This sequence comes from Meloidogyne enterolobii, assembly GCA_963681835.1. Classification (NCBI taxonomy): domain Eukaryota; kingdom Metazoa; phylum Nematoda; class Chromadorea; order Rhabditida; family Meloidogynidae; genus Meloidogyne; species Meloidogyne enterolobii. The sequence continues at coordinate 1,102,086 of CAVMJV010000004.1, read as the reverse complement.
TTACTGATTTTATTTTTAATTTATATTCTACCATTAATTAATGATGTTTGATTGTGCCTATTTTTTAATCGAAAAACTGTGTCTGTCCTGCCTTTACCCGAATAACGAACCAAAGCAACCTTTTTAAAATTAAAGAGAAAATTTATTTTTTAAAAAGTACATACTTGTGCCGAATATACTCCAATATCTAATTGTCTAACTAAATCAGAAGCTAAAGCTAAATACTTTTCTCTTTTGTCTACAGCCCCTCCAGACATATCAATTAAAAGAACAATATCTACTTGACAACCTTTTTTTAATTTAAAATTACTGTCAATTTCTTTTTCTAATTTTTACCCGGTTTTCCAGTAAATGCTGGTTTTCCTGTTGTTGTTGATGTTGGATTATTAAATAATTTAAAAGTTGATCGTGAAAATAATGGAGTTTTGTTTGTTGTTGTTCTTGCAGGGAAAGCTTTAACTCTTTGTTCAAATGAAGGTTCCCCGTTTTTACTGTTACTTGTAAGCAATAAAGATCTTTTTTTGAAAAAAATATTTTTGTAACACAAAATAATTCCTTTATACCTTGGATGAACAGCAGGGAAATCCCTTTGTCCAAATACAAAATTAAATAATAAAAAACAAAAAATAATATTAAAAGTAAATTTATTAAACATTTTTTAATTAATAATTTTTGTTTTTCCTTTCCCTATGATAGAAAATATATTTGGGGAGAGTAGACAAGATATAGCGATGGCAAAAACTGGAAATTACGCGCAAAAAGACGCAAAACTTTTTTTAAAATTAATGTGATATATCCGCATAATTAATTAATATTTTTTACACAAATTTTTCTTTTATAAGACAAACATATGCAATAAAAAATACAATTTCACATTTTTTAACAAAACAAAATTAAAAAATAAATTTATATATATTTTATTTTGCCGAAAGTGGAGGAAATGCCTTCTGTTTGGCAATAACCAAAGTTTGTTTTTGATGTGAAATATATCCCTTTATTTTTTTCTAAAAATTAAAAAATATTTTTTTTAAAAATATTTATAAAATTACTTGGGCAATTAAATTAGCCAAAATACAAGCTAATTCATCAGCATCAATATCTGTCCCAAGAAAATGAAGTATAGCAAGAAATGCCTCCAATTTAATTAAATGAGTGTTTAAAATAAGAGCACTGAAATTGAGAAAAATAAAGTGAGTGAGACTTCCTAGTACAAAAAATGTTTAAAAGGATAAATTAATTAAATTAGAAATTATTTGCGGCAAATTAAGCGAGTAATTTATTTTTAGTTAATTTAAACAAAATTAATAACAAAGTTATGCTAATCTTTTTTTTCTCTATTTTTTATAATATTTTCAAAATCTAATTTACTCACATTTTTTTAAATAAATTTCTGTAAGTTGTTCCTTTAAGTTTTTCAAGCATTAAAAATATTCCACATTTAATAAAGAAATGTTGATGTTTATGTAATGCTGCATTTAATTCTCGAAGATTTCCATCTCTTTTAAAAAATAAATTTTTTTAAATTTAATTCCCCGTCCCTCTCTTACTTAACACTTGTAACAACATCAGAAAATTGTTGTAAATTATAATTTAAAAGTAATTGTTGTGTCGGCATATGCCCCAAAAACATTTTAACAGGAATTAAATACATGAGAATTAAACGTTTATTTCTAACATAATTTGCCGGACAATTTTCAAAAGAAAAAGTTAAAGAGTCCTCAGCTTTTGCCAAATCCTTTAAATTTTAATTTAAAATTTCTTCACAATTTTTTACCATATCAAACATTGCTTTTCTTCCCAAAAAATATTTATAAGTAATTTTATCTGCCATAGAAAAACGTTGATATAAATCCCCAACGTGGTCAATACTTCGAATTAAAGGTTTTAATAAATGTAGACGATTAATCTGTTTTTTAATTAAATTTTTGAAATTTAATTAATAAATTACCCCAAAATAAATTCGAAATAATTGATTTGTTAAATTAAGTATTGCAATCTTTTTTGTTGTTTCGGCAGCCAAACGACTTAGAAAAACTTTTTTTATTTGGAAAAAGATAAAAAAAACCTTTCAGCAACACAAATTCTGTAACTTTCCATTATTGGTGAAGCTTAAAATATAAGAGAAGAGATTTAAAATTGAATAAAATTGTTAACCTGCTTCTTCATAAAATGTTGAGGTTTGTGTATCACTCCTACTCCATAAAGTACATCCTTGTTTATCTGCCTTTTAATTTTTATTTTTAATTAAAAAAAAGAAACTTTATTTTATTTTACAATTTTAGCCACTAATCTAAGATCACTACAAAGAATATAAAGTATCGGGCAAAACCAATTAGCATCTTTCTCTTTTTGTAAAATTTCTTGATTAAATATTTTTAACATCTAAAAATTAATTATTTTATTTTTTATTTAATTAAAAAAACATTTGTTTGGTGAATAAATGCCGAATGCCAATTTTTTTCATTTAAATTATTCAAAACATTTAAATGCATCAATACCAAATCCCCAAATACTGGCCATTTTGTTACACTTCTGTCATAATAACGTTTTTCTGGCGATGGAATCTTAAAAAATATAAAAATATTAAATTTGTTAAGTTGTCAAAAATCTGTCAAGAGACTGGGGGAAGGGAATAAGTTCCCAATTTGTAATACAAACAATTGTTTCTATTCAACTTTTAATCCCGGAATGGTATGTTCACAATGAGATAGAAACCAGACATGAACATAAAAGACAACTTTAAGTCCCCGTAGATTTAGATTTTTTTAACAAAAATAATTTTCTAAAAATAATTTCTAAAATTTTATTAAAATTTCCCAACAAACCTGAAGGAATTTTAAATCAGCATGAGAATCATTACAACTTATTAACACTCCATATTTTTGTGCAGCTTCCCATGTTTGTTGTTGTATAAGCGAAGCCAAATAATTATAATAACCATAAAAATGGGGAAATTGTTTTGTTTCCATCTAAATTTAAATTTAAAGTTAATTTTCAAAAAAATCTTTAAAAAAACTTTAGAATATTCTAAACTATTTATTTATTTAAAAATAATTTTTATTTTTAATTATTTAATACAATCTTTTTTAAATAAAAACCCCAATTTTTGTTAGAAAAAAATAAAAGATTTGTGTTATTTTTAATAAATTCTACTTTAAATATTCCTTACTAAATCCATTTTTTATTTGAGGGAAGAATAAATGAGAGGGATGAATAAGTATTTTAACAAAATTAAATACAAGTCCCTTGCCCCTTATAAAAATTAATTTTACATAATTGAATATATTTATTTACGTCCAAAGGTATTTCTAGAATAGGAAATACAATTGAAAAGCAATGATGCAACACAACACACACATATATGGGGAGAGGAAAATGACAGTTTTAAGCAAAAAATTCGAGGAAGGAGGGAGTGATTATATTTGTTTTGAAATCTTATTTGTAAAAGGATTTAGAGAAATTATAATCTTAAAAATTAAATTTCTCAAGTCTCTTCACAAAATTACTTAGAATGTTTAGAAAATCCCCAAAAACTTTCAAAAAAAAAAGATTTCATTACAAAAAAAATTAAAATAAGAGAAAAGAACATTTTCAATCCCTCAAATTAACAAAAATACATAAAATTCCAAGTCCTTTTATTTTTTCCACACAAAATTTAAATATATATTTTTATTCCTCCCCAATCGTCACAACTTCTCTCTTCAAGCTCTTCCTTCCTTTTATTTATTTAGCAACATCCTCCAGATTTCTTATCCTGAACAGGTTGCGACGGCCCAATGCGCACCGCAGAAGCATTTGCCCCAGTCTGTTGCAGTGGACCCATACGATTTTTAATTTCAGTTGCCATAGTCGTGAAAGCCTAAAAATATTTTTTGAAAATTATATTAAAAATAAAGATTTAACCTGTTCAACATTTGTCGAATTCTTTGCTGAAGTTTCCAAAAATGGAATGTTCAATTGATCAGCATATTCCTAAAAATACATTAAAGAATCTAACAAAAAACTGTGTGCTAAATATCGAAAATAGGATAAATATTTAGAGATTAAATAAAAAATTGTCTGAATTCTATTAAAAAACTGTTTGATGGAATGATTGAATTAAATTATTTACAAAAAAAATAATAAATAACAGGGATAAAAACTCGTAAAATCCAAACAATTTATGGAACGTGAATTCACAAGAATCGTGAATGGACCAAAAATATATTTTTATAAATAATTTAAACAAAAAAACCTTCGCAACATTAGTCTCAATAGCACGTTTATTAGTCAAATCGCATTTATTACCAACCAATAATTTGTTCACACTCTCAGAAGCATATCGATCAATTTCCTGCAACCATTGTTTGACATTGTTGAAAGAATCCTTTTTTAAACATTTTTAATTTAAATTTAAAAAAATATTAAAAAACAAACCTGGTCAGTAATATCATAAACGACAATTATTCCATGAGCGCCCCGGTAATAACTAGAAGTTATTGTACGGAAACGCTCCTGACCGGCCGTATCCCACTAGAAAGAAAGGCAATTTTATATTAAAAATAAATTTACAATTTGTAGCTTAATTGTCTTTCCCTCCAATTCAATTGTACGAATTTTCTAAAAAGAAAAAAGAAGATTATTTTGGAGAAAACTGTCATACAAAGTCAACACCAATTGTAGAAATATATGACTCTGTGTATGTGTCATCAGCAAATCTGAGAAGTATACAAGACTTGCCAACACCAGAATCACCAATAAGCAACAATTTGAATAAATAATCGCTAAAAATGAATTGAATTTGGAATTTAAAAATTAATTGTTTAAATTATTTATAATTAAATTCAGACCTGCTCATGGATATGTATACAGAAAATATCAAGATGCCTGCGGATATTCGCCTGTATTCGCCGTAAATATTCGGATACGGATACCAAAATCAGTATCCTTGAGCAGATCTGATTAAATTATAGCTACATACTATTCTGGGTTCATTGCAGCCATTTCTATTAATTGACAGTCAAATAAAGGAAATAGTTATATCTGTATTTTACAAATACTTTGACAACAAGCTTTCTTAAAAATTTTGAGAAAATTAACTTTTAATTTAAATTAAAAAATATTTAAACGATCATACACACAAATTCAAAAAAAACTTGTTTTATTTTTTGTAGATTAAACAAAGTTGATGATGCATCAAACGAATATGTATTTCGATTATTTATTTTTTAGCCATTACATAAATTGTCACAATTCATAACGCCATTAAATAATGAATACTTAACTGCTCGTGACAGACAACTTTAATGCTCCTGCCAGTCGGCCTCTTTTTAATTAGGAAGGGGAGAGGGGGGCTCCTCCCACACTCTGAATTCACCTTTTTGAAACTACTTTATACTTTTATCCTCCAGCATAAAATAACGTTGATTGCCGAGATTACTATTAGATGAAGCCCACGGGGCCACCCTAAAGGTGTCACTCATTTAAAGTTAACAGAAGATCACAAAGTTAGGTATTTTGAGAAAATTTTTACATTGCTCCACAAAAGTTAGGTTCACCAAAATTTAGAAAACTTAATAAAGCTTTCGAATTATTATCAAAATTCCAATCTTTTTTGGCATCTTTTTATGTGTTTTAATATGCATCAAATTTAAAAGTTACAACTTTTTTTAATGGACCTCTACTAAATATAAATTCACTTCCCTAAAAAGTTGTTTTTAACATTAGGAAAAATTTGCAAAAATAAAAAGTTCGAAAAAACAGCTCAAATCCTTTACCCAAGGTCGAGATCCTGATACATTGAAAATCAACGAAAACAGATGTAAGGCTCTTTAAAAAATATTTTCGACCCCTCATAGATTATTCTGAATTTTCATTTCGGGTTCAATTGAAGCCTTTGAAATTTGCTACAAGAAAGCATTAATCTTATTTTCGATGAAAAATTCAGAAGAGAGATGAAGGTCGTTAAACTTCCGATGTAGAAAAACATCTAAATGCCCCCAGGAGTATTACTTTTGACCGGTAGTCTAATAAATTTAATTTTAACTAATTAGAGTTTCTTATTATGACATTTTATTAATCCTTTTGAAAATATGTATATACACTAAATCAGCATTTCCTCTACTCATCATATTATAACCTAAACGTTTAAACCTATTATTTGAAGAAAGGATTTAAAGTGAGAGAAGTAAAGGATATGTGCACTTCCTTGTGGACTCACTCAAATCACCAAGGATATTTAAAATCAATGAATAGCTTATATTGACAGGGCATTCTTGTTGTCTGCTAACATTTCTTAAATTTTGTCCTTCATTTCTCTTATCCTCAAAATATTGTTTTTGCACAACAAAATTTTTAATAGGAGTTTTAAGCTTCAGGACTTTTTTCGGGGTTTTAAAGCCTCTGGGTCATAGGGCTTCTGGGCCAAATTTTCTGGGCTTCCGTTGGTATTGCATCATGTTAAAACCTTAACTTTTAGGGATTATTCTGTGTTATAATAATCCTAATTTTTGTCATTAAATACATATTCAATTATTTAATTAATGCCATATTAACTCTACTATTGCTTCCGAAACATCAAAAAATTTAACTTAAAATGCTCTGATTGTCTTAGCAGGAACTATTTAATTAAAAATATTTGTAAGTATTCGATTTAATTCATATATCACAGCTGACTCCCCCATTATAATTCTTCCCAGAGGAGGTGGGTGTCCGGGCAGATTTTTGTTTTATCTGTATAATATTTCTAATTTTATTTTTTAAAATTTTTTAAAGTTTTCCTATCATTAGAAAAATATCAAAAAATGGCATTGACAAGATGGGAAATGAATGATGTTTTCCTTGCATTAACAATTATTTGCTTAATTGGAGCTATTATTACTTTAACAATTATATTTATTATAGTTAAATGTCAATATATTAGGCATTACAGAAGAAGACATTCTTCAACATTATTAAAAGGTGCGGGAATTAAAAGTACTAAAAGTTGGAAATGGAGAAAAGAAGGCCCAAAAAACAATTCTTCTGTCGCATTTAATCCAAAAACAAAAGCAATAACAATCGAATCTGATGGACAAATAGAATGGATTGATGATAATAATTCTGAGCTTGTTTCTCCAACAATTAAAGTCAAAACACTTTTACATACAACAAATTCACAATTAAATAGCTTAATAATTAATCCTCCCCCTTCAAATATTAATGAAAAAATAAAATAATTGAATAAAAAATGTTTTTTGTCTATAATTAAAGGCCAATATGTACATATGTAACATTAATAATGGTAGATTGTTGTATAAACCAAGGTTTAGGGTTCCACTTTTTTCTTCCCTAAGTTTTTTCTTTTTATATTTACAGAATGATCGAATTTTCTTCCTTTCACTACATTTTTTGACCCTAAAAATGAGCTTACTCCCCCTATGGTTCTTCAATATTCGGGGACTTATATCTCGGTCCACGGCCATTTCCGCGGGTAAAGGGCAAACAAGGAATTCCAAAACACGGAACAGACAAAACACGGCCAAAGAGATAATAATTCTTGTATGCTTTTAAAATATTCAATTATCAAAAAATGATTGTTCAAAAATGATTAAAAATATTCTGATTTCAAAAACTACTCTGATTTTAAAAATATTCCGTCTTTCTGTCGTTCCGTGTTTTGTTAAGACCATGTTATTCCGCATCTAGTGAGTTATTTTATTCTGGTTACTTTGCAAAAAAATTAATCTTTTCTTTATCAGTGTCTCTCATTTTAATATGCCACAGGGAAATAGATTGAAATTGAGGACGTCTAACAATTCAGAACAAAAAAAGTGTGGGAAGAAAAAAACATTTTTAAATCATTCCGTGTATTTTTCTTAGCCTTTTTCAGACCAAGTATATGTCGATTCATGACTCGATCTTACTATTAAACAATAAAACCCAAATACATTCCGAATCTTCATCGTTTTAAAAAGAATTTTGCCCTACCAATTAGCTCACAAATATTTAAAACAAAAATATTGAATAACAAATTTTATTTTTTCCCAACATAACAATTAACATCCACAAATTTAAATCAAAAATTAACACCACAAAAAGTTCTTTTTAATTTTTGTCTCTACATTGCTTCATCCTTTCCTCTCTTCTCTGGTTTACCTCCACGAATACGTCCAGTTCGGCGAGCAGCAATTAATCCAACTTTACGTCCAGCACTTGTACCTCTCTTCACCGTTGATGGATGTCCAATATGTTGATGGTTTCCACCTCCGTGTGGATGCTCAACTGGATTCATTGCAACACCACGAACTTTTGGCCAGGAATTACGTTTTGCTTTATATTTGTGATAAGAACGTCCAGCCTTTAATAATGGTTTGTCTGTACGACCACCACCAGCAACAATACCTATAAAGCAATTTAAAAGAAAAGATTCAAGATATTAAAAGGAAAAATCGTTAAAATTTCCTTTTAATTTCAAAACTCTTTTAGATCCTTTTTTTATTTGCAAAAACCTATCCCAGTAATAGCCTTGCACTTATTCTTCAACTTTCATTTATCAATTGACTTTAGTGGTTACTTTTGGATTCAATAACATTGTATCGGTTCAAGAGTCATAATTTATATTTTTATTGGGAATTAAATCCTAACTTTACTGGGAATTTTTTACTTCTAACGCAAACAACGTTTAAAACCTTACGCAGAAATACAAGGAAATGAAAATGAGGCGATAAACCCATGTTTTATTAAAAATTATTTTTATTAATAAAATACCAATCATCGCACGATTCGCAGAAGGAACAACTTTTTTGGCTCCAGAAGGAAGACGAATACGTGTACGTTTAACATCCGGTTTGTGAGCAATAACAGTGGCATAGTTTCCTTAAATTTATATTTGATAAACTTGTTAAAAGTTTGATTCTTAAACTGCCCCTATTCTAATAAGTAGGAATTCCGTTGTTTAGAAATTTCCTTCTAATAAAGAATCGGGGCCAGATATCATTCTATATATTTAACGTATAATAAACCTGAAGTTCTAGCTAATCGACCACGGTCTCCTGCCTTTTCCTCAAGATTACAGACAGTCGTTCCTTCAGGTAATTCTCCAATAGGCATAACATTTCCAATTTGAACTTGGGCTAAATAAATTGGAAAAATTATTTCCTTCTTCTATTTATCAAATAAACCTTTTTTGCCACAATAAATAAATTGCCCAGTATATAAACCTTCTGCTGCAATCATTAACTCCTTCTTTATTCGGTATTTATAAGGATCACGAAAGTGAACAACAGCAAGAGGAGCACCACGACCAGGGTCATGAATTATATCCTTAATAATTCCTCGAATATAACCATGTCGTTCAGAATAATCAACAGGGCGAAGCTTGGCAGGTCCCTTGCGATGTTTACTATGCGATTTGAAAATTCCTCCACGTCCTTTACGCTGTGCACGAATACGACGTCCCATTATTCAAATTAATTACTAGCTTTAAAGAATAAGTAACTATAAAAAAGTTAAATGATAAATTTAAGTAAATATCTCTAAAAATCGAAGTAAATCCGATTAGACACGATTGGACGCCCACGTTTTTTGTTAATTTTCAAGGTCAGTTAATAAATTTCATTAGATCAAATCAAAACTAAGCAAAGAATGAACAAATTTGCGCCTGAAAATTAACAAAATAACTGAGCTGGCGCGGAAACATGGGCGCCGAAACATACCACACCGAAGTGAATCGAAACGAGCCAGTTGAGCGCCGCCGGTTGAGAACTATCAATAATAGAAATCTTGGTACTTTGTTCATATCCCGCCCCCCACCCCTATTTGAGTCTCAGATTAATTTTCCTTCCTTGCCGTCAATCATTTATTTTCCTCCTTTTTTAATGGCAATCATTTTCTTCCCTCAAATATAAGACATCCAAAAGGGCGCGCGGCCATAACGGCGCAAAGCCATAACTTACTTCAAGATTTTCGAAACTTACCAAAATTAATATTAAAAAATTCCTTTCATCGAGCTAGAGATTGATAACAAAAATGACAAGGGTCAAAAATATTCCAGCAAATTATGGCTTTACGCCGTTATGGCCGCGCGCCCTTTTGGATGTCCTATATTTGAGGGAAAAAAATGATTGGCATTAAAAAAGGAGGAAAATAAATGATTGACGGCAAGGAAGGAAAATTAATCTGAGACTCAAATAGGGGTGGGGGGCGGGATATGAACAAAGTACCGAAATCTTTTATCAAAACTTAGCAATCGGGAATTAACTGATAAAATTAGTGGTCTATTCGAAAACTACAAAACAGATTTTATTAAATATCCATTTATTCATTTAAACACAACAATTAATGTAAGTACACAAATACAAATTACACAATATTACAAATTACAGTAATTTTTACTTTCTCATAGTTTTAGCTGTTTTCTCATAATTAGAAGTTGTCTCGTTCGCAAGAGCATTTTCTTCTTTATATTTTTCAAGATCAGATATTGTTGCCAAACTGTTTTCATTTGGCATTTTAAAAGAAACAGCAATCCCTCCATTTATTTCTTCTATTTTAACTGAAAAAAATTATATATTTTCCGTGTATTTTTATATTGGTAATTTTGATATGAGAGTGAGTGATTTGGGAGTAAAACCCTTATTGATACCCAATGAAACTTTCAATGAACCGAAACTTTCTAAATAAATCCGGGATTCAGGTAGACAAAATATACTCTAAACTATTCAGGAATCCCGAACCTGAATCCCGGATTTATTTAGAAAGTTTCGGGACTTTCTGGATTTACAAGAGATCCCTTTCTTCCTACCTTTCTAAATTCAACTCCATTACGGGTCCCGGTAATTTTTCTAAATTTATGAGGTAAACTGCTAACTATATCCCCAACTTCAACAAAAAACTTAAGCTACCACTTTATAAAATTATTTTAAAATCCCTACCCGAATTGACTGCAATTTTCTCCACTTCATTTTGCTTTTCTTTCTCTTTAGTCTTTACTTCAACTTTTACTTCTTGCTCTTTTTTGACTGTAATAACTTCTTCTTTTGATTTAACAGTAGCATCTTTTTTCTGATTATTTTCCTTTATTGTCTTTTGTGTTTTGATTTCTTTTTCTGAGATTTTTTGAAGAGGATGTTCTCGTTCTGAAATCTTTCGTTTTGAACCCTTCTTGTCATCTGAACCTTTTCGATCATTTGATCCTTTCCGTTCTGAACCTTTCCGAATAGGCTTGTGGTGGTTACATTTCTTCTCAACAACATTTTTGCTTGCAGAACGTGTCTTTTTTTGCTTTTTGGTATTTTTACAGCACGTGAAGTAGAATAAAAAGTTGAGGTATAACACAAATGACAGAAAGAAGAAAATAATTTGTAACATTGTTGATGGATATTAAATTTGAAGAATTTGGAAAAGAAGAACAATTTGTTGAAAGAGAGAGACATTCTTTCTAAATTTACAGTATTTATATAGGCTAAACGGTAGAGGGGCTGGAACGGGCCTGTTGAGCGTGGCCAGTTGAAAACTACATATTTATCTTGGAAATAAAGACTTGTAAATTTTCTGAAAATTAAAAACAATTTTACAGACTAGAAATGAATGCTGGATCCGGACAACAATTTTATATTCCATCAACAAATGTTGTTACAGAAATAATTATTCCGACAATTATTTTTTGTATTGGAATGGTTATAGCGATGATTGTTGGAATTAATAAATGTAAACAATGGGAATTGGATAATTTTGGTGAAATTAGACGTACAAGAAGAGTAATCCAAAGACTCACTGCTCGATTGAGAGAAAGAAATTTTAAAGCAATTCAAAGTTTTTTTTATTTAAAATTTAAAAAAAAATTTTTAAAATTTATTTTTAGATGCAAGAAATATTCGAAAAAGAAATTTGGCAGTTAAAAAAGAAGGAAAACAAGCAATAATTCCCCCTCCAATATATGGAAATGCTGCTTCAAATACTTCAATAACAAGTGGACGTTCACCTCCACCAGCTTATGAGGATTCTCTTTTGGATGAAATTTATAGAGAAATTATTGAATTGGATGGGAAAATATAGAAGAGGTTTTTTGTAAAATATTAAGATTTTTTGTCTCTAGTCTCAATTGATTAATTCATTTATAAATTAGAAATTAAATACAAAAATTTTTCTGATCTCTTTATTAAAATTTAAAAAAAATAAATTTAATTTTTTCAATAAATTCCTGGAATTAATAAATAGGGTACTCTTTGGCAATGTTGTATCCAAAATTGTCCATATTTAATTGAACACCTTATTTCATCTCTAACCATTCTCCACCAAAGAATTAAAAATAAAATAATTAAAGGTAAATAAATTAATAAATCATTCCACGGTAATGTCCAACAGAGAAATGTAAAAAATTCTGTTAAATAATTTGGATGTCTACATAGACCCCAATAACCACTTCCTTTTTAATAAAAAATAAATAAAACATTTTTAGAAATTAAAAATAAAATTTAATTTTAGAATATACTAACAGAGAGAGGAACGTCTTAGGCATTCCTATTTACTAACAAAATAAAACAATTACAGCTCTGGATTTAAAACCATTTTTAATATTACTTGTCTAGAAAATTAAAACGAACCCTTAAAAACGTCATTTCAAATTTTATGCGACCAAAATATTTATCCAAATATTAATCGATATTCAAAATAATTATCTATACCAAAAAGTGAGGTGTCAGGAGGTGAAACTGAAACCTCCTGGCAATTATTGCCAGGGAGACCGCTCCCCATTTGGTCCTTTACCGCCCGAGTTCTTAATACCTATTGACTTTGAATGCCTATATCATTTTTAATGTGGTCAAACTTTACTCAAATTTTTAATTTTTTAAATAAAATATTACCAAGTAATAAAGTTGTTCCCATTTCTCCCCCTTCTCTTCTATATCTTGCACAAATATAAAAAGGATCTTTCCCATCAATTTTCAACTGACCAATATTTTGACGAAAATTATATTTTTGTAAATCAATTGTTGTATTAATCCATTGAAAGACTAAACCTAATAAAAATAAAATTCCACACAAAAGGGGGGAAGAACGTTCAAATTCTGGTTCCTTTAAAATTATTTTTTTTCAAAAAAATTTATTTTAATTTTTTTGCCTTAATTCCAATAGAAATAGGCAAAAGATATAAACAAATTAATAAATTTAAGACCATCCAAATTCTATAAAAACCAGCTCTATCATTTTTATTATCCAATCCTGTATGTAAATGTTCGAACCATTGTCTACGCAAAACATAAAAAAATTGAAGGAAAAAAGTTGTTAATAAAGAGACTTTAAAGAAGGGAAAACTTTTTAATTTAAAATTTTATCTTAACATGAAGGTTTATCATTTGGATAAAGTTTTTGATATTCAAAAATTGAAGAAATTAAATATAATGCCCAAAATGTAAACCCAATTCTACAAGTAATAAAAGCTTTTAAATCAACAGTTAATAAAACAGGTCGAAGTTGGCGACCATAAAATATTTGTGAAATTACAGAAAAATCAAAACGTTGATCTTCTTGGGATGGAAGAAAAAGAAAAATTAATAATAAAAGTAAAACACAAAAGATGCTTAAAGAAGCCAAAATTGATGTCCAATGAATAAATATCTTTAAAATAAAGGAGAGAATATTTAATATACATATGTATATATTTAGTTCCTCCAAAAATGATAATTAATTGATAATTTTGTTTTAAAGTCTTTTAAATCTTTGGTTAATTTAATATTTACATCTATATTACCCACACCTCTCAATTAGAGCCTCGGATAAATTTAAAATTAGATCCTAAAACGGCTCCCGGACAATCCGTCAGTGGACAATCCGGCAGTGGAAAATCCGTCAGTGGACAATCCGTCATTAGTCGGACAATCCGTCAGTGGTCAATCCGTCATTGAACAAATTAGTAATTTTTACTCAACCCAACCTACCGCTACCAAAAATTATCATTTTTTCGTATTGGGGATTATAAGATATTTGAAAATTTGGAGATTAATGAGAAAATCGGCAAATTTGGGTGAATTAAAAGGTCATTGGATTTAAGAGATATCGGATATTTCAAACGATATCGTGGAATTAAGGGAAATACAATATATCTGGAGTATTATGGTTATCGAGGAATTTGTGAGTTTAAGAGGGATTTCGTGGATTAAGTGGGATATCAACGGATATAGATTGATCAAGAGGATTTGATGGTGGTTCCAAGATATTCAACTAAAAACAATCTATTATACATTGTTCCATAATCCCACGATAATCCCACGATATTTATCCAAATCCAACAATAATCCCACCCGTTGATCACGGTGATCTAATCCATCCAAATCCCGATATCCTTCTAAATCCTTTGACATTCGCTTAATTCATCAAAATTGCCCAATGTCTCTCGAATCCAATGACCTTTTAATTCACCCAAATTTTCCGATTTCCTCATTAATTTCCAAATTTTCGAATCTCTTATAATCCCCAACGCGAAAAAAATGAAAATTCTTGGCCGCGGTAGGTCAAGTAGAGGTAAGAATTATTCATTTGTTCACTGACGGATTGTCCACTGACGCATTGTCCGGCCACTGACGGATTGTCCACTGACGGATTTTCCACTGCCGGATTGTCCACTGACGGATTGTCCGGTCACGCCTAAAACCCAACCAATTACATAAGGGAATCCTGCCGTCCCGATTCCCGAAAATTGGAAATGTTGGCAAATGATTTTTAGTTAATTTATTTAAATTAATTTTTAACTTACTAATTCTCCTGGATATAAATTTAAAAGAGCCCCAAACAAATAAATTAAACAAATTAAAATACAAGATTCGAAAGAAGTATTTTTATGTTTAATTGGTTGTGGGGGATCTTCTTCTGTAAGTTGAATTAATTCTTTTGCTGGGATATGCCATAAAAAGAAAAGTTGAAGTTGGGAAACTAATAAAACAATTAAAGGCCCAGAAAGTGAAAATAACTTTAAAAAAACAAATAAATAAAATATTGTGAAGGCATTATGTTCTACCTCAACATTATTTGATGATATTTCTAAACTAAAAAGAATTAAACAAACAGGCCCTCCAAGCATTATAATAATTAATAACCAATCAGGAAATCTTTGTTTTTTCTTTTTTTAATCAATTTATTTTTTATTTTAAACAAAAAATTACTTGAAACATCAAAATTTCAAAATCTCTTTGTGTTGCACTTGAACGGCGTCGAATTGACATAAAATTAGAACTCGGCCCAGAACTTTTACGCCGATTTCGAAAACTCATTTCTTTTAAAAAACTAAAAAAATGAAGAAAATCATTCAAAAATCCATAAAATATTTTGGTGGATTATTATAGCAAAAAGTGATTTGGAAGAAAAGTAAAAAGCAGATGGGGAGGAAAAGATTTTTTAAACTCTTTTTATTTTTCTTTAAATGACCGGATTTTATTGAAAAAAGGACAGCCGACAGTTGTTTCTTTTAAAAAATTATTTTATTTGTCTACATAAATAAAAAATAAAATTTTACTTCCCAAAGTTTAAATAATTAATTTGTAAATAATTTATTTTAAATTTTTTTATTACATCCAGGGGGTCGATCGGGAATGACGAAAGTGCCACAAATTGGAATTCCGATCGACCTCTAAGTACCTCATTAATATTATAGATAATGGAGAAAACGAGGAAATGGGGGGGGGGTATGGGGGATAATAATTCGATTAATTATACCAGAAATTGTAAATATTTATTTGGTAATTCTCAGTCTGTATTATTTTAACAGAAAATTTAAAAATATCCACAAAATAATTAATTAAATTAAAAATATTTTTAATATTTTTCTTTATTTTCATTTTGTTTTTCTTCTTCTTTTTGAATGGCTAAAGTTGCTGCTCTTTTAAATCTTTCCATTTGAAGTTGAGATAATTTACGAAGTAAAATAGTTGAAGTAAGCAACTTTTTTTTATTTAAATTTAATTTAAAATTTAAAAAAAAAACCTCAATAAAAGAAAAAATAATTTCTAATAAAATTGTGTATTTTTCTAAAGGTAATTGCCAAATATCTGGATTTAAACCCAAAAATAGTTGTGAAGGTAAATGTAGAAGAGCTGTTAAAATCCAAAAACCGGATAATTCTGGCATCTTTTTGGAAATAAAAGAAAATTAGAATTTGTATAAGGGAATTTAGAATAAATAAATCAAGAATTATTTAATGATAATTAATGTTTGGAAAAGTAATAGAATTTATAAGTATATATTTTTTTTAATTTTTTACCTTAACATAAGTATATTTATTTAAATTTTAATTTAAAAAATATTTTTTTTAAAAACAAACTTTTTCTTTTAAATTCCCCAAATAACCAAGAAATGGCCGAATAATTTGAATAAAAACAGAAATTAAATGAAGGGACAACAAAACAACTCGATATGTTGGATGTAAATATTCAAAATAAAAAATAAAAATTAATTAATTTTTAATTATTAACAAAAAATACCTTAATTCCAAAACAAATAATTTGTGAAAATAAAATAAAAGGAAGAAGACGAAAATGAAAATAAAGACAAATTTGTAAATATAAATTATTCTTTAAATTAATTTTTTGTTGTACTTCCATTTCTTTTTAATAATTTTAAAAAATATTTAAATAAATATTTATTTATTTATTAATTTCCATAGCAACAACCAACAAAAATAAATAAAAATAAATATATAATAATTCTAAAAATAAAAACTTTTAAAAAACTTGATTTTGATTCAATGTTCCTAAATTGTATATTAGCTAATCTCTCAAAAATATAGAACAAAAAAACTTTTTTCTTTTAAAAAAGCCCAATAGACTGGAAAACCTCAAAAAATAATTTTATTTTAATTCGTTTAAACACAAAATCTCCCCCACCCACCCCCCCCTCAACTTAATCCTTTGCCTAAATACAAAAGTTGCAAAAACTATGCTTGCCTCTAAAAATTATTTTCGTAAAGCATATAAAAATGGCCAAATAATTATTATTTTTAACAAAATTAAAAATGTTTAAAAATATTAATAATTTTATTTTTATCCAAATTTATATTAATTTTATATTTTTATTTATTTCTGTAATAGCTTTAGATGGAAATAAAAATATTTATGGACCTAATTATGGACTAGTACCAGGTTATTTTTAGAATTTCTAAAAAATAATTATTATTATTTTTTCTTAAGGTTTTCTTTGTTCTCCTTCAGGATTACCTCCACCACCACCATCACCACAACCACCAACACAAAATCCTTCTTATTATTCTCCTCAATTACCACCAATTTCTTCCTCTTCTATTTCTTCAAATCCATATACAACAAACTTTCCCTTACCCCCACCACCACCTTCACCTTTAATTCCCCCACCACCACCACCACCACTTCCTTCTCTACCTTTTTATTCACCTCCATCCCCATCAATTTCTCCAATAAATTCACTTCCTCCTCAACCTCCTTCAATGAATCTTCCACTCCCTCCACCCCCTCCAATGTACGGAACTGGCTATCCAGTAATTAATGGCCCACCAGTTGGCAGCTATTTTTGCATTCCCTACTGCCCTCAAAACGGCAATAATATTGGTGGAAATTTTCCTTCAATAAATAATTACCCTCCTCTTGGCAGTTCTCCTTCAAATATAATGAATCCTGCAAATCTGTCACCTCTAGGTTATGGAACTGGAAGTAAGATAAAATTAAATTTTAGTTTAGAAAAGTTTTTCTTTTTAAAAGGTTTGGGGGGATATGGACAATTCAATCCACAAATGGGAGGAGGAGGAGCACTTCCATTCTCTGGTGCTTATATCCATACTGAACCCTCTGCAAATATTGGAGGAATAAATGGACCGATATCAAATGTTGGCAATATACCCCCTCCTCCTTTAATTCCAACAAACAATATTTGTAGGGAATATTTTTTAGTTTTTTTAAAGGAAAATAATTTTTAGGGCCTCCTAGCAATGGTATTCGAAGAAGTGTAGAAACAACAAACGACGACGAAAACAAAAAGAAAATTATTGCCAAAAAGGAACGAAAAGGCGTTTAAATTTATTTCAATAGTTAAAATTCTTATTGAAAATAAATCTAATTAAATCCAAAATACTCCAAATGTATTTGAAACTTTAAACAAATTATTTTTGAAAAATAAAGATTGTTGTATTTGCTAAAATTAACGTTAGGTTATTGTCTTATTTTTGATTAAACACAAAAAAAACAAACGTTAAATTACTAATTAAAAATTACTAATACAATATGTTGTTCCAAAAATACTTGATTATTATCAAACACTTATTGTTAGTCCTGTCTCTAATAATCCTATTCTGGGACATAGCTTATCAAAAATGAAAATTTATAAAAGAAACTACAGAGAACTAAATATACAAAATACACTCAACACAATAGCTAAACAATACACACAAAGTCAACAATTCATTATTAATTTGGTATTTGTAATAAAAAATTAATTCCAACACTAATTTTTGTAAGAATATTATAAAAACATTGAAAAAAGGAATCAAAAAGTAATTATCAAAAAAAATGTAAAAAAGAATATTATAATTTAGACACAATCGCAATAAAAAGAGAAACAGAAACATACATAATTTCAAAAATTCACTCCTCGCATTTAAACATTTAAAAACATTCTCATGTCAGAAATATTAAATAAAGCTTTGAAAAAAAAGAGAAATAATGATTAATTTGTATTGAGGTGAATATATGTATATTATTAAAATGTTGAAAATAATAAAAGGCTTTCGGTTGAGTGTTTTTTTTTATTTTTTATAATTTAAAATACCATAAATGAAGATCGATGAATGAGAGGACATTAAAAATAAAGTCAATAATAAAATGGAAGGTATATTTTGTTTAAATAAAGGTAACAAAATATTATTATTAAAATAACAATTTTGTTTAAAATTTCAAAAAAGCAATAATCGAAAATATTTTTTTGCTACCTTTAAATTAAAATCAGATAAATAATAACGATGAAAACGTGAATAAACATAAAGTGGTTGTGCATAGAGAAGATTTTAAACTAAAGAATTAAAAAAAATTTTTTTTATTGTTTTACTAGATGTATTTAAACTTTTCCTGTGTAATTCTTTTAAAAAATTCTTCAATGCAAAATCACCTTTTCACAAATAAAATCAATCAAATCATAAATTTAAGCCATATCTTCCTCAACAAGTTCATTTGGATTACGTACTCCAGGAATCGCTTGCTTCTCAGCCTGGATTCGTTGAATCTCAGCTTCCTTCTCTTCCAAGAAAAGATCTGCAGTGTCATCTCCTGCTTCCTCCTAAAATTATTTAAATAAATTTTTAAATATTATTGAGATATACATACACGAATTTGGACAAGAAAGTCACGAATGTGCTCACGCATTTTGTTAAGTATACGATTGTAGCTGATAAATCCTTTCACTGTTAAAGCAATTTGAGGTCTAGAATTTAATTTAATTCTTGCAAAAAATATTATTTAGAAGCCACTCACTCTGTCAAATTTTTAAAGTGATTCACAAAAAGAGTAGTAATTGTTTCATAAACAAAATCTGTATTTGATTGTGAAGAATTAGATAGATTTAGAGGAATGTCAATCGTATTTTCAACAGCTTGGAAAAGAATACAGACAGTTTCAGCTAGATTTGTTAAACCTAAAAGTGTTTTTATTTCATTTGTGAAAAGAAAGAAAAAAAACATTAAAACCTACCAACAAATTGAACTTGATTATTATCAGTTAAAACACCAAGAACATGTTCCATAATAGTCATAAAATGTTTCTGATAAAAAATTCGTGCTTGTGCTCTATCTGTCATAGACGCAACTTTTCCAAGAAGATCACGCAAAATTTCAATTCCTTAAAAACTATTTTAAAAATAAATATTTAAAAATTACCATTTTCAGCAACATTACGCATTGTATGTTTAATTGCCCAAACAATTGCCTGAATAATAAGACCCAAAACTTTGTCAGGTAATAAAATCAACACATTAAAACAGTGGGTATTTAAGGCTTTCAGAAGTTGAAAGAAATTTGTTCGATGTTCTGGGAATGCCTCCATATCTTTATTGATCATGTCAAGTGTGCAAGTAAATACAGCATCAAGTATTTCTGGCACCTGTGAATTCGCTTCCTCCTTTTAAATTTATATTAAGTTAGATAAATCTAAACAAAAAATTGGAAAAATAACCTTCAACGATACAATAGTAATGGAAAGCAAAGAGAGAACTTTAGGCTCTCTTGCTTGCGGAACATTCATTTCATAATCACGCAATACAGTGCTAAACAAAGGTTTAATAATGTTCTCAATAACAAGAGGAATTGGTAAGAGAGCTTCTTCCTAAAAAACATTTGAAAACAAAATTAAATATTAAAAACCATAATTCTGCCCTCAAATGCTCTAGAAATCCAGGTTGACAAAAGAGTCAAAATTTCCTTCTTTACAACTCGCATGTGTTTAATCAAAGGCCATTTCAATACATGCTCTCCTTGCTCATTAACAGCTTTGTTTAGATTCCCAGAAATTACTTGATAAATGCTCAACATATCATTTAAAATGCGCTTGAGCTAAAAAAATACATTTTATTTTCTTATCTTAAAAACATTTTATACTTGGCTAAAGAAAGGAGCACCAATTGATTTACAGGCAGCAACATTTGTTTTCAAAATATGAGTCAAATTTTTCAATACCTCTGGATCAGTGAAAATACTGACGTCCTTAAAATATTTAAATAACTAAAGCAAAACTATCTAAAGTTAAACTTTGCTAGCAGCCTCAATTGCTTCTGTCCAAATTGAATTGGGAAGAACCATCAATTTTTCGATCAACCGTTCCTGTGCTTGGTGAGTACTTGCTGCGAATATTATATGCCCGACAGCTTCAAAGAAAACATGTACTTGAGGCTGAGAAAGATCGCAAATAATGTTGTTCAAATTTTGCAAAATTTCTTCGATAAATGGTTGGGTCTCGCCAGTTTGTATCTTGATAAATTAAAAAATAATATATTAGCATAAGAAAGTAAAACTAACAACAACAAAGTGAAGTTTACATTTAATGACAATCTTTATAAAAGTATCACAGGCCATATCCTGTACTCCTTCATGTGATTCATGCATGAACTCGAATAATTTATTAATAACGGTTTTCAAAAATTTCCAATGACATCGCAAAAAACGTGGGTATTGCCCAACCACGTACCTGAAAATAACACGAAAGTAATTTCAAAAAGTTATATATACATTATGTTAGAAGCTATCACTGCCTTGTTGTCTTTTCCTCGCTTTTGCTCACAGAGACCAAGCAAATCTAATAATTGTAATAAATCATAATAAGGTACATATTTAAATACAAAAGGTAACCTCGAATGACCGTCACAAGGAAGCGTTTTTCATCGTCTTCGTGCATCGAACTACTAATTGAACCTATCGCCCAACACAACTTCAAGTTAAAAATAATTTATAAAAAAACATTAAATCGTACTGTGTTTAAATTTTTCCAAGACCATTCAGTTCCATTCACTTGGTTCTGCAATTTTTCCGTCATTTTCAGTTCCGTGTCTCGGTAATCAAGATGAGTCAAAAGTACTATAAATTAAGTTTAAAAGTTTACAATTATCAGAAAAAAAGCAACCCAATGTTTCACGCATCGTTTTATAAAGCATCATCGAATCCGTATCTTTAACTAGCTCGCGAACTGCTTCGTTGTTCTCATTCAAAACTATAATGACCTCCTCAGGTTTTGCCATTCGACTAATCATCAGAACTCTTAAATCAGAGAGAACTTCTGCATAGATCTTACGACGCGGAGACTCGTTTCGATTATAACGTCGAAGTGTATCCATAAGTGGGTGTTCGGATTGCTCAAAAGGACTTTCCCGAAAGAGTTCCATTGTAAGCCAATTCCAATAGTCAAGACAAATCTAAAAAGAAAAATTATAAAAAAACATTCCAAAAAGTCAAATTTCCGAAAGGCGAATACTTAGCGTTTAGCACACCATATTATTCTGAATATTTGCTTTTTAACTCAATTTTAGCGCAACATGCGAAAATTTGGGAACTTCTGGGTGTATAATTAAGCAAAAACATATTAGCCAGAAACATTAAATATTAATGTAAAAACCCGCATGATAAAATGGAGAAAAATATACCTTAAAAACTTCAACATCCTCAACCTGACCAATTTTTAACAAATATTTAAGAGCCAATGCATGTGCCTGCTTGACCTCAAGCTGTTCTTGTGTTGGATTAAGCTCTAAGACCTCAACCAGATTGGAATGTTCTTTGAGAAAAGTGCCAATCAGTTGCGCAAAATCAGAGATAAATTTCTGGTCTTCACTTCGCCCTTTAGCGTAAGAATCAGCAAAATCGACTGTAAGTGGCAGTTGTTGCGAAATAATATTCATGACGGACTTGAGCAAGTGAACAAGTCGACTGCCGTACTGAGGACTATCTTCGGTTGAAATTGAAGAAATCTCCACGAGGCATTGAACAGAAATAGAACGAAAAGCAGGAAAAGGAAGAAACTAAAATTAAGAGTATTAACTTATAATTATTGAGAAAACCTTCAAAATGAGATCGATCAGATTGTTCTCAAAAACATAACCAACAGGAATCCAGTCCAAAAAGCCATGCAAAGTACTCAATGTCGCATAGACAAGCTGGGCATTATCAGAATTTTCCTGAAAAATAATTTTTGCCATATATATTAAAATAAAATTACAAGAATTTCATAGCAAAGCATAAAAACTTCTTCAAATTGACCACAAAATTGCTGCTTAAGTTGAACAGCTCGAGCAGTAGTAAGACCTGTGCCGAAGTCAAAGACTTCCTCACTTAACAAACGCAGAATTGTCATGTTATTCATACAAAGTGATTGACCATTTCGGCTAGAGCCAACAATGTCAGAAATAAAAGAAGGCCAAAGACGAGGCCATTCTTGCTTGACGATCTTAAAAAGAGCATAGAAAAAAAAAACAAATAACAATTGAACCTGAACTAAGACTAAATTCAATTTTTGCAAAAGAAGCTTCATTCTCTCACTTTTTTCAGCATCAGAACTAATTTCTAAAATCATGTTAACGATGTATCCTTTAATGCCTTCACACTGCTCTCTTGGCAAGGCTTTCCAGCGAGTCTTAATCAACTGCTCGAGAATTTGCAAACCAAAGTATTTTGTCTCAAGTAAAGCACTGGAAAGTAATCAAAATTTAAACTTGCACAGTAATAACCTCAATTCAAGGATAGCATCAACTTTAGTCCACGAATCGGGATTTTCTTTAAATCGAGCCAACAAATCAGAGGCAACTTTTTGAGCCTCACCAGTTGTATTGTTCATCAAGCCAACAACCTTTAATTATTTAGAAATTGATTAAATAATGAAATAAACCTTGTCAAGAGACGAAACATCAAATTTTTCACCACCCTCGAGAAGTTTGTACTGAGCCTGTCGCAAAAAATCCAATTCCATTGAACAGTTCACAAAAACACTTGCAATTAAATTTATGAAGTATAAAGCTTCACACAAAAATCAGACTCACAAAAACACAATAAGCAATCTAAAATAATATTATCAATTAAAAATATGGCTTTAAGAAACAAAAATATGTATATCCAAATACATAAGGTAAAAAAAATGAAATTTTAAACTCATAAAAAGTAAATCAGTAAAAAATCATGTGAACGTTCTACATAGACGCAATTCGGGTACAGTCCACGCCTAAAACTACGCGAACCTATTTATTGTTAGTAATGTACACTAATCATTTTCTAGATCCGGAAACCGGATTTCGAATTCCATGCTCGTGCCGGATGAGAGAGTAATAATTGATCAACAGCGAGACTTTCAATTTGAACATACTAAATAGTTTTGCGTAGTTTTGGGCGTGCGTAGTTTTGGCCTTGCGTTGTTTTGGCCTACGTAGTTTCGGCACGTAATTTTGGCCCGCGTTGTTTTGGGCGTGATACACTTAGGCGCAATCGAAAGGGCGCGCATATAAGGGCTCTTCTATGGAAAAACGGTGGGGGTACTATTGAGTACCGCCGATTGAGTACCGCCGTTTGAGTACCGCCGGTTGAGTACCGCCGTTTGAGTCCCTGGCCAGTTGAGTCCCGCCGGTTGAGTCCCGCTGGTTAAATTTCCCTGTCTTTGGAACAATATTCCCTGTCTTTGGAACAACATTCCCTGACTTTGGAACAACTTTCCCTGACATTGGAACAACTTTTCTCGTCTTTAGAACAATTTTCCCCGTTCTTGGAACAACATCCCCTGGTGTCGGAACAACATTCCCAGTTGTCGAACAACTTACTTAATAGTTGTAACAACTTTCTCAATAGGTTGAAAGAACCAGCATCAACATTGGAACAACTTCCCCGTTGTTGGGACAACTTTGCACAATGTTGGTCCAACCTTTCCCATAGTTGGAACAACTTTCCCCGTCGTTGGAAAGTTATTCATATATAACCAGCGGGACTCAACCGGCCGGGACTCAACTGGGCAGGGACTCAACCGGCGGTACTCAACCGGCGGTACTCAAACGGCGGTACTCAATCGGCGGTACTCAATAGTCTCGTTCCCATGGAAAAACTGTTTTTGGAAAACTCTTCATCCGTCGTTCCCTGCTTGCACATACCCTGCTTGCTCCGCTGCGGTAAACCATATGTACTGGTTTAAAACAAATGTAATGTTATTTCCCGCCACTGTGAAAATTTTTTTAGGATTTTGTTTTAGACATTAAATAGTAAATAATATTTATATGTAAGTAAAGATGGTTGCAAAACCGCTTGATTTTAATAATGAAAATGAGAAATATGAAGAAAGGAGTGTTAGTCGCAACTCTAATAATTCCAATTCAAAGACTATATGTAATGGAAATGTAAGTTTTTTCATATGAGTATTAATAATTTATTTCATAATTTTTAGTTTAAGCGTGATCCTTTACCTGTTGATTGTTTTAAAAAACATATTATTGAAATTCTTAATCATCTAGAGGACACAGTTATTTTTATTGGAGAGACTGCCAGCGGAAAGAGTACACAAATTCCTCAGGTTTTTTTCGGAATATAAATATTTATAGTTAATTTTGTTTTAGTTCTGTTGCGATGCTGGACTTTCTGAAAATGGTCTTATCGGTGTTACACAACCCAGACGAGTTGCTGCTAAAACATTAGCTGAAAGAGTTGCAACAGAAATGGGAACTAAAGTTGGACAATTGGTTTGTAGGGGAATTATTTTAAAATATTTTTCCAAAAAATTTTTTTCAGGTTGGTTATAAATTTCGTTTTGAAAACAATTGTGGCAATGATACACGTATTCTTTATCAAACTGAAGGAATTTTATTACGTGAAGCTCAACATGATGCTAGACTTAAGCGTTATTCAACAATTATTGTAGATGAAGTACACGAAAGAACAGTTAATTTAAACAAAAAAAATTTTTTAATTTTTATTTTTTAATAGATTAATATGGATGTTTTGCTTTATATTCTTAAACAAGCACAGACTAACAGAAAAGAAAAGGATGAGGCCCCACTTCGTTTAATTCTTATGTCTGCGACTATGAATCTACAAAAATTACAAAAATATTTCCACAAAGCCGAAGCTTATTATGTTCGTGGAAGACAGCATGTTGTTAAGGTTTTTGTATTTTGATTATTATTATCTAATGAGTGTATCCAGGTGGTTTGAGTCCCAACCCAGAGTCGAAGGAAATATTGTAAGGATGATCGAATAAGTAATTCGCGACCAGGCCCGTAGCCAGGAGGGGGGGGGTGGTTTTGTATGCCCCCCCCTTTCCAAAAATCCAACCCTGGATGTGCTTTTTTTAGATGCATCTCTTTTCATTAAATTTAACTTTTAGCTTTTCAATGCACCAAGTCTAAAAATTAATGAAAATGACTATTTATTTAATGCGATCTCTACTGTTCTACAGTTACACTTAACGGAGCCAATAGAGTTGGGATCAACCCAGAATATTGAAACCCAAAATATTGTGACCCAAAATATCGATGACTCAAAAACCCATTATATCGATTGCCCTAAATATCAAACTCCATGATTAACACCATTTTTTAAAAATTTTATTATTATTATTCAAACAACAGAGAAGTTGATTGGCTGTTTCAACTAAAGATCGGATTCGACTCAGTTACCGAGCTCTTTAGAATAACATATTTGAATACCCCTAACACACACACAATATATATACACCTATTTGCTTTGAACAAATAGTAATAATAAAATTAAAAATTTATTCTCCGTAGTTGTAACAACTTTTCCCGTCGTTAAAACAACCTTCCTTGTTGCTTGAACAATAATAATAAAATTTAAAAATTTGGTTTTGATCATATGGTATTTCTGAAAATTATTGCTGAAACTTTTTTGTGTCAACAATATTTAGAGTGGTTATATTCTGGGGTGGAATCATAGAGTTTAGTTTTAAATATTTTTTCAATTTTTTAGTAATGGGTTTTTGGTCTTTTTAACTGGTCAAGAAGAAATAGAAACTGCAATTAATATTATCAGAAAAACAAAAAAGAATGAAAAATCAGCCGAGAAGAAACAATATGAGAACATTTTTGCACTTCCTCTTTATGCAGCAATTCCATCAGACAAACAAAATCTTATTTTCTCATCAACTCCAAATGTAAGTATAAGTTTAAAAATTTTTTTAAACAATTATTATTTTTATGGGGCTCTCGAAAAGTTGTTTTTTCAACAAATATTGCTGAAACATCAATTACTATACCAGGAATTCGTTTAATTATTGACTCGGGGAAAATGAAAAGACGGTAAATTGATAATTTTTGAATTGATTCTACGTTTGTTTTTAACCAAAAATTTAATATTTCTAATTTTAGCACATTTTCTCCTCAAAATCATATGGATGTACTTGAAGTAGTAAATATTTCAAAGGCCCAGGCTATTCAGCGGGCTGGACGTGCAGGACGTGAAGCTCCGGGAAAATGTTATAGACTATATTCCCAACACGATTATGAGGGATTTGAATCGGTGGAGGTGCCTGAATTGCTTCGTTCAAATATATCTTCGGTATTTTTTGAAATTACATTTTGAATAAAATTAATCTCTTTATTATTTCAGGTTTTGCTGAGCCTTATTAATCATAGTTTATCCCGTCTTGAACAAATGAGCAAACTTATTGATTCTCCAAGTAATGATCAACTTCAATCGGCCACTTCTGAATTACTTGCATTAAATGCTATTCATTTGGAACAAATAGGGGATCATTTGAATGTTCATATAACAGAGGAAGGTCAAAGCCTTATTTTGTTTCCAGTTGAGCCAATTCTTGCAAAGTACTTTTTATATAAAAATTTTCTCGTAATTATTTATTTTGAGAATACTTTTGGCTGCTTCAAGGCTTAATTGTCTCGAAGAAGCTTGTACAGTTGTTGCTTTTCTTTCTGTTGAACATATCTTTCAAAATAATAATCAAGAAATTTTTTGTAAATTAGAAACTGGAAAATATGGCCAAGAAGATTCTTCTAATTCACTTAATACCTCTTTAGCTAACTTTAATACTAATGATGGTGATCATGTTCGTTATGTTAAAATTTTTAGAAAATATAGTAGTGACAAAACTGCAAAGAAAGATAAGGTGATTATTAATTTAAAAAAATTTTTTTATAGCTAGTGCAAATATAAAATAGATTTAGTGCCCGGGATAACTTTCAAAAGATTTCTAGTGGATGGAGGAGTTAAAAAGATATTTCAATTTGAACCCCTGCGGGTTTTTATTGCTTGGAGATTTATGTTAGCTTGCATTTACGAAAAGATATTAGAAACCATATTTAATAAATTGTGGAATCTAAAATGTTTTATTAAGAATTTTTTTCGTGAGCTTGGCCTAATCGAAAATTCTATAGAAACTGTGATTCTAATTCGTAAACAATTGATGAAATTATGTCACAATAAAAAACTACCAGTTAGAAGTTGTGGAAGCGAATTTACTTCTCTGAGGTATTTTTAATTAAAAATTTTTTTAAATAAATTTTAGACAAGCCATTTGTAAAGGACTCGTACAAAATGCTTGTATTTATGATTCTTCTTCAAGAAATTATGTCTTTGCAAAAGATCGAAAGATTGTTGTTCGTATTCACCCTTCATCTTGCTTAAAAAATCAAACAATGCCGGTAAAGGTTTTTTGAGTGAATAAGAGTGAAAGGGTCTTAAATCAGAATTTTTTAAAGCTAATTACAAATTAATAATTTATCAATTTAGGCCTTTGTTTTCTCTGAACTTATTAAAACAAATGAGATTTATGCTCGTGATATTTGTCCAATTGAACTAGATTGGATTAAAGAATCTCAGGAAATTTGTTCTACAACAAATCGCGAATTGGATCGTGTTAAGCAATTAAGATTAGTTACAAGTCCTTGTTCTTCAATTTCTTCTACCTCCTCTAATTCTCAAAGAAAAGGAATATTACCTATTAAAAAAACAAAAGCACCAATAATTACTGAACAAAAAAATGTAATTCAACCTCGTAAAGTAAAAATAACAGAAAAAAAGAATAACAAACCAGCAAATAAGCAAAATGCCAAAAAGAACGGAAACGATAAAAAAGTGAAAGAAAAGGATGAAGGTTAAATAATTAATAAAAACAAAATAATAATTTAATATTTTAGAAAAAATTGATGAGGAGAAAAATGAAAAAGACAATTCAGAATGTAATGGAATAAGATCAAAATTTTCTCGGCAGAATCTCGGAGTTAGTCATATTTTAGTTCAAATTCAAAAGGATGCACTTGCTCCAGTTGAAAAAGTTAAACAAAAATTTGAGAATAATAATAGAGGCAAAAAAATAGCAGAAAAGAGAAGAAAAAAAGAGGCAAAAGTTAAACCTCTTGTTGCTTATGAAGTATCGAGTGGTTCAGAATCATCAAAAAATGAGGATGAAGAAATTTTAAGTGATGATAGTTTATTACTTGATTTAAATTAATCATTGTTATACATTTAAAAGTTCGAATGTTGTTTTTTGACTCTTGTTCATTTTGTGAGTCTAATCGCGCCTTTATACGTTCAATCAAGTTTTCATACACAATAAAAATTTTATGCTCTAATTAAACTTTATGGGTAAATTGTTTTAAATCAGATATTCTAATATTATTGGAACCAATTCGAACTGGGTACATCACGAGTTGAGTTAATTGGACGCATAACGATTTTTTGACTCATAAAACTTCGATTGACGTATAAACATTTTATTGGACCTATAAGGGTGCGATTTGACGCATAAAAATAAATTTCTAAAAATATGTAGTTGTTATTTTGCATACAGGTTTTTTCACACCTTTCAGGAATGAAACAAACTTAAATTATAAATGTTTTTACGTACTACATATGTATATTAATTCTTAATTTGGTTTTAAAACCTGTTATTTCTGCATAGAATTAAATATTATTTAAAAATATAGATAGGTAAAATGCTTCTTGGTCAGTCAAATATGTTACCTTCTTCAACAATTGATGCATCTTCAACAGTTGTAGATACCACGCTAAACGCTGGAGGAAGGCAGCAACAGGGAGTTTCAGGTGTTACTCAACAGGCAGAGACAGGAAATAGGCGAATATTCGGAAAAATATTCGAAATAACCTCGGTTTTTTAGATTCACAATTGATCGACAAATGCTTGAACAGCCGTGGAAAGATCCTCGTTTCTTTCCAATAACAATTGACACTGCGGTAATTATACGAATTTAAATCTTAAAATTTTTTTATTAAGATGGCCTATTTTTGTCAAAGAGAGAATCCGTTTTTTGATGTAAATTCTGATAATGCATTCATAATGATGCAACATCAAGTAGCAAGTGGACCTCAATTTGATGAAATGTTAAAACGAATAGAGGGCATTCAATATGTTCTTGTTCAACCACCAAGTTCTCCACCACTTTTTGTAGTTAGAAAACAAAAAAGAATGAGCGCTGATAAAAGTATGGAAGTTTTTTTATAAAAATTAAAGTTTTTTTTAAGTTACTCCTCTTTGTCATTATTATATTTTGGATGGAACTGTCTATCAAGCACCAGATTTATATACTTTTTTACATTCTAAATTGATTGGTATAATTGAACCATTGAGAAATGCTTTTTTAGAAGCTATTGAAATGACTAGGTTTTTTTTGTTTTTATGGGCTACCCTAAACTATTTTTATGGACCACGCCGTCGGGAAAAGATGACTAAAACTTCACGGCCATGGGAAGTTTTAGTGATTGGAATAATTCATTTTAATTGTAATTTATCCGCATACACTGGTTTTGGATACTTCATAAGCACTTTTTTTAATTTATAACTTTATTTGCTTTTAGATTTTCATCATCAAAAGGATATTCTTGGGAATTTAAAACAAAACCTTCGAAACGAGTAGATGAAGAAGAGGAAGAAGAAATGGATGGCAATAATTATTTAAATCAAGTTTGTATAATTTTATAAAAAATATTCTAAATAATGTAGAAAAAAGATAAAGACGAGGAAGATTCTTTAACTGTCCGGGCAACTCCATATCAACAATTACGTACAGACATGCTTCTTCAAGAGTTGACAACACAATTCAAGTCTGATCAGTTGGTAAGTTGATTGTTCTTTATTTGTAGGAGATGCCTATTATATGTCGAGTTTGCCATTTCTAATCAATCTATTTTTTGGGGGAAAATTTGTGGACTTTTGGGTCACATACCAGAAAAGTATCCCTAATAATAATTAAAGCGCTTTTCAGCCATTTTAAATTTTTCTAGAATTATGTATGTTGTACCTAAATAACAATGTTCCCTCCTATTTAAACTTTGTTCTTTTTGCATCCAAAAATCCGTCAGTTTTCTCCGCAAGCTTGTTTTCTCCGCAATCTTAATTTGACTTATTAAATTATTTCTCGGTTTAGTTCAATCTATCTCCGTTAAGAAGTTGTGTCTTCTATTTTTATAAAGGGTTTGCAACAGTCTTGGTCCCGGGCGCCAACAGTAAAAGGGCCAACGGATTTTATGTAAGCAATTCATTACGCGGCATACCGTACTACTAGAAATAATCTTAAAATGCCAAATTGCTTATAACACGTCTTATCAATTATTCTTCGGTTTATTTAACCTCTCCACACAATTCGCGGACAAAACTGACATAATTTTAGATGAAAAAAGCAAAGATTCAAACCTTCTTTAGAAAATCGAGATGCCACAGCCAACGACAGACCAAAGCAATACACAACAATACCAGACTCCTAGTTCACCAGTATTGACTACTGACTTCCAGGGATTAATTTTTGAGAGTCTCAATCAGTCAAGTGAAGCTGCAATGTATGTTGAACAAGAGCGCGAGTAGAAAATAAATCTAAAATTTTTGACGAGATTTTTCATTCAATTTTAAACTTTGGTTGGTACGTATAATTTACATAAATTACGATTACAAATGTCCTTTTCTTTGTTGTTTAAACTCGAATAATTTTTAATAATTAAACATTTTAATTTTTTAATACCACCCCTAGATCAGAGGCCATATCGAACTGTGATACAATCTTTAATTACAATGTAATCGCAGTTGATAAGGCTTGTGGTCCTAGGAGGATTTTGAGGTTAAATTTTTTTGAGGTTAAATATTAGATTTAAATTAATTGAGCAAAAAGTGCTTAGATGAGTGTGGATCTAGTCATGAGCCAAATAGTGACACTAGGCCAAAAACACGACTGGAGAGGCACACCCATCCAAGAACTAATACTCATTAAAATAAAAAAAAGAAAATAATAAAGCGGTTTTTATCAAATGAACTGCGCATTTAGCTTTTAGGAAGAAATAGATTTTGTTTGGATGGAAAGGAAATATTTAATGGAAGACAGAGGCCGTAAAAATGAGGCTAAAAAGAAAAATATTTTGGCAAGCAACCATCTGCCACCCAAACGTTCGAAAAAAGGAAATGATCCAAGTATTCTGCTTTAGAACGAAAGAATGCGCAAGGAAAACGCAAGCATGGGGAGGAGCAAATAATCATTTCAGGACAAAATTAATATTTGGTAGAAGATTAATTTTAAATAATGTTTTCCTCATCAGTTTCTTTATAATAATTATTTTTTGAGCTATAAATTTGTTTGGTTTGGAGCGAATTTTCCATCTTTGGTTTTTGAACTGTGTGTAGTGATGAAAAATAAAGAACACAAGTGGCAAAGATGGAGGATAAGAAAAATGAATAAGAAAAAAGATCGATGAATGATGCCTGTATAAACGAGGATGGGCAACTGAGGCTGGGCAGTAAAAGGCGGCCTGAATGGACGCCCAGTAAAAATGGCAGAGGAAAAAAAGGAATGGACAAAAGAACTCCGGACTGCCGTTCGGAGGCTGCGACTGTTGCGCCGGTCGCTGGAAACGTCTGCTCTTCTATTTTCATTGCCCCAAGTCCTTTTTATTCTCCCCTTCTATCTCCATTGACTTCTTTGTTTGTTCGTCTGACCTTCAAAATAAGCGTTAAAAGGAAAGTAAAAAAAATAATGTTTAAGTTGTGGTGAAGAAATATGTATGCGTAATATGGGGATGAACTTCGTATATCGACACCCATTGAATAAGTACCCTATATATCGAAAAGCATATGATCTACACTAAATTTTAAATTTTATTTTGTATTAATTTTTGTTCGAAGTAAAAGATGGTTGTCCAACATCGCGGAAGTTTGTTCCAACATCTGAGGATAAAAAATAACCTTCCCCAATAGGGTTTAAATGATAAAACGGGGTGTCGTGATATGTATGTATACCCACAATATGTGCATATGTAACAGAACAAAAAATTTGATCTGATCACCGCGGGAAATTGACTAAAGGAATGAACTGAGAGAAAAAATAAATGATAGTGATGGCAGTTAGCCAAGAAGTTATGTAAATATGTATGTATAAGGTGGAATGTAAGTAAATGTTGTGTTCGCGTGCCATTTAAATTTTTAAAATAACGTAGAATATTAATTATTGTTAGGCACGGTTCGGTACTACCGCGGTACTACCGTCAGTACCGGACCGGTACTTTTCGGTACTACCGGTACCGGTACCGTACCGGTAAGATTTTTGGATTTTCGGTACTGACCGGTACCGGTACTTTTCGGTACTACCGGTACCGGAACCGTACCGGTCAGCATTCCAGTACCGCGGTACTACCGGTTTTTCGGTACTGGAAAATTCTAAGAAAAAATGGAAAATATTATCATATGGACGTCCAAAATTCCTAAAATTTACGCCAGGGGCCTATCGAATTTCGAAAATTTTTGCCTGCGGCGCTATAACAAGAAGAAATCTGGCTTCTTGGCCTTCCAAAATTTCATTGTTTTTGGAATTTCAGGGTCCATCTACTCAAATTGTTGATATCCGCGATTCAGCTTTAGAATATCATTAAAGTCAAGAATACTTAAGAATACTCACATCCTCAGACATCCCGCATACATATATCCCGCGAAATTAAATCTCTTAAGAGGATATTTGCGGATTAACTGGTATAAAATGGAGTTGCGAGGATTAAGATGTATACCAGAGGATTTGTTAGGTTTAAAAGTATATAGAGGGATTAGGAAGATTTTAAGGATATTAGGATTAAGTGAGATATCGGTCGATTTGTCATTATTAATATATAGGGAGATTAAGAAGGATATCGGATGATTTTGGCAGGAATATCAGAATATTTGGAGTGATATCGAAAGAATAAAGTAGATATCTTGGATTTAGAGATATAATGTGTTTTTGAGGGATAAAGAAGTTAGAAGGCTATACATCTCATAAATTATTCTTAATCCGCCAAAATCCATCGAAATCCCCCGATATCCCTCTTAATCCCCTAAGATCAATTTATATTCCTACTAACAACGATTCTATAGTTATATCAAACAGTTTCACACCATTTAGTACATCTATAAATCCATATTTTGATATTATGTCATTTTAGCGTGAGTACCGGAGTACCGCGGTAGTACCGGAAATTTTTCACCGGTACTAACCGGTACCGGTACTTTTCGGTACTACCGGTACCGGTACCGTATCGGTCAGATTTTGGGATTTTCGGTACTCGTCCGGTACCGGTACTTTCCGGTACTACCGGTACCGGTACCGGAAAAATCCATTTGCCTAACACTAATATTAATATGTTCTTTGTAATCAGATATACATATGTATGTATCTCCATAGTCAGACGAAATCCTCACATTAACAAAAATTAGAGGCTTTGTAATCGTTAAAAATCACATGTAAAAGTTGCAATTTGTGAAGAGAATAAATTTAAGAAAAGTTGCGCAATTTTACGAGTTTTTGGCGCCAAATCTTTCATATTTGAAATTTAAACAGTTTGTTGAAAAATCCTATATAAAAGTGGCGGCGACTGGTGCGGCGATTTTAAAAAAATAATAAAAAGAAAATGTCAGGGAAAAAAAAGAGGTGAAGAAGTGAAGCCAGTAGCTAGTGGAAGAAAACAATATATTTTTACATCAATATGTACTAACACTGTATATAGCCGGCTGGATGTTATGTAGAAGAAAGGATAGGTGACGGGTGGTCAATCCCTTTTTTTTTTTTATTTTCGAGATGATGAAAGAGGGCCAAAAGCTGAATTGCGAAAATTAGTGAAAGAAGGCAATTGTTCATATAAAAATAAATATGTAGTATTTGGACTGACGAGAAATCTGTGATCGAATAATTAAAAAATTTAAATGAGTGATAAATATTGGCAGAAATTAATTTTTGTAAGATTGGAGTTTGGTATTTGGCAGGCCATGCGAAAATTTTGGTCTTGTTAATTATTTATTTTTTTTTATTTTTAAGTTCAGGCGGCGCATAAGTCGCTACGCAGAAAACAGCGGCGTAAATGTCGCAGATCCCCTTAACACACTTCCAATACATACTCCACATTTTCTGTTATTGCAGAATTTTCTTCAAATTCATTAACGAATTTCGAAAAAATAGTCCGTTGACGTAAGGTCCATTGACGGAAATTCTATTGACGAAAAGTCGTTATTGATTTTGCTTTGTTTACGAAGAATTTCAGATTTTTTATTGTTAGATCAATCAACTATAATTATTTAAAAAATGAGTTCTCTTGAAGAACAATTAGCGCTGTAAGTATTTTATTTTCAAATTTCAATTCATTATTTACATTATTTAGATTTGAAAAAGAAGTGCTTGCAAGTGATAATGAAGCTAAATCAAGTAATTCTAATTTGCCTTTAACAAAGGGAGCAAAACAAGATGGTTAGGATTTAAAATAAATAATTAAATAAATATTCTTTTAGCCCCGATACAGGCTCCCGATATTGGTGGTTCTCGCCCTGCTACATCGGTAAAATTTATGCCACATCAGGTTTTTCATTTTATTTAAAAGTATTTACAAAAATTTATATTTTTAAGCTTCAAAAAGTTAGTTTTACGAGTGGACGTGTTCCATTTCCCCCACATTTACAACCTCCATCTGTTCCAACGGTAATCGAGTCGGGGCCAACGCTTTATGCTAATGCAGTCCCTAATGCTTCTACTCAACAGAATAAGCCAGAACCGAGCTCTAGTGGTACTTCAAATACTCCAATCTCTTATAATAGTGCGCAGCAACAAAATTTTCGAACACAGGTTTAAATATTTTTATAATGGAAATTAAAAATATGAATGCTTGGTTAAACTGATTTTTGTCTGCTTTTAAA
The DNA here is from genome assembly GCA_963681835.1 of Meloidogyne enterolobii. Lineage (NCBI taxonomy): Eukaryota > Metazoa > Nematoda > Chromadorea > Rhabditida > Meloidogynidae > Meloidogyne > Meloidogyne enterolobii. The sequence goes on along the minus strand of CAVMJV010000004.1, from coordinate 1,066,486 downwards.
TTTTAAAAATTTATTTAAAATTCCGAAAAATAAAAAAATTATTTTCATCTCAAATTTACATTTTCTTTTTATTTTTTTTAATTTAGGCTTTACCTTCTGATGTTGAATTACTTTTAGCTAGAAAACAAGCAACAAAGGCCCATGAAAATAGTTATTTGGGTGCAGTGCTTCGTGGTGAAAAGAAAATGAAGCGTTTTGTTCGTTGCTGTGGTGGACAGGTTTTAAAATTTATTTTTTAGGATTAATCTTTAAAATTTAAAAGGTTTGGGAAGATGCTTCGATGGCTGAATGGGATCCGAATGATTTTCGTATTTTTTGTGGTGATCTAGGAAATGAAGTATCTGATGAATTATTGGCTAAAGCTTTTAGAAAATTTCCAAGTTTTCAAAAGGCTAAAGTTTGCCGTGATAGTCGAACAAATAAATCAAAAGGTTTTGGATTTGTCTCTTTCAAAAATCAAGAGGTTAATTTTTTAAAATTTAATTTTTCTTGGTTATGAATAACTTGAATTTCCGATATTTATTTAGACCAAAAATTTTTAAATCAAAGTTGATTTTTGATCAAAGGTTCAAACCAACCATCTGTTTTTATATAAAAATTCCTCCTCAAAAATGTATTATTTAATTTTTAAGACTGAAATTCATGTTTAGAAATTTTTGAATTTTCTTTTATTTTTTATAGGATTTTATTCGTGCAATGAAAGAAATGGATGGAAAATATGTTGGAAATAGGCCTATAAAATTAAGAAAAAGTAATTGGAAGGATAGAAATTTGGATATTGTCAAGAAGAAAACAAAAGAAAAAAAGAAATTGGGATTACTTTAAATTGAAAAAATATTTTGGAATTACTCATTTGTGTGGAAATTGTATGATTTTAAATACTTTTTAGTTAAATTTTGATTTTTTCGAAATTATTTTTATTAAAAATTTGAGTTGAGAGTCCCGGGATTTTGGTTACTAATATCGATAAATTTTTAGAGTTGGACATCAATGTCTAAAATTAGGATGACTGACACTTTTTTACTTTGATTTGATTTTTGAAAAAAAAACTGAGTTGACCTTAGATAATTCCTGGTAGAGCTCGAACCCGGGCCGGGCCCGAACCGGGTTTTTCCGGGCCCGGTGGCCCCGAACCGGGTATTTTTGAGAAAATCCGGTTTTTCGGGGTTTTTAGCCCCGAAGCCCGGCCCGGGTCGCATCTGAAAAACCCGGGCCCGGCCCGGGTCCAAGTTCGAGTAAATTTTAAATAAAATTCGGACTTTTTGCCAAATCTACCTCCTTAAACATCCAAAAAAGAAAAAATTTTCGCCTGCAGCGCCAAAAAACGGAAAAAATCTGTCTCCTTGTTATTCTAAAATCACAAAATTTTCGCCTGCGGCGCTGAAAAACGAAGACGTAATATATCGAGGGATTTGGATGGATTAAGATGGCAAGCATTTTGAATTCCTTATTTCAATAAGATTAGAAATTACCATGGGGGATATCGGGGATTTGGAGGATGTAAGTGGATGCTGATGGATTAAGGGATAGCGGTGGATTAATATGGATTTGAGGATTTAGAGAGATATTATGTATTAGGAGGGAATTCGAATTAACAGAGATATTAATTAAAAGTGATATTTTGTCCACTTTTCTAATTAATTGTTTCTAATTAACCCCTCCCTCCTAAATAACCCCCCCCCCCCCCTCTCTAGAAATGCCCCCTCTGGAGGTCGATCGAAAAAATAACCCCCGGGGCTACTTAAGAGAAAATACGGTATATAAAAATATCCCTCAAAGATACATAAATCGCTCCAAACGCCTACTTATCTAAATCCATCTAACTCCCCAAATCCACCGATATCCCGCTTAATCCCGTCAAATCCCTTGATAATCCGATATCGTTTCTCATCCTCCTGTATTCAGGATGTAGGTATTGAGGCATGACCTCAAATTTTTGATAAATTTCTAATTAATTATAAGGAAATTTTCAGAAAACAGCTAAATTTTAAGAATTTTTCAAATTTTTAAAAACCGGGTCCGGGCCCGGGTGTTAAAAAAACCGGGTTTTCGGGGTTTTTAGCCCGGAAGCCCGGCCCGGGTCTGATTGGAAGAAAAAAACCCGGATACCGGGCCCGGCAAAGTGAAAAGTTCGAGCTCTAATTCCTGGGCCTATTAATCCAAATTGGGAAGTATCGTAAAAATATGTATTGATACAGATATTTATACAGAATGATCGTTGTCCGGTTCATTTGAGATACCTTGTATATTTAATTTATTGTACATTTTTTGATTAATTCTTAATATATTATTAATTTATTTATAAAATTTAATAAGTCTTTCCCTCATAATTCCCCAAGGATGGAAAAGGATGTATATTTATTTATATAGATTTTATTTTAGGGTCAAGCATCCTTCAAACCCCAAATTCTTTTTAGTCCTTCTACTTTTATGCTCCCAAAATTTCTCATCCTTTTAATTCAAATATCCAAGGCTTTATTATTTGAAAAGAAATGTCTATTTCGATGAGTGTTTTCGTCTAAATTTTTTCACAATTGGAGTTACCGAAGTAAGGGTAGAGATAGGATTGGGATCTGTATCTGGTTCATTTTCGGCTTTCTGCTTTTTTGGAGTGACCAGCCGGGAAAGCCCATTACCCAGGAAATCATTTTCCAATTTTTTAATGTTCTCCGCCAAAAAATGCATACATATCTCTACATAGCTCAGTGAGAGGAATTAAAAACTAGTCTAGTATGTAAAAACTATGTAGTCTAGTACCCTACCTTTTAATTCATTTTGCTTTTATTGGCAATTTTTTAAAATTTTGCTCTTATTATTCAGCTCGCTCGATCTTTCGAATTTCGGTTCGAGCGAGCTGGCAAACCTACTTATTAGCTAAGTTTGTGGTGTTACCCCTATTGTTAAGATAAGTATTGACTTTTTATCTTTACTGGCCAATTTAATTTATTAGTTAGTAGCCCATAATTTATTATTTTTATTTTCTATTTATTAAACATTTAAATATTTTCAATCTCGAATATAACAATTCTCTTAAAATTTTCCTTTCCGGCAATTTTCTCTTTTTATTATTTGTTACATACATAGTACTTATTATATGTACTTGCGCATGCAAAATTTGTGAATTTTTGAAAAACAAAATTAAATTTAAATATAAAAAATAAAAAATATATTCTTTTTTCAATTAAAAAAATAACTAAATATTTATTTATTTCTCTTTTAATTTAATCAGATTTATTCGGACAAAGTAATTCTCTTTATAATAACCAGCAGCTTCAATTAATTCCACAACAAATTCTTTATTTTTCGTTAAATTTTTAAGTAAATTATTTAATAATTAAAAATAAAGTATTTTGTTATTTTCTCTAAAAATATCAATTTTAATTTTATATTTACTTACAAAATATTTCCACATGATTACACAATAAATATTTTTATATCTTCCTAATCAACAAAACAATTTACTATATTTTCCTTCCTTCTCCTTTCTTTATTTCTTCAAAATATTTATTTCGCGCACATTCCCTCTCCTTCCTGTAAATAATATTTTAGATTAATTACGATTTTAATTTTAAATATTTTCTTTTCAAATTTTAAGATTATCCCAGAATTTATTTAAAATAAAATTATTTCTTTTAATCTTTCACAAATAAAATTAAAAAAAAATATTCTTTTTTTTTTCTAAAATTACCCTTCAAAATAAAAAGGAAAGAAGCGATTATTATTTAGTATATTTTTGGGTGTTCTTCATTCACAGCCAATAATTCATTTTTTGACCAATTTTCTTTCCGTTCTCGTTATTCGATCTCTTTTCTTTTTTTATTCTTTTAATTTTCTTCTTCTTCTTTTATTTTCTAAGCCAAATCCATCAAAATAATTTTTTCTTTCATTGTAAAAAAATTAAATGACCTTTCTCCTTTCTTTTTTTTCAAAGTCCTTAGCCGATATATTTCATTTAATCCATTCTCGCCTATATTGATGACTCCTAATCCACACAAAAAATATAGGAAATATTAATGAACAGAATAATGACTGACGTTCTTTTAAATAAAAAAATAATTATTTAAAATAATTTAACCAAAAATATACATATTTTTAAATATACTCTCCCTCTTCTCTTATCTTTTTTTCTGTTCGCCAATTTATTTAATTACCAAAAATTAACCGGATTTATAGCCTTTAGCATTTATTTTTCTTCCGTCGGTATTTTCTTTTTTTTTAAAAGAATTTATTGTCTTCTCATTTTATTTATTCATTTACCTCTCTCTCGTTTGACCTTTTTTACTTAAAATAATTCCCATTGGCGTATATAAAAGTCGGTAAACTTAAAATACTGAACACTTTTTTAAAATAAAATTGCGAATATATCAAAAGATGAAACAGAAAAATATTTAATTACGTTAATTTATGTGTTTGTTTGTTAAAATCAGTTAAAATATTGGGGAGGAGATATTTGGGGGTTGTATTTCGAGAATTGGGATGGCAGGATCCGTGAACTGTTCGAAAAGAAGCTCTTAATGCCTTGATGTGCACAAAATATGTAAATAAATAAAAATAAAGAAATTTTATTAGAGAAGGATCGAAAAAACTATTTTGTCTCTTGAAATCGGAAATTTTTTTAACAATAAAGCAAAAAATTTCTCTTCAATGGAAGCAGTTTTGGATTTTTTAAAATATTTTATGTATCTACCTAAATATCATTTTTATTTCTTTAAGATGTGCGCATAACTTCTTTCTTTACCTTTTAATTACTATAAAATCCTTCAAGGGGATAGTCGCCTTTTTCTCTTTTATATTTTCTTCTTCTTTTTAATTCTCCGCCTTTTACTTGAGGGGTTTTGTTGTTTTTATAATTAATGTTTGTTGCTGTTGGTAGTTGGTTGTTTAGTTTTTCTTTTTATTTATTAACCTTTTTTTCTGTTCTCCCCTTGAAAGGCCATCATTCTAAATTTGTGATTTACTTTTTATTTTTTTCTACCTTTTTAACTCAAAACTTTTTCCAATTAATTTTCTTTTTAATTAGCAATTCCTTCTCGGTGTTCATCTTTTAAAGTAGCAATTTAAGAAGAAAACTGGAAAAGGAAGGAATTGAGAGGAGAGGATATACCGAGTAAATAATGTTTTTTAAAGTTTTTTTGAATTTTACACCTTTACTCATTTTACCTTTTACCTAAAATATACTCTATAATTTTCTTCTTCCATTACAAACCAACAATCATTTTTTTGTGAAAAACTTATACGTAAATAATTAAATATTTTTGAATATTTAAAGAATCCCTTATTATTTTTTGTAAAATTTACCATTTACTGATTATTTGACGCATCCGTTGGGAATATTTTAAAAATAATGGCGAAAAGATTAAACAAAAAAGGACATTTATTTAAATTAAAGACCACACAAACAAACGAAATTTTTCCATTTTTATTCCTTCATTTTTTTTGAATTTTAAAGAATTTTGTCAGCGGGATAGAAAAGTAGTGTATATAGTATGTGTGTTTGTGGGGGACACGCCCGCTTAGTCGCGCGGCCACTTAGTCGCCGAGCCATAACTTGCTAAAAAATTTCTGGCCCTTATCAATTTTGGTACCAATCTCTTTAGCTCGATGAGAGGAATCGTTTAATAACAAATTTGGAAAGATTCGGAAATCTTAAAGCAAGTTATGGCTCGGCGACTAAGTGGCCGCGCGACTAAGTGGGCCGTACCCTGTTTGTGGAACAGATTTTATATTTTTGAGAGAAAATAGGTTGAGAGGGAATGATTGAAATTGAGAAAGAATTGAGAGAATTTTGAATGAAAGATTTTTGGAATTTTTTTTAAAGTTTTTTGCAAATTAAGAGAAAATCGTGTAATAGGCAATTTGACTTTCTAAAATTATTCTGGTGATAATTTTTTATTACTTAACTTCAGATTGATAATCTTCCAACGGAAAGTTACCTATTTTACTTTATAATCTACATAATTAGCAAAATTTTAGATTTTCTTTTATTGTTATTGACCTCATTTATTTTTATTTTTGGCCAATGCTTTGCCGGCTATAACTGTATAAATAAATACAATCGTTGCCATTTTTAGAATAAAATTAAGAAAAGCAAATAAATAAATAAATATATTTAAAGATAAAAACAAACAAACAAAAAAGAAAAAAGAAAAACCGATTTGAGGGATTAGAGTGACAATCTGCTAGAAAGTAACCACCCCCCCCCCTCCCCCCCTTTTTGGGTCATTTCAACCAATCTTTTCATTTTTGGACAATATCAAGACTAAATTTGTCGATTTTAGTTGCATTGATTGGTACAAAAATTAGTGAAAGTGGGTGAATTTTGTGAACAAGTTATTAATTAACTATGTACGTAGAACGATTGGAAGTAATGACTGAATTAAAATGATTACTTGCGTTGGTTATTTTTTAAAAATATTTTAAGCCTAGCCAATTTGTATAAGATTCTCCTTATTTATTTAAAATTTTTAATTTCAGAAATAATTTTTGTAAATTATTTTTTTTATTTAAATTATTATTAAATATTTTATTTCCCGCGCTTATCAGTTACTACTACTTTAACTATATTCTTTCTAAAATAAACATTTTATTACGGGCTAGAATTACTTTTATATATACACTTATTCTCTCACGGTTTTTATTATTTTAAATAAATATTTAAAAATAAAAAAATTTTAATTTAAAAAACAACTATTTCCCTCTTCCCCCCCTCCTCCCCCCCCTCCTCCCCCTCCATTTATTTATTTCTCACTTATTAGAAAATGCCACACACACACTTAAAAGTATATTCACAAAAAAGATTTACTCGCCAATTCCTTCTTCTCTTTTTTTCAATTTAATCCTTCCAATTTTTTGACACTTTATTTTTTTTTGTTTCTTTCTTCCAATTTTTATCCCCTCTTAAAAGAGAAATGCCAAATCCATTGCCTAACTTTTATTTTAATTGTTACTTTTAACAAAAAATAATTTTAATTTTATCTAAATTTTATTTATCAATTATTTAACATCCCCTCTAAATCACTTTAAAAAACATTTAAGCGTTCCCTTCTCCAAAAAAATTCTTCTATTTTTTTATTGCACAACAACAGATTCCCTCCTTTCTCACCCTCCTTCCCTTCCCCTCACTTTCCCTCCATTTTTACTTAAACAATCCAAAATGTGATTTTTTCTTCTAACCCTAAAAAGGTGTGAAAATGCAAATCCATACATCTCTAAATTTAAATTCCCTTCTCCCCTCATCCCTCCCTTCTTTTTTTAACCTATTTTTTGTTAATATTTTTAGTTTATTTTTTGCTTCTTCCTTAACCTTTTCTCTTTCCTTATTTTTTTATTTAAATTTTTTTCTATTTATGGCCATTCTCTATTAAAAAATAAAATAAATTGTAATTTTAAGGAAAAATTTTTAATTTTTTATTGGCAATAAATTATTTAAATATAAATTGGTTAATCTAAAAACAAAATTTTATATATTTTTTAAAAACTTTTAACCTTTCTAAAACAAAAATAAATTCTTTTAAAAAATACTTATCTGTTTAAACCCCTCCCTCCCTCCCCCCTTCAAAAAATACTTTTTATTTTTTAATTATTTTAAGTAGCACTTTTTAATAATTAAAATACAATTATTAATTTTAACAAAAAAATTCTTTAAATATTTTTTTTGTTTTTCCAATTAAAAATTTTGTTGCAAAAATAAAAGATTTCCGGCATTGTCTTTTTAGCTAAAATATATCGGCAAAAGGAAGTAGGGAGAGGGAAAAGATTTATTTATTTTATTTTGTTGTTTAGGGGGCCCTTTTTACTTTAAAGAATTACATGAAGAAAATTTATTAGATTTTTTGTTTTCTTTTTTGTTTTCCACAACTGGACAATTAGAAAGAGATAAATTTATTTTTGTTAAAAAATTTTTTTTTACATTTCTTATAAATCTAGTTAATTAATTAAATAAATATTTCATCTATTTATTTATAATTTTATTTTCTCTTTTTCTGGATTGTCTATGTCAATTTAATCACCAAACTGAAAAAAAAATATTTTTTAAGAATATTTTTAAATTATTAGAATTTTTTAAGAATATTTCTATTGTTTTAACTAAATATCCAATAAAATAGCATATATGTAGTGGAAATTGTAACAAAATATTTAGTTTTTAAACCTTAAAAAATTAATATTTTTTCGTGCCATTTATTTTTTAAATTATTTACAAACTTTTTAATTAAATAAAAGAAAATATTTTTATCAAAAACTTCTTTTACCTTCTTTCCTCATTCCCTCACTATTCCTTTTCACTACTCCAAACATTTTATTTTTTCCTTCCCCACAGGATATTAATTTGCGCGAGTACCCCCTAGGGCTTTTACCAAAAACTCTACAAAAACCAAAAGAAGGAAAAGCCAACAAACTGACCAGCCATTTTATTTGTGCCCAAAATTTTTTGTCCAAAAATGTTTGTTTTTGTGACCAATTAAGTCGAAAAATAATAATTTAAGTTGGAAAAAGGAGGGCAAATAAAAATTTTTTGTGTCATTAAAATTATTAAAATATTTTGTAATTACTGCACAATATACATTATGTATGTTCTATAGTTAATTTTCTCCCTTCCCTTCTCTTATTTCAATATTCATTGCAATTTTAATAACTACAAAAATATTTATTATTTGAATGACCTCCAGCCGATTGGTACAAACAAATATTTTTATTTATTTTTTTATTGTTTAGGTGTGTAAAAAGAAAAAGCAATTGACTTGGAGGATTTGAGCATCTGCTTTTTATTTTTAACTATCCTCCTCCTCCTCAATAAACTCATCGGAAATCCCCGAAAATTGCCTGCCAATTACTTTCTTTTCCGCGCAGAAATTGGCAATTTCTTTTTTTTATTGAGGAAAAAGGGGGGGGGGAATAATAATCCTTCCTTCCCTCTTCTGACTGTTGATATCTTTCAAAACACCCAGGTGCGTAGTATTTAATAATTTTTTGGAAATATTTTTTATAGGTAGTAAACTCTTAAAAATAATAATTTCTTTAAAAATATTTTTATTTTTAAATAATTATTCTTTTATAAAAATTTTTCATTTTATTTTTAAATTAAATCTAAATAAATTTCCACAAATCTTTCTTTAAAAAATTTCTCTAAAAAACTACTTAAAACCTTTTTAATAAACCTTAAATTTCCATGCCTTTTTTTGTTCTCCGTTTACCCGTAAAATAACCTTTTTGGCCCCTTGCTTTAAATTATGCATTAAAAATTTAAAAGGTAAAAAAGAAAAGCAACATACGAAGAAAAAATTGATGAATTGTTGAGGGGGGAGGGGGGGGGGTGAGGGGGGTTCTTAAAGAAAATTATTATTTACTAGTTTATATCTTTCCTTCTTTCAATTCATTCAAGCGGTAATAAGTCATATACAAAATATTTATATATTCCTCAGAGTCGAGAGAGACAGATTTTTCTAAATGGAAATAGGAACAGAATTGTGAAGAAACTAAATATATTTTTATTTTTAAAATTCTTTTTATAAAATTTTAATAAATTCTTTAATTCTCTAATATATGTAGGTATGTATAAAACATAAAAATAAAGAAAATACTTGAGAAACTTTAAACCAACTCTTCCTTTTTAAACTTATATAATTTTTATCAGATTTTCTCTCTCTTCATTATTTAATCCCCTTTTTAGCACCTTTCTCTCCCTTTTTATCTTTTCAAAAATTTTTTCCCATTTTTTATTGCATCACAAAATTTTAGACTTCAAAAAAATACATAAAAGGAATTTCTTTTTTGACTTTTTCTCGAGAATTTTAGATTTTATTTTTTTCTTCTTTTCCCAATTTTTTGCTCATCCTTTCCTCTTTTAAGTATTTTTAAAAAACTAAAAATCTGATTTTCTTTTTTTCTTTTTTTTCTTTTCGGCGACTTTTCTTTTTGTCCTTTTTTTACAAATAAATTTATTTTTATTTATTTTCGTGTCCTCATCTGTTGGCATTTGTTTTTCTTTTAACAATTTGGATTTATTTATTATTTAAAAGCTAACCAAGATTTGCTAAAAATATTATGTACATATTTTTTTGTGGGTTTATTAATTTTTAAAAATTATTTAGATATTTTTAAGCTCAATTAAAGACAACTCTTTTTATTTAAAAAATGCCTTGTAATTCTTGTATTCCTCCCCCACCAATTTTTGATATTCCCCCACCTCCAGATCCCTCTCTTATTTTACATTTGTTAATTGAAGATATTCAACAACAACAACATTCAGTTAATTTTTAATTTTAAATCATTTTTAATTATTTTTTTAGTTTCATCCCCAACAATTTTATTCTTGTTTAAAACCTTCACCATTCCCTTCTTTTTTATCCAAACTTTTATTTGGCGGTGATTGGCTATTACCTTTTTTGGCTATTTTTCTTTTTTGTATTTTCAGTATATTTGTTGGATTAATTATTTTAATTAGAAAAAGAAGAAAAAAAAGAGAAGAGGAGGAAATGAGGAGAAGAAGAACACAAAATAATGGAGGAGAAAAGAAGAAAAAATTAAATAGAAAAAGGTAGTAAATTTAGAATTAAATTTAAGAAGACCCTAAATAAGTATTTAATATGGCTACAATGCCCTTGAAAATTATTAAAGTCCATTTATCATTTTTAGCGCCTTTTAATTAAAAACAGTTCTCCCTCTCTCTTCCAAAAATTCTTATTAATCATTCAGATTTTCTCTTCATTTATTTTCTCCAATTCATCTTTCGCTATACAATATTCAATTACAATAATTTTCTTCTACCAAAATTCAGCCCCAATCCATCAATTTTATTTTAAATAATTCCAAAAAAAAGAGAAAATATTTAAAAATAATACAAAAATAATTAAATATTCAAAAATATAAAATGGCAAAATTGGTTAGAAAATTGGTGAAAGAAGAATATTTATTGTTATATTCTTTAATAATTTTTCTATTTTCATTCGCGCACCAAAAATACAAACAAAAAATATATTTATTTATTTTTGTTGTCCAAATTAGGCAAAATATATATATAAAGCCATTTTAGAATTTTGTTAAAAAGGAAGGGGAAGGAAAAAGAAAAATTGTTAGTAAATTGAATTGACTTGCAAAACTAGCCAAAAATAAATAAATTGAATTGAAAAGACACAAAAATTTTGTAAATTTAATTTGTTGCCAGCTGTGGCTATTTAAATAAATAAATATATTAACACTTTTGGCACAAAAATAAATAAAATTTATTGGAAGGATGATTTCTTTTTTGATTTTAGAATTATAAAAAGTGGGGAGAAAATAAAAAATAATTTTGGTAGAAAAATTAAAAAAAAATAAATTTTGTTATTAAAAATTATTTAAATATAGATAATCTTATGGGTAATTTTCGGTTAACAAAATAAAAATTAATTAATTATTTAACTAATCTTTTATTTTATTTAAAGCAATTCATTTGTTGTTTCTTCGCCTGCTTCAGCCACTCCTTTTCAAATGCCAGAAAGTGATTCCTCCTCCCCCTCAAATTCTTCCTCCTCTTCATCAGCATTTTCTTCAATATCCAATTCTAAAAAACATTTTACTTTTCAACGTTCTTCAACAGAAACTTTAGCCAATAGCTTAACATATTCTTTAAATACACAACAACAAAAAATCCCTAAAAAACCAAAACTTTGTTGGCTTTTACATTCAAATACTTTCTCTTTAGCAAATCCACAACAAATAAAAAGTAATGGTGATATTCCTAGGTATTTTTTTCAGAAAATATTTTAAAAATTTTAATTTTTAAAGATATAAATTGCCGCCACTTCCTCCTCTTCCAAACAACAAAAATATTCCGGTGCCTTCATTTACAAAAAGTCCTTCCAAATCAGTTGCTTTTCAATCTCCAAAATATTTTATTTCAAGAAATATAAGTACTCCTTCATGTTGTTATGGAAGTAGTGAAATATATGAGGTTTTTGAGGGAATATTTACAGAAATTATTTTAAATTTAAAGGAATTAGCAACAGATTATCAAGAAGATATTGCAGAACCTCCTTATTTAAAAAGATTAGTCAATAATAGATTACCTCCCCCGATTACTCGACCACCACCTTTACCTCCAGAACAATTTAACAATAATTGTTGTTGTTGTGAAAAAGAAGGAGAAAATAGTTATGGAAATGGAAGAGAAGAAATTAAACAAAAAATAAATAATTTTGGAAATAATAAAAGGTTTTTAAATTTAAAGAAAAATTTGAAAAAAATTATTTTTTAAGCGAAAATAAATTTCCACTAAAAACACCTCCTCCTCCAAATACTCTTCCAAAGTGGATGTCTACAGAAAATGAAAAACAAAATAAAGGAATGTTATCCTCCCCAAATATTTGGACATCAACAAAAGAAAATAATGAATATATTTGTAGACAAAAAAGAACTTATGTTTAGAAAAAAAATTTTTTAATTTAAGAATATTTTTATTATTGCCATAAATTATTAAAAAATATTGCTCAAAATTAAATAAAAAATATTTTTTGTCAAATAATAATTATATTTTTACAAATTATTGAAATTTCATACTTGACTCTAGACTTTTCTTGGGGTTTTTCGGTCTTAGGGTGAGGTCTTGGTCTCGACTTTTTTTTTCTTCAGGGAACGAATTTTTAAAAAAAATGAGTGATTGTGATTCTTAATTTATGGGATTTCTATTACCAGAATATCAGTTCTAGTTCATCTTTTTACACAAATTAGGAATAACAAACGATTAAAAAAGCTAGAATTTAAAAAAATTAAAGACGTGGTGAGACTCAAATGTTAAAAAACCTAAAGGTTTAGGCTTCAAAAGGTTTAGACTAAAAGTAACCAGGTAACGAAAGAGTCTTAAAATATGGCATCAAAACGAAAGTTTTTGGGATATAACTTTTTTGTTTTTAAATCAATCCAAATAATTTTTGCTTTATTTAAAAGCTCTGGATGTACTGGTTATTTTTTCATAAAAATTGTTTAGTTTTACCTTTTTCAAAAAAAAGTTAGGAGCCGTTAACTGCGAATAATCGTGATTTAACATACGTAGGCGGGTGTAACTTTCTAAGAAATGACTGGATCCCTTCATAAAGTTAATAAAAACAAATATAGATTCTAATTGATAAAGAAAATATCTGGGAATGATCGAAATAAAAAAAGTTATGGCATAGAAAAAGGCGTTTCGATGCTAAGTCGCCGAGACTCTATTGACAAGCAAGCCTAAAGGTTTAGGTTTGTGCTGAGACTGAAAATAAATGTAAAGACAAAAGAGTCTTGCTGACTTTTTGACATAATTCAAGTCAATTAATTGTTCTCATCAGGGTTGCTGCCCGAAACCCGTTACCCGAAACCCGGCCTTTTTTTGTACTCGATACCCGAAAAGAAAACTGCTCCGGCTTCAACGGGTTGTGCAGCTGTTTTGTTCTGTTTTTTAAACTCAACTAAAATTTATTTATTTTTTCAGATCAAAATTAATTAGAATGTATATTTTTAATAAAAATATTTTTAATTTAATTTTCAGCCAATTATTTCTCTCCAAATGAAGGCAAACCTTGTAAATGTTACAAATTTAAAACCTCAAAATTATGAAGAACATCGCTGGTATTTAAAGGTTTTTTTGGGTTTTTATTATTTCAAATTTATTTTTTTTAGTTAAAATGTTGTGGATGTGGGGAAAATTATGAGAGATGGCATTATGGAAATATTAAAGTTTTTGTTAAAATTTAACTAAAAAAATAAATTAATTTTAGGAAACACATACTTTAACAAAAGGTAAAGGAATTTGTCATATTTCAATTAAATGCTCATTTTGTGGACGAGTAAATACTTTAGGTAATCTTCTAAATTTTAATTTTTTTAAATTTTTTTAAAAGAAATTTTGCCAAGCAGTTATTTACCCTATAATAATGACAAAAATGAAGAATTCCAAACAATTGTTAAATTTGAATGTAGAGGGTTAGAACCCGTTGATTTTGATCCGCGTATTGGTTGGAGCTGTTCTAGTACGGAAAGTGATTTAAATTTTGAGGAAATTGACTTAAACACAAAAGTTTTTTTGTTTTTAAAATTATTTTAAGGAAGTTTTAATTTTTGTAGGAATGGTTTGATTATGATGAAAAAGCTAGTCTTCCTGTAGAAATAAAAGAAATGTTTTTTAAATTTGTTGTTGTGAAAGAATAAGTTTTTAAATAATTTTATTTAATTTATATAAATTTTTTTTATTTTTTTTCTTTAAATTTATTTTTTTTTGGTTATTTCCCATTTTTAATTCAAAATAATTTTCTTTTTTAAATTAATTTCCAAATTTTTTAAAATTAAAAAATGTTTGGATTAACAGAGAGGGGAAAGAAAATGTTAATTCATCAAGGCTATAAATACAACAAAGAAGTTTCTCGAAAAGGGACAACTTACTGGACTTGTAAAAAATATAGAACACCACAAAAATGTATGGGAAGGGCAAAAACAATTGGGGATGAAATAATTGAGACACAAAAACATTCTTGTGTTCCTTCACAAATTGATGTTGAAGCAACTCAAATTCGAAATAAAATTCTTCAAATAGCTGCTTGTTCTTCACATTCCCCAATGGTTATAATTAATCAGTGTCTTGCAGGTTTTTCTTTGGAATTTTTTGAAATAAATTCTGTGTTTATTTAATTTTAAAGGAGCTTCAGAAGAAGCTAAAGCAATACTTCCAAAACTTGAATCTTTGGCTACAAGTATTCGAAGAAAACGAAAATCACAAGGAATGAGTATGGAAATTAATGTTGACGAAGAGGATTTTAATTTAGAAAAAAATAAAAAAAATATTTTGCTTGATACGGGAATTGGGGACATTAACAGAGTAATTGTTTACGGAACTAATTTAAATATTGCCCGTCTTTCAAATTGTGATACTTGGCTAGCTGAAAATATCCAAACAAATTTTGATACTTTTCCCCAACTTTGGATTATTTTTGGATTTTATAGGTAAATTTTTTGGAATTTATTTTTAAATTAAAAAATTTAGAGAGCAATTAATTCCTTTTATTTTTTGTCTTCTTCCAAATAAAAATGAAGAAATTTATCAGGCAGCTTTATTAGCCATTCTGAATGCTGTTGGAGAAATGCGCCCAAAATATTTTATAATAAATTTTGAAAGGGAAATTGAAAATGTTATTGGAAAACTTCTTCCACAAACACAAATAAGAGGATCTTTATTTTATTTTTTAAAAGTTTTTTTGTTTAAATATTTTTCTTTAATTAAATTTTCTTTTAGTTTATGTGGAAAGCAATTCAAAATAAAGGGTTGGCTATACGTTTTGAAAAAGAAAAGGAGTATGCAGTGATTTTGAAGAAATTTTGTGTATTGGCATTTTGTGATGTTAAAGTAATTTTTTTTAAAAATTAAATACTTTATGGATATACCCCCCCCTTATTATAAGAGTTTTAATATGTGCTTTCTTCCTCGATTTCATTCTATTTTCCTTTGGCAAATTCAAATGAGAGACATTAATAAAGAATATTAATTTTCCAATTCTTAATCTATCGATCAAAAGGAAATGGAATGAAATCGAGCAAGACATATTGAAAAAACTGATACTCAAATTAGATGGTGAGGGTAATCCATAAAGTATCTAAAACTAAATAAAATGATAAGGAGAATTTGAAAGTGATTTTTAAATGAAAATCAAAAAGTTTAGAGTAAATTTTATAGAGAGTAGTTGTTAATGGGATTTTTTAGTTTGCGGCTAAAAGATTAAAAATTAAAGGAATGATGGGTACTTTATGGATATGTCACCCCCCCTCCTATTTTGAGTCTCAGAGTTTTCCTTAAACGTAGAAAATGGTCAGAGATTATTTTCTTCTCCATGTCAATCATTTTTCTTTCTTCAAGCAAAATAAGTGAAATGTGGTAAATGTTGAAACGAAATGAGTGAAATGTAAGTACAAAATATGTGAAAAGGCAAAATAAACAAGCAAAATACTTGAAGAAGAAAAAAATGATTGACATGGAGAAGAAAATAATCTCTGACCATTTTCTATGTTTAAGGAAAACTCTGAGACTCAAAATAGGAGGGGGGTGACATATCCATAAAGTACCGAATGATGTTTCAATAAATTTAAACAAAATATATTTTTAGGATGTCCAACAAAGATTTGAGCATTTAGCCGATCAACTTCTCCTTCAATTTGGAAATATTAAAGAACGCCAAGATTTTATTGAATATTTAGAAAATAATTTAATTGGAAGGAATCGCCGTACCCCTCGTTTTCCAATAAAAATGTGGAATTGGAAAAATATAAAAGAATTTGAATTAAATGGAATAATTAATGAATTTTGGAATAAAAATATACAAAATTTATTTGATAAAATTAAATTTAAAGATTTAAATGAAATTTTGGAAGAAATTAATGAATTTTGTGTGAAAGAAGAAGAAAAAAAAGAGGAAGAAATAAATAATGAAAATAAACAAAAAAATTTAAAATTTTTGGAAATTATAAAAGAATATAAAAATTGTGATGAATTTGATTATTTTTCTAAATGTGTTAATTTTATTAATTTTGTTTAAATTTAATAAATGATTAGTTTATTTTTTAGTCATTAAAAAGAATTTTTTTGTCTGCTAACATTCCTTTATTTATAAATAATTATTCTTTAATCAATTTCTCACTTTGTTATTTTTAAATAAAATTTTTAGATTAAAAAGTCAGCAATTCAAACTTGCAAGAACTATTTTAATTTTTATTACGATCAAATTTATTGGATAGCTTTATGAAGACTATTACCTCCAAAATTAATTGGACAGTTCAAGAAATTAAGAGAATTCAATCTTCTCTTTGTACCAACGGCAGAATACAATTAGCAAGTAATCCCTTAATTTTTGTATTTAATTTTTAATTTCTTCGCCATTTTTTCTTAGTGTTTTTCAGATTTTTTTCCTTTCTCAATTTTCCTCTATTTGGAAATAGGTGGTCTGTAAATTATATAGTGGTTCTCCCTGCATCTATAAAGTTTCGTTTTGCGTGTAGTCCAAGATTCTCGAGATTCCTTTCGTTTTTATATTTTTTTACGTTAAATTACTTTATTGACTGAATGAATGCCATATGGAAATGAAATTGGGGAAGTAAAAAAGGAAAGGAAACTGATAATTTTTTCAGGTAATCGATTTGGAAATCCAGAATTTCCAAAGGTTGCTTGGCAATTATTCATTGAAATTATCCATTCTTCGTCCGATTATGGTCGGGGATATAGCCAAAGTTATAACAAAGGAGAAAATGATATTATTCACATCTGGCTTAGCCAACTGGGGCCTAATGGATTGAATGATTTTGTGAATACTAAATATAAAATTTATGCAGTTGTAGAGGATAATACAAATGTTGATATAGCCAAGTAAATAAATTAAAAATATATTTGGGAAAAGACCTGCGAAAATTTAACCCTCCATCAATGAGCTATTTGATTAGGATAATTTGAATAATATTTGTGTGCTTTTTAGCATTAAATTTTGTTTAAGGGTCTATCTGAATTTTGTTTAATTAATTTAATTTTAAGGTCTACACACAAATTTGAGAATCAAGAAAAGATGGGATATTCCAAAGTTTCTTTGAAAAAATTACTTAAAGATAATGGTAAGGTGTTCAGATTTTTGAGAAAATTTTTGTTTTTGATTAGAAAGAAATAATTTAGGGACTTTGGTTTTGTGTTGTGAAGTGGAGATTGATTATTATAATCCAATTGATGATTTACAAATTAATGTTTATCGAAAAATGTTTGAACAGGAAATGTTTACTGATTGTGTTATTAAAGTAAAAAATAAATTTTAATTTAAAAATAAATTTATTTTTAAAAAGATTGGGGATCAAATAATTAATACTCATCGTTGTATTTTGGCTCAAAATAGTGAAGTATTTTATAATATGTTTAAACAAAATGGAATGATTGAATCATTAAATGTTAGGGCTTTGTTATTTTTAGTAAAATTAAAAAATAAAAGAAAATTAAAAAAATAAATTTAGAGAGAAGTTTTTATTTCTGACACTTCCCCCGAATGTTTTCGTGCAATGCTGGAATTTTTTTATTCAGGGAATATTAATAAAAGTTTTTTTTTGAAAATAAATATTTTTAATTACAAATTAAATAAAGGTTTAATGGAGAAT
The DNA here is from genome assembly GCA_963681835.1 of Meloidogyne enterolobii. Lineage (NCBI taxonomy): Eukaryota > Metazoa > Nematoda > Chromadorea > Rhabditida > Meloidogynidae > Meloidogyne > Meloidogyne enterolobii. Next base: position 1,048,366 of record CAVMJV010000004.1, on the reverse strand, counting down.
CATGTTGATGATATTTTTGCTGTTGCAAATAAATATCAAGTGGAATTGTTGAAACATGAATGTGAACGATTTATGTGTTCGAAAATTGGTGGGGGGGGGGGGGAATTTAAAAATAAATTTTTTTTTAATTTTTAGATGCCAAAAATATTTCTAAATATTTTAATATTATTCAATTATATGGGGCTCCGACTTTGGAAAAGGTGAGGAATTTTTAAAAGTTTTTTTTATTTTAAATTCTACAGTCGAACATCGATTTTAAATAAATTCTTTTATGATAATTTTAACGAGTTTTTTTTAATAAAAATTAATGGAATTGAACAAGCAACCAATTGATATTTTTTAATCTAAAAATAATTTAATAATTCTAAAAATTTTTTTGATTGAATAATCTTTAATTAAAATATCCCCTCCCTTCCCCTCATTTTTCCATTTTATTTTTTAAACATTTAAAATCGAGGTTTGACTGTCCAAAAATTATTTATAAAATACAATTATTTTAAAGGCCTGCAAAACTTATATTCAAAACAACAAAAACTTTATAAATAGTGAAGAATGGAAGGAATTAAGTAAAACATTCCCTCAATTGGCTCTTCAATCTTTGGAATATGTTATTAATGATTCTATTAAAATTTAAATTTTTTCTGAATACAACCAGGGGATATTGTTTATAAATATTGTTTAAACAATTATTATCAAAAATGTTTTTATAATTTATTAAATTTTAACATTTTATTTATTTTACACTTTGAGAGAGAAAAAATATTTTATCTTTTGAAAATAAAAAAATAAAAAATACATTTTTAAAGAATATTTAGGCATTAAAATAAATGAAAAGGCTTTTAAATAAATAAACAAATAATTATGTATTAAGTGAAGAGTTTATTTTTTAATTTTTAGAAAATTATACATTAAAGACTAGATAGACATTTCTGTCATGAACTTAAATTTTTGTGGTAAATAAAAATTGGAAATGTTTAAAGAAAAAATAAGTGAAATAATTACTAAAAAGGCATTCTCTACTTAATCCAAAAATTGTTATTTTGAATATTCTCTTTTGCTTTTTTATATTTTTGTTGATTTTGTTCTTCCAATTTTGGACGATGCCAACGCCTGTGAGAAGCTAAATTTGCTGGACAACTAAATACCTAAAAAATAAAAGGAATTAATTTCTCCTTTTGGAAAGAGCTAAATGTTTTTTTACAAAATTCTTAATTTTATTTTGGAACAATGTAAACAGTTATAACTTGACAATCTTTTTTTTTCGAAAGAATTTAAGTAGTTTTGTTTTTAAAATAAGAGAAAATTAAAGAGAAAGAGTAAATATGTATTTTTAAAATTAAATTAATAAAATAATTATTATTTTCTTTTCTATTAAATTAATTAGAATTTATAAAAAAATCAAAAGCCAAAAATAAATTTAATAACGCCCAGCTGGAATTCTCTACTCATGCCTTTTAAAATCAGAAAAAGACCGAATCATTTGCCTTTTTAAATGTTTTCAAGCTGTGAGGATAAGCAAGAAATGTTTTTAAAATACTTGAAATATTCGAGATTTTTGTGTTTATTGTTTGTCTTTTCTTTCTTTTTTGAATGCCGACAATAAATAAATAACCTTTTTCTTTTATTTTCTGCCACCCTTTTAGTATTTTAATTTAATTACTGTATTTTAAGAAAATAAAAGAGAGAATAATTATAATTTACTATTAGAGATTATTTAAAGGAAAGAAGAGATACGGCATTATCTCTAATGATTGAAAAATAGAATGACCCCCTCTTTTAATGCCCAAATTTTTTCAAAATTTTTGCCTTTGGGGCTTAAATCTAGATTCGGAGTAGAATAGCGCGAGCTAGAGGTTTTTTGAAAACCCGAGACCGAGGATCACCGAGGCTGGCAAAGACGAAGCCGAGGAACAAATTTAGACCCGAACCGAGGTCGAGGACCGAGGATAACCAATGTTTTTAAAAAATTTTTTTATAAATTTATTTTCAAAATTTACTTAAATTAAATAAATTTTAGCATAAATTAAATAGTATGCTAAAATATGTATAATTTATTTATTCAACACAACCATACCTTTTCACATTCTTTACATTTATATTCTTCGTGTTGAATACGAGGGCATTTATGCATTGCTAGACGAAAAACATCTTCAAATTTAATTTTACACAAAGCACATTTAGAATCCCCAATAACATCCGGAATTAAAGCAATAGCCTTTCTAGCTCCTTCTGAAATTTTTACAAAAGAAGCCGAGTCATCCAATTGAAGTTTAGCTGCTTTTGCAGTTTTTCTAAGTTCTTCCTCGTCACAAAAATCCTTTTTAAAATTAATTTTAAATATTTTTTTAAATATTCCAAATACCTTAATAAACATTCCAGAAACAGGAGAATCTGTCTCAATTTCTTGTCTTTTCCGTTTTCTTTTTAATTTTTCTTTTGGTATTAATTTATTATTTTTTATCAATTCTTGTTCTTCATTTTTTAATAATTTTTGTTTATTTTTAAATTCTTCATTTTGTAAATTAATTATTTTGTTATTTTTAATTTCTTCCTTAAATTAATTTTTAAAAATAATTTTTATTTTTAAATTTACTTGTTTTTTAAATAAATATTTTTCTTTTTCTTCTTCTTCTCTTTTTTGTAAAAAATATTTAATTGTTTCTATTAATTGTTGCCTTTGTTGATCCAAAATTAATTGGAAATTTAAAGTTTGTATTGTTGATTGTAATAAATTAAGGGAATTTAAATATTTATTTTGTTGTTGAGAAGAAGGAGAATTAAATAATAATAAATTATTTAAGGGAGAAGGAGAGAATGTTGTTGAAGAAGGTATAGAAGGTAATAATGATGAGGAAGAAGGCAACATTTTTTTATTGTTTTTAATTTAAAAAAATATCTATATAAGTGAATAGAATTATATTTTAATTGTCTTCATAAGTAGCCCACTCCCTCTAAGACTCTTAATTAATTTTAAAATAATTGTATGTATTTTATAAATAAATGAAAGTTTAAATGCTAAATTAACGGGAAAATGTTAAAAAATTTTCTAAAAAAGGACTAATTAAAGAATACTTTAAAGTGCCGTTCTTACTTTTCCCGCTTCATCCAAAACTCTGGCAGTCAGTGGCCTTTCAATGACCAAGCATTCACATTCAAAGACGAGGAAAAAAAAGAAATTGAGGCGGTGCCAATTATGGACACACAACATCTGTCCTTTTCTTCTAATAATTTTTTTTATTTCTCGATAAGGTCGGGAATTTATAAAATGGAAAAAATTGAAGGAATAAAGAGAATTTAAATTTATTTTTTGGATTTTTAAAATTAATTGGGAGAGGAGGGTGGGAGGGGGGGTTATTTTAATTAAATTATTTTTTATTTATATAAAAATTAAACTTTCAATAAATACACACAAATATACATATTTATTTTTATTTAAAATATTTATTTTATATATTAATCCATCATTATTTAGCTTTAAAGCCGAAAAAAGGCCACAAACAATTTCTTCAGCTTGTCTGAAATAAAATATTTTTAAGACAAATCCCGCGGAAAGGAATAAATTAAAGAAAATATTTGAAAAAAACATTTTTTAGAAATTTTTATTCCAAACACTTTACTAAATTTAACTTTTTTTTAATTAAATTTTAATAATTTTTAAATATTTTCTTCCAAAAAATATTATTTAAAATAAAAATTATTATTTTTAAAAGCTAATTAACAAGTAAACAAAAATAAAATGCCGAAAATGCAAATTAGAAAAATGGAAGAGTTAAAATGAAAAATACAGAGACAATGTGTCGATGAAAAGAAGATTTGTTTTTGTTTTGAATAAATAAATAAATAAATTTATTTTTGTTGTTATTGAAAAGCAATATACATATGTAGGTATATACCTATTTAGTAATTCTATAAAAGCTAATATTTTGGCACAAAAATGAAAATCAAAAATTCATGGAAATTATTACTAAAAATTTAGGAAAAAAACTCTGTTAAAAAAATCTGTTAAAAAGCCCGGATCTTTACTGTAGCCAATGTCCTGCTATAGCTAGCATTTTGCAATATGTCTCTGTTCCTTTGCCTCCATTTTCCTTAGTTTTCCTCAGGTTATCAATTGATTAGTTGACAGCTTTGCCTAATTTCCATGATGGCTAAAGAGAAGATTGATCCTGGATATTTGGATTATCATTGTTTATGGATAGAGTATGGATGGAAAAGGAAGTATCAAAAAAGGATAGGGCCATAAATTTTCAGCTAAATTGCGTTTTCTTCTTAGAGATCTGAAACATTTATGAGCGCAGATAATGTCAAAAAACACAATGCAGGCGCGTATGTCCATAATATGTCCATGCCAACTTTCTACCAGCACAAAACAGTTTTTCAGATGAAGTTTCACTTAGTTTCATTTTTACTAGTATAACGATTCTCAACGGATTTATATTATTAGATATTTGAAGATAAATGTGAGCACAGATAATACAGAAGTACAATACTAACTTTCCTTTCATAACATACTGAATCCCCATGCAATGGTTATACTTCCTCCATTTTGGTGATTTCATTGGATAACCCATAAATTTAAAAAAAAATAATTTCAGAAAAAAATAAAAATAATTTTTTAAAAAATCAAAACTTTTAATTATTGGCTGCCTAATTAAAAATAAATAAATTTAGTAAAAAACAAACATCTGCTCCTCCCCTTCTTTCTAAAAATTTTTTTTAAATTCTTATCCTTTCATAAGAGTAATTTTTTGTATTTATTAACTACTTAACCGGCAATTGGATGAATTGCGCCATCTATTTACTACCTATAAAAATGAAGGAAAGAAAAGAAGATATTTATATGTATATACTGTAATCTTTTGAATTTTGATAGAAGAGATGAGAAAAACTTTTTTTTCTAAAAATTAGAAAATAATTATTAAATTTATTTATCAATTTTTTCTGTCAATTTTACGACAAATAATTGACTTTACAGTTTATTCTGGAATTTTAGATCAGTTTTCTGCAGCAATGATTACAAAAAGAAATTGAATTTAAATTGCAGAAAATATTGCTAGTAGTCTCATTATCTTTAATTTGAAGAAAGTTATAGCATAATTAATTTGTCCTAATAATTTATTGTCACCCTGCACAAAAACTTTATAACGTACAAAAAATTATTTTTCAAATACATAAATAAGCTAAAATACATAGTAAACCCTTCTGGCCTCAAAATTTATTTAAAAATATCCATCTGCTGATGACAAGAATGCCAAAAAAATATTAAAATATAAATATTAGTCTGTCATCCAAAATTGTTTAACCGTTCCCGCCATTTCTGACCACTTTTGCATTTTCTATTTCCGGACATTATTTTCTAAATATATTTTTTAAAAACATTCCAAATATATAAATTGTTTATTTGCGCAGAAAATTCGCTCGTTCCCGTTTTTAATTTTTCTATGGCCAGTAAAAATAAATAAACGAGAGAAGGAGGATATAGAAGGGCAGATGTTCGTTTATATTTGGATGGAATTAAAAAAAAAGGAGGAGGGCAGGTGAGAGGCAAGAATTTTGGGGAAGGGAGGGGGTATTTTCTCATTCTTTTTTTCTCCAGAAGAGATTGTTGTGGTGGTGACCGGTCATCTAGTTTTGCACAAAAAGTATTTAAAAATTCCAAAATGTCCTAGTTATAGTACTCTATATATTCATGGCCAATCTAAAAGAAATGGAGGGTTTTGTGTAAATCCTATCTATTGACAACGAAAAATAAAATTTTGCGTTGGTTTTTATGAGTGAATATAGTAATTTCTGACTAAAAATTCAAAAAAAAAATAAACAAAAATTAATAAAAATTATTTTTTTATTGAAAATTTATCCAAAAATTATTTTTTAAAGGGAGTAATGAAATAAAAAAATAAAAGTTCAACATTTTCTTTGAAAATTTAAATTTATTTAATAATTAATTTTAATAATTTTTGTTCTTCAGCCCAATTATTCATTTAAATTTATTTTTCTATCTAAAACTTTGTGTACCTATTTCAAGTTTTTTCTATAAATTTAACTGACAGATGTTGATTGTTTTCTTTACTTTATTTTCAATCCAAATACCCCCAATTACATCCCTCGCGCAACAAAAAATAATAAATTTTATTTTTAACATTTATCCAAATATTTGCAACGGTTATTTGTTAATGTGGCACATGCCAATGAAGGAAGATATAGAAGAAAACAATAATTTTGGGGAAAGAAAACACGCGCACATCTGCCACTTTTCATTCCCCCCTCTATAAACTCGTCATGTTTTCTGTTCACCCTCCACCCTCCACCACCCTCCACCCCCCTCCCACCCCCCCTATCCTTCCTGTATTTCCTCTTTTTCCAAAAAGTAAAATATATCCATCTACTTGTTGAATTGAAAAAAGTCAGCTGTCCATTCATTCTTTCTTCTGTTTTCTGTCCAATTTTCCACACAATAAACAGGCACGAACACTCTCTAAATAATGGCCTAATTGCCTGGTCAAGCGCAGAGTTCAAATAACTAAAAATAGTTAAAGCTTGTTGATGCTAAAATTAATGGATGGATGGATGGATAAGCCTTAAAAAGAAAAATAATTCTAGACTTTTGGACAAACAAGATTAGATATTGAATATATTTATTGGGAATATTTTTGTTTAAATTTGAAATTTAAAAGTTCAAAACTATTAAAGTACGCAAGTAAACTTGATTTAGAATTAATTTCTTTTAAAAAATGAATTTAATAATTAAAAATTTAATTTTTCTTTAATTTTTTCGAAATTAAAATTTATTAAAATTTTATTAAAATTTAAAAACAATTTAAATTTTTATTTATTTTCTAAATATTTTTTTTAAATTTTTTTTAAATTTTATTTCGTTTATTTCTTTAAACAAAAAAAAGATGAATCGTCTTCTTCTTCCTCCATTCAACGTTAAAAAAAGAACAAAACATCATTGTAAAAGAAAAACTGTCGAGAATACCATCGATGAGTCTCTAGGGATTGAAAGGAAAAACTTTAAAATGAAAGGGAAAGGAAAGAAATGTTTGGGGTGTTTTTGCACTTTTTTTTGATTTTTTGGTGTTTATAAATAATTTTTTGGTTTTTAAATGCTAAAAATTTCTTTTTGAAGATTTTATTGTTTTTTAAAGTTTAAAATTTAAATTAAATTAAATAATGATTGAAGCGGCTGCACAAAGCTTTATGGCAGCTAGAAATAGGTATCGAGAAAAGTAAGTTTATCTTTTAGCGAATAAATTCCTCACATAGAATTATTAAAATCTTCTCGATGCTTTTTAACTTTTAAGAAACCTTTTATGTACTAAAATACAGTTAATATACAATATTTATATATAAGGAACAAAGCTTATGTTAAGATTGAGAATTTAATTTCCCACGCAGGTTCGAACCATCACCCTGAATTCCATGTTCTGGTCAAAATATATATCATTCGAAAGTGCTCCTCGAGCTGAGTCGAGTGACACCAAAATCTTCTCGATGGGATAATTCTGATCAAAGTTAAGACTAATTGAATTTTCACTGGAAAATTCTTTGTGCTCCTACGGAGGGTAGGCTGGTCATGCTCTTACTACACGATGGCCGTGCTCGCTACGGTCGCCGCAAGCGAAGCGAACGGCGACCGAATGCCATGCCGTCTTCCTCCGCAGCAGCAAAAGCTTTTTAACGCGTAGACCCTATGTAAGGAGTAAAAACAAATGGCCATAACTTTTTCCAATCAAGTCTGATTGCGCTGATTTTGGTTCCGGATATATCTAAATACTAACATAAGGATAGTCTTCCTTACACAGAATTCCGTTTTTTACCCTTCCGCTTTTTAAAATTCGAGAGGATACCCAAAAAAAACTTTTATTAAATTTCAATACATAAATTAAACTATTTTTATTTAAAAAAGGAAAAGACTAAGTAGAAGTGTAAGTGGAAAAAGTCTTGATAGGCAGTCAATTGCTTCATTAGATTTATCTTCTGATCTACCTTCAAGACGTATTTGTTCAAAACATTCTGGCAGAGAACTTCAATTAGATGATAATGAATGTGAACAGTTATTAAATATATTTAAATTTTTAAATAAAAAAAAAATAATTCTTTTTAAAAAAGATTAAGTAATTCTTTTGCTTCTTTACCCAATAAATATGATCATTTTGAGGTTATTTTAATTAAATTTAGAGAAATATTTTTATTTTTAAGAAAATGTTTTTGCGCCTTTTTTTGGTTTGTTTCGAAAATTCCCTCTTTAAAATTAAATTACTCTTTAAAAAAAGCATATAGATTTAAATATTCCAATTGTTTTTGGAATGTCTGGAATACCCGAAGCAGAATTAAGAAGAAAAACTCCTTTCAGAACACATGTCTGTAAATTTCAACGTTTTTTGACAACAGTAATGGATTTATTACCTGTTTAGTTATTTTTAAATTTAAATTATGTAGATTATATTAATTTAGAAACATGGAAGAGAAGAGGAACTTGTACAAATTATTAGAATGGTTGGAAGGCAACATTGTCAAGTAAAACAACTTTCATTTACAGCAGCTAGATGGTTATCATTTAAACAATCAATGCTCGAAACATTTGCTAATCAAAAAAATGGAAAATTAAAAACCCAATGGTCTTTACTAATTTCCTTTTTAATTTACGAAATTAAAGATGCTTATTTGGCACATGTAAACATTAAATAATTAAATTTTAAATTTAAAAAAATTAAAGATTCGAACACTTCGCTCAAGTTCTCTCCCACAAATTGTAGAAACAAATAAACTTGAATTTAGACGGAAAAAGAGTCAAACACAATCACCTCAACAACAAAAACAAATTGAAAAGAAAAAAACAAAATAAATTAATTGACATACATAATTGCCTTTTTAAAATAATTTATTTATTATTATCAAAATAAATTTAATTTTAATTAAAAATAAATTTTCTTTAATTTCTAAAAATTCTTTTCCTTTTATTCATTTTCCACCTCTAAAAAATTTTTAAAATAAATATATTTATTTCGATTATTTAACAAACAATGATTGAAGAAGACCGCCTAATTGACTTGGATCAAAACGAATACCTTGTTGAGTATTTCCTTCTCCACCTCCCCCACCTCCACCTCCTCCATTATTCCCTCTTTCTCTAACTTCTCTTATTGTATTAGTTATTAAACGAATAAATTGACCTAACAAAAACAAATTTTTCTACAAATTTTTCTTAAAAATTTATTTTCAAACCAGCCTGTCCAAAAGGGGTTTCGATTCCTCTATTTCCAGTCTGTATAGAAGGGGGTGGGGGAAGTTGCCCTCTAAAATTATTCCCCAGATGGTTTTCTGTCGGCATTGGTAGAGAATGAATGTTTTCTTCGTTTGGCTGAGGTTTATGTTGTTGAACCGGTAATTCTTTTAAAGTAAAAAAATAATAATTAAGATTTTTTATAAAATGTTTATTCTTTGTTTAATGTTTTATCGTTCTCATAAAGGTAGATCAGTGGAAGAGGCAGGAGCTCTTCCACTGATCTACTGGGGTATCGAGTAACTCGTTCTCTTTTTCCTTTTAGATCGTTTAAGCGATCTAAAAGGAAAAAGCCTGAGCGTTTAAAATGCTTTAGGTGAATCATCCTTACACTTTCTTAACTTACAATTAAAAGAAAAAAACCAAAAACATTTCCTCTGTAATTGATAAAATAAAAATCAACACCTTTAATACAATATTGAACAGCTTTTATGCATTCATTAAATGTATCAAAAAGATTATCAGAGTTAATATTTCCTTCTTTTCGACAACCAGGAAACCAAAACTGGAAATTTTGTTGAAAGTAAAACTTGATCACATTTTACCTGATCACAAGTCCGTGTTTCTCTATTAAAGGCAAACTTTAAACGAAATCCACAAAAACGACCTTCAGCCGGTAATTGATCACAAATTGTTAACTGATTGGAAATAATTGGTTGAGGTAAAGGGGGTTTTGGACCTTTTTCTTAATCTTATAATTTATTTTTCTTTTTTTGTATTTTACTTGCCTTTTGGGGGGATTTGGATTTGGGGTGGTTTTATTGAAGTTATTTGTTGATTAATATTAGGTTGGGGGATTGGAAGGGTTGTTGAAGAAGAAGAAGTAATGTTTAATTGTTTTATTGTTGTTGGTGGTGTTTTTGGTGTTTCTAAAGGTTTTCCTTCATTTGCTGCAATTAAACATTTTTCTGGCAATTCTCGACAATTATTTGCAGCTTCATTTTGATATTGGTTAGATGGACGCATACAAAGTTGGTAGGGGAAATTACATTTAAAAGGATGACATTCAATTGTTGAAACAGCCAAAAAAGAGCTGTCAGAAATAAATACTTCACCTTTTTTTAAATAAATTAAAAAAAAAAGGAGAGAGAATATAATACTTACATTCAGGTGTTTCAAATAATTTTTCTAAAAAAGGATCCAAATTTTGAGGTAATCCTTTTATTAAATTTATTAAAAATAATAATTTAATTAATATTTTATTATTCCAAATTAACATTATTTTTAAAATATTTAAAATTAAAAATTAAACAAAAACATTCTCTTTTTGTGCCGATATTTAATAACCATCGATCAGTCAATAGCCGCCGACGACCACCATCTCTCCCTTCTAGTCTTTGAAGATGCGTAAATCACTGCTAATAAATCGATTTTCTTAAAAAATTTATTTTTCTGTTAAAACTTGTTTTCTTTTTTAGCTTTATTAAGAAGATATACAAAATATTTAGTAATTACCTAATTAATTATTAAATTATCCATCCATTTACACAATAAATTTAAAAAAAAAAAGAAAATTCGAAAATTTTAAATTTGCGCGTTTTCGTTTCGATAAATTGTAGTTTTAATAAATATAAAATAAAATAGAGAAACGACAAAGAAAATTTTTTTTATTTTATTATTTTCATTTTATTAATTTTGTTAATGGAATAAATAAAATTTTTATATTATTTAAATTCTTTTTTTAGTTAATTTTATTAAAAAAAAATTAAATTAAAAAATGGAGCATGTTCAAGCTGTTATTGATCCTGGAAAGAAATTTGCAAAAGATTCAATTCGACTAGTTAAAAAATGCACAAAACCGGATCGAAAAGGTTTTTTCGTTTCTTTTAAAATAAATTTAAAATTTTATTTTTAGAATATCAAAAAATAGCATTTGCTACAGCAATTGGGTTTGCAATTATGGGATTTATTGGTTTTTTTGTAAAGCTTATACATATTCCAATCAATAATATTATTGTTGGGGGAGGCTAATTTTGTGACAAGAAAATGAAGGAAGAAATTTTTAAAAAAGATTTTATTTTTTTCTTTTCTTTTTCTCGATTTGTGGTGACTTTTCTCTAAAATTTAATTTTTTTGGTTGTCTTTTTTAAAAAAGTAAAAATCTTTAAAAAGCTTATTTTTTGCTATTTAAATTAGCAATTTTTATGCGCAATTTTAAGGATAAATGAATGGTAAAAATTGTAATCTTGAGGAGGGGAGTGCTTTTATATTTTTAGGTATTTCTGGCAAAAGAAAATCGGGAAAAGGTATTTAAATATTTTGTAAAGGTTATTTTTAAAATTAGGGAAGGGAAAGGGGTACTATCTCCCCCCCCCCCCCCCCAAGTCCGCAATTTAGTTGAAGTACGAAATGGTCAGTCTATTTTTCCTTCCATAATTTAATGATGACTTTGAGACGTTTACAATAAAATAAAGTACAACGTAGCAGGTATTTTTGCCGGATTCCTGCTGGGGATAAAAAACTTCATATACAAAACTGTCCCCTGGATACGCCCTTGACTAAATGTTCTTTTTAGATATTTTTTATTAGCTTATTTCTAATAAAAAATTTAATTTTTGGATTATGTAACTCGTCAATTGGTTAATTTACTCAACAAACAATTTCCTTCAATAATTACTTCAATTTGCACATTAAGCGAGCCTTTAAAGAAAGAATATGCTAAAATTAATAATTTAAATTTTAATGATTTAATGAGTGATGGAAAGGCTAAAGAATTGGTTAGGAAAGAAATGATTGAATTTGGAGAAAAATTGAGAAGAGAAGATTTTGGAATATTTTGTAGGTAAATTAATTGAAAGTTGAGGAGTATATTTATTTTTTTAGAAAAGCTTTTATTGAAAGAAAAATTCAAAATTTACCTCTAACACTACCAACAAATCCTTCAACAACAAATAAATTTAAAGAAATAATTTTAATTTCTGATTGTCGTAGACCTACAGATTTTGAATTTTTTAAAAATAATTTTAAAAATTCCTCAATTATTTCCGTCAGAATTAATTCAAAAATAAAAATTCGACAAAAGAGAGGATTTGTATTTATTGAAGGAATTGATAATGAAGAATCTGAATGTGCTTTAGATGAATATAAAAATTGGGATTTTAATTTATTTAATAATGAAGAAGGAAAGGGAGAGGGAGAAGAAGTTGAAAAAGAATTAAAAAATATTATTTTTTATTTAAAACAATTAATTAATTGAATTAAATGCTGCATCTCTAATTCGTCTATATGTTCCATTTAATTCCCCCATCCCCGTTTTTAGTCCATTAGTTACATAGGCAATTACTAATTGATCATCAAGTGATACCATTACTGAAGTCCCGCCAAAACCAGGATGTCCAAATAACCATTTATCCTTAAAAAAGGAAAGGGAAAGACTTTCATGTCAAGAATTATTTCTACTTTTTTGCAAGGGTGCCTTTCATACATAAATCCATTTCCCTTATTCACAGGCACCATTAACACAAAATCACGCTGGTTTATCATCTGTGGACGACTGATGTATTCAAGTGTTTTACGAGATAAAAACTCGCCAGAAAGCAACTTTGCAAAGATACAGGCAAGGTCCTTCGCCTTCCCTATTCCCAAAGCGCCGGCTTGTTCAATAGGAAAAATCTCCGGATTATTTAGTGTACATATTTTCTTAAAAATAATACAAAAATATAGGCAATTAATCTATTTTTAATACCGAATTAATATTAATCCATTCAGGATTTCTAGCCATACGTGAGCGTAAAGAGTTTTTACTCCTAATGTGTAAAATTCCTAGAAAAGCCAAAGTTCGTGGATCATAAAAGACTTCTCGCATTATATACACCCAATTAGGCATTGAGAGGCCTGAAGTGAGAAAATTTCAAATATTCTAATTAATTTTACTTACGAGAGACAGTGTAGGATTCTGTTAGTGGAAGACCCAAATGAAAGTCAATATCTGAAATGAAAATATTTTTTAAAATATTTTTTGACTCCCACCATGCTTATGAGTTATCTCCTCGCGTACAAACTCAGCCATGCTTCGACCTTTTGAATCAATCCTCCTTACTGTTATTTGGAATTAAAGTAATTTTGTTTTAAAATTACCTAATTGGTCAGTTAACCAACCAAAAGAAACAGCATGATATCCACTTTTTGTGCCCGGTTCCCAATTAGGTTTTTGATTTTCAAGTATTTCTGAAATCTTCTTTGGATTAGATAAAGCATCTTTAATAAGAATTGGTGTATCGATAGCTGCCAATCCCGCCTTGTGGTTAAGTATATCTTCTATAGTTACACTCTCCTTTCCATTTTTCGCAAATTCAGGCCAGAATTTGCTAACAGCATCTGAATAAGCTAAAGAATTTCTTTCAACGAGCATATGAACTGCGAGAGCTGCAACAGCCTGTATCAGAAAGTTCAATAATTTATTAAATTACAAGAATAATTATGTATTCAATTGCCCTTTTATTTCGTTCAACCGAAATACAAAAAATATTAGAAAACTAAGTTGTCTGTTCAATTGGAATTTTAAAAAATAATTTAGGGGAAATAATTTTTAAAATGTGCCTTTGAAGCTGAAAATAGAACAGTTCGCGTATTCTCCCTCCATTCAGCTTTGGAGGATTTATCCGCAAATCCTCCATATAGATCAACAACCAATTGACCTTGCCAGAAGATGGCAACTGAGGCACCTTCTCGTTCCCAACCATCCGAGAAATTTTTTCTATAATAAATTAAAACTAAAAAATATATCAATTCAGTATTTGCCTGAATACTTTTTCTACTTGGGCAAATTTTGGAGAGCAACGGCCAAACACATTCATCGAATTTTTAATAAAATTGAACAAAAGTAATTTATTTTCTCATTATTAGAGAGGGAAAGGTTAAAAATACTTTTGATTATAGGCCAACCAATTGTGGTGATAAACCTGTTTTCCATCAAATGTGGATTTACTTTCTAAAAATAAATGGAACTACAGGCTAGGTTAAATAGAATTTGCAAACAAAAAATATATTTATTTTTATTGTTTTGAAGGCATAAAATTAATGATTAAAGAATATTTACATATGTATTAGAAAATAAAGATGAAGATTCTTAAAGTCTGGGCCTGGATTTTGGGTTATTTTGTCGAATGGACTGCACCCTGAGCCCTGGACACAGAAAAAAACTCGGGGCAGGCCCAACCCTAATTAAGATTTAATTTTATAATAAAGATTTGCAGAAAAGAAAATTAATTTTTAAGAGTATTTCTAAATATTTAATTATTTTAAATATTTATATTTAGAAAAATATGAGCAGATACAGAATTTAATTTCACATAGAGATAATCATTAACTAAATTATTTTTCAAATCCCCAAACAAAAATATTTACTTTTCTAATTTATACTTCTTTAAAATTATTTTCGGCGCTGTCCTCCACCTCCCATAATCATTGCCATACGCATGAATATATTTAGAATGTCCATATAGATGGAGAGTTGACTTTTAAATATTTTTAATTTACTAATTTTAAATTAATTTCTACCTATTTATTGGATCATATTTACGAACCATTCCATTATCAAAACGGTCATTTCCCATGAATCGACCACCAACTGGATAAATCGACTGCGAACTGGCCATTTTAACCACTCGTTGAGTATCATGCAAAAGGAAAGCCGAAAACAAAATTAATCCTCCATAAACAACAATCGAAGCAAGTCCTTTAAAAATGAGGGAAATTTTGATAAAAAAAACTTAAAAAATAACCAGCTCCTAATGCAGTGTTTGGTGGAAAAGCAAATGATCCCAAACAGGCAACAAATACAACACCCAATCCCATAGCCAAAGGGCCAGCCATATTCAGAAATTTCTCAGACGGGGCACACATTGCTGTGACAGAAAGGCCTAAAAATAAATTTAAAATATTTTAAATTAATTTCGTTAAAATTAAAACCTCCAACAATAGCAGCTGTGTACCAAGCTGCACGAATTAAGGCAGGACCTCCCAAATAACACAATGGGGCAATTACTGCCCCCAAAACAGCACAATGTGTTGCCCAAGCCAACTAAAAAATTATTTAAATAATTTTATTTTTTAAAAATTTACATGTTTTGGTAAAGTATTCGAATAATCAATCTTTTGCACAATCAATCCAGTCGCCACAATTGCAGCTAGAGAGCCTAACCAAACCTAAATTGTAATTAAATATAAATTTTAAAAAATAAATTAAAAACAAATAAAGAAGGGCCACTAGTCAACGCCAAAATTGCTGGACTACGTGCCGCTGTAATACCAGCACAAGCAGTAATTGTTAAACTTCCGGCCAAATAAGCGTAGGTTGTATGTAGACGTTCACGAACATAATCAGGCCAAAGACTTTTTAAAAATAGAAACAAAATATTTTTTTAAAAGAAATTTACACAGAACGGGCCACAGCACTTTCAGCACTCATTGTCAGTCCATAATAACAAAGCATTCCAATACCAAAAGCAGAAGTACTGGCTATTGCATATGTTCCGTAAATGAATGCTTTAAAAGAAGAAAATGTTTTTTAAAAGAGAATCAAAAAATATTTACGTTTTCCAGTAGTTGGACCAAGCAAACGTTCACGAATTGATGGAACAGCCTGTCGAGCAGCGAATGCCTCCTTAAATGTTGCTGTCTGTAAAATAAAAAAAATTGTTAAAAATAAATTTAAAAAAAATAACAAATTGGCCGAAAGGAGAAGCAGATCCACCCCTGCGGAAGGCAGAACGTGCATTCTGAAGTGATGACAAAGTCAATTGACGAAGAGATTGAAGATTTTGTGGCTGGATTAGTAAGCGTGAAAGCATTTTATGAGTTTTACTAAATTGAAATAAACATTTAATTAAATATTTTTAAAAATGAAATTTTGGAAAGAAAATATTGTGAAAGGAAAAGTGAAGAAATAAGTAAAATAAAACAACAAAAAAGTTAAATTAGTTTAAGAAGCTCATTCTAGAAAAGTCGTTTGGAGTCGTTTTGGCGCAGCATTAGGCCGCAGAGAGCGGCAGTCGAGATCTCGAAAACTCTCGATTCTCGATAAGATTATCCCGTCTCGGTTCGGTCTCTACTACTTACTATTCTATTTGCAGCCACGGAAAAAAGTCTTGATTCAAACGTTATTAATTTAAACTTTGAACTACATATGTCAAGAATCTTGAACCGATTATTTTTTCCTTCCTCCGATATGCACCAGAATCACCCACCACTTCAGAGGATTTGTATAATTTTCTAATAAAAATGTTAATTAAAGCTATTTAGACCTAAAAAAATTTTCGATTGTATCCCTCATGATTTGCTTTTATACAAACTTTATAAAAATGTTGTTAAGGATAAAATATATATTTGGATTAAGGAATTAAAAAACACAAAGTATTGTTTATCTTACCAAATATACTTTAGGGGCTGTGTTTGGATCCCTACTACATATTTATTATATTTAAAAATCATATAACCTATTAATTTACTCCATAGCTAATTAAATCAATGCTCTTTACATGGGTAAAAATAGCCAGATGCATTGATATAAAATTGGAGATACCCCTCCTCTTCTTCTAAAATAAGAGGAATTTGCCCGGAATAATAATAACCAATTTAAAATTTAATAAAACTTTTAACAAAATAATTAATTAAATTAAAATATTTTAACGAGATTTTCAATTATTTATTTATTTAAATTAAAAATAAAACTATATTTAAAAAATATTTATTTTCTTGTAAAACACAATTTATATTTATCAAAAACTCCATAAATTAACGGATTAACTATCGGGTTAACAACAATTAAACCATTTAAAAAAGGTAAAGTAATTGTTGATATTTGTCTAATCGTTCCATCCTTTTGTGCCCAAGCATTGCAAATAGCTAGTAAATTATAGGGAGACCAAAAAGTTAAATAAGCTGCCAAAATTAGAGCTGCTTGACGTTTTGCATTCTTTTTTAAATAAATAAAGAAATTAATTTTTAGATTAAATTTTGATAAGTCGGGGTGAAGTTAATTAAAAACGAAAATTTTTGGTTTGAATATTAAATAGAGTTTTACTTAAAATAATTTTAAAAAATAAACTGTTAATTTTTATCAAATTTTATTTAAAAAAATTATTTTTATTTATTTTAATCCCTTTTTTACTTAAAATATTTGCAAAAATTGTTTTCTGAATAAATGACGTGAAAAAAAACCAAAAATTAAATGTCTATTAACTATGTATTTGGTTGGATGCGCATATTATTTTAAATAAATAAATTTCTCTTGGGAAATTTATTTATTTACTTACATCCATTTAGAAAATTAAATAAATAAAAAAAAATATTTTGACAAAAAATTGTTAAATATTTTTTTTAAATTAAAAAAATTTATTTACTTGTCTAGCTTTAGCAATAGTTAAAGGAGCAATTAAGCCAATTCTTGTATTATTACTATTAATTGTTTCACATTTAGATAAAGAATTATTATTATCCCAATCATTTATTTCTTTTTTATTTTCTTTTAAAGAAATTAATTTAATATTTTCTTTTTTATTTAATAAATAATTAGAATTTTCTTTTTGTTGTTGTTGATTATTTAAAAGATTTTTTGTTGTTACTTTAAAATTAAAAATTAATATTTAATTTAAATATTTTAATTTATACTTATTTTTTCTGGAACAACAGAAAGTGAATTTAAAGTAATTAATATTGCTGTATATGAAGCTGCAATTAATAAAGAAGGAATCCAAAAAAGAAATAATAAATGTGCCATATTATAAAAACGTTCCCAAGCAACAACTTGAGAAAATTTTTGAAATATTTTTAATTTCCCTTCAATATCAGATTCATTTAAAGTCCCCATTTTTAAATCTAATTCATAACCGATAATTGTCCAAATTGGTGTACATTGTCTTTAAAAATATTAATTTTTTAAATTTCCTTTATAATAAAAGAATTATGGATTTAGATAGTTTAGCAAAAGTTTAACCACCGGGCAGAATTTGAACCTGCGACTTCCTGACAGCTATTTCTATTGCTTACTTTTTTTGTGTTCCGAATATTCAAAAGATTTTCCAAAAAAATTAACAGAAAAATTAACCTTATTTAAATTCCTTCTGTGGATGGATTTTTATTTTTAAAAACACTTACTTAAAATTTTTAAGTTCCAAAGGTTCAAAAACTCTAAAAATAAAAAATTGTGGAATACTAAGTAAAGTAGCCCAAGTCCAAGCAAAAATTAACATTTTTTTAATTCTTTTTTGTGCAACATTAGAAGCAATTGGGGAATTTAAATTTCTTGTTCCAAAAAATCTGTCAATAGCAAAACAGGCAACAATAAAAGAATTTAAATAAAAAGAGAATGTGTGGAAGAATTTAATAATTCTACAAAGAAAATCTCCAAAATGCCATTGAAAGGTAATCATCCAAATAATTTGTGAAAGTGTGTAGACAAACATTGTAATTAAATCAGCAATATTTAAATTTAATTTGAGCAAAAGAAGTTGGGAACCAAATTGTTGTTGACGGGTAGGGCGTCTAATTTGTGAAATAAGACGGCGAAATGAAAATAAATTTAATGGGCCGCCAATACAAAGGCACAATGAATACATGAGAATTTCAACCTTTTTTTTTGAAAAATAAATAATTATTTTTTAATTTAAAATTAAAGTCGGGATTCTCTTTAATTAAAATGACATCTCTTGAGTAGAAAAAAAGAAAGGGAGGTCTTTTTAGAACCCGACTTTAAATTTTGTTTAAAAAATTAAAAAAAAACAATTTCGGCAGTTGAGCGTTGAATAACATGTTGGGATGGTGGATTATCTAAATTATTATTAGATGGAGGTGTTGGCAAGAATGGAGGAGAGGAGGAAGAAATAAATAAGGAAGAATAATTAGTTGAATTTATTAATATATTTGGTGACATTTTTTAAATAAAATTATTTAATTAATTAACCTTTTAAAAAAATAAAAATTTTTGGAAATTTTGTTTAAAATATTCTACAATTTAAGGCTAAAATTAATTTTTATTTATTAATATGTATTTTTTCTTTTTTCCAACAACGGACAAAATATATTAATTAGAAAAGTAAAATGGTGAAAAATTATTAAATTTATTCAAAAAAGTAGTTTAATCGTTGGTGAAAGTATTAATCTTTCTCTAATTGGAAAGTTCTCCTCATTTCTTTTTTTATTAAAAAATTATTTATTATGTGCTCTAAACAAAAGAAAATATTCTCGACAAATCCCAATTAGCAGAAAAAACGGAAATTAGAAATTATAATTAATTAAAAAAAAGATTTTTTAATTAAAAAAACGTGGAAGAAATTCATTTAAATTAAATAAAAAAATATATATTTGTAAAATGAAGGGAAAGGGGAAGCGTGAGAGAAATAAAAAAAAAGAAGAAGCCTTTTTTGAAAATTTTTTTAAACTAAAATAAATAATGGAGAATGAGAGTAAAAGAGAGTGGAAATTGATTAAATAAAATTTTTAAAAATTATTTTTTTGGAGAATAAAAAAAAATATTTATTTAAATAATCAATTATTTAAAAAAAATTTATTTTTTTGTAAAAACAAATGACACTTTTTTTTAACATTTTTCTTTTCAAAAAAATGCAAAATGTTTAAACTTTTCTTTTCAAATTTTTTTTAAATTATTAGTAAAAAGATATTTTTAAAAAATAAAAGAAATTCGAAACTTTTTTTTTCTTTTTTTTTATTAAAAAAAATAATAGTTAATTTAAAAGACAAAAAAATGTGTTAACAATAAATAAATATTTATTTTTTGTACTTTTGTCTATTTTTTAGACCGGAAATGGATAAACACAAAATTTTAAATTAAAAGATTTTTTTCTTCAAATTATTTTCTTAAAATAATGAGATCTTCTTGACTAAAATTATTATTTAAAAATAATCCAGATTTGACTATTTTACATATAAACATTCAAAAAATTCAAGAATTAAATACGTAAAAACACCAAAAAAACTTCGAAAATAAACGTAAAATTTGAGTATTTTTTTTTAAATTTTTAAACTTCAATTAAAATTTTCTTTTAAGTTTTCACCTTAAACCTCATAAAATTTACTACAAAATATATATACTAGCCAGTTAGCATAACAGATTATAAGCATAACAGATTACATTTACTGAAAAAATTTTTGTTAAATTTTATGGAATTTCTCATTTAATTTTTTCATTTTTAAATTAATTGATAGGAAATTATTTGGAAAAATAAATTTTAATTTTGTTATATTTTTTTGTTAAAATATAGAATAAGCATAAAAGTTTAGGCTTTTTTATTTTGAGCTAAAAATATATGTAAGAAGTGGTCCTTAAAAACCTATTAATTTATTATTTCTTTTCTTTTATAATCAAACAGACTAAAAAAGGAAGAAACTAAAATAAGAAAAAAAACTTTTTCATAATTTTAAATACAAAAAAATGTCAAAAAAATAAAAACTAAAATTATTTTTTAAATACATCCAACTGACAGGAAGAGGAATTTTTCAGATAAAATGAAAGACAAATGGAAGAAAAACTTAACGAGGCTATTTAAGTTTAAAATAATATTAGGGGTGAATGCTTTATAAGAAGATTTGCGCATATTTCCTTTAAAATTTTATTTAAAAATAATCTTTTAGTTGACATTTTAAAATGTCATTTAAATAATTTATATAAGAAAAACAGAAAAATATTATTAAAAATACTTATACTTTATGTTGTCACAATTATACCATAAGTACATTTTTTTAATCTTTACTTTTCCATTAAAAAGATTTACACACCTTTTTTAAAAATAATAAATTTAAAAATAAACAGATATGTAAAAGAATCCGTCAAATAAAACTAATCCCTAAAAGATTCATTTTTGTCGAGGAAAAATCAAACATTCCCTCTCTTGTCATTAAGAAAAGCAGTAATTCTAATCAAAACAAGAACAAACTATTTTAATTTCACTAAAAGAATTTAATTGACAAAAATAATATTTAAAGAAAACATAAAATTAAAACTAAAGACCGGACTAGGGATTAATGTCTCAGAAAAAATGTCAATCTCGATAACCGATCTTTGTTAGAGTATCGTCTCGGTCCGGTCTCTAATTAAAGTCAAACCGAAAAGAAAGTCAAATAATAAATGATTCTTTAAAATTATATAATATACACATCAATTAAAGATAGTCTGAGAGAAATGCTAAGAGAAGCATTTTTTAGAATAAATTTTCTTTTAATGAGGAAAACCCAAATAAATAAAATATCTTTTTTCTTTTGTTTACAATTCTTGGTTGAGTGCCTCTGGCGTAATTGTTGTCTCTTCTTTCGTTTGACTCGTTTCCCCAATTTTCTCTTTGCCCAATGAGGAAGAAGGACATTCATTAGCACAACCAGTATCATTAGAACTACTTTCTCCATTTGTTGAGGTCCCATTGTCAGTTGTAGGAATTGGATTAACTCCAGTAGTGGAAAATGCGGTTAAATATTGTTGAAATTGCAACATTGCTGCATCCAAAAGAACTTGGATATTTCTTAAAGTTTGTATTCGAGCTTCAACTGCTCTTCTCTCTGTACCCTCCATTGCAGCAAGTTCAACATCGTTTAAACCAGAAAGCTAACAAAAATAAAATGAGAATAAATATATAATAAATTTACAGTCGGAGGTTGCGGGAATGGCTGCAAAGGTGGCAAAAATGGGAAAGGAGGCATCTGAAGAAAAATATTTTTAGTGATTAAAGAATAAATATAAATCCTTACCATAAAAGGATTGAAGAAAGGAGGAGTTGGTTGAGATTGTTGATTATTTTGCTGTGAAGAAGTACCAGACGAATGAGGTAATTGTTGAGAGTTGGCATCATTTTGTTGTGAAACGGAAGCAGTAGACGAGGAAGGTCCATTTGAAGTTCCTGGAACCGACCTTCCACCAGCAGCTCCATTTCCTTGTGTTTCCGCTTGCTGTTGAACTGGTTGTTGTTGCTGGTGCTAAAAATTTTTAAAGAGAATAAAATGTGATTCATCTTTACCTGTTGTTGCTGCATGGGAGGAAACATTTGAGGAGGAAATATTGGAAACCCAAAAGGCATAAATGGTGGCATCTGCTGATGTTGAACGAAAGGTGGTGGATGTTGCTGTGGTCTTTGCTGCTGCGGCCCCCCAAACTGAAAATGAAAAGGTGCCTGAAACATATTCGCTGGCATTCCATTCATAACTCCAGGCTGTTGCTGAGGTTGTTGACCAGGCAAAAGGCCATTAGACCGTCGAGTAGCTGCTAAAAGGAAAAAAATTCAAATTAATATTTATTAGATTACCTAAAACATCAGTTCTGCAAGTTGGGCAAGTCTGTTGACGCTGAAACCAAGAACGAAGACAATTTGGATGGAAAATATGATTGCAAGGTAACTTTTTAACTCCACTTTCTACAGTCATCTCTTCACGGCAAATTATACAAGTATTGTCGTCTATAAATTTAATAAAGTTTTAATCATTTTAAAAACTAATTAAGAATTTTCTAATTTACTTTCAGCAAGATCTTGAGCTGTAGCCAATGGGAAAAGATTATTCATTGCATTAATTGCACGTCGGGAGAGAATTACGTCATTAACTGCTTTGCGGAATGATTTGACTGTCAAATAAAATGGACGGATGGCAAACAATGGAAAAGTATGAATCTAAATATTTCGAGAAAAAAAACGCATTACTTAAAAAGTAAAATACCTTCATCATCACAACCGCAAAAGCCAAATAAAGGACACAACGAAGGAAACCTAAAATTTATAAAACAATTTAAAAAAAAATTAATTTATTCAACAAACTTGTAAATAATTCTACATATAACATATAAACTGCCTTCATTTCCCAAGGATGTGGCGAACGCAAATCATGTAAATGAAGTAAATAATTGATAGTTATATGTGCAACCATTGTAAGCAAAACAGCATATTCAAATCCAAAAACAATTTGTGCACTAGCCCCTCGCATTAATGTTGTGAAGAAAGCGTGAGAGATAAAGTAAGAGTCAATGGCGCCAAGAAGAGAAATTATTCCGAGAATACGAGCGTGAAACAGAAGAGTTATAATTGGACTTCTTTCCTATATGTGTTTAAGTGATATTTACCTCTAAATTTAAAATCAAACCATATAATCAACACGATCCTCGGAAAGCCAATGAAAAGCTTTAACAAAGAATAACACAACAAACTGGACAACGAACTTTGGCGAAAAGTCATCACGAAAAACAGCTAAATTTTTAAATATAATTAACAAAAAAATATAAACTAACTAAAAGCCAAACAAGTCTCCATAATTGCGTGCCAAACCCGCTCTTGAGCACGTTCTACTTCAGCAGGCCTCAACTGACCAAAGAAAATCCAACGAACAACAGAGAAAATTAAATAACTAAAAACGGCCGCTTGAAAGTAAAGGACCTTAAAAAGAAATTTAAAAAAACTTTAAAAATATAAATAACCGTCATTGAAGTTGAACTTTTTGTAAGATAAACAACTGACGGATAAAATTGTTTTTTGAGGAAAAAAGCATTCATAACCGCCAAAACTGTCGAAATAAAACTTCCAAGAACCACAAACGAAGCCGTAACTCGGACCATTTTTAAGTCTATTCCAACACTTCTTATCTTAAAAATAAAATATTTTTAATCAGAAATATTTTTAATGTAGCATACCTTTTAAAAAATTTTTGAAATTGATTCT
Organism: Meloidogyne enterolobii; assembly: GCA_963681835.1. Taxonomy (NCBI): domain Eukaryota; kingdom Metazoa; phylum Nematoda; class Chromadorea; order Rhabditida; family Meloidogynidae; genus Meloidogyne; species Meloidogyne enterolobii. The sequence continues at coordinate 1,024,435 of CAVMJV010000004.1, read as the reverse complement.
GAGTAACTAAAAAATATTTAAATCGAAAAATGAAAAGATAATTTAATTGTGATCAACAATTAATGAAGAGAAATATAATTTTCTGCTAGACAATTTTATCAAGATGTGTTTGAATATATATCACAGGGAGGTTAGAAATATGCCCACCAAGGGTCAAATTAATCTTTATAAGTGATTCTCCCATTCCCTCATGTGTAAGTAATATATACTATATAAAGGTGACGACAGATACCTAATGTTTTTAGAAATGGAATTTAGAAGATTTGAGGTACTTGGGCAAGAAAAAGAAAGCAATATAGTCAAAATCTGTCGACACCTAGTTAAAGATTTAAAAAACTCGAAAAATAAAGGATATATAATAATTATTATACAATGTTTCGCTCTATATTCAGACAAAAGAGAATAGAATTTCGAAGATGTGTTTATAATAGAGAGAAAACCCCCCAAAGAGTCAATACTCACTTAATATTAAACTGAACCCTTAAATGTATTATGTCATAAAAATCACAAAGAAAATAAAAAATGCCATCAAAACGCCGAAAACTTTTAAAATAAGCCATCGGTTACGGGAAATATTATTGAAATATTTGAGCAATTCATAATGGGCAGCTTCAACATTTAAAGCTGTATCTTCAACATTAGAGTCAATTCTAAGAAAAAAGAATTTTAATTAAGAAAATATTTCTAATCAAAAAACCGAGTAATCATTTCGCCTTGTTCAGAGACGAGAGAAGCTAATTGTCGAAATATAGTGCCCAATTCAGCAATACTACTTTCTATACCTTCCATTGCGCTATAACGAGAACGATGATAGGTATCAGTCTCATCAATAAGTGCAACCTTTGGTTTCAATTGATTAAAAAATATTTTTCGGAAAAAAACTTGGTCTTGAATTCGATGTTGTTCCAATTGATCCATATCCAATGTAAAAGAAGAACTCCCACTTGAAGCTGCCATATCATCGTAAAGAAGAAGAGAGCCCACTGAAAAATCAAAATAAAAAAAAATAAAATATTAGTTACTATTTCCATTGCTTGCAGATGGAGGTAAATTTGAAGGAATTGCTGCCGATTGACTGAATTTTTCGCGTCTGGCTCTTTTTAATTTTAAATTCTGAAAAGCCACAAATTTTAATTATAATTTTATTACAGAAAATAAACCTCTGTTCTAATTTCCAAAACATTTTTAAAAGTTTTACTAATAGAAGCAAGCTTTGATTGTAAACCAACAACAACAAGTTTCGAATGGTTCTGGCCCTGCTGTTCATTTTTTGATGAATTATTTTTAGCCCCAGATCTCTGAAGTGCAACTTGTTGTAAATTAGCAATTTGTTTATTTAAACCAGTTATATCCTTAAATTTATTTATTATTTAGAAAAAATTAAAATACAAATAAACTTGTTTTATAGTCTGAGAAAGCTCTTCAATTTCACTTGCCCGATCATCAAAAAGTGATTTATTTTTGGCTAGTTGAGATAACTTCTCCATTTTTGCACAAGTCATGCTCAAATCCCTGCCAATCCTCCTACAAATAAATTATAAATAAATTTAAATTTTAAAAAGTTACTTGGCCAATTGATTAAAATGTATAGAAGATTGGAGCATTTTCTCGCGTTCTCCTTTAGCTTCCAAAATATTCCCATTAGGTTGATGTCGAAACTGAAAATAATAAAACTCAGAAAGAATTTTCACATGATTTTAAAATTACCTGACAAGACTTTGCCACAGTTCTAAATTCAACTGTTCGATCATGGAATGGCATATCGATAGGCAAATTTGAAATATCCTGTTTTAATTTTTAAAAATAAAAAAAAATAATTTGTTTTACCTCAGAAGAATCTTTGTATTCAGAAGTGTTATTAAATGGAGATATTCGCTTCTCTGTTGAGAAATCGTTAGTTATTTGTCCAGCAAATGATTGAATGGAAGACTAAGACAAATAAAATTAAAAATAAATTATAAACCTGAGCTGCGTTCCAAATATTAGAAGCTGGAGTAATTAATGAAGAAAAATTTCCGAATTGTTGAAAAGAATAATAATTTAAGTCTCCTCCACTTCCTTCTGAAAGATTGTTTTGTTCTGTTGTTTGAGTATTTGTCTTAGTTTCGTAATTGTTGTGGTGTCTTCTTCGAGCCTCTGAATTTGTGTTATAAACAGGCAATTCAGACATTCATTCAAAACTATAAAATAATTTTTATTAAAATAAGAAAAAGATTTTAGCTAAAAATAATGAAGAGTTTTAAATGAATGAGAGAAAAACAAAAAGTTGAACACGTAGATTTACAAAATGCCAAAATTTAAAAGAAAAATCTTTAAAAATATTTTACACAAAAATGAAAGATTCTTTAAAGTTTTTGTTTAGTTTCTCACTTTCATCTTGTTGTGATAATAATTAAAAATAATTCCGTTTATTAAGAGCTTTCGAGTGCTATAAGATCTATTCAGATTGGATCAGAGTTTAAAAAGTTATAGCAATTAAAAGCTGGTTGATCGGTGGCGTTTAATTAGCACGTTCCGTGACGAAAGATTTATACGTTGAAATTAGACGTTTTACTTTTGTTTTTTTTGTAGTAATTTTAAACTGTTTTCGGGTTCTTATTTTTAAAAATTCTTTAAAGTATTTTTAGGAATTGTATATACATATTTTTTAATAAGTAGAAATTAATAATTATTTTGCAAATAATGTGGAGAGATTGGCCATTTATTTTTAGTTTTTTTCATTTTACTTTTCTCACAACATTATTATTTGCTCATCAATTGCCACAACAACATGTTGAACAACAACAGGCTAAATTTGGTGGAGAGCAAGTTAAAGATGAAGAGTTGGGGAAAACAATTTAACGAGAAAAGTCAAAAAATAATTAATTTAGACATATCAAAGAACATTTGGAAGGGAAAGTTGATCCAACGGCGCACATGACCCCCGAGCAACTTCAATTTCATTACTTCAATATGCACGATCTGGATAAAAATGGAAAATTGGATGGAATTGAATTAATTAAAGCAATTTCTCATTATCACGAAGGTTAAGCTTTAAGTATAAAATTTAAAAAAAAAGTTTTTAGAAAATTCTGCCCAGCAAAATGCCCCTCCTGTACCTGATGAAAGTCAGCTCGAGACTATGATTGACACTATAATCAAAGATGATGATTTTGATGGGGATGGATATATTGATTATGGTGAATTTTTGAGGGCCCAGAAAGTGAGAGAAGAACAAGCGAGAGCCGCCAATCCTCCACAACAACAATAATGTATTATTTTTTCTTTTAAATATTTCCATGTGATAATGTGTTTATTTTGGAAGCTACTTATTAACTTTCATTTTATACTTAAAATTGTTTAATTATACTTATTGTTAATTTTATTTGTTGTGATTTTGTCTAAAATGGGAATTTCTTTATATAATTATTTTAATTACTTAATCATTCCTTTAAAATTTTTGTTGGGCATATTTTGTAATTAAAAATATTTTTACATTTTTCTTTCTTTTTTCATCAATTAACTACTTAATAATTAACTACTTAATTCTTAATAATTATATTGTTAATTTGTTGTTTTTAATGTTTAAATTTATTTAAAAATTAAATTATTTTTGAAGTATTACTTTTCGCATTATGCGCTTTAAAGTCCTTTTCTCCATTTTTGTTGTTTAAATCACTCGGCAGTCCTATCTAATCAATATGCCAACTGGCAAAACTGCCCGATCGATTGCCCCAAATTTTGCCTTTCTTGTTAAAGAATCAGTCTAAAAATATTTAGGATGAGGCTTTTACTTTTCTTTATTTTGTTAGGAATTTATGAATTATTTGAAGGTATATTTTAAAGAATATAATTAAAAAACAATATTTTTTAGCCTCGGATTTTGCTGGCAAAGATGATGTTTATAATGAAGAGTTAAGTTTTTTTATAAATAAATTATTTTAATTTTTAACTTTTAGTCATTTGAAAATGCATTTAGAAGACCAAATGGAAATAGGTGAGAAGAAAATGACGCAGGATCAAGAACGATATCATTATTTTACTATGGCAGATTCGAACGGAGTTTTTTATTTATTCAATTTTTTTATAAAAAATTCTTTTTAGGATGGTTTCATTGATGGAGTTGAAGTTTTTAAGGTTTTTTGTTAATAACTTTAAAAATAAAAATTTTTTTAAAGGCCATTCATCACGACCATGAAAATGGAGAACATCTCGCTTCACAAAGTGATAACGAAATTGAAGAAAAGGTGGATGGTGTATTGAAATCTTTTGATTTAGATGGTAATTCTGTGATTGATTATTCAGAATATATAAAAGGAATAGAAAGGGAAGAATAATATAAAATATTTCCTCTAATAGAGTAGCCCCTAAGTTGAATGCCCCTCCTAATAAAACGGAGAATAGAATGCCCGGACACTCGATTAGAGGAAATACGGTGTTAATATTTGATAATTTATTATACAATTTTTGAGTTCCTATATCCACTTTGCTTTTATTATTTTATGCCTTTGTTTGAACAGTTGCTAATAGGACCTGTCGATTCATTGACACTAGTAAAATTTATAAATTATTAATTCAATAACCGAACCGAAGTTTCCGGATATCCAAAACCAAACCCACCGTCCAAGCTTTTGCTTACCAGTCAACTTTTTTCTATTTACTAGTATCCTATTTGTATGTTTTTAAATATGTTAAAATTAATGTTACATACTCTATTAATTCTGTTGTTGTTTTGTCATTTTATTGAAGGTAATATAAAATATTTTTTGAATCTCTTTTAAAATGGAAAATCATTCTTTAGCTGCATTGGTCAAATTTGGCGAAAAATCAGAAGTTTATGATGAGAGGTATTTTTGATCAGATTATGATAAAATTAAGCCCTCTCATTAATATAATTCTTCTCGTGAGATTAAGAGTTTGTTTTTAAGTCATTTAAAACTTCATGTAGAAGAAGAAATTGGTGAGAATAAAAAGATGAATGAGGAAGACGAGCGGTTTCACTATTTTGACATACACGATTTAAATAAAGTTAGTTTTTATTATAAAATTTCAGATTTTTTTGTAGGATAGCCACATTGACGGAATTGAACTTTGGAAGGTTTAAAATAAAAGGAATAAGGAAATAATTAACTCAAAAAGTTTAGGCCGTCCATCACAATCACAAAGATGAATTAGAGGAAGTAAGACCTGAGGATGAAATTGAAAAATTAGTGGATGAAGCTTTTAAAGAAATTGATTTAGATGGGGATGGATTGATAAGTTATCCAGAATATCTTAAAAAATTGAGTTAAAATTTTTAATCTATTTGATATGTTAGATAAATGTTATTTTGAGTTCAGATATATTCTAATATATGTAAGTAGTAAAGTATTCTAAGGAATTGGTAATTTTGAACTTTGTGAACTTTATGAAATTTTTCCCTTCTTTAAAAATCGCATATCTCTCTTAATTTTTTTAATATGACACCACAAAGATAAGGATTAATTTTCTGTATAAAATGTTCAAGAGATTGCCAGGCATGGTAATGGAGTGAAATGAAAATCTGACCATTAGGCTATTTTTGCCGAAAGAATAAAATGGGAGTCACAAAATTCAAAATTACCAAAGAATTTTAAGTGATTAGTTAAATAATTTCTTCAAAACTAGAAAATGTTGTAAATTCTTTAAGTGCACTTTCACTAAGAGGAGCATTTCCTGGACGTAAAGCTAAACGAACTTGAAGACCAGCATCTTTTGCCGCAAAAGCTTCTTTAAATGTTTAGGAAAATTAAAAATTAATATTTTTTAAAAACCTTTTTCAATGTCAGTAAGAAAAAGGATTTTGTTTGGAGCAATTCCAATCTGTTCTACAATGCGCTGATAACTTTCCTTCTCGAATTTAGGGCCAATAGTTGTGTCAAAATGAGATGATATGAACTTTAAAGAGACGCTTATATTTATAAAAAGCAAAAAACCTTTTCTAAATTTCCAAATTCGGTGTGTGAATAAAGTAATTTTTGGGCCTTAATTGAGCCAGAAGAGAAAATATGTATTTTAATTCCAGCTCCATTCAGGCGTTCAAAGGCAATAGGCACATCAGGATAAACACTAATTTTAATTATAACAGATTAAATAATTAAAACAAACTGTGCTTTAATTAATCCACTTTTGTAGCCATCTTCCCAAATAAGTCCTTGCAAATTTTTTAAAGCTGTATACTAATAAATTAAAAATAGTTTTATAGACAACACAATTACCAACCTTTTTATCTTGTTTTATCCATAATAAAACATTGGAAGTTAATTTGGAAATTTGAATTTCAAATTTATCGTTTGATTGAATTAATAAAACTTCGGAGCTTTCCTCTGCATGTTCATTTGATGTTTTTATTAAATCATCAAGTATTTTTTGATGTTCTGTTTCACGTTTTTCAACTACAAGTTTTTGAATAAAATTCCCAGCATGTTCAAAAGAAAACGGAAAAAGAACATTCTAAAAATTTTAAATATTATACAAACGCTATTTTTATTTACCTTTACAAAGTCAATGGAAGTAGTTGTTCCTTCAACATCTGTCAATATTGCTTCAAAAGATGGATTATTCATTAAATTGCTTTATAATTGACAGATTTAAAAATTAATGGAGTATAGACAAAGAGAAGTTAAAAGAACAAATGTAGATTATTAGAGATATTAAAAATATAATAGTAAAATTTACTCGTGTATAACAAAAACATGTGACAAAAAATAATTAAAAGATTTTAACAAAATTGACAATATGAAAAATTAACTGAACGAAATTCCGCGGATGATTAATTTCATTTCACAAAAAATCATTTTCATTTCCATTCATTGGACTACAATGGATTTGATACTTTCAGTGACATTAGTGAGACAATTGCACTTTCAAATGCATTTAAAAGAGATGGAATGAGAGCATTGTAAGAGAATTGTACGGAATTCTCGAAAATTTTTATACAGCATTTACATTCTTTACAATATTTACAAAATCAAAGTTTTTAGAGAATTTTGAGTTAATTACAACTTTTTTTATATTCAAAAGCCCCCATTTGTTTATTTATTTTTAGAATAATTCAATGATGATTTATGCAAAAATCTTTAAAAGTGCTGTTAATCCAGCACTCGCTCAACGTTTAAACAAAATTGGCTCAGTTCATCCTTTTTATTTTCCAATCAACAATATTGTTACCTCAAAAATGAATACCAGCACAACTACTCAATCTGCCGCAATGGGACCTCATGCTCTTCAATTTAAAATTGAACGTTATCTTGCTGCAGGAATGTTTCCTTTACTTCCCGCGGCATATTTCATTCACGGGACTACAATGGATTTGGTACTTTCGGCTGCTATTGTTATGCACTCTCATTGGTAATAAATCTTTTAAATATCACTTTAAATTTAATTTTCCAGGGGTCTTATGGCTGTTGTTCAGGTTTTTCTTTAAATTCCATAAAATTGAAAACAAAATTTTAGGATTATGCACGTCCAATAGTCGTTGGAGAACGTTTGGCAAAAATCTCTCCTGCGCTTGTTTATATAACTTCGACAATTTTACTCGTTGGACTGCTTCATTATAATTTGTTTGATATTGGCTTAACCAAGTCATTTGAAAGAGTTTTTAGTTTGTGAAAATGAAAAATAAATATGACAGTTTATTCCAATTATATTTTGGATTTGTAAAATTGTGCACAATAAAATTTTAGATTTTATAATTTGGGTATCGACATACTTGAAACTAAAACTAGGGAAAATAGAAATAAAGGGCCGCTAATTATTTGTGAGATTCCCCCCAAAAAGGCAATCCTTTTTTTGGATAATTTCCTATTTAATTTAAAAATCTCTTATAATTTCATTATTTTTTATTCTTTGTAATTCACAATTCAATCCATCCTTTATTTTTATTAAATCATTAAATTCTGCCACATCAAAACTAAAAACTTTCTTTAAAATCTTCATTTTATTTTTACCTGTATTTTCGTGCTCGCCTATAAAAATCTTTATTGAAAATCCGTACATTAGCCGAAGAATATTCAAAATTCTTTAAAAAATAACAGAAAAATTATTTTTAATTTTTCAATTTAAACCTGTTTTGTAACCAAATAATAGGCAAGTGCAATTACAACACTCGAAAAAGTTGAAAAATAAGTAATTGGCTCCATAATATCCCAACTATATTCCCACCAAGTTAGCCTTGCAAAAACCCCAACTTGAAAACAAATAGCAGAGAAGCCTGACCAAAAAATTCGTTTTGCATGTTTTTCACATTCTTTTTCGATATTCTTCCTTATCTTAAAAAATATTTTTCAAAAATTTTTTAAAAATATTTTACAATTATAAGTGGCCTCAATTTTCGTTCAACATTTTCTAAATTATTTAAAAGAATACTTTCTTTTTTGATTTTATATTCTTCTACATCAAATACCGTGTAGAGAGTAGAAATCTTTTTTTAAAAAATTTTAAATAAATTTATTCGAACAGAAAAAAACCTTTGATTTTATGTCATTAAATGATTCAGCTTTATCTAAACTAGAAATATAAAAAGAAGTATCCACATCAAATTTGTAAAAAGAATCATTAATTCGAAGATATAATGTTGGAAATGTAAGTAAATGATGAATACGTGTACATTTTGATATTCTTAGTCCTTCACAAGTATAAAAAGCGATAACTTCAATTCCGCTATCCTCATTCGATAATGACTCCGATAATGAACCAACGGTGTCCCCAAAAGGCCTCAAAATAAAATGACCTAAAAAATAAAATAATTTCAGAAATTATTCTTTTTTAAAATTTTTACAATTTTCTTTACGTGAAGGCAAAGGAATATCAATAAAAGGCAATCCATTTTTTAAGTAAACTTGCCCTCCATAAGAAGCTTTTTGTATTTGGTCGATTAATTTACATGTTGAATCAGTTGAAAATGCAGAGAAAGAAAATATATTGAAATTCTGAATTGAAAAAAATATTTTTTTAAATTAAAAATTAATTTTACCAAAGAGTATTTAAATTGCCTAGAATTAATAATTAATTGGAAATATTTTGTTGATATCGACATTAATTAATGAAATGAAGTGTAAGGGAAAAATGTTGATCATTTACATATTTTAGAATTTCTCAAAAAAAATATTACAATTAGCAATTGTGAAAAATTTTATTTTGACCATTTTGATCCTTTTTAAGAAAAAGTCCGAAATTAAGGACACTCCAGTCACAGGTCTATTTATTATTTTCAAATAAACTATTATATATATATATAATTTTGTCGATAGGGGACTGGCCGTTTCTAGGTTAAAAGATACATTTAAACTGCTATAACTCCACTCAAATGTGAGAATTGACCTTTTTCCTTCCCTCTAGTCTTTAGGCCCCATTTTAGGTTAACAGAAGATTACAGTTTTCATAAATCCATTTTTAATCAATTTTTAATTGAACTTGCAATTAAGGTAAAATATGTCCGATTACAAAAAATCAAAAACATCTCGAAGGTCTTCCAGAGAAAAATATGATGATCGCAGTATTTCTTCACGTAAAATATAAAAATTGCTTCTTACATAAACTTGTTAATTTTTTAGGAAAATCTACTCGCCGAGAAGAACGAATAAAAAGTCCAAAAATTGAAAGAAAACGAAGTAGAGACAAATCTGTTATTTCAACATCGTCAAGTGATGGTTCTGAATTCGAAAAATTGCTTAACAAAAAACGAAAGGAAACGATTCAAAAAGAAAAAGAGGAAAAGCTTAGAATGAAAGAACTTGAAACACCTGATGAAAAAAGGGCGAGACGAATTGCAAAAAAATTACAAAAAGTATTTTTTAAGATTTAAATTATTTTTTATAAATTTTTAGGAGGAGAGAAGGAGAGCGGAAGCTTTGAAGGCTTTTCCTGAAGGAATTCCTTACACGGACTTGAACAACCCATTTAATGATACAAGCCTTTCTGAAACATTTGTTTGGAAGAAAAAATGGGAAACGGAAGGGATGAGTTCTGTATCAAAGAAAAAAGTTGAAAAAATGTGAGAAATTTATTTGTTTTAAATTTAAAAATAATTTTTAGAAATCGTGAAACAATTGCAAAAAATTTGGCTGAAATGGAACAATTAAAAAAGAATCGGGAGGCTAGGGATGCAGCTAAAGAAGACATGGAAATGATTAATCGTGATCAGGAAAGGCGCCTTTGCGACTGGAACAGAACAGAAGATGCATTTCATATGAAGCAAGCTAGGTTACGTTCATCTATTCGAATTAAGGAGGGAAGGGCAAAGCCAATAGATTTATTAGCTCGTTATATTTCTTATTTTGATGAAACAACTGAAGACGATTTTCAATTAGATAATCCTTTGAGTTATATACCAAAAAATTCAATTGACGATTTGGAGGATCTTATTGCTGATATTAATGTAAATTTTTAATTTTTTTTTTGTTTTAATTTTACATATTCTTCAGGTTTACCGTATGATTGATGGCAAAAAGAATTCTGAATTTTGGGATGATATTGAAACAATTTCAAAAAGTATTTCAAAAAAGCTTGTTGAAAATCGACGCCGTTCATCTGACAGTGGAACTGTACATTCTTCTGTTCAGGAAGAAGTTCTTAAAATTTTTAAAGGAAAATCTTATTCTGATTTGCAACATTTACAAAATCAAATAAAGGCTAAAATTAAAAATACTAGCAAAGGAACAGATGTTAGTTATTGGGAAGCTTTACTTGACCAACTTGGCCCGTATATGGCTAAACAACGTTTAGGAGAGAATTATGCTCATATTCAGCAATTATGGCTTAAAAAAATAAGGGAAGAACAAATGAATGAAATGGACACTTTAAAAGAAGGAATTTTAGAAAATAATCTGTCAACTTCAAATCAATTTTCCTCAAAAGATTCAGAAACTGTTTGGCAATCGAATACTTCAATGGAAGAATTGAGAAGAGAAGTGGAAGAGACAAGATTTGTTTTGCCCTTTTCTCTTGAAGATTTTCAAAAGCTGGAGGATGAAGTTAAAGAACATCATTTTCTGTTTGTTTTTAATATTATTTCTTTGTAATTTATTTTTAGACAAATTGATGCAAAAGGACATATGAAACAATTTTCCCTTAAATGTTATGAATATGGACGATATAGCCCTACTTATGGAAGTGAAAGTCATATAATGCCTGGAATTGAAATTCTGGATGGAATTGAAGATGCAGAAAAATTACAAGAAGCTAGAAAAAGAAAAAAAGGAGAAAGGATTGAAGCTGATTTATCTGTATATTTTTTTGAATAATTTTAATATTCTTTAATTTTAGGCAAGTGATAAACGTATGATGGATATTGCAAAACAAGGAATGACTGAAGACGAAGCAGTTTTTGCTGTTGAAGAAGCACTTGAAAAACAGCACTTTTTGTGGTCTGATAAATATAGACCTAGAAAACCTCGTTATTTTAATCGAGTAAATTAATTTTTATTTTTAAATAAAATTAAAAAAAATTTAGGTACATACAGGCTTTGATTGGAATAAATATAATCAAACTCATTATGACATTGACAATCCACCACCAAAAATTGTTCAAGGATATAGATTTAATGTAAGAGATTTGTAATTCAATAATGCAAGATTGCAAGGGCGTATCCAGGGGGGGGGCTAGAGCCCCCCTCCCCCGAAATGGGGGAAGGGGGAAAAATTAGGAGAAGGATGGTCGAAAAATTGTAATTTTTTCGCCTATAACCCTCAAATTTTAAAAAATTTTCGCCTGCGGCGCAAAAAAGTGAACTTTTTTAGGCCTACGGCCCTTCAAATTCCAAAAAATTTTCGCCTGCGGCGCAGAACATAGGAAAATTTATGTACAAAAAATTTGCGTCCGGAACGCCAAGGTAAACGCCAAAAATTTTGCGCCCACCCAGTGTTAGCCCCCCCCCCCCCCCGAAACTGACCCCCTGGATACGCCCTTGCAAGATTGTACTTTTGGGGACTCTTTTAAAGGACTTTTCCTTTCATTGTTTCTTTTTTGCCTTGTATTTCGCCTTTTGGGTGTTAAAATGTGATTTTATTAAGTAAGTAGAAGACAAAAACTGAGAAAAATGTAGGAAGATCCATTAAAATATTCGCAGAATTGGTTAACAATAATATTATTTTTTAAAGATTTTTTATCCTGATTTACTCGATCAGACACAAACACCCAGTTTTGCATTAATAAAATGTGAGGATTCTGATTTTGCAATTCTTCGTTTCAAAGCTGGTCCTCCATATGAAGATATTGGCTTTAAAATTGTAAATAGAGAATGGGAGATTAGTTATAAACATGGATATAAATGTCAATTTCAGAATGGAGTTTTTCAACTTTGGTTTTTCTTTAAAAGATATAGATATAGACGATAATTATTTTTAAAATTAAAATTTGTATTTTTTCTTATTAATAAAATTTAAAAATATTTATTATTATTATTTTTAAATTTATTTATTATTTAATTTTTTTATTTTTAATTATTTATTAATTCAAAAAATTATTTTTTTTCTTTTATTGTTTAAATGCCTTATTTTCAACCTACCTCCTCTTTTCGTCAGAAAAATCAAAGATGGATTCACAGCCAACATTTTGTATATCAATTATGCCGTTCATTATTAACAGTTAATGAAATTGGTTTTTTTCTTGTGGCAATTTTTATGTTTTTGGTTGAATTAATAATGCTTTATCAAATTATACAGAGAGTTCCTTGTTAGTTTTTTTAAATTAAAAAGTATATTTTGTAATATTTTGTATCTTTCTTTCACTGTTTTCAGGCAAATATTTAATTTAATAAGGAGTTAAACAGTTTTTGTTTGCCTTTAACGGACATTTCACTAATTTAGTACCTATTTCTTCTATTAAATGTATTAGGGAAAATATTTTTAAAGAAATAATGAATTATTTCAAAATTAGATACAGAAATTGATTGGAAGACATATATGCAACAAGTTGGATGTTATTTAAAAGGAGAACGGAATTATTCTAAACTTGTTGGTGATACTGGGCCAATTGTGTATGTTTTTAATATTTTATTTTTTTATTTTAAAAAATTATTCTTTAAAGTTACCCAGCTTTCCATCTTTATATTTACCGTTTATTTTACTCATTAACTGATGAAGGAAAGAATATTAGAAGAGCCCAATATATTTTTGCTTTTTTATATCTTTTTAATCTTTTACTTGTTTTTCGAATTTATTTTAAAAGTAAAAGGGTAAGGAGCTTTTTTTAAAGGATTTTCTTTTTTTAATTTTTAGATTCCTCCTTTTGTGCTTTGCCTAATTTGCCTTAGTTCTTATAGAATTCACTCAATTTTTGTTCTTCGTCTTTTTAATGATCCTATAGCCATGTTTTTATTTTATTTGGCTGTTAATTTTTTCATATCAAGGCAATGGATTTTTGGCTGTATTTTTTATAGGTTTTTCAAAAAATATTTTTTTGAGAAAATTTTAATTCTTTTAGTGCAGCAATTGGGGTAAAAATGAATATACTTTTATTTGCCCCGGCTCTTTTCTTCATTTTACTCCTCAGTAATGGTATTACAGATACTTTTTGTCTTTTATTTGTCTGTGGATTTGTTCAGGTTTAAAAAATATTTTTTTATTAAAATTTTCTTTTTAGTTTTTTATTTCTTTTGAATTTCTTTTTAACAATCCTTTTGCTTATCTGAGTCGTGCTTTCGAGTTAAATAGAGTTTTTCTTTATAAATGGACGGTTAATTGGAGAATTTTACCAAAAGATGTATTTCTGGATAGACGATTTCATCTTTTACTTTTATTATTTCATTTGGCCTTTTTGAGTTTATTTGCTCTTAAAGTTTGGTTTAGGTTTTTTTAGATTTATTTTTAAAATGATTTTTTTTATTTTTTAGTGAACAAGGGGGCTTAAAAAATCTTTTAAAAAGGCTTTGGTTTGGAATTCGAACTAGACTTGATACACATGGTTTTTAAATTTTATTTTTAAAGAATAATTTCTTTAGATGTTCTTTTTTCACTTTTTACTGCCAATTTAATTGGAATAACTTTTGCTCGGTCATTACATTATCAATTTTACTGTTGGTACTATCATTCAATCCCATATTTAATATTTTCGCCAATTTACCGATTTGATCATATTTTGTATAATGGAGATAATAATTCTTACACAAATAATAATTATATTCCGTTTAAACAAGTTTTATTTAGGTATTTTTATTTTAAATTTTTTTTTTGAAAATAATTTATTTTAGATTACCAATTTTGTTTTTGATTGAAATTTGTTGGAATATTTATCCCTCAACATTTTCAAGTTCTTTTTTGCTACATTGTCTTCATGCAATTATTTTATTTTTGGCATTCAAATGTAGAGTAATTCGAACTAAAAATATTAATTAAATTATTTATTGGCTTTGAAAATCAACACAAATTTAATGTATTTTTTTCAAACGAGAATATTTTCTTTTACAGAATATTTTTAATAAATAATATTTCTTTCTCTCTATATTTTTTTAAATTAAATTATTTGAATTTACTAAAATTATTTTTTTGTATTTAATAATTTTTAAAATAAAATCTAAATTTATTAATGCCTATTATGGCTTCTCGTTTATTTTGTCATTTACGTTCTGCAAGCACTTCAGCAAGTAAAGTTGTTCCTCCTTCTATTAAAGTATATTTTATTTAATCTTTTTATATTTATTATTTTAAAGGTATTTGACAGAGAAACAAAGCGTAAACAAAGAAATTGGAGTGCAACCCAATCTGAGTTTGAATTAACCAGATTTATACGAGATGAGGTTTTTCTTTGTTTTATTTTTAAAATTATTTTTAAATTCAAGTTTGGCTATCGTTTGGCTGATAAAGGTTTTTTAGTCTTTTTAATAATTCTAAACTGTTTTTTAAGTTTTTGATTTGTTGAAGAAAAATACAGTTTGTATCGATCTTGGATGTGGAGCTGGGCATATTGGAATGCACTTAATCAGGGAAAATGTTGGTTGTTTAATTCAACTTGATATGAGTGAAGCAATGGTTAGAGCTAGTAAATCAGCAGAAGAAAATGAGGTTAATCTTTGATATATAAATAAACAGGGTTTCCTTTCTCATTTTAGTTTCCAACTTTTCGTGCTATTGCTGATGAAGAATTAGTTCCATTTCGTCCAGAATGTGCCGATTTAATTTTGAGTGGTCTTTCTGCCCATTGGATTAATGATTTGCCAAACTGGTTTCTTCGTTGTTTTCAAACACTTAGAGAAGATGGTGTAATGATTGGTGGATTGCTGGCTGGTGAAACGCTTCACGAATTGAGAATTTCTTTACAATTAGCAGAAATGGAAAGATTGGGAGGTATTGGGGCACATGTTTCTCCTTTTGTTGAGGCACAGGATATTGCATCATTGATGAATAGAGCTGGCTTTCAATTGGTAACTATTGATGTGGATGAAATTGTGGTCTGTAGTTTATTCTTAATTTATAAATTTGGCCAGAATCTTTATTAACTCTTTTATCAGGCCCATAAACGGTAAGGTCGACCCTTTTATCAGGCCCATAAACGGTATTTAAATTATTTTTAAAGATTGCCAGAATCTTTATTAACATTATAAAAATTATTTCGAATGTTTTTAAAATTACGAATTAATTTTAAGAGTAGGTAATGAATAAAAATGCGTTTCTTTTTTAAAAATTTAATGAATTTCTAATTCAGTTTTTTTGTATTTAAATCATTATTTTAGATAAATTATCCAGATATATTTTCCTTAATATTTGATCTGCAATTTATGGGCGAATCAAATGCAACATTCACTCGATCAGCTAGCCTAAGAAGAGATATTCTTATAGCAGCAGATGGAATATATAGGCAGATGTTTTGTACACAAGAAAATAAGTAAGATAATAATCATAGTTAAACTTTTCTAAATATTCACTCCTCAGAACTAAATTTAATTGACGTATAGAGGAAGTTGACATGGGAAGGGGTGACCTTATCAAAAAAGGTCGACTATTTTTTTATTTCATTCATAGTTATCCAGCGACATTCCAAATGATTAATTTTATTGGTTGGAAGCCTGGGGCAAATATGCCAAAAGTAGCAAGGAGAGGCTCTCAAAGTGTATCTTTTAAAGATCTCTCAAAATTTATAGAAACTGAAATGACAAGCAAAGAAAATGATGAATTTAATTATAAATGAATTTTGTATATTTTTTACTTTAAAAATTAATTTTTATTAAAAATCAATTTATAAATTTAAACAGTTGAGGAATGCACTTTTTTATCAGATGTAGATAACTGATATAAATAATTAATTATTACTCTCTATTTCTTAACTTTCTTCTTTTAATAAAAATGTCTTTCTTCAAAGGTTCTTCTATTTCATTTCTTCGTAATTTAATTATTGGTCAAACTCGGCAATACACGTTTTCAAAACTGGTGATTTTTATTTATTTAAAAGAAAATAAAATTTTAATTGTTTAGTAAAACTAAAAAATTACCTAATTATTTTTTAAATTAAATTTTTTTAGTTTACCAACAAAATGTCTACAAATAATTCTAATTTATTAAATGGATTTAATCCTACTCACGTCGAGCGAGAAAATTACAAAGGAAATTCGATTTTAAAAGATTCTGTGGACAGTGTTGACCCAGAGATTTATGCTCTTCTTAAAAAAGAAAAGGAAAGACAAAAACTTGGAATTCATTTAATTGCAAGTGAAAATTTTACAAGTAAAGCTGTTAGTGAAACTGTTGGTTCTTGTTTAACAAATAAATATTCTGAAGGATATCCTGGTGTTAGGTAGGTAAGGAGGAGCAAGGGCGTATCCTGAATGCCGAGTTGTAGCCTACTTGAAATGGGTGAAAGTGGAAAAATGTTTT
This sequence comes from Meloidogyne enterolobii, assembly GCA_963681835.1. Classification (NCBI taxonomy): domain Eukaryota; kingdom Metazoa; phylum Nematoda; class Chromadorea; order Rhabditida; family Meloidogynidae; genus Meloidogyne; species Meloidogyne enterolobii. The sequence goes on along the minus strand of CAVMJV010000004.1, from coordinate 1,007,632 downwards.
TAGAAACACCTTAATTTTCTATTTTCCTTGTTATATTCTCGAAATTCGATACAGTTCGTTATTTTATTGTTTACGCCCTTTGCAAAGGGGATTTAATTATATTTTCTAACCTAAATATTTCATAAATATTAATTGTAGATATTATGGTGGAAATGAATATATTGACCAAGTTGAGAATATTTGTAAAAAGAGAGCTTTACAGCTTTTTGGATTAAATTCCGAGAAGTGGGGTGTTAATGTTCAGGTATTTAATTTTTTTTCTGATTTTATTTACAAACTTTAAAGGCACTTTCTGGTTCTCCGGCTAATTTTGCCGTTTATACTGCAATTGTTGAACCTCATGGACGTTTAATGGGTTTAGAATTAACAGATGGTGGACATTTAACACACGGGTATTTTTTAAATTAAAAATTAAATATTTTTTAAAAGTTTTTTCTCACCAACAAAAAAAGTATCTGCAACTTCTTTATTTTTTGAATCAATGCCTTATAGAGTTAATCCAAATACAGGATTAATAGACTATGATTTATTAGAACAAAATGCTCTTTTATTTAGACCCAAGTTAATTATTGCTGGTTGGTATTTTTTATTTTCTTTTAAAAATTTTTATAATAAAAATGGAATTTAGAATTGATAAAAATTCTTTTAAGGGGTATTCTTGGAAATTTTTAATCAAATTTATTCGGAAAATTGTCTTTTTGAAATTTTGATAATTCCGAGTTTAGCCCCTCTCCCGCAATTCTTTATTATTTTTTGCTCGCCCTACGTAAACTTACAATCAAAATAATTATTTTTTAACATTTGTGCTAGAATTTACAACTAAAAAATATTTTTATTTATTTAAAGGAATAAGTTGTTATGCTCAATTATTAGACTATAAACGTTTTCGTGAAATTTGTGATAAATGTGGGGCCTTTTTGATGGCTGATATGGCACACATTGCTGGTCTAGTAGCTGGGGGTGCAATTCCCTCACCTTTTAATTATGCTGACATTGTTACAACAACAACACATAAAACGTTTATTTAAATTAATTTTACTTAATTTATTTTTTTAGTTTGAGAGGACCTCGTGGTGCTTTAATTTTCTTTAGAAAAGGTTTTTTAAAATAAAATTTTATTTTAAACTTTTTTAGGTGTCAAATCAATTAATAATAAAGGAGAAAAAACTTTTTATGATTTTGAATCAAAAATAAATTCTGCTGTCTTCCCAGGACTTCAAGGAGGGCCACACAATCATTCAATTGCTGGTTTAATTTAATTTTTAAAAGAGAATTTAAATAATTATTTTTAGCTATTGCTGTAGCATTAAAGCAATGTTTAACAAATGAATTTGTTGAATATTCACATCAAATATTGAAAAATGCAAAGATTTTGGCTAATTCTTTACAAAATAAAGGATATACTTTAATTACTGGGGGAACACAAACACATTTATGTCTTTTGGATTTACGTCCAAAACATTTAGATGCTGCTAGGATTGAACATATTCTTGATTTGGTACATATTGTGACTAATAAAAATACTTGTCCAGGTTGGGTTTTAAAATTAAAAAGATTTTTTGTAATGTTTGGAAGGGCGTTAGGGAGGGGGTATGGGTAAATTTAAATTATTTTAATACTTTAAACGAAAGAAAGATATTAACAACAATTTGATATTAACAATTCAGAAATATTTAAGGAGACAAAAGTGCTCTAAAACCAGGTGGAATTCGTCTTGGAACTCCAGCAATGACTTCTAGAGGTTTAAAAGAAAAAGATTTTGAACAGATTGCTGAATTTATAAATAAAGGTTTTTTTATTTTAAATTAAAAAAATATTTATTTTTTAAGCAATTGAAATTTATCAAAAAAATGAAGAAATTTTTGTTGAAGCAAAAACTTTAAAAGAATTTAAACAAATAATTGCAAATAACGAGAAATTTAAAAATGAAATTAATTTGTTGGGGGAAGAGGTTATTGAATTTTCTAAATGTTTTGATTTGCCTGGTGGAGATGATATTTAAATTAAAAAAGAGGATTTCTGATTTTTCAAAAATGATTTTCATTTTTGGATTTTTTCAGGATTTTCACTTAAGGATTTTCACTTACCTATATTCTCATTTTTTTCACTTATTTAATTTAATCTTGGAATTTATAAATAAAAATATGAATTTTTTAAAATTAATTAAATTAATTAAAACTTTTAAAAATTATTTTTATTTTCTAAACAATTTTTTTCTAAAAATTAATTTATTTAAAAAAGAAATGTCAACAAATTGGATTCGAGCAGCTTCAGTTATTCTTTTAAATATTAAACAAAATAAAATGTTAATATTACAAAGAGGTTCTACAGCCAAATTTATGCCAAATTCTTTTGTTTTCCCCGGTGGAGTTGTTGACCCTTTAGATTTTAAATTTCCAATTGAAAAAACAAATTTTGATAAATTAATAAATAAAGAAAATTCAAAAATTAATTTGGGATTAGAAAATGATTTTTATTTGCGTATTTGTGCAATTAGAGAAATGTTTGAGGAAAGTGGAATTTTAGCAATAACTGATAAAGAAGGAAATAAATCAGAATTATTGTCTGCAGCAAAAGATGAAAATTTGTCTGAATGGAGAAAAAAAGTTTTTTTCTTTAAATATTTTTGTCAAAAAATATTTTTTTAAAAAAGATATTATCTAATCCAAATTTATTTCATGAAATCTTTTCTGTTAATATGAAAATAGATATTGCTTCATTAATTCCCTGGGCAAATTGGCTAACACCTTTTGGTGAATATTCCAAAAGGTTTTTTTTGTTTTTTTTTCAATTTTTAAATTAATGTTGTTAAAGATATGACACAGCATTTTTTGTTTTAATTACAGAAGATTGTCCAGAAAGTATTTTTTGTATTAATGAAATGATGAATTCTTTCTGGATAAAACCGTCAGAAATAAATGAAAGGAGTGTTAAAGGTAATAAAAAGGAGAGAGAAATCTTTTCCCTTTATTTTTAAAGGTGAAGTAAGCCTTCCTCCACCACAATTTTATGAACTTGAAAGACTTCAATTAGTCCTTAAAAATGAAAAATTAAATAAATTTACAAATACAACAAAAATAACTCCTCACATTTTTAAAATTAAAGAAAAACAAAATATTCATTTATATATTTTGCCTGAAGATTATTTATATGATAATTTAAATCCAAATTTTAAACCAACAAATATTCTTCCATCAAATGAACTACTTCCACCATATTTAGAGGATAAACAAATTCATCGAATTATTACTCATTCAACTCCCCCATATTTATTTTATCATGGACACAAACTTTTTATTCAAAATATTAACAAAAATTTTAAATATTGATAAACTATGTAATATTTGTTGATTAAAAAATTTAATCCAAAATTTTAACTAGTACTATATCACTCTTCATACTTTACATACCACTTGAAATTCCCTTTTATTTGGAAATCGAAGGAGATCTTTTGATTTAAAAATCTCAAAAGAAAGTTTTTTTCCATTTTAAAATTTAATACTTTAATTTTACATTTTGCCAAAAAAAACATTTTAAATGTAATTTTGGTGATTTTTGATTAAGGAGAGATTTCGGTTTAGATCCAGTTCTGCTATACAAACTATTACTTATTACTATATTTATTTTTTAGAAATGTCAGATAAAAGTACTCCAGTTGTTGCGCCGGATGGTGGAATGATCGTTCAGCGTGATCCGAATGTGAGCTATGAGATTTTTCTTTGTAAATTTTATTTTAGAAAATTGCCAGTTCCGGTGATCACGACCCTGTCTATGATAAGCTGGAACATGCATTTGGAGTTTCAACAGCAACGAATGGGACGTTGTCAGCGGAATTCGATTCATCAGCTGAACTCATCATGAAATTACAGAACATGTTGAGGAGCATCGAACTAAGTTTGGACAAAGGTATGGTAATGAAGGATTAATAAAATTATTTTAAACCTGGAACCTTCGAGTGTATACCAGTGATGCATATTTTCATTTTTTTCTATTTTTTCCAGGAGTGTTTAATTTTTTAAAGTTTAATTTTTCTATTTTCAGTTAATCTTTCTTTTGCATTTGACGAAGTTATAATGGAAGCGGTGAATTCTATTAAACCTCCTCGGAATTCTATGGACGCCTCAGATCTTTTAGCGGAAACATATATTAATCCGCTATTCAAATCATGTTTAAATAAAGCAGCTTCTTCTGCATTTGATTATTTGATTGGATTGTATGGGCGCTGCAATTCTTTAGTTAATCAGGTTTTAATTAAATTTTTATGACGATTTTATGTTCAATTTTTAGAGTCATCTGGGGCTCTCTGCCAAAATATTTTCAACACTATCTGAGCGGGCAAAAGTACAATTTATTCTGTTTCTTCGAGGACTTTTGTGTGCTAACAAAAAGTATTTGATATTTTTATCCTTTTACAATTTGTTTTTCAGTTCATCTTATCAAGACATTTCAACAGTCTTCACTAAATTTATGTTGACAAATCTTGAGTCAATTTCTCCTTTTCTGCGCGATATAATTGTTTGCTGTAAAGATGTGGCATTGACTGATGAGGGTGCGCTAATTGAGGTTAAAACGAAACTTTTTTATAAACACCTATCCAAACTATTTTTGTATCTTTCTTTAATTTTTGTTTCCACTAAAATATTTTAAATTTGTTTTTTTTGAATTCAAATGAAATTAGCTTTTATTTTTTAGGTTTTTGGTCCTGTTCTTGACATTCTTCGCTCTTGTGCAACACACATTAATATGACAAAGCTATTTGAAGACAAGCATTATTCTCTTCTCTTGCTTTTGCTTGAAATTAAAATGTCTGACAATACTCGCCCAATTGCTGATTTGGTTGGTTAAGAAACTTATTTTAAACAAATTTTTTATTTTTAAGATAGTTTCACGTCCAGATTTCCATCCTAAACATCTTATCACTAATTTTAAAGGACGTGAATTTTTTCATTCTTCATTCCTTGGCCCTTTTATTGCATTTAGCATTGCTGGTAGCCAATCGCCTCTTTATGTGAGCACATTTAAAGTTAATTTTTAAAAAAACTTTAGGAATTTTGCTTTGACCACAATGATGTTTTGTTTGATTATAGTGACATGGAGAATAAAGAACTGAAAATTAATGAATTTCAGACTCAATTGCGCATGATGAGAGTAAAAATCTTTGACAAGTATCTATATTCTTCATTTTTATTGCAGATTAAAATGCATCAAATCTTTCATGCATTAATCGTAAATTCTTCAACCAGAAATCGGACTCTTGGCTATATCAGCGAAATTTTGGACACTAATAAAAAATTATCACAAATTCAAGTTGAATACGAGCAATTAGCAAATCCTACGGCAATGTTAAATATGCTTTCCATTCTTATTGACTTTGATAAAATTCCTGTTGAAAAAATTCAAGATGATTACATATTTCATCCAAAATGTCGGATTAAAATGACTGAAATTAATACTCTCAAAATGGATAATGATATGATTGAAGCATATCGTAAAAAAATTGGTGAATTTTGGATGATTTATAATTTTTATGTTAATCATTTTTAGATCTCTCTTATACTCCCAGCTTTAACACCGAGTGCTTTTATTTGACTATTGCTTTTATGGGGATTAGGTCATCACTGATTATTGTATTTATTTTTTTTTGGTTTTAGTATGACGACAATGATGAATAATTTGTCTCGTATGGATAGGCATATATATGAGATTCGTAGACAGTTGCGGGATGCCGAGGAGCAACTTCAACGAAAAGGCCAGAATCCGTCTCAACTTAATCGGATCCGAGCAATAACGCAACGTACTAAGGAACTTTTGAAGGTTGGCTAGTTTTTCCTATAAAAACTTTTGTCATTTAGCGTTTTACATTGAGCAATGTTTGTTATGATTGTCTGATTAACGATCAAAATTTGTTATCAAAATGCTCAAATTTCGTGAACAAATTGCTCAGACTTTTTCTCCGCAGTGTTATGCCTGATTCGTAAGTAATTTTATAATGAGCTCTAGTTTTAGAAAATTATTTTCTTTTTAGAGGAGTCGATTATCGTTCATTTACTCCGTGTATCGAACGATTTGCTTCGTTGCCTGAAGCTTTTCTCGAAACTGGCATTGAATTTTTACACTTTCTTCTCGAGTTTGTGTTAGAGCTTTTATTTTTAATCTCTTTTTATTTAGACATCCTCAGCGTTCAAAGGTTCTTCTTTTGAATGTATCAGACTATCCTCGACTAATTTTAAATTTGATTGTAAATTTGCCGCATATAAAGAATCCATTCTTAGCATCAAAAGTGACTTCTGACATCAAACTGATCTCATTAAATAAAAATTTAGATTGTTGATTTGTTTTTCTTTACTTGTCCAGATGTATCTTCAGATGCCGGCTTCTTCTTTAGGCAGATTATGAATGATAAAATTGCTGTAGATAACTTGTTTCCTGCCCTTGTCAAATTTTATGCAGACGTTGAGTCAACCGGTGCATTTTTCTTATTTGTAAATTATCTTTAGAATTTTCTAGGATCAAATACTGAGTTTTACGACAAATTTAATATTCGGCGAAATATTCAAGTTATCTTTCGGGTATGAATTTATTTAAAGAAATTTTGTTTTAAAAAAACATTTAGTCTATGTGGATGGATCTTGCTCATCGCAAAAGGATGGTTCAGTTTGCAGAGTAGCTTTAAACAATTTTTTTAATTTTAAGTACTCTGTTATTTAGAGAATCCTCGCCTGATTTTTATCGCTTCTTGAATATGGTAATTAATGACACTACATTTTTGCTTGACGAATCACTCGAAAAATTAAAGGTTTTCCGTTCTCAAAATATTTTTGCATTAATTTTTATTAGAGAATAAATGAGATTGAAACCCAAATGTCGAACGAAGTGGGATGGAATTCATTAAGGGAGGTTGATATATTTTCCATTTCTTTTAAATAATATAAATATTTAGGAGGAGCGCCAACATAGATCCGAACTTTTGGGTGATGCAAAACGTCAAGTTCGGATTTGGCTTCGATTTGGTACTGAAACAATGGAATTGTTTGTAACGTTAACTGGTGATGCTCCACAGATTTTTCTTCAAGAGGCTCTTGGTGATCGAGTTGCTGCTATGCTGAATAATAATATTGTACAGGTTGTAAATTCTCCCTTTCCTGATTAAATTTTTTTGCAGCTTTGTGGGCCTAAATGTTCTCAATTGAAGGTTCAAGATGCAAAGAAGCGATTTAATTGGGATCCTAGAAAGTTAACCGAACTTATTGTTAAAGTAATTTTTCTTTCATTTAATCGTTATATTTATTATCAATTTATGTCTACGTCAATCTTGCTTCTAGTCATTTTGCCAAACAAATTGCACAAGATGAGGTACATAATTTTGTAATTTATTTGAAAATCTAATTTTAGCGTTCTTATACTCCTGCTACTTTCGATTCAATCCTTAAACGTTTCGAGGAAAAATCAATTTTGCCTGTCAGTCAGTTTGAATCATTCAAAAATTTGGTTGAGCAAGCGAAGGAAGCCCACAATGAGAAAGTTAAGTTCGAAGAGAAATTTGAAGATGAGATTCCAGATGAATTCAGAGGTTGTTAGCTTTTATTGTTTTAAAATGTAAATTCTTATTATTAAGATGAAATTCTTTTCACATTGATGAGCGATCCAGTTACACTTCCTTCTGGTCAAGTAGTTGATCGAAAGAATATTTTACGCCATCTACTAAGTGATCCACACAATCCATTTACTAGACAGCCATTAACTGAGGACGAGCTGAAGCCAAGTTTGCTTTTTTGTTATATTTTTATTTATCTAAAATTTTAGATGTTGAACTTAAAGCGCGCATTACCAGTTGGGTAAATGAAAAGAAAAGTGAAATTAACAAGAAAAGCGCATCCAAGTCTTGAGAATTAAATGAGAATTAATGCTTTTGTCCATTTTCCCCCAAAAAGTGTATTTTTCCTTTGGTATATTCATTAAATATTGATTTTCCTTTCCTCGTAATTTTTAAAATGGTTCGATGAAACGCCTTATGCTTTTGATATTTTCTGTTACCTTTTTCTTTTATGCAAGCACGTGTAATCTACAATATATAAAATTTATATTTATCATATGTGAATTGTTAAAATTTCCTTTTATATAAAATTATTCAATGTTTTTTTTTTGATTTATTTAAAGTTATTGAACTAAAATATTTTATTAAAAATAATTTTGTTGTTTTTGTCTATTTTGTTGTTTTTTTTTGCAATTTAATTCTTGTATGATAATGATTTCAACAACATTTCGGGGGACACGAAAGGTTTTTAATATTTTTTGAATTTTAATTCCATTTTAGTTGGTCGATTTATTTCCCTCACGTTCTTTTGCTTCAGTTCAAGAAGTAACTCTCCAAACAAGACCATACAAATTATTTAAATTAGGTTAGTTTTTATAAATTTTTGTTTAAATCTTAATTTTTTCAGACAATGGACCTAAATCTGAGACAATTTTAACAAAAGAAGATGCTATATTTTATTTCCAAAAGATGCAAACAATTCGTAGAATGGAGGTTTGGAGAAGGGTATTTTGTAGAAAATACTTTATATTTTAGACAACAGCTAGTAATTTATACAAAGAGAAGAAAATTCGTGGATTTTGTCATCTTTATTCTGGACAGGTAAATATTGATTTAGAGAGAACAAAATGATAATTTGGAATGATCTTTTGAATTTTACCTTTATAATTTTATTTAAGATTAAATTTTAAATAATTTAAGGAGGCTTGTGCCATTGGAACATATGCCGCGATGGATCCAGAAGATGCTGTTATAACTGCTTATAGATGGTTTTTTTTCTAAATTTTCTCTTATTATTATTATTATTTATTAATTAGTCATGGTTGGACTTATATTATGGGTGCACCGGTAGTTGATGTTATTTCTGAATTAACTGGTAGAGAGAATTATTTTGTTAAAAATTGTTTTGTAATTTTAGGTAAAATTTCTGGAAATGTTTATGGAAAAGGTTTTTTAAAAAGAAAATAGAAGAAAGAATATTTTTTTAACAAAAGGTGGTTCTATGCATATGTACGCAAGAAACTTTTTTGGTGGTAATGGAATTGTTGGTGCACAAATACCTCTTGGAGCGGGTATAGCTTTTGCAATGAAATATAGAAATCAGAAAAATATTTGTTTGACATTATATGGGGATGGAGCTGCAAATCAAGGACAATTATTTGAATCAGCAAATATGGCAAAACTGTGGAATTTGCCTGTTGTTTTCATTTGTGAAAATAATGGAGTTAATTTTTAATTAAATATTTTTTTAATTTTATTTTTAAATAGTTTGGTATGGGTACTTCTGTTGAAAGGGCATCCGCTTCTACTGACTATTACACTCGAGGGTTAGTTTTTAATATAATATTAGTAGAAAAGAGAGTATCCATTTCTCCTAGCATTAGAAAATTGAGAGCCTGAAAATGATTCACATTTTTCAGAGATTATGTTCCTGGTATCTGGGTGGATGCAATGGATGTTTTAACTGTTCGGGAGGCTATTCGTTTTGCAAAAGAATGGTGTAATGCGGACAATGGTCCTTTAATGGTTGAATTTGCTACATATCGTTATTATGGACATTCAATGAGCGATCCAGGGACTAGGTAAGTATTTATTTTTTTGAATAATTTAGAATAATTTTAAAGTTATCGGACAAGAGATGAAATACAGGAAGTCCGAAAGACTCGTGACCCAATTACTGGTTTTAGGGACAGAATTCTTACGGCTGGTTTAGTTACTGAGGAAGAATTGAAGGTAATTTTTGATAGATTAAAAATAAATATTAAAATTTTAATAGGGTATAGAAAAAGAAGTACGTCAAGAAGTTGATGAGGCAACAAAAATGGCTTTATCTGAGGGAGGTAAAAAGACAATTTTTTAATTTAAAGAAAATTCAATTTAAAGTTTTGCCACCAGAAGCTTTATATAGCGATTTATATGCAAATACTCCACCCCAAATGGTACGAGGCACAACTTTTGACAAATCAACTGTTCAGCAATATGCAACTACTGCTGAATTATTGGGAAAGATGGGACGGCCAACAAAGTCATATTAAAAAATAATTATTTAGACTAATAGAAGGTAGAGAAAATTATTATAAAATTGTTATTTTTGGATTTATATGTTTTGAATAAAGATTAGATTCGGAATTAATTTAGACAATATAGATAACGAAATAACAAAAATCTTTGGCCTCTTCTAGATAAAAACAAAAATACTTTTTTTGTCCTTTTGAATTAAAATTAGGGCAAATGTTTGGCGCAATCTAAAATATTTTTTATATTTACTCACATAATTGAGGATTAAATAACAAAGAAAAATTGAGGATTTAGAAGGAAATAATTGCAGTAAAGAAAAGAATTTAAAAAAATAGAGAGATTTCTTCTTTACGCCAATCTTTGTAGGGAATTGTAGGTAGAAAGTGGTTGGTGGTGGTCATTTCTTTGAATTTTCTTTTTAAAAATTTAAAACATTTTTAAGTTTATTTTTATTTTAATCAAACAATTTCAGAGAGAGAAATGATATTCATAACATTTTTATATTTAAATTTATTTATTATTTTTATATTTTTAATTACAAAAATTTGTAACGGAATTAGTTTAGTTTTTTTCTTTTTTTTTTAAATAATTAGTTAAATTTTAAAGTGTTATGTGAAGTTCAAGGAACTTGTTTAAAATGTCCAGATGGCCATATTAGTCATTTTATTTGTCGAAATAATGAAGATTGTTTTAGAGAAGAATATTGTTATTTAAAGAGGGGATTTTGTTGTTTAAATAAAAATACTTCTACAAATTCTAAAATAATTTTAAATAAATGCCCGGATGGTTCTAGATTTGGAAAATTGTGTAAAATAGATGTTGATTGCCTTTTTAAGGATGAAATTTGTATTGAAGGGAAGTGTTGCCCTTCTTGTAGACAAAGACGTTTATTGGCTTTAAGAGAACTTAGAAGTATTGGAATATCTTTTTTTAATAAAGAAGAAAAAGAAAATAAAAAAGAGGAATTTATACCTCAATGTAATGATGATGGAAAGGTATTTTTGGAAATTAATTTTAGAAATAAAGATTTGTAGAGAATATTCAAAATATTTAAGATATTAAAAAAAATTTTTTTAAAAGTATTTTCGTCCAATGCAATGTGTTGCCCATTCAGGAGAGTGTTTTTGTGTTGATAAATTTGGAAGAAAAAATATTAAAAATAATTTACTAAAAGAAAATATATTAGTAAATTGTTCAATTATTAGAGAAAAACAAGAAGAAATAAATAAAGAAGAAAATAAATTAATTAGTAGTACAAAAATAGCTTTAAATAAAGATAAAGAAATAATTAATAATAATTGTACAGATCCTTTACGTGAATTTCGTTTGTTTTTAAATTTAAATTTTAAAATTAAAAAAATAATTAAAGATAATTGTGGAAGTATTTGCCCTATTTCTTGTTTTTCTAAAAATAATTTATTTAAATGTCCACAACAAGAACAAGTAAATTTTGTGTGTAAAATTAAAAATAAAATTAATTTTAAAAAAGTGTATGAAAGGTTGTTTTTGTCGTTTACCTTTTGTTTTATTAGATTATTCTAAACCTTTTAATTCACCGTAAGTTTTCTTTAAAAAAATATTTTTTTTTAATTTTTTAATTAAAAAAAAGTTGTGTTCTTCCGTCAGAATGTCCATTACTTTCATTTACTTCAGATTTAAATAAATGGAATAATGGGGGGTTTTTTCCTTCATTTACCCCAACAACAACAAAAACAAATAAAATAAATAAAAATAATAAATGTAAAGATTCTTTTAAAAATTATCAAAATTGTGGGAGTGCTTGTCCTACTGGTTGTGGAAGATTATTGTTACCTTCTAATAATAATTTTGAAGATGAAGATAATAATTCATGTTCTTCTAATTGTGTACCTGGGTAAGAAAAAAACTTGGATTTAAATGGGGAGATTAGGGAAACTAGAGAGAGAGAATGTAGATGAATCAATTCTCGCTCTCAATTATTCACTTTCTCGACCTATTAATTATTTCTATCATACATACAAATTTCCCGAACTAAAATCAAAAAATGTTTTTACTTTTTAATAGGGATATTTTGTTATTTAACGTTTACAGTCCATTTAAAGAGTTTTAAACTTTTAGATGTTTTTGTCGAATTCCTTACGTTTTGCGTGATCCAAATGACCTTAATTCGGAGTGTATATTACCCAAATTCTGCCCTTTACAACAATTTGCACTGCAAATACCTCAACAAATTTCATCAAATAATTCCTCTATTAAAGAAGAAATACTTCAAAAAAATTCAACAACACAATTAGTAGTTAAAAGAAATGGGGAAAGTGAAAGAGAAAAATGTGAAAATGATTTAACAAAAGAATTTTTAAAATGTGGTAAGGGAAAAAATAAAAATAAAAAGTCGCCACTTTAATCTTTTCTCGAAAGTTTTGACAAGTCAATAACGGATTTCTGGTTCACAGAAGTATATTGAATGACTATTTTTAATTATTTAAGTTAAAAACAGATACATAAATATAATTTTAATTTAGTTAACACCCCTCTCTCTCTCTCCCTCTCAATTCTTCCCCATATTTTTTAAATACATATCCAAAAAACCTTCCAAATTATTTTAATTATTCTAAAAAGGATATGTAATATTTTAAAACAAATTAATTTAAAAAAGGTTCATCTTGCCCTCTTGGTTGTGATCAATTAAATCGCCCTTTTCGTTTTTGTTCTCCTTGTATTTCTGGATGTTTTTGTAAAAATGGTTATATTTTTGTAAATTCTTCTGAATGGGAAATATCCGAATGTATATTACCTTTAAATTGCCCTCCTCCTCAATTATTTAATATTACAAAATTAACGGCAATTCAAGAAAAAGAAAATTGTGGAGAAGCTTTAGCTATTGCTAATCTTTATAATAAAGAAGGAAAAAGAATTGGGAAATTAATTGTTAAACCTGAAAGGAATGGAGAATTTGGAGGAGGAGAAGGGGAAATAAATACTCGAAAGTAATTTTAGTTTTAAAATTAATTCTTTCTTTTAATGAATTCGATTAAATGGAGAATTTACTTCTTTTTCTTCTTCAAATTTATTTTTGTCTATTCATCAATATAGCGATACAACAATAAATGGTTGTTCAAGTATTGGAGACCCATTAAAATTAAATTTAAAAGAAGAAAAAGAAATTAAAGAAGAAATTCCAATAAATTTAAATTATTTAAATGAATTAATTGAATGGAATGAAAAATTTATATATGGAACTAATCCTTTAATTGGACATTCTGTTGTGTTAAAACAAAGAGAAGGAAGTTTAATTAATATTTTAAGTTGTGCTGTTTTGGGAATTGCTCCTAGTTGTTGAAAGGAGAGGAGGGAGGGAATTTTTAAAGAATTTTATTTTTGTAAAAAGATTATTCTTGATTAAAAAAGAAAGGAAGAAATGCTCTCTTTTTAAAATTAATAAAAAATATTTTCTATTTATTTAAAGTTAATTTACAAAAAAGAAAGCAAATAAAATTATCTGCTCCCCCTTTTTGCAAATAAAGGACGGAAGATAATGAAGTAAATTTAAGTTAAAGCGACAAGACACACACATTTTTAAACAAAAATTTAATATTATCTGCCAAAACAAATTTTAGACTCCGGATAAATTAAATTATAGAAAGCGCATAAATTAATAATAAAATTTATTTTTTAAAATTGCAAAATTAAACTAAAAAGGCAAGCACTAATACATATGAGAATAAAATGGCTTTGAAAGCACATAAAATTTACAAGCAAGTATAGGATTGCCTGACATGTTTGGTGTCAATTACAAATATCCTTTAGTCTAGAAAATGCCAACTTTTAATTAAAATATTTTTTTGTATGTGAACAAAAGGGAAAAAATTGGCAGTTAATTGTAAAAAGAATTTATAAAAAATAAATGTATGTCATTACAGTGTCACCTCTAGGGAGGAAGAAATCTGGCATTAAAATGGGAATGTGTGGGTGTCATGTGAAGGTGACACTATAGTTAAGTCTGTATAATTTTTATAAAAAAAATAAGAAGAAGAGGCATTTTTTGAACTGATTACAAAAATATTAAAAGGTATTTTGTTTAAAATATTTTAAGAATAATGCAAAAAGTCAATAGAATATAAATTGAAAAAGAAAATTTAAATAGTGGATATATCAATTTGTATATTTCTTTTACTTTTCTGATATTCAATTGATATCTTTAAATATAAAAAATAAGAATTAAAAATGAGATTCGCTTTTTCTTTGGTAAATAAATTTATTAGAGATTAGAGAAAGTTTAATTGTCATTAATTTTTTAATTTAAAAAAAGCCCAAAATCTCTAATATAAAATTAGACAAATATAAATACAACAAAAATAAAAAAATATAAAAAAGAAATTAATTATAGAATTAAAATTTTGTTTAGAAATTAAATTAAAAAGTTTAAATTTGTCAATTAAAAAATATTTAAAGGCTAAGAAGCCGTGTTATTTGAAGTAATTGAGCGATCTGTATGACTTGCCTCCAATAAATCAATTATCGTCCATTGCCGTCCCCTCAAAGAAAGTTCCAAGTCATGAAATTGTTTAAGGGAAAAACGATGTCCTGTAGAAACAACGGTTATTCCCTCTTCTCGAAAAAGTTGGTAGAGAGCACTTTCCATATCAAACCCTAAACAACTAGTTGCCTCATCAAGGAAAGCTATTCGTGGACGGTGATAGAGAACACGTCCAATTGATAAACGCTAAAAAATTGAAATTTTTTAAACAAATTTAAAAAAATAATTGCCTGTAATTCCCCTTGTGATAAAGAATCATTCCAATCCCATGTAACAGTAGCATCAAAACCACCACAACGAACTAGTAAATAATCCATCTTAATCCAATCAAGTATTTTGGCAAGCCTATCCAAATCCCTCTCTACTGGCAATGCTTTTAATGGATAAACTAATTGTTGACGAAGTGAATGACCCAATGGAAAATAAGCACGTTGTGGGACAAAGAAAAGTGATGAAGGAGGACGTAATGGCCTATTTCTTTCGACATTCCCTGTACAACAACAATTCCACAAACCAGCCATTACACGTAATAAAGAAGTTTTCCCAGTTCCAGATTCACCGCTTATGAGCAAATTACGGTTTTGCATTACCTAGTGAAAAAGTTTAGTTATTTTTAGTTAAAAATTTAAATTAAAAAAACCTGTAATGAAAGATTAAGTATTAATACACGTGTTGGGTCATCAGGCAAAACAATTGTAACAGAATCAAAAACAATTGCTGGCTCTGCAGCCAAATCTAACCAATTTCTTTGAGAACCATTTTCACCTAGTAAATATTCTGCTTCATCATCATCGGAATCACTAGCCAAAATAGCATGTTGTGTCTGGCGTCCATGTAATTCCTTTAAGGAATAAACTTTTAAATAAATAAAAATATTCTTTTAAACTTTTTGTATTCTTCCATTCGAATCATCTTTTGGAGTTTTCTTAACACAACCACATCCAATCTTTGAACTTTTTCCTTCATCAGAGGCAATAACAACAACAGAACTGGGAACTGTCGAAGGAGGGCGTTCAGTCTCTAATTGATCACTATGTACCCTCGTTAATTCTTCATAAAGCTCAACCACACTAAAAAATTAAAAGATAAGTATTTAAAAAGTAAAAAGATTTATTAGAATTTTCAACGAGGATAGAAAATTCCGAGTTTAATCAAAATTAGGTTTAAAAGTTTGTATAGATTTCCTCTTTGCATTAGAAAACAAGTCCGGACGCAACTGGAAAAAATCCAATTCCATCCAGCCCTGATTAGAAAAATTAATCCTCCTAAAGCCTCTTTTAACCCTACATAGTAATATGTTTTAAATTTAAAATTTAATGAAAAAAATGTAAAAATTACCGATGGGTAACACCACCGAAATCTCCCACATTTTGTGACAAAGAAATAAGACCAGTAAAACTTCGAATCTAAAACAAAATATTTTAAATAAATTTAGAATAATTCAAAAAAAATAATTTAAAGTTAATCCCTCGATTGATAAGAAAGTAAAGATTAATTTTAATACTCAAATGGGAACATATGTATAAAAGAATCAAAAAGTAATTACCAAATAGAGATAATAAAAAGCATTTTCGCTAACTATTCCATTCAATTCAGGAGGTCCAATTTTGTCATCATATTTATTTTGCACAAAAATAGCAATAGCAATAATAATATAACTTAGAATTCCTCCAAAAAAGTCAAAACAATTTGTGGCTACTAAAAATTAAAATTAAAAATAATTTTTAAATTTATGAAGAAAAATAATTACAATTTAACCAAAATTGCCAAATAATCAAAATTTTTTGTGTTTTTAACAAATGTTTAAGTTTTTGATTTGTAAAAACATTTTCTGTAAATCCCGCCTGATAAAAAGCAATTGATTCTACATTTGTCCGAACTTCTAAATGTCTTGCTCTAAATTAATATTTATTTAAAAATAGAAAAAAGATTTAAAAAAACCTTAAATCTCCTTCCCTTTTTTCTTGTTCTGCAACCAAAGGAATTGTTTTAGTTATAAGGATTCGATTAATAATTGTTGCAGAAGTAAAAAACAAATAAATAGTAAGAGGTCCTAAATATCCAGAACTGAAAAGAAAATTTTTTGATTTTTATAATATATTTCCTGAAAGAATATTTCGAGAAGAATCATTTTAAATTTAAAAGAGAACATGTAATTAAAATAATTAAAAACCTATTATATGTCAAATAAGTGTAATAAATAACAATAAATGGAGTTAATAATAAAGGACCAAGTAATTCACAAGCAAGTAACCGTGTACATTTTTCAATGTCTTGAGTCATACGTTGATCACTAAAATTAATTTAAATAATTTAGAAAAATGTTTAATTTACGGATTGTCCAAGGAATTTGTCAGTAAATAAAAAGCGTGACGTTTAAAATAAAGTCGATGCATAACAAATCCAAGTAAACGCCGACATCGTAAGTAGAGCAAAGAAGAAAGTAATTTTATCAGAGCAAATGTCTAAAACATAAAATCAAAACCATTTTTAATTTAAAAATACCGCTGCTTTAAGAAAAACCAAAACAAATGACATAAGGATAAGACGCTCAAAAGCCGATTCTTCTCGCTTCCCCAAAAGAACATGAAACTTAAAATTAAGAGATACATAAGACAGAAAATTTAATTAAAAACCTCTCGAGGCAACACACCCAAAAAATAGGCGGCAATTTGATCTGAAAAAAAATTATCCTTCTGAATGAATTAATGTATAAATATGCCTGCAATGGATAGAAAAAGAAGAGAAACGGCAAGAAGAACACCAAAAGACTTCCAAGTTGGAAAAAGAATTCTCACAAGTACAAAAGTTCTCCTTAAAAGCAGTAAATCCATTGAGAAGCGAGTCATAACTTCTTTTTCTCCCCTTGTTAAAGTATATAATTAAATCAATTTTAATAAATATTAATTGTTGTAGATCAACGTCAAAAAACAAAAATTAAAAAAAAACAAATACAAAAAATAATACATTAATATAAAAGAGTATTTGTGCAAAAATATTTATAATTCAAGTATTTAATTTATTTGGAAGTAGAAAATAAATGGAGGAACTGGATAAAATAATAAGGTATATACTTTTATTTCTTCCCATTAAACAATTAATTTTACGATTTATTAACCATAATCAATTTCTTCTCCTGCCTCAACTTCCGTCGCTGTTTTAATAGTATCATCAGTATTTTCTACCAAATTGTTACTTAAATTATTCGCTTCTTGCTGTTGCGGAGATTGTTGCCTTTGCTGAGATTCTTCAATCTTATTCTTTTCTTCCAAAATACGATCTATCAAAGAACGGGCCAAATGTATGTCACACGTCGAAGGAGAATCATCATCAAAACCTTCTTGTTTCAGAATGAGCGTTATCGAATCTGAGTGTTTAAAATATGTACTTAATAAAAAATAAAATAAAAACCTGCATCATCAGCACCGTCATGTTTGGATTCAATCAGCTCTAAAAATAATTATAAACATAAATTACAAAAAACCTTTAAGTCTTTTGTCGACACTCTCCAACCATATATTCTCCAACTTAACCGCTTCCTCGTTAACTTTAGGTGCCGCATCAAAAACAACCTTGAAAATAAATTAATAATATTTTTAATATTTTAAGTTCACCATAATCATTGTCATGTTGTCACGTGATCCCTTCGACAAACAAACATCAAGAACTTGATTTGAAGCACGCTGAAGAATAGGATTAATAAAATAAAAATAAATTTTAACCTTTAAATCTTCTGTGACAGTTAATCGAGAACGAACTAAACGACAAAGTTCCTCGTTTTCGAGCACATCATAAATTCCATCACAGGCAAGAACAAGAAATTCATCATCCTCTTTGTTCCTTTCAATGATATAAATATCAGGTTCTGGGCTAACTAATTGATCAGTAGGACATAATCCAGGAACAGACTTATATTCATAATCTCCAAGTGCTCTTGAAACGGCAAGGCTTCCATTAACTCTCTGAATCATCACAGAACCACCAGCCTTGACAATTCTGTCGCGTTCTTTTTCAACGTAAGGCTTATGATCTTCAGTGCTAAAAATATTGTCACTTTTCCGGCTAAGAATCCCCCTTGAATCGCCTAAAAAACAAAGTGTAAATTGAAAATTTTAGAGAATCAAATACCCAAATTTGCAAAGAAAATATAATCTGGTGTGAGAATGGCACAAATTGCTGTGGTTCCACTTCGTTCTTTCTCTGTCCCACCAGGTAAGTTTTCCATAGAAGCATCTAATTGCAGAAAACCTGACCTCATTCCTTCCTTAATTAATGTCTTTGACTTTTCAGTAATTTTTTGGTCATTTGAGTTTAACTCTGCCTTGACCTAGAAGATAATAAAGAATAAAAAATCAGACAATTATAAAAAGATATACATCACGAAATGCCTGTGTTTCCAATAAAGTTTGCAATAAATTTTCTGCTGAATGGAAGGCAACATTACTCCCAGCATGACCATCAAATACAGCAAAGAAAGACCAATTCTATAAATTTAAATAGAAAATTTTAAAAAATGAAAAAAAACCTCAAAAGGAGGGTCCTTCCCTATTGAAATTTTAACATGATGGGCATCCTCCATATCAATTCTCCAACCTTGCATTGAGGCCACTACATAACGATAATCCTTAAAAAATGAAATATTAGTAATATCTCGAGAGGATTTACACATACCCTCCCAACTCCAATATCATTTGTTTTCTCAGTTTTAGGCTTATCAAGAAAAGCGCCCATGTATTTTTGGTATCAGTTTAAAAGTCAAATAATAGTTTTGTCTAAAAGAAACAAAGCAAGTAACAGAACTAAAATAAAGATTATATAATTAAAACAGTTAAAGAAGAAAAACGAAAAGAATGACCCCACACCAACATAAAAAAACCCGTTGCACAAAACTTTTTAAAAAGTGTCAAATTTTCGTTAATATCTCCTTTTTGGCACTGTGCCCATACAAAATGCCAATTTCGCTTTATTGAAATTAGAGATCGGCACGGGTCGGGACCCCGCACGGGATTTTACGGGATCCCGTCCCGGAATCACGGGTTTTTCGCGGAAAACGGGATTTACGGGATTAATCCCGCGGGATCCCGTCCCGGTCGAAATTTTGAAACGTAAACCCGTTCCGGGATCCGGGGAATTTTTTTTCAAATTTACGGGATTATTAATTATTCTCATAAATTGCCATCGGCGCTGTAAATGGAAGGAATCTGGGACTTTGGCCTCCAAATCCACTTATATCCCTCCAAATACACCAATATCCCCGATAGCTCAGGAGACCCGTGAATAGTCGGGACTCTCCGGAGTTTCGACTATTCCCGGACAGATTTCTGGACTGTCGATATCTTTGGGTGGCCCTCATTTTTTACTTTCAAAATTCTTAAATTCGGCTGCGGAACTAAAAAGGAGAATTCTGGCTTCTTAGCCTTATGAAATGGCATTCTGAATGATTTCTTTAGATAATTTCTCGAGCTCCTGAATTACAGCGCAGAAATTTTTTTTTCGGAAAATCCTAAAAAAATTTTGCTGCGCACTAGATGTGACTGAAATGGGCGAGTAGTTTGTTGAAAGTTTTTGGGCTTTTTTTCATAGAAATGATTGAAACCGAGAAGGCGGTTGCAATATTTTGTTTAATTTATTGTTGATTTTCGTCAGAATTTTGTTAATTTAGAATATTTAATTATTATTTTGAATAATTTGTGATTAATGTACATTAATTAATGGATGAAAACGATAAATGGTCACAGCGAAGGCTGCGGCATTGTGTACAATATGGAATTAAACCTGACATTCTTGCGGAAAAATTATGTTCAATATCGAGAAATGGAGGTTAAACAAATCCTTAAATTAATTCTCATTTTTTTAGAAGTTTCACATACAAACGAAGAGGATGATTCGACAAAACGACCTCATGCACACTCGACGCGGTCAATTAAATCAACAGCTACAGCTCTTTCGAGAACCCGATCACTCGATCGAACACATATCAATAGGGAATGCTTCCTTGAAAAAAGAGAAAGTGTTCTAGGAATGGCTTGCAGAGGATTAAATTCTGTTGTTACAGGGTAATATTGTAAGGATTTTTAAATTTCAATTATTTTTTAGTGATTTATTTCGCCAAATTCAAGAAGGTAATTCTTCAAAGAGGGCTACTGTTACAAGGATATCTACTTGCGTATCTATACGAGACAAAGATAGATTGCCAGATGTTTTTAACAGTTTCCCTTCTAATCAAAAAAGTCTTCGATGTGATTTAAGTTTGGGTATAAATAATACAGCAACAAACACTTGTTTATTAAATGATGTTGAAAATAATCATCACGACCTTGAGCATACAAAATCTTTAAATTTAATCTCAAACAAGTCACAGAAACAGGTTTAAAAATTTTGTTTTTCGGTTAATATAAGTTGAAGCTTTGAAGCTCTATAGGAAATACCGTAATGTTTATTTTTCAATACCCCTCATTTTTTTCAATACCCCTCATTGTGTGGGCTTCTATTAGGACATGGGAAATATTACGGCACTTTTTTTTAATTCCCTGTTGAAATATTTTTAGTTTTTCTCACTTTTTTAAAATATTAGTTTGATGGTAACAAATAATAACATATATTTCTTACAGATGGATTTGGACGATGAAGACCTTAATGGAATTATATTTATTGATGTACCAAATAAAACTACTTCGAGCATTGATAATAACGATCGTCAGGAGATTATTACAAATTCACTTTCACCCGATTTTTGTCAAATTTCTAATCGGAATGGAAATACTCACGACATGGAGGTAAAAATTTACGAGAAAATATTTTTGTAAATAAAATATTAGTTAAACAATGTATCCAAACTTCATAAATTTACAAGTTTGTTTGGAAGCGGAGAGGACAGTGTTTTAAGGTTTCGGGCATTTAGAAAGGTATAACTTTATTTTATTTTCTTTTAATTTGATATTATTTAAGTTTAACTTTACAAAGAGAATTACAAATGACTCAATTGAAAATAGCCGAAGGAAAAGATTACCAATTTATGGACAATATATTTCTGATCCTCTTTTAATTGTAAAATTAAAAGATTATTCCTGTGATTATAGGTAATACTTTATTATGGAATTATAAAAATAATATTGATAAAAGTTTGGATTGTACAATTTACGCACTTTTTTCCTTACTGGTCGGTCTTTTTTCTTTCCATAATTTGAGGTTAACTTCGTATTTATTGCACTAACATATCGCATGTTAGGGCAATAGCGAAACTTTTCGAGCAATTATAGAACCAAGAGAGAAATATTTAATACTATCTTAACTTTTTTATCAAAAATTTTTAAGACCTTGTTTTACATATTGGATTAGCACAGTTCATGTTTTTGTTTTGCTCTTTATGGTTTTAAATTTTGGAATTGGAACTGATTTTTTAAATATTTTTTATAATCCTTTTGGTGTTATTGAACGTAGTGGAAATGTAATGACTTCATCTCTTTCTGCTGCACATATTGTTGTTTGGGAGCAAAATAATATTTGGATAGGACCAAAATATGTATTTTTTAAAATATATTTTTTAATTAAGATATTTTTTTAAAGTCAGATTTAGTTCATGTTGGTGCTAAATACACACCTTGTATGAGAAGAGATCAGAAAATATATGAACAAATATTGCGTGAAAGACGAATAGAATCAGAAACAACTGGATGTTGTGTTGGACCTTGGGGTTGTTATCAAACATCTGAATGCCCGGTTTCTTTTTTAAATAATTTTTAAAATAATTTTATTTTAAAGAAACAATTTGCTCAACATATAAAATGGACAAATGGAACATTTCCTGAACGTTTTAATTTTCGTGTTGCTTGTGGGCAAGATCCCCGTTATTGTGTAAAACCCCGTTCTGTTCATCCATTTCTTTGGGGAATCGACTTGATTGACTGGCCTGTTAGTTTTTTTACATATAAAAAATTTAAAATTTTTTTAAGATTTGTGAACAAAAAGCTTCTTCAATCCCAGCAACAATCAAACACATGCAGTGTGAAGTGACTGGACGTCCTTGTTGCATCCAAATGCATGGACAGTGTAGAATAACTTCTAGAGAATATTGCGATTTTGTTGGAGGTTATTACCATCCAAATGCAGTACTTTGCTCACAGGCAATCAGAATTTTCCAATACTTTTTCTAAAAATATTTTTAGGTTTCTTGTCTTCGTGAAGTTTGTGGCTTGACATCATTTTTACGCAAAGATTCACCAGATCATATTTATCGTTTAATTACACCGCTCTTCATTCATGCAGGGTAAAGATTTACTTAATAAATTCCTTTATATACATATATATATAGTAAAGTGTGGTTGCTCAAACCCGGTTGATCGAAACCGAGAGCCTCGGTTTTGAGTTTTGGCCAAGACTTAAGTTTTTTTTCGGTCTTGTGGCGCTATATGCTTCTTGTGTAAAACTAAACTTTTTTGATGAAATTTTCTTTGAAAACTGAAAAACTCAAAATCAAAAACTTGAATACTAAAATATCTTAATTTAAGAATAATTCGCTGTGCAATATCATTGGCTCTTTATTTAACTGTAATGCGAAGATTCGAAATAATGGTTAGTGATTTTATTTTTTGTTGAGTTATTAGAACTAAAAAAAACTATAATTTAGATTGGGTGGCATCGTCTTTCAGCAATTTATTTTATTTCCGGAATTGGGGGATATTTGGCAAGTGCAGTATTTGTACCTTACATGGTTAGTAAAATATTTTTAGTTTTATTTAAATTTAAATATTAGCCAGAAGTTGGACCGGCAGGCTCTGAAGGAGGAGTTTTAGGTGCTTTAATAGTTCACATTCTCTATAGTTGGAGTTGGCTAAATCAACCTTTTCGTGTGCTTTTCTTGCATTTAGCAATAGCTTTTGGACTTTTTATTCTTGGATTTCTGCCTTGGATAGGTATTTTCTATTTGTAGTTTTTTTTCCAATTTATCCAAAATTTAGATAATTGGGCACAAGTATCTGGATTCATTTTTGGATCTCTTACGGCAATAAGTTTGTTTTTATTATGAAATTTTGATTTTTTTTTTAATTTTCTAGTTTTACTTCCATACATTACAATTGGTAATGGAAGAGTTAGAAAGAGAAGGCCGTTAGTTGCTGCCTCTTTTCTTATTCTTGCTTTTATGTTCTCAATTCTTTTTGCACTATTTTTCTTCTACCAAATTGATTATGAACCTCTTGCATTGTTAAATTGCCCAATTCCAACAAAAATTTGCGATCACCAGGGGTTGATATTACGTGATTGGATTCCAATTTAATTGGAAATTTATTATAATTACTACCTCTAATTTTTTTACATTTTACATGTGCCTTCTTCCATTTTATGCCTTTCTAATTTTTTTTGGTACCTAAATATCCGTGTTAAATCTTGACTTTTTATATTTTTATTACCTCCTTAAATTCCACGGTTTTAATTATTTAAATCTCAACATAATTAAGAGCCTTAAGATTTTGTCCCATTAATTGTTTTTAAAATATTTAATGTGATAAATATACATAATGGACAATTTTGTATTTGTTAAACAATGCCTTAATTTTAGCTAGGGAGTCTATTGAAAATAAAGATGGTGGGTAAGGTTGGTGGATCCTGGGAAATCTTCGGATATCCGAATGAAATTTCCGGTATTTTTCGAGTCCAGATCTGTCAACCCTAATACTGGGTAATTATTGTAGTATATTTTTATTTTTCAGACAAAAAATAAAGTTTAAATATTATGATTCGGATCATATTAAACATTAAATCGTCGAGAAAATTCAAACTTTGCAAATAAATTTCTTCAAAATTTATCGTTGCAATAATGTCCTTTAAAAAGTATTCTGATTATTTAAACAAAAACATAACTGAAATAAAAAATAAATTGATCATAAATAATTTTTAACAAAAACATCCATCATTGGATAATTAAGCTGAGATCTCACATACAGTTCCAGATGAATCCACGGGCGAATAAAGAAAAATATTTTTTAATGGAGCATCATTTTGAGATAATGCCTAAAATTAAAAATACTTTTATCTAAAAAAATTAATTACTTTAATCGCCTCTTGAGCCAAAACACTTCCAACAATTGCACAAACAGAATTTAAAGCCGGCTTTGTAAACCTTAAAATTAAAAAAATATAAATTAATTTATTAACAAAAAAAAACAAACAACAAAAAAAAAACAAACAAAGCAAAATCGTCAACTGTAAATTTTTGTTTAGATTCTTCTAAACAAGCTTCTTCCAATTCTGTTTTCCATTTTTTAATAACTTCATCTTTTGTATAATCATCTCCATTTTTTTCTTTCATAATTTGCATAAAAGCTAATTAAAAATTTAATTTTTAATTTAAAGAAATTTAAAAAAACCTCTAATAATATAATAAGTGCTTGGCAAACTAAAACGCCGACGAAGCAATTTTTTCATCCCAAGTTTAATATCAAAAGTTTGTTCAAAACTTGGAAATAAAACATTCTAAAAATTAAACAAGTATAATAACTTTTTAATATTAATTTATGATGGAATTTGTTGATATAACTTTTTAAAATAATGCGCGAAAATTATTTTATAATTCTAACAATTCCGACTTTATGGGGAGATAGATTAGATGGTTTCTAACGGGAATTCTTCATTTATGTTAAAGCTATCAGTTGATATACATATAATTTAAAGCAATCGACACAAAATCTCGTTCAAATCCAAATTTCTAACCTTTTTAATTTTTGCATCTTCATCTTCCAAAGTAAATGTTTGAATATTTCCATCTTCAGTTCTAAGCTTTTTTGATTCAGAAATATCTTCAATTCTTTCATCAACATCATCCAAAATACTTTGAATAATTTGTGCTTCCTTTGGTTTTGGACTGAAAAATTAAAAGAATTTAAAATTAAAAGAAAAGTAATTTACACAAGAAAAACATGATCATTAAAATCAAAAAATCCATAACCAATCCAACCAAAAACACCGCCAGCTTGGAACCGAATTTTATATTTACGGCAAATTTTGTCAATTTTATTGGTAATATCAAAATTTTGATCAACAAGAATAACCAAATCAAAATTTTTGAAAAAATCTTCTGATTTGCTTGAAATAGAGCCATTTTCGACATTAACTTGAACCATTGGATTTAATTGTTTTAAACGTTCAATAGATGCTTGAGCACGCTAAAAATATAAAAAAAAAATTCTTTTAAAAATTCTCTTCAATTATTAAAAAATACATTTCCGCGGTCATCTGGAGAAATTAAAAATTGCGAATGTTTATCAGCATCAGAAATCTTGAAAATTAAAAAATTGAATTAAAAGAAAATAAACAAAATTAACATTCTTGTCATCCATTAAAGTAAGCGATCTCAATCCAGAAAGCATCAAATTCTTTGCAAGTTCTGCACCCAACCCAGTCATTCCAACAATTATAACTGAAGATTGGCGAAGTCTAAAAATTAAAAAAATTTTCTAATTTTTTAATAAAAATACCTATTTTGGGCATCCAATCCCCACAAACGAATTTGTCGGTCATAAAGTTCAAATTCATCACTATTTATTTTGTTTATTTCAGTCATTATATATTCTAATATCTATAAGTAAATTAAGAAAAAACAAAAAAATAAATTAAGGTTAAAAACCCAAAAAAATAAAACAAAATTTGTTTATTAAAATTTACATAGTACTATAATAAAAGAAATATAAATCTCTGTTTCTTCATTGTCTCCTGTAATCTCTTCGATTATTCCAATTTTCTTCCACATTTCCTCTCCCTCTTCTCCAATATGGAGTATGACGCCAATTCCGATCCTCATAATTTCTCTCTTGATTTATTCTTGAATATAAACGTCCTGATTCATTTGATTGTTGCAACCCCAAAGATGAGAGACAAATTGGTTCATGCGAAATGGTTATGGACGCTCTTTTGTATTCATCATCATTATTTGTGTACCTTTAAAAAAATAAATTTAATTTTCACTAACCACATATAAAATTACCTCGAAGCAAAGAGAGTATCATAATTAGATTCATTGCTTGATTGGGTAGATGCCGAATTCTTAACTTCTGATGATGAATTATTTTCTTCTGATGCCGAAATAATTTGATCCCCCATTCTGTAAAGAAAAGAAATAAGATGTTAATGATAAGATCAGGATTATCAAAGGACATGAAAAGTGCCCAAATCACCCACTGTTCGTCACCAGACACGCACACAAGTGCTTGGTGCACTCAAGTAGCGGCACCCAATTGAACTTTCCCAAATTATTAAAAAGCGACCAGTTAACCCTTTTTGGCCGTGGCGATCAGTTAATTGTTTAGGAGCAAACATTTTTGACGAACGTTAGCATTTTTTGCCGCAATCTCTCTCCTAATTTGTAATAAGTTTACAATTACAATTTTAACTTATTTAAGATTTTGGCTACTTAATTCATTATTTTAGACCAATTATTGTTTTGTAAATTTATTCCTGCATAAAATATAATTTTATTATATTCTCATGTGAATGTGTTATTTGATGATGCATGCTCCAATCTACGGTTACAACACTGTCGTTCCTGAGCCACTTAATGCTATAGAGCAATTACCAATTCGTACAAATTTAAATCTGCCTGAAGGTGTTTATCGTCAATCAACAACTGCAAATGAATATTTCCGTTCCAACAGAATGCCCACCCAGGTTCTATTTTTTTTTTCTTTTTTATGAACTTTTTTTCTTAATTATTTAGGTTGCTGGTCCTGTCTGTAATTCGTCTATACGTATTTCGTTTTTAAAAATTCCCAAGTTAAATTATGTGGAAGAAGCTTTACCTTCAACTTCAAATAAATATACGTCAAATACTAATTCATTTGACCATCATCATTCCCCTATTATTGAGACATCAAATTATATAGAGCGAATTTGTCTAAATATTGGAAGAGAGATTTACGTTTTTGATTACAGGTAAAATTTATTTTTGTATAAATATAGTAAAAGATTTTTGGAAAAAATTTTTTATATCATTCGAAAAACCTCGATAAGAAGTATTCTTTTTCTAACTGGATAGGTCGTGTCTGATCACACATTAAAAAGGTCTAGTCCGATAAGTCCAGTTGTTTGGTATTTTTCACATTTATCGTGTTATAACTTTTTAATATCCAATTAGAAAA
This sequence comes from Meloidogyne enterolobii, assembly GCA_963681835.1. Classification (NCBI taxonomy): domain Eukaryota; kingdom Metazoa; phylum Nematoda; class Chromadorea; order Rhabditida; family Meloidogynidae; genus Meloidogyne; species Meloidogyne enterolobii. The sequence goes on along the minus strand of CAVMJV010000004.1, from coordinate 979,938 downwards.
AATACTGCTTATCGAGGGCTTTCAATTGATATCAAATTCATTTGATATGGATCAAGTATCAAAAAGTTATAGCTGATCACATTTCGGCTGGCACTAATTTGTAGACTAACTAATATGTACCCAAAATTTTTAGTGGGGCAAATGGCATGACTGACACTGCAAAAATAGTCGACAAACGTGTTTACAAAGGCACATTTCCTACATGTCACGCTTTTAATAAAGAAAATTCTTCCCAATCTTCCTGTTTGTTGCTAATTGGATTTTCTGCTGGCCAAATCCAATTGATTGATCCACAGCAGAAGGAAATGCCCAATTCAAAACTTTTTAATGAAGAGAGACAAATAGATCGAACAGCGGTTACTTGTTTACGTTGGGTTCCTGATGGATGTTCCTTTTTTGTAGCCTCACATGCAAGTGGCAATCTTTACGTTTGTCTTGTTTTTTTTAAATATATATATATATATAATCTTTTTTTCTTTTTTCAGTTATACAATGATGAGCTTGACTCTTCCACAATAGCTCCAACCTACCAAGTTCTCAAACAAGTAACTTATTTATTTTTACATTTTTTAAAACCATATTTTTTCATTAGGGTGATTGTTTTACTGTCTTTACTTGCAAGTCAAAAGTTAGCCGAAATCCTGTTCACAGATGGCAAATTGGCACTGGGGCAATTAATTCTTTTGCATTTTCTGGTTCTACTTCCAATTTTATTGCAACTGTTAGCCAAGTAATTTAATGATTTTTTGTTTTATTTTTAAATATTTTTCCTAAGGACGGGTTTTTACGTATTTTTAATTGGCGAACAATGGAGCTTATTGGATGTATGCGTTCCTATTTTGGGGGTCTTTTATGTCTGGCATGGAGTCCAGACTTGCGGTATATTGCTACGGGTGGAGAAGATGACCTTGTTTCGCTTTACTCTGTTACTGAAAGTTTGTATTTTTATACATTAATAATATAAATTTGAATAAGTTGAATATAAATTTATGTCTTGCTACTGAGTATTGACTCTTGAGCTTTATTTTAATAATAATTTCGTTAAATAATATAATTTGAATATATCAAACATTTAAAGATCGGGTTGTTTGCCGAGGACAAGGTCATAAATCTTGGATCTCTGACATCGAATTTGATTATTATGCCTCTACCAATTCTCTTCCACAAAATAACACTGTTTACAATGAGTCAACGATTGATGAAATTTTGTTGTCTTCTACTGCAAATACTTCTTTAATGGTTCATACCGGTGATTTAATCAAAAATTCCTTTTAATTTAACAAATCTTATATTTTATGTGGTCTAAATTACTCTCAAAATTCATTTGGTATTCATCATATTGGCCAAAATGGATATGGGGCAAATTTTAATTCTGATTTATGTGACGGAATTGCAGCTAGTTGTTCATCTTCCATTCCAAACCACTCAGTTTTTGATGATAATCAGGAAGGAGAAATTAATTCACAATTACGAATTATTTATCGGATAGGTTCTGTTGGCCATGATTGTCAGGTATTTTTATATTTAATTGAAAGCATTTTTTGGTGATTTTAAGCTTTGCCTTTGGGATATTTCTGATGATATTCTTCTTTCAAGTAGCTGTTATAGCAGGAATTCTCGTAATTTACAAGATATCCAAACGGAACTTTCTTCACCTGTTGGAGCGTTATCTCCAGGAATTTCTCCAATAGAAATAAATCAAGTTAATAATACAACTCTTATTCCCATTGGTTTTGATAATTCTATTGCACTTCCTAAAGAGGTAATTTTTAATTTAAAATTTTTTTTTGAATTTTAAGAATCAAAAGAACGGTTTAAAATCTGATAAATTAAAAAATGGAGGTGGTGGTCGATTTAGACGTTTACACAAGCGAGGTTTAAGTATTGGCTCACGTTTAACTGGAAATAGTGAAAAGTATTAATTTTTAAATTTTTATTATAAAAAATTTATTTTAAAAGAAATAATCGCCAAAATGGAATTTCTTCAAGTGGAGCTCATTCTGTTGACGGAACACTTAAACGTAATGATTGCCCTTCATTTGCTGCTAAACTTTTTGGAACACCCCAATGTCCAAGAATTGAAGAAATACCAATTATAGAGCCAATTCTTTGCAAAAAAGTTTAGAAAATTTTTTTAATATTAAAAAGAAAATCTTGTTAAGGTTTCAAATGGTCGATTGGGTTCTTTACATTTTAGAGAGGATTGTATTGTTACTACCTGTCAAGAGGATTATATTTGTATTTGGATAAGGCCTAATTCTCAACATAATCAACAAGTAAATAATTTTAAATAAATTTTTTTTAAATTCATTTTTAGGAAGACAAACATTCATCGACAATTAACACGAATCATCATCAACAACAAAATCATTTAATGGCCATAGATTGTTCAAATGATTGTCAACGGCTCTCATCTGATAATTTTGCCAGTACCTGTGTGTGACTTTTTAATTAATTAAAAAACAAGAGAGAATTAATTAAATATAAATTGATAAACTATTTGAAATATATAATTAAAAATTCGGGTATTTACCCCTTTCCTTCCACGAGTTTTTGATAGGTTTTCTTGGATATCACGAGCCCACTCTCTACCGCAGGGCTATGACGTGAGGTAAAATTTTCGAATCTCACAGTTCTTTTCAGCTTTTATATACGAGGACTTTTTGTTCGTTTCTTTTACTCAATTTTTAGCCCTGTGTCGGAGTGGGCTCGTGGCGGACTGGCCTGTTTCCGTTTTTTCTTTAGCCATTAAAAATATATATAAAATTATTGACTAATATATTTGTTATAAAAATTAAATTTTTGTCAAAAACAAAATATTATTTTGTTTTAATTGATAATCTAATATTGAAGATTGCCAATAAAATATTCAAAAATATATACAAGAATTTTATTTAAATTAATTTTTAAAAATAAATTAAATGAGCTCTATTATAATAAATATACTAATTATAATTTCATGAGAAATTTCTGTCCAATTCTTGTTTGTTATGAAATTGTAAAGGCGCCCGCAAAATTCCATTTTCATTCAAAAACTTTTAAAAACAAAATTAATTAAAAATAAATATACAATTAAATACAATTTCCCAATCTGGACCACATTTTGAAGGCGGGAGTGAATATTTTGGATGGAGATAATCACTTTTAGGCCTTGAATCCTCCATAGAATGGCTTCTTGGTCTACATCTTTCTTCCAATTTTTTATGTAAATATTCAAGTGACTGCATTGATCTGTAAAAATAAAAAAAAGTTCTCTTTTGTTATGAAAGGAAAATAATTATAAGAAGAATCGGTACTAACATATGAAGGGAGAAGGAAAACAAAATGATGGCAGCTAATGCGATAGTACCGAAGAATCTTCAGTTTTCAGCTTGTAATACTGAAGAACCGGAGCCTACATGAAACTAAACCACGATAAAAAAATCCAGCAATTTCAGGTCAGCCTGAACTCCCAGCGGAACCAAATTTTTTTCTCTCTCCAGCAGGTCTGCCGGAGAGTTGGGACTAGAGACCGGACTTAGAGTTGCAGTTTCTTTACCTAACAGCAGAAGATGGTGATGGACTAGTACTGTATTCGTGGTCAGTAAATGCTGAATATTTTCTGGGACTTTTAACAACGCTGTAGGGAATTAATTCTGGATGGGGATTTGTCCTTTTTGGAAGAAGTGCACAATGACTAATAAAAAATATAATCAAAATAATTGTGCAAATTAAAAGTAGAATTGCTAATAGAAGCATTTATATTTAACTAAATTATTTTAAAAAATTAATTTAACACCAGCAGCATTATAAAATTAATTTAAACAAAAAAATAAATTTTCTTTTAATTAATATTTTGAAGAAATATTTTTTATTTTTAAAGTATTTTTGACAAAAAATTAATCTCGAGACAGACATTAAAAAAATAAAAATAAATAAATATATCCTCTTCAATAACAAACAAAAGAGAAAAACAAATAAATTTAGAGAGAGAGAACTCGTTTAATGGCAATATAAAATTGGAAATAGCCAGTTAGTTAGTCCTACAAACATATATATTTTTTTATTTAGTATTTGAAGAGAGAAAAATTAAAAGAGAAAAGAATGTTAGAAGGACGGAAACTAAACTAACTAAAATATATTTTTGTTTTGCTAAATAAAAAAATGGATTAAACTTTTTTTTAAATAAAGTAAAGGCGAAAATAAAATTAAAAATTTTTTTTTGCTTTTTTTAATAATTTTTATTTTTTTTGTTTTTAAAGAAGTAAATTTTATTTATATATAAAAAATATTTATTTATATGTAAATTATTTATAAAGATTTTATTTTTAGAGATTTTTTAAAGTGAAAATTTGGTAGTTTTCCGGTTGCGACTTTCTAGCTGTCATTTTATCTTTAAAAAATATAAGAATACATATTTCCTTATATATTTAATCCACCCAAAATGTGTATAAAACACAAAAAAATTTGAAAAAAAAATTTTCAAAAATTAATTAAATTAAATTTTTAAAAATTATTCTCTGCTAAAAAGCAGAGAATAATCCCTAGTTTATAATTTAACCCGAAATAAATTAAAATAAATATTTATTTAAATAATAAATGAGGCAACAATATAAATAGTATATAATTATTATTTTGAGCAAAAAAGAGAAAAGAAAATTTAAAAATAAAATGAGATTTAATGGAATTTAAATATTGGAGGAACTCTAATATTTTTTAGAAATTAATGATTTTCATAAATTTTTGTATTGGGGATCCAAAAATCCAATTCCTAATAAGAGAAGGACAAAAAAAAGAAAAAAAGATATAATGAAGAATTATATTTGTAAAAATATTTGTTTTTGTTTTATAGAAATATTTTCAACCTCCCCCCCCCCCTCCCCTCAAAAAAACACAAACAAACAAATATTTTTTTAAAAAACATTTAAACAGGACTAGCTTTAATATCATTTAATGCCCAATTTGTAGTTGTAGGCATTTTACAGGCTTCCAAATAATTAGGTAATTTAGGTATTTCTTCTTTATTATTTAATGGACAGGCATAAAATAAACCCTTTTCGTCAATCTAGATAAATATTTAAATTTTAATTTAGATTAATTAAAAATACCTTTAAATAATAAGGTTGATTTGGGGAAAATGGTTCTTTTATTTGTTTTAGTCCTTAAAAAATAAAAATAAATTTATGTAAATATTTAGGGGGAACCCCTTTCCAATAAAAGAGGGAAGGGGAGAGAAGGGATCCCCCCCCCTCCCCTACACAAAAAAGGGAATCCCCCCCTCCCTCAACAAAAAAATATTATTTTTACTATTTAAATTAGCCTCTTCTAAAGAAGTATTTATTCCATTAAAAATTCTTCGTGAATTATTAAAATGTCTTGAACGAAAAATGCAGGAACATGCAGATATTGAACAAACAACACCAAAAAGAATTCCAAAAACAAAAAATTGACAAATTAATTTAGAAATTCCCTCTTCTAAAAAATTGAAAAAAAAGATAAGAATTTTTTTTAATTTCTATAAATAAATGTTTGGGTTATCAGAAGAAGACAACAAAAAATTAATTAAATTAAATACCTTCTTTTCTAACAACATTTCCAATTTCTTTATTATTATTTTTTATTTTTCTTTTAAATTCTTCTTTTAATAAATTTTGTTGTTTTCTTTTTAAAATATTTGAAGTCTTTATAAAAAAAAATTAAAATTGTTTTTTTAAAGAAAATAATTAAATAAATCCCCAAACAATTAGCATATATACTCTATTAATTACCCCCCCCCCTCTCCCTCAAATAATTACCCTGCCCCTATTAGTTACCCCTCCAGTAAATACAGTAATTTCAATTAATTAATTCTTACAATTAATTCAGAATTATTCAAATTTAGTCCATTATTTTGAATAAATAAACAAAACAAAAATAATATTAAAATTAAAAAATAGGGCATTTAAATTAATTTAATTAATTAAATTTTAAAACTAAAATTGATAAGAAAAAAATTATTTTATTTTTTTTTATTAAATAAATAAATGATTAAAAATATTTTGGAAGGATTATATAGACTTTATTTATTTATTTAAGGGGGGTTCCCCCAAACTATTTTTTTGGGGGTTTATCAGAAAAAATATATATTATTATCAACAAAATGTTTATGAATTTTTATTTAATATTAAAAAGTATTTTAATAATTTATTTTTTATTTATTTGTCAGGAAAAAGGAGGAAATTTTTTAAGAAAAAGTTTTGGAAAAATTAAAAATATTTTATTTGATTAAAAATTAAAAGCTTAAAAAGGGGGATTGAAGCATAAGTAAAAGGAGAGAAGAATATGTACATATACATTTCTTGTCAAAAATAAATTTATTTAATTTAATTAAATATACTAAAATTCGTCATTAAACAAATTCTTTATCAGTTTATTATGACCACAATCATCAATGAACGGGCTGTAAAAATTATTAAATAAACATTGGGTGCATCTTAACATTTATTTACTCTTTGAAAAAATAAATACATTTTTTTAAAATTTGATTATAAATTTTGAAAAAAAAATAAATTAAAAATATTAGAGTAGTTACAAATTAACCTTCGTACTTCCAAAATTGAAAATGTAATTACTTGTAAATAAGTACTTAAAATGGACTTTTTTGGTTAAAAAATTAAATTAAAATATTTGAAACGAATAGCAGATTTAAAAGAAATCCTGGCTTCTTGGCCTTCCAAAAAAAAGTTTAGAACTTTACAAAATTTTCAGTGTAACCAAAAAATTATTAAAAAATATTTGCGAGGGATGTATAAAAAATGTGAGTGAGAATAAATGTTTTTAAATTGTATTTTAGTAGCTCATTTATATTTTGAAAAATTTTTCCCTTTATGTACTTTTTTTAATTTTGTACTTAAACTTAATAATGTTGTAACCAGGGCCCAAATAAAACTACCTAGATAATTATAAAAATAAAGTTGGGGAAGAAAGGAAATAAAGAATAACCAAAATAAAATAAAAAACTAGTTAAAACTTTATTTAAAAATTGTTTAAAAAGAATATAAATTATTAAATATTTTGTAAAAATTTAGAGTTGGAAAAAGGTAAAAAAAGAGAAAATAATATTACAACAAAAACCAATGAATACTACAAACTTTATAATAAAATCTTAATTGATCATAGATTATATTTAAAAAAATATTTCTTTAAATCAACAAATTTAAAGGCAATATTTTTGGTTAACAGCCAAAATTAAATTTTATAAAAATATATAAATTTTCCATTAATTGAACGGAACTAATTCCAAAATTATTTAAATAAAAAATATATTTCTTTAGTATTTTTCCAATAAAAATCTTTCGACAGAATATTCAAATTTAGAAGGATCATCCATTGGTTTAGCTATGTCAAGCACACGCCTTTCATAAAAGCTTACATTGTCTTTTTTATCAATTAGTATTATTGAAGTTGATCTAAATTAAATTTAAAAAAAACTATAGGTACTATCCGCCCAAAATTTCCTTTTTTTTCCTTCCTCATAAATATTACAAAATCTACCACATCAAAACGAGTCTATATAGTGGGTCACCAGTTTGTGTAATTAGAACAAATGCCAACGTTGGGTGTTGTAGGCCCCAATATATTTAAAAATACTTTGTTCCATAATTTCTTCCTTGTAAATGCCCATTAACAAAAATTGAACATAACAATTTGTATTTTGAATCAGTAGACCCAGTTTGTAGACGAATTTGTTCATCCGGAAAATGTCTAAAAATGAAGAAAATAATTATTATATTTTAAAAATTAATTTCTATTAAAAACAAACATTTCTGTATTTGAACCAATTTCAAAAAGTCCATTAATTAAATCCTCTTCAGTAAAATCAATTTTTGTAGAGAATTGGTCAATTAATGATTGAAGGAGTTTTTCGCCATAAATAGCCTTTTTGAAGGGAGTTATTCTTGGACTATTACTAAAAACATGAAGGCCTATAAATAATTTAAAAAAATTTAATACAAGAAATTAAAACCTTTAGGCCAATGCACAGGCTCAGAATTATCAAATCTATTTGTAAAAGAATAAAGTTCATAACAATCTTCAATCCTTTCAATTAAAAAATTAATTAAATTAATTATTTAATAAAATACCTTTCTAATATAACAAATTGAAATCCATTAAAATCTTTATAATTTTCCCCTCCAAGTTGAAAAAGAAATTTTTCAGCAGAAGTTTGTCCATTCAAAAAATTTGTAACTAATTTACCTAAAAATATTTATTTAAAATTTGTTTTTATTTTAAACCTCTGCTCGGTGCAAAGGATTTAAAAACATTTTTTGGTTCTGTTATAGACAATAAATTTCCAATTCTCCCATTCTTGTCAATTCCAAGCCAAGTACCTCTTTCTCTTTCACGTTCATCTCTCCCTTATTTTTTTTTAAATATTTGATTATGAGAATGATTTTTGTTAATTAAAGTTGACATCTACTTTTGGTACTTACATATTTAATATCCCCCACCCCACCCTACGCCTATTTTGCTTTTTTATTGTTAACAATAAAATCCTTCACGTTGTAAGTTTTCAAACCCTACTAATTTTCAAACCCTTCTAATTTAATAAGTGAACAGTAAAAAAGCAGAGTAATCTGAAACTCAAATGGGGGTGGGATATCAAATACCTTTTTATGTAAAAACAACCTACCCGCCAAAATTCCATCACACCAAGCTAGTGCAGAAGTAGGGCGAGAAAATTCTGAAAATAAATTCTTTAAACAATAATTTCCACAAATTTCCAAACCTTCATCTCTATTATTTAACAATATTAATTTGAATCTTCCCAAAATTAAATCATTATCAGCATTAATAATAAAAGTAATACACATTTCTGTTCTTATATTTAAATAAAAATAAATAAAATAATTTAAAAAATATTGTCATTTTTTTAAATAAAAATTTTAAGAAAATAAAAAAAATATAAAAATATTTTTATTTCGATTTTAAAATATTTATTTAAGTTCAATAAGGCCAAGCGAATTTAAATTAATTATTGAATCAGCAATAACCCTAGCTGTTTGTTGTAAATAACCTCCACTAGTTAACTAAAAATAAATAAATTTTCAAAATAATTATTAATTAATTAACCATAACAATAGGTATTTCACGTTGTTTAGTTGCTTTAAATACTAATTCATCTCGTCGAATAATTCCCTAATTTGTCAAATAAGAATTATTATAAATTCATTTATAAAATTTATTAAATAACAAATAAACTATTAGAGCCTCGAGCAAAAATTAGGGTATTTCATGTTTATACCGCCCCCTCCCCTAGTTGAAGTACCTAATTTAGAAAATATTTAAAACAAAATTAAGATTCATTAAAGGAAGAGAACATTTTTGTTACGCCCGACCTCCCCCTCCCCATTTCTAAATATTAAAAAAACCTTAGAAGAAATTCTCAAAAGCCCTAAAGGATCACCAGAAAGCGAATCTGTACCAGCCACATAAACAACCAAATGAGGAGTAAATTCAGAGAATGCCTCATTCAATTCCCTTTCTAATCGAGAAAGGTAATACTCGTCGCTCGTTCCAATTCGAAGAGGAATTGCCCTTGAAATACTTTCTAAAAATATTTTAAAACCAAAAATTATTTTTTAGCTAAAAATACTTTTTGCAGGTCCATCTTTAGGATAGATTTGTTCATTGTAAAAATCCATAATATAAACACGATTATCGTTAATAAAATCATTTTCATGTCCATTACCCTTAAATTTAAGAAAAATTTTAATTAAATTTTCTAAAAACTTGATGAGCATCCAAATCAATAATCATTGCTTTTTTAATCAATCCATCCTCAAATAAAATTTTAATTGCTAAAGTAATATCAGCATAAACACAAAAACCGCCTCCTGTATCACTACAAGCATGGTGAAAACCGCCACCAATATTAATTGCCCAACCATATTGAAGTGCTAATTTTGCAGCTAAAATGGAACCACCTGTTTGAAATCTTGAAAAAAAATTAAAATTTCAGAATTCTAAAAAACCTTAATGGACGTAATACCAATCTATTAACTAAACAAGAAGGAAAAGGAATAACTAAACAAACTTCCAAAATAAAAGCAAGTCGAATTGTTGAATTGAGAGAACATAAATAAGTTGGGGAATGAACAAATAATAAATCTTTCTTTTTAATTTCTTCAGGTTTAATAATTGCTTCTTCCTTTAATTGTCCACTCTCTATGCAGAATAATTAAATTAAAAATGTAAAAACATTTCCACATATGTCAAAGGGACAATTTTCACGTTAATAGCTATTTTTCGAAATTAATTTTTTGATCAAACTAGCTAGAAGCCAGCTTATATAGATTACTCAAAGAAACTTTTAATAAGGTGAATATCCTGGTGCGTAAAGCAAAATTAAAAATACTCACCAACAAGAAATTGAAAAACTCTTCCCCACTTTTTTGAATCAAATGGATGTAACCTCTCAATTCCAAAAAAGCTAATATTGTATTCATTTGTATATACAATAGGGCATTGATGTTGTTTAAGTTGAACTGAATAAAGATGAGAAAACCGCGTTTTAGACTCTGAAGATGTTGAAGCAATCGGCCGAAAATCTAATTCATTATTAGTAAAATCCATTTAAAAAACTAAAAGCTTTTTTAAAATTTTATTTTTATTTAGATAAAATTGTTGAAAAAATCATTTAAAATAAATAATCATAAAATATATTTTAAATATATTTAAGTAACATCATAAATAAAGGCAGAAAAGTGAGTAGATGGCCAGAAATTTAAAAGAATTTGAGGTTAATAATTAAATTAAAAATCAATCAAAAATAAATCTTCATGTCTACTATCAACAAAACTAACAGTCATAAAACCTCAAATTCAAAGGCAACAAATATCAAAAGAAAAAATTAAAACAATAATAAATATCCAACATTTTTCACTTTCTTTCCAATAAAATAATTATTTAGTTTTCTTGGTATCCGCTTTAGACGAAGAATCTGCTTCACAAGTATCTAAGTAAAAGAATAGAAAAATAAATACATTGATAAATTTACCTTTTTGAGATGATTTCGTATGTTGCTGTTGCCTTTTCTTTTCAGCTTCTTTTAATTTTTTGGCATAAGCTCCCGTAGGAAAAACATAATCAATGATGCAGACAATTATCTTAAATAGGTAAAATTGAACTTTGTAACATTTTTCCACATTGTGGAAGGGAAAGGTGGGGAGGGGGTACGAAGTTCAATTTCTAAAAACTTTCTTATGATTCAACCTAGTTGTGATAATTTAGAAAAAATTAAAAATAAACAAAAACATACAAATCCAAGAACACATCCAAGTGCTAAAGTAACTCCAGCAAAAAGCGTATAAGAAGCCCACGAAGGAACACCAAGCTTTTCAACCATATGATTGTGAAGATCGCGAACAGCCATTGAAAGTTTAAAGAAAATAGCCACAATTCCCATTTGCGGACTGTCTGGATATTTGTAAGAAGGAATTGGATCAAAGTTTGTCCATTGCTTTTCTTCAATAAACGTGCTGAAATCATTCTTGTCACGTGGACCAACATAAAGGCGAAAAACGCCATCCTTCACACTGAAATAAATGAAAGATAAAATTAAAAGAAAACTGAAATCCAAACTGATAAATTGTCGGCAAAGCAGTGACAAGGAATCTGCCAGAAAGACCCGGATTGGTAGTCACGTCAATTTCTGCGACATTTATGTTTAAATCCGTCGACCAATCGGCAAAAGAATTCCATGCCTTTTGAAGATCTTTGCAGGCCGGACACCATGGAGCGTGACTAAAATGAAATTTATAGATTAAGCGTAAAATAAATAAAAATAAATAAAAAATATACAATTCAATCATCCATTCTCCAGTGAGAATATCACGCCAATTCTCCTCACTCAATGCCAATAAATTTTTCGACCTTGTAGCACAAAAAATAATAGGCAAAAAAGAAATAATTAAAACCAAATGAAATAAAGGTTTATTGAACATTTTTATTTTTCTCTGAAAACTTTCTTTTTAAATTAAAAATTTTAAGTGTATGATTTTTATGAAAAATGATTTGCGCAGATAGAAGAGAAAAATAATTACACGTCTGCATAAGTGCGGAACAAGAATGGATCAATTTCCTGTTCCTTTGCGTATTTTCTCCGAAATTCTTACCAATAAGTAGGTCATCTAAACAACAAAAGAAAAGTTAATAATTAATTATCAAATTATTGTTTTTTATTGTTTAAATTGGAAAAAAATCATTACGACAAATAAATAAAAGACATTAAATCCTTGGCATAACATTTAAATATCGACTTAAAGCTTGATAACCAACGGTCCCAATTTTGTCTTGCGTGCAAGCGGCATCCTTCCTTGGCTCCCATACAAAATCTCTATTCCTTAAAATCGCTATTCCTTAAAATCTCTACTAGGGTAAAAATGCTTAAAATCTCTATTCCTTAAAATAACTATTCCTTAAAATCTCTACTGGGGTAAAAATAATTAAAATCTCTACACCGTGCAAATGGACGGTAGAGTCTCAACAAAAGTGTAAAATATGAACTATTCATTGGAAAACCAAGACTTGGTAATGGATATGGATACAATTGATTTAAAAATGGCTGCGGATATCTGCTTGTATCCGCTGTAAATATCGAAGATATAATACACGACTGTCGCTGCGGTCGTGTTCATTTTGCTTGCGGTGATCGTATCGAAGCGGATGCTGTCGTTCCGCTGGACATGCCTGGGTTCATCCGCAGCGGCAAAAACTATACAAGCAAAATAATATCAAAAGATAAGCCAGAAATCAGAACAACGTTTCCACACTGAACGTTGGCACTCAAAAGGCTCCCGAATGAAAAAATAGACATTTTATCCTATTTTTGGCCATGTAGAGATTTTAAGGCATTTTACCCGTGTAAAGATTATAAGGAATAGAGATTTTAAGGAATAGTTATTTTAATCATTTTTAGCCGAGTAGAGATTTTAATGCATTTTAGCTGTGTAGAGATTATAAGGCATTTTAGCCCAGTAGAGATTTTAAGGAATAGAGATTTTAAGGGGATACGCCTTCCTTCCTTTACTCTTCTGCTTATGTTTTCTTTCGCAACATCCTATTTTCTTTCAATCTTTTTTCCACTCTTTCTTTCAATTGCACTGTTTTGGTCAAAACAAAATTTATGGCTGGCGGCCATAAAATATTCAATATTAGAACTGTGGACGGCGTTCTAAAAATATACTTTTCCTTAATTTTTATTTTATCTTGTACTTTTGTTGTTAATTAATTTTTGTTTAAGGATATTTATTTATTGCTAAATATTAAGAATAATTCATGTCGGCTTCATTGGCCGAAGCTAGAGCTGAAAATGGAGGTTCTGAGAAAGTTTCAACTGAAGACAATAAAAGCGAAAGTACTCGTAAGTAAAAAATTAACTAAATATTTTTTTTTCTTTAAATAAATTCCAAAATTTTTAGTTGAGGCGCAGACAAATGGTTCAATTGAAGGTAGTGTAGAATCATCCTTGCTAGTTAAAACATCGAAGGAATCGAATACTTTAGAGCAGCCCGAACAAAATTTAAATTCGGAAGACAAATTAAAATCTGCTGAAGATATTATTCCATCTCAAAAACCAATTGATAACAATCTTGGCAACAAAGAAAGCACCGAGGCAAAGAATGATCAGGAGGTTTATTTGCTAGTTAATTAAAAATTTTACATAGAATTTTAGCCACAGCCATCTAATAATTTGGAGCAACCAGAAGAGCCAGCACCTGCGACTACTGAATCCGAAATCAAAACAGAATCAGCTGGAGAAAAATTGAAGAATGATCAAGAGGCAAAAGAAACAAAAAACAATAAGGAAGAAATGAAGGAAGATGGTGAAAAGAAAAATATCGAAGAACAACCTAAGAATGCTGATGAAAAAACTGAGGTAGAAGAGAAGATGGCGGTTGATGTGAAGAAAGAGGAGGAAGAAAAAAAGGAAAAAGAAGAAAATAGTGAGGCTGGAAAGGTATTTATTTTTAAGACTAAAATTATAATTGCAAGAATTATGGACCCTTATAAACTGTTATAAGAATTAACTTTTTACGTAAAACCATAAAAACATTATTCAACCGATTAACTTTTTAATATTTTTCAAGGGCGCTGCAAAGCAAGGACTTCCTAAATGGATGGTTCAAAGTGCAAATGCTCCTCCTTCTCCTTCACCCGAACTTTCTGAAAAAACTGGCGAAAAGCAAGATGAAACAGCAGCTTTTATTAAACGCCGAGGAAGAGGGCGTCGTTCTATGGCTGAAAAGGCGGCTGAAGCTAAACAACAAATTAATGAGGGTGAGGAGGGTCAGGTTAGTTTTTGCTTATATATATTTTTAATAAATACTGAATTTCAGAGTGAGGAGGCGCTTTCTCCGCGTCCTAGACGGTCCACTAGATCTCGTGTTGATTATGCTAATCCAGATCCTAGTAAGTTCAATAAAAATTTTTATTTTACGAAAAGTTTTTTTATTTATTAAAAAATAATTTTAGTGACCGTTGTTGCTGAAGCAGATGATGAGGAGCCAGGAGGAGGCGCAAAACGAATTACTCGAAATGCTCCGGGTCGCAAACCCATTGTAGGACGAGGAAGGAAGCGTAAGGTATCAGTAAGCGAAGATGAAGATGCTGGACATGAATACGAAGATGAGGATGACGAAGATTATGGATCAAAAAAACGTGTTGCTAATAAGAAGCGTTCAAGTGTTGGTAGCGCTATTGGAACTCCAGCTTCAGGGGGTATTAGGAAGAGAGGTCGTGGGCGCCCTGCTGCTGGCACAGGAAAAAGTTCAGGCAAAGCGCCTGCTAAAGGAAGAGCACCAAGAGGAGGTGGCTTTGCTATTAAGCGATTGTCAAGACATGATAAGGATTCTGATGACGAACACAGCGAAGTTGTTTATGATGATAGAGAATCTGATAAGGATCCAACTACTGAAGGTTATTTAATTAATATTCGATTAATTTTTTTATTATTGGCAGATGATTCTGCTGACGAGAAGCAACAGCAAACAAAGTCAGTTGCTCCTGTAATGGACAGCAAAGTAACCACTCCAGTGAAAGCTCAGACTAAAAAACGTGGGCGACCTGCAGGTGCACGTCAACAAAAACAAGGTTTGAAATGTTTTTAAATTTTGTTAAGAATTTTTGCAGGGGTCTCAGATGGCAAGAGACGTGATGATGATTCTAATGATGATGGTTGATTCTTTGAGTGAATCATTTGCTTTTAACCATTTGTGGAATTGATTATTCCAATTTTGAAACATTTTGCTGATCAATACAACAAAAAATCTGCTAATTTTATTCTTTTATTTTACCCATTTGTTTAAATTGATTCTTTTCACCAATTTTTCATAAGTAGTGTAGTTTACGAATTTAAGATTCATTTTAATTATTGAAAACTGAGGAATTTGTTTAAATATTTTCTGTTAGACTACATTACTTTTTGCCTTTTTCCACCCTAATATTATTTAAATGAACGTTGATATTTCAACTTTACCATCTTGTTTCACCAATAAAACATGAACTTTTTTTGTTAATTATTAAACATTTATTTTAAAATAATACATAAATATTGGACACAAAATTAATTTTTAAATTAAATTTTGTTTTAAATTGAGGTTATGAAAATGAATTTATTTGATGCAAAGTTTAACCATCGTTCTGAAGGTATAAATTAATTTAGTTGCAGGGTTCTCATTCGTACTTATTTTGGAAGTACATATATAAATCGACCCTTGTGCATACTTATGAAATTAAAAGTATTTATAATACCTACTTAAAAATGGACATTTTGGTTAAAAATTAAAACTAAATTTCTAAAATTTTCGCCTTTGACGCAGAAAAAGAAGACTACACACTTATAAATTAAGCTTTTTGTACTTTAACTTAATGTTTTTTCCGATGGGAACCCTGATTTACTGTGTTTTTTTAAATCTTTATTTAAAGATAGGGAGAAACAAGAATGTTGTAACAATTCAATAATCAAACCGGCATGCCTTCCAATTACCATTGTGGCATTACTTGTGTTATTACTATTTTTTATGCCAATGTTTAATGAGGATATGAAGGATATTGCAGGGACAAATGTAAAGAAATATGAACGAACAGGAATTTGTACTGATAAATGCAGGTTTTTATACAAATTTTTTAAAAATATTTAATTTTAAGTTGGGAAATTATTGAATCTATACCTTCTGGAATGAATTACACAATCGGGTCGCCACAACATAAAAGTACTTACAATGCTTGGGTTGAGTTGCTTAAGGTTGCCAACAAGACTGTTGACATAACTGCTGTTTATTGGAATTTGAGAGACAAAATGGATTACAAAACTTCATGGCAGGCATTTTAAATATTTAATTTTAATATGTAGTAATATTTTTGTTAATATAAAAAAAGAAAAGATTATTTCTTAAGGGTAGTGAGGTATTTAAACAAATTGAAAATGCTGCTCTACGAGGAGTGAAGGTAATTAATTAAATTTTCCAATTTAAGTTTTATTAATTTTAGATTAGAATAGCTCAAAACTCTGCAGGTCAATTTGGGCCTCTTGATGATTTAGAATATTTACAAAGAAAGGGTTTTTAATTCTAATTTGTTAGAAACAATTTTTCTTTAATTTTTAGGTTTAGTCCACGTTCAAATTCTAAATTTTACAAAACTTTTTGGAAGTGGAATTTTGCATAGCAAACTTTGGATTGTTGACAATCAACATTTTTATTTAGGTTCTGCTAATATGGATTGGCAATCATTAACAGAAGTTAAAGAATTGGGAATTTTAATGAAAAATTGTTCCTGTCTAGCTTGGGAATTTAACAAAATTTTTAGTGTTTATTGGCGTGTTGGGCAAGAACAAAAAATTCCTTCTGTATGGCCAGTTTCTTTACAAACAAAGTTTAATTTAAACCATCCACTTCAATTACGTTTTAATTCATCAATGCCTGCAAATGTTTTTGTCAGTCATTCACCTAGTGTATTAAATCCAAAAGGAAGAGAACACGATTTAATGGCAATAATTGGTTTAATGAATAAAGCAAAACAAAAAATAAAAATTGCTGTGATGGATTATTTACCAATAACTTTATTTATGAAAGAAAATAATACTTTCTGGCCAGCAATAGATGATGCTATAAGAACAGCGGCATTTAGAGGTGTTCATGTACAAATGCTTATTAGTATATGGCCTCATTCTAAAAAAGAAGCTATTCCTTATTTGCGTTCTTTATTACAAATTAATGAAGCATTACCAAAAAGAGGGAGTATTTCTATTGTAAATTATTTTTTTAATTAAATGGGAGAAAATTTTTTTTAGAAATTTTTTCGTGTTCCAGTCAGTCCAGAACAGGCCAAACTTAAATTTGCTCGTGTTAATCACAACAAATATATGGTGACGGACGGAGCTGCTTGGATTGGTTTTTTAAATTTAATTTTGTTATTAAAATAATTTAAGGAACTTCTAATTGGTCCGGCGATTATTTGTTGGTTTATTTTATAAAATTTATTTTGTCAATATTTTTTAGTATAACAACGGCTGGAGTTGGTATGATTATTGAAAGACTGCAGAATTCAAGTACTTTAATTGACCAACTTGATGCAATTTTTCAAAGGGATTGGATTTCTAACTTTTCTTTCCCTTTAACTTTGCCATGAGAATACAGCGACACAAAGTTTTTCCTCCGAGGATTCAGCTTCATAATTTTGTTTTAAAAAGAGCTTTAAATCTTTGAACCGATTGTCCATTGCACAATTGTCTTAATATACAATTGTCAGGGCTATGGAGCTGACATGAGTCACCATCATAAAAGTTATTTCTTTTCCCATGTGCGAATTTCTTTTCTCTATTTTTCTCTAATTCTTACTAACCTCGCATTTTTTGGCTTTCATTCACCAAATTCTTTGTCCAAATCAAATTTCTTATTTTTAACCATACATACTTGTTTACTACTTTTTTATAAAAAATTTTACATAAAGAGCAATTTGTTATCGTTTCTAACGTTACGAGTATCTATTAAACTTTATACATCTCATTTAATTAAAAACTTGACTTTTTATTAATTTTTTGTTCTGTTTAGTATTATTAAAGAATCTTAAAAATGAGCTATCAACCACAAGCAAATAATCCTTACGGATTTAGAGCTGATGAAAATGCTCATACAGCTGAAAGTGGAATGCCAAAAAATGAAATTGGATTCAATGATCAAACGATTAGACAAGCTTTTGTTCGGAAAGTTTTTACTTTGGTCACTATCATGGTATGAAATTTATTTTTCTTTTTAGTACGTTAATTATACCTTTCAAGCTTGGTGTCGTTACAGTTATGTCAGCAATTCCTCACTTTTACAAGGATGGCGAAAAATATCCACTCAGAGAGTACCTGAGAAAGAGTATGGGGCTTTATATTTTGTCATTAGTGGTTTTTCTGGTCGTCTACTTTGCATTAATTTGCTGTGAAAATGTTCGCCGTAGTCATCCGACAAACTTGATTTGTACTGGCGTTTTAACACTTTCGATTGGATTTGTGGTATTCTTTTGACTTTAGTTTCTTTTAATATTGTCTTTATAAGACGATGGTTATGACTTCTTTTTACACGGTCGATTCTGTTGTTCTTGCTTTTGCTGTTACAACTCTTAGTTGTGGTGGTATAGTCATCTTCTCGATGACCACTAAACGTGACATCACCAGGTTGGAGTTTTTTGATATCGTTTATTTAATTTTTAAAATCTCAATTAAGCATGCTTGGTTTTGCCGTCATAATTGGGATGGTTCTGATGCTTTTTGGATTTTTTGCGGTCATGTGGACAATGATTTTCCATACCCGAACTCTTTATCTAGTTTTTTTATTTTAAGACCTTTTCTTAAATTTGTTTTTCAGATCTATGCTGGTTTTGGTACTCTCGTTTTTATGTTATATTTGGCTATCGACATTCAGGTAAGTGTAGTAATTCATTTTAAAAATCAAATTATGTACATAGATGATTATGGGAGGACGCAAGTTTGAAATTGAACCTGAAGAACATATTTTTGCTGCTATTATGGTAATAGAATTAAAATATATTTTCTTCTATTTCTTTTTTAAGCTTTTTATGGATATTGTTCAAATCTTTTGGTTCATTCTTTCACTTTTTGGTGATAGATCGGTTGGTTATTTTAAATTAAATCATTAGTTAATTTTTGGGTTTAAGTAAACGAATGGAATCTTTGCTTGATGTGTATTTATGCTTGAAAAATGAATGGGTTGCTAACGAGAAAAAAAATATAATTTTTTGATAAACTTTGAATATACATAGATATTAAATTTAATTTTTTAAATTTTATTCTCTTTATTTCAGTCGTGACTATATTAAAAAAATTTTGGACTCTTAGTTTTTCAAAAATTGCGGAAGTATTCTTTTTTACATCCATTTTATTTTGTAAATTTATTAAGTTGCGACTTTTTAGTAATTCCTGTTTCTGAATTTTACTCTTTTATAGATATTAAATAAATGTATGATTCATTATTGTCCAGTCTTTTATATATATTGTCGTCGCTTTTCATTAATTCTTATAAAAGAATTTATACATATTTCGTTATAAAATGAGCTGATTTTAAATCGATTTTTCAGTTATTTTACTTTTAGTTTGAATAGAAAAATTTTTATTCTAATTATCAATTGTGGTTTTATAAAAAATAGAAATTTTGTGACACTTTTTTCGAAGCTGATTAATGGATACTTTAGTAAGTTTTAAAAAATTCCAAAGATTTCAAAAATTTTGAAAAATATTAGCGTTCTCTTGAAGAGAAAAATAAAGAATTGGATGGTTTGAGACGTCAACTTGCGAGAGAAGAAGAAGAAAAACATGAATTGTTTTCGCAGGTGTTTTTTATAAAAATAAGAATTTTAATTAAATATTTTTTAGATTAATTCACTTATTGGGGAATTGGCACAAATAAAACAAGCAGAAAATGTTTCTTCTAAAGAAAATGAATTGACTTTATTGCAATCTGAATTGGATGAATTGAAATTGGATTTTGGAAGAAAACAAGGAGAACTTCAGAAAATATGTGGGGAATTGGCACGTGAAAGGGAAGAAAGTCGAAGGCGAGAAAATATAATGCAATTAGAGAGTAGTAGAATGGAAGAGGAATTACGTGAACGAGATGAGCTTCTTAAAGGTTTTTTTTAAATGTTTTTTTAAAGATATATCAAAAGACTTTCATTTTTAATTTCCTTTTCAGACAGTTACTACATAATTTAAACAAATTTATTAGTCCTTTTATTTTTTTATTTCAGAATTGACAGAAACTAGCGATGAATTAGGTCGAGCATTGAATGAAGCTAACAACGATTTGCAAAATGCTAGAGAACAATTAGCCATTACTCAACAAGAATTAACAAATAAACAAAAAACAAATTTAAATATACCCTCAATAAATGATAATAAGTAACTTATTTATTTTTTAGATTAAAATAATCTTTTTTTTAGTTTATTAAAAGAAAAGGAAAATTTGCAATTTGAAATTAAAGAATTAAATTATAATTTAAAATGTTGTGAACAAAAAGTTTGTGAAAAAGATGAACTTTTGAAGTTTTTAAAATTATTTTTTTTTCTTTTATTTAAAATTAATTTTTAGTAAAAAAATTGAAGAATTGAGAGAATCTAAAGAAAAAATAAAAATTTTGGAAGAAAGGTTTCTTTTTAATTAAAAAATAAAATTATTTTAGTAAATTTAAATTAAGATTAAACATTTCAACTCAAAAAACAGAAGATTTTGAACAAAGATTTTCTTTATTGGCTATTAGTAATACAGAATTGAAAAGTCAATTAAAAGCAGCAGAAATGGCTTTAGAAAATGATAAAACCAAAAATTTGGAGAAAATAAAAGAAGAAATTGAATTAAAAGCTAAATTAAATTTTGATGAATTATTGAAGAAGGAAATAATTAAAAATGAAGAAAAGGTTTTGATTTTTAAAAATTTTTTTAAAGAATACGGATTTTGAAGAATTAATTACTCTTATTAAGATTTGTCTAAATCCTTATTTATTTTTGATTAAAAATAAGAAATTTAGGTACTCTTATATTATCCGCCCCCATCTTCCTTTTTTCGTATTTGATCGGCTATAATTTTTTTATGCCTGATCCAATTCAAATGAATATTTTATCATTCTAAAACTCTCTACTTTGACTTGATCCATTTAGTTAGGCGCTTATCGAGAGCTTTCGAATAATATATTCATTTGAATGATCAAGCATAAAAAAGTTA
The DNA here is from genome assembly GCA_963681835.1 of Meloidogyne enterolobii. NCBI lineage: Eukaryota > Metazoa > Nematoda > Chromadorea > Rhabditida > Meloidogynidae > Meloidogyne > Meloidogyne enterolobii. Next base: position 958,692 of record CAVMJV010000004.1, on the reverse strand, counting down.
TAGCGATCAAATGTGGAAAAGAAGGAAAATGGGGGTGGATAACACAAGAGTACCGAAATTTGTATTTCTTGGAAGAGAAATTAAATAATTTTATTAAAAAGAAATAAAATATTTTTATAAAAAATTAAAGATTTTGGAGGCAGAAAAAGAACATTCTCGATTGAATGAATTATTATTTTCTGAACAAAGAAATAAAGAATTACTGAAAGGACAGGTTAATCTTTTTTTAATTTTAAAACTTTCTTTAAATTTAAGTTAGTGGCTTTGAAAAAAGAAAATGAATTTTTAGAAAATTGTTTAAAAGAAAGGAATAATGAAGAAATAAATGAAAAGACAAATTATTTGGAAAAATTAAATAATTTGAAAGAAATTAATGAAAAAATAAATTTTGAAAAAGAATTGGTACAAACAAAAGTAATTTTTATTTTTAATTTAAAAAGAATTTTTGTTTTTAAAAGTTAAATCAATTAGAAAAAGAAAATACTCGATTAACTTCTGAATTAATTGAAGTAGAACAAAAAGCTGAAAGAGAAATTAAAAAATTAAATAATTCTTTGGAAAAAATAAAAAAAGAAAAGGAAGAAGAAATACCTCCTCCTTCTCAACCAATTGCTAAACCGAGAAAAACTTTAAATAATGGAAATGGAAATAATTTAAATGAAACATTTGTTGAAGATATTGAAGAAGAAGAAAAACAAATAAATATAATTAAATCAGAATTGGAAAAGTAAGTTTTCCATCTTTTTTAACAGTTTTTCAAAATTTTTAGTTTTAATTTGGAGGGCTTGACAGTATTTTGGAGAATTTATCCCTCGTTAGCTTCCCCAATTCTTTTTAATCTCTCGATCCCCCAATATTCTTAACCTCTAAATTGTGAAATAAAACGAGTAAGGAAGATATTACGGGGGTCAAAAGATTTGGGGAGAATATTTTAAAAACTTTTAATTTCAAAATTTCCAGTACCGATTCGACTATTAATGATCGGAGTCACCATTAATATAAACTAACGATTTTAAACTTTAAATGTCCAAATATTTAACGACCTTTTTTCCAATTTTGTCCTTTTTTAAATATTTTCGTGTCAATCTTTCTAAAATCAAAAAAACCCCCTTACTTTATAACTTACCGAACCGGATGTTTGTTTAAGGGATAAATTGAAAGTACGGGGAATAAAATAAAACCGACAAAGATGAAATATAAAGACCAAAATGGAAAAAATAAATTTAAAGAGGATTTGGGAAAATCTAAAAACAAATTCAAGAATAAAATTTTTTTATTTTCAAGGCAAAAACGATTGGTTACTGTTTTAAGAAAAAAGTTGCAGCAGCAACAACTCGATGCCCTAAAACAGCAAAAACAATAAGAAGCAGATTTTACTTAAAAATTACAATTTTTTATTTCTTTCTCTTTTTTTTCTACTTACATGGTGACCGGAAAAATTGCAGTAAATTCATCGAGATTAGTTTAGGCATGGAAGCTTTAAACCAAATTCTCGCTAGAAATCAGACCATTTTATCAAAAATCTCGGTTTATCTAGATCTCCAATTCTTACTGCATTTTACCGTAAACCTTTTACTTACTTAAATTAATTTCACCCGCCTTTAATTGTACCGGTAGAATGGCATAATAATATTTACATAAATACATATCTATGTTTATTTAAAAATAATTAAAGAAATTATTTACCCAAAGTTGACGTTAAATTTATTCTATAGATTATTCTTATCCTTAGAATTGATTATTTAGTTTTTAACGATTTCTATTTTAAACGCCGATTAACAGTTCTGATAATTAAAGTTCAAAACTTAAACAGGATCAAATTTTGCGGGATTAATTATGATACATATTAGTTTTCTTATATTCAAAAGACACCATATTAAAAAGAGGGACCTTGGTTGGACCAAACTCAAATGTGATAATGAAGTGAAAGCCGAGATAAAGCCGAGATATAATGAAGTGAAAGCCGGAATTTAAGGGATTAAAATATTAAACAAAAATAAGAAACGAAAATTGGATAGGAAAGTCGGGTATCTTTTTAATAAAGAAAAAACTATGTACTATATTCGCATGTAAATTGATTTTACAATTTCTAGGATAAAACGGAGGGACATGATAAGGAAACTATGGGGGGATAATCACCGGAATTCGTAAAATTAACAGGATTTCATGACAGAATTATTTAGAATAAATTAAATAATAATACCTTCCCTTATATTTGTAGAGAAGTGAGAAAACTTGTTTATTTACACATACACATTCAATTTGTTGAGATAATGGATGACCTTCTTTCTTTCCTTGTGTGTATAGTATTACTTTCTGTCTTCGTTAACAAATTCATTATATATTTTTTAGTTCCCAAACACCTCCAATTTCAGGAGTGCCATTGTTTGGTACTTTTATTTCTAAAGAACCGGAAAACTTTGGGTGTTGTGCAAACAAAAAATTTAGAAGAAAGGAAGGACTCTTATGCTGATTAAAAGTTTGGTGGTCATTTTTGGGTGAAAGTATTTTTGTTTTTAATTTAAAAAATATTGAATTAAACAAAAATGACAAAGTATTTTAAAATAATTGGGTGCCCAAATTTTGGGTTAAATTTATTTTAAAATTATATTTTAACCAAAATAAACTTTCTAAATTTATTTTTTAAAGTTTCTATCATTTTTTAAAAATAATTTCAAAACTTTGCCGACAAAAAATTTTTTTTCATTTTTATACAAAGACACCTAACTTAAAAATCATTCATAAATATAAAGTACTTTTCTGCCAAGTAAAGACAAAGACTTATTACAAAAAACATACTTTTCATGATTTTCTTTTCAACACTTAAAAAAAATTTTTTTATAATAATTCTTTGTAGTTAAAAAAATAACATTAAAAATATATTTAAAAATTAATTTTTTACAAAAAAAAACACAGTAGAAAAGAGAGAGGGAAGGGGGGAGGGGAAATATCAATGCACAAAATTTAAAAAAAAATTGAGGGATATTTTTAATTAATTATTATTAAAGTAGAAAAAGAAGAAAAAAATAAGAAATTATTTTTTGGGAAAACAATTAATTTTTGATAAAAAGTAAAGAAAAAAGAAAATAATTATGACTGATTTTTACATATTTTTTTAAAAATAATTTTAATTATGAAAAAAATGTTTAAGAGAGAAAACAATGTCAAAAATGCTCTTTTTTTACAAAACAAAATTTAATTTTTAATTTTTACTATGCTTTAATAAAAAGAAAAAAAGAAGGCAGGAATTATTTTAAAAAATTAAATAGTCTTTAACAAATTTTTAAAGTCTTTCAGAGGTTTGTTGCCGAATTTGGATTCATTGTACTGAAAAGAAAAGAAAATTATAAATATAGAAGGACCTCTCAATATATGTACCCCACACTATACTGGAGTGTGAACTAAATTTTGTGGAGTCTGAAAAATACCGCAAGTTTTTGGTTTTTCTGCAATTTTCCCCAAACAAATATTTTTTCGAATATTTTTAGCTCAAACTCTATTTTAGAGTTGTTTTCCAGAAACATGTTTTTCTTTATTAGTCAAACTATTGTAGAAATTAAAGCTTTATTCGACTATATTAAAAAAATAGTGGAGGTACCATAAAACTCCCCAGAACCTCCTCTTCCTCTTCCTAACCCTTTTATTTTAGTTTCTCAATTAAAACCCCCAACTTACTTTCCATTATAAATTGTCTGTGTTGTTTGCCCCCCTCCCCCAGATATATTACCACCACTATACATCATTGAAGCATTTGTATATTCTTGTGGAAAATTAGAAGATAACACTTGATAGTCAACAAGTTGCTTTAAAAGAGAAAATTAAAAATAATACCTATTTAGAAAAAACTACCTGATTAAAATTTAAATGAATATTAACTAAAGGTTGAGGGTTAAATAATTGTTGTTGTTGAGAATTAATTAATTGTTGAGGACTTGCACAATTTAAATTATTTGAAGAAGAATAAAATTGTTGGGGAAATTGTTGTTGTTGTTGTTGTGTAGTTATTGGTGTTGGGTGGATTATAGCTGTTGCTGAGGAATTTGGGAATTGGTGACAATAAATTGAAGAAGAAGAAGATAATAACTTAAGGAAAAGAAATTTAAAAATTTATTTAAATAATTAGTTTTAAATTTTTTTATTAAACACTTAGACTTGTACTTGGTACGAAGTACCAGGTACGAGAAAATTAAAAATTATTTTCTCCAAAATATTTTTTAAAAGAAATCAGACAAAAATTAAATCAAAACAATCATTTACTTGTCCCCCTCCCCCTCCAATAGAAGAAATAACCGAAGGAGATCCACACAAATTATTTCCTTGTAAAATTTCAGAAGAACTTGAGGGGCATTGAATTTGTGTTAAATTAGCTAATTCAAAATTATTATTATTAAATATTTCAATTTGTTGCTGTAAATTATTTGTATTTTCTTCTTGTCTTCCTCTATTAATTAAATTAGTAAAATTATTATTTTTATTTATTTTTGAATATTTTTCTTCTTCATTATTGTCTCCAATAATATCTAATATTAAATTATTATTATTTCCTTCTTCTCCAATTAATTGTTGTTGGTGTTGATGTTCTAATATATTTGTTTGAATTAAAGGTTTTAAATCGGAAGAGTCTAATATTTCCTTAAAATTAAATTATTTTTTTTAAGAAAAATGATGTAAGATGCAATTAACTTAAATTTGACCGGCCAATTGGGGACCGGCCAAAGGGTTGGGTTCCTTAGCAGTCTATCGTGTTCGGGACCTAAGCCCACTGAGTATGGGGCCATTCTTTACACTATTCCCCAAAATTCAGGTAGTTATAATCGTTTTTCTGAAATTTTTAAAAATTGGCTATAACGTTCAAAAATTTTGAGGGATAGTGTAAGAACATGAAGAACTGTTACGGAACCTTACACCAGCTTTGAACACAAAAAAAATTTATTTTTTGAGTTTCAGTCCCCAATTGGCCGGCCAAATTGAATTAAGACAAGAATTTGATTTGACCGCCGACATATGTATATTTATTTATTTACCTTTTTTAATTTTTGTTCAGTCAAAATTAAAGAATTAAAATTTTTTTGTTGTTTTTTCTGTTTATTTAAATTGTTGTTAGCCTTCTTTTCTCCCCCCAAATTTAATTTATTATTTCTTCTTTGCCTTTCAGGTTTCTCAGTTTTGCTAAGTTTAAAACGTTTTTGTCTTCTTAAAAAACATCCATTTTCGAACATATCCCCACACAAAGCATGTAAAGTCCAAAAAGAACCTTTGCCCGGTCTGCAATTTTTTATTCTTAATTTTAATTTTAAATTCTTTTTATTTTAAACTTTTACCTGTCGGGGGTTCGAGGAACTTTCACAAAACAATCATTAAAAGATAAAGAATGCCTAATTGAATTTTGCCAAGAACAACGCTTAAAAATATTTTAATTAATTAAATTAAAATAATTAATTTTACCTGACCATGATTTTTGTAATATTCAAAATATGCCATAATAAAATTATATATCTGAGAGAAAACAAAAATTAAATTGAAACTAAGGATTGTTAGTAATAAGTAAAGAGTTGTCAGTTCGGAATTGAATCGAGGATTTCTCATTTATGTTTATAAGAAAAAGGGAGGATTACTGGGGCTTCATGTCCTTTTAAAATCCAAATATTTTCATCTACGGCACTAAAGATGTAACGAAATTTGAACATTCAATCCTATTTTGTAATTTTGAAGAACTTTTCTCTCCCCCAAAAATTCCAATCGCTTCCGGATATTCGAAAATTTTCCTAGAACCGACAACAACCTTATTCTCAACTAAATATATTTTTTTAAATTAAACATTACTTCACTCAATGTACACATTTTTCGATCACTTTGTTGTATAGCCATAGAAATTAAAGAAATATAGGAATATGGAGGCTTATTTGGACCATAACTTCCTTGATTTTTAATTTTTTGCATTTCGTGAACGGTTAATTCCTCCATATTGTGTATTGGGGGACTTTGATTTGTTGTTATATTTGTAGATTCTCCATTAGTCGAAGATGTCTAAAAGTTTAATTTAAAGATTTATTTATGTAATTTATCTTTCTTTTAAAAAAATTAGCCTATAATTGTTTTTAATTTTGTAGAAGCTTTTCAAAACACCCAAAAATTTGTTGAGTTTAAAAAGCTCGTCTCTTTACCTTATTTCTACAATTTTTTAATTGTTTATTTATTTCAATATATTTTTGTTGATCTTCTTCCCCTCTACTATTAATTACTGAATTAATTGTTGATTGAAAAGCTGAGGGATATGAAGATAAATTTAAAGAATTATTATCAATTAATTGTTGCTGTAAATATTGACTAAATTGGGGATTTGAAGAAGAGGAGGAGGAAGGGGAAGAAGAGGGGATATATAAATTGTTTGAATAAATATTTAAAGAAGTATATTGAGAAGGGGGATAAATTGGAGGTGGAGGTGGTTGGGGAGGGGGATATACAGCAGAAGAGGGGGATTGGCCGATTAAAGAAATATTTAAATTTGTTGTTGGGGAAGAGGAAGAATTGTTGTAAATATTCCATTGTTCATTTAAATAATCTGTTGGGGCTGTTGTTGTTGTTTTTGAAGTAGGCATTTCTATTAAAGGATTTGTAGTAGAGGAAATGTCGAGAGAAGAAATAAATTGTTGTTGCTAAATATTAAATATGTATAGTTTTAAATTTATTTTTTCTTATCAATTAATTTTAAATCAAAACCCCCCAAGAAATAAATTGTTGTTGTTATACTAGTTAAGTGTAAAATAAATTATACTAGTTAAGTGTAAAAACACGCGACTTTATTCTAAAATAATTTAATTTTATCAAAAGGTTTACTTCAGCCTGCATACATACTCTTTTACTTTAAGGACTTAAGTATATCTCGATTCCAAAAATTTCTTTAGACTGATACTATTCGACTTCGTTCGACCAAACAAATTAAACAACATTATTTGAATGGATACAGCTATTTTTAGATTCGGGAAATGTTCTTTATTTTTATTTAAATTATATTTTTATTTATTTTCTAACTTTGTTTAACACAGGGCTCCGATTCGTACTTTTTTAAAAGTATTGTACTTTTTTATCGACCTTCGTACTTCCGAAATTGAATTTGTACTTTTTTGAAAGTATGTACTTTTTTATCAACATTTTTGAAAAAACGAAGAAATCTGGCTTAAGGACCTCCAAAATTCTCAAAATTTTCGCCTGCGGCGCAAAAAATGGAAGAAATCTGGCTTAAGGACCTCCAAAATTCTTAAAATTTTCGCCTGCGGCGCTGAAAAAGAAGAAATCTGGCTTCTTAGGCTCCAAATTTCAAAAAATTTTCGCCTGCGGCGCTTCTCAATGGCAAACATTCAATGGACGAAAGAAAGAAACTCGCTTGAGGTTAAGACTGTCAGAGCTTTGCTTCATGTGACAGCAAATTTTGACATGTCAACAAAATGCTCAGTTGAAACAAGAAATTATTAGAAAAGATTAATTTAAGAGAGAAATATAAAAGATCTGATCACGAATAAATATTTTCAAATTTAATTTTGAGTGTACTTTTTATTTGTAAATTTTCTCCCTATGTACTTTTTTTACAAGATTTTGATACTTTTGAGTGGCATTTTGTCGATCGGAGCCCTGGTTTAACATTAAACAAAAAAAATTTCAATTTAAACAACTGGTTACTTTAAACACAAAAAGACAGAAAGTAAATATTAAAAACCCAAAAATCATTTCTAAACAAGAGAATAATCAAAAATATATATTTCACGTCATTAAGACAAATAAATTTAAATAAAAATATTCTTTTATTCTTTGCTTTACCTACACACATTTATTTAAATAAATTTCTTTTTTCTTTTTCCTTCAATTTTTACGACCTGTTTTAGCATTTAAATAATAAAAACTACAAAAATAAATAAAAAAAAGGTTGTCACAACCAACCATCTTTTTCTTCATTACACACACTAAAATCCTTTGAAAAAAGCGCGAAATATCCCGACCGCGTCCAATTTACGCCTTGAGGCGGAAAGAAGAGAAAGAGAAGGAGAAATGTTATTTCTTTTTTTTATTTTCTTTCTCGTTTCTCTTTTTTGGATTACGGTAACTTTTAGCTTAACATTCCCAACTTTAATTCCTTAAAAACTGGGGAAATAATTTTGAAGACATTAGAATATTTAAATTAAAAATTATATACAGCCGAGGGGTGAAAGGGGGGGGGGGGGGGTGGAAGGTGCTGAAAGCCACAAGGCCCGGCCTGTTCCAATTTATACAAAAATAATTAAGCTATAATGAGGGATACTCTAAAGTGGATGTAACGCTTAGGCATAGTTTGGTCACCGATCACAATTCCTTATCACTACCCAATAATGATTTTTAGCCATTTCCCGATCCCCGACATTTCCATTCCCTGTAAAAATGTCGGGGAATTCAGGAAACTCTCAAATTCCTGACGCAGTACTAAGAAAGAAAGAACTTAACGATTCTCAAATTTCTACCTGCGGGACCAAAAGGAGAAGCCCTGATATGAATACGAATATTCTCCACATGGAGCGGCTTCGAAAATTTTTGGCTCTAGATCTGGAGCCCAGTTTCAAATAGAGTCAGGGCCGGAGCTACAGTTAAATTACCCCTCTTAATGCCCAAGTTAGAAAAATCCCAAGAAAAGTCTTGAGTGAGTGTATAGTGGTGATAATGTAACTAATTAATTAATTAATATTTTTTATTTCTACATATTTAACTCAAAAAAGAAGAATAGATAAATAAAATAATTTTATTCATGCGCCACGGATTTGTGTAAGAGAAATACCCCCCCCCCCCCCCCCCCCAAATACATAACACCTTTTATTTTAAATATTTTTGGGTCATTAATGCTTTAGGCCGAATAATACATAAATTGGCGGTTTTTTAAAAGAAGAAAAAAATAATCGAGATAGAATAAAGAAAAAGAGAAGGGAGAACACAAAAAAAGTTGCACAATTTTAAAAAAGAAAATATTTTTGGGTCTTCAGTAATGTTGTGAATATTTTTGTGAATTAATTAAAAAATTATTCTTCAAAGAAATTGAGTATACATAAAATGTAAATTGATTGGCCCTGTTTCCTCACAAAATTTTAAATTTATTTTTTTAGCAAAAACAATTTTATTTAACCAAAAATCCTTTCAAAGTCTTGTCTTGAGGAAAAAAGGAATATTTAAATTTCTAAACTTTTACGGATTTTTATTTTTTAAATTAATTTATCGATATATAACCCCCCCCCTCCCCCTTCCCCTCATTGTTAGTCCTTCCCGTCATCAATTTTCTGTTTGGACAACAAACATAAAAAAAATTGAATGGAAATGTAAAAAAATAAATATTTGCTGTTAATAAATAAACAAAATAAATACTTTTAGGTAATTTTGTTTACTTTAAATAAATAAATCGATTTAAATTTATTTTTTAAAATTTAAATTTACAGACTGGAAATAAAATGGCAATTTTTCTAAAAAGGAAGAGAAAGAGTAAAGAATAATATTTATGTAGGTAACCATTTATATTTATTAAGAGGCGGGCAAAACAATGTTTTACTAACCCCTCCCTTTTCTTTCATTTGTAGAAATGGGGGGAAAGAGGAAGGAGAGGAAATGACAGTTTTACAGTAAAATCATATATTCACAAAAAGCTTTAAAATATATTTTTATTTAAAAAATGTGAATCACCCATCATTAATTTAAAAATTCTTTACAAAAGACGTGGAAAAAAAGGGGGGGGAGGGGGGGGGGGAAATAAAGGGATCCTTTGGAATTTATTGGGGAAAAAAGAATTGTGTGTAGGCTTATAAAATATTTTTTTACAAAACTTTAAAAAAAAGGAGGGGGAGAGAATGGTAGTGACGGTCTACCTACCATTCATTTACTTCTCCTATTCTCATTTCCACGCTGCTATCTCTCAACCCTTTCTCCCAACATTTTTTAAAAACTCTTCATCAACTGGACGGCCAAAAGGCACACAAAAAGAATTTTGAAATAACCGGATGAGTCCTCTACCCCCCCCCCCTCCCTCCCTTTTCTCGTTTCCTCTCTAGTTTTTCTACATTTGTGGCCCTATCTCATCGAGAATATAGTAAAGTAGTTGTTGTTGAAGGAGAGGGGGGGGGGTGAGGGAAGTTCTCAACCACATTTCCTTCTTTCCTCTCTCAACATTTTTCTGATCTCCTTTTCCTCCTCTTAACAAAAGATGGAAAAAAAAGATGAAGCGGGAAAGAAAAGCAAACACAGTATTTTTAGTTTTTAGTTGGGCCACGGACAAAGTCACAAAATTTTTAGTTATTTTAATGAAAGGAAAGAGAGTGAGGAGCGCGGGAGTCAATAAATTTAAGGAAAAATAAATAAAAATATTATTATTTTTATTAAAAATAAAGGTAAAATATCCAAGCTTTCTAAAAATAAAAAAAAGGAGAATATGTACATATTACCAGACCTGCTCATGGATGCGGATAATATCCGGATACAGAAGGATATGGTGGTGGTGACTCGGTCTTTTAAAATTCTAAAAATTTTCGCAGTAGCGCTGGTAAGTTGGAACTTTGGCTTCTTGGCCTTCTAAAAATCCAAAAAAAATAGTAGAATTCGTTAAATTCCCCGATAATCAGAATGATTCCACTCCTTGAGTTTGATTCGATTACCTTAATCTATTTTTCTTAACAATTTTTTGAATTTAGATGAATTTAACCATTTTGAAAATTGCACATTTTGGGAAAAACGGATATATCCGCGGATACCCACGGATATTACACGGATATAAACGGTAACGGATATGGACCTCATGGATATATTCGGACATGGATAGCAAAAACTGTGTCCATGAGCAAGTCTGCATACATATTACATACTAATTAAATTTTACTTTTTTTAGGTCAATTTTTTCTTCAACAAAATATTTATTTGTTATCAGTTAATTATTTTTATTAATTTATGTCCATTTTCTCATAAGAAAATGGACATTAACTTAAAAATATTTTATATATAATTATCAGTCAAAATAATTGAAAGATAAAGAAGAATGACCATAAAAATATTTAGACTTTTTAAAAATAAATCTAAAATTTTTTTTTTAATTTTTGTTATTTAATTGAAAAAAAAGATTTTTAATTAAAAAATATTAAAAAGTTACAAGGGAAAAATGGGCAGAAAAAAGGTTAATTTAAAAACAAAAATTTAAAAGCAATCTAAATAAATAAATATAAAATTTAAACAAAAATTTTGGAAAGTTTAAATGTTTTTTGCTTATTAAAATTAGCCTGTTTTTAAGTTTAATTTTTTGTGAGTAAAAATATATTTTTTAACATTCATTTAAGAAAAAATTATTAAAATATTTAAATAATTGTTTAAATATTTAAAACAATAATTTAAAAAACTCATCCTCCCTTTTTTTCATAAATAAATATTTTATTTTTTAAAATATTGACCAAAATTTTTGAAAAAGGAGAAAAGTAAATATTAAAAAAACAAATAAAAATATTTATTTATTTATATATTTTTTCAATCAGTTTCTCCTTTTAAATACTTAAAATATTAAATTTACGCAAAAAGGTTGTAAACAGTTAATTAAAAATAAAGCTTTAATTCTAAATTATTTTTTCTCAATTTTAATTCCTCCTCCTATTTTTTGTGGGAACTAAGTATTACAAATACAGTTTATTTAACAAAATATATATTTTTGTAAAAAATCTTATTCCCCATTGATGTCCTATATTTTTTATTTAAAAATACCTTTAATTTTTTAATCAAAACTCTTTTTAGCATAAAATCCCTTTAATAAAAGTATTTTATCCCAACGGTGTAAATTTGCTAAGAATTTAAAAATAGTATACCTGTTGTTGTTGTTGTTGTATTTGTTGTCTCATTTCTGCTACAACTACCCATGGATCCATTATTTTATTTTAAATTATATTTAATTTTCTATTAAAATATTTTTAAATAATTAGAAAAAAAAGCATTATTTCCCACAATTTTTATTTTTCTTCCTTTTTTCCTCAAAAAATATGCGGGTCAAAGTAAATGATTAAATTAATTTGGATAAAAATTAGGGTATAGTTTAGTTGAGGACCCGTTTCAAATCGGGTCGAATCATATGTCATTCAATTCGTCTCGGTAAGCTGAATCTAGTGTGGAAATTTCTTTAGATCGAGATATTTAGGCCCCTAAAAATTGAAAAACCAATGGGGGAGGGGGGAGGAGGAGGCTCAATTTTGGACTGAAAGAATCAAATATACAAACAAATTATTCAAAAGAGCAAGTCAAGTTGATTCGAAAAAGCAGCTCGATTCGAAGATTCCGAACAAAATTGGAGAAGTAATTGGAAAAGAGAATCTTTTTATAGATATGGACAACCTGTAAAGTGTAAATCTAGATAGGGATTTAGTATATCTTATTTTGATTCATTTGTACTTCTATTTTGGAGAGAAAAGAAAAAATTAAATTGTGGGAGATAATTTTAAAAACTTTAAGGAAATTATTTTGAAAAAAAGAGGGGGGGAGGGGAGGGGGGGTTACTAATTTATTTTTAAATAATTCTAAAAACTTTATTTAGAAGATAATCTCTTTCTTTATTTTATTATTTCCATTTTAGCAATTCTTGAAAAAAAGTAAAGGATTAACGAGAATGACTTGAGGAATTTATTTTATATTTTCTAGTACTGTATTTAAAATAAAAGAATTTTTTAATTAAAAATTTAAATTCAAAAAAAGGGGGAGAAAAGGGAGAAATTAATTAAAGTAGCTAGCTAGACATTTGCCGGATTTAATTGGAAAGTTTTGAGTGTTAAAAGGAAGAGGAGAGAGGTGGTGAATGGAAAAAAGAGAAGAAGACAGCCACAATTTATTAAAATAATTTTAAAAATTTAAATAAATTTTAAGTAAAATTTTTAAAGAATTTTAAAATTTCTTTTAAAAAATGAGAGAAGAAGAAAATAATTCTAAAAACTTTAATTTAAGACTTTTGAAGGATTGACAAAAAGAACTTTTTAAATTGATTTAAAAAAATTAATTTATTTAAAATTTTAAAGAAAGTTTTTAGAAATATTGAAAAAGAGGAAGAGGGGGGGAGGGTGAGGAGAAAAGAAGGATTTTGTAGAGAGAAGGAAGGGGAAAAAGAATATATTATATGTACATTTACCGAAATATAACCATCACCGCCACAGTCTTCATCTCCTTTCCCTCCCTCCTCCTCCTCTCTCTCTCTTTTTCCCCCCAACAACCCTTAAAATCTTTATTATTTTCCAAAAGGTGAACAAATAATAAATATGTATAAGCAAAACGAAGTAGAGAGGTAAAAAAAAGAGAAAGAAAATCCGCCCATTTTCTAGTTTTTAGAGGTTCGATTGCGGTGAATGAATGAGAGAGAGGGAAAGAAATGAAAAACCTTCACCGGAATATTCGAATCTGCTGAGTGCTAAAGTAAAAGAAGGGAAAAAATTAAAAATAAATTTTGGGGGGATTTAAATTTAAAATTAATTTATTATTTTGTAAAATTTAAATTTTTGTCTTTATTTTCATTAGAAATCAGGTTCGGAGTATATTGGTAACTTTAATTTAAGACTTGTTTCCATCTTTATATTGGAGGTATATTTACTTTCAAGGGTTTTTTAAATTTAATTAAATTAAAATAAATAAATTATTCAACTCTATTTTTATATTTTTAATGGAAAAAGCTAGAAAATAAATTAAGAAAAAAAGATATATGTATATATTTAAAGTATTTATATCGTTTCAAATTTCAATTTTTTGTTAAAATAAAAAGAAAAAAATATTTTGAAAGAAAATTTTTGTTTTTTTAATTTAAAATAAAATAAATAAATATTTTTTAGTTAATTTAAATTTTCTTTTCCACTTTTTTGGGTCATAATAATTGAAATAAAATTAAAAAAACATTTTTGCTTTAGGCAAAATATTTTTTATTTTCTTTCTTCCGGGGATAAATAATAATAACACTTGAGGGGTTTTTTGTTTTTGGGTTTTTGTAAATGAGGGAAAAACATATTTTTGTGTGTAATTCTTTTAATTAATTTATAAATATTTTGTCTGAAAAATTAAAAGAAAATTAATAAAAACAAAAGGTATTTACTCGTTAATTACCCTCTCTCAAATAATTACTCCCCTCCCCTTTCCCCTAATCAAATAAATATATTGTCTAGATTTTTGATAAAATAATTCCACACAAGAATTACACACAAAAAATATACCCTAAAAGCTCTAATAGAAGCAATGTGCTTCTATTTCTCGATCCTCTCGTTTGTGCTTCAATTATAGTAATATTTAATCGTAGGATTTGGTGATTAAGAGGTGGATAAAAGGGGTATCAGAGAATTTGATTCTCATTAAACAAAGTTTCTCGAAAGGAGGGCTCTGGATCCGGTTGGTGTTTAAAACGGTTCTGGAGTGGTGTTTAAAGACGTTCACTTCACTATTCCAGTAAAACACCCAGAGTTATGGCAAACACGCACAATACTGACCATTGGTTCTTATCTCCATCCATGAGTTTGTAACTTATAAGTTTGGCCATTTTTCCACTTTTTGGAAAGAAAAAAAGGAGTATATGAAGTTGAATTTTATCGATAATTCTTTTATTTTTTATTTAAAAATAAAAATTTTTTTAAAAACAAAATTAAAAAAATTTAAAATCATTTATAAAGACAAACAACATAATTTTTCTCAAATTAGAAATCGAATATTTTTTAAAGATTTTTTAATTAAAAATATTTTTAAATAAAAATCTTTATTTTATTTTTTAATCTTTGCTTTTCTTTCTTTCATTTCTTATGTATTTTAAATTAAAATATATTCATTCATTGACCACTTGAAAATTTAATTTTAATATTTTTTTAAAAATTTTTGAAGAAATTTCCCTTTTTTAAAATAAATTATTTTTAAAATAATTATTTATTTTTTGGCAAAAAAATCCAGGAAAACTTTTCTTTAATTTTATTTTTTGTTTCGTTCCGCATGAGATTATAAATTTTCTTAAAACTTTTTTAAAGGAAGAAGCAAAAAATAAATATTTAATTTTTTTAGTTTAAATTGTTTGCGCCATTCTCTCTCTCCCCTCTAACTTTTTTTGTTGTCCAACAAAATACTTTTTAAATAGTAAATGGCCTTCCCATAAAAATAATGAAATTTTTTGTATTAAATTAATAAAAAAACTTCTTTTTTTCTGGATCGGAAATTGTAAAAAAATATTTAAAATATAAATATTTGGTATCGAAAATATTTTTTAGAGTTTTGGGAATAAAATTAAAAAAAGAATTATCAATTTTCATTGATCTTAAAGAAAGTTATGACAAAAACAAAAGCGGCGGAAAAGTTGCTGCACCCTTATTTATTTTTTTAATTAAAACAAAATCAAAATTAATTTTTTTTTAATTTTCAAGCACAAAGTAGCCAACATAGTGAAAAGGCTCGCTTTATTGAGCTAATTTTGAACAACACCATCAACCGCAGCCGAAAAGCTGCAATTATTAGGCAGTTAAAACGATATGAATTCAAACCAGATCCTGTCAAGCGGTGGAAGGATGAGCAAAAACGTAAGGAATTAGAAATGTGTGGGGAAGCGAATCTTCTGAAGATGAGGAAGAGGGGATTAATCTATTTTTATATTAACACCTCTTCCTCATCATGATTAATTTACTTTTAGGAAGAAATTGATGCCTACAATTATTTAGTTGGAATGGCTTTAATTGATTTAAATAATAATAACAGAGGCAAATTGGCTGATGAAAGTAAAGCAAAAAAGAAGGAATTGAATATTTTGAAAGGAAAGGAATGGTTTGATTTATACGAGGAAGACTTGAAAACATTTTTGGATGCTTTAGATGCAAGGTTGGGTATTTAACAAAATATTTTTCTTAAATTCCCTTGAATTTAAAAATCTTAAATTCCCTGTCAATATATTTGATGTAATTTTCCTTTTTTTAATTTTAGGAAGAGAAGGAAAGATTCTGATTTTATTGTAAAGAAGAATGAGAAGCGTCGACAAATAATTGACAACGATGATGAACCTGAAGTAGTTGTTAAGAAGAAGAAAGAAAAATAATTTTGACGGGGTTTAGTAAATAAAATTTTAAATAAATTGACTTTTTTCATTTTTGTTTTTGTTGGTGGCGCACTCTTTTGTGGTGCTACATAGAAAAACTTTTTTTCTGAGTCTGAAACTTTATGCATTTTGAACCATCTTCTTTTACCTTTCGACTATGAAGATTGCCTAAATCTTACTTGCCGTAAAACAATTCTTCCCTGCCCTATTAAATAAATCTCAATATACACCGCTCCACAAAAGTATAGCGCCACCCCTATTTTTTTCGGTTTCAATACTGTAACCGTTGTTTTTATTTTTAGACTTTTTTTGTAATAATAAATAGTGGTCTAAAATTAGGTTTGTAAAAAATTTTGTTTTTAAATCAAGTTTTTCTGTTGTTATAGGCAAATCCCCAGTTTTAGTGTTCCACAAAAGTATAGCGCCACCTTGAAATTTCGGGTTTCTAACATTAAGAAAATTCTACAAAAATTTGAGTTAACATAATGATCGATTCTAAGAAAAAATCAAAAAGAATTAGACCCATATCTCACTTCAGTGTTGAGATCCAGATACCTCGAAAATCAACGTAAATCGGGGGTAAGGCTATTTAAAAAATAATTTCGACCCCTTAGGGTTTGTTTTAAATTTTCAATTTGGGCTCATTCGAAAGCCCTTGAAATTTGCTACAAGATAGCATAAGTTTAATTTTCCAGAAAAATTATTTCAGTAAGTTCTTAGGCTTAAAATTTCTAAGGCACAAAAAACGCCGTAATGCCCCATAAAATTAGCACCGTGAGATTAACGTCATGCATATCTCTATTGAATTTTTTCTTAGATATATGAGTATTGCTATCTTGTAGCAAATTTCAAGGGCTTTCGAATGAGCCCAAATTGAAAATTTAAAACAAACCCTAAGTGGTCGAAATTATTTTTTAAATAGCCTTACCCCCGATTTACGTTGATTTTCGAGGTATCTGGATCTCAACACTGAAGTGAGATATGGGTCTAATTCTTTTTGATTTTTTCTTAGAATCGATCATTATGTTAACTCAAATTTTTGTAGAATTTTCTTAATGTTAGAAACCCGAAATTTCAAGGTGGCGCTATACTTTTGTGGAACCCTAAAACTGGGAATTTGCCTATAACAATAGAAAAACTTGATTTAAAAACAAAATTTTTTTACAAACCTAATTTTAGACCACTATTTATTATTACAAAAAAGTCTAAAAATAAAAACAACGGTTACAGTATTGAAACCGAGAAAAATAGGGGTGGCGCTATACTTTTGTGGAGCAGTGTATGTATCTGATGTGATTTTCCTTTTCAGTCATTTCGTATTTAATTTTTGTTTCGTTTCATTTGTTTGAAGAAAATCTGAATGACAGATTCAGATCAGTCCAATTATAAAAAAGATGCCGCATCTTGAAGTCTTCGAGTGATACAAAAATTATTTCAGATCGAACAAAAAATTTTAACAGTACTCTGGATAGGTTAACTCTGAATCGACCTACAATTTAGAAAGCCTTTTTATTGCCATAATTTTTGTTTTATTGGTTTTGTTTAGTTTTTACTGCAATATTTCCCTAGATTTTTTATTTTTTAAAGATTTATTTCAAATTTCTGTATTCATTTTCTTCTAAAATGAGCAAAAGCAAAAATGACAAAAAACAAAATATTTCTTCAGATTCTGATAATGAGGAGTTGGCATTAAATGTTTTTTTAAATTTAATTTTTGTTTAATCTCATTTTTTAGGATGATGAATTTGACCTTTCAATGGATGAGGATGAACGTGAACGTTTTAATCAAATGTCTGAAAAAGAACGAGAAATTGAAATCTTTAAACGGCTCGAACAACGCGAACTTATGAAAACGAGGTTTTAATTAATTTATATAACTTATAAATTTTTAAAGGGAGCAAATAAAGCGTAAGCTCGAAATGGCTGCAGGAAAAAATGAAACAAACATTGTAAAAAGGAAGCGACGTTTATCCCGTGACACTGATGATAGCGATAATGAAAAGAACGGAGATAAAAAAAGTTCTGATGAAGAAGGGGAATTGCCTGCTGAAGATAAAGGTTTAAATTAAAAAGAATAAATTTTTTTAATTTTAAAATTTGTGTAGATGAGACTAGTAGTGATGATGATAATATAGTAAATAGCAAGCCTAGTTCTTCAGTAGAAAAACATAAGCATAAATCAATTACAAAAATGTCAGTCAGCACAGCAGATATAGAAGATGAAGACACGGCCTACCACAAACCTTCAGAATTGGCAAATAAATACAATAAGAAAATGGCAATGGCTGATCTACTCAATAAACGGCGGGATAAAAAACAAGGTTTTTTCGGGACAGATCTTTGACTTTTTCCTTAATTTTCTTTTTTAGCTGAAGAAAAACGTAAAAAGGAAAATCAAAAAGCAGCTTTGGATCTCGACGAAATTTTTGGAAAAGAAGATGGAAAATCTAGTAGTTCTAGTTCTCCTGCTTCTTCGCGTTCGTCTAGCCCTGTATATGGAAAGTCACGATCTCCTTCTCCAGTCGCCCAGCCTGTATATTTCATTCTAATTTTATCAACCTTTGCTTTTTCCGACTTTTAGATCGAAAAAATGGATGATCTTTTAAAATGCCAAGCAATTCGTCGACGGATAGCCAGGATTGTTCATGCCCCTTTCTTCCACAAAACAATTGTTGGTTGTTTTGTTCGTGTCCAAATTGGCAATCATGAAGGGAAGCCGACTTATCGAGTTTGTTCTCGTTATTTAAAGGTCACAATCTCTTTGTAGATTGCCCAAGTTGTTGATGTTGTTGAGACTGCTAAAGTCTATGAAGTGGAACCCAATACCGACATACGCACTAATAAAGGCTTAAAACTTAAAGTTTTTTTAAAAATTTTTTTTAAATTTTTAATATTAAATTTTTTAGATTTGCAATAACGATGCTCAACGTGTCATTCGCCTCGAATTTGTTTCGAATAGTAATTTTACAGAAACTGAATATTCATTTTGGTTAAACAGAATGAAAGAAACAGTTAATAATATTTTTATAGTAAAAAATTTTTGTTTTTTTATTTTCAGGAAACTTCACTTCCAACAATTGATTTTGTTAAGAAAAAACAAAAAGAAATGCACGATGCGTTAAACTACAAATTTACTGATTCTGAAATTAATTTAATGGTGCGAGAGAAGAGTCGTTTCAAAAAACAACCAACGAATTTTGCTTTTGAGAAGTCGGAGTTGATTAAACAAAAGGTTGGTTCATATTTTATAATAATTGTATGTATAGGAATGGTAATAAGGCGGGGAAAAAGTAAAGTTTCACCTCTGTATCCCAGACGATAGAGCAACTGCAAATGTGTAAGCGAATTCTAGCAAGTCTCTTCCGCAGAGAGATCTCTCATTTTTCTCTCATTACATTCCTCCCGGCGATTAAACTTACAATTAATTAACTCTCTCTAGTAAGATTTACACCCTAATTTCCTCCAAAATAAAATTTTAAATATTTTTAATTTAAAAATGCAAGCACAAAAATATTTTAAGTAAAAGTCGGTTATATCCAACCTTTTTCCTTTCTCACGTAATTTCATTTGACCATCAACCAAAAATCGACATAAACCAAACTTTTACTTAAATATTTATTAAGTAGAATTTAAATGTTTTAAAAATCATTTTGAACTTTTTATCATTCTTTTTCTCTTCTTTAAACGGCCACGTGTTCTTCATTTCCATTTTTTGGTTCATATCTTTTTTCCATTTCTTGTGCGGGTGCTGGTGGCACGCGGTGTACATAGGGGCTGTCTGCTGGTTGAGGAAAAATATCTTGGCCCACCCATTGCATATATTTTATAAATGTTTCGACAGCATAAATTACACAAAGAGCAAAACAAAAAATCTGAAAAAAAAATAATTTGAATTAAAAAAATTATTTTTTTATATTTACTGCTCCCATTATTGCTGCCCCTCGACTATCTGAAAGACTTCCCCATGCCAAATGTATCATTAACCAAATAGCGATAAAAAAGAGTAAAGTATTTAAACCATAAAATATAAGTTCCTTAAAAAATTTGAGAAATTTTTTAAAATTTCTTTTCTCTCCACTAACCACAACAACAAGTCCTTCTCTGTTACGTTCATCAGATAAAGATAAATGAGGGAAAACTACATAAAGAAGAATTAATATGCAAACAACAATTGTTGTTTCAAAAGTTATGTGAGCAGTCCATGCTGATGCAGTTGAACGACGATCAGCACAAATAGCCAAAATAAAGGCAACAAACCCTACTAACTGAAAATTTAAAAAGGAAGGGAATTTTAAACAAAAAAGACAAATTCAACCAATTCTGCCAATTTGAGAACTCCAGGCAAAGTAACCAAATAACGAGTATTTAATTGCTGCTTTCGGCCATCAGGAATAAGTCTAACTTTGGCAGCTTGCATTCGATTAAACGGTTTTGAACCAGCGGCAGTCGAAGTATTTGGAGTGGCCATTTTGATAGTTTGTTGGGGGGTAATTGTTGTTGTAAATGATGGAGGAACTTCTACTGTTTCAGCAATATTTTCTTTGTTATTTTTTGTTGTGGTTATAGTTTTTTCAATAACAATTGGGGTCGTTGGAAGTGTGTTGACAGGTTGTTGTTGATGTACTTGCAGTGACCTAATCGATTTTTTGCGGGAATGAGAAAGAATTACTTTTTTATTTAAAAAAATGTGAATTAGAGATGGGTAATTTAACTTTTTTTTTATTTTATAAACAACTAACTCGTCTATTTCTGCTTGAGTTGTAGTATTATTGGTAGAAGTTTTTGTATTTGTTGTTGTTGGTGGTGGTGGTGATGATGATTGCGTTTCCGTCTCTTTTAGATCAATTTCTCCATTAGTTTCTTTCAACATTATTTTTTAAAATTCTTTAAATTCTTTTTTTAATTAAGTGTAAAAATATAAAATATTTTTGGATGAATTTGAAAAATGTTTGGATGAAAATATAGTGTGTTTTATAACGGGGGACGTCCATTGCTTATATTTATCCTAGCCATGCGAGGAATGATGCGCGAACTTTGAAAAATGTTGCGAATTAAAAAATATGTTTTTAGTTTATATTATTTGCTTGTAAAAAATATATAAAAATATTGTTGATTAGCGAATGGCCTTGATGCGCGGTGTTATTTTCAGTTTATTTGTGATTGATTTCAAATCGATTTAATCATAAACTTTAAGTGGAAAAATAAAAATATCCTTTCAAAAATATTTGTCTTATTTATAATTTTTGTCTATTTTTAAAATTAAAATTTTCGGTTAAATTTTTTGGAACTAAAAAATTACAAATATTTTTAAAGGGTGTTTCTTTTTCCTTTCCTAAACTGTCCAGCCAGCCGGTTTCTAACCTCTATCCATTCTTGGCTTTTTGTTTAGAAAATATATATTTACGATTATAATACTGATGATTTTCGCAGTGCGAATGGTGTTTGTTTGTTTAAGTATTTGTTTTAGTGTAACTATTGAAAAAAGCGGTTTTTAGTTGCTTTTATTCTTTTCCTCATTTTCTTGGCAGTACAAGTAAAAAAAATATTTAAAAGAAAAGTTGGGAGAGATGATTGGAATAAGTTAAATAAAATTATATGCCTTATTCATTCAATCATTACTAATGAAAGTAACGGTTGAAGAAAGAAATATATTTATTTAAGCTACCGGGGGAGGAGGGGGAAGGAAATAAAAATTTAAAAAGAAAAATACAAATGCTATTTAAAAATATATTGAACAGTTTTATTAAATTGTGAAGATATTTTTGTTATTCTTTGTTCTTTCCCCTAATAAAAAATGAAAAAAATGCGACTTAGAATTGAGAGGAAAAAATGAATAGAAAAGATTATAATCTTGTCATTATGTAATCCTTTCTTACATATATCCGTTGGAAATTGGGTTATCTTTAAAAGGTGTCAACGGAAGTGTAAATTCTTTTTTAATATTATTTTATACAAACATGTTGGGGATGGGCTTTGCCGCATTTTAAAAGCGGAATAAAAAATGTACAGCAGACAGAATGAGGAAACGTTAGGCTTAAAAGAGGCGGAATTCTGCGGAGTCTGGAGAGTTACACTGTTTTATTAAAATTTGACAATAAAACATAATTTATATATGAGATATACAACAATTAGAAAAAGAAATTTTATTTTGAAAATTTCCAAAAATAACTTTTCTTAAATTTTCAAGGAAGATGCAGAACAAAACGGAAATAAAGAAAAAGTACGAGATCTCCAACACCAGATTAACGATTTGGAGGAAAAGGCAAAGAAAATTGTAAGAAATAACAATAGAATTTGCCCAATGATTTAATTATAATTTGGAATTTTTTCAGGAAAATCAGCGAACAAAAAATTTAAGTGCAGTTACTGCAATAAACCAACGGAACCGAGACCATATGAAACAAATTTTCCTCAGTGCAGAACACATGCAAAATAATGAACATTTTCGTGTAAGAGATGATGATCCTTTCACAAGAAAATCTGCTCGTATGAAATTAGTAACTGGTGTGGCAAGAACAAAAACAGATGGAGAAGGTGATTTTTTTGTTTTTTTAAAATTTTAATGAAAATTTAAGGTCTTGATGTTACTACTGGCTCTATGAGTACGGATTCATCCTTTTCGGGTTCCCCTTCCATATTAAATAAAAGCAGTAGTGCTGTACTTCCACCCCCTGGTGATTTATTTAGTGCTCATGGAATTGATATAAATATTGACTTGGACAAAGTATTGCCAGGTTTGTTCTTTTCTTTTATAAAAAATGTTTGAAAATTTATTCTTCGACAGTAACAAGTGGAATCTCTCTTCGTGCCCCACCAATTGCTTCTGTGTCATCAACAGGTTCTCAATATCCACAGCGAGCACCTCAAAAGTCATCGAGAACTTTAACTCTCGAAGAATATAAAAGAAAATATTCATCACGATTGACCTAACTAATTGAAGGAGATTGTTATATAATATTTGGTTGTAGTAGAAGGGTGAGGGAATTTTATTTTTTTTTATTTTAATCCAAAATGGATACAAATCTCACCCGAACTTAATAATTTCAAACTACATTTTTTTTGTAAAAATTTAAAACATTTCGGGTTAGAGTGAGATTTGAATGCTTTTTTTTACAACTTTTCATTCTTATGAAATAAATATTTCTAACATTTTTCTTTTATTATTTTGGGAAACAAATAATTATAAAAAAAGATTTTTAATATTTTTCGAAATGTTTAAGTTGGTAAAGACGAGTTCTCCCTTCCTTAGTTCCAACTGCGAAGAAAGCACCTTTTGGTGAAAAAGCACAGGTTGTTAACCTCTCCTTCGAAAAGTGTTCTTGTTTTGATGGAAAATTTTGAAAAACTGTCCCGCTAACCAAATGGCCGAGTCTGACTGCCATTTTCTAAAAGATTTTTTAAATATTTTTTAAGAGAAAATAAAATACCTTAACCGTTGAACCCATAGCTAATAATTGGGCATCTTTACTAAATTCAAGCCAAGAAATTGATGTTGTTAACTGATCAAAAGTTGCAAATAATAAAGGACGTTGAGATGAATTTTTCTTTTTATTAAGCCATTTATAGTCATTCATATCATAAACATTAACTATTCCAGTATTTGAACTAATATTTCTTTGTTAATTTTGACAGTTTAAAAAACATACCCGCAAGCCAAAAATTGTCCATTTAAACTAAAAGCCATACAAGTAGCTTTAACACAGCCTTCATCAAAAAATTGCATCATTTCGGAGTATTTTGTTAAATTCCATATATAAACAGTTCCATTTACTACAAAAAATTTTAAAAATTAATTAAACAATTTTTCCTTACCAGCTAAAGCAACAATTTGTTCTCTATTAATTGGTGAAAAACAAAAATCAACAATATTTTCAGCTCCTCTATAAGTATGTAAATGATCCATTGTCTTAAAAATCATTTTTTTTTATTTTAAAATAATTAATTACTTTAAATAAAAACACAAAAATATCAGCATTATTTACTAAATAAGCAATATAATTTCCATCTGCAGAAAGTTGAATCTTTCTTGCTGACGATTTGTCCATAGCTTAAAAAATCAATAAAATTATATTTTAATTTTAATTAAAAACCTTTAGGTTGTTTAATTTGTGTAATTTCACCAATTAAAAGGTCATAAACGTAACAATCATTCTTAAATAAAATGAAAAAGTATTTCAGTCAAACTTCAATTTTTCACACTTTTAAATTTGAATGGCCACATGGTCCCCAACAATAAATACACACGATTTTTCAGCCCCAAGGGAATAAGAAAAATCCTACTGCAATTAAAAATAACCTTACTCGATTATCTGCACTAGCAAATAAAGATCCTCTATCGAAAAACGTAATATTATCAAAAGAAATATTTGGAATTGTAACATCTTGTAAAAAGAAATTACTTTTCCTTAAAAGTAAATTATTAACATCATCACAAATCTTTAAAAAAATTAATTAAAAATTTTATTTTTAAAAATAAACCTGAAAAAGCACTATCCTGCCAGTTGAAAAAGCACTAACCAAAATAGGCATCGAAGGATGAAATTTTAAACAATTTACTTTACCCTAGAAATAAATCAATAAAACATTTTTTAATTTAAAAATTACTTGTTGATGGCCAATAGTGGGGTCTCTAAGAAGAGTAAATTTTAATTCTTTTGCTGGTAAAGATTTTGAACCAATATTAGTGTTACCGGCAAATCTTGCTATTGAATTCAAAGCTGAATCACACTTTTCATCATCTGGAAGCTTAAAGATGCAAAAAAAACTAGAAAATCTTTTAACCTTCAGTTTTAACCCATTTTTGAGCTCCTCGTCCATATATTGAAGATGTTATATATCGCTCACGCAAACGTTTCTGTGTCATCTAAAATCGAAAACATATTTTACTATAAACGAAGAAACTCGAGGGATTGGCAGAACCCAAAGAAGGTATGCAGAACCCTGAACAAACCTTACGTGTTCTGTGCGCAAGTTCACCAAGATCAGCTTCAACATTTCTAACAATGAACGGCTCTTCTAGCAACTTTCCATTATTTGGAAATTTGTCATCATCATCGACCCAGGCTGGTTCCATTTTTTGTTTTAACTGTGACAAAAAAATGTTTCGAACTCGTAAGATATAAAATTATGTATAGTGTTTTTCAACGCAATCACACAACACAAAATTTCAAAAAAGCTTTATGAATATATTTATTAAATGACCAAAGATGAACACAAAAAAATATCATAATTGAAATCAAATATTTTAAGAGGTTGTTGTAATAACTAAAATACTTTAAAGAGCTTAAAAACATCCTTCCTCAAAAAACAATTCTATCATCTAA
This sequence comes from Meloidogyne enterolobii, assembly GCA_963681835.1. Lineage (NCBI taxonomy): Eukaryota > Metazoa > Nematoda > Chromadorea > Rhabditida > Meloidogynidae > Meloidogyne > Meloidogyne enterolobii. Next base: position 933,309 of record CAVMJV010000004.1, on the reverse strand, counting down.
TAAAATTTTTTCCATAATTACGATGACGAACTCCAAGCTATTGAGGTGAAGCCGGCGAATACTTAAATGAAACCAAAGTTGGAAGAATAAAATGTAGTAATAAAAAACCTGCGGGCTTGACGGAGAATACTGTGGCGAATTTGGGCTATACTGCGGACTCGACGGTGAATATTGTGGTGATGATGGAGAATATTGTGGAGAAGTAGGTGAGTACTGCGGACTCGATGGAGAATATTGCGGTGATGATGGAGAATATTGTGGCGAGCTAGGGCTGTATTGTGGGCTCGACGGTGAATATTGCGGTGAACTTGGACTATACTGTGGGCTGCTAGGAGTATATTGCGGGCTTGTTGGTGTATACTTAAAGGTATATTTTAATCAAATTTTTCTACAGTTAAAAACCTGTGGAGATGTTGGCGAATATTGAGGAGAGGCTGGACTGTACTGAGGACTGCTTGGCGAATACTAAAATATTTTAATAAGTTTAAAATTAATAGATTATGTACCTGAGGACTTGTAGGAGAGTATTGAGGTGAAGTAGGACTATATCGAGGTGAAGAAGGTGAATAACGCGGTGATGTTGGAGAATACTAAAACATCAAATAATTTATGTATAGTTAAAAATAAAAACCTGTGGACTTGTAGGAGAATAACGAGGAGAGCTTGGTGAATATTGTGGAGAAGTCGGAGAATAATTAGGACTTGTAGGAGAATAATTGGGAGATGTAGGTGAATAGCTCGGTGAAGTGGGAGAGTAACTTGGCGATGTTGGACTGTATGATGGACTGGTAGGCGAATAGCTAGGACTAGTTGGCGAATACGAAGGTGAAGTTGGCGAATATGATGGTGATGTTGGGCTATACGAAGGGCTTGATGGCGAATAACGTGGAGAAGCCAATGATGGACTCATTTGTGGACTTGCTGGAAGATAACGAGGAGACGATGGATTATAAGATGGGCTTTGAAGAGCACTATAAGATGGTGAAGCGCTATATGATGGGCTAGCAGTTGCCGGTGAAAAAGCTAAAATGGAAAGGAAAATTAAGGAAAAGTTACAAATAATTACCTCCTCCAACTGCTGGAGAGAAAGCAGCCGATGGAGAGAAAGCCACACCTGGAGTCATTGCATTGCCAATAGGACTCCACCCACCAGAATAGGAAGGTGTTACTCCTGCATTCCAAGGCGTTGCAGCCGGACTCATTGCTGAGCTAATAAAATATATTTTTGTTGTGATTTAAGTTCATTGTACCTAGAAGGCGAGGAAAGTCCATCATGTCCTGTATAGAAGCCGCCTCCTCCAACATAAGCACCTATCTGATTTCCAGGAATGTCCATAGCTAATTTGCATTTTTCAGAGTCGAGAACCATGTCGAAACATCCAGTTCCTGCTTTGGACATTTGTCCTAACATAATATTCTCAGAAACACCTGAATAAAACACGATAAAAATAAATGACAATAACCAATTAACCTTTAACGGGGTCAACTTCTGCATGAACGGCTGCTTCCATAAGAATATCAACAGTTTCTTCGAATGAGCATCGCATCAACGCACCAACTTCTTGTCGATTAATTCCATGTCGAGTAATAGCCATTAAATAACCTAATATATTCGAAATATTAATTTAAATTTTTAAATTAAAAATAAGTTACCTTTAGCAGTCATAACGTCACAAAGCAACGCCAAATGTCGATAGTTCACATAAGAACCGTCAAAAGAAATTACTTGATTCATCTCGCGTTCAATTGCGCGACGAACAGCTTCAATTCCAAGCACCTCAAATATTTCACAAATATCATTGCTATATGTTCTAACACAATCTACATCTTGTTCACTCAAAACCTGAATAAATGTTTTGAAAAATATAAATGAATCACACCTTAAGCAAAGCAGTTCCATCAGTTTCAAGTAACCATTCGGGATGCATATGAAACTCTCCCTCTGATGTAATTGTCACTCGTTTTTTATCATCAGTCATTGGTTTGTGCATATAAACTTTAACTATTGATTCAATTCCTTGAAGAGTAAGATCACTAAGCATATTTTGCTCCAAAGCTCGCAGTAATTGATCGTCTTCCATCTTATCTAATTGATCCTAAACAAAGCAATTATAGTACAAAAAATTGAAAAAAACTATATGACAGACCTCGCCCTCCTTATCCGAAGATGCATTACTAAGCCGCAGATGAAAAACAAGTTTATCTGCATTGTCATCTGTGTATATAACTTGCAAGTCATCTTTGAATGATTGATTTATTCGTTCAGCAACTGCTTCCATGGAAAGCTTCTTATCAACCATTCTTTTTCTATCTAGTTCAAGACGAAGCAACCAAGGCGAAGCATTTGAAGGATCAAAATCAGGCATCTCATAAAAGATGTTAACCCAATCTTGATCTTCTTCAATACAAGTATTCCGAGGATCAGGATCATAATAAATTGCAGTGTTAGCTGTCACTTTTCGCAAAGTACAATGTTCTAAACGGCACAGCACATCTTTCGCCTTCTCAGCGTCTTTAGCAGCAAGACCCTATTCAAAATTTGTTATCTTTTAAATATAAATGAAAAACCTTTAGAAAAACAGTCAAAGATGGAGTCTTCGGCTTCTTCGAAACGTTAATAATTTCCTTAAGACGCGGCACACCAAGAGTAACGTTTTTAGCAGAGACACCAGCGTAGTGAAAAGTGTTTAAAGTCATTTGTGTTGCAGGCTCACCCAAACTTTGTGCAGCTAAAGCACCGACCATCTCACCCGGCTGAACTATTGCTGTACAAAACCGTGTCTCAATCTCTCCAAGAAGCCACTCAAAAGCCTCTTCATTAAGTTTATGTTGTTTGGCCATTTTGAGTGAACATAACATCGATCGCAATAAAATGTTCATCAGAATTGTGGCATTTTCTTGTGCCTGTTTACTGATTGAATCTTCTCCCGAAACAATAACAAGCTTCTTGGAAAGATCACGCACACCTTCGATTACTTTAATCGGACTCTGTAATTTTTTAAACTAATTTATAAAATAAAAAAATATATACCAAATCGACAGGTTGTCTAAGATTGACGTGAAAAATCTTCTGTGCGTTTTTGATAAAACGATTTAGATTACACGGAAGATAAATTTTGACACTTGGTCTTGGAAAAATTTGTCGAAGTGTTTGTCTATCTATTTGAAGCTGTCGCCATTCATCCTCAACAATCTTAAGAGCTTCAGCAGAATTCTGAATATGAAATTTTGTTCAACTAAAATTATAAATTTCCAAACCGTAATTTGTTTGATAACATTTTCTGTGTACAATCTTCGCAGCTGCTTTTCATTGCTCAAATCTAACTTAAACTCTCTTTCAAACAACATATTATTTGGTTTTAAAGCCGGTAAATTTTGATCTTCAACCCACATACCATCCAGTCCATCTTCACCATAACGTAATTGCATTACAGAACTGACGAAATAATTCAAATAAAAATATAAAAATATACCCGACAGAATTCCTAACAGTTCCATCATAGTTAATCATTACACTTTCCATAGCTTTAATCAAACGACGTTGAATGTAACCGGTTTCAGCAGTTTTAACAGCTGTATCAATCAATCCTTCACGTCCACCCATTGCGTGAAAAAAGAATTCAGATGGTGTGAGACCAGCCAAGTATGAATTCTCAACAAAACCACGAGATTCTTAAACAATATGAGTGTAACTTCAATTTTTAAAGTTAAACCTGGGCCATAGTCGTCCTTAATAAAATGTGGAAGTGTTCGATGACGGAACCCAAAAGGAATTCGCTTCCCTTCAACATTTTGCTGACCGACACAAGCAATTACCTAAATCGAGTGAAATTCAATGTTATTAAATATAAAGGGATGTTCTTACTTGTGAAATGTTAATTTTTGATCCCTTAGAACCGGCTACAACCATAGACTTAAAATTGTTAGCCTCAGAAAGTGATTTTTGTGCAGATGCGCCAGTTCTATCTCGAGCATCGTTCAGTATACGGTTAACAGCATTCTCGAAGGTTTGCCTCAAAGTATTTCCAGCTGTCGGCTCCAATTTGTCATTGTGAGCATCTTCTATAATGTTGATTACATCCTGTTTGGCTTTTCTAATAGTCTCTTGAATGTCGCGATAAGTGGCTTGATCGGCGATTGTGTCACCTAAACACAAAATAATTGTTTAAAAATGTTTAAAATCACACCAATTCCAATTGTGTGGCCTTCGCCTAACAACCAAGCATTGACTACAGTTTGTATATGCGAATAAAAATTAGCAGCAATTTCATGACCAAGCTCCAACGCAACAATGTGAAGTAGATTTCCAGAACCACGGCCAACTGTTTTCGCACAAACTATGCCAGAAATTAGGTCACCATTTTCAATTAAAACTTTTGTATCTCCTGGTGAGATCCATTTATAAGGGCCGCTATCTTCGTCATCTGGATGCGTTGAATGCGTTCGTTCAACATTTACAGTTCCTAAACGAGTAAAATAAAAGCTAGAATACAATATCCAAACCAGGAATAATCATAGAAAAAATCTGCTTCCCAGTCCATAAAGGTTTTGGTTTAATAATTGCAGGTTGAGGTATTTTTCCGTCCCATGTAGGCATTTGCATTAATAAATCCATCAAACGTGGATATTCAACAAAAACATCTCTTTTTGTCATCATTCTAACCGCAGTAAGAGTATCCTGCACAATACCCATGACGGGTTTGTTTGCTTGCGGAGTAATTAACTGTTTGGGTACCTTAAAAATAAAAAGTAAATGTAATTATATTAATTTTTAAACAGAACAATTGCAATTTCGCTAATTTCCGCACGAGTTTCCAATGATTGAGGTAAATGCAAATTCATTTCATCTCCGTCAAAATCAGCATTATAAGGTGTTGTAACAGACAAATTCATACGAAAAGTAGACCAAGGAAGAACTTTAATTCTATGTCCCATCATTGACATTTTGTGTAATGTTGGTTGACGATTAAAGACAATAATGTCGCCATCTCGCATGTGACGTTCAACCTTGTAACCATATTGAAGGTGTAAATCTGCGGGACGCGGATGAAAACGCAAGTCAATTCTAGCACCATTATCACGGATAATATATTTGGCACCAGGATAATCACGGTCACCACATTCAACGAGCTTTTGAAGACTAAAAACAAAAATAAACTTAAAAATGAGCATATTATTATAACTAATTTCCTTACTGTTCAATATTAAATGGCGTCACAATTTCAGGAAATGTTAAGTTCTGAGCGATACTTCTCGGCACGCCCACAGTATCAATAGGCAAATTTGGATCAGGCGTAATGACTGTTCGAGCAGAAAAATCAACACGCTTGCCCATAAGATTTCCACGAATACGTCCTTCTTTGCCTTTAAGGCGCTGATTTATAGATTTTATAGGGCGACCGCCTTTTTGATGTGCCTGTATGTAAATTTTATAATAAATCATTAAAATCGAAAAATGCAAAAACATACAACTGCAAGTCCAGGACTACTGTTATTAATCATTGTGGCAACATGGTATTGCAACAAAATTACATCCTCGGCGAGTACATGCGAAGCTGCACCGTTCGCTTCGTTTCTGAAAGGAAAAAAGCAAATAAATTAATTGAGAAAATAAACCGTTTTAATTGAATATTTGCCTTAACAATTTCAGCCAATTTATATGTCAAGTCGTCTTGACTGGTAATCGAACTAAAAGTCGTTACAGAAGGTCGGACAGCTAAAGGAGGAACAGGAAGCACTTGACATATCATCCAATCTGGTCTAGAGAATTCTGGACTCATCCCTGAAAAATAATTTTTAATTAAATAATTATTTAAAAAATACCAAGAACTTCGCAGTCCTCGTCAGAAATTCCTTTAAAAATTTCTAGAGTTCTCTCCGCAGTCAGTTGAATCTTCCTTTCCTGCGTATCTTCATTAACGTGCTTTTTCCATTCTGCTTCAATTTCAATACCTCTAACACGTTTGTAAGATGGTTGATAACGTCCACATCCACCAACTTTAGTCTCCTTTTCAACTGTCTCATCATCATCAGGATTAGTTACTTCTTCGGCACCCTCACACACATTTTTTGATTTACAAACATCATAGACTAATGTAATACGCGCTCGCATATTATGTTGAGTTTTCTTAATAATTTCTTTAATTCGAACATCATCTTTATCAACAAGTAATCGACTGCAGTAAAAACAAACACAACGAAGAACCTTAATAAATTCATGTAAGCCTTTATAATAGTTAATATTCTTACCTTTAAAGTCTTTGCAATAAAAATTATATTATAAACTGGCTTAGCCAACTCCAAATGAGCAAAATGTCCTGGGCATTCGTTGTAACTTCCTGCACATGTAATACAAACTCCTCTCTTTTCAATAACGCCTTGTCTAGGATCATTAAGTCCTTCAAATTTTGGTTTTCCATTTTCTTTCACTTCTGGAAATTCTATTTGGCACACAGACATACGCTTCTTAAAACGTATTTGGAATCAAAAAGTATATCAAAAAGTAGACTTACAATCTCATCTGGACTAAGAATTCCAAACTGCACCCTTTTTACCTCCCGAAGTGGAGCTTTGAAGTCAATACCAACCAGTGACATTTATCTTCTAAAAATCAAAAACACATAGTATATTTACTTATTAATATGAATGGCAGGATTACAAATATGAAAAATCTACGAGTATCTGGCCTTTTCAGGTTTATGTATCCCAGACCAAGGAAAAATTCCAAATTAAAATATTTCATAAAATCCGAAACGGCCCACTTAGTCGCGGACCACTTAGTCGCGACCATTTAGTCGCAGGCCACTTAGTCGCAAGTCCACTTTGTCGCAGGCCAAGATCCTTTTTTCAGGTCCTTAAAACTCAAACGTCCCTGTTTGTCCCCACACAAACGGGGACGTTTGAGTCAAAAATTCTTTTCATTGTGAGGACGATTTAGGGATTATACGCGATTTAGGGGGACTTTTGGGTTATGATTTTTTATTACTATACATAGTACAACCCTAGATCTAATTTAAAATCCTGTTAGGTGAATTAAAAAATTACCATACATATACATATTTCATTAAATGCTCTTTTTTCCTATCTTAAATTTAGTTCATCCTATTTAAAATTCTAATAAGATTCTCTTTCATTACTTACACCTATTTTAAAATAAATTTAATTAAAGTTCTATTGTGTGTGAGAAGCCGTCCACTTGCTCTACAATTTTCAATCATATACATTTCACCCTATCCCTTTTTTCTTTCTTTCGCGATCATAATCGATCAAATTCCTCAGCCATTGTTGAACGACGTGACAATTCCACCCTTCTACCTCTCTGAAGTAATTCCCAATTCTACATTCCTTTACTGCACATTCTTTACTTTCAACACAAAATAGTACACCATGGCCACCCTTAATTCTCGATTAGCTGCAACCCAATACACTTAACACTCACCTAATTCCCATTATCCTTTCTTTTTGTCCACCTTCCCCTATATTTTTGCTGCGCCTGTTTTATGCAGGGCTCTCATTCGTGCTTTATTTGAAAGTATTATACTTTGAAACCGACCTCCATACTTAAGAAATTGAATTTATACTTTATTGAAAGTATATACTTTAAAATCAACATTTTGGATTGAAAATGAAATTGGGGAAGGGATTGGGCAAAAAAGTGAATTTTTTTAGCCTTGGGCCTTCGAAATTATCAAAATTTTCGCCTGCGGCGCTGAAAAAGAAAGAAATCTGGCTTCTTGGGCTCCAAATTTCAAAAAATTTTCGCCTGCGGCGCTGAAAATGGGAGAAATCTGACTACTTGGGCTCCAAATTTCAAAAAATTTTCGCCTGCGGCGCTGAAAATGGACGAAAGCTTGAGGTTAAGACTGTCAGGGCTTTATTTCTTGTATCAGCGAATTTTGACATGTCATGCGTTGAAATGCACAAAATGCCCAATGGAAGCAAGAAATTATTAGAAAAGATTCATTTAAGAGAGAAATATAAAAGATTTGAGCACGAACAAATATTTTCCAATTTAATTTTGAGTATACTTTAAATTTGGAAATTTTCTCCCTATATACTTTTTTATCAAGATTTTGATACTTTTGAGTGGCATTTTGTCGATGAGAGCCCTGGTTTTATGTAACTTAGTAGTTAACACCCCCACGAGGTCGTCAGGGGCAGCGGGGTCCAACCATTTAGCCCCTCCCACTTTTTTAAACGGTCATTCAACCACTCCGTCGTCAAGGTTTCAAGGAGTTTCCAAAAGCGTACTTTGATCAAACCGGTTTGGTGTGAACTTTTAAAAATATTTACAAAAACACATTACCAAACCAATCCCCACGATCTTCACAAAATTTCATAATCAAATGGTTCCCAAAAATTCAATGGTTCAAGTAGTAAATTTAAAACGGTTTGACCGGTTCAAACCAAGATTTCCCATATTTTTCACTTTAAACTGTTCTAAAAACTTTTTCTTTTAAAGTTTCACCTCTTCCTCTATTTTCTATTCATTTTCTCTTTTTTACCCTTAGTTGTTGAAAAATATAAAAATTATTAAAAAGTAGGCAGTGAACAAATAATTATGAAAAATCAGTCATGCAATAATTATTTTTGGAAAAATTTGCAAAAATAGAAATAATTACCTAAAATCAGTCATTTGCAAATAAAATTGCAAAATTATTGTTAAAAAAGGGAAAAAGGGTGAATTTTATAAAAAATAAAAATAAAAGTAGTTAAACCCTCCCCCAATGTTGGTTAAAAATATACTAAAGGTCTAAGGGTTTCCCATAGGTTTAAACGGTTTGGAATATTTTGATCAAACCGGTTTAAGGGTAAAAATTTTAAATAAGTAAAAAAGCATTTCCTATATTTTTTACAATATTATTAAGGTCCCCAAAGGTTCAAGGATGGTTTAGAACCGGTTCAAGAGGTACTTTTTTAAAATAATTGAAAAAACGCTTCGCCAAAATATTCCCTAGGCTCACACATCTTCGTGGGTAAATTGACATCCAGAAATGTGCCAATTGACATTTTGACATATGTCAGTTGACATATGTCATTTTTGACATTTTGATCAGTTCGATGAGATAAATCGTACCAAAGTGATTTCAACCTAAAATCGAGCTTAAAACTCGAGTTGTAGACTTTGGAACATGAAATTGTTCCAAGTATAGGCATATAGATACTTTTTCTGACAGGCTCGACGAGATGAGTCGTATCATTCTCAGGAGATCTTGAATGGAATTGGTATAAAAGACCTCAATTTTCCACAATCTTTAATCAAAATGTTTATATTATTTTTATTATTTCCCCTTTCTTCCTCTTCAAACTTATCTCTAGTAGATGATCCCAGATGGCAGGATATGTGGAAACAGGAACCCTGTAGATGCCCAAAATACTTATTGAATCTACCTTTTAACATTACGGGACCTATACCAGGTAGGTGTCAGTGTCCAATACACTTATTAAAAGCATCTAGAGCGAATGCAGAAGACTTTGAATTTTATAGGTTAACACCATTTCGCCGCTATGGTATAAAGAGATACAACGATAGTTTACAACTAGACTTCAACCAAAATATAACTATTGCAACATCCCCTCATGTATTAAATTACTCTAACAGTTTTAATTATCTAATATATTCAAAGTGGTGGTTTATTCCATATTTGTTTAGTTTCGTATAAATTTTACTTCACATCTAATATTTCTAAGTTAGTATAAACGGAGACATAAGACTGATAAATTAATTAAAAGATGAAGTTCCCAAAAATATTACCAGAGGTTGAATTTAACATTTCATCTACTGGAATTACAATTTCCAGTGTCCGTTATACAACTCCACGTTTTCTTCCTTATGACCAAGGTGGAAAGTGCCGTAAGTGTAAGAGCACCGAAGTTGAACTAGATTTTATAATAGTAAAGGAGGGAGTGGTAGTCTATTGCACCCGGTTTGAGGGAAGCCGATTTGTTCCTTTTGATTTATTATATGATTTACCAAGGCATTGCTTCTTCAAAGTAAAGAACAAAGGTCGAGTTTTTAATGTGCCCTACAATGCTTCTACAGAGATTCCTTGTCCCAAAACTGAAAAACCACAAAGTCCCCCCACAATTCCTGAAGAAGTGACACAGACACCTCAACCCTTGGATACACTACCTTCAAAAGAGGAGTTGGATGATTTCTTTCAAAGTTTAGATGCATCGGTTACAGGAATACCAACCGAATAAAATGATATTTAAGTGAAATTTTCTTATATTCATAAATTATTCATTATGAATTCCTTAGCTTTCTCGAATAAAGATTTAAAATTTAAATTACCTTTTGGAATGATTATATCTGGTCCTAGTTCAAGTGGAAAGAGTACACTATTACTAAAATTTATTTCAGAAGCTTCAGACTTAATTGAACCTAAACCAAAGTCCATACTTTATTGCTTTGGTGAGATGAACAATATTGTACCTCTTTTGCAAAAATCTGGAGTTGATGTATTTGCAGGAGTTCCACCTGAGGATTTGATTAAAAAATATCCCAAGCCACTATTACTAATTCTCGATGATCTAATTCTTTCTGTTGACGAAAAATATTTATCCGAATTATTTACCAAAAAATCACACCATCAAAATTTTTCTGTAATTTTTGTCACACAAAATTTATTCGATAAGAAGATTAAAGTAGCACGACAAAATTCTCAATATCTTGTGTTGATGAGATCACCAAATTCTATGCTATCTATCAGAAACATAGGTGTACAATTATTTCCCAAACAATTGGATTATTTTCTTGATTCCTATCGACAGGCAACCAAACAACCTTTTGGTTACTTACTCGTCGATATGCATGCTTCTTCGGATCCTACCCTCCGTCTTAGGACAAACATATTTAAGGAAGATGATGAAAAGATAATTTTTATTCCTATAAACGGAAATGGTTAATCAATTAATCCATGAAAACTTAAAATTTTTACATTTATTGTCAAAGACTAAATTATAAGAAAAAGGAAAAGACTTTTAAAATTGTCAAATAATGAACAACTTTTAGCTTTAGCTGAAATATGTTTGAATATAGTTAAAGAGAGGTTCAAACTTACAACACGCCAAAAGAAAAGATTATTACCTCATGCCGAATTTGTTCGAAGTATGAGTAGGGTTAGGAGTGAACGCGGCGCCAGACATGTTATTAATCAAAAAGGTGACGGAGTAGGAGTTTTTGCCGCCCTTTTGACACCTGTACTCATCGAAATGGCAAGGATGATGACTATAAAAGCCCCTGCTACATCTTAATATAAAATTAATTATGGCAAATAAATTTATTTTAGTTCCAGAAGAAATTTATAAGGGTTTAACAACCTATGATACAGGTGAACCAAACCTGGATTTTGTACGTCAAGGTCTCGAGAAAACAAAACTTAAAAGAGAAACACCTAGTGCAAAAAATGTTCACTATAATCAAGAGCTTAGACGATATTTGCAATTACGAAACGAACAGCAAAATAGACCAGTTAAGGTAGAGATGGTTGCAAGTCCAAAAGGTGCAATTATGAATACTACCGCTTCTCTCCCAGCTTCAAATATTGGGGAAGACGACGATAATCTATGGATGAGTGAAGATATGTCATTTAGTTCATATCCAAAAGAAACACCATCTTATAATATTATACCACCTATCCTACCTGACATTAAACCAACAATTACATTGAAACCTAAAACTAAAAAACCAACTATTCCTACCTATTACAAACCCTCTAAAAGAAAGCGAGTCAAAGAGATTGGAACGGACAAAAGAAGACATTTAATAGATGAAAGTTACGAAACTAAACCTATTAAAAAAGAAATCTTTGATGTTGGGGAGGACTACAGAAAAAAGGAAAAGAAAAGACAATATCTAGAAAGGAAAAAGGCTATCAGGGAGCAAAAGATACCTTACACTCCGCAATACTATAAAGAGGTCTCATATGTTCCACCTCCGCCAAATCCCCAAGGTACAAAACGGTCGCAGGCTATTAATATCGAAGAAGGTAAAAGGAAGAAGATTGATGAGTTGGAACGGAAAAAAGCTGAATTAAGAAGAATAAAAGATGATCAACGACTGGAAAATATTAGGAAGAAACAAAAAGAAAGGGAATTAAAAAGAAGGGATATAAGAAAACTAAAAATCTCCCTAGACCAGTCAGCAATGCTAAAGGCTCGACAAGAAGATGACGTACGAAGACGTCAAAAGTTAAAACGAAAATGGCAAGGTCCAGACGAAAGCCCCCTAGTTGTTTTGAAAAAGGTCAAACCTGTCACTAAAAAACAATCAGCAAGAGCAGGTAGAGAATGGATGCTAAGGCTTATAAAAGCTAAACGCAAAGAAGCAAATGGTAAAACATTTAAACCTTCATTGTGGTAAAGATGGGTGATTATACTAAACTTTTACAAGACTTATACAATAATCCAGAGTCTCCCGCTGCCTTTTCAGGTGTGGACAGACTATGGAAGGAGGCTAGAAAAGTACTCAAACATATACCTAAAAATGTTGTGCAAGATTATTTAGAAGGACACAGAACTTATACTTTGATGCGCCCGAAACGTATTCACTTTAACAGAGCATTGACTATACCTGCAGGTTTTATGACAGATGTTCAAGTGGATTTGGCAGATTTTCAAGCAATCTCAAGACACAACAAAGGGAATAAATATTTACTTTTGGGAATTGATGTTTTATCTAAAAGAATATTTGCTGTACCTGTAAAATCAAAAACTGCAGAGAATATGGTTACAGCATTCAACGATTTAATAAAACAAATGCCTATGAAACCACACCGTATATTTTCGGATAAGGGAAAAGAATTTAAAAATTCTCTAATGAACGAATTTTTCCAAAAAGAGGAAATCCACAAGATGGAACCAACTCACTCAGAAGTAAAAGCCTCACTAGCTGAAAGGGCTATTAGACATATTAAACAGCGTATTTATCGCTATTTTGCCCAAAATAAGACTTTAGACTGGATTCAGGTCCTCCCTGAAATTTTGAAAGGAATAAATAAAGCAAAAAGTAGAGTACATGGAATGAGACCTGTAGATGTTAATTTTGACAATGCTCAAGAGGTATGGGAGAAGATATATGGCGATGTGTTTTCAACTAAAAAGACAAAACCAAAACTTGAGAAAGGAGACTATGTTCGAATGAGTCTAGGAAAAGGAGTGTTTGAGAAGGGTTACATTCCAAACTGGGGTGATGAAATACTGCAAGTAGAGAATGTTAAAAAACATGTTTACCCAATTCGATACAAAGTTCAAGATGATAAGGGTGAAAAGTTCAAAGGATCATTCTATGGAGAGGAATTAGCTCGCGTTCGTAAGGACGCTGATACTGAATATAGGATAGAGAAGGTTATAAAAAAGAAGAAGAGATCAGATGGGACTTACGATCTTTTAGTAAAGTTTATAGGTTATCCTGAAAGAGAATGGATTCATGAGACACAACTAGTATAAAAAGCATATTTAATTGTTTATTATTTCATTTTGATAAAAAATGTCAAATACTTTCTTTGTTTTTCTTCCTAGTAATGTTTCAGATTATCCGGATAATAGACCAAATAAATTCCGAGTCCATTTACCAAGACCTCTATACTTTTCTGGAGACTGGGTATGTGGTTTGCACAGCATAAGCTATCCATATTCATGGCCTTCAACAATTGGTACTCTTGACGAGCAATGGATTGACATTCATTTTACTAAAAATGATGGGAGGGCTAGTATTATTCGTGTACCAGTTCCTAAAGGTTCACACACCACTGTGGAAGATTTACATCAATTTTTGTTATCTACTTTAGATCACCAAACTGAAGCTATAGAAGGATCATCCTTGGAAAAACCTGAGACATTAGTAAAACCTCCAAGTGTCCGCAGACCTAAACGTAGTGTATCTCCTGAAGGGGACCTTAAAATGCCAACTCGTTCATCATCGGCCGAAGAAGATGAACCACCTAATAAAAAACCTCCTATTAAGACTGCTTCACGTTCATCTTCTGAAGAAGGAGAACTTAGACGCCCAGCCATTTCATCCTCTGCAGAAAGGGAACTAGATTCTTCACAGCGTAGTAAATCTCCTAAACTTACTAAAATAGCTCCCCAAAAACCTACACCACAACCCACTCCACAACCTATACCTCAGCCAACTCCTCAAACTCCAGAACCCACTCCACAACCTCCAAAACCTACACCACAGCCTCCAAAACCTACACCTCAACCTCCAAAACCCACTCCACCTCAATCCACACCACAGCCTCCAAAACCTAGAACACCACCTCCAAAACCTACACCTCAACCCCAAAAACCAACTCCTCAACCTCCAAAGCCCACTCCTCAACCTCCAAAGCCCACTCCTCAACCTCCAAAACCAACTTCACAACCTCCGCCACAAACATCACCACATCCTCCAAAGCCCGCTCCACAACCTCCACCACAACCATCAAAACCTTCACCCCAACCTCCAAAACCCACTCCACCTCAACCCACACCACAGCCTCCAAAACCTACACCTCAACCCCAAAAACCAACTCCTCAACCTCCAAAGCCCACTCCTCAACCTCCAAAACCTACACCACAACCTCCAAAACCAACTCCACAACCCACTCCACAACCTATACCTCACTCAACTCCAGAACCTCTAAAACCTACACCACATCCTCCAAAGCCCGTTCCACAACCTCAACCCAAACCTACACCACAACCTCCAAAACCCACCCCACATCAACCTACACCACAACCTCCAAAACCCCCTCAACATCAACCCAAACCTACACCACCACAACCCACTCCACAACCTCCAAAACCCTCACCACAACCTCCAAAACCTGCACCCCCTCAACCTCAACCCAAACCTACACCACAACCTCTGAAACCTACACCCCCAAAACCAACTCCTAAACCTACTACTCCTCAACTTCCAACGAAACTCACTCAACTAAAATCAACACAACCTTCTTTACCCGTCTCTCTACCTTTGACACAAGATAGCGAAGAAGAAGAATTGAGAGATGCATCTCCCTCATCATCAGCTGAAAGACAATCCTTACCCAGTTCGCCTACACTTCCACAACTCCCAAAGCCTGAAGCTACATTTAGTGATCCTTTATGGACTGAAGAATATGAACGAGTACTTACACATGTACTTTCGACGCTTGGACAGAAAGTAACACCTCAGACAAGAATAAATTATCTTCCAAATATGCCCATCCTTGTAAAAAAATATGGTAAAGTAGGCAAGGTAGACTCGACAACACAAAAACAAATTATAGATTCAATAGAATTATTTTATCATAGCGACTTTGAACGATTTAAAGTCTCATTCACACACCCAAGCATCAAATATGTTTCTTTTTCAAATCAATTAGGTTATGTATTAGGCTTTCAAAATCCAAATATGGTTCAAAATAATGAAATTGCCAAATATGGTTGTGATCTAAGAGGAGGTTTCTCAAGCTTCGCTGTATATTCAAGAGGTCTTACAGAAAGTATGATCATAGGCAATTCACTTAGTTCACTCCTAAGAGTCGTTTCTGTGGCTGGAGCCACCCCAGGACAATATTATGAGAAAATATATGATTCACCAATTTATGCGAGAGTATTACCTAAAGAGGTAAATGAGATTGAGATTGAACTCAGAACGATGGATAACGGTCGACCTGTACCATTTGAATTTGGTACAGTGCTGATCGTCTTGATATTTAAGAAGGTGATAAACTTCTGATTTTTTCATTCATAATTTAAAATGGTGCACATTTTATTTGATACTAGTACTGTAAGCTATGATGACTTTATTCCAATGAAGGGAGGAGGAATTACAGATGACTATTTTAAGGGTACAGCTCCTTTTCAAAGAGGATATGGACAGAAAGGAGCTGGAATTGGAGATGTTATGAGAGGACTTTGGAGATTTTTTCTACCGATTATGCGACGTGTAGGCACGACTGTCTCAGAGGAGGCATTAAATACAGGTCGACGTGCATTGGGAAGGGTAATCCAAGGAGAACCCATAAAAGAAGCTTTAGTCAGTGAAGGAAAGAAGGGAATTGATACAGTGCTTGAAAAAGGAGGTTTACCTAAACAATTTGGATCAGGAAGGGGTATAAAAAGAAAGACAATTCCTAGTCATCAAACAGTTATTAAAAGAAAGATTAAAATCTGACGCTTTTGGTTTTTATTAAAAATGAGTTTCCACAAAATTGATAAAGATAGTATAAATTCTATTACAAATGCTCTTGATTTTTTCCAAGTCCCACCAACAAATGTGAGCATTTCTTCATCCAAGGTCTTTGAAATTTTACCAAGTAATCCTCTCACTGATACACCATATCATTTTAAAATTCATAGTAGTCAAAATTATATCGATCTGTCTAAGATTTATTTATTTACTGAATTTCGTATAAAGAAGGAGGGCGATGATGGAAGATTGGTCAAACTCGCTGCAACTGATAATGTTGCGCCTATACAACTAATAGGTCAAACATTTATAAATAATATGCGAATTAATGTAAATGGTAGGGAAATATTTAATTCAAACTCGCTCTATGCCTACAAGACTTATTTTTCACACGAACTTTCTTATTCTCAAGGGGCAAAAAATTCCCATTTGAACGCTGCAGGATATTATTATGACTCAGACATAAAACTTGAGGATGGCACAGCGTATAATGCAAGAAAAAATTTATTTTCTTCAAGTAAGACGGCACAATTCATTTCGAAACTTGATGCGGATATATTCAACCAACCTCTCTATCTAATAAATCATTGTGAAATCGATATTGAATTACTTCCTAATGACACGAAATTTGTATTGATTGCTCCTCCAGTACTTGGGATTGACCAACCAATTACCTATAATTTTGAAGTTGTAAGCTGTAAGCTATACGTCAAAAAGGTTGATCTTATGGATGGACTCTCT
The DNA here is from genome assembly GCA_963681835.1 of Meloidogyne enterolobii. NCBI lineage: Eukaryota > Metazoa > Nematoda > Chromadorea > Rhabditida > Meloidogynidae > Meloidogyne > Meloidogyne enterolobii. The sequence goes on along the minus strand of CAVMJV010000004.1, from coordinate 916,406 downwards.
CTAGATATTGCCAGAAAACTTGAAACTAAACCTGCAAGATATTCAATAAGAAAAACGATGATGAAACCGCTTTTCATAAGTCAGGGTAGATATGAATTTAATGCAAACTTGTTCATGGATCAAATTCCTAGAAGAATTACATTAGGTCTAGTTGCAAACTCTGATTATGTTGGATCGATAAATCGAAGCCCTTTCAACTTTCAACATTTTAATGTTAGAGAAATTAGTATTATAGCAAATGGAAGACCATACCCTCAGGCATCTTATGACTTTGATTATAAGAATGGAAGATATGTAAGAGCCTTTCACGACATGAATGAGGCTATTGGTTATACAAATACCTCTGAAAATAATGGAATCACTTACCAACAGTTTGGAAAAACTCACTGCATTTATGTTTTTAATTTGACAAATAGTGGAGATGATAATAGCGGAACATTTGATTTAATAAAAAATGGGACTACTGCCATAAACATCAAATTCAATCAGCCTGTCCCAGAGGGCGGAGTCATGCTCGTTGTTATGGGCGAAGCGGACTCCCTTATAATGCTAGATAAAAACCGGACAATAGCAAGTGACACCACCATTTGAATAAATGAAAGGAATTTTAGTAACTTTATTTTTGATTCGGATATTTGCTCCGTGTGTAGGACTATATAAAGAAGCTATGGATGAATTAGAAGAGATCCCTGAGTATTCAGCCTATCTACGTCAATTAGGATTTCCAAAGAAAAATACAACCCAACCAAGAATATCCGCTTCTATACCAGCCTTTGCAACCTTCCCATTTGAGAATCTACCTACTCTATGTAAAGAAAGCCCTACGGACTTATATGGCCATGTGTTTTGTTGGGGAATGATAGGACTATATATTATGTTAATAGGAAGTTTAATTATTTATCAACTTCGTTCAATTTTTTGGTTAAAAAATTATAATGGACAGCAATCAGATAACAAAAATATTGAGCTCAAATCCCTACACAAACAAAATCTTCCAAGGATGCTTTCCGTGTAACAATCTACCCAAACCTGTAGAAGGCAAAGCATTAATTGTAAACTTGGACCCCAAAGGATTTGCAGGTTCACATTGGATTTCAATTTACGTTCAAGGAAATGAACAAGTAGTCTATTTTGACAGTTTAAATTTACCCACAAGCATTTGTATTATTGATTCATTTTTAAAAGATTTTTCAATTGTTAATAGAAACCTAAAACCATACCAATCCCTAAATTCTAATTATTGTGCCCACCATTGTATTTCTCTTATTTATTTTCTTTCTAAAGGCTATACATTTCCCCAATATCTTAAAATGTTAAACATTGTTCATAACCCAGATTTATTTGTAAAAAATATTGTGAATAAAATTATAAATTATCGAGATAGTTTTTGGTAATATCAGCACATTCTGGACAAAGATAAAAGCGTATGAAAAGGATTTTTCATCCTTGGGTATCATTATATCATCTTGAAATTGGCTCACGACAAAGCTAAGGCAGTCATCACACCATTTTCCTGCGCGAAAGTAATTGATAAGGATGCAAAGCCTTGCTCCCATATCAAGTTGAATGTGTTGTTTTAGAGCATCATTGATTGAATGCACATAGGTTCTTATTTTAAATTCACGATACTCGCGCACTCCCTTAACATAACGTATTATTTCGTCACTTTCTTCACTCATCAATGATTTTTATTTTTATGTGGAATTTATCAAACTAGGTCGCAATTAAATAAAAATAGAATTAGGCCACGCCCTATTTAGATGGATATATAAACTCTAGAATTTTCATTTTTCATTTCAAACATTCACAATGGTTCTTGTTATAGATGAACTTGCACGTTTTCTCGACTGTTCAGTCCGAAGCCTAGGCGGTCATCTAAATATTCCCGAAACAAGAATCCGTATCTTAACAAAATTTTTGGATCGTAAGGTCCGCACAACATATTTGAATAGAGATTTAGAAAAGAAAACGTTTCTATTCGGCGGCCTCACAAGAAAGGGTGCCAACAAAATTCGCGCTTATGGACCTTTAAGACGACCCTATAATGTTAGCATCGCTCAACATTTTTATACAAGACATCGAATTCAACTTAAATATCCTTACCTAAATTGTATTATTGAACGACGATACTGGGATAAAGATCGATTTTATCCAATCGAGCTATTGGAATTTGTTGACGACGAAGATCAACATAAAAGTTTATCATCTGAATTTGAAGAAAAGCTTAGTATCTCTTCACTACCAGATAGCCCTGAAATAATTATGGATAAAGAATTTGAAGAAGAGATGGAGATGTACAGAGGAGATTTTAGTCAAGATGGTTGGTGAACGCACTCTCAACACACGCGCGCACTCTACACACGCACACCCTTTACACAGTGAAAAAGATGAAAATTGATAAAGTTTATCTTCTAATCCTTAATTATGTAATTTTACCCCTAAAATGAACAACTTTATTTATTATATTCTGAAATCTACTACTTTGTTTCACTAATTATGTAAAATCTCCCCTAAAAGCTATGTCTTCATTCTCATAATTTTTTAATCTTTTTAAAATTGTATCTTTGTTTTACTAATTATGTAATTTTACCCCTAAAAATTGTAACTCCTAATTATAAATTTTTTCAAAATTGTATTTTAAAATTTTTATCACAAATAAAAATTAGTTACAAATATTGTATTAAAATTGTGAATAAAATAGTTAAAAATATTTACAAAATATTTACAAAAAAATAGATACGAATAGATAAGAGTGTGGCTTCGCCATTCGACAGGCATCACCAAACTCAACCAGGGACTTGAGAATTTACTCAAGTCCACTACCACCGATTTTACATGCGAGGATTACCTCACAACATTACGATAGTTGGTATAGAGTTTGGGCGCCCATACCCCTGGCTACTTTCCAACTCTTGTAGAATTAAAGCAAAATTCTAGGATGTTTGTCATTGATATGACCAAAGTTTAGAACAATAAAATCAGAAGGGCGGACAATGCCTTTTCCGACATAAGGCTTATAAATTTTTGTACGAGACTGAGTAATTATGGACCCATCTTTAATCGATGGTCTAAGAAAATTAGGGTATGAAATTAAAAGGGGTATATTATCACAATTAATAAAATCAAAAACTTGCTTCTTGAAGTTTTCATAGCACAATCCTTGGTTGTTGATCACATCCCAGTTCAGCGTCATCCCACGGACTTTAAGAACGTAGTCAGGTTCATTGTTGGGAGTAGTCTTCTTTTGAAGTTTCAAACCATATTGCTTTGCCCCTCCAGAGCAATATTCCAAGATGTTGAAATCGGGGTACTCATCTGTAAATTGCCCCAGATGAGGCCCAGGTTGAAGTGGACAATTGTTGTCGGGGTGTGAGAAGATTAGGGAATCAGTGTCGGTGTAGAGAAGCTGACAACCTGGTGTTCTGACAACCTTCTGCATGGCATGCAGAAGGTGAATCCTCGCTGCTGATGTGGTCCAGAGCGAGATGATGACATTTGATGAGTCATGCTCCTCCACCCAATCCTTCTTTTTGATGTAGTTTATAAGTATTACTTCTTCGGTAAGTTCGTCTATTGAATTGATGGTGATAGAAGAGTCGTCGCACATCTTAGCCAATTCATTAGGGTCGTCGGTAATCTTGCATTGTGACAGACCAAAGTTTCTTAAGGAAAATCTTCCCCATAAGTTGTTAAGACACAGTTTCGCCTGTGTCCGTTTCCCTTTGTTGGCCACCATTTTCTCCCTCTCAATCTTAATCCCAAACATTTCCAAGCATTCTTCCATAAATTTATCTTCTTTCAATTTGTCTCCTTTGATGGAGTTGTCGAAGCCAGAAGAGTGAATTTTCTGGGTCATAAATTCACTGATGTAGGGGCTGAAGAGTTTGTCGTCGTAGTTTTTGAACTCCAGAACCCTGAAGAGTTTGGTGACCACATAACCCTCTTTGAGGGCTTCGTTTAATTCAATGGAGGTGCATGTAGATACCCACCCTCTTTTTTGATCTGAATGGGGGCAGCAGTAGTTTTCATTGACATCCCCATGTGGATGCTCTCTAGCACAGGTAGAGCATAGAGGAAAAAGTAGTCGTTCATCTTCATCCTCCCCAATTTTCATAGGGAGGACTGGAATATCTATTTTTCGTGGAGGGATGATGAATAATTTTAGAAGGGAGAGATTGTAGATGTTGTCCTCAGGTTTAGTCCAGTTGACATCTTTGTTGATGACGTGCACTTCAGGATGTCCAACAGGGTACCTCGTTGAAACGTTGATAAATGGGTACAAAGAAGTCACGTCGTAGTAGGAAATTTTTTCTCCTTGCTGTGCAGAATGAAATAGCTTTAAAGGGCCTGTTCTCCCACCATAAAATGCTGACCTAATGTTGATCGGGCCATCATCCAAATAATTTTTAAACATTTTTCTCATTTCAAAATCTTTTGAAACCATTTTCCTAATTTCACACTCCCAATAGACCTCGACATTTACTCCCAAATTCTTGATGAAATTCAAACGTTGTTTGTCCTTCTCTCTTTGTTGTCCAGCTGTAAGTCCAGTTGGAAGTTTAGTGTTGTCGTCTGGGTAGCATTTGATGCAGCCATGCCAGCAGCACCCATTGACTTCAATAGCCAATTTCTTTTCTTTTATCCACCCATCCAATTTATAATTGCCAATTTTCTTTTCGCCATTCTTTGAGCTTGTTGTTCTCACTTCGACATTATTTTTCTCAGCATACCATTTAAGGAAACGGAGTGCCAATAAGCTTTGGTTGTCCACGTTGTCGTATCCTTTTTCAGGTACAATTCCAACATGTTGTTGTTTGAGGTGGTTCATGCGGAAGTGCTTCATACAGGCTGAAGCAATTGTCATGGACTCCCGTAAGACATCCAGTCCATTAGAAACTTCCAGAAATTCTTTTCTGAAGGCGACAAGTGCGGCCATAAGTATTTCAACATCATTTGTACAATAGGATGCTAAAGATTCATTTAAATTGAAGGACTCATTTTTATGTTGTTCATACCATTTATCAAATTGGACCCTTTTCTCAGGCATCATCCCATTGCAAAGGTATTCTTCTTTAGTCGGGAAGATTTCTTTTCTATAATTTTTAGGGTTGTTGGCTAGGTGGGGAAAGAACGGTTTGTCTTCTACTTGAAGTTCAAACGCAGGTACAAGAGATGCCAGAGGCATCGGCATTAGATTATATGTATCATGGAAAATTATCCAGCATTTTTTAGCATTTTTCACCTTCATTTCATACATTTTATTTCCATTCTTTATCATTTCTGGAGTTAGTCCTTGAAGATACAATGCTTTGAAGACTAGGATCATATCAAACCTTCCTCCAAAATGAGAGAAGGCTACTGTATCAATAGAAGAATTGGTTATCCATGCTACAAAATCGGTCAGAGGATCATTGGTAATGTTCTGCTGATCCACTTGAGTGTTGGTGAATGATTGGTGAGAAAAGGTTATTGTTCGATCTTCCTCACAAACTTTGCAATCGTTGTTCAATCCTTTATCAATGCAGCATGGACAATTAATTTTAACTGAGATGAAGTTGACTTCATGCAGTTTTCCCTTTTCTCCTTGTTTGTGCTGCATGGTTTCAAAGTCAAAGGCAATTATCCGGTAAGGTTTTGACTTCTTAAGAGTTAGAGGTTTGATGTAGCAACCTCTTTTAGGGTCGTGGTAGCTGAAACATGTGTTGCAGTAACGTTCTGAGCAAACATGTCCAGTACGTCCGTTTCTGTTGTTGTCTTTTACACTCCATATTACTCCGCATTTCTCACATTTTTTGGAGTTGCTGCAAAAGTTTGAGGTAGAATGGTATTTATAACAGTCCTCATTGTTGAATTTCTTATCACAACCAGAGCATTGATTGAAGAAGTCTGATGGTTGACATGGGTAGTTTGGGCCGATCCTAGAACAGTTTTGACACTTTGAAGTACAAGATGTAGCGTGGTCATTTTGTCTATGATAAACTTTTTCACAGGCAAGGCAATAAGGCTTACCAAATAAATCACTTGCCTTTCTAACTCCATCAAAATGATTATTAATAAAATAAAGAAGAATTGGAGTATTATAATTTTTAGGCCCATATTTAAAAATAGGTTTTATACCCAATTCTCCAAAAATAAAAATTTTAAATCCACCTTTATTCAAAGAATTCCAATAGTCAACAACTTTGGGCGCCCATTCCATTGCATCATAGGTAGGAAGACCAGAAGGAGCTCCAATTTTATTCATTAATTCTTTAGCATCATTCTCGAGAAGATTTGCCATGCCATACCTGTTGTGTATGTAGTTATAGAATTTCCATTTTGGCCAAGATGATGTTGAGAATATGTATGTAGCAGCTAATGAGCGAAATAAGCAGTAGTTATCAGAATTAATAATTTTAATAAGGTTATGTTGTTTAATCTTATGTTGAATTGTCGTCGAAGCTTTACCACTTCCTTGAATGATCCGTGTAGTTTGAAGATTCTTTTTATCGATGCATGTAACGGTAACATTAAATGGCTCACCCCATAGCATGCCATTATCTTGCTTCTTGGATTGCGCCACCTTGAGGAATTGGTTAAGTATGGCGTCTATAGTGTTGTTATTTATGTCCCTGATCGGGATCCAGATGTCAGTTTCCAATAACTGACTGCTTATTGTACAACCAAGTTGATCTGGATCAAGTTGATGATCGTGGCTCGTTTCTAGGGTCTGATCAATACATTTTTGAAAAATTTCCTTTAGTAATCCCTCTGGTTCATCGGGCAAACCAGATATTAAAAATTTAGTAGACAGTTTGGTAAGGTTAAATTTCTGGGTGATCTTGGTTTCTTCCCCCAGATGTTTAAAAAGATCACCTCCACCTGACTGCAACTCAAGTAGATTGTTGATCATGAAAAGGCGTGATCGTTTTGAAGGTGGTGGAGTCATTTTAGAATATAATCAGTAGTTGAATAAAAATCCAAAACTTTTAAATTATTTTTAGAATGAGGAAAAATCCTAAAAACTTTGATTTATATATATTTTATTTGACCAATTTTTATTTATTTTCACTTTTCCACGCCTACTTTTAATAATTTTTTGAAATAATTTTCACATGATGTATTTTTGATCTATTTTCACTTTTTATCATTTCAACGCCTACGTTTCTAAATTTTACCCAATTTTCACTTTCAATAATAATTTACAATTTTTCTCGTGCATGACCTATTTTCTGGCCTATTTTTGTTGCAATTATTGCATAACTGATTTTTATATATTTTCACTTTTCAACGCCTACTTTTATAAATTTTACCCAATTTTCACTTTTCAACATCAATTTTCATTTTTTCACTAATATTTTTGCATGACCTATATTTTGACCTATTTTTGCTGCAGTTATTGCATGACTGATTTTTATTATTTTCACTTTTCAACGCCTACTTTTTAGTAATTATTATATTTTTCAAAAAATGAATTTAAAAATGGATAGAAAAGGTATAGAGAAAAGAGAAAAGATTGAAAAGGTTTTTCTTTAATTATATTTAAAAGTTCATTTTCAAACCGTTTTAAATTTACTTCTGAACCATTGAAATTTTGGGAACAATTTGATTATGAAATTTTGTGATAAATATTGGGAATGGGTTGGTGAAGTGTTTTCTTTAAAAGTTCACACCAAACCGGTTTGATCAAAGTACGCTTTTGGAAACTCCTTGAAACCTTGACGACGGAATGACTGTATTTTAAATACCGTTTAAATATGTGGGAGGGGCTAAATGGTTGGACCCCGCTGCCCCCGCGACTTATACGCCGGGTTAACTACTTAACTTCATTACATTACAAATGACTAATTCACAATAACACGATAAAAAGAATTTTAACATTTTTCCAGCCGCCGCACCTTCTTTTCACGGCCACTTTAATTCTTTGCATTCTACACCGAAATTTTGTCCAAAGGCCACCATTAGCTCATTGATCTTTATTACACGACTAATTTCAAATGTCTTCACATCTTCCTTATCAACATTATAAAGACAGACCACCGGCTCCTGTTCGATTTTCATCATCCTCTTCATCGTCTTCTTCCACAATGGCCACGCCGAGAGTGCATCCAAGCGTCTATGAGTCGGCAGCAATTCATACAAAGGTTGAGACGTCAGAGACTGGTCTCTTTGGATTTGGAAACAATGACAAGAAAAAATCAAAGAAGAACAAAACTACTTTTGGAAAGAGTAAATTTATAATTTATTTGATTTATTTAATTAAATTGTTTGCAGAGAACAAAGAAAAGGAGAAGATGATCGACAAACCTATCATTTCGTTGCCATCTGATTTTCAGCACACGGTAAAATTTTTTGAACTGTGTTTTTAAAAATGTTCTTATAGGTCCACGTCCGGTATGACCCGGAGACTGGCGAATTTACCGGAATGCCTAAAAGCTGGGAGTTACTTTTGCAACAAAGCCAAATTAGCAAGCAGGAACAACAACAAAATCCTCAAGCTGTTCTTAATGCCTTGAAATATTTTACTCGTGGTGAAGGTGGTGGACAAAAATGGTTACAAGCTAGTAATTCGTCCTATGACTCTTCTCCACTTCACTCAATTTTCGAACATCAAGTATCGCTTCAGTCTAATGGTTCACAAGAACAACATTCTTTTACACATAGTGGAAATAAACATTTGGCTCATACACTTAGTTATTGTACTGGATCATTGCCTCTTTCGCCTAAACGCAATGGTTCATTGAATTCTGGTGGCCAAGGTTATTAAAGGAAAATAAGATAATAAAACCTATTATTTCCTAGATCAATGGAGTGTAGTGGAAGCAGAAAGAGTTGGGCAAATGTCTGAATCAGCTGCAACTCGGAGCAGTATGCCACCAGTAATATCTTTTTTTTGTTTTAAAATAAATCATTAAAATGACAGGGCTATTCTCCTCCTTCAGCTCCACAGGAACCCGATGAAAATATTAAAGGTGATGATAAACCTCCGCCTCCAATTCCAGAAAGACCACAAAAAACCTTGTCGATTTATACAAAACCACGTGAGGAGGAGGAAGAAATGGCTGAAACCCGTCGTGATCCTTCAGATTATTTAATTCCCAATGGGCAGTTTGGAAGAAGAAATGCTGGACCAAGACGACGGCCTACAGATGCTGAAGTACTTGTTAAACTCAAAACTGTATTTTTGTTTTTTCAAAGAAAAATTTAAAAAATCTTTTCAGATTGTGAGTATGGGGAATCCTGATAAAAAATATCAAAAACAAGAAAAAATTGGATCTGGAGCTTCTGGTTCTGTATTTACGGCCATTGAAGTAAATACTGGAGCGGAAGGTAAATTGAATGATTTTAATAGGAAAAAAGTAATTATTTTTAGTTGCTATAAAACAAATGAATTTGAGTCAGCAACCAAAGAAAGAATTAATTATCAATGAAATTTTAGTAATGCGAGAAAATAAGTAAATAAATATTTTTAAAAAAATTTTCTAAATTTTTAACTTCTCATTTATAGACATCCAAATATTGTAAATTATTTGGACTCCTATTTAGTTGGTGGTGACCTTTGGGTTGTAATGGAATATTTGGCAGGTGGTTCTCTCACAGACGTGGTTTGTTTCTAATTAATTTTATGATCGCTATAAGAATATATTTATTCTAAAGGTAACTGAATGCCAAATGGAAGAAGGAATGATTGCGGCTGTTTGCCGTGAAGTGCTCCAAGCATTAGATTTTCTCCATTCCCGACATGTCATTCATCGAGATATAAAATCTGATAACATTTTACTTGGAATGGATGGCTCAGTTAAACTTACGGATTTTGGATTTTGTGCTCAAATTTCTCCAGAACAGAATAAAAGGACAACGCTCGTTGGAACGCCTTATTGGATGGTATGGTTATGTTTTATGTAAATATTTTAAGAATTTTTAGGCGCCAGAGGTTGTATCTCGTCAACAATATGGTCCAAAAGTGGATATTTGGTCGCTTGGAATTATGGCTATTGAAATGGTGGAGGGAGAACCACCTTATTTGAATGAAAATCCTCTTAAAGCTATTTATTTGGTTAGTTTAAATTTTTTTTCTAATAAATAAACTACTTTTAAATTGTTTTTAAATTTTTAAGATTGCCGCTAATGGTCGTCCAGATTTTCCAAGTCGTGAACAGATCTCACCCCTTTTCCGTGATTTTATTGATGCTTCATTAGAAGTGAGTTTAATTTTCAAGTGAGGGATTGAATTTAGTTTTGGAACATGACCTTTATAGGAATATTCCTAAGTAATAATTTGGGGGAAAATTTTATCCAAAAAATTCTAAATCTTAAAATGGTCGAGTTTTAATCATGGATTTATGTAAACATTATAAATATTCGTTTTAAGGTTGATGTAAATTCGCGTCTCTCTGCTAAGGAACTATTACGACATAATTTCCTTAAATGTGCCAAACCTTTAAATGGATTGCATTATTTAATCGAAGCTGCAAAACGTTCAATAGCAAATAGTGGTTAAAAGAAGTTTTAAAAGATTTATTTTACCCTTTAAAAACTGTTTGTATTTTTGGAAACAAATTACCTATTTAACCATTTTAATCCAAAAATCATCGAATTCCTCATATTTGTAAGCCTTATTCTTCCTAACGTTTGTTCGGGTCCTTTTACTTAATTCATCGACATCCAACTTTGATTTTTGTCTATATATAAATAATACATTCAAATATATTTGTTCATTTACTAGGTCGGTTCATAAAAAAGTTCGTTTTACATAAATGGTTGTAGAATTTTTTCTAGATGTTCAAAACCTTTGAAATTTTGCATAGTTATTCATTCAAGTGTTTCCTAATAGATCCCAAAATTTGAGAATTTTTGGTTCGGTATTCAGGGAGTTGTGGTCGGAAACATCGAAAATCTGAAAACCATCGGGGTTCGAGCCCTCTCAGGCATATGTAATTGTAATATCTATTGTAATATATCAATCGAAAGCTCTTAAAAATCTCTATCAAGGGGGCCTAAGTGCCGAATTTTTCATAAACGGGAATGTCGATTTTCAGAAATGTCGAAATGTCGAATTCCGGGTTAGACACAAGTTACAGACTTTATTCTTCGTATTTAGTCATAAATCATATATTTTATGTACAAAACCGTTTAGATCATCAAGATCGGATGATTTTACGCAAAGTTAGAAAAAACACTTTTTTGGGGGGATGTGTAACATAGTTTTCGACAACAACTTTTTAGGAGATTAGAACTCCCTGAATACCGAACCAAAAATTCTCAAATTTTGGGGTCTATTAGGAAGCACTCAAATGAATAAATATGCAAAAATTCACAGCTTTTGAATTTCTACAAAAAATTCTATAACCATTTTTGTAGAACGAACTTTTTTATGAACCGACCTAGTATTTGAATTTTGCTCATTCCTTACCAATTTTTAAAAAAGGTTTTTCATCCAATTTTATTCACGATTTATGTACTTAGAAAATTTTAAAAATTTATTTACTTAATTTTTTTGTTTTAAATAAAAGTATAATTTTGTTTAATTTTTAAGGAAATGTTTTGTTAATTTTTGGTATTAAAATCAGTATCTTCCTCCTCACCGCTTGGCTTTAAATATACATAAATCTTTTTCCCTCTACTGACAAAGAGATAAAATAATTATATTTATACATATGCAAATTACAATTTGTTTAAAATATACAATCTAAGGATAAGGTCCATCAAAATCCATTAGCACCAATTTTGTATCTTCTGTTCCATTTCTTGAACCAACTGCACAAACAAGCATTGTAGGGGTTGCTTTCATTCTAACAAAAATTGAAAATTTATTATTCATATTCGAACATTTTACCTCCAAACACAACCTCCAGCACCACTAGACGGCAATTTAATTAAGTCGCAAATAAAACTTCCTGAAAAGCCAGAAAAGAATATATTAACTAGCACAAAGCTTTAATTAAATTATTTCTAATAAATTTTGACAAAAAGCTCTAATTTTCAAAGGTTAAAGGTTCTTTTGGTTTGGCTCTATTTAATTTAGTTTATTAATGTAAACCAGAATAATTTTCCATTATTTTTTATTTCCTCTTTAACCAACCTTCTTCAATATCCCACAATTTTACAGTTCCATCATCTCCACTTGTAGCAATCATTCCATTATCGAGAAATCTAAAGCCTGTCACAGCTGAAGCATGTTTATTTGGCCCGGCAAGTGTGTGGATACACGTTCCATCTAAAATATTCCAAACCTAAAAATATTTGAATAAAAAGATTTTTTAAAATGTAAACTCAAAAAAATCTCCGTTTGGATGCCCCCCCTCCCTCGTTTAATCAAAAATTTACTTTAATTGTAGAATCAGCATTAGCCGAAATTAATTTATTTCCTCTCAATTTCATTCCAGAAGTTAAAGATTGATGCCCAACAAGTGTTTGACTTAAAAAAATTATTTAAAAATATTTTTTTAAACCTACAGGCATTCCCCTGTTTTTACATTCCAAACTCTAATTGTTGTATCAAGAGAACCAGAAATAACCAAATTACGTTCTTTAACAAACTAAAAAAATTTTTTTTGTCAAAATTAAAAATTAATTTTTCTAAAAAAATACGTGTAACGAATAAACTCTGTGTGTATGGCCCTCCAAAACATGTTCTAAAGTCCCATTTTCAGCATTCCAAACATGTATTTTATGATCATAACCACCAGAAACAACTGAGGAACCGGCATATTTAACACATCTAACGGCCGCTAAATGACCAATAAATGGACGAATACAACGACCTTCTTCGATATTCCACATTCTAATTGTACAATCACGAGAACCTGTTACCAAACTAAAATAAAAACAAAATTGAATCGAAAATATGCTGATTATGGAAGATCTCCCAATCCTGAAAACTAATTCTGGTTACTTTCCTTTCAGGCTCTTTTCCTCTTTTTTAGAGGAGAAACGAATTTCTCCTTGATGAGAGGAGAAAGAAGTAAAAGGGAAAAGACAAAAATCTGCGGACATGTAGGGGATATAAACGCATAAACCCCAAAAAAACTAAATATTTACATATTTCCAGATAAAGACATGCATCTAACAGTACTAGAATGTCCATTTAAACAACGCATCAAAACACCAGTTTCAACATTCCAAACTCGAACTAAAAATAAACAAAAGAAACTTTTATTTAAATTTAAAAAACCAGTCCTATCAGTAGAACCGCTAATAGCAATTTTTCCGTCCTCAGATAATTGGAGTGCCCAAACACCTCCAGTATGTCCAGTTAATACTTGTGTACACTCTCCCGTCCCTACAGACCAAACTCTTAAAGTACAATCATCAGAACCAGTTACAAGACGATCACCACGTAATTTTAAACAAGTTATTACCTTTAAAAATAAAATAATTTTGCTTAAAATATTTACATGTTCATCATGTCCTCGTAAATGACAAATTGCATTTGGACGTCGAAAACGCCAATTATTAGAAATATGTTGATTTCTTAAATAAATAGCCTTCCATTTAGATCTTTCCAAACAAGACGGTAAATTTAATTGTGAAAAGTGTAAAGAAGATGAAGGTGATTGGAATAAAGATTTACAAAAAGATGAAGAAATTTTTGAAGAAAAAGATGAATCTCCGTCAAAATAATGGGGGGATTCTTGTGGAGAATCGACTAGTCCAGCAGAAAACAACGCCCAATTTTCCCTTCTAGCAAGACTTTAAAAATTTGTTTAAGAAAAAAGAATATTTTTTAAAAAAACTTTGGAGGGAAAATTTCTTTAATATTATATTGAAGACATTTTTTCATCCAAAGAATGTGATCCTCGGCAAGATGACGCCATGTACGTGAAATACTTGCAGAAAGCACCAAGTCTTTAGGAGACAAGTAGCTAAGAATTTTGAATGAAAGCTTTAAAATAAAATGAAGATAAAAAATAAAATTAAAAAAAACCTCTTTTGGAAGAAGACGAATGAAATCAATTTGAAAATATGGAGCAATTAAATTATGTAAATGCCTAATTTGGTATTGTTTACAAGTTGGAACGAGGGAATTGAGTGCTTCGAGTTGAAGAGATTCGGGCATATTCTTTTAAAAAATTAAAAAGTTTTGTTCAAAAAATATTTATTTTATTACCCCAAAAATTGATAGCCATTCTGTTATAGTTGGATCGGTTTTGAATTTAGTAGTCCTAAAAAATAAATTTTTTGATCAACTATAAAGGAAAGGAATAATATTTCTTTAAACATTTTTGCATAATTTCTTCCGTTAATTTTCTTTTACTTGCCCTTTGGCCCTCGAGTCATTTTTGTTGAAGATGTACAAATGGTAAGTGAATAGTGAAATCATAGAGCTCATCGAGTTGAGTCCCCCAGGATCGGTCTGTGATACTTATCTGAGCTGAGTTACAGGGGTCCAAAAATGTCCAAAAAAGATTTCGGAATTACAATAAATAAATATTATTGCACTAAATTTTAAAATAATTTTTAAAAAGTCCTTTTTGCTTTTCTCTATTTTGATTGACAAGAAAAGGAAATTTAAGGAAGAAATTATAGTAATATTTTAAAAATATAATTCAATCCTCTTCCTTTATAGCAAGGCCAGCTTTTTATTAATGTTTTTAGAAATACCTCTCAAATTGAACAAATTTTTTCTTTGAATCAGTAATCATTTGAATTTTTGCTATATCATTACTTCTTTTCTAAAAAATCAAAATAAAAATTTAGTATATTTATTAAATAAAAACTCGTTGATTTTGTTGTAATGTATCCTTTTTAAAAATATTTTCACTCATAAAATCAAAAGAATAATTAATAAGTCTTTAGCGAATTTTAAAAATCAGAAGTTGAAGCATTCTAAAAAGATGACACACTTATTCTGGTTGAAAATGTTCTAAATACTAGAGTTGTACCCCGACCCCGTACCCCGAACCCCGACCCCGTTCCCGAACGATTTTTTCACGATTCTCCCCGACCCGAACCCCGCCCCGAAAAAAAGTGAAAACCCCGTTCCCCGGCCAAAAAAATTTCGGGGTTATCGGGGTTTTATACCCCTAAAAAATGTCATTTTTTGGAGAAATTAATGGAGAAAATTTAAAAAATTTCCACCCATTTTACTTTACTTTTATTATTTGTGAAAGAAAAATGAATGAAATATCATAATTTTCTTTCCTTCTTTATTAAAAGACTTGTGGTTGAGTGGCTTAGTCGGTGGTTTTAGCCGATATTTTGTTAATATAGGAGTGGGTTTGGATCCATATAAGGAGAACTCTATAGTTTTTATATTTCTTTACAAAAACAAATTATTAACGAGTTAAATTTTAATTTGAAAATATTAATTTTATTTTTAACTGATATCCCTTGAACCACCTTTAATCCTTCAACCCCTGTATCAGAGGAGGGTCGAAATTCCGATTTCCGACGTTTTTTTCTTGCCGATTTCCGAAATTTTGGAAAAATTTCCGATTTCCATGAATTTTTAAGGCAAATTTCCGACGAAGATTTTTCCAATATTTTCAAAATTTTCGCCTGCGGCGTAAAAAACGGAAGAAATCTGGCTTCTAGCCTTCTATAATTCTCAAAATTTTCGCATGCGGTGCAAAAAATGGAAGATTTTTGCCTTAAGGATCTTCCAAATATTCAAAATTTTGCCTGCGGTGCTGTTAATGGGAGTAATCGGAGGATTTAATCCTTAAAAATCCCACTTAATCCCTCCAGATCCACTTATATCCCAAGTTATACACTTTAATCTCTTCAAATCCCCTCTAATTTCTTCAAATCCTACTTAATTTTTGAATAAATCAACGAAAATATATCGATTTCTAATTATTTTTGAGCATTTTTTTCTCTAAAAATTTTTCCACTAAACCCCCGTACCCCGACCCGAACCCCGGCCATATTTTGCTCCCCCGACCCGAACCCCGCCCCGAAACAATTGGAAAACCCCGTACCCCGACATACCCGCCCCCGAGCGTTCGGGGTACAACCCTACTAAATACTTATTAACATTATTTAGTAATTCACGAAAATCAGATGTGGGCGCATTGCGTTATTTGCGCCAATTTTTGTCGTTGCGTTTTGCGGAAATTTGCTAAAATAACGCCACAAAAAAAGGTGCAATTCTGGCTTATTGGGCTAGAATTCCAAAAAGTGATATTTAAAAGCTACTTTTTTTTATTGGATGGATAAATATTAAAACAATGATAAAAAATTTTAATTTTGCGTTGTGTTTTCTGAAATTGGTTTTGCGCTCACCCAAATTGAATTGCACGAAAATTATCCACAATAACGGTGGATTATGATTGGGTCATTTTTTATTTTTATTTTTTAATTTACTACATATTATCATATTAAATGTTAAAGTACATTTTAAACTCGTTGATATATTTTAGAATGTACAACAAAAAGTAAACTGTACGAGGTACTTTTCCAGAAACAGGGAAGTACTAATTACGAGATATCAATTATTCTTTCATACTGTTTTTCACATTATTGGAACCTATATTTATTAGATTTACAGATTTTTTGCTAGTTTTATTCGAATTTTTATTTATTTTAAAGTATGTCAGAATATGTTGAACCAAATCCGGAACCCGGCAAATTTTATCGTGGATTGATTCAACAATTTGGGTTTGATTGTTTTATAATTTTATAATTTCTTCAAAATTTTTTAGAGGACCAAATGCAAAGAAACTCGACAAGAATGACATTCTCGAGCTTAACCGTCTTTGCGCTGAAAATAAATGGGACATGGTTTTTTTAATAAAAATAGATGGTCATGTTTTTTTTTTAAATTTAGGTCAACAATGTGCCACGTTCTTTTTGGCTTATGAATGCTAAGGATAGAGCGATTGCTTACAAAATATGGTTTAAAATGGTTTTTAGTTTATTTTTAAAATTTTAATTTAATTTTTTTAGGATGTTCGCAATCCTTATATCGAGGCGAAGATTTTTCCAGTACTTCACAAATGGCCGAGAGCTACTCCATATATTATCGCTAATCGTTTCATTGTGATTACTGCAATGTTTTTTATAGGTATTTGTTTGTTTTTATTAAAACTTAAAAGAAAGGATTCGAAAACCTTTTAATCTTTTAGTCTCCTATTAATGTTTGAGACAAAATAACAAAAATTCCTAAACTATTTATTGTTTTTTTTTCCATTTTTCTGTGTTGTCTATTGATCTCATTAATTAAAAAAGGACATTTTTAAATTTATTTTAAACGTCATTTTTTATAGTTCCGAAAATATATGAATGGGTTGTTCCGGCAAGTTATCGCTGCAAATATAATCCAAATGTTTGAAGATTATCTCAAATTAATGCTTTAGGATTTTTCTTGTATTTAAATTTGTTGATAAATGTATTTGATTTATTTTATGAATTTAATCGTTAATTTTGTTATTTTCACAATTTAAAATATATACTTACAATTTCACTTATAATATTAATTTTTTTATGTTTTCAAGAAATGTTAGCTTCTGAAGATATTGACCCTCTAAATAATTCTGACATTAATGACCAACAAGAAATATTTTCTGAAATAATTTCAAATGACAAATCTGATAAAAATGGAGATATAAAGGTTTTATTTTGTTTAATATTATTTAAGTATTTGAGGATTCCACAAATGGTGATCAACCTGCATTGGATGGGGAGCTTCAAGTTGACATCTCTGATGCTCTTTCTGAACGTAATAAAGTTAAATATACAGTCCATACAAAAACGACATTTCCTGAATTTTCAAAATCTGAAATTTCTGTCGTTAGGGAGCATGATGAGTTTATTTGGCTTCACACATGTTTGGAAGACTGCGAAGAGTATGCCGGGTTTATTGTAATTTTCTATATTTATTTTTTAATCATCTTTTAAATTGAGATTCCGCCAGCACCTCCGAGACCTGATTTTGATTCTTCTCGAGAAAAACTTCAAAAACTTGGCGAAACTGAAGCTACAATGACTAAAGATGAATTTTCTAAAATGAAGCAGGAACTTGAACAGTTACTATTTAAATTTAAATTATTTTTTTAAATTTAATTTGTTTCAGAGAATATTTGGCACTTTTTAAGAAGACCGTTGCAATGCATGAATTTTTCTTATGTCGATTGGCAGCGCATCCAGTTTTTCGTAAAGACTCAAATTTTAGAATATTTTTAGAATACGAACATGACGTAAACTTATTTTTGTAGTTTTTATTTAGAAATTTTTGCAGCTTTCTGTGCGTGGTCGAAATAAAAGGGAAGTTTTTGGTTCGTTTTTCAAACGTTTTACTCAAACTGCTGACGAGGTGCTACTTTCAGGACAGGTAATTTACTATGTATATGATTTTAAATTTACATTGACTAAAGACTTTAGTCAATCTAGAGAAGGAGTGAGTGGGAATATTTTAATCTTAAACAAACTGATTTCACATTATAATACTTAAAAGTTCAATTTGTTTTATTACAACATTCATTGCCATGCGTTTTGATTTTCCCCTCTCTTACTAAATAAAAACATAAAGATTACAAATTCATTTCCTTTTTTTAAAAAAATGTTTTGCTTTTTCATAAAATAAAAATTTTAAATAAAAATTACAGAAAGACGTCGACGATTTCTTTGAAAGCGAAAAGAATTATATGCTTGAATATTCTACTCACATTAAAGAGGCGATGATTAGATCTGATAAAGTTTGTCGACTTAGACAAAGTAAGTGTTTTTAATTAAAAAAATTTTTTTTAAATAAATTTATTTTTGGAATTGTTTTTTTTTCTAAAAATTAATTTAGTTAATTAAATTTAATTAAATTTGTCACTTTTTGTTTGTTCTATTTTTGGCTGGGAAATTTATAATAGTAATCAATGTATAGACAACTCTTCTTCATGTGTTCCTTTTTCCTCTCTGTTCGATCATCTTTTTTCCCTTTTTACTTTTTCCGTTTAAAATAAAGAAAAAAATTTTCGGAAATGATTGGTAAACTGGAAATTATGTGTGTAAATACTGAGAAAATAAATTTAAAAAATATTTATTTTACGCAAATGATTTTTAGTTTCATTAATTAATTTAAAAAAACTTTAAATAATAATTCTATAAATATATTAATTTTGATAAATAAAATACAGACGTTGCTGATTCTTACACGAGAATTGCACATGGATTGGAGAAATTCGGACAATTGGAGGGCGTTGGAGGTGAAAAGGAATTTGGACGTTTTCTGATGAGAACTACCGAATTATTTGAGAAAATGAAGAAGGCAGAATCTCGCGTTGGAACAGATGAGGAATTGAAAGAGGCGGATACTTTTCGTTATTTTGTGCGTGAATCTCAGGCAGCGATGGTGAGAAGAATTTTTTGAAAAGAAAAACATCTCTAATAATTTACTTAAGGATCTTCTCTATCGACGTCGTCGTTGTTTAGCCAATTATGAAGCGGCTAACAAAAATTTGGAACGATGTCGTGCCAGAAATCGTGACATTCAAAAGGCGGAAAAGGAGCAAGAAGAGGCCTGTAAAAAATTCGAGGATATTAGCAAATTGGCAAAAACCGAGTTGTTGGAGCTTAAAAATACTCGAATTTCGGCATTCAAAAAGAATTTAGCTGATCTGGCTGATCTTGAAATTAAACAATCAAATGTTTGTTTTTTATTTAAATATCAGATTATTTCTTTTAAGGCTAAAATTTCCCTTCTCCAAAATGCACTTCGATCTCTTAAATCTACAAGTGAAGGGGAGGGACCTTCAACGACCCCAGCCGTTTAAATTACAACAGAATTAATTGATATGCGTGCATAACTTTATTATTTTTTATATTTATTTTTGGTTATTCTTTTCAATACAACATGCTTATTTTGATCAAAATGGGAAATTCCATTTTATTTTTTAAATTTTATATTATTGTTTTTCTCCTTTTACAGACTTAAAAATTTATAATTTTTGTACAATAGTTACAAAAATTTAAAGACCTAAAAATATAATCTACATAAATATATATATAAATTCTATAAATAACTTATTTACATAATTTTGCATAAAAACGATTTTCTTTTTTTTCTCAATCATAAATAAATGCTTTAAAAATACATTAAATTTATTTTTATAATTAAAAAAATAATGTTTAAATAATTATTTTAGTTGTAAGATTAAATGGCAGCTGATTCTCAAAATGTTGGAGCACATTGGCCTGGTAATAAAGATGTAAAAACTTTTATTTTTTCTCACTTATATTTACATATTTGAAGGACTATGTTTTGCAAGATGCGATAGGAGTTGGAGCAACAGCGACAGTTTACAGAGTACGTGGGTTGTTAAAATATAAATGTGTTTTTTGGGATTGTGGAATGGGACAATTCCTGACCTGTTAGACGTGTACATTGTTTTATATAGCTGATATCGATATGTATGTATATCATTGTCCCCCCTTTCTAACAACATAAACGATTTATCTTTTCCACGCTTTTAGTTCTAAATTATATTTTAAAGATTTTAGAGATTCTAAGTATTTTTTAAATTAAGGCGCTTTGTAAACCAAGAAATGAACTTTGTGCCATAAAATGTATAAATCTTGAAAAATGCCAAACATCAGTTGATGAACTTTCACATGAAATTCAAGCAATGTCTTTATGTTCGCATCCAAATGTTGTCAATTATTATACTTCTTTTGTTAGTTTTCCTTTTTAAATAAATTTTTAATTTAATTTTAAGGTTGTTGGTGAAGAACTTTGGGTAGTTATGCGTCTTCTAAGTTGTGGGTCTATGTTGGATATTTTGAAAAGAAAAATTAAAGTTTGTGATTTTTTATTATTTTTAAAAACATTTTTTAAAATTTTTAAAGGCTATGGGTAAAGATAATGCTGCTTATGGTGTTTTGGATGAAGTTACAATTGCTACAATTTTAAAGGAAGTTCTTAAGGGACTTGAATATTTTCATAATTCTGGACAAATCCATAGAGATATTAAAGCTGGTAAATTATTATTTGATTTTTAAAATATTTTTATTTTTAGGTAATATTTTGTTGGCAAATGATGGGACTGTTCAAATTGCTGACTTTGGTGTTTCTGGTTGGTTAGCTGCTAGTGGAGGAGATTTATCTAGACAAGTTCACTTCTTTTTTATTAATTATAAATAAAATTTGTTTTAGAAAGTTCGGCATACTTTTGTTGGCACGCCATGTTGGATGGCACCAGAAGTAATGGAGCAAGTGGCCGGTTTTTTAAAAACGATTTTATAATAAAATTAAAAATGATTTTTTAAGGCTATGATTTTAAAGCAGATATTTGGAGTTTTGGAATTCTTTGTATTGAACTTGCTACTGGAACTGCTCCATATCATCGTTATCCTCCAATGAAGGTTCTTATGCTTACTCTTCAAAATGATCCTCCAACTTTGGAGACAAATGCTGAACGTAAAGATCAGTACAAAGCGTGAGTTGTTTTTTTATTTTTAAAAAAATTGTTCTAGAAAGATTACTAAATAAAAATGGTAATAAAAGAGATTAAGCTTCACAAAAAAATTTGAAAATTCTTTCTTTAGAAAATAATTTTTATATTTTTTAAAGTTATGGAAAAAGCTTTCGAACTATGATAAAAGATTGTCTTCAAAAGGATCCAACTAAAAGGCCAAATGCTTCTGAATTACTTAAATATTCCTTTTGCAAAAAAGCCAAAGATAAGAATTGGTTAGTTCATTCACTTATTGAAAATATTGGTGCTGCACCAATACTCCCTACTTTACCAAAGAAAGTTCAAAGTGGAAAATTAAAAAAGGATAAAGATGGAAATTGGGAATTTGAATATGACACACCAGGGAATGGAGATTCTGATGGATCGTCTGGAGAACATTCTGAAAATGATAATGCAACACTTCGTCCAAGTAAAACTGTGGATAGACCAGGAGTTTCTGAAGGATCAACCAATGCTCCAAAAGCATTAAATCTTGTAAGCGAAATTAATTTTTTTAATTAAAATTTTATTTTGACTTTTTGGGTTCTTCGTGTTCGTAATCAGCAAAGAGAATTAAATGACATTAAATTTGACTATTCGCCAAGTACTGACACAGTTGATGGGTATTTTAAGTAAAATAAAATTTTAATTAAAATATTTTAAGCATTGCCCATGAACTAGTCACTGCCGAATTGATTGATGGACATGATTTGGTTGTAGTTGCTGCCAATCTCCAAAAACTTATTGATGCAGCTCAAAATAAAGTAGAAAGGAGAACGATTACTTTTGCACTAAATTCTGGTGTTGCGACTAACGAAATCCCGGATGAGCGCTCATTAACAGGATTTGCTCAACTTTCTTTAGTTGAGTAGAGAAGACAAAATATTAAAAAATTGACCTTTTTATTCTAAATTTTTTTGATTTTTATGTTTAATTTTCAATACATTCTACTCTGTTCCTGCTTTGAATTTTAAAGATTTTTCTTTACGAATTAAAGACTTGGAAGATTTTTATGTTAGTCCTTTTAAGGAACATTACAGTTACAAAATATTACCCCGATTTTATTTTCAAACCGAAAAATTAAAACAAAAACAACCTTCTCATGTAAGGACAAAGTAATGTATTGCATATTTTATATAAAAATTTTTCTGCCATATGCACTTAAAAAATGTTCCTCTGCCGATAGCTTATAAACGTTGGTCGAAATTTTAAATAAATTTTGACAAAAAATCCTTTGAAACTTTAAAATAATAAAATTTCGACTATCAATCTTCAAATTCGCATTCTTCTCTTATTAAAATATTATTAAAGAACTTATTTCTTCATACTAATAACTATTCTATAATGCTACATTTTTGCTTTTGTCTATTTCTTAAATCTTTCGCTAATTACAAATCTAATTAGTTTTTATATTTGTCTGAAAATAAGATGGTTATTTTTTTTGCCTTATAATCATTTATTTATTTCCCCTATTAGTTTTAATATTCTGTTCAAATGTAATTTAACTAAATATTCTATAAAATGACATGTATTCCGTTAATAAAATATAATTTTTAACGAAAATTAAACAGCTTTTAAAATGTATATTCTCTAATTTATTAAAGAATTTAAAAAATAAATTGAATTTAATCCAATCAGGTTAACCACAAAGCAATGTATTCAAATGAAGCCATCAAAATAATATTAAAATATAAAATCAAAATTTGAAATCCTTATATTTTTTTGAAGATGAAGAACTTGACGGAGCACCACTTGATGCTGCCTTTTTCTGCTCTTGAGCTTTTCGCTTTCTCTAAAAATTTTAATTTATTTTTTATTAAAAATATTATTTTTCAAACATTTTGTCTAGCTGCATGTTCAGCAACCATATCAGAAAAGTCTTCTTCATTTTCCATTCTTATACGATTTTGTTTGCGTAATTGTTCCTCATATTTACGTTCTAAACCACCTTGATCTTCTAATTCCTCGGGTTGTAGAGATACCTCAACTCCTTCATTCGGTTCTGGCATTTTTCGACTCTAAAAATATTTTTCTCAATTCAAAACAAAAAAAATTAAAAATTAACCGCCGCAATATCATAAACCATGCTAGGTGCCATTAATTGACCGCTAATACGTTCCACTTTCTTTTCCTGTAAAACAGTATAAAGAGGTTGTGCAGGAGTATCTGCACCAGTAAGTGTACTACTTCAAAAAAATTAAAATATATTTTCTCTAAATATAATTTAAAATTTAACGTGTCGTCGGCAGCGGCTCTTTTCTTTCGCAATTCGATTGTAGATCCCGGTGTTTCTACTCCTGGAATTGTTGTAATACCACTTGGGGTGATAAAACTAAATTTTTTTAATTATTTAATGTTCTATCAGTGTAATTATTACCCTTCTGTTGGTGCAGGTGTCACATAACCTCCCTCAGGTATACCAGCCTTTTGTTGAGTATTATCTTCATCAATATCACTATCTTCCTCTTCGTTATCACTTTCCTCTTCATCACTACCAATTTCTCCCCAATGTCGACGTTCAATTCGAGAATCATCCTCTAATTCAGATACTTGTGGAAGCTTAAATGACAAAAAAATTAGTGAGAGAATTTTAAAAATAATTTTTTGTTAGTTGTCCTTTCTTTCTTTATAATAAAAAATTTCAATCAAAATTTTATTTAACAATTTAACAAATTTAACAATTTGCCAACCAAATTGTTAAAGATATTAAAAAACAAACACTTAATCCAAAGACATCTCCATAAAGTGGTTTGCCATATTCATCTACAGGCGGTTTTCCCCATCCTCCAGCTTTAAAAATAAAATTTAAAATTAATTTTTAAAAATTAAAAACCATGATATCCAAAAGCACATCCTTCAGGAATCGGACAATTTAAACCAGGAATTCGTAAATTTGGATAGGAAGGAGGTGGTCCATAACGCTGCATTGCAATTAACCATGGAGGCGGAAATTTATTTGCATTCTGTTCAAAAAATTAAAAATAAATTTTTCCTTATGTTTTATTATAATCTCTAGCCTAAAAATTATATTAAAATTTTCAATGTCCAAAAAAATTCCAAAAAAATATTAAAAACCATTACCGGTCCAACAGGCATTCCCAATGCAATTCTTAATTCATCAGAAAGTTGTCCAGGTTTCTTTTCTCTCATTTGTGCTTCCAATTCTTTTCCTTCATAATATAATTCACCCATTTTCGTCATTTGTGGTTTTGTTTGCCATTTAAAAAAAGCATCATGCAATTTCTGATAATCAATATCAATTCTTCCCAATTTTGGTCGAGTTTTTTCACGCATTTTTCCTTTTAAGGATTGATTCTCTTCTTTTTCCCACATTGTTTCACGCATTTCCATTATCCCAGTTCTTTTAATAAAATCAGGTAATTCAAATGGAGGACGTTCAAATCCACGTTTTCCAGCCAAATATTTACGTTTTGCATTCCAATGTCGAGGTACTGGAACTGTATTTCGATAAGCCTTTAATTCAACTAAAATAAATGGATCTTTAGATGTAACATCAGCCCATTCAACAACATCTGCACGGGTTGTACTCTAAATATAAAAAATAATTTGTATATTAAAGGGAATTTTATGATACAATTTGGGAATGTATATATCAAAAAAGAGGGCCAATCAGAAAATAATTTTATAGGATTATAATTTTAAAAACCTACAGCTTTAAGTTCAGCCATAGAAGGTTGCAATGAAATTCTCAACTTTTTACGACTTAATTTTAAAGCTTCTCCTGATTCTTCCGCTTCTTTCTGTAAAAATTTGAAAATTAAATTTTAATTTAAAATTAAACAAACTCGACGCTGTTTAAGCTCTTCTTGAAGAATTTGTTCTGAAACAGCCGCCTTACTAAGAGTATCTTGTACAACATCTAAACGGACTTGTCTGCTTTGTTCTTCTCTTTTTAGTTCATCTTCAGTTTTAATCTAAAGAAAAAAAAATTAGCAAGCAAATAATAAAAATTTAATAATAAAAATAACCCTAAAAGCATTGAAGACTTTAGCAAAATATTGAAAATTAGGATCTTTATCGTCCAAATCAGGCAATTCATTAATATATTCAATTTGCACATTATCATCAATAATTGAAGCTTTTCCTTTTTCAATAACTTCTTTGCCTTCCTCAGGTTCAGTTTTAATCTCATCTTCTAAGGGTGGAATAATTGGTTCAATTTTTTCTTCTCCCTCAATTGGATCTATAAAAAAGGAATTAAAAAGAATATTTTAAAATCTTTACAAACAAAAAACCTTTAACATTTTGTATCTGTTCAATTTCATAATCTTCCTCTTCTATACTAATAATTTTATTTGGAATTTCTTTTTTATTAGACTTTTTAGATTCTTTCTTCTTTTTGTTTTTACGTCTTCGACGTTCAATCTCCTTAAATTTATTTGGATATAGTTTAGATGAGAATGGTCTGAATAAACTTGTCTCCCTATGGTTTTCAATGGTCTATCTCGGCCTATGAGCCCGCGGTTAATTAAATTTCTTCAACAATAAAGATTAAACAAAGATTAAAAGGTTATAGCCGGTAGGTTAACAAATTAAGCTATCGACATCTTTATAATAAAATAAATAACTAACTTTAAGCTCCCTCGCTGAATGCTGAATTTCCTCATCAGAACTTGACATTTTGTAGAAATATTGTTTTAAATAAAATGAATTATAAACTGATAAAATTTAAAAAAAATTATAAAAACTCGAAAACGCAAATGCCGAAACCTCGGCCAAAATATCACGTGTTATCGGGTACACTCCCCATTTATTCGCAGTCAATAAGTATTCGCAAGTTGCCTATTAATCCGGATCCGATATTCGAACAGAAAATTTCCGGATATCCGGCCTTTTTCGGATCCGGATCTGCCAACCTTTGTGCACAAGCATCCCACCGATTTCAATAGGATTACTTTGACTTTTGAGCTTGCAATTAAATGGGGTGTGTACCCAAACTGCGTAACTTCCCAGTAAAGCACAAATGTTACCGTACCAAGAATTCTATAAAATAGAGATCGGAACGGGATCGGGACCCGGTCCCGTTTCCCGGTCCTTTTTCCCGGCTTTTTTGAAGAGGTAATGGTGCAGAATTGGGGAGACACCTTAAAAACACATTAAAAATTATTATTTTTTTTCTGGAAACAATTTTATATAGGTAATCGACCATGCTGATCACGAATCTGATATCAGACCGGTTAATTTCCGGCCGGTTAATTTTCATTCCCGGCCGGTTAATTTTCATTTACCGTTCCAAAATTCCGATTTCTACTATAAAAAGGAAATTCTGTAACTAAATATTCACCATTTCTTCTACTTGAACGACTACTTCACACCTTTGTGTAAGTTTATTTATTTTTAATTGTTCTGATTATTTGACAGATTTTCTTTTAGCAATGCTGCTTGCTCAGGACTCAACAACAGTTGCGCTCTTCAATACTCTGTTGGTGGCTCTTCTGCTAATATCCGTCACAACATTATCGCTTACAGCGCAATGCTGCAAGAAGAAGAAGGATAAAAAGAAGAAGGGAGGAGGGACTCATAAAACTGATCCACCGCCAGAAGGAACACCACCCGCAGAAGACAAGAAGAATGCACCTGGAGAAGGGGATAAAGAAGGGGATAAAAAGAAAAAAGGAGGCTCTTCTGCTAAAAAGGAAAAAGGCAAAGGAGCAGCTGAAAAAGGCAAGGAAGACGGGAAAGCAGCGAAGGCACTTGTAACTGCAATGGGGCCAATGACGCCGCCAGCAACTCCGGTCGGCGATCCATTGAAGACCATGTTCGATGCGCAACAAATGCAGCAACTTCATAATATAGCTCCGGGACTGATCCCTGTGTTTGTTCCAGCAGCGACGCCAGGAGGAAGTCCAACAATCTTCATGATGCCTTCAAAGGACATGCAATCAGTAGCAGCGCTGACGGCACAACCGGCAATGACTGCCCCTGTTGTTGCAAAACCATCTCCAGCAAAAGCTCCACGTAAGGAATTTTGGAAAGTGTAATTTAAAATTTTTTTATTAATTTTTACAGAAAAGGAGCCATCGTTGTATGAAGCCATTGAGATCTCTAAGAGGAGCATTGGTAAGAAAAATGATGGCAAAGGCAATAACAAAAATAAAAAGTCGAAGGGAGAAGCGACAAAGCAGGGGATGGCAGGTGTGTTTTTGAGAGATTACACATCTATTCTCTTAATTTTTTTCCTTTTTAAAGATCAAGGGTCCTATCAAACATTGGCGGATATAGACGCGAATAAGCTGTTCCAGAAGAAGTGATTGCTTCAATAATAGAATTGATGAACTGAGGTATAGCTGAGAAGAATGAAAATTAAAATTAGTTATCCCAAACATTAAATTGTTTTCAATTAACTCTCTCTCTCAAATGCTTTCCTTTAAAATCTCTAATAGGGTTAATTAGTTTATCAATAAATATTTGCAATTGTATTTTGCTCCCCTAAAGCATTTCTATTCATTGTAATTAAGCCTACACTTGTATGTACATAGATTTCTGTATATAACTTTGTATAAATTACTTTTGTTTAGTCCTTTAGAAAAAATAAATGATTACCCTACATATATTTAAATCGGGAATTTGTCATTTTCAAGTAGTAAATAGAAAAATTTTTTCAAAAACAAAATAAAATTAAAAAACAAAAAAAAAAGAAATTCTTTGAGAATTTATTTGGGTTGTAATTGATTATAAGTATTAGAAGAATTTGGAAATGTTGAAGAAGAAGGTTGTTGTTGCTGTTGTGATTTATTTTTTTGTTGTTTATTTGTTGTTATTGTTTCTAAGGGGGATTGGTTTTGTTGTCCAGTATTTGTTTTATAAAGAATTGTTTGACACCGACAATCTTCGGTTTTTTCAGAGAATGGCCTTTTTTAAAATAAGGTTTTTTATTTAAAATATTTTTACTAATTACCAAAGTCCATGTTCACATTGCCAAAATGCTTGCATTTGTATTGCTGTATCTTCATCTCCTAATTCACATGGATATTCACGTAAACAACGTTCACATCCAATTAATTTACTTTAAAAAAACTTTTTTAATTAAAAAATTATTTTTTTTTTTTACTGGCAAGGACTAGCTTGTACTCGTATTCTGCCCTGTTCTCTTTGTCGACCACATCTTGGGCATTGTGCCATATCTACGCGAAAATGATCCATTCGGTGAATTGTGTGGAATACTGTACTTGTCTTTAAAAATTGTTTTTTTTTCGTTTAAAAAGCAATTTTGGTTAAAAGTTAAGTTTGTATGACAGAGTTTCTCTCATTTTTCCATCTTCCTAGAAAAAGTGTGGAAGAAATTCAATATGTTAGAGGTTTGAGTAAGCAATTAAGTGTCAAATTTTATTGCTTTCGAATACCGGACCCGAATTCAAACTCGAAGGACGAACAGTTTGGCCGTAAAATTCTAATTTTTAATTCCAAAATTGAAATCGAATTCGGGTTCGGGATTCGAATCAATAAAATTTGAACTTACATATATTCGAATTCAATAATTACACTTAATTACCTATGGCAAACTTTAAAATTATCGAAAAAGCACCATCATTATTTTCCTCATTTCTAGAGGAAATGGAAAAATGAGAAAAACTGTGTCCATACAAACTTAACTTTTACCAAATTTTTTGTTAAAAACTTGTTGGTATGCAGTTCGTAATTTCATAGCTAATAAATCAGCAAAAACAGCTTCTGGAAGCATTTGTCGATGTTTCTCTAATTCTAAAAGAGATAAACGTGCAACAACAGGAAGACAAGCTTCTTGTACTGAACGATGAAAGTGATGCTTGAAAGACCTAAAAAAATTTGAAAATTAAAATAATTAAACACATTTCCAAACCAATTTAGCCAACAAAGAGCCATTAATGGAGGTTTACTTTCTACACGCTCTTTAATAAATTTTGTGCAACGCATTTCAAGTCCTCTAGCAGCAAATCTTTTACAAAGACGCATACATGTTTCCAACAAATCATCTAAAATAAATTGTCTAAATTTACAAAAAAATTAATAATAATAAAGAGAAATGTTTGATAATTATTAAGTAAATTCATCCGTTAAAGTTTTAGAATTAAAAATCCAATCCTTATTTGGTTTTAGCTAAATAAATTTATATTATTTAACAAATTTGGCAAAAATCGTAAAAGTTTTTCACATTCTGAAAAAACCCGAACTTCGTGTAAAAACCAGGAAAGACATCGAGCCCAGATCAGTTTAAAGGAAACGGATATTGAGCCTCGAATTTTAATTGTTTAAATAAAATAAATTTAAAAAAAATTTAAGGAAAGTTTTTAATTTTTAGAAAATTTTTTAAATTGCTGATTAAATATTAGTATTTAATGGGGTTTTTAAAGAGGTAAAATGTCTTAAAAAAGTTCAACCAGAAATGTCCCTTAGCATTGGAGAGGGTACAGTAGTTTCCAAAAACCATTGAAATTGTAATGCCTGGGGAGGATGCCGAAGTGAAGAGACTTGAATAAGATATTCATCTTCCCTTAAATGCCTTACTCCTTCCATTGGTAAAGCATGACTTTTCAAGAAAAGGGCACGAAAAAAATCACTGGAATGGCTAAGTTGATGTTTACAAACAAGAAAACGAACATCCTTTTAAAAAAATATTTTTTTAATATTTTTTTCTATAAAATTACTTCGACTAAAATAGCAGCAGAACATCCTTCTAATCGACATTGTGGTTGTAAATAATCTAATGTTTTTGCCCATTGTTGTTGTTGTTGCTTTTTAGCAGGTGATCTAGATCTGCTACCAGAAACTATTTCGGCAGTTTTTTGTCCAAAAACTTTTCTTGGACTAGTTGATCTATTTCTTTGTTGTGCAGCTATTAATTGTAATGCCGATGGAAACTGAAAGAAAATAACCAAAAATTAAAAATATTTATAAACAAAATTGAAAATTTTAGGTTGTAGCTAGTTTCTAATGCGTAATCGGATACGGACGAAACAGGTGTCATTTGACTCAGCTCGACGAGCTGAGTCAAATGAGGTGAGAATAGTATCCCGACAACCACGGACCGAGATACAGGGCTCAAAAACAAGCATTCTTTCGGGTTGTCACAAATTTGAAAATATTTATTTTTATTTATTACTTGCCTCCTCCTTTTCCCTTTCAATCTTCTCAATAGTCCCACATTCTCCTCCTATTCTGAATGGTGGTAATTGTGAGGAAATTGGACGTTGAGAACTGTCTGTTGCACTCTCTGCATTTGAATAATTGCGCAACCAAGGAGTTGATGATGGAGAACTTGGCCAAAGTGATGGACTTAGTAACTATAAAATAGTAAAGTGAAATTAGATATACTTGTGATATACTCAAAAACTAATAGTTCAAAATCTATTTGAGGATAATTAATCAAATAATGTCGAATCTCAGCTGTATCATCGATCGGGCAGGAAAATTTTGCAATTGGGTGACAAAAGTGGGTGTCAGATTAAGTGAGACTAAATCGGAATCATAAAAAAATCTAACATTAATTTGAGCGAGATTCGATTGTACCTCTAAAAGTTTATTTTTTAGAACCTCTTGTGAAGAAGTGCCTGGATCTTCTCCAGTAGAGCATTTTCTTCTAGAAAGACTACTCGGTGAATGTGCCTTGGAAGGAGAATGACAAGCTGGAGATCGCCTTTTGGAGTCAGGTGAAAGTTGCAAAGATTTATTAACATGATTGGGTATTTGGGGTTGCTAAAAATAAACAATGATTCAAACAAAGCAGAGAATACTAAATACTCTCTTTTTTTTTATCAAACTACTACAATTCATGTCAGGATAACCAGAAGCTTCAAATAAGAGATTAGTACATTAAAGAAAATAAACTGGCATGAAGCGATAAATTAGAGAGCATTTACAATAAATAAATTAAATCTCAGTCTATGTAATACTTTTGTTGGATTCATTGCCCAAAGATCACTCCTAGGTTGCCTTCTATTTTTATCAATTGAAGGTTGTTGAATTGGTATATGATTAGGCATTACTGTTGAAGGTCCAGCTAAATAACAACATTCATCTTCTTCACATTCTAAATTAGGAAAATGTTGTTGTTGTTGTTTTTGGTGTTGTTGTTGGCCTTTTTGTGGGGAATTAGACCTCGATTTAGTGATCAATCGACGTAAAAAATTAGCCATACCTCGTAGATTTGGGTAATATTTTTTAGTTATTAACAAGAAGGAAAGAACTTTTTAAGATTATGATTGATGTTGTGAATACCAATCAAAAGAAAATTTGGAGTTTTGCGTGTTTCAAAGCCGTTTTTGTTTGAAAGACAAAAAAGAAAAGGGAAGGAAAACCCAAGAAAAAACAAACACAAAACTGAAATTGTTGTTCTGCGTGAAAGACTTTTGCTGATTTTGTTTTGGAAGGGAAAAAGAAAATAAAATAATTGCAATAGAAATATCCTATCAAAAAATCCTCCATTTCTTTTGTTTTATTTTCTTCCAAAAGTATCAAAACAGTTGGTTAATATATGGGGGGCTTTCTGCTGATCATCAGGTGAAAGTATTGTCTTCCACATTTTTCGAGAATTGATTATTTCTTTATCTTTTATTGTTCATTATTTCTACCCATTTCCTCTCTATATTTTTACCAATTGTTCTATTAATATACACCAAAAAATGTGAACTCATTAAAAGAGAGAAAAGAAAAAAAGAGATTAAATATATTAATTAACCTCAAAGTTACCACGTATTAATTATCGATTTGGCTATCGAAAGTTCAATAGCTCTCCAGTCAAAAAATATTTTTTGATAATTTTTTGAATGCCAAACTAGTTTAGAAAAACCTTTTATATTAACCAAATTTTACATAAAAATTAACAGAGAATTTTAAAATAAACCTATCTTTTTATTTTATGTCCTGAATAAACCATCTTTATATCAATATTCTTCAACGAAACTCAAGTCATCAGATTTCTGACCTAATTTGTTTATAAGAAACCCTCGGGCAATTACTTTCGCCTAAAATTTAAAAAAGAAAAATTTTAAAATTTCCAAACAAACCTTGTTATCAGCTTTCTTTTTGGAAGGTTCTGACAATGCTTTCTTCAATATAATGAGCGCCTCTTCTTTCTTGTTAGTCATTGCTAGAGCCATACCAAGATATGTCTGGTTGGCTGGATACTCTGGCTAAAATTAAATTTTAAGTACTTTACAGTTAAAAGTAAAAATTACTGGCCCCAGAAAAAGGCAAACAATATCCTCGATGTTTTAGGGTTTGTATAATTTCCTCTGTTCCCAGCCCGAGAAAATTCGAAGTAAATTTTGAAACTCGTTCTTAAACCAAACCCGCTTTTTCTGACACACGTAAAAATGCTTGTGAGGACTAATTCTATTGTTAATACACCTAACATGGTTATTAAATTAGTGTACTTTCAAAATTTTCGGTTATTGAGGAAAATTTTGATAAAAATGAAGTGGGAAAAGAAGTTAACAATTTATAGTAAGTAAAACAAACCTTCAAATCTTCAGCAGTTTTCAAATATTTCACCGAAGCCTGATAGTTTCCAGCAAAAAAATATTGAACACCTAAATAGATTTATAAAGAATTAATTTTAAATTAAAAATATTTTACCCAAAAAATGATTTGAAAAAGCATCCTTTGGATCCAATTTCACCGCAGTTTCGAGATGATTAATAATTTCTTTGCCGGCTTTCTTTACATGTTTATTGTCCTTGTCAACTTGTTTGAGGAGAATAAGAGCAATGGCATACCACTTATGCGCACCTGCTACACCTTTAGAACTTTCCAATTGGAGAGCTTTATTCAAATGAACAATAGCCTAAAATTTAAAAGAAAATTTAATCAAAAATTAATTTAGAATACTTTCTCTAACAATTCCTTTCGATCTTCAATTGCCTTATAAGCAAGTAAATTCGCTTTTTCGACAAAAGCTCGGCCTAAACGCCAAGAGATTTCACAATTATTAACATTTTCAACTCTAAAAATTTATTAAATTTCAAAAATTTATAATTAAGAACCTTTGTAAAATGTCAACAGCATCCTCAATAATTGCCGAATCCTCAACAAATGAATAAAGACTAAATAACAGATAAACTAATTTATTTACAAAATAAACACCTAAGTTTTTTAACAACATTTTCCAATCTATGAACATTTTCTTGATACCAACCAGGCTTCTTTTTTAATTCAGAATCTGACCAACTTTGATTTCCTTGATTGGAGACAGCAACTACAGCCGCGGTCAATAAACCAATTCCGGCATTTTTCTTAACTCCAAAACCATAAGTAAATCTTGAATAAGAAGAAAAAATATGTCGAAACATCTTTAAAATCTCTAAAAAATAAAAAATAAATATTTAGTGAACAGAAAACAAAAATACTCAAACTTAAAAAAGATGGCGGGTTTGGTCCCTAAAACCATATAGAGAAAAAGGAGGAGTTAAGTAATAAAAACTAGTGACCGGTAATTTCCGGACCCGGATTTGCAACATGAACCGGGTCAGATCCGGCCGGATTTTTCCTGATTAATCCGGTCGGTTTTAATCCGGTAAAAATAATTTCCGGAGTCCGGCCGAATTTATTCGGATTCCGGACTGTTTCCTTCAAGTTGAAAAATTGTTTCTGGATTTTTCGAAAAAAATTTTTTACTGACATTTTGCATTAAAATTTTAAAATAATTTCAAGAAGCCACGAAATTGTTTATAATTAAATCATTCAGAAGGTAGATATTAAATATTTGGGGAATATCGGGGCGGTAGGAATCGGCGGGACTGAATCGGCCGGGACTGAATTGGCATGGGACTGAATCGGCAGGACTGAATCGGCGGGACTGAATCGGCGGGACTGAATCGGCGGGACTGAATCGGCGGGACTGAATCGGCGGGACTGAGTTGTCCTGTTCCGATATCGGGGATATCAGGTAAGTTAAAGGGATAAAATTTTGAGAATTTTAAGGCCGAAGCCAAAAAAAGAAGTTGCTCTCAAACGCCACAGGCAAAATCAAAATTTTTTTATTTCAGAATGCCAAGAGTCAAAAATCCTCCATTTAAAAAAAATACAAGAAAAATGGGAAAATCCCAAAACCGTATCAAATCACAAATCCGGTGTACAAAATTTGCTGGATCCGGTCCGGCCCCATCACTAATAAAAACAAAATTGCTTCACGAGGATTTCGATATTAAGGGTAAGTTATAAAAATGCCGAAATTAATCAACTGATTCGTCCCCCTTTTTTGCCATAAAATTTGCCGGATCCGGCTCATGATTTAGACAATTTATCCATAAATTTCTATTTTTGCAGAGAAATAATTTTGTAAAAAGTTATTAAGAAAAAGAATGAGCGAAAAGGTGGAGCCAGAGTCCTCGGCGTCAATCCAAGAAAATAGCAACCTTTTATGTGATGAACAAATAGAACAACGCTTATCCTCAGAATTATTTAATGAAAGAATGCCTTCAGTTCTTGAATTTCACAGAAAATATCTGGTTTGTTTTTATCCCTACATCTTTTAATTAAAAAAATAATTTTCTAGATCGACCGACAAAGTTCTAAATTTCGAACAGAATTGGAGGCTGAAGATGTAAAATTAGTAAATGGTAAAATATTAAATAAAAATATTTTTTTAATTATTTTTATAGGATTGGGTCAATTATCTGCCGATAAATTAATGGATTATGTTAAAGGATTACAAACAAGCGCTGTGTCACTTGGAAACGAAGAATGTTAGTTTCTTAAAGAAAATATATAAATAAATTAGTCTTATTTTAGCTTTTGAACTAGGTTCAGTTCACTATCGGTTCGGTTCAGCCTTGGAAATAACTATAGTTCAGTTCAAATATTTATAAGTTAAAGTTAAAAATTTAAATATAAGTTCAATACAAGTTGAAAATGAGAAATTGAGGGGGAGTATATATAGTGATCCTAAAGTAAACAGAGATTGTTATTGTGAATTGACAGGTCAGAATTAATTAAATAAAATGGAAAACAAAATATAAGATAAGGATTTTTGGGTAAACATTAAGTCGGGAAAACTCAGTAAACCTTTTGTAAAATTGGAAGGTCAAGAGTTTATCATTTATTTATTTTTATATTTTGGGAAAAAGATAATTTTTAATTTGTTTATTTGCTGATGCGAATGCAGCATCCCTTCCTCCTTAATTAAGATGACGTCCACGTCATGCTTATTAAATTAAACGGAGGAGATTATATTTTAAATTTTTAATTTGTTTATTTGCTACAAATCGCATTTTGTAAAAACAAAAATTTTATGTTAGAAGCCATTTAAGGTTCTATTTTAGCTTTTTTTTTTCTCGAGGGATTTTTTTTTTAGATTTTTTTTTATTCTCCTCTTGTATTATTTTTTTTTAAAATTTTGTTTAATTTTATATTTCTCCAATTATGGGATTGGAATTTTTTTCACTTTTCTCCGACAAGAGTTTAAAGGGATATAGAAAAATTTTTAAATTTGATTACAGACTGGAATGTTTTAAAAAATTAACGGTGAAATTATTTAAGGAATTTAAGTGATTATTTTAAAAGGAAATTGGGGTGGGGAAAATTTTAATTTTTTTTAATGTCCATTTTTAAATTAATGATGAGCACCATTTCTTATCTTCTTTTTACCCTCTGGCATTTGTCCATTTACTTTCCGATTCCATTCCTTGTTTGCTTTTGTGCGTCCTGTCTGTTGTTTTGACGTTGGCAGGCTTATCTTTTGGTGATGGATGTAGTCTTTCTCCGATGGTCCTGCTGTCTTTGTCGATTCTCCCATGTTAAAATTAGGGGGTCTTATCACAAGTTTGTCCTCAACCCACTTTTTTCTTACTTTTTTATTTGTGGGACTGTTTTTCTGATAAGTATGTTTTGAGCTTGGGTTTGTTAAGTTTGTGTCTATTCTCAAGCCACAATTTTTTAGTGAATTATTATTTTTATTTATTTCGTGATTGTTTTTAAATTCAATATTTTCCATTAATTTTATTTTCGCCTTTTCAATATTTTGATAATTTTTTATTAATGTTTTCGCGATTAATTTACCCGTTTGTAAATCTAGGAATAACGGAAGGCTTTTTAGGGTTTCTCTTCCAATAATTACATCATATTTTCCTGTTTTACTAATTTCATTTTCTAATATTACAAGCTTTGTTATAATTTCACAACCCGCTATTTGGAAAATTATTTCTCCTTGGCCAAGTGTGGGTACAATTTTATTTCCTATACCAACTATGGCACTTAATTCAGCGGGAAAGATTTCGTTTATTTCTAATTTTTCTGCAGTTTCTCTACCAGTCAGGGATACATGAGCTCCTGAATCTAATAGGCAAATTATTTCTTTACCATTTATTTTAGTCTTTATTCTAAACCATTCATCACATGTATTGTCATAACCAGGTGCTATTTCTGCTACATTAATTTCTTTCTCTAGTTCTTGTTTGTTTCGCAAAGCTGGCTTTAAAATAAACGTCAGTACACATAGTATAGTACTAGCAAATAGAAAGGCGAGAAATATCCAAATTTGATTTAATATGAGTAAGCTCGCGAAATTTGCGGAAAATATGCTCTCTTTGGGCAATTCTGTCATTTTCCAATTATCGCTTGTTTTTTCTTTAAAGGTAAAGGGTGAGTATACGGGACAATTCATTTCAATTTGTGGTCCATGGCTAGCCAAAGCGGGGCTCATAGTAGCAATAAGTGCAAATATAGTTAATAAATAAGGGCTAGATATTCTTAATGGACTTGCAACTCGGCTTTCACTAAATCTCACTCTTCTGGTGGGTGACCGGCTATAATTATTTGGTGAATTTTCTCTATAATTTCCGTGATTATTGTCATTATATCTGCGGTTATCTCTATTATATTCATTTCTATAATTATTTCTGTTTTCCCAATAATTATTTTGATAATTTCTTCGCTCATAATTATTATATTGGCGAGCTTTATAATTTTTTCTTGCTCTGTTTCGGCAATCCGCTATTATATGTCCAGGTTTATGGCAGTAATAACATAAGC
Organism: Meloidogyne enterolobii; assembly: GCA_963681835.1. Lineage (NCBI taxonomy): Eukaryota > Metazoa > Nematoda > Chromadorea > Rhabditida > Meloidogynidae > Meloidogyne > Meloidogyne enterolobii. Next base: position 879,075 of record CAVMJV010000004.1, on the reverse strand, counting down.
GTCTTGTTTCTCTAGACCGATTAATTGCTAGGGCTTCTACTTTTTTTGCCAAATCAACATATTGGTTATTTTGATATTTTTGGCGCTTTTCGTTTAATAATAATTCAAAATGTTCGGCAACTTCAAATGCCTTAGAATAGTCTTCAGGTCTGGAAGCTTTTACTTCGAATTGAAGGTCTGGCAAAAGCCGATCCAAAAATTCATCTAGCAATCGCTGCTGTATAGTATTTTCTTCGTAACCAATCATTACTGCACGTACTGCGTCATTTAATCGCTGCGCGAATTCAAAAACTCTTTCTCCAGGCGCTTGTTTTATTATAGATAGGGCTTGCCTAGCTACAGTACGAGAATGACCATTTACAAATTTTTCTTGCAAGAAATCTATTGCTTCTTGCAGAGTAGCTGGTTGCGGGACTTTAGCGTCAAGTTCAGCACGAGCGCGACCTCCCAGGCACACTTTTAGACGACTTAGTTTTTGTGCTTCATTAAGAGGGGTAATTATTAAATTTAGAGCATCCATAAATCGTTGGAAAAATTTTGAAAATGAGCTAGTCGGGTTACCGTCATAGACTCCGACTGGTGTCATTAGACCGTTTAAGAATGGGTCTCCGATCATAATCTCAACATTTTCTCCAGTAATGGGTTTCTCAGCAGCTTCCAACGCTTTTTCAGGAGGTTTAGTCTTGCGATTTAGGTCAAACGATTCATTACTTCCGTGACCGTTCCATGAAAATCCGGATCCTCGCGATTCATTTTCTAAAACCTCTACTTTTGCTTCAAGACTTTCAATTTTATCAATTAATTTACGCGCATTTTTAGTAATAATTTCTGCTATTTTCTGCTCACTTTTAGATAAATTATTCTCAACGTTTTCCATCCCTTCCTCTAGGATGTTTAGGCGTTGGATTTGTGAAATTTGTTCTTTTTCTATTTCCATATTTTTAGAGCGCAAAAAGACTAATTCATCTTTTAATTCTCTATCATCCATTTTATTTTCAATTTCCTTCATTTTTGTTTTGTTTAAATCATTATCAACTCCTAAATTAGATATTTCTTCTTTTACAATTTGTTTCAAATTTTTAAATTGATTTTCTAATTTTTCAAATTTTCCATCTATTAAAGCATTTATTTTATCAATTTCAGATGAGGACGAATTTGATGGCAAATTTTGTCCTTCAGAAATTTTCGACTCGATTTTACGGAAGTTTTTGCATACAGCCTCTTCAAAGCTGCGTAATCGAAATAATAAATTATTCCAATGACGACCTTCTTCAGGCGTAAAAAATTTATTCGCAAAATCTGATCCTGTTGTCTGTGTTTGATTTTTATCCATTTCCAAGATACTCCAGAAAATGTTTTCAGGGGCAGGAAATCCTTTATAGAGCTTTTCTGAGAGTGGAAAATCTAGTTCCTCTCTTTTTTAAACTGAGGATTGCACCCAGCAATTTCCTCTACTTTAACCGTTGCACACAGCAGGAGGATAGAGCACCAAGCAGTCTACCTCGTTTATTTTTAAATTAATTACGTGGGGTATTTTCCTCCCACAATTTCTCTCAACACTCTTTAGACCAAGCTCTTTTCAGGATTAGAATATCCTTCAAACAAATTCTTTTTCTCTCAAGGCTTTTACCCGGATTAAGTGGCACCAAAATGAACTAGGTTCAGTTCACTATCGGTTCGGTTCAGCCTTGGAAATAACTATAGTTCAGTTCAAATATTTATAAGTTAAAGTTAAAAATTTAAATATAAGTTCAATACAAGTTGAAAATGAGAAATTGAGGGGGAGTATATATAGTGATCCTAAAGTAAACAGAGATTGTTATTGTGAATTGACAGGTCAGAATTAATTAAATAAAATGGAAAACAAAATATAAGATAAGGATTTTTGGGTAAACATTAAGTCGGGAAAACTCAGTAAACCTTTTGTAAAATTGGAAGGTCAAGAGTTTATCATTTATTTATTTTTATATTTTGGGAAAAAGATAATTTTTAATTTGTTTATTTGCTGATGCGAATGCAGCAGCTTTACAATTCACAAGGGCGAAATTATTAAAAGTTTTTGAGGAATGAATTTTTTATTGAATTTTCTAACTATTTCTTTTTTGATATAATTATTGTAAATCTAAATTAAATTTATTGAAAATTAATTTGTATTATTATCTAGCTTACATACATATCTATTTAATTTTTATAATTTAATTTTTCTTTTTAATTAAATTTTGTTTTTAGTTAATGCAATTTTTAAATAAAATTTCTCGTCAATTTTCGAATTTGGCTCCATCTTCTATGTATTTTGAATATTTTTTATTTAAATTGCTTTAGCTTATTTTAAGCAAGAAGACATGTCTTTATGACCTTCACATTCGGAATGGGGCCAAAATGGTAGAATTTGCAGGTTATTTAATGCCTGGTCAATACAATAATCTTTCTATTATGGACTCTGTTAAATACACGCGCTCGAATGTTGGAATATTTGATATTTCTCATATGCTTCAGGTTTTTAATTTGTCTTAAAACAGTCATAATATTTTTTAGACCATGTTGTGTGGAAAGGACAGGTTTCTTCAAAGTTTATTTTCATTTAAATTAATGATAGAGAGGAATTTTTGGAGAGTTTGACACCGGCTGATATTCAAAATATGCAATTAGATGCAGGGGCTTTGAGTGTTTTTACCAATTCTGAGGGAGGAATAATTGATGATCTGGTAAAAATTAAAGGAATTAAATAATGAAAAGAACAGTTTTAAGATTGTTGTAAGAACTAGTGACGATTTTTTATTTTTGGTTTCAAATGCTGCTAGAAGGGAAGTTGATCTTTTACATATGCAGGTATTTTTAGTTGGAATTAATTTTTTGCAAAAATTTTCTAAAATTTTCATTTAATAGTTTTTTTTAATTAACTAAAATTCTAAATTATTTTAAGATAATATTTAAAAGGAAAACGTTGACAAGTTTCACAAACATTCAAAGGATGTCCAGTTAAATATTCTCAATGACAGAGCTCTTATTGCTATTCAAGGTATTAAAATACTCATAATATTTCGGAAATAGTTTCTCAAAATAGGTCCTCAAATGGTTAATTTATTGCAACCAGAGACAGATATTAAGCTTGATAAGTTATTTTTCATGCACTCGGCGAAAGGAAAGGTTTGTGGAATTGATGATTGTAGAGTAACTAGATGTGGATATACTGGAGAGGATGGTGTTGAGGTTTAGAAATAATTTTTTTATTTAAAAAATTTTTTTGAAGATATCTGTTAATCAAAATTATGCAGAATTAATTATTGACAATTTATTACATTCAAAGAATGCACAACCAAAATTAATTGGAATTGCAGCCAGAGATATTTTGAGAGTGGAAGCGGGGCTTTGCCTTTATGGAAATGAATTAAATGAAGAAATAACACCCATTGAGGCTGGAATTAATTTTGTTATTGGTGATTTTTTAAATTATATGTTTTTTAAAATTTCTCTAGCTAAACAAAGGCGAGGTTCTCTTGGTTTCCCTGGAGCAGAAAAAATTATTGAACAAATAAATAAAAAGAATTTTACAAAGAAAAGAGTTGGACTTGTAGCAGAAGGAGGGAAAGTACCAAGAGGTATTTTTGGTAAAAATTGTTTTTAAGAGTTTGTTTTTAAAAGCTGGAATGTCTGTCATTGACCTTTCAAATAATGAAATTGTGGGTATTGTTACTTCTGGTTGTCCTTCACCTTGTTTAGGAAAGAACATTGCAATGGCTTATTTGAAAAAGGAATGGACTAAACCTGGAAATATTCTTGGAGTTAGAAGTGGATCAGAAAATAAATTAAACAAAATTACTCAAATAGAGGTTGTCAAGTTGCCTTTTGTGAAGACTAAATATTTTATAAATTAAATATTTTATGTATTCTTTTAGATATTTTGTGACATTTTTTCATTCCATTAACTAATTAATGCTTGTATTACTTACATATTATTCTATCATGCCATAAATTTTTATATTTTCCATAAATTCTAAATTTTCAATAAATTTATCTGTTTTTTAAAATATTTAATTATTTAAAAATGAAATTTATTTTTATTTAATTTTAGATTAAATAAACTATTTTGAAAAATGAGTAAACCAGAATATCAAGGACCACCAGAGGAATATTACAATGAAAAAGAAGCTAGAAAATACACATCAAATAGCAGAATTCAACAGGTTTGACAAAGTTTCTGTGCAGTGGGGCAAGTTTATTAAAAAATTTAGATACAAGCTGATTTGGCTCAGAGAGCATATGATTTATTAGAACTTCCCAAAGATGGTCATCGATTATTATTAGATATTGGCTGTGGTTCGGGTTTAAGCGGGGAAGTGCTTGAACAAAACGGACATAATTGGATTGGTGTTGATATTAGTAGGGCAATGTTAGGTTAATTAATTCTTCATTCTTTTAATTTGTTAAAATTCAAGATGTTGCTAAAGAGAGACATGAAGACGAAGATAATCAACCCGAAATGAATGATTTTGTTCAATTAGATATGGGTGCTGGGTTGCCTTTTCAGGCTGCAGTATTTGATGGCGCTATAAGTATATCTGCAATACAATGGCTCTGCCATTCAAATTCAAAGAAAGACAATCCACAAAAAAGATTATTAAAATTTTTTGAATCTCTTTTTGCGTGTCTTTCTCGTTCAGCTAGGGCCGTTTTTCAGTTAGTTTTTTTAATTAAAATATTTTTAGACTCTTCGTTTTTTCAGATTTTATCCTGAAAGTGATTTACAAACAGAAATAATCTGTCAACAAGCAACACGTGCAGGTTTTCAAGTAAGTAATATTTTTTGAAAAGATGTTTAAAAAACTTTATTTAAAAGGGAGGACTTGTTATCGACAATCCAGAATCACAAAAACAAAGAAAACTTTTTCTTGTATTAAGTGCTGGTGTTAATGCAGCAATTAATACAAAAACACAAATATTTAATAATTCTAAAAAATCTGAAATAAATCAATCACATATTGAGGTTATTGGACGAAAAAGGAAATTTAATGAAAGAAAAATTAATAAAAAGAATTTTAAAAAGAAAAAATAAATTCGAAAGTCTATTTTTTTTGTTAAATATTTCTTTGTTAATTTAATTTAAAAAATAAAATTATTTGACTTGTTTATTGTATTACTGTCCAATTGTCGGTGTCATACATATTTTATTGGAACTTTTCTTTAAAAAATATTTTTATTCCATTCGTTTTAAAATTATTATAATTTAAAAATAAAAATTTTTGAAAAGAAAATGGAGGAAATAAAACCTTTTATTAGTTCTGTGTCACAAACAAATGAAACAATTAATGATGATCGTCCTCCTGTTCTTGAAATACAAGAAAATAATTTTAATGTTTCTGAACAACAAGTAAAATTAAAAATATTTCAAATTTAAATTATTTTTTATTTTTAGGGGTCGGATTTGTCATATTTGTTAGGAGGTTTTTTTATTCTATTACTTTCAAAATATTTTTAGATAATTATTATATCGAGAATGGAATTATATATCAAAAAGAAACAAATAATTTAATTGACATTAAACAAAAAGATTTGAGGCAGTCAAATAATTGTTTTAAACAAATAATTGAAGAGACACCTAATTTTAATTCGAATGTTTGTTGTGGACTTTGTGGTTCTATTCTGACATATGAATTGTTAATAAATGAACATTTGCCGAATATTCATCCAGAAGTTTTAACTAATGGAATTGTTGATCTTGAAGAAATTCCTTATGAAGTTTTAAAAATATTTTTTTGACTAATTAAAATTTACTTTATAGGCCTGGCTTAATGAACAACCATTAAATCCCTCTACTCACAATTCTGTCCGTTCTGGTCTTGGAACTAAATTTTCTCCGCAAAAGGTTATTTCAAATTTTCGACATGTACGGTCAACACGGCAATTACGTCGAATTAGCCAATTTCGAGTTAATACTTCAGAAATGTCAATCCCTGAATTGGAATTGGTTTTACAACGAAAAATGGTTGAAAAATTGGGTCGAAAGGTTTTAAACAATTTTTAAAATTTTAATAAAAAAATTAAAAGATTCCTGTTACTTTGGTAGATAAATTACATGCAAAATGTGGAATTTGTGATACAGTTATTTCTTTAAATAAAAAATTTGAAATTGTTCATTTGGTGAGGCATTTTAATGCTTGGCATCCTTCAACTCATAAATGTGCTGGTACTTGGCCAAATATGGTTTTAATTTATTTAATGATCGAATATTTGAAATAATTTGTTTTGGAGTTGAAAAGGGGTTTTTTATATTTATTTTTGCAAAAAAAAAACTAGTAAATTAATAACTAATTAAAAAATGTTTGGAGTAAAAATAATTTTTAAATTAATTTTTTAAAGGAATCAACTGATAATTGTAAACCTTTAAGTTCTCAAGATTTTGCTGTAATTGATACAAACTCTAATTCTATTGACAATCTTCAATGTATTTGGTGTGGAATGTTTCTTTCAAGGTTTAAATTACCTACAAATTTTTTTTCAAATTATTTAAGTAATGAAATTGGAATGCATTTTCATGAAATTCACCCAGAAGAGGTCGAGGTCCCAAAATGTAATCTTTGTATGCAAGAATTATTGCTTAATGCCCGAATATATGAACGTTTTAGAGAAGATTTTTGTTTGTTTTTTTAATTAAAATAAAAAAGAATTTTCTTTTAAAGGTGTAACAATGCCTGATGAATATACTTTTAGAAGTATTAAATTTAAAAGGGATTTTAAATCTGAACAAAAATTACAAAAAGGTTTTTAAATATTTTTTTGTAAATTTTAATTTTTCTTTAGCAATAATTAAATATTTAAAAAGAATTAGTGAAGGATGTAATCCAGAGGTTGTAGATATTGAGGATTTGGATAATTCTGAAATTGAAGAAAATGAAGAGAGTGATGAAATAAATAATGAATTACCTTCTTGTGAAGTTTTTGCAAATAGTAAAATGATTTGTGGTTTGTTTAGAATTTTTAATAAATTAGAGGGATATACGGAGTATATTTAAGAATATTTTTATATTTTTAGAATAATTTAATTTTAATAAATTCTTTTAGGTCGTCGTGCAAAACCTAAACGAAAATTTATAACTCCAATAGTTCGTCAAGCATTTTTAGAAAATAGCTCTTTTGTTTCTCCAATTACACATTCTCATTGGAAATGTCTTTTATGTCATTTAGATATTTATGCTGCAGTTATAAGTGCCGGCGTGATAAAACATTATAAAAAATTCCATCCAATTCAACTTCCACAAATTCAATTAGAACTTTGCAAAGTTTTTTTTAATAATTTAAAAAGATAATTTATTTAATTTTTTAAGGCAAGATTGGATAAAATAAGTAATAAAAATATGTTAATTTTTGGAAATGAGAGAGACAAACAAAGAGGTACTTGTTCAATTGAATGCCAAATTTGTACACAAATATTTCCAATGACTCCACCTTTTAATATTTGTAGAGCTATTAGACATATAAAAATGAAACATCCAGAAGTTATGCCCGAACATAATAATGGGGGTGAATGTACAAATAAAGTAAATTTTTTTAATTTAAAGATTTGCCGTTTAAATTTTGAGTTGACAAGGGACTCTTGAAATACTTTATCGAATTATGGGCAGCTTCTTCTAAACAAGTCCCTTATAACCAATTTTAGCATAAATATTTACAAAACTAGTTTAATTATAAATCACATATTCGGTTTCTTGGGATTTTGAGCGGTTAGGGGGGTTTTGAATTTTTTGAAAAAATTATGAATAAATTTAAGAATAGTCAATGTCCGATATTAAACTCAAAAAACGTTAAGGAACCCTTCAGTGAAAACCAGTGCTTCGAAATTTCAAATTTGCTCGTACTCGTACTTCGTACCACCTCTTTTTTTGGCCTCGTACCTCGTACCACCCCCATTTTTTTGCTCGTACTCGTACCTCGTACCACCCCTATTTTTGGCCTCGTACCTCGTACTTTTCACTTTTTTTGGCCTCGTACTCGTACTTCGTACCAGGTACGAGTACGAGGTACGAGTACGAATTTTGGTCGAGCTTCGAAGCACTGGTGAAAACCAAAAAATAAATAAACTTTATGGGATGGAAAGAGAAAAGAATTAAATAATTTTGAGAAAATTTAAATAATTTTTAATCTTTTTTTACTTATAGGATACTACATTTTCGCCTCCAAAATTTGATCATTTATCACAAAAAGAAACTTTAAATAAATTAAATATAGGTAAATATATAAACATTTTAATTTATTAAAAAACAAAATTTATTTTAGATAATGAAGATGATATAATTTATGCTAAAGAATTAACAGACCTAAAAACACTAGAAATGTTATCAAATAATTATAATATTTTATTTACTAAAGTATAATTTTTTTAATTAAAAATTAATTAATTTTAAAATTTTTAAGGCTTTCTCAATTTCTAATAAAAATATTAAACAAAAAATATTTATTTTAACACAAAACAATGAAGAAATAAATGCTTTAGATGTTGAAGAAGTTATTAGAGTACGTGACCCTTTATTGGATCCAATGGTTGTTATTCTAAATAAAGTAAAGAATTTAATAAAAATATAAAAAATAAATTTTATAATTTTTTCAGGATGATAAAACAAAAAGAAAATGTTAAATTTGTTAGAACAGAAATACAGAAATAATTGTCGATTTATTTTTTAATTTTTATTTTATGTAAATAATATATTTTGTGTATAATTTTTTTATAAAAAATATTTACCATTTATTCATTTCTTTGTCTATAATTATTTTCAAATGGTTCAGGGAAAGGAGGAAATCCATTTCGAATATGTTCAGGGAAAAAATCTGTTGGATGAAAATTCTTTTGTTGATTATTAGAAAATATTAAAGGAGGGGATTTTGGTGGTTGAGGGGGAGGAGGTGGAGGGGGGCCTCTTCGATTATTTTGTTCATTTGAAGAATATTTATTTTGTCGATTTTCTTCTCTGCTATTTGATGAGGAAGAAGTAGGAGCTACAAATTTTGGTCTATTATGTTTAGGTGTCCAGCGTTCGCGACTTTCAGAATTTGGATATTTAATATTCTCGTTTGATTCTGTTGAATATTCTTTTATTTTACGTTGTTTATTCTACAAAATATTTTACTAGTTATATGTACTATGTCTTGTTTATATTTGAAACTAAAAACACCAACAAATTGGAATTTTAAAAATTTTTAAAAATTATTTAGAATTAAAAATCTTTTATTTTTCCATTTGTTAAATTCAAAACAATATTTTTGTTTTTTCAAACCTGAAAGTTTAATTTTTGTTGATTTTTTGACAATTCTTGTGATTCTCTTTCATTTTCCATTCTTCGGCCTTGTATTATTTCATTACTTTTACTTTTTAAATTAAATTTTTGTTTATTTCCAAATTCTTTTCTTTCATTTTTATTTTCTTCAGAACTTTTTAATTGATGAAATGATGAGGAAGGAGGGATTTTATTTAATTGTTTTTGACTATTTCCTTCTTCTTCTTCATTTTTCCATTGCCATTTTTGTAAATGTTTCATTTCTTTTGATTGTTGATCTCGTTCTTCATTTTCAATATTTTCTTTTTCATTTGTTTTATTTAAAATTCCTCCTCTTTTATTATTTAAAAATTCTTCTGGTTTTGGAAATGTTTCGTTTATTTTTTCTTCTTCACTAATTTGTGGAAGAGAATGGTGGTGACGATAATGTTTTTGTTGATGTTCTGATTGTTGTTGGGGTTGGGGTGCTGGTTGAGATGGACGTCCAAATTGAGGGCCAGGAAGGGATTGTTGAGTTAAAAATGGAGTAAATGGACTGAAGAAAGGAATTGAACGTTGTTGAGGAGAGAAGGGGGAGGAGGGGGATGAGAGATTATCTTTAAAATATTTTTATTTTTTTAAATAAAATTACCTTTTAAAGATTGACATTTAACAATAAATAAAAATAAAAAAGAATAAAATAATTTAATAGTCATTTTTTAAATAAAAATAAATAAATTGGAGAATCGGAGAGAATTTTTGTATCTTTTTATTTGCAATTATTTAATAAATAAACCAATAAAAATTATTTTATTAGATATTTGTGGGAAAATACTTTCCGGATTTAATAATTTTTAGATATTAAAAATATGTAGAATTAAAAAAATAAAGGCTTATAAAATTATTTTTTTGTTTAGAAATTTTTTTATTTTTTTCATATATTTTTTATTAATTTAATAATTTTTATAAGAAAAGTTTTTTCATCTAAAATTAATAAAAATAATTTTAAAATAATTTCTAACAAAATTACATTTTAAAAAATTTATTTTTTTCTTCTTTTCTGTATTTTTGCCAATTTTTCAGCTTCACATTGTAATTTATATTCAATTTTATACCCAATTTTCATTTGTTCTACACAAAATTCTCCAAGAATTAAAATAGCTTCAATTAAATCTTCTGAGGTATTTTTGTTGCCATTTTCTCTTTTTAATGTTAAAATATCAATTAATGATTGAATAAAACACTTGAAAATAAATTATTAATATTTTATTATTCTCACCTCCTCCCCCCTCCCCTTATTTTAATTTAAAATTACCTTCCAATAAGAACATTTATAAGTAACACCTATTTATTTAAATACTTTTATTTATTTTTTTCTTTTTAAAATTACCAGTATAATTAACGTGTCTACCCCCAAGTTGTTGTAAATGTTTAGATAATTTAGTAGCATTGCCAGGATGTGTCATTATATTAATTAATGTTGATTCAAATGTTTTAACATGACAAATAAAAACATTATTTTCTCTAATTAAATATTCATCAAAAGGATTACTACTACAAAATTCATTTAAAGAAAAATAATCCAAATTTCGAGAATCTAATTGAAATATTCTCAACAATAATTTTACAGCAATTTCATTTTCATCCTCCCCAACAGATTTTAATAAATTTTTCCAAGCTCTTTTAATTAATCCAATTTGGTGGGGATTTAAATCTCCGTTAATTGCAAACATTGGCTCGGTATTTTGACGTAAACAATTATTTGTATTATTTAAAGAATTTATTGAATTAATAAAAGAATTTGTTGTATTTGTTGTGTTTGTATTGCTACTTGAACTTCTTGAACTTGAAGGGGAATGGGCGGCACTTTTTTAATTAAAAAGAAATAAAAAGTTGAGAATAAAGTTTAATTTAAAAATATTTGTTTAATTAATAATTTTAATATTAAAAATAATTAACAATTAAATAAAAAACCTATTAATTAATTTCTATACCTATATTCCAAACTATGACTTCTTTGACTATTTTGACTTTGATGGCTATATCGACTTTAAAATAAAAATTTTTTTTTATTTTTTAAATATTTAAATACTAATTTTGATTAATTCTTTGGTTATTATTTCCATTTTTAATTGTAATTCTGGAAGTAGATGATGGAGATTTAGAGCCAAAAGATTCCTCCCGGCGAGGGAAACGGCGTTGAGGTTCTTCTATTATACCTCCAGGGGTCGTATTTCCCATTTGTAAATTTTTAAAATATTTTTAAGAATTTCTAAATAGAAAAAAATCTTTAAAAAATAGAAAAGAAAAAAATACTTTTTAATTAATTAAAAATTAAAATGTATTTTTAATTTCAATAATTAGTAAAAATACTATATCTATCTATGAACATATGTAGCCTAGGTAATAGTGTGGTTTACCCCCCCCCCCCCTCTATTTTTTCCTTCTAGAGCTCTTCGATCTGAGTTAACAAAATCTGGCTTAAAATTATCATCAATTGTTTTAATCCATCGCAACACACAAAAAAATTTTCCAGCGAAAATTCATCGTCATAATTTTTTTCAGAATCATCAAATCTCAAAAATATTAATATCATTCAACTTGAGTTCTTTCGAAAAACTATTACCAAATTATTACCGTAGTTTATTTGATAAAAAAATAATTTTTTTAATTTAAAAAACTTTAAAAGTTTTATTTTGTAGATTTGACTTAAAACAAATATTTTTTGGATATTTTACTTTACAAAATTTCGTGCCGTTTTTCTATTCCCCCGAGGGGGAAGAAGAATTTCATTTTTAAAAAAACTAAATAAAAAGAAAAATGAACGGATATTTGGTTTTTAGCTTTCTTTACTCGACTTCTTGGAACGCGTCACTTCCCTTTTGGGAATATTTTAAAGGAAATACTTACAAGAGATTGATTTGCTTTTTTTGTTTTTGTTTAAAACAAGGAATATTTAGATAAATATTTAAATGTACTACTTAAATACAACAATTCCTTATATTAATTAATTTAAAAAATAATTTTTGTAGACTAATAAATTAGAAAACTTTTAAATATTTTTAGAACAATTTTTATTTCATAATTTTATAAAATAAAATAAATAAATTTTATTTAAAGCAAAATTATAAAAAGACAAAAATTGGCAAGAAAAAAACAAAAATTAGGCGCTTTTTGGTAAGCAGAAAATTGAAAACATAATAAAATTGAGCGGAATATTTTTAAATATTCGAGGATTATTTAAATAAATTAAAAGAGAAAATCTAAATTTTGTCTCAATTTAATTTTCGTTTCATATCAACAAAAATTGCTTAACGCCAATTCAACCCAGTTCGTTTTAGTAAACCTTTTGGATTCAATTGTTTAATTATTAAAACTTAAATTAAAATGGTGTTACAAAGGAAAGTTTAATATAAGTTTTACAAAGGAAACTTTCGTAGAAATTGGAATCCAGTTAGTTTTTGGCGCTATATTTTCGTTCTTATCATGGACAAGGAAATTAATTTAACGCTAAGTTCTTGTGGCTATCACCCCAAAAGGTTTAGGCTTTAGGTTTTGGCATGAAACTTTGTTTGGATGAGGAAGTGGTGGAATATATTTAAAAGATTAATTGTATTTAAATAAAAAGCAATCCTCAAATATTAATTAAATACAAAAAAAAGTCAATTATTTATAAGAAATTATTTATAATAAGTTAATTGTGCTAAAAAGTATAAAAACTAAAAGTCAATATATTTAATTATTTAAAACTTTAATTTTAAATTTACAAATTGTCAAGTTCAATCCAAAAATATAAATATAGTCAGTAAACACTTTAAAATTATTTTTCTCCAAAAAATATTTCTCATCTTTTTTTTCTTTTGGAATCATAACGAGAAAACATGACACCCCAAATACATAAATTATTTTTTTTAAATAATGTGTCAATTTAAAATTAAAGTTTTTTACAATTAAAATTACAAATTAAATAGGTACTATATATAAATAATTAATTAATATAAAATACTCTAACCCGTAATTAAAATATGAGAAACTTTTTCTTTTTTTTTAATTTAAAATCGATGTTGACAATATAAATTATCTTCATTAATTTCTTCATAAATATCAGAATTTCTATTTGTAATTGTTGTTGGGTCAGTAACATAACGAGGAGGAGGAGGTGTGGATATTTCTTCTTCTCCAAGATATTTTTCTTTTCTTTTTCTTTTTTGATTTTTTGAAGAAGAAATAATTGAAAGATTTATTAAATTTGTGGATGTTTTGTTGTTTTTATTTTTTCTTTTAAAAAATTGGAAAGGTAGAAAACGAAAAATAATAAAACAAAATAAAGATAAAAAGGCTAATAATAAAGCTATTAAAGCTAATAATAAACAAATTATGTTTAATAATGATGAATTTTGTTGTTGTTGTTGTTTAGATGAAGATAGTAAACATTTAATACAATCACTAAATTTAAAAATTAATTTTTTGTAGAAAGATATTTTGGTACTATCCGATTATCTCCACCTTTTTCCTTTCCTTTCTTTTTTTTTTATTTAAAAATGATAAAAGTCAAATAATGGTCAAGGAACATGTGCGTGTATATAAATAACTCTGAGTCCCCATTTCCATAATATTTGATGAGAATTCATTTATTTCAAATAGAAGACATAAGTTGGCAATTGTACTAATTGAAAAAGCTGGAGATTCGATGCAGAATTTTACTTTTACTGCATTTTTTAAGCTTGGAATGAGTATGAAAAAAATGGGAGTAGGGGGGGGGGATAATCGTGTAGTACTTATATTTTTGTTTTAAAATACCTGTTATTATTTCCCCCTCCTTCTTCTTCTCCAATTTGTTTAATTCTTTTAATTTTATTTTGACAAATTTCCCCTTCCCATTCTTCTTTACAATAACATTTAAATGAATTAATTAAATTTAAGCAATTTCCACCATTTAAACAAGGATTTATTAAACAATTATTTATTTTATTTTCACAATTAATTCCAGACCAGCCAATTGGACATAAACAAACATAGCCGTTTTTGTTAAAATTATCTGTTACACAATTACCTCCTTAAATTTAAATTAGAAAAATTAAAAATTTAAATTTCTTTCAAACCATTTTGACAAGGATTTTCACTACAATACCCCCAGGGCAATTCACAAAGAGGGCCAGTCCATCCATCCGGACATAAACATTTAAATGAATTGTTTTGGGGAGTTGAAGAAGAATTTAAGTAGTAGTCAATACAAGAACCCCCATTTTGGCAAGGTAAATCTCTACAACCATTTGGGGCTTTAATTTCACAAAAACGTCCAAAAAGGCCAAGTGAAGGGGGACATAAACAACGAAATCCTGGTGGAGAAAATAACTGAAAAAATTAATTTAAAATTATTTAATATTTATATTCTCTCTAAAAATCGGAATATTTTATGTCACAAATTCAAATATTTAATCAAATTTTATTTGATCAGATAGTTAGTCCAATCTCTACATAATCCCCCTCCTTTTTTCTAAAAACAAACATTAATGCATTTAGCTCCATTATAACAAGGTTCATCTTCACAATTATTCAAAACCTTTTCACAATTAATTCCTCCATAACCAGGCCTACATTTACACGTATAATTCCCTTCTGCATTATTTTGACAAATTCCTCCATTTTGACAGGGAGAATTTTTTGAACAAAAAATTAAATCTTTTTCACAAAACTGCCCTCCTTTCCCTTCCGGACAAGAACATTCCCCCGGCCTTTGACGGCAAAATCCTTTACATTTTGAATTTGGAATACACTAAATTAATTAAAATTATTTAAAAATATTCTCTTTTAAAATTTACTTTTTCACAATTATTTCCCCAATAACCAACAGGACAAACACATTTATTGTCTACACACTTCCCTCCATTAATACAGTAACAATTACTTTGATTATTCCCTTCCATTTTTGTATTTAATAAAACTTTAAAAAATTAAATTTAAAAGGGTCTTTGACAGAAAAAAACTTTTTTGTTCACAATTTAGTCCTTTCCACCCCTTTTTACATTTTTTCACTCCACTTTCATTATCACACTCAATTCTGTCCAAAATAATTTCCAAATCATTTAATTTACAATAAACATCACATCCAGAACCATAAAAATTTTCTCTAAAAATTTTTTTTTGAAAATTAAAAAAAACAAAAATTTAATTTACAGGCAATCGACACCAAAAAGAATTTCCAATTTTCTTCTTTTATTTTTTAAATTAAAATTTGAATAAATTGAACGCCAACCATGGCCAACAGGTAAAGGAAATATTCTTTCTGTTTTTTGTAATAATAATTCTGAAAATATTTGTAAAGGATTAAATATCAACAAATAAATATATATTAACTGTGAAGTACTTAAAAATAAATCCTTTCCCCTTCCACTTAAAGTGATTTTTAGAAACAAAAAGTAAATATTGCAAAAATATTACAATAAAAAAGTGTTGGTTTAAAAGTAAATAAATAAATAAATTTTTAGAAGAAAATTTGTCAAATTTTTTAAAAAAATTTAATTTTAATTAATTTTATCTAAAAATATATTTATTTAAATATTCTGTAACTATTTAACTATTCTCTTTTTATTTTTTTCATTGTAATATTTTTTTTCTTTTATTCTTTTTACAGTTTAGTAATAAAAAAATACACAAAAATTCCTCATAAAATGTAAATATCCTTTACTATAAATGTTTACATGGATATATTTATGTAGTAAAAATGCAAATTATTTAAAAAGGGAATTAATTAAAGTTGCCGATATTTAAATAGTTTAAATAAATAAATAAATATTTATTTTTATTAAAAAAGCGGCATTTATGCCAAAAACTTCTTTTTTTCTTTCCAAATTTAAATAATTTCCTCAAAAAAAGAAATTATTTAATTGGTCATTAAATATTTTTTCTTTCTTTGAAAAAGTTTTTCTTATCTTTTTTTGGCTCCCGATTGGTAATAAAAGAAAGAAGAAAAATAAGATTTTGATAAGGACAATTTATTTATTTATTTAAACAGGCCACACGCCGAAAAACTAATTAAATAAAAATATTTTCTTTGATTAAAAATAAATTGATTAAAATAAAATCAAAACAAAAATAAATTATTAAGAGAGGGATTTGGGGAAGGGGCACTTTAACCTGTCTGATTTTATTAAAAAAAATAAATTTCTTTTTCAAAAAGTTTTTACAAAAAAATATTTAAAATAATTTACCATTGTCGTGCCAAAGTCGCAATTCAAGTGTGAAACTCTGCTGGAAAATTTTGAGGGATTAAAATTTGACAAATTGAGATATATTTATATATATATTTCTTTTTATCTACATATTTTTATTCCCCTTCCTTTCTTTTTTTAGTAATTCCGTGTCATTGCATCCCTACTCTATATCTACTCCTAATCTACACCCTACACCCCCAACAAAAAACATTTTTTGTAAAAATTAAATACAAAAACAGACCCGCCAAAAATGAGTAAAAGGCAATGAAATCGATGCTGTTTTTGATGATGTTGATTGTTGCCGGTCATCAAAAGTGCCATTACCGCGTACAAAAACTTCTGCTCTTCCAAATTTACAATCTTTTCCCCATTCACTTTTACTAGATGATTCACGCAAATGAAATCTTGAAAGAAAAATTTGAAAAAAATTTGACAAAAATTATTTGTTTTTTAAGGAAGATGGGAGAGAGGGGTATTTACAAATTTAAATAAAAATTTAAATAATTTACTCGGTAGCACACAATTCTATTCGAAATTCCTCAGAACTATTAAAAGTAGTCAATTGAAATCTTAATTGTCCAGAGCCAATAATTAAATTAAATAAATTTAAAAAAATAATAAAAAATAAATAAAAGGAATTTATTTGTTTTAAAATAATTAACATTTTTTAATTAATTAATTTCTAAAAATAATTTTAAAAGAAAATATTAATTAATTAATTGCTTAAATTAGGTAAATAATCACTTCATTAAATAAAAAAATAAAAATATTTTTTAAAAAGTTTAAACGGTCATTGGTTCTTTTAAAAATTAAAATATATTTTATTTAAGGTAATTTAATGAAAAGGGGAAAAGGAATAAATGAAGAAAAAGAGAAGAAAGAAAAGAAGGGGTTGGACATTAAGTGATGGAATGTTGCTAAATTTTGAGGTTTTTACTTAAATTAAAAAACTGTTTCTTTTTAATTTTAAAATTTTATTTTCTTTGTTGACAAAAATATTAAATAAAAAAGTAAAAAAAATATTTATTTTTGATTTTAAAATATTTTAAAAAAATGTTTCACCTGGCCCGTTGGGGAGAATTTTCTGAGGAGCGATTGGGGTTGGAATGGCTTAAAATCATCGTGAGGCGAGGATGGGGAATCGGGAAACCGGGGTCGGCGATCAATTATAGTTAAACTAAACGATTTAAATTAGGTATATAGGAGGGTGGGAGGGGGGGTATCCCAATTGCCTCTTGCGCCCGTACCTAATACATACATTTGTATAATTTATAACTAATAACTAAAAAACAATAAGAACAGCAACAATGACTATATTTAAATATAATTTTTGATTACCCAATTTAATCGTCTTAAATATTTTCTTTCTAAATACTTTATTAAGAAAACCAATTTAAATCTTTTTCTCAATATTTGCCCGCTCATTCACATTTAATTATGTTTTTAAAAATATTTTTTGAAATTTTGGAAGGTCCTAATAGAAGAAGAAATTTAAGAGAAAAAATTGTTTTTACTCTGTTGGATATTTTGTTTTTCTTAAATTTTTGTGTGCATCTGCCTCCCTTTCACCTTAAAAATTGTTCGAGAAATAATTAAAAATAAATAAATATTTTAATCAATTTATTTATAAAATTATAAGTAAATAAATATATATTTTTTGATAATTTTGGGGAGATTTTTGGCGGTAAAAATATAAAAAGAGAAAGAAATTGAATGAGGCAAAAATAAAAAAAGTTTATTTAAAAATATTCTCTCTTTTATTTTTGCCGCCTCTCCCCCTCCTTTTCTCCAAAATTATCCAAAATTAATTTAAAATGATAACATAATTTTGCCTTAAATTAATATTTGACTTAAAAAAGATAAAATTTAAAAATTTTCTAAACATGAAAAGGGGAAAAATAATTTAAAAAATATATTTGGTATTTCTATTAATATGGAGAATTACTAAAGTTTTAATTTTAAATTAAAACGATAATTTTTTGAGGTAGAAATATTTATAAAAATAGCTTACTTACTTACTCTTAATATTCTTCTCTTTCATGAAAGTAACCTCCTATTAATTTAATTTTTGGGGATACTCATCAGTTTCATAGAAAGTAAGAAGAAAGGCCCATTGGACAATAAAAACGCCGTAGGCCATTCACCTTGTGTCAAAAACACTTTAAAATAATTTTTGATTAAAAATAAGATTACTGGGGGCAATTAAGTATTTGGAAGGGGGCAAAAAGGTGAATAAAAAATATTAAAGTGTGAAAGAAAATCGCGCAAAATATCACACTTTAAGGCTAAAAATAAATGAATAATAACACTTAATTTAGATAAATTTAATTAAATAAAAAATAAGGAAAGCTAAAAATTATTTTAAAATTTGAAAAATAGAGAGAAGAGCTTTTCTTTTATTATTAAAGGTGTGAATATTATTTGCCCTGATTTGGTTAAAAGATTAAAAAACACATTAATATATTTATTTAAAAATGTCTGAAATAATTTAAGTTTGAGGCAAATTTTACGCGGATTAGATTACCTAAAAATGAATTGAGACAACATAAAGTTATGTGTGCAGCGATCTTTATCTTTCAAAAATATTTTTTGGGCAGAAAGGTAAGAGTAAAGAAATATTCTGTTGTTTTTGTTTTTAAAATATTTCTCAATTTAAATATTTCAAAAATCTTAAAAACATCTGTTACCAGTCGCTACTTATTTACTAAACACTTTCTGACCCACAAATCCAGAAATGAATATTTTACTAAATTAAAATAAGGCTAAAAATATCAATTAAAAATTATATACTATTTTAAACTAATTTTTAAAATTATTTATCTTAAAAAACTATTAAATTGAAAAAAAACAATTTTCTCTGGTAAAATATTCGAAAACTAAAAACTATTAAATAAAAATATCTGTGTACAAATAGCCAATTTCAATTTCACTCTACAAAAAAATTTAAACATTACAAACCCAATAATTAAAACAAAACTTTTTTTCTTCTGGAAGGCTAAAAATGAATAAAAAAAGGTATGTATGTACAAGTTTACTACATTAACACACACATACCTCTTCAACTTGGCGCCTTCTTGTCAGGGCAAAGAAAGAATTTTGTGGAGGAATGTTTGAAGGAAGTAATAGAAGATGAAGATGAACTTGAAAGGAGGAGGTTGATTATTAATAAATTAGTTAATAAAAAAAGAGGGAATTAAAGAGGAGGAGGAAAGGTTGTTGGGGGGGGGGGATATATGGAAAAGGAAATGAAAAGACAAGGACATAATTAAATATTATTTTTGGAAGAAAAGAAGAATATTATTCCGGAAGCTCAATAATTTTATTCAAACTTTTTAAAGAAGAAGAAAACAACAAAACAAAATATATAAACACATATGTTTTTGATTGAAAACATATTGAGAGAAGAAGAAATACTTGGGAAATTAATAAAAAAAATATTTAATAGAAAGGATCCGGCAATTTTTATTGCTAATAAATTAATGGAAATGAACTTTAAAAGTAATTAAAAATAAAAAGAGTGAAGAAGAATTTAAATAAATAATTTTATGAAGAAAAATAAATATTTATTTATTTATTTAATAATATTAATTTGCTTTTTTTATTAAATTTTGTTTGTATTTATTATTTATTTAAAGAGGTTAAAAAATATTTATATATTGGCTGGTTGGTTGGCGCGCATTGTGCGGTTTTGCAGCTGTGGGTAAAATTTAAAAAATTGAGTTGAGTGATCTTTACAAAGAAAATAAAATGAGGGAAGGGCTTTTAAAAGAAAATAAAAATACGTTGAACACAAAAAAAGGTTTTCATTGCTGGCACTGCAAAAGAACGGGTGTTGATGGTCCTAATTTCTCTTTTTTCCCTCAATTATTTAATTTCTTCTTCTGTCATTCAGCCGCGCGAAAACAAAAAAAAGGCCAGCAGAATTACTTAAAGAGATCACTACCAACAACAAAAATCTAAATACGAAGGACAACAATGAAATAAACAAGAGAAAAAGGAAGAAGAAATCACCCCCCCCCCCCCCCCCTCCCTCCCGCTTTCCTCCACAAAAAAGTCCACAAGAGAGAGGAGGCCAATAACTAATAATGAATATGTGAGGGATGGAAAACTCGAACAAAGTGAGGGAGAAGAAGGTTTTGTCAGAAGAAAAGGACATAGAAATGAAGAGTTATGGCGGTGTAATTAGAGCGACGGAAGAGAAAATCGGAAATGATTTTTGCGATGTTCTCTTGAAGGAAAAATATATATAAAAGAATTTATTTAAATATATTTTTGTAAAAATATTTTTTTAATTTAATAATATTTTTTACATGGGAAAAAGAAAAAATTGGCAATTAAATTAATCGAAAAAAATAAATTAAAAAAGGGCCACTCACAACTCATGTCTAAAATCGGTTATTTGGTTTTGGTCACCGTCTTTAATCCCAGTTTCGGATCAGTTCGCACCCTGAGTTTGTGCTACCCTAATCAAAACTTTAAAATAATTTAAAAAAGGTTTTTAATAATTTTGGTGACATACATATCTAAAATATTTAAAATAAAATTTATTTTTTAATATCGCAGCTGGTTGATTTTTTGATCACAGCCGGCAAAGCCCTCAACAATTTTTTAATATTCCTTTGAATAATAATAGAGAAATTTTTATTTCATCTAAATTCGATGGCCAAAATTGGCTTTCACAGGACAGTCTAAAATAAGTCTTTTCCTATTTTTGATTATTTTTCTTTGTGCTTTACTATGATGGGAAAATGCAAAACATAAAGTAATTTTAGATATTTTAATAAATTTTAAAAAAAAGTTAATTTTCTGGAAAATTATGTAACTATTAAATTCTAAATTAACAAAATAAATTAAAAAGAAAATATAATTTTCTTCTTTAATTAAATATTTATAAAAACATTATTTAATATTCTCTTTACAAAATTTAAATGGAAAAAAACCAAGAAAATGCCAAAAAAAGAGAGAGGAGAATCAGCATTTCCGTTTATTTACATACATTGAATAAACGAATCAACTTTTATGAAGAAAGTATTGAGCAAAAAAATAGAGGAAAGGGAGAATATTATTTATGCTAAAAATAAATTAAAATAAAGAAAAATATTTTTAAAATTTCAAAATTAACAAATAATTTAATGGATTTAACATTTGATAACAGAAATAGATAATTTTGAAGGAAAAGAAATAAGCGAGAAAAAAGCCTTAGATAAAAATATTATGAAAAGGTGAATAAATCCATTCATTCCTTTTAACAATTACAATTTCCATTTCACGGCCATATCCATTAGCGGTAAATAACTAAAGAATAGAACAGTTGAAAGACAAAAATATATTAATTTTAATGATGTTCGTTGTGGATGGAAGGATGGTGATCTTCTTTCACGCTTTTTTAAACAGCTAGGGGTATTTTATTTATTTATTCATGCAAATCTCCGGGTCAATCAAATTAAAAATAAATTACCTTAATTAACACAATTATTAATCTGTATTATTAAAATTTAAGTGAAAAGAAAGGAACAATTGGAGTTAAAAAGAAAAAGTTATATCCTCTATATGATATTTAACATTTTTCATTTCCTTATTAGCACAAAGATTTTTCAACTTTTTATATATTTATTCACAAATTTTATAAGTACAAATCACCACAAAAGGGAAAATGAGTATATATTTTTGGCCACAAATATCAGCAAGGTGAATGGAAATACCTATAATATATACAATACAAATATATACATTAATTTTGGCCATATATTATGTATAGAGGAGATGAGTGAATGAGATTACAATACAAAATTATGTACATCAAGAATAATGATTATGGGAAGGAATATGTACATAACAAATCACAAGTTGGGTCCTAAGACACTTTGTTATTATTTTCTTCTTCTTCTCTACATCTTCAGGCTTTTGCCCTAACCGGACGTCCGCGACCTTTGCGCACACTGCGTTGACTGACAGAAGATCGACGTTGAGACTTTTGACTTGAGTGAAGCTCTTTGCCAGAACGAAGAAGTATGCCACCACGAACTGGAGGAGTAGAAGTTCCACGCGAGGATGCTGCCAGTACAAACGATGTAGACTTGACGACGAATGTTGCCTTCTTTGGTGGGCGTCCGCGTCGTTTTGGAGCAGCTTTGGTCTGATTTTTGCTAGAAGAGCCTTCACGATCAGAGAGATTCTTTGCTTCCGACGATTTCGCAGAACTTTGCGGTGCAGAAACGGCTCTCGATGATCGACGGCTTCCTCCTCTGAAAAAGGACATTTTACATTTACATAATTAAAATTATAAAAGAATAGCTCCTTACCGAGGAGTAGAACTTCGGCCACGAACGCTCATCTTTGCCTGGTCCTTAGCTTGGATTTCTTGTCCACATTGAGAACAAATTGCTGGATGAGATCTGAAAATGAAACATTTTAATGGAAAGAACAAAATTTGTTTTTACCTCAAGCTTGCTTCTGAATCACTTGTCTGACTAC
This sequence comes from Meloidogyne enterolobii, assembly GCA_963681835.1. Lineage (NCBI taxonomy): Eukaryota > Metazoa > Nematoda > Chromadorea > Rhabditida > Meloidogynidae > Meloidogyne > Meloidogyne enterolobii. The sequence continues at coordinate 856,142 of CAVMJV010000004.1, read as the reverse complement.
GTTCACTCACTGGAGTAGCACGTCCCTTCGATGGAGTAGCACGTCCTTTTGATGGAGTAGCACGTCCTTTCGATGGAGCAGCACGTCCTTTTGCCGAAGAAGCACGTTTTTTAGATGAAGCTGAGCGCCCTCTCGCCGAACGACTTTTTGCTGGACGTCCCCGTCCTCTCGCTGTAGCAGTAGCCGCAGTACGTCCTCTCGCTGTAGTAGTAGCCGCAGTACGTCCTTTTGCTGTAGCAGTACGTCCTCTAGCTGAAGCAGGGCGCCCTTTTGCTGGAGTCGTAGCAGCAGCAACCTTGCGAGGAGCCATGATGCCAGACGATTTGAGTTGACGATTTGGTGTGAAGATTGACGAGTCTGATGATGTTTGAAGAGATTGTGGTAATTAACAGAGACTTGATCTTTTTATACTAATGAGTAGGGCTGGGAAAAACATGCAAATGCATGTTTTGTATGCGGATATGCCTTGATGAAAGAAGCTCAAAAATGGTGTTTTTACATTGGTCCGACCCTTTGGGACCCGGTTCTTAATGCATATTTTTACATATTTTGACCATCTCATGCATATTTGCATATCGTTGCATATTTTGGCAAATTTTGCATATTTTGCTCCATATTTTGGCATTTTTTGATAAATTATAGTAAAAATTTGCGAAAATTTTCAAAATTTTGGAATTTTTTGGTACGAAATTTTTTTTAATTTTACGAAAAAATTTTTCGACAAAAATTTTTGAAAAATTTTTTGGAAAAAAATTCTTTCCCAGATTTTCTTTTGCAGAAATTTTAAATGAATAAAATCCTTTTGAAGTGCTCTTAAAATGCATAATTAACGGCTAAATTAATGTTTTTTTAATTAAAATTTTAATTTTTAAACCACCTTTTCACTATTTTTCGATGCATATTTGGTGCATATTTTGGGAAATTTTGCATATTTTGGTGCATATTTTAGCATTTTTCGGTGCATATATATGCGCATATTTGGCGATTTCGGGTGCATATTTTTCCCAGCCCTACTAATGAGTGAGTGAAATTGAAATTAGTCTTGTTACTTTTCGTCTCATTCTCACCTATTTGTCTTTTTCTTCTTTCCTCATATTTTCCACTCTCCAAGTTATTACAAAAGGTCATGTCACATAATGGTAAGGATTTAGTTTTTGTTATTTTACGTTTAATTATGTTTTTGGGTTTGTGTTTTTCTTGCAATTAAAATTAGGTTTATTAAAATAGGCTGAATGAAATTTTTCTATCCAATTAATTCGACAATTATTTTATTTTTAGATTAAATTCTTCAATTTTTAAAAAATTATTTTTCAAAATATTAATTTGTTTTTAAATCAATTTTAAATCAAAATAATGATTAAAAAACTTGGAATTTGTGTAAAAACAGATGAACATGAAGGGCTTGTTTATTCAATTATTTTAAATTCTGAAATTGGTGAAAATGTTATTTGTGGGCAAAAAGTGAAAATTAAAATTAAAATTAAATAAAAAAATATTTTTAAATTTAAAGATTTCTCCAGGAAAATGGGTTCTTTTTGCCCCAACAGATGAAAATATTTTTATTGAATGTCAATATAAACGTTTAGCTGATTCAGAAAATTTTCAAATTACACAAGCTAGACGTCCAGTTTCTCCAATTGAACAAACAATTCAAGTAAACGAAAAATATTTTTTGAAAAAACTTTTTTTTAAAGGTAAAAGCAGTAATTGACTGTTTTGAATATATTTATAACGATCAATTTTATATTTGCAAAGATGAAATTCTTGGAGAAGTACTTGTTGGTAAAAATGATCCTTTTATAAATGAATCTTTTGAATATGGAGATAAAGTTGAGGTTGAAAAAGAAAATTTTTAGAAATGAAAATTTAAATAATTCTTTTTTTAGATGGCTGTTGCTTATTTGGAGGTATTTAAAAATAAATAAATATTTAAAATTATTTATTTAAAAATAGAATTATTTAACAAATATTCATTGGGTAGCTATTGCTGTTAATTCAAAAACAGATGAGGGAAATACTAATTATAGAATTGTAAATAAATTAATTAATTATTTTTAAATTTATTTTTTTTTCAAAAGATTAAAGGGTTGCCTGGACTTCTCAGAGATTTTTCTAATATTTGTTATGAAAAGTAGAACGGAAAAAGAGGTAGGAAGGCAAATATATTTAATTTAATTTCTATTTCTTTAATCATTTTAGATGACTAAAAATGAAAAAAGAATTTAAAAATTGTTGGGAAGGTAAAAAAAGAATTTAAAAAATAAATATTTTTTGTATTTTCTCTCTTTTTTTGAAGAAATAAATTCCTCTTTAAATATTTATTTTCTCCAATGCCTTTAGGAAGCAATAAATTGTTAGGTTAAATCAGGGTTACGATCGACAAAATGCCACTCAAAAGTATCAAAATCTCGATAAAAAAGTATATAGGGAGAAAATTTGCAAAAAAAAAGTAGTCTCAAAATTAAATTAGAAAATATTTATTCGTCCTCAAATCTTTTATATTTCTCTCCTAAATGAATCTTTTCTAATAATTTCCTGTTTCAACTGAGCATTTTGTCAATTTCAATGCACCTTTTTTGGCGCCGAAGGCGCCAAAAAATCTATTTTTTGCGCCGCAGGCGAAAATTTTGAGAATTTCGGAAGTCCTTAAGCCAGATTTCTTCAATTTCTTGCGCCGCAGGCGAAAATTTTTTGAAATTTAGAGCCCAAGAAGATAGATTTCTTCCATTTTCAGCGCCGCAGGCGAAAATTTTGAGAATTTCAAAGGCCGTAGGCCAAAAAAATTCACTTTTTTGCCCAATCCCTTCCCCAATTTCATTTTCAATCAAAAAAAAGTATATACTTTCAAAAAAGTATAAATTCAATTTCGTAAGCATGGAGGTCGATTTAAAAGTAGAATACTTTTAAAAAAGTAGGAATCGTAACCCTGGGTTAAATGATTGGCGAAAAGATTGTTTTGTCTCATTCCCTCTTCTGATGAATAATTTCTTGGATTATTTTCTCATTCATTAAATCATTTAGTAATACAAAACTCGATTTAAGCCAATAAAATATTTTGAATAAATAAAAATAATTTTTAATTATTATTCTCTAATTAATTTAATATTCTTTTATTAAATTATAAAATTATATACATATTTTCTCTCCATTTTCGGCCAAGGCCACATTTCATTTGGGCGTTCTTTCGAAATTCTTGTCGAGAATTTCAGCGGCTTTTCTCTTTTTTATTTTTGTAATGATCAGTGAACAGAAAAGAAACTTAACTAAACTAAAATATTAAATGCTTCCGCTCTTTTTCTTCCTTTCCGTTTAATATTTAAAGTGTGAAAAATCAAAAGAAAAAAATTAATTAATTAGGCAAGTAAAAAGAACATTTTTGTGTGCACAAGGCGGAAATTTTTAGAAAGAAAAAGTTTTAAAGAAAACTAATTCTTTATTGACCACCACCACCCCCACAACTACCCGGACATCTCATTTTCAACATTTTATGAAAATGAAAACTAGACCACAAAAATAAAGGCGAGAAAGGGACGCATAACAATATTTGCGCAACAAACAAATAAAAAGAAAATAAACGAAAATAGAACTTTAAAAATAAATGTACATTCTCATTCATTAAATATTTTTATTTACTTATAAAAATGGATTTTTTATTTAGATTTTTTTGAAATAAGATTATTTAAGATTATTTATATCGCCTCAAATTCTTATTTTATCCCTCACTCAGTTCCAGCTTTTTTAGTTTTGAAAACCTTGAATACTCTAAGTAAAGCATTTAGCTTCAATTTTTTAATAAGTCAATTTTTATTGGATATAGACTTCTAATAGAGCCGGGCTATAAATAGGGCGTTTATAGTGAATCTAAAAAATAAATAATAAAGTTTAATAAAAAATAGAACGATAATAAAATTTTTTAAATAAAATATAATTATTTAAATGAATACCCTCCTCAATCTGCCCATTTTTATATAGTCCTCCATTCTTTTGACCAATAAATAAAAAAATTCAAAATTTTCTGATGACGTTTCATTAATCCCTAATACTTCTAAAGTAGCTTTTCAGCTTTACTCCACAATTCCCTACCCCGTAAATCGCCTCAAATTCTTATTTTATTCAAAAATCCTTTCCAAAATCTTCAATCGAGGCTGATCATTCCTTCCCCCTCTTTTCTTTCTTCTAACACAAATAACACACTTCTTTTTATTTATTTTTTTCTTTTCATCCATTTCGCGCTTTCTGCCATTGCTTTAATTTTAGAGAAGGCAACAAATATATTTAAAGCTTTTCCTCTCAATTCCCTCCATCCCCCCTCCTCCCTCTCCCAAAAATCTCTCACTAATCGGCTTTTCCGCACCCAATTCCCTCATTCTTTTTTCTCTATCCAACTAATTTTGTATTTCCAAAATTTCTTTTTTATATTCAAAAATCAGCCCTCCCTCACTCACTCAGTTCCAGCTTTTTTATTCACAACCATTCAGAGCACCCACTTATTTTTTTTATAAAAATTATTTTTTTTCACTTCAGAATTAAATCAAAAACAAATAAAATAATAACAAATTTATCTCCTTGAAAAAAATATAATTTTTATTAATAAAAAATGTTTTTATATTTCAAGAGGCCATTCACGCACTATTTGGCCCGATTAAATAGAAAAACGTTTTAATTTGCCTGAATGGCTTTTAATGCTTTTGCTCTTATGTTCTACTTTTTTTTGTTTTCGCTAAACAAAACAATTATTTTTTTTTTGTTTTTTGCAGAAAAAAATATAACTAAAAAGTTTACTAGCCAATCACTAATAATTCCCATCCTTATACTTTTTAATTTTTTTTAATTGGAAGAATCTTTACCTGCTAGTTGACAAAAAAACTTTAATTTCTAAATAAAAATTAGGACCTAAATTGGATGAAATTGTTTGGTTTTTAATGTTATTTTTTTATTTTCTAGTTATTTTTTAATCGTCTCTGCGTAATTTTATGCGTGTATAGGTTACACAATTGTTTATATTTTTACATATTTTTAAATATATATATATTTGTATATAATTTTACATAAAATAAATTATTCTACCATAAATATTAGATTATTTAATTCGACTAATATTTACCCCTAATTAATTTAAATTAATTTGTAAAATTTAAATTTTAAATAATATTCCAAATAATTATTTAGACGTACATATGTAGCTCTCAAATATAATGACCCCAATTCTTTTATTTATTCCACGTTCCTGGGATAAAAGGAAGATATATATTTAATAGAATTTTGTAAAAGAAATTGATTTACGATTTTTATTTAATTTTATTGTAAACAAATAGTTTTCTCGTTCACATTTTTGAATTAGCTTTAAATAATTTTTAAAAAATTTAAAAGTTCCATCCTCAACTTTTTAAAAATAATCTTTAAAAGTTATCGTCTAAATTTTACAGAAAATTTATTTTTTGTTTTTCCAAAATTTATTCATGAAGGTCACAATTTTTATTTTTTTCTTCATTTAATCGTTTTAAACATAACAATTTATATTTAAAAAAACAAACAAATTGTTTTTGGATAAACTCAAAAAAGGCAATCACCTCAAATCGTTTATTCTCTTTCTTCAATTTAGCTTCCCTCAAAATGTGCAAAAAAATAAATAAATATATTCCTCTTACAAAAGTCAACTTTTCTTCTTCTTTTTAATTTTCTTCTTTTTTTTATTTTCTAATTTTCATGTCCTTCAATAGCCAAATTGCCATCTATTTATTTATTTGTTTGTCTTTCCCTCCCCGGAATAGCCGGCAGCCTGCCACCCGCTGAGATCATCTTCTACGCTCCCCCTAAGGCTATCCTTCCCCCTTCCCTCCTTTCTTTCCTCTTTTTCCCCTCTTCATTTCCTTCCTCTTCCGTGTTTCCCTACAATCTTCAAATCCTCTTCATTGCCTAAATTTTTTCCTTCCAAAGTTTAAAATTGGGTGAATGTCCTTGAAGTGTCCACCCTCATCTACGTTCTTCTTCTCTCTTTTTCCTTAAAATCCATCCAGCCATCCCTCATTCTTCTACCAGATTTAATTGTGTATTTTTTATTGTTTAAGATTTATATTTCCAAAATTTCCTTATTCTTTTAATTTTTGGAGCCCAAATAGAATTACTACAAAGGATTTTGCCAAGTATTTATTTATCCACTTAAATATTTTCCAATTCTTTTATGTCCACACAATTCTCTCTATTTTATAAACATCTGCTTGCCCCTCTTATCCAAAAAAAATAAACATAAAAAGAATTATTTATTTTTAATTTGACCAAGTGGTTGTTATATACCCATTTTAAGAAATGAAGACTAAAGGAAGGAAGGAGGAAGAAAAAATTTGTGGATGAGGAAGGAGTGAGAGAAGTAAATAAAATAAAGCATATATTTTCTTCCAAATTTTTTCTTCATTTTCTCCTTCTCTCTCTCTCGTCTTTTAACATTTTTATGGCATTATTTCCCTCAATTAATTTAGTTTATTGCGCATCTGAGTAAAGAATAAATATTTTTAAGGAAATAATAGACAAAGATTTATTTATGGAATTAAAAATAAATAAGAAGCTTTTAAATATGTATTTTTATTTAATTTGTTAGTTTATTTCTTCATTTTTAAAGAGACAAAAAGTAGAAAAAAGGCTATTTTTAATAAATTAAAGTACTTTTTTATATTCTGCCAATTCAAACCCTAATTATATATCACAAGTATTTATTCTTTTTTATTCTTCAAATAATTTCTTAAATCTTTTCCCCATTTTAACCCCTTTCAAGGATTTTGGCACATAAACGGCGTGAAAGCTTTAATTCACTCTTTTAAAGCCTGTTTCCTCCTCAAAAGTCCATCACCTGAAAATCCCTTTCATTCCATTTTTTGATTGCTTGTCCACGTTTTTTGCGATTTCCCGTTATTATTAAAATCCCAAAAAAACTCTCTTTTTTCTCACTACAACTACTCTAATATTTCCAATATTTTTTTACCTTTTTATTTTAATATCCCCATTTCTATTTTTTAAATTAAATTAAATAGAAAAACTTTATATGATTTATTTCCAGATGTTTGAAAAAATGATTTTTACAAAAAAATGTTTATAAAAGTGTGTTATGATTACAAGATTAATAGTTTTATATTCGAGAATAATAAAAAAATATTTTTATTTTTGTTAAAAACCCTTGTGTCTCCCCCCTTCTCTCACTCTTTTTGCAGATTATTTCAGAAAATGTGTAAATCCATAAAAAAATATTTTTTTATTTAAATATTATTTTATTGAATTTTTTAAAAAAATTAACTAACATTTAATTTTTTTCTTTTAATTTTCGAATGTTTCATTTAATTAAAAAAGGTAATAATTCAAAAACTTTTTTTCTTAAATGATGACGAAAATTAACTTGTTTGGAATTTTTTTAATTTTGTAGTTATTTTTTAATTTTCTTCTTTCTCCAAATTTATTTTTGATTAATTTTTATTTAAAATTCTCTCAAAATTTTTCTTATTAAAAATTTTATTTTTAATTTTTTTAGAATTTAAAGGAAATGTTAGAAGCCTTTATAGATAAGGCATGGAGTTGTTTTTTTGAAAAAGAAAATGTTGTTGTTGGAAATAATAAGGAATTTATTGAATCTGTATGTTTTTAAGCATATTTAAATATGTGAAAATGAGATTAAATTAATTTTAAAGGAAAAATAATTAATACAGTAGTGGACATAAAGATAGGGACAAAATTAACTGAATTTAGACTATACAACTAATCGAAATATTTTTTTCTGGAAAATTAAATTTAACACATTTATAGCAACTTTAAAGGGCTTTCGATTTAAAGAGCTTTAATTTAAAAATAATTATAGTATATTGTCTCTTACTAATTATTTAAAATATTTTTAGAATAATAAATGTAACAACAACAAAACCAACAAAACAATTAATTCTTCTTCCCTAAATTCCTCAATATATCAACAACAAAACAATATAGAATCAATTGAACAAACATTTTTAAAAATTCTGTCAGATTTAGATTTAAATGAAGAATGCCAAGCAGAATTAATTTCCCAACCTTTAGAATGGAAATGGAAAGTTATAATATCTGGAAATGAAAGGCAAAAACAAAAAGAAAATATTAAGGAGGGAGGGGGAGATTATTATGCTAAATATTTAGAAAAATTATTATTAAATATTGAAGAAGAAGAAGAAAAAGAGGATTTAATTGAAAATAATTTGGTTATTAAAAAATTAGAGGGGTTGGCTGCGACATTAAGAACTGAATCTTTTAGGTAATTTAATTAAATATCTAAAAGCATTTTTTTAATTTTATTTATTAAAATATTATAGTAGTAGTAACATTATTTTTGACCTATAATAAATAAAGCATTTAATAATGATAATCATACTCTTGAAATTTTTAAAACTAAATAACGGCCAGTCAACAAATCTCGATTCTTTTTAAATTCCAGTCCGTACACATTCTCCATGATTATTTCGGTATCCCGCTACTTTTTAAGGAACAATTTCTTGGTGTTGGAGGACCAACCTCCCAGAATAATTTTAAAAACCTTACCAAAATTTTTAAAGCAATCTTTTATTTTATTGTTTATTAAACGAGTTGAATTTATTAGAACCCTAAAACTATTAGAGGATACCTAATTAGATATCTATTTATTCTGTATTTATTTCGACAATTAAATAACCAAAAAAATTTATTTAAATTATTTTTTAATTTAAAAGTTGGTTAGAACAATTTCTGGGTGCTGGAGGATTGGAAATGTTGCAAAGATTATTAAATAAATGTAATTCTCGTGGTTCTTCAGCAGAATTAATTGCTCTTCCTTTGCTTTGTTCTATTCGGGCTCTTCTAAATTCTACTGTTTTTATTTATTTTTTTTAAATTAAAATATTTATTTAGTTCTCTTTTGAAATACAAAAATAATTTAAATTCTTTTTAAATAAAATAACTGCCCCCTTTTTTAAATAAACAAACAAACAAAAATATACAGTAGTCGACAAAAAGATAGGGACAAACGCAATTAAAATGAAAATCACCTATTTTCTCGGTTAAAAATCGATTTTAGGAAAAATTTTTTGATTGATTAAATACTCCATTTAATGCTCTATTTAATGAGTAGAAAATTTGCCTGGTTAATTTTTTATAAAATTCAACCCTAATTGAAAAACAAAAGGTATGCTATTTTAAGCGCGACAAAAAGATAGGGACAAGTCTTGTAACTAAGTTCTCATAGAAGCAAAAAATCTACAAAATTTTGTGTAAGCATATTGATCGATATTAAGAAGAAATAAAAGAGAACTAGGTCCATATCTCATTTCGTTGTCGAGATCTCGATACCCCAAAAATCAACGTAAAATAGGGATTTTCAACTTCAAAATTTTTTGCCGACCCCTTATCGATTGTTTTAAATTTTTATTTTAGGCTCAATCGATAGCCCATGAAATTTGCTATAAAATAGCCAAATTTCATTATTCAAAAAAATTTCACTTTCGAGATAAAAGACGACGATTCTACAAAACGCCATTTATGAGGGAATTTATGGGGTGTTTGTTGCTTTTTGTAACATTCGCCTCTGCAACTAACGAAATATTTTTTTCTCAAAAATGAAATTTGGCTATTTTATAGCAAATTTCAAGAGCTATCGAATAGGCTTAAAATGAAAATTTTAAAAAATCCATAAGTGTGCGAAAATATTTTTTGAAGTTGCTTACCCCTGTTTTACGTTGATTTTTGAGGTATCGAGATCTCGACATTGAAATGAGATATGGACCTAGTTCTTTTTTATTTTATCTTAGTATCGATCATTATGTTTGTACAAATTTTTGTAGATTTACTGGTTGGGTGACTACTTAGTTACAAGACTTGTCCCTATCTTTTTGTCGGGCTTAAATTTGCAGTACTTTTTTATTTCAATTATTTCAGTATATCAGAAAATAATAATACGCCAAATCTTATACTCATTAAATAGAGCATTAAATGGCGTATTTAATCAAACAAAAAATTTTTTCATAAATCGATTTTTAGCTGAGAAAATAGGCGATTTTCATTTTACATGCGTTTGTCCCTATCTTTTTGTCGACTACTGTATTTTTGATAAAATTCTTTTAAAAATATTTTGTTTGTTTATTTGATTAAAAATTAAAGAATTGCTAAATTCCTTTAAAGTTCTTCCCTTTTAATTTTAACCATTCCTTAAAATGTAGAAAATAAAATTAAAAAAGATTTTTTTGTTATAATTTAATCTAAAAAAATAGATTGGAAGACATTGGGTACAAGAATCGGCTGAAGCATTGAAATCTGTTGCTTGGGCATTAGATTTACAGAGTGTTAGGTGTAAAGTAGGTTGTTTTTTAAATATTAAAGGGAAAAAAGTATTCTTATCCAAAAATTTGTAAGTATATTTAGCTTTAAAATATTCAAGTTTTTAATATTTTCCAAGTTTTTGTTTATACCTCGGACCGATACTCTTAAAATTTGAGCCGCTTCTTTTCAGGCATTAAAGGCATATACTTTGTATATCTCTAAAATTTTTATTCAAAAATTTCCTTTTTATTTAATATTAAATCGCTAACTGACCACCACCACCAGCCGGTTTTGCCATTTTCTTTCAAATCCTCTCTCTTTTACTTTCCCTTGTTAAAAGAACATTCCTTCCCTTCCTTCCATAATAACGCCATAATTAAGCCACCGGCCCGGGGCATTTGACAGCTTTTCTTTCTCGCTCTGTTCACATAATTGGTCATAAAACCGGTGTGTAGATTTTAGATTTTTGTACCGTTCACATAAAAGAAAATAAAAATTCTCTCTTTAAAACAGCGTTTCGCATCGATGACGATAATAAAATAAAATAATATTTTTATTTATTTTAAAGAAAAACCGGCGGAGATATTTTCTCTTTTTTTTGTAAAAGTAGTTGTTATATTTAATTTGTTTTTCCGTTTTATATTTAAAATTAGAAGCAGGAACGGGTCATTTTGGAGTGGGACAGTTGGGACGTTGTCTTTCAATATTTCTGAACTGAGATACTTTATTATTTTTAAAAATTTTTGGAATTAAACAAAAATATTCTTTAAATAAATTTAAAAAGTAGAAGATTATAATAAATAAATAAAAGAATAAAAATATTTTATGTAGTTAGCGAGAAAAACATAAAATTCCTCAAAGTACTTTTAGAATTTCTCTGCGCATTCCTCTCGTATTTTTACGGCCATTTCCTTAGGTCAATTGAGGGGAGGAATTGTTATAAACTCAATTTGAGGGGAGGAATTTGTTCTCAATTTGAGGGGAGGAATTGTTATAAACTTTTATTTCCTTTCCTCTTCTTTCTCGTTCTATTTCAATAATTTTGTAATAAAAATATTTTATCTAAAAATTATTTAGAAATTATTTTCTATTGTTTTTTATTTAAATATTTTCTATTTTAATTGGCGGTTTCATTAAAGAGAGTTTATTTTTAATGAAATATTTTACGCTTTTCTCGACTTATTATTTTCATGTGATTTATACAAAAAATAAATTTATTTAATTACTCTAAAAAATAATTACTAATATATTTATTAAACACAAATATCATACAATCATTCTATAATATCTCCTTCAAATAATCTAGTTCAAAATAATTCATTCTTTGTTTTTATTTTGATGCTTTAATTAACGAAAAGCTAAAAATAAGTAATAATCAAATAAACTACCCTTTTCTTCCCCCCTTTTTTATTAAAAAATTAATTAAAATTTAAAAAAGAATATTTTAAATTAATTTTACTTTGATCAATTCACAATTTTCTAATAATAGGTAATTACAAACCAAAAATATTTTGAGTGAAATAACTGACTTTTAGTTCTCTTTTTTAGTGATTGAATTGTGTTTTGTAATTACTAAATTGTAAATTTATATCACGTTATAATTTAACGCCTCACTTCCTTTCCGTTTTTAATCAAAGAAATTCATCTCTTTAACTTTTTCCGTTCATTCAAAATTTATTTTTAATTAATTATTTTAATATTTTTTTTCTCCCCGCCTTTCTTTCATTTAAAACAAAAATAATATTTTTTAGCCACTTTTTTTCCTTTTAATTATTTACAAAAAAATCTAAATGTCTTCATCATCTTCATCATCATCACCTCCACGTACATTTATTTATTCACTTCTTCCAAGTGCCGCTAATGCCCTCTTCCAAAAAGTTTCGGTCTGTTCTCTCCCTTCCCCCTCTCTCCTTCTCCCTTTATTTTTTAAATTAAATAATTTTTTTTAGGTAATTTCACTTGAAATCCTTTCTGGTCTTTGTTTTTGTGCAGAATTTGGACATAGAGCAGTTTTAAAAGCTTTGACTCAAGTTAAATTACTTAGGGGAGAAAGGACGAGATTTCAACGTTTAATTGACGGTAAATAAATTAATAATCTAATTAAAAAAATATTTTTATTTTTAGATTTATTTAAAGAACATGGAAACACTCCGAGAGATACTGCTCGTGTTAGACTTGCTCTTATGTCTTTGATAAATGCTTTGCTAAAGGGAGGCGCTGCGGAGGTAAATAAATAATTATTTAAATTTAGGTATAAATTTATTTTTAATTTAAATATTTATTTTGTATAAATTCCCTTAATGTTTATTTTAAAAGAGGAGGAATTAATTTTCAAAAAATTTTGATTTGGCATCAGATTAATTTTTTCCTTTAACTAACATTAATATTAAATGTTTATTTATTTTTACAAATCTTTATTTTTTAAAAATTATAAAATAAAAAAATAAAATCTTGCTTGGCGAGATTTTAACTTTAATTCATTTACCAAGAAGAAGATTAGTCTATACATATGTATATTTATTTAATTTTTTGGTGTCTGATCGTCAAAAAAATTCCAAATTTATTTTGTATTTATTTTGTGCTTTGATTTTTAAAGCAATTTTTGAGTAATTATTTTTTTAATTAAATTTTCGTGATGAGCCTTTTATTTGTTAAAACTTTAAATGTTTAATAACTATTTAATTTAGTATATCCTCCTATCTTTTTTTTGTTTAAGCCTGTCTTTATTTTTGTTGTTTTTATTATTTTTTTTAAAGAATAAATTAAATATTAATATATAATTCATTTTAGAAATTAAAATAAAATTATTTTTTATTTATTTAACAAATCTCTCAAGTGACCTTTCTGTTTATTAACAACTAATCTTTAAATAACTTTTTTTTTAAATTAAATATAAAATTAATTTCTTTGTTTAAACAAACCGGAAGATGGACATTAAAATTTAATAAAACGTTCTCTTTGTTATAAAATTTATTTTTATTGCGCATTGTGACATTTTAATTAATTAAATATAGACATTAATTTTGCAACTTTTTCTTCTTCTTTTTTCTTTTCTTTTTTTAAATTTATTTTTAATGACCGCCTTTTCTTTTATAAAAATTATTTTCCATTTATAAAGTTTTATTTCTTGTTTAGCAGAATTTAATGTGTTTTTCGTTCTTTTTTAAGATTTTTAAATGTTTTTTTTAATTTGTTTTTAATTAACAACAGGTTATCCCTCCCCCCTCCCCCCCCCCTCCCTACTACATTTTTACTTTAATTTTTAAATAATAATTTTGTTTAAATGTCCAACAACTAAAAAAAATATAATTAAATAAAAAATTCATTCCTAATTTTAATTTCAAGTAAAAATCCTATTAAATACTACACTAAATTGTTCTCTATTTTATTTTCACCATAGGGAATTCTTTAAAGGATTAAATATAAATAAATAAATTTATTTCTTTTACTTTTCTTTTTCTGCGCATTTTTGTGTTAATATTTAAAACGAGATAAGATTTATTTTGTTTATTTATATCCCCTATTTCTTTACTTTTCCACAATTTATTCATTCCAACAATTCTTTTAAATATTTTAAATTAAAAATTCTCAAATTTTTTGCTAAAATTTTTTGGCTTTTAATCTCAAAAAATTTAAAATAAAGCAAAACACACATCTAAATATTTCCTTTTCTGTTTGTTTTATTTTCTACTTATTTTAATATGCATTTTAATAAAGAAGATTTTATTTTTATTTTTTTTATATAAAAAATAATAATTCTTATCCAAAGAAACTTTTCCTTAAATTAATGATTCAACAAATTCACCTTTTAAAAAAATCCAGAAAATTGCTAGTTTTATTTTTTAAACTTTTATTTTTAAAATTTTAATTTGAAAATTTAAAAGGTAAATAAATATAAAAAGATTTATTAAATAGAAAATTTTTGGAACTGACATTTTATAAAAAATATATTTTAGAATTTTTGTGTTTATATTTATTAGATGCTCATTTCTTAAAACTCTCCCAAAATTGCTTGTTTAAATTTTCTTTTATTTTTAAACTTTTCCGTAAACTTTTTTTGTTCTTTTTTAAATTATAAATTAGGGCATACATATAAACACAAATAAATTATTTGTTTAAAAGAATTTTTTGTTCCGTTTGTCCATTCAGTTGCAAAAATAAGGTACAAAAAATTATTTTCCGCGCATCATCTTTCATTTTATAAAAATATTTTTTTCTTTCTCTTTCCCCTTCCCTTCCCTTCCCTCTCCTCCCCCCTTTCCCCCTATTCACGTAATTCCCGTCATTTTTCTTGATTTTTTTAGGTTTATCTAAAAATCCTTTTCAATCTTTCACACATTTGTTTTTATTTTCTTTTTTTATTTTTGCACAGTTCAACGCCAATTCTTTTCAACCACAAACCCGAAATTACAAAAAATATATAAAGTTAGCAACCACGACCTTTCGGTCTGGTGCATCTTCGGAGCGCCGGTATTTAGGGGTGGAGGAGGATTTGGAAGTTGGTCAAAAGGGGAGGGCGCAGAGGACTAAACTCATTTTCCTATTTTCCCTAAATTAAATCAACTGGGAAATTGGAAAAGAAATGTTTATTTAATTAACATTAAAATGTCCAAACAATATAAATTAAATTAAAAACAAATAAAAATGATTAATTCCAAAAATACAGGAGCAAAATATATTTAAATTGAAAAACCATTTAAAAATACAAACGGAAAAATATAATTAAAAAATAATTATTCCTTCATCGATCCATCAAAATCCAAACGCCTTTAACCACAACTCTTCAATTAACAACCATTTCAATCACTTCAACCACTGAAGAGTTGTTGGTTTGTGTTGAAAGAAAAAGGGGGAGGAGTTTTAATAAAAATAAAATACAAAATGGATATGTGTGGGGGAGGAGAGAAAGAATAAACAGAGCTTGGGAAAGTGGATTATAGTCTATTTGAGTCGGGGTGGATTTGGATATGAACATGTCGAGAAAAGGTGTGTATCGAGTCTGTGGGGTCGGGTCCGTTACATCTCCCAACCTCTAATAAGCGCGACCCTGCGCTTAAAAGAGTGTTTGACGAGATTTTCTTGTAGGGGGATAGGGAAGGCGTGAGGGGGGACAGGACAGAGAACGGGGGTTTACAAATGGTGACACAAACTTAATTGGTCCCCGTTTGTTTGAAAATTAGGGCAAAGCGCTGTACTCGATCAGATGGTTACCGATTCTTTTTTGGGCCATCTGAAAGACCTTACTCACAGGGGATAGGAGGGGGGTTGAAGGGGGGTGGTGTAGAAGGGGGATGGTGTAGAAGGGGGGATGGTGTAGAGGGGGGATGGTGTAGAAGGGGGGATAGGTGGAGGCGGGTTGAGAAGTGGATTGAAGGGGGGATGAGGGTAGAAAAGTTTATAGAGTTTTTATTCTCTACTAACTTTTAAGGGTTAAAGGGGTGAGGGGGGTTTAGTGGGATGGTGGAGGGGGGACTTGATACCATTTTTTCTCGACATTGTCCCATTGCCAATATGCATTATTAAAGAATTTTATATTTGAAAAATTTTGGGGGTATTGTGAAGTGGAGGGAGTATTGTAAAATGAATAAAAATTAGATGGAATATTAGATTGGGGATATTGTGAAAAATTAAATTGATGTGGTGGAAATTTAGATTCAGTGAAATTTGGGGGATTAAAAGATTGAGGCATATTAAATTGTGGAGAAGATAAAGAGGAAACAAAAGATTTATTATCGAAAAGAGAAATGGGGGGATTTATAATTGGATTTACGCTTTTCAATTGAGGTGGTTGATTGTGTTGTCGCATATGTGGATTGGAAGAGGCAGAAGGCATGTAGGGTCGTTTTGGTGGTGGCATTGTTGGTTCATGGACAGGTTTGGGTTGTTGGTGTTGGAATTGTTGTTTGTTTTTGAATTGAGGAAGAGGAGGTTGTTGTTGTTTTTGGGTTGGGTGTTGTTTCGGTTGTGGGTCAGGAGTAGGTTTGTTTGTTGTTGGAGTCGGGCCAGTATTCGGTTTTGGTGTAGGGCCAGTTGTCGGAGTTGGTTGAGTGCCAGGAGTCGGTTTGTGTTGTGGGCCAGTAGATGGGGTTGGTTGAGTTCCAGGAGGGGCGGTTTGACTAAATAAAAAAGAATTATTAATTATAGGTGTAAATTTAGAGGCATTATCGATAAATTTCCTCCAAGAGTCGCATTTTCGCAGTGTTTCAAAGTCTCCAATCAAGCAAAATGCCTGCCTTGAGCGTGAAATGGCGACTGCGACTCTTTGTGGGTTATTTATAAAGGCAAGGGAGGTTTTATAGTCATTTAAGTTTTCCGGCATCTTTTTGGTCGTAACTAAAATGACTATTTCCTCCTCTCTGGCCTGGAAAGCATCCACTGTAATGCAAGAAGTACGGGGGAGGTTAAAATTTCTAATCTCATCAACTTGTTTCTTATAAAGGCAAAGGATTACTATTCTTAAATCAGTGGTTTCCAGGAATTTCTCTGTTATTGTGCGTGCTATCTGTGCTTGTGAAGTGTTAAACCGAGAGAAGGATCGACTATCTCGTTCGTCTTTCTCTGGTGTATCAACTAGGAGAATTGGAATGTTTTTAACCGGGAAGGGGAAGGAAAGTGCTTGGGATCTTTGCTCTTCTATGATTCCAGGGATTAGCTCGGATTCGTAGAAGGTATCGGCTACTATTTTGGTAATTACTGGGTGGGATCTATAGGATTTTACTAACTGAACTTTGGGAATGGAGGGGATTGAAAGTGCGTGAGAGATGATTGAGTCAAAGCCAAGAGGATGTAGGAATTTTGGTACATCTTCTTTATAAACACCGAGTTGTTTGTGATCCCCAGTGATAAATATCTTCTCGAGTTGGGTTGCGTAGGTTAGTATGTGAATTATTTGGTTAATTGGTGTTTGGCTGAATTCATCTAGGAAAAGGTGGGTTGTGTCAGCGATTAGTGCAGGGATGTCTTCACACATAGAAACGGTTGATAACTTGGTTGAGGGTTTATTGTCCGCTTCCAAAACGATCATGGCTGTGGATTTCTCATCAGCCATTTTCGGTTTTGTGAATGCTTTTTCCTTATATCTGAGGGCAGTTCTCTTGTCCTTATTACCTAGGGATTCTATTTCGATTTCTTTAAGAGAGGCAATCAATAAGTGCTCCTTAAAGTCTTCGAAAAGATCCATATATTGTTCTTTTGCACGGGCGGAGAGGAGGATAAGTGCGGTTTTGTTAATTTTACTCAGTTCGGGACAAATATATTCAACAATCTTGCTCATAGCTAAGTTGCTGTGTGCAATGATCATTGGAGTCTTTCCATTTTTCATGAGCTCAAGTGCCATCATAGAAACAATTCTGGACTTACCGGTACCGGGAGGTGCTAAAGTGACTATGACTGAGGGGGTTGGGTTGAGTGTTAGATCTATTGCCTGTAATTGTTCGTTATTTGGGGGATTCTCATCTTCACATGCGAACATAGCATAACATAGATCGCGTGTGTTTTTGAGAGGTGGGTTCGGATCTAGACCTAGTATTTGTTTCATTAATATGGACTGTGGGGTTTCATATTCGGAAAGAACTAAAGGTAAACAGGAGGCCCAAGTGTCTGAACGATATGTTAATTGGTTAGGTGAGTAAGGTATTTGGAGGTACGCATTTGCTCCATCAAGATTATATTCTCGGTCATCTTGATAGGTTGATGTTGTGAAGTGTAGAAAGGAAGGAAGGAGAATTTTTTAGGAATTTTTATAAAATAGGGTGGCGTGGATTTTCTCAATTAGATTAATTCAAAATTAATTTTAATTAATTCTAATGGATTTCTTTACAAGTGGGTTCAAGAATTGTTGGTCTGACTTGGGTTGTTTAAACATTTAGTAGTGGCGAGTGGGGGAGTTGAAATTTTTAAAGAAATTTTCATTCTCAATTAGATTAATTATATAAATTTAATTATAAATTAATTCTAATGGGTTTCTTTACAACTGTATTAAAATTTATTGGTCTGCCCTGGGAAAAATTTAAAATAAAAATATTGGATCTAAAGTACAATGGATTTTTTTTTATTAATTGGATTCAAGGAAAAGACGGTTATGAATTGTTGATGCAAGGAATTACCTTGACTTGGAGAAATATTGATGCAAGGAATTACCTTGACTGGACAAATGCTAAAGGAAAAAATTTTTTTAATATAAATATTTTATTATTTAAAAAAAAAATTCCCAACTGACAGACCTTAAAAATTTTTGAATTTTAATTTAAATTTAAAAAGATATTGGATAGGATAGTGGTAATTCCCTTTTGTTTCTATTGAAAAAAACGAAAGGGACATTATTGGAGGTAAAAATGGATGGAAAGTGTGGATGGAAAAGGAAAGGAGGGTTACTTTGGGTTACCAATTACTTTGTGAGTGTTAATTTGAATTGTTTGTTTTTATCATCGTCCTCTTCAACTTCTGACTCTTCAGAATGACAAGTGTCGTAATCTTCGTCGTCAGTCTCTAATTTTAAATCTTTTAATGTTGTTTCATTAGTTGACATTTCCTCTTCTCTCATATAATTCATATCGACGTTTTTTTTGAGTTAAAATGTAATATTTAAATGCAAAATTATAAGGGTTGAGATTTATTCCTCAATAGATTAATTCCAAAACGGATTAATTCTAATGAGTTTCTTTACTTGAAAGGGTGAGGGGATAAATGAAATAAATGCACGAAACGAAAAAAAAATTTTAAATTAAAAATAATTAAAAACAAATTTTAAAACAATAAAAAATATTCGGCACTATTAGATTAATTTTAATTAATTCTAATAGCTTTAATTTGAATCCCTTTTTTTTTAATTTAAGTTCGAATTATATTTTTTTGAAGGAGCGTTAATTGATAGCTTTTTAATTTATTTTCGCGAAAGTGAACGGGATATAAGCTTAACTCCTATTTTTATATGTGAGGGAAAAGAAAACATTACAAAACAATGTTCCCAGAAAAGGATAATTTTTATTAAAAGATTTTTCTTGAAGATAGCTGACTGGGATTTTTTTCAGTGGACTACATAACGGTATTAGCTGGGAAGATTTTATTGTAATAATGGACAAGTACAAAACTGGATATTGTTTTTTTTTAAACGATTTCCCAGAAAAGGATAATTTTTATTAAAAGATTTCTTTCACAGATAGTTTACTGGGATTTTTCAATGGATTACAGAATAATATTAACTGGGAACTTTTTTTGTAATAATGGACAGATACAAAATGGATTTTGATTTTTTATTTCTTAACGGATTTTTCCCAGAAAAGGATAATTTTATTAAAAGATTCACTCAAAGATAGTTTACTGGGATTTTTTCATTGGATTATATAACTGTTAACTGGGAAATTTTTGCTGTAATACTGGACAAATACAAAATGGATTTTGATTTCTTTTCATAACTGATTTTCCCAGAAAAAGGATAATTTTCATTAAAAGATTCGCTTAAAGATAGTTTACTGGGATTTTTTCAATGGATTACAGAATATTGTTAACTGGGACTTTTTGTTGTAATAATGGACAAATATAAAATGGACTTTTTTTCTTATGGGAATCTTTTTTTATTAAATACTGTTATACTTTGTACGATTTTAATCTCTCCCTTATCTCTCTCCTCTTTCTTTTTAATTTCCACACCACAAAAGGATAGTTAAAATCAGGGCTGTGCGCCAAAAATTTCTGTAACGTGCTTAACGCCAAACGAAAATGCCAAAAATCACATTGTGCACAGCCTTGGTTTTGATTGGGAGAGGAAAGGTCCCAACAGACAAAATTTAGGAGAGGTCCCAAAAGAAAAATTTATCTTCCTCCAATGCAACATTTCTCAATGTCTGATTTTGGAAAGACCATAGAATTGGGATAAAAAAAAATTATTTGGATCAACCATTGTTTGAAAATTTAAATGGAAAGAGGCTGAGAGGCGAGAGTAAAGACAAGGGAAATATAAGGCTCAAATTAAATGAAAACATTTTCTCGTAATTAATTTCTTATAAAAATATAAGTACAAGTCAGAGCTGTTTTGAAACAAAATTTTTGTCAATTAAGAGATCTGGAGTAAGAAATTTGATTCAGAAAAATTTTTTAAATCGAATTTTCGAAACAGCTCTTTAAATGTGAAAGAAAAATTTTTAACAAAATTATATTGGGGGATTTTGTGATTAAAAATTCAAATTAATTTTTAAATAAATTTTAACAAAGTTAAACAATTTATTTTAAAAATTATTCCTTGCAGTTACTCGGGGAGGTGGGCGAAGAAAAAGGATCGACAGCACGAAGCAAAATAATAATGCAGGGGGTGATAGGTAGAGGGAGGATTGGTGGTGGAGAGGGATTGGTGGTGGGTGGAGGGAGGTTTGTGGTAGAGGGGGAATTGGTGGTAGGTGGAGAGAGGGGGGATTTGTGGTGAAGTAGAGAATAAGAGTGGTTGCGCGAATAGGAGTAAAGAAATGAGAGAGGTAATGAAGGGAGTGAGAAATTGGGAAAAATTATAGAGAAGCTGATACTATAGGCGTCGCTTCTCTTCTTTCTATTGGCTATAACAAGAAAAGTGTCTAAAGTACAATAACCGTTTAATTTGTGACAAAAATTTAGCTGGAGATTGGGCAAAATTTAAAGAGAATTTCGAATTTGAAGAGAATTTAGGACTAAATAATTTTCCCAACTTCTCAACAATTATCACAATTTTAAAGAAATAATTTAAATCCATGATTAGAAAAATTATGACAATTGTAAAAATAGAGTGGGGGTTTAAAATACTTTTTGACATTTCTAGTGTTACTTAAAACACGGAAAGCCAAAAAATTTTACTTCAAAAACAAACAAACAACCAAGGATAATTAGAAGGGAGGGGTTTGAGTCTTGTAAATATTCCTAATAGAAGTTTTAGTATTTATTCTCGACCGGTTACATAAATAGAAAGGCTTCTATATAATACAGGACTTCTATTAGAATATTTATAGGGAATAATTTGGAAAGAAAAATTTTTTTCATTTTTGTTTAACTGAAAAATTTGTAGAGCATAAAATGGATAATCGTGAAATGTACGTTTTGTAGAGGGAGGAGGGGATTTTTGAATACCGGTGAAATTATTACAATTTAAAATTATTTTGAAAATTTTAGACATTGTTTTAATCTATATTTTCGAAGTTAATTTAATATAAAAAATATTTATTTCTTAACTTAGAAGAATGTAGATTTTTTAAATGAATGGGGAAGAAAAAGATGAAAAATAACTACAAAAATGTTGAAGTCAAAAGGATAGGACCAATGGGTAAGGACAGAGAGAAGAAAAATATTTTAATACAAAAAGTGTGTAGTGTCGGGGAAGTGGGCAAAATTTATCTGCACAATCTAGAAAAACAATTTTCCTGTCTATTGTAAAAAGATGGGGCAAAAACAAGCCGAAGAAATTTGCCCATTTTCCCTTCGAGGGCAAAGATTGATAGGACATATAGACAGCAAAAATACTCTTTATTTACAACAGACAAAAACAAAACGACGGAATTTTGCCCACTTTCTCTTCAAGGGCAAAGATGGAAAATGTTTATCTGTATGTAAATTCTGTGCAGAGTTGGGAGAAAAATTGGACTAAGCAGGTCAAAAATGTGGACAAAAGAATTTTATGTCGTAAGAAAAGCGATGCCTAGAAAATAGCGAGCAAAAACGGCTTCGCTTTTTCTAGGTTTTCTTTTTACTCTGATTCGGAGGTGGAGGGGGGGGGGTGTGTAGGAATGGGGTAGATTAATAGAATCTGGAAAGAAATTAAAATTTAATTGGATTAAAATTTATTTTTAAAAAAAATTGAGCGAGGAGGGAAAGTGGAAGAGGTGGGGAGAGATGAAGAGGGGGAGAGTGTAGGAGGAAGGAGAGGTGGGTGGAGGGAGAGGTGGGTGGGTAGCCAAAACCTTGAGGGGGACGCCATCCGGTGCTACCAGTTAGCAACCACGACCTTTCGGTCTGGTGCATCTTCGGAGCGCCGGTATTTAGGGGTGGAGGAGGATTTGGAAGTTGGTCAAAAGGGGAGGGCGCAGAGGACTAAACTCATTTTCCTATTTTCCCTAAATTAAATCAACTGGGAAATTGGAAAAGAAATGTTTATTTAATTAACATTAAAATGTCCAAACAATATAAATTAAATTAAAAACAAATAAAAATGATTAATTCCAAAAATACAGGAGCAAAATATATTTAAATTGAAAAACCATTTAAAAATACAAACGGAAAAATATAATTAAAAAATAATTATTCCTTCATCGGTCCATCAAAATCCAAACGCCTTTAACCACAACTCTTCAATTAACAACCATTTCAATCACTTCAACCACTGAAGAGTTGTTGGTTTGTGTTGAAAGAAAAAGGGGGAGGAGTTTTAATAAAAATAAAATACAAAATGGATATGTGTGGGGGAGGAGAGAAAGAATAAACAGAGCTTGGGAAAGTGGATTATAGTCTATTTGAGTCGGGGTGGATTTGGATATGAACATGTCGAGAAAAGGTGTGTATCGAGTCTGTGGGGTCGGGTCCGTTACAATAATTTAATCAAAAAAATTTTTTTAATTAATTAAAGGAATAATTTAAAACTTTTTTTTAAAAAATATTTTTTATTCAAATATTAATTTAATAATCCCCATGAAATTATTTTTGAACATCTCGAAAAGTCCTTGGCCTTGATCTTCTTCTTTTTTAAAATAAATTCTCCTTTAAAAAATAACTGTTTTTAAATTTATTTATTTTTCTTTACAAAAATTGGTCAGCTGGAAAATAGAAAAAATTATTTTTTTCTGTTCTTTTACTTTAAACCAAAAAATTGTTCAACAATTTTAGGTCATTCCTTCTTCTACTACATATTTATTTGTATTTTAAAATAAGCTTTAACTGTTTCTCTTAAATATTTTCTCTGTTATTTTATTTTTAATGTAAAATTTTTTAATTAAATTTATTTACTTTTAAAAAATCTGTTAATGATTTTTGAACAAAATAATTTTATTTTAATTAATTTACTTTTAATTTTTTAGACTTTTTATTTCAATCAAAAAAATCTTTTTTTTTCTTTTAATTAATTAAAAAAACAATTTTTAGTAAGTTCTTCTTCAAAGTCTCACTTTTACAAACATTTTTTTGTTAATTTTTAATTTTCAATAAAAAAATTTTTTATTAAATTTGTTTATTTACAAAATTACCTAACAAGTTTTTGAAGTTTTTTTTTTCTTAGATTTTAATTAAAAATAAATAAATTAATTTTTTTTTTTATTTTTCTAACGGTTTTTTAAATAGAAAAAGATTTTCTAATTTAATTTTAAAATATGTACAAAAAGATTTTTCTAAAATTTCAGTTTAAACAAACAAAGCTTTTTTAAATTTGTTTTCTTTCAATTCTTTTATATTTATTTTTGTATTTCTGTATATTGTTGTTGTTCTTTGCCATTTTTGACTCATCCATCAATTACTAAATAGCAACAATCTACATACATTATTATTGATTAAAATAATTTAAATATTTTTTTTGATTTAACATAAATATTTTTAAATTGAAAGAAAATATTCTATTATTTTTTATCAATTTTCAGCATTCCCTAGAATATCGGATACATTTACGGCACGAGTTCTTAATGTTGGGAATTGTTCAAGTGCTTGAACAAATCCGTTCGGCCGCTCCAGAAGGTTCTGGTTCTGCATTAGATGATCATATTGATCTTTTTGAAATGATGAGACAAGAAGATGAACAAGAAATGCAAAGGTGGAAAGAATTTGAAGGAAAAAAAATAAAAAATAAATTTATTAAGTACCACCACTTTTGATTCTGGCTCCACATCCCCGATTGATTTTGAAAATCCTTCAGTAATGGCAGAAGTATTAACTCAAAGATTAGACCATACTTTAGCTTTGCCTCATTTTATTTCTCTCCTTCAACATTTATTGATGGTACCCACAGATGAACGGCATCTTCCTTTGTGGCGATGTTTTGATCTTTTATTACAGCAGTTAAGGAGGAATAAAAATATTTCTTTTTTAATTTTCAAAAATAGATTAACATTGAAAAGTGCAATGAATGGTTTGGACCCGTTAAGGGTTGATCCTCAATTATCAGAACAACAACAATTTAACAAAAAATTAGATTGGGATGAACTTCTTGGAAGATTAAGAACTGAGGCAGAATGTGAAAAACTTGAACGAAAATTACAAGAAACAGAAGAGGAATTGGTAAAAGAAAGGAAGAGGATTTTGGAATTGGAAAATTGTTTGAGTGATTTACAAGACTCTGCTTCCCTTGTCTCTTTTTCTAGGTGATTTTCTTTGAAAAAATTCAGTCTTTATAAACATTATTTTAAGAGTTTCTGAACATTCTTCAGCTTCAATTTCCTCTTCATATTCTTCATCACCTTCCGATCCCTTCCATTCATCAAATAATAATATATCTAATATTTTTGGGAACAATTCCAATCAGCAATTACCTCCTATTCGGCCTCCAGTAGGTCAAGCCCCTCCACCCCCTCCTCCATCTGCTCGGCAACTTCGATCGGGAAATGAAACTTTAATTATTTCTTCAAATAAATCAATTCCAAAGAAAAAAGTTCCAATTCCTCTATGTCCAGTCAAGACTTTAAATTGGACACCAATTCCTAAAGATAAATTTAAAGGAACAATTTGGGAGAATTTGGATGAAAAAAATATTTATAATCAAGTAATTTATCTTCTAGAAGACTTTAAAAAATAATTATTTTTTAGATAGATATTGAAGCTTTAAGTGAACAATTTGCTGCGGGGAAATCGGGAACAGATGAACAACAACAATCTATTGATGGAAATTCTTTTACTTTACACAGAAGTTTAGCTCTTCGACAAGCTAATCAAATTACTGTTATAGACTCTAGAAGGGCACAAAATTGTTAGTTTTGATAATTAATTTTGAAATTTTTGAAGTAAAAAAATAAAATTTCATTTTCAATAATGTGAAAATTTGTGGACAATTACATATTAACTTTTAAATAAAATATCTATTTTCAGGTACAATAATGTTAGCAAGACTAAAAATGTCTCATAGAGATATTCGGCATACACTTCTTGGTATGGATGAAAGATGTAAACTTTCTCGAGATATTTTGGAGCAAATGTTAAAATTTGTTCCTTTAAAAGAAGAATTAAATAAAATGAAAGAAACTTTAACTAAAAAAAGAAAGCAACATCAATCCTTAGCTTTAGCTGACCGTTTTCTTTGGGAAATGGGACAAGTACCTAGATATGAACAAAGGCTTAAATGTTTGTGTACTATTAGATCTTTTCAAGATCGGTGCTCTGAAATTAGGCCTGGAATTTTAGGTAATTTATTGACTGAACATTTAAAACAAATATTTGACATTTCTTCTATTTGTCTATTAATTAGTGTAGCACCCAAAGCCTTCGGGGTAGGGTGTATCAGGGATCGGGTTTGCTGGGGAGTACATGTCGGGGTTTCGGGGTCAGGGTTGACTTTTGGATCGGGGTTTCGGGGGACAGGGTAGGGGGACCCTACTTTTAACTTTAACCTCTTCTTCGATTAAAAATTAAATATTTATTTATTTTAACAGCAATTTCTCGAGCATCACATACTCTTTGCAACAGTAAACGATTAATTCAATTTCTAGCTCTTATTCTTGCTGTTGGAAATATTCTAAATGAAGGAAAACGTTTGGGGAATTGTTATGGTTAAAAGAGAAAGGGGAAATTAATTTTAAAAAAATTTCACCTTTTAAAGGTTTCACAATTTCTTCAATAGACCAAATCCCTTCTGTTCGGTCTACAATTCGTCCCGATAGAAATTTACTTCATTTTCTAGTTGAAATAATTGAACATAACTGGCCTGATTTATTTAATTTAAAACGAGAAATGAATTCAGTTTTGGAGGCTTCTAAAGTTGATAGACAACAAATTGAAGTTTTTTAAATTTAAAAAGAAAAATTAATTATTTTTTTAGAAAGAATTATTTCAATTAGAAAAGTCAATATTTGAATTAAATGAAGAATTAAATTATTATCAAAAGAAATTTGAAGAATCTAATAATTTAGAAGAGGGAAAAGAGGAGGAAGAAAAAATTGTTTTAGAAATACCAGAAGAACCTTTTCCTCAACAAAAAGGAGGGGAAGGAGGGGGAGGGGAAGGAGGGAAATTAATTCAACGTTCAAAACAACCTGATAGATTTGTGGTTGTTGTTAAAACTTTTTTGGAAGAAGCTAAAAAGCAAATGACTCAACTTAGGGAAGAATTGACTGAAATGAGACAAAAGGTTTTGAACAAAAAAAATTTTTTTTGTATTTTACCTTAAAAAAGGGATATATTATTTCTCTTGGAAACATATTAAATAAAAAATTAAAATAAAGTTAAATTTTCATTTTTAAAGTTATCAGATTGTGTTCATCTTTTTGGTGTTTCTATTGACTCAAAACGTTCAAATTCAGAAATTATTTTGCCTCATTCTGATCAATTCTTTGGGCCATTTGCTCGTTGTTTTAGTGGATTAGCTGATTGTCACCGGACAGTTAGGACTGAAAGGGAGGAAATTGAAGCTAAAAAAAGACAATTTCAATTAAAAACTTTGTTTAATCAACGAAGAAGTGAGGGGGAGGGGTTGAAATTTAAATTTAAATTATTTTCTTTTTTAGAAGAAAGTGGAAGAATAAGTCGTGATTCTTCTCATTTATCTGTTGCTAGAGTATATAAAAATGGGGGAAAAGTGGGGAAAGCAGATCGGGATTTTGAGGCTATTGTGAATATGTTACAAACGGGGGAATTATTTTCTGAAGAATTAAGCCGATTAAGAACTTCTGTCAGAATTAAAGGGCCAAAAACAACAACAACAATTGTAACTATCTCCAAATAATTAAAAGGAAAATAATTAAAAACAATTAAAAGCTCAATAATTTATTTTTAGTTCCCTTTCCCGACATTTTTTTTTGATTAAATTAATTTAAATTTTAATTGATAATTTCAGAGGAATTTAATATCAAAAAAAATGTCGGTTACCTAATTACTCATTTCTCTCTAATATTTTTTCTCAAATTTTCTAAATTTATTTCTATTGCCCAGTTTATTTTATTCACTAACAAAAAAACATTTAAAGCTTTAAATTCCAAAAATTATATACTTAAATTGCCTTCCTTCCCCCATTACCTATTTAATAATTAAATGACCAAAAACTACACGCATTTTGATATTTTATATTTTTATTTTAGTAGCCAAATAAAAAATATTATTTTTTAAAATTTTGTTAGAATGCCTCACACTTACATATTTAGAAATTAAATTGAGGTTATGCTGTAGAGAAACCCTATCTTCCTAATTTCCTTTAGCTTTTATTTTGGCATTTTTGCCGTTATATGGAAATTAAAAAGAATTTTTAGGCCCTTAAAATTAATTTATAAATATGTATTTAAAAATTAATTAAAATACAACTAAATTTTAAAAAAAATTCTAAAAATAATTATATTTAATTAAATTGTTGTTGTCATTATTGTTGTAGTAGTTGTTGTGTTTCTATTACTTTTCCTTCTTCTTTTCCTTCCTTTCCTTTTTAACCCCTTTCCACAATATCCACATGTTTCACGACATTCTTTTTTCATAAACTCTTTCCAAATTTTATCTTCACAACGATGTTTATTCTGTGGACATTCATTTACTCCATTTGGGCCAATTCCGTCTCGACAAACTTAAAAAATGAATTTTTTCTCCAAAAATCCTTTCTTTCCTTTACCTCTATCATCTCGAGATATATTCAATTTAATATATTCTTCACATCTGTCACAAGTTTTAGGGCATTGTTCAGTCATTAATTTATACCAAATAGTTTCATTACATCGATGTTTATTTGCTGGGCAATCTGAGGCTTTTCCTGGGGCTGATAAATCTTTACATTTTGAATAATCTTTTTTTAATTTATTTTTCTTTTTTTGATATCTACAACATTTATCTTTATTTGAATCATAAAAAAGTTTTGGTGGGCATTTTGGGACAATATTTCCATTTGAAATTGGAATTGTTATTGCATCTAAGGGAAAATTAAGAATTTTTAGTAAACAAAAGTTTCTTTCTCTTTTCTCTTACTTTTGCAAATTAATTTACTCCCTTTTGGCCTTTTTCGAAGGCTAGAATCTTCTTTTTTTCCATCAGGTAAATAACCATTTATTTTTTTATCAAATCCACAACAAACTTTTTGTCCATCCATTAATTCTTCTGTTAAAGTTAAACCCGGTCTTTGTAGAAGAGGAGATTGACAAGGATTTGGACTTACTCCAATTGCAGCTATTTATTTGGAATTTTTATTTTTTAATTTAATAAAAAGAAAAACATACGTCCACAAAATACTTTAATTGTCTCGATAAATTTTAAATTAATTGTTATAATAATTAAAATATTTAAAAAATAATAAATATTTAATTTTATTTTTTCCATTATTCTTTTCAGATTTTTGAATGAAAATATTTTTAAATAATATCTTTATATATATATATATATTTTATATTACATATAATAATATAATAATAATAATCTTTCCTTTATTATTATTGTTTTTAAAAAAATATTCTTTTGTTTTAAAAGGTTTTATTTGTTTTAATTCAGGTGTTAATTTTTATATCTAATATATATTTTACTAAAAAAACAAAAAAAATAAATAAAACAAAAAAATATTTTAACAAAATTTGCATGTTTTTCGACAAAAAGTCCCAAGAATATTTCGTTGCCCTATATCTTGACAACCAGATTCCATTGCTTTGCAATTTTGGCCAATATCTTCACCTTTTAAATATTAAATAAGTTT
Organism: Meloidogyne enterolobii; assembly: GCA_963681835.1. Taxonomy (NCBI): domain Eukaryota; kingdom Metazoa; phylum Nematoda; class Chromadorea; order Rhabditida; family Meloidogynidae; genus Meloidogyne; species Meloidogyne enterolobii. The sequence continues at coordinate 827,047 of CAVMJV010000004.1, read as the reverse complement.
TTTAAAAACTCCTTTCTTACATTCTTCTAAAGGTTCTTCTTCTTCAATAGAAACTTGTTTAGTAATTCCTTTAATTGTACTCGATAATGTTGTTGTTGTTGTTTTAATTATTTCTTTTTTATTTTCTATTAAATTTGTTGTTTTTATGTTTTTGACTGTTTTCTGTTCATTACTTTCTTGACTTTTTTGTTTTGGTGTTGTTTTGAATGTTTTTGTTGTTTTGGGTTTTGTTGATGTTTTTAGTAAATGTTTTGTTGGTTTTGATGTTGTTGTTGTTGTTGGAATTGTTTTTGTATTAGTAATTGTTTCTTTTAATGTTTTTGTTGTTGTTGTTGTTGTATTATTGCATATTCCACAAGTATAGGAACAATGTGAACGAAGAAAATATTTATATATTCCATCATCACAAAGTTTAACAAATTCATTACATTTATTACTTTTATCTTCACCTACATAATTTTTAAAAATTAAATTTTTAAAAATATTTTATTTTACATTTATTTTTATTTATTAAAGTAGTTGTTGGTGGTCTAGTCCAAGGTGAAGGATTTTCTGGTAAACCACAAAGAGAACAAAATAAACAGGCAGAAATTGAAGAAATACTTGCACTATTTCTTTGTAAATTTTGAAAATTATTATTTTGTTGGAGTAATTGTCTTTGATTATTTTGATTGTAATGATGAGGTAAAGCAATAATTGAGAAAGGAGATAAATAAAAAGAAAGTGAAAAAATAAAAATAAAAAATAAATTAGTAGTAGACATTTTTAAATATATTTATTTAAAGTGCGAATAATTTTGTGGACAATTGTGAACGATTAGAAAACCTTTTATTTGAGATAGAGGTCACGATTAGTCCGAAAATTATTTATTTACTAAAATATTTTGAATGGAAGAGAATTATTCATCATTTTAAGTCCAAAAATTGTAAAATAAATTAAACAATCAAAAAAAGGCAAAAATAATTTTATAGTCGTTGAAATTTCATGTTATTACTCTAAGATTTTTTAAAACTATTTTGCCAATTATTCAAATTCCAAATTTAATATTATTAATATCCAGATATTTTATCAGAAAATTATATAATATATTCTTTAATAAAAATTATTAATTTAATTTATTTTATATACATTTTTATAATTTTCTCTTTCATAATATCTCTTCTAATAAACGAATTTCAACAATCTTTTCTTGTTCCCTCATTTCATTAATTCTTTGACTATAAGAATCGCGAAAAGATTCAATAATTAAATTATTTATATGAATAAATGCAACAATTGTTTCTTCCATCTCTTTACTATTTTCGTATTCAATACAAGCAATTTGGCCTGTAAAAATTTTTTTAAATAAATTCATAGAATTAAAAAATGAGACAGAAGGCTACATATTTTCAACAAAAAAATGTTTTGGTTGATAAAATTCCCCCTCCCCTCTTTTCACTAACCAAGTAATTGTTGTTGATAAATATCCAAAAAATGAGGTTTCATTCCATAACGTGAATATTCAGCATGTGTTCTTCCAAGATTATAACAGGCAATTAAAATCTTTTGTTGATCCATATTTAATTCGTAAATTAATTTTTCATAAAATTTAAATTGTGATTGACTTAGAAAATAATTTATTTATTTTAATTTTAATTTTTTTAAAACCAAATTTTATTTAATTTTGGCCATTTTCTCAAATCTCTATAACAATATCTTCCACAAGCAATTATCTCATTTAATTTTGGACTTGCTTCAATACATCTAAGCATTGTTTTATGAAAAATATCTGTTCTTTTACCAGATATATATTTTCTCCAACAACGAGCAATTCTTTAAAAAGAAATTTTTTTGAAAGAAAAAAAAAATAATTTATTTTTTTATACATTTCTCGATCACGCATAGAAAAACTTTGATGTGTTCCATTTTCTAAATCATCTAATAAAATTTGTGAAAGACGGCGAATTGCTTCTGTGTGCTTTTGATCGCCTTGATAAATACTTATTTTAATTTATTTTTAGTTAAAATTCTTTAAATTAAATTTAATAATTTTTAGATATCGAAGAATTCTTGGATTATTCTTTTAATATTTTGAAAATTATGATTTTATTGGGGAGTAATTTTTGATTATTTTAACAATAAAAAAATTTGTTGATTATCGTTAAATACTTTATTAGTCATCATTATAAATTTAAAAATGACTTCGCTTTCCTATTTTTCGATATTAAATATTATTAAAATTGTTTTTGTGTATTACATATATCCATAAAAACATAAAAACCTTGAAATGGTGATGGTGCAGTTACAATAACTGTTTTAATTTGAATATTATTACCGCCAACTTGGTTTGCTGCGCATGTTAAACATTTTTTATTATAAATAGTTAAGCCGTTACCCATTTTTAAAAATTAAATTTATATTTAAAATAACTTTTTAAAGAGTTTTTATATAAAAATAAATAATTTTTTTTCTAACATATGAGATTTTCAAGAAAAAGCTTTTTTTATATTTACGCATTTTTCGAAAGCGTGGAAATTTTTTATTTGCAAGTGAAAAGTAAAACTTTTTTAACGGGTTTTGTATAAACTATGCATGGGAAAAAGAATTTTATTTAGAAAATATATTAAATTAATTTTTTCTTTAAAGAATTAGCCTAAATACATCATAATTATTTTTATATTTAAAATATACCTAAAATTTCCTTCGTCAATAAGTTTTTAAAAATATTTATTAGATAATGTGAAACCACAAAAATTGTGAATTCATGGCGTCTTTTGTGTTTTCCAATTACCGTAAATCTTTTAATGCACGTGTGCTTCTGTTTTTCAATCCTGTGCTTCTATTAGAGACTGCTTGCTTTTGTTTTTCAATCTTAAGTATACTCATAAATCTTCATTGGAAAGAGCTGAAAAACAGACTAGGAAACGTGTGAAAAAATGTGAAACCCCCGTACCCCGACATGCCCACCCCGAGCGTTCACGGTACAATCCTACTTTAACGAATTTTTTAAAAATAATGCTTTATTGACGAAAAGTTCATTGACGCAAAGTTTATTGACGAAAGGTACAACCACCTTAAATTACCGCGATAAAATGCAAACAAAATGCCAACCAATTATTTTTCAATTTGTATAATTTATAATTTGTAAAGAATATCCGAATTTTTTTAAATTAACTTGTAGGATAAATCAAGAGGATTTGGTGACACGACTCGGCACAGTGATCCATTTGCACAGTAAGACTTTTGCACAGAGGGCATCTGCACAGTGGACGATTGCACAGTGATTTGTGGTTAAGTGGATTTGTGTTAGGTTTTACTTATTGTTATAGGGGAATAAATGTTACTAATTATTAATACCTTTACTAAAAAATCTTAAATTGTATTAGAATTCATAATTCTTTTTCTAACCTAAATATTTCCTAATTCTTTTTTGCATATTCTAAATTTTCGTTAGCTTATCAAGTGGACAAATTCTAGCAGATCTTTATTAAAGTGTGTAAGTATTTGTTGTAAAAATGAATTTTTACTAATTTTTAATGAAAAATAATTTACTTTCTAGTAAGTTTCTTAATAATAAAATGGTTTCTTCTAAATTTAAATACGTCAATAAAGCTAATTTTACCCCCCCCCCCCCCGTTTGCCATTAAAATAATGCTGCTTCACACCGCATTTTTGACGACCTGTTATATCAAAAATAGATTTTGTTGGAAAGGCTACCACATACCCCCTTGTAGTCCTGAGTCTGCTATATTAGATAATCACCTTTTCACTTTAAAAAAAATTTCTTGCGGGACACGCACTTGACTGAGTACGCCTAAGTCGAACTGCGTTGGGGTAGTACAGTGCAAACAGAAATCAGATTTTTTAAAGGGGGTACATATCCAAAAACTTCTTTCTTGTTTAAAAAATCTTGTTAAGACTCGGGGCAATTATTATTTTCAGTTAGATTTTTTATTCATTTGATTCCTTATATGATTTACAGATTTTTCTTATGAATTCTAATACAATTTAAGATTTTTTAGTAAAGGTATTAATAATTAGTAACATTTATTCCCTTATAACATAAGTAAAACCTAACACGAATCCACTTAACCACAAATCACTGTGCAATCGTCCACTGTGCAGATGCCCTCTGTGCAAAAGTCTTACTGTGCAAATGGATCACTGTGCCCGAGTCGGAGCGCCAGAGGATTTATGCATGTTTTGTCACAGAAAATCTAAATTAATCATCTTCCTCCTTTTCCTATAATACTCAAAACTTTTTGTTTGCGGCACGTTTTTTGGATTTTTAATTATTTTAATAGGATTATCATCAAAAATTAATATTTCATTTTAATTCTATAATTCTTCACATGCCTGATCAAGTTGTTAAAAAGAAGAGTGAATATGAAGTTGTTGGTGATTTTAGTTCGTTGCGAGACAAATCGCCAGTCCAAAATGGTTGGGTAATTTTTATAATTTAGTCCAACTAATTTCTTTACCCAGATTTCCTTCTTTAATTCAAAAATTGTTTCAAAATTTCTTTAAAGCTTTTATATTTTCTTTTATTTTTAAGCAGCGAAAGACCTCGAAGCTCTGCCTCCGCCAATTCCAAAACGTAAGAGGCGTTGTTGTGCATTGCTGTGATGTTCTCTATATTTGGTTTCTTCTGTGAATTGCTGTGTAATGAGAAATTCTTTATTGTGTAATATATAATTATTTTGTTCTTTTATTTGATAAAATTTTTTTGAATATTTTATTAATGAAATCTGTTGATATATTTTTATATCCAATTTTATATTTTTTGTATTTTTATCAATTTGTTTTGGGTTTTGTTCAACAATTTTGTTTTAATTTTCTCTTGTATTTTAGATTGATTTATTCAAAAAAATATTAAAAATGTTCTTCTGCTCTTTTATGTTTTTTGTTCTTCAACTTATTTTCTGTACTGCTTGGGATGTTGAGGATGGTGAAGTCTTCAACAATTCGTTGGCTACAAATACGACGGGAATGCCTGAGTTAAACAATACATACCAAATGGGAATTTTGGGTAATGATGGGATTGTTGGAGGTAAATTTTGAATTTGTTTTGATATTATTATTTAATTTTTAGGAGAGAATATGATGGGAACTTTCAATTTGGACAACATCAGCACTACTGGAAAACCTGTATTTCTTTTATAAAATATGTTCCTAAAATATTTCTGTTCTGAATTAGATTTTTGGAGTTTTTTCTTGCTTGGGATGACTTAACATTTTGGAAATTTTATTTTTTGATAACCTAATATCTAATGCCTTTTTGAAATAAATAATTTAAAAAATTTTTAAATTAGGCTAATTCCACCAGCGATGATGTCTGTCCGTTTGTGGGCTGTGTTGTGTTCTTTACTGTTGTTGGTTTTATTGTTGTTATTTTGGCATTTGCTGTCCTTTCTGCTGCTATTTGTCTTTATGCAAAACGCAAAGCGCCTTCGGTTTTGCCTCAAAATGTTAATAATTGAATTGCTTTTTAAATAAATAAAAATATTTGTTTTTCTTTTTCCGAAGGCGAAACATTTAAAATTTTAAACAAAGTTATTTTTTTAATTATTTTAATAAAAATGTTTCGTCTTTTTTGGCTTTACTCCAGGGCTCTCATTCGTGCTTTATTTGAAAGTATTATACTTTGAAACCGACCTCCATACTTAAGAAATTGAATTTATACTTTATTGAAAGTATATACTTTAAAATCAACATTTTGGATTGAAAATGAAATTGGGGAAGGGATTGGGCAAAAAAGTGAATTTTTTTAGCCTTGGGCCTTCGAAATTATCAAAATTTTCGCCTGCGGCGCTGAAAAAGAAAGAAATCTGGCTTCTTGGGCTCCAAATTTCAAAAAATTTTCGCCTGCGGCGCTGAAAATGGGAGAAATCTGACTACTTGGGCTCCAAATTTCAAAAAATTTTCGCCTGCGGCGCTGAAAATGGACGAAAGCTTGAGGTTAAGACTGTCAGGGCTTTATTTCTTGTATCAGCGAATTTTGACATGTCATGCGTTGAAATGCACAAAATGCCCAATGGAAGCAAGAAATTATTAGAAAAGATTCATTTAAGAGAGAAATATAAAAGATTTGAGCACGAACAAATATTTTCCAATTTAATTTTGAGTATACTTTAAATTTGGAAATTTTCTCCCTATATACTTTTTTATCAAGATTTTGATACTTTTGAGTGGCATTTTGTCGATGAGAGCCCTGCTTTACTCTCTTAATTTTCGCTGAATTTATTCTTTGCTTATGATTCTATACACACCGGTATTCACCTCTTTACAATTAAATATATGCTCATTCACCCTTCTATTGAATTGTTTTTTTGATAAAGCTGATTCTATTTAATTGTTTTCATTATATATTTGTATTTAATTTACTTCAAAAATACATTAGAATTTTATTTTTGGTTCCTCGTTTGGGCTGAGGTTGTCATACTATAAAAGGCTTTTAAGAAAGGTGAATTCATTATCTTCACTGTCAATATTGTTTGTTCGACAACTATAAAGGTTAGTTTCTATAACTTTTTTTTGATGATGGTTTTTTATAGGTAAATTGTCTGTTTTGCATGGCAGGAGGAAGCGCGGAAAAATCTGACAAGGGAGAGGATAGCGCTGACTATGAAGCCTACATGCCTAATATCCCGAAGAGAGCGCATCCATTCAACCTGAGAAACGAAACGACAATTGGTAAGGTCTGTTTAAATTTAGAAAAAACTTTTTTGTTTAATTAGCTCTCAAACTCTGGAAGGCTGACAGGGAGTCTTCGCTCTATATCAGGGAGAGGTCAAAGACGTTCATGGATAGGCTGAAACAGAAAATGTTGGGCTCCGAGGAGGCGCAGAGGAAGAGGAAACAGAAGAAGTCGCGATCCCGATCGAGGAAGAGGTCTAATACCGACAAGAAGAAAAACAAGTCGAGCTCGGGGGCCTGATAGGATGTGGTTGGACGATAGATGTATTCATAATAGGATAGATATTTTCTAATGTATAAACAAACGTATGTATTGTTCTTTGTGCACATTGTGTTAATTAAAGTGATAAAAATGTCTGCAATAGTATTTTTGAAATTTTTAATGGTTCATTTTCCTTTTGTATTTGTAAAATAATAGGAGTTTAAAATATTAATTTTGAAACGAATTTTATCGTAAACCATTACTAATCGATTGAAATGATAAGTTGTAGGGTTGACGCTTTCAGTTTTTCTAATTTTTGAATCGTGTAGTATTCATTTTAAGTTGATTTTTTTAATAAACATTTATTTCAGGAGGCGCTTATTCTCATAAACTTTAGCTTTTTATTGCTTTAATATTCAAATAATGCCAGGAGAACGTCGTGGAGACAAAAAGTAAGAATAGAAAATGTATTTTAAACACATAATTTAGTCGTCGTGGAGGAGGCGGTGGATTTGGTGGTAGAGGGGGAGGCCGAGGCAGTGCTGCTGGAGGTAGAGGCGGATTTGGTGGCGGTGGAGGAGGCCGTGGCGGTAGAGGAGGTGGATTTGGTGCTGGCGGAGGAGGCCGAGGCGGTGGTGGTGGAGGACGTGGAGGTGGTTTCGGTCATTTACCTCATCCGGGTGGGTTTGGTCCGCCCCATGGCTATGGACCACCTCATGGTTACGGCGCTTATGGAGGAGGTGGCGGTTTTGGAGCTGGTGGATTTGGTGGTGGTGGAGGCTTTGGAAGTTTTGGAGGATTTGGAGGGGGCGTTCCAAATTATGGAGGAGGAGGTGGTGGTGATTTTGCAAATCGAGGTTGACTTACTTATAAATAAATATTTAACAATTAATCTAGGTCCAAGACGGATGGATGATGCTGGGAAGAAGCTTCGACCTATAGAATGGGATCATTCTCAACTTCCTCCCATCAAGAAAAATTTATATCGTGAGCATGCTTCTATTACTCGGCGTGAACAATCAGAAATTCTTGAATGGCTTAGAACCACTGAAGTCACTCTTGAGGGTGATAACATTCCTCGTCCGATATCCGAGTTTCATGAGAGCGGGTTTCCACGTTTGTTTTTGATTTATCTTCATTTTTTCAAATCTTTTTAGAAGAGATAATTGACCTTCTTTGTGCCCATTATCATCGACCTACAACGATTCAAAGCATTTCTTGGCCCGTAGCTCTCAGTGGCCGTGATATGATTTCAATTGCAAAGACTGGTTCTGGCAAAACACTTGGCTTTATTTTACCAGCTATTGTGCATACATTGAAGTATAATCTTAATCTTTTGAATATAAACACACATGAAATTTTTAGTCAGCTTCCTCGTCGTCCAAATGAAGGGCCAACTGTTCTTGTTCTTTTACCCACTCGTGAGTTGGCTGTTCAAGTTGAAGAAGTTGCTCGTGAATATTGCCGTATAATGCACCTTGAAATTAATTGCTGTTATGGCGGAGCAGCTAAGCAAGGCCAAGCAAGCGATTTGAAGCGAGGTTTTTAAAATAATTTTTAATATAATTAATTGTCAAGTTTTATTCGTCCTGAAAGATGCAACTCTGGGATGACATTATTATTTTTCCCTTTATTATTTTCTATACCCCTGATTATTAAATTGTTATTATTTTAGGCATATTTTAGGCATTTTTAGCATTTCATGAAATTTATTTTAGCCCGATCGACAGTCTTTAATGTTCTCAGCTACTTGGCCAAAAGAAGTTAGGACTCTTGCTGCCGATTTTCAGAATAATCCTGTCCATTTACATGTTGGCTCTTTGGAATTAGCTGCCAATCATAATATTCAACAACATATTGAGATTATTGATGAGTTTGGAAAACAAGGTCGGCTTTTCCAACTTCTTGATCATATTATGAGACAGGTTTGTCTTTTTTAGCGTTTTAAAAATTATTTGGCGCTTTACTCTTCTCTCCTTGATTTTTCAGTATTAAGGGAGTTTTGAAAAGCGCAAAATTAAATGAAGACCTTTTGCAACCATGAATTAGCTAGAATTTGGCTTTTTTATGTACTTTAACTGGTCTACATTATTTTATAACAGGGCTCTCATCGACAAAATGCCACTCAAAAGTATCAAAATCTTGATAAAAAAGTATATAGGGAGAAAATTTCCAAATTTAAAGTATACTCAAAATTAAATTGGAAAATATTTGTTCGTGCTCAAATCTTTTATATTTCTCTCTTAAATGAATCTTTTCTAATAATTTCTTGCTTCCATTGGGCATTTTGTGCATTTCAACGCATGACATGTCAAAATTCGCTGATACAAGAAATAAAGCCCTGACAGTCTTAACCTCAAGCTTTCGTCCATTTTCAGCGCCGCAGGCGAAAATTTTTTGAAATTTGGAGCCCAAGTAGTCAGATTTCTCCCATTTTCAGCGCCGCAGGCGAAAATTTTTTGAAATTTGGAGCCCAAGAAGCCAGATTTCTTTCTTTTTCAGCGCCGCAGGCGAAAATTTTGATAATTTCGAAGGCCCAAGGCTAAAAAAATTCACTTTTTTGCCCAATCCCTTCCCCAATTTCATTTTCAATCCAAAATGTTGATTTTAAAGTATATACTTTCAATAAAGTATAAATTCAATTTCTTAAGTATGGAGGTCGGTTTCAAAGTATAATACTTTCAAATAAAGCACGAATGAGAGCCCTGTTTTATAATATTTAAAAAACAAAAATTTTGATTTTCTCATTTTTTTTTAAATTTAAAGCGAGAATGCAAAACACTCATTTTTGTTGAAACTAAACGAAAAGCAGATGAGATTACTCGAAATATGCGGCGTGATGGTAAATAATTTTGACGTTTAATTATTATATGTTTATTATAGGTTGGCCAGCTTTATGTATTCACGGTGATAAAGAGCAAAAAGAACGGGAGTGGGTTCTTGCGGGTCGGGTTTTCTTACTATTTTTGATTAAATAAATGTTAAATTTACAGAATTCAAGGAGGGTAAAACCCCTATTTTGCTTGCGACTGATGTCGCTGCTCGTGGATTGGGTATGTTCTCTGGGGGCTAAGAAATAAGATAGCCAGTGCATCGTGTGGATCGTTTTCTTTTGATGTTCCGTACTCTCCCTACTACTCTTCCTCAAATAAATACAAAACATCATTTAGAAAATCATCTCAAACGCTGCTAATATATTTTTTTAAAAATTATATGAATGCGGCGGAAATTAATTAAAAAAATAAAAAACAAAGAATCGAGGAAGTATTGAAGGGAAACAACAGTAAAAAAGTTGGTCATGTCATATTCAGGTATTTATTTTTTGGAAGGACGTGGCTGGCTGCTCTACTGTTGTGTTTGTGTGGATCGTCATAAAATTAAAAAATCGTTTCACACGATTGGTTGTCGCGCACAATTTTATTACGAGAGAAGGAGAATGTTCAAATGTTCGCGCGATGGCCAACTCTGGCTGACCAAACCTTTTCCTGGTTCCGTGTTCCGCGAAATCATCGTGGTACTACGGAGTATTGGAGAAGGTTGGTCTTTTTTTTTAATTTTTTTGTTAGTTTTATTGAAAATTTGGAATTATTTTCTATTAAAACATTTAAATTATTTTATATTTAAGACGTTTCTGATATAAAATATGTCATCAATTATGACTATCCGAATAATTCTGAGGACTATGTTCATCGAATTGGACGTACTGGGCGTCAAGATAAAACGGTATACCTATTTTGTTATTTTTAAGTAAAATCTTTTTTAACAGGGGACGAGTTACACTTTCTTCACGCAAAATAATTCCCCGAAAGCTAGAGATTTAATTAAAGTTTTGGAAGAGGCAAAACAAGTAGTTCCCCCACGTCTTCATGAATTGGCTGAAAGTGCTTTTGGAAAAGAAAAGGGAAAAAGGCGTTGGCGCCAAACAGAAGGTGAAGGATCTACTCCTCCATTTAATATGAAAAAGGCGAATGATGAAGGATTTAGTGCTGATAATGGATTTCCAGAAGCTTTATGGTGAAAAATTTGTTTAAAAAATGATAAATTGGAAATAAATAATTTTAAATTTTAACTGAAAGAATGGGGTACTATGTGGCTTTTAGACAAATATTTAAAAAATCAAAAGGTAGTAAATTCTCAAAATATAATTTCTCCTACGAGACATGAAATGAAGTTTAGATAAGCGAAAGGAAAAATTATTTATATTTCAATTAACTTTAATTTTTTTATATATTTGTGAACGCATTAAAAATTCCTTTATTATCTAAAATATAGATTCCGTCGCATTGGGTGCCTCCATTTTTAATTTATGAGGGGGCATCTTTTAGACATTAGGCGAGACCCTATTTATTGGACCGAAACATAATCAAGCCGGAAATGAGCTCATTTATTTATAAAAGTAAATGGAGGCACATAATGCAATTGTACCGAAATATATTGACCTTTGATTATTCAATTTTATGTATCAATGTCATTTAGTAAAAGTTTATTCAAATTAGTAACCTTTTTGATGAAATTTTTTGGACTTTTGTTAACTTAATTTGTTAAAATTAAAAAAATTCGGTTGGCAAACAAATTTTAACATAGTAAAAGAGAGGTAAAAGTTTAGTCCCGGGCAAGCATCCGAGTATACTCAAGGTGCTCTAACGACTTAGTTACGGGAGCTGCTTTCACTTTCTTTTCTAATAGATCTTAAACCCCTTCCTGGTAACCGTTTCAAGTGCCTAGCTAGTTGGACCTCTCTTTTTCCTCAAAAATAAAAAATAAGATCATTTTTTAAACAATTAACATCTTCCACAAGTAGCACGGCATTCTTTATTTATTAATGTTTGATATTTGAAATCATTGCAAAATCGTTTTAATTTATCACAAAATTGACCTAAACGCTGATTTTTTAAAATTTGTATTCTATATCTCACCTCTGTCTAGACACGGTCCCATTAATGAATGGTGCCTTGAATGGTGATCCAATAATTTGTGGTCTTCTAGGCTTGATTTTGGTGCTAGTCCAACCAAATGTGCTAATTGACTACAACAGAGTGTCCAAATACAGCAAAAGCAAAGGAATAAGAGAAGTGAATGTTTTGTAAATCCTTCGAGGGGCAGCCTTAAATAAAAAGAGAATAGATTTTGTTAGGATTTTTTGATATTTATTAAAAATAATTTAAAATAATTATTAAAAATATTCACTTACATAAGATAATTAGAAAACAATTCTTCAAAAATAAAATAAGAAAAGACTAACCAATTTTGCTTTTTCTGTTCAGTCAGAAGAAAATTGTTAAATGTTTTTTCTTCCTCATTCTAGTCTGTGGACATTTTCATTTATAAAAGGCTTTGTTTGTTTGATGAGTAAATGGACAACAATAAATATATGTCCGGTTTTTCTGTCGGAGATATAAAGAAAGTATTAATGTGTGGCCTTGTAATTGAATGAGAAAAGGAAAATTAAGTAAAGAAGGGAATGATTTTGTTTAAAATATTTTTTGGATAAATTTTTTTAAATTAAAAGGTAAAATGAAAATAACTTTTTCTGATTTTGGAAAATTTTTATTATACGAGAAGAGGAGTTTTTTTAGATGGCTTTTTAATTATTAATTATCCCTTCCAAGAGAGGTTGTAACAATAATTACCTGAGCAATTATTCAAGAATTATACATATTTAGTATTTATATAATTTTATAATTTTCATTTAAACTCTTAAACAAATTTTTCGAAATAATTTCTACATATTTATTTTTCCCTATTTTTAACCTTAAAATATTCTTTTTACAAAAATTATATTATAAAGTGATGAAGAACGCGTGAGGTATCATCGTCATTCTATAAATTCAAAGTTAAAAATGAATAGGTACTAAAATTGGCACAATAGAAGTAAAATTAGATTTTTTAAAGCTTTAAAAAAATATATTTTTTTTATTATAACTTAACTTTTTATTTTTTATATAACCAGGACAGTCATATGCAGAACAAAAAAGAGTAGTGGGACAATCAAGACGGAAATTTTTTTTAAATTTTAACACTGAAACCTATTCCTTCGTTAATTAGAAGTTATTAATTAAAGCAGCGTTAGTTAAATATTTAAAAATTTATTTGACAAATTGTTGTAGTAAATCTCTGAAATTTTTTTGCTGACATTTTATTTTTCATTATTATTTGTTCTAATATTTTTTAAAGTCAATTTTGATTTTTTAATTTATTTAAATTAGCGTAAAAATTTAGGCTTTGTTTTCTATAGAATTTTCCTTTGTTTCTTTTATTAAAAATTATTCATTTAGAAAACTAAATTTTAAAATTATTTTTTTTATTCTTCTATTTTAACATTTTTTTGGAAATTTCTCTTTTTTACAGAATATATTTTTAATATTATTCCAACAAAATATATCCTATTTTCATTTTATTATTTACCCTCATTTTCGCAATTATAATAATAGGTTATTTTAATAAATAAAAATAATTCCTTCCAATTTTCTGTCATTTTTTAAGTGTAAAATTTAAATAAAATGAAGGAGGGGGTTTTTAATTATTTTAATTAAACAAAAATATTTAATAAAAATATTTTTATTTTATATTCTTTAAATTACTTTAAAAAAGTTTAATTTTTTATTAAAAATTTCTTTCATTTTTTTTTCTAATATTAAAAAAAATTTTTTTTTCAAATTTTTAAAAAATAAAGGTATATACATATATATTTTTGTTTATATATTTCTTTTCTTTTTTTGTTTCATTACCCCCGGGATTGTTTTTCATTTTTTATTCGTCTCATGTTCAATTCACCCTTTATACCTTTAAAAGCCTCAAAAACAACGGGGGATATGTATTTACTTTGTCAGAACAGCCGTTAACATTAAAAAAAGAAAAACTTTTTCTTTATTTAAATGATCCTATCATTTTTTTCTTTTTTAATCCCCAGAGTCTCATAAATCTATCTTTTTTGGAAGAAAGAACTTTTCGGCAAATTTATAGTTAAAAAATTCTTCTTTTTTTTTTAATAAAAGTCAAATATTTAATTTGATATTTATTCTCACAATTCTTTTCAACATTTTCAAATTATTGACTTTTAAATATTTAAAAAGTAATTTTTGAGTTTTAAGAAATATATTTGAAGAAATATTTTTTAAAAAATCTTTTCCATAAACTTTATAGTATATTAAAAATAAGACAAGCTTTATTTAAGTAAATATGTAAAACCTTTAATTAATTGTCATAGTTAAATAAATTGGTATAGGCTCATGAAAACAAAAATGAATTTACTTTTTAATTTAATCCCTCCGAGTTTGTTAGTATAAGTATCGAGATTCTGATTATTATTTATTAAAAAATTATTTTTTTAAGAATTCGTAAAAAGAATATATTAATGACTGCAACTAACTACTCTATTAAATACTTAAAAATATAAAAATATTTTTATTTGACTAAAAAAAGGCAAAAAGGGATTTAAAAGAGCAGTGATTAAAAGAGAAGAAGAAGCAAAAAAATATAATTTTCTAAAAAAAAAGTTAAAAAAAAACTTCCATAAAAAGCTTTTCTCTCTCTCTTTTATTTTCTTCCAATTAGCCTTCTCTTCAAATACAAAAAAAAAGTAGAGGAAGAAATGGCAACGAGAGAAACAACTTTAACAGTTGAAGGGATTGTCCCTTTCTTTCCAAGGTTTTTTCCAAATATTTTACTTCTCAATTTACTTTAAAAATAAATAAAATATTTATTTTTAAATTTAGTATTATGGCTATACAACCATTTGATGGAGGAGGGGAATTTAATTCAAGTCATTGTAAGTCTGTCGAGGGAATAAATAATTTAATTAATTAAAAAAAGGTATTTGTTCTGATTTACAACACGAAGATTATTCACCTTTATATGCTTGGTTTAATTATATTGTTATTATTGTTATGTTACCTTCCCTTTCTGTATTTGGTGTATTAACTAATTTTGTTAATATTTTTGGTTAATTAATTAATTAAAAAATATTTTTATTTTTTTTCTTTTCAAGTTTTTACCCGTCCTTGTATGAAAAATTCATCAAATACTTATTTACTTTTCTTGGCCTTCTCAGACTTTTCTGTTGTTTTGACTGGATTATTTATTTTTTGGATAGACTCTGCACGTTCTTATATTCCCCAATTAGTACAAGCACCCTACACTACAGTTAATTTTAAATAAATAAATAAATATTTTCCTTTTAATTAAAAAAGGTATATACTTTACCTTTTGGATATATGGCACAATCCTGCTCTATTTATTTTACTGTAGCAGCTGCTTTTGATTGTTATATTTGTGTAAGAATATATTTTAATAAAATAATTTTTATTTTATTTTTTAAAAAGGTTTGTTGGCGCAAACACTCCCCCTTTCACTGCACAATTAAAAAAGCCAAAAATATAATTTATTTAACAATTATTTGCTCTATAATTTACAATTCTTTACGTTTTCCACAATTTAATTTGAGAAAATGTATTCACGATGGAAGTGGGGATATGATTATTGAAATATGCCCAACATATTTATTTTATCATATAAACACTATTTATAATGGTTTTTGATATTTAAATATTTTAATTTAATTATTTTTTTAAAGTTTATTTATATATGTTTGCAATGACTTTATTTCCTTTTTTTATTTTGTTACTTTTAAATACTTTAATTATTATTCGAAAATCTGTTGATGCAAAACATTCAAGACAATTAAAGAAAAGGTATTAAAAAATAAAAATAATTTCTCGCAAATATACCCCCCCCCCCTCCTCCCAAAATATTCTCAAAATACATACAATTCTTAATATTTGCTTGGCCATTATGGGAGGGAAGGGTTTGAATTCCAGATAATGACGGTAGAATATTTAGAAGTAGATGGGGGCGAATATTTAATAAATCTAAATAAATTTTTGGACATTAAAAATTTGCCTGTATTAGACCACACCTCCTTGAAAGACTTTTGTTTCATCCCTAAAGGGTGTAATATCTTTTTTACTTTAATAAATATCTATTAATACATATTATTTTCCTTTTTTTTTTAAAGTATTTCCATTTCTTCTTCCTCTTCCCCAACAATTCAACAACAAAATAATTCAATAAATTCACCAATTATTTATCATAAAAATGGAAATTTAAAATTTTCTCCATTAAAAAGTGCCCCTTCTATTGAATCTACGGGAACTATAAATCCAAGTTCTGATGAAACAATTACTATGGTTATGGTAATTTTAATTAATTTTAATTAATTATTAAATTAATTAAAAAGGTTGTTGTTTTATTTTTGTGTTGCAATACTCTTTCACTTATTGTTAATTTAATTGAAACTTTTTTTGAACCAGATCCTCTTTTATTAAATTTATTATCAGATGCTAGTAATTTTTTGGTTGTTTTTAATTCTTCTGTTAATTGTGTTATTTATTTAATTTTTAATAAAGAATATAGAGAAGTTTTTATGTAAGTTTAGTTTATTTTAAATAAATAAATAAATATATTTAAATTTTTAAAGAAAATATTTTGCAAAATGTTTTTCTTGTTTTGGTTATTATATTGATAAAAATAATAATGGAATAAAAAATGGAAATATTAATTTATTAAATCAAAATAATTCAAAATTTGGTAAGTTTTGTAATTAAAAGAAATTCTTTTTAATCTTTATAAATAATTCGAATCACTAACCACGAGATGTAGGTGCATGTAAAAGTTTTAAGAATACAGGAAGAAGGCTTTTAATTAAAGGGTGACTAGAAAGTTTTTTCTCGTAACTTAATTTAAAGATAAAAACATAACAAAAAGATGATTTAATAGAGAATATAAACAGTTGATTTTGAATTCCAGATAATGGTGTTAAAATATTTAGAAGTGGGAGGAGGCGAATATTTAAATTAATCCGTGTGTTCCTGTGGAACCCCCCCCCCCCCACTCCTCTTCAAGAAACGGAAAAATTTCAAAAAATTTTTGAATTTAGATTATTCTACCTTTTCCTAGATTTTTAATTTATAATTTTTTATTTCAAAAAAATATAATTTTAAATTTTTCCTTTTCAAGTAAATGATGGAAATCATTTAATAACGACAACTTCAACAAATATATCAGAATCAGTTTCCCCTGTTTGGCTTCAATGTCCGTGTATTTCCCAATTTAAAAGTCAACACAATTTTTGTCATTCTTGTCCATATAGAAAAAATAAAAATTTAAAAAAATTAAATTCAATTAAATGGAAAGCTGGAAATTTGTATGTAGAAATTGAAAATGAAACAAAAAATATTTTGGAGGATAAAGAAGGAAATGAATTTATTTGTAATGGAGGAATTAAAAAAGGAAAACATCCAATTATTCGAGTAAATATTAAAATTAAATTTAAGAAAAAAATATTTTTGGTTCAAGAAGAGAGAAGGCTAAATTGTTTTTAAGAATTTTCTAACAAAATTAAATAAATTAAAATAATCATGTTATAAATTAATTAGAGAAAAGAAATTAAAGTTATTTAATCTAAATATTTCTTTAGATTGGGAGAAATCTTTTTTTATTTTTTACCTTTATACATATAAGTATTTAAAAAAATAATTTTTATTTATTTCCAGAGTCCATTACCTTGTTTAATCACAGCACAATCATTAAATAATGGAAAATGTAAAACATTAAAAATTGTTGAGAAAGACGAAGACAATTTATTAATAAATACCCCTTCACATTTAACATTTATTCAATCTTTAAATAAAAAGCCGGAAATTGAATCAACATTTTATAGAAAAAATAATGGAAGAAAAAATGAATTTATTAAATTATTAGCAGAAGTTGATGGAAGAAATTGTAGTAGTATATTGCCTGTTACTGAATTATAAATTTATACAATTTAATCTTTTAATTTTTTAAAATTTTTGAAATGAAGGAAATATCGATAAAATAGTGCTTCTTAGTTGAAACACTCTATATTTAAATTTTTGGTTTTTATTGTTTAGTCCATTTTATGTTCGTCTAATTATTTACTAGTTTAATTTTATCCTTTACTGATATCCTCATTTAGGTTTTGTAGCCGATTTTGGCGACAAAAAAAAACAGAAAAATTTATTTACAAAGAATTTTTCACTTATTGTGGCAAAATAAACATTTTTACCTTTATTGGCGAAATTAGTCATTGGCAATTTGTGTGGATACCGAATAGTTTTTAATATCAGCTGATTTTATTAATTTATTTATTTTTAGTTTTAGTTTAAATGTCTCCTCGATTAATTAATTTATTGAAAATTTTTTTCTTTTTATTTTTATTAATTGAAGTAGCTGCTTTAACTAATTTAACAACAAAAAGAAGAAAAGGGGGATATGAGGCTTTGTGGAATTTAAATAAAATGGCTGAATGTAAATTGGGGTATAGTGCTTTGGCTTATAATGATTATGGTTGTTGGTGTGGAGTTGGGGGAGTTGGAGAACCTATGGATAAAATTGATAGGTTTATTTAATTAAATATTTTTGGAGGGTTTTAAATTAACGGAAATCCCGGAGAATAAAGGTTTCTTCGAAAAAAAATTCTGAAAATATTCTCAGGGATTGCCAAATTAATTGTTTGGGGAATGAATTAATTTTTTTAATTTTTAAAAGTTGTTGTATGGCACACGATAAATGTTATGATTTGGCTGTAGATAAAGGAATTTGTTTTGATGTAGAATTTGAATATATCGATGATTATGGCTGGGAATGTAAAAATAAAGTAATTAATTGTCCAAAAACTTTAAATGGATGCAAAGAAGCTTTGTGTCATTGCGACAAGTTTTTTTAGAAATTTTTTTTGTTTAAATTATTTTTAAAGGCAAGTAGTCGATTGCTGGTCTAAATACCCAAAACCTTCAATTAAAACAAAATGTACGCACGGAAAAAGAATTTTTAGTAATATTTTGGGAATTGTTTTTGATTCTTTAAAGATTTTTATTAATTTTGTTTCTTCTTTGCCAAATTTGGTTGCCGGGCTTTTTCATCGAAATTAATTTTTTTAAAAAGATTTTCTTTTTTCGTTAGTGTTTTTAAATTAAATTTATTTAAAATTCCTTTCCCCTAAAAACTTTCAAATTTTTGAAGAATTCCTATTATTGTAATTATTAAGTTGTTTTTATGTAGTACTAATCTTCTATAAATATTTTTAATGCAACTTTTCTGTAATTTAAATAATGCTTTTTTATTAACTGAAAATAGGTAATTAATTATTTTACTTTATTTTAACTAAATTAAATTATGATTTCTTTTATTTAAAAATATTTTTAAATTAATTTTGTTAAAGTTTTTATTTAAATTAAAAATAATTTTTTGTTTAATATTTAAAAATAAAATCCAAGGTAAAAAATTTTAAAAAATTTTGAGATAACCAAAATTAATTTTGAATTAGAGAGGCTTGTTATTGTACATAGAAAATTTAATTTTGAAAAATTAATAGAGAAATTAAAAATTAAATACAATTTTGTTTATTTTTTTAAAAGACTCCCTCCTTTTAAATTAATTTTCCAAGACCTTTTTAAAAAATAAATTCTTTAAACTTTTCTTCTCAAACAACAAAAATGTTAAACTAAAAAAACAATTTTTTTAACCACAATTTATTTAAAGTTATCAGATCATTAGATCAAACATTTCCCACTTATTTATTTACCTTTTCTCTTTTAAAGAAAAATAAAAAATATTTAATTTGTGTTTTGAAAGTCCCTAGCATTTGATACAAAACTTTTAAATTAATTTAATAAATATTTCTTCATTTAACAATTTTATATACTTATTTAGTCTGTATCTGAATCTCTGTCAGTTTGGATTTCCCTATTACAAAAAAATAAATACTTCCTTCCTTTATATTCCTTCCTTTATTTTTCCAAAATTTTAAGTTACACAAAATTAAAATCTTTCACTCATTTCGTTTATAAGAAAAACAGGGAAATCATTTTAACTTATAATTTTATTAAATTTGAATAGAAGTTCAGATAAATGAAGAATTTATTTAAAAGAGTTGAAGACTTCAAATAAATTTAAAAAAATAAAAATCCAAATTAAATTTCATTTTTTTCAACAATTAAATTAAATCTCCTTCATTCAGAACCCCTTCCATTCAGACACACATATTTTTAAATATAAAATCAAAATTTGGCCAATCATTTTTTACTTATTTTTGATATTTAAAAAAGGAAGAGATTGGTCAATTTACATAAATATTTTGTTAAAAAAAAGTAACTAATACTTCACTACTTCTGCTGCTACTATTTTTGTAAAAAAATATGTATGAGTAAGAAGTGTTTTTTGGGAGAGAAAGAAAGCTAGCTATTTATTTATATATTACAATTTTAATTTTTATTTTAAATAATATTTTCTTCAGAAATGAGTTAATTTTCAGAAATATTTTTTCAATTAAAAATGTTTCAAAAACACCAAAATAATTTATATTTATTACTTTTTCTCCTCCTATTTTCTTTCTTATTTATTTTAATTAATTTATTTTTTAATTCAAATATAATTTCTGAAAATAATTCTGATTTAAATATTGAAAATAAAGGAAGAATTTTTGGTTTAAAAAATAAAAAAGAAATTGAAAGTTTGAAAGAAGAATCACAAATTAAAAAGAATATTAAAAGTTTGTTTTTAATTTTTTTATTTCGTTATTTATTCAAAAAAATAGGCACTTTTAATAAATATGTAGTTATTTCCTTGAATTTTTGATTTTTGAATCTCGGGCCTGCAACTCTGTTGTTTGCTCCCATCAAGATAGTTTTGATAATAAAAAATAATTTTAGAATTTAATCAAATAAAATTATAAACTTTACAGAAAGACGGGCAATTAGTAATACAAATTTTGGAGTTAAATATTACTATGTTAGCAGAAACAAAAATGGAAATAATAAAAACAATTATTATTATTATTTTAATAATGAAGCAAAGAAAAAACAAAAATTCAAAAAATATTCATTATTATCAATAATTACCGCAAAAAATACAAATAAATGTCCAAATAAATTAGATGCTGTTACTGAAGGTAAATTAGGGAAGTAAATAGAAATATTTTTAAGTTAATTACGAGTAATCCTTTATTTGAAAGAAAGATTAACCAAAAATAAGTATTTTTGAAAAGAAAGTATAAATTAAATATTTTTTTAAAAATTTTTAATTGTTTATTTATTCAAGGATATAATAAACGTTTATATTTATTTTCTGGTGAAATTGTTTATGAAGTATTTAGAGATATTTATGGACTTCAACAAAGGTTCCTTTTAAATAAATTCTAAAAAAATATTTTCTTTTCTAGACAAGCTTATTTAATTAGAGAATTATTTCCAAATGGCCCAAGACAAGTTACTGCCGTTTTGAGTAATCAGAAAAATGGAATTACTTTATTAATTGCTTGGAGAAGTGTTTATCGTTATAGATGGAATAAAAAGAATAAACGATTTTATGTCTGTTTTTTTCAGAAAAATATATTTTTTGTAGGGTTGCCGTTTTCGGTTCGAGCCGACGTTCGGTGCATATTTTTCGAGCTTGGTTTTTTTCGATTCGGTTCGTTTTCGAGCCTTTCGAGCTGAAAAGCCTCGGTTCGCTCGATCTTTCGGGTCGAGCGAGCCGAGGCAATCCTATTTTTTGTGTAAAAAAATAACAATAATTTTTATGTACATTTTTAGATGGCAAAGAATAGTCCACGAGAATTACCTTTTAATATTACTTTTGTTCCTCGTATAGGATTTCAATGGAATAGAGGACATTTAATTTTAGCTAATGTATTATAGAAGTAAAATAAATTTATTTTTTAAATTTTTATAGAAAAATCGTTTTGCTATTTATGATCCTTATTGGAATTTAGCTCCTTTTGTTTCAAAAGAAGCTGTTAATTATTTCCCAAATTTGGCATTAGAAAAACTTGTTGGTGTTTTGAAATATAATAAAGATTCCATGCTTTGGATGACTAAAGAAGGGAAAATTCTGGTATATTTTTTAAGAAATATTTTAAAAAAGAAAGTAAACTTTTAAACATTCCCTCTCTTAAATATTTTTAAAAACAAAAATCTTTTTAGTTATACGATTTGCATAAACACAAAATTGGAATAGAAATGCCAATAAATTTGTCAAAATTTATAGCTTGTCTACTTTCTCCAAATTCAACAATTGGAAATTTTGGATTATAGAAGGAATAATAAAACGGGAATTATTTTAATGAAGAAATATTTATTTAAGAAAATTAATTTAATTTTTTAATTTGTGCAATTTTGTTTTCTATCAATGCTTTTTAAATTTTAAAAAAACCTTTCAATCATAGGGAAACAATTTATACAATATATTACAGTATGTACAAATAATAGTTAGAATATTTATTTATAGATGAGGAACAAAGTTTTTTTGTTAAGACACAAGGGAAAATCACAATTTAGATTGGAAAACAAATATACCTATATTTTAGTTATTATATTACACACATATATATCACAACAATTCTATATATCCATATTACTTCTCTTTTGGCGGCGGTGTGTAAGCCCGAAATACCAAGAAATCGTCACTCTTTTCATTCAGTTTAGCTCCAAGTTGCTGCGGCAAAAGAAGGACATCACCCTTTTCAATCTTTTCCTCATTGCCTTCATTTGGGAGTATTGTGGCAGAACCGTTGACGACTATCAAGATTGAAGCAGCGGCGATTGGCTGGACCACAGAGACTTCCTTCTGAAATTTTTTTAAAAATTAAAGACTTTTTCAAAGTCGTACAAAAAAATCAGCTTACATTCAGTTTGTGGACTGAAAATTCTTGTACTTCAGGCGAATATTCATCTACACCGTCAGCCAGATGTTGTGGCTCAAAAATGGGCGGCCCTCCCATTCGGTAGGTGAGGTTCTCACAGAACAAGGGGACGTTTTTGAATTTTGGCGTGAGTCCAGCGCGAACAGTGTTGTCGGATTGAGCCATACATTCAATGCAATCTGTTTAAAAGTAAAAAATATTTTATGGTTTTTAATAAGTTAATCACTCACCTCCAGACAAATATGAATGTGGTTCGTTTGGTCCGAGAAATGTCGCTTGTCCAGGTTTGAGCTTGACGTAGTTAAGGAAGAGCGGCGCCAGAATCCCAATGTCTTCAGGAAAATGTTCGCTGAGACCCATAATCAATTCGTCTGTTTGTGACCGTTGTTCCTCTGAAAAGTAGAAATTTTATAAATGGAAAGGCAAAATGTTTGAAGTACTTACTCAGAAAGATGTCCGAAAGAAGTTTTGTGAGCAAAGTCCCAATCTCTTCTGGCGGAATAGTCCAGATCTGTGTGAAGATATTCTTTAATGCACCCTTCTTCTCCTCCTCGTCTGTAGTCGCGCCGAAACTTGACAACACCGTTTCACCTAACAATTCAACAAGTGCCTCATGTGAGCGAAGGTTGTTGAGAATTGTGTCCGGCATCTGGAATCCGCAGAGAATCTCGAAATTCGTTAGAGCGATCGTCAGCTCCGGTTTGTGGTTGGCATCTGGATAATTGGTTTGATCAGCGGCATGGAGTTCTCTGGCTTGTTCCTGTCAAAATATAACAAAGATCTTTATTAAACTACAAGGATCCAAACCCGCGTTGGATGCAACTGCAAAGACAAGCATTTGCCAACAGAGAGCACTTTGAGCAGGAACTGAAGACCGACGCCATCCCTTTCGTGTTGCCCGAGAACATCCGGATGATCCCTGAAGTAGTCCGCCAACGGAATCCGTGCTTCACCTTCTTTCACTTGCGATGGTCCTCTTGCATGCGTGCCCATCCACAACTGAAATTTAAAAACATGAGACATCTCATCTTCCTCCACAAAAGAACCTCCGCATAAAACTCGTCCTCCTCAATTGTATCCTTTCGCAGCTGGGCCACAGTGCTTTCAGCGCCTTTTCTGCCCCATTGGTAGTGAAGAGCCTTACAATCGAGCCTCTTCATGACGCTGTTACCTTGCGGATTGAATAGCGAACGATGGCTAAAAACAAAAATTTTTTAGAAAGTACTAGACGCCGCTGACAAAACTCACTCGAATAACAGGAGAAGCGTTGCCAAGAAAGTAGCAGTAGTCGAGTTGATTTGAAGATGATGCAAGCAAAAAGAACGAGCTTTTATAGTATCAGCGAATACACCTCAGTTCGGCGCGCACGTTTCGGGGCCAGTTTTTCGGCGCAGCATGTTTTTAGCGTTTAGAGAAAATAAATTATACAAATGTTCGCTAAATTTTCCCTTTTTTGTTTATGCCTTTTAGTTTCCTCAAACAAAGTATCTCATGTTTTACACACCTAAATAACTAAAAGCTAAAAACGAGATAATTTTTATCCTTTGTTAAACAAATTATGGAAAAAAGGTAAAGTAGGGATAATAAGGGGAACTTTAAAAAACGGTAAATGATTTTGTTTTTTAGATTATAAATTTAGAGAAATGCGTTTCGCCTCTCGTCTTTTAACAAATCAATTATTTGAAAGATTTAGAATTCAAAATATTCAAAAGCCAACAACAATTTATCTTAAACATGTAAAATGGGTAACTGGTCGAAGTCAATTAGAAAAACATTTTGATCGTTATGGGAAAATTAAAGATGTCAGCCTTTTCTTTGTATGTTTTAATTTTTGGTTTTATAAATTTAATCTTATTCAGGATCCAAAGACTGGATTACATCGAGGATTTGCTTCAATTACTTTTGCTCATTCGGATTCTGTTGAGGGCGCACTTCGCGCTCGTCCTCATTTTATTGACGGAGCTGAGGTTTTTTAAACAATTTTTGGTGCCTTGTCTTTTAATAAATAATGACAAAATTTTTTAATAAGTCGAGTTTTGATAGTATGTCTTCTTATAGGTTTCTCTTTCAATTTACGTTCGCACAATTCGGTCTCAAAGGAAACGTGCTATCAACATTCGACTGTAATAAGAACGTGTTTTAAAGGATTGGTATATTTATTCAATTATTTCTGTTATAAAAAACAATCGTTTATAGAATAGTCCATTCAATAATCTTCCGATAGATACCAATGAGTTGGATTCCTAAGACAGAGATAACTTTAAGTCACTACTTTTAGCAAAAATAGATAGCGGTTTTTCTCTGAAACTCTTCAAAAATTTTAATAAATTAATTTAATTTTTAGGTTTTAGTCGAAGACCGTCTTCCAATGGAACGTCTGAAACATGACAAATTTTCTACACATGAAATCCAAAAAGGTTTGCACGAACGACAAGGGCATCAAAATCGAAGATAAATAGTCATCGATCGATTGAAATTAAGTATCTTTTGCCAAAATTTAAATGATTTTTATTTAAAAATTCTATGCTTATTTCAATCTCTGGTGATGTTTATTAGATTAAATATTATGTTAAAACTTGCAGGGAAAGTTCATTTTACAAAAGGAGTAAATTAGAAAAAAATCATTGACCAATTTCTACGTATCAACATTATAAGTTTGGAATGTTGGCTAATTCTAATTTTTTTCTAGTAACCAGAAAAGCATCAAAAAAGTCTTCAATAAAAATTTAGGCTTTAATATATTCAAAAGAAAAACAATTTAAAATTTAGGTAAAGGGAGTATTAAAAGTTTCATAAGCGAGTTCTTCTGTGTGTGTTTTATCATTAGTCACTCCAATAAAGTCAATTTCTAATCTAAAAGGTCCTTCAAGATTATCCATTAAAGTTATTCCAATTGAACTAAAAAGAATATTATTTGAATTTAATTTCAATAAAACCTGGCACAATTTTGATAAAATTGTAATTGTCTATCCATTATTCTTCCACCATATGTATAAAAAAATCTAGAAAATGGAATCATTTCAAATTGCCAATAAGGGCCTCCATGAGTATGTAATGGATATGAATGGGTATCTAAATAGTTTAAATTTAAAAGAAAAATATTTTTTAATTTCAAACCTCCCCAAGTTATATCCCAACTTTCTGGTGAATGTAACATTATTTTGTATGAACGGCCATCACCTCGACACTTGAAAAATATAAATTTTGAAAATTTAAAAAGAAAAACTTTAATAAGTAAATGGCTGTAATATCCCCATTCCTCATATCTTTTCTTTAAATTTAACGACATCATGTCAATTGTTTTTATCGAACACCATCCTGCACATTCTGTCCTTCCATCCTTAACAACTTTTTGACTTAAATATCCTTCAAAAATAGCAGTTCCTCTATCAGTTTTGTAAAAATCACATTTAGAATACCCTTCACTCCAATCAGAATCACTTCCCGTCTGCCAATATTCAAAATCCTAAAAAAATTAAAATTAAAAACATTAATCTATTTTAATTACTTCATCATTTCTAAATTCATATTGAATAAATGTTTCTGTATGTGCTGTATCACTCTGCTTTCGCAATAAATTTGGATGATCGACTAGATAAAATTTTTGTCGAAAATGAGTAGAAAGTTTCTAAAAAATAATTTTAAAAAATTTATTTAAATAATTACATATTTAAGACATCCCCAGCTTTGTTTTCATTTCTAGAAGTTAACTTTCCTTACAAATATAAACTAGCCATAAATCAATAAATATATACCCAACTAAAAACCTTCTAAAAAATCCAAACCTTCGCTTCTTTTTTCAAAATTTTTGGAGAATCTTCTAACAAAACATTTAAAGGAATATCCACATCTAATTGTACCAATCCTCCCTTTTTGTCGATAACTCCCAAATTTGTTTGAGGAACATTTCCAGGTTTAAACTCCAAAATTTCTTTAAATCTTTGAAAGGCTGTTTTTTTAATTATTTTATTTTTAATTAATTTTTCTTTTTTAATTGGTTGATGATTTTCTCTTTCATCAATATAATCTGTTGATGAATTTGAAGTACTTGAATTACTTGCAAATAAATTTTTAATATAATAATTAGA
The DNA here is from genome assembly GCA_963681835.1 of Meloidogyne enterolobii. Taxonomy (NCBI): domain Eukaryota; kingdom Metazoa; phylum Nematoda; class Chromadorea; order Rhabditida; family Meloidogynidae; genus Meloidogyne; species Meloidogyne enterolobii. Next base: position 800,367 of record CAVMJV010000004.1, on the reverse strand, counting down.
ATGTGGAATTGTTGATTTTAAAAGAATAAATGATTTATTATTTAAATATTTTTTGGAAATCATCTAAAATTATTAGTAAAATATAAAATAAAATAATTTTAAAAATGAATACTAAATATGTGTTTTCGATTAAGAATTGTAATCCTCAAATTAACAATAATCCGAAAAAAGCGGAAAGAAAGAATTGCAAGAATATTCCGAGTCCACCCCAGAATATCGAAACCCAAAATATCGCCACCCAGAATATCGCTGACCCTAAATATCCCACCCAAAATGACATTTCGCAAAATATCGTATGGCTCAATCAATCTCCTTTTGATCACTCTCTGATTGATCAGTTGATAACTCTTTTAGTTGATCAATTAAAAAAATAGATCGAATTGAAGTTTGTTCTGCTGTGGAAATAGAATTGGAACAATTTCAATGTTGTACTATAACAAAATTAAACTCAATCTGACACGCCTCATTTTAACAAGTCGCGGAAATTTAGTCTCCAAGATTTTTTTGGAAGTTAGCTAACAAATTTTTGGAATTTTGTTAAATATGTATAACGGGTGTAGTAATTTCTTGTGAAATTTCCGTGACCAGATTTCCGATATTTTTAGTTAGAAATAAACTATAAGATTTTTGGGGAAAAATACATATGTATTTTTGCAATTGAGAGATCGCTGCTGCTATGTATGATCAAGCAAAATAATGCACGGCTTCGGCAAGAAGATTAACAACAATTTAATAGCAATCCTGATAGTATTGATATCCTCAATCAAGAATAAATCCTCTATATATTCAAATATGTATGTATATTCTTATAGAATTCTTTTCCATTATCCAATTATTTCCCTCAATCGGTATAATTTATTTACAGACAGCCGACTTTTTCTCATTTCCTTAACTTCTGTTTGTAAAGAAAAAGCTGCTTCTTTAAATTCTTGGTCGGGAATTTTTGTTGTATTTTAATATTTTCTTCTTGTTTTATTCTTTTGGCCCATTCATATACTCAACAAACAAGGTAAAAAAAGTAGTGAGCGATGTAAGGGGTAGAGAGAATATTTGGAAGCACAAGAAGAGGAATATATGGGCTTTTTCCTACTTCCGTTTCTAACTTTTATTTAACTGGAATGTTTACTGATTGGGGAAAGATGGAAAATAGTGGCAGTGATCAACCGGCAGTCAAAAGCGCTCCTCTTCCTTTTTTCTTTTATTTTTCCTCTTAAGCTTTATTCCGAAATGACTAAATACATACAATTAGGATTCTCCTTTTCTATAGCTTCCTTCCATCACTACTTACCTTTCTTTTTCTTTGTCTTTATAGTTTACCTTCTTCACTAACAAATAAGTTTACCTTTCTTTTTTGGCCGTTCTTTGGGACAACCGATTCTGTGAAGAGCAGCAAAACATTTTACCTAAAGAAAATGAGAGAAGAAAATTAATGAAAGGAAGTGGGGATATGAAAAGAAGAAATTCAAGTTGAGGAGCTGTCAGTGAATGAAAAAAAACTTCTGGTTAATTGTATTAAGATAAAATTGAAATTTTTGGAAAAATGAAAATTATAAAAGAAGGACAAAAAGAATATAAAGTGAAAGATATAATTTTTTGGCCCTCCCCTTCTCGACTACTACTACCTAAATACTTTTACATAAAAATTTTTCTTTTCAAACTCAATTCCTTTACACATCCTTTCCTCAATCGCGTGCGCGACTTCTCCTCCCTTTTTCTTTTATAGCTTCCTATACTCAGACAAGCACAAAACTTTTTCTTGGCCCACTTTTGGATCGTCCCATTTTCGCATTGTTTTCATTCACTTTCCCATAAATGAGCAAACTTTAAAGAAAATAAAGTCAGTCGGGGAGGGGGGGGGGGGGGATTTTGGTTGTTTACTAGCTTAAGTTGAATGTAGATTGTGTTCGCTACAAATTTATTTAAAGCTAAATAATAATGAACCAACCAAATTTTATATTTAGACCGTTCAATCATAAAAAAGGCTAGAATTTAACTTAGGTATTTATCCATGAAACTATTTTTTACTGTTTGTCCTAATCTAAAATACTTTTTGTAAAGCTTTTAGTAAAATATTATTTAAATTTATCACAAAAATACTTTAAAATTAATGTTTTACAAAAAAGAGAATATATTTCTTTTTCTTTTGAGCGCATCTTCAAATAAAAATTTGTTTTTGAATTGAGATCGTCCTCGGAAAAAAAACTTTTTATTTATTTTTTTGCCAGAAGTTTATTTTCTTTCAATAAATTAAAATCCTTTTTCATTCCAACATTCATTTTGGCATATTTGTCGGCTTTATTTTATTTCTTTCTTAGATACCGTACAAGGAAGAGGGGGATTTTGTTTTGGATGTCTTTTTTGCTTTTTTTGTTAGCTGCCGAATTGCTCTTTTTAAATTCCTCAAAATACTTACTTTCAAAATAATTAATTTTGTTTGGCCTTCTGGCAATTTACTTAGGAATACACTTTCCTACTACATAAAGCAGGGTTGCCGCGGGTACAAAAAATCTTCGGGTACGGGTTTCGGGTTTCAGGTTATAAAATTTTCATTTCGGGTCACGGGTTTCGGGTTGGCAAAAATTTCGGGTACGGGTTTCGGGTTTGGCGAAAAATTCGGGTTATTTTCGAGTGTTCGGGTATTGATACACAAATTGAAAGGAGACAAGCTATGTATGTTGCATAATAGGATTTTGGGTGATATGTATAGAGAGAGGAAAATTTGAAGAGATTAAAGAGACATTGCGGGATTTGGGAATTAAGAGGGATATCTTGGTATTGAGAGCGATATCAAGGAATAAATTTAGGAGGGTTGGGGAGATATTGAAAGATTAATGAACATCCTTAATATCAGCGGATCATCAAATCTTTTCATATCGCCTATATCCCTCCTCTAATTCTTTTTAATCCCTCCAAATCACCCATTGTCCTTCCAAATCTACATTGATCCATGCATATCCTCCGACATACAACTTGCAATGATATATCAGGGATTAAAAAAGATATCGAGAAATTCAAGCAATTGTTGGATAGGATTAAGAAAGATTGTCAGCTTTACCTCCATTAAATCCTCTAATTTTCTCACGTTTTCAGCGCCGTAGGCAAAAATTTTGGGAATTTTGGAAGGCTAGAGAGCAAAATTTCTTTTTTAGCGCCGATGCGAAAATTTTAAGAATTTTGGAAGATCCTTAAGCCAAAAATCTTCCATTTCTTGCCCCAGGCGAAAATTTTGGGAATTTTCAAAGACCAAGAAGCCAGATTTCTTCCTTTTGGGCGCCGCAGGTGAAAATTTTGAGAATTTTCGCTTTCTATAATTTTTCAAATTTATTCAAAAAAATCGGGTAAGGCTAAGATTTCGGGTAGGATTTTCGGGTTTTAACCAATTTCGGGTCACGGGTTTCGGGTTGGAAAAAATATCGGGTACGGGTTTCGAGTTTCGGGTTGGAAAATTTTCAATTCGGGTATCGGGTTTCGGGTACAAAAAAAGGCCGGGTTTCGGGTAACGGGTTTCGGATTTCGGGCGGCAACCCTGACATAAAGCACATTTTCCTACTACATATAAAGCGTTGATTGCTTTCAAAATGATTATTACTTTTAATTATTCCTTTTATTCTTATTTATATTTCTAATCTCTTTTATCTTTATTTACTATATTTTTTTTCCTAAAATTTGACTGTCATTTGCTGCCTGTTGTTCTATAAATTGAGTGATTGGATTTAAAATCTTTTTCTTTTCACTTTTTTGGTTTTCATCATTTCCTTTCATTGCTTTATTATTTTTATCCCCCCATCAATTCCTTCCCAGGCAATTTCTATCAAATCTTTTTCTTTCTCGATTTAAAAAATCTTTTTTTATTTCTTTCCTCTTTTAGTTTCTTCCCTTCTCGGGCCAAATATTCTCGAGGGCGGTTAAAGGCGCACAACACATGGCGTTATTACTGCCTATGGCAATAAGAAAATTCTTCTTTAGGAGAAAAGTAGAAAGGAAATTGGTTCACAAGAAGCGATCGAAAATGGGCGGATAATAAATATATATAAAGTTATTTAGATGGGAAAATGAAGAAATTTAAAAAAAAGTTTTTAACAGGAAATTAGTAAAAATAAGGGAAGCCTGTTTTCGAGCTGATTAGACTGAAAACACCCTTGGGGACTATAATGAAGGGAGTGTAAAAACTGTTTGTAACTTTGTCCAATTAAATAAGAATACGTTGATTTTTGTTTCTCTTTCAATTAAGCTATCAATTATACAATTTCTTGAAATTATTATAGATCCTTGTTTTTTATCTTTTGCTTATTTCTTAATAAACCTTTCGTCATACCTCAATACTCCATAAGTTATCCATTTAGATTCATAAGTCTTCATTTTATCCGAAAATCGTATCTGTACTTGTTATTCTCAATATCTTCCTTTTTATTTTACAACAAAGTAAAGACCGAAACAGAATTCTTTTTTTTCCTTCCCCCAAAAAATATCCCAATTTCGGTGAAGAAGAAAAAAAGAAAATAAAAAATAAAATATATTAATTCCTTTACTGCCTGAATTGGCCATTCATCTTCTCTCATTTGGCCATTCATTTACCAAAAAACTTTTTTTACAGGCCAAATGTCCCAGCTGTAATCCTTTTTCTATATTCCATCACTTTCTCCCTTATGTCGCTTCATCGCGCTTTTGCTTATTTTTTAGCCTTTGGCGGGGGCATTGATTCTCTTTTAATTTTATTAGGGTTGTCGATTCTTGGAAAATTTACGGATATCCGGAGATTATTTTTCTTGAAAGTATATATTCATTTTCTTTGTTATTTTTCAGATAAATTAAAAAATGAGAGTAAAAGAGGAGCCAAAACAAGAAACGAATTCAGGAAATAAATCACCAATTAATGAAGAATGTTCTTCTTCTTCTTTTGATCCAAATACTAAAAATCACCAAAAACAATTTATTTTACAATCAGAATTCGAGAAAATGTTGGAACAATTAACTAAACAAAATAATGAAGAAGAAGAAAATATTGAAAATGGAAATGATGAAGAGGAGGAAGAAGAAGATGAAGAAGAGGATGATGGGGAGGAAGAGGAGGAGGAAGAACTGAAGGTGGGTAATATTGAGTAAATAATAAATAAATAAATGAGTGATTAAAAACTGATCAAAAAATTCGAAAAATAATTATTTCTGTCCCTAATTGAAAGCCTTAGAATCTCTCCAATTTTCTTTCCTTTTCTGTCCTAAGGAATTCCTTATATTAAAGTTTGTTATAAATTGTTTCCTCAATTAAATTTTTACCAAAAAATTATTTAAAAAAATATTTCACCAATCTCTTTCCCTCTTTCTTTATTTAATTTACAGTAATTTTATAACCACAATTCTTTATTTCCTTTTTCATTCCTTTCCTTACCGCGAAAATTTATTCCTTTTAATTTATGCGTGCTTTGGGAGGTTTTTATTTAAAATTAAAAACTTTTAAAAATTCTCATTTATTTAAAATTTATATTTTAAAAATTGACCATTATTTATTTAAAAATTCCTTTTTCCTTTTTTTACACCAAAATATTAGAATACCCTTAATTTATTTAACAAGATAGTTTTGTGTTTACTTTTTAATTAAACAAAATAATCCAAAAAAAAGTTTTTATCAAAAATTAATTAAAAACTATTTAATTTCCAAATAATTTTTCTTATATTTATTTTGCTATTTCTGTGAATGCCATAAAGACTCGGAGAGAACCAGCCGCGAATTGCTAATTAGGCAGCCAATGAAAATATTTTTTAGAAAAAATAAGGAAATTATTAAAGAAAAGGGAAGAGCAGGTATATTTTTGAGGAATTTATTTGGATGGAAATCGACTGAAAATGAGTCGCCAAATAATTGGAAAAATCAGGAAAAATTAAGAAAAATAACTCCGGTTTCGGAATGGTTGTCAAATCTGACGGGGAAAATGTGTTTTTAAAGAAATAAGGTTAAAAATAGGAGAAACAGAACAATTATTTTACAGAACGTTAATGTTTGGGAAAATTATTTATTGTATTTTTAAATAAAATTAATTGAAAATAAAAGTCTATTTCGGAGTGCCGGCTTTTGGCTGAAATACCAAACAATCCCTGACAGTTTTCGAACGCGTTCTGAATTTTTGCGGCGTTAAAAACTTTAATTAATTTTTTAAATTTTATATCCGCAATTGCAGACAGCTCAATATTTAAGAAAATTAAGAGAAAATTAATTTCTTCTAAATAAACCCAAAATTTAAAAAATAAAACAAAAATATCTTCCATATAATAATTCCCAATTTATTTCTTCTCATCATTTTTTTCTTTTTTGGATTTATTTTTATTGGTTTTACCTTATTAATTCAAAACTTTTTTTTGTCATATTCCATCTCAATCCAATAGTTCTTTTCTTTTATTTTCATCTTCTCTCCATATTTGTTAGTTTTTGACGGCTGGTTATTAAACACAAATATTTTTAATGGGTAGAGAAAAACAAAAATAAATAAATATTTTGATGAAAATAAATAAAAAATAAATACATAAATAAAAATAATTATTTTTTATTCCAAAAATTATTAAAACTTTTTAAACAAGATTATAATTTATTTTATCCCCCAACTACAGTGTGACTCAAAGATATCTCGACACTTTTCATTTCATCATAGCTTTTTTCTCGTTTACATTTTTTACTCATCCAAAATCTTTTCATTCGCCTTAAACTTTGTATCCAATTACAAAGGATAGGCACTCCAAAAATTCCTAATTATATTTTTACTTATTTATTTCTCTATTTTTTAAAGCTTTATTTGATCTAATTATCTTTAAGTTGAATAAAGTTATTCCATAAATAAAATGTCCAACTATTTTTGTGCCTTAGAATTTCACAAAATTTAAAATCTTTTTTTATTTATTTTAGGGAATGACTTCTTTAATAAATAATAACAACACAATTACAATTCCAAAACAAAAATTACTAAATAATCAACAACCGGAAGAAGAAGTAAGGAAAAAAAGAGGGGCAGGAAGTAGTAATTGTATTCTTCTACCAAATGGGAAAAAAACAAAAGGAAGAGTTAAAATAAAAATGGAATATATTGGAAATAAATTGAGAAGATATACAACTTTTAGTAAAAGAAAAACTGGAATTATGAAAAAAGTTTTTTTTTAATTTAAAAATTCCAATAATGTGTTTCAAAAGAGTATTACTATTTTTTAAAGATAATGGCGGCACAAAAGTTGCCTAGTGCAAAAGTCTGCCTTTAAATTCTAAATTTGTTTCTTTAATTTTTGGATTTAAATTTAAAATAATTTTCTAAAATGAGGGGAATATGGAATATGTCAATATTTTTTATTAAGAATTTATATTCTCCAATAATTTTTCTTTATTTAATTTCAATTAAAAATTAGGCAAATGAACTTTCAACATTGACAGGCACTCAAGTACTTTTACTTGTTGCATCTGAAACTGGGCATGTTTATGCATTTGCAACAAGTAAATTAAAGCCTATGATACTCTCTGAACCTGGAAAACAATTAATTCAGGTAATTTTAAATTTATTTAAATTATTTGAATTTTCTAAATTTAGAATTGTTTAAACGCAACAGAAGGTATATTTATTTTAGTTTGAAAAATACATATATTGCTAATTTAATGCAAAAAATATTATTTAATAATTACAGTATTTCCTTCCTCTTTTATTCTTTCCTTTTTAGTTAAAATTCCCTCATTGGTTGTTATTTTAATTGTGCTTTCTTTTAGGAAATTTTTTTTGATTTTAAGAACAAATAATTGACCCAATGCCAACAAAAACAGAATTTACCTTTGAACCACAAACATTAGGAATAACCCCAATAATAACCCCTCAACAACAACAATTAAATAATCCAAGAAAAAGAAAATTAGTTTCTGATTTATTTCAAATTAATGATTCTTCTAATTCGGTGAGAAAAAATTTTTAAAAAAATTCTTTTTTGTCTGGGGTTTTTATTAAAATTTTATTTTTCATTTCCGCAACATTTTAAAACAAAAAATGCTAATTTTGTTAAAATTTAAGAAAAAAAAGAAATTTTTTATTTGACGCTATAATGAAAAAAATAAAATAATTAAAAAAATTATTCTTGGAAATTTTTCTCAAAAAAAAATTTGAAAATTTTTAATTTACCTAAAATAAATGTTTAAAAATATTTTTCTTATTTTTAGTAAATTATTAAAAGTTAATTAGGAAATAAAATTATTAAAAAAATATTAATTTTTATTTAGTTAATTATTCCGCCAAATATTTCATCAAATAATAATTCTAACGAATTAAAAACTTTTTGTGATAATAAAATAAATAAACAAAAACCGACATTAGATGAATTATTATTTTCTAATGTTGAACAACAAAGGAAAAAAATGAAAAAAGATAAGGCGAGTTTAAATACTTTTAATTAATTTCTCATTAATTTTTCTCCAAAAAAATATTTTTCTTTTAGCCTTCTTCCTCTTCTCAATCTTCCCCTTCTCATAATTATCTCGAACCTGCTCAAACCTTTGTAGATTCAAAACAACAATTAAAAACATTAAAAGAAGCACTTAGAGCAGCTTCAGAAAATCGTGAACGTATACAACATAAACAACAACAGAAACAACAAAAAACACAAAAACAACAAGAAAATAATAATCAAAATAATCTACAAACATCTACTCAACAACAGCAACATTCATTAATAAATAATAATAGTCAACAATTGGGGGCAGCTTTGTTACCTTTTTTACTTCAAGGTAATTAATTAATTATTTTAATTTAATTTATTTTCCCTTTGCACATTTAATTAATTAATTTTAACAATAAAAATACATATCAATCTTCCCCAAACAATTAATATTACACCCTAAATTAATTAATTACACCCTAAATTCCCCCTCCCCCTCCTCCACCTTTCCTAACTTGTAAAAATTAAACAAAAATTTCTTTGAAGGTTTAATGGCATGTTCTTCAAACTCTTCTTCTACTACTTCTACAACCATTCCCTCCCCTTTCTCTAATTATAATTTATTATTACCTCCTTCTTCTATTTCGTCACCTTCAAATCCTTCCCCAATAAATAAAAGAAAACATTCATTACAACAACAAAATAAACAATTCCCCCCAATTCTTTATCAAATGCCTCAAGGTGTTGTTTATGCAGCAGATGATGAAGAAGAAGAAAAAGAAGAAGATGAGGAGGAGGAGGAAGTAGGAGAGGAAGAGAATAAAAATATAATTAAATATAGCAACAATCTAATTCAAAGTTTGTTCTTCTTCAAACAACAATTTAATTCAAAATTCCCAAAATTAAAAGAATAATTATATAATTTACCCAAAAAACATTTTTCTCTAATTTGCACATTCCCTTTTATTTAAATTATTAAAAAGAATAAAAATTAATTTTTAAAGCAAGTTGTATGGCAGCAGTATGTTCAGGTGTATCAACATCCTCCTCCACTCCAATTAATTGTGGAAATGATAATTTATTTAAAGAAGAAAATAATTTGACAACAAATAATTCTTCCACCGGAAATGCTTTACAAAATTTACTTACTGCTGGAATTTTGCCTTTAGCTAATTTAACTGCTCAACAAGTATTTAAATTGGGATATTTAATTTTAAATATTTTTTTTAGATTTTAGCAAATGCTTTGAAAGGAGGAGGAACAACAGGAGGGGGAGGTGGTGGGGCAGGAGGAGGAGAATCTACAAGTTCATGCAATAATAATTAAATTAGAAAATAATATTATTATTTTTTAATAATTATGGAGTGATTTATTTAAATTAATATATTCTCCCATCTTTTCACTTTTATTAAAAACTCGCTAGCAATATTTTAATGGAAAATACAAATACGTATTTTATATAGTCGAAACCGTGTAGAAAAATCTGCTCCGTACGATGTCTGTATCGGTATACCTGAAAATACCGATTCGATGCTTTCTAGTCGAAATTCTTTATAGTTTACCTCTTTAGGTACTCTATATTTAATTGTATTCTGGTTATTATTTTGGGATTTTAAAGAAAAAAATATTATTTCGTAGCTTTAATTTAAAAATAATTTATTTATTTAAATTTCATTTTTTCAATAAACGTCTTCTTCTCGACATCCAACCACCTTCTTCCCTTCTTTGTATACAAATTAGTAAACATTCTTTTTCTGTTTTTATTGGTTCTTCTTCAAATATTGAATCCTTTAAATATTTTTTTAAATTTAACGAATCTAAATTTTAAACTAAATACATTGCAATATCCATAGGGATAAGCAAAACAATTATTCCCTCTTTGATACCAACGAAGAGTAAATTGGCTAGTTAATCCATTTGAAGGACAGATTGTTCTGTATGGAGTTATTTTTTCACATCTTTTTGATTTTATATTTGGACGTTGTTCTGAAAGTAAAAATTCTGCTAATTCTGCTGAGGCAGAGGAAGGAGGGACTTTAATTGGATTATTTTGAGGAGGGTAATGAAATGATGAGGAATTGGCCTTTAAATTTAATTTTTAATTTAATATTTACTTTTAAAAATTAATTTACAATTATTTTGTAAGATTCCAAATTATTTTTTTCATTTTCAGAATCAATATTAATTGTTTGTAAAGTTGAAGTAGTAATTGTTGTTTCTTTTTCTTCTTTAATTTCTTCTTTCTCCATTAATCTAACAACACCAGAAATTTGTTTATTATTTGGTTGTTCTTCTTCTTTAATTAAATATTTATCTAATTTATCTGTACATAAAGCTTCACATTCTTTAAGTGTTCGAATTGTTTTGTCTGTTGCTATTGGCTCTCCTTTATTGAAATTTTGGAAATAAATTTTATTTTATTTTTCAGCCTATCAAACAAAAAACTTTGGGAAGAAGTTTTTCATGTTGTTAATTATTTTTCTGATTTTGAAATTTATTTTTAAAATTAAAATTATTTTTTTATTTTAAACCTTTTAACTCTCCAAAGCCCCCAAAAAATTTGTAAATCTCTTTTAATTTCACCCTCTCATTTCAAAAAATATACCTGGACAATACCCCCAAGGATATGAATAACATATTCCTTCTTTAGCAAACCATCTCATAACAAATTGTGTTCTTTTATTTCCATTTTCACAAAAAGTCTCTAAACGTTGCCTTTTACAACTAAATTCTTCTCCACTTGCATCAACATAAATTTTTTTAGAAAATAAATTTTTTGGTTTCCAAATATTTGCCTCAAAAAGTTGTTGTTTTTTAATTTCTTCTAAAGCTACTGGAGAGTCTCTAACAGATTGAGAATTTATTGGAGAATTATTTTGTGAAGATAATGATGGAAATATTGAAGATTTTGTTGTTTTCTTTTGAAATTTAAATTTAAAAAAAAATAAAAGAAATATTTAATTTACATTTTCAATAGATGGTGGACGTTCTCTTGCAATTAATTTCCCATAATGTTTTTCTAAAAGTTCCATTGCATTAATGATAGATTCTGATTGATTTCTTTAAAATATTTTCATTTAAAAATTAATTTATTTTTAAATATTTAAATAATCTTTAATTAAAAATCAAAATTTTTTGTTCATATTCCTAACCACTAAATAGCAAAAAATAATTTTTAACTTAACTGTTCATTATTATTTAATTGTTCTCTATTAACTCCTTCATTACTCCCTTCTCTTTTTATTTCAGCACTTACTTCATTGTAAAGTCTTTAAATAAATATAAATATTTTTTTTATTTTCAAAAAAAAACTTGAAAAGTTCGGGTAAATTTGGACAACAAATTCCACTTCCATTATTATTTTCACATTCAAAACCGGCCGGACAATCATTGTCAAAACATTGAAAAACACGTTCTTCTCCCTCTAATAAAGGGCCTTTTCCATCTTTACATAGAATGGAAGTTTTGTTTTGGATAAAATTGGAAGTAGTTAACGACAAGTTTGTTGTTAAAAACAATACAAACAAAGCTGTAAATAAATTAATTGGTTTAAATAAGTTTGGATATTTTGATTCAAAAAATCTAGTTAGACTTAATTTAGAATATTTTAAAATAAAAAGTTAGATAAAAATTCATCAAAAAGTGTTGAGAGAATTTATATAGAAAAAGGCATTATTTTAAATAACTTACCGGTAATTAAATAATTATTACAAAATTTTGACATTTTTAAAATTTAAATAAAATTTATTTTAAAAAATTAGTGAGGAAATTTTAAAAATAAGAGAGAAAATAAATTAAAATTTAACCTTTGAAAAAATAACAAAAAAAGGACCGCCTTCTCTATATCCTCTTACCGGATAATAATTAAATATATTTACTTGAATGATTTATTTATTTTTTAATGTCGCCAGCTTGATATTTTGAGAAGAATTTAAAAATAAAGTAAATCCATCAAGTCTTTTTTCTTCAAGCGAACAGGTAAAATAGTGATGGAAAGTAAAAACCTGTTAAAGTAATATATTCTTTAATTAATAAAAAAACATTCCGGAAAATAAAGGGAAAAAAATTATTAATGTAAAATAAATAGCTGGAATTAACCGGATACAAATAAAGCTAGTTATTTTAAATTATTTTTTATTAAATGAAATTTTCGATTTTTAAAATTTTTTTATAATTCCTTAGAAAATTTTAATTTTTTTTTTAAATACTGTTCAATATTCTCAAATATTTTATTTATTATTTCTTAATTAATAAACAAAAATTTGGGTCAATCATAGAGAAAGGAATAAAATTTACTTTAATCAATTTAATATATTCATTCGATCAACAAAAGCATTTATTTCAAATATTTTTCTTAATTAAAATAATTTATTTTTATGTCTTTAATTGAAAATGAAAAAGTTGAAGCTGCTAATAATTCTTTAAATGAAGAAATTAAAATAATTATTTTAGGTGCTGGACCAACAGCTTTAGGTAATTTAGATGAAAAATAAACAATAATAATAAATATTTAAATTTAAGGATCACTTAATCAAATTTTTAAACTTAAAAAAGACAAACTAATAAATGTAAGGAAAAAATAAATTAAAATAATTTTTAATTTAAAAAAAAAAAGGAAAATATAAATGTTTGTGTAATTGAACAAGAAGAAGAAATTGGAGGTTTGGCACGAAGTGTAATGGATGAAAATGGGTTTTGTTGGGATTTGGGTGTTCATGTTATGGGTAGAAAATAATTAATTTAAATTAAAAATATTTTTAAAAAGGAATTAGTAAATACAAAAATTTTGTTGAAGCAATGGAGGAATGTGTGACGGAATGGGAAATTATACCTCGATGTGCTATGGTAATTAAATAATTTGGATCAGTGCTGGGTATTTGGTGTTGGCTCCGGCTCCGGAGCTAGCTCCCGGAGCCATACCCAGCACTAATTTGAATTGAAAAAAAGAATAATTTTTATTTATTTTTAAGGCAGAAATGTCCCATGTTATGACAGAAAATAAAGAAGAAAATTTAAATAAAATTAATTATTATATTCCCTATCCAGTTCAAAATTCAATTCCTTATTTTCCTAAAAATTTAAAATTAAAATGTTTGGAAGAATTAAATTTTAAAGAAAAAGAAGAAGGAAATAATTTTTTAACAACAAAAATAACAGAAAAAGAAGAAAATTTTGATTCTTTTTCTCTTTCACTTTTTGGAGAAACTTTGCAGAAAATATTTGTTAGACCATATAATGAAAAGGTATTCTTATATACCGTAAATGCTCTAATAGAAGCCCTGGGCGTCTAATTTTCAATGGGTCACATTGGGTTGGCTTCTAAGGGCATGTGCTTCTATTGGAGCCGGGCTTCTATTAGAACATTTACGTTATATTTTTGGCTAGTTATCAAGAATGTGCCGGGTTGAGAAAAGAAAATTGGGTCGGGTTTTTAGGGTAAACCTTTCGTATTTCTATAGAAAAAGTTTAGTAAAAGTTTAGTTTTTTTTAAAAGTCAGGATTTGAACTTGCGACCTCTGACTTTAGATAATTTCTAATAAATTCCAAAATATTTTAAAAAGGTCTGGACTGTCCCAATTTCCCAAATGGGAACTAGCTGGTTACAAGGACGTGTTCCTTTAATTGATTTATCACAATTAAAACGTCGTTGTTCACTTTCTCACCAAAAATTGTTAATTGAAGATGAAAGCCGTCAAACAGCTTTTCGTTACCCTGCAAATTGTAGAGGGATTGGAGAAATGTGGAAACGTTTTTCTGAAAGATTTCCCCCAAAAATATTTAATTTTGGACAAAAAGTTGTGGAAATTAATTCAAAAACAAAAAATATTTTTTGTTTAGACAAAAATGGAAATAAAAAGGTGAGGGAACTAGCAATTAAAAAATAATTATTTTATAGAAATTTAATTATAATATACTTATTTCAACAATTCCTTTAACTGAATTAGAAAAAATGATTGGAATTAATAATTTATCTAAACCTTTAAAACATTCAACAGTAATTCTGGTTGGTATTGGATTATTTGGAGGGAAAAATGATTTTGTTAAAAAATTAAGTTGGGCATATTATCCAAGAAAAGAAGTTTAATTTTTGTTTAATTTAAGAATTGTTTTTCTTTTAAAAGATTTTATTTTATCGATGTACAATTATTTCCAACTTTAGTGAAGAATTAATCCCTAAATGCTCTTCCTCCACTTCCTCCTCCTCCTCTTCCTCTAATTTAATTGAAGATAAAAATAACCAATTTTGGTCAGTATTATGTGAAATAGGGCAGAGTTCAGATAAAGAATTGCCTTTAGAAAATGAACAAAAAAATAAAATTTTTGATAAAATAATTAAAGGTTAATTGAATTTAATTGAGAAAAAAATAATTTAAATAAAAAGATTTAATTTCTGTTGGAATAATAAATAAAAAAGAAAATATTTGTTCAAAATGGATTAAATGTTTGCCTTTTGGTTATCCAATACCGACAAAAGAAAGGGATTTTATTTTAAAAGAATGTCACAAATATTTGGAAAAATTACAAATTTATTCGAGAGGAAGGTGTGTATTTAATTTAAATATGTAAATTAAATTTAAAATTAAAGATTTGGTGGGTGGAAATATGAATTGTCTAATCAAGATGTTTGTTTTCAAATTGGAATAGAATTAATTGACAAAATATTTTTAAATATTCCTGAAATCCTTTATATTTAAATTATTTCTGGTATTTCCTTTTCTGATCCTTCTTTTTGAATTTTTTTTGGAAATTTTGTTGAAATTTCGATTATTTTTAAACAATTAGAAGAAGGCATACTTTTCGAGATTTTTAAAAATTATTAAAATTTAATTTAAACTTTTTAAATCTAATTTCAATCCCAACGAATCACCCTACTTATGGCTAACATAAATATTTAAATAAAACAAATATTTCCTTATATTTCCTTAATTGTTTTGTTAGATTTTAGGCATATATGTAGGTATAATTTGGTGAATAAATAAATTGTTAATAAATTTCAAAAAAATCTTTTTTTATTTTAATTTGTAAAATAAACTTTTTCAAAAATATTTCAAAATCACAGAATAAATATAATAATTGAGGTAAAATCAAAAAAATATTTAAAAACCCGCATTTGGAGTGAGTAAATTTGTTTGTTGTTTATTTTCATCATTCGAATCTTCTCTAATTTTTTCCCCCAAATATTTTGGAAAGTTAGACCCTCTCCTTTGTTTTTGTTGTCTTTCTTTCCAATCGCGCATACTTAAATGGCTTTGTTGGCTTCCAACTCTTTGTAATCGAAGTGTTGGGGTTGATCTTTAATTTAGATTTTATTAATTTTTTTTGGAGTTTTAATTTTTTAATTCTTGAACAATTAAAATGTATTTTTTATATAATTATTTATTTAAATAATTAACAATATTTAAATACCTTCTTCTCTGTGCTAGCCTTTGTGCAAGAGTTCCTTTTAATTCTAGTTCATCACAATTATCATTAAATTGTTTTTCTGACACAAAACTTTGTAAAGGAGGGGCTGACTGTCCTCCATTAGCAACACAACTTTAAATTTAAAATTAAAGGACAAATTCTCTCCCTTCCTCTCTCTTACCGTCCACAAATTTTAATTGGAAGAAAGAGGGAACAAAAAGTTTGTCTATAACGTGAAGACATTAAACAATACAAAACAAAATTAACAGAAGAATTAATTAAAGAAAGTAAATCCAAAACATCCCCCAAAGTTAAATAAATAAATCTGTGGACATCTGCCGTGTATATTGCGTTAAGTATGGCTATAAGGCCTTGGGGTAATTCTGTTAAGAGAAAAACACAAAGAATTGCTAATAAAAGGCCTGTTGTTCTGTCAGCATGCATTCTAAGAAATAAATAAAAAAATTTTTGAACCATTAAAAGAAAAAAAGGAACTTTTTAATTCCTCCATTTTGCCGTTGTTTTAAATTATCAACAGAATTCCTTCCATCATTTTTAGGCGAATCACTTAATTGCTTTAATAAAAGTTGACAACGTTTTTTCTCTGCTTGTTTAAGTCTTTGTAAAAGACTGGCACTCAGAATTAAAAGTAAAAGGCAAGGAATTACCTGAAAATAAAGGGGGAAAATTTGAAGAAAAATATGTGATAATTAAATATTTTTATTGGAAATTGATAAAATTTGTGTGATGGAAGTTCCGTCCTGATTCTTTTTTGGACAAAATCTTGGTTAATGTTTTAGCTTAATTAAATATTCCTATTGCTAAATAAATTTTATTAGATGTAGTATTTCATTCGAAACTTCCTTTAGTCTCCTTCTTTTAGATTTAAATAAAAATTTATTTTAATTTAAAAAATAATTTTAAAAAATCAATTTCTTTACCTTAAAACAAATCCCAGTAAGCCATAAATTAGCTTTAAAAAGCCAACATCCATTAGCCATTGCTGTATTTCTTATTATAATTGTAAAAATAGGTTCGCTATGATTTTTTGATAAAATTCCAGAAATAATTTTTGGGCACAATAAAGAGGGGTGCCAATTAGCGTGGGGATATTTAATTACTTGATGAACTGCTAATGATGGAATACAAAGTAATAAAATAAAAAATATAACAGTTAAAGATGCACGTCTAGCTAAGGCTACTCTTTGCCATTTACTTTAAAAATAAATTAAATTTATTTTAAATTTTTGTTAAGGAGGGGGAGGGGGATAATAGAGGGGAGGAGGGGAAGGGGGAAATAAATTTAAATTTACCTATAAAGTGTATTTCTATGTAAAGTCATTCTTCTTAAAAATGCCATTAAAACAGCTAACCAAAGTGTTGCTGTATGTAATACAATTGAAAGAAATATATGTAATAATAAATAATACATCCAAATATGTGTTTGGGTATTTGAACTTTTAATTAATTATTTAATTAAAATTAAATTATTACCATAAATTCCCTCCAAGCACAAAATGCCAAATATAAATTAAATAAGAGCCCATTGTCCCTAAATCACACAAAGCTACTGCCGTCTTTAAAAATTAAATTTTTTTAGATAATTTTCTTATTTATTTACCATAATAGAATTAACTGCTGATTGCCTCATTTGTGGCCTTGTAAGGACTACACAATGAATTAAATTTGTTATTACACCTTTTTAAAATTAAATTAAAATTAAATATATTTATTTATTTAAAAATACCAAAAAGACACAAAAATACACAAATTCTTCCGTGAATTGGGGCATATGCTCTAAAAAATTTTCAAAAAATATTTTGATAATTTTTGGAATTTTTTTACTTTTGAAATAAGACAAGTGAATGAATAAATTGTCTTGTAGAATTATTTTCAAAATTAAATAATGTCGGCTCGTTAGGACCACACTCCATCCGAAATTTTTAATTTAAATTTAAATTCAAAAATAATTTAGTATTTGACATTAAAATTAAATTAATTCTGAAAATAAAAATAGTATTTTAATTATAATATATGTATAAAGCTGGATAACATTTTTATAAACTTCTTGACTGAAAAAATTGTTTAAAGAAATAAGGGATATATTGAGGGATATATGTATAGGTATAAATTAACAATATAATTATAGGTAAATTAAAAAAATCTTTAAATAAAAAATATTTTTAAAAGAAAAACAATTAATATCTATTTCTTCTACTCAAATAACAGTTGAATAAAAATGTGACTTAAAATAAAAAGTAAAAAAAAGTAAAGAAGAATAAATTGACTACCTACTTAAAATACTTCTTCCTTTAATTTAATTTAAATAAAAATACATTTATTTATTTTAAAATTAAACAAAAAAATTTCCAAATTTTTAAAATTAAAAATAAATTGTTTAATTAAAAATTAATTATTAGAAATTCTATGAAGATTAGGGTTAGAAAAGATATTTTCTAAGCAAATTTATGCTTAAAAAAATAAATATACATATTGGTATTTTAATTTTTAATAATTATTGGAATATATTTTATATTATTTTCGTTTGTTTTTTTAACAAAAAAAGGAAAATATTTAAAATAATTTTTAAGTTAATCATTGGACTCTTTTTTTTTTCTAAATTTTTATGTTTTCCTTATTTTTTTATTTAATTTTTAACAAAATTAAATAAATAAATTAGGTATTTTTTTACAAAAAAATAAATAATTTAATTTAAAAAATATTTTGGCACAGATTTTTGTAATAATTAAATATTTAATTTAAAAAGAAGAAAGAAGAAAATGCATTCAAGCAATGCAAAGAAAAACCGAGAACCATTTTTGGATTTGTTTCTTTTTTCTTTTTTTTAATGTTTCTAAATTTCGTCCAGATGATTTTTAAAGAAATAAATTTATTTTATTTTTTTTTGTATTATGGCATGATAATTTTTATAAAATTTAAATTAAAAAAAGAAATAAATCTTTTTTTATTTATTTCTTTAAATTAAATTAATTTTAAAAAAAGAAAATGATAAAATTTAATTAATTTAGAAAAGAAAATTGTGTGTATTATTTTTGGGTTAAATAAAAAAGGAAGCAAGAGGAGAGGGGATAAATAAATGGCTAAAGAAAAATAAATATTTTTTGGAATTCAAAAAGAAATTAAAAAAAAAATAAACTTTTATTTTAATAATTAATTATGTAAGGATGATTCACCTAGAGCATTTAAAAACGCTTAAGAGGGGTTAAACGATCTAAAAAAATAAAAGAGAAAGAATTAGTCAATGCCTCGGTAGCTCAGTGGTACATAGAGCTCCTGTATATGGTGAGCAAAAGTGCCTAGGAATAACTGTCAATAACTCAATCCTGACCGGGGGCTAAACTTTTGCTAAACCCTTTTTATTAAATATGTATAAATGGATCTTTTGAAGAAATAATAAATTGAAATAATTTTGTATTAGTATATTCAAATTTTAGAAAAATTCTATACAAAATTCTTTAATTTTTTAATCATTTTAATTTTTCTTTCTTGAGGGATATTGATTAAATAAAAGGAGTTATGTTTAAATAAATTAATTAAAAACAAATTTTTGTTTTTAATTAAAAAAAACATATCAACAGCAAATTTGGTTATAATCCAAATTCCAAACATTTATCAGAAAATTATATTAAACGTTTAAATTGAGAAAATCGACAAAACTCTACATTTATTTATTTATAAATAAAATCCCAGATCAAGCAAAAAAATAAATAAAAAAATTTAGAAGAATATTTTTGTTTTTACTTAAATTTAGATGAAAGTTAAAAAACAAAAGATTAACCAAAAAAGGAAGAAGAAATTGTTAATTTGTAATTAATAATTATTTTTTAAAAATATTATTCATTAAAATTAATCAAAATATATAATTATTAAAATATAAATACAAATTTAAGTCAAAACAATTCTAAGAAAAAAAATTATTTTTAATATTTTTTTAAAAAATTGAAAAAATAAAAGCGAGAGGAAGGGGGGAAAGAAGTATTTATGGTAAAATCTTGAGTGGAGAAAAGAGAAAGTGTTTTTTGTAGAAGAAAATCTGAATTAAAAAATAAAAAGAATTAAATTTTAAGGAATAATATTTAGGTATTTTTAATTAAAATTAAATAAGGAAAAAGAAAAGAATTTTTTGTTTTAATTGAAAGAATTTGGGAAAAAATTAAAAAAATATTTTTTATAAAAATTTATTTGATTATTTATTTAATAATTAAAAGTTTATTTATTTTTAAAATAAATTTATTTTAATATTTATTTAAAATTTAAAAATTATTGGGATTTAATTAACAATACATAATCTCTTTTTTCTATTTTTAAATTCAAAAAAAAATTTATTTTAGTTAATTAATTTAAAAAAGAATTGGATTGAAAGAATTTTTTAAAAAAATCTTTTTTTTTCTTTTGTTTCCTTTTTTTGTCAATTTTTAAAAATTTTTACGGAGGCGTTAAAAGCTTTTCTTTTTTAAATTTTAAAATAAAACAACTGTTCATTATTTAATTATTTTAATTATTTAATCAATTTTCTTTTAACTTAACATTATAATCAATTTTAAAAATTTCCAAAAAAATTTTTTTTTAATTTTTTTGTTTAAGAAACAAGTAGTTTGTGTGTTCTTTTAAATATTTAATTGATTTGTTCGTCTTTTCTACTACATGGATTGAAGGAATTTCAATTTAACAAACAAACAACACACTACATACAAACACATAAACAACAACACCAATAAATTATTTATTTATTTATCAACAATAACCTTTAAATAAAGAAAAATAAAAGATAAAGAAAATTAAAAAAACTTTATTTATTTATCTTTTATTTTTGATAATTTTGTGTTGTTTACAATTTATATTTTTAAATAAATAAATAAAAATTATTTTCTTTTTTTATTTTAATTTCAAAAAAATGAATAAATTATTTATTTTTTCAATTATTTTAACAATTATTTTGGCTATTTATTTAAGTTTTTTGTTTATTGGATTAAAGGAAAATGATGTTTGTTTTGTTTGTTTTTTAAATAAACTATAAATTTAAAAAATGAGAGGTTATTTTGGATTAAAAATTTAGGAAAGAAAATTAAAATTATAATATTTTTTACCCACCACAGAATTAATTAGACAAAAATATAAATTTATTCTTAATTTAAAAATATTTCTTAAAATAATTCTTTTTTTCATTTTTTTAAGTTAAAAATTCCAGAAAAAGGCTATTTTGGAACAGGAGAACCTAAAAATGATGATTTAAACATTAAAAAATTTAAAATTGAATTTTCTTTAAAAGAGATTAATCAATTAAAAGAAAGGCTTGGGAAGGCGAGAATTGGACATTTTGAATTAGAAAATATAAATGATTGGAGTTATGGGGTTAAATTGAATGAATTAATTGAATGGAGTAATTATTGGAAGGATAAATTTGATTTTAATAAAATGGAGGGAAATTTAAATAAATATCCACAATATTTAACACAAATTGAGGGAATTATGGTAAGTGTTTTTGTTTGTTAAATTGAATTAAAAAAATTTTTGGTTAGAGAAGTAAGGTTGACAATTTCGAATTTGTTGATATTTGAGAGAGTTTTTTGGGGATTTTTTTGTTAGTGAACAAAAAATTTTATAATTATTATTAACAATTAAATACACAAAACAAAACTTTCATTTCATTAAATTCAAAATTTTTAGATTCACTTCCTTCATGTAAAACCACCGAAACCAAAAGCTTATCGCCGTATTATTCCACTTATTTTGGTTCATGGCTGGCCTGGAAATGTTTACGAATTTTATAAAATAATTCCAATGTTAACAGACCCAAAGTCTCATTCTCTGGATTTTGATATTGCTTTTGAAGTTATTGCTCCTTCAATTCCTGGATATGGATTCTCTGAACAGCCACACAAAAAAGGTAAGTAATTAATCAGGTGTTCGTTGGAGAGACCGGACCGGGAGTAAAAAATAATAAAGGAAAATATTTTAAAATTTTATTAAAATCATAAAAGAAAATCTCTTTCATTTTTAGGCTTTGATTCAATTGCTACTGCTCGGATTTTTAATCATTTAATGACTGAACGCCTCGGATTTAAACAATATTTAGCCCAAGGGGGTGATTGGGGTTCATTAATAGTTTCCACTCTTGGACGTTATTATTCAACTAATTTAATTGGAATTCACATAAATATGGCATTTATTAGTCCATTTGATAGTTGCAAACATTTTATTCTTTCGTTAATTGGTTGTTATAAACCTGAATGGGTTTTTTCTGAACCTGAACATTTTAAGAATTTTTCAATAAAAGAAAAATATTTGGGACTTTTAGAGGAATCTGGATATATGCATATACAAGTATGGAATATACATATAAATATACATAAATTAGAACATAATTTTGATTGAATGAGCGTCCAAGCATTGCTTAACTTTTGGCAGGATCCCTGATAGTAGTTACCAGAGGTGGGTCGGAATTTCGATTTCCGACGTTTTTTTCTTCAGATTTCCGATTTCCGACTTTTGAGCCAGTTCCGATTTCCGACACCTCTGACTGTTCTGACCCACCTCTGGCAGTTACATAGAAAATTTAAGTCCAAATATTCATGTATAATGTATTTAATTAGGCAAGTTGTTTGGACAGTCATTCAAAATTCTTACTCATACTTGTCAGTTTTTTTCACCTTCTACTTTTGTAAATTTTATCTTCCCATTTCTGACCGATATTTAATTTCTGGAAGCTTATCTTTAAGGATTATCCTCTCTAAAATTTTTTCTTGCATTTTCAGGCAACTAAACCAGACACTGTAGGTGTTGGCTTAAATGATTCACCTATTGGATTACTTGCTTATATTTTAGAAAAATTCTCAACATGGACAAATCCTTCTTATCTTTCTTTGCCTGATGGGGGGATTTTAAAGTACTTAAATTAAATCTTTAATAACAATTTATTTGTTTTTTAAAAAGAAAATATTCTCGTGAGGATATATTAACAATAATAAGTATTTATTGGTTACAAGGAAATATTTTAAGTTCTCAACGTTATTATAAAGAAAATTTTTTGAGTAAAAATATTTTTAATTCAAAATATATAAATATTCCAACTGCTTACGCTGCTTTTCCTTATGATATTGGTGAAGTAACACCAAAAGAATTAATCCAATTAAATTATAATTTAACACAAATGACTATATTTACTGATGGGGGACATTTTGCTGCATTTGAAATGCCTAAAGAATTAGCTAATGATATTTTAAATTTTGGATTGAAATTTTAAAGATGAATTTAAAATGATTAAATATTTTTTTAATTTTATTTTTAATAAAAAAAATTTTCATGATTGTGTCGAATAGGAGAAATTTAATATTGGGATTTATATGACATTTTGCTATTCCGTATAAACAACAGACACTTTTTAACGTTTTTCTCTGAATTTTTATTCTCTCAGACAGGTATCATAAAAAATAAGACTTTTTGGACCGAAAAATTTTTTGAAGATGATTAAGAACAAAGTTATGACCAAAAGAAAATTTGACTAAAACCAAAGGGATCGAATGGGCATTCGAGATAAAATTTTTAGCCGGAGTGCCGTAGACCAAGGTAGAAATCGCCTAAGGTACCGCTGCCAACTGTACAATTGTCCACTGTACAATTGTCCACTGTACAATTGTCCACTGTACAATTGTCCACTTTACAATTGTCCACTGTACAATTGTCCACTGTACAATTGTCCACTGTACAATTGTCCACTGTACAATTGTCCACTGTACAATTGTCCACTGTACAATTGTCCACTGTACAATTGTCCACTGTACAATTGTCCACTGTACAATTGTCCACTGTACAATTGTCGTGTTACCTTTGAGATTTACGTTTGAGAAGGCTTCGCCCGTGTCCGGACAAAATATCGAATCGTTAAAATATGGAATAGGCTAAAAAAGGGTTAAAATCTCGAATCGGGTAAAAATGGGTTAAAATCGCGAATAGGCTAAAAAGGGGTTAAAATGTGGAATCGTTAAAATAAGGAATGGTTAAAATCTCGAATAGGGTAAAAAGGGGTTAAAATACCGAATCGTTAAAATATCGAATTGATAAAATGTCGACACGGCCAAAATAAGTCAAAATGTCGAATTTTTTTAAAAATGGCGCCAAAACCTAGAATCCGGGCGTTGCCGTAATACCGACGGTATTTTTCGGTATTCCGTGTCGGTAGTACGGTACATAATGCTACCGATAAAATTTAAAAGCTGATCGGTATTTTTATGGTATTCCGTACCGTATACGGTAAGGTACAAAATTTAGGTCTTAACTAAAAACTAGTGCACGCCACTCTAATTTTTCCGTATAAGGATCGAGTTATGTTTTCCGAATCCGTACGATCATACCGGATCCGGTCGATTATGCTTGATTTATCCGGTCCGGTTTTACTCGGTAAAATACAGTGAACTCTGGCAGAAAAGATTGCGCCGGACTACGACATACGAAACTTATCAATCAAATTATCAACAATAAGTTGATAATTTGATAAAATTATCAATAATCAACGTATGGCACACATCTGACCCTTTTTTAAAAGAATTCGACATTTTGACCTATTTTGGCCGTGTCGACATTTTTACCATTCCATATTTTAACGATTCCATATTTTAACCCTTTTTTAACCGATTCGATATTTTAACCATTCCATATTTTAACGATTCGGTATTTTAACCCCTTTTTAGCCTATTCGCGATTTTAACCATTCCATATTTTAACTCGCCCCAAAATGTCCTAACCCGAAAATGTCCTTCTGAATAAAAACCCCCAAAATGTTCTCTTGTGCATGATTTTCTTCATTTTTATTTATTCCATTTTGCGGGATATTCCTGCCCGAGTTACTCCAGCAAACATTTTTAAAAGTTACTCCTGCATGCCGGAGCCCGCAATCATGATTTTGCCGGTCACTCACTAATCAAAAGTACAAAACCGGATGTTTTCGACGGCCCTGTTTGGGACGTCAAAACTCTTTGCGGCATTTTTAATAAGTGAAACTAGGCAATTGTTTTTTGTATTTAAAATTTTCCCCTAACCCGCCATTATGCCAAGTTTAATCTCTTTTGAATTTGTTTGGCTTGTATTTTTGTGAATATAAGTTTCCCTTATGCGTGATTTTCTTCATTTTTATTTTTTCCGAGTTATGCTTTTTTCGTTTATTATTTTTCATAAGTTTATTGATAGTTTTTATTTATTTAAACATTTTAGAATCTCAAAAGAAATTTTTAAAAATATATTTTCGACTTTTACCTCACCTAACAACTTGCATTTAAAATTATTCAATTTTTGTAGGAAAGTAGTTTTGTATGTTTATCTTTACCTTTAAATTAATTTTTATCTATTTTTAGAGATTCAATAAGGAAAAAACGGACAATGTCAGTGGATATTGAGGCAACTTATAAGAAAGTCTCGCAGCTTGAACACGTTCTTCTTCGACCTGACACTTATATAGGATCTATTCAATACACGCAAACGGTGTGTTTAAATATCTAATTTGTAAAAGATTTAAGTTTAATTACTTTATATTTTAGTCGACATGGGTCTACGATTCAGAAACCGATAAACTTGTTTATCGAGAAATATCTTATGTGCCTGGATTATACAAAATATTTGATGAAATTCTTGTAAATGCTGCTGACAATAAACAAAGGGATCCCAAAATGAATACAATCAAAGTTGATATTGACAAGTTTGTTTTTCCTTATTTTGAATTAAGTTTGAGTTTAGGGAAAATAATTCGATCTCTGTTTGGAATAATGGTCGTGGGATTCCTGTTGTTATGCACAAGGTTGAAAAGATGTATGTACCAGAGATGATTTTCGGAACGTTGCTTACCTCTTCAAATTACAATGACAACGAGAAAAAGACAACTGGTGGTCGAAATGGTTATGGGGCTAAGCTGACCAATATTTTTAGCAAAAAGTTTACTGTTGAAACTTCTAGTTCTGAATATGGTCGGAAATTCAAGCAGGTCTTTTTCTTCGTGATTTTTTAATATCTTCATATTTTCCCTTTTTTAAGACTTGGGTTAATAGTATGAAAAAGCAAGGAGAAGCAACTATTTCGGATAGTACAAAGGATGATTACACAAAAGTTGTTTTTCAACCAGATTTGAAGCTTTTCAAAATGGAAGAATTGGATGATGATATTATTGGATTAATGTCACGTCGCGCATATGATATGGCTGGGACAACTCGTGGAGTTAAAGTTTTTCTGAATGGAAAGAAAATCCCTGTTTGATTTTCATTTTTAAATTTTTTTTATAAAAATTTTTAGTGTCAAGGCTTTAAACAATATGTTGAACAATATACTAGTCAACTGCATAATGATGATGGTAGTTCTGTCAAAGTTTCCTTTGAGACTGTTAGTGACCGTTGGGAGGTTGCTTTGTGTATTTCTGACACTGGAAATTTTAAACAAGTTTCTTTTGTTAACAGCATTTCTACGCCAAAGGTTTTTTGGAAAAGAAAGCTTTTCAATTTTAAAATTCATATTAAAGGGTGGAACTCATGTTGATTTAGTTGCTAATCAAATTGCTGGCAGTCTTGTTGAAATTGTAAAGAAGAAAGTTGGAAAGAATAATATGGCAGTTAAACCAGCACAAATAAAGAATCATATGTGGGTTTTTGTCAATTCCTTAATTGAGAATCCTGCATTCGACTCACAAACAAAGGAGACGCTTACATTACCTGCAAAAAGCTTTGGTTCAAAGTGTGAATTGAGTGAAAAGTTTTTGAAAGAAGCACAAAAATGTGGAATTGTCGATCTAGTTTTGAACTGGGTTCAATTTAAGCAGAATCAGCAAAAGGATAAAATTGGAGGGAAGAAAACTGCAAAGCTTAAGGTTTCTTCTTAAATCTTTGTTAGTTTAATTTTTGTTTTAAGGGAGTTGCCAAATTGGAAGATGCGAACGAAGCTGGAACTCGTAATTCTCGTAAATGTACGCTTATTCTAACTGAAGGGGATTCAGCCAAAACTTTGGCTGTTGCTGGTTTGGGAGTTATTGGTAGAGATTTTTATGGGGTTTTTCCTCTTCGTGGAAAGCTTTTAAATGTTAGAGATGCAAATCATAAACAGGTTGTGTTTCATGACTTAATTTTATAGGAATTGTTTTTTCTAGATAACAGACAATGCTGAAATTAATAATATGATTAAAATTATTGGTCTTCAATATAAAAAGAAGTATGATGTTGACGCCGATTTGGATTCTCTTCGTTATGGAAAGATTATGATAATGGCTGATCAGGTAATTTTAAATCCTTTATCTTTATAAATCCTCAACATTGTTCATGGGTTTATTAGCGGGTTGTTTTGTAATGTGTGAATGTACTTACAGACACCAATATCTATGAAGGATAAGGATTAATTTTTCCCTTATTTTAGGATCAAGATGGTTCTCACATCAAAGGATTGGTCATCAACTTTATTCATTCAAATTGGCCTTCTTTAATTCGGCGAAACTTTGTTGAAGAATTTATTACTCCAATTGTTAAGGCATCTAAAGGAAAAGAATCTCGCAGTTTCTTTTCAATCCCGGAATATGTTGAATGGAGAAAATCAACTGATAATTGGAAATCCTGGAAAATAAAATATTATAAGGGTAATTATTGGAATTTCTTTTTATTAAATAATTTTTTGTTTAAGGATTGGGTACTTCAACATCCATTGAAGCAAAAGAATATTTCTCAAATATGCTTCGCCATCGCATTCCTTTCAAATATAGAGATGAAGATGATGACAGTGCAATTGAATTAGCCTTTTCCAAAAAGAAAATTGAAGATCGAAAGGATTGGTTAACAAAATGGATGGAGGTTTGTTTTAATTTATGGAAAATTTAATTTTTTATTTTTAGGACAGAAAACGGCGCCGTGAACGTGGAGATATGGATATCTATCTTTATGATAAAGATACTCGGAGTGTTACCTTTTCGGAATTTATTAATAAAGAATTGGTGCTTTTTTCGAATACAGACAATGAACGCTCCATTCCTAGTTTGGTAGATGGATTGAAACCTGGACAGAGGAAGGTTATCTTTTGTTTTTCTTTTGTATTTCTTATTTTATTTTTTAGGTTCTCTTCACTTGTTTCAAACGCGCCGATAAAAAAGAAGTCAAAGTTGCACAATTGGCTGGTGCTGTTGGTGAAATGTCAGCATATCATCATGGAGAACAATCATTAATGTCAACAATTGTGAATTTGGCTCAAAATTATGTTGGCTCTAATAACATCAATCTATTAATGCCAATTGGTCAATTTGGTACTCGATTACAAGGAGGAAAAGATAATGCTTCGCCTCGTTATATTTTCACTCAACTCAAGTATGTGTTTGAATATTTTTTAGAATCAATTATTATTTAGTCCTGTAACTAAAACTCTTTTTCCTCCATCTGATGAAAATGTTCTTCGTTTCCTTTATGAAGAAAATCAACGAATTGAGCCTGAATGGTATTGTCCTGTTATTCCAACTGTTCTTGCAAATGGAGCTGAAGGTATTGGAACTGGATGGTCTACAGTAGTTCCAAATTACAATCCTCGTGAATTGGTCGACCAAATGCGTCGTTTGATCAAAGGAGAGCCTCTTCAGCCTATGGTTAATAATTTTTGTTTTTGAATGTATCATTGTCATTTCTTGATTCTTGAGTGTCCGGGATATTTTTGTTTGTAGTTTGTCTGATAAGTCCTAACAAAAATAAGTACGGAATCGGCTAAAAGTTTATCTTCTAGTAAATTTGTTTTGTTAAATTTTAAAGTTAATGGTTGTGTAATTTTAATTTTTTACTTCTTTTCAGATTCCATGGTATAAAGGTTTTACTGGTGAAATAGTTGGTAGCAACAATAACGGCAAATTTGAATCTCGTGGCATTATTAATGTTATTGAGAATGGCACAGTTGAAATTACTGAACTTCCTGTCAAAACTTGGACACAAACTTACAAAGAGAAAATTATTGAACCAATGTTTGATGGCTCAGAGAAGAATAAACCGCAACTACTTCAAGACTATAAAGAATATCATACAGACACTACTGTGCACTTTATTTGTAGATTAAAACCAGATGACATGGCAAAAGCAGAACAAAAAGGATTGTACGATGTGTTCTCGCTTAAATCAAGTATTAATACTTCGAACATGGTTATTTATTTTTATTCTTTTTTTTTAATTTAAAAATTTTAAAGGTTTTGTTTGATGCAGCAGGTTGTCTACGTAAATTTGAAACTCCTGAACAAATATGCCAAGAATTCTTTGACTGTAGAAGGGAATTGTATAAGAAGAGGAAGGCATATCTTGAAGGAATGTTGCAAGCACAAAGTAATCAATTAAGTGAAAAGGCTCGCTTTATTATGATGAAAATAAATGGCGAAATCTACATTGAAAACAAAAGAAAGTCTGCAATTATCGAACAATTGCAAAAAAACAAGTTCAAACCAGATCCTGTAAAGCAGTGGAAAGATGAACAAAAACGTAAGGAATTGGAAATGTGTGGGGAAGCGAATCTTACCGAAGATGAGGAAGAGGTAATATTTTTATAAAGATTTAATTACCTGGGTGGAATTGATCTATATTGATAGTAATTGTAAATTAATTAGGGGATTAATTTGCGTAGCCTGCGTATAGCAAGTTTGACATTAGATTTTCGGATTCCATGACGAATTTTCTTGAGTTTCTTGAGACAATTTTAGTCGATCATAACTTCATCCTCACCAAATCATTAAACTATTTTTTACTTTTAGGACGAGGCTGAAGAAAATGAAGCTGTCAACGTCGAACTTGAAAAGAAGGTTTCTGACTATGATTATTTAGTTGGAATGGCTATTTGGAAATTATCTATGGAAGACAAAGATAAATTACTTGCTGAAAGTGAAGCAAAAAAGAACGAATTGAATATTTTGAAAGGAAAGGAATGGTTTGATTTATACGAGGAAGACTTGAAAACATTTTTGGATGCTTTGGATGCACAGGTTGTGTATTTAACAAAATATTTTTCTTAAATTCCCTTGAATTAAAATTTTTTCTAAAATTATAATTTTAGGAAGATAAGGAAAATAAAGAAGCAAATGCTGGAAAAATCAAACCAAAAATGAAGATGGAAAAGATTAAAAAGCGTCAAGTAAAAGATGATAGTGATTCGGATTCTGATTTTATTGTCAAGAAGAAAGAGAAACGTCGACAAATAGTCGACGACGATGATGAACCTGAAGTAGTTGTTAAGAAGAAGAAAGAAAAACGGCGCCAGATAATAGAGGATGACGACGATGATGATGATTTTGTTATTACCAATAAGAAGAAAAAGCAACCTAACAAATAAGAATTAGACGATCTCAAAAAATTATTTAACATTCTCCTCATGATTTATTTTTTGTTTATTTTTGACTATTTGATTTTTTTAAATATTCACCTTATTTCTGT
The DNA here is from genome assembly GCA_963681835.1 of Meloidogyne enterolobii. Taxonomy (NCBI): domain Eukaryota; kingdom Metazoa; phylum Nematoda; class Chromadorea; order Rhabditida; family Meloidogynidae; genus Meloidogyne; species Meloidogyne enterolobii. Next base: position 770,146 of record CAVMJV010000004.1, on the reverse strand, counting down.
ACTTTTGGGACTATAAATTTTAAACAATTAGTAAAGTAACAAAATTTTAAAATTTCGAGTAAAATGTTTAAAAGCGGGTAGTTAAATATGCCTATTAGGAATATTTTCAAATATTTTTAAATCTACTTAAAAACGTTTTTTTTGCAAATTCTTTTGTTTGGACTAGATTATTTGTTTATATTTTTGTAAATGTCTTCCAATTTTACAAAACTTCCAAACTGGATTAATCTATATGATCGAGCTTCGCGTATTCCTCTTGCATTTTATGGTCGTATATGGAGAACGGATTCTGATATCATTCAAGTAACTTTCTTAGTAAATTAGCTTATTAATTCTTCAGGTTAACAGTATTTGGTCCGACCGTGCACAACAAATGAAAAAAACTGTTCGTAAACATCGTGTATCGTCTTTTAAATATAATCATGGAACTAAGAAAATAGATAAGCTGGACAGCTTTGCTTTACCTGATGACACTACAGAGTAAGGATATTATTAAATATTTTAATAAATATTTAGATCTTCAATAATTTCTGTATGTCCGTCAGGACGCAAAACAGCGACGTTGTTTGAAATAAAGGATGGAAATGGCAGTGATCGAAAGCAATTTTTTCGAGTATTTTATTTTTTTAATAAAAATGTTCATTTAAATTTTAGATTACAGATAATCAAACTGGTGCTTGTCTTCTTTGTATTAATGTCACTGGGATGAAGAAGCATGGGGTTGTTATTAAAGGTTTATTTAGTTGTTTTGATGAGTAAATACCCAGAAGCTTTATTGAAGCGAGTGCTAAAAGAAATAATTTTTAAAGAATATAAGTTTCTTGAAATTGGGGATTTATACCTTTTTTTCTGGTTACTGATATCTTCTAGTCTACTACTACATTCTTTTTATTTTTTAGATTCTGTATTTGGTGTATTCAAATGGTCTCCTAATGAAGATAAACTACTCTATCTGGCAGAACGTCAAGAAAAACCTGCAGAATTTTATGATGCTGACTTGGAATGGAATGATACAGAAAAATTGGCTAAATTAAAAATTGTTATTTAAACTAAATTTATTCTTTCAAATTTTTTTTTATTTTAGGGCGATAAATTTAAGGTAGTTGAAAGTTGGGGTGAACAGTGTGTTGAAGTGAAGCGACCTATTATTTCTGTTTTGGATATTAATGAAGAGAAAATTGATATTTTTGATGAAGAATGGATGGATAAAATTACTCCTGAATCTGTATCTAATTTTAATTATTTTTAGAAAAGGAATTGTTTTTTTTAGATTGTTTGGTGTCCAGATAATTCTTCAATTGTTTTCTTTGGTCTAGACAATGAACCTTTTAAACTTGGACGGATATTTTGTGATAATAGACCGTAGGTTTTAATTTTTATAATTTGAATTATTCAGCCTTTTTTAAAAGAGAATTTTTTGATTGATATTATTTTAGAAAATTATTTCTATTAAATTTCTCTTTTATTCAAACTATAATTCTTTTAAAAAAATAAAAACTTATTAAAATATTTTTAAAATTTAGAGGAAAACTTTATACTTTTAATTTCAACACAAAACAACTTATTCAATTAATAACGAACCCCCAAGATGAATGTTTAAAAAATAATTTCGCTTCTTTCAACCAACTTTCATTTTCTCCTGATGGCAGTTATTTGATTTTCTTTGCAAGAAAGGCTGGTGGCCCTCATTCTGCTTGTTTTGCACTTTGCAAAGTTTTTTTTAAATTAAAAAAATATTTTTAATTTATTTTAAGATTGATTGGAATTCTTGTGACAAAATTTCAGAAATTGTTGTGCCAATTGTTGATTATCTAACAAATGAGAATTCTTTTGTTGGTATTTTTGGTCAATATGTATCTAACCGTGCATGGGACAGTACTGGACAAATTTTCTTTTTCACAAGTCTTTCACGTTCTAAAACGGCAAGTTTTTTTAAATAGTTAGCAAATTTCTTGGTTGTCGGAGTTGAATCGAAAACTGATTTTGAATAATTTCATTTCGAGTTCCTGTTCTTAATAAATGACTCTTACTTGCCAGTTACACGATTATATTTTGTTTATTTATAGGTTATAATGGCATTGAATTTGAAAAGTTCCAAACTTGTCCAACTTAAATTGCCATCTAAAGGCTCTTATAAACTTTTGGATGTTTTTGATGATTTTCTTCTTTTTTCTAATGATTCTCCAAATTCTCCCCCTTCACTTTACCTTTCACATTTTGAAAATAAAGGTGACGACAGCAATTATTTAAATGACATAATTCCTCTTCAATCAAAACAAATTCCTGATGATTTAATTAAAATTAATTGGGATTGGCGTGTTGTAAAATTTATGCGAGAAGGTAAAAATAAGAAATTTTTTAGAAACTTTTAATTCTAATTTTTTACTATTTTTTAGAGAATCGTCCATATGAAGGAATTTTAATTCAGCCATCCACTGAAAATAACCAAAAAATTGGATTAGTTGTTCTTCCACATGGAGGTCCTCATAATTCTTCGCTTTGTAGGTAAAAAAACTTGTATTCTACTATTTTATAAAATTTTTATGTTTTTTTAAATTTAAATAGTTGGCCTCGTCGAGAAGTTTTACTTATGTTACAAAATGGATATGCAATACTTTTTGTTCAATATCATGGTTCACTTGGTTATGGAGATAGTTTTGTACGTTCCTTACCTGGAAATTGTGGTGATTTGGATGTGAAGGATGTTTATGTATTTTTTTTTGTAAAATTAAAAATATTTAAATTAATTTTAAAGCATGCTACTTGTGCAACATTAGATTCTTCACCAAATTTTGATCGAAATCGAGTTATGCTTTTTGGTGGTTCACATGGAGGGTTTTTAGTTTCACATTTGATTGGGCAATATCCGGTTAGATTTTTTTAAATTTATGTGAATATCTTTAAGAAATTCACCCATAAAAGCTCGATTTAAGATATCTCAATCTCGAGGGATATTTAAAACAAACTCCTATTATATTATTTAATATTTAAGAATTTCTTTCGTGCATGTGTTGCACTCAATCCAGTACTTGATATTTTGTCAATGCATAGTTTAACAGATATTACTGATTGGTTTGTTTTTGAATTTTATTTTATAAAAATATTTTTTAGGGCAATTTTTGAAAGCACTGGAGTTTTTCCAAATAATTACAAATCTCCACTCACTGAAGAACAAAGAAATTCAATGTTTAATAGTTCTCCAATTGCACATGTTCATAAAATAAAAACGCCTTATTTGTTACTTATTGGGGAAAAGGATTTACGCGTTGCACCACATTATAAAATTTTTATTCGTTGTTTACAAGCAAATAAAGTTAAATGCAAGTATGTTTAAATTTAATTAGTTATTAAATTTAAATAAACTATTTAGGGGGGTTAGTGTTAGTTTATAACACTTTCTTATAAAATTAAAATTTAGTGGAAAAAGAAAATCCATAGAATTTAAATTTTCTTTTAATTTTTAAATATTTTAGAGTACTCTCTTATCCAAATTCAAATCATCCATTGGAAGAAGTAGAAGTTGGAGCTGATTTTGCTATTAATATTATGCGTTGGTTTGAAGAAAGTATTGAGGAAAGTGTTGATTTTGATAATAATAAAATAAATTAAATAATATATTAAAAAACTATTTTTAATTACAAAATAATAATCTTTTAAAATACATAATAAACTAATTTCTTTTAATTTTATTTATTTTAAAAAATGAAAATTCTCAGTAAACAATTATGCAAGGACATTACTTTAAAATGTAAGGGATTATTTGAGATAATAATAATTTCCTAAAGATTGATAGTTTAAAAATTTAAAGTCTACAGTCGGACCTCACTTGTAAAAAGAGTGTATTTGGTATTTAATTAACGTTAAAAAGAGGTCTGACTGTATAAAATAACTAAAATTGGTCTCATTCAGTATTTACATCCCAAAAATATTCAATTATTCCTCCTTTAAAGCTTCTTTTATAATTTCATCATAAATTATTTTATGTGCATTAATACCCCAAATAAAATCAAAATGATTAAAATTGGGTAAATTCTTTGCAATTTTAATATATTTTGATGGAATTTGTTGAAGAATTGTTTCCTTTTTAAAAAAAATTTTTTTTAATTGATCTCAATTTACCTCAACATCTTTTTTAGTTGCTAACCAATCAGAATCACTATAATATAAATAAATTGGGACATGGGATATTTTAGTTAAATTGTAGATTGGTGGAGTATTCTAAATATATTTTTTAATTAATTAAATATTCTCTCTTTCCCTCTTTACTTGTCCATAATGTAAATAATTAGCTTTTGCTGTTCCGTAATTAAATTTTTGAACAAAACCAGATTGTTGCATTTGTGACTAGAAAATTAAAGATTTTTTAGTAAATTTATATTATTAATTTTACCCAGTGGATAATATTTTTTGTTGAAGTTCCAGCGGGTTCATGTGCCATATAAACCATTAAACGACTCTAAAATAGTGTTTGGAATATTTAAATATTTATGTTCTAAATAAAAACGATTAAATTTAAATGGCCTAAAAGTTTAAGCTAAAAATCTGAATTTATATGTCCTTGACTCAGAATATAATAAAAATTTAAGATTACCATATTTTTTCAAATAGATCCCATGAGGCTTGAAAAAATAACGGTATTTTCTAATTATGAGAAAATCGAAATTTCTAATTTTCAACTTAAATTAAAGGCTCAAATACTTTTCGAACTTAATCTGTAACAAAAAAAATCCCCGATCAAATTACCCTATTAAATTGAGAAGTTTCAGGTCCACCAATAAGAAAAAGAATATTATCACAAAACGGGTTTTCCCAGCTTTGCCCACAGATCATTTTTGCAAATAATTGTGTTGCCCAATTATGTGGAAGAAATTCATGTGAACCAAATAGCCAACTAAGAATTCCCAAATGTTTACCAAATAATTTACCAATTATTGCAAATAACCCCTTAATGTATTTGACAGAAGCAACAGGTGCTAATGCAAAAAATTTGATTATCTAATAAAAAAGGGGGAAGAATAAAAGGAAAAAAGAGGGAAAATATGTAAAAGAAGGAATAAATTTTGCCTTTTTTGAGAAGTCAGGATTTCCATTAGACAATTGTGTAAACATAATTTCTGTCCCTTGACTATGTCCAACATAATATAATTTTGATTGTCCACTAACTTTTAAAGCTTTGTCTATCATTGCTGGCAAATCTTTAGATGACATTTCGTCCCAACTATCTATTTATTGAAAGAATTTTTAATTAATTATTTACCTAAAATTCCAATATTGGGGGTCTTTTCGTGTATATTTTTTGTGTTTTGACGAATAAAAATTGCCACGAACATTTCCAAGCCAGACATCAAAGCCAGCATCTGCTAACAAAAATCCCAATGATTGATAGGGCAAATTAGTTATCTGTGAGGGAAGTTGTTAAAAGAATATTGATAAGAATTATGGACGAGAGGAAATATAGGAGGAAATGGGAAAAAATATCTGAAGGGGTTTTGAAGGAATTAGGTAGTATAAGTTGGTTAACGAGAAGGTATATGAGGGAAGGGAACTTAGTTTGGAGAATATTTAAATCTTAAGTGTAAACGGGTTAGGAGAGGATTTAAAGTAAACTTGCCCAGTCAGCACTAGATGCCAATAATCCATGTTGAAGAAAAATAACTGGTTTTTTATTTATTCCTTTAAAATTCCTTCCAAAAGGAATTCTGTGCATTTCTAAAATATACTCGTCTTCAGTTAAAACTTTGTGTATTTCACATTTATATCCATAATATTCAATTATTTCTGGCTAATTTATTTATTTAAAAAATAAATATAAATTTTCTTACAGTTGTTAAACTCTCTTCTGGCAATTCTTTTATTAAAAATATTTTTTCTTTATCAGATAAAACAACAAAATTATTTAATATAAAAATTAGAATTAAATAATTAATTAATTTCATTTTTTTAATATCTAAAATTAACTTGAATTATTAAAACAATTTTTATTGTACTAGGTAATTATGTAGATAAAAATTAAAATATTTTGTTTGTTTAAAGGAAAAACTAGAGTTGTACCCCGACCCCGTACCCCGAACCCCGACCCCGTTCCCGAACGATTTTTTCACGATTCTCCCCGACCCGAACCCCGCCCCGAAAAAAAGTGAAAACCCCGTTCCCCGGCCCAAAAAGTTTCGGGGTTTCGGGGTTTTATACCCCTAAAAAATGTCATTTTTTGGAGAAATTAATGAAGAAGATTTAAAAAATTTCCACCCATTTTACTTTGCTTTTATTATTCTTGAAAGAAAAATGAATGAAATATCATAATTTTCTTTCCTTCTTTATTAAGAGACTTGTGGTTGAGTGGCTTAGTCGTTGGTTTTAGCAGATACCGTATTTCCTAAAATAGTACTCCCGGGAGTACTATTTTTCAACTCTCCTCCAAAGGGGAGTACTATTTAAGGGGGGAGTACTAATTCAGGGGGGAGTACTATTTTACAACCCTTTTTTTCATTTATCATAAGAAAATTTATTTCAAAATTCTAAATCAATTTGAGTTCGTTATCTGAAAAATGCCTGATCCGACCCGGATTTTCAAAAAATTTAATTATTAAAAGCTCTCAAAAAATATCCAAATTATTATAAAATTGAGCAAATTTCGGGACATTTAAACACAAGTGACATAAAATAAGGGGTATTGAGGAAAATCAAGAAGGATATTAGTTAATTTGGAGTGATATTGAGGAGTATAAGGGGATTTAATCGATTAAGGGTAGATATCTAAATTTACCACTATATCCATCTTGAACTCCCGACCAGTTAATACACTTGTATGTGTCAAATTCCCTAGATATCCTTCAAAAACACTGATATCCCCCTTAATCTTTTCAAACTCATAATCTTACGAATCCGCATATATCCGCCGATATTATTCAATGTCACTGAGAAATTGATGTACCTAATCGCTGTGTCCAGGCGATTAGGTACATCAAAAAATAACACACCTAATCGCTTCAATAACACACCTAATCGCTTCAAAGGGATCTAAGGTTTAAATTAAAATGGATTTAAAAGTATTACGCGAATTTAACGGATATATGTAGATGAATTACCATGGATTTCGTGGGAGATTTAAGGATTAATTGAAGATATCTCCCGATATCCGTCCAAATACCCTTATCCGCAATACATCAAATCCTTATAAATCACTAATATCCCTTTAACTAACAAAAATCACTCCAAATCACCTTATATCCCTAGATATACCATTTAATCCCTAAAAATCCCACTTAATCCCTCCAGATCCACTTATATCCCAAGTTATACACTTATATCCCTTCAAATCCCCTCTAATTTCTCCAAATCCTACTTAATTTATGAATAAATCAGCGAAAATATATCGATTTCTAATTATTTTTGAGCATTTTTTTCTCTAAAAATTTTTCCACTAAACCCCCGTACCCCGACCCGAACCCCGGCCATATTTTGCTCCCCCGACCCGAACCCCGCCCCGAAACAATTGGAAAACCCCGTACCCCGACATACCCGCCCCCGAGCGTTCGGGGTACAACCCTAGGAAAAACTCCAAAAAAATAATATATCTGTATTACTTTAAAAAAACTGAACATAAATTTTTTTAAAAGATGTATTTAAGTATATAAAATTTACCTAATATTTAAATTGATGTAAAAATTAAAAGAAAATTCCAAAAAAAAATATAAATATGTAAGTATGAATAAAATAATTATTTCTCTTTATTATTTAATGAAAAAAATGTTTTTTTTCTAATTTGAAAGAAAAATGAAGAAAGATAAGAAGAAATAAACTATTAAAAAGATAACAAATATAAGTGCCGAATATACTCGAATAATTGCCCTGGGTAATTATGTTTCAACAGCTCGTTGTAGAGGGTAATTATTTGAGAGGGCTTAGCTATATATTTTTTATTTTATCATTTATCTATAGGGGATATACAAAATGCTACCTAATGCAGAGATAATTGTTGAAGTTTCACTTAATATATTCCTATATAAAGTGGTTTTATTTTAGAAAATTGTATACTTCCTTCTTGGGATATATAAAGGCAGTAAACTTTCGCAAATTATTTTAAGGAATCTAGGGGATATCACTAGATTTGGAGAGATATAGGAGGATTAAGGTTTTGAAGAAATGCCTCGATATATTTCTTGATCACCATAAAATATTGCATTTTATGGTGATAAATATTGCATTGTTAAAAATTTTAATTATTTTTTAAATTAAATTTTTATAATTAGTCTATAGTAAAGAATTGGGAGGATAATTATTTGAGAGACTTAAATGCCAAACTTATTGTTCATTAATACAAAAGGGGTTTTAGTTAGGAATCGGGTTGATATATATTTTTGAACTATATTTAGAAATTTGTTAAACTTTAACTTTATATTAAACTTTAAAAAGTACTACAGTAATACATTCAGCCTTTGCGCACAGCATCTTAAAATAGGCAGACGCTGTTACTTGACTTTCATCGCGGTACTTGTGGCTTAGTTGGTAGCGCGCCCACTTTAAGTGTAAGGTTCGAACCCAATCGATCATTATGACTTATATAAAGTGTAAATCCCAATAATATCTTGGATAATTGACATTTAATGTCATTTTAAAGTAAAATGAATTTTTTAAATAAATTTTTATTTTAATTTTTCACTTTTTAAAACTGGTGTATTTGGCCATTCAAAAAAAATTTTTCCCATTCCAAGAATTAATAAATTTGGTTTTAAAACAAAGTTAAGAGACACCGTTTCACCGTTTCATTATAAGACACCGTTTCATTATTTGGGTTGGACAAAATTTTTTTTAAAAGGAGTTCTTTCGAGATTAAGCTTCTCGAAATTGCAACCCCCAAATCTTTAGAAAATAGCACGCGAAAAAAATAGTGGGGAAAAGAAAAAGATACAGTATTTTTATTTATTTCAGTGCCACTGAAACGGCTAAAAGTAACAGGTTAAGATGCTGTGATTTGCGACAAAAGGGACACGCCCAAAACTGCGCGAGCCAAAACTGCGCGACCGAAACTGCGCGACCGAAACTACGCAGGCCAAAACTGCGCAAGCCCAAAACTGCGCAGGCCAAAACTGCGCAAAACTAACTAGAGGATGGAGTCTCTTCCGTTGCTTTCCGTCTTTTTTTGCTGTTCCGCCTTCCGTTTTTAAAATTCGGTGTTCATCAAAATTTATTAAATGTAAAACATTCTAACAAAAAATTCAATAACCAGGATAATAAACTAGGAAAAAAACATAGTTTTATAACCTAACAATAAGTTTAAATTTAACTAGTTAGTCTTCAATAAGATGTGTCCAAGCTTAATAAAGAGACTAGTTAGTTTCCTTTAACTAGTTAGTCTAAAAACCTTCAGAAAAACCTTCGGAACTTTCTCGACCAAAAACAAGTATTCTTTGCTCATCTTCTTTCCAGGTTTATATTCATAACGTTGGTATTTCTGAGGAATTATCAAAACAGCGCGACTTTCATTATTTTGTGGTGCATCTTGTGCCGGAGTCGAATCCGTTTAACTACTCTGCGTATATGTAGCTGAACTTGTTCGTTATGAGAATGTTTTTCTTTATTTTTTTCCTTTATTTATTTTTACTAAATAGTTTTGCGCAGTTTTGGCCTGCGTAGTTTTGGGCTTGCGCAGTTTTGGCCTGCGCAGTTTTGGGCTGTACCCGCGACAAAACGGTCGTACATTAATTTTCTAATTTTTTACATTTAAATTTGGATCAGAAAAGAGATTATTTTGTGTTTTATCTCAAAATTATTTTAATGTTTTGTTATGTGTATTTTTGATTGGGGAATACTATTTCTGTAGAAATTTTATTTAGTTATTAAAAAATGGTTGAGGAGCAAACTTTGTTTAATTTGCAAAATTTTACTTTAAGTTCTGGTGGAAGTAATGAACAACATGTGGATTTTGGTGGAGAAATAAAAGATTTTTGTCAAAAGATTTTTAAGACGTTGAAGGCAAATGAAATTGGGTATATTCGAGATTGGGATTTGGGACTGCATATTTTGTAAGTTTTCAAATGACTAGCATTTGAGAGATTTAATTGGAGGGGGGGCGGGGGTGAAGATTCTGACATATAAGATTCTAAAATGTTTTTTAATTTTCAGTGAAGACAGCGGCATCGATCCTTTCAAATTAGCTCAGAAGTTTGGATTCAATTCTTTTCAAGAGTTTTTACGCTCGGAACACATGAAAGAATTTATTGAGATTGACAATTCTGATGGGGTAACAACCTATCATTATCCGCTATCTGAAGCTGACAAAAGAACTGCAATTCATCGGGAGCAAGCGGCATCTTTTTTGGAATTGGAGAGAAATAGGTATTTATTTGTTTATTGTTTTAATATTAGTCCCAAAAAATCGTCACAGATAGATTTTAGAGGATTTGTTTAAATCTGCCCCAAATTGACAGTTCTGGGAATACGAGATTAGATGGCTCCATCCGTATTAGAGATCAACTCCCCAGTGTTCAACAGACCCTGAAGGTCAACTCCAAATATTTGGAGAGTCGTACCTTGATTTTCAACTCCAAATATTATCCGCCCAAGTATTTGGAGTTGACCTCCAGGGTCACTTGACCGAAAGTGAGTTGACCTCCAGCGTCGTTATCTGAAGCTGACAAAAGAATTACGCTCACAAGTATAAATATTAAAGAGAAACATGATTCCAAAAATTGTAAAAAAAAACAATTTTGAATATGCCAAAGGGAAATCCATTAGTGGAATTGGGGAAGTCTGCCTATTATGAATATTTTGAGAAAAAATATAAGGGGGCATTAAATTCGTTATTGTACCAATAAATGTTTAACTCTAAAAAATTTAGAAAGATTCGTATGAGAAACAATACCAGCAGCAGTGAATGCCCAAATGCCGATAGAATTCTTGCTAAACGCTACAAAAAACGATTTGGAATTGAAGATGAATGGGAAAAATTAGAAGAAGAGGTTAAAATTTTCTAAAAATTAATTTAAAAAAACCAAAATTTTTTAGAGAGAAAGACTTAAAAGTTCAAAATATGCTGTTGGAAGGGGTAAAAAGGTTTATGTTTCTCGAAGTAAAAGATTGATGGAAGAACAAAGTCAGCAGCCTTCAACTTCATCGAGTACGAGTGGAAGTAATTTGTTGAGTGGGCTTGTTTCTAATTCTTCAAATCAAACGGCTGGTAGAGGAAGGGGAAATTTGGTAAATTTGTTTAAGTTTTTTAAATTGAAATTACTATTAAAGAAAATCCCAAAAATTTTAAATATTTCTGCAGAAATTTATGTAATTTTAAATTTTATGATTCGAATTTTTTAAGTAAAAAAGGGGTCTCTGAATGAATAACATCCTTATTTGAGGATGTCCTATGGAAATGGATTGAGATTTAGGAAGGAAAAAGTCGGCCATTATTAAACTTTTGAGGGGGAAGGAAAGGATGCGAAGTTATAAAAATCAAAATAAATTTTAATTTTGTTTGTAGGGACGCGGCCGAGGAGTTTCTGCTCGAAGTAATTTTGACCAAAATATTTTATTTAGTCGTTAAAGATTTGATGATTTTGAATAAATTGAAAAAAATTTCTTTGATGATTCTTTCGGTTTAATTTGTTATGATTTTTATTCAAATAAATATTGCTATTTTATTAAATTTGTTGTTAAGTTTTTATTTTAAATTAGTAATTTCTTACTATTATTTAACAAACATTTAAATATTTCAAAAAAATTATTTAAACTTTTTGTAAATAAATTATAGGTTTTTTTTTCATTTTCCAAGTATACTAAACTTAAATCTGATATTAAATTTGTTATCTATAATTTCCAAAAATCTCAAAATATAAAATAAATTCCAAAAAAATTTTTATAAAAATTCAAACAAACTTTTACAAATATTTCTTTTTCTTTGATTTTTTCTTGTGCCTCTTTCTACTTTTTTCTGAACTTGTTGAATTACTGCTAGTATCTGAAGAAGAAGATGAATGTTTTCTCTTTCTATATTTCTTTTTATTTTCTTTTTTTATTTTTTTCTCCAATTTTTTCATTTCCTTCTTTTGACGTTTTTTCATTTTTTTGAGCTTTTTCTTGTCTTAAATTTTAAAAATTTCCAAAATAATTAAAATATAAGTACCTTCTTTTGATGTCAAAGGTGTTGTGTATTCCTCAGAACTTGTTGAAGAAATATCAATTTCCGTTTTTTGGTTTGGCTTTATTTGGATAAAATTACGGCATTGAAAAGGCAAATGGCCAACATACCCACATTTTGTACAGGCACCCGTAGCTAATTGAGCACGGACCAAAATCTCTCCTTGAATGCCTTTAAAAAAAGATTTTGAGTAAAATAAAAATAAAACAAAAACCAATTTGTTCTCCAGGAATTGGTGCTAACAATCCAGCAGAAGTGCTTTGCTGACCTAAAGTCTCCTCTTCGTTTTTTGGCCATCTTCTAATTTGTCCAAGCGGCGTATAATTCGAATTGCTACCCATAATTTGTTCGAATATTGACTGAAAAAGAAAAAATATATTGACAGATTCATTTAATAAAGTAGGTTCAAAATGTGTAACGTTTCGGACTCGGAAAATCTTTTTTCTGAGGAGCACCACAAAAGGGTGCGCCACGTTTGGGCGCCAGCAATTTGGCGTGGCGCGGTTCGGCGTGATCTTACACAAAAGTCTCGCCGACGCCAAATTTTATTTAAATCTTTAATTTCTTCATTTCTTTTGATTTTTTATTTTTCAGATTTTACATTTAAATTTAAATCTTTTTTTTAATTAAATGAGCTATCAAGGATCTTCATCAATTAGTAATGGCAGAAGATATGATGATGTAAGAAAAATTCCAATTCCTTCAAAATACCACAAAAGTAGTAAAAAAGACGGAAAAGAAGAATCAAGGTAATTTTTATATAAATAAATTATTCTGATAAGATTTTTGGCAAGTATCGTTTAGGTAGCCCCTAATTTCTCTCTATTTCGATTAGCCCTTTTTGCCCTTGCCTTAATTAAAATAAAATAATTAGAAAGGAATACTCTTTTTCTTTTTTAGACATTCAACAAATTTAAATTATTTACATGGAGGAAGCAATTCTACTTCTGCCCAAAAACCAAATTCTTCATCTTCGTTAGGTTTTGAATCTCGAAATGAGTCTTTAAGTTTACAACTTGCTGCTGCTCAATCTCAAGTAATTCGTTTGGAGACTGAACTTTCAAACACAAACACTGCTAAATCTTATGCGGAAAGTAGACTTTTGACATTACAAAGGGAATATAATGCTGTTGTTAAAAGGAATGCTGAAATTGTTGAGGTTTGTTGGAGGGGGGTGGTAATTTTAAATGATTATTCTATCTGACTTTTTTTATTAAAAAGATAAATTTAGGATAGGGGCCCATAGAGACGTAAATCTCTGTTTTTTGTCCTAAATAAGCCTTTTTATTAAATTTGTTGCCTTATTTGTCAAATTTAGTCATTACCTTCAATTTTTTGATTGTCTTCAAATTTTAACTTTTATTTTCTTTTAGGTAATGAAAACATTAGAGATTGGAGTAGAAACACTTCAACAAGAAAAAGTTGCTCTAGTTTCTGAAAGAGATGAATTAAAAGCAAAATTGGATGCTTCAGAAAATAATTCGAGAATGTTAAGTGAACAAGTGACGTTTTTAAATGAAAGAAATTCTACACTTTCTAAAAAATGTGTTGATTTACTTGATGGATCTAAAGAATTTCGAGAAAAGTTTTTTTTTAATTTTTTTAAATAAAATTAAAATTTTTCTAATTTTTCAAGAGCTACAATTTATGAAGATGAATTAAAACGAATTAAACCTCGTTATGAAGAAATGGAGGCAAATTTTGATGCAATAAATGAAAAGAATAGGTTTTTTGTTTAATTTTTGGGGGGAAAATGGGAAATTTTAGATTAAATTATATTTAATGTGGAATGATTTTTAAAATGATTTTTTTGGACTAATTAATAGGAAAATAAATTTTAAGGTTAAAAGATTTTTTGAAATATTTTGTTTAAAATTAATTTAGAAATTATGCAACAAGGATTAATATGTTTGAAATGAGGGAGCGTATTTGGATTAAAGAAAAAACAGAAATGGAAGAAAGGCAAAAACAAAATGCTGAAAATTGGCAAAAAATAATTGCTGACATTCGGGCAAAACACGAAACAGAAATAACAAAAATTAGACAACAACAACAACAGCAGCAACAACCAATGGTTATGGGGATTTCGAAAGCAGAAAAGGATAATGTGGATAGACATTCTGTAAGTTTTTTGGATTTTTGTATAGGCAAAGAAGTTTGTTTACAATTTTTATTCTTTTTTACGAAAACGGAGACAATATTTGTACACAAAAATTCTCTTTTCCTAGTAGTAGTCCCTATTCATCAAGATTCAATTTGTTTTCATTTTTGTTTACGCATATATAAATTAAACCAGTTTATATTAACTATAAGTAGAATATTATCAATATCTATATCCTTTCACCCCCCCCCCATCCCCCCCCCATCTTTTTTCCTCAATCCATGGAAAAATGTTAGGAAAAGAATTATCAAAAATCAAGACTTTTTTATACTTTGCTGTAGAATTCCTAAATAATATACTTTTTGTTTTTGGTGTTAAAATTAGGAATTTTTTTAAATATTTAAACAATAGTTGTTGAATGATTTTTGTGATTAAATCCATTAATATATCTTCCTGTTTCTCTTTTAATTCTTTGATTATTTATTTCCTCTCTTTGTTTTCTGTGAAATACTTTTTGTCTGGCATCGGTTAATAAAAAGAATCCACAACAAATACAGCCAGCAATTAAGAGAATAATTATAAAAATTAGAAATAATCTGGTTTTTAAAATTAAAAAAATTAATGATTGTTGTGAAAATGTTTTTAGTTTTTGGGTAATTGGGTGTTAAAAGGTGACCATCTTAGTAATTTATTTTGACTTTTAGCCCCATTTTTTTTATTTTTGAGATTCTGAGAAAAATCCCTAAATGCTAAACCCCTTTTTTAATGTCTAGTAACGGTCACTTTAACACGATTTTAATTAAACATACAAATTTGGCCATTTAATGAATGGGCAGCATCCATCAGTTGGGCAACAATCATAATAAATTAATACATTTTCGGGTGGACATAATCTATATATTTTAAATAAATACAAAATAATTCTAACCTCGGTCCAATTTGTGGGCAATTAAATTCAATACAAGGATTTAAATCCCAACAATAAGCTTGTTGTGAATTTACATAATTTAATGAAAATAAAATTAAAATAACAATAATTATTTTGTTATTTTGCATTTTTTAGAGAAATATTTTTATTAAAAAAAATAATTTTTTGAGGTTTGTAAATGTAAGAGGGAAGAGAGAATATTTGATTATTTTTATTTATTGTCATAAAAATACCTACTAATATTGCCATATAAAAAATCAAACAAATCAAGTTTTGTATTTAAAAAATACTTTTTAGTTTTGTTTAAAAAAGGGCCTATTTTCTCTCCAAAAATTTCTTTTTTTGCTGACTAATCTTTGTGTAAATAATTGTTTGTATAGTTGAGAGAACAACATATTAAAAAACGGGAAAAATAAACTTGGAAATAAAAACGTAAAAATATTTTAATGTTTGAGACGCTTTTTTTCAAGCAGAGATTGTTTATTTCTTTGAAATATTTTTTAATTCCCAAGAGTATTTTTCGCTTTTTTTAAAGAAATCTTCCTTTTGTTTTACATATTTTTAATTTTATCTTAACTTTTTTAAAATTGTTTTGTATAATTTAATAAGCATTTAATGAATTGAAGTAATGGGGGGAATAATTAATTTAGATCAAATAGGGGGTCCTTTTTTCCTATTTAGTTTGGAGAAGGAATTATCCCGATTTTCCCTCTGGGCGGATCCTTCTGTTTTCAGATTCCCCTTTTGTTTAAAATATTTAATTTCCTTATTTTAATTATTTCTTTTTCAGACTGATCTTCGACTTTTACTTGATTCAATAAGAAAATTTCACAACTCCGAGGTCGAAAATTTCTCAAAGAAAATTGAACACTTGGAGAAAATTGCTACAAACAAGAAACATCCATCATCCCAAATTAAACAAGATTATGACGATAGTATATTAGATGATGACGATGATGTTGTTGTTTTACTAAATAGTAATGCTTCTATTAATAAAAGTATTACCAATACTGAACCAATTATCAATACAGGCCAACAACCAGCCAGTATTGGTATTAATGTTAAGGAAGAGGGGGAAGAGGAAACATAATTTTTATTTTATCTCTTTCAAGTTTTAAAGTTCATTGTCATTTATAGAGGGTTTATATTTAATTATGGGGGCGTTTTCACTGAACTTTTAAACATTTTTTTTCTTTTTAACACTGGTTTGATTTTTCTACAAATTTGTAATTGTATTTCAAGTAAAAATAAAAAAATACTTCGAATATATTAAATTAGTAAATTCTTTATATTCCAAGTGTTGAATAAAGATTATTGCCAGATTCTTATATCAATTAGAAATTGATAAAACTGTATTCTCCTTTTTGGAGAAGATATTCGCTGTCGTGTAAGGCTTGATAGCCGTATTTCCTCAAAGTACTGCCGGCAGTACTATTTTTCAACCCCCTCTAAAGGGCACTATTTTAGTTTCGTATACTTTAAAATCTAAAATTCCTATCCCCTTTTTATAAATGAAATTCCCCTTACTTAAAAATTAACAAAACAATAAAATCAATATTTAAAAAATTTATTTAGACAATATTTGACAAAGTCTGGAGTAATGAGTTTGTGGTGGACATGCAGTAAAAAACAAAAATATATTTCAAGTCTTCGGAAAATCAAAGAGAGAGAGAACATTATCATTCCTATTATATATTTGGTAAAGTGAGGGAGGGGCACAGGAACAGCAGAACAAAATATTTAAGAGGGTTGGTAATATTATATTGTTAAATATTCTTAATATGTGCTGGCCTGGCAGGCTGGGTAGAAAAAAATAAAAAAGAGGAGCAGCGGCAGGAAGAAGGAATTTATTTTATCTAAGGATTGAAGTACTCGTTGATATAAAAATGAACAAATTAAACTTTAAGATATTTTTTCGTCCAATCCCTAATTAATTTTATATATTGATTACACACTATTGAAAGGCGTGTCGAGACAAAACATGTCCGTTTTAGTTACAAAATAAAATTTAAAATAAAAATTTTAGGGATATTAGGGGGGACTAACAAAGAATAACTATGTGGACGGTATGTTTTACTCTAATATCCGGACTGTGTTTTATCCCTCACCCATTGAAATGAAAACAAGCTGATCCAAAGCAGGAAAATATTTAAGTCTTTTTTTACTCTTGTTGCTAAAATTTTTTTTGTTAGATTCAAATTATTGACAATTCCAAACTTTGAATCAAGACTTCTTTCCACTAGAGGCTGTTTGTGAATTTGCAGCCATATTTTCGCCTGTTGAAGCAACTACCGTCTCGTTACCTCCTTCTGGATTTTGTGACTGTGATGTTCGATTCTCTCTCGTTCCGCTCACTTGTTGTTGTCCACTTTTAGCCTCTTGACCATTCCCCCCAGCGGCAGGCGGTGGAGGAACAATTGAATTTGGAGCTTTTTCAATAAAAAGTGTCAGAGACGTTTTCTCGAGAATTTTTGGCTCTGGAACATTCTTTCCTTGTTCAATTTGCGCCAATATTGAATTTATGTCCATTGAATCCATTCGCTTCCAAAGTTCTTCACGATCTTTTTCACGCTTCTTTTCTCTAAAAATTAAAAAAAAAGAATAAATTTTAACTAGTAAAAAATACTTTTGTCTTTCAAGTTTGTAATTAGCCGTAAGTTCATCAAATAATTTTCCATTCATTTCCATAAATGTTTTAAGAACATTATATACTAGAGCTACAATTGTTTGATTCCAATGTTCCTTACTAATACGATAAAGTGCAGGGAACATGATTGGCATGACATGAATACTACAATCTTCAATTAATGAGAGAATATATTCATTATTCCAAAAGTAAAGTGCTCTTTCGGCAACCTAAAAAATATTTTAAACAACCTTAAGACTTTCAAACCTGAAAATGAGGACTTGATACGCATTTAGCCAGTTGTCTAAAAAGCGGGTCGATAATTTTCTTAAATTGTTCAGGCTCTATAATGTCCAAAATTTCTTCAACCTCTCCAAGAAACATAACCTTTAAAATATTTGGTAATGTGGCTATGATCACAACCACAATTTCTTTTCCTACTTCTTATTCATGTCAGAATTACAAAAGGTGACACATAATGATTAAGGATTTTAGAAAGCAGTGCTTGTGAGTATGGGTAAGTGGAAAAACAAAAAAGGGGAAAGCGACAGCATTTAGAAAGTTATTTAACAGAATTTGTGTAGACCGGAGATGAAAATTTTAAAAATTTATACGAAAATATCAGAAATTGCCCAGAAATGGCTAAATCTGAAAAGACAGCAGAAAAGAAAATACAGGCGCTATTTAAATAGAACCTAATAATTAAGTAAAAAATCCAAAACCTCTTTAGAACTACATGTTTTAGGCCAGAATTTGAGCAATGCGTCGAACACTTGAGGAGTTAAAGTAGAATCTTTTTCTATAAATTGCACAACACAATAAGCCAACTAAAAATAATTAAAAAATTCTTTTCATAAAAAAAACCTGTGCATGATACAGACTCAAACACCGAGGCTTATGTAATGGAAGTAAAACTTTGACCAAAAATATTTTGTGTTCCTGCTTTAGCGGTAAAGCAAATCCATTAATAATACTAAAAAATTAGTTTTAAAATTCAAAAAAATTTTTAAACCTCCCAAGAATTTCCAGCATCTCACTAACACCGTTAAACGATTCTGTTTCAAACACGAAAGACAAAAACATATAATTGATTTGTTTTCGAATAAAAGCACGAAGTCCAAGAAATTTCCCATAAATACGATGTAAAATTGTTTTGAGAAAGTCACGTTCACGAGGATCCTCAGAATCAAAAAGTTCGAGAAGTTGAAGCACAAAACGCTGGTCGATATATTTTTTACCAAGTGTTGCTTGAAAATCAGGAGACTCGAGAAATCGCAAAAATAGTTCGTAGACAAGCTATTTTTAATAAAGAAATTTTACATTTTGTTGATAAGATGTCCAAAGACATGATAAAAATAATAGAAAATATAAAAAATACCTGAAGATGCGGCCATGAAACTTCCAAAGTGGGTTCATCTTCTTCTGGATCAAATTCTGAATTGTCACTAGGTGGCAGAACACGAAAGATATTTCTCGAAACCATCCGAATAATCTCAGGATAGAGCGGCTCACAAACAGCATTTTTAGTGGCAGTTGTATAGTCAATTAATTCGTTTAGAGCAGCTCGTTTAATCTAAATTTTAAAAATTTTAATTGGAAGACAAACTAGCACAACAAAATGGTTAATGTAGTCAGATACTAGACTAAAAAAGATTAGAAGCTAGAGGATGGTCTCAGAACAAGGTATCGAATTCAATGATCCTGCATCATAAAGGAAAAATAAAACCATAAATTTGAAAAGAGTGCCCAAAATTATCATTTTACCCAAAAGAAAATTTACCTCTTTGCTCTTTAGCTGTGAAACAGGATCATAAAAATCAAAAATCTTCTGACATTGTTGAAGCTTTTGAATCGCCAAATTTGTTTGTTCTGCTTGCGATGCATCTATATATAGAATCAAGTTAATTTTTCCAAAGTTCAATATAACCTTTAATCAACGGAAGCTGTACCAAATCAGGTTCATTGTCAGTATGATACCGACTGCTCCCAACAAGTCTCCTTCTACGTCTCGAATTTCCACGCTTAGAAAAAGGGTCAATCTTATCCACAAATTGATTTGCAGATGCACTTAATTGTTGCCCGCCAGTTGCTGCTCCAGATGTTTTGGGTGGTGGAATTGTGTGTGTAGTTGGTTTACCATCCCCTCCTGCCGTTGTAGACATTTGAAATAGATAAAATAGAAAATAATATTTTTTGCAGATTTAAACTATCTTGCCTTAGCTAAACGTGAAAATTAAAATAGAAAACATTAAGTTAGATGATTTGTAAGTACAAATCTCCCCCAAGAAAATTTTTCTAATTTTTTTAAATTTTAAATAAAGATCGGCATATTGCTAGTTAAAATAATGGCATGATAGCCACCTTAAATTCATAATCAGCACCCAAAATTTCCCTTAGTTAAAATCTTCTTGATGCACAAGTCTTTTTTGTTTAGTTTTCTCTTTTTCTTCTTCTACTTATCTGCATACATGTACCCTTTTACATAATACCTTTATATATCACTATTAATATAAAGTGTATGTTTGTATGAAAAAAAGAAGTGATGAAAAGGAAGAGAGGATAATTGAAAGCATTAAATCCTGGCTACCCTACAACTCATCCAATCCTTAACTCATCTAACACTTAACTCATCCACACGGCCAAAAACGCTCAACTCATCCAATCCTCAACTCATCTAATGCTTAACTCATCTACACGGCAAAAAATGCTCAACTCATCCAATCCTCAACTCATCTAATGCTTAACTCATCCACACGCCCAAAAACGCTCAACTCATCCAATCCTTGAAATATCGGCCGGTTGAGTCCCTAGCCGGTTGAGTCCCTGGTCAGTTGAGTCTCAACCGGCCCAAGACTCAACCGGCGGTAATCAACCACTCAAACGGCCGGGACTCAACTGACCAGGGACTTAACCGGCTAGAGACTCAACTGGTCATGGACTCAACTGGTCATGGACTCAACTGGTCATGGACTCAACTGGTCATGGACTCAACTGGTCATGGACTCAACTGGTCATGGACCCTACTTACCAGAGACTCAAACGGCCGGAGACTCAAACGGCCAGAGACTCAGACGGCGAGAGACTCAGACGGCGAGAGACTCAAACGGCCAGAGACTCAAACGGCCAGGGACTCAAACGGCCAGGGACTCAAACGACTGGTACTCAATAGTCTCGTTCCAAAGGATTGGATGAGTTGAGCGTTTTTGGCCGTGTAGATGAGTTAAGCATTAGATGAGTTGAGGATTGGATGAGTTGAGCGTTTTTGGCCGTGTGGATGAGTTAAGCATTAGATGAGTTGAGGATTGGATGAGTTGAGCGTTTTTGGCCGTGTGGATGAGTTAAGGAATTTTAGCCGTTTAGATGAGTTGAGCGTTTTTGGGTGTGTGGATGAGTTAAGGATTAGATGAGTTGAGCGGGCACGTAAATCCTTCATCAATATATACTCTATAGTGATAGGATAAAAAAAGGGGAGAAAATACGTATATCAAAAAAAATTAAAAACATATGTAAAGAATAACAGGTAAAAACATTAAGTGTGAAGGTAAAAGTATGTTCATGCATTCATGAGAAAAAATTGAAGTAAAGATATTAGATTTAACGAGGCTCTTCTAACAAATAACCTTTTAGAGTCTGTCCTAGAACTACATCCCTTTAAATTAATAAACTCACAGATTTTTGGATACTTCTCGCTTACTTTGGTTTTATATATCTTGAGTGGCGAAATGCTCATTTTGGCAAGATGACAACTTTTTACTAATTTTTTTTACAATTTACAAACTAATACAATTTTTTTCTTTATCTTTGTGATCATTTAATTTTTTATTTTAAATTTATTTTGTATTTTAGAAAAAAAATTTAATTAAAACATGACAACTGCTCACCGTCCAACTTTCGATCCCGCAAAAGGTGGCACAGGAAGAAATGAAGGGGATTTGGCAAAATTATCTCAACAATATTCTAGTAGAGATATGCCGTCTCACATGACTTTAAAATATCGCCAAAAAGGCCAAGCACATCCTGATGAAATTAATACAAAGGTTTTTAAAGGAATTATTTAGTATCAATCCTTCTATTTAGGATCTTCGTCGTGATGTTGAAGAAAAAGAGCAATTAACTTCAAAAGATCGACATTCCCGTGAATCTAGAACTACTTCAGGATCTAGCAGTATTTCGAAACGACCAAAGTATAATTTTGAAAAAATTTGTGTAATTATTTTCTAATTAAGATTAGATGATCCTCAAAATTTGGATGCAGATTTCCCACAAGATGATGTTTTAGAAGATAGTGATTTGGATGATGATTCTGATGATGAAGCTGAATTAATGGCTGAGTTAGAAAGAATTAGAAAGGAGAGGGCTGCTGAGAAAGCTGCAAGAGAATCTAAAGAAGCAGAAGAACAGGTATATATAAAAATCAATAATATTATTCAACTTTTCTGATATTTCCAATATTCGGGCTTCATCCTTACATTTAACCGATTTCTTGGGCTGACACGCAAGTGTTAGTTATGTGAACTCTAAGAGAATTAAAGATAATAAAACAATTTTAATCTGTTTGAGATTAAGGCAATCCTTGGCTTTCCCTTTTAATTTAATTCACAAACCTCGGGTCGACTCGTAAATAAGAAAATCCAAGCTATTTAATAAACAGGTTTCTTTGGGTAAGAGTACCCAAGCATGTTCAATCGTTAGAAATTATTTTTCAGGAGAAAATTCGTCAAGAAAACATTTTACATGGAAATCCTCTTTTAACTCAAAATACTGACTTTAAAGTTAAACGTCGGTGGGATGATGATGTCGTCTTCAAGAATTGTGCACGTGGAATTGATGAACGTAAAAAGACTCCATCTTTTATTAATGATGCTATACGTTCTGAATTTCATAGAAAATTCATGGAAAAATATATAAAATAATTTGTTGATTTATTTTGATTTTAAATATTTTGAATTGTAAAAAACAATTGATAAAGCGGTAATACTTTGCTTGAGACCCCCCCCCTTTTCTCTTTACATCCTTAATTTTGTTCAGGATCACCAAATCCAGCCAATCTTGGTATCATTCGACCCAGCTCGAAGTGCCCTTTCAAATGATATTTAACTCAAGCATATAGTAAAGTCAAAGTGGTCAAGGAAACTGGAGAAAGAGGGGGTGGGGGGTCTCATCCAAAGTATTACCGATAAAACTTTGTAATACAATCAATAAAGATCAAAAAGTAATCATTTTTATAATAAATAAAACAATTTTAATATGTTCATTGAGCATATTGTCTGAGAGAATAACAAGCAATATAAAGATAACAAAATGGGGCAAAAAAGTTTAATATAAAAATTAATCTAAATATTTTTTGCCCCGTGTGGATATATAACATCAAAAATAGTATATCGTATTTCTTTTTAGGTTAATAGGCAGGAATTTATAATTTAAAAATGAAAATTGGTAAAGAAATATTCTCTATATTAATTATATTTAGTATTGAGGTAATGGTTGCGGCATTTGAACTTGCAAAAGAGGAGGCGCCAAATGTGCCAGAGTCATTTTGATAGTTTCAAGAACCTTCTTTCCAGATGCTTAAAAATAATTTATTTAGACTTGTAATAGTATAGTCTCGTTTTTTAGAAGGGGGATAAGAATATTAGGTAATCTTCTAGTTTACTGGTCCCGAGAAAAAAATTAGAAAAGAGTGCTGTTTCGATATTTTTGAGGGTTCCAGTAGGTAACCGAGTGTGCTCAGTCCGAATCTGAGCTTAAAATTTGTCTATTTCGAACCCCGGACCCGAATTCGACCAAGTCGAATTCGGGGTAAACACTTCGAAATTAAAATTTTAGGGCTAATCTGATACGCCTATTCGAGCAGAGTCGAATGGTATCAAAATTATGATGTTTCGACACCTTTGGACGAAGTTATGGTGTCTGATTTGTATAAGGAAGTTTAATCAAGCGTGTATTTAATTGATCATAACTTCGTCCAGAGTTGTCGAAACATCACAACTTTGATACCATTCATTTCTGCTGTGTCAGATTAGCCCTAAAATTTTAATTTCGAAGTGTTTACCCCGAATTCGACTTGGTCGAATTCGGGTCCGGGGTTCGAAATAGACAAATTTTAAGCTCAGATTCGGACTGAGCACACTCTATTACCTACTAATAACCCGCAAAAATATCGAAACAGCACTCTTTCCTAATTTTTTCCCCGAGACCAGTAAACTAGATTACCGAATATTAATAAGTTTCCAGTTCTACATATCTAGTTTTCCGTTTTGTTACACCCCCCCCCCACCCATATTAATGCTCAAAATGTCATATATAGGATAAAAACGGGTGCTGAGTCGAACAATGCCCCCTCTTTTCCCCAGAGATGCCAATTTAAGAATTTTCCTCATAATTACTCACAATAACGTGAAAGCTGTCGACCAACACTGTAAGCATAAGTCACAATTTTGTCAAACCATTGCTGATTTCCACGGCGTTGTCCCAATCGCACTTGAATCGCTACTTCAAGCATTCGTTGAACGACATAATTTCCATACTAAATAAAAATTGAGAATTTATTTAAAATATCTGTACCTGATGGAAAAGCATAATATGAAGAGCATTTTGACCGCGTCTAAAAATTTTGAACATATCAATTTTAAAAAATAATCAAACTTGTCAGTGTCATAACTTCCAAACACTTCAAAAAATATTGCCTCAAGAGACTTTTCATCTGCATGTGAAATAGCTACCTCAATAACGTGAGAAGAGTACTTTCCTTGTGACAGTTCCAAAATATTAGACCTAAACTTTTTTTAAAGAATTCTTTAATTAAAATATTTTTTTACATAAAATGGTGCTTAATTATATAAGAGCGCTGTCTCGCCAAAAAGTCATCTTTAAGAATAGCCTGCACAATATAGTTACCAAATTCCTGCTCAGCCAATGAGCGAGCATGTTGCAAAACAGTCGAAATCATTAAATGAAGTATTTCATAAGCAGCACTAAAAACGAAAAAAACAATTATCTTCCCAAAATACTGTAAAATCAGAAGTGGAAATTCTTGAATGAGCTTATAACAATTCCCAACCATTAGCCTAAGAGCAATTTTCCCATTGAGTATACGAAAGCTATTTATTCCTGATAACTAGAAACACGTTTCTAACTGAAATTCGTCTTATTGTTAGATCAATGCTTTCGAAAAGCCTTCTCACCGAAAATTAAAGATGATTTTTGAAAACTCTTGAAATTAAACCTCTTGGTGGTAGCATCCCGTTGCTGTCCATTGTTTTGATGGCAAATCAGAATAACCTTTTCTAGCGCGCATTGCAACACACGACAACCATATTTGTTTTCAACAACTTGCTTAAGACCAACAGACTTATTTAAAGATTCAATGAATTTCTGGTAGACTTGTGGTTGTAGATTGTTAACAATATATTGAACGATATGATTACCTAAATTTTTAAAGTTTAAGAAAATTTTTGGCACCTACAACCCGATAAGACATATATCAAGAATGTCTAGAGCAATAAAAAACAAACTGACCGTTTTGATCGGTAATCAATTGAAATTCAATTCCAGCAAATCTAACATTCATTAAATCTTCAACAGAATGTGGCGGCAAGGTTTGAACAAGTTTCTGTAGAACTCGGCAACCATAACGATTTAATGCCAAAGTCGAAGCAATCTCCTCAAGACCACGAATAAGCAGGCTTGAGGTTCGGTTTTCGCTTGCCAAAAGTTCCTATAAATTTGTAGTAAAATTTGTAGAATTATCGAAAATTCACTTGAATGAGGAAATTCCCATTATTGTCAGTAGCCATTCGCAAAAGATATTCCTTTCCCTTAGCAGGTTCAGTGAACAAATCATAAAGACGTTGTCGTAGCTCACCATGGTGATGCAATTGATGTTGTATTAATTTAGTATTGACGCCATTCTTTGCAAGTTTTATAATCTCTTCGTCACGAATCATCAAAAAACGATTCGGACTAGAAAAGTCCAAAACTCGAATAGTTCCGCTGTCCAAACCACAAGTCGGCAATAAATTGTCAATCGGAAATGAAGGTGGTGAACTTGTTGTCGAAATTACCAAATTTTCCATCATTTGAGCATATTCTGTGTTAGTCAACATTTTTATGGTAAAACAATATTTGTTAGCTA
The DNA here is from genome assembly GCA_963681835.1 of Meloidogyne enterolobii. Taxonomy (NCBI): domain Eukaryota; kingdom Metazoa; phylum Nematoda; class Chromadorea; order Rhabditida; family Meloidogynidae; genus Meloidogyne; species Meloidogyne enterolobii. The sequence continues at coordinate 744,227 of CAVMJV010000004.1, read as the reverse complement.
GATTAGGGGTTAGTATAAGGTCGCTGAAAAGTGTTATAATGAAAAAATATATAAATATAATTGGACACTTATCTCAGAAATTTGAACTAACTTAAAAATAATTAAATGGATAAGAAACTCCGAATTAAAAAATTTATGTTTTTCAGAAAAAATACTTTGTGTTTCGAAATTGACATTTCAACCAATATTTAAAACTACGGTAATCAAGGGGTACGGCCCACCTTGTCGCGGGCCACCTTGTCGCGACCACCTTGTCGCGACCACCTTGTCGCAGGCCCACCTTGTCGCAGGCCCACCTTGTCGCAGGCCACTTTGTCGCAGGCTTTCCTTTGGTTTTTATTTCAAGGCTGGCCTAAACTTCACTCGCCACGTGCCGTACTTCATCCCACGGCTACAACGATTGGAAATATGGAAGGTTTAGAATTTCTATTTTGTTTTCTAGGTTTTTTTTAATTTTTTAGTTGATTTCCAGGAGTGTTTTTTTCCTTTTATTACTTTCTTTTATCCGGTTAAAGTCTACCGGAGTTTTAACAGAGTAAAACCGATTCAAATTACTCCAGAAAACCCCGATCGTGCCCAGAAGGCCTTTTTACTACCCTCCATATCAGCATAAAAAATTTTCAACCTTTGCGACAAGGTGGGCCTGCGACAAGGTGGGCCTGCGACAAGGTGGCCTGCGACAAGGTGGTCGCGACAAGGTGGTCGCGACAAGGTGGCCCGCGACAAGGAGGGCGTGTCCCGTAATCAAGCAGTACAGTTGAGTCCGCCCTGTTGAGTCCTGATATCACCTTAATCCACCGATATCTTCCGAATCTGTTAATCCTTCGATATGCCCTTTAAGGCACCGATATCCTCATTAATTATACGTCGCCTGATACATACAAATCCGTCTTATCTCTACAAATCCCTTGCCTTTTTTCAAATGCGGGGCAAGTTCTATCCCAGTTAAGTATCTACTAAATGTCTACAATTGATCGTTTTTCTTTAAACAAATTTATCAATAACATTTTTAGATAAAATCCACGTTTATTTATTGTGCATTTCCAACAATTTTCTCTATTTTTGAATTATTACATTTATTTAAAATTTTATTAATAGCTTTCACATATAATTTTTTCAGAAAACCTAATGATTTATGTGCGGAAGGATCATTTAATTGTTTTTGTTTTGACTTTTTCCAGGTTTGGTTATTTAAAAATTTGAAGGTGTTTTTACTTCAATTTAATCGACTTAATTTTTAATTTGATAGCAATTATAACTTTGATAATTCCTAGACTTGCATTTTATGTGTTTGTGATTCAATAGTTTTTTTGTTGAAAAATTATTTTTAAAAATTCACCAATTTTTTTCATGAATAATTTTTCCAGTTATGCTTTATATCATTCTTCTCGAAAAGCCTTAAGTGGTGTTAAAGCTTCAATTTCTGAGGATTGGATTGCAAATTCAACAATTACTCATCATCAACCACTTTTTAATGATTTATCTTCCGCACAGAATTTTCTTGGTTCTCTTGATGCTCTCTTTATGTTTTTCTATGCTATTTCGCTTGTATTTTGGGGATGGCTAGGCGATAGAATGAATCCTCTTTGTGTTGTTGTTTTTGGAATGGTTGGATCTGCATTGACGGTTTATTTTCAATTTTTTAAAAATTTTTGTATAAATATCTCATAAATAAAAATTACTTCAATTTTTCAGTTAACTGCTTTTGGTTCACTTCCTTATTGGCTTGCTTGGTATTCAGTGCCTTGGTACCTTTTTACTTGGTCATTATTTGGTATAGTTCAAGCTTGTGGTTGGCCTAATGAAGTTACAATTATGGTTAAATAATTTTAAATTTAAGAATTAAATTCAAATTTTATAGGCAAACTGGTTTCCCCAAACAAATAGGGGAGCAGTTATGGGACTTTGGTCAGCCTGCCAACCAGTTGGAAATATTGTAGGTGCAATTATTGCCTCGTTTACCCTTCCAATGGGTTATCAGGTTTTTTTTATAAAATTCTTTTTAAAACTTTTTTTTTCTTTAAGTCGACATTTGTCTTCAATTCTTTAATTATTTTAATTGGAGCAATTATTATGTTACTTTTTGTTAAGCCAAAACCTCAATTGGTACATAATCCTTTGACTGTTGAAATGCCAACTGAGCGAAGGACTGTAATCTCTAATGGAATACATTCTGTCGAATCTGATGAGGAAACTGCTGAACTTATGAGGTTTGTTTTACCATTTATTTAGGTGTATTTTATTTTATTCCCCATTTGCTCGAACTTTAGGGAAAAATAAATATAATAAATTCTAGTTGGTTATATTTGGTTTAATAGTAATCATAACATTTTTTTTTTAGTCCAAGAACATCAACACCTAGACCTATCAGAATGTGCGAAGCAATTTTTCTTCCTAGTGTTCTTCCGGTTTATATTTTGTTTATTTAAAATAATTATTTTTTAAGTATTGTCTTTGTAATGCATGTCTTAAATTTGTTAATTATGCTTTCTTCTTCTGGCTTCCGTTTTATTTGACTTTTAAATATCAATGGAATGAAGCAGAAGCAAATCAACTTTCTATTTGGTATGATATTGGAGGAATTTTCGGTTCTATACTTGGTGGAATGGCTTCTGTTTGTTTTTTTTTTAATTTTTAAATGTAGCAAATAAGTGTTTTAAGTTGGATGAAAGGAAAGTTTATGGGTTTTTTGCATCCAAAAATCCGTCGTTTTTATCCGAAAATCTTTATAGGGAAGATGATCCTTTATTTTGCCAAAATTAAAAGGAAAATAGAAATTTATGTGATAGGCAAGTCAACATTTTTAACACTATATCTAGATTTAGTACAATAGTTGGTACTTTTCAAGCTTTACCAGAATAAATCGGACTTTATGAAGCAAAAAAGAAAAGAAACAAATTTATTCTCATTAAAGTACCTACACGGGTTTTCGACACACCTTTTTTAAATATTAAATTGTATATTTGCCTTTTTCAAATTTTTTATTAATTAAATCATTTGAATTAAATAATTTTGTTTTTAAGGATCGACTTAAACATAGAAGTCCTGTTTTGGTTTCTATGTTAATCTGTTCTGTTCCATTACTTTTCTTATATGCTAGTCTAGGTCCAAACACATTCTTTCATATTATTGGAATGTCTTTGCTTGGATTTACAATTTCTGGGCCTTATAATTTAATTGTTAGTACAATATCTGTTGATCTTGGTTCTCAATCTTCTCTTGCTGGAAATGCTGAAGTAAATTTTTGTTTTGTCAAAAGCTAATTTTAAAATACATTAGGCAATGTCCACCGTGACTGGTTTAATTGATGGAACAGGTTCTGCTGGTTCAGCTTTTGGACAATTATTTATTCCGTTGATACAAAATAATTTTGGTTGGAATTGGGTTTTCTATCTTTTTGTTTTAATGGTAAATATATTTTTAATTAAAATTTATTTCAAAATTTTAAATAGAATATTCTCTCTGTTTTATGCCTTATGAAAAGGTTCCTCCACGATTTAAAGCTGATTTGGTTAAGCAAAGAAAGTGCAAGGGAACATAGACGAGAAAATGAGCCATTATTGGGTACAAATTAAATAAAAGAAAATTTTTTGGGTAATTATATTGTTTATATTAATTGTTTTCTTCCCTTCATTTCTTTGATCCTTTGTCGACTATGCCTCTTTTTTCCTTCCTTCCAATATAGAAGTCCAAGTTTATCGAGTTAAGAATATCGAATTGTCGCTCACTCAGTTGCTTATTGTCACATTTCAATCAACCTTTATCATTCATTTGTACATAATTAATCCTTTTGATAGGCGAAATAGAGGGAAGGAAAGGAAGCCATAGTCGCTAAATGTTTGGGGGAAATGAAGGGATGAAAATTGACTTGATTTGACATAAAAAATAGTTTATTATTTAATAATGGGTAGAAAAAGCTGTTTTTTGAAAATATTATTTTGAATTACTATTCTGCTTAAAAAAGATTTTTTCAGAATTTTTTGCCGAGATTTTGATAACATTTTAAGGATTTATATAATTTAATATTTAAAAATTCAAAAAAATTATTTCTTTCTCTAAACAGCTTTGATATTTCATTTCTACTTTTTTATATATATATATTTTTGCAGAATAATTTTTGACATTTCACAAACTTCTTTATAATTAAATTTAATTGGGTTCTAAATTGTGTGTTTTGTTGTAATAATTTTGAAAAATAATTTTTAAAATTATTTTTTTTTGTGTTTTATTTTATGAAAGTATGACACATTTAGACAAATTAAAAATGTTTAATCAGTGACTAATTCAACGACCATTTGATAAGAAAATTTAAGAAAAAAAAGGCTTTTGCCAATTTTGTAGAAGAAAAATTTTTTTGTGGTATGTTTGTTTGGTGTTAATCCTGGATTGTAGGGGAACAGAAAAAAATATTAAAAAATTTTGTGATTATTTTTTTATTTTAATTTTTTTTTTAAATTCAAAGATTATTTTTCTTTTAATTAAAACTTTTTTTAGATTTTATTATTTATTTTTGTTTTATAATTTAATATTTAAATAAAAATAATTTTTGGCAACAAATTTAATAAATATTTAAGCTGATTTAAACAATTTATTAAAATAATTTTTGTTTTTTTTAAAAAGTTTTATAAAAATATATACATATTTATTTAATTAAATAAACTTGGTAGAAAATGGAAAGCCTTATTTTAGATTTAAAATTAAATTTATAAAAATTAAATTAATTATAACAAGCATTTTTGCCATTATTTCTTTTAATGTTGGAACAGATCTGAAATGAAAAAATTTTTTGCTAATAAGAAATGTTTCTATTTAAATAAATTAATAAATGTAATTATTTAAAATATATTTTTTATAAAAAATTATTAGTATTCATTATCATTTATTTATTTATCAACATAAAAAAAAATGTCATCGAAAGGGCGTGCCACTTACTCCGACAACAATGTCGTAGTGTGGCACTTAAAAGATGTAATAAAAATATATATAAAAAAAAACAGCAAAAAAAACAATAAGTCAATAATAATTAAGGAAAAAACACATATAAATTTATATTTAATTAATTTATTTGTTTAAATAAATATACTCCGTACCGACTATTTTATTTAAGGTGCTTTAATAGAAAACATAAATCAAAAATCTAAAAAGAAGGTCCATTAATTTAATTTCTGTTTAAATTTTGTCAAAATTTAAAGAATTAATTTCTTCAACAATTTTGCTGCGTTTTTCGTTGTTTGTCATATTTGCTGCAAAATTTAAAGGAGAAAATTCTGAAGAATTGCGCTTAGACATGCCACAAAAAAATATTACCCAATTAAATGCCTTTTTTAAAAATTTCCTTAAAAAAATATTGTTTAAAAAATAAAAATTAATATAAAAAATGATAAATTTCAATAAAAAAAATTAAGAAAAGGGGAAGAAAAAAATTCTAATTTTATGAATCATCAAAAGAGAAATAGCACGGATGACAGAGAAAAAAAGATTGTCATCTAAATAAAAATATTTTTTAGATAGAATGCCAAATTAATATATTAAATTACCAATTTAAATTTTTTTTTTTCAAAGATTTTTAGAAATTGGAAATATTTTTAGGATTTGAATTTATTATTAGGATTTAAAAATATTTTCTCTATCGCCTGCGATTAACCTTGTTGTTCTATAATATTTTTATTTGTATTTAAAGCAGTTATTCTCTCATAAATAAGCCAAATTTTATATTCGAAATTTAATTATAAAGATATGAGGGAGGATTGGCAAAAATGAAGTTTTGAATTTTTTAGATATAATGTTAAATAATAAATTCATTATCAATTTGAAAATTTTCTTGAGAGTGAAAGAAAAATAAAGAAAAAATATTCTATATTTAGAGCAATAGGCTTTAAAGAATAAAATTTATAATTTAAGGGAATTTACAAGAATTGATTTTATTTTTTATATAATAGCAATAAAAACAGATTAGATTAGATCTATTGAATAAGTATTGCTTTTACTTTATTTTTAAAACTAGGGGTTATTTTTGTAGTCCTAATTTCGTCATTTAAAACGTTCCACATCTTAGTTACCCTATTAACAAATGAGTTAGATGATTTTGAATTTTGACTTTTAGATAATAAATAACATTTTTTTCTATTTGATATCTTAAAAAGATTGTCTGGTTCAAGATGTGTATATCCATGTAAGATTTTATGAGCCAATACTAAATCATAAGTCTTACGACGGTTTTCAAGAGTAGGAAGATTAAGGAACTCTAATCTTTGTAAATATGGTATATAAGGTAATGAGCATTTTCGAAGTAGGATTTTTGTAAAGAATTTTTGGCATTTTTCGAGTTTGTTAATTTCAGATTTTAGTTGTGGATTCCATGTTTCAGGAGAGTATTCTAGTAAGGGTCTTATATAACTTTTATAGATAGTAAGCCAAGTTTTTATAGATTTAGACTTAATTATTTTGAAAACGAAATTCATTTTTATATAAGCTGCCCTAATAATTTTTTGTACATGTTCTTGAAATCTAAGTTTATTATCAATTATAATGCCTAGATCTCGTATAGAATCTACTTCGTTTATAGTTGCATCAAAAATTTTATATTGATCTTTAGGGTTATTTTTACCAAGATAGATTATATATGTTTTATTAATAGCTATATTTAATTTCCATATGGTTGACCATTGTTCAATATTTTTGATAGCATTTGTAAGCATTATTCTTTCATTTTTTGTTTTGTGTACAACATATACTTTAACATCGTCAGCAAAGTTTTATTTTTATACCATTTGGGATTATATCAGGTAAATCATTTATATAGATTAAAAATAATAGTGGGCCTAAAACTGATCCTTGTGGTACACCTGATTTAATATTTCTGGGTTTGGATAATTCATTGTTTATTTTAACTCTGAAAATTCTATTAGAAAGAAATGATGAAATCCAATTTAAAATTTTTCCTCTTATACCTATTCTATATAATTTGTTGATTAAGAGATCATGTGGTACTGAGTCAAATGCTTTTTTGAAGTCAATATATATACAGTCAATATTCTTTTTTCCCATTATTGCATCGTACCAATCTTCTAATGTAGTGATTAGTTGTGTTGTAGTAGATCTATTTTTTATAAATCCATATTGGTCTTTGCTAAATAGATTGTTATCTAACAGAAATTGAACAATGTATTTATTAAGAACCATTTCCATGACCCTGCATATGGCACATGTTAATGCAATAGGCCTGTAATTTTCGGGATTTGATTTTTCTCCTTTTTTGAATAATGGTATTATTATAGATTCCTTCCATATATCAGGTAATATACCTGAATCTAGTGATATTCTAAATATTTCCGATAGAAAAGGAGCTATAGAGGGAAGTACAATCTTTAATATTTTATAATTTATATTATCAGGTGAAGTACCATTTCTGTTAGGTAATTTTTTAATGAAACTGATAATATCAATTATATCAAAATCAACATCTTCGATGATAGGTATTTGATTATTTTCATTGTTATTATGGCTATATTGCATATTAGTATTGGAGAAATTTTCAAGAAAGATATCAGCAAAAATTTCAGACTTATCTATTGATTTAGTGATATAACTATTGTTATAATAAAGCACTGGAATTTCATTATTCGTATATTTAAATTTTTTAAGGTATTTATGAATAGAATCTCTATTTTTAGTGATAAAAGCATTTTGTTTTTTATTATGAAAGTTTCTAGTCTGAATTTTTATATGCAATGATATACTATCATATAATTCTTTATATTTTAGTTTATCAGTTTTAATTTGTCTATAAATTTCGGCTTTCTTTTTAATAGATGCTTTCAAGTGAGCAGGGTAATTATGTCTAAGATCTTTTTTAGTTACAAGTTTTTCAGGTACATATAAGTTAAGAGATGCTAAGATGTTGTCTATGAAATGATTATATTTATCTTCCAAATAATAATTTTGAGTGGATATAATCGGTATAATAGAAGATAGAAATCTATTTAATAAAGATGTATTAGCCTTATTATATTTTCTATATTTGATTGGTTTGACTTCTTTTTTGATTATAGGGAATGATAAATCAAAGATTAAAGCATCATGATCTGAATTAAACAAGGACCCATCAACATAAATATTTTGAAATAGATCAGGTTTATTTGTTAAACAAACATCTAGATAAGCATCGTTTCGAGTGGGACCTGGTGTAGTAGAGGATAAATTCATAGAATTGAAAAAACTGAGAAATAGATCACCTAAGCTATTTTTACAATATGGAATATTATTAACCCAGTTAAGATCCTTGGTTCCAAAATTGAGGTCTCCTAATATGATACAGTTAAAAGAAACAAAAGATTCAATCAGTTTAAGAAGTTTTTTAGTTTGAATGATACTAGTATTTGGAGGTCTATAGATGAGAATAAAATTAATACATTTTGAATTTTGTATTTGTAGATGTATTATTTCTGAGTTGAACTTAGAGATGGATTGTTTAACGAAAAACTTAATATGCTTTTTAATCAAAACAGCGCAGCCACCTCCCCTACGATTACTTCTATTACATAAAACTATATTAAATTTTTCAAGTATATCTAGGTTAAAAACATCTTGCGTTTCAGTTGTAAGCCAAGTTTCTGTTACAAACAAGATATCTAAATTACAAGCGCTTAAAATACAAGAAATTTCATCGATTTTATTTTTTAAAGATCGAATGTTTATAAGACATCCTTTTATTTTTTTGTTCAAAAATAAATTAGAGTTTTTTTCATGAGAAATAGTCGGCTTTAGAGTATATTTATTTATAGAAGAAGTGAGATGACTTCTTAGTTTTTTGGAAGAGTTTTTTTGAAATTGTCAATCTCACTTCTTAATATTATATTTGAGGCATAAATGACATAGTCAGCACCGGGGTGCTCACTACGCATTTTAAAGCATTTTTTAACAAGGTCTGAACGGGATTTAAGCTCGGAAGCGGTTAGAGACTCCCTAACCCGTATATTGAAATGTGTGTTTGTATTGATTTTATTATTAATAATATATTTTTTGCCCCTTAAAATTTCCCTAACCGCTGCCTTACTTGGCATTTTTACTTTAATTGGACGACAAGAATTCATTTTTTTAACACCCATACGAAAAATAGCAGTTGGCAAACCAATGTCAACTTTGCACATATTAATAACTTCTAAAACCTTGTTTTGATCTTCCTTCACACGCTCCAGAGCATCTGATTTTTGACTTTCTTCCAATCCAGTAATCACTATGCTGTGAAGACGCTCATTTTCCTCAAATTGTTGTTGTTGTTTTTGTAAATGAAGTTCAAAATTTCCATAAGAATTTTGTTGTTCATTTAGAAGGTCTGCTGCAATTTTTAGAAGAGAGCCCATTTGTCCAATAATTAATTTCGCCCAATTAGGTGTAGTCTTGTCTTGTTCCATTTCTGTTGCAATTTTGTCAAAATTTAAAGAATTAATTTCTTCAACAATTTTGCTGCGTTTTTCGTTGTTTGTCATATTTGCTGCAAAATTTAAAGGAGAAAATTCTGAAGAATTGCGCTTAGACATGCCACAAAAAAATATTACCCAATTAAATGCCTTTTTTAAAAATTTCCTTAAAAAAATATTGTTTAAAAAATAAAAATTAATATAAAAAATGATAAATTTCAATAAAAAAAATTAAGAAAAGGGGAAGAAAAAAATTCTAATTTTATGAATCATCAAAAGAGAAATAGCACGGATGACAGAGAAAAAAAGATTGTCATCTAAATAAAAATATTTTTTAGATAGAATGCCAAATTAATATATTAAATTACCAATTTAAATTTTTTTTTTTCAAAGATTTTTAGAAATTGGAAATATTTTTAGGATTTGAATTTATTATTAGGATTTAAAAATATTTTCTCTATCGCCTGCGATTAACCTTGTTGTTCTATAATATTTTTATTTGTATTTAAAGCAGTTATTCTCTCATAAATAAGCCAAATTTTATATTCGAAATTTAATTATAAAGATATGAGGGAGGATTGGCAAAAATGAAGTTTTGAATTTTTTAGATATAATGTTAAATAATAAATTCATTATCAATTTGAAAATTTTCTTGAGAGTGAAAGAAAAATAAAGAAAAAATATTCTATATTTAGAGCAATAGGCTTTAAAGAATAAAATTTATAATTTAAGGGAATTTACAAGAATTGATTTTATTTTTTATATAATAGCAATAAAAACAGATTAGATTAGATCTATTGAATAAGTATTGCTTTTACTTTATTTTTAAAACTAGGGGTTATTTTTGTAGTCCTAATTTCGTCATTTAAAACGTTCCACATCTTAGTTACCCTATTAACAAATGAGTTAGATGATTTTGAATTTTGACTTTTAGATAATAAATAACATTTTTTTCTATTTGATATCTTAAAAAGATTGTCTGGTTCAAGATGTGTATATCCATGTAAGATTTTATGAGCCAATACTAAATCATAAGTCTTACGACGGTTTTCAAGAGTCGCTAAATGTTTGGGGGAAATGAAGGGATGAAAATTGACTTGATTTGACATAAAAAATAGTTTATTATTTAATAATGGGTAGAAAAAGCTGTTTTTTGAAAATATTATTTTGAATTACTATTCTGCTTAAAAAAGATTTTTTCAGAATTTTTTGCCGAGATTTTGATAACATTTTAAGGATTTATATAATTTAATATTTAAAAATTCAAAAAAATTATTTCTTTCTCTAAACAGCTTTGATATTTCATTTCTACTTTTTTATATATATATATTTTTGCAGAATAATTTTTGACATTTCACAAACTTCTTTATAATTAAATTTAATTGGGTTCTAAATTGTGTGTTTTGTTGTAATAATTTTGAAAAATAATTTTTAAAATTATTTTTTTTTGTGTTTTATTTTATGAAAGTATGACACATTTAGACAAATTAAAAATGTTTAATCAGTGACTAATTCAACGACCATTTGATAAGAAAATTTAAGAAAAAAAAGGCTTTTGCCAATTTTGTAGAAGAAAAATTTTTTTGTGGTATGTTTGTTTGGTGTTAATCCTGGATTGTAGGGGAACAGAAAAAAATATTAAAAAATTTTGTGATTATTTTTTTATTTTAATTTTTTTTTTAAATTCAAAGATTATTTTTCTTTTAATTAAAACTTTTTTTAGATTTTATTATTTATTTTTGTTTTATAATTTAATATTTAAATAAAAATAATTTTTGGCAACAAATTTAATAAATATTTAAGCTGATTTAAACAATTTATTAAAATAATTTTTGTTTTTTTTAAAAAGTTTTATAAAAATATATACATATTTATTTAATTAAATAAACTTGGTAGAAAATGGAAAGCCTTATTTTAGATTTAAAATTAAATTTATAAAAATTAAATTAATTATAACAAGCATTTTTGCCATTATTTCTTTTAATGTTGGAACAGATCTGAAATGAAAAAATTTTTTGCTAATAAGAAATGTTTCTATTTAAATAAATTAATAAATGTAATTATTTAAAATATATTTTTTATAAAAAATTATTAGTATTCATTATAATATGTTGGAGGTATTTAGCACCTAAAATAACGCTAAAAAAGCACAACTTAAGACCTAAAAATGAAGAATTCTGGCTTTTTGGCCTTCCAAATTTATCAATTTTTCGCTGCGGCATTAAATTAAAGCACACAGAACCAATAAGTATAACCCAAAAGTCGAAAATGTTATTGTTGATTGCCTACTTCAGATATTTTCCGCTTGCAAAGCAAAAAAATTTTACAGCGCCCCCGGTATTGTCAAGGTATAGATTTTTTGACCAAAGCAATACATAGATTGCCAATAAAATTTTTTATTCAAACCGTTTTGAGAATAATTGGATATATCCGAGGATATCCGCGGACGGGTATGGTAAAGAAGTGACGCGGTTAGATATAATGTAGGTATAGTCCAGAATTTTTATCCTGATATTGAAATTTGTAGCCGTGAACATGCCTGATTAAAATCTCATTTATTTACAATATTTAAATATTCTTTTCTCTCTTGCCACTTTTAATTTTAGTTCCCCTTTTTTGTGAAGACAAATCAGAATATCACAAATTTATTTTTATCATTCTCCAATTTTATTTTTCTTCATAGAATCAATGCTTGGGATTTCTTACTAAAATTACTATAAATTTTCTTTAAAATTATTTGAGGCAAGAGCGAGCTTCTTCTGAGATATTTTTATTTTTTTACACCAAAAAATAAATTATTTAAATTTCCAAGCATATTCCAAATTATTTTTATTTTGTAAAAAAAAATCTTTTTATTAAAGTTAAAAAAGGAAAACTTTTATATATTTGCTAAAAATAAATATTTATTTATTTTACCCTAAACACAATTAAATACATAAAAATATTTTTTACTGCTTTTTCTCCTTAAAAATATTTTTTCTATAAACAATAATAATAATAATTGTTTTATTTGAACAAGAAATTGATCCAGCCAAAGCTTATTTCTTTCTTAATTCTTTATTTAGTATAAACGTTAATTTAAAAAAATAAGGAGAATATTTATATTTATTTTTTAGGTAATTTAATATTTAGGTGCGCGTGTTTGGTTAATATATTTAAATAACGATAAATTGCTAATAAGTTTTTTTGTCTTGTTTTTTGTTCTTATTTTTTTAAATTAAAATTTTTTTGTAAAAGATATTTTTTAGTAATTTTTGTGTTCATTTAATTTTGTTTTTATCTCGATTTTCTTTCTTAATTTATAAATTCCTTTCATTACTTTCGCGCATTATTTTCTTCTAAATATATCCATTCACATAAAATACCGTTCTTTCGACCGCCCCTCTCCTTCTTCCTCTACAAACCAAAACATTTTTTATTGTTTATAAAGGAAAAATAAATAAATGAGTGGGCGGGGGGAATGTTTAAAAATTATTATTAAATACTTTTACTTATTTTTTTCTTCAAAATTTTATGTATTCTTTCATTAATGTTTATTTTATTTTTTAATTTTTTAAATAAAACAATTGAAAAATCCCCTTTATTATTTTTCTACTAATTTTGGTACTAATTTTTTACATTTATTTTATTTTTAACAGCTAAAAAATATGATAGAACAACAACAACAATTAACAACTTTAAATTCATCATTTAACAATTCTTCTAATTTCCAACAAAACAATTTCCGTGAATGGCAGCAATATTACAACAATTATTATCAAAAATTAGATGAACACCAGCAACACCAACAATTCTTTTTTAATGACCAGTCTTTATTATCTGGATATTTTTGGCCTTCTATTTTTTATTTTAACGACGTTTTTGAATATCAAAAGGAAGAAAAAGAAGGGGGAGAAGAATTTATTTTAGAAAAATCTTTTTGTAAGTTTTTTATTTTAAATAATGTTTAAAAATAATTTAAAAAGAATCTTGTCAATAATATATTAAAATTCAATCCAAAAATTCAAACCTCCCTCCCCCTCCCTTTCAACTTCCGATTAATTTTTTTTCTTTTCAAATTTTTGGAATTTAATTTCAATTATTTCTTTCCTCTAAAAATTATTATTTTTTAAATTTAATCCAAAAAATTTCTTTTAAATATCTTCTTTTAATATATTTTTAAAGATGATTCACATTAAAAAATTATTTTAAAAGGTCGGGAAAGGAATTAAAAAAATAATTTTCTTTTTTAATTTATATATTTTTATTGGGGCAATGCCAGTCATTAAACAAACAAAAAAAGCTGTCCCGCGAAAATAAAAATTATTTTTTTATTCATTTTTATCTACAAATTTGAAAGGAAAAAGGTGTTATAAAAAAGGTATTGAAATTATATTTTAAAAGAAAAAATGATAACGAATTGATATTTAAAATTAAAAAAGTTTTGTTAAAAAATAAAAATATTTTTTAATTTAATTTTTAAAAAGATTTTAATTCAACATTTTCTTCTTCTTCTCAACAAAATAATTTAACAACAACAAATTCAATGCCATATCAACACCAACAATATTACAACAACAATATTTCTCCATCAAAATCCCCAACTTCTACTTCAACTCCCCCCTCCTCCTCCTCCAACGAAATATTTACAAATTTATGTCCTTCAACAATAATTGAATGTCAAACAACAAATCTTTATGGAATTGATTATCAAGTAGTTTTAAATATCTTTCTTTTTCCATCTCCCCCCCCCCCCCCCCCCTTTCAAAAATTTAATTTTTTCCATATTTTTAATGAGGAAAATTTAGTAGAAAAGATCATTAAAGACTTTTAATTTATTAGGATGATGAAAATTACCTTAAGAATTAAGAGGTTAATAATTTAATTTATTTTTTTTATTAGAATACACAACAACAACAAATAATCTCTAATAATAATAATTCCCCCCAATATCCTCAACTTTTATTTACTCAACAACAACAAACTTCATTTAATTCTGCTTTTGGACAATCAAAACAAAATGAAGTAATTCCCCACCCCCAACAACAATTTTGCAATAATTTACTTCAAAATCCGAATTCTGGACAAAATATAGTTTTCCACAACCCTCAATTGGATTTAATTCCTTTAAAAAAGTAAATAATTTTGGAAATTAATTGAATTAAATATTTTAAATTTTAGAGAATTTATTGAAGAAGAAAATTTAATTGTTCCTCCTCCCTTTCAATCCAGCTTCCCTCCTTCAACAAATATTTTCTCAACAAATTCTCCTCCTCTGTCTTCTGAAAAAGTAAAAATTAAAAAAATATTTTTTAAATAAAAATTCTTTTTAAGGAATTTTCATCTTCATCTTCAACTTCTTCCACTTCTCCTGGCTCTTCCTCATCCTCTTCTTCTGCTTCATTTTTAACTAATTTAAATAACAACTTTGTTAATAATTTTGTAAAATCTAAACGAAATAACAAACAAATTCAAAATTTTTCTTCCACTTCCCCCTTTTCATCTTCCCCTCCTTCTTCTTCATCCTCTACCAATTCTTTATCTTCAACATTAGCAGCTGTATTACCTCCAGAAATTAGTGCAAAAGTATTTTGCCCCCCAAGTTCAATCAATCCAAAATCAACACGTCGAATGCCTCGAAAAAGTCGTCAAGAATTAAATCATAAAAGAGTACATAAATGCTGCTTTCCAAGTAATTTATATTTAAAATTTAAAATTAAATTTTAAATAAAATAAAAATTTCAAAAAAAATTTCCTCAAAAGTCAATCCTTCAAAAAGTTTTTTGACGAAAAAAGAATTCGAATAAAAACTGGTTTGATTTTGAAAAATCAGAGTTTATGCCTCTAAACCCTCTCTTGGTCCATGTAAAAATAATTAAAACCCCTAAATCCGAAAACTTAAAAGTTTATTTTTCTATTAATAAACAAACAAAAAAGGATTTTAAAAATCTACTTAGTTTTTCTTTTTCTTCTCTTTTACAGTACCTTTTAAGCAATGGGTGAAATATTGAACTCTTGTTCTGAGAAACTAATTGTTGTTGTTGTTAACATTTTTTTATAGAAATTTCTTTTCAAAAAAACTTTTAAGGATATTAAATATTATTGTTTTTTGTAATAATAAATTTAATTGAAATTAAATAGGAAAATTAAAGGGCAATAAATTTAGCAAAAAATTAAGTTTTAATAAAAAATATTTTTGGAGTTAAGTAAATCTTTTCTTTCTTTTTTTAATCCTTTTTCCTTCCCCATGAATCTCTTTCCAACTAAATATTCTTCCAAAATAATTTATTTAAATATTATTGCGCAATTAAATAATAAAAATAAAAACTTTTTCCTTCTTAATCTTTTATTTATTTAAAGATTGCACAAAAGTATATACAAAATCAAGCCATTTAAAAGCACATCAACGGCTACATACTGGTAAAAATTAAAATAAAATAAAAAATAAAATATTTTATTTTTGATTATTGTAGACTTTTGATATTTTTCTTTCCTTTACGCGCACATATACTTTTACAATTTCTTCATTTTTTACAACTTAATCTCCTCTCCTTTTCCCACTATTAAATATTTACAGTGGCAATTTTCTGATGAAGATTTTTTTCTCGGTCATTTCAAAATGCGGGATTTTTAGAGAGAAATTGTTTTAATGATCAAAGAGAAAATAAAAATACTTTGAAAACTTTTTTCCCGTCCTTTTCCGCGCACATTTTTGATACTTCTCTTTTTACCTGTCATTTAAGTACAAGTATAATTTTGTGGTAGTAGAGACTTTTGACACAAATAAAGTATTCTCATTCAACTTCCGCCTTCTTTTTAAATCTTGACCAAAGGGCCGCTCCTCCTTTTGTTTTAAGGAGAGGGAAGGGGAGAGGACAGGGCAACTAAATAGTTTAAATAAATATATTTGTGTAATTCTCTTGGTTATTTACAAATTAAGTGTATTTTTATATATTTATTTAAGAACCCCCCTCTTCTCATAAATCTCTTTTTCGGCAATTCTTTTTTAATTAATTTACAAGTAAATACCTAATTAATTAACTAAAAGTACTTACATATTATTTAAACAAATATTTTTTTTATTTGAGAGAAAAATTTCTAAAAAAATTATTTTTTAGGAGAAAAACCCTATATTTGTATATTCCCTAATTGTCAATGGCAATTTGCTAGAAGTGATGAATTAACTCGACATTTACGTAAACATACAGGGGCTAAACCGTTTAAATGTTCATTTTGTGTGTATGTTTATTTTTCTTTTTAAATAAAATAATTATTTTTTTAGTCGTTGTTTTGCACGTTCAGACCATTTACAGGTAAAAAATAAATAAATAAAAATTTAAAATAATTTTTATTTTTTAGTTACATATGAAAAGGCATACTAACCAATCAACAAAACACAGAAATTCTATTTAAAATTATATTTTTTTAAAAACTTTTTGTTTATAAAAACCTCAATTGTGTGTACATTTAAAAACAATTATTTTTTGATTCTCGATAAATTTTTGAATAATTAAAAAAACTATTAAAATATATTTGAGTTAACTTTAACGGGGGTATTTGGAATCGAGAAAATCCTGGGTATCTGGAAATTTTTGGGTCGGTTATCAGTTTTGGATACCCGAAGGATTTCCTAGGAACTACCAACATTACGATCGACATATTTAAAATCAATGTTTTGATCAAATTTTATTTATGTATTTGGCATAATGTATTTATTTGTTATAAAAGTGTAGATTAATGAGAGAAAATTAAAGAAAAATATAATTTTTGTGAATGATCTTATTTTAAATAATTCTTTTTTTTCTAAAATTATTTCTTTTTATTTTTTTAGTTGTATATTTATTTATTTGTAATATGTCTTTAACAAATTTTATTTATTCTCTTAAATGTCCAATTTGTAGAGAATTTTTCTCTGAGCCAAAACAACTTTGTTGTGGACACACTTTCTGTACAGAATGCCTTGAAAGCTTAAAACAAACAACTTTATTTAATAATCCTGGTTGGTTTAAATTAATACCTTTTAGATATTTTATAGTTTTCTTGCCTTTCATTTTTAAACTTACAATTTAAAAAAATTTTCATCAGCTTTTATATCACCTATGAATTTTTATTTTATTAGCTTTGATGATCGGTTTCCCTGTTTTTACCTAATAAAATATATAAATTTGATCCGAAAATATTTAAATTTTAAATACAAAAGAACAAAAAAGTGGCAAATATCGGGCTAGAAAACATCTAAAATGTGAGTGAAAACTAGGAGGGAGTAATTTGAGGGCAGGCACGGAAAAGAGGAGAGGGCAGTTTAAAATATAAATTTGTATTTATTTACTATACCCTTTTTTGTGACATAAACCTTATAATTTTTAAACTTTAAAATCTTTGATTTATTTTTAGGATTTAATTCAAAATTAGTATTTAATGTTAAATGTGTATTATGTTTTGAATTGACTTATTTTTCCAGTAGTGGATTAAAAACTAATTATGTTTTGAAAGGTATTTTCTTTTAAATTAATTAGAACAAATTAATTTTTTAAAGATATTATTGAAAATTATCGACAAAATATCCCAAACAATCCAACAACGATAAACACAAATTCTGAAGTTTTTGTGGATCCCTACCCTGAAAGTCTTACAAGTATTGCTGGAAGTATTAGCAGTTCTTTATTGACAGGAAGAGGAGAAGATTTTGTGGAGAGTGAGGAAAATATTTTGAATTTTATTTTAGAATTTATTTGTGAAGGAATTGAAGGAATTAAATATTTATTTTTTAATTTCCCTCGTATTTTTTGTCAACAATTATGTTTTCTTTGTGTTGTATTTATGTGTATTGAAGTTTTAAAATTATTTGATAAAAATGATTAAATTAATTTTGTTTTTTAAAAAAGTTAATTTTTAATGGAAATTTTTAATAATTATTTATTTTTTGCTTTCTTGTTTAAATATTTATTTTTTAGGGAAGAGAAAAAGAAAAAAAAGACTTTTTAGTAAGTTTCCTCTTTTTCTATTTTCTTTACGTACAATTTAAAATGGTTATTATTAAACAAAATCTTTTATTTTTAATTTTATTTTTAATTATTATTTTATTAAATCTTTTATTGTCTTTTCTTGATTTTCAATTAACTAAAGTATTTCTTTTTAAATTTAAATAAAAAAGTTTAAAATTAAATTTACAGGAATTTAAGAATTATGAAGAAAAAGAAGAAATTAATTGTTTTTTATTAAAAAATAATTTGGCTATTTCAGCAATTTCAAGAATAAATACAAATTTTTGTAAACAATTTATTAAATCAAAATTATGTGAAATTAATAATTATTGGGAAATTGAAGAAATTGAAAATAATTGTGAAGAATATTTTGGTTTGTTTGAGTTTTTAAAATAATTTTAAAGATTTTTTTAAAAGATTTGAGACAACAAAATACAAAAATTGGATGTTTTTATTTGTCTAAAATAAATAAATTAATTAAAAATTCTTTTAATTTTTCTTCAGAAAATTCCCCAGAATTTTGTATTCAAAAATGTTTAAATTCTGGATTTTCTTTTGCAGGTTTTTTATTTTATTTTTTAAAATTTAAATAAAAATTTTTAGGTGTTGGATTTGGTGTTAATTGTTATTGTTTTAATTATTTAATTGATAAAAATGAAGATTTTGTTAATGAAACTTTGTGTAATTTTTATGTCTGTCCGGGAATGAAAATTTTATTTTGTGGTGGAAATGGAACTTTATTTGTTTATAAAACGGGAATTAAAGGTTTGTGGGGGGTTTTTGGGAGGTTTTAAATTATTATTTTTTGTTTAAGATAAACAAACAAAAATTCTTCCAAAATTTATTCCATTTGACGGCAAATCTTCGTTAAATAAAATTAAAATTCTTTTTCTTTTGCAATTAAATGGACGTGATTATCTCCAAATTCGACGTCTTCTTGGAATGATTTATAGCCAAAAACATTTTTATTTTGTTCACGTAGATATCAGACAACAATTTTTATATTCAGGTTTTTTTTCTTTCTTTTTTATTTTTCTTAAAATTTTAATTTTCCCCAGAAATGTTAAAAATCCAAAAAGAATTTGAAGTTAAAGGTTTTTTTAATTTTAAAGTTTTGAGGAAAAGATTTGCAACAATTTGGGGAGGAACTAGTTTATTGGAATTATTTCTTTTTGTAATTAATCAATCAATTTTTGAGTTGGAAATTGAATGGGATTACATTATAAATTTAAGTGAAAAGGATATGCCTTTACTTTCTTTGGAAGAATTGGAAAAACAATTGGAAAAGTAAATAAATAAATATTTTTTGAAGAGGGTTTAATTGTTTGGTTTAATTCTTTGAGTTTGTAAAGTATATAGCTACTTCAATTCTGTCTTTCTGAAGATGCTGGTTCGCTCCCAGCCGCCGAATAACCTTTTACACTAGCTAAAGGAGAGAAGAGTGTTTAATTGTTATAGTCCAGCCTGCTTTACTATTTCTTATTAATTTTTTATTTTTTTCAAGTTCTTCTAACAAATCATTTCTGAGCAGTCATGGTTACAATACAGCAAGTTTTTTAAACAAACAGGGATTTAATTTTCATTTTTTGGAATGTGAAAGAAGGATGTGGAGAGTCGCTAAAAGAAATGATTTTCCTTTAAATCTTCGTTTGGATGGAGGTTCTGATTGGTTATTTATACACAGAGATTTGGCAAAATATTCTGTTTCTAATGAAGATTTACCTGCAAACCTGCGTTTATTATTTACGACAATTCTGTTGCCGTTAGAAAGTTTTTTCCACACAGTTTGTTTTTTTATTCAAAATTTTGTAATAATTTTATTTAATTTTTTAGCTTTCAATTAATTCAAAAAATTTTTGTAATCAAATATTTAACCAAAATTTGCGTTTTACAAATTGGGAAAGAAAGCAAGGGTGTCGTTGTTCAGCATTTAAGCCAATAGTTGATTGGTGTGGTTGTTCACCTTTGGCTGTTAAAAATATTGATGTGGAAAAGAAAATTAATTTAAAAAGGTTTTCTTCAATTTAAAATTTTAATTTTTAAATCAAAAAAAGATGTCAAGAAAAGAATTTATTTTTTGGACGAAAATTTGATTCTTTTATTGATATAGAACCAATTAATTTTTTACAAAAACAAGTACTTCGATTTAAAGAAAAACAACTAAATTTTAATTTTACTCAATCATTTTGGTTAAATATATTTAATTATGAAACTTCAAATGATTCTCCTTTTTGTAAAAAAATTTATTTTTTTAATTAAAAAATAATTTATTTTAGCTTCAAAAATTGAATTAATTAATTTAATTTCAAAATTATTTATTGAAAAAATAAATAAAAATAATTGTTTATTTAATCGTCTTTTAAATATTTTTATATTCCGTTTAAATTCAACTGCAAAATTTCAAAATATTTTTCAAATTGAAATGAAATGTGAAGAAGGAAGAGGGGGATTTGAAGTATTTGAGGTAATTTAAATTAAAAGTTCTGTTGTTTTTCTAAAGGATCTTTTTTCCTTTTTTTAAATTATTTATCAAAGCAATTTTGTTAAAAGTTTTTCGATTTTTTTTAGTTTTTAATTGAACAAATTACTTCTCAACAAAATAAAAAAGATTCTCAAATAATTACTGAAGAAGGAATATTTGAATTAATTGATGGAATTGAATTTGGAATTGGTTTTGATGTTAAAGAAGAAGTGTTTCGAATTTATCCAGCAATTGTTGATTTGGTTATTTAATTTAATTTTTAATTTTAATTAATTTTCTAAAGAATTTAAATAATTTATTTACTTTAAAATGGAAATGGAATTTAATTTTAAATAAAAAAAATAATAATTGGACAAGTCCAAATGTAAATTTAATTTTAAATGGACCGAATGATGAATTTTTATTTAATGAAAAAATTAAAAGTTATGATTCTTTAAATGGTATTCAGTTTGTTGATATTAAATTTAAAAATATTTTGAAAGAAAATCCAAATGTTAATTCTGGTAATTTTTTAAATATTTGGGAAATTTAAAAAGGGGGAAGTGAAGGGTATCCAGGAAGTAGGGAAGGAGGGGGATATATTGAGATTCGGGATTTTATGTTGGCTCTAAAACACAAGAGCGTAGCCAGGGGGTCGATTTCGGGAGGAGACCGGGGGAGGACCCCTGGCTATTCTTTCCTTCAATAGGACATTGAAATATCCAAATATATCCGTACCGACTGATTTCCATCCCAAAAGTTTTCTATGTTTAAATTTTTTTTTATTTTTAAAAAGGTATTTGGTCAGCATCTCTTTTTATTAATTCTACAAAAATTTCAAAAATTTATTTTCCAATATTTCCTTCTCTTTCCACAATTAATTCAACAACAATTAATTTAATTCAACAATTAACTTCAAATAATTTTAATATTTTAAATTGGTGTATTAAATTAAAGAATAATTTAAATGATTGTTTAAATACAAATTGGAGTAGTTTTTTATTAGAAAAAATTAATTTTTGGTTTGTTTTCTTTTTTTTTTAAATTAACAAAAAATTGTTGACTATTTTTAAATTAAAAAAAATATTTTTTAAAATTTTTGGGCAACAATTTTTTAAACAAAATTTTTGGTCATTTCCCTTTTTTCGACGTTTGTCTGAATATGTTCCACTTAATGATTGAAAGCGAGAATTGTGTAATTAATCATAAAATTATTAAAATATTATTTAAATTCTTTTCTAATATTTTTTAGAGAAAATTAATTAATTGGGACATGCAAAATTAATTATTAATTAATTACTTCTTTTATTTTATTGGAGAAGAAATGTCACTACTAGAACATTACAAATTATATATTTATTTTTGTTTGTATATACAGTGTCTCATGAATCGATCATCATCATCATTTTTATTTTATTGCACGGAGCACACAAAATTCAAAGTACGAAATTGTTTTATATTTTATTTATTTTTATATTTTATTTGCTTTATGTGGCCAACAAGGAATTAATATATTTTTAAAGGAATTTATTTGTATGTATTAACGTTTTTTTGTTATTTATTTTTGCGGATTTAACTTTTACGGACTTTAATTAATATTTATTTTTGGAATTAAGTTTGGCTAAAAATTTGTTAGAATTTTCTTTTTTATTTAATTTAAAAATTTTTCTCTTGAAACTTTCTCCAATTTTATATTTTTTCCTTTAAATTTCTTCCAATAAATTCGTCAGTCAATGTTAGTCCGCAAATATTAGCTTTCAATAATTTATTTGTTTTAAATCATTCTTTGATCTCCTATCTATTTTTGTGTGCCTTTTACTTTCTTTTTTAAAATAAAAGAATATATTTTTTTTTAAAAATTATTTAGAAAAAAAGGAAGATAAAAAACCTTTTTCTTTTTAATTTTTTTAAAGTTTTTAATATTTTAAATTTTTATTTTTTGGAATATTTTTATGGATAATCAAAAATCATCTTCTTTCCCTTTGATTACTGAAAAAGAAATGATTAATGCTAGAAGAAATAAAATTTTGGGGGATTTGGCAGCCCTTTGTAGACGATTATTGGAATGTTCTAAAGTTGAAGCTGAAGAAAGGAAAATTGGACATTCAAAATGTTGTGGGACTGAATTGGTTAATGGAACTGCTGATCATGGAAAAGGTTTTTTTATTTAAAATTTAATTTTTGAATTTTATCCACTCATTTCAGTTTGGGGTTTTAATAAGCAAGAACTAATTTTAATTTAAAATTTTTCATTTTCAGAGCCAGCAGCAATAATTAATAAATTACGTGAACTTGCATCTGCTTTTGATTCTCAATTTTTACAACACAAAGCTGTTGATCCAAGAACTATGTGGGCAAGTACTTTTTGTTCTCCCGTTCTTGAAAGAGCCGATCTTTTTGAAATGTCAATTTTTGGATTTCGTTTTTCTGGTTGTTATATTCCTCTCCACGACCATCCAAAAATGTTTGGATTTATACGTCCTCTACGTGGAAAAGTTAAAGTATCTTCATATTCTTGGTTAGATGCAAATGAAGAAAATAAACAATTTTCACAACAAAGAAAGAATAATCCGAATTTTAATGCAAAACCTGGATATATTTTACGTCCAGCAAGATATGAAGGTAGGTTGCTCTCCATGAGAGAATTAAATTAAATATTTAAAGAAATTTCGATTTTTAAGCTTCCTCTTATTTTTTTAATTTTCTTTCTTATACATAAATTAAAATTTAGACATCCCGTTTAGTTTCTAAAAATTTAAAAATAAATTCCATTTATCTTCCATAACTTTTACAAAATGTTTAAAGTCAATTTTTTCTTTTTAAAGGCCAAGTAATTTTATCTCCACCAACAGAAAAATCTTCATCATTAAAGATGGCTATTTTAGAACCAAATATGGCTAATTTACATACAATTGAAGCTTTGGATGATGGGGCAACATTTTTTGATTTATTAGTGCCTGGATATAATAATGACAAAGACAGAACGTGTTTTTACTATAATATAATTAGTGACAACAATAAAGTAATTTTTAAAAGTTTTTTTTAAATCTGGGGGGGGGGGTGGGGATTTTTTAAAATATTCTGAGGAATTTTGGGAGTTTTTGGGAAGTTTGAATTCTATTTTCAGGAAATAATTTTTTCATGAAAGTAATATTTTTTAATTTAGAAACACTTAACTGGGGATATTGTCTGGCTAGAAGGATCAGAAGAATCACCAGAAGATTTTACTATGCAACGAATCTAATAAAAAAGAATTTTTGCTGGCAAATTAATAACTTCGAGAAGTGACATAAAATAAACAAATTAAAAACCCAATATCAAAGTAATTCCCATCAAAATAATTTTTCAACTCATTTTGCCACATTTTTAATTGTTTTTACAACATCCACACACACTTTTATTTATTGTAAATTATTTTTTACGGGTGGCCAGTTCTTTCTTTTTTTGACCACACACTTTTTAGAACTGGCTTGTTTTATTCATAAGTAATCGGTTTGGAAAGGAAATTATTTTGAGATTACTTTTGTGGGTAATTTTAAAAAATAAAGGATTGACTGCATTTTTAAAGTAAAAGACATTCATTTTAAAAGACATTCTTTTTTTAATCTTTAATTTTTACTTTTGTATTTTGAATTTTTGTTAAAAATAAAAACTCAATTTTGGATTTAATTTAAAAAAATAAAATGCAACAAAGTATTTGTTTGGCAATAATTTCAACAATAAGTATCTTTTGTATAACTTTCTGGTTAGAAAAATATTTTTTGATTAAATAATCCACATATACATATTAGGATCTATTGGCATATCTCTAATAAAACAACTCGAATACTTTTGTATTTAAATGAAGAAATGGTTATTTGGAGGGAAATAGAAAGTGAATATTTCTTTGAACTTTCTAAATATCGAAAAAGAGATAAAATACAAAAAGCAAAGAGACAGTCTGAAGGCGATCGGGCACTTGTAAATGACTTTCCTCTCCCACCGGAAGGGGTTTGTCAATGCACGCAGAATGCGGAGCAATGTTTGGAAGGACCTCCAGGATTACCAGGTTATATCTCGATTTTGAGATAAACGATAAAAGGAATTAAATTGTAGGTGAACCGGGTACTGACGGCCATAATGGTGCTCCGGGAGAGCCAGGGATACAAGGAAAGGCTCCTGAACCCATCTCTAAAATTGAAAATCAAATGTGCAGAGAATGTCCGGGAGGAAGGAAAGGAGCGCCAGGAAAAGCTGGGAATATTGGATTACCAGTTAGTTTAGCGAAGATAATTCTTTAAAAAATAATTTCTTATAAATCAGGGTCTAACAGGAGAGCGAGGCCCTAAAGGATTACCTGGAAATAAAGGAAAACCAGGTCCACTTGGAGAAGAAGGACCAGCAGGAAAAGTAGGAAGAACAGGAATGGTAGGAGAACAAGGAATACAAGGAAAGGAAGGTATTATTGGTGAAAAAGGTGAACCTGGCCTTCGGGGGAAGCCTGGCAAACAAGGCCCTCAAGGGATAATTGGAGAGCCTGGAGTTATTGGAAAACAAGGTCGAGAAGGACTTCCTGGTCCAGAAGGTGAAAAAGGTAAGGTTGGCGCTCCTGGCCTCTTCGGTGAGTGTTCAATTTAGATACAAAAAATAATTTTTTAAAACATTATAGCACCTCCCGGGTTTATAGGAGCAGACGGAGAGCCTGGCTCTGATGGAAGTTATTGTCCATGTCCAGAAAGGAAGAGACGACTTTCTCGGATTATTATTATTTAATTTGTGATTTAAATTAGTTTAGGTAAATTATATATTTATTAATAAAAAGCAAAGCACAACCATTAAAAAAAGATTTAAGCTATGACTTAGTGGGTCATTTAAACAAGAGATTTGCCGAATTAAACGATAATGCTGATTTAAGAAAATATAAAAGGGAGAAATAGTAAAGCGGCCGCCAGTCTTACAAGAATTAAATAATCGAAATCTCAGAAATCTTCCTATCAGGTTGATATATTTTCTCTAAAAAATTTCGTTTTTACACAAATGAGAAGGGAAAAGAATCAAAAACAAGAAAAAATCTAGTAAAATGTATTAAAAAATGGAAAAGACTATATGCTTAAAACCTCTTTTCTGGAAATAATTCAGCAGTAGTACATGTTGGATTGAATAAACAAATCATTTTTAAGTCATTCCAAGTGTGAATTTGTTTGTCTAAATAAAAATTTTCAACATTAAATTTAAATATAGGTAACAAAAACGGAATTTTATTTTTAAGGGAATATGTTAAAGGGAGAATAATTCTAAAAATTTATAGTTTCTAAAAAGTCAAAAATTTAGTTCTGTGGGAAAAAGGAAAATTATGAACTCCTCGCCAAAATGTTTTCAGTTTTTATTTGAAAAAATGGAAAAATCCCCCCTCCCCCCTAAAAATTGTTTTTAATAATATGTATTTTCTAACCTGTACAATTCCAATTATCATACCAAAAAGTCCAATAGCACTAGCAAAAATTTCAATTATCAAAATTTTAACAAATAATGCTGGATTTGCTGCATCTGCAAGTGCAGCACCAGAACCAACAATTCCTTTAAAAAAATTCGTTTAAAAATTAAATTAAAAAACACATACCAACAGCCAATCCACAAACTAAATTACTAAATCCAACAGTCAATCCACCGCCAAAAATTGCATATCCAGCAGCGAGGTTTTTGGCTAGAACTTCTTTAGTGGCAGTATTTCGATCAAAAGGCTAAATAATCAAATAAAATTTTTGACAAAAATAAAAGAAATTACCGCAAATTTTCCAGCAAAAACAAAGGCCATAATAATTCCAAAAATTGCTACTGCTTCACAAAAAATAATCGAAACCAAATTCTTTGTTCGAATTCGTGGCGCTTTGACTCCTCCACCCAAAATTGATGCTCCAGTTGTGAAAATTCCCCTAAAAATCGATTAAACCTTTGTTTTGTTTGCGAATTTTAAATTGATCGAGAAAAGCAAGGTCCGGATCAAGTTTGAAATACAGGATTGAGACTTATTTTAATTCAAAAAAGACCAAACCTCCTCATTGGAAAGTGTTAACAAATTAAATAAGAACAAACCATCCAGCTCCAATAACAGAAAGAGAAAGGGAAGCTGCGATGCCAATACCAGCCCACATATGAGGAGGCGTCTCAGTCAAAAACCATGCAATATCAAAACGATCACCTTGCCCAGTAAACATATAATAAAAACCTAAAAATTAAATTTATCTTTAAAAATCATCTAAAAACAAACCCATAATTAAAAGTATTGAAATTCCAATAGTAGATAATGAATAAAATGTATTTAATGCTGGATTAGACATTTTACTCTAATAACTTCAGCTTCTTTAATTAAGTAAATATTTTCTATAAAAAATACTAAAAAGAACAATCAATTCAATCTAAATATTAAAAACAAGTAAATAATGGTCTTCAATCTTTTGTTAAGAAAATAATATCAACTTTTGACATTTCAATCGTCCAACTAATTTGTTATTTTAAAATTTAACATTTTGAAATTTCAAAATGTCGAAATTTCAAACTTCAATTTTTAATTAACCAAATAATTAAAAATTATTTGTTTTACCAATTTAATTTTAAGAAAACAAAACATCGTTTCATAAATTTAATTTATAATTTAATTATTTCCCGAAATCGCGAGTAATTCTTTTCGTTTCTTTTTTTTTCAAGAAACAAATGGTTGACTTTTTTAATCCGTTTAATTTTTTTATTCATTTTTTTCTATTTTTTTCTAGTTTTACATAACGTAAAATTATTTAATTTTAGAATTTTTATTAAATTATAGATGGTTTTAATTAATTTACCTATAAAATTGATTGATCGTGAAGATGCATCAATTATTATTGATGATCAGGTTTTTAAATTTATTCTTATTTTTTAAATTTTTTTATTTAAGAGTACAATCTCACAACTTCGTGATAAAATTGCTGAAGAAACTTTAATTCCTAGAGATGACCAACGAATAATTTTTCGAGGAAAGCCTTTAAATGACAATTCATTAAAGCTTATTAATTGTGGTTTTGAAGATAAAATGGCTGTTCATGTTGTTACTCGACCAATTCCTCAAACTAATAATCCAACCACTTCTAGTTCTTCTTCAACTGAACAACATCAATTTCCACCAAATATTCAAATTAATTATACAGCAGCAAATCAGCCACATATTGTTACTCAAAATGTTATTTATGGTCAAGTGCCGTTTGAAAGAACTCAAATTTTTAGAGAGCCAAATAATGCTTTGGTAAAGATTTTTTGTTTTTAAAATTTTTATTTCTTTCAGACAATTGTTGGTGGTATTACTGAAACTTTAAGAAATATTTATCGAATGGAGACAGAACACGCTTTGGTTACGAATATGCCACGCAATAATGATTTTTTAATAAATGTTACTTTTCGAAGTATTCGACAGCTTATTATTGATAGTTCCGCATATGAACGTTTTGACAATTTAAAAAATTCAATTAAAAGTCTTGCATGGCTTTTTGCTTTGATTAAGGTTTAAGAAAAGGTATTTTAATAAAAATTTTATTTTTTAGTCTCAATTAATTGATAAAATTGATTTAATAATTTATGGACAAGAATTGGACATTGAAAGGCAATATAGAAATATTGCAAATATTTTGTGGGTTATGCATGCATTTGATGCTTGTGATGAAGTGCAAATGAATAATTTAATTCAAAATGAGAGAGATATTGAAATTTGTTCATTAATTGAACAGTTAAATAATTGGCAAATACCTAATGATGATGACCATATTCAGCATATTAATAATTTACATCATCCGGCTATTGTTAGGTTTGCTCGTTTATAATTTTCGGAAATTTTCAATTTTTTACTTTTAGGCATTGTACTTCTCATGATTTGAGTACTATTCTCATTATTTTGTCTATTATTGAAGCTAAAATCAATGAACATTTAATGAATCGTTATTATCAAATTCTTGCTTTAAATCATAATTTGGAGGTTTTTTTGTTTAAACTTTTTATTTTATATAATTTTTAGGATAATTCTTATGCATCTCGTTTACTTAATTATTTTTGTAATGGAATTTCTCGTATTCAAAATATTCTTGGGTATATTCATATTGAAATTAGTGCATTTCATTTACATTTAAATCAAAATCAACATAATCGTTTATATCCTATTTATGACCAACATAGAAGAATAGAAGAACCTTTACGGGCTGAAATTTCTCTTTTATTTTCTGATGCTTCTACAAGTATTCTATTTTTTTGGATAAATAAATATATAAATAAATAAATATACATCTATATTTAATAATCACTAAAATTTACTTTCTTTTTTAGATTTGCCTAGTCAGACACCAACATCTCGAACTCAAGCTACCCAAGCTTCACGTTCGAATTCTTTGCCCCGTCATCAAACAAGAGCTTCTGGTTCTAGTACTTTAAGTTCTGTCATTAATGGATTTACTCATTTTGCACAACAATGTAAAGATATTAGTTCATTCTCTAAAAAAATATTTTTTATATTAAAATATTATTTAACTAATTTATTTTTAAAGTAATGTCTCGCCAAAACAACGATGACACTTCTTCTTCCTCTGAGCGTTCATCTACCAATTCTAATGAAAATCAACCAAATATTCCACCTCGAGTGCCTCTTCCATCTGATTTTTTTAATCCTCCTTCAAATTTACCGCCAGAAATTGCAAATCATGTTCATCAATTAATATCACAGAGTATTGCTTCTACGGGACAACAAACTTTTAGACCTGCTGATCCACGTCCAACTGTTAGTTTATTAAAATATATTATTGTTAATTATTTTTATTTGTAGCCACGTAATATTATGTTAGTTGGCATTAGTTCTCAATCTACAGACCATCTTTTGCCAATGGGTCCGCATTTACCTAATGTTCATCCACCTATTCTTGCAGTCAATCCGGTGAATATTTTTTAATTTTTTTTTATTTTCAAATTTTAAAGAGAGACGCTGAGTTTTGGAATGACCCACAAACTATAGCTTTGGGTCTTCATCCACCTCCACAATTACAACCACATCAAATTCTTCATAATCGTTCATTATCTGGTCAACGTATTCCTTCTATTAGAGGTGAACAAATTGCTAATATGTTTAATGAACGTATTAGAGTAAGGCCTCAATCAAATGCGAATGGGGAAGCTGTGAGGAATTTTTTAAATCTTTTTTAGTTTAAATTTAAGGTATTTAATGAATTGGATCAATTTGCGCTTTTTGTTCGTCAAACACTTGAATCAATTGTTAATTGTATGGTACAACATGATTCTAGTATTTTAAGAGATCAATCGAGACCTTCAAGTACTTCTGAAAGTGGAGGTGAAAGTGGAGGTTTGGGATTAATTTTATTTTCTCATATTTTAAACTGGTGTTTATTCTTTCGGGTTTTTAGTTACTTTTTATGAAACGAAAATTTCTCAATTTTTTAATTCCAAATTATTCTTGCTTTTGTAAATCATTAAAACATTTTAGATTCTATGGATGTAAATAATTCTGACGTTAATTCTGCCACTTCTTTGCCAAATAATTCAACTCAAGGGGTTATTTTTTAAATAAAAATAATTTAAAAAAATAAATTTTTAGCCTTTTTCTTCATTTACTGAGTCAAATTACAATAATTCGGGAAATAATTAAAAAGAGAAATATACAGAATGATTTAAAAAAATATTTTTTTTACAAATTTAATTTTCATTTAGTTTGTTTGAACATTGTATAAATAATTCTGTTTTATAAAAAGAATTATTTTATGAAAGAATTTTATTTTTAAATTTTGATAAAATATTGATATAATTTTTGTATTTATTAGAAGGTGTTTTAAGGAACATAATATTTTAGTTTTGAATAGTTTTTGTTTGAAATTATTAAAAAAAAATAAAAATATTCCAAAGGAGAATCTCTACATTATTGTATTATTTTATTTATTTCAATGCAGTCGACATCATCAGAAGACACAAAATTTCCACCAATTTCAAATTCAGATTTAATTAAAAAACATCAAAAAACAAATTTAAACAATCAAGTATTAATTACTGCTTTGGGGAAAAATAGAAAAGAGGTTTTTTCTCGAAATTTTATTTTTGAACAAAAAATTATTTTTAAAGGAAAGACATTTATTTCATAATTGTATAGAATTTGTGTCTATACAGGATCATATACTTGAATCTGTTTGTAGACACGAAAATATTAAAGAAGATCAATGTCAGGTAATCTAAAAATGGTTTAATTGTTCGTATCTTAAGTTTATAAGTAAATTGTTAAAAAAAATTTTCTCGTTAGCCAAAAAGTTTCTCCAATAAATTTTTTAAAATTTAGGTTTTATTTTTTAATTATAAAAAAAATTTCTTTTTCTTGATTTGCCTGACGGTTTTATGAATTAATTATTTTTAAT
Source organism: Meloidogyne enterolobii (assembly GCA_963681835.1). NCBI lineage: Eukaryota > Metazoa > Nematoda > Chromadorea > Rhabditida > Meloidogynidae > Meloidogyne > Meloidogyne enterolobii. Next base: position 712,981 of record CAVMJV010000004.1, on the reverse strand, counting down.
GAATTAATTATTTTTAATTATTTTTAAAGGTCTGTCGCTTTGAAAAACAATTAGGATTACCTCATTTACCAGAAATGATATTCCCTTTTAATAAAATTGCAATTTATTGTAATGGAAATCTTGTTATTGAATTTAATGCCTTTGATGCTCTTAAAGAAGTTAATAAGGAACAATTACCTGATTTTAAAGTAAATTTATATATTTTTAAATTAAATTCAATTTTCATTCAAAGAAAAGTTAGAATGCTTTTTTAAATATTTTCGACATAGTAAATTGCTAATAAATATTTTAGTGTTAGCCAAAGTTTCTCCGATAAATTTTTTTAATTAGTAAATTTTTTTTCATTTTAAGATTTTTCTATAAGATTTTTCTGTAAAAAAATTTAAAATTTAGGTCGGCCCAAGTACTGTTTGGCAAAATGCTCGGCCAGAAACTTTATCTCGAGAATTCCAAAAACCTTTTGATTGGACATATTCAAGTAATTATAAAGGTAAAAAAATATATTTAAAAATAAAAATATTTTTTTAATTTTTCTAGGTACTTTGGGAAAAAATATAAAAATAGAGAAGGGGAATAGTAATGTTAAAATAAATTATGAAAAATTAAAAAGAAAAGATCCAATTCAATTTTATTCACAAATTGCTTTATATGAGGATGAATTGGCAGATAATGGATGTGCACAAGTAATTTATTTTTAATTTAAAAAAATATTTAATTGCTACGAATTTTAAAAATGTTTTTTAACAAATTAATCCCCCCCTCCAAGAAATTATTTCCAATTTTCAAATCCTTTTTTAATATCCTTATTTTTCTTGTTTTTTTATTTTCTGATATTATCTAAAAAAAAGTTCAAGAAATAAAAAAAGCAGTTTTTTGCCCTCAACTTTTTTTATTTAAAAAAGATTTATTTCGGAGACAACAAAAAAAAATAATTTTTTTTCAAAGATGATGATTAGAATAAGAATAATGCCTGACACTTTTTTTGTTTTGTGTCGTTTTTATCTTCGAGTTGATCACGTGATGGTTAGAATTTTAGATACACGTTTATATGGTGAAAAAGAAAATAATTTATATTTGATAAGAGAATGGACTAAAAAAGAAGAAAATTATTCAAAATTAAATAAAGAGGTTTTTATTTAAATAAATAAAAATATTTTTATTTAAAGTGTTTAAATTATATTTTGGATCCAACAGAATTATTTAATTATTTGCCTTTAATTGAATCTGAGACAACAAAAATATTTTATAAATAAATAAATGTTTAATTTTAAAATGTTGATATTATTTAAAAAAGGAAAAAATTTTCTTTCGAAAATATTTCTTGAAAATTATTTTTAATTTTAAATTAATTATTTAATTGAATTTATTTATTTTAACTTTTATTTAAACTTTTTAAAAAAATAAAAGTTCACAATTTAAGTAGATTAAAATAAATAAATATTTTGTTAATTTGTTTAAAAGATTTTCTTTTTTTGAATGAGAAAGTTCTTTTTTTATTTGTCTACTTTTCTTTTTAAAAAGTAAAATAATTTCTCTTTTGCTTTTTAATCTTTAATTAATTAATTTACTTTTATTTTAACAAAGTTTGTCTACATAATTAAATTTATTTTAAAGAAATATTTTTTTACTTCAATCAATCATTTTTTTAAAAACAGTTGCCTTTTTACAGAAAGTAAAATATTTTTTAAACTTTTGAAATTAAAATAATTTTTATAAAAAATGATGTAATTTTATTTAATTTATGTAAAAATCGTTCGATGTTTTTCTGTCTTTTGTTATCTTTTTCCATCATCTTTTACTTTTATTTTTTAGATTTTTCTAATTTTCTACTAAATAATTTTCACATTTTAATTAATTTAAACAACAAAAAATGGATGTTGATATTGTTCCAGGTTTTTAATTTAAAAAAAGATTTTTTTCAATAAAATTTATTTAGAAGCGAGAGAACAAACATTTCTGTTTACAAGTGAATCTGTGGGGGAAGGACATCCAGACAAGATGTGTGATATGATTTCGGATGCTGTTTTGGATGCACATTTAGAACAAGATCCTAATGCTAAAGTTGCTTGTGGTTAGTGAAATTTTTCGAAATTTTAATGAGGAAAAATTGGGATTTGTTAAACGTTAAAAAGTATCTAAAAATTGTTTGGCAAAGGATTATATTTGTAATTTAAATATTTTCTTTTTTTAGAGGTTGTTACAAAGACGGGAATGATTTTACTTTGTGGAGAAGTAACAAGTAAAGCACACGTTGATTATCAAAAATTAGTTAGAGGGGTTGTTAAACAGATTGGTTTTGATGATTCTAGTAAAGGTTTTCTTTAGATTCTTTAGATTTATTTTATAAATTTTTATTTAAAGGTTTTGATTATAGAACTTGTAATGTAATGGTTGCATTAGAGCAACAAGCATCAGAAATCGCTGCAGGTGTTTGGGAAAATAGATGTGACGAGGATATTGGGGCTGGAGATCAGGTTTTTGATTGAAATTTTTTTTGAAAATTTTTGAAATATTTTAATTCATTTTTGTTGGGAAAAAGGGGTTAATATTTCTGACATTTCTTAAATTATTTTCCTTAAATCTCAATATAATATAAATAAAATTTTCTTCAAAAAAGGGTTTAATGTTTGGTTATGCAACTGATGAAACAGATGAGGCTATGCCTTTATCTCTTCTTCTTGCACACCAATTACAAGCTAAATTATGTAAATTAAGAAAAGAAGGGGAATTGGAATGGTCTTTACCTGATTCTAAATCACAGGTTTTTATTAAAATTTGGGCTATTTATTAATAAATTTCTTTCCCTATAAAATCTTCAATTTATTTTTTCTTGACTTTTTTAGTTAACAATTGAATATAAATTCAATAATGGAGCTTGTATACCAATTAGAGTACACACTGTGAGTTTCTTTCTTGAATCTAAAATTTATTTTCTTTTAAAAAAAGGTTGTAATGTCTGCCCAACACAAACAATTCGAAAATGATTTGGAAATTGTTCGTCATGATTTGTTAGAGAAAGTTATTAAAAAAGTCATTCCAAGCAATTTATTAGACGAAAAAACAATTTATTATTTAAATCCGTGTGGTAAGGAATTTTTGATTAATTATCCAAAATTCTTTCCCAATTTTAAAGGAACTTTCCATATTGGAGGGCCTCAATGCGATGCAGGCTTAACTGGACGAAAAATAATTGTTGATACTTATGGAGGTTGGGGAGCACATGGAGGGGGAGCTTTTTCTGGAAAAGATCCGTCAAAAGTTGATCGTTCTGCTGCTTATGGGGCTCGTTGGGTGGCTAAATCTTTGGTTAAGGGTGGAGTTTGTCGTAGATGTTTAGTACAGGTTTGTTTTTAATTTTTGAGAATTCTTTGAATTCCTCTTTCCAATTATCATCAATTAAAAATTTTCTTCATTTAAAGGTTTCTTATGCAATAGCAATATCCCACCCATTATCTATTGCTGTAATCTCTTATGGAACAAGTCCATTAACTGAGGCTGAATTACTTCAAATAGTTAATGACAATTTTGATTTACGTCCCGGAGTTATTATAAGGTTTTTTAGAGTTAATTTTTAAAAATCCATTTTTATTTTTTAAAGAGAACTTAATTTAAAACGTCCAATATATTCTCGTACAGCCGCTAATGGACATTTTGGACATTCTAATTTTCCTTGGGAAAAACCAAAAAAATTGGAAATTCGTCCAGAATTAGCTAAAAAATTGGCAAATTTTAAAAAAGAAGGAAATGAGCATTTACCTAATGGAATATTTAAACATTAAAAGAAAATGAAAGGAAAAAAGAATTTTTTGGAAAGTTTAAAAGAATTTTTTATTGTTATTTTTATTGTGGGTTTGTGTGCCTTTTTGAGTTATTTTTTTAGTTACACAGCAATTTATTAGTAATTTTTTTAAAATAATTTTTCAGTGGAAGGAGTCGAGAAATTACAAAAAATTGTTTGAAAGTAATTTAAATTGCTGTGTTGACAGTTTTAACTAATTATCTATTTATATATCAAATATTGAATTAGCCTCCTCCCCCAAAAACAATCCCGGATTTTTTAATTTTATTATTTTTGCAATTTTTATTAAAATTTTAATTGAATGGAGGAATTCTCTCAAATATTATTAGCGAATATTTTTAGAGAGAATGTTTTTTTTATTTTTAAATTAATCTCTTTTTGATTTTTGTATTTTTTTTAAATTGGAATAAATTGTTATTTTAAATGAGTTTTGTTTTTAAAAATGGGAAATGATAGCCAAAAAATTCATTCAGGAGAGTGTAAATGTTAATTAAATATTCACAATTGTGGTAATCAAAAAAAGAAGTTTTTTTGACTATAAAAGCAACTAAACAAATGTCTTCATTCCCGATAACCTCCTTTCTGCTGCTTAAATTTCCTGAATACCTTTCTTCAACGGTTTTTGTTGTTTGGCATCTCTTCAAAAGAAAATGTTTTGGACAACAACAGCAACACCTTCTCTAGTTTTATTCTTTTCTCTTTCAATTTCTGCTATAACAATTACTCTTTTTAATTGTTCGAAGAAGAAAGAAGAAAAGCCAAAGACGAAAACGACGAAGAAAACCAAAACTACAAATAAAAAGACAACTAAATCTCCAGTAAAGAAGGTAAAAGATATTTTAAAATTAATCCCTTCTTGTTTTTTAATTTAGAAAGAAGTTGATGTCAATGCCGGTAAAAAAATAACTACTCCAATTCCGCCTGCAAACAATGCAGAAAAAAAGAATAAAGTTAATTCTGAAGAGCCAACAACAGCTAAGAAAAACCATTCAAAACAACAACCCAAAAAGATATCTAAACGCTCTAAAAAATCTAAAAAGTCTAAACATTCCAAAAAATCTAAACGTTCAAAGAAACACAAACGTAGCAAAAAGGGGGATGATGGAGATAATTCACAATCACTTTTGGACGATGTTGTAAGTATTTAATAAGTAACATTAAAAAGGAAAGGGGGTGGCTCCAGGGAAAAAAATAAATTTTTAAGAGGGAGGGAAAGAGAGAGTCTAAAATATTTCGAATTTTCCAAAAGGGGATAGAAAATTTTAATCTTATTTAGAAGGCGAATATACTAACTACTAAATACCTTACATTAAAAATATTTTAATAAAAATTTCCCCCTTTTTTAAGCATTTAAGTAATGAACCAATCAAACCAAGATCATTCGCCTTAGATGCAAAAGAGGTTTTCTTTATTTATTTTTCAAAAATTAATTTAAATTATATTCTTTTAAGGCAAGAATTAAGAATGAGGGTTTGAAAAAAGAGGAAGTGGATCCTTACCCTACAATATCGGCATTTCTATCGGAACGAGAAGGGAAAAAATAAAAAGAATATATGTATGTATTTGTTGTTGTTGATTTGTATTGTGTATAAATAAATAAAAGGATTTTCTATTTAAATTCATTTTTTAAAAGATATTTAAAGGTAAACTATAACTCTCTCCAAAATTTTATTTAATTTTCACAAAAAACACCTCTAAAATTAAGCTGTTTTCTTTTTCCTAACAGGTGCACAATCTAAAGCTCCTCTAACAATACAACATTTAACTCCAATTAAATCTCTTTTTCTCCCACCTCGAACATGGACCTTTAAATATTTTTGTTAATAAAATTGAAAAGCTTCTCCTATTTCTAGAAGTTGTCTGTCTGATTACAAAAGTTTTCTGTCTCTCACTCACCCCCCCCCCTCCACCTCACATCAACTATCTAGTTTTGTAAAAAATAACCTGGCTATGTTCTTGCAAATTATGCCCCTCCCCAGGAATATAAGCAATAACTTCCTTTCCAGTATCTAAACGAACTAAAGCACATTGTCTATTCCCAGAATTTGGTTTTTTTGGATGTTTAATTAAAGCTAAAAAAATTAAAATTTTTTACTTAAAGAAAATTTAAAAAACTTTTCAAAACAACTCCTTTAATGTAATGATATCCTTTAATTGGCCTTCTATCTTTTGGTTGATGTTCATATTTAATTGGCCAATTTATATATTTGTGCTTAATTTAAAAATTAATTAATATTCTCCTTTTAGTTAATATTTTTATTATAATCGAAAACTTATTTTTCAAAATTTTTATAAGAGATTAAATTTCGGAGTCAACCCTGAAGACCTCAACTTTTTGATCAACTCAAATTATATTTTTTCGTTACAAGTTTAATAAGTGTGTCTGAGGGATTAAAGGGGGAAAAAGAATTCAAATTTCGATGATCTCTAGCTTAGGAAATAAACCTCATCAAAATTACCCAAAAATTATTAATTTTTAAATTTAAAAACAAACATCCAACAATCCATCCCAATTAAGAATACAAGTTGAATGAATTGTTCTGATTGATCCAAAGTCTTTTTGAATAAAAGGAAATTCTTTCACATTTTTAAATAAATTAAAAGTCAATCGAAAAGATGAAAACATTTAAATTATTTTAATCTAAAAAATTTTTTAGAAAAAAAGAAACGACTTTTATATCTTAAAAAATATTTTCTTTAAAAACATTTAATAACTTCTTTACACCCACCAAATATATTTAAACAATTTATTCAGACAATATGTGTTTTTTAAAGCCAAGTAAAATAAATAATTAGAGGAAATATTCAAGTTTTAAATAAACAATCAAATAAAACAAAATTAATATATTTAAAAGAAAGAGAGAGATCCTTTTCTTTTTTATACCCATTTTCTTTTTTATTAATAACCTTTCTTCCTTTTTTGTTATTACTTTTTCTTTCTTCTCTCAACCAGCACGAAGGAATCTACGGGGAAATTTAGCAGCGATATCAGGCATTTCCATAACAATTCCAGGCATATTCTTTGGTGGAAGTGTTGAATATGGCGAAGAAGAACAACGCAGAATGAACTCACGAGTATAGACAATACGAAATGGAATTAATTCCTTTGGCTTTGTCTGCTTTCGCTGAAAAATAAATTTTTGAGAGAAATTAGAGAAATATTTAAAAAACCTTCATATAAGCATAACCCTCATCCTTATCCAGCAATGTCCCAATCACCATACGAAATTTCTCTGCGGCCTCTCTGCGTTCATTACGTTCAGCATCAGCCATATTCAGCTTCTCCATTTGACGCGACAAGAGATCAGAAAAATCCATATATAAAAAAGAAAATAATAAAATGATTACAAATTCGAAACAAATAAAATATAAAAATATCGATCAATTAACGAAATAAACAAGAAAATATCCAAATTTTTATTCAACAAATTTATCTTAACAAAATATCCTTCAACATTTCACCAATCAAAATAAAATCTTATATCGGATTCTTGATCCAATGAGTCAAAGGACCATGCTCTCTAATTAGCTTACAATGCACCCCATCAGGCACAACACGCCCTTCTTTACGATAATTCTCATAAACTTCCCGATCAAATTGAGTAAATCCCCATTTTCGAGAGACAACAATATATTGACGTCCAGGGAATTTAAACTTAGCACGTCGGAATGCTTCCAAAGCATGAGCTTGATGCTTAAAAATAAATAGTTATAAGAAATTAAAGTCTAATCAAACCTGATCACGAACACGTACAGACATCAAAACAGTGCCAATACCAACACGCGCAACAAGTCCTTGTGGCTTTCCAAAGGCTCCTCGCATTCCAGTTTGAAGGCGATCAGCGCCAGCACATGATAACATCTTGTTAATGCGAATCACGTGGAATCTTAAAAGGAAAATAATTTCTACTTAAGGCTTTGATTAAACAAAGCAAACTTCAAACAAAGATTGCTGTTTAGTAAACGGTTAATTTATGTCCAAGACTTTTCATTTTTCACATATGGCTTAAGAAGCTTAAACTTATGGAAAAAGACTATGTTATAAATGAGATAAAACATGAAACAAACAAAAGGTCATAATTAACCATGAAAATATTAAAAACTAACGGGTGAATACGAACACGCATATGAAAACCATCCTTTCCGCAGTTTTTAACCATATATTTGTTAGCACAAATACGAGCTGCTTCTAACGCCTAAAAGAAAAAACTAAAATTAATTCACAAAAAAAAGAAAATAAACCTCAGAAGAAAGATGTTCTCTTTCATTAGAAATCATGTGAACACAACACGGAAATTCATCAACAGTTGCCCGTTTTCGACCAAGATCAAAAATACGAATTTTCGGATCTGGAACACCTCGACAAAAGCGTGATTTTGGATAAGGCTTATTTTTAATATAACGATAACAGCGAGCTGGACGACGGCCCATTTTTAACTAAATTTATTACAAAATTATCTAACAAAGTGCGGAAATGATGAAACGTGAAAAAGTATTCTTCGAGTAAAATAAGAATATTTATGGGTACAGCCAAAGGGTGCGCGGCCATAAAAGCCATAACTTGCTTAAAAATTTCTGGCCCTTATCAATTTCGATACCAGTCTCTTTAGCTCGATGAGAGGAAGCGTTACAAAATCGTGTAAGATTCGGAAATCTCGAGTGAAGCTTTTGCTTTGCAGCAGCACACCCTGGGTACTAGTGAACGACATATCTACGTTTTCGTCGATTCGCGGCGAATAACTACTTTTATTCGCGAACGACTATTTTTTAATACAAAACGCCAGAACTACGTTAATATCGATGTTTTGCGCCAAACGATTGCGAATCGACTTTTTTGTATCTCTTTTTCTCTGCTCTATCATTATATTTCCTTTCTCTTTTTCTATTAATTTTCTATGTCGTTGTCTCTCCATTGGAATTTTTGTTAGGTTTTCGTTTGTTTAAGTTTAAAAAAATAAAACAACAAAATTTTATTCATCTTTAAATAATGATTGTAATGAAATAAGTGTAGAAATAGTATGTGGGTCAAAACGATTTCGTTTATAATCATATACTAAAGGAGAAAATCGGGAAAATATACGTTCACAAGAAGTAGAAGAAGAAGGAATTGCTAAAAAATGCTTAGAAATGGATGAAAGGTGTGGAATTTTCATTGAATTTTCTTTCCAAAATTTAAGTAAATCTAGCTTATGCCCCCCCCCAAATTCTTACATGCAGTTTCATACTGTTCCATCTCAAAATCTATCTCAGTCCTCATTGCATTTTGACCAAAGGTAACTAGACTTGGTGAAACTAAATTTTCTATTAAACTTATTCTGGATTAAATAAAAACCGTTTTCCACGTGTGGGCGTAAACATTCCGGAAAGTTTTGTTTTGCAACATTTCTAACGGCTTTTTGTATCTAAAATTTAATAAGTCAATATTAAAATCTAAATAAAAACCGTTTCATAGTCACCCCAATGGCAGTTCGTTTGACATACTTTCTTAAGAATTCCACAAACGGCAGGATCAAGGTAAGCAGCACATCTGATGATGGAAAGACTTTCCGGATTTTCAATGAAAATTTCACTCATCTTCCTGTTAAAGGCTTTCAATCCACTTTTGGCTAACGCTGCTCTGATCAAATCATCTCCTCTTGCTTCTCCTCTCCAAGCATTTTCCAATTTGATCATTTCTATCATTAGTCTATTCAGTGTACATTTATTTTCGGCCTAAAATTTTAATTTTCTAAATTTCAATATTATTTTTTACCTCAAGTATTTTCAAAGGTGCTTCCAACATTGAAACAATTTGAATATAAGCTTCAAAAAGATTTTGCTTGGAAAAAATTCGTTCCATCTAATAGTAAAAAAACCTCAGATTATGTGTACCCGTGTAATTGAATGTCGCATAACACTGTTTACAAACTACAAGATTGGTCAGATTTTCTTTATCGTCTATGACGCAATCGAAATGGCTTAAAATAATAAATACAATTTATTGAAATTTTTTACGTATACCTTCCAAATATTTTACTTTCATTCCATGATCGCCTACTCTTCGGACTTCCTAGATCTAATCCCTTAAGGATATCGGATTTTCGACGTTTCGATGACGGTGTCACAGGTTCTTCGAGATCGCCGCTTTCGAATGCGACTCTTAATTCATTTTCAAATTCATCCATCTAGTAAGAATATATGTGGAAAAATCCCTAAAAATTACAGAAAAGGGACTGAACATTTATAAAAATGGAAAATTGCAAATTCCAAAGGAGAGACTACACGAACGAAAATTAATAGAAAAAGAGAAAGGAAATATAATGTGAAATTAGAGAAAAAGAGACACAAAAAAGTCGTTTCGCAATCGTTTGGCGCAAAACATCGATATTTACGTAGTTCTGGCGTTGTGTGTTTAAAAAAAAGTCGTTCGCGAATAATTGTAGATTTTTTTAAAACGACTTTTTTTCCTTAAGAAAAAGTCGATATGTCGTTCACTACTGGGTACAGCCCAACTAGTCGCGGGCCGACTAGTCGCGACCGATTAGTCGCGACCGACTAGTCGCCGGCCGATTAGTCGCGCGGCCGACTAGTCGCCGGCCGATTAGTCGCCAAGCTTTTTAATTAAATATCCTTCAAATACTATCTGATTAATAGTATTTTAATCAGATCAGCTCGATTGGATGATTCTGAACAAAGTTATGACCAACTGAATCCTCGCTGGAAAAACTGTTTTTGTGCTGCTACGGAGGGTAGGCCGGGCATGGTCTTCGCTACACGATGGCCGTGCTTCACTGCGGTCGTGCTCGCTTCGCTCGCGGCGACCGTAGCGAAGCGGCGGCCGTCGTTCCGCTCGACATGCCCGGCTTCCTCCGCAGCGGCAAAAACTTTTTTCCGCGAAAACCTTCTTTGTTAAATCAAGACAGATATCGTTGATTTTGGTGTCATTCGGCTCAGCTCGAAGAGCTCTTTCGAATGACATATCATTCGACTTAATCGGCATCTGTGTTGTATACCGAAATTTTACCCAAAATCCGGTTTCCGGGCCCGGAAAAATAATTTTGCCGGTCACTAATCAGAATATTTAACTAAAAAGCTTGGCGACTAATCGGCCGGCGACTAGTTGGCCGCGCGACTAGTTGGCCGGCGACTAGTCGGCCGCGACTAATCGGTCGCGACTAGTTGGCCCGCGACTAGTCGGGCGTGTCCCGCACACCCTTTATGGGCTGCCAAATATTTATTGCAAATACGGTAAAATTTAGGGCGGGGGATTATTGAGTCCCGCCAGTTGGGTCCCTGAGCCATACATATTTCAGACAATCTCTTTAGCTTTTCAACCAATTCGAATAAATCTTTTATCTTTCGAAAGCTTTGAATGTGAGGATATTGACCACTGTCTTCCCATTTTTAACAAATCTATCACTGCCCATTTCTGCCTTTCTTGTACAGGGACACGCCCTCCTTGTCGCGGGCCACCTTGTCGCGACCACCTTGTCGCGACCACCTTGTCGCAGGCCACCTTGTCGCAGGCCCACCTTGTCGCAGGCCACCTTGTCGCAAAGGTTGAAAATTTTTTATGCTGATATGGAGGGTAGAAAAAAGGCCTTCTGGGCACGATCGGGGTTTTCTGGAGTAATTTGGATCGGTTTTACTCTGTTAAAACTCCGGTAGACTTTAACCGGATAAGAGAAAGTAATAAAAGGAAAAAAACACTCCTGGAAATCAACTAAAAAATTAAAAAAAAACCTAGAAAACAAAATAGAAATTCTAAACCTTCCATATTTCCAATCGTTGTAGCCGTGGGATGAAGTACGGCACGTGGCGAGTGAAGTTTAGGCCAGCCTTGAAATAAAAACCAAAGGAAAGCCTGCGACAAAGTGGCCTGCGACAAGCTGGGCCTGCGACAAGGTGGGCCTGCGACAAGGTGGTCGCGACAAGGTGGTCGCGACAAGGTGGCCCGCGACAAGGTGGGCCGTACCCTCTTGTACAATAGTCAGACTCTGACAGACAAGGCCAGTTCATAGCCAGGGTCGTTATTGTGCCTTGTTAATATAAATCCTGTTTCTTGAGTGAGAATTACTCGAATTGGTCGAAAATCAAGAATGTTATGGTTCTAAATAGTGTTCGGCATTGGGATTATTGCGGTACAATACTACAAGTAACGGAAAATACCGATTCGTCATTTCGAGAGTATCGCGTAGTACCGAACCGTGCAAACTATCACTGAATCGACCTTTACTATCATTATGCCAAATTGAATTTTTTCAAATCTGTACGCTTTAATTTTTTTGTTTATAAGACTTTTTTGCATGATTTTCCTCATTTTGTTGTATTTTTATTATTTTTTATTAATTTTTTCGTTAATTTTTGTCTCAGTTTACATTTAGTATTTTAGAATCTATTCCCAAACGTCCCCTAACCCGCCATTACGCCAAGTTTAATCTTTTTTTGAATTTGTTTGGCTTGTATTTTTGTGTATACTTATAAGTTTCTCTTATGCATAATTTTCTTCATTTTTATTTTTTTCGTGTTTTTCTTTTTTGTTTATTATTTTTCATAAATTTATTGATAGTTTCTATTTATTTTCAGAAAACAGTTTAGAATCTCAAAAGAAATTTTTAAAAATATATTTCCGACTTTTACCTCACCTAACAACTTGCATTTAAAATTATTCAATTTTTGTAGGAAAGTAGTTTTGTATGTTTATTTTTACCTTTCAATAAATTTTTTTCAATTTTTAGAGATTCAATAAGGAAAAAACGGACAATGTCAGTGGATATTGAGGCAACTTATAAGAAAGTCTCGCAGCTTGAACACGTTCTTCTTCGGCCTGATACTTATATAGGATCTATTCAATACACACAAACGGTGTGTTAAAATATTTAATTTTGTAAACTATTAATTTAAATTTATTATTTTAGTCGACATGGGTCTACGATTCAGAAGCCGATAAACTTGTTTATCGCGAAATATCTTATGTGCCTGGATTGTACAAAATATTTGATGAAATTCTTGTAAATGCTGCTGACAATAAACAAAGGGATCCCAAAATGAATACAATCAAAGTCGATATTGACAAGTTTGTTTTGCTTTATTTTGAAATTGATTTCTATATTTAGGGAGAATAATTCGATCTCTGTTTGGAATAATGGTCGTGGAATTCCTGTTGTTATGCACAAAGTTGAAAAGATGTATGTGCCAGAGATGATTTTCGGAACGTTGCTTACCTCTTCTAACTACAATGACAACGAGAAAAAGACAACTGGTGGTCGAAATGGTTATGGGGCTAAGCTGACCAATATTTTTAGCAAAAAGTTTACTGTTGAAACTTCTAGTTCTGAGTATGGTCGGAAATTCAAGCAGGTCTTTTTCTTCGATTTTTAACCTTTGTAATTTCCCTTATTTAAGACTTGGGTTAATAGTATGAAAAAGCAAGGGGAAGCAACAATTTCGGATAGTACAAAGGATGATTACACAAAAGTTGTTTTTCAACCAGATTTGAAGCTTTTCAAAATGGAAGAATTGGATGATGATATTATTGGATTAATGTCACGTCGAGCATATGATATGGCTGGGACAACTCGTGGAGTTAAAGTTTTTCTGAATGGAAAGAAAATCCCTGTTTGATTTTGATTTTTAAATTTTTTTTATAAAAATTTTTAGTGTCAAGGCTTTAAACAATATGTTGAGCAATACACCAGTCAACTGCATAATGATGATGGTACTCCTGTCAAAGTTTCTTTTGAGACTGTTAGTGACCGTTGGGAGGTTGCTTTGTGTATTTCCGACACTGGAAATTTTAAACAAGTTTCTTTTGTTAACAGCATTTCTACACCAAAGGTTTTTTTGGAAAAGAAAGCTTAAGTTTTAAATTTATATTTTAGGGTGGAACTCATGTTGATTTAGTTGCTAATCAAATTGCTGGCAGTCTTGTTGAAATTGTAAAGAAGAAAGTTGGAAAGAATAATATGGCGGTTAAACCAGCACAAATAAAGAATCATATGTGGGTTTTTGTCAATTCCTTAATTGAGAATCCTGCATTCGACTCACAAACAAAGGAGACGCTTACTTTACCTGCAAAAAGCTTTGGTTCAAAGTGTGAATTGAGTGAAAAGTTTTTGAAAGAAGCACAAAAATGTGGAATTGTCGATCTTGTTTTGAACTGGGTTCAATTTAAACAGAATCAGCAAAAAGATAAAATTGGAGGGAAAAAGACTGCGAAGCTTAAGGTTTCTTCTTGAATCTTTGTTAGTTTAATTTTTATTTTAAGGGTGTTGCCAAATTGGAAGATGCGAACGAAGCTGGAACTCGTAATTCTCGTAAATGTACGCTTATTCTAACTGAAGGAGATTCAGCCAAAACTTTGGCTGTTGCTGGTTTGGGAGTTATCGGTCGAGATTTTTATGGTGTTTTCCCTCTTCGTGGAAAGCTTTTAAATGTTAGAGATGCAAATCATAAACAGGTTGTGTTTTTTGCCTAATTTTTAGGAATTGTTTTTTCTAGATAACTGACAATGCTGAAATTAATAATATGATTAAAATTATTGGTCTTCAATATAAAAAGAAGTATGATGTTGACGCCGATTTGGATTCTCTTCGTTATGGAAAGATTATGATAATGGCTGATCAGGTAATTTTAAATACTGTTATTTTTGTGAATTCTCTCTAAATAAGTTTATTATCGGGGAACTTGATTGTATTTTGTTTTGTAATTTGTGATGTACTTACAGACACCAATATTTATGAAGGATAAGGATTAATTTTTTTCTTATTATAGGATCAAGATGGTTCTCACATCAAAGGATTGGTCATCAACTTCATTCATTCAAATTGGCCTTCCTTAATTCGGCGTAATTTTGTTGAAGAATTTATTACTCCAATTGTCAAGGCATCTAAAGGAAAAGAATCTCGCAGTTTCTTTTCAATCCCTGAATATGTTGAATGGAGAAAATCAACTGATAATTGGAAATCCTGGAAAATAAAATATTATAAGGGTAATTATTGGAATTTCTTTTTATTAAGTAATTTTTTGTTTAAGGATTGGGTACTTCAACATCCATTGAAGCAAAAGAATATTTCTCAAATATGCTTCGCCATCGCATTCCTTTCAAATATAGAGATGAAGATGATGACAGTGCAATTGAATTAGCCTTTTCCAAAAAGAAAATTGAAGATCGAAAGGATTGGTTAACAAAATGGATGGAGGTGAATTTTAATTCATGGAAAATTTAATTTTTTTATTTTTAGGACAGAAAACGGCGCCGTGAACGTGGAGATATGGATATCTATCTTTATGATAAAGATACTCGGAGTGTTACCTTTTCGGAATTTATTAATAAAGAATTGGTGCTTTTTTCGAATACAGACAATGAACGCTCCATTCCTAGTTTGGTAGATGGATTGAAGCCTGGACAGAGGAAGGTTATCTTTTGTTTTTCTTTTATATTTCTTATTTTATATTCTTATATTTCTTAGGTTCTCTTCACATGTTTCAAACGCGCCGATAAAAAAGAAGTCAAAGTTGCTCAATTGGCTGGTGCTGTTGGTGAAATGTCAGCATATCATCATGGAGAACAATCATTAATGTCAACAATTGTGAATTTGGCTCAAAATTATGTTGGCTCTAATAACATCAATCTGTTAATGCCAATTGGTCAATTTGGTACTCGATTACAAGGAGGAAAAGATAATGCTTCACCTCGTTATATTTTCACTCAACTTAAGTTTGTGTTTGAATGTTTTTAAAATTACTTATTTATTATTTAGTCCTGTAACTAAAACTCTTTTCCCTCCATCTGATGAAAATGTTCTTCGTTTCCTTTATGAAGAAAATCAACGAATTGAGCCTGAATGGTATTGTCCTGTTATTCCAACTGTTCTTGCAAATGGAGCTGAAGGTATTGGGACTGGATGGTCTACAGTAGTTCCAAATTATAATCCTCGTGAATTGGTCGACCAAATGCGTCGTTTAATCAAAGGAGAGCCTCTTCAGCCTATGGTTAATAATTTTTGTTTTTGAATGTATAATTGTCATCTCTGGATCCTTGAATGTCCGGGATATTTTTGTTTTCCCAATTTAACTAACTATCTTGTAATTTCAGAGATGTTTGTTTAACTTTAATTTTATTTCTTTTCAGATTCCATGGTATAAAGGTTTTACTGGTGAAATAGTTGGTAGCAACAATAATGGCAAATTTGAATCTCGTGGCATTATTAATGTTATTGAGAATGGCACAGTTGAAATTACCGAACTTCCCGTCAAAACCTGGACACAAACTTACAAGGAGAAAATTATTGAACCAATGTTTGATGGCTCAGAGAAGAATAAACCGCAACTACTTCAAGACTACAAAGAATATCATACAGACACTACTGTGCACTTTATTTGTAGATTAAAACCAGATGACATGGCAAAAGCAGAACAAAAGGGATTGTACGATGTGTTCTCGCTTAAATCAAGTATTAATACTTCGAACATGGTTATTTATTTTTAGTTATTTTTTTTTAATTTAAAAATTTTTGAAGGTTTTGTTTGATGCAGCAGGTTGTCTGCGTAAATTTGAAACGCCTGAACAAATATGCAAAGAATTCTTTGACTGCAGAAAGGAATTGTATAAGAAGAGGAAGGCATATCTTGAAGGAATGTTGCAAGCACAAAGTAATCAATTAAGTGAAAAGGCTCGCTTTATTATGATGAAAATTAATGGAGAAATCCAATTGAGAACAAAAGGAAGTCTGCAATTATTGAACAATTGCAAAAGAATAAATTTAAACCAGATCCTGTAAAGCAGTGGAAAGATGAACAAAAACGTAAGGAATTGGAAATGTGTGGGGAAGCGAATCTTACCGAAGATGAGGAAGAGGTGAGTAATATATATTTTTATTAATATTTTTAATTACTTGGGGGAATGTTTGATAGTAATTATAAATTAATGCGGGGATTAATTTGTGCAAAATAACAAAACATAGCCTGCGTATAGCTCGTATGTTATTAGATTTTTGGATTCAACCATGACTAAAGGTCATTTGGTTCGAATTCATTGGGACAATTTTGATCGATCATAACTTCATCCTCACTAAATCTTAAAAATATTTTTTTACTTTCAGGACGAGGCTGAAGAAAATGAAGCTGTCAACGTCGAACTTGAAAAGAAGGTTTCTGACTATGATTATTTAGTTGGAATGGCTATTTGGAAATTATCTATGGAAGACAAAGATAAATTGCTTGCTGAAAGTGAAGCAAAAAAGAAGGAATTGAATATTTTGAAAGGAAAGGAATGGTTTGATTTATACGAGGAAGACTTGAAAACATTTTTGGATGCTTTGGATGCACAGGTTGGGTATTTAACAAAATATTTTTCTAAAATTATAATTTTAGGAAGAGAAGGAAACTAAAGAAGCAAATGCAGGGAAAATCAAACCAAAAATGAAGGTAGAAAAAGCAAAGAAGCGACAAGTAAAAGATGATAGTGATTCGGATTCTGATTTTATTGTCAAGAAGAAAGAAAAACGTCGACAAATAGTCGACGACGACGATGAACCTGATCCTGATGTAGTTGTTAAGAAGAAAGAAAAACGGCGCCAGATAATAGAGGATGACGACGATGATGATGATTTTGTTATTACCAATAAGAAGAAAAAACCACTTAACAAATAAATGATGAAGAATTGAACCGATCTCAAAAACCATTTAACACTCTCCTCATGATTTATTTTTGTTTATTTTTGACTATTTGATTTTAATTCACCATTTATTTTCTGTACTTTTGTGACCATAAATTTTAAACAATTATTGAGTAAAATAGAATTTAAAAATTCTTAGGGGGAAAAATTTTAAAGACGAGTAAAATTGCAAGTAAAAATAGTTTGCCGGGGTTGAGCCTTCGGGTCGGGGTTTTTACCTAAAAATTCGTCGGGTTTCGGGGTGCTACCCCAGTCAAAACATGTCTTTCGAACCAACGCAGACAAATGTCCAGAGCTCTTTTCTCTTTCTAATATTGAAAATTTTTATGTAATCCTTTAATGATTGCAATAAACATTTTTATCTTGTAAGCTTCCAAAATTCAGAACTATTTTTATTAAAAATATATGTACATTTAAAAAATCAAAAATAATTTTAAACTCTTAAAATTTCCATATTCTTATTAAAACATATACTAATCCATTGATGAAAATTATTAGACCAGTGAATTTGATTAATCTAAAATCAAATTTAAAAAAAAAAGTTTAAATTCTTATTTTACTTCTCCTTCAGCCGTATATGCAAGTATCGGTTCATCTCTATTAAAATGATTCATTTGCCAAATTAATGCTTGTCGATCACTACCAGCTGTACAAATATGTACTGTTGAATGAGGTGCCCAAGCTATTCCATTTATGAATCCTCTATGATTTCCAAAACGAGCTAAAGGTCTGCAAGGAACTCGAATATCCAAAATTACAACCTAAAAATAATCTTTTATTTTTAAATAGAAGCCGCAAAAATAAACAAGAAAAACACTACTCTAAATGATTCTGGAATGAGTTATAGGCAACGAAAAATTGAAAAACAAGAAAATATAAAATATTTCCAATGCCAATCCAAATACCGTTAAAAAATTTTTACCTCAAAAGATTCGTGTGCAACTGTTGCCAATTTTGTATGTTCACGTTTATTCCAAGCTACATGATTTAACATTCGTTTTTCTGGATCTTCATATAAAATCGTAGAATGTTGAAGTGAACGAAGGTCAAAGAGCCTAACACTGCCATCTGCACCTGAAAATTAATTTTTATAGTATATTTAAAAAATATTAGAGAAAGGTAGGAGTCGGAATCAAAAAACCTCTAGCACTGGTCAGTGGTCCCAGTATAGGGTATCCGTTCAACTAACACAGAAAATAATTTATGAAATCAAAATTCGCTTTTTTTACCAATTGCTAAAGTTTACGACAAACCTGCAGTAGCAAATTGATCTCTTCCCCCACTATCCAGTTTTGCAAAAGCAATATCATGCACAGGCTTTTCATGAGCTATCAATTGGGTTTTTTGTGAACCTTCAATTGCCTTGATTTGCCCAATTTGTTGAACAGTCTATTAAATAATTACTTAAAATATTTTAAAACTAAACAAAACCTCAACATTCCAAACAGTACATGTTGTATCAATACTACATGTAGCTAGCAATGTAGAATCTACTTCATTCCAGTCAAGTCCCGTCAACGGTGCAGAATAAATGTTTGATTTATTAGTCTAGAATTTTTTTAGAATTTTAAACAAAATTAAGGTTTTATAGTCTGCGGGAAGTTTTGAATAGAATTCAATTGATATTAAATTATTCGAAAGGTTCTTAATAAAAAAAGAATTCCCTAAATATGCTATGCCTATTTATTTTCATTTAAAAACTTACAGAATATAATTCACACTCTAATGTAATTGGAATTTGATTAAAATCTCTATTTGGATGATATCTAAAAATACGTAAATAATTTGAGGTAGTAGCAAATAATTCTGGCTGTGATGGGTCCTAAAACAATAATTTTAGAGTTTATTAACAAAAATAAAAATTGCCTGATTTGGAATAAATTTCGTTGAAGATATTGGATATCCATGAGGGAATGTAGCTCTTCTAACCAATTCTCCAATATTTTCATCTAATTCGATAATAAATACCTTTTAAATTAAAAAAAAGTTAAATTTTAAAATTATTTTATGAATATTTTAATTCTTATTTTATGGGTAGATTTCTCCTGATTGCTGCTTATTTGACGATAATACTCGTTGAAGTTAATTACTAGTAGGAAATTAGTAGCATAAAATAAATCATCAGAATATACTCTTGCTTCAACACTAATAAAGAAAATCTTTTACCTAACCCAACTGGTTCTACTTGACTTTATGAGTCCAATCGAACTTTATGAGTCCAATCGATGTTTATGAATCCAATCGAACTTTATGAGTCCAATAAAAATTTATGAGTCCAAATAAAACTTTATGAGTCCAATCAAAGTTTATGAGTCCAAACAAAACTTTATGAGTCCATAGGAATTTTATGAGTCCAATCACATTTTATTAGATTTTATTAAATAATACATTTATTAAATAATACATTAAAAATGAATAGCATTATGTTGTTAGACCTATGGAGCATAAACGAGGCGCTTGTGCAAAACCCCGCGCTTCGCGCGGGGTTTTGCGGCACGCGCCTCGCGGGAGTCAACGGTCGCTGGGTTCTGGGTTGGCAACATAAACCTATCCCTTTTTTCGTCACCAGCCTTGATCTGACGACCTACCTTCGTAGCTCACAAAAATCTGATTGCACTCATACACTGTGATTGGAATCATAAACTGTAGTAGAGCCACGATTTTTACTTAGAATAATAAGTCATGTCGGATTTATAAAATTTGTTTGGACTCATAAAGTTTTGTTTGGACTCATAAATCTTGATTGGACTCATAGTTTTATTTGGACTCATAAGTTCGATTGGACTCATTAACTTCGATTGGACTCATAAAGTCAAGTAGAACCACCCAACTTCCCAATCTGCAATTATTCTATTTGAGGAGTACGTAATAAAACTAAAATTTATTTAACCTTATTATTCATAATTTTTTCTTCGTCTAACAAAGTCCCAACTACAAGTCTAAATCTTCTATCTTCATATATTTTATTTGACCAAGCAGCAGCAAATAACATATCCTCACAAGTATATCTATAAATTTCTTTTCTCATTTTTTGTTGACAAATATTTGTTGTTGAAGATTTTAATGTTGTTTGGTTATTAAAAATCATTGGTTGAACTAATGCTGTTGTAGGTGTATTTTGTATTAAATTATTTGTTGTATTTGTCTGCTGTTGTTGTGTTGAAGAGGGAGTTGTTATAATATTTTGTAAATTATTTAAAATTGAAATATTTGTAGGATTTGTATTGATACTAGTTGTAGTAGAAGAAGATTGTGTTGAATTAATATTAGTTGTTATTGTTGGAGTTATTGTAGAAACATTTGAAGTTGTTGGTTGATCCATATTTGTTTAAAGGTCTAATTCTTAAAATTATCAGAGAATAGTTCAGGGAGAGGCTTCTGAATACACAAAGGGCGAGAAAAACAAAAGAAAAAATATATAAAAATATTTTGATAAAAACAAATAAACAACAAAACAAATTTTTAATTTTAAAAACTATTCAAAAAAAACAAAAAAAAATCTAAAAATAACAAAAACAAAAATTAATTTTCATCTCCTTTGCTTCTTCTTTTCCTTTTCAGGACTAATTATACCATTTGCAACCTTCCAGTCATAAACAACTTCATCTTGAATATAAGGCTCTACAGGTGTATATCTTTTAAATTCCATTGTGAATTCACCTAGAAATTTACAAAGCTGAAAAATAATACTGAATTTAAATTTCAGTTCACAAAAATTTGGTCAGACCAGAATGGGCTTTTCTTAAAAAATTAAGCTGACAATGAAAAGGATTCCCCAGATTGTTTAAAAAATTAAATCGTAAATAAAATAATTTTTTAAAACCTTTTCCTTGAGTTTGTGTCCTTAATATTGTACTATAACCAAACATTTCACGGAGAGGTGCCTAAAAACAAAATTTTTATCAAAAAATGTTCAAACAAACTTCGCATTCAAGTGTAGAATATTCAGCACCAGTAGCTGTAGCAGTAACAATCCCTTTTCTTTCAATTAATGTTTTGACTACTTGACTCTTAGAATTGTTTTTTAATTTTTAAATAATTTTACAAACCTCAAATTCCATTGGAACTACACACTCAACTTTAACTACAGGTTCTAATAACATCCAATTAGCACGCTCATATGCTTCTCTCATCATATTCATCTAGTTAAGATAAAAATTAATTCTAGGTAAATTATGTAAAATGTAAAAAAGCTGAAATTTTAGAGGCGTTATTACCTCAAATCAAGATAATAAAAGGAACAAAAAAAATAATAAATCACTCACCATTGTAGCAATCATTGCAATATCAGTAGTATCCACAATGTGTGTTTTTCCATCTAAAATATTCTTAAACTCAAAAATATTAAATTAAAATACCTTGAAGTATAACTTCAATCCCAGTTACTGGAGCCTTAATTAAAGGACCTTCCTTAGTAATCGCTTCTAGACCCTAAAAATTAAATATTTAAAAGAATTAAAATAGGCATAATTTAAAAATAGCTAAAACCTTTCGAAGTGAAGACATAAATTTTTTTGGAACTCCTTCACCCACAGAATTATCAGTAAATTCAACAATTGTATTTCTTTCCGGAGGTTGCGGATTAATTACACCTTCAATTTCTCCAAATTGACCATGTCCGCCCGTTTGTTTTTTATGACGAAAATTAAACCTGAATAAAAAATTTTTTTTTTGAAATTTTTTACATCACCCACTAACCTGTAAGGAGTCTTTAATGTTTCCTTGTAAGAAACGGCTGGTTGTCCCAATTCCACAGGGCAATCAAATTCATTTTTCATTCTTTGAGCGTAAATTTCCTTAAAAATATTTAAAAATAATTATGGAAAATTTATCGGGACAAAAAATAATTATAGTAAATAGTATAAATAAGAAAGAAAACCCATAAAGAAACACAAAAAGCCTTAAATCCCTAAAAGGCTAATTTATAAAATTACCAAATGTAATTCACCCATTCCACTAATAATTGTTTCGCGATGATCTTTCCGATATTCCATATGAAATGTTGGATCCTCATTGGAAAAACGTTTCAAAGCCGACAAAAACGTATCAGAGATAACTTTAGATGTAGGCTTGATTGACATTGAAATAACTGGGTCAGGGATAAACATTGACTCCTAAAAATTCGAGAAAAAAAATTTATCTAAAATTATGTAGTAATTATTGTTAGTAGTGTCGAGGCTCGCCTCGACATAAATTCAAAATTAATTTCTAAACTTTTCTATTAGTAGGATCTCAACATGGTCAATATGTTCACGGCCCCGAGCGACCAACAATCCAGATTTCAAATACTCAACATTCCAATGGCCATAATTTATTTTAATTTTTATTTGCATTTTTCGCTTTAAGTGTTTACATTAATCAATATTAATGTAAATTGAAATCCGTATTCTTTGTTCTTTTTCTCCTTCCCCTTTTTGTTGTTTGTAAAAAGTTGTGAGAAAGAAGCGGTGTAATAAAGATAAAGGAACGCACTCTCCGATCGGGGAGAGAACCGCTCGAGGTATAGGTTCCGTTTAGCCGCTATTACACCGCTCGGAAAAGTTTTTATTCTTTAACAAAAAGGGAAGGAAAAAAGAATAATAAAAAGGATTTCTTCTACATTAATATGACTCATTATTCCTTTTTGCTTTAAAAAATAAAATTTCACTTAAACATTTTTTGTTAATAAATAATTTATTTATTTTATTAATTTAAATTGTTTTAACTCAAACTGGTAACGCCCAGTCTAAAAATATTAAAAATATAATTTTCAGTTTAGCCTAAATTTCTTTCTTTACTTAGGACTTTTAGAATTTCTGGTGAATCTGCAAGTGGTCGAACAACCGCCGGACGAATCTAATTCCTCAACTAAACAACACATTTTTGGTTTTCGACAAGTGGCGACCCAGGAGCCAGAAATTTGTAAGTCAGTGAAGAAAAATTTGGTGAAATTTGAAATTTCTTAATAAAATAAAAATTTTAAAGATTTTCTAAAATTAAATAAAATTTTTCGAAAAAATTCTAAATAAAATTAAATTTAAGAAAAAGGTTAAAAAATTTTTTTTATCAAATCAGGAATACTACAGCGATCGTGCTGTTTGAAAATTGAAGAAGTAAAAGAAGACAACAAAAACAACTTGGTACAATCAAAAATTTATTAAAAAATTTTTTTTATACAAAAAATAAAATTTCTGATATTTCAGAGATTTTCAACCAAAACTCTTGTTGGAAGTTGGTCAAAAAATTTTTGTTGAAGATTTTTGTTGGAAAGAATTTGTTGGAAAATTTTTGGAAATTCTGAAATTGCTTTGGTGGTAAAGGTATTAAAAAATAATTAAAGAAAAAAGTTAATATAAATAAAATTTAAAAGTTTTTTTGAAAAACCTAAATAAATTTTTGGGAAAAATTTTTGAAAATTTCTTTAAATTTTAATTCTAAATTAATTTAAATTGAAAAGTTTTTTGAAAATTTTTTTTGAAAAAATTAAATTAAATTCTCGGCGTTCGTGCTGATTGATTATACAGGCAAAACCCTCAACAGAAAAAGATGGACTGCACCATAACAATGATCCATATCTCGGTGGATTTATTAATGATCCACATAGAGACGCCAATCCCCCCTCCATTAGGCCCAAATGCCACTCCTACCGATCTGAGGCGAGAGTTATACTGGGCCAAAAAGAAAAAAGAGAAATTGGTAGATGAAAATGAAAATATGAGAAATCAGATGTTTAATGCGTCTCAGCAAATTGCCCAATCAACGGGAAACGTTCATGAAACCCGTTCAGCAGCATTCAACAAACACGCAGCAGACTTCAGACGTATAATGAACGCAGCTTCTGCTAGAATCAAAGAATGGGATGATCATATAGAAGGTATAAATCAAAGACTAAAATTAGAAGATCCTGATGCTACACTATCAACGACTAATAATTCTGAGCAACCCCTAAGAAGTTTCAGAACCCAGATTCAACTCCGAAAATTTAACGGAGACATTGAATCGTGGTTTAATTTCTGGGAAACATTCAGAACGTTAATTCATGAAGATCCATCTATGCCTTTTGTTGAAAAATTCAACGCACTTGAATCAGTATTAGAAGGTGATGCAAAAACATTAATTGAAGGACTAAAAATGGACGAAACGGGTTACGAAACGGCGATCGAGCTGTTAATAAAAAATTATGGAGATGATCAAAAGCAAATTAGAGATTTAAATAAAGAATTAATGAACCTTCCAAATAGTAATGATTATGAAGACGATGAAAAATTGTATTTAAGAATCGAAAAAATTTGCAGACAGTTAACAGCCCTAAATCAGAATATAGGTCAAGCACCTTATTATATGATGATAGAAGGCAAATTATCTGCAGAGGTACTCGATAAATATTTTACAATAAAGGATGCTGAAGACGATAATAATTGGAACACAGATAAATTTCGAAAAGCTTTTGGAAGAGCGATTAATCAAATAAAAGGAAGACACGAAGCACGAAATATAGCAAGAAGGTCAAAACCCAATACCCGTACACAAGAACCGACAATGAATTTTTTAGGAAGGGTAAACACAAGTCCAAACTATAGGTCACCTGATCGAAGGTGGAATCAAAGACAAAACACCATCCGGACAGAAAACCGACCATTCCAAGGACTAAGAAGAAATGAAGACCAAAGTCAAAGTCCAAAACAAGAACGAAGTAAATTTAGAAACGGATCACCATATAAGGCACGCTCTAACAGCAGCTCTTCAGAGCACAGTTCAAAGAGTCCAATTAGGTATCCATGTGAATTATGTGAACAACTACACCCCCCAATACACTGTACAAAATACAGAACAGCGAATGAACGTCGCGATCGAGCGATGAAAAAAGAATTATGCTTTAGATGTTTAAAAAGAGGACACTATGCTAATAAATGTATGAAGCCAAAAGTATTATGTCCTATTTGCAATAGAAGCAACCACAACCAAGCACTATGCCGACACCAAAAAAGATTTTATTCGAAAAGCCCTATAAGGCAGGAACAAAAAACATTCACAACAGAAGAAGAGGAAACAATTAATTCTTCTAGCCTTCAAGTAAGCTGTACTGTAGAACCAAAACCAAGCTGTCTAACCGACAAGAATTCTAAATTCTCTGTATTAAAAATGGTCGAAGCGAAGGTATATAATCCAACAGTACCAAAGCTTGAACAAGAAGCATTAATATTCTTGGACGATGGAAGTCAAAAGACATACATTGATGAAGAATTATCGCAACAATTAGAACTTGAAACAATTGAAGAAAAGGAAATAAAAGTCACAGGCCTAAACCAAACACCCTTAGGACAATTTGTAAAACCGATTGTTGAATTCGGCGTTCGAGCTGGAAAATTTGACATTCTTCTAAAAGGAAGCACCCTTCCAAGCATTCTAGGTCGAACCAGAATATTTTTAACGAAGGATGTAAATGAAGAAGCGTTACGAAAGACGAAACTTGAAATCAATGAAAAAATAGGCAAACCACAAATATTAATTGGGAATGATTATTATAATAGATTAGAAGTCAAACCTAAGGAACAACTACCATCTGGTCTATGGATAAGTAAAACAAAATTAGGTCAAATAATAAATGGTGAAGGCAAAATAAAAATAAAGCCCTCAACAAATATGAGCGAGGAATATTATTCACAAGCAACCCTGAACGAAGTAATGACAATGGAAGCCGCACCAACCGATGAAGAATTATTAACATTATTAAAGAAGCATGACGGAATACAAGCGATCGGGCTTGAAGATAGTAACACTGAAAGTGATTTTGAGAGAATGAAAGAAAAAATAAAATTCAATGGAAGTAGGTATCAGACAGAACTATTATGGAATGAAGAAACAGCAAGGAAACTCCCAACAAATTATGACATGGCTTATAGTCAACTATTGTCTAATCTCACTCGACTACGAAAAACACCTGAATTATTAGAAATGTACCATCAAATAATTAGTGAACAATTAGAAAAGGGGCTAATTGAATTAGCGGACCCAATAGAAGACAAGTACACAGTAGGAAGAAAAATTCACTATCTTCCACACCACCCGGTATTCAGACATGACAAAGAACATACGAAGGTTCGAATCGTCTACAACGCAGCAGCAAAAAGAGGAAATGCTCCATCACTGAATCAATGTCTCGAGAAAGGACCAAAATTGTATAACGATTTGGCAGGGATCCTTCTCAGAGCCAGACTTAAAACAATTTTAATCACCTGTGATATAGCAAAAGCATTTCACATGATTGAATTGGCACCACAAGACAGAAATGCTGTAAGATTTTTGTGGGCTCAAGACCCAAAAAATCCGAATACTCCGATCGTGGAGTACCGATTTACAAGAGTAACATTTGGAGTCATTTGTTCGCCAGCACATCTTGCATTAACAATTGACATCCACCTGAAAAAATACGACAGCCCATTAAGTAGAAGCATTGCAACCAACGCATATGTGGACAACTTAGTGGTTGGACTAAATAACAAAAACGAAATACACAACACCTATTCCGAAATCAAAAAACTTTTTGAAAAGGGAGGGATGAATGTCCGTGAATTCATCGCCAACGCTCCAGAAGAGATAAAGAAGCTCCCAAAAGAAGACATAATTGATAAAGAAGACGGTAAACTCCTTGGATTAGGATGGAATATAAGCAAAGACGAATTCCAAATTAAATTCCCGACTTATAAAGAAGAAAAAGTAACAAGAAGAAAAGTTTTAGCGCAAATTGCAAGACCGTTTGACCCTCTCGGATTCGGAGCGCCAGCTATTCTGCCAGCGAAATTACTCCGACAAGAGATTGAACGAGAAGGAAAATTAAGTTGGGACAAAGACCTATCACCTGCAATGACTGAAAAATGGAAGGAGCTTATGAAGCATTGGGAAGGCGCGCACTTAACAGTTCCGCGAATGGCCTGCTCGAAGGTCAAAAAGTTAAAAGCAGAACTACACGTCTTCACGGATGCCTCAAGTTCCGCATTTGGCGCAGCAATTTATCTGAGAGTCGAAGACGATCCTTTCGACTGCAATTTAATCTTTGGGAAAAGCCTAGTAGTACCTACCTCCCTGCCCTCGACAAGAAGAACCATACCTTGTCTGGAGTTGCATGCAGCGATGTTAGGAACAAAATACGCCAAGTTCGTTCGTGAACAGTTGGAAAAGGAATATCCCATTGAAAGAATTATCTTATGGACAGACGCAATCGACGTTATCGACTACGCCCTCAGCGAAAAGAAGCAAGATAGATTTATTAAAAATAGGGTAAACAAAATTCGAGATTACGAATTAAGGCATGTTGACGGAGAAAATAATCCGGCTGACATCGCCTCGCGAGGAGCTACGCCAGAAGAACTTGCGTCACATAATCTATGGTGGAAAGGCCCAACCTTCTTACGACAAATGGAAGCAAAATGGCCCGAATCAAAGCGAATTTACGACCCGCTCGCAAAAAGGGAACAGAAAGAAGAAAACCCTTTATTCGAGATGAGCCTCGCAGCTACGCAAAAATCGCCGTCTGCGACGCAAGAACCATTCATAATGGATTTTACGCGGTTCTCAAATTGGAATCGGCTGGTCAATTGTATGGCTTACGTTCTACGAGCAAAAGAAGCCTTCAAGGAAAAAAGACGCAAAGCCGCCTCCGCGCTCGTGCGGAGAAAAGGAAACAAGGAGATCGAATCCCTAACTGTTCCTGAAGTTTCGGAAGCGGAAAAATTTATTCTAAGTTTGATACAAGAGCATTACCCACCGACTGAAGAAGAAACTAGGAACCTGAACATCATTCAAGACGAAGATCAATTACTTAGAGCGAAAGGTAGATTAGCGAACAGCGGACTCAAGTTCCAGGCCAATAACCCGATCTATATCAATCATCGAGCACCAATAGTTCGACTTCTTTTAAGAAGAGCCCATTTGAACACCAAACATGGAGGTTTAGAATTAATGAACACTTACCTACGGCAAGAATATTGGATCACGAGAAGCCGACGAACAATTAATAATTGGCTGAGAGCAAAAGGAGCTATGAGGTGTGGAGCTTGCGCTCGTTGGCAAGCCAAACCGTTTACACTCCCAAAAGCACCCGATTTGCCTACAAGTCGGACAGCAGGAAGGGCCGCATTCCAAGCCGTAGGGCTTGACTATTTCGGACCCTTTCGAGTCTTACAAGGTGAAGAAGAAATAAAATGCTGGGGAGCGATATTTACGTGTGCGCTAACTAGAGCGGTACACCTAGAAGTCGTAACGGACTGCACCAGTGAAAAATTCCTTCTGGCCCTAACTCGATTCATTCGAAGAAGAAGGCCTCCGAAGGTAATAATTTCCGATAATGCTCCAACGTTCGTGTTGGCTAGCAAAGTGATTCAAGACCTGAACCAAGAAGAAATTAATCAAAAGA
Organism: Meloidogyne enterolobii; assembly: GCA_963681835.1. Lineage (NCBI taxonomy): Eukaryota > Metazoa > Nematoda > Chromadorea > Rhabditida > Meloidogynidae > Meloidogyne > Meloidogyne enterolobii. The sequence goes on along the minus strand of CAVMJV010000004.1, from coordinate 684,132 downwards.
AGGAATGGCTAAAATTAATAGCAAGTACTCGAATACAAGACTTTCTTCTATTGAATAAGATACAATGGAAGTTCAACACTCCCGCTGCCCCTTGGAGAGGAGGCTTCTATGAACGGTTGATCGGAACCATTAAACGACACTTGTATCGAACCATAGGAAAAAGAAAATTAACTCACGAGGAATTAGAAACTCTCCTGATCGAAGTTGAGAGAATTGTGAATGAAAGACCCCTAACCTATTATACTTCAGAAGAAGTAGCATACCCTTTAAGACCCATTGACATTTTAGATTGCTCAGCAGGCAATCCCTTCGACATACACTTAAGTCCGGAACCGGACTGGGACGACTATGAAGAACAACCGTCAACCCGAAGTGCATTGTTGGAGGCCCACAAGAAAGCGTTGCAAAAGAGTCATAAGTTTTGGGAAACCTGGAAATCCGAATATCTTTTGAGTTTAAGGGAAAAATGGCGTTCCAAAAATAAAGACCCTACCTTCCCCAAATTAAATCAGGTAGTCCTAATGAATGAAGGCCACGAAAAATGCCCACGATCGTTGTGGAAGATGGCCAAAATAGAAGAAATACTATCAGGTAGAACGGTAAAGGTAAAAACTGGTGGAAAGATTTTTGAAAGAGCCACCTCAGTCCTATACCCCCTGGAAATAGAGAGTGAAGAAGAAATACCTGAAGTCCAATCAGCACGAACGAAAAAATTAAATAAATTAAATAAAAATAAAAACATTAATCAAATAATCACTAATTTTTCTTTAGTTTCAGTAATGGCAGTGACTCAAGTGCGTTCTCCTCTTCTAATTGTTGGCGACAACATTGTGGCAGATTTTCGACTTTACTTGAAAGAAGAGGGTTTAAAAGCCATGGTGTATACTACAGATCAGTGGGGATCCCGCTTGTGGGACGAGTTAGAAGTAACTAATCGCGTTCGTGCGATCATAGTGTGGAAGGAAGTCCAAACAACGGATTTAATGGAAAGTTTACGGGAATTACAAAGAAGATATTCAAACAACAAACTTTGTATGTGGGTTATCCGCCACGGTATGAGCAGACCAACAGACTTGCCAGAAATATATTTTTATGATGAAACGCCTCACTACCACAGCCTCTTATTACAATTAGCAAGTTGGAATATCCCTATCGAACAACGTCAATATAATGCTGGATCTGGAAATAAATGGGGAAGAGAGCAAGCTAGGTTGGAAGAGTGGCGGCGCGGAAGAGAACGAAGAGGAAGGAGGGCAGAAGAAAGGCCAAGGGAAGCAAGGCAACCGGACCCACCGGCAAAGAGGCAAAGAGAAGAAACCCCAATCCTCACCGCTCGTGGTGAGAGGGGAGAAGAAGGAAGTAGTCATGACCTCCCCGATCGGGGGGAGAAAAGAAGAAAAGAAGAAAGGGAAAGAAGAGAAGAACAACATCCGGACTTGCCTACTCCACCTTACTGTTCAATCATCGCTGGAGCAGCATGCTTTTTTGGAAGGGACTATTATTTATCCAATTTTCACGCAACACGATTTGAATTGGAAGAACATCAATGGACCAGCACAGAACAGTACTACTGCTATCATAAAGCGTTGTCCTGTGGAGATCAAAGACTGGCTGATGAAATCAAGAGCGGACAATTAACACCTGCCGCGATGAAGCGTGCCGCCGAAGACTCTCAATATTTCAATCAGGCTGAGTGGAATAGAAGAAGAGAACAGGTTATGATTGCAGCGTTGGAAGCAAAATACCATCAAGATAACAACGCAAGAAGAGCTTTGCTGGAGACGGGCGAAATGCCAATCCTCGAATGTTCAGTCAACAGAACATGGGGGATAGGGGTAGACATTAGGGATGAAAGAAGACTTGAGAATTGTATCCGCAACGACAACATGACTGGAGAAAACTTACTTGGACGATTGTTGATGGACTTGCGATGGGTAATTCGAGAAGAAGAAAGACTCGCCGATCGTGGTGAGAGAGGAAGAGAGCAGGGTAAGGAAGAGATAAAGGCCATCGGATGGGAAGAGGAAAAACTCGCCGATCGGGGTGAGAGAAGTGAGGAAGGGGAGATAATAAAATGCGCGCAAGAACTGATTAGGGAAAAATTGGTAGAATTAATTAAAAAAGATGAACCAGTAGAAGAAGTGCCACCGGAATTTTACGAATTACAAGAGTTTATACGAGAAGAATTGAATGGGGAAGCGTATTTAATTGGGAGTAACTACACAGGGTTAAGCCGAAAAACCTCAGATATAGACATCGTAATTATCACCTACGATCAAAACACCGAAAAAGAAGAGATAATCAGAAAATTAGAAATAACTAGGAAAAGTTTAAAGAAGCATTTCATCGCCTCCTATGCAGCTATCAGAAAAAATGCTCGTGTCCCGATACTAGACACTCTAATAAAAATTAACAACAAATTTGTGGAAATCCAAATACAGTTTGATAGCTTTCATCCGATACAAAATAGCCAATTCATAGCTGTATTGATTTCTTTATATCCTCAAATAAAAGAAGTTTATCAAGTGATGAAATTATGGTCTCAAAGATGTGAAATTGATAGACCAAGTTCAGGCACGTTATCGTCTTATCACCTGCTATTGTTGTTAATCTTCTATTTACAAGAAGAGAACTTAATTGAGAACATTCTGAAGGTCTACCCTGAAGGGTTTGAGAAGGAGGCCCTTGATTCATCCTTCACAGACATAGCGAGAAAGATTGAAGAGAAGACCAACATCATCAGAAATATACCTCTCGCAACAACAATAGTAGGGTTCATCAAACGATTCTCTGAAAAACATCTCGATCGGGGGATGAGCATAAGAGAAGCTAAGTTGATAAATAAAGAAGATGATAAACCAATGTTTATTGAAGAACCCTTTTCAAAGAAGAACGCCACCATTTCAATTACAACCACTGGCGCCAATTTAATAAAGAATGCATTCAACACGACATGGAACTTATTGAAAAAAGGCATAACAACGCCTCAAGAATTTTTAAATTGCCTCAAACTGCAACCAGGCACAATCGGAAAACAGCCAAAAGCGCCAGTAAATGAAGAAAATATTGAAGATCTAACGAAGGATCTAGAGTTGATAGAAGTGGACAGTTGGAAGCAGTCGTCGTCAGGTAACCCAGAGAATGAAAATAGGAAAATTAAGAATCCAAGACCAAGGAAGGGAATAAGAACAATAGTGAGATCAACCATGCTAGGACTAATAACATTTTTAATTGCATTCGCGGCGCTCGTGCCAAGCGGAATAGCAACTCCCATGATTTGTCATTACAAAGGACCTCCGCAAGTAGTCAGATTTGAAGCAAAAAGATCTATTTGTGGGAATATAGGGAAAATGATAGACAACCCGTTGCGGAATATAACACTTAATTTGTACAGACCAGATGAAGAGCCATTCGTAACGCTAGCGTGGAAGTGCACAAAACTAAGTCAATCGCAGAAATATCGAACAGACTGGTTAGGATACGAACAGCACAACCCACCCACTCAAGCGATATTGCCAATAACAACTGAAGATTGCTTAAGCATGATCCGTTACAGAAAATGCGAATTTGGTAGAATAAACGAAGATGAAAATGGCCAAGCACACACGAACAACCCTCTAGCTATTGAACCTAGCTGGTTCAAATTAGGATGGCAATTCGCAGAAGCAGGGAACTGTTTTTTGAGTAAAATCCCGCTCGTGGGAAAACCAGGCACAGAGGAATTAAAAAGCCCAACAGATGACGTAACAAAATGCAAGTACTTTCAAGAGAATTGCAGATTAGAAACAGGAGCAGTTATTATATGGACAGCAAAGCGCGAAAATAACAACCCAACCTGTCAATACAAACACATAGGAAGGTTTCCAGGAACGTATTCTAGTGGAATATGGCTCGATAATAACGCAGAAAGGTCATTAATTTTTGAAGAAGACGCGAAAAGTATAGGCGAATGCGGTCGAGCATTAAAAATTAGCTTATCAGGATTCGCGATACCAGAAAAGCAGTATGAAAAATTAATGGAAAAAGACCAGATATCACGACGCAGAAAAAGACAGCAAATTGAAAGGACGATAACAACATCAGAACTAATTGCACACGTACAAGCAGAAGCGTTATTTCAAAATCGCGAGTTAAAGAAAGGGTTCAGAGCAATGACGAACATGCTTTGTCAGAATATAGAGAAAATAGAAAACACGGAACCAAGTGAAAAAGACGCAACCATGCTGATGAGAAAGAGATTAAAAACAGAATTTGTAAAAGCGCATTGGGTTAATAAAAACACGCTAGAATACTGGCCTTGTAGTGCAGTCAACGCAACTAAAATACAAGCACCAACCGGGAAATGTTTTACCAAAATTCCTGTAAATATTAGTTTAAACCTAGAGGAAGAAGAATGGATTACAGGATTCTTGGATCCAAAAACGCATGTAATCACTGAAGTTGCCGAGATCGGATCGTGCAACGAACACCGCTTCATATCAACCGAATTCCAAGGAAAATTGATTCAAATAGACCAACTAACAGGCAAAATAAAAGAATTAACAGAAATAACCACACAAGACTTAAGCTTAGAGACATGGGAAGGACAAATGCCAGAATTCGCGTTACAAATCTTTAGACAAAGCACAATTAACAATTTAACACACAATCACATAGATTTAATCGAATTAATGGACGCGTTTAAAAGCGCGCGAATGAATGATCCGAGACCGCAAGCAGAGAGACATGAGTGGCGAAGCAAAATAAATCTCCCTGACTCACAGATTAGCACCCTGATCGGAGGGTTTGATTGGTGGTTAGTGTTTATAAAGAGTGTGACAGTAGGAATAGCTATTAAGTGGATCCTTAATATATATTTATGGATCAACAGCCTTATTTCTGTCGAGGCTCGCCTCGACATAAATTCAAAATTAATTTCTAAAATTTTAAGGAACAAAGAAACACCTCGATCGTGGGGTTGAACAAAAGAAGTGAAGGAAAATTGGAAGAAGAGTTAGGTGAGGCAGCAAAAAAGTTTTTGACAGGGAGTCTGTCGAGGCTCGCCTCGACATAAATTCAAAATTAATTTCTAAACTTTTCTATTAGTAGGATCTCAACATGGTCAATATGTTCACGGCCCCGAGCGACCAACAATCCAGATTTCAAATACTCAACATTCCAATGGCCATAATTTATTTTAATTTTTATTTGCATTTTTCGCTTTAAGTGTTTACATTAATCAATATTAATGTAAATTGAAATCCGTATTCTTTGTTCTTTTTCTCCTTCCCCTTTTTGTTGTTTGTAAAAAGTTGTGAGAAAGAAGCGGTGTAATAAAGATAAAGGAACGCACTCTCCGATCGGGGAGAGAACCGCTCGAGGTATAGGTTCCGTTTAGCCGCTATTACACCGCTCGGAAAAGTTTTTATTCTTTAACAAAAAGGGAAGGAAAAAAGAATAATAAAAAGGATTTCTTCTACATTAATATGACTCATTATTCCTTTTTGCTTTAAAAAATAAAATTTCACTTAAACATTTTTTGTTAATAAATAATTTATTTATTTTATTAATTTAAATTGTTTTAACTCAAACTGGTAACGCCCAGTCTAAAAATATTAAAAATATAATTTTCAGTTTAGCCTAAATTTCTTTCTTTACTTAGGACTTTTAGAATTTCTGGTGAATCTGCAAGTGGTCGAACAACCGCCGGACGAATCTAATTCCTCAACTAAACAACACATTTTTGGTTTTCGACAAGTAGTTTAAATTTTAATTAAAGAAAAAAGATAATATATCATATAAAGATAATAAATATAAACTTACACAATGTACATTCATACTTGGATCAGAACAAAAAGTTTCTCCACTAGCACATTCCAATCCTAAAACTGCACATATATCACCAGCATAAGCTACATCAATTTCCATCATATTGTTAGCATGCATTCTAACCAATTTGGATATTTTTACCTAAAAAAGTTATTTCTACATAGATTATTTAAATAATTAACCTTCCTTCCATCTCTGGTTGCATAAATTGTATCGCCTTTAGAAAGTCGACCTTGATAAATTCGAAAGAACGTTCGTCCTGCCTAAAAATCGAAAAAGCTTGTTATAATTTAAAAAATTAAAGAACCTCCAATTTAAAAGCCAATCCAATAAATGGTTTCAGCAATTTTGGATCTGATATTCTGTCTGGGCACATAAAAATCTTTTCAAAGTTTTCTTCGGAGCTAAAATAATTGAAATATACAAATAGATAAAAACAAACTCGTATAAATTAGCAAAATTCTTAACTTCCGAAGGATTTGGAAGATAATGGACAATAGAATCTAAAATTACTTAAAAATTTTAACATATATTTAAAGACCAATCATTTGTTGAACTCCTTTGTTCTTCAAGGCTGACCCCATTAAAACAGGAACAAAAGTTCTGTTAATAGTAGAACGCCTAATTGCAGCCTTGATTTCTTCTGAGGAAGGAATTTTGTCTTGTAAATAAATATCAGCTATTAAATCATCACAGTTTGAAAGGGACTCTGAAAAATATTTTTATAAATGTATAAAAATTTTATTGTTAACAAAATAAATCAAAAGTTAAAAACCTTGATGGCTCGTTTAATTACCTAGCTTTGGATTTTTGAACAAATTAGGGTATATGTAAAGATAAAACTTGATGGGGGTCATGAGTTAAGATCAGATAGACCCCTGACATACAAAATGTCAGGGGTCTATCTAGTATGTCTCAATGTAGCCGCCGCTATGGCCGATCGAAATTTTTGCCCATTCTGCGCTATAAACTATAATACAAAATTATTAATACCTACCTAATAATTGTTGACGTAAATCGGATGCTTCTGCTCTGTGCTCTTTTGGAATTTCTTCGGCTCTAAGTTCAGAACCATCATCATTCGCATTAAAAACAGCATGTTCCTCAATTAAATCAATTACTCCTTTAAATTGTGATTCTAATCCAATAGGCATTTGAATAAAAGCAGCATTATGATTTAATTTTGAACGAAGGCCCAACAAAGCATTTTGAGGACTCGCACCGACACGATCCAATTTATTTATAAAACAAATAAAAGGGACATTATATCGCCGAAGTTGCCGATTGACAGTAAAAGTCTGACTTTGAACACCTCCAACACCACAAAGAACAAGAACGGCGCCATCAAGCACTCTTAAAGCACGTTCAACTTCCACAGTGAAATCAACGTGACCTAAGGAATTTTAAATTTAAAGGGTGAAAACTTTTCAGTCTATAATAGGCTTCAGATAAACAATCTAGATATGATGTCAGATTTATTATAAAATAATCCATCTATAATTTTTAAAAAGATTTTTCTCCATAGTTCAGAATTTTTTGTATTTACATTTAGGTTAAATCACACAAATACCTCATCTATCGCCAACATTGGAGACGAAGAGGAAGGGAAAAAATTTTGAACACTTTATCAAAGTCAATTTGATTCTTAGGGACCAACAAAACCAAAGATTAACGATAAAAAAATGTTAAATTGTGGAAATAAACCAACCTGGTGTATCAATAATATTTATATTAGTTCCATGCCAATCAACATATGTGGCGGCTGATTGTATTGTTATTCCACGTTGACGTTCCAATTCCATAAAATCCATAGTAGCACCAACTTTATCTTTTCCTTTAACCTCGTGCATTGCATCAATTTTCCCTGCATAATAAAGAATTCTTTCAGTTACTGTTGTTTTTCCAGAATCAATATGTGCAGAAATACCTAAAAATAAATATATACATTAAATAATAAAAATAATAATTAACCTATATTTCTTATTTTTTCTACAGGGGAAACATAAGCAAGTCCAGAAAGATCAGGTTGACGGAATCCATCAGAAATAAAGCGATAAAAATAAAACTTTTTATGTCTTTCAAATAGCCGTAGATTTCTACTAATTGTAAAATGCATTTAACAAGAAAACCTTAAAAATCTAAAAATAAAAATTAAAAAAAACATTGTGAGCTAGGTAATAGGGTTGGCCCCCGTCCCCGCCAAAAAATTTTTAACCTTTCAGATTTTGACCTTTTCATAATTAGGTAATTTGTCATTTACCTATATAAAAAATTGATAATATGTGGAGTTACCAAATTGAATAATTTATTATTTTGTCGAAATGCAAAATTCATTTGGCCAATTATAAATTGTTAAAGGCACTTTTTTTCTTTTTTTTTTTACCTTTTTTCGTAGAAACATTCGTATTATTTTATCTTTTAGGTTATCATTTGGTGTTACACTCATTAATTATTTCATTTAAAAATTTACTTAAATTTTATTGCTACAATTATGAGACAAAAAACTTATGTACTAGCAAAGGCAATTTTGGAAAGAAAAGATATTCTTTTTGGTTCAAGCGAAAATGTTTTTAAACCGCAAGCATTAAAAGAAAAAGAAGATGCTTGGGAGGGTGTTCGACTGGAAATGATTGAACAAGGATTTCAAAATTTTGAACGAAAATCGTGGAGAGATGTTAGAAATCACGATTGGCAATATTTACGTAGATCAGCTGTAGCTAAATATGAACATAATCAGAAATCTGGTGTCGAAGAGATTCCTTATAGTGAGGTAAATTACTATTTTTGTTAAATTATAAGTTCTACAAATTACTTTGATTTTGTAATTTTTATTTTTAATTAAATTTTTATAAATTTATATCTATAAAAGGTTGACAAGGTTGTTTTTGATATAATGGGGAACGAGGTTCTTCAATCTTCAGCACAATTTGACCCTATGAATGGTGCACTTAATGCCACTTTTAACTGGTTAAAATGTGAGGAACAACATGCTGGATCTGACAGTGCTGATTCTTCATTTTTGTCCACTTTGAATATTCCTGCTGTTGAGCAAGTGCAAACAGGTATGGTCACTTATATTTAACAAGCTTTGTTAGGCTGTATTTTTTGAGATTAATTCTTACTTTTTGAAATTTGTTGATTTAGTTTTTAGAAAATTATTGCAAAACTGATCGTGTTTTTCCCATTGTCAAAATTTTAAAAATTGATTTTTCTGCTATATTTTTCTGCTATATACATTGGAATATTTCTGTTCTGTTGTTTTATTTTTTTGTTTTTATAAACAAATTTTTTATACTTTCATTTTTGTGACTAAATTTTTAATACCCCCCCCCCCCCTCCTCATATTTTCTTATCATACTCTGATCATATTTCTAATAATTTAGATCAGCAGCAACTTAATACATTCTTGAGCTCTGCGTTGGCTGCGAGTGCTTCATATTTAAGTCGAAAAACATCATGGGAAACACAGAGTTCACCAATTGAATCACCACGGGGAGACCAGCCACTTCGCAAACAACAACGTTTTTGTTCTCAATCTGCCAAACAAAGCCCTCAAAATAATGGAAATGAGAATCATATGATGGATAAAAGCAAAGGTTGAGTAAATAATTATTTTTAGATATCCATTTTTAGCAAATTAAAAGCTTATTTTGTAATTCTTTTCATTTTTAATTAAATTTTAGACAGTTCCTATATTTCTTTGTTCACATATCGGTAATACTTCCCTGACAAAAATGAGCTTTTTTTGCTTGTTATATAATTTATTATAGCTCTTCGAGCTGCCATGTCAGTTAGATTTGTTCATTTTTAACAAAATTATGAAGCTGAATCCCCATGGGACAAATTTTATCCCACTGCAAGGGATTAAAACAATGCATTTATATCTAATGCATTTAATTATTGACAAGCAAAACATTTTTAACTCACGCATGGTTTCATTAGTAGTATAATTAAATTCATTTTAGATAACGATGTAATTATAACTGATGGTCCAGAGAATGCCACAAATGCTGAATTATTAGTACAACGTATAATCGAAGCATCTACTCAAAATAATAACAACAATTTATTAATTTCAGAAAATTCTGAGGAAATACGTCCATCAGTTTCCAGCGGTGTAATTACTTCGACATCATCAACTGCTAATAATAATATTAACAATGCTCGTAAACGTCAACATTCTTCTTCCTCAATAATTGCAACAAAATCGATTGAGGATGAAATACAAGAAGCAAAATTGAAACAAATTAATTTACAAATTAAAAGAGAAGAGATTATTTTATTACAAGAAAAGGCAAAATTATTACAGGAAGAGGCAAAAGTTCGACAAGAAAATACTAAAGCTGAATTATTAGAGCGACAATTGGCTAAAATTGTGGATGGTTAGAAATTATTAGGTATATTTTTGAAAAAGAGTAATCTTGCTTGTAATTTAATTTTTTTTCAATTCCCCTAAAATTCTATCAATTAATATGCACGGAATTTTATAAACTTTTTTTTTGTTGGAAAAATCCACGTGGTTTTTTTCCGTTCTTTCATCTCACCTTTATTTAAATATTTTTTAACTTCATTTAAGTTAAAAAATTTTCGCTTGCAAAATACCTTCTATTTTTAATTTTTCAAAATTATTAAAAAACTTTTTCTTCAAAAATTGGTTTCCCGATTGAAAATTGTCCTCAAAAATTCAATTCATTACAAATTCTGTGCATAATTTTTTTCTTTTCTCTCAAAAAGTTTTATTCGTTATAATTGATTCTCCCACCCAAATACCTCTCTCTTTCTTCCTCTTACTCTTTCCCCAATTACCTTGTCTCCCAAAATTTAATGTCATTTTTTCATGTCACAGCAATAATTTCAAAAAAAGACTAAAAAATTGTTGATACTTTCTTCCCATTTTATCTTCATTTTTTCACTTGTTATCATAAAAATCTCATCACACCTACAAGGTGACCGAAAATTAATGGGACACTTTATTATTTTTTGTTTTTATCATTTGTCCAGAATTTTTCCACACATTTTTACCTTTGTATCAAAGCCAAGTCTCTAAAACTCCTGATTATTTTATTTTTTAAAATTTATTTTATCCAATTATTTTGATTAACATTTTGAAAAAAAACAGTGTCCCCTTAATTTTCTCATCTACTCATGTACAAATTAGATAAGAAAATATTTTTTTGTTTATCAAAATTTTCAACATTGCCATAATTTTTGAATTTATTCTAATTATCTTCCCCATACATTTTATTTTTCAATCCTAAAAATTTTTGCTATATTTATCAATACATTTATTCCATAACAGCAATTAAAAAATAAAATAAAGTACTAATTACTTCACCTGCATTTCGCCCTTTGCGCGCGACACTTTTTTCTATTCAGTAAGTACCACAATAAAAAAATATATTTTATTTCGCCAACAGCCCCCCCTAAACCTTTGCCATCTCTCCTGTGAAAATGTGGTTTTACTGTCCGGAACCGGTTGAAACGTAATTTTCTTCCAATGTTTTTAGCGAACTTTTGTTATTGACACATAACAAAGGCTTTTTTAAATTAATTTCTAATGAAATTTTGTTTATTTGAAGTTTTTCTAAAAAAATTTTTTTTCAATTTATCAGGTATAAGGGGCTTTATTTAAATAATAAATGGTTAAAAATTAATTCATACATACGTGTCCATTTTTTAATGTTTCTTCCCCCAATTTTTACGTGTCTTTGTGTTTTTTGATTACTTTTACAAAATACTTTTGATATTTAAAATCATTATTGATTAATATAGCAAAAATATAAATTAATTTTTTCGGCGAAACGATTTGTTTGGTTAAGTTTTATAAATATAATTGATAGAATATACTTTAAGGCTTGCCCTTAACAATATCTTTCGTTCAAATACTCTAAAAACGATAAATACTAGTGATGTTCGAGACTCTCGGTCTCGACTCTCGAGTCGAGAAATTTCTCGGGTTTTTTGAGCTCTCGGTCTCGGTCTCGGTGTTTTGGTCTCGGAAAACGAGACTAAATTTACACCCCTAATGACGGAAATTTTTTGAACTTTACTCGGACCTTGCGTACTTTGATATTAAAATTTTTAAGGAAAAGTCTCCAAAATTCCCAAAATTTTGCCTGCGGCGCTGAAAAATGGAAGAAATCTGGCTTCTTGAGCTCCAAAATTCTCAAAATTTTCGCCTGCGGCGCTGAAAATGGAGGAAATTTGGCTTCTTGAGCTCCAAAATTCAAAAAATTTTCGCCTGCGGCGCCAAAAATGCAGCAAAAATTTGAATTTAATAAGATTAAAGGATTAGATTTTGTGGTTTGTGGTATATTAGATACTGTGGATTCTGAAGGATAAAATTTAATATCAAGGGATGGGTGCATCGATGGATCAAAAAGATATTGTTGGATTTGTAGGGATATGGAAGGATATGAGGGGATTTTAAGAGATTAATGTGAATATCATTGAATATATATTGTGGACAAGTGGATTCAAGCGAGTATGGGGATTTTGAGGTATATCAAGGGATTTTTGGGGATTAGGAGGGACATCAAGTGATATCCCTCTTAATCTCTCGGTCTCGACTCTCGGTCTCGACTCTCGACTCTCGTTTTGGTCTCGGTCTCGGGGTTGATTCTCGGTCTCGGTCTCGACTCTCGACTCTCGGGATTTTTTGACTCTCGAACATCACTAATAAATACATACTTCTCTGTTTGACATTTTATTTATTTTAACTTTTAGAATAAAAATTATAAGATTTATTTATTTTTCTTTTAAATTAAAAAAAAACATTTAGTTGTTTTAATATTTAAATTAATTTATTAAACTTCAAAAATTATGTATCAACGATTAGTAGAAGAAATGCCCCCACTTTCACCTCCAATTTCCAAAAAATCAAATGAAAATGAAAGCTCAAATTTAAAGAAATGCACACTTTCTGTTGAGGGAATGACTTGTTCTTCTTGTGTTGTTTCTATTGAAAAGGCTATTAAGCAGATAAAAGGTTAATTTTCTTAAATTTTTTACTTTTGGAATTTCTTGGGTTTAAATTTTGTTTTATTTTAATGGAATTCTGTAATCGATGTTTTAAGATTCTATTGTTTCTGATAATCTAGAATGTTTAAATTTATTTTTTAGGTATTCATTCAATTACTGTTGTTCTCATGTTTATGAAGGCACATGTTATCTATGATAGCTCTTTAATAAATGCCTCGAAAATTGCTCAGGAAATTGATGATCTCGGTTTTGAATGTCAAGTACTTACTGATTCTGCGAATATTAATGAAACTATACACTTATTGGTAATAATTTAATAAAAATTATTTTCAACGTTCGATTTGACTAAACTCGTTTAAACAAAATTTTTTAATTTTTAGATTGGTGGAATGACTTCTTCAGTTTGTGCACACAGAATTGAATCACATGTTATAGCTATGAGAGGAGTTGAATCTTGCACAGTCTCACTTGAAACAACAATTGCAATAATTGAATATTGTACTGCACAAATTGGTTTAAGAGATATTGTTGATAGAATACAGGTTTTGAACTTTGAAAAGTATTTATCTGGTTTCTGATTTTTAGTCGCTCGGTTATAGTGCTGAATTAGCCACACATGATGATCGTTTAAAACGGTTAGGGCATGCAGATGATATAGCTAAATGGAAGGCTTCTTTCTTCATTTCTTTAGTTTTTGGCGTTCCAGTAATGGCTTTAATGATTTATTTTCATTGGTTTTTACAAACACCTATGCATCCAGAAAGACAAGTTCCAATTTTTGTCAAAGCTTTGTCTATGGATAATTTAATTCTTTTTGTTCTTTCTACTCCTGTACAGGTTTTTAATTTTTTTATAATACCTCACTATTGTTCGAACAAAATTTCGGGGTTTTAAATATTTTTCTTTTTTAGTTTTTTGGAGGTTATAATTTTTATTCTCATTGTTGGCGTGCACTTTCACATAAAACAGCAAATATGGACTTATTAGTTGCATTAGCAACGTCAATAGCTTATATTTATTCGGTGTTTATTATTTTAATGGGTATTATTTTAAATTGGCCATCAAGTCCGATGACTTTTTTTGATGTCCCTCCAATGCTTTTAGTTTTTATTTCACTTGGAAGATGGCTTGAATATAAAGCTAAGGTAATTTTTAAATACTATTTAAATTATTTTTAAAAATAAAAACGGAATAGAGAGAAGCGTTTCTAAACTTTTTATCATCTTCTGATCATAGACAAGAATACAAAGGAAAAACAAACCCAAAATAAATATTTAAAATTAAATAAAATTAATTTCAAAAAAATTTTAAAGGGAAAAACATCAGAAGCATTAAGTAAATTAATGTCAATGCAAGCAAAAGTAGCCATTCTAGTTACAATTGATGAGAAGACTGGTCAAATAATTACTGAAAGAGGAATTGAAACAGAATTTGTTCAAAGAGATGATCTTATAAAAGTTATGCCTGGAGAGAAAATACCTGTAGATGGAATTGTTTTTGAAGGGAAATCTTCTGCAGATGAATCTTTTATTACTGGTGAATCTATGCCGGTAATTAAGAAGCCAGGTTTTTACTTTTTAGTTTATCTTGGATTTTAGTAGAGGGAATTAAGTTTTAAAAACTTGATCTGTAGTCTTGTTCATTAATAGATTTTGTTCTTATTATACTTTTGAATTTGACTTTAATTTTCTCATTCCCCGTCATGTAGAAAACTTGCTTCAAAAATTTTTTTTTAATTTTGATAGGATCTCCAGTCATTGGGGGCTCTATAAATCAATCAACACCAATAATTATAAAAGCAACTCACGTTGGTAAAGATTCTACTTTAGCCCAGATTGTACGTTTGGTTGAAGAGGCACAGTCTTCTAAAGTTGTTTAATTTGAATAATAATCAAAAAGAAAAAATTGATTGTTTTTTAGGCTCCAATTCAACAAATGGCAGATAAATTGGCTGGTTATTTTGTCCCAATAGTTATATTATTTTCTATAATAACATTTATTGTTTGGTTATTTGTTGGTTTAAATAACACAAGTATTTCTAATAATAATCATGGCCATTCTGTCAAAAATTCATCAATTAATTCAAATAATTTATCAATAACTGATTGGGAATCTATTTTGAGAATAGCTTTTAATTATGCAATTACTGTTTTGGCTATAGCTTGTCCTTGTTCTTTAGGACTTGCTACACCTACAGCTATAATGGTTGGAACTGGTGTTGGTGCTCTAAATGGAATTTTGTTAAAAGGGGGTGAACCTTTGGAACAGGCACATAAGGTAATTTTTTTCTGATATACAAATAAATATATTTTGAAGAAAAGGTGTTGTTTTGTTTCACTGATTGTGGAACAAAACAATATTATGGCCGTCCAGAATATCTCCTATACTTTTTAATAAAAATGATATTTTCAGATTCGAACAGTTGTATTTGACAAAACAGGAACTTTAACAGAAGGAAAGCCTCGAATTGTTCGTTTATATTTAACACTTCCTCGTACACATCTTTCTCTTCGCCGTCTTGTTTTATTAATGGGAACTGCAGAATCTAGTAGTGAGCATCCTTTAGGGACTGCAATTGTTGCTTTTGCTAAAAATGTTTTTAATATTAAAAATATTCAAAAAATCATTTTGTTTTTTTAGTTTCTTAGAAATGAGCATTGGGCAACTGTTTATAATTTTCGAGCTGTTGCTGGTTCTGGAATTTCTTGTGAAGTATCTAATTTGACAAATGTAGAGGCTTCGATTATTTCTCAGCCATCAGAAGATAATGATGAATGGCCAAGAGTTAAATTAACTGGACTTTCTTCTTCTGATTCAACAAATGATTTAGAGAAAAATGTTGAATTTCTTACTATTAATCAAAATAAGGTAAAAATAAATAATTAATAAAATTTTTATTTACAAGTGTGTTAATTTAATAAGAGAAATGAATAAACAAATATTTTATATTTTTAGATACTTTCAATATCTGAGGATTGGAATTCGTTAGAGCAATATACTGTTGTTATTGGAACTGAAAGTTGGCTGTCTGAAAATAATATTCAAATAGATAATTCAATTCGTGAAAGTTTGGAAAATGAAAGACAATTAGGGAATATTTCTGTGTTATGTGCTATTAATGGTATTTTTTTAGAAAACTTTAAAAATTTTTTAATTTTTCTAGGAAGAATTGCAGCAGTTATTTCAATTGTAGATGAAGTAAAAAAAGAAGCAGCATTAGTTGTTTGGGCATTACAGAAAATGGGAATGAATGTTGTTTTGTTAACTGGGGATAATGCTAAAACGGCTGAAGCAACTGCTAGAAAAGTATTTTAAAAATAATTTATATTTTAAATTAATTATTAATTTTAGCGGGAAAATTGTTTAAATAAAATTGAAAAATAGATGAAAAAATAATAAAATAAAAATAAAGTTGGAAGAAAAATTTGTTTTTAGAACGATTTAACGGGAAAAATATAAAATTTGAAGGGAAATTTTCAAAGAAAAATTTAAAAATTTTAAGATAGGAATTCATCAAGTTTTTGCCGAAGTATTGCCAAATCAAAAAAAGGATAAAATTCAACAATTTCAAGTAATTTAGAAATTGTTTTTAAGTTTTTAAAATAATAATATTTATTTTTTAAGGTAAATGATAATATTGTTGCAATGGTTGGGGATGGAGTTAATGATAGGTAAAAGAAAGGGAGAAATTTAAATGAAATATTAAATTTTTCTATTCAAGTCCAGCATTGGCTGCGGCAAATGTTGGTATAGCTATTTCACATGGTTCTGATGTTGCTATTGAAAGTGCTGGAATTGTTCTTGTTAAGGTTAGTTAAATTAATTTTTTGTATGTCAAAGTCTTTGGGATTGTTAAATATTTAACTAGAAAAAATATTTTTCTTTGAACCCAAATTAATCGACTTAAAAATTTAAATAATTTAATTTTTATAAATTTATTTTTTAAAAGAATAATCTGGTTGATGTTGTTGGAGCAATTTTATTATCAAAAAAAGTTGTTCGACGAATAAGAATTAACCTTTTCTTTGCTTTTATTTATAATTCTATTGGTATTCCTCTTGCTGCTGGAGCTTTTAGTCATTGGGGTTTTTATATTCAACCTTGGATGGCGGCAGCAGCAATGGCTCTTTCTTCTGTATCTGTTGTTACTAGCTCTTTAATGCTACATAATTTTAAGTAAACAATTATTTTCAAAATATGGCAAACTTTATTTTGGGATTATGACTTCGTGTGATTCTATTAGAAAAAGCAAGGCTTGCTAATTTGAGCTAAAGCTGCTAAATGGCATTATGCAAGAGTAAGGGTATAAGTTAGGAAACTTGGCTTGTAAGCCAGTAATTCATTTCAACCATGACCTAATTAGGCTTTTAAATAATTGGGACGAAAATTTAAAATTTATTTTAGAAAAATATTTTAATTTTAAAGAAAACCAACAGACCGTTCTCTGTCCAATTCAGAATTTAGACGTTATAAAAAGAAATTACCCAGTCAAGAAACTGTGAATGTATATAAAGGATTTATGCAGTTAGGACAACAATTAAAACAAAAGAAGGGATTAATTGAAGCAACAGAAGCAGATTTTTCTTTGTTAGAAAATGGAGGAAAGAAAAAGAAAAGAGGATGGTTTGGAAGATTAAATAGAGGAAATATAACACGTTCACCACCCCCACCTTTAAATGGAAATGGTGAAAAATCTTTTGTTGATAAAGATGCCTCTGAAAGGTAAAAGAAAAATATTTTTGCATAATTTTTCTTTTTTACAGATTTCTTTCATCAGAAAATGAAAGCGATGATGCTGAAGGGATGGAAGTAGTTGGAACTAAAAGATTTTTTACTGTAAAGGCCTAAATTTGCTTAAAAATTATTTTTAAATTTTCTACTTTATTTATTTTAATTCCGGTGTTTAATATTTTGTCCTTCGCCATATCAATTTATTTTTATAAAAAGCAACTGATATGTTTTGTATTACCTTTTGTTTTTTTAAATTATAGAGATCGGGAAAGTCTTGAGATTCTGTTAATATTTAAAGAAAGTATTTCTCAATTTCTAAATCTCCTATTTTATGCTTTAAATTATTCTAATTTACCAAATATGCATTCCATTTTTTGTAATTTTTAAATATTTTTTTATAAAAATCGAGTTAACAAAAGTGTCATTTTTTAAATAAATTAAATGATTCTTAACAAACTTATGAATAGTTTAGTCTTTATTAGACATCTTGTGCTACTGTAAGGAGCAGAGGTGAATCGGAATTCCGGTTTCCGACGTTTTTTCATTCCGATTTCCGAAATTTTGTAAAAACTTTGGATAATTTTTGAAGCATATTTCTGACTGAAGATTTTTCCATTCTTAATATTTTCGCCTGCGGCGCTAATAGGAGGAATCCCTGATCTACTAAATAACAATTCCAGTTATGGAATTTAATTAAAATTACTTTTGATTATTCATCTTTGGTTATACATTTGAAAACATTTAATATACCTATTTACATAAATTATCATAATTATATCCAAAAAACGGTCAAGCTAATTTTTATGCCCTAAATTTTTATTTTTACACCAAGGCTTTGATTTTATTACAAATATAAACAATCATAAAATTACATCAACCTTGTTTGTGTTAAGTTCTCACTTCAAGTCCCTAACAAAAACTACAACACTTTAGAACAAGTCAAGAATTCAGTTTATCCGAATACCTTACTCCCAGCTTTTTTCCTTATTTTAACACAAAGTCAAACGTTTATTTCGACCCTATGATATAAACAAAACAAAAAACACAAATACATATTTACATAATCACAACTATATACAGTCGTGGAAAAAAGTATGGAAGCGCTAGAAAATTTTTTCTTAATTCTTAATTTTTCATTCAAAAAATACGTTCTATATACCAATCGAAAGCTCTATTCGTATCTCAGTTGACATGTTTCTGCATTTTTCATGAAAATGAAAATTGGCCGAGATAATCCGGATCTACCGGATATACCAAATCCCACTTTTTCGGAAAAAATTTTCGGAACAAATTTAACAAACCCAAATGATAAAGCATATTTTTCTGAGTATTTTCCACAAAACCGCTAAGAAATATCTATTTCTAGAGCAGAGATATGATTTTTTGAAAATCGCATTTTTCGTCTATTTTTGCAAAAAATTCAATTTTTAAGGGAAAAATGCCATTTTCAAAAAATCATATCTCTGCTCTGGAAAAAGATATTTCTTAGCGGTTTTGTGGAAAATACTCAGAAAAATATGCTTTATCATTTGGGTTTGTTAAATTTGTTCCGAAAATTTTTTCCGAAAAAGTGGGATTTGGTATATCCGGTAGATCCGGATTATCTCGGCCAATTTTCATTTTCATGAAAAATGCAGAAACATGTCAACTGAGATACGAATAGAGCTTTCGATTGGTATATAGAACGTATTTTTTGAATGAAAAATTAAGAATTAAGAAAAAATTTTCTAGCGCTTCCATACTTTTTTCCACGACTGTATATACAATTATGAGGTCAACATACAAATACAAGCGAATACACAAGCAAAATACAACAATGAATATACAGGAACATATCACTATATCACAGCAGAACATTCCTCTGTCCCAACTAACGCTTAGTCTGCTTATAGATGCGCTTAGATATGGCCTGAATCAGTTTGTCAATTGCTTCCGTGTCCACTTTGAACCTGCCCGCATCAGCCTTGTTCTTCGCGTACCTGTGAAGGAAAATTGAAATTTTAAGAAATTTGCAAGGTGTGCCTTTAGTATCCCTTACCGGAGAAAGACGCTGTAGATGTACAGGTACTGATCCAGGGTTTGCACACTGCCTGCCCGTTGACGACGCAAATCTGCCACCAATTCGTAGAAGTCCAGACGCTGCCCAGAGCGCAGTGTGTTCTGAGCCAAGTAGATCATGACGATAGTCCCGGTCCTGCCAATACCTAAAAGCCAGAAAAATTGGTCAGAAATTAATTTTTTTTATTGTGGTCATTCACCTGCCGAACAGTGGACGACTATTGGCTTGTATTTCCCGATGTAGAAGAGCAGTCGTAGCGCCGCAAGATGGTTCATAGGCACTCCACGATCGGGCCAACGTCTCCAATGGAAGTGACGAACATTCGCTTGCCGCTTTGGATTGTCGCTGGTGACCTGCAGGCGTGTCCGAATAAGATGGTTGTCGTCCAGTGCCTCCGTGTCCACGAACCGAACTCTTATGTTGCCGTCCCGACTGGTGATTGCCTGTAAAAAACAAAAGCATTAAATTTATGCCTCAATCTACAGAGAAGCTAACCGATTCTGGTGTATTATCCTTAGGCCAGTACTGGTGACACTTGGGACGATTGAGCTCAACGGTGTCACATAACATCACAACCGCCTCAACTTTCTCCTGCAGAACCATTTCCCAGAAGTCGCCAACTGTCTGCGGAAGAGGGCCCTGCGTGCAGATGTATCGCCGATCACCTGAAAAAGAGTTTTGCTTTGTTTTAAACATACCAAATTCCACCTTGGCTATCAATCCAGTTGGCGTGTATGTAGCGTCCGTTTGTCAGAGCGACCCGGTTGTTCTCGACGCAGATGACATCTCGATAACGGTTCAGGGTTGGATTGCTACAAAAATGAAATTAGTGAGCGTTAAAAACAACTTAGCTAGAAAAAATCACCGTGCAAATTCCTCAGATGGTTCCGGTCGCGGTTGGCTCTGAAGACGCTCGAACTCAGATTCCAGATCCGTCAGCTGTTTCCTCGAAGTCTCCTGGGCCCAGGCCTGAAGCTGCTCAATGAACGCTGCGTCTTCGTTGCTGTCCTCGACGGTTTTAGGTCTGTCGGGTGGTGGTCTTCCCTGTTGTCGAGTAGTACCTGCACGGCTCTGTGGACGTCGTCGTTCGCTGCTGCCTCGCTGCCCAGCCGATTGACGAGTTGTCCTTGGGGTGCTTCCGGAAGATGAGCGTCCTCTTGGAGTGTCTCCTCGGGCGGCAGTGACGATGTTGCGGTTGTTGCGGCTGGTCATGTAGTGTAGACGAGCGAAGTTTAGAAGAATGGAAGTCGGTTGAGTTGAATGTTGGTTGGGGTTACGTTTTGAGGCTGGCTTTTATAGCATTCGCTGGAAAGAATAATGTGTAGTGTATAAAAGCCAGTGTTAGTCTAGTTGGAGCATGCTAGTCCGCTAGTCCCGAATCTCTTTCGTCTTTTCAAGCCCGGTCCAGTTTTGCGTATATTGTGTTTTCTGCCCTGCATAAACTGTAAATTATTCTTAAAATATGCTTTAAATTATTCTAAATGTACCAAATATGCATTCCATTTTTTGTAATTTTTAAATATTTTTTTATATAAAAATCAAGTTAACAAAAGTGTCATTTTTAAATAAATTAGATGATTCTGAACAAACTTATGAATAGTTTAGTCTTTATTAAACATCAACAGATATGGTTTAGATGTATTAAGGAAAAAGGAGAATTTTGATTAAAATTATTTTTGATTGGTTATAAATATTTGAAAACATTTAATATATTTATTTAAATTAATTATTTTAAAATTATTTATGGACAAATAAAATTTTTAAATGTTAACATTTCTTTCCATTCTTGACAAACATTTTTAATTATTTCATTATTAAATCCTTCATTATTAATCATTTCATCATTATCATTATTATTCTCTTCTTTTTTAATTTCAAAATTATAAATAAAATTCCTTCAAAAAAATATATATTTTTTAAGCCTTTCAAATTTTCCTTACCAAAATTTCAGACTAAAAACATAAAAATTTCTTTTTGGAATATCAAATCCATTAAATTTACTAGCAGCAACACTTGTGTATGCCCCCATATTTTTATAAAATAACCAATCCCCAATTTCCATTTTTGGCATTTTTGTATTTTCTTCAATTTGGTCTAAGCCGTCCTTCAAAAATTAATTTTTTATTTACTCTTTTTTAATTAAAAATTTACACAAGTTTGTCCCCAAATAATTGTTGGAATTAAATTTAAATTATCATACTCTTCCTCTTTTTGAAATAAAGGTTTGCCTAAAGGATGGAAATGATCAAAGAGAATACAATTGAAAGAGCCGTAAACACTTTCATTTAAATATAACCTTTTTAATTTAAAAAATTAAAATAAATTTCTCTCAAAAATCTACATTTGTCCTTCTTTATTTAAATCTTTTATTCTTTTGGTTACTCTATATGCAGATACTTTAGTAACAGAAATTAAATTTGTACAGAGAGAAACAAGGGAAGATGCAAAATAACGGCCCTTAAAAAAATTAAAATAAAATTTAAATTTTATCTTTTACCGGTTCAGCAATTATTTCAATATTATTGTTAGAAGGAAAATATTCATTTAAAGAATTTTGTATAATCTTTACAATCTGGAAAATATTTAAAATTATAAAGGAATTATATCTTTGGTGTAATTTAAAACTCAAAAAAATATCTACCAAGGATGTCTCGGGTTGAGAAAAAAGTCGGGTCGTGTCGAAAAAAGACAGGGTTTCAGCTAACCTGAGACATCCCTGGTATCTACATATATCAACCATCGGATATTTAAAAATTTACCTCAAAAAACGTTATTTGTTCATTATCTTGTCCAGGAAACCCCCCACCAATATCCAATAAATTCATTGAATGTCCCTCCAAAATTCCAAAATCAAAAAGTTTTTTACAAGCACAAATAGCCAAATTAAAAGCTTTTGGATCTCTACAACCACTTCCAACATGAAAAGAAATTCCAATAATTTTTAACTTCATTTGACTAGCTTTTTTAATTAAATTAGGGCCTTCAATTAAAGGATCACAACCAAATTTTGTAGCTAATGGACATTGAGCTGTTGGATCAGAAACAGAAATACGTAAAATAAGTCTTAAAAATATTTAAAATTAATTTAAATAAATTTCCAACTCTGGTGAAGAATGATTTTCTTTTATTTTTATCAATTCCTCTAAACTATCAAAAGTCATTCGACGAACACCTAAAAATAATTATTAAAATTACTATTCTCATACTATTTTTAAATCCAAAAAGCTTTATTAAAGGAACATCAAACTATATTAAATACGTCCGGGATTAAAAACTGTGAACGAAGTTATAATTCCGCGACGGCTTCTAATAATTATCAGAATTTATCAAAAAATGGATTTCTCATTAATTTGTATTTGGGCTATTTGGGGGAAAGGAGTTAATATTTAAGTCTCTTTAATCTACCAAGTTTGTCAGCATGTTGAATATATTTACGTGTTTTGCATGGATTTGCATAAATAATATTATCAGCATTTGTTAATCCATTTGTGATTATCTTTAAAGAATTTTTTAAAATAAAACATTAAATATTTATTTACTTGATCAATTTCCCCTCTACTAGCACAATCAAAACCTTTTTAAAAAATTAAATATTTTTAAATATTTAAATTAAAAACTAACCACATCCAAGGTCAGCCAATAATTTCAAAAGTATTGGATCATTATTGCATTTAACAGCATAAAATGGCTAAAAAATATTTTGGAATTTTTTAGATTATTGGGGTAACCTTTATACGAGGTAACATTTCTCTCCATTGTAATAATCGTTGAACTACTACATCCAAATTATATATAGAAAATGCATCGTCTATTTTCTGATAGAGATAAAAATAATTTAAAAAAGGGGGCTTTAATACAAAATCCCGGTTTGTCTTACTTAAAAGTCCCCCCCCCTCTATATTGTTTCCAAACATCCATTCTCATGTCCGATAAAAAGAGATATCACCTCCCCCCCAGCCTCCCAAAAAATATTTAGTACTTTTTCATTTAATTTCGTAGCTATATTTTTAGCAATAGCTAAAGAAGCAATTTCCCCATCACTTTCAAATAATGACTGTTCATAAATTCCAATTTCCTTTCCAGCAAAAATTCCAAATTTAACAGGTTCAAAAGCTCCAATCATTTTTATCAAAAAATCCAAGGAGGACCGCCCAAGCAGAGCCGGCAGTGTTTGCCTAAGCTTCTGCGGCGAATCGAAACGAGTAAATTATTTGAGCCGATTTTGATATCGGCTATTCCCCGTCTGTTTTTATGTAAAACCCGCACACAAGTCGACAGTGGAGGACTTGCGAGGGCAAAAATTTAAATTTAAAAAATCTGAAAATTAATTGAATTTTAATTTAAAAACAAAAAAATATTTTTAATTAAACAAAAATACAGCCAGAGATTGGCTAGACAAAATCAAATATTTAATAAATATCAATTTTTAGAATTATAGGGGTTTTTCTAAGAACGGAGAAAGTTCAATTTTAAGAGTCAAATATTTATTATTAATTTCAAAATTTTTGATATTTATATTTTAACTTTAAATATATATTTATATTTTCTTCTGATAAAAATAAAATAAAAATATTTATCAAATAGATAGGGGGATGATAAGAAAAAGTTGAAGGTAAAAAAGAATAAAAATTATAGATATTTTGGGGGATTCCTTTCTCTTCGTTTATCATTATGAAATAAAATATAGAAAATATTAAACACACAAAAAAAGAAAAAGAATGATGACAAATATTTAAAAAAATTGTTTGTCTAATAAACAAAAAATATCTATAGAAAATACTCTAATTTTTCTAAACTTTTAATCTTCAAATTAAAGTCGAGCTTAGATTGTTTTGATTAAATTTTAAAAATAAAATAATTAAATAAAAATATTTTTTTGTGTCTTTTAGATAATTTTTTAAATTAATATTTTGAAAAAAAGTAATATTTTATTTTCTGAATTTTTAATTAAAGTAAAAAAATATTTAAGAGATTAATTTTATAGATTACTATTCATAAAACAAATAAAAAAACTAAATCACAAGTTACAAACTATTATGTTTTAATGTACTTGGAAAATAAAACAAAAAACAGAAATAGAAATTGGACTGAAAATACTGGTTGTTGAAATTTAAAAAAATTAAATTAAAAATTGTGATGGAAATTTTTAAAATTATTAGTTAATGATTTTTAATGCTAGAAATAAAAAAAGAGGAGAAAGAGGGAGAGAAATAATTACGTATTTAGTCTGCTTAAGTTGACAATATTTTACCCAATATTTACTTTTCTAATTTAGAAAAGCAAATAATGAATCACTTGAAAAACTTTTTTTTATTAATTTGTAGTTTGTTTTAGATTTTATTTTAATTTTTTTTGGAGATTTATAAAAAAATTATTAAATTTTAATTTATTAATCAAAGAATGTTTGACAATAAAAAATACCACCAGTGTGGCATTTTAAATTTTTAAAGTTAAATGGTTAATAATTTGTTTGTCAAATAATTTTCCTTTAAAATTAATTAATTTTATTAAATTAAAATTAAAAAGAATAATAAATAATTGGATTATCATTAAAATTTTTCCTTTTAGAAAACCCCAAAACCATACAAATTGAATCTAAATTAAATAATTTAATCATTTGGCCATTTGGAGACTAAAAAATATTTTTAAAAAATTTTTATTTAAATTTAATTTTTAATTTCCCACCTCAACATATAAACAAAGAGAACATTTTGTATTATTAACATTAGACATTTCTTTAGAAGGAAGAATATCAGAATTAATTAATTTTGTATGAAGATCACCAACTTAAAAAATAATTTGTAAATGTTAAATAGTTTAACTCCCAAAGATTCTCTTAAAAATCGGAGGTTCGGGTTTGTGAGAAAGAGGGACTCATAAAGTCCTAAATGGAATCTAGGTCAGACGAACGGGGTCAAAAAGCTTGTATACAATTAAAAAAGTTTTTCAGAGAGAATGAAAAAAGGAGATTAGTCTTACAAATTCTCAAAATTTTCGCCTGCGGCGCTAAAAAAGAATCTTTGAAGACTTTGTGTGAAATCGAAGACCTGCGGCCTGAAAAAGAAGATCAAGAAGGGCTTGAGTGAAATATAGGCGGATTTTTATTAGAGAAGATTTCGGAGGATATACTAGGATTATGGGGGAATTGACTAGATAACAAGGAATTTGCATTGATGAATAGAGATCAATGGATTTGAGAGATTTTGATGTATAGGAGGATTATGGTGAATAGAAGATTAAGCTGGATATAATATAATTTTGAGTAAGGGTATATGAAGGGATGATAACTCTGTTAATCCCCAAATCCATTCATAATTTCTCCCAATCCCATTATATCCCTCCAATTGACTCAACTTTTAGTGTTTCCAGTTTTTTCTGTTTTTAAGAATGTGAAAACTGATGAAATAAACAGAATGAAGGTCAAATTACTTAAGTCACTTGTCTCGATTAAAATTAATTCTTATTTTAGTTATACCCAGGCGCATGATCTCATTATTTATAAACCAAATTTACTTAATTTAGTTCAAAATTGTGAAAAATATGCGGAATCAAGCTTTTTATTATTTTTTAAAATTATTTTCGAAGTGTTTTAAACAATGCCCTATTTTTTGCCCTATTTTTGACCATTTTCGCCCTATTTTTGCCACATTTTTGAGTGGCTGCGCCCTATTTTAGTAGTTTGGAAAGGGTCACCCTGATTTAAAATAAACTTGCCAGTAGCTAAATGAGGCAAATGAACACGATAATATTGTTGTGAATTAATTAATAAAGGCTTTAAATAAATTGTAACATTTCCCAAAGGTAAAGTATTTTTAACATATTCTTTTAAATAAATATCCATTTCCGGTAATAATTTAATATTTTCTTTGATATTTTTATTTTTTGGAATATTTTCTTCTTCTTCAAATTTTTGACGTTTATTTTTTACAAAATTATTTTCATTTTCAAAGTCTGATGAAGAATTAAATGAAGAACTTTTACTAAAATTAAAAAATTATTATTTAAAATATAAAAAATATTTTTTTGTGTTTTTAAAATTAGTGTGGTTTAAATTTAAATAACTGAAATGCTCAAATAATTACCCCCTCTCTTTGCTAACTACCACCTCAAAATATCAAAACATTTTAATAAAAATATTAAAGAAAAATCAACTTTGTTGTCAATTTCATTCATCCAAATCCAGACCTATTCCCTAATAATTACCCCTCTAAGGATTGAAACAATAATTACCCTGGGAATAATTTCAATATTTACAGCATATCTCTTAAAATCCAGTAATTTACATTTTTCTCAAAATTTAATCAAAAATACAAAAAAATACATTCAATTTTTTCAAGATTATTTAAATCGACAATAATCTCGAAAAACAGTCAAAACTTTAAATAATTAAAAATTATTTCCTACTCAAAATCATTTAATTCATCATCATCAGAGCTGGAAAAGTCATATTCTTCCTTTTCATCATTGCTGGGAAAATCATTTTCAGAAGATGAAAAATCATCAATATTGTCATCATTTTCAACATTTAAATCTCTAATTTTTGTTGGAGACTAAAAAAGAAAGATTTCTTTGTTCTCTTTAACCTTTTAATTACCTCACAAGTACTTTCCATCAAAATATTGTGAATTTTTTCATAAATATTACGATCGGGCCAAATTGTGTCGATAAGTAAATCAATATTTGGATCTGAACGAAGATTTCTTTTTGAGACAATTTTCCTTCGACAAGTTGGACATTGACGCTGTGAAATTTTGATTTTATTTTTAAATTTTGAAATAATTAGATACATTTGTTTTGTAAATAGAATTTTTAATACAATCAGCACAAAATCGATGAAGACATTCCTGTAAAAATTTTAAATAAACATATTTCTCTAGAAAATAATTTAGAAATCAGAATAGTATGTATTTAATTAATATAAATTTAAAATTGTGATTTTTAATTTTACCTTAATATTTATGAAATGACTGATCAAAAGAAAAGGGGAATGTATAAGGAATGTTGCTTATTACACTTTCAGTCGAATCTTTGACTATCATGCGCAAAAAACACCTCCCTCCCCCCACTAATGACGATTTAGGCCTGTTAGACAAATAAAAAAAACTCACCGTAACACTTGTATTTCTCAAAAGATCCAGGCAAATAGGACAAGTCAGACTCGGGCCTAATTTCTTCACCAAGACAGGCATTTTAATCCCTCCACTATTGACAAGTTGTTTATGTGGAGAACGAACCTGAAAAACAATGAAAAGCAAAAATCATTAAAATTATAAATACTTCATCATAATTGGTCCCTTCATTATTGTAAGAATTAAAATCAGGATTTATTATGTCATTTTCGCATTCCATCGTTTCTAAGAATCTATGAAGATATAAAAAGTAAATATGTAAAATCAAGAAAAGAAAATTAAAAACTTTGAATAAAATCAAATAAAATATTTAAATTGGCAAATATTTGGCAAAATGTAAAAAATAGAAATTTAAGAGAACGTTTCAGTCCCGACGTTACAGTCCTGATTTTAATTCATAATATCTTTGAAAACTCTGAATGTGAGGATTATTTTACTCAAAAGGTGTGAGGTGGTTTGATCATTTTTAAAGATTTTAACCGGGTAAGTGCACGCAATCGTGATCTTCATCTCACACCCGATTGTAGCTTTTTTGTATTTTTTTTGTTTTTCCTAGTTTTTTGCTAATTTTGTTTTATTTCTTTTAAAATTTATTTTTTAGTTGGATTTAAAATGATTTCTGAAGATTCAATTATTCGTGATGGTGATTACTCTATTCTTCAAAAAGTTGGAGGTGAACAACTTCGACCTTGTCGTCTTTTAAGTGGACAGCGTGCACTTATTGAAAAGCTTAGTTTTGACCCGACAATTGCTTTTGGAAAGCCGTTTGGAATTTTTGAGGTTTTTTTGTAAAAGAATTTTCTAATTTTGGAAGTTGTAATATTTTTAAAAATTTTGTCAGAATTTTTAATTTTTCAAGATAAAATTATAATTTTTTTCTTTCAGGTTTGCTCTAATGGCAAAACATCGACTGATTTGAGCCAAAACGAATCTTCCAGTGACATTTATCAAATTGAACATCGTGAATCAAAACTACAACAAAATGATAATATTGGTTTAGATTCTTCTGTTAACGGTTTTGTTTATTTTTATAGTACTTCCATGTATATTTAAGTCCTTCCTAGGGAGATAGGATACTCGATACTCCCGCCCATAATTTTTCTTGTTTTGAAGAGGATTTTTGCTTAACAAAAATTTATAAAATTTTCTCTTTAATCTATCAATTTTTAAACAAATAAATATTCTGCGTTTATCAAATGAAAAAAAATAAATATGTGTATTTAGATCAAAAACAAATAATGACTGCCGATGATATTGCAAAACTAAAAGCTGAGGGATTATCAACTGAAAATTTGGTTTTTATTTATTTTTTTAATTTTTAACTTGTTTAGGTATCAAAACTTGTCAATGGAAATTCTTCTTTCAAAGATCGTTCACAATTTTCAAAAGAAAAATATGTCCGTAAAATGACTAAAAAACATTCGGTAAAATTATTTTTTGATTGAAATTTTTTTCATTTTGACAGGGAAAAGTAATGATTTCTCGTCCAAACATTCGTCTTCTTTGTCAATCCTATTTTTATAAAGATCCAGAACGATTAGCACATTTGAGGTTTTTTGTATAAATTGTAAAATTTAAAGTAAAAAACTGCTTTTTGAAGATTGGATCAACTGGCCCTTCTTGTTCAATTTTTAAATATACATTCGTGTGGATGTAATATATTTGTATATGAAAATGTAAGAATATTTTTTTAATTGTTTTAAAATGAACTTGGAAAAATGCTTGAATTAAGAAAGATTTAAAAACCAATTTTCGCTACTACTAGCCTGTAGAAAAAAAGATTTTTTACAACAAAATTTTTTTTACAAAGATCTGGTCCCTACTGTCTCCTTGTGAAAATTTTTATAAATCCATTTAAAATTTCAGACATTGGGTTTGTTGGGTGCTGCAGTAATGGAAAGACTAGATAATCAAGGCAATTGTATTTTTCTACATCGTGGGGATTGGCCCCAATCAATTCCCTGTATTGATGCAATGAATAATCGTGTATATTTAAATATTTTAAATAATTTTTAAATTAAATTTATATTAGAATCAAAACAATTTTCTTCCTTTGCGAATAACTACACTTTTACAACCAGATCTTCTTAAAGACGAGGAAGAAGCTGATCAACAAAAAATTCAACGTCGGCAAAATTTAACTTCTCAAGAAGAAATGCAAAATAACGTTAATTTTTAACCAATATAAATATATAAACCCTGTAATCGAGAGAATATTTATTCTAAATTTTTAACTCTTTTTTTAATTTTGCCTGATTATGGTAATAATAAGCTCATTTTAAATTATTTCCATTTTTCTGGAATTATTTCTTTAAACTGGAAAATTTTCGTTAACCTATTTAATTAAAACTGTCAATTACATATAATTTTTTTATTAAGTCAACAATTAATTGTGATGAAGAAGAAGATACTTCTTTACAAAATATGCTTGAAAGGAGAGTTAAACGACGGGAAAAAGAGAAACGAGCATTGAATTTATTAGCTAAAAATTCAATTAATAGAAATGAATTGTTAAATGAAGGAGAATTGGATGGGATTTTACTTGCGGGAAGGTAATTTTTTTGTTTAAAACTTTTATACATTTTGGGGATTTAAGTTTATTTTGTTAGATTTTCTAGCCTATCAAATAAATATGAATGGTTAAGTTGGTTAAATTCTTGTCTTTTGGTGCATTAAATGATGAAAACTCAATTAATGTCTTCTTTCCCCGGCAGAAGGGATTTATGTTGACAAATTTAAAATTGAGTTCTGATAATGATTTTTTAAATTAATTTTTAATTTTAATAAAGAATATTTCTATAAAAAATTTAAGAACATTTGATCCAGAGGATGTTCTAAAACAGGTAATTGATGGATTGCGGCTTTCTGGCTCTGTAGTTATTTATTCCCCAATTAAACAGGTATTTAATTTAAAATTAATTTAAAAAAATTTTCTTTTAATTTTTAGCACATTTTGAAAGCCTGGAGTTTTCTTCGTTCAACAAATTCTTTTATTGATATGCAAATACAAGAACAATTTTGCCGGACACATCAAATATTGCCTAATCAGACTCATCCACTAATGCAACAAACGGTAATTTAAAAAGTGACATTCTCAATTCGAATTTAATTAAAAATGTAGGTAACTGGTGGCTATATTCTTTCAGCAATAAAAGTTTTATCAAATGAAAAATTTAAAAAATTAACAACAGAGGATTGAGATCACTTAAAATATTTTGTTATGTTTCTGCTTTAAAATATAAATTTTAACAATAAAATCGTGAATTTTGATTTAACGTTTTTGAATAAAAAACTGAAAAATTTGAATTTACATATTTGAAAATAAAATAAAATTTAAGATTTTTGAAAATCTTTTAACCTTAGTTTTATTATTTTTCAAATAAATACACAACATAGATATAACCGTACTTAGGTTTTTGTAAAAATATTATTTTGGATTTAGAAATGTTAACATTGTAGATCAGATATTTTACTTTAAGTCCTCTAAAAAACTAAATTCTAAATCTCAATTGACAAATATCACAAAAATTATTGAGCAGAAGAACTGGCAGCTGAAGCAGATGATCCGGCCCTTTGTTGACCACCTGAATCAAATTTTCCACCTTCTTTTCTTGCTCGGTTTTGGGCATGTCTATGTCTTGACTCGTGTAAATATTTCTAAAAAACAACAATAATTTTGTTTACTTAAATTTTTTGACCCCCAAAATGAACTTATCCCCTCTAGTTTTTCAATTTTCGAGGACCTTTATCTCTGTCCACAGGCATTTTCGTACCCAGAGAGTGGTAATCCGACTCAGATCGCCGAGGCTAATCGAATGGTATATAATTCGACCCCGTTTTTCCCAGTTAAACTATATCCATAATTTATTTTAAAATATCCCCCACCCTTCTCTCCTTCGGAATTCTTCCCTCCATTTCTAGTTTAGCTCTAGCAGCTCTTCTCTTTAAAATTCTATTATATTGTTTCTCATTAACATAAATTGGTTCTATTTGATCTGTTGATATTTGGCCATTTATAGATTCATTATTTATAAAATATTCATTTTGCTCAATTGAATCAAAAGAAGTTGAAGGAACATTAACAATTGTATGTTGTTGTTGTTGATCACAAGTTGTGGGAACATTGTTATTATTTTCAATAAAATTATTATTTAAAGCAGATGGAAAAAACTTAAAATTTTAAATTATTTACGTGTTTTGTAAAAATTATTTAAAAATTTTATATCTTTTTAATTTTTGACTCTTTTTCATCCAAAATGCTAATTTTCTTTTAAAAATCAATAACACCTGTCCACCAGTAATTGATGTGCCCAATGGTATGAGTGCAGTACTTCCGTCGCCAAGACTCATCACTTGAAAAGGCATCATTGCTTGCTGTCCTGATGGAAATGTAAAGTGCTGGTCATTACTATTATTTGAAGTATTTAATATTCCTTCACCACTTTGCTAAAAAAATATTTTTTCAAATAAAAATATTTAAATAATTAATCATAATTTATTTTTCTCATTTTATCTTTAATTAATGAGAATATTCAAGTCTATAATTATTCGGGGCATGTATAAATAAAAAAACAAATTATTTATTTACATTATTAGCCAATTGTATTCCTTGAGGCAATTGAAGAACATAATGTTGTTGAGGTTGTTGTTGAAGGCTTTTTTCATTGCCTATAAAAGAGGAAGGGTCAACTCCTAGCATTTGAGCTGATTCAGCGGGAATTTGAACAAGTTGGTAATATTGCTAAAATTTGGATTTTGGAATTAAATGGAAATGTGTGGTTTTTGAAACCCTCTGTGGTTGTGGATCTTGTTCAACTATTGTCTGTTGTTTATTCGTTTTTTGAATATTTTGACCATTTTGAACAAAAGAGGGAGATGAACGAGGGTATTCTTCCTGTGGGGAAGGAATATTTTTTGTCATTTCTACAAAGTTTATTTGACCATTCTGACAATTTATTGGTTTTTGTGCACTCATCGGCTGAATTTATTTGAAAACCAAAAGAAGAGAGAATAATAAAAAGTAAAAAATAAAAATATTTGATTACTAAATATTTCACTAATTATTTTACTAATATTTTTACTAAATCTGCCACATTTTTTATTGTTAAAGCTTTAAACAAATGGGAGAAAATGCACTGCGCCGAAAAAGTGGCGCGTCGAAATAACCCTCCTAAAAATGAAGGAAAAGAAAAAAAGTATTTGAAAAAGAAACCATTGAGGGAAATAAAATATTTTTATTTGGACAATTTAAATGGTTAAATAATAAATGAAGAATAAAAATGGTTGGTTATAAGCTGCTCATTTGATGTAAAAATAAAAGAAATAACTGCCACTCAAAATTTTTTTTTTCTCTTTATATTTTCATCGCACGCACGCACATCCAATCAACGAATTCATGCAAAGGCGGCCCAAAACTACTAGCGAATGGATGGAAAACTAAAATATGTGTGTATACAAGTCAATGAAAATGTGGAAATAAAAGAATTGAGGAAGAATGGGACAAAACACTATTGTTTCGAATTTAGTTTATTGTTAATTTATGCCAGCTGTGAATTTAGAAAATAATTATATACAAAGCCTAGCCATTAGCAGAAAGATGAAAAAGCAGCAAAAGAAAAACAAGAATTTAATGGGAAAATTGAATAATTTAGAAAAGGTCGCGCCAAAATGACCCAAAAAGTTCTCTAAAACTTTGAGGACAAAATCGCATTTTTATGAAGGACAAAACAGTAAAATGGGAAAATCGAATGAGCATTTACTTAAAGGATTGGGTGGAAAAAATAAAAAAAATTTTGTTTGTACGAATGAGAATATATAGATGGGCTGAATGGATGGATGGATGAAAAGGAAAAAATGTCATCGACGAATGTGTGTAATGGGAAGAAAGGCTAGCAATGGGGGAGAGACAACGTTAACTAAAAAATGGGCGCTCTCTGTTGAGTAAATCCAACAGCCACCAAACAATAACAAGAGGAGAAGAAGACAAGGCAACCACTCCACTTTACTTACTACACAGGCTATTTTATAATTTTTACCTTTTTGCCTAAACGAAAATATATTAAAGTGAATAAAAGATGGGCGTCCTTGGGTGTGTGCTTGACTCTGTTTGCTGCATTAAAAACGTCCACACCCTTCTCCACTAATGGGCAATAGGGGCGGGACTACCAGGGACTGGCTATGAATTTGAAGAATGTTTTTGACTTTAATGGTGCCGACAATCGATTAATTGTTTTTAACAAGAAAACGATGTTTGGGAATGCTTAATGAACAATCTTAATCAAAACACGAATCCTTGTAAATTTCTAAGTTCTCTTTCTGATAGATAATTTTAGTTTAAGAGGACTAATCCAAAAAATTAAAAAAATAATTATTTACTTATAAAGTCTTTACATGGAGATTTTGTTTTGGACAATCTTCAAGTCAATCGAAAGAGTTCTTCGATCTGAGTCGAATGACATCAGAATTAAATCGCGAAAAACTTGTCGAGATACATCCCTCTAAAATAGAAAAACCAGGGGGAAGGGGGAGCTGTTTTTTGTGGTGAAAAATTCAATTATACAAATAATAGCTAATTCGACTCAGCTCATCGAGATGTTTCGATTGACATATAGATTGCCCATATCTGTAATCTCGCAGTAAGGTGTACCTGTCCCTCAAAAGACTAACTTGACATCTATACCAAATCTTTCAAAAAGTTTTAATTTATTTAAATCTGATGGTATATTTCGATGTTAGTTTTATCAATATATTTTAAAAAATATTTTCCAAAAATTAAAACAATTTAGCCTCAACAAGATAATTTTTAAATTTAATTTAAAGTTTTCTTTATATCCCCAAAAATTTAATAACAAAAACACCGGCCGCGTCTGCATGGAAGTCCAAAACAAGTATCCAATTCTCCATTACATTTCTGCTTATTACAAAATTTAAGTAATGCTTCTCCATAATTTGCAAAACCATTAAGTTTATGAGCTTTAAAGATTAAAAATAAATTATTTAAAACATCAATCCCTTTAATTTGCTTACATGGAGAGGTTGCGAGGTAAAAATAAAAATCTAAAAAAATCCGATCTAAAAACGGTCGAGACCGGGTTCATTCGATAGAGAATGTGCCCTTTCTAGCAAGGATTTTGCCCGTTCGGCTCAAAATTAGATCGGACACCTCGCAACCTCTCCGTGTTAATTAACTAGTAAATAAAATAATTTCCACTTTTACCTTCAATACATTTACAAATACCAGTCTCATTTTCACAAGAATTGTAAAGTCCACCACAGGAAGTTTGATTCAAACAATGAAGTCCACTAATACAAGCAGTGCAGTCACAAGTTCCCGGAAAAATTCCCAGACAGCGGGGACGTGAATTTGTCTTTAAAAATAAATTAAAATTTATTTAATCTTTTTTAGAAGTATTAAAGGATAAAAAATAATTATAATTTTTGCATTCTCCAGAAATTTAGAAAAATTAATTAACCAGATTTGGCAGTATAATTGTAAGAAAAGACATTACATTACCCATCCCCCTTAAAAATCCCCTCGTTAATTATCCTTTCCCCATTTAATATTTTCCATCTAACGGGTAAAAAAGTTAAAAATTAAAATAATAAAACAAAATTTTCAAATAACCTTTTCATTCTTTTCACCACAATCTTTATCTTTGTAGCAAATAGAACGAGGAACACAATTTTTAATTTTTGGAGTAGTAAATGCATTGTCTTCCTCAGAATTAGTGTCATTTCCAGGAACACTCTCATTTGTTGTATTTTCTGTTCCTGAATCACTTTTCTTATTGTCAAAAGCAAATTCTTCTTCAGAAAAGTCTGTCGTGTTTTCTTCCGTATTTGTCTCATTAACTTCATTTTTGTTATTTTGAATGTCATTCAAAATTAAATGTTCTTTAGAAATATTTTCTTTTGTATCAAAATCGAGGAAAGTTAAAGTATCCAGCAAGTCAAAATTGTTGATAAAGTCAGTCTCGTTTAAATCTGAAATTAAAAAATAAAAACAAAAAAAAATATTCAAAACCTCCTTCAGTTGTAAAAACAACATAATCATTTGTTGTATTTAAAATTGCTTTAGACGTGGAAATAAATAAAATAATAAACACAATAGAAGGCATTGAATTAAATAGGTATTTTAATTTGTTAGGTATTTTAAACTAAAAAATAAATTAAAAATAAGGCTTCTTCTAAATCCCGCAAAATTTTTTAAAAGAAAATTTAAATATTTTTGGATTAAAAACTTTTAGCTAAAACTTTAGATTAAAAGGGTACAGCCCAAGTAGGCGCGGGCCAAGTAGGCGCGACCGAGTAGGCGCGACCGAGTAGGCGCAGGCCAAGTAGGCGCAAGGCCAAGTAGGCGCACGGCCCAAGTAGGCGCAAGGGTAAATTTCTTAATTTTTACCCAAAATTTTTTTTATTAATCTTCAACTAATTTTGTTAATTAGTTGGATGAATAATCAAGCAACTTTATGTGGACACTGGACTTTTTCTAAAACTGCCCTTCTTAGGGAAAAAAAATTATTAAGTGAAGCTCGTTGATGTTTTTATTTTTTGATAAAATTAAAAAATCTTTTAATATTTTTCTCATAAAAGCTCCATACTTAGCTGCTAAGTTTTGGATTATTTGCTAAGTTTGTTAATTAGTGAAAGCCATGCTGCTTTGATAATTCCTGTGGCTTACCAATGTTATGAATACTCTAACTAGTTCAACTAGTTTAAGAGGGACTAACTAGTTAACCTTTAAGAACTAACCAGTTTAAGGGAACATGAAGTATATACAAAGGTACAATTAACAATCAAGATACGACTATCAAGGCGTTTCACAAAAAAGTCCAGCTACAGTTAGGAGTCTTTTGATGATTAAAAGCTTTTAATGCAGGGCTCTCATTCGTACTTTATTTGAAAGTACAGTACTTTAAAATCGACCTCCGTACTTACAAAATTGAATTTGTACTTTATTGAAAGTATGTACTTTAAAATCAACATTTTAGATTGAAAATGAAATTGGGGAAGGGATTGGGCAAAAAAGTGAATTTTTTTGGCCTACGGCATTCGAAATTCTCAAAATTTTCGCCTGCGGCGCTGAAAAATGACGAAAGAAAGTAGCTTGTTTGAGGTTGACTGTCAGGGCTTTATTTCTTGTGTCAGCGAATTTTGACATGTCATGCATTGAAATGCACAAAATGCTCAGTGGAAACAAGAAATTATTAGAAAAGATTCATTTAGGAGAGAAATATAAAAATTTAAGCACGAATAAATATGTATTTTCTAATTTAATTTTGAGTGTACTTTAAATGTGGAAATTTTGTCCCTATGTACTTTAAAATCAAGATTTTTGTACTTTTGATTGGTATTTTGTCGATGAGAGCCCTGTTTTAATGGATTAAAAAATAAATATACACTTTTGAACTGCCTAGTTAATGCATACAGTACGAACGTATACTAACAGGATATCGATATTTAAGGTGTCTTTCTTCTAAAATAGGTACCTTTCTTCTAATTTTTATCAAGAATCTTTCTTCTAACTCATTAACATAAAAATATTTATACTGATGACTTATTTTTTAATTTGAATATTTTAAGCTAAAAGATTTGCGCCTACTTGGGCCGTGCGCCTACTTGGCCTTGCGCCTACTTGGCCTGCGCCTACTCGGTCGCGCCTACTCGGTCGCGCCTACTTGGCCCGCGCCTACTCGGGCGTGTCCCGATTAAAACCCTCTAGTTTTTTAAAAGAAAAATACAGATTTTAAGTAATACATATCGTCACGGTTAAAAGGGTTAAAACGCCTATCTAAAAAAACAGCTGAACGGCCATTTTAGTCGGTAGCCTAATTCTTTGCACTTATACGAATATAGCAGGCGATGTTTAGACTCATTATGCTCGTATTGTCTATTTGGCAGATCGATCTTTTAATGAATAGACGTTTTGATCCATTTTGGCCTGTCGATCTTTTAAGAATTTCTGGCTAAGTAATGTTTTGACCCATTTTGTCTAAAACCAAGTTAATCAATTTTTTAGAATTTGTTTTTTTATTTTAATCTTTTTCAAGGATATAATTATAATTTCATTTCACTCAAATCTTAATGGGTTCAGGATCTTTTGTTGGTATAAAATTCTGTCCAGAATGGTATTTTTTGATTTTCTTAATAATTTAATTTTAAAATATTTTTAGTAACAATATGCTCTATCCTCGTGAAAATAAAGAATTTCGTCGATTAATGTATGTTTGTCGAAATTGTGAACATAGTCAAATTGCTGACAATCCTTGTATTTATGTTAACAGACTTACACATGAAGTCGAGTTTGTGTAGATTTTTTTTTCTGAAATTTCAAATTTCCTTAGCGAGCTTACCCAAATTGTTGCTGATGTTGTTCACGATCCAACTTTGCCCAGAACTGAAGAACACGAATGTCCGAAATGTGCTAAAAGGGAAGCTGTATTTTTTCAGGCGCAGTCTAGACGGGCGGAAGTAAAATATTTTTATTTCCTTTTATTCAATTAATTTTTTTATAATTAGGAGGAAATGCGTCTTTATTTTGTTTGTGCTGGATGTCACCATCGATGGACAGATTAAATTTGTTTTTGATATTTGATTTTGTGGACATTATCTCTTATTTATTTTTTATGGATTATTTTTAAAAAGTTTTATTTTTTTCAATTTGTTTACTTCATTTTTACCTTTTTATATTTTAAATAATTAATTCAAAATTTTCATTTTATATGTTAAAGACGCGTGCTTTGGACGCATTTTTAGGCGAGGTAGTTGGTGGAGGTGTGGCAGGCATTGTACTCTTCAATAAAGATGGTAATTTGTTAAAATTTTATTTAAAAGTTTGGGGGTTTTAGTTGTAAGTTTTTGATTTATTCCAATCCTGGAAGTTGGCTAGTTTTTTCTGTATGGGTGTTTTGGCGAATAGTTTTTAAATACTTTATTTTAATTTTAGGATTAACTGTCTCACGTGCACTTGACAACTCTCGGGGTGGTGGCAATGTTTATTCGGCATTATTGGCAAATATATGGGAAACATTTGAACGTCATGGTTATTCTTTTTTTTATATTTCTAAAATAATTAATTTTTAGGAGTTCGGGATGAACTAAAAGAAGTTGTTATTGGTTGTGAAAATGGGACAGTTGTTCTAACCAGAGTAGCCTCAATGCTTTTGGCAGTTTTGGGGACTGAAGATGCTCCACTTGGTGTACTTTTGGTTAAATTACATGCTTTGGTTGACCAGCTAAAGATTCCGCTTAGTGCCATTTCAACATAATTTTGTGACTTTTGTTAAATGTTTTTGAGCAATTTTCTGGTTTCATTTTTTAAATTAAACTATTTTTGTTTTTGAAAATTATTTTTTGTAAAGAGAAATTTAAAAGTTATTTATCTCCAACTGTTCTGAAAAATGTTTTCATAGAAAATCAAAATTTTTCATTTGTGAATAAATCTATTTTTGAATTTTTAATATTTTAATCTTTTTCTGGTTTTTACTTTTAATATTTTTCAAAAAGCATTTCTGTTTAATATTCTTATTTGTCATCTAGTAACAGTAAATAAATGGTCTCAATATCTCCTGAGTTAATTGAAGATCAGGTTTGTTTCATATTCTTAATGTTGGTTTACTTAACTTTTAAATATTCGAGAATTCTGTAATAACTTCAAAAACTGTTTGATATTTGGATTAATTTTGAGAAATATATTTTATAGAAAAAGTCATTTTTCTCAAAGTTATTTCAGAATTAAGGCTTGCAATTATTTTTAAAAGAATTTATTTTTAGGTAAATGAAATTTTGGCAAAACACAAAAATGAAATTCTGAGGCTACGCTACAACTTTGAATTTGAGCCTATTTTTGGTAATTAATTAACCTACCTAAAGTATTTTTTCAAATTTTAGACGAACTTTGTGGACTTTTACCAAATGCTAACCCGGAAGATATTCGCAAGGAACTTGATATGCGTATTCTCCTACTCCTCGGTCTTAATCAAGTTGTGACCAGATTTCCTCCTGAGCCTAATGGGATTCTTCACATTGGGCATGCAAAAGCTATAAATATTGATTTTGGAACTGCAAAGGTTTGATTTTTTACTTTTCATTTCCTTGAAAATAATATTTTTTTAATTTATAATTTTCAGGCTAAAGGCGGAATTACTTATTTACGTCTTGACGATACAAATCCTGAAGCTGAAGATGTTTGTTGTTTTTGATTTAAATATTAGAATAAATTAATTTTTGGAATTTGTCTTTTAAAAGCATTATCCACTAATTTTAGGATTTTTAGTACGCTAATATTAGTAAAAAATTCTTAAACACAATAGTTATATCTTTGTTTCTGTTGATGAAACAATGAATGTTTTTATGAAAAATTTTTTCATTTAAGAATTTTTTTCATTCTCTTTTTACTTTATTACATATTAAATATTTGCTTTAAATTTTAACTTTTAGGAGCGTTATGTAAATGAAATAATTGAAATGGTTAAATGGCTTGGCTTTACTCCTTATAAAATTACACATTCTTCTGACTATTTTGATCAATTATATGAATGGGCATATGTTCTAATTAATAAAGGTTTGGCGTATGTTTGCCATCAAGGAATTGAAGAAATGCGAGGCTTTGATCCTCCACCATCACCTTGGCGTGACAGACCTATCGAAGAATCTGTTAAACTTTTTGAAGCAATGAAGAATGGAGCTTTTAATGAAGGAGAAGCAACTCTTAGATTAAAATTAACAATGGAAGATAGTAAACAAGATCCGGTTTGTTTTTTGGATTTAATAAAAAAAATT
This sequence comes from Meloidogyne enterolobii, assembly GCA_963681835.1. Taxonomy (NCBI): domain Eukaryota; kingdom Metazoa; phylum Nematoda; class Chromadorea; order Rhabditida; family Meloidogynidae; genus Meloidogyne; species Meloidogyne enterolobii. Next base: position 643,644 of record CAVMJV010000004.1, on the reverse strand, counting down.
CTAAATAGAAAAATTAAACCAGAGGCAGATTTATAGAGTATTTGAAAATTAGAAAATGAGGATATGCAGTAGAAAATATCATTTGATGGGGGTTGTACTCTTAAATTTTTTAGTAATTTAATAATAAATTTAAAAAGGAAATGTTTTATATTTTCAAAAATTAGTATTTATAATACATATTCTTCAATCTTATAAATTCCTTCAATTAATAGAAGAAGAAAACAAGGCTTTCATAATTTTTTTTTAACAAAATAACCTGTTCATAATTTACAAAATAAAATATTTTCTATAATTATTATATTTAAAAAATTTAGGTTGCCTTTCGTATAAAATTTTTGCCTCATCATCGAACTAAAGACAAATGGTTATTTTTTACAAATAAAATATTTTTATTTAATTTTCTTGGCAGGTGTATTTACCCAACTTATGATTATACTCATTGTTTATGTGATAGTATAGAGAAAGTAACTCATTCTCTTTGTACAAAAGAATTCCAAACAAGGTTAGATTGAAAATAAGTTTTTGGATTTTTTAAAATATTTAAATTTTTAGAAGGAGTTCCTATTATTGGCTTTGTAATTCTTTAGATGTTTATTGCCCAACTCAATGGGAATTTTCTCGTTTAAATCTTTCTTATACAGTTGTTTCCAAAAGAAAATTGCTTAAATTGATTCAAAGTGGAGTTGTTAGGTTAATTAATTTTTAAATATTTATTTTTAATAATTCTCATTCGTTTATGAATTAAGTTAGAAAAATATTAGATTATCGAACCTTCTATAAACTTAAAATTAAAAAAGTTTTTTCAGTGATTGGGACGATCCTCGGCTTTTTACTCTTACCGCCCTTCGACGTCGCGGCATCCCTCCAGAAGTTATCAACAAATTTGTTGAAAGTTTGGGTGTTACTGTTGCTCAAACTTTAATTGATCCAGTTATGTTAGATGCTTTTTGTCGTGATTATTTAAATATAACGGCTCCAAGGACAATGGCTGTATTAGAACCTTTAAAAATAAAAATTAAAAATTATGCTGAACTTGGATTTCTTCCCGGACATTCGTTGAAGGTTAAATATTTTCCGGCTGATCCGAACTGTACTGACGAATGGGAAATTGCTTTTGACGAACAAATATTTATTGAAAGAATGGATTTTAGAGAGGTTGGAATTTTTTAAAAATTTTGTAAATTAATTATCCAATTCCTTTTAAGGAGGCAGAAAAAAGCTATCGGCGCCTTACCATTGGACAGTCAGTTGGTTTGCGTCACATTAATTTAATTATTCGAGTCGATAGTATTGAAAAAGATGCAACAAATGGGGAAATTAAACAAATTATTGTTAATGGTGAAATGGCAGCTAATGCTTCTAATAAACCAAAGGCATTTATTCATTGGGTGGCTAGACCTGTTAAATGTCAAGTTAGACTTTACGAGAAATTGTGAGTTTTTTTAGGAAATAAATTTAATTTTTTTAAATATGTAAATTAGATTTTTACACAAAAATCCAGAAGATCCTGTTCAAGTTCCTGGTGGATTCCTAACAGATATAAATACAAATTCTTTGACTGTTTTGACAGAATCATTAGTCGATGCTAGTATTGCAAATAATGCTAAACCTTATGATAGATTTCAATTTGAAAGGAATGGTTTCTTTTGTGTTGATGCAAATGATTTGGCTAATGGAAAGGTAAATATAGAGAAAATTGTTAAAGATTTTTAAGAAATTGGTTCGAAGTTTATTTTCGAAAATAATTTTTTCTTTAAAAATCTACCAAGAAAAATTATTTAATTTCAGCTTGTTTTCAATAGAACAGTTTCTTTACGTGAAGATGTTGGAAAGAATGCATGAGAGATTCTCTAAATAAAAATATTATTCTAGTAAAAAGGAATGAATGTCCCAGTTGTTAATTAAAGTATTTATAATTTTATTTGTTAAATGTTACTATAATTTTTTAAATAAAAATATTTTAGCAATTTTATTTCATTTTAATGTTTTTTATACAAAATTTATTTTAAACTTTTTTATTGAATGTTTAAATGATTTTGATTGGAAAATTAACGGAATTTTCTGAAAACTAAATTTTAATAGATTTGGGTCTGCCTAAATTTAATGTAGACTTCCAATTTTTGTCCACTAAAATTTTTATATAAACTAATTTGAATTTTTTAGAATATACTAGTAATGATGAGTGATGACGACATTGAAACTTTAAATTCAAGTTCAATAAATGAGTCTGTGGAAGCTAAGCGTACAAATTGTCGAAAACGTTTACGGACTTTAGAAGTGAAATTTGAATAAAAATTTAATTGTTTCTTTTTATTTTAGAATGAAAATGAGAAGTGTGAATTGGCAGAAAAGGTACTCAAATCTCAATTGGAACTGGTAATTTTTTTTTAGATAATTTTTTGAAAAGAAATTAATTTTTAGGAATACTCATTAATTGAAAATTTAAAAGAAATTGACAAAAATTCCAAATTATCTGAACAATTGGAGAAATTAAAAAATTGTGGAAAGACGAAAATTAAAGAAGAATCTGAATTAAATAAAATTAAAGAAGATTATAAAAAATTAAATAATAATTTGGAAAATATTAAAAAGTTGGTGTCTCAAATGAAGAGTGAAAAGTTAAATATGGAAAATGACTTTAATGAAGAAATTGAAGTGAAATTTGAAAAATTTTAAATTTAAATTTTAGACAGTTCAAAGAAAGGCAAATGATCAACTTAAAAAGGTTATAATTATTTTATATAATTTTTTTCCAAAATTTTATTTAATTTTTAGGTCAATCAATTAATGTCAAAACATTTAAAGGAATACAATTCTGATAAATTAAAATTATATGGAGAAATAACTAAAAAGGCAATAGAATTGTCTAAAATTCAAAATAAATATAAAGGATTAAATAAGGAAATAATTATTTGTAGAAATATAATATTTAATTTGAAGAAGGAAAAAATCAGAAATTATAAATAAATCTAATGAGGAAATTAAAGTAAATTAATTAATTTATTTATTTTTTATTTTTGAAAAAAATAATTTTTTTAGAAATTTTTATTTGAGAAAAGTCAAATTGATAAATTAAAAGAAGAGAATGAAAGAATTTCTAATTTATATGATAAACAGACAAAAGAGCTTATTAATGTTAGTGTTGAGAAAGAAACTTTGGCTTCGCAAAATTCAAAATTAAAATTGGATATTTTGCAGGCACAGAAAACTATGTTGGTATTATACAGGAATATATTTACTAGTGTTATTCAAACGCGATTTTTCGGTATCGGTATCGGTATTTTCGGTAAAATACCGATACCGAAAAAATACCGATTTTTTAAAAATTGTTCGGTACCGTATTCGGTATCGGTATTTCGGTAAAAATACCGCGGTATTACCGAAAAATACCGCGGTAATACGGTACCGTGAATAACACTAATATTTACTAAAAATCTTTTTTTTTCCTTTACACATTTTAGGGGCTATTTGATTTTCTTTTATTTTTTTTCTGATCCTTAAAAATTCCCAAAAAATTGAAAGGAAAATTTAATAGTAATTTAGCCATTTATTTATTCTTTCTAAAATTTATATAAAAATATTTTTTAAAGTTTAAGCATGCAAGCTTCTCGTGCATTTACTTATCAACGAAATTAAGGAGAGTAATATACATATTTTATTTATTACTTAAAAAACTGGATGACCAGAATATTTATTAAATTGATGAAATTTAAAGACGCTTTAATTTTTTTTTTAATTTTTTAAAAATACTTTTTGACATTTTTTTATTTTTTAAATTTTTATTAAAGGAAATACAAAATAAATATTGACAAGTTTTTATTTACATAACGAAGGTTTATGGGATTTAATGATAATTTTTTGGGTAAAAATACTTCAAAAATACAAATTATGTTCACTTTTAATTAAATAAAATTTTTAGAAATCGGACCAGGGTGAGATTTCATTTTCGGTAACTATATATTTTTTGATTTTAACTAATTTTTAAGTTTAGTTTCTAATTTAAATAAAAAATTTTGTAAAAAGTGAACAATTTTTTAATTAAAATTTGTTAAAGTTAAGGTATTTTTGACATTAAATTTGTTGTTTTTGATAATTCTTTGGGGGAGTCTTTGTTGTTTTTATTATTTTCATTAGTTCCTTTGAGACATAAATTGCGCTAAAAATTAATTTTACAAAAAAATTTCAAAAATATTTTTACCTCAAAGGAAGGACTTAAAGAATATCTTCTCTCTCTTCCTTTCTCTTTCCTCCTTTGTTGGTTTTTATTTTCTTTTTTATTTTTTTCTTTAATAAATAAATTAAAATAATTATCCTCTTCTTCCTCTTTTTCTTCTTTTATTTTTTCAATTTCTTCAATTTTTCTGTCCAATAAACGTGAAAACATTGAATATAATAATTCTATATTTTCTTCTAATATTAAATTATTTTTGTTATTTTTATCTTCTTCTTCCTCTTTTACATTATTGCTATTAACTGTCCAACAATTTCCATAACTTATTGTTGAACATTCTGATGAGGGACTCGGGGCTGGGACTATTCTCCTCAAATTTTTATTATTTTTATAATTGTTGCTACTTGCACGGACGAGGCGATTGGCCTTAGATATTTAAATTTTGTTTTTTATTAAAGATAAAGAGAATTTATCTCTAAGATTACTCATTAAATAATTAATTAGAGACGCTGTTTATTTTAGAAAAATTTCCCTATATAAAATTCCAAAATCTCACCTCATTTAATGTTATTTTTCTATAAGCCCTAACAACATAAGAAGTATCAAAATTCACTGGATGTTTTTTGCCGCTTGTCAAAATTGGTTTTAATGTTTTTGCATTAAACCGTTCAAATCTAGAAATTTAATTAAAAATTTAATTTTCTAGAGAAAACCCCCTCCTTACTTATCTCTAACAGAATTTTTTCCTTTAAATCCAATAATATCTTCTAAACCAGACATCATATAATCACAATACTTAAATATTTTTGATTAATTATTTTCTTCTTCCTTTACCTTAATATAAACTTTTTCGGTCATTGTATCTTTTTTCTCAATATCCTTTTTTTCAACTTTTAAAAAATAAAGTAATGGGCGAATTGTAATACCCTAAAAATTACAAAATAAATATTTTTTATTTTAAATTTAATTCTCTCAACCTGTACAAAAACAGTAAAGAAAATAACAGCAATACACGTAGTTACAAACATTTGTTTTGCGGGGATTTTATCATCCAAAGAGACAACAAGTCCAAAAGCTATTGCCCCTCGAAGACCTCCATATGAAAGAACAAATTGGTCAGAAAAAGAAAATTTTCTAGTCCGACATTTATTTAAAAATAAACATTGAACAACAACCCCTAAACAAAAATATTTTTTTAATTTTTAAATTTACAAAAATATTTACCAAAAATTCTAAAAAGTAAACAAAACCCAATTGTAATTCCAATAAATGCCCAATCGAAATGGTGATTATGTGAAGCTGTAGATAATCCAAGAAACATAAAAATAACCTTTTAAAACTTTTATTTAATTTTCCCTCATCTTTTTCCCTTTCTTTCCGCCGCTCCTCTCTCCCTCCCTCCCTTGCTCCCTCCCTTACTCTTGGGTACACCTCAACTGAGTCCCGGACCCTATAACTTACTTGGGGGGATGGTCACCTCCCTTTCTCTCTCTCTCCCTCATTCCCCTTTCCCTCTCCCTCCTTTCCTCACCGTTTCACTACACTGTGCAAGCATTTTAACAAAATATTTAACAGAAGAAGAAGCATCTATTGAAAGATTCTCTTTCACGTATTGCTTCATTCCAATTCCACAAGCAACAATTGCCAAAATAGATGAGAGACCAAACAATTCAGCACTTAAATATGCCAAATAGGGAACAACAAAAACAAAAACTGGGGCTAAAAGTCGAATACGTGTTGCGAATCTTTTTTTTAAATTTAATTTTAAATTAAATTCTCCAAAAATAATTATTCACTTTGTTGCCAAAGAAGCCACAATTGCAAATAAAATGCCAATAAATAAACCTCCAATTGAAATTATAAGGAAAGAAGCACATCCAGCAATAAAATGCCAAAATGAGAGATTGTCAATACCAATTAATAAAAATTTACGAAACATTTGATAAAGAACCTTTTTTTAATTTTTTAAATTTAAATTCCCCTATTATTCACTCACAACACTAACACCATCATTAAATAATGCTTCCCCAAAAACATTAATAAACAAAAAAGAATTTATATTTATTTGTTCAAAAACAGCAATAACGGCAACTGGATCGACAGCACTAATTAAAGAAGCAAAAAGCAAAATTTGAAAAGAAGAAAATCCAACAGAGAAAATTCCAAATTTTGAAATCCAAAAAAGAGATAAACCTTCAAAAAATAATTTATAAATTATTTAATAACACTACACTAACCAATAGTTAATGTATTCCATATTGTTCCACAAAAAGCAAATAACATAACAGAATCTGTAAAATATAATACTTTTAAAAATTTATTTAAAATACCAATATTATCAAAAAGTTCCCGATTTGGCATAAAATAACCTTTCAAAAAATTTATCTTTTATTTAAATTCCCAATTATTTTTACCAGCTTCAAAAATAATTGGAGGTAATAAATAAAGAAAAAAAGTATCTGAAGGTAAAAAAAATAATTTTTCGTCGACTTGAGCAAAACGTAAAACAGATCCCAACAATAAACCGAGAACTATTAATAATGCTGAATCGGGAATTGCTTCGGCCATTTGTTTATTTAAATTGAAAACTGTTAAAATTAAAAAAATAAATTTTTATTTTGCTTTATTCTCTCTCTCTCTCTCAATTTATAATTTCAATAATTTAATCGAAAAATACTAACAAAACTTTCTGGTTTAGCTCTAAAATATATACCTATTATTATTCTCGATAACAATAATCTCTTTACTATTTAAAATTTTGGAAGGGTTCGGAAATATAAAATTTTATTTTTTTAAACAAATATTTGTCTGATAATGGATGGAGAATTAATTATATATTTATTGGCACTTTCTGAACTGTGAAATTACAAAAATAAATTAAAAAATAAGGAAAACGCTTCCATTATCCAATTAAAAATCCAAAAAAACTAACGTATTTTAGCAATACTAGCCAACAAAACCCAAAGAGACAGACCAAAAGGAACACTAACATGTGTCCAATTTAAATTAATTAATTCAAAATTAATTTCTTTAAATTCATTTAATAAAGAATTATTTGTTTCTTCCACTAAATTATTTTCTAATATTTTAATTGTTAAATTATCCTCTAATGATTGACAATTAATAGAATAATTTGTTGTTGTTAATATTATTAAATTAAAAATAAATAAAAAATGTATTTTTGGCATCAAAATTAATTTCTTTAAATTCATTTAATAGAGAAATTTTCTTTAATTATTGTTAATTATGTATAGCGGATCCAGGGATGAATAATTTCTAATTATTATTTATAATATTTACCTTAAATTATTCAGAAAAATAATTTTTTTTAATTAAAAAAAATTAACAAAACCCTTAATTTACTCCTTAATTACCCCTTTATATTCGAGAATATTAAAAACAATAATTTACAAAAAAATAAATAATCGAATGCTCTTAAAATCTCTTAAAATAAAATCTAAAAAGTGTAAATTAACTACTAGTAAATAAATATGTATATTTTTTGTTGGCATTTTTTAAGCTAACATTAATTCAAGCAATTCAAGTAAATAACAAAATAATTATTTATTTATTGTTTTTTATAAAAATTCTCTTTTTAAATTTAGTACGGAAAAATAAAGGATTTCCTCTTTTTTTGGATGAATGCGCGAAAAATGAGTAAAAAATGGAGAGAGAGAAAAGGCGTTGAAAATTAAGTGAAACCGCCGCCGATTGAAAATAAATATTTTTTAATAATTATTTTTAATTATTATAATCGATTAAGCTTTACAAAAAAAGGAAAAGCTTTAAAGAATTATTTAAATAATTTTAAATAAATTTGTGGATAAAAACAATTTTATTTATTTATTTTTTGATTTTAAAAATTTTTAAATCAAGCCTTTTTAAAAAAACAAGTTTTTATTTAATGACCATATATTTATTTAGTAACAACTGTGGCTAATCGTGCATGAATTTAAAAAAAAAGAATGAGGAAAATATTTTTTGACCAGTGAAAGTGAAATAAAAAAAGGGGAATGAGAGGATGGTTTTTGATTTAGATTAAAGGAAAGAATTAAATTTGATTTTTTATTGAAGGATTTTATTTTAATTAAATAATTTAGGAATAATAAAAATAAGAGGAAAATTAATTAAATTTAGAACTATATAAAAATTGTTTTTAATTATTTTATTTATTCTTGGAAGATATCTCCAAATTTTAAATCTCTTCTTTAATTATAAAATTTTAATTATTTTTTAACAAAAATAGAGCGGAAATGTGTCCGATAAAGAGAGAGAATCTTTCCCCCTTTAATTTTTATCTCCAATAACAACAACTAGATTTGCACTTATTTTTTTCTCCAAATCTCTTCTTCTCTTCTTTTGTCCATCAAAATAAAACATTTTTTTGTTTTTATTTTCTGCGCAAAAATGAATCATTTAAAATAAAAAAGAATTGACCAGTAGAAAATAAAAGGAGAAAGGCTTTTTTTGTGTTTTTGAAAAAGAAAAATTGATATTAAATGGAGAAAAAGAATATCTCTTATTTCGTTTATTTAGCTAAATAATTAAAAGTTGGTAAATGTGTTTTAATAAAATAACAAAAGATAAGAGAATCCAGAAAATAAATGAAGAATAAAAATCAAAAAATCAACAACCCCAAATAAATACCTAACACATATGAGTAAAAATCACGGCGCTGGTCTAGTTTATGCGTCCAATGAAACTATGAGTCCAGTCAAAAAATAATTGGATTTTTCATGGTGTTGCAAAGTTGTGGTATGGTTACAAAGCATTTCTTCATGTTTGGGACCTACGTCCACTGATTCTGGGACCATTCCTTGCCCTATCCCTCGAAATTTCGGAAAGTTATAGCCAATTTTTAAAAATTTTGGAAAAACAACTCATAAAAGTTTGATTGGACGCATAAACTAGACCAGCGCCTAAATCACTTCCAAAAAAACAATCCTCCCCAAAAATATCTCAAAAAATATTTTTGGTTAATTAAATTATTCTTTAAATTCTTTAATAAATAAATTTTTTACAATTGGTCAGCAAAGGAGATATACCGGTTTTTTAACAGAAGAAAAATGAGGAAGAAGATTTTTTCTTTGAAGAGCTTCAACAAATATTTAAACAAAAAAAGAGGAACAAACAAACAAATTAATACCAAAAAACTTACCTATTTGTACTTAATTTTCAACAAGTTTTAGGTTTTTAAAGTATTTATTTCTCTTAAAATTTTGGAAGGAAAAAACTTTAAACTAAAACAAACAGAAAAATTATTTGTAATTGAACTGGAAAAACTTGAAGAGAAAATACAAGAAAAAGGCTAAGAATTTTATAAATATTTTTCTAAATTGTTTAATTTTTAAAAGCCAAAAAAATTTTAAATAATATTTTTCTCTTTTCAAAAAAATAAATGTCAAACCCCCAAAATTTCGATTATATATTTTTATTAAAACTAATACAATTGCACTTTTTTAAAATAAAATTTGTGCAAAATAAAAAGTGAAAGAAAGCTTGAATCACAAAAAAGAATAGGGGAAATTGAAAAATAAAAGAAAACTTTGAATCACATAAGAATAAAAAACAAAAGAAAAAGTTTTTAAATAAATTATAAATATATTTTTTAGTAAAAATGATAAGCAGGCTTTTTAAGGTCAGCCGTCATTGTGGACATTTTTAAAATAATACAGGAATTGAAAATTGTAAATGACAAGATATTAATTATACTCCACTTAACTCTTAAAGATGCACGTCTGGGAGAGTTTGAGAGGCAGTGGAGAATTTGCAGAACTCCAATTATTTAAAAACAGTGATTCCGACGTAGTGAAATCCTTTCTGTTAATCTTTTTATTAAAATTTCACGAAAAAAACGCATCTTGAATTTTATATAATTTTAACGAAAATATCAGACCTAGGTTCCGTGACTTTTGCGCCGTGAAAACCGGGTGATTCTAAAAAATTGAAAATATTTAAGAGTAATTGCTCATCGACAAACCTTTCTCGAATGTTTAAATTTATGTTAGTAATTTTAATTTATAATTTTTATTTTTTTAGATAAGAAAAGAAATTAAAATAAGTCCGGAATATTGAACCGGACAGACCACCCTTTTTTCCTCCCAATTTTTCCCTTATATTTTTGCAAAATTGCAAATTTAATTTTTGCCTACAATCAGACAAAAAGGATTATTTAATTTTATACAAGTAAAAATACATGCCAAAAACAAGTAAAAGGAGGATATTTTTTGGTATTTAAGAAGCAACATTCTTAATCTCCTGATATCCGTCCAAATAAAAAAAACAAGAATCAAGGCCTGGATCCAGGCAAAAATAATCCTTGATTTTTCCTTTACTCAAAGTCAAGAATCTGGTCAAGGTACCCAACCGAAATCAAGGATCAAGGTTTTTTTGAAAATCCCGCTCTCCACTAATTTTATCACAAAGACAAATAAAACAAGAAATAAATTATTTAGAGATATTAAAGTTAACAATTTTATGGAAAATAATTTTAAAAAAAATTAAAAGTCTATATATTTTTTAAAATCTCTTTTAAATAATTTTCTTCAAAAATCTTTTTATAAATTAACATCGACTCATCAGATATTGGTTCCAATTCTACAGAGATAGAATTATTTTTAGAAAAATTTGAAGGTTTAAATTCAAAAGCAGGTCCAAGACGATAAAAATCTTTTCGAAATGGGGAAGTTTGTGGTTGAGGAAATTTTATATTTGTTGGGGAAGAATAAGTAGAGGAGGAAACTTTTTGAGAAGATTTACGTTGTTGTTGTTGTTTTGTTGGGGCAGAACGAGTTAAAGTATTGCCGAAAGGAGAAAATTTTAATTGTTGAGAAGGTGGAGTTGATGTTGAAGAAGGCTAAAAATAAAAATTAAATTAAAGAAAGAATTCTTCACTACTTTTTGTAAGTGTTTCAAAGGATTTGGTAATTTCCAAGCTGTTGGCTGTCTTTGCCTTCTCAAATTGTGTCTTTCAAAAACACTCGAAGCTGCCATAGAGTATTTACTGTATAAAGCCATATCCACATCCGAAATACCCAAAATTCCTCTATAACCGCCACAAACACTTTTCCTTCCATTTTTTATTCCAAAATAAACTTCTCGAGGAGATTTAAGTCCAGTATTAATTCCAAAAGGTTGTTTTCGTTGAATTTTTGGAGTTTGGGTAATTTGGTGATTTAATAAAGCTTAAATTAATTTTTTAAAAGAAAGAAATATAAATTTAGCAAAATAATTATAATTAAATCCCAATTTGTTTACAAGAATTTCAAAAGATTCTAGCAAAATATATAATTTACGTTAAACCTTAACCTAAAAGGGTACCATTCAGTTCTGAATTTAAAGGTGGATTTTCGACATTTTTTCTAAATAAAGACATCTGAAAATACCCACAAACAATTTAAGATAAAATATTTGCATTTCATCAAACCAAAAATACAAATAAATTAAAAATAATTATGTACCTCTAAATTTATTTAAAGGATCATTTGCCAATTCCTCTGGAGCATTTTTATCTTCTAAAATAATTACATCACTCTCAAAAGTTCTTTCTTCAGCTTCAACAGCAGAAAATATAGCCAATCCCTCTTCCTTCGAATTTCCAATAATATTTTGTTTATTTTCGTTTTGTTTATCTAAAGTCATTAACAAAAGTGTTCCCCCTCCTTCAATTCCTCCAGAATTGTCCTCCCCTCCCTCAGATTGATCTTCAACTTTTTGTTCATCTGCTTCTTCAGCTATTTCATTTTCATCAAAAAGCAATAAAGGTTTTTGCCCTTCTTCATCAACAAAACTTTTTTTAATTTTTATTTTCTCTTTTATTTCTTCTTTTCGTATAATTGAAGCTGTGCCAGCAGCAAAAGAAGAATAGGAGGTTGTTGTTGTTGTTTGACGATTATTAATACTAAATTTACTGGAAGTAAATGATAGAGCAGGTGGAGGTGAAGGAGAATGTTCACTCTTTAAATTAAAAAATTTTTTTTGGAAAATTAAAAAGGTAATGTTAACGAATCTCATTAAAATTTTTTTAGTTGAAAAAATTATTTTCCAATAAATGAAATGTATTAATCTTACATTTTTACTAGACATTTTATATATTTTTAGAAAGAATTTATATCCCATTAAAATTTAATATTTACATTTCCATCTAATATTTTTTGTAAAATAAAATAAATTTATTTTTATTTTATTTTTTTTTCAAATTTAAAATTCTAAATTTAGAAAAATTTTTAAACAAAAAAATTAATTTCTAAAACCTTTAATCTTTTCCTCAAAAAATTATTTCTAGCCCATTAAATGCTTTTTTACCTTAAACATCCACATAAAAGATCCCCCTCCCTGCTGACTTCGCCTTAACGAATCCAAAACTAAAGGTCGGCGCTGCTGCATTTGTTGTTGTAAACGTAACAGTTGCTCCAAACTTGTAAATTCAAAAGTTTTATGTGTTATAGAAAATAAATAATCATCAAAATTTGAAAAATTCTCTTCATTTTTTATTTCCAGATTATTTATTGAAATATTAACTGTAATAAAATAAATAAATAAATTTTTTAATTAAACATTCAAAATATTAAAAAGGTAAAGAAAATGGTAGAAAATAAAAAAATCCAATTTCTTTATTAGCAGAGGGTAAGATAACTTTCCTTTTTCTAAAACTTTTTAAAAAATATTCGATGACTTTTTTAAATCTCGTGAGATTTAATTACTCCTTCCAGATTAAAAAATATAAATTAAAATTACCCAAATCATTTGAAGTCTTTAGAATTACCCAATCTCTAAATTCAGAATCAGCCACCCAATCCTCATCTTCATTATCTGAACTGACAGAAATAGACCAAAGTAAAAATTCGTTCGATTTAGGCAAGGCAATAGGAAAATGTAAATAGTGGTCAGAACCAAGAGTCCAAATTGGAGGTTGATCTGCCTGAACACTGAAATTAATTTTAATTTTAAGTGTTTTTTTAGGTTTCGGTAATCAAATAGTTTTAGATTTGGTTTTAAATCCATTTTTATTTAGATTTTCATATATATTCCCTTAATCTCATTAGGCACACCTTTTTTTATAAAAACATTATTTTATGCCAAAACAAACCCCTTCATAAAAAAGCTTTATAGTATTAAACGTGCCGCGGTAAATTAATACATAAATTCACTTTTAAATTGGCACGCTTTGCACGAAAAATAAGACAAACAAAAAGCATAAAAATATTTTTTTATATTTAGTAATGTAACAAAATAAAAGTCCAAAACAATGAAAGCCCTAAAATATTTTCCAAATAAAATATATCATGCAATAAAAATAAATACAAAATATTTTAAGTAATGCCCCATTGTTAGTGATAAAATTTACTTGTATTTTTCCTCACAAAATTTTTATTTTGTCTAATTTTCTCAAAAAAATTGAAAGGAGAATATAAGTTTCTTAAAAACACAGTTAAAAAAATTAATTTTAAATTTATTCCAAATTAATATGTATAGTAAAACTACAGCCTAAAATATTAATTTATATAAAACAAAAAAGGAAAACCGAAAATACTACATTTATGATGGATTAAAGACTAGTTCCTATTGTCAATTTTAATAAAAACTGACGTAATTTAATCCTTTTAAATATTAACTTTCAGCAATTTCATTTTTTAATATTCTTCCAATTTCTAACATTTTTATCAACTTTTGTTCATTATAAAAATCCAAAAATTAAAACTCAAATTTACCTAAAAACAGTTTTCACTCTTAAAATCCGAAATAATGAACCAAAATTCAGAATTTTAAACACACATCATAAGATTATCTATTTTTACCTCTAACTTTATACAAACTTCCTCACATCACACACCCTACTTAACTGAAAATTTAATATTCAAAGACTTCTAAAAATAATTACTTAAACACCAGAAACTTGTTTTTTAACAAATTCAAATAGAATTATAAAAGAGGGAAGGAGTATTTTTGCTAAGATATTTACAATGACATAAAAGCGGAAAAGGTGTCAACACCAATTAACTTTAAATGGATGTTTAGAATTTGACATTTAAAAGCAATTTTAAAAACAAAACAAATTTCTGGGTGTGTTCACTCCTACATTTCAACAAAATAATTTATAATTCCATTAAAATTAAAAAAAAAGCGCGCGATTTTCTAACAATTTACATAATTTTATTTAAAATATTTCTGTGTAATTAAATTCACATGCTTTTTCCTCTTTTTAGAAAGCCTTAAAATTGTTTAAGAGAATACTTAACTTTAAACATTTAAACGTTCCTTCATTCTAAAATTTATCTCAATAAAAATTTAAAACATTTCTTTAAAAATTTCTATATAATTGAGAACTTTTAACAGGGATTTTTGAAAAGAATTTTCCATTAGGGGCAACACTTCACAAAAGAAAGGAATTTGTTACTTAGTACCAAAGCTTACCTAAAAATTAATTTACAGTTAGGGTAGATTAAACAATATTTTTTTAATTTAGACAATTCTATAAAAAGGCCATTAATTCCAAAAACAACAAACAAAAAATCATCAAATATCACAAATTAAACAAAAAGTGTTCCCAAATGCAATCCTATACTACAATTGTTATTCTAATAGTCTGTTTTGGATGCTTATTGACAGCAAATGCACAAATGACATTTTCTGATGGATGGGGCAAACGTTCAGTACCTTCAACATTTGCATTACGTTCACCCACAAAACGTCATCCACCTCCAGATTTCGTTCCGCTGACTGGAGCACGAGGGCCAGTCAACGAGTTTTTTGCAGGTGGAGGTAAGCAAACCATTCAAATAAAAAATAAAAATTGGGTGAAGCTAAACTTATAAAAATAAATGATGGAGATGATTAAAGTAAGTAAAAAAGGAATTTATATTTAGAAGAGGATGCAATGAACCCAGCTATGGAAGCTTGCCATGTTGGTTATGCCCAACGGTTGGTTCAATTGCATGAACAAATGCTGGTAATATATTTAATTGAAACGTAGAAAAATTTTTTAAAAAATAGTCTCTGTATGGCACATACCAACAATGTCAAGTTAAAGCAATGGGGACACAATCAAAGGTATAAAAGATATTTTGACAAAAAATTTAAAAAATAATTCTAAATTAAAGGCCAATTCTGCGGCACCTAAGTCTTAAGAAGTAAATAAAAATTTACCAAATGACCGACGAATCTCAACAATTAAATTTAAAAGAAAAATTACAAAAGATAGTCTTATAAATTAAAAATTTTCTTATTTTTTTAAATGTAAAAACTTATGTCGCAAAACCTTAAACAAAAATATGTCCGCTGCCAATACTAATGTTTCCCTTCACCGAAGTCATATATTCCTTTCATAACACAAATTGGAATATAAAAATAATTCCTTACAATAATTAATTATATAGATACTATTCTAACAGAAAAGTCCCATTATTCCAAAAATGCCACATATACAAACTTCGCACAAAATAAAATTAAACCAACCGGTAAGTCCCCAAAAATAAATTAATTCCATCTTGCTTTTCAAAATCACTGAACGTATTGCTATAATAACGAGACAATGTTTGTAATACATCCCTACTTCTTTCCTAATTTGTTTTAAATAAAAAAATATTATCTTTGTACTTTATATTACTTGAAAAACAGCAGTCCTCTTGTAAGTTTTAATGGAATGAACAAGTTGAGATCCAGCATATTGCCATGCCTTTAAAGAAAATTTTTCTCACATCAGGCAATTTTTATTTCCAAAAATTTAATTCAAAAATTTACCAAAGTATCCCCATGTTCATCATATAATTCTTCAAAACTTCTACAAAATTCATTACTTAATGATTGGGGAGATGGAGAATCTAAAAGTCCCATAGAGAATAATTGCCAACAAAGAGCTGCTTTTCCTAATCCGAATTGTGCTACCTAAAACAAATTTTTATTGAATTTTAATTAAATATTAAAATTCAAAAAAATCCCCTCAAAACAACCAACCACTTACTTACATTAGTTCTATCCAAACAATCAACACAATTTGACCTAACAATTCCATGTTGTAAAAGCATTCGATTATCAGAAGACATTTCTGGTTCAAAACGATAAACAACATCTTCAGCCCCAAAAGGTATTGAATTTAGATTTGAGGGATCTCGAAATTTAAGCGAAGGAAAATTCTAAAAATAAAAAAATCTACAAATTCAATTTATTTCTTTACCTGAAACCATCCAGTAGCCAAAACAACTCTTTGACCAAGACGGTCCAATTGTTGAAGTACCCGACCTGTTTTATTACAACGACTAACATCAAAACTAATATAGTCAATACAATGTCCAGAATGTCGAAATTGATTTAAATATTGAATTGTCTATTTGAAATTTATTTTTAGAATTTTTTTGGGGGAGAAGAAAAGATAGGGGAACAAAAATGTTAACAAATAATTAGTGAAAGAAAGGGAATGATTTAAAAAAAATTAAAAAATAAAAACAAACTTTACAAAAATTATCGTGAAGTAAATTTTCATTATGTTTCTGTTCCATTCTTTTAACTAAATTTAAAACAATAATTGGATGGCCATATTTTCTCCTCAAATCTTGAAAATGTATTGCTGTTGTTAAAGCATTTGGTTCTACACGATCAATCACTATTGGAGGTTTTCCAACAACCTAGAAGAGTGTTTGCAATTACTTTTTGATAAAATTAAAGTATAGAGGGAATTTTAGAAAATTATTTTTAGAGAAATTTGGATTTCAGGAAAATCAACTTCTCTAACAGTTAAATAAACTTGTTAAAAACTAACCATTGGAGCCCCTCTATGCATTGAATCTTGTGACCAAAAAAGAGGAACAGACCCTCTTCGTTGAACAAAAGCAGAAAATTTTCCAGAATTTAAACTTCCCGAATTGCTAACTTCCCATACAATTTGCTCAGTTTCAACATCATTAGCTACAGACCCTTTGTAATTTGTACCTCTTTTTAAAAAACGAGTGCCAGCAAATTCAGCAGAGCGTCTAGCCAAAAGAATTAAATCAAATTTAGCACAGGGCAATTCTACCAATTGATGACCTTAAAAAATGAAGAAATATTTAATTGTGAATATGTATCTTTAAAAATTAAAAAAAATTGAAGGAATTTTTTAAATTAAAAAATCATGGAATTGAATGCCAAAAAATATAAAATAAAGAAAACGTGGCGCACTAAGACTCGAATCAACAAACGGATTGTTAAATACTCATTGTCAGGTCCTTTAAAAAAATAAAAAAACTAACCAATATATCCATGTACAAGTTCCAAATACCATTTCTTATTCACCTTAATTTAAAATAAAATTCAAATTCCAATTAACAAACCCGGCTTTTTCTGAACGGTTCAAGTAAAAAATCATTCCAAACAAATTTTTGTTCACTTTTCATATTAAATTTATAATTATTTTTATTCCATTTAATTCCTTTTTCTGCCAAAGAATTTTCTTGTAAAGTCCGACTGAGTTTATATGTATAAGAAAAATAAAAATTTGTTGTAAAATCAACTGTCTAAAATTTTTTAAAATTATTTTTAAAAAAATTATTAAATTAACCTGAAATAATTTTGCATATTTTTGTTCTTCTGGAGGTAAGGGAGTTGAAGTTGAAGGCAAATAAATCATCGAAACATCTTCAACTTTAAAAATTGAATGATTTCCAATTTGACAAATTTGTTTTGCTTTAGAGACTAACTAAAATTTCAGTATATCTTTTTTTCAAAAAACCCCAAACAAACAAGTAAATAATATCCATGTAAAAACCGAACAGCTCCAATTAATCCACATGCCTTCTCTAAAGTTCGTAAAAGCCCTCCTCCTGTAGAGACTGTACTATTTCTTTTTCTTCCCCATTTTTCAGTTGGTGTCACTACTAAATTTGTAAATTTTTTTTAAAAAATATTTATTTAAAAAATAACTTGAACTTGAAGAAACTGTTGCAAGAAGTTCACCAATATCAGCTAAATAAATATTAAAGATATTATTTTTTCAATCAAAAAAACCTTTACTATAATCATGATTTGGTTCCCCAACTATAAATTCATTTTGTGTAATTCTGTCAATTTTAAGCGTTCGAAATATATTTTCTGTTGCATCTGAGCCAATTATATAAAAATGTGTAGGGGTTTCATAAACACTTAAAGAATAAACTCTATCCATTCTGTTAATTTATTAATTTAATTATTAAAAAGTAGACAGGCTAATATTGAAAAACCGGCAGAATCCCTCCGACCAAAACTCCATCGACCAATCCGACCAAAAGGATCCCCGACTTTTCGTTAAAGGACTTTCCGTCAATACTTTTCGTCATTATACCTTACGTCAACGGATTTTTCGTCAGTGAATGAATGCTTTTAAAGAAAATTTAGAAAACCCTAAAACGGTTCATAATATTAATAATATTTTTTTCCTAGACATAAAAAATCCGCTAAATGATTTAATACCTACCGACCGAAACATCAACCGACTAAAACATCCTTCTATTAAAAACCTTCTTAATAAAAAATAGTAATTTTATTTGTTCCTTCGTAAGAGAAATCTTCAAAATCGTAAATCGAAAAAAGTGTAGAAATATTGAAATCGAAAATAATTTATAAAATTTTTGAACTCAAAAAAAATTTAAAAAATTGAAAAATAATTTGTAGGTCTTTGTTATTTTAGGTTTCGATTGGAACTTTTGCTTGAACTCTTAGGAATTAAGAAAGCCATGAGCTAGGGTTGACAGATCCTGGTAAATCACGGATACCCAAATTTGGAGCAGATATCCAAACCAAAATTTAGGATATCCATATTTCCGGCACCAGTTCCGGCATTTAAAAATCACTCCGAAGCAGGTGATTTTCGGAAACGCTCCGTGTTGGACAATGAATAATAATCAACGAATAATACATCTAGAGTTCTTTCTTTTCAGTACCACAGTCCTGTCCGGAAAAGGGGGAAAACACAGAAGCAGATAAAAAGGCGGTTTGGGTACAAAGAGTAATTTTTAATTCTCTAGTAAATTTATATTTTTTAATAAAAAAAATTTTTTTAATTTTGTTTAAAAATTTATTCCATCTGTTTATTTTAGAATTTTTGATTATACTGTTAAATATTCGGAATTTTTTTAAATTAAAAATTAAAGTTATAAAGTAAAAGAAAGCTTTATGTATTTAATAATTAATTAAAGAAATTCTACCCCAAATTAAGAAATCTTTAATTTCTTTTAGTCAAATTAATTATTTAATTTTTTTTATTTAAATTTTAAACCACGAAATCTCAGTCTAAAATTATTTTACAAAAAATTAATTTTAAACTTTACCTTTTTCATTGTTTCAATATTTTCTGTTTAAATGACAAATTCAAAATTAGTTCCTTTTTTGTTTTAATTTTTAATAATTTACACGCAACTTATCGAAATATACAAATTAACTACAAAAATATTTTAAAAAATTACTTTTAATTTTTTTAAATTTCATGTCAAATAAATTTAGAAAAAATCATTTTATTTAAATTTAAATTCTTTTCTCCTTTAAAAATTTAATTATACTCTAAATATGCAAAATTTAACAAATTCTTTTTCAAATCAAACAATAAACGATTTATTATTAAATAATAATCTTCCCCATCATTTGGTATTTTTTTAAATTTATTTAAAATTTAAATTAATTTAAATTAAGCTTTATTTACAATATAAAAATTCTGGGCAAAGTTTATTATTGTTACTCCCTGCAGTTTTGTTGAATTTAATTGGTATACCTGGAATTACTGGAAATTTATTTTTAATTTATGTAACAATTAAAGAAAAGTTTTTTTTAATTAGAAAAATTAAAATAAAAATTAAAAATTTAAAGAAAATTAAGAGGGCCAACAAATTATTTATTGACTTTAACTGCTTTTTTTGAAATTCTTCATCAATCATGCCATTTTCTTTTTCTCGTTGTTGCTATTAGTGGAATTAATTTAATTAATTATTCCACCGCTATAATATTTCAATTACATTCAATTTTTGGTATAGCGGCAGTTCAGATTTTGTTTGTCTCTACAGCTATTGACAGACTTTTTTCTTTTTTAATTCCATTAAAATATGTTAAATTAAATGTTCGCCCTTATTTGGGTTTTCATTTATTTTTGGCTATTTCAAGCGGAATTTGGATGTCAACAAAAGCTTTAAATGTTGCCTATAAATATCCAACAATTCCTGTGACTGGACATATTAGCGATTTATTTGTTTCAGATATGGATATTATTTTTGCATTCTTTATGTATTTATCTATATTAAATGTTATAATTTATATTTTTGTTTGGATAAGTGTTCGGTATTTGAATACAGGTAATTCTTTTGCTTTATTTTTTGTGTAGAAACTTGTAGAAAGAATATTAATTAATAAAAATAACCCATCCTCGGGTTGGATGGGGGGAGGGGGGGGGGAGCATGTGCTACGGTCTGAACTCATTCCACGATAGTTCTATCCCATCTCCCAACCCCAACATTAACATAATATGTATTTACAGATTTATTTTAGAAAGATAAAATAATTAAAAACATTTTAGAATCCCTCTATTAATCTCTCTCTAATACATTAAAATAATCTACTATATATTTAAAGGAAATACCGAAAGCATTATTTCTACAAATAATCAATCCAATCTTCTTAAATCTCTCATTCTTATTGTTTCAATTGTTATTGGTGGTTATATAATTAACAGTATATGTCTGAAATTTATTATACCTTTATTTAATTTAAATGATATACAAGTAAAAAAATAAGTTTAAAAAATATATGAATTTTATAAAATTAAGATTTGGTTTTTTGGAGCTATTGGAGGTATTTTAATTAATATTGGCGCTTCTTCTGAAACACCAATACTTTATAATTTTAGGTTATTTTTAGAATTAATTTTTAATTAAAAAATTATTAGAAAAATAACCCCCTTTATACTATTTTCTCATTATTAAACGTTAGGTATAATTTGGGTTTACTTTAACACATAAAATAAATTTGTTAACTTATCTTTGGCATGGGAGTTTACTTAGTGGACAATAAAAGAGGAAATGAATAAAAACTTTTGACATAATTTTTAAAAATTAATTTAAGTAATATTTATCGCGAGGCTTTCAACAAACAATTTAAACAATTATTTTGCAAGAAATTTCAAAATAATAAAATTATAATTAGTCCTGGTAATGTTAACTATATTGGTGGAATGTTAAATAGTAAAGTTATTTATGTAAATAAAACAAAACAATCAACAAAGAAATAAATATAAATGATAAAATTAAATTAATTAATTTTGTTTGAAAATTATTTTTATAAATCTCTTTTATTGTAATTTTTTAAATTACATATGTATGTATTTATTTATTAGGAATCGGATTTTTATTAGGAAATTGATTTTGGACGAAGTAAAATTCTGATTGAATTACCTAATTATTATTATTTTTGTAAATTATTCTTAAATTTTTCACAAATCCTCAAAAAATTACATAAATAATTTTCAAAATTTTGTATATTTATCAAATAAAAAGTTTGAGTTAATTTGGAATTAAATTTGAAAGCTTGAAAAGTTTGCATCTTACTCTTTTACTTTTAAAAAATAATAATAAAGCACGTAATAATAATAACATATTTTACAAAATATTGTCAAAACCCTTCTTTTCTTTTATGCTAAACTTATTTTTTTATTTTTAATTGTTTTTAATGTCTGAATTTATTTTTTTAAATAAAAATACAAATTAATCTCAAATATGTACTATATCATTTAAAAGCTCAAAAAAACTTCTACGCAGAGATGATGAGGACAAAACTGTTTGACGTATATTTTAAAAATAATTAAAGGGACTTTTCTTTAATAATTATTTTTAAAAATAATATTTTATAAATTGTTTTTCCAAATTATTTTCTCTAATCAAGCAAGTGTTAAAAATAAATTATTTTATATAAAAATACTTATATTTTACAAACATCTTTCATTTATTTAAAGCTTTAACACTTTCATTTAAAAAATAACAAGTCTAATAGTACTAAAATAAATACCAAATTGTTTCATTAATTTTTCTTTTTTAAAATTAATTATTTGAGCATAAATATTTAATTAGTATATTTTGTTATTTTAAAAGGGCGCGGTTTTTAAAGATAAAAAGTAATTTTTATATAAATATGGATATATAAATATTACTTTTTAATATTTTTATTTTTAAATTTTATTGTTTATTAAATATTTATTAAATTTTTTAAAATAAAAAATAATAATTTTTTTGGTACAGTATTTATTCAAAAATAATTTAATAATTAATTGTTATCATAAAATAGATTTATTTTAATTTAAAGAAAGTCTGGCTATTATTAAATTAACAATATTTATTTAATTTTTTGTTTATTTAATTAGGTACTTGAATATAAAAAAAACTAAAATAAAATTAGTGGTATGTACATATTATTTAGACGGTACAAAAGAATTATTGAATAATTACCAAATAATTTTTAGTTAAATTAAATAAATATTTAGCAAAAATTATAATTTTTGAGTAAATTTTTTGCGTAGGTCTGAGTGAATTTTTAACTCTAAATTTTTATTCTTACTATGATTTATTCCATTTTCCTTTGTTTATATTAAGTGATAATTAAATAAAATGTATCTATTAGTCAATTTTCTAAAGAAAAGATGAATTTTAATTGTTAAATAGTATTCTTGTATATAAATTAGATAAACTTAAAATAATCAAACCCAGACTTAAAAACTTTTTTATTCTCTTATCTATTATTAATTTTTAACAACCCAACAATTTTTAACAAAAAATTTTTTTAGAATTTTCTCTGACGTTAATATACAAATTAAATACTAAAAACTTTTTTAATTTCACTATACTAAGTACTACATACTTTTAAAATCTTTATATTTTTTTACTTTTTATAGTATTTCAAGACAAAAAAATTATTTTAAAAAATTTTTTGAATTATTCTCACAGTAAATATAATAATTATTTTTTTTTGTTAAATAATTTTTATTTCCTTTTTTTAAATAAAATTAATAAATAATTAAATTAAAATTAATTTTTTAAATAAAATTTTCTTAGAACAACCTCTGGCAACCAAAATTTTATTTAAAAATTTTTAATTCCCCAAAGGTTTAAGATTTTATTAAAATTCAAAAGGTTAATTTTAAATTTTAATTACTCATTTTTTCATTAAATATTAAAAAATATTTTGTAAAATGTAGCTTAATAAATTCTCTAAGGGATTGACTAGAAAAAATTTTTTCAAAATAATTTTCATAATTTATCTAAATGATTTTTTAAATTTTTGTTAGAAATAAATTTAAAATTTAAACATAAAAATCGACACAAATTATAATTAATTAAAAAGGAAAAATTCTCCAAAAATCTCCACAACAATTAATCTCCAAAAATCCTCGCAATCTCCACAACACTATTAGTATATTTAGTTAAAATAAATATTGTAAAATGAGTTACAACGAAGGAACTACAAATTTAGTATGTTTTGTAAATTTAAAATAATATTTTTCAAATTATTTTATAGTTTTATCAAAATTTTAAAGAAACTGGACTTCCTTTTACTTTTGTAATGTTAATTACTGTTCGTTGGATAGTTTCTATGTTTGGATGTCTACTTAATTTGTCTTTAGTTTATATAACTATAAGAACAAAGTAAATTAAAATAAATATTTTTTTTTGAAATTTGGTTGATTTAAAATAAATATTAGAATTTATTTTATCTTATTTATCTCACAATAGTTAATATTTTTCATCAAAAATATTAAAAAATGATTTTTTTATAATTCGAATTTTTCTTTACTTCCTTTTTTGAATTTTCTAGAATTATTAAATAATTAAATTAAAAGTACACATAATGTTACACAAAAGTATGTATTGTCCCAGGTGAATGTTACAATTACATAATAACACCTGTAGAATAAACATTGGACTTTTACCTTTTTCTTTCTAAATAATTTATATTTAAAAATTCAGATCCCTACACAGTACTTGTAATATATTAATAGCTACCAATGCTTTATGTACAGCTATATTTGAACCAACATTGTCGATTGGATTAATTATTGCGATTAGTGGAATTAATTTTATTAAAGTGAATACTTGCTTTTATTTACAATTTTTGCCAGCATTTTTTGGAAATTTAACTTTGGCAACAATGTTGGCTATTGGCTTTGATAGAGTTATAAATATATTATTTGCTTCTTTCTGGATGTAATTTTTAAATAAAAATAAATTTTTTTTTCAAAAAATATTAATAAATATTAAATTTATATTTCTTTAAAAATTTTCCTTTCCATTTTCGATAATAATTCATTGAAAAAATTTAAATATTTTTTTCTTCAATTTAAGGAATCTTCAATCCCGTCCATTTAAATATTTATTTTCATTGATGTCTGCATGTATAATTTATTCATGTTTTCAAATTTGGCAACTTTTTTTAATATCTACTGAACATCCATATGTTCATGTAATTTGTTCATCCCCTGGAGAAGTTCAGCAAGGCGAAAGAGGAAAATTTCTTTATTTTGTGAATTTATTTGCAAATATTATTTTATTGTTTGAATATATAATTCTTTGGATTGTCTTTAAAATATATCAAAACAAACTTTGTAAACATTTATTTTTTTTATTAAACTTAGAATCCGTCCCGTGTTTACTCTAAAATTTTTTTTTAAATTTGAAAACATTTGGTCCCTTTTAGGTTTAATTTAATCAAAAAATTATAATTTATTTTTTTAAATATTTTTTTCTAGCCCAAACTACTTCAATTTTTACTCGTCGTATTCTTCGTTCATTAACAACCTTAACTTGTTTAATTATTGTTTGTTGGGTATTAAATAGTATTGTAAGGCTTTTATTGCCTTTAATTGGTTTATCTCCTCAATTATTAATTTACACAACTTTTTCATTTTCATTTCTTCCAATTTGTGCAATGGCAGCTAATGGGCCTGTTCTTTTTTT
Organism: Meloidogyne enterolobii; assembly: GCA_963681835.1. Lineage (NCBI taxonomy): Eukaryota > Metazoa > Nematoda > Chromadorea > Rhabditida > Meloidogynidae > Meloidogyne > Meloidogyne enterolobii. The sequence continues at coordinate 618,543 of CAVMJV010000004.1, read as the reverse complement.
GCTTAGGTGTTTTTTTAAAATTATTATTTTTTCTTTAAAATTTAATTTTTTTAGTTATGAATATCGACAAGCATATGCAAAACAATTTCCTCATATTTTACATTCATATGTGGGAAGTTATGGAGATGGAAATCCGGGTGTTTCGCCAGTTCATATTTTAAATTTAAGAACAGCTGTAGTTGCCCCACAACCAACAAATAATAATAATTTTAATTCCGTCGTTCAAAATTTAGCAAGAGAATATATTTAAATATTCTCTTAATTTGTCATTTTTATATACTTAATATAAAATTTATTTTTAAAATTTATTTTCACATAAATATGTATGTACAATTTAATTATAAAATTTTGAAGATCAAAAATATATTTATAAACTTGAAAAAAACTGTTTATCAGACGAGATTCTTTTCGTCAACCTACAATTAGAATTATTTCATTCTATTTTTTAAAGATAAAGTTGAATCCCGAATATTTTCTTAACACAATTATATACCCTAACATATCAGTAGATTTAATCTTAAATATATTAATTTTTTAGAAACGTAAAAATTTTCTGTAATATTTTTAATTACCTCCAATTTTTTAACTTTCTTCATACTAAATCTAACGAGTTTATAATTCCTTTTAATTAACTAATTAAAGTTTTTGTTATAAAATTTAAATAATTTAATTTTTTAAACAAAGTCTTTCACAATCACTCAATAAATTGAGTAATTAATTGACTTTTTCATGTGATTTAATGCTAAATAAATAAAAATAGCAGGTCTAATTAGGAAGAGATTATGGAGAAAAGAGAGAGAAAAGTCGCGCGAAATTTTGTCTGTTTTATTAACGTTATTTTTTATCGCAAGACGCAAAGCATCCTTTATGTAGACATAAAATAAGGACATTCACTTGTCTTTTTTAAATACTTTTTTTAAATAAATTCTTTCTTTATAAATGTTTATTTGACAATAATTTTAAAAATTTATTTAAATAAAATTTTAATAAATTAAAATTCAAAATTAAATAAAATAAATATACATATTATATAATTTCTCAAAAATCAAAAAATATTTTTTTAATGATTTATTAAATTTAGAAAATAATAAAAACAAAAGAAGAAAAGTTTTATTATGAAAAAACAAAAATTTTGTTTAATTTTTATTTTATTTTTTAATTATATTCAAAATAATGAAAGTGTTAATTTGAAAGGGGTAAATAATTATTTTTTAAAATAATTATTTTTTTTAAATAATTTAATTTTTAATTTATTAAGAAGCATAAACTCAATCCAAATGCTAAATCTTTTAATTTAAAAGATATTCAACAAAATAATTATAAACAATTAACGAAAGAAATGTCAGCTCCAAACAATTATTTGTAAATTTATTTAAGAAATATATTTTTTAAATTAATCTATTTTTCTAGGGTGGAAAGTACTTCATCTACAATAGAGGTGAGATATACCTAAATATTTAAATATACATTTCCTCAACTTTTAATTAAGAGTGAAGACAATAACCCTTCAGCTGATCTAAATGCTACAGAACATTTGAATCATCAGCCAAACTTTCACAATAACCACCACATTCAAAATAATCAAAACCTAAAGCCACCCTACCATACAGTAAAACATTTTTACAAAGTCCCAGGAGAGTTGAGCACAAGAGCACACCCATATATTCCTATTACTCAAATTAAAGAAAAATCAGTAAACGAAGATAATAAATCAACAAATGACGATAAGTTGGATAATAATTATTATTTTTTATATTTCCAATTATATTTAGGGACAACAAAAATGCTTTTGAAGAGAAATCCCAACCATCTTCTCCAAAAGAAATATTCAATTTTAAAGGTAGAAATATAATATGTAGATATTTGACATTTCTTATACTATTTATAACTAGAGACCGGACTGAGCAAAAATTTCGGTTATCAAATCGAGATTTTTGAGATATCTCGTACGGGTTCTCTACCTCTATTTATAATACTAATATTATCTCCTGTTTCTAAAAAAGAGGGAAAGCTTTCTTTAACAATCAAAAATTCTAACCATTAATTTTACCTGTAAATATTGCTCATTTAAAAACAGTTTTGCATCATCTCTCAAACGTTCATAAGAATAATTTGGAACAAGAAGAGGCTAGTAGTTCGTTTAATATTGAACCTAATAATGACGATATTCAAGATGAAGATCTTAGCTATCTTATTCCCTCAGATTTATTGGATTCACCTAAACCCGAATCTGGTCAATCGAAAAAATGGTAAATTAAAAAATATTTTTATTTTCCTTTTTTTTTAATTAAATAAAAATCTTAATAAATTACTTAATTTTTAAATTTAATTATTTTTCAGAATATTCATTAAAAATATGAGATGTTAATTATTTTGAAGTAAAAATTTTTTCTTACAGAATAGTTTTACAAAAAACAATTTTTAAATTTAAATCAATCTAATTTTAACTGATTTTTCGATATATACATAAAAGTATGTATTTTGATTAAAAATTATTATTTTTTAATTTAAATTATTTAACATTTTTATTAATATTAAGAGAAATTAAAATTTTATGTTTAGACATAATATGTTTAAGTAGTTAAAGATGCATCTAGTTAGTCTACCTACATACACTGCGGTGCAAAAGTTTATCTACACTGACTGAAAATTTATTTAAAACAGTATATCTCGTGAAGAATTCGTTAAAATGGGGGGTTAAAATAATTTTTAAAGTACTGTACCCCGTTTTCCCGTTGATTTTTGTGATTTGAGATCTCGATGATGAAAACTGTTACGGACTTCGTTCTTTTTTATTTTTAACTCAGTATCAATGGAAATATCCTCAGAATTTTTTTGTTATTTTTTCTGCCATTTATTTTTCTAAAAATCCAATTTTTGCAAACTGTAGATAAACTTTTGCACCGACAAAAAACGAATTAGTTTGGGAAAAAGGAGCATATCATAAAAAGTTCTGGTGCTTATTTTTAACACAAGGGCTTATTAAAAAGAGCACTTTCCGCTTAATAATTGTGAAAAAAATCATTTTATGAAAACGAAATTTCCCAGAGATATATCGTTCTAAAAAAATTTTCGGTAGGTGTAGATAAACTTTTGCACCGCAGTGTATACTATTAAAGAAAAAAGAGCGGATAAACATTTTGACAGTCCATATCTAACTTGTAATACAATGCAAAGAAATTGTATTTACAGTCGAATCTACTTACATAAAAGTGAGATCCGACTGTAGCAATTTCTAGTAGAAAAACAAAGAATCTGTCCAAAATATATTTAAACTTATATTTACAATATTTACTTGATTAATAAAAATGAAATTATGTAAGTACATGATAAGTACAATAATTAAGTATTTCCAAAAAATATTTTAGTTTACACTTTTAATATACTTTTGTTGAAATTTTTTAAATTTTGGTTAATTTTTCTTAATTTTCTTAATCTTCAATTAACTAGAAATAACCAAAGCAGGAATAACATTAACTACATTATTTTTATTATAATTTTTACAAAATATTTTCTTTAATTCTCTATTGAAAGCTTCTCGATATAAACTACTAAAATTAAAAACAATATTATTTTAAATTAAATTATAACCTAAAAATATAAAGTGTAGGAGTTTCTGCAGAAGCTCCAATATTTGTTAAAATACCTTCAAAAACTTTAACATACCAAGTCTAAAAAATTTTTTCTTTTTTAAATATTTATTTATGATTAATTTACTTGTATATTATTAAGAATTGTAAAAATATTAATAAATGGACGCAAAATAGTGCCACAAACAAAACCGCCAATAACGATTGAAAATATAAGAATGAGAGATTTTAATAGACGAGATTGAATATCAGATTGAGCTCCGTTAATATTAGTTGCTTAAATAAAATTTAATTTTAAATTTAAATTTAAATTACTTGATTGATGGAAACAAACAACTATCCAAACAAGTAAATAAATTATAACATTTAATGAACAAAGGGACATCATAAATAAATGGAGGATATGCATATCCAAAATTAAAAGGTCACTCATATTTCCCGTAACTTTAATTAATGGATATTTATTTGCAAACAAAATAGCATTTATTGACATCCAAATTCCACTAGAAAAAGCTAACAATGTGTGGACAAACAAATAAGGGCGAATTTTTATTTGATCATATTTCATTGGAAATGAAACAGCGAGAAGACGGTCAAAAGCTGTAGAGCAAATTGCTGTTTGTGCTGCTGTTAAACCAAAAATTGAATGTAATTGAAATATTAAAGCTGTGGAATAATTAATAAAATTAATTCCACTAACAGCAACAACAAGAAAAACAAGATGGCATGATTGATGGAGAATTTCAAAGAAAGCAGTTAAAGCCAATAAATAACTCGTTGGCCCTCTCAAATTTCTTTAAATAAATTAATTAGGGAATTTTTTTTAAATAAATAAAAACTTGTTTTTAACGGTAACATAAAGAAGAAATGAATTAAAGGTAATTCCTGGCACCCCAATAATATTCAGTAGGACAGCAGAAATAATTAATATAAAACATGGACCAGCATTTTTATATTGTTCAAACAACTTTTAAAATAAAAAAGTATAATTTTTGTATTTAATATTTTAACAAAATTTTTATTAAATTCTAGAGAAGGATGAAATAATATTTATAAAAAACAAAATCTTTTGAAAATTAAATAAAAATTTGTTTTATTTAAAACAAAAATCCTGACTAGTAAATTAAATTTTAATATTTTTTGTTTTATTCAGAGCTGTAACGAGAAAAGGTAAAGTTGAAGTACAAAAAGTATAAAATTTATAAGTACACTGCTCCACATAACTATAACCTCACACTAAATTTTCGAATTTTTTGACTTAGCCGAATCAATCGGGCTGATTTTTATTTTATATTAATTAAAACGGGTAACAATTCATATAAACCCAAAAAAATCGAAATTATTCAAATATAAGTTTTTTTTCAAATATTCATCAGAAATCAGAAAACAATTTTCAGGCATCAGAAAATAATTTTGAGAATTTTAAAGTTAAATTTAATCTTTCAAACAAAAAGCCTTTTGTAAGTACGTATTTACACATAAGTACTTTACTTCCAAAATAAATACGATAGCACCCCTAGTTTTATTGAATACAAATTTTTTTATTTTTAAATTTAATAAAAAATACTAACAATATGAACTTCATAATTATTTAATAAAGTTGTTTGATTTATTGAAGAATCAATGTAAATATTCATTCAGATAAATTATTTAAATAAAAGTAAGGAGGGGGTTGATTGAATTGAGGGAGTTTTTTGAATTATAAGTTGGATACTTAAAATTCGATCTATTTGTCGAAAATTCCCCAAAAACTCCTAAAATCGAATATTTTTATTAGAATCTAAAGAGTAAATTTTCGTATCTAATAATTATATTTAAATACTTTTAAGTAATTTGTAATTAAATTAACTTTGGAATTAGCAATTAATTATTTAATTTTATTTAATTTTAATAAAATTATTTCTTGCAGATAGGTTGACATTTAACTTTCACCTGCCCTTAATTGTCTATCAAATAAAGGGCAAATGCTAGTATGCATAATAATCTAATTATTAATGCCAAATTAGAAAAAATTCGAATAAAAAATGAAATTAAATAAAAAAAAAATATATTTAAATACTTTTTTATAAACAATTAAATGAAATCAGAATAATGAATAGTTAATTAATACTTTTTCAAAATATTTAATTAAATAAAATCATCAGAAATTGTAATTAGAGATCGGACTGAGATGAAATATCGGTCAAAAATCTTAGTTATCGAGATCGAAATTTAAACGAGATAACAATCTCGATTCTCTCGGTCCCGTCCCTAATTGTAATGTGCAAATTAATCAAAAAAGGATTTAAAATACAAAAAAATTTTTTTTTAAATAATTCGTTAAAAATATTTTCAATATTTTATATTTTTTGTTAAAGAATTATTTACACAATTTTTAATAATAATTTGTTTATTTAAAATATTTTTATTTGATAATTTATTTCCAATCATTCCCTCCTTGGTACTATTATTATTGTGAATATAAGGAATAACAGAAATAACATTATTTTGAGATTTTTTACAAAATAAATATTTTAATTGTTTGTTGATAGATTTGTGATAAACACTACTGAAAATATAAGAATTTTTTTCTAAAATTTTTTTTAAAAGAAAAACCTAAAAATATAAAGTGTTGGAGTTTCGGCAGATGCACCAATATTTAAGAAAAGTCCACCTAATACACTTACATACCAATTCTGAATTTTAATAAAATATTTTTTTATTTTTAAATATTTACCTGAATATCATTTAAATTAAAGAACCGACTAACAATTAAACGACAAACGCTATTAATTACAAAACCCCCAATAACTATTGTAATTATAAGAACGAGAGATTTAAGAAGCCGTGATTGACTGTCTGATTCAACACCGATATCGCTATTCGCTTAAAAAATTTTTTAACTGATAAATTTATAAAAAAAATTTACATGGATAAAAGCAACGAACAACTACCCAAACGAGAACATAAAATATTACATTAAATGCACAAAGAAGCATAATAAATTTAAGCATTATCTCCATATCTAAAACTAACAAATCACCGACACGTCCAGTAACGGGGAGTGTTGGGTATTTGTTGGATAAATTAATAACATTTATTGACATCCAAATTCCACTAGAAAAAGCTAACAATGTGTGGACAAGCAAATAAGGGCGAATATTTAATTGGTTATATTTAATTGGGAACAGAACAGATAAAAGTCTGTCAGCAGCTGTTGAACACATTATAGTCTGAGCTGCTGCTAAACCAAAAATTGAATGTAATTGGAATTTAATAGCTGTGGAATAGTCAATTAAATTAATTCCACTGATTGAGATCGCTAAGAAAAGAAAATGTCCTGATTGATGGAGAATTTCAAAAAGAGCAGTTAAAGCCAATAAATAATTTGTCGGCCCTCTCAAATTTCTTAATTTTTAATTTAAAAAAATCTTTAAAATAAAAATACTTGTCTCGAATTGTTACAAAAATTAAAAGTAAATTTGAGGCAATTCCAGGCACCCCAATAGCATTCAGCAATAAAGAAAGTCCAATAAATGTTGAATTTGGGCCTGCATTTTTATATTGTGTATATAACTAAAAAATAATTTATTTAATAAAAATAATTATTTTAAAATACTCACAACATGATTTGGATAATTATCATTTAAAATATTTAGTGTTTGATTGTTTGAAGGGTCCATGAATATTTTTAATTTAAATAAAAATTAAATAAAATTCTAAAAATGAATTTAAAATAAAAAAGGTAATTAAATCTGTCTTAGAATAAATATGTATGTACAAAAAATTTGTATTTATATTTTAATTAATTAATTAATTATTTTTATTTTTAGAATATTTTTCCAATTTTTGTATTTTTAATTAAAATTAATTCAATGTTTCTTAAAAACTTTTTTTAAATTTTTATTTTTGCTTAAAATTCAAAAATCTCATGCAAAAATATAAAATATAAATTTTTATTTTGTGTCGGTATTTTTCTGTAAAAGACAATTTAATAATTACTTATTTTTATTTTTATATAAACTGACAATGTTAATAAGTAGAATTTAATTTAAAACGAGTCTAAGGGAAAAACTAAAAGAAAATTAAATTCAAAAATTGTCTTTAAATTTTTTAATCTTAATTTTATAATAATCTATTTACTCTTTTGCCGGTCTGATTTTTTTATTTTTTATTCCGACAGCTTTTTTGGTATATAATTTTTTATTTATTAAAATTATTTATTAATTTTGTTAATTAATTATTTTTAAATAATTTTTAAAATTAATTTGTTAACTAATTTTTTTAGATATTAAAGTAAAAACAGGTGGAAATTGAAAATAAAGAAATGTCATTTACAAATTTAGAAAATTAAAAAAAAATGAAAGAAAATTTTTAATAATTTATTTTAATTTCCGTTAATAATTAAATTTTTAATTAAAAATATTTATTTAAATATTCTAACATTATGACTAACAAAATAAATATTTAGGGGAATATAATGAAAATTAGTTGTACATAAGCTTAGAAATTTTGATTTTTAATGCTCATTAATTTGAATGAGCATTCAAGCATTTTTGTAAAGAAAAAGATGCAACTACATATGTACATATTCTGGATTAAAGGCTTAAAATTAAAAAAGAAAAAATGAAAATATCGCCACACATCTATATTTTCTTTCCAGATTTTCATCAGAATAAAGCACCTAACAAAAGCTTCATGAGGGTTACCGGGATAGATTTTAATTGGATATTTTTTTGGAGTTTTATTTTATTTTGAAAACAAAATTCTAAATTTTATTTAGCATTTTCTAAAACTTTATCACAAAAAAAGAAATCCATTAAATTGTCAAATGTTTTTTCCATAATTATTTTATATTTTCGGATTGCTAATATTACATAAACTATTATTCGTGACAATTCTTCCATTTCTGTTTGCCAATTGTGTTCCTCTGTTGACTGGGCCAGGAACGACAGAAATTACATTTTTTTGTGTTTTTTTGCAAAATAATTGTTTTAATTGTTTTTTAATAGCTTCTCGATAAATACTACTAAAAATTAATTTTAAAAATATTTTTCTAAATTCATTCAAAATTTACCTAAAAATATAAAGTGTAGGGGTCTCCGAAGAAGCTCCAATATTTAAAAGAATACTTCCAAATACCCCAACTAACCATTGCTAAAAATAAAAAAATTATTTTTTTAGTTTAAATTCTTTTTTATTTTACTTGAATATCATTTAAATTGAAAAATTGATTAATAACTAAATGAGAAATAGAACACATTACATAACCACCAATAACGATTGAAACGATAAAAATTAATGATTTTAGTAGACGTGATTGGCTGTCTGATTGAGTCACATTATTGGCTAAAATAGGAATAATTTTATAAACGAAATTGGGAAAGTATAGAGGGGAGGTTTAACGAGGCGTTTTCTACCTTTACTAAGAAAACGGTAAGCAATCCAAACAAAAATATATAATATAGAAGTAATTGCGCATAAAAGCATTATGAATTGAAACATAATATTCATTTCATAAACACACAAATCCCCAATATGTCCAGTAACGGGAAGTGTTGGGTATTTATTTGATAAATTAATAGCATTTATTGACATCCAAATTCCACTAGAAAAAGCCAAAATTGTATGGATTGAAAGGTAAAGACGAATATTTATTTTATTGTATTTTAATGGGAACAGAACAGATAAAAGTCTGTCGGCAGCCGTTGAAGCCATGGATGTCTGTGCTGCTGTTACCCCAAAAATTGAATGTAATTGGAATATTAGAGCTGTAGAATAGTCAATTAAATTAATTCCACTAACAGCAACGACCAGAAAAAGAAAATGTCCTGACTGATGAAGAATTTCGAAAAAAGCCGTTAAAGCCAATAAATAATTTGTTGGCCCTCTCATGCTTCTAAATATTTATTTTTAGTAAATTATTCCAAAAAATTAAAGAAATACTTGTTTAGAATTGTAACATAAATTAAAAGAAAATTAGCAGCAATTCCAGGTACTCCTTCAACACACATAATCACTGAGGGCACAATTAATAATGAACTTGGACCAGAATTTTTGTATTCTGAGTATAACTAGAAAAAATAAATAGTTTTAAATTATTTTTTGTATTTAAAAATATATTCCTTCTAGCCTTTCCCCAATCTCTTATTTATTTCGAAAAATTACCATATAATTTGGATAATTGTTATTAATTGTAGAATTTGTTAAAGATCCGTTTCTTTCTTGCATTTTAATTTAAATATTTTTAACAAAAATGGAAAGAAATTCTTAAATAAAATATATATTAAATATGTTAATAAATTTGGTTAAATTTGTTAAAAAAATTAATAGAGGCTATTAACTGCAAAACTGTTCAAATAAAAATAAGAATAAACTTTTTTGGTCAGTTGGCACCTGTTTATTCTATTTATAGAGGACGAAAATTATTTTTTCTTTTCACCAACTACTGACGTTATAATGATTGTTAATTTAAAAAATCCTTTTTTAATTTAATTAAAAACTTATATTTTTTATATAAAAACAATTAAAAATTAATAAAAATAAAAAATATTTATTAATACAGACAGCCATTTCTAAATAAAAAAATTTATTAAATTTAAATAAATTAAATAAAATATTAAAATTTTTAAAAACAAAAGGTGAAAATTTTTATTAAATAAATTAAATAAACTAAAATTGTTTTTAATATTATTTTTTAATAAATAAATGTTAAATAAAATTTTTTCGAAACAAAAATATTTTTTTGCCAATTAAAATAAAAATAATTAATTAATTAATTATTGTTTGAAAAAAATTAATTCATTAAAATATATAAAAATATCGGTATTTAAAGAAAAGAAAATATTTATAAAATCGGATTTTGATTTAACGTGCCACCTTTGAAGTTTAGTATGTAAAATCAAAAAATATATTCAGAATTGTTTAATTTTTAATATAAAATTAAAGATATGCCTTTCTAAGAATCTGGAAATTAAATGAAAAAAAGTAAGGATCTTTTGCTTAATCAACTGTAAAAAATTTGTTTTAAATAAAATATTAAGCAATTTCCTCACACCTTTTTGCTAATTTTTGTATTTTAAATACAAAAAAATTTATTTTTTTAAATTTTATTTCAAAGGTTTAATTGTAAATTAAAACAAATTGTAAATTAAATTAAACACGGAATGAAAAGGGAAAAATAAAATTTAAAAAAGAAACTTTCTCTTCATTTAAATAAATAAACATTCATTAAAAAATAATTATTATTTTATTTCTTTGGATAAACATTATTATTATTAACAACTCCTCTTCCTCCTCCAGCATTTATTAATTGTTTTGTTTTTACTCCACTACAGTTAACAAAACCAGGAGCTGCGGAAATTTTATTTTTTTGGAATTTTTTGCAGAATAAACGTTTTAATTGTTTGTTGATTGCTTCTCGATAAATACTACTAAAAATTAATTTTAAAAAATATTTTTTACTTCTTCTGAAATTTACCTAAAAATATAAAGTATTGGAGTTTCAGCAGAAGCTCCAATATTTGAAAGAAAGCCCCCAAACACATTAACTAACCAATTCTAAAAATTTAATTAAAAATATTTTTAGAATAATTTTTCTTTTACTTGAATATCATTGAAATTGAAAAAACGGTTGATAATTAAATGACATAAACTATTTATTATATATCCACCAATAACAATTGAAATAATTAAAATTAGGGATTTTAGAAGACGTGATTGAGTGTCTGATTGTGATACATTCCCTAAATTAAAATATTTAAAAATTAGGAAATACTTTTGACAACAATTATGTATTTCTTTACCTGGATGTAAACAACGAACAGATATCCAAATTAATATATAATTAATGGTATTTAATGAACAAATAACCATAATAAATTGAAACATTATTTCCATATCAAGAATAAATAAATCCCCAATATGCCCAGTAACAGGAAGTGTTGGGTACTTATTTTCAAATAAAATAGCATTTATTGACATCCAAATTCCACTAGAAAAAGCCAAAATTGTATGGATTGAAAGGTAAAGACGAATATTTAATTGTTTATATTTAATTGGGAACAGAACAGATAAAAGTCTGTCAACACCCGTTGAAGCTAATGCTGTCTGTGCTGCTGTTGCTCCAAAAATTGTATGTAATTCGAACTGTAAAGCTGTGGAATAATTAATAAAATTAATTCCACTGACGGCAACAAATAAAAAAACAAAATGGGCGGATTGATGGAGAATTTCAAAAAAAGCAGTTAAAGCCAATAAATAATTTGTTGGCCCTCTCAATTTTCTTTAAATAATTTAATATTTTAAAAACTTTAAAACTAAAAACTTGTTTAGAATTGTTACAAAAATTAAAATAAAATTTGCAACAATTCCTGGGACTCCAGCAACATTCAAAAGCACTGACGGTAAAATTAATGTTAAACTTGGGCCAGCATTTTTATATTGTTCATACAACTAAAAAAGAATTATAAAGATTATTTTGAGATCTTTATACAGGAATATGAAATTTTGTTTAAATAAATTAATTTTTTTAAATAATTTTTATTAAATATTAAATTTTAATTAAAAAATATAGATAATTACCATTTTATTTGGAAAATATTCAATGCTTGTTTGATTAAAAGAATATTCGTTAATATTATTAGTTTGCATATTAATTTTAATTAAAATTTATAAAAATAAATCTAAAAACAAAAATTATTTTCAAAAATTTGGGAATATTTTCTCAAAAATATTCTCAACAAAATTATACGTTTAAAATTAAATTTTTTTTCTCAAATAATTTTAGTATATTAATTAATTATGAGAATTAAAATTTGAATTAAAAAACTTTATTTTAATAAATATCTACGATATTATTTGAAATATATTCTCGAAACTGAAACAACTTTGTCTTTTAATATATGAATATAAAGTAGGCAATTCCCCCACACGCTGACCGAATAAATATTTAAAAAAAGTATTTAGAAAATAAAAATTAATTGACGAGATATTATTATATTTTTGTTTATTTAAATAAGTTAAGCAAAGGTATGGCCAAATTAAATTATATACTTATTAATGTTTATTTCTACAATAATTATTCAAAAATAGAAAAATATGGGAGTGTTTAAATTTAAAATAAAAAATAAATTGTTTAAGGTAATTAATTTAATTAATTTGTATCTTTTAATCTTTCATTCTTAAATTGTATCTAATTAAGATAATTGGAGACTCACCTGAGCTGCATCGAAAAATGATAAAAAATTCAATTGAGTAATAACGAGAGTTATAAAGATTTTTTTGATTCATAGCAGTTATCTAATAAAATTATGGATGGTTTAACACCCATAGCAATATACCCGAATCTATTGTTGTGGGTGTTAAAAGCTTTGGCTTTTTCATCAAGGTAAAATATTTAACGATATTTTTATGTGATAGAATTTATAATATTTAGAGAATTTTGGGAGAAAAGCGGATAAAAGAAAATTTTTTATCCGCTTTAAAAGAAAGCGGATAAAACAAATATTTCCCTTAATAAAGCCCTTAATTAGAGCCCCCTCTCTAATTCAACCAATTCTGAAAGATTATTGAAAATACAGCCCCGTGTAGCCGTATTATAGGAAATAAAGAATTATCCCTATTTTTAACTATTAAAATTTGGGAATATAAACAATAATATGTATGTAGCAATTAAGAAGAATTTTTAATTTCTTTTGAAGATCAAATACAAATTTGGTCAAATACAAATTTGTAAATCTATTTAGAAATATTTGTCGAATTTTAAATTTTCTGTTATTATTTGATCAACAATTTTCGAATTATTCTGAAGATTTTCAATTTCGATAATTTCGTATTTTTTCCATTTTCATTTTAAATTTCGATAACCTTTTAGTTTCGATACAGTTCTGTTTAGGACTGAGAACTATCGTGTTTATTCTAATAGAATAAACCTCCAAATGGCACTTTTGATAGAATGAAGTTTTTGAGGAGTCATGAAAAATAAAATGATTGCTATTCTATTAGAATGAAAATGTTATTTATTTGTCTTTTTTAATTGGAAATGTTTTCTTTAGTTTATTTTACTTTATAATATTAATAATTTATTTTTAGAATTAGCCAAAATTAATTTCTATTCAATTAAAAATTCACATAGTGTGTACATATATTTTTATTCTTTATTTAGATATTCTAAAAAACTTTAATGTTTCAAAAATTTTTTAAATTTAAATAAATTTATTTATTGTTAATTTAATATTTATTTTTGTCTTTTCTCATAATTTTATTTATTTTTTAAAAATAATTTGACATTTAAAAAAGAATTATTTAAATAATTCTTTTTTTAAATTTATAGTTTAGTTTGTAGTAAATAGTTTACGAAAATTGTGATTAATAAATATGTACGTATTAAAAAATATTTTATTTTTAAGTTTAAATTATTTTTAAATTTCTTGTTAAATTTGATTATGCAATCTTTAATAGTCAATCAAACAAAAACCGATAATAATTATCCAAATTATATGGTGAGTAGTTTTTAATTTTTGTTTAAAAATAAGTAGTTGAAAATTCGAAAAATAGGTAAAAAATATTTTAAGGCCGGCTAAGTTTTTTCCTAGCTTAATAGTGAATGACAAAATGCCTAAATCAAATCTTTATTCGAATTATTTACATATATTTGATAAAAAATTGAAAATTATTTCGATTAACTCTAATTAAAATAGTGGTTGTGAGCAGGTAATAAATTTGCTTTCGTGAGCTCACGCGATCAGAGTTGGTTTGAAAGAAAAAAGCTTCGGAAATCTAAATTTCTAAACAGCTCCCAAATAATTTTCTAGTAATAAGTCTTAAGGATTTAAATTTAAAAAATCTGATAATTTATTTATACTATTCGAATAATTTTAATTTTTTATTATTTTCAGCTTTTTGTAGAATATAAAAATGTAGGTTTAACTAGTGCTTTAATTATCCCTGCATTGGTTTTAAATTTTATTGGGATACCTGGAATTGCATCAAACATGCTTTTAATTTTTGTAACAATTCAAAACAAGTTAATAAAAATATTAAAAATATTTTTAATTAAAAAATTAAATTTTTAAGTAAATTGAGAGGGGCAGCTAATTATTTATTGGCTTTAACTGCTTTCTTTGAAATTCTCCATCAATCAAGCCATCTTGTTTTTCTAGTGATATCAATAAGCGGAATTAATTTCATTAATTATTCTACAGCTTTACAATTCCAATTACATTCAATTTTTGGGGTAACAGCAGCACAAACATCCATGGCTTCAACAGCTGCCGACAGACTTTTATCTGTTCTGATCCCATTAAAATACAATAAAATAAATATTCGTCTTTACCTCTCAATCCACACAATTTTGGCTTTTTCTAGTGGAATTTGGATGTCAATAAATGCTATTAATTTATCAAATAAATATCCAACACTTCCCGTTACCGGCAGGATTGGAGATTTATTTGTTCTTGACATGCAAATAATATTTAAATTTATCATGATTCTGTGCGCATTAAATGCCGTAATTTATTTAATTATTTGGATAGTTATCCGTTGCTCTCATAAATGTAAAAACAATTATTTAGAACTATCAAAAATTAATTATTTTTTAAAGCAACTAACAGTGGAGGTATTCCATCAGACACTCAATCACGCCTTCTTAAATCTCTAATTTTAATTGTTTCGATAGTTATTGGTGGATATATAATTAATAGTATATACAGATTAATTGTTAATCAGTTTTTTAAACTTAATGACATTCAAGTAATAAAATAGGAATTGAAATAAAATTTAAAAAAAATAATTATTTAGAATTGGTCTATTGGAATGTTTGGTGGAACTCTTTTAAATATTGGAGCTTCTGCTGAAACTCCAATACTTTATATTTTTAGGTAAATTAATTAACATACATATTTATTTTTAAAAATTAATTTTTAGTAGTATTTATCGAGAAGCAATCAACAAACAATTAAAACGTTTTTTATGCAAAAAATTCCAAAAAAATAAAATTTCGGCAGTTCCTGGTTTTGTTAACTGTAGTGTAGTAAAAACAAAACAATTAATAAATGGTGGAGGAGGTGGAGGAGGAATTGTTAATAATAATGTTTATCCGAAGAAATAAAATAATATACTAATAATAATTATTTTTTAAGAATTAAAAAAGTTTTTGTTAATTTTATTTTTCCTTTTCATTCCGCTTCCAATTTAATTTACAATTTGTATATATTTACAACTTTAAATGAGTACATAATAATTAAACCTTTGAAATAAAATAAAAAATAAAATTTTTTGTATTTAAAATACAAAAATTAGCAAAAAGGTGTGAGGAAATTGCTTAATATTTTATTTGAAACAAATTTTTTACAGTTGATTAAGCAAAAGATCCTTACTTTTTTCAATTCTCAATAATCTATTTTTAATTTCCAAATTCCTAGAAAGGAATATTTTTAATTGAATATTTTATCTTAAAAATATTAAATTTGACCACATACATACAACTATAGTTTTATGTATGTGGTCAAATGATATCTTTAATAAAATAAAATATTGAACTTTCTATTTTGTTCAAAAATTTTATTTTTAAAATTTGATAAAATTAAAATGATTGGAAATAAACAAACATATTTAATTTTATTTCAATTTCATCCAATTTAATAGTGGCATGACATTTAGATAGGATAATATCGCAAAAAGTTATTTATAATAAAATTTAATTTTTAGACCAAAATGATTATAAAATATATTTTGAATAACTAAAAATTAATTTTAAAAAATTTTCAACTTAAAAGTTGTAGAGATTTGTAGTTTTTGGTCTTATTTATATAAATTAAATGTTTTTAATTGATAAACTGTTAATTACATAAATAAATTTGTGGAATATAATGAAATGTTTTTTTAATTAATTTAAATTCAAAATACATATGTACAACATTTAAATTTACAAATATTTCAAAAATTTCCAATTATTTATTTAAAAATATGCTTGAACTATTTTTATTTAAAACAATTGCTTTGTTTATGCTTGTTAATTGTTTTGTTTTTCCATTAATTACTTCATCCCTTACAAGCCCTCCACTATTATTAAATAGTCCGGGAACGACTGAAATTACATTTTTCTGTTGCTTCTTTTTGCAAAAAATTAATTTTAATTGTTTGTTGATAGCTTCTCGATATAATGAACTAAAAATATAAAGTGTGGGAGTCTCTGCAGAAGCCCCAATAGGTAAATGTCCGGTTGGTGTCCTACATGTCCGCAAAGAGAATGCGCATTTTTCCTTCCTTTTCTTGCATTTTTTTCTGCAAGGAGTGGCGCCCATTTTTTCTTATGTATGGTAGGTATGCCTTTTGGAACGTGAAAGGAAAGGAAAAATAATTAAAATTAATTACTACATATTAAAGTACAAATTTATATTTTATTTTATAAATGATCAGAGACGATTTACTGTTTGGTGTTCATATCCAACTGATCTAACCTTTGGGCAATATCGAGTTCTTAATCGTCGAAAAATGGAATCCAAAAATTCATGAAGAAAAGAAAAAAATAATCATTAAGGATTTTTGTGATAGCTTTCTCAAATATATTTTTAATATATCAGCGGGATAACAAACTTTAATGGGATTATAATGTAGGGATATTAAACAATGGATTATATACACAATAGAACTGATTGGTGAACATGATTTAATTCTTCAAGAACTTAAAAACCAATTTTCTTATTCTAATTTTTTCTAAGTTCTTCTTAGATTCGTTATCTAATTTGTCTCTGGAGTATTCTTGATAAACACACTCCCGACAAACACTCTTATCTTTAATTTAAATATTCTCCCAATATATATTTGTCTATGCCATTCTCGATTGGTTTCCCGACATAAACTCTTATCTTAAAGTAATTTCCCAACCAACATATATTTGTATACTCTTTAATATAGTAAATAAATCCCGACTATTGTACCTCTTTTATTCACATGCACAACCCTATTTAAAGAAAACCAAATGCACCTCAATTAACACTTTTGACTTTAACTTTACCTATACCTAACCAATACCAATTTTATAAACTTAATTGAATAAAATATATTTGGACTATTAGAATTATTTGAAATCCTCAGTAAAAGAGAACCGGTAATAGTGAACTAAATAAACATAGTTCATTTTGGTGCCACTCCGGGTACTTTTTCTGAGAGAATTTAAAACTTCGAAGTTTAAAGAGGATCTTTTTTGAAGTGTTGAGCTAGAAAAGCTCCACTTATTGAAATTTTATATTTTTAAAGCGAATAATTACTAGGTGTTTATTCGTGGCTAGGTGCCATTGGACTCAAAGGATATTACTAGGTGTTATCCTTGCTCGAAAATTGACTTAATAAAAATGAGTAAAACCGAACAAACTGGTTCAGATTTTGCTCCAAAATTCTTTACCGCAGAGGAAGGAAAAAATTGGAATAGTTTACTTATCCGCCTCCGTTCTTTTGAAGAGGTAGTTTGCAAAACAATACGCCGTATTGAAGGAACAATTACGAATATACAAACGGAAAAACCCGATTTTCCTCAAATAAACTTTGTTCTTGAAGGAAAATTCGAGACGTTAAATGATAAAATTAAAATTGTAGAAAATTTTATTAAGGATGCGACACTTGATTTAGGAGTTGAAATTGACCTAAATAAATTAAAAATAGACGAAATTGAAGAAAAATTAATAGATAAAGGAGAAAATTGTTATGTACATGCTCTTTTCCAAGGCAAATGCACTGAACTGGAAAAAGAACAAATTTTACATTGTCAGCGTCTAAATATCATTGAGGAAGGACTAGAACTCGCTGAACAAGATAATTTTGATTTAGGAGCTAAATTTCGAGAATTATCAGACAAATTGGAAAGTCTAGAATTTAAAGTTGAAGTTTTGGAAAATGAGTCTGAAGGATCTGGATTTATATGGAATGGCCATGGGGGTGAGAAATCTAATGAAAATAAATCCAATATCGATGGGAATAAAGAAAGAAACCCCCAAGAAAATGAAAATATTGAGGGAGACGAAAATTGTGAAATAATGATGGGAGACCCATTCTTAAATGGATTAAGCTCACCTATAGGAATATATGACGGAAACCCCTGTAATTCTTTTGCACGCTGGTCGCAGCGTTTCAACGACGCAATAAATCTTTTATTAACCCCTCTATCGGAAGCTCAAAAACTAAACCGCCTGAAAGTATGTTTAGGAGGACGCGCACGAGCTGAATTAGACTCACAAAACCCACAACCGGAGACACTACAAGACGCGTTAAATTTTTTACAAGAGAGATTTGTAAATGGACATTCGCGTACGGTAGCTCGACAAGCACTTTCTATAGTTAAACAAGCGCCAGGCGAAAGAGTTTTCGCTTTTGCACAACGCTTAAATGATGCGGTACGTGCAGTAATGATAGGATATGAGGAAAATATGATCCAACAGCGTTTATTGGATGAATTTTTGGATCGCCTTGTCCCTGAATTACAATTTGAAGTCAAGGCTTCAAGACCTGAAGATTATACCAGAGCATTTGAAACAGCAGAGCATTTTGAACTATTACTAACAGAAAGACGTCCACACTTACAAAATAATCAATTTGTTGATTTAGCGGAGAAGGTTGAAGCTCTAGTGATACAAAATGAAAATGATAAACTAAGGAAAATTTGCTATCATTGCCGAAAGCCTGGTCACATAATGGCTAATTGTAGAAATCGGAGTTACCAACAACCAAATCAACCGCAATTTAATAATTATAATTCAAATCATACCCGCAGAAATAACCAAAACTATAACAATCGCGGAGATTATAACCAAAATTTTTACAAAAACGGAAATTATCAAAATAACTATAGGAACCAAAATAATAACAGAAATGGAAACTGGAATAATCGAAATTCCCAAAATAATCAAAACAAATACAATGAAAGAGGAAATTTCAGAAATAGACAAAGCCACTCTCCAAAAAGAAGAGTGAGATTTAGTGAAAACAGGGTAGCAAGTCCTATTACATCTAGCCCAAGGATGTTAAGCCCGTACTTTTTGGCAATATTAGCGCTACTTGCTCTTGTTTGCCCAAGTATAGCCAGCCATGGACCGCATAGCCCAATGATTTGTCTTGCAGAATCCCCGAGTAGCTTGTGGAAACTTCCGGAGGAACCTATCTGCCCGCATTGGAGAACCACAGAACCGCCTATAGAAATGCCATTATCGGTTTATCGTGCAAACACTTTAGAATACAAAACGGCCACAACTGTCTGTCGATGTGTTAAAACAATTATAAATCGTAGAATGGGACTTTTTGGTTCTAAATATGAAAAAATTGATACGGAAAACATAGAAATCCCAACATCGACCTGTCATAGGATGCATAAACTTTATCACTCGCCAGCAGGTGAAATGTTTGGAAATAACACATTTAAGGCTACGAATAATTCCCTGGACAGTGAATGGCGACCTTGGCCTATTAGCATAATTTGGTATACAGAAGAAGTCACAAACTGCTATGCTTTTGACTCAGTTATTTTTACACGCTATGGAATGAGCGGTATATCAACGCCTCTAGGTAGTTGCCCTGGTTGTCTTTATAAGGCTGGATCCTGTCGGTGTACACAAGGAAGCCTTATTTGGGAACCAGAGAAATCCCAACAATGCTCTTTTATATTCGTAACTCGATGGGAAGGCGAATATTCAACTAAAATTTGGATTACAAAAAGCAGTGAATTTGCTCTAAGTTTTGAAAATGCCACAATAAAAACTGATTGTGAGGGAACACAATTTACTGTTTCTGATCAAGGTTTTGCTGTACCCGTAAATGAATATAATGAAATGATTATGAAGAGTGAAAGAGCGCAGAACGAAATAAAAAGAAGTAAAAGAGAAATAGGAATTGTTTACTCCCAACAATTAGCCGCGCAATTAACAGCGCTTAGTGCTAAAATTACGTTTAATACTCAACGCCTTTTTGCAGAAGCCACACACCAAATATGCACGAGTTTACAGTCTATAGTGGACCAAACCTTAAGTTTGGCAATTGCTAACCCCACATTACTAGCAAGACATTTTATGAAAAATAAATTAATAACTGCTAGACTGGTAACTGATAGGACTTTAGAAATTAAACCTTGTTACCCCATTAACTTTAAAGACATACATTATAATTGGAAAACTGGTCACTGTTTTAACAAAATACCAATCAGTTTTAAGCTCTTTGAGGTCCAAAAACATGGATTTTTGGACACAAATACTTTGATTATTTACCCAGAGGCCAAAGAGATTGATTGTAATTCTGCTAAATCGCAATTCATTGAAATAGGTGGAAAAATAATTCAATATAATCAAGTTAATGGAGATGAAAATGAAATCCCAATAGAGTCGATCTTTACATTAGCACGATTTGGGAACTTGGATTTTCCGGATATTGGAGTAACAATCTTCAGAAATAAAATACTCGCAAATTTATCCGAATTATATTCCCCTGAGCATTTTAACGAAACGCTAGAAGCTGCAGAAATAAGCCAAGAAATTATGCGATTAACTCGCCCTAGCAGTAGCACTTGGAGGGAATCAACAGGAAAAACCGAGTTATTAGCCGGAAATATTGTATCTAGTGGTCTTTTCTCGTTTTTGAAAGGAGGATTACCTTCGTTTAATCAAATTTGGGTATTTTTTGTTTGCTGCTATGTAACTATTTCTATAGCTGTACAATTAATAATTCCTCCAGCTATACTTCAATACTTAAATCTTTTATTTAATGTTAGTAATTCCTATATCCGCGCAACAAAATTATTACAAAAATATAAAAATAAAAGGCGTGAGATTCGAGAAATTGAATTGGCAGAAAAAACTGAAAGGACCCCTCCATTAAACGAACGATGGCCCAGTATAGAAATTCAACACATTGAAATAATAGAAGTAGCATCATTTCATGAAACTCAATGTGACGAAAACTTCAGAATAAATACCTTAATAAATGAAAGAGAAATTGCATGCCTAATTGACACTGGCGCACACGTTTCCTTAATGGGAAGAAAGACAGCTCAAAAATTAAAAATAAAAGGAATCCATCCTCCCGAAATAAATGCAATAGTAGGTATCGGAGAAAAAATTGTTCCAACTATTGGTCAGGGAGAAGTTTTTTTGAAAATAGCAGGTTGTGAAATAAAAACCTCATTTGTAATAATTGAAAATGAAATAAGTACCACTGGTAAATATGACGTAATAATAGGCAGAAGCACTTTAAAAAACCTCCCGCTTTTATTAAATTTACAAAATGGTAACCTAAAAAGGATTCAAAATGACACAAATTGTTATATACTAGAATTTAATAAATTAGAAATAAATACAAATCTGAATGCCTTGGAAAGTGGAAAATTGAAAACTAGTATAAACAAATATGCAAATGTTTTTTCCAAGCATGATTATGATTTGGGTGAATGTACAATTACTGCTCCCCCAATCTTAACACATACAGAAATCCCAATTACCAGCCGACCTTATAGAGTACCAGAAAAATACCAGGCTGAGTTAGATGAACATTTGGAGTCTATGCTTAAAATTGGAGTAATAAAGAAATCTAACACTCCTTGGGTGTCACCCGTAGTTCTAGTAAGAAAAGCTGATAATAAATTACGGCCATGTGTGGATTTTAGGGCTCTGAATAAAATCACAGTAACGGATCCATACCCTCTCCCAAAAATGGAGACAATTTTGCACAAAATTTCTGGCCATAAATATTATACTACACTGGATCTCCGATCCGGTTTTTGGCAAATACCATTGGATCCAGGAAGCACTTATAAATGTGGAATTATAACAGAAAAAGGCATTTTTGAAATGTTGAAATTACCATTCGGTCTAAAAAATAGTCCTGCCATTTTTCAAAGGACCATGGACGAAATACTTACAAATGTCCCTAATTGTATGGCATATATAGATGATATAATAATTTTTAATGAGGAGCTGGACGAACATTTAAAAACCTTGGAAATTATTTTTTCGCGTTTAAATAAATATAATTTAAAATTAAATTTGAAAAAATGTGAGTTCTGTAAAAACTCAATAAATTATCTGGGACACATACTAAATGAAAATGGTTATAAGCCAGCAACAGCAAACATTGAAGCAATAAAAAATTTTCCAGAACCTAAAACATGCAAAGAAATTATGCAATTTTTAGGTCTCGTTGGTTTCTTCCGAAAATTTATAAGAAACTTTGCTGAGAAGGCTGCTCCAATTTCGAAATTATTGAGAGGAAATGAAAAGTTTGAATGGAAAGAGGAGCAAAAACAAGCCTTTATAAAATTAAAATCAGAATTGTTAAAACCTCCGTGTCTATCTCCACCGGATTACAAATACCCTTTTATTCTATATACGGATGCTTCAAATATTGCCTGGGCCGGAGCACTAATGCAGAAAAAAGGAGAGAAAATAAGTGCTATAGCATACTGTAGCAAAACCCTTAATAGAACAGAGGCTAAATATCCTGCCACGCACGGCGAACTGGCCGCCATTGTTCATGCGTTGAACATTTTTAGGCCAATAATATACGGATCAGAGCTTCTTATAATGACCGACCATAAGCCCCTTATATTTCTTTTCCAGAAAGCCCAAGTCAATGCGAAATTGAATAGATGGCTAATGGAGATCCAAGAGATCAACCCTAAAATTTATTACATCGAAGGGAAAAATAACTCAGTAGCAGACGCGTTGTCGCGCGCAGAAATAGAAACAGCCATAAATTGGGATAAAATAAAAGAAAAATACTTTAGAGAAGAAATCCCTTATATTTTAAATGGAGATGAATTACCATTAAATAGGGAGACAATCGCTACTGAAACATTAAAAGACCCCTTATTGCGAAAAGTCTTAAAAAAATATTAATGTTGCGCCGAAACGCAACTTTTATAAAGATATTTAATATTTATTTTTAAACTTTTCTATTAATCATCTTTGTTTTTATATTTTTAAAATATTTATGTTCACATATTTTTGTCCAATCATCTCCTCAATTTTTATCTTTTCCCTCTAAAAAATGTATCATTTTTGGCCCTATTTAAGCTGATTTATATCCTTTATTTTTAACTTCTTCACCCTTCCTTAAATTCCCCTTTAATATTAAAACTTTGTATTTTTTAAACCTTGGAATAAAATATTTAATAATTTTGGATATTTGGTAAAATCTATTTGGTTCAAATTATTGTTATATTATTGGAATATAACAAATTGGTGCCACGACGTAAAAAAAAAAATCAGGGCAATAAAAATATTTTTTTTGGATAAAAATAATTTTAGTTAAAAAATAATCTTTTGGGCTAAATTTTTTTAGCAAAACTGGAAAATATTCAAGAAAAACTGGACAAGGTTTCAATTTGTTCGTCCAGACCACCACCAAACAATTCTAATTTGGAAAGAAAAATTGAGAATAAATTCCGACAACAAAGCGCTCAACAGCGCAATTTTTTTACTAAAAACTACAGAAATCAAGGAACGTCTCAAAACCGTCAAAAGCCCCAAAAAGAATCTGCCCCGGTCATAGTAAAGGTAGTAAATTCAAATTCAGATCAAGCATCAGGAGGCTATCAACAACCACCTGTTTTCCATAATCCATACACGCCTTTTCCTTATTTTAATCAACGACCACCCTACTATCCACCTACATTGCCGACAATTTATTCGGCACCCCCTTTTTATCCAACTTTTGGGACAACACCTTTTCGTCCAACATTCCAACGACCTGTTCAACAGGTCCAGCAACGTCAACAAGTAAGGCCTCGTCGTCAATTTATTAGAAGAGGATATGGCGGCCGTCCTGCAGGCGGGCATCAATATGCTGCGAGATCGTTTAGGGCGACATTTGGACACCGCTCGTCAAATCGATTTCAGCGTAAGTAATAAATTAAATCAAGAATCTAAAAATAAAAAAATTGATGAATTAATTAATAAAACTGAAAACATTAAAAAGAAAATTGTTGGAGTAATGGAAGAAATAAATAAAAAAGATTTGGATTATGCCAATTTCATTAAATATCTGGATACTGAGGCAAGAGAAAATGAAAACGAGCAATATCGAGAATTTGCTCTTGGGCAAAATGGATTTTTGACTATTTTAGACGAAGCGCGTGATGTTTTAGACATTTTGGATGAAAATTATGACACGCTTAATAGAGTTGAAAGCCCACGCGAAAGAAATCGCGCAACTCTAAATGAAACAATTCTCCAAACGCCGAATACTATTAGACTCCCAGAAATTCGTTTACCATCTTTTTCGGGAAAATTAGAGGAGTATCGGCCGTTTATGGAGGAATTTAAATGTGCTGTTGATGAACAAGCAATTTCGGATAAACGAAAATTGCAATATCTTTTTGGAGCATTAAATGGAGAGCCTAAAGAAATGGCCAGACAATATCCCCTTGAGGGACAAAATTATAAAATTGTTTTAGAACTTTTGGAAAAAAATTTTGGGGATAAATCAAATATAAAAAGTGCGTTGCACGCAAATTTACGAAGAATTCCTAGGGCGTCAAAGTACGTGCCTGAAATTCGACAAACATTAAGAAAAGTCGAAGCTATAATTAATCAATTAAATAATTTGGGGGAATATACAAATAATGAACAATTAATTTTGGAAATTGAATCAAAATTGCCAAAATGGCTCTTAACTGAAATTTATAAGAAAAAAAGAAATAATCTTGATTGGTCTGTCAAAAAAATGCTCGAATTTTTAGACAATTCGTTAAAATTGGAAGAAGACGTTTTTAGAGCCCATAAAAATTTTGAACAAGAAAAAACAGACAATCTTCCCAATTTTCGGCAAAATTTGAAATATAATAATAATTTTCAAAATAATAATAAGGGAAGAAAATTTCAAATGAATTATAATAATATTAGAAATAATTTTGGAAATAAAGGAACAGGAATGTTCGCTGTAACTGAGAAAAAATTTTTACATACTTGTAGATTTTGTGAAGAAAACCACTGGGAAAATAATTGCTCTAAATATATAAATCCTGAAAAAAGACTAGAAAGAGCAAAAGAACTCAAATTATGTTTTAAATGTTTAAAAAACAATCATAGGTCTGAAAAATGTTTAAAATTAAATTTATGTTTTCACTGCAAGGGCAGTCATAACACTGCTTTTTGTAGGACGAAGCCGCACACCGAGAACCCGTTGAAGAGAAAAAATGAAGTTAAAGAAATTAAAGAAAAAAGAATTGGAATTAAAAATAATCAAAATAATAAAAATTCAAATATTTGTCTAGAAATTCAAGATGATGATAATTTAAAAGATTCTAATGATATTTTAATAAATTATTTAACAAAAAATTCGCAAAATTCAATTTTTCCAACCTTTCTTCAAGTAACTCAAGCAAAGATAGTAAACCCAAAAATTCCAATTTTAATGCAAAATGCTCACGTATTTTTAGATTCCGGTGCCGAAATTTGTTTAATAAAAACCTCTCTAGCCGAAAAATTAAAATTAGAGCCCATAGCAATAAATAATTTCAAAGCAACTGGTGTCTTTGGTCAAAGTATGGTTAGAAGAATGCCTATATTTGATTTTGAAATAAAGTGTATAAATAACGAATCAATAAAGGTCCGAGCAAGAGGAGTCGATGAAAATTTTGTTGAAAAATTAAAAACTATTTTTGTTGAAAAAATAGGCTTAGATAGATTAAATGAAAATAGAATTCCCTATGAATTTGTGGAAGAAGTTACGCCAGAAATATTGATTGGTACAAGTGTTTACAATAAAATAATGGGATATGAAAGACTTCAAAATGGATTTTCGGTAATACAAACTAAACTAGGAAAAGTTCTTTCGGGTAGAGGCGTAATTAGTTTAAACGTAAATGAATCAAAAATCTTTTCAATGGAAAATGTAGAAAAATTTTGGGAGCTAGAATCATTTGGTATTACCGATAACCCATTAAATGAGGATGATAAAAACGCTTTAGAATTATTTAAAAAATCGGTAACCCGAACACCCGAAGGAAGATACGAAATAGAATTCCCATTTAAAGAAAAGAAAATAAATATATCAAGTAATTTCGCGCCTTGCATTAAACGATTACAAAGTTCTTGGGCAAAAGGAAACAAAGAAGGCGTATTGGAAAAAATGAAAGAAAGTTTTTTAGAACAAGCAAAAAATAATCAAATAGAGAATTGCGAAAGAAATGACTCTAATTTATGTCATTACATTCCCTGGCACTATGTTTATCACCCACAAAAGAAAAAAATGCGAATCGTTTTTGCGGCTAATTGTAAAACAGCGGAAGAAAAAATAAGTTTAAATGATATAATATATAGAGGTCCTGTCTTGCTTCCGGATTTGTGCGGACTCCTAATACGAATTAGAACATTTCCAATTTTAACCTCAGCGGATGTCAAGTCTGCTTTTCATCAAATAGGATTGAAAGAAAATCAACGCGACTTAATGCGTTTTCTATTGCCTAAAAATTGGAATCTTCCTCCTACTAACCTAAATTTGGCTTACTGGCGTTGGACTAAAATGCCATTTGGAATTTCTGCAGCACCTTTTTGCCTTGCAGCAGTAATAAATTTACATTTGGAAAAGACTGCCGGAGAATTTGGAAGAGAATTAAGAAGAGGAATATACGCCGATAATATTTTTTTCTCTGCAATCACAACTGAAGAAGGGTTGAATAAATGTAAAAAAGTAATAGAAATTTTTAAAGAAGCTCAAATGCCGCTACAAGAATTTATTTCAAATTCCGAAATAATTAATAAAAATTTTGGAGATAAAGCGTTAGAAAATAATACAAAAATATTAGGAGTTGGTTGGGATGTTAAAAAAGATGCATTGATTGTTGAAATGAAAAAAATTAAGACGCCAGAAAAATGGACAAAACGATCGATTCTAAAAGAAATCGCAAAACTTTTTGACCCCATGGGCGTTCTTCTCCCAGCAAATTTATGTAGAAAATTATTATTACAGAAACTATGGGTAGATAAAGAAAAGACTTGGGATGACGAAATATCGATTGAACATATAAAAGAAATTGAAAAAATAAAAGACGATTACGGTACTTTTAAATTTAGAAGACAGCTTTTAAAAGAAAAGGGTCCGAGTGAACTGCACATTTTTGTAGATGCTTCACAAAACGCCTTCGCCGCAGTCGCTTATATAAGAGTTGAATATGATTTAAATAAAATTTTTTCCTCAATTATTATGGCCAAGGGGAGATTGGCCCCGTTAAAATCTCGTCTTACAATTCCAAAAATGGAATTGATGGCCGCAATTGCAGGTAAACGATTGAGTGATTTCATACAAAAGGAGTCAGACATTGAATTAGAAAAAATATTTATTTGGTCTGATAGTAAAGTTGTACTAAATTGGGTATTAATTAGCGACAAAGAAAAACAGCCACGATTTATAAAAAGAAGAATAGAAGAAATAAATCAAAATAAAAATTTGGTTTGGAAATATGTCCCCACTGAATTAAATATAGCTGATGTCGCAACTAGGGGTTTAACTTGTAATGAATTGACAGAAAAGAAAAGTTGGTGGCAAGGTCCAACATTCCTTCGAAAAAATAAAAACGAATGGCCGAAAGCAATAGAATTTGAAAAAATAGCTAGCCCCAAAGAGACAAAAATAGAATTTATAATGAATGTCACGACAGAAAAAATAATGAATTTAAATGCGCGAAGTGAGTGGAATAAAACAATTACAATTGGAACAATAATTTGCAAATTCTTAATGAAATTAATTAAAAATATTAATGTAAAAACTCAATTTTTCATTGAACTAAAAAATACTAAAACAAATGTAGGTCTTCGAAAATTCGGTGAAATATTAATTCTAAAAGAAGCTCAAAACCAAAATAAACCTACAGAAAAAGAAATCTTTGAGTTATATATGAGAAAGAATGCATTTGGAATCTGGGTCTGTCCAGGACGTGTTGAATCTTCAGGAATTCCCACACCAGTTTATGTCTCATATGATTCTCCTATTTCCGAAAAAATTTGTTTAGAATACCATAAACGTGCAATGCATAGCGGATTAAGACAAAGTTTGTGTGAATTAAGACAATGCTTTTGGATAACAAAAGGAAGGCAAAAAATGAAGAGTACAATTAATAAATGTCTTCAATGCCGAAAACAATTATTAAAACCTTTTGAAATACCAAAAATGCCAATATTACCTGAAGAAAGGATAAAAAGATGTTCTCCTTTTAAAAATACAGGGTTAGATTATGCAGGTCCGTTTCATGTAAAAACACAAGAAAATAAAATAATTAAAATATGGATAGAAATATTTACTTGTTTGACAACGAGATTTTCGCATTTAGAATTAATTACCGATCTTTCCGCAAATACATGTGTTCAAGCTTTAAGGCGATTTATAGCAGAATACGGAAAACCGGCATTGATTTTAAGCGACAATGGAACCCAATATAGATTGACTAGTAAAGTAATAAATGAAATTGAAAAGAATTTGGATTGTGAAAAAATTGAATGGCGATTCATACCCGCTGTTTCTCCCTGGTTCGGTGGCGTGTATGAATCAATAGTAAAAATTATGAAAAAGGCTCTTAAAAATTCTGTTGGCCGAAAAATGTTAAATATAGAAGAGCTCAGAACACTATTGCCAGAAATAAAATACGTAATCAATTCTCGTCCCCTTACTTATTTGTATAATGATTTGGAAGAAATTGAAGTATTGCGTCCAATAGATTTAGTTCACCCAACAAGGATTAAACAAGGGATTAATTTTGAAGATTTTGAGACAGATAATTATGATGAAAAGGTTTCCCAAAAAATAACAATAATTAATAATTGGAAAGAAACAAATAAAATAGTAAATACATTTTGGGAAAAATTTGAAAAGGAATATTTAAATGATATTAAAGAAAGAACAAATAGGCACGCGCAAAAACAATACAGAAAAAATTATTCACCAAAAGTTGGAGAACTAGTGCTTATTCAAAATTCAAATCTCCCAAAACATTTTTGGAGTTTAGGCAAAATACAATATTTAATCAAGAGCAGAGATGGATTGTATCGCTCCGCGAAAGTTTTGTGTAAAAATAAAATCATTACTCGCGCCATCGCTCTTTTATATCCCTTAGAATTGACAATAGAAGATGAAGAGAAAAACAAAGAATTGGAAATAAATAATAGTATTGACTCACATCCAAAGGGAAGAACCCATCCAATGGCCCTCAGAGAAAGAAAGAGAATAAATTATAATGAAATAGATAATGCAGACATAAATTTTCTGATCAATAATGAAAATAATTCAATGGAAAGCGCAAAAATTTGTATGTATTTTGAGGATGAGCCAATAATGTGGAGACCTTGTAAATTTTGTGGGGGCCCGCATATGGATTATGATTGTGATTATCAAACTAGTTCAAGTCATGATTGGCAACGCGGGGAAAAATCATTCGATAAAAAATTTAAAAGACAGGATAGGCAACCAAGAGATAAATCTTATGATTATAAATATAAAACTTTAGAAGATGAAAATAAAATTTTGAAAAGGGAAATAAAAACTAGTAAAGATGAAATTTCTAAACTTAAAATCGATAATAAGGCGAATGAAAATTTGATTAATAATAATAAAATAGAAATCTCACATTTACAAAATGAATTAAAAGAAACAAAATTAATTTTAAATAATGTGAATGAAAATATAACCGAGCTTGAAAAAACTCGTAATGAAGAAATTCAAACATTAAAAATACAAAATGAAAGGTTAAATAATGACTTTAAAAGAATGAGAGCAGATTTTTATTCAAAAAATATTTTGGACGAAGACGTTACTAAAAAGGGACAAAAAATTGTTAAAAATAAATTGATTGGGAATAATAAAAACAAAAATAAAGGTGCAGCAATCCTTAAACCTAATACACTTTCTGCCTCTATTACACTCACAATACTGATCTTTTTCTCTCTGTGTCTAAACCTTGCTGCAAGTCCGTGTAAATCACACGAGGAAACAAAAAGAATACAAATTGACGACGAATGTATCGTTAACGGTTTTTCTATACACAAGCGTGCGGGCGGCAATTTTTGTTGGAAAAGAAATGAGTGTGGAAAAGGAAATTGCAACCCGGCTTGTGTCTGTCCCGACTGGGCAATAGAGTGTTCGTTTTATAAAGGATTAGAGATAAAAAGATCAACAGCCAATGACCCAAATGTAAAAAATATTATAGAACACAATAGGCCAAAAATATGTTCATTTGAGTATAAAGAAAATTGTAAAAACTTTTCTGAAATTAAAAAATTTAAACAAATCGAGTTATATGATGGTACGAAACATCTAGTCAATGAATTAAAAATAGAAATGAAAGAAAATTTAAATGACGAGTTTATTTGTTTTGGGGTTGGGGAAACAACTGGATCACCTCTATACTGTTCTAAACACGCATGTTCTGAAAATGGGAAAAAATTTTGTTTTTATTCGAAAAATGAAGTGGCATATTTTGTTTCAAATCACGGTAAAGTCGTCATTAAAGCGTGGGGTGAAATTTCAAAAAGAGTATACGATTTTAAAAACGAAAATGAAAAAGGATGTAAGGAATGCGAGATAGAGTGCGCCAAAGAAGGACTATCCATAAAAATAAATAAAGAAATAAATGGAATAGAAATTTGTCTGAAAAAATGCATTTATATACCTTTTCCCGACACTACACAAGAAATTACATTACCTAAGGAAGACTTAATAAATGGGTTTGAAGCAACAATTAAATTCTTTAATAACGGTCAAAATATAAAAGAAAAAGGGATTAAATGCCAACCATTAAATATGTGTGGACTAATAAAATGTAGTTTATGTATTGAACGATTAACCAACCCAAAATGCAACCCCGAACTAGCCATGATTTTAGTAGCCATTGCAGTGTATTTATTTTCTAATATAATTTACTTTGTTGGTAAAATTACAATCGCAATAATTTCTGTTATTATTTGGATATTAAAAAGAAAATGGTCCTTAATTAGATTTCTCATAAAATGTTGTAAAAAGCCAAAAACGGAGAATAGGGAAAAAATAGAAAAAATTAAAATTCTAAAAAATAATAGAAAAAATCGATTACCAATGAAAGTCACGATTGCAATAATTCTTTTTGTTAGCTCACTACAAAGAGCTGTGTGTCTTACAACTATCACAGCCGATGAAGAAAAATGCATACTAGACAAAACAGGGGTTAGAAACTGCCTCTTTGAAAAAACTCTTGAGATAAGTTTTAATCCAACGGACCAAGAAATAGATATAATATTGCAAGATTACCAAGACAATTTTGTAGGATCCATGAAATTTATTTTACACCGCTTAAAAGCATCCTGTGTTAAAACAATAAAATACTTTTCACGCTCCTACGATATACAAGTAATTTCGGAGTGGAGGTGTGCTCATACAGGAAGCTGTGTTAATCAAAAATGTAGTTCCATTAAAATGAACGATACGATTATTGAATTAAACATGGAAAATCAAAAATTCCCAGGCATCACAAGATGCATGGAAACAGAAGGCGGTTGGGCCAATGGTTGTTTTTATGTCGACCCTGCTTGTTTATTTTATCGCTTTTCTGCAGTACCAACGAATGACCCTAAAATACTCGAAATATTTAGATGTCCGAAATGGGATCTTGAATTGGATGTAAAAATTATAATTGAAACTCAAAATGATAAACAAGAAAAATTAATTTCGCTAAAACCCGGATTTACGACAGAATGGAACGATCTTCGAATAACCGCCACAAGCATGACAATTGCTCCTCTTCCTATACTCAATCAACTTTTCGTGTCGGATGAAAATAGAGTTGCAATTCTTGAATCGGAAAGTGAAGATAAATTGAGAAGTTTTAGATGTTCCTCAAAAGCGGCAGCCATTAAATTTAATGAATGTAAATTAGATCCACTATCGTGTGATTGTAACTCGGCCGACCATAATGTAGCTTGTCTGTGTTATGAATTGTTAGAAACTAGACAGCTTTTTAAAAGAGATTTAACATTGCCATTTGAGCATAACGGTATACTACTTGACGTGGACCAAGGCACGATTAAAGTCTCGCCCGATTTTTCCGCCGCTCAAATCCAAACACAAATTAAAGGCTTAACACTCAAAACAGAAATTCTCGCAAATAAATGTAAAGTAACAAATGTTAAATTAATCGGATGCTACAAATGTAATCGCGGCGCAAAGCTAGAGCTAACTTGTAAAACTGATTTTGGAAACTCCTTAGGAAATATTGTTTGTCCTTCTCTTACTACATTTACGACCTGTGTGCCTAAAGGAGAAACTAGAAATCTTTCAGTACATTTGAGCCACTCACAAATTGACGAAACATGCGAAATTTTTTGTGGTTCTTCATATTCAAAATTTGAACTTAAAGGAATATTAAATCACCCAGAAGAAACAATCGAAACAAAATGGGCACAGAAACATAGCAATAAAATGCAAAGCTTAATGGACATTGATTTAACGCATCTACTTAAATTTTTATTTTTTCCACGCTATCTCCTAATTTTATTATTAGCGTTGTTTTCTTTTGTCCTTATCGGCTACTGCTTTCTTCCCTGCCTAACACGATTTTTACTCTTCAGACTAGTCAACATTTTTTGTGCGCGGAGTGTTGCGCCGAAACGCAACTTTTATAAAGATATTTAATATTTATTTTTAAACTTTTCTATTAATCATCTTTGTTTTTATATTTTTAAAATATTTATGTTCACATATTTTTGTCCAATCATCTCCTCAATTTTTATCTTTTCCCTCTAAAAAATGTATCATTTTTGGCCCTATTTAAGCTGATTTATATCCTTTATTTTTAACTTCTTCACCCTTCCTTAAATTCCCCTTTAATATTAAAACTTTGTATTTTTTAAACCTTGGAATAAAATATTTAATAATTTTGGATATTTGGTAAAATCTATTTGGTTCAAATTATTGTTATATTATTGGAATATAACATTAAAGAAAATTGGCTTGAAGTAGGAAAAGAAGAAAGTGAAGAATTTGAAATAATTTATAAATTAAGAAATGAACTTTATATTGAAGGTAATGTAATTATAAAAGGTATTTCTCAAATATTAATTCCCTCAAGTCTTCGCCAACAATTATTAAAACTATTACATAAAGCTCATTTTGGGATTGAGCGAACCAAATGTAGAGGGAGAAAATTCGTGTGGTGGCCAAACTTTGGCAAAGACGTAGAATTATATATAAGTGCGTGCCAAATCTGCCAAACAAATGCACATAAACCACCAAAATTAGACCCTAAACATAAATGGCCGCAGGCTAAATTACCAATGGAACGTTTACACGCCGACTTGGCAGGTCCTATCTGGAATACAAACTTTTTAATAGTTGTAGACGTTTATACAAAATATATTTGGGTCACACAATTAACCTCCACTAATTCACATGTTATAATAAACGCCCTAACAAATATATTCTCAATGTTTGGCAACCCCGTAAGTATTGTTACTGATAACGGGCCCCAATTCTGTTCAGTTGAAATAGAACAATTTTTATTTGAGGAGGGCATAAGTCATGTGAAAAGCCCTATCTACCATCCCTCATCAAACGGAATTGCTGAAAAAGCAGTGCAAACATTTAAAAGGGGAATGAAAAAATTATTGGAGGAAAAACATGATATGAAAAAAGCAATACAAATATTGCTAAAAGAATATCGGGCTTCGCCCTTACCCCACATTGGAGAGTCCCCCTCAGCCTTAATGTTTAAAAGGGAGATGCGCACTCAAATTGATAAGTTGCGCCTTAAACAAACAACTCTACAAAACAAACAACGCCAACATTTATCTAGGAAAATTCCAGCACCCTTCACACCAGGAGACTTAGTCTGGGTCTACATCAAAAATGCTTGGTCGCCAGGAGTGATTACGCAACTATTAGGTGATAGGATGTGTTCAGTTGAAGTCGAGGGGGAGGAAAAACAAATACACCATGACCATATAAAACAGCGCCGAAAGAGCAGCAGAGAACGACTTCCATATACACACTTTGATTAGGACTAGGCAATTATTCTTACTTACCTTTGTATATATCCCAATCTATTTAACCTTAACCCTTCTATTTAAATTTTATTTACCCAAAATTTTGAGACTGTTTTTAAATTTATTTTCAGATAATTTTTTAGCTATTTTTATTTAAAATGTCGGAGATTATGGAAGGCATAGTGACAAATGCTAACCCACCTATTGTGACAAATGCTAACCCACCTATTGTGGAGAAAAAGAAGTACTTAACGGATACCGTTAAAGAATGCCACGAGCAAACAATTAATTTAATTCAACAGCTTCTCCCAAAAATACATGACTCCATATTGACCAATGTGGAAAAAATAGTGAGAGAAAATCTTAAAGGCATTGAGGCCAAAGTTGAAGATCAAACCGTTAGTATTGTCCGCATCGCGGAAAAACTTGACGAGACCGTGACCAATAAAAATTTTGAAGAGTTATCTCTTGGGTCTACTCCTGAACCAAATGAGGAGATAGAAGTAAGTTTGGGAGAAAATAAAAACAGGGAAATACCCACAAAACTTAAGATTGAAAATGGTCCTGTTAATCCACAAATTCAAAATGGTCAAATTCAAAATGACGGTTCAAATAATCATAATGAGCGTGGTCGTCGTCGTGGTCGACGCGGAAATCGTAATGCTTACTTTAACAACCACGGTTCAAACCGTGAGCGATCACGTTATTTCTATGCTGCGCGTCAAGACCGTCGACAACAAGAACACTGTAGCTGTCACC
This sequence comes from Meloidogyne enterolobii, assembly GCA_963681835.1. Lineage (NCBI taxonomy): Eukaryota > Metazoa > Nematoda > Chromadorea > Rhabditida > Meloidogynidae > Meloidogyne > Meloidogyne enterolobii. Next base: position 583,238 of record CAVMJV010000004.1, on the reverse strand, counting down.
AATGCAATCGTGGTCGCGGTAGACGTTTTCGCGCAGGGCCTCATTGATACTTTCTTTAAGAGGGAAGGAATGGAGTATTCTTGATAAACACACTCCCGACAAACACTCTTATCTTTAATTTAAATATTCTCCCAATATATATTTGTCTATGCCATTCTCGATTGGTTTCCCGACATAAACTCTTATCTTAAAGTAATTTCCCAACCAACATATATTTGTATACTCTTTAATATAGTAAATAAATCCCGACTATTGTACCTCTTTTATTCACATGCACAACCCTATTTAAAGAAAACCAAATGCACCTCAATTAACACTTTTGACTTTAACTTTACCTATACCTAACCAATACCAATTTTATAAACTTAATTGAATAAAATATATTTGGACTATTAGAATTATTTGAAATCCTCAGTAAAAGAGAACCGGTAATAGTGAACTAAATAAACATAGTTCAGTCTCTTTATCTAAATTTTCTATATTTATCATTAGTTTTCTACTTAGTAATTCTAATTATTTTTCCTTTCCTTCCACGTGCCAAGACCTACCATACATAAGAGAAAAATGGGCGCCACTCCTTGCAGAAAAAAATGCAAGAAAAGGAAGGAAAAATGCGCATTCTCTTTGCGGACATGTAGGACACCAACCGGACATTTACCGCCCCAATATTTAAGAGAATTCCTCCAAACACATTAACTGACCAAATCTAAAAAAATTTTTAAAGTTATTTTTACAAAATTTTCTTTTACTTGTATATCATTTAAATTAAAAAAATGATTAATAATCATTCGACAAATACTGTTAATTACATAACCACCAATAACGATAGAGACAATTAAAATTAGTGATTTAAGAAGACGTGATTGAGTGTCTGTTGAAAGACCTCCATCATTGTTTGCTAAAAATTTAATAAAAATTAAAGAAAATATTTTATTTTTTTCTACCTGAATGGAACCAACGTACAACAATCCAAACAAATAAATATAATAGAGCATTAATTCCGCATAGAAGCATAATAAATTGGAACATTATTTCCATATCTAGAACTAACAAATCAGAAATATATCCAGTAACGGGAAGTGTTGGGTATTTATTTGATAAATTAATAGCATTTATTGACATCCAAATTCCACTAGAAAAAGCCAAAATTGTGTGGATTGAGAGGTAAAGACGAATATTTATTTTATTGTATTTTAATGGGAACAGAACAGATAAAAGTCTGTCGGCAGCTGTTGAAGCCATAGATGTCTGTGCTGCTGTCACGCCAAAAATTGAATGTAATTGGAATTGTAAAGCTGTAGAATAATTAATGAAATTGATGCCACTAACTGTTATAAACAAAAATAAGAAATGTGATGATTGATGGAGAATTTCAAAGAAAGCAGTTAAAGCCAATAAATAATTAGCTGCCCCTCTCAATTTACTTAAAAATTAATTCTTTTAATTAAAATATTTTTAATATTATTATTTACTCGTTTTGAATTGTTACAAAAATTAAAAGCAAATTTGCAGCAATTCCAGGTATTCCAGCAACGTTCATCATTACTGCAGGCAAAATTAGTGCAGAACTTATACCAGAATCCTTATATTTTTTATATAACTAAAATTGAAAATAATTTAGAAAAATAAATAAAATTTAAAGTAATTAGTTTGTTAATTTAATTTTAAAATTCTCCTTGGATTACCAAAAAATTTTTGAAGAATTTAAATTTTTGAAGCCTCCTACTTCAAGGAAATCCAATAAGAATCTTTTTTACTTCAATATTGATTTATTTTTAATTTTAATTATTTACCATATGATTTGGAAAAGTATTATTATCTAATAAAATATTTGTTTGATTTATTGAGGCTTCCATAATTTTAAATTTTGATTTAAATTTCTAAAAATAAATTTAAAAATAAAATTTATAATTCTAAATATATGTAGGTATTAGATATTCTTAAAAGAGTGAAAAAAAAGTAATTTTTTGTCTAAATTAATTAGAACGTGAGAATAAGGAAATGAAATAAATTTTAAATTTTTTAAAAAACATTTGTAGTATTAAAAAAATTGCAAAAAAAGTCAGATAAAAGATATAAATAGAAATTATAATTAACACAAAAACACAAAATAAATATACTTTAATAGAGATATAAAAGACTTAAAAAATAAATTATAAATTAAAATATTATTTAATTTAATTTTCCTCAAAAAATCTTATAAAGGTTTTAAATGTAAAAAATTAAACGCTTAATTATTTTTAAATAAATTAAAATAAAATATTATAAAAATTTAAATACCAAACAATTTTTTCTAAAGATTTTAATTATTTATTTAACATAAAATGAGAATATTTTATATTATATTTAAAGCAGATGTTTATTTCATAAAAAAATTTTTTTGTCTGTAAAGGTTTGGGACATACCAAGTGTTGATTTAAAGAGTTTCGAGTTTAAACAAATTTGGTTTTTAAATATTCTTTCAATTAATTTCATAAAAAATAAAAAATATATTTTAATTAATAAAAATTAATTTTTATTCTTTACATACACAGATTTGCTTGGCATTTCTAAATTAATAATAAAAAACAATCTTTAAATAAATTGTTGATATACCTATTGATATAAATGTCAACTCTTTATGTAAATAAAGAAAAACAAAAAAATAAAACTTTGAATTATAAAAGACCAATAATTTTGTAATTAAAGGGGTTTTTAACAAAACAAAATCTAAATATCATCTGGTTTTTCTTGAAAAATATTTTTTCGGCATTTTTCTTTTTTAATAAAACAATTTGATTTAACAAAACTTTCAATTAATTATTTTTGAATTAATTAGAAAAAAAGTTTTGAACCAGTTCTTTGGCAAATCTTCTTTTAAAAAATTTTAAATAAAAATATTTGTATTTTTATTTTATTTTATATTTTCATTAATCTGAAAATTTCTTCTAAAATTAGTCGGTATTGTCTATGAATTAAAAATTGGACATAAAAACTCACAAAATACAAAGTGTCTGCTGTTCCTAATTTTTACGTTAAAAATTTATTTAAATAATTAATTGATAGAGAATAAAGAATGTTTATTTTTAGAAGTATTTAATTTAGAAAAATTTTTTGGACAATTAATTGTTAGGGCTTAATTTCCAAATTTCTAAACAAAAATTAATATCGATTTGAATTTTAGATAAAATTAAAAAATTAATTTTATCATATTCTAAAAATAAAATTTAATTTTAGAAAAAAAAATATTTAAAAAAATATAAACTATAAAAAAATTAAAAACATGTGAATTTTAAATGAATTTTTAAATATATTTTGGGGAGATATTTAGAAATTTTTGCTAAATATTATTTTAAAATAAATATTTTTATTTATTTAAATTTAAAAATTTCTAAAAATAATTTTTTTCTAAAATTTTGGCAATTTATTTAAACAACAGTTTTTTATATTCTTTTTAAGTAAATAAATACTCACGAGAGAATAGGAGAGAATCAGTTAAAATTAAAAATAAATATTTTAAATTCTAAAAGATGCTCTCCTAAATTAACTTAGCTACTTGTGCCTATTTATTTACTTGAAATGTCTAAAACTCTTTATAATTCAAATTCTACCACTAATTCCAACAAAACTCCAATTAAACGTCCATTAACAACCTATTCTCCCGAACACCCAGCAAAAAGACAACAATTTCTGGATCAAATTGCTAATTTAAACCTAGATCCTATTCAGGAAGACCCCACAATATCAGATTCGGCCAAAACTATAATTTCACAACTCAATAATCTCCTCAAAACTGCCGGTTGTATAATCTCTGATATGACCCAACACCAACAACTTTCCCAGCAACATATCGATAATTCTATTGCTGAAAAAGAAAGGAAGCGGTCTGTTGTAATTTCGGGACTCCCCTCCTCTACTCAAACATTACCCTCAGCAAGAGCAAATGAAGATCGTCAAAATGTTAATTGTATTCTCGATAAGTTGGGTATCGAGATTTGTCCACAATCTGTATATAGATTAGGCAAGGATCTCCCAACCCGTAAAGGTGTACCACCTCTTTTAAAAGTTGTTTTTCCGTCCTCCTATTTTCAGACAACCACTCTTCGAAATTGGTCCAAACATCGCAACAACATTAAGCAATCGCCAATATTCCGTAATCTGGGCATCAGAGAATCTTTGACATTGGAAGAACGCACCAATCGTAAAAAATTGCAGGCTCAATGTACACAAAAAAGGTTAGAAGATAAAGGTGATTGGATCATTTACGCAAACACAATTATACTTCGCGAAAATATTCCCAATTTCCGTAAATCTCTCCCATAGGATAATTTAGGGATTCAACAATACTTACCAAAAACACAACAGAATTTCAAAATAACTAGTATTTTTAATTATAACAGAACAAATGCTAATACTTATAATAAGGTTAAACAAACTCATAATAAACTTAAAGGGGTCCTAATTAATAGCAGATCACTCATTAACAAAATTACTGAATTTAAAAATTTTATATCACTTAATCAATTTGACATAATTTGTGTCACCGAAACTTGGATACAGGATAATATCATGCTTTCTAATGAATTAAATGTTAAAGGAAAATACTCTGTTTTTATTTGTAACCGATCCTCTTTAAAGAAAAAAAAGGGAGGAGGGGTAGCTATTTTAACACTAAATCCAATAAAAGCGGCAGAAGTTTATACCCAAACACAATTTGGTTACGAACTAATCATTATAGACATTATCAAAAAAGGTTACCCAAACACACGCCTTATATTAATATACTTTCCGCCAAATTTAACAAAAAACTCTAACGAAAAATTAATAAAAACACTCACAAAATACTATACTCCTAACACTATCATTTGTGGCGATCTAAACAAACCTAAAATCAATTGGACCTCACATTCCTGTTCAGTTGCCATGGACGAATTACTTTTAGATTTTACAACTAACTTTGGATTTAATCAGCTTATTAAAGATCCAACACACATTTCGGGCTCTATTCTTGACTTAATCATAACCAACCAAAAGGAATTAGTAGATAATATCCAAATTAAAGATGGATTTTCAACTTCTGACCATTTTCGCATAGACTTTGAGATTAATATCACAAAAGAACCGACACAAAACAACACTTATCGTGCTTTTAATAAAGCCAACATTAACAAAATAAAACCAATTTTAGCTTATAACTTTTACCTAATGGAAATAATCCCAAACATAACTAACTCTGTTAGCACCAAATTTGAGAACTTTTACAAACTTGTTAAATCAATAATTGAAGAAAATATTCCTGTCTCGCACAACAAATCCCAATTAGGCCTCAAATACCCTGTCTATATACAAAAAGCAATTAGAGATAAATATAAACTTTTCAAGCAACTTAAACAAAACCCCACACTAAGAGTCGAATACAATAAACTGTCGAATAAAATTAAATACTTAATCAGAAATTATTTAAATAAATCAATGTCTAGAATTTCCAATAATAAAGATTTGATAAATAAACAAATAAAAACATCCATAAAATCTAAGCAAACTATCCCAGTATTAATCAGTAACAATGAATACATAATAGAAGATTCAAAAAAATGTGAAGCTTTTGCCACCTATTTTTCTGAATTATTCAAAAACATACCCAATAACTATCAAAAACTAACATTCACTACAGCCTGTAAAAACACACTAGATGATATAGATTTTGACATAATAACCATTGCCAACACACTTAAAGCACTACCTAACAAAAATTCATCCACGCAAGATGATATCCCTTATAAAATATTTAAAAATCTTCATGACATAGTTGCTCCTAACTTATGTGAAATCTTCCGTATTTCTTTAGATACTGGAGAAATCCCAGAAAAATGGAAACACTCAACAATTATACCTATATTCAAAAATGGAAACAGATCAGACCTTAAAAATTATCGACCTATATCACTCACCTCTACTACTTGTAGAATTTTTGAAAAAATAATCTATTCAGAAGTGATGAAATTCCTACTCGAGAACGATTTACTATCTAAAAATCAATTCGGTTTCCTACCCAAACGTTCCACGATAACACAACTAATACTCACTCTTAACAAATGGTACGAGGGCCTACTTCATAAAAAAAATATAGATGTAATATACATCGACTTACAAAAAGCATTCGATAAGGTTCCCACACAACACCTACTAAACAAACTATATGCATACGGAATCAGAGGTAAAATACACAGATGGATAAGCAATTTTCTTACAAACCGTACTTTTGCTGTGCGAATAAATAACGAAGAGTCAAGCATATTTCCAACATTATCAGGAGTTCCCCAGGGATCAATTTTAGCACCTTTATTGTTTACAATATATATAAATGATCTCCCATCAAAATTAGGAGAAAATATATATGCATCGCTATATGCCGATGACATTAAAATCACCCATATTTACAACACACAAAACACTATCATGCAGGAAAAGATCGATATCCTTAACTCATGGGCAATAGATTCGGGTTTAAATATATCACTTAATAAATCTTTTATATTCAATCTAGGTAATAAAAATCCAAAAATACCATACAATATCCTACACAATGAGTTACAACATGTCGAAGTAATAAAAGATCTAGGCATACACATAGACAATAAATTAACATTTAAAAAGCATATAAAAAACATATGCAAACTTGGATTTTTAAGATCCCATCAAATACTACGAAATATACATACATCCGATCCTAAAATATGGGGTAATCTTTTTAAAACATATATTCTCCCTACACTAGAATACGGGTCCCCTATATGGAATCCAATGTCTAAAGAATTAAATAAAGATTTAGAAAGGGTGCAAAAATTCTTTACTAAGTCAGCCCTTTTGAAATGCAGAAGAAAAAATCTTAAATACACTGACAGACTAAAATTATTTCAACTCGAAACCCTACAATTCAGAAGGTACTATATAGACGTGATAACATTGTATAAGATACTATTTAACCATACCAGTTTAATCCCCGAAGAGCTATTCACATTAAATACACGTCCAAGTAGAAAGCATGATTTTATCATTCAGGTCTCAAATAAAAATGCCAAAACAATCAATTCTTTCATTAACCGGACAGTAAATATTTGGAATCTAATCCCAAGAAATATATTCATAGGTCATACATTAACTAGTTTCAAAACTAATTTAAAACATAGCCTACCGCAAATTCTGTTAAAATTAAAAATACTAACTTAAATTCAACAAACCAAATTTCAAACCTAAACACTGAAGAATCCCTGAATTAATCCCATAATTTGACTAAAATGATGGGTATATTGCCCTTAACTTATTTACTTTTTCAGTTAGCAAAATGAGCGTTTTAACCTTTTCTTCACTCATCAGTTTTTTTTAATTCACGCCTTTTCCAAACCCCCCACCCCCAAATATATATTTGTCAAAACATTAATTTTTTAGTTAGTTCATATATTTTTTTTCAATACCTAATTTATTTTTTTATCAATACATTCATATTTTTTTCCTTTTTCTTAGTTGACATACTTTTTTTACAATTTCTCTTTTTAAGCAAAAGTTAATTTAAAAAAACATTTTTAAGCAAAAAAAGTTAAAATATCTCCTAAATTAACTTAGCTACTTGTGCCTATTTATTTACTTGAAATGTCTAAAACTCTTTATAATTCAAATTCCACATTTATTTGTACACACTCAACCATTTTAGTGGTATATTGTATACCCTTTGGTCTGAATAAAATTTATTTATTTAAAATTTTCTTTTTTTAATCGCTGTATTTTTAAAACAATTGTACATATATTTATGTATTTTTTTAAATTTTGTGTGAAAAATTTGCTTTTTTTGGATAATTAATAAAAATTAATTTTTATTCTTTACATACACAGATTTGCTTGGCATTTCTAAATTAATAATAAAAAACAATCTTTAAATAAATTGTTGATATACCTATTGATATAAATGTCAACTCTTTATGTAAATAAAGAAAAACAAAAAAATAAAACTTTGAATTATAAAAGACCAATAATTTTGTAATTAAAGGGGTTTTTAACAAAACAAAATCTAAATATCATCTGGTTTTTCTTGAAAAATATTTTTTCGGCATTTTTCTTTTTTAATAAAACAATTTGATTTAACAAAACTTTCAATTAATTATTTTTGAATTAATTAGAAAAAAAGTTTTGAACCAGTTCTTTGGCAAATCTTCTTTTAAAAAATTTTAAATAAAAATATTTGTATTTTTATTTTATTTTATATTTTCATTAATCTGAAAATTTCTTCTAAAATTAGTCGGTATTGTCTATGAATTAAAAATTGGACATAAAAACTCACAAAATACAAAGTGTCTGCTGTTCCTAATTTTTACGTTAAAAATTTATTTAAATAATTAATTGATAGAGAATAAAGAATGTTTATTTTTAGAAGTATTTAATTTAGAAAAATTTTTTGGACAATTAATTGTTAGGGCTTAATTTCCAAATTTCTAAACAAAAATTAATATCGATTTGAATTTTAGATAAAATTAAAAAATTAATTTTATCATATTCTAAAAATAAAATTTAATTTTAGAAAAAAAAATATTTAAAAAAATATAAACTATAAAAAAATTAAAAACATGTGAATTTTAAATGAATTTTTAAATATATTTTGGGGAGATATTTAGAAATTTTTGCTAAATATTATTTTAAAATAAATATTTTTATTTATTTAAATTTAAAAATTTCTAAAAATAATTTTTTTCTAAAATTTTGGCAATTTATTTAAACAACAGTTTTTTATATTCTTTTTAAGTAAATAAATACTCACGAGAGAATAGGAGAGAATCAGTTAAAATTAAAAATAAATATTTTAAATTCTAAAAGATGCTAGCTAAAATTATTTTGTCAATTTTTGTTTTTCAATTGCTTTACGTTGAGATTGAAGGCCGTTTATTACAAGAAAATGAGGTATATTATTTAATAAATTATAAAGAAATTAACTAATTATTTTTAGACAAAATAATTTTTCTTCTTTATCCAAATTTATTTATTCTCATATAAATTAGGAAAAATACCACAAATTTGGTATTTCTTATAATTATTTAAATTGTCTTATTTTTGACTTCCACATTCTTGAAGGGTAAATGAAAAATAATTAAATACTAGTTAACTGACAAAACTTTGCCTTCGACAAACCGCCCTCGTCATGGACACCACAAAAGTCATCGACATCATCATAACAAGCATCGAGTAACTTTGCAAGCTCTTTCTACAACTACTGAAGTTGTTACTCCACAAATATGAGTAAATGAAAATAAAAAAGAGAAAATAAATGGGATGAAATAATTAATTAAATGAAACTTTTATAAAGTAAAATTAAATAATATTTTTTGGGCAAATAAATTTAAATAATATAATTTATATATTAAATTATCTAATATTGGAATAAATATTAATTAAGTAAAGTTTTTTTAATTTAAAATAATTGGGTTCTACGTATAAGAAAAATCTATTCATTTAAATTTAATTTTAATCTCTAAATTTTTTTCTTTTATGACCTTTTACTAACAATACTAATTTTTTTCTAAACCTCCTTCATTTAATATTTTAAGAATTATTCAATTAATAGAATTCGCCTATCATCGATAAAATAATTAATAAATAAATCATTTTAATGGCTGATCAATATATACGTAGTATACATTTATTTATTTAATTAAAAATATTATTGACTAATTAAAAAATAATATTTCTTTTTATTTAAAAAAAATTTTTAAAAAATGAGTGGAAAAAAAGGTGCAGATTGGTTTGAGGAATCAGAACGAGACAAAATGAATATGTTGGAAAGTTGTAAACGTGGAAATCTGAATGAAGTTGCCAAATATTTAAATGGGGGAATTGATCCTGACGAGGAAGATGATGATGGAGTTACCGGTATTTTTTCTTAATAACCTAAATTAAATTAATTAAAATTATTTTAAAAGCTCTACAAATTGCTGCAGCCAAAGGACATCGAAGACTTGTTAATTATTTATTAATTAATTATTTGATTATTTTGAATATTAGGTTGAATTCTTGATAAAAGAAGGTGCAAGTTTGGAAAGAGCTAATTATGCAGGAATGGTGAATATTTATTTTTTAAATGAAAGTTACAACAATTTTTAATTAATTTATATCTATTTTTAAAGACCCCTTTCCTTCACGCCTGTCGAGAAGGTCACCAGGATATTGTAACTCTACTAGCTAATTATGGAGCTAATGCACATTCCTTGAGGTTAAAAGAAAAATATTCTTTCCCCTTTTTTAATTTTTATTTAAAAATTTGTTAGCGGTCTTGGTGTGTCAGCTATGGCATTAGCCTGTGCTGGACGTCATTTAGCCGTTGTTCGAACTTTAAAAAGTTTAAATGTGGCTGTAGATCCTAAACCTAGTGCTCGATTACATCAAATAGCGCCAACCCCTTACATGGTTTTTAAATTCATTTTTAAATTTTTAATTAAATATTTATTTAGGTTGCCTTTTTTGAGATGGACATTCAAATATGTGGTTTTCTTAAACAACAGTAATTTATTTAAAAAAAATTTTTTTATTATTAAATTTTTAAAAATGCTCGTATTTGGCATCAAATAAAACGTTTGGATGGATTAGATGTTATTAGAATGGGCCAATTATTGAGATTACCTGAAATTTTAATGAGACTTAATTATACAGAAAATACATTACAAGAACCGCCCAAAAAGAGTTTTCTTTAAATTTAAATTTAGATTTAAATTAATTTTAAGTTGATATTAGAATAATTATTCAGAATGGAAATGAACAAGAATTAACTAAATTAATTAAAGATGGAGAAGTCCCAAATTGTTTACAATATGGATTAACTCCTTTAATGTATGCAGCTGTTTCTGGACAATTACTCTGTGTAATAATTGGGAGGGGGGATTTATATTGAAATATATTTTCTCTAGAGAATCATAAAAATAGTATTAATTTTCCGATATTTTTGTCAGCGATTTTATTTCAATATAAATTAATTATTTTTAATTATTTAATTATTTAATTAATTATTTTTTAAATATTTTTTATAAAATTTTTTGAAATAGATAAAATTATTTACTATTTAATTTATTAATTTAAAGGCAGAAATTCTTCTAAAAGTTGGAAAAGGAGGAATTGTTGATGCACAAGAAAATGTTTTAGGAATGGTATTTTATTTTATATTAATACATTTTTTATAAAAATATTATTTAAAGACAGCACTGATGTTTGCAGTCGTTGCAGCGTAATTAATTTTTTTAATTTATTAAATAAATTTTAAAAAAATTTTGTGAGGTTGGAATTGTTAAAATTATTTATTACATACACTTGAGGGAACATCTTTGCTAATTTTCCCCTTGAATAATAATATGATGGCCACATCAGAGTTATCCCTCAGCCCAGTTCCTTTATAAAACGACATTCTAAAACATTCCAAAAACATTTAATTACTTTTTAAAAAATTAAAAAAAATTTATAAAGAGAAAGTCAAATGGTTCAACTTTTACTTCGCTACCTCGCCAATCCACGTATTCTCTCAACAACAAAAGAGCCCTTCTCTGCCTTAGATTTAGCAATGTATTCAGAAGTTAATCGTGAATGTATGGAACAATTATGTATTCATTGGTTGAAAAAAGGAGGAAGTAAAATGACTGGAATTATTACTAGACCAAGAGAAGGAAGTGCAAGTAGTCAATCTGCTTTGAAAAATCAACAAGAGGTAAATGAAATGAAATATAAATGAAATTAGTTGGCCATAAATTTGGCGTTTAGGATTAGAAATTAAATTTATAAATTGAGTAAAGTAATTTTTAAAATAGAAGAAAAACTAAGGGAAATTCTAAATCTTGGCACATGTTTGATTTGTAAAATTAACAAATAATAATTTTAATTATTAAAATTTAATAGTAAATTAGGTATATTTAAATTTTAAAATTGTTAAATATTTTTACCTTTTACATCAAAATTTATTTAAAAATAAATTTATAAAATTTAAAAGACCCCATCAACAACTTCCTATCGAGGGGCAATAACTCCAGCTAGACTTAGAAAAGCACTTGAAAGTATCGGAAAAAATTTAATGGGTTTGGGAAGTGCTGAAGAAACCAATTTAAATAATAATCAAATTAAAGAAGATTTTGGGGGAATAAATAATAATAATAACCAACAAACTACTTCAATATTAAAATTAGCATCAGAAAATGTTAATCAATTGATTGAAGGACCGGCACGATTTGTGCTTGCTGAACATATTTTAAGGTGAAAATTTAAAAATATTCTAAAAGAAAATATTCAATTTAGGGGAGATGCCAGACCCCCTGACCCAAAAAAATCTTCAGCTGACGATTTAGTATTAATGGCTAGACAAATGGCTATTGTAAATTTAATAAAAAATATTTAAAAAAATTAATTTTAAAGAGTTGGATGACTAAAGGGCATTCTCTTGTACCAATACCTTCAAAAAATATTGCCAGAAACATTTTGGTGGAGGAAGGCGAGGAAAAGGATTCTGATGGGTTATATTCTGCTGCACAAAGAAATGCGGAAAAGGAGCTTTTTAAAACGGTGATTTTTTAAATAATTTTTGGGTATTTAATTCTATCTAGAAACATCGATATGAACCTTCTAGAAAACATTCTTCTAAAAGTACAACATCTAGAGTTATGAGGAATGCAACACAAAAATGTTTGTAAAAATAATAAATATTAATTAAAATTTAAAATTAAAAAGCCCCACAAATTGACCCTCAAAGAATTATGAGAAAAGCTCCTCACAGATTAAGCCAACAAAAATCTTCCACTCAAGGATGTGCTTCTGACAGTGGGTCTGGTGCTAGCCTAAATTCTAATAATAATCAAACACAATGTTAAGTTAACAAATTTGTTTTTAAGTTAATCTATATTTTTATTTAATTATTTTTAGGGGAAATTCATCAAGTAGTTATTCAATGGGTGTACGGAATTTTCGTCTCTGGAACATTCGTCTCCAAGACTTTTCGGAACTTTCGTCTCCAACATTTTCGGAATTTTCGTCTCCAGCGGAATATTCGTCACCAAGGAAATAAACGGAATTTTCGTCTCCGCAATTTTCGTCTCCGCTAGGAATTTTCGTCTCCAGAGGAAAACTTTCCCCGTTGACGGGCAACTTCCCCCGTTGCCGGAACACTATCCCCCGTTGACGGAACAACTTTCCCCGTTAACGGAAAACTATCCCCCGCTGACGGGGATGTTGTTCCGGCAACGGGGGAAGTTGTTCCGTCAACGGGGGAAGTGCCCGTCAGCGGGGGATAGTGTTTTGTCAACGGGGATGTTGTTCCGGCAACGGGGGAAGTTGTTCCGTCAACGGGGGAAGTTGCCCGTCAGCGGGGGATAGTGTTTTGTCAACGGGGATAGTTTTCCGTTAACGGGGAAAGTTTTTCTCTGGAGACGAAAATTCCTAGCGGAGACGAAAATTGCGGAGACGAAAATTCCGTTTATTTCCTTGGTGACGAATATTCCGCTGGAGACGAAAATTCCAAAAATGTTGGAGACGAAAGTTCCGAAAAGTCTTGGAGACGAAAGTTCCAGAGACGAAAATTCCGGCACTCATTCAATGTTTGTTACTCATTTAAATCCTCCCAGTTCTACCCCCCAAACTTCCAACCAAAATATTTTTTATATTCCCCAGCATTTAACTAAAGGTTTTTTAAAAACAATTTATTTAAATTTAAATAATTATCTAAAGAATTGGTTAAATCCAAATTAAATGAATGGAATTTAGAAGAACAATTTAATCAATGTTTTGGGGCTGAAGAAGTTGATGAATTAACTTTTGCTACTTTGAGGGAAGAAGAGGCAATTAAATTTAAGAATGTCTCTTTTGTAAATTTATAATTTAAGGTTTGGCAAGTTTTAGTAACACAAGGATGTCAAAATCGACAACTTTTCAAACAATTTTTAGCAATTATTCAAGATATTAAAAAATGTACTGCTTCTTCAGAATTGCTTTGAAAATAAAAATAAATTTTTAAAAAATCAAAATTTATTGTATTATAATTTATTTAATTATGAAATTTTTTAAAAGAATGGTTTCTAGTAGTAAATTCTATTTCTTTTGGTTTATTAACTGTTAGAAAGTAATTATGTTAAAATAAAAAGTGTGTAATAATTATGAAACACTTGTTTAGGAAAAATTATTAAAAAATTAGTCAAAATTTTGCATTTAACAAAAAATTTATGAAACTTTGGGAATGTTGGCAGATTAGTTAAGTGTATTGAGATACCACGTTTCGAAAATACTCATTAACTTAACACCGAAAATGAATTTTTTACATAGAGTGTATATATTTTTCTTGTAAAAGCTCCTTTCTAATAATTTATCAACTTTATTTTCTATTTTTGTTTAAAACAAATTTCTATTTAAATTTCTCAAAATATATTTATATTTATTTATTTACTAAATATATTTCATCAAAATCAGAAAAGATTATCATTTCTCTAAAATAATAACAAACAAATATTCAAAACAGCTCAAGACTTGCCCCAAATTACGTAAATAATTTTTCTTAAAGAAGACTGTCAGTTTAGACATTAAAAATGAGCTAAAGTGAAAACGAGTGAAGGAGATTAGTTCTTTTTTTATCTTAATCTTCTTTATAATCTAATACTATAATATATGTATATATTTTTTTGAGTCTTCCATCATTTTATATTATTTTGAGCTTTTAAAATATATCTTTTTATTCAAAGTGTTTCTTTTTTCTAATTTTTTTATAAAAATATTGTAGAATCTGTTATGCACGTTTTTCCTCAAAAATAAAATTGGAGGTAAGTAGCAGCTCAGTTTCGAATTTAAATTAATATTAGCCGTCTTTCTATTCTCAAACCCTATAAATTTTTGCCTTTCAATTAGCCTACAATTTGACTAAATATGATGGTATTTTCCCTCCGTAAACACTTTACCCAATTATTTTCTAACTTTCGCTTTCTATTGTTATTTTTAATATTAAATTTAATTTTATTAAACGGTTGGTAAAAAACAAAAATAATTTTATATTCATCGAAAAAATAACAAGTTTATTATTTATTTATTGAATTATTATAATTATACATATTTGTATTGCCAATACATTTACTATTTATTTTCAAAACATTTTTTATTCAAATAAACATTTATTCATTTCCCTCAGTAATTCCATTTTTGCCAAGTTAGCAGCAATATTATTTACTAGTAATATCTACTTATTTGTATTTAACTCTCACTACGCGCAAACCAAAAATATTTTTTGTATGAAATAATTTTTCAAAAAAATAATGAGATTTTGAAGAGTTTTTAAATTGTATTCATAAAATATGAAATAACACCCCAAATTAAAAATCAGAAAGTAAAAATAAAAGTAAAAATCAAAAAAATTAAAAACCTAAACAAACTTTAATTAAAATTTAAAAGGCATTGTCCTGTTTTTATTAATAAAATTAACCTTTTCTAAACTTTTTTTTAATTTAAAAAAAGAGGTATAGGTGAATGACTTTTATGTCAATTTCTTGCTATAAATATCGAAAAAGGAAATAAAAAAGAATTGAAAATAGGAAAGGGGGAGATAGCCCCATCAATTTCATTAGTACATTTTTGCCACATTTCCTTCTCTTTTTTTTACCCTCATCCATTTCTTTTAAAGCTAGTAGACTGTGAGTGAAGAAACGTTTTTGTGCCATTCCTTCCTCCTCCTCCTTTTTTTCAATTTAAATAAAGGTGCTTGATGGCAGTTTACGAGAAAAAGACTTTTTGATGACAATACACATATCCCCATATATTACTTTTCCTTTTTTTATTATTTTTTTCCTAAAAACTACTAAATAATATTTAAATAAATTTTTTTCAAACAAAAATTCCGAGTTTTGGATATTTAAAAATAAATTCTGATTTACTGTTATTTTAATTTAAACTTAGTTGTCTGTACATTCTTTGATTAAGAAAATTAAAATTTACCACATTTAAACCTTCGGGGTATTTCAAGAGGGGAATCTCGACATTCATCCTTTTCAAAAAGCCGTCTGCGACTTGTAAAAAGTTTATTTTAACTACTACTCCAATCATTGCTAAATTTTATTTTTGCCATTTTCTTTTTTGTATTGTTTAAACTTTTTAAGCATTTTTACCTTTTTAAACGAGAAAATTTAAAATATATTTTTATTTTTCTTTTGTTTACCTCCTTTTTGTTTGTTTTTGTCATTTTTAAGCCTCAAAGTTTCAATTCTTCTTTTTCTCATTTTCTCAATTTCCTTAAAATATCAATGCATTATCTATTATTTTTTTAAAAAAGAATTTTTCCTTTTACATTTTTTAATTAATTTTAAATATTTTTTATTTAAAATTTTAAATTTCTTTGTTTTCTTAACAGAATTTTATTCGTTAATTCAGCAATTCAGGAGACTCTCAGAAAGCTCAAGATGATCAAGTATGAAATCTGAGCGCTTACCAGGTTAAGACTGCTTTACTTTTTCAATTCCAACTTATATCTCTAAATAATATTTTTATCTTTACTAACAATTTAAAAAAAACATTTTTCCATAAGTATTTTCAATTATTCATTTAATTTTTTTACTTTTATTAAATTGTTCTGTTAATAGTTTATTTAGCAAAAGTAAAATTTCTTTAAAGAGTGTCCTTCTTTTAAAGTAAAAATATTCCAAATCATTTAAATATTATAACTAAACCCGCTAATTTCAACGTGAGAAAGTATTTTTAAAATATTTTTACTTTAAATAAATAAATTCATTTGTTAAAAATAACTCCTTTTACCTGTCAAAAAAGTGACAAAAATTGAGAAAATAAATAAAGGGAAGAGCAAAAACAAACAAAACACTTACCTATATTTAAACCGTGTCCGGTTAACTCATCTACTCGTTAACTCATCTACACGGCCAAAAACGTTCAACTCATCTAAACGGCTAAAATTCTTTAACTCATCTACACGGCCAAAAAGGGTCAACTCATCCAATCGTTAACTCATCTAATCGTTAACTCATCTACACGGCCAAAAAGGGTTAACTCATCTAATCGTTAACTCATCTAATCCTTAACTCATCTACACGGCCAAAAAGGGTCAACTCATCCAATCCTTCGAAACGAGACTATTGAGTAACGGCCGTTTGAGTCTTTGGCCGTCTGAGTCTCCGGCCGTTTGAGTCTCTCGCCGTCTGAGTCTCTGGCCGTTTGAGTCTCTGGTAAGTTGAGTCCATGGCCAGTTGAGTCCATGACCAGTTGAGTCCATGGCCAGTTGAGTCCATGACCAGTTGAGTCCATGACCAGTTGAGTCCATGGCCAGTTGAGTCCATGACCAGTTGAGTCCATGGCCAGTTGAGTCCATGACCAGTTGAGTCCATGACCAGTTGAGTCTCAACCGGCGGTACTCTACTGGCCATGGACTCAAACGGCCGGTACTCAATAGTCTCGTTCCGAAGGATTGGATGAGTTGACCCTTTTTGGCCGTGTAGATGAGTTAAGGATTAGATGAGTTAACGATTAGATGAGTTAACCCTTTTTGGCCGTGTAGATGAGTTAAGGATTAGATGAGTTAACGATTAGATGAGTTAACACTTTTTGGCCGTGTAGATGAGTTAACGAATAGATGAGTTAACGATTAGATGAGTTGTATAGGAGCCATTTAAACTCTCTAACTTTTTAAATTTTTTAACAAAAATACTTTTTCTCTTTTTAATTTTAACACTTTTAATAAAATAAAAGTTTAATAGAAAATATTTTTAGTAAAATATTTTCTAAATTAAAAAGAAATTCATCTTCATATTATTTTTAATTAGAAAATTCGAAATCATTCGTTCGGCACATTTACATGTTTTCAAGTCATATTATATTAACTAGCATCCCAGTAAAGCGTTAAATTGTGGGGGCGTTAATCGTTCAGGGATCCCCTAAAACCCTTACAAAATATTTCCGTGTAAATTTAGTTTTTTCTATTTTTCACCTGACATTTACACACTCACACACACATTGCCTGGAGAAATCCACACCATTTACTTAACATATCATTTCCATTACAAATTCCAATTAATGCTTTAGGATAAGCCGTAAAACTGAAAATAAAAGCTAACAAAAAACTTTTATTAAGACTGGGAATGTTATTTTATGGCGCAGTAATTACAGGCGTGTATTTATAAAAATGGGATGAAATTTTGTTTAAAATTAATGTTAAAGCTATCCAAACGAAAATTTTTCATAACTTAGGAGCAAGACTAAAGACTCCAAGACAGGACAGAAAATCCTAAGAAATTTTTGTTTTAAGACTGGCTAACAGTGTCTTTGCTTATTATTCTAGGTATTTGAAAAATTAAAAGCACACGCCCAGGCAAAACAGCGCCCGAATATCTTTGCCAAACAACGGCTGCAATTACTAAACAAACAAACATATGTGTGCCTATTTTTGTAATAAAGTTTGGCATTAATTAATTTTAACCAAATAAATATATCCATATTTATATAAATAAATTCATTCATTTTATTATTTTACGTTTATTTATTTTAAACTTTTTTCCTTTAAAAAACAATTTTATATTTTTATTTAGAAAAAAAACTTTTCCTTTCTGAATCGATACCTTTGCGGTTACGTACGTAATTTTATTTTTTCGTATCTATTTTTAAACACTTCCGAGTTAATTATTCTTTTCTAAATAGACAATATATGTGGATATCCACAAATTGACTTTTGATTATTTTAATTTTCCAACAAATATTTTATTAAATAAAATCCTTAAAAGAATTTTTAACAAAAATTCTTATAGTATAATCTCTTTAAATAATGTTTTTTTTCTCATTTTTTATTAAATATTTAAATTTTAATATTAATCCCTAAATATTAAGAAAATTTTTCTCAAGAATAAATGGCTAATATTTTTACAAAAATTTATTTTTTCAATTAAAAAATAAAACAACACAAAAAAATGAGTGGATTTTCTCTCCAATTTCAGTCTGGTTTAGTACTCGAATCATTTCACATTGAACCAGAAAATCTTTCTTTAAGAAGACTTAAACAAGAAGCTGTGGATTTTGTTAATAAACATGTAAGAGAAAATAATTATTGGTTGAGCGGGATCGGTCGGTATTATCCCGGTTTTTTTGAATCCCTCTCAACTCTAATTAAAAATATATTTGCAAAACAAACTTAATTTTTTTTATTTTCAGCATCCAAAACAGCGTTTAGGTGATCGTTTAGCCGATCACATACTTCTCTATAAACATGACCCTCGTTCTGTTAATATTCTTCAATTGATACAATCAGCTGATGAAATAAGTGAAGGATGTCTTTTGGAAATTGTTATTAGTCGTGGGTTTTCACTAAAAATATAATTTTAATTTTTCTAATTTATTAACCTCTAATTATTTTTTAATTTTATTCTTTTCAAATTATTATTTTTACTTTTTATTTTATTAACCTTTTTTTATTCATTCAAAGTCAATTCCATCAAAGGGCAGGTTACCCGCATTGAAATAATGCATGTGCTATTTTTTATTTTGAATCGATTTTAATGCCTTACACAAAAGTGTTATTTTCACTCATAAATTTAAAAAAAATTCCCTCAAATAAATAAATAAGTACATTTTTATTTATTAAAAATTTTTTTTATTATTTATTAGCTAAATAGGAAATATTTTTTATTCATTTTTCTTTTCCAAAATAAGAATCTTCTTAATTTTTTAAAATATAAAGTATCTAGGTATTTAAAATAATTTATTTCTATCTGGCTAATTAAAGAGATAAAAGAAATCCATTTAAATTTTAAATGATCAAACCCAATTAATTTTTTTATAACTAAACTTTTCAATTTACCTATTTTTATTCAGACTTTTTTTAAATAAAATTGTAAAAGAAATTATTTTTTCCTATTTTATAATTTTCTTTTATCATTCATCAGTCATTTACTTCTTTTCATTATTACCTTCAAAATTATAAAATTATATTTTTCTTCCCCATCTTTACCCATCCATGCATGCTTTCATTCATTTATTTTTTGCCCTTCATTTCCATGGCAACATTTCACTCATTTTTAGGCTCTTGTATCAATAATTTTTACTCAAATTTTATTTTAAAGTAAATATATCCCCCCTCTCATTTAAATTAAAAAGAGACCTCTCAAGAATACAGCATCTTTTTTTGAATTTTTTTAAATTTATACTCTCACGTGGTTTTTAAGGATTTAAATTAATAAAAAGATTTTAATTAACTAATTTTTTTGTTTAAAACTCTTAAAAAATTATTCGAGTATTTCTTGTATATTTTCCCAAACCTTTAGTATATTTTTAATTAATTTTAGAGGGTCTTCTAAATTTAAATAAAATCTTTTTTTAAATAAATCCCCTTCTCTATCTAATTATTAATTAATTTTATCTCCTCGACATTCTCTGAAGTTCAAAAATCATTTTAATTTTAATTTCCTCATTCTTTTTTTATTTTCTTTTGTCTGTTTAAATAAATAAATTTAAAATTCAACAAATATTTTATTTTTGTTAAAACAGTGGTATAAACAATAAATAACATTAAAATTAAAATATTTTTAATTTTAATAAAAACGAGTTTCTCTTAATATTCTTTTTAAACGAGTTTCTCTATAAAATCCAAGTTACTTTTTTTCAGTTTTTTAAAATTATTTTATATATTTTTAAGTCTTTTAACTATATTTTTCATTAAAATTCATTAAATTCAAAAATATTTATAAAAATTACAAATTAATCTCTTCCTTTCTTCCCCCCCCCCCCTCCTTATTAAATAAATCCGGAAATTAAAATTTACAAAAATTAATTTAATTTCTATTTTCTATTTAATACATACATATAAATTATAATTAAATTATTTATTTTATTTTTTTACAAAACACAAATTCATTTATTTATTTTCCTTCATCTCTCCTTTTAATGTTCATAAGATATATTGGCAGCATCTCACAATCCTTTTTCTTCCCCCGCAAATTATTTTTTTATAAAATCTCGTACTTCTCTTTTCATTTATTTAAAGACCTTTTTAGTATTTTATATATATTTTCTAGCTATATAATATCCTTTCCCTTATTTTTGCGCTTCTTCTTGGCCATTATTTTTTCCTTTCCTACTCACATTTTTTCAGTTTTTTCTTTCCCACACCATTCATTTTTATTCACGGCTCATTCTCTCCCGCAATCCACTAAAAAAGCAAAAAGGATAGCAAACAAATACCACCACAAACACACACACACAATCTCTTCTCACAGATTCCTTGGCCGTTAATTTATAAAATAAATAAATATTAAAAATATTTTTTAAAATAAAAAAAGGAATTATTCTCTGATAAGGATTTCACTTTATTTAACTTCTAAATTAGTAAACTCTCCGCAGAATAACCTTTAATTTCATATAATTCTGATTTTTACTTTATACCCTTTTACTCTGTTTTTAAAAAAAATTATCAAATGTTTTTTCTCATTTTTTTGATTAACTTCTTTTCTTACTTTTTTTTTTATTTTTTTTTTATCTTTAATGCAAACATTAGATCAACTTAAATAAAAAAATATTTAATCAAACAAATTCCCATCAATTTTTGATTTTATTTTTACAAAAATGGATATTTTTGTGCTTGGATGTAAGTTTTGTATTGGAATTGTTAAAAAAATATTCTTTTAATATTTTAAAATAATTTTAAAAATTTCTTTGTATCTACTATTCTATCATTTCTCATATTTGACAAAAAAAATCATTAATTAAAAAATTAGGTACTTTATTAATATCCCGCCCCCCACCCCTATTTGAGTCTCAGATTAATTTTCCTTATTTTGCTGTCAATCATTTTTCCCTTCAAACATTACCGGTAAAGAGAAAGAAAAAATAGACGGCAACGGCAAGAAACGGTTTAACAGCAAAAATTAACATTTACAGTTTGACCATTCCGAGGCAGGAAAAATAAAAAAGAGAATTAATCTGAGACTCAAATAGGGGTGGGGGGCGGGATATTAATTAAGTACCAAAAATTAATTTTCAAAAAATTTTGTTTTAATTTTCCTAATTTTTATAGCTTGTCCTCAACACGAGCGTTTAGTAGTTCATCCCCATACACTTTATGTTCACTCATACAAAACACCTACATTCTGTGATTTTTGTGGGGAATTACTTTTTGGACTAGTCAAACAAGGATTGAAATGTCAAGGTATTTTGAAAGGAATCAGAATATTTAAAATAAACTTTGGATCTGAAATTGTTTAAGAAAATATTAAATAAAAGATTTGTAATAATTAGAATAATACATTTTTAAAAAGAATAATCAAAATTTAGAGCATAAAAATGTAAGAAAATAAAATTCAAATTAATTTCCAGGTTGCGGTTTAAACTATCACAAGCGGTGTGCCTCCAAAATTCCAAACAATTGTAGCGGTAGTAGACAACGTAGACCTTCGGCTATACCTTTGTCACCCCGAAATTCAGTTGGATTTCAAGTAAAAAAGGGAAAAAAACTTTCAATAAAAAATATTATTTTTAGTCACCAATTTTTGGTAGCGGCAACATTTCTTCCCAAGCATTAAATGGCCTTTCTACTACTCTCCCACCTAGAGCATCATTTTCCTCGGCATCTTTTACAGAAACTTCAAGTGTTGTTTCTTCTATATTTCCTTGTACAACTTGCAATAATAATTTTAAAAATTTATCAACAATATCAACAAATTCTAATAATTCAAATATTAAAAATCAAAAAGAAGAAAAAGGAGGGGGAGGGGGAGGAGGAACACAACAACAACAACAACCAGCTATTTGTGTTACTAGTGAACGGTCTTTGGATGATGGAGATCCGATTGGAGGAAATGTTTGTAGTTTTTTTTTCAATTAAATTTTGAATCACAAAATTTTCCAAGTTTATTTTAAATCCTTCCAAACTTTTTAATTTTACTTTTTTAACAAATCACGCTTGCTAATTTCCTATCTCTAACATTCTCAAAAAACAAATTCTCTTTTTTTTTGCAAAATTCTTAAGCATTTATTTCTAATCTTTTGGTTCGACTTTAGCTTAATAAAGTTAAATAAAGAAACTTCCCATACTAAAGGAAGGAATTTTTTAAAGAAAAATTTCCCATTTTAATTTTCCCTAGATTTTCTTCAACAATTCTGATTATATTCTAAACCTTAAAATGTTCTAGTAAGTTTGGATTGAATTGAAAATAAAGAGATTTCACCGTCTTTATTTTTCTAGCTAAAAGTCTTTGTTTTTAAACTTCATTTTAGTCAATCTCCTATTTAGTTTTTAAACATTTCGGTTTTAATAATTAATTGAGGATTTCTCGAATTGTTTTTTGAAAAAAATGTCTTTAAAAATATTTAATTT
This sequence comes from Meloidogyne enterolobii, assembly GCA_963681835.1. NCBI lineage: Eukaryota > Metazoa > Nematoda > Chromadorea > Rhabditida > Meloidogynidae > Meloidogyne > Meloidogyne enterolobii. The sequence goes on along the minus strand of CAVMJV010000004.1, from coordinate 559,912 downwards.
TTAAAATTATTTTGAACTTTGTGTTAATTATAAAATATAAACAGACAATTATCTACATATATATTTTGTGTATTTTATACTTTATCATAAACTATACATATTTTTATATTTTTCTCCACAATTTTTTTTCTAAAAATAGAAAAAATTAGAAATATTTTTTGTTCATTTTCTTTTTCCGTGTCCCCAACAGGGCTAAATATAGCCTCGTTTTCATCGTCATGATTCTATACTTTTATTAAAATAAATTTTTTTACCGTTAAATAGAAAAATAAATATATATTTAAGAATTTTAATTTAAAAATTGTTCCAAAAATCAGAAACCCTAATTTTAAGATTTTAACGAGTTTCATGCATTTTTTCACTCTATCGACAGTTAATTTTGATTTTTTCGAATTCTTTAAATATCTAAAAAATGTATATTTTATCTCTTAAACTTACCTGCAAGTTGGAATTTAATAAAATACTAGAAACTATCAAATTAATTTTAAATTATTCTTTTATTGTCTAGTTTCTTCAAATGCCTCGCAAAGATCGTAGCAGCAGTTGGAGTGGAAGACCTTTATGGATGGAAGTGGCAGAGGCAACTAGAATTAAAGTAAATATTTTAATAATCGGAGTTTTGAAATCAACCCCGATACTGGGCTTATCCTAGAATAGTTTTTGTCTAGATTCTTGAATAAATTCTCAGAAAAATTCATGAACTGGTTCAATTTAGGAATTAAAATCATAAAAAAATGTCCAGAACATTTGCTTTCTCCAACAAATGTCTCCTTTAAAATTAATTTTCAGGTTCCCCATACATTCCAAGTTCACAGCTATAAACGTCCCACAGTCTGCCAACATTGTAAAAAACTTTTAAAAGGGTTAATACGTCAAGGACTTCAATGCAGGGGTAATTTTGAAGAAAAAATTAAATATTTTAATTTTTCCAAGACTGCAAATACAATTGCCACAAAAAGTGTGCCCAACACGCAGCTAAAGATTGTGCTGGAGGGTTATCAGCAACATCCCCCTTTAATTGTCAATTGAGTGATCGAGGAATGCAAGCGGGGAGTGAAGAAAGTAAGAAAGCATTTTACGAATTTTGCTTTTCCCTTTGTTTTTTTGCTGTGGATTTGTTTTGGAATTAAAAACAAATTAATTTGGAGAAAATTTAATAATTTTAGTTTAGATTTTTGGGGTTCCTTTTGTTTGAAATTTTGAAGAATATATTCAAATAATTATTTTTAAAAATTAATTTGTTATTTTTTGCTTTGCTTTTTTTAGTTTTTCTTTCTTTTCCAGAATCAAATCAACAGTCTGCATATCTTAGAAAAATTAAAAACGAGCCTTGCGATGAAAGTGATGATGGATCAACAGAGGAGAGTGGTTAGTTTATTTGTGTAAAAATTGCTTTATTGAATGGATTTTGTCTTTTTGTTTAAAAATTTTATTTTTTTTTAATTTTAAGTACTAAATGACGAAGATTTAACTGCAACAACAACTTCAACAAATTCTCGTTTGCAAAAGCCTTGGGCTCAATCAACTCCGAGTGCTCCCCTTTCCAGTACAGAGAAGGAAAATACTAGCAGCAGCAGCAAAACAGGAAAAATCAGACAACAACAAAAAGAAGAACAACAAAAGACAATAAATACAATGACTGATTTAGATGAAGATGAGGATTTAAATATTGCTAAAGAAAGTGCAAATATTCCATTAATGCGTGTCGTAATGTCCAAAAAACAAACAAAAAGGCCAACAACAAATAGGGCACTTAAAGAAGGATGGATGGTGCATTATACGGAAAGGCATTCTATGAGGAAAAAGTAAAAAAAGAAATAAATATTTTTTGAAAAAAATTATTTTTAAAGGCATTTTTGGCGATTAGACCCTAAAGCTATTACTATGTTTAAAGATGAGACAGCAAGTAGTTATTATAAGGTAGATGATACACATTTAATTAAAATATTAAATTAATTAGGGGGAGGGGGAGATTAAAATAAGTCCATTTGAATAGCTTTTCTCTTGTCGAGAGAGAGCCCATTTATTTTTATTAAATCCTTAATAAAAGTCCAAAAAAAATTTCAATTTATTTTAGGAAATCCCATTGAGTGAGGTCCTAGAAGTTAAAATAGCACCAGGCATAGAAGAAGATCATACAGAGTTGAGCCGCAGTCCAACACACTTTTTTGAGATTAGAACCCATACTTCAACTTATTTTATTGGTAAGTTTATTTTTAATTAAAAGAAAATTTTAGAAAAATTAGTAATATTTTTGGGTGTTAATGATATTTTTTTAATTTTTGCAAATAATTTGGTTGATCATTGCTTTTATTTTTTTATTTTTTTTTTTAATTTTTTTTATTTTTATTTTTGCTTACGTATATTTATATTAGATAATAAGGAAGAAAATTTGTTTTTTTTTCTAAAAAAATTTAGTGATGAAAGAATAATAGTAAAATAATTTATTCATTTTTTGTGTCCTCTTTAACTTATTTTCTTTAAACGCCTACACAATTAAATTCCAAAAATCACTTAGGTAATTAAATTAATTATTTAATTTGTTTTTTCTTAATTTGTAAACAAAGAACAGCACAATTTAAAAATAAATAAAATATTGGGAAAGAGAAATGGGCGTTATAGAATATGGGCTTCTTTAGGACGCAACCCTTAAAACTGTTAATTAGTACCTCAGTTCTTAAATTGGTTACTTATACGACATATACTTCTACATATTTAAGTATTAAGTTAGTTTTAGAAAAATTGGATAGGCTTAAAACGATTTAATCTGCCCTTTCTCAGGGTTAGCTGACACTTTTTAAAATATCTATACAAATTTCACTTCTCTTGTATATTTTGTTAACGCCTAAACTTTACCACGCCTTAATAACCTCTCTCTCATCTAATTTTGCAGAGTTTAAACGCCTACACAATTAATTCCAAAAATCAGTTAATTTAATTAATTATTTAATTTTTTTAAATCTATAAACGAAGAACATAATTACTATAAAAAGTAATTTTTGTGACGAATTTGTTGATATATTAAATGATCAACGAGTGAGAGAGAGAAATTATTAAATTTTAGGTTGCGTATTGCTTTTTTTATTTACTAACAATTATTTTTTATTAATTATTACGTCACGAAGGTTAACTTTTTAGGAAAATTTTTTATTGGGGTTGGTCAAAATTGTTTTTGTGTTTTTTAATAATATTCATTTGCTAGTTTTTGTGTTTTTAGGATTTAGCCAATTTTTAATGTTATATTTTTAATATTTATTTTTTTTATTTTGTAAAGGATTTATTTTTCAAAAATTATTTCTTTATCCTCTTCTTGATTTTATTTTCTTTATCATTTATATTTTTAATTTTCTTAAATTTATCTTTTTAAATTAATTTTATTTTTCAAAAAAATTTAAATTTACTTTATTTTCTCTCTTTTCTCGTTTTATACTTCTAATTTATATCCATTTTTGTTATTTTTACAAAATTTATTTATTCGCGCATGTTTCTAAAAATGTAAAAACGCATTAACTAAATACATCACAAAAATATTAGGGAGGGGGGAGGGATTTATTTTTGCTTATATAAAAGGAATGGAATTAAATAACTTTTATTTTTATTTGCTTTTAAATATTAATAAATATTTATTTGAAGAATTAGTAAATAAATGCTTTTTTAGAAAATAATAATATAAAAATGTTTTTTATTTATTGCCTATTTAAGATTATTTATTTTTGGAATTAGATTTGTGAATGTTTCTAAACATGTTAATCTTATTTTTATATAATTTTTAATTTTTTTGTATCTCAAGTTTGGACTGAAACTATCTAACTATAATTCCTTAACTTTTTTGTTTAATTTTTGGAAAAACTGCACGGGAATGAATTAATACTCCATGGATATTTTAGAGACTCGGAACAATCTTAATAAATAGGAAACGACTAAAAATTGATATATCTTTCTTTATCAACATAAATGATTCCTGTTATAAATAGTTTTAACAGGATGTATTTCCTGATATATTTCCATATATTTGTCAGTCCTAATTGCCCCAAAGTAATATCGCATAGATGCTTCCAGAGATTATGTCCTTGTGCCCGATGCATTATGTGGAGTTCACTTACAAAAATAAATCTGATCTAAAAAATTATTATAAAAATAATTATTCTTCTAAAATAGATTTTTTTATTTTATTTTTTCTTCACAAAATTTCCTTTTTTAATTTTTTGATAGCACTTAAATTTTTATTTCCTTTTTTAACCACTTATTGATAAACTCTAAATAGAATTTTTAACGATGTTAAAATATTTTTTAATGTTTTTTATTTGTCAGTTTTTTTAAATTATTTTAAATTAGGTAATAAATTTCGAAATGTTTTGATTTTTTATTTAAGAATCTGATTTTTCTAATAATTATTTGATCAGAACTAATAAATTAAACTTTTTATGTATCAAAAACTTGAGAAATTCTCAACTTTTAATTATTACTAATTCTCTTAATTTTAATTCTTTTTTTGACTAAATTTGGCCAAAAATCCCGCACAACTCGTTAAATTCTCTTTACTCTTTCTTTAATTTTTCTTTGCATTTCTTTCTTTCATTACCTCATGTGATGATAATTAAATATTTTAAAATTTATTTATTTGCAATAAATAGATAGGTAGATAGACAAGTTATCTTTTTTTGTAATTTTTAAATATTTTTTTTCAAAAAAATTTTCTTCTAATTTTATCATTTTTACATTTTTAGATTTCCTTCAATTTTCCAAATTTATTGCAAAATTTAATTTATTAAAAATTTTAAAAATATTTTATTAATCTCCTAAATGAAACAAAACTTGTTTTTTTATTTGAATCATCTTCTTTTATTTTTAAGTAGTGTCTATTAAATATAGAATTTTTTTCTATTTTATTTGCCGAATTTTGTATTTTTTTTTGAAAATTTATTTTTAAATATATTTTTTTTTCATTTTTTTATTTCAAAAATTAAACACTTACTCCTTTCAAGAGACAGATTAGTAATTATTTTTATTTAATCAAAATTATTTATTTTTGGGGATTAAAAATTATTTTTAGGATGAAAACTTTAAATAAATGGACTGTTTTTTCTCTGATTTACCTTTTTTATCTAGAGATCAAGATTATTATTTTCAAACAAACAAAAAACTTAAATTTTTAAAGAAAGTCTTTGACTTTCCAAAAATTAAAATTATCTTTTTAGTCTGTTATTCTTTTAATTTTCTTACTAAAAATTTTTATTTCCTCAACAAATTAAATTTAAAATAAACAAATTGCTGAATAATTTTCTTTTTTTAATTAATTGACCTTTTAATCATTTATTTCCAATTGATTAGTTTAAATTTTGAATTATTTTTTTTCAGATTTATATTTTTATTTTTAAATTCCACAGACAATATTTTTTATTTTTATTTATTTAATTTGTTTAACCTTTTAATTTTTATTTACTTAACTTTTAAATTTAAATAAAATACTTCCTCCTCCTTTTTTAATTTTTTAAAACTTCCCTGTTAAATAATTTCTTCCATAAAAACGATAGAAAGCCTTTCCGAATTTTTTTGAATAAATTTATTTATAAATTAATTATTTCCTCAAAAAATGTTTACATACTTCCTATAAAATTTTAAATTAAAAAAACTTTAATTTTAAACATTAATAAATACACGGCGGGTCCACCCTGTTGACGCACGCGTGAAAACTACTTAGCTTTCTATTTCTTTTTTCTTTCGTTCTCTAACTGTCTCTCTTTCTTTTATGCACTCTTTTTTTGCGACTGCGAAAACAAATTTTAATAAAACTTTGAAATCCCATATCTCGAAAACTCCTCATACGTTTTAAAATCTGCTGATACATTTCATAGATAATTGTTTTAAGATTCTCTCAAAAAATTTTCGTAAATTTTAATGCAAAATTCACAGAGTTAATGCAAACTGCATTTTCTATCAATTTTAGTTAAAAAACTAATCGGAAAAAAGTTTTAGGAAGTCAAATTTAGTTTAATTTGATGCAGCTCGACGAGTAACGTCGATTCATGCTAAATTTGAATTTATAGGGCCTGATTAGGATGAGTTATGGCCAAAAATGTATAAATTTTTACCGATTTTTAAAAATTCATAACTTAGCCCTATTTGCAGATTTTCCACTCAAATTTCGCAAAATTGTATATCAATTATAGTACTACAATTTGGCAAATTTTGAAGGAAATTTTGCCACTTGGGGTTATTAGTTATAGACTCCCGAAATTCGACAAAATATACTTACGAATATGGGCAATTCCCGAGTATGTGTGTTATTTGTCATTCGAAAGAGCTCGTCGAGTTGAGTCGAATGACACCAAAATCAAGAAAATACCTTAGTTATGAGCTGAGATACAGACTCCTAAAAGTCGTAAATATCGAGTTTTCAAAAATTCCTAACTTAGTTAAAAATGTATATTAGCTTCCCAAACTTTGTAGGATTGTTTAACTATTTTAGGTCTATAAAAATACAAAATTTGAAAAAAATAGGATCAGAGGATAAAAAGTTATAAAATTTAACTAATTCCCCCTCACAAATGAGAGAATTGACCATTTTCCCTCCTTCTGACCATTTTATAACATGTCTCCTTCTGACCCTTTCTCTTGTTTCCAATAAAGTCAGACGCACGAGAGATGAAATAGAATTTGGAGAATAACAGACATTTAATTTAAATTTTGGCGTTATGTTTAAGGAAAAGAGTTAGCTAGTTTTCACGCGTGCGTCAACAGGGTGGACCCGCCGTGTAAATATAAAAGTTTTATTAAATGTGTTTACACACATTAGTAATACTTGAATATATTTTAGAATTTTTTGTATTTATTTATTTTATTTATTTCTCTGTCAGTGAAAGTTCCATTAAAATAAAATAATGTGATTATCACCTTCATCTTATAAAATTATAAAAAAAAATACAAAAATTCTTTTACGATCAAACTTTATATTTTTTATTTATTCTCTTTAAAAAATATTTACTTATATTTCTCTCCATTTTCTTCTATTCAGCTTTTTTAAACATTTTCTTGATGGAAATTTGAACTTGCGGACTCGAAACCTGAAAACTCTTACTTCTAATTTAATTAATTTGATTAAAATTTAATTTTTATTTGTTTATTTTGGTTAATTTCTGAAAAAGTTTTGGGCTAAAACATGCCTGATTTTTAATTATTTTTTGTTTAATTAATTTAATTTTTATCATTTTTAAAAGTATGTATTTTATTTTCTTATTAAACAAATTAAATTCTAGCCTCTAATCCATTTGCCACAACCTTCTTTCAGAAAGTTTTCTTACCACCTTTTTGGGGCCATTAATTTTTAACACGTCGTTTTCTCCTCTTCTCTTTTTTTTTTGCAAACTATTAAAAATATATTTTAAAACGAGAAAATCAAGCAAACAATCTGTGGTCCCTCTCTTCTCCTTTTTTCACCTTTTCGCCCAATAAATTTACTTATAATAAATATTTTCTTAGTCAGTCTTAAAATATTCATCAATCTTATTAAAACCTTTAAAAGTCACCAGTTATACTCCTTTCTAGATTTATTTTTAATTTTTGTGTAAAAATCCAAAAATAATTATTACTATTATTTTTATTTTACTTGAATGTCTGATTTTAATGATAAATTTTACTTTAGAGGAGAGTTTTCTATTTTAAAGGATGTATTAAAGACGAAGAGAAGAAAGAAAAATAATTTTTGATCCACTTAACCATTCTTAACAATCCCCCTATTTGGGGTAGTGATCAAGATATCTTACTACCGACGATATTTTTCGGAATTTATCGGTATTCCTTATTTTTAGACAGTACGGAATTCCGATCGCTAATTTAAGTAATTGAATTTATTATTTAATTTTATTTTTCATTTGAATTTTATTATTAAGATTAAACTTGTCTAACTTATTTTTAAATTAAAATATATTTTTTAATTTTTCTTAAATTTTATTTGCCCTTTTTAAAAATAAAAGAAAAATATCCTGTCATTTTCTGAGATTATTTTTTTAAAAAAGAAAAGAAAAAAAAAACACTTCCGAAATCGTTCATCATCCTTTTGATGATTTTTCGCTTCGATGAATGATAATATTTTTAATATTTTAATTGCTCGATTGTTCCTTTCCTCCACAATTTGGTCACTTTTTCTACTTTTTTCTTCCGTTTGTCAATGACGGACACTTTAATTTTTCTTTTATTTTTATTTTTTCTTTTTCCGTTTGCGCCACTTCCTCGATTTTTTTATTCCTTTGCGTATTTACTACCTTAGACTAGTTTTTTTAAAAATATGTTTTTCTAATTGTTCTCGATCTATAAGATCAAAAAAGTTATCCCAATATTTATTTGCTTTCTTTTCCATTTCCTCGGGAATATATTCATCTGAGTAAATTATTTATTAGAAAGATTTACTAATTATTTTTCTTCAATATTTATTTACGTTAGGAGTTAATCCTTTTATATCAATCTTTATTAGATTGATCGCTACAGTTCTTTAACCTTGTGGAGAAAATAAATTTCATTTAACTTTCTGAACATTTTGAATAAATTAGGAATTTCAGGGATAAAGATTTGAATATTTGAGTAATTAACACTTTATTGCAATTTTATTTGTAAATTTTCCATTAGACTTTTATTTTTTATTTTATTTTTCTTTCTCTTCTCTTTTGCGGTTTCCAATCACTTTTATTTGAGAATAACCTTGTTAATGTTCATCCAACCAACAAATAAATAAGAATAATTAGATATAATAATTATATATACATATACCAGAAGCATCGGTCGTTATTTTCAATAAATATTTAAAAAGATCTGATGCTCAGATTGTTCCAGTTTTTGCTTCTTTCATGATTAAACCTCGATTTTTTCGATATTCAATGATGTATTTTTATTTAAGAATTACTTACATTTTTAACAACAAATTTTTTATTTTTGTTTTAATACAAAAAAAGTATATTTCGAAAAAAATATATTTTTCGTTTTTTGATAATAAAAATAAATATATTTTTCTTCAATTATTACTTCCTTTTTTTTTAACAAATAATAGGAAATAATTAGTATCTATTTTATTCTTTTAGTTTTTCTATTCAAATTTTTTTTTGATTATTTTTATATTTTCTCATTAACAGCTTTTACTTTTGTTGGATATATCTTACATTAGTCTTTTTTTGCAATACCCAGAATTTTACTAGAAAAATTTTTTTATTTTGCTAAACTAAATATTTGACAATTTATTTTTTTGTATTTATTAACTGAATACATAAATTATAAATTAATCAAAAGTGTTAAACTATGTATAACTTTAATTTTTATTTAACTATAATTTAATTTATTTTGTATTTTGTGATTTACTTAAATATGTATTTAAAGTAAAAGGTTTTCCTTTTCTTCGTTTATTTTGATTATTTTTAATTGTTAAAAGTTAATATTAATTTTAAAATTTATTTTATTTTTCTCTTTTTCTTTCTTGTGAATCATTAAAAAAATTATCAGACTTTTTTTTCAATTTTAAATTCCCATTTTTCTATTTTTAGAAAATTTTAAATGAAAAAATCGTGACAAATTTGCTAAAATGTCAGCAAATGTATTGTCTTTTGTTTGTACAAAATCATTTTTTTGAAATATTTTATTCTTTTTATAGAAACATTTGGGAAATTAATTTATTTTTTAATCAATATACATAAAATCTTTATTTTTTTTACAAAACCTTTCCTGCCAACAAAAATATCTGCTGAACTAATATGTCCTAAATCCTTAAAAATAATTGTAAAAATAACCTAAAGCAAGGCTCCAATCGGAAGGATGTTAGGGGAAATTTTATCCTAAACGTTTCTTCTGCATAAAACTCTTTCGTTTTTTCACTTTTTACTTTTTTCTTTAAATAACAATAACAAATATTTTTAATAATTGTGCAATTTATTTTATTTTTTTGCGCATCAAAATCAATTTAAAAATGCAATTTTCTTTTTATTTTTTTAAGTAGTACATTTATTTTTTATAATAATTTTTTATTATTCTTTTAAAATTTTAAATTTTGCGAGACTTATTTTAAAATTAATTTTGTAGAATTTGTTTAAATAAAATTAAAAAAAAAGTATGGCAGTCACAACAACACCAACAAATCCATTATCTAGTAATGAACGGCATCCTAAACGTTTCTTTTGTTGTAGACCGGGATATGGAAGAATGCCTTCTGCCGAGTCTGGGGAATCCTCTTCTTCTTCAACCAATACAGCTAGTACTTCTTCTTCTTCTTCAATTAATTCTTCAATTGTTCATCTTTCAATGCCAGAAGAGTTTGAAGTAAAAATAAAGAAAAACTCTTCTTCCTCATCCTCTTCATCATCCTTTGCTTCTTCCTCTTCACAAACTTCTTCCCGCCGTTCAAAATCTCCAACTCCTTCAACTATCCTCTCAGCAATTTTAGCAAAACAACGTCGTAAACATCACAAACCAAATAGTTTAAATACAATAATTTGTTGTCCTTCTAGTTTAAGCAAAACAGTTTCTGCAATAAGTGAAATTGATAATTTTGAAAGAATTCAATTAAATAATTATGTGGAAAAAGTGGAAGAAGAAAAAAATAAAAAAGAAGTGAGAGGAAATGGATTATTTAAAAAATTTGGAAATATTCAAAAAAAATTTATTTTAAATTTTAATGGAAAGGGGAAAAATAATAAAAAATATAAAAAAGGTGAGAAAATGGAAAAGAAAAATTTTTAAATTAATTGTGAATATTTTTGAAAATTTTTTGTGTATTTTTATTTTAGAAATACAGTTTTTTGTATTTTATAGGTCTTTGTAGTAAATATTAGTGTTGGTCACGGTACCGTATTACGGCGGTATTTTTCGGTAATACCGCGGTATTTTTACCGAAATACCGATACCGAATACGGTACCGAACAATTTTTAAAAAATCGGTATTTTTTCGGTATCGGTATTTTACCGAAAATACCGATACCGAAAAATCGCGTTTGACCAACACTAGTAAATATAAGCATTTTTTTCATAAAATATTTTTTAATAATTTTAAACAATTTTTATTGTTTTTTGGGGGAATTTAAAATAATAAATAAATTAATTTAAATTTAAATTAATTTTAATTTTTTTTATAGCAGGTAGTCCTCAACAATTAGAAGATTCTTCATCATCATCCCAACTTTCGTCAACATCAGAAAAAGTTTTCTCCCCAGAAAAACAATTAAAAACAGCAATTGCCAACGCTTCCCAATGGGCCCAAGCAATAAAACAAGCATTAATGCCCGTAACCCCCCAACAATCAAACAACCAACCTTCTCTAAATTTTAACAAAGAAAGAGAAATATCAAAAAATGGACAAAAAGATTTACAAAAAAATTCTAAACAAATAAATCAAACAAATAATGAAATTGGGCATTTGGGTGTTCAAATACAAAGTGAACAAGAATTCTCTCAACTTTATCAAATATTTGCTGATGAAGTTTTGGGGTCTGGACAGTTTGGTACTGTTTATGGAGGTAAATATGTAGTTAATATATTTTGTGGAGGAGAGATTTGTTTTATTTAATTGAAGATATTTGTCGGTATAACCAATATATCCCGTTAATATTTATTTGGTTATATTTTTACCTGGACTGGTTAAAAAAATTTTTTGTGGGGGTAATACTTTAATAAAGTTCAATTTCCTCTAACAAAGGAGATTAGTTATAATTTTCAATAATTTATCTCATTGATCCAAGGATCGAATAGTTTAATAAAAATCTAAATCCTAGTCATTCCTTTTTAATTTTAAAGGTATTCAACGCAAAACAGGAAAACATGTAGCCGTTAAATTAATCGACAAACTTAAATTTCCAAGCAATAAAGAAGCTGCACTTAGAACAGAAGTTGAAATATTACAAAAAGTTAGGCATCCAAGTGTTGTAGAATTTCAGCAAATGCTTGAAACGCCTGATAGAATTTTTGTTGTTATGGAGAAATTAAAGGGTGATATGCTTGAAATGTAAGAGAGAAATTAAAATTGAAAAATTAAATTTTTATTTAGGATACTTTCTTCTGAGAAAGGAAGGCTTTCAGAACGTATTACTCAATTTTTAGTTCATCAGGTAGATTGAATTTTTAAAAAAATATAAATTTTTGTAAATGTCTCTCATTTCTTTGAAATAAGGAAATGTTTTCCTTCATTATACCCTTCTCCTTCCTTGCAACTTTAACAAAATTAATCTATCAAATGTAATTCCTCTGCCAAATAAAAAATATGGAATTATTTGAAAATGAATTAGAGATAATTTTTTTCAGATTTTAATTGCCCTTCAATATTTACATAGCCAAAATATTGTCCATTGTGATTTAAAACCAGAAAATATTTTATTAACTTCCGATTCTGATTTTCCACAAGTTAAACTCTGTGATTTTGGTTTTGCAAGAATAATTGGAGAACGTTCTTTTCGACGTTCTGTTGTTGGTACTCCAGCCTATTTGGCACCTGAAGTTCTTCGAAATAAAGGATTTAATAGATCTTTGGATATGTGGTCTGTTGGTGTTATTGTTTATGTAGGTTTTTTCTATTAAAATTGTTTTTTATTAAATCTTAACTACATATATTTGTATGACTGCGGGGAAATCTTTAGTAACTTTTAAAAAATAACAAAAATAATTTTTTTACTGAAAAGTTATTAAAAAATTTTTTTGTTAAATTTTTGGTGCCGTAATATTGTTCCCGGGTAATCTTGTTGTTGACACTTTATACAATTACCAAATGAACTATTTATAAAAATATTATTAAAAATTCCTTTTAAAGGTAAGCCTTTCTGGTACTTTTCCATTTAATGAAGATGAAGATATTAATGATCAAATTCAAAATGCTGAATTTATGTATCCCCCCAATCCTTGGAAGGAAGTTAGTGCTGAAGGTTAATTTAAAGAATATTAAACTTTTTCGAATTTATTTTTTTATTTTTTAGCAATAGAGTTTATCAGTTCTTTATTGCAAGTTAAAATGAGTAAAAGACTTACTGTTTCTAAATCGTTGGCACATATTTGGTTACAAAGTTATCAGGTGCTTTTTAAACTTTCAAACTTTTTCTCTTGTCCCTGCCTTCCTCTTCTCTGTATTCCTGTTTATCACCTCTATTTCGGGAAGGGTTGTCATAAATGGTGGCATCTCTTAATTTTAAAATAATTTATTTTTATTTTTCTCAGCTTTGGTCTGATTTGCGATTGCTAGAAAAAGAAGTTGGCGAACGCTTTGTAACACATCCTAGCGATGATCAACGATGGAAGGACCATGAAAATGAACGGGGAATTACTCCAGTCTATTGACTGAATTTAATTATTATTGATTTTAATTAATTAATTAATTTTTTTGTTATTCTTATCTAAACAAAATATTTTTTAAAGTGTTTTAATGTAAAATCTTTTTTAGGTACTACTATTTTTAATATTTCTTTGTAAATCTAATTTTTTTTTCGTTCCATATCCGGTGATATTCTTTTTATATATTTAATTAATTTTCATTTAAATATTTTTAATTTTTTACAATTTCCCTCTTTTTTTTACACACAAATACATATCCTTAAATTAATTTTAATAAAAATATATCTAATCATCCTCTCTTCAAAATTATGTCTAAATTTTCGATTTATCTATAATTTTTAAAAAATTCTTTAATTTTGTTATTATTTGTCTTTTAATAATTGTTAATAAAGAGAATTTTTTTAATTTAATTTACTATTGCTAATTATCTATCTATTGTCGAATCTCTAAAATAACATCCTCGGAACCCGCCGAAGGAGGGGGTATTTTAGATTGGTTTGACTATGAGTATTCCATTTAATTTTTCCCAACTCTAAAAAATAAAAAATTTTGTTTGTTTTTATTTTTTTATTTGTTATTTTTCTTTCATACAAAACCATCTTAAGAATTTTTTTCATTTTTACACATTTGATTCACAAATATATTTTTTGTTTTTTAACCATAATAAATAAATAAAATATTTTAAAAATTTTATTTTAATTTTTGTTTTTTTACTTTTAGCTTGAAAATTCGGAATAACACGTTTTAAATTTATTAATTTTTATTAAAAAATAAAATTATTAATTCCTCGCCTATATTTCCGATATAAATTTCAATGTCCTTCTAGCAGACAATTTAAAATATAAAATTAGGTAGTATATCTTCAACAAATAATTTTTATTTTTGTCCAAATCCTCCATTCTGTGTTCTCTACAAATAAAAACAATTTTTTCCTCTCACTTACTTTTGGAGCTCTCATTTTCTTTTGGAGAGCATAAACTTAAATAATCTTAAGCTTTTTCTCGTTTTCATGGCTGCTTTTGTGTGGATAAATATAAAATGATAGAAACAATTTAAAAAAGAATGCGGCTGTTTCTTTCGAGAAAATGATCAATCAATTACTTTATTCTTCAAAACATTCTCATTCCTTTTGATAGTTGAAAGACAAAATAAAACAAAAATAAAATTCTTTTTTACTCATTTGTATATCAAAATAAATAAATAAATTTAAAAGTTGTATTTAATATAATTTTTCAAAATCATTAAAAGCTAGAATTTGAACTTTTCGAATTGCCAAGCCCCTTTATTCGGGGAATTTATTCAGGGGTTTTTCTTAAACTGATCCGGGCCGGGTTTTACTAGTTAAACCCCCCAAAAAACTAGATTTTTACACCCGGCTCTGTTTTTATCGAATTTTGAAATGAAACTTTAGCTTCTTTTTTTTAATCAAAATCTTAGACATTCAAGGTCATCAGGGCAGTAAAATCGCTTAAATGTTTAACTCAAAACTCAACTTGTAAAACCCTATTTAATTCTAAAAAATAAATAAAGCATTTTTTCTCCAACACTCAATACTAAAAATACGATCCTTTTACTCCAGTGTATTTTCCTTACAACACAATTAAATAATAATTCTCGGGAAAATAAAGAATTAATATTAGTAGACAAATCAGAATTATTTTAATCAAGACCGAATTATTTTTCAGATATTTAATTAACAATTATTTTCAGAATAATAACCCAAAATGACAAAATATGTGCCTTGGTATTACAAGAGATCTCCCCCAATATTTTGTGGCATTTGCCTTCCTGTATATATGGGGGTCTGGCCGGCTAGGTTATTTTAAAGAATTAAATACAAAAATATTTAATTTTAAATTTATTTTAAAGAAAATTTGTTGTTATAATTGGATTTTTGTTATTTTTGATTGGAATATTACTTTTATTGGGGCTTTTATTGACTTGTATTGCTGTTGAATGTTCTTATATGTTTAGTTTTTTTTAAATATTTAATTTTTAAATTTAAATTAAAATAAAGTGCCGGGGCTCTCCTTCCTTTCGCTATAATTTTAATTATTGCCGGACTTTTAATTTTACATTGTGGATGGGCAGCCCATTTACTTGATAGAGAAGGGGGAGGAGTTCCTTTTGATGAACAAACAAAAACAACAGTTACAACAACGAGACGACAGAAAAGGTAAAAAATAATTAAAATTAATTTTTAAGTTTTACTTAATTGAGGGAATATATCAATCAAACAATTATTTATAAAATATTTCTTTTAAAAATAAATTTACAGAGGTGGTCCACCAAGAAAAGAAGAGGAATTAGATTTTGGAGAAATTGAAGGGAAAGAGCCTCCACCGGAAATTAAACAAGGTTATTGGCAATTTGAAGAAACAGAGGCTTGGCAAACTGTTGCTAATCCTTATCCAATAAAGTTAGTCTTTAAATATAAATAAAAAAATTTAAATATATAGACCAAAATCTTTAAATATATTTTTTTGTTAAATAAAAATAAATTTTCTAAACTTTAAATAATTCCCAATTTTCAGTTACACTTTGAAACCCGTTATAGAACGACAACCTTATGTTCCCTAGAAAAAAATGATGTAGAAGGATATTTTTTTGGTTTATAACAAATCTAAAATTAATAAAAAAAGTCCTTTCTTTTATTACTGCCAAATTTGTTTTTTAATTAAAATTAAAATAAAAGGAAAATAATATTTATAAATTTATTTTTGAGACTTTATTATTTCCAAATAAATTTTAATTAAAAAATTATAAACTAACAAAAAAATTTTAGAGAATTTTATTTACCGTTGCCATTTAGCAACAAACATTAAAAAATGATTGCGTGAAATTGTGTTTAATTTTTTAAAATTAATAGAAAATTCAAAATTAATTCCTCATTAAATTTAAATTAAATATAGCGTGTATATGTACTTTATAATTAGTGTAAAATATTTTTTAATTAATTTTTTAATTATTAAAAAGCTTTTGTTGATTTTTTCTTAAACTAGGCACTTGATTTTATTAAATTTATTACCAAAATATCGTTTTAATATAAAATATATTTTGTAATTAATTATAAGGAATTGCTTCTAAATGGATTTATTTCCAGATTTAAATAGAAAGTTACACAATTAAAGAGAAAATATGTGAGTATTTCTGTTGGAAGATTTAAGTTTAAATTTTATAAAGATTAAGCTTGGTCTGTAAATTTCTTTGAATCTGCTAAAATTCGAAATTATATTTAATTCCAAATTAATAAATAGATATTCTCATATGTAACTACAATTTTTTCTCCAATTTTATGTGAATTAAAATAGATATTCACATAATTCCCATTGTTTTCTCCAATTTATTATAAAAAGTTGTAACAAAAAAGTTCCTAAAAATTTCCAAGCTTCTTAAACAAAGAAATTAATTTTAAAAAATTATTTTTAACTTTTTTTAAATTTAATATTTTTCTAGTAAACTTAAAAATACAAAATTTAATTTTTTTGTCTTCTTTATTCATTAATATATACAAATATTTGAACACTAAAAATTATTTCCTCGTTAAGTTTAAAATTATCGTCATTATTTATCTAAATATATAAAAGTTACTAGCCTTTTCCGTTTTTTAAAGACATTTAAAAAAATTAAAAATTAAAATTGTTTTTTATAGAAGGGATTTTTTACATTTAATTATTCCCATTTAAACAACCCCCCCCCCCACATGATTTCCGTTTTTTAAATTTTCACACAATTTTTTTAATTTAAAAATTATTTTTTTATTAGAGAAAGTTATATTTATAGGTTTATTTTAAAGTTATTATTATTGAAAAGTGGGAAAAAATAATTAAAATTAACCATTAAATTATTAAAAGATTTGTTGCAAAATTCTATAATGTCAAATATAACTACAGATCCGGTAAGTAAAATAAAAAATTTTTTCGGGAAATACCAAAATAATAGATTATTTTTGGAATAAATGTAATTTTTATTTTCCAGAAAATTTTTAAAAATCGAAAAAGTTTCTGGAATATTCAAATATATTCGCAAAATAATTAAAATTTAATTTAAGGCTTATGCTGCATTTAAAGATGCAGGTTTTTGTGTCCCTTTAGTTTTGCTTATTTTTTGTAAAGCTTTTGTTTGTCTATTAGGTATTATTTTAAATGGAGATCTTGTTTACATTACTTGGAAAACAAAGTAATTTTTGAAGATATTCTCTTTTTTAATTTTTAAAGAAATTTACGAGGAGCTTGTAATTTACAAATAGCTTTAAATGCTTTCTCTATTTGTAGCCAACAAAGTAGCAGTTTCGTTACTTTAGCCGTTGTAGTAAGTGGAACAAATTTTATTCCTCTTGGATATTGTGGAATTATACAGGTAAATATATATTTTAATTTGTTAGTGATTGGCTTTCAAACCTTTATGTACATAATCTCCAAATTAAGTTATCTATAAGCTAGTTCCCGTGATAAAAACAAATCCGCAGACTTCTGATTGGTTTAAAACCAAAACCTATAAAATAATCTTATAATTCAGGAAAACTTGGGAGTGGTTTTAAGCAAATTTAATTATTTGAGCGAGCGAGATTTTAATCAAAATTATGATTATCAAGGATAAATATTTTCTAACTATTTATTTCGGCATTCGACCGAACTTCTATTTTTTTATCGTAAATAATTATTTTAAACAAAATTTTAAGGCAATTCCTCTATTTTGTACAATTTTTACTAATGGAATAGCATTTTCAATTGGTGTTGACCGCCTTTTAAGTGTTGCTTTTCCAATATGGTAATTAATTAAATAATTTAATTAATTAATTAAAATTAAAGGTATATGGTTCATGATAAAAAGAATTATTTAAATATAATAATTACTTTTTGTTGTTTATATGCTTTAATTGTGCCTATATGTGGAATTAATATTTCTTTATCAAATCCAGAAATGTTTGTATATATTTAATTATTTTAACAATTTTTTAAATTTTAGACCAGTTATGTGCACTGTAATGTAAATAATTTATTTTTTAAATGTTTTTGAATAAAAAATTTATTAGAGATCCAATGCAAAAAGATGCTACTTGGGTAGTAATTATGTTACTCTCTGTTAATTTATCTTCTGTAAGAATTTTTTTTGTTTTAGAAAATTTAATTACTTTAGGTTTTTTGTTATATTTCTGTTTGGATTATTTTAATGTTTAAAGATTCAATGAAGAAAACACAATGTAAGTTTAAGAAGAAAAAGAAGTATTAATTTTAAATAAAATTTAATTTTCTTCTCTTAGTAAATGTATTTAAATCCCTTTCTGTTATTTTATTAATGGAAATTTGTGGGTGGATATCTAATTATTCAATTCGTTTAATTATTGGGGCAGCCAATCTCCACACTTTAAATTCTTGGTATATAATTAATATAACAACAATTATGCCTTATATTGCTATGAGTTTGTCTCCTGTTTCTTTATATATTTTTAGGTAAAAATTTTAAAATAAGGTATCTATTTAAATATTAAAAAAATGTCTAACCCCTCAACTACAGATTCTCTCTCTAAAAATATTAATTATTAGCACCTTTAAAATTATTCAAAAAATAAAAATGTTTAACAATTTTTTGGATTTAAAAACAGATTTATCTTTTTTAAAAAAAATATACTTAACAATATTCTACTAATTCTTAACTAAATTCTTTTTTAAATTAAAGTACTGAATATAGCCGAGCATTTCTTAAACAATTTCCATTTATTTCTCCCTCCAATTTCAATTCATCAACTACCGCTGTTGTCCCCTATGGTGGTCATCCAAGTAAATAAATTTATTCATTTTTATTTTTTAAATTATTTTTTTTTAATTTATAGAAAATTCTGTGGTTTTCTACAAAAAACAACAAAATAATATACAAAAATTGAATTTAAATAAATATTAAAAATATTTTTTAAATTTCCACTTTCATTTGTTTTAAATATTTTTCTCTTTTTTGTAAATAAATTTAAAAATATTTTAATTGCAAATTCTGGCGGTACGACAATTGCGGATACGCACGTGCGGATGCGACGATTGCGGATATAAAATTTTTAAAAAGTTTAAGATTTTTTAAAGTTTTAAGTGCCACATTAGTCTAAAAATGATTCGGAAACCGTCAGAAGTCGGAAACTGGCAGCCGGGACTAAAAAACAGAACATCATTTCAATCATTTTTAAAATTAAAAAAATTTTAATCAGCAATTGTCGCATCCGCACGTGCGTATCCGCAATTGTCGTAACACCCAAATTCTCTATATTTTTCTAAAAAATTGAAATAAATGTTTAAAAATAAAATTATTATTTAATTTTTATTTTTATTATACATACTTTATATTTGCAAATTTACTTTAAATAAAAATTTTCTACATAATGGAAATTAAAAATAAAATTTTTAAAAATCAATTTTTGATTAAATAAGGAGCTCTTCTTTTTATTTCTTCAATTCCTCCCTGAAAAAAATTAATTATTTATTTATTTTCTTCAAAATTTAAAAACATTATAAAGTTTTGCTTTAGTGTCTTGTACTAAAGCTAATGCTAAAAGAATTAAAGAAGCTTCATCTGCTGTGTTGCCAAAAACAATTGTTTGGTAATTACGGTTATAACCAATTTGTGTTAATTCTTTAAAAGAAGTTTAAAAAGAATATATTTCTTTTTAAAATTTACTTTTTAATATTTCTTCTGTGGATAATAAAAATCCTTTTGGAGTAACCAATTCGTCAGCTGGAAAAGGCTTTGATCCAGTTAAATGTCCTCTTTGTGTTTCTTTTTAAATTAAAATATATTTAATTTAAATATTTTCTGTTCTCATATTTTATATTGAGAACCATTTTTACCTTTAATTAAACACCCATCTAATAGTTTAATAAATCTTTAAAAAATATTCATTCCCTAATATTCTTGAAATAAAATCTTTTTGCCCCCCTATTTTTAAGCTTACCATAAATTCCAGATAATCCAAAAAATTCATTTCTAGGCCTCGAATCGAGAAAATTATACTTTAAAATAATTTTTAAATATTTATTTTTTTCAAAAATTTACCCAAAATAATCTACTCAAAATACAATAACCATAATTATCTACAGTTGTTAATTCTTCAAAAGTAGATAATAAATCATCTCTGAATTTAGCTGTCCAATTACCCAACTAAAAAATATTTTTAAAAAACTTTTCTGAGAGATTTTGTGATTAGGGAATAGAAAATAATAAATATCAAAGCTTTTATTTCATTTTCTATTAAATTCGTCCCCAGTTCGGTTGTCAGTTCTTATGTCGAAAATGTTAGGATATCCGGAAACGGACAGGAGAACCGAACCTAAGATCCTCGTTTTATTCTATGTCTTTCCAAACCGACAACCCTACATATTCCCTATTAATTTTCCCCTCTTATTTTTTGTTGTAAATTAAAAAAATTATTTATTTATTTAACTAACACTAATATTTTCTGTAGTTCCATTAGTTAATTCAAAATCAGAATTTTGTAAAGCTTCCAAACCCCCATCTACAATACCCACATTTTCATGTCCATATATCTAAATTTATTTTTAATTTATTCTCCTTTCAAAACCCCCTACTCTAAATAAAAACCAAACACGTGCTGATTCCAACATTCCCCCATTTGGACCTCTCCCATAAATTACCAATTGATCATTTTGATCAATCCCCAAACGTTGAATATATTGTTGGAAAAGTTGGGGGGAATATAAAGATTGTCTTTCATTCCTTTTAAATAATTATTTATTTTGAATATACATATTTAAATATCACCACAACTTACCAACTTGGATAAGTTGCTATATTTAAATTAAAAGGAATTGCCCCCTCTAAATGTGAACGTTCAAATTGAAGATTTCTCTAGAATATTTAATCTTTCTTTAATTTCTATTCCAATTTTCAAAAACCTTTTCCAATAAAAGTTTATCCCATTTTGCATAATAATCAGAATAAAATTTAATATGATCAATGGGTAACGGTTCTGGGTCATAACTTGCATCCAAAATTTTTATATTTTTACCAGACTTGGAAAAATAAATAAATTTTAAATATTAAATAGAAAAAACTTTAATCCAATCATTTAATTGTTCGACTTTAATTAAATAAAAAGGACGTGTTGGGCGTTGTTGGGGAATATTAAATGATGAAGTATAAACTTGGAAATATTTAAAAGAAGTTTATTTTCTTAGGTTTAAGGTTATTTTTAAATATTTTCTTTTGTCTTTTTTTTATTTTTTAAATCCTGTCAAGGTTTTCAATATTCTGTTTATAAAAAAAATAAAATTTTAATGTTTATTTTGAAGCAAAATCTCTAAGAAAGAAGTTTCAACTTTCAAGCTTGGAAATCTCAACTTATTTTAGCACGAGCGTCCAAGCACCAATTATAAAGTTTCTTTTTTAAATTTACCAGTATTAGGTGGAGGAATATTTGCTGCTGAAGGCCAAAACTGATTTGAAGGAAAAAGGGGGGCAGGCACTTTTTTAAAAAAAATTAAATTTATTTAAAATTAATTTTTTTACTTAAATTATTTTTTTGTTGTTCATTTACCAAATTATTATTATTTAATAAAGTTTGTAAAAAAGTTTGTAATAATGTTGGATTAGTATCCCCGGGTAATATTAAAGTAACATTTTGAATAGCTAAATTTGAACGTTTTAAAGCTTCTGTCATTAATTTAATTAATTCTTCTTCATCTAAATTATTTTGTTCTTCCAAAGTTGTTGTTTCTAATATATCTGTTGTTGGTGGAGTAGAAGTATCTGGAGGGGGAGGGATTTCCTATAATTTTAAATTAAAATTAATTTAACTTCTTCCTTTACCCCTCCCTCTTTATTCTCTCCCCCACTTTCTTCTTTTTCTTCTCCCTCTTTTTTCTCAGATTTTGGTTCTTCGGTTGTTTCTTCTTCTTTTTGCTAAAAAAAATATTTAAATTAAATATTTTATTTTTAAATTTATTTACTTCTTCTTTAGGTTTAAGTGTTGTTATTTCTGTTTGTTCTCCTTCACTAGGTATTGTAGTTGTAGTTGTAATTATTTCTTCAATTATTTTATTTTTCCCTTCCCCTAAATTAATTATTGTTGTAGATATACTTGTAGATTCTTCTCTTGGATTTTCAGTAACTACGGGCATTGGATTATTTACTGCAACTGGACGATATTCTGGCTTTTCGAGATGAACGGGGACCTAATTTTTAAATTAAAAAAGAATAATTTTTGAAGGAAAACTAAGGAAGGATCAGCAATTTCCCCAGGATTTGGCAATTCATTTGTTGCTTCTCGGGGAATTTTTGTATCATTTTCTTTATTTTCTGTTAAAGATGTTGTTGGTTGTGTTGAACTTTAAAAAATTATTTAAAAAATAATTAACGAATAAATGTATATGTAACTTACTTAATTTCACATTTTATTAAAGTAAATTGAACAAAAATAAAATAAAAATATACAAAAGAATAGTTAATTATTTTTGTCATATTTAAAGCCTTAAATTGGGACTTGGTAAACGTTTTGGAAAATATTGATAGGACCGGGGAACTTAAAACTTGAAAATAATAGAGAGCTCGGCCTGAAAAGAGCTGTTGATATAATCGAGAAAGAATTGAATCTCAGTCTGTTTCCTTGTGATTCAACAACATGTTTCCTCAAATTTCCTCGTCTCCACAAATCAAAAAACATTCTAAAAACTGAATGTCAACTCTAGAATGTTTTTTAAATTATTTCTGAAAAAAAAGTATTTTTTATTTTAAATTTTATTTTAAATTTAGAGAGGCATACCCATAATTACTAAATATATTTTTGTAGAAATAGTAGAGATAAAATTAAGTTTATATTTTTCTTTTCCAGAAATAAATCAAATAAAATCAGAATTAAATATATACACAAAAGTAATTGACGGATTATCAACTTAAGTGGGCAATATTTTTATTGGGGGGGGGGGGGGGTAAAGTGGAAGAGTTAATTAAATAAGAGGACCGGAAATAAATACACAAATAATTAGAAGGTAAATAATTAAAAGGGAAATTTTTTGGAGAATTAAAAAGAAGTTTTAAAAAGTCTCAACAACTCTAAATTGAATGTTTTTTAGAAAAAAAAATTATTTTTTATTTTAAATTCACAGAATTAAAAAAATAAAAACAAAAAATCCACGTAAATATTTAATATATTTAAATTAAATTTAATAAAAATTACCTACATAAATCCTCTCAAATTTCTTAAAGTAAACATTTTTTAAAAAAAGAAACATCAAAATAAACTTTTCTTTCAATAAATATATTTTTAGATTAGTTTTTTCTGTTAGTTTTTTGACAAAAGATTTTTATTTTTTGTTAAAAAAATTAATGTAATTTAATTCTAATCTCTCTCTCCCTATTCTTTTATATAAAAAGATAAAGAATCTTTTAAAAATAAAAATTATTTTAGTTCGCAAAATTAATTAATTTTTAAAAATTAATTAGCAAATAGTTCAGTATTTTTGAATTGAATTTTGAGAGGGAATATGTAGAGCTAAAGTTATTTTGTGGTTATTTAATAAAAGACAAAAATTAAAATTTACATTTATTCTTTAATTTAGAGGTAAATATATTTATTGGCAAGATTTATTATGAGCAAACAAACAAAAATTGAAAAATTAAAATAACTGTAATATGTAGTCTTTAAATCAAACATGAATTACCAAGTTTTTCTAAATAAATAACCCAAAAGTTTTTTATTTTCAACTTTTTTAGGAGAACACCTTCAAAAAGGGGGTCTTCAAAACCTCCTTTCAAAAAGGCCATTTCTCTCTCAAAGTTTTTCTCAAAAAGGTCCCTCCAAAATCCCCCAATTCCTTCCCAACATATATTCAAAAAAAACTTGTAATTAATTAATTAAAATTCTCTATCCTTTTTGTACAACATAAAATAAATTTTTAAAATCAAAATAAAATATATTTTCTTCCTTACTTCATTTTCTTAAACTCAAATTCCTTCATTATTATTTTTAGGTAATCGTTCATTAATTAATTCAATAATTTTATTTAACAAAAAATTAGTTTTGTCAATTTTTCCACAAATTTGTTCAAATTGTAAATTATTTAATTGAATATTTGTTGTTGAAGTATTTGGTTGTTGTTCTTCTAATTTTTGTTGATTATTAAATAATTGATTGTTATTGTTGTTAGTAATTGGGGGTGATGGTGGATGGAGATTTTTATTTAATAAATTATTTTTTGTAATTCCTTCGTCTTCCTAAAAAGTTCTTTTTTAATTTAAAAATTGAGGAGGAAAAATATTTTGTAAATTATTTTAAAGAATTAATAAAGAAATTAATTATTTCAGTTAAAAACTAATTTTTAATTAATTTATATTTTCAATTAAAATTCCAAAAAAAAAACTTTTTATTTTAACCAATTTTTATTTAATTAAATTTCCCCATATTTACCATTAAAATTCCCGTTTGTTCAATATTTTCTTCCAAAGTTCTAATCGGCTTTTCCAATTTTCGACTTCTTTTATTTGGAGATATCATTACTTCTTTTTGATTTAAATTTTTTCTTTTCTTTTTTAAATTATCCAAATTAGCTAATTTATCAATTGAAGATTCCTCCATTAAATTATTTGCATGATTATCATTTCCCACATTGTCCAAAGTTGCATTTAACTGTTTTTTGAAAATATTTAAATTTTAATAAAATAATTTTTTACATTTTTTCAAAAAAAATTAAATTTATTATTATTTTGATTAGTTTCAGAATTAGAATGTCAAAAAAAATATTTTTTTCTTTTTTCATACATACTTAATTTTCAATTTAAATTTTTTGCATTACTTGACTATTTTCGTAAGCATAAAAGAAATTAATTTCTTTTTGATCTAAAAACAGAGGGATATTCCCATCAAAGTTCTAACTCAAATCTTATTTTTAGAAAAACTTCCGAAATCTTTTTTATTTCTCAAAATATTTTTTTCTAACCAAAGCAAGAAGAAACTGCTGAGCAGAGTCTATTTGTTGATTATTATTATTTGTTGTTTTTATTAAATTATTATTTTCAGAATTTATATTTTTATTAATTTCATCCCTTACCATAATTGTTGTTTCCTTTTCTTGTTGTTTATTTAATGTTGTCATTTCCTCATTCCATCCTTTTAACAACTTTCTTGATTCATACAATCTTTAATTACAATTAAAAAAACCTCTCAATTTAATTTTTACCTAATCTTCAATTCATTATTAATTCCATCAAAAGACCCCCCATCAATCGAATCCAATCCTTCACTCAATTCTCGACTTGGTGTCTGAATTATTGAATCAAACTCCCCAGGTGGAAGAGACAAACATTTAATATTATCATTATTTAATGGCCCAAGACGGCCTTTTGCTCTTAGATAGAGGGTTTCTTCGTTTATTTTGTCAGATTCAAATAAACGTAAATATTCAACTTCTGCTTCTCCCAAATTTCTGAAAAAGAGAAAATTGTTTGAATGACTGAAAAACTTAAGTAGAAGTATGGCTAATCTAGATATATTCGAGTGCTCAAATTTATTGTTAAATGTTAAACTATCCACTTAAAATTAAAAAATAATTAGTTATGGTGATGGATGCATATTTATATGTAATTTTTGTTAACGTTTTTAGTAAAACTCAGTGTTTAATTTAGGGTAGCAACCCGAGCCTTCGGGGGCGAGATCGTCGGGGATCGGGGGTTGCTGGAGTAGAGCCTTCGAAATTCGGGTCGGGGTTTCGGGGACGGGATGCTAGCCTAACTTAATTGCAAGATAAAAGATTCGACCTTTTTCCACTAAATAATTTTTGCCTTGAAGTACACTGAACATTCTGCACTTTCTTTTTATATTGTTCAACAGTAAATAAAGTATCAAATTGAATATTTAATTCTTCTGTTATTTTTGCCCACCTAGAAAAATATTAAATATGTATAAATGTCCTCAAAAAATTTTTCCTCACATTTGTAATTTCTGATTCCGTCCATCAGCATCTTGGTTATTACGAGCAATTTCTGGATAATGTGAATGATAAAGTTGAATAAGCCGTAAAGTTTGTTCGGGTCGCATTATTGAAACCATATTTTATTTTTAAAAAATCTGAAAATTAAACGAAAGAGAATTAAATGATGTTAAATCAAGTGCAAGTGGTATAAAGGCAACTTCCGTTTTACTGTTGCCTATCGGCCATTCCCTTACAACTACATATATTTAAATAAATTTAAGAAAGTATACAAGCAATTCCTATTATTATTTTACCTAAAATCTCAATTAAACATACAATTTCTTTATCAAAAAGTAAATTCACTTTAGCAACGAAAGGAATGAGAATATATTTAGGGTTTAAATACTAAAGAGAGCAAACTAACAAAATCAAGATTTTTTGTAGAAATATATATTTAAGTCTAGTCTAAAGTGCAAAAGTAGGTCAACAAAATATTTTGGTTTCTCGCATAAATTTTGAAGGAAAAAAGGGGTTATTTGTGAGAATTCTTTGAAAATTCAAAACTGAACCAAGTTTTCTCTAAATTTTCATTTTGTCTCATTGTCAATTCGTTAAACACCCATAATTTTGATAAAAAGTCTAACAATTAAATTTTAAAATCTTTTTTGTGGACAGAATTTCTTAAAAGTACATAGAATAATTATAATGCCAATAAGAGAATGAGCATTCGTGAAAACAACACGAAGCTAACGATGGGAGACTTCTAAAAATCAAAAAGTACGAGAGAAAAACTAGGAAAACTTCTTAAAGTTTTCTTATTAGGTGATTTTGTATTTGATTTAAAGCTTTTTATGACAATAAAAATCAGAATTTAATATAAAAAATTTAAGAGAATAAATATTTTGTATTAAAATATAAAGACGCTCTTGTATACTAAAAACCTTAGAAAAGAATATATTATATGTATGGGCAAGTACTAAAATCGAGAAAATACATAAATTTATAAGAAAAAAAAGATAGGGGGAATAAAACGCCAACAAACAAAAATGAGAGCAAGCAACACAAGAATAAAGCTATTTTGTAGTGATTTTGGCTTTTCTTACCTATTTAGGTGTTTGACGATTTTCTTCTACTATATACTTGAAAATTGTTTGAATGAATTGTGGTGCTAAACTGACAAAACTTCTTTCTCTCTTCTTCTTCTTTTTATTATTATTATTTTCCTCCATTATTCTTAAGAGAAAATATTTTTTGATGGCGTGGCGAAAATTCTGATAGATGAAGATTGGGTCGATTCCTAAATATCACCATTCAGAGTAACACCCCAAAGTTATTACTTATTTGAGAGATATTCCTAAACTCTTAAGTCCGGAGACAGAAGAAAATGAAATAATTACTAAGATTTGTTCTAACAATGTAATAAAGCTCAAACTAATGGGTTTCGTCAAATCAAAAAAAAAGTAATCAAAACCTATCAGATTTGATAAAGAAAAAGATGACAGACTCTAAAATATTGATCATTAAGAAAATGATCTAATAGATTAAAAACTAGAAAAAGATTGTTGTGACCAGACGCAGACTTGTGCATCAAAAATAAATAAAAGAATGAGCGCGGAAATGCCGATAGAAAATTTGAAGAAATGTAAATATGTAGGGGGGAAACTAAAATAAGTAAAAGATAGATTTTAAGCGAAGATTGTAATAATATGAGAACAAACTTGAATATTTATTTGTTTATCGTATAGATCTTTTGAATAAAGAGCAGGGAAATTAAAGGGGTTTTATTGAAATATTTAGTAAAAGGTATTAGAAAATTTGTAGTTAAACATTAATGATAGAGAATTCATGAAAAAAAGCTGCTAAAAAGGTAATTTAACTCACTGTTTAATATAATAAATGAAAAGAATATCTGACCCTAACAGGAATTTTTTAAAAAGTTTTAAATACCCCCCTCCCCCTTCTCTCTCTACTCCGAGCTAGCTCCCAGTCATCCCACCTCGAAACAAATTGAAAACTTCGTTAAAAACAAATAAAAATATTTTTAGATCATTTTTAATAGTTTTTGCACGTTTGCAACGAAAAAGGAAGTCCTTATTTTCTTTCCTTTATTTATAGCCAAGCTTATTTATGTTGTTAATTTAGAGCTTGCAGGTTTTGTTTTTGTTCTCTTTTTTAAATCTTTTTGATGTAATGCTGATAAGAGAATAGTTTTAGAGTAAAATCGCGTCTTCTTTCTAGCGCAACCAGTCAATCAAGTTAAGCAAGTATAATCGCAAAATCTACCAAAACCTTTTCTTTCCTAAATATAACGCCCAAGTTAAGGAATGTTTGTTTGTATAGACAGAAATAAAGAGAAAAAATAAAAATATTAAAATTAATTTAAATGAAAGTTTAAAATCAAACACAAAAGAATGAATAAATGAAGATTGCTTAAAACTCTGATGTGAATTTTATACAGTTGGACTACTTAAGAAGCTGGCAATTCTGCTTATTTGAGAGGAATATTGGCACTATATGAAATGAGGTCGGTAATCGTTTTTTTTCATTACTTTTTTCATTAACTTTTTTCCTTCCTTAATTATAAATAATGGTCAGTCTTTTCTTCCTCGTTCAATTCCACTCTTTTTACCTGTGGCTTATTCAAATGAGGACAGACAAAAACACACACACGGACAGACAAAATACGAGTGTTTTCTGTCCGAGTCCGTTCGTGTTTGTTTGTCCGAGTCCGTCCGTCTTTTGTCCATCTGTGTCCGTCCGTGTTTGTCTGTCCGTTATGACTGTAACTTGTCAGACCATGACTTGTTACTCCTGTGTTGGCACAAAAAGAAAACAGGAGACCCTTGAAAGCGTGCCCGCTCAAAGAATAGATGAATCAAAGGATAGATACGGCTAAAATCGATCAAAGGATAGACGCGGCCAAAAGCTGCTAAAGGATAGATAAGGCAAAAAACGATTAAAGGATAGATGCATCAAAGGATAGATGCGCCAAAGGATAGATAGGGGTAGAATCCATTAAAGTATAGACACGTCTAAAATTGGGTAAAACATAGATTAAGTTTGGAGTCCAGTTGAGTACCAACTGTTGAGTGCCTGATCTTTGTTTGTTTTTTTTCAGATCTTTGTTTTGATTTCATGTTTCTGTTCTGATTTTTATTTTATTTGTACTTTAGTATATTTGCGGAAAAAAGTTTTTGCCGCTGCGGATGAAGCCGGGCATGTCGAGCGGAACGACGGCCGCCGCTTTGCTACGGTCGCCGCGAGCGAAGCGAGCACGACCGCAGCGAAGCACGGCCATCGTGAAGCGAAAACCATGCCCGGCCTACCCTCCGTAGCAGCACAAAAACAGTTTTTCCAGCGAAGATTCAGATTATTAAACATTTTTGTCCAGACTCAAACGACCTATTCAGCTGTCTATCCTTTGATCGCTTTTGGCCGTATCTATCCTTTAGTGCATCTATCCTTTGATGCATCTATCCTTTGATAGCGTGCCCGCACAAAATACCGAATTCTCAAAATCGCGAATCGGCTAAAAAAGCTCAAAATACCGAATCGGGAAAAATATCTCAAAATATGGAATCGGCCAAAAAAGCTCAAAATATGGAATCTTAAAATATCGAATCTCAAAATCTCGAATAGGCTAAAATGCTCAAAATACCGAATCGGCTAAAAAGTAGTTAAAAATTTCGAATTTTTTAAAAACGAAAAGGGCCGTTTGAGTGCCGCCAATTGAGTGCAGGTTTTTTTCAGTTTATTCAGGGGTCTGTATCTCAGTCCAATAAAGTCGGATTTCATTGATTTTGGTGTCAGTCGATGCAGCTCGACGTGCTCTTTCAAATGAGCTATCATTCGGAAAATCGATATTCGGTTCGGGATTTGAAGCTCGGTTCGGGTCTGGGATTCGACTTTTTCAAAATCCGAGCTCAGATTCGTAATCAGCATATCTTTTTACCCTAGAAAAACCCTTTTGCATATTTTTAAATTTTTTCGAAGTTGTTGATAAGATTGTTCAGACTCAACTGGCTTTTGCCGCATTGTCGATATTTTGAGCTTTTTTGGCCGATTCGATATTTTGGGATTCCATATTTTGAGATTCGATATTTTGAGATTCCATATTTTGAGCTTTTTTAGCCGATTCGCGATTTTGAGATTCCATATTTTAAGAATTCGGTATTTTGTATGGGAGCCCTTTGATAGTTTTTGGCCGTATCTATCCTTTAGCGCATCTATCCTTTAATTCATCTATCCTTTGTAGGGGAGCCCTTGAAAGTCTTAATTGCCTGTATTGAGTCATTCTCCTTTTCATTAATTCTTTTCTCTATAGAACGGACTCGGACAGAAAACACTCGTATTTTGTCTGTCCGTGTGTGTGTTTTTGTCTGTCCTCATTTGAATAAGCCACAGGTAAAAAGAGTGGAATTGAACGAGGAAGAAAAGACTGACCATTATTTATAATTAAGGAAGGAAAAAAGTTAATGAAAAAAGTAATGAAAAAAACGATTACCGACTTCGTTTCATATAGTGCCGGAATATTTAAATAAATCAAACTCTCCTTTTCAGGAAATATTAAACAACATTCTACTAATTTATCAACAATGACCATCAAAATCATCATTTTAATTCACACTTAACATCTAAGCATCCACCCACAAAATTTTATTACTTTGCTCATTATTTGCTTTATCAAAAAACATCAGTCTTTGCTTTTTATTTTATTCGTGGCTATGTTTATTATAAAATATATAATTTTTAGTTCCGCTCAGCTCAAAATCAAAAACTTGTCTCTTATGACCAAAAACGTGTTCTTTCTTTATTCTTTTCTTACTCGCGCTCTTCATTAGTTTGACAGCTAAAACAATAATAAACTATAAAGAGTTTCAAGTCATTATAAGTAGGGAAATTAAAAATATAAATAATTTAAAATTAAAAAAATTGATGAAAGAAAACTTTAAAAAATATTCTAAAAATAATAGAGAGGTTCGAACTTGGACATTAAAACCTAGAAAATGGCATCAATACCGACTATTTGGGAAAACTAAAATTTTTAGATATTACCATATCATCAATAAAGACAAAAAATAAATTTATTAAAACAAAAGTACTCATAAAAACAACAATATTTGTAGGGATTAGGCCTAATTTAGAGATTTGATTATTTTTAGACAGACCCAATATAAATTAAAATTAAATTTGGCAAAGTCTAATCCCAATAAAATGAATCAAGGTTTTTTGTTTTTGTATATAAAATAATTTAAAAAGAGTGTATATCTTTAAATCAAAAATGAAAGAATACTTTTAAGTAAAGATAATTGCAAAGCTGGGATATAATAATAAATGAACACTTTTATAAATTAAATATTTATTTGTTCCTTTTTGATTTACTTTTCCCCGTTGAAGATTGTTGAAGCATTTGTTGCAGATTATTTACCTGAGGTTGTTGTTGTTGTGATTGAGATTGTTGTTGTTGCTGTTGTTCCAATAATTTCAAAAAAGCATACATATCCGAACTTTGTAATCTCGGATCATTAGGTCGTCTTGCTGGATTTTGAGGTTGATTGAATGTTTGTTGTGGAAAACGGACTTGTTGTTGTTGGTGCGAATTCATTTGTTGCTGAAATAATTGTTGCATAGCAGAATTTAAAGGAAATCCACTAACGTTTTGATTTAAGTAATTTTGAAGATTTTGTTGAGATGTTGGTCTGTTTTGAAATTGTGGATGGTTATTTTGTTGTTGTAATATTTGTTGATTATTAAGTAAAGGATGAGATGGAACATAAGAAATATTTGAAGCAAGTTGATTTTGTTGTTGTTGAATTATTGGTTGTTGATAGATTAATTGACGTTGTTGCTGTTGTTGTGCAGAAGAAGAACAAATTAACTTTAAAAATAAATAAATTAGAAATAGTCAGAAAACCCCCAAAAGTGTGATAAATATAAGTAAATTAAACTTGCCTGTGTATTTTGACATACTTGCTGTAAATTCTGATTTTGTTGTCCCTGAGTGAATACTTGATTAGTTGTATTTCCAATAGAATTAAATTGTTGATTAAATCGAGGATCAGAATTTGCTTGTAAATATGATGGAGGTGGTGGTAGTGGATTAACAAAGTCTTCCGAACGAGAAGATGCTTGAATATTCGCTTGACTAACCATTGTTGGGAATGTTTGTGTTGTTGGTGAATATAGAGCAGCGACAGATTTGGAACGAATAAAACGCATATTATTCTCCAGATTTTTATTTTGAAGTTCAAGCTGCGCATCAAGTCCAACCTCTTCAATTTCTTCTTTAACATTCTCAATTACTCTAAAATTAATTATAAATTTTTTAAAAAATTCAGTTAAAAAGCAAACGTTGAAATTTCCAGCTGTTGAGGATCTGATGGAGGAATTGAACCCAAACTTGAAGTAGCACTCTCCACTGTTTGACGACCAGTATCATTAGAATTATTAAAAACTTGAATTGTAGATATTTGACCGGCAGATTGCAAGGAATCATTATTTGTAATCATTGGATTATTTGATTTTAATTGACCTTGTTGGTTTCTGAAAAATAAAAATTATGAAACAAAATTAAAGGTATTTTTTAAACAAAATTTTTTGTTAGATACCATAGTTTAAACTAATAATAACTAAAAATATAGCAAATGAATAGAAAAACTTAAATAAAGAAATCATAGTTTTCCTTTAAAATTTTGATTAGCCCCACAAATTTTCAAACAAAGTCTTAAAGCTTAGAGAATTTAACAATGAATGGATACAGAACCTTTTTCGATTTTCACGTAAATTAACGTCTTTATTTCTTGGTGGGGTTCTTGGAGAAGGTTGATTATTTGAAGAATTGATAGATTGAGAATCTAAAGAATCTAATGAACGATTCCCACTACAAATTTCACATCCACTTTTCAAACAATTTTCAACTTTTTGATTCATTTGAGTAAAAGCTAAAAACAAAAATTAAATATAAAATTCAGAAAAATTTTTATACCAATTTTAAGAGCAGTACAATTAACACATTGTTGAGTTAAGATCGCTGAATCTAATTGCCCTTTTTTGAGTTTAATTCGTTGTTGCTAGAAAATAGAATAAAATTAATAGAAAATAATGAGCTTTTTTTGTTTTAGAATGATAAAAAAACGCAAAATTTTTTGAATATCAAATATTTAAACAATTATTCAAAAAAAATTTTTTTTTTAATTTAAACCTCTTCACAAATGTCACGCAACGAATTTTTCATTTTCATTGAATGTTCCTTCTCAAGTTTTTCTTTAATTTCTGATGGAGTTTCTTGAATAATTTGGTTACTTGATCCCTGTTTTTGTTGTTGTATTTCTTCAATATTTCCCAGAACATATTTTTTCAATTCCTCTGCAGCCTCCACTAATTCTGAATATTTCTTATCAGTCTGCCTTTCCTTCTCTAAACTTTGATTTAATTTTTGGTCTTTCACTTCCATTTCCCTTCTGTATTCCTCTTTAATTCTAATAATTTCCATATTAAATCCATTAATGTGCCGATTCAATTCAATTCTCTTCCACTCTTCAAAATTGCTATTATTTATTTGTTGTAATTCAAGGTTTTCTGCATGGGTTTTTCTCAAATTTTCTTCCAATTTTTTATAATTGTCCAAAACCTTTTGCTTCTCACCTTCAAACTTTTTACGTTCCTCTGAATTTTCAGCTTTCAGCCGCTCAATTTCAAATTCCTAAACGAAAAAATTCTAAATTTTTTATAATAATTAATTAATTTGCTACATATAAGTGCTCAACAAAGGAGCCACGTAATTTAGCATTCGGGAAAATATTCGTTTCCAAGACTTCAAAATATAAGTCAGTGTGGATTATTGTTTTTTCTATTTAAAATATGATTTTATTATATATCAATACAATATAAAGAAAAATTACCGGTTACATTAATTTTATGGAAACAAATATTTTCGCAGACAAATCTTAAAAAATATAAATACCTTAAGTTGAAGTTGAGATTTCAAATTAGCATTTGAATTGCTTTGTTTCACAGAAAAACTTTCAGAAATCCTTTCAATTTCAATTTTATACTGAGCACTAATTTTATTAATTTCTTCGTTAATTTCCTTCTTGTGATTATTTATTGTTTGTTTCCTCCATTCATCATAACGATCCTTTTGATGTTTTAAATCGGCAGTTAATCTCTTACAATGTTCGTCACTTTTTCTTAACTGGTCATTCGCATTTTCAGTTTTTCTGCGTTGCTCAGAAGTGTCTTTTCTTAATTGTCTAATTTCATCTTCCTAAAAATATTTTTAAAATTTTTCAAATTTTAAAAACTTACAGCTTTAATTAAAGCTGGAGATTTTGCCTCCTTTTTTGAATTATTATTTTTCTTTTCCAATTCAAGCAAATAATTTTGTTTCTTTAATTCTTCAACTTCTTTCTCCAATTTTTTAATCTTTTCACCATCTTCAGCCATATGATTTTTACATTCCTCTACTAATTTAATTTTTGACTCCAATCTATCTTTCAAAGTTTTGTTGCTAGTTTCTAATGAATTTAAATGATTTAATTCTTCCTCCTTTTTTGAAAGTTGCGAACGTAAATTTGTTATTTCGTCTGTTTTGTTCTTTAAATTAGTCTCAAGAATTTCATCTTTTGGATAAGACAATTCTGTTTGAGTTAACTAAAAAAATAAATTCAAGTTTTGGCTGCACCGGAAGAAATTCGGTAATAGTGTCGTTCCAGTCCCCCTTTTTTCCTTCCCAATTTTTACCCTATGTTTGTATGGAATGGTCAAATCTTCCCCTTTCTTCCATCAAATTTGCTTCTATATTTTGCCTAAAAACAAGCAAAAAGATTAATTTGTGATATTTAAAAAAGTATGATATCATCATGTCTCACTTTTTTATCCTTGTGAAAGAACTGAATAAAAAATTAATCTTTTTGATTGTTTTTAGGCAAAATATAGAAAGGCAAATTTGATGGAAGAAAAGGGAAAATTTTGCCACTCCGTATAGGGTAAAAAATCGGGGACGAAAAAAGGGGGATTGGAAACGACACTATTACCAGAAATTCTGAAATAGGTGTCAACCCTGAAGAACTATACCCTTAATGTTTCTTGAACGTAGGCCTACACCCCTGAATGCCTACATTTTTTATCAGTACCATTTTTTAGTTCTTTACAAGTTAATCCGGAGAGCTGATAGGGATTAAAAGGGATTTAGCGGAATTAATAGGGATATCCGGAGAAACCAAAAAACGATGCGGCGCTAAAAATCGAAATTTTTGGCGCCTTCGACACCGAAAGGATGTAGGCCTTTAGGGGTAAACTTCTAAAATAGTACTAAGCTAAAATATACCTTTGTAGCCTTTGTAGCAACAGAAGAACTAGTTCCAACATTCACACGATTTCCAGCGATATCTGAAAGTGAAAAACAAACTATATAAAAAAATATGTCATCCATTTTAAAGAAAAATAAACAGAATAAATAAAGTAATATTTTACATATAATTACCCTTCTTTTTATTAAATATATTTTTAGGTAAGAACACCTATACAAATCATGTCAAATAAATTAGAATCAGTTTTTGTTTTTTAATTAAAGTTCAATTTTTACGAAAAACTTATGCTCAAACATTAAAAAAATATTTGACTAGCAAAAAGACGAGAAGTTTAAACTAAATGTTTTCCAAAAAGCTTACTATAACAAATAAAATTTAAATTAAAATACCTCCCGATGGTTGAGAATCAAAACTTCTATAAGCAAGATTATTTTGGTTCGAAGCAAAAGTGTCCTCAGCAAATGGTTGATGATTAGGTCTAATATGCGCTAACGGCGGTGGATAAGGTGGTGGATGCCAAACATTTCCAACACTACCCCAATATTGTCGCTCAAATTGCGGAAAGTTTGTTGTACGAATAAATCCTAAAATAAAAAATTTTAATTAGAAATTTTTGATTTCAAAAATTGTATTTATTTTAGGATTTAAAAATTAATTTTAAGAGTTTCAAAACTTACGACAAGTATATCTATTATTCATTTTTTAAAATCAAAGAGAATAATTTTTAAAGATATCTAAAATTAATTTGTGATTAAAAATTTAAAAAATAGATTGAATTATTCGATAATGAACACAAGATACATAAAACATTCAAAAAAAGTTAAAATAGCCTTTTTTAAAAAAAGTATAGTAATCGACAAAAAGATAGGGGGGAAACGTAAGTGAAATGAATATCATTTACATATTTAATGTAGTCTAACAAACATTTATAGTATTTTACAAGAAATGCCACTCGGTGACCTTTTAATTCAGGGCTCTCATTCGTGCTTTATTTGAAAGTATTATACTTTGAAACCGACCTCCATACTTAAGAAATTGAATTTATACTTTATTGAAAGTATATACTTTAAAATCAACATTTTGGATTGAAAATGAAATTGGGGAAGGGATTGGGCAAAAAAGTGAATTTTTTTAGCCTTGGGCCTTCGAAATTATCAAAATTTTCGCCTGCGGCGCTGAAAAAGAAAGAAATCTGGCTTCTTGGGCTCCAAATTTCAAAAAATTTTCGCCTGCGGCGCTGAAAATGGGAGAAATCTGACTACTTGGGCTCCAAATTTCAAAAAATTTTCGCCTGCGGCGCTGAAAATGGACGAAAGCTTGAGGTTAAGACTGTCAGGGCTTTATTTCTTGTATCAGCGAATTTTGACATGTCATGCGTTGAAATGCACAAAATGCCCAATGGAAGCAAGAAATTATTAGAAAAGATTCATTTAAGAGAGAAATATAAAAGATTTGAGCACGAACAAATATTTTCCAATTTAATTTTGAGTATACTTTAAATTTGGAAATTTTCTCCCTATATACTTTTTTATCAAGATTTTGATACTTTTGAGTGGCATTTTGTCGATGAGAGCCCTGTTTTAATTGGTAATCCTGCAGAATCTGGGAGACACCTTAAAAACACCTTAAAAATTATTATTTTTTTCTGAAAATAATTTTATATAGGTAATCGACCATGCTGATCACGAATATGAGCTTAGAATTTGTTTATTTCGAACCCCGGACTCGATTTCGACAAAGTCGAAATTCGGGGTAAAAATTCGATATTAAGAATTTAGGGCTAATCTGATTCGCGTTTTCGAACTGAGTCGAATGCCACCGAAATTACCACGATCCGACTCCATAGGGTCGAGTTACAGACCCCTGAAATTTGAAAATTTTCGAGGTCAAAAAATCGAAAATCCAAATAATAGCTCATTCGAGAGAACTCGACGAGCTGAGTTGAATGACACCAGAATCAACTCGATTGAATGATTCTGAACAAAGTTATGACCAACGGAATCTTCGGTGGAAAACCTGTGGGAATATACTAAAGCGACCTAAAATCAAGCATATGATAAAAAATCATAGATAAAATGTCACATTTGACAAAATCTGATATCAGATTCGTGATCAGCATGGTCGATTACCTATATAAAATTATTTTCAGAAGAAAATAATAATTTTTAAGGTGTTTTTAAGGTGTCTCCCAGATTCTGCAGGATTACCTTTTAATTTATATTATAATCTGTTAACTTCCCTAAAATAATTTAAAACTAAAGAATATCAAAACAATTGTGAGAAAATAAAATTTTTTGCAGGTTTAAGGGACTATAATCAATAAAACAAAAAAAGGAAACGTTTTATGTTAGCTATTTCTAGGATGTATTTCTTATGTTAGCTAGCTTTTTCCAGCTCATATTTGACACATTCTGCAAAAAAACACAAATGCTACTCTTGCGGAATGTTTTTATCTATAATTTTTCTTTAAAACAATGTTTCTCTATTTTTCTTATTTTTCATAAAATGCCAAAAGTTTTCGCCAAAAAAGTTTATTTTAAAAATAAAGAACTTCCAAAACATACATATAATTCTTCGAGAAAAAGGTCCTTAATTTAATTTTGAAAATAATTATTGTTAGTAAGATCTCATCACATAAAAGGTTTCAGATGCACACCACACACTCTTGCACAATTTACTTACAATAATTTTTAAAAATTTTTAAAAAGTTTTTAGTAATTTTTTAAAAATAATTTTTTATTGGATATCTCACAATTTTATCAAACTGTTTAATAACAATAAAGTTTAATTTTATTTTCCTATGCATGACAAAAAAAGTTTAGCTCCGCCCAGGGTAGTCGTTATACCTTATTTATAAAGCATCTGCCCTATTTTTGACCTTTTCGCTCTATCTTTTACAAATTTTCTTCATTTGTCATATTTTGCACCATGTCTGCGCCCCAAAATTTCCTCATGAACAAAACCCTCCAAAATGTCCTAATGAATACCCCCCAAATGCCCTAATAAATAAAAATCCCCAAAATGTCCTACCCCATTCCTTCTTATGCATCCGTGTATTTTAATTAATTTAACTCATAATTTCATTAAAGCCTGTTGGCACACACAAAAAAGTAGTTAGCTGAACTCTATCTACCTATTGCCGAAAATTTT
Organism: Meloidogyne enterolobii; assembly: GCA_963681835.1. Lineage (NCBI taxonomy): Eukaryota > Metazoa > Nematoda > Chromadorea > Rhabditida > Meloidogynidae > Meloidogyne > Meloidogyne enterolobii. The sequence goes on along the minus strand of CAVMJV010000004.1, from coordinate 521,256 downwards.
ACCTACCAATTGCCAAGGTACAAACTTTAAAAAGACCAAGTGAAGTACCTCTTTTCTTATTTATGTAAGGAACTGCATACTCAAACTGATATCAAGGGATTTTGGGTTTATTAAAGAGGGGTACCGAATAAAATTATTTTTTTTTATAAGGGGATATCGAATAAGGGGATATCGAAGGTTTTTCAATCAACCTCCAGAGGAGCATTCTATTAGAGAGGACATTCAAATGGTAGAGGAATTCAATTGGAGGTACTATGGTATTTTGTTTTATTTTAAAACTTGATAATACAAAAAATAAAAACTAGCCAATTAACAAATATACATATAAAATGTTTTTATAAATATGTAATTAGTGCTTTAACTATCCTTATTGTTAGCTAAAAATATTTAAACTAAAAAAAAAGAAGAAAAATAAATATTAAATTACTATAATTATGTATTTCTCTTTTAAAAAATAAAAAAAAAATATTTAGTATGTCAATCACTTAATAATTAAAAATAATTTTTTATCGTTATTTAAAAACATTTTAATATTTAAATAACTCCATTCAGTCAATTAAAATATTTTTGTTTTTTTAGAATAATTTAAAAATATTTTAACCAAATTAATTTTAGTAAAAAGAATTCAAAAAATACAATTTACACTTTCAGAATAATTTATAAAAAATTACTGGTCAAAAAGTTTAAAAAAATAATTTATTAAAAAAGGACTGACTATTTTACACACTTTTACCCCCAATCATTATAACGAAAAGGGAAAGAATGTTGTGATAATGATCTCACAGAACTTTAATTTTTTGGATATATTTATTTTACAAAGTTTTTTAAGCCCTTTCCTTTTCTCCCCCCCCCCCTTCATTAATTTAAAATAAAATAAAAACTTGCCTTCATTAGATGATTGTCCAACTTCTTCAATTTCCATAGGTGTAGATTCATCATCATTATTATTATTATCAGAATTTTTAATTTCTTCTTCTTCCTCCTCTTTTTCATTATTTTCTTTTTTATCACAATTATTAATTAAATTATTAATTTTAAATTTTGGTAATAAAACCCCTTGTTTTGCACAATTAATAGCTTTTATGCAATAATCGACTTTTTCCAAACGACGGTCTTTAACAATTAGATCTCCTAATGGAATAAATTTAATTTTGTTTCGTTGTAGAGGAGTTTCTGTTGAAGTTTCATTTAAATTGTTGTCAATTCGAGGTTTTTTGAAGTTTTTAGATTTTTGAATGTTTGTGGAGGTTGTTGAAGGAATTTCGTTAGATAATTTTCGTTCATGTTTAGAGTTTGTTTGGATATTTTTGGATGGTGAAGAGACATCAACTGATGATGCTCGGACTTGTCTAGGAGTTTGTAGATGTTGATTGCTAGTTGATTGGGTAGTTTCGGATGTTGTTAAACAGTCATTAGATGTTGATGGAATATTGTCTTCAAAGGATTTTTGTCCATCTTCAAATTTTCTCTGAGTATAATCATTCATTCTATTAATATCTCCCAACATTTTTTGAACATCCACGGAAGTTAAATGTTTATTCTTGGATATCGTTTGACAATCCTTTGGCAATTCCTTTCCTTCATTTAAAGCCATTTTTCTGTTATTCTCGTCTTTTTCCCGTTGCTTTTTGCTTCTTATTTCTTCTAAAATCCTTCTATATTTTTCTTCTTTCTCCTTTGAATCAGAATTTCCTTTTAAGATAACTCTAAGACATCCATCTTCTTTTGGTTTATTATCCTTGACCCGATCCTCCTCTTGTCCTTTTTCTTTTTCCTCAAAATTCTGTCCTTTGCCGCTGGTCGTAAAAGGATTTTCTTCCTTCTCTTTTAATTCATTGCTTACATAACCCTTTTCTTCTTCACCAATTTCTTCTTCGTCCTTACTCAAGTCTTCCTCTATTTTTTCTTCATCATTCTCTTCTTCAGCCTTTTCTCCTTCAATTACTCCATCAACACCTTCTTCATTCTCCTCCGTTTCTTCTTCATCCATTTCCTCATCTTCTTTTATCTCTTCTTCCTCTTCTACTTCCTTAGTCACTATTTCATCATCTCTTCTTTCTTCTCCGATTTGATTATTTGTCTCTTCATCTTCCCCCGTTTCTTCTTCATCGCCTTCTTCATCATCCACTCTTTCATCCATTTCCTCCTCTATTTCCTCTCCAGTCTCTTCCTTTACTTCCCCACAACTTTCTTTCTTCTCCTTCTCCTTTCTTTCTTCCTCATCATTCAGATTATTTTCCAAATCCTTTTCCCCAACTTCCATTTTAAAATAAATATCCCTCATATCAAAATCCTCATTAAAATTCTTTCCTTCCTCATTTATTTCCTCATCTTCAATTTTCTCTTCCACATCCTCTTCCCCTTCTTCATCAATCAATCTTTCCTCTTCTCTTCTTTTCTCCTTCATTTCATCATTCATTTCATCATCTTCATTTTCCCGGTCTTTTCTCTCTTCATTAACTTCTTTCTCTTCTTTTATCATCTTTCCCTTCTCTTCCTCTTCTTCCTTCTTTTCTTCATTATTAGAAATATTCTGAATATTTTCCAAATCATTTTCCCCCACTTCCACTCTTAAATCCATATCTCTCAAATCAAAATCTTCATTAGAATCCTCTTCATCTATACATTCAAGTGAACACAAATCTTCACCACTCTCTTCATTCATTTCTTCCTTTCCCTCTTCTTTTAATATTTTCTTTAAATAATCTCCAGTTATTTCTTCATTTTTTATTTGTCTTTTATCATTTTCCTTTTTAGAAGAACATTTTGTTGTATTATTTAAAGCTTCAAAAATAATTAAACAATCGTCTTCCTCTTCAACAAAATTCTTCCCACTTGTAGAAGGTTGCTGAATATTTTTGGTATTAAAAATGCCAGTTGTTGTTGCCAATTCTTTTTTAACATCTGCCGTTTTTAAGTCGTTGTTGTTGCTGTTGCCATCTTTTCTGCCATCATTGCAAATCTTGATAGATGTATTCGAGACAGTCTCTTTGTGATGCAATGAAGACATAAATTTATTTCCCCCTTCCTCACCTTCGTTGTGATTAATGGGGAATATTTTGGCTGAAAAATAAAAAAAAATAAATTTTATTACGAATAAATTAAATTTAAAAAAAAGTGAAAAACAAATATTATAAAGATATTTTTAAAATATTAATTTATTAGAAAAAATGTGTTAAAAAGAACGAGGTTTTAACAACTTTTAAAAATGAGGTAATTCTTTTTTAAATTATGTTTGCCTTTGATACTCTTGCCTGTCATGAGCTGATACTTTTTAGAAATCGAAAAATAAATAATATTTTTATCCAAAAATTATTTTATTTTTCGCAAAATAATTATGTATTACTTCACACACCAAACATTAAAGAATTAACAAAATTTCATCGTCAAAAATAATTACTATAATTTATTCGCAACTTTTTCTCTTTCCAAAATAAAATTTTTAATTGGAGTGGAAATAAATAAAAAAAATTTTTGGATCAGTCCCCGTCTATTATTTTTGTTTGAATTATTGAAAAAAAATTAAAAACAAATTTTTGTTAAAAAATTAATAAATTAGGGTTATTTTATTTGTTGCAATTTTGTGCTAAGAAAATGAGAATTAAATTAGATAAACAGGTGTTGAGGGTAATTAATTAAAGAAATTGTTATAAAAATATATGTATTTAGTCAAAACAAATTTAATTTTGAAAATAAATTTATTTTTAATTAGAAAAAATATGTAGATAAATCTTTATCTGAGAAAAAGACAAGATTGGACGTCTCTCATCCAAATTATAACCAGAAAAGTAAACTTTTCTCAAATCTTTTTTTATGTGAAAATTGAATAAATTTATCCCCCCATTGTATTTTTTAAAATTTTTAAATAAATTTTTAGATTAAAGATATTTAATTCTTTTTAAAAAGGAATTCTTTTCTTCAAAACTTAAAAGAAAAAGAGAGAATAAAAAGACTTTCTGTCAATTTTATTTAAAAATTACAAAAACTTTGTTGGTGGTCTTCACAATTATTTAAATACACACAATTAAAAGAATACTTTAAATACCTCTAAATCTATCTTTTCATTGAAAAATAAACTTAAATAAAATAGGTTTTGACAAAAGGTTAGAGGAAAAGATCAAAATAAACTTTAATTGTAACTAAAAGATTGTTTTTTTGTTATAAAAATTTTTTGAATTTTCTTTTTAAAAGATAGCGGCGGCATTCTTTTATAATTTTAATCTGATACATTTACATAAATTATTTTTTAAAAATGGTTGGAATTAATTAATTATAAAAAAATTTAATTTTTTTGATTTAAATATAGAAGAAATATAATATTTTATTTATTTATTTAAAAAAGGGGGAGAGGATGATTAATTAATATATCGATAATCTTCTTAATTAACTAGAAACGGGGAAAATAAAAGAGAGAATGTGTAAAAATAAATAAATAAATGTGTTAATTAATTAATTGATTTTTAGTTTAAAAAATTAATTTAATTAAAAAACATAATTTTTTAAATTAATTTTACCCAAAAAATATATTTTTAATTTATTCGAAAGTCGCCAAAATATTCTCGTACTAGTAAAGAGACAACAGATGTTGGAAGAAATGAATAAAAACAAACAATAAAAGATCAATAAAATTTTAAGAATTAATAAAAAAATTACAAAAATTTTAAAATAAAAAAATCTTTTAAATAAAATGTTTAAAAACTAGGTATATTTATATGTATATTTTAAATTATTTAATTTATTGAGAAATATTTAATTTTAAAAAAGAGAAGGGGCAGGCAGAAGAAGGGTTTTTCTCAGAAAGGATTAGAAATTGCTGCAAAAACAAGGATAAATAAATAAATATTTTTTTAAAAATAAATTCAAAAAAAATTATTTTTGAAATCAAAATAAACAAAAATATATAAAAAAAATTTTTAAATTTTAATTTAATTAAATAAAAATTTCAAAACGTTTTATTTTGTTATTATGTTGTGTGTATGCGCAACATTTAAAAAAAATCATTAGGTAAAAAAAATATGTAGGCTTTTTTTTTGAAAATTAAAACTTAAAATTACTAAATATAAAATATAAATTTGCAATTTTGTTTAAAAAAATTTTTGAACAACATTAGTGTTTCTAAAGTTTCCTTAGAGTTCCCCAATTCCTTAAAGTTCAAGCAAAAATTCCAACTGAGCCCTAACATAACAAAAATTTATTTTTCAATTTTTTTATTAAAAATTTTTTTTTCGATTTTCGTTTTCTAAGATTTTGAAAAATATTTTCGATTTCGATATTTTTGGATTTCTTTCGATTTTCGAAGATTTTTTTGTTTCGAACACCTCTGTTCTAAACATATTGCCGCTACGGCTCCCGGACAATCCGTCAGTGGACAATCCGGCAGTGGAAAATCCGTCAGTGGACAATCCGTCATTAGTCGGACAATCCGTCAGTGGTCAATCCGTCAGTGAACAAATTAGCAATTTTTACTCAACCCAACCTACCGCGGCCAAAAATTATTGTTTTTTTGTATTGGGAATTATAAGATATTTGAAAATTTGGAGATTAATGAGGAAATCGGCAAATTTGGGTGAATTAAAAGGTCATTGGATTTAAGAGATATCGGATATTTCAAACGATATCGTGGAATTAAGGGAAATACAATATATCTGGAGTATTATGATGGTTATCGAGGAATTTGTGAGTTTAAGAGGGATTTCGTGGATTAAGTGGGATATCAACGGATATAGATTGATCAAGAGGATTTGAAGGTGGTTCCAAGATATTCAACTAAAAACAATCTATTATACATTGTTCCATAATCCCACGATAATCTCACGATATTTATCCAAATCCAACAATAATCCCACCCGTTGATCACGGTGATCTAATCCATCCAAATACCGATATCCTTCTAAACCATGGGATTACTAAGGATGTCGGGTTCGTTAGGGAGATAACGAAGGATAAAAGGCTATCAGTATTTATAAATTGACTCCGGGGATATGAGTTGATTTGGAGGATAACTTATGATCTGAGCTCCAGATACTGAACCGATATTTTTCTGAGCCGTTCCTTGATGTAAAATTAATATTTAAATACCCTAATTATAGCGCCCAGAAAAACTTTTGAGAATTTTGGAAAGCCAGAAGCTAGATTTCTTTTTGTCCTTAGATTAGAAAGATAATAGGGATTTGAGCATATAGTAGGTATCAGGGGTTGAAGAGATATAACAGGATATCACTACAAACCCTCGATATCTTTTTAAATCCAACTTAATCCCATCGACCGATAGTTTTCTATCCCTTCAATTCCGCCTATAATTTCCACTTATTTGTTAGTCACTTTATCCCTCTTGCATTTCCAGCGCCGCAGGCGAAAATTTTGAGAATTTTGGAAGGCCAAGAAGCCAGATTTCTCCCATTTTGTCCTCAGATTGGGTATATTTTTTGCGTTAATTTCATCGAAAAAAACGCAAAACGCAAAACGCAATGCGCCCACCCCTGATCCCCAACACGAAAAAAATGAAAATTCCTGGCCGCGGTAGGTCAAGTAGAGGTAAGAATTATTCATTTGTTCACTGACGGATTGTCCACTGACGCATTGTCCGGCCACTGACGGATTGTCCACTGACGGATTTTCCACTGCCGGATTGTCCACTGACGGATTGTCCGGTCACGGCCGCTACTATATAATATTTTTTTAATTTTCTACATACATACATAAATCCTTTTTTAATATTATTTTAATTAGTAATTTTAAATAAAAAAAAAGAATATTTTTTTTTATTTTTTACAAAAAAGTTTTTTTGTGTTTTACTCAAGAGCATTACACAATTTTGTTTTTTTTTGCTTTGTTTCATTTTTAAAAGCTACTTACTTTATTTAGATGCCAACAAAAAAACAAAAAAAAAGAAAACACAAAAATTTATAAAGGCTAAGAATTAAAATAGTAAAATACTAGGTATAAATATTTATTTTTTTAAGTAAAAAAGTAACGGCGGCATTTTGTGGAAAAAAAAGAAAAAATAAATGAGTGAATCAAAAAAGGAAAATATGCAAAAAAATCAATAAAAAAATTTTTCCTATTTTTGTTTCTTCTTCTTCCAGCCATCCCTACTTTACTACCAGCCGATAATTATTTTACAATTCTGACATTTTAATTAAGTAGAAGAGGGAGGGAAGATGAGAGAGAAATTGAATTTTGATTAAATAAAAATCAGAATTTTGTATTTTATTTTTAAAAATTATTCCTAACTGAAATTAATTAATTCTGATTTAAATTTTATTAAATCTGTTAGGAAATAATTAACATTTAAATAAAAAAAGAATTTAATGAAAGAAGATTCTCTTAAATAAACTTTTTTTAATTTTTATCTTTTTTTTAATCTAATAATTTATTTTTAATAAAAATTATTGAAAAAATTATTATCATCAAATTTAATTTTTTTCTTAAAAATAATCTGAAAAAATGAGAAGGGGGGGGGGGGGGTTACTTTACAGTTAACTTACAAATTTAACTTACAAAATTCCATCTACAAATTATTTTCTTTAAATAAACTCCCTATAATGAATCTAAAATTCTCGGGAAGAAAAGAAAACTTTTATGAAAAATAAACAAAATTATTTCCAAAAATTGCCAATTTTTTATTTAAAATTATTTTAAGGTTAATTTTATTTTCAAAAGAATATTTTGGATTATCTAACAGAATTTAAAAATATTTTTGACATAATTTAAATTGTGGTAAAAGATTTAAATATAAGAAGTCTAGTAATTACTAAACTATTTAAAATTATTTTTTAACTTTTATTTTAAATTTTGTATTGAAAGATTAGAAGAACAAAGCGTGGAAACATTTAAAACTAATTTTTGTTTTAGATAGCTACAATTATTATAAATCCTCAATTTATTTTAGATGCATTCATTAGATTTCTTCATTCAAATTTTCAAGGTTCTTCCAACTCTAACTGTAATATGGATAGAATATTGGGTAAGTAAATTCAGAAGATTGCGAGGAAAAAAACTAAACTCCGATCAATATAAAGATTGGCAATTTTTCCATTTATTTGGCATTCTAACAGTAAGTCCTTAAAGTACAAGCTCAAATATATTTGATGTTTATTTCAACAATAATCGAATACATATGTACATACTTTAACGTATTTGCTAATATAATTACCCATTGTTTCAATCTCTCGCTGAAGGGGGTAATTAAAAGGAAGGGAGTTATTATTTGAAAGAGGGACATTATTTAAGCATTTACGGTATTTAAAGTTAAATACAAAAGTATGGAATATTTAATGCCAAATTATTTACTAGTGATGTTCGGGAGAAGAAAAAACTCGGGAATCGGGAAACGGGAGTCGGGTCGGGAAATGACCTCGGGAGTCGGGATCGGGAGTCGGGAATTTACAATAAAAAAATTTTTGGCGCCTTCGGCGCCAAAAATTCCGGTTTTTTGCATTGCAAGGGAAAATTATGAGAATTTTGGAAGGTCAAGAGGCCAGACATCTTCCTTATTAGCGCCGCAGGCGAAATTTTTGAGAATTTTTGAAGGCCAAGCTGTAAAATTTCTTCCATTTTCAACGCCGGGGGCGAAAATTTTGAGAATTGGAAAGACAAGGAGCTAGATTCATCCTTTTTCTGCGCCGCAGGCGAAAATTTTTTAAATTTGGAAGACCAAGAAGACAAATTTTTAATCCCTCAGCGCCGCAGGCAAAAATTTTGAGAATTTTGGATGGCCAAGAAGGCATATTTCTTCATTTTTCAGCGCCGCAGGCGAAAATTTTGAGAATTTTGCAAGGCTAAGAGCTCTGATATTCTTTATTTTCTGCGCTGCAAGCAAAATTTAGAAAAATTTGTAATGATTTCTTCGATTTTCTGCGCCGCAGGCGAAAATTTTTGAAAATTCATGACTAAATTAATTTTTCTACAGTTTTTTGACGTTTATAATATAGAAAAAAAATAATTGTAAAATTTTAATATCAAAATAAATGTTAAAAACCATTTATTTTTGGATGGAAAAATTATTTAAATAAAATACTCCAAACCCGGATTCGAACCTAGACCAATCAAATTAACTTAGGCACTCAACTTAACCACTCGACCACCTCTCAACAATAGTTGTCAGGGAAAAAAATTAAATATTTTATTTTCCCTTTTTTTATTTTTTCTCTTTATTTTTTCCCTTCAAAAATAAAATTTTATCAGAAAAAGCCATTCTTAGGGGTGTAAAAATTTCCCGACTTAGTCGGGAATTGCCATCGGGAGTCGGGGTCGGGATCGGGAGGCCAAAAACTCGGGAAATTTCCCGAGTCGGGTGTCGGGAGTCGGGATACCCGAACATCACTATTATTTACTTTGTATTTTTAACGGTCAATAAATTTTAATAAATTTTCAATTAATTTTAATAGATATTTTTTAAAGCTAAAAGTCATCGAAATAAGAAAAAATATTTTTATTTATCCGTAGTTTTCACTTTGATTTTTAATATTTTGCTACTTTATTTTGATTGGAACAAAAGGAGAAACATTTTCAATAACAAAAGGAAAAAAACATTAATTTTAAAGAAAATGTCAAAATCAAAATAGCATTTGTTTCTAGATTAAAAAGCAAAAATTAACATTTTATATAAAAGAAATACCGATTTAGCAGCTGCCAACTACTTAAATAGGCGTTTACTTAATTGAAAGTCCGCATGAAAAAAAATATTTTATTTAATAACAAAGGACGCCTTTTGTTTGCATAAAATGTGAAAGCTGACGTTGAACATAAAAATGTCATTAAGGGGTAAAAAAAGTAAAGGACTAGTTATGTATGTAGGGGTGGAGGGATATTGAGGAATAAAGAGATAAAGTGAGAAAAATAATTGAGAATTAAAAAAATCGGCCAAAAAAAGCAAACAAACAAACACAAAATTTCCTCACAAATCACCAAAAACGGAAAAGCTTTTACCAGAATAGTCTGCAAGAAAGGAACGATTAAGATTTAATCGTTGAGGAAACGAAAATAGAATTCAGACAAGAAAAAAATAAAAAATTCATCAACAAAATGTCTTTCTACAACTATGTACAAGTCAATCAAATTTTTTACAGAAAAATAAAAGCCGATTAGTTGTCATTAAAAGTCTGAATGTAAAAATAGAGGTAATGTGTATGATTTACCTCATGAAAAGAGGTAAATCCCTAAAAACTCGTTCCATTTTCAAATATTTTTTTAAATTGACAGACAGTTACGAGGAGGATGAAAAAATGATTTTTAAAGGAAAAAGAATTTTTATAAAATTCAAAATGCCTACCCGTTCTTAGTAAATATGCTGAATGAGCAGATAAAAGTCCTGAAGGTTCTAAAAACCGATTAGGGTAGAAAATTGAATCCCAATATTGTTTATCACGTTCTTCATTAAGTTTAGAATTAAATCTATGCATAATAATTTATCTGAAAATTAAAAATATTCCAATAAATTTTTTCTGTTATCAATGCTGCTGAGAATCGAAGAAAATGTGTAAAGTTATATAAAAAAGGGATGGGAGGGTGAAGGGAGAGAGAGCTTTCCATCCTTCTGCTTGCTTTTTGCTTACAGAAAATATTCAAAAAAAAGATAAATAATGTACTTAAGTGTATTCAATTCACCATAAAATGAATGCTAAAGCAGAGTTACTCTAGAAATTTGTTAAATTTCTTCCTTTTCTGAATCTTACGTGTTCGATTTTTTTTAATTTTGTCATCGTAAGAAATTTTTTCAGGATTGGAAAGAATAAAAATCTGAAAGAGTAATGTCAGGAGAGTATAACGAATGTTAAGAAAATATGTGCGCTAAAAAATTAATGCACATAAAAAAATAAAAACGTAAGTTTTCATGACCCGGCTTTGTTTAAAAATAAAAATCCGATAAAAGAAAAAATTAATTTTTAGAATTTTTTTGTAATTTTTCAATAAAAAATATTTAATTTATTTTTAAAAATGTATAAATAAAACGGGCTAAATTTGCCACTTTTTAAAATATAATCTAAAAATCAAAATTTTGGCGCATCAAATTTAAGTGTAAATCCAGCGATAGGTTTCCTCGGTGCAGATGGCTCATTTGGAGGTTTTTTGTTGTGTTCACTTTTAGCCGGCCACTAGAAATTTGAAAAAAATTAGAATGCTTTAAAAAATGAAAGTGACTTTATTTTTGTTTAAATTTTTAATAATTTTTACGATTGTAATAATTTTCTTATTAAAAATTGTTTTTAATATTCAGAAATCAAAGAGAATAGATATTTTTATTTCTACTTTCCCATCCGTTTTTATCTTTCCCTTAATTATGGGAAAGGGAAATTTTTGTAAAGTAAAAGAAAAAGATAAATATTAACGATAATAATAATTCTTACTGTTGGAAAAGAAGATGGTGGAGCAGGTTTTGGATCATTTTTGAACCAATTGTTTTCTAATGCTTCATTGGCAGAAAAACGTTTACTCGGGTCCAATGCAAGTAATCTGTAAAAAAACTTTTTTAATTAATTTTGAACTGTAAATTGAAGAAAAAAATTAAATTATAAAAAAAAATATTCAAAAGAATTCAACTTTTCGAAAAAATATTGAATTGAGAAATTTAAAAAAGTACCTATTTAATAAATTAAATCCATCATCATCAGGTAATTCAGAACAAAAGCTTCGACGTAATTGACTGAACGGAGTTTCGGGAAAATTTAAATTTCTCATTCCTGAAAGAGAACTACATCCAGGCCAAATTTGTTCATTTGGTGTTCCCAATTCCTTTAATTTTTTTTGAAATTAAAAATTTTATTTTTAAAACAAACTTTAAAAATTTTTTGCATCTGGTCAATCTCAGTTCTTCCAGCAAATAATGTTGACATTTTTAAAAGTTCACCAAAAATACAACCAATAGACCACATATCTACTGGTGTTGAATAGAGCTCAAAAAATGTTTATTAAATCTTAAATAGAAAAAATTAATTTACTTTGCATCCTAGGAGAAGTTCTGGCGACCTTTAATTTTTAAAAATAAAATTTTAAATTTAAAAGAAATATTTACCTATACCAAAGTGTAACAACAATTGGTGTATACGGCTTAAGTGGATCTCCAAATTCACGGGCTAAACCAAAATCACAAATCTGAAATATTTTTTTATTTAAATAGAAAATAATTCTTTTAAATTACCTTCAAAATACCACGATGTGAAAGTAAAAGATTGGAAGTTTTTAAATCACGGTGGATGACATACTCTAGAAAATAAATTTTATTTTAAAAATATTTTTAGCAATTAAAATTGGACAGAAAAAAATTAATTTAGCTCATATGAAATCTAAAGACAAAAAATTTATTTAGGAATGTTGCATCTGTTTTGGACCCAAACTGTTATTATAATCCAATTTTGAGATTTAAATGTTAATCAACTTACGGTCATGCATGTGTTCAATTCCAGAAAGAAGTTGTTGTAGAAGAGTTTTTACTTGAGCTTAAAAAAATAATTTTAAAAACAATTTTACACGGAAAAACAAACGTATTGTCCATTTTTTCTGTCTAGATTTCATCAATTCAATTAAAGATTTCAAATCATGTTCAACATATTCCATTACAAGAAATATTTTTTCAGCATTAGAGGTAACAACAACTTCTCGTACATTTAAAACATTTGGATGTGTTCCACATTTTAGTAACATGTTAATTTCTCGAAGTGAAGTAATTGGAAATCCTTGGTGTTCTTTTTCCATTTTTAATCTTTTAAGTGCAACAATTTCATCTTAAATTAAAAAGTAATAATAAAAAGGAGTAATTTTTATTTCGAAAATATTATTCAAAAAAGTTGGATTTTATACGACACCCGGCCAATATTTAGATAAAGTTAATTCAATTTTAAGATATAAAAATTCATAACCTGTTTTCTTCTCTTGCGCACGATAAACAACACCGTAAGTTCCTTCAGATATTTTATTTAAACACTCGTATTCAACAACACTTCTACATCCAAAAATTCCTGGATAGTAAACGGGAAGTTGTGCTCTTAAACGGCGTTGATATGCTTCCTCTAATTGCTTTAATCTTTCTGGTGACAACTTAATAAAAGAAAACCCTTAAAAAATAAATTTTCAAAATTTTTTAAACTAACACTAAAGTGTTAGAAAGCTACTAATTGTAAGCAATAGACCTACTAAAACAATAAAAAAATAAAGTTAAAAAAATAAAAATCAAATAATAACTTAATTATTAATCAAAAACAAACCACAGCTTTTTCATCCTCTGTAAGCTCCTCAAAATTTCTGTTTTCCAAATCATCAAGAATATCAACAGGTTCATCTACATTATTCATAAAATCATTTTCATTAAATTCATAATCATCCATTTTATTTTCATTACTGGGAATGGAACGATCTAAAGTAAAAAATTATTAAAAAAAGATTTTAAGAAATTTTTTCAATAATTTGCGAAAAGTTAATGGTTGGAAAAATTGAAAACACATTTTTAAAATAAATATTTTTCATAGATTATTATTAAAATAAACCTTTAGGTTCACCTTCTTTATTTCCATCCTCTTCTATTTCATAATCTTCACCACTTTCCGAACTACTTTCAAATTTCGAATATTTTTTTGATTTTCCAGGAGAAGAGGGAGCACTTCTAACTTTAATTTTAGAAAATTCTTCATGTTCATTCATAACTTCAGTAATTTCCACTCCCTCTGGACTTTTAACACTATCTATATGAATTTTTTCAACAGAACAGATTTCTTCATTTTGCTCTTTCGGTGTCTTTTTTTGTTCCGAATTTTTTGGTTTCTTTGCCGTCTTCAAATTTTGTCCGTCGCGTTTAGACAAAAATTTATCAGAAGCAACTCTATTTAAACCTGAAATTTGCTTTTTATCACGTTGTTGACGCTCAAGATGACGTGAATGGTCATTAGAAGAAGAAGATGGTTTCTCCTTGTGTTTATGTAAAAGATCAATATTTCCGTTTTTACTTGATTTTGATGAAATTTCTATTTTGTCGGCTGTTTGTCTCTCTTTTTGTTTATGATTGGAAGTAATGGCTGTTTTTCTTAACTCAGAGGTATCAGAAGTGCGTGTAGTTGATGAGGATGACCTTTCTCGTTTCTATAATTTTAAAATAAAAAGCTACATTTATTAAATAAATCTTATCGTTAAATAAGAGAATAGTGTAAAGCAAAAAGAAATTTCCATTGTAGATATCCACAAAATTTCCACCAACCTATTAAGGGATAAGCGTTTTTGATAATCCTAAAGTACAATATGGGACAGAAAACAATATTTAAATACCGGAGTAAATTAATAAGAATAAAATAAATAAAAACCTCAATTTTTTGACTAGTTTGGATTTGAAGTGTTCGGGCACTTTTCTCTTCTTGAATAACTTGTACCGATCTTGAACTGCTACTAGTAGAATTTGAAGTTTTTATTAACATTTTTTTAGTAGCATTATCTTCATCATTCTTTTCCCAAACAATACGTTGCCTTTTATTTGTTGATGATTTTGAATGAACTGGTACCTCACAAACAAGATTTTGCATTTCATTTTTATTAAATAAATTCGGATCTTCCGGTTTTTCTTTACAATATCTTTTTTCGATTAACCGTTGTCTTAGAGCCTCTTCACTATCATCGAGTTCTACATTAATATATCTTTCTGTAAAATTAAAGAAATGTCATAGAAATAAAATAAAAGTTACCAGAAGGATTTTCATCAGTTACTGTTTGTGGACTAATTTCAATCATATCACTTTCATCAAAAAGAACAACAGCATCCTCGTCGGTTCGATTGTAAATTGAATCATCAGTCATTATCTTTAAAAAATTAAAAAAAACTTTAAAAAATCTTAAAGAAAAAATAAAAATTATTTCGTAAAACAGCAAAACCCTTAAGTGACTAATTGTAAGATTTATGCTTATTTGATATTTTGATTCTATTAAAATTTGACAAAAGGACATTTAATTAAAGTAAATATTACATTCTGTAAAACTAACGTTAATGCCAAATTGTCATCGTTAGTAAAATATTTCTTATTGTCTCACACGATTTCTTTTTAAATGAATAGGGTCAACGAATTTCCTCTTTTGTTTTTGTTTGATATTTGCTTTATTAAAATTAATTTTAGATTAAGTAACGAAAAATGGGAAAGCCTAAAGGTATTCGAACGGCTAGAAAGCTAAAAAAGCATCGTCAGGAACAACGTTGGAACGACAAGCGCTACAAGAAGACTAATTTGGGTACACGTTGGAAGGCAGATCCTTTTGGTGGTGCTTGTATGGCAAAGGGTATTGTTCTTGAAAAAATGTGAGTGACAAAATTTTTGATATTTTTAACCTCTTAAAGCTCAAATATAAAAATTATTTTAGTGGTGTTGAGGCAAAACAACCTAACTCTGCCATTCGCAAATGTGTGCGTGTTCAA
Organism: Meloidogyne enterolobii; assembly: GCA_963681835.1. NCBI lineage: Eukaryota > Metazoa > Nematoda > Chromadorea > Rhabditida > Meloidogynidae > Meloidogyne > Meloidogyne enterolobii. The sequence continues at coordinate 505,871 of CAVMJV010000004.1, read as the reverse complement.
TTAATTAAGAACAGTAAGAAGATAACAGCTTTCGTTCCTAACGACGGATGTCTTAACTTTATTGAGGTTTAAAATTTTAATTTCTTAAACAAAATTTTCTTAGGAAAACGATGAAGTTCTTGTCTCTGGTTTCGGTCGAAGTGGACACGCAGTTGGTGACATTCCTGGAGTTCGTTTTAAGGTTGTAAAGGTTGCAAATACTTCTTTGCTTGCGCTCTTCCGAGGAAAGAAGGAACGTCCACGTTCTTAAATGAGAATTTTCTTTGAAGAATTTTCAGAGACGTTTGCCTATTGCTATTATTGTTGTTGTTAAAACATTAAATAATTGATAAAGTTTTTTCTGTTTGAAGAATATTTGTTTATATGTTTAACAAAGCTATTCCTATATTTAGTAATCTTTATATATTCTTTTTTCTGGATATTTACTTCGTTAGCTGGAACATTAACAATTAACCTTGTTCATTCTCGGATTTTTTTCTTTATCAATCGTAGTAACTATTAATTGATCCAGTTTTTTTTCGAAGTATTTAGCAATGAAAAAGTTGAATTATGAAATTTTTAACGATTATCTATGAATTACGCATATTAATTGAATTGTTATTGCAATTTTAACCAAAATTTTTTTGATAAGTCTGACGAACCACCGATTTTTCATGCAAAAAATTTTAGTATGAATGTATCTATCTTTATATTGAAAAAAACGTTCGCGAGTTTATAGCGTTTTTTGGTATAAAATTAATGATGAATTTTAATAGATAAGAAAACTGAGTAAAAGGCAAAGATGCCTTTTAGGTTTTTTTGCTTTTTGAATAGACATTAACTTAACTATTTTTATTGATAGTATATAAATTATGTTTTGATTTTGATACGTATTTGGCTTTTTACTAAAACCTCAAATCTAAACATTTTCTATCTTATGGCCTCTTTCAGTGGTGAATTTACTACAATTAATCAAAACTGTGTTCCTCAATTTCGTTTAGAAGGATTTCCAGAAAACGAACAAGAAGGTGTTCCTTTTGCAAGAAGGTTTTTTAAATACTAATTAAGTTAGAAATTGATATTTAAAGTTTGGACAATGTGTTGCTCACTAGAAGTGAAGATCGTCAGGTTGTGCAAAAACCATTGAATATGGGAGGTGAACATACTTGTTCAGGTTATATCTTTAAAGGCATTAAAATGTTTATGAAGTTATGTTTTAGTTAATTTGCCTCGCCGTCCTTACCTGTTTGTACAACCACAAAGTGATTCAAATGCTTCACTTTTGTCTTCTTCAATACCAGTAGAGAATAGACGAGATGTAATTAATCGAGATCACAATATGGCTATTCGTTATCGTTTTTTTAATCGCTTAGATCCTGGCGGTCTTCATCTTGTAAGAATTTTATTTTAAATTTGAGTTTTAAGAGAAAAGTGCCAAAAAATAATTGTTCATTTTTCTTGAAACTTCCAAAAATTTTTTGGTTCGAAATAATTTCTTATTGGACATTATCCCTTTATAGTCGGTCCGAAAACAAATATTCAAAATAATTACCCTTCAATCATTTTCTTAATTTAAGTTAATGCCTATTCATGTCATTCCGACTTCTATTTTTTCTGTTTTACCATTCAGCGAATTTAAAGATTCTAATGGAAAACAAAGTAGTATGGTGACCATATTTTCTATATGGAATACAATGGTTGGGACAAGGTAGTTAAATAAGCTAATTTTGTTTAAAAAAAATTGTTAAAAAATAATTTTAAAAATACCTAACAGGTTTTAATTCAAAGAATTATAATATTTCTTTGAATAACTTTTTCCAAAAATGTTTAAAATTTCTTCACATTTTCAGTTTGTTAGCTGTTCCTTGGGCTCTTCAACAAGCCGGTCTTGTATTGGGAATTTTTCTTATGTTACTAATGGCTGGAATTGCTTTTTACACTGCTTATAGAATTATTGAAAGTCCCAATTCTTTAAGTTAATTTTACATTTTTGTTAAAAATTAAAAATATTTTTTAAGCACTAGAAACTTCAACTCCTGACTTTTCTGATGTTTGTCGTTTTTTATGGGGAAAATGGTTGGAATATTTTGCTGTTTTCTTTTCTGTTTTGGTTCTAGTTGGCGGTGTTATTCTTTACTTTGTTTTAATGTCAAATTTTCTTTATTTTACTGGAAATGTTATTTATGGTTAGTTTTGTATATTTTTTAGGGAGTAACTGGATTCTTTTGGCTATTTAGCATCTAGTATTTATGAATTTTTTGAGTATAAAAGTTATTTCTGGAAACACGCGACGAAATACATAACCCAAATTTAATGCATTTACCCTTTGTGATAAAATCTTACTTTTTTAAGAATCACTTCAACAGAACAGTTCAATATTGCCAATTGGATTTAATCAAACTTGTGATGGTTATTTTTATTATCAAAAATTCTATTAAAAATATTTTTGAATTTTTTTTAAAGTTTATTGCCCTAAGCAAATTGAAAATGCATTTCCAAACGATTTTCTTTCACTTTCACCAAGTAGTATTTTTTCAAAAGTGTCTTTTGGAGAAAATGAGAGCAATTTTCAGAAGATTTGGAGATTACAGGTTTTTTTGAGTAAACACATTTTTCTGTTGAATGTCTTGGCAGTCAAAAATTTTCCCCCATAAGCAAGCAAATCCCCTCATGGGAGATTTCATTGAAAAGTCGGGTTTTGGATAACACGTCCCGTTCCTGACGTTGGGTTTTAACCATATTTTTAGTAGTTTTAAGCATATTTTTAGTAGTTTTAAGATTAATTTTTAAATTTCTATTTTTCAGGGTGGTGTTCCTTTGATATTGGCATTTTGTATCTTCCCTTTACTCAATTTCCGTTCTCCAGGCTTTTTTATGCGTTTCAACGGTCTTGGAACAATTTCTGTAGTTTATTTAATTTGTTTTACTTTGATAAAAAGTGCTGAATGTGGATTTAATTTAGATTTTACAAATCATCTTTCGAAGAATTATATACAACGTATGTAATTACATTTTAATTTTTATTTTCATTTTCAGTTTTTAATTGGAAATTTCCTGCATTAACTGGTACTTTGGCATTAGCTTATTTTATTCATAACGCTATTTTAACAATTTTGAGAAATCAAAAACATCCTGAAAATAATGTAAAAATTTTCGGCTCTACTCCAGTTTATGCGTTCAATCGACTTATGCGTCCAATGAAAGTTTATGCGTCCAATAAAAAGAAAATTGGATTTTTCTTTGTATTGCAAAGTTTGGGTATGGTTCCAAAACATTTATTTATGTTCGAGACCTACGGCCACTGGGTCTGGGACCATTCCTTACCCTATCCCTCGAAATTTCTGAAAGTTACAGCCAATTTTTAAAAATTTCAGAAAAACGATTTTAACTTTAGAAAATTTCGGTGGATAGGGTAAGGAATGGTCCGAGACCCAGTGGGCTTAGGTCCCGAACATTATGAAGTGTTTTGGAACCATAAGCCAATTTGCAATACCAAGAAAAATCCAATTTTCTTTTTATTGGACGCATAAACTTTCATTGGACGCATAAACTGGAGTAGAGCCAAATTTTCTTCGTTTTTTAAAAATTTTTTCAAAATATTTTTAAGGCTCGTGATTTATTAATTGGTTATTTTCTTTCAGCTGGTTGTTATATAATAATCAGTTTATTCTTCTTTACTACTTTTCCAACTTATCGCAATTGTATTTCTGATGTTTGTTTAAATTTTGTTTTTTATTTTTTTAATTAAAAAAATTTTTAAAGAATTTTTTAAACAATTTTGCAAGCGGAGATATGCTTAGTGCAATTGCTAGAGTTTTTCTACTCTTTCAAATGTTGACAGTTCTTCCTTTACTTATGTATTTAATACGTGTACAGTTTAGTTATGTCTTTGCTGGAACTGTTTATCCAGGGTTTGTCTTTTATATTTTTAAAAAATTTTAGAAATTAAAACAAAATTCTTAAATCGAATTCTTTTTTGTTTAAATTTCCCCTTTTCCTCTCCCTTTTCTTTTTTCCTTCTCCTTTTCTTCTCTTTCCCATTTTCTTTGTTAAAAAATTAAAGTGAGTGCGGTTGAACTGTTTGGATTTTATGGAAATTTACATTAGCTGGGAAATTTTGATAAATGCACATATTTAAAAAATTTAATTCAAGCTTTTCAATTAAAAACTGCAATATTTTATATTCATAAAAGTTTTTTCAGTCTTTTTTATGTTCTTTTAATTAATGGTGGTATTTTAACTATTGCATTATTTTTTGCTGTTGTCTATCCACATGTTGGCCCAATTATTCGGTTTTTAATAATTCCAATTTAAAATAATTTTTATTTCTTAGTTATGTTGGTTCAATTTGTGGATTAGTTTATATGTTTATTCTTCCTTGTGCCGTCCATCTAAAACGTTTACAAATACAAGGTCGCCTTAATAATGTGCAAATTGCTATACATTGTTTAATTATGTTATGTGGAGTTCTCAATCTTTTTGCTCAATTTTTTGTTTAAATTAATATCCAAGTATTTATGCTCACAAAATCTTTCACTTATCACATACCCCTCAGAATTAATCTAAAATTTGAAGGTTTAAATAATCTGGATTTTACACAAAAATATAAAATGCTTTCTAAGAATGCCTTTAAATTAAATGAAATTTATAGGAATATTTTTATTATATTAATTATTTATTCCCCCCTCACTAGTCTTTAATCAACCAAAAAAATATTTTGGCAAATTTTTGTTAGGAAAATAATTTTTTATACAAGTTTGGAAGAAAATTTGCTTTAAAAATAGGTATTTACATATATTTTATATTTAACAATGTTAAAATGATAAATTCTTTCTCCAATTTATTTATTTATTCCATTTATTTTATTTATTATTCAATATTTTGCTATGGCATTTCCATCTTTTTAAAAAACGTATAAAAATATTTTTGTCAAAAAAATAAATTTTTATTTTGTTTTATTAAAGTATTTAATATTCTTTTATCTAATTTATTTATCTTTAATTTTAAACATCTGTTTTAAAAGTAAAATATTCTTTTATTTTTAAAAATCTGTAATAAAGTTGTGAAGGTTATTTGATACACAGTAAGAATGTTACTACTGTTAATCATTAATTTTTGTGGAATTAACCTTTCTCGTTTACAAAAATCGAAACTTGCTTTGAACTTAACATAAACCGCCAAGGAAAATGGGGGAGGGGGGGGGGGGGGGTAGTTGGGTCTGTTTCTATTTTAGTCATTCCTTTTTCCCGTATGCCCTCAATATGGCAGTGGTTGCGCCATATGGCTTCGCCACAGTTAGCCAAATTCCCTTTGCCCATTTTACTCGTATCCTTTTTTACTATCCTCATTGTAAAATTTCTTTGATTTTTTATTCCTCGATTTTATGATTAAACATTTCTAAAAATAAAATATAACTTATTCCCAGAAAAAAGGTAAAATATTTTATTGAATATTTATTCTAAACAAATGTTAACGCCAACAAAATCGATCAAAAGTGAATGTTCTGAACTTGGATCATTTGAAGTTCTTGTGACTTTGAAGATACTTGCTGATGAAACTGGGAAGGAATTATGGCAAGAAATTTGTTTAATGACTGAAAGAGAAACTATTGGAAAAATGGTTAAAATTGCACAGGAAAAGTTTATGCCGGCAGAATATTTAAAGGTTTGTTGATTAATTTTTTAATATTTTGGAGAATATCAAAAAATTATTTGTTAGTTTTTGATGTCAAATTTTAATTCTTACAGAAAAATCTCAAGTTACGTAATGTCACCGTCTTTTCTACGCGTTTTGGATTGGAAGTTAGTGTTGCACCGGATGGACAAGCAACTGACGGGGCAAAGTATACTGCCAATTTTTTGAATTCTACTGATCTGGTAGAACATACTGAAGACCCCAGGTTTTTATAAGACATCCACAATTAACTTTTATGTTAATTTTTATTTTAGGTCAAGTAGTTCTAAATACCAGAAACTTCCTCTGGATAAAATTAAGAATCTTGCCGATGTTGATAAGCAATATTCTGAGAAGATGGATCTTCTAATGAAAACTGAAAGAGATTTACTTAAGGCGAATAAACAAAAGAAAACAGCTTTAATTGATTTAGAACAAGCTGAAAAAGATTTGAAAGAAAAATTGGAAGCAACAAAAGATGGACAACGAATTCTGGATAAACAGGCAAAAGATGTTGAATTGGCTAGAGAAGAGAAGAAACGTTTAATTAGTGACATTATACAATTGGAAAGGGGCAAAAAGGATTTGGATGCCGAGATTAAGTCTCTAAATGAGAAGATGACTAAAAAGGTTTTGAAATATTTTTAATTTTTGTTTTGTCATTCTAAGAATTTAGGATGGGGACAAGTCTTGAATAAAATCATGCCATTATTAAATCAGAGATCCCTTTAAAATTTTATTATAATAACAAAAAATATTCTAAAATTATTTTTAGACTAAAGAAATTGACAAATTGAACAAGGATTTGGAAAAGCTGGAAAAGAAACAAAAAGGTATGCAACATCAAATGGAGGTTTATAAAAATGAATTAGATATTGAGTTGGATGGAATGAATAAATTAAATTCGACAAAAGACAAAACAAATTCTGAAATTGAAAATTTAAAAACAGAAAAACAAAAATACAAAAAATCTGTGGATGAACTGAAAAAAAGTGAAAAAGAATGTCGTCAACGTTTGGAAAATTTGCAGGAAGAGGAAAAGAATTTTTATTTGATGTTGAATGAATTGAAAGAGCAAATACAAGTAGAAAAGTTGCAATTAGAGGATAAACAAGTTCAACAAGAAAATAATTTTGGACAAAATTTTGATCAAAATAATAATAATTTTGGACAATTAAACCAAGAGGGATTTAATTCTCAGAATAATCAAAACTTTCAGTCTCAACAAATTGATTGTGGTGGAGAACAAGGAGGAGAAGGAAGAGATGAATGTAAGTGGAAATGGAAGGGAAGGGGCCCAAGACTATTAAAATTTGTATCATTTTCTTGAAAATTATTGAGAAACCTCTCCAATTTCATTCAAGCAATCTTTTAATAAAACCTTTTTAAACTTAATTTTAGTTGTTAAAGAAGCAGAAAGCTCTCTTCAATCAATTCCTCGTTCAGTTTCTAAAGGTTAAACTTTATATTATTTTAATTTAAATATTTTTTGTAGCATTTACTGTCCAATGCATGTATTTCAATGCCAGTGGAAATTGTTGGAAGGGGTTGGGTTTTTAGACAAATTTGGAAATTTTTTTAATTTTAGAGACAAGTGCACTTTCATTCATGACCTAAATTTAGTAAGAGGACGAAGCAGAGCTAGAGATTTTGATAGAGACTATAATAGACCTGGATCTGCTATATCGCCAGATTTTAAACGGGAACGTCGAGAGGCTGTGGAGAAATTTAGTAGGGAAAGTTTGTGGAGGTTTATGTATAAAGTTGAAGACATCTGAGGCTTATTTTAAATTCGGGAGTTTCTCTCCTTTGCTAATAGTGGGCTTTTTAGGTTTTCTTTTCATTATATTCCTTTGTCCTTCCAGTCTATTCACTCTATTCTGTTTTCTGCTCTAGGAATTTCGAAATATATTAATCTCTTAAGCCTCAATTGTCTCAAGATTTATTTCACATTATTAATAAATTTTTTTGTCAGGAGAGGATCAAAATGCTTCATCCTCATCTTACTTTGGCCAAAATTATATGCAAGATCGAAAAGTTTATATTGAAAATGAACAGTTTAATATGAATCCGGAGCCAGGAGAATTATTTAGTTATGTTGATAATGGACCTATTTTTGGTGCTCAAGGATGGGCACCGCCACCTGCTGTATTGAATGGACCGCCACCGCAAAGTATGATTTATTTTTCATTTTTGGATGGGCTTTAGCCACATTAAAGATATTAGGTTGTATAAGCTAGCAAATTTTCTATAAAATTATTCAATCAGTCTTGATTTAAATTAATTTTTTCAGTTAGTCCCGATGCAATACAACCATTAAATCCATTGCCTAATTCTGTAAACAATGACTCTTATGGAAATAATCAACAAAAATATGATTCTCCTGTAAGACGTGCACCTCTTAGACGGGCACGACCCCCATCACGTAAACGAAGCCGTGGGGGTAGTAGTATTAATAAAAGATTAATTGGTCGGAATTATGGTAATAATAATTATAATAATATAAATGGAAAATCTTATGTTCTTGATAATAAACAAAAAGGTGGACGACAAATGAGAAAAGATGAAAGGTCAAGCAATAATAAAAATCTTTCAAAACGTTACAATGTTAGCCCTTTGAGGTAATTTTTTTATTTTAAAAATTTTTTGGTCATTTTCCATTATTGTCCTGGATTTATACTCTCCAAATTAACGTTGAGATTTTATTTGTTTTGGTCAGATTCTTCAATTTTCTAATTTTTTAGAGAAAATACTAAAACAAGTTCGTCATCTGGAACGTATGGTACTCGTCCTCATAGTATTGAGTCTTCCATTATGAATAGAATTACAATAGACGAGCCACCAAGTGTTGGCAAAGTATCGTCTATACATTCAAGATTGTCTTTTGAAAATCCATGAATTAGAATTTTGGTTATAATTTTGAAGAGATTTTTGATGTTGAGAATAGAGAAGAAATCACTTAAAAATTATATGCTTTTACTTAAAAATTTGTTTTTATCATTTAATTTATTCATTTTCAGGTAACACCCTTTCCCAACTTATCTCTCATTTTAGCTCATCAAACATTCCACACTTTGGATATATATTTTCTGACTCCAGAAATTTCCATAAATATAGTAATTTTGCTTTACGTTGAATTCCCTGTAATCTAAAAGAATTAAAAATCCTTTTAAGGACAACGAGTTTGAATATGCATAAATATATAATTTATTCATTTATGTTATCCTCTCCCATATATTTTTTGCAGCCTTTTCGCCATTTTCTCTTTTACGCAAAATAGAGATATCAATTTAACTTTAGTTTTTTGAAATGTAACCGGTATTTCTTTTGATTAAAATGCTTTTAAAAAATTTTTTGTTTTGAATAAATTTGTTTTCTTTTTTCTATTTTTTGTCAAAAAATATTTTTTTAATATATTAAAGTATTTGAAATTATTTTTACTTTAATTTTATTTTAAAAGAAAAAAATGCCAAAACAAGGATTTGACTTAAATTGTGAAATTAGGGCTAGTTCAATGGATGATTTAACTTTAGAAAGGAGGTTTGTGTGGATGTTTAAGATGTTTTATAAAATTTTGACTTTCTAATTTTCGGAGTGGCATATCCTTTGACAAGAGTGAGAGGACCAGGGATTTCTACAGAATTACAAAATGTTCGTTTAAACCTTTAAATTAAAAATTATAATATTTTTGGGGTTTTACATTCGTTTCTTTTAATGTCAAGTACTGCGTGTATTGCCAATAAAATTTAAATTTTCTAGCAGATTCCCGTGGGTCTGTTGAATGTTGTACAAATTCGGCTACATTAAATGATGGAAATCAACAGATGCTTAATACAAAACGTGTTAATAATAGACAAGCAAATAAAGGTGAAAAAGATGGAAAGCAGTTATGCCCAAAAAATTCTATTGGATTTGGAGCTGTAGATAAAGGTATAAACTTTTAATTTTGACTGAAAATATAAAATTAATTTCCAAAAGTTGTATTCTTTATTCAATTACAAATATTTAATTATTTAGAGAACGATAAATCAATTTCATGCCAAAATGCATCTGGTGGAACAATTGGTTGGCAAGCATCCTTTCAAACAGTCAGAGATCGTCTTTCTTATATGCTTTTAAATGAAACTTTGGCAGATGTTTTCTTTCTTTTTCGAAATTTGGATGGAACTTTACAGGTTTTTAATAGCTTCTAAATATTTTAATATTAATTAACCTTCAAAAAATTTTGAAATTGAAAAATATAATGAATTTTAAATTTTTTGCTACTCTACAAATTATTGTAGGCGGGTCCAGTCCTAAACTACAATTACTCTTGCTAGTTTTAAATTTTGTAATTGAAAAATGCTTTTTAACTAAATATTTTTGGAAATTTTTATAAATGTTTTAGCGTGTTCCTGCGCATAAATTTGTTTTATCTGTTGGTTCTTCTGTCTTTGAAGCAATGTTTCGATTTGATGAGACTACAAATAATTCTTTGGGTCGTTCCAATACCTTTCAAGTTTTTTTTTTGAAATATTTTTAATGAATTATTATTTTTTATTTTTAAAGGAAATTGAACTTGTTGATGTTGAAAGAGAGTCATTTGAAGCTTTATTGACTTATCTTTATACAGACAATACACAAGCAACAATTAATAAAGATTCGGTTATGTCTATTTTATATACAGGTTTTTATTTTTTGTTAATTTTTTGGGAGGAACTGGGATTTAATTTTTAAAAAATATTTTAGCTAAAAAGTATGCCATTCCTGGTCTTGAAAGTGCTTGTATATCCTTTTTGGAAACTTGTTTAACTTGCGAAAATGCTTTTATGTTATTAGCGAAAGCACGTTTTTATGATGAGGAGGTTAATTTTTTGTTTTTTATATTTTTGAATAAAATTTTCTGAATTTACTATGTTACCCAATATTCCGATTTAATTGTAAACAAATAATTCCACTCTTTATATCTAAACTCAAGTTTACATAATTTTTTAAGCGTCTAGCAAAGCAATGTTTGGAAATAATTGATGAGGATGCCCAAGAAGCATTAAAAGCTGATGAATTTGTAAATATTGACCATGAAACTCTCTGTTTAGTTTTAAAAAGGAATACTTTAAGAGTTAAAGAATTGACTTTATTTAATGCTGTGAGTTTTGGGGATTCATTTAAAATTCCAAAAGAAATTATTTAAAGGTCAAACGTTGGGCTATTGAAGCTTGTCGAGTCGAAGATTTACATCCAACGCCTGAAAACCAAAGAAAAGTATTGGGAAGTGCTCTTAATTTAATTAGATTTCCGTTAATGAATCCTTCAGATTTTGCTAAACATGTTGGTTAGTAATTAGAAATTATAGTTTAAAATGTTTATCATAAATTCTTATCCAAAAACTTTATTTTTGTAAGCTTATCACATATCATCATTCTTTTTCTAATAATTTTTAATTTCATAATTTTTAAAATCATTTTTTCCTTTTATTAAGCACCAACAAAACTTTTAACATCAGAAGAAATGGTTAATATTTTTGTATTTTATCATTCTGAAAATGGACAACAATCTTCTTCCCTTCCATATTCTCTTTGTTATAGAGGTCTATATACACCTGAAATGTTTGTAAATCGTTTTCAAAGAGTTGAATCTTCTTGGGGATATACTGGGACGCCCGACAGAGTAAAGTAAAAATTTTTCTAGAAAATTAAAAAAAAATTAAATTAATTTTTTTAGATTTATGGTAGATACTCCAATACTTGTTTTGGGTTTTGGTTTGTATGGATCAAATAGGGATTCATGTAAATATTCAGTTGTTATAGAAGTAGGTTATTATTTAAAGAGAAATTTGGGTATAATTTTTAAAGAAATTGAGTGGACAAAAAAAGGAATAATTTAAATAGTCTAATAAAATAAATTCAAAAAAACAAGAAATCAAAACATGCAAATTCAAAATTTGTCTCTCATTTTTAAAGATTATAAATTTTACAATTGGAAAATTAATTGCAACAAACGAATGTCAATTTGTTTCTGATGGGAGTGCTTCAACTTTTCGTGTAATGTTTGATGAACCTGTGGAAGTATTGGCTAATGTTACTTATGTTGCCTCTGCTAATTTATCTGTTGGGATTTTCTTTGAAATTAAATTTTTAGAAAAATTAAGGAAAAAGTTTTTTAATAAACACAAAATGTCTTCCAAAAAATCTTTTCTTTAATTGAAGGGACATGAATCACATTATGGATCAAAAGGATTAAGAAAAATTAAATTGGAAAGACCTGGACGTTCTGACATTAATTGGCATTTTCAATATGCACCTGGAAGTAATAATGGAACAAGCGTAGAAGATGGCCAAATACCCCAAATAATATTTTGTGCAAAACATCCTTATTAATTATTTTAGAATAAGGAAGAAAACATGTGCAGATACCCCTGCCGATTAAATTTAATCTATAAACTTTTACAAAAATTGTGTGATAATTTAATGCAATATATACTTAATCATTTTAAATTTTTATTTATATTTTTGATGGTTATATTTACCTTCTAATTTTATCTTTTTAATTTTTATATTTTAATTAATTTTTTAGACAATTAAGGAAGCTACAAAATTAAATAAAAAATGTCTAGCCGTCAAGGAGGAAAACAAAAACCGTTAAAGAAACCTAAAGCAGATGAGAAACAGCTTACTGAAGACGATATAAAATTTAAACAAGAACAACTTGAACAACAAAAGAAAATTAAAGAAATGGCAGAGAAGGCAAAAGATAAGAAGGGATTAATTGGGGGTGGAATTAAAAAATCTGGAAAGAAGTGAGGAAAGGAGTTGGAAATATTTGTGAAGGTAAAGATTTTTTTTTGTTTTTAATTAAAATTATATATGTTTTTTTAGAAAATTCTGTGTTGGATGCTGGTTGTCTTTTGAAAAATTTATTCAAAGAAATGTTCGAGAGTTAATTTTTATCTGTGAAATGTATTTTTAAAAATTAAATACCGTATATACTGTATTTATTACCCTCCCTCAAATAGTTACCCCACCTGCTTTTATTACCCCCTTTAGCAAGAGATCGAAACAATAATTGCCCTCCCTCAAATAATTACCCCCTATTTTTTCTAAGCTAATGTCGAAAATATTTATTAAAAAACATTATGATTTTAACAATGGGCATTTTAAGGATCATATAAAAAATAAATCAAGAAAATAAAAGGATTTGGAGAGGATAACCCGGATACTTTTAATTTTTAAGCATTTATGGATCAATATTCTGTCTTTAGTCATATTATAAGAAGTATATTTACAGAATGTAGGAGGGTATATTCCCTAAATAGGAATCATACATACTTTTATACATGACCATCGTGTCTTTATATCTCCCAGGGAGGAAGCATTGGTGTTATTGTACCGTATTGGGGTATATTATATATGAAAGTATTAAGGGAATAAAAAATATCTGTAAAAATTTACTAATATTTATCTCTGCATTCGGTAACATATTGTATATTACTGTTCATATCTTTAGATAAAATAAAAAATTTACAGGTCGAAATAATAATTGCCCTCCCTCAAATAATTACCCCACCTGCTTTTATTACCCCCTCCAGCGAGAGATTGAAACAATAATTACCCAGGGTAATTAATACAGTATATACGGTAAATTTATTTTGGTAAAAATATTTAATAATTTAAATATTTTGTGAAATTCTAACATCAAAAATTAAATAAAAAAGTTAACAGAATATAATTGTCCCACCCCTTCATTACAATTATTGCCATTGGTTTTTGTTAATGCCTTGGCTTATTAAAATATATTTAATTAATAAGACAATACCAGAATTTAATATAATTAATAACCCCAATAAATGCAAAATTTTTATTACAAAAAACAAAAATTTAAATAATTTTGATATATTTAAATATAAATGAAATATTTAAAATAGAATCTTTTAAATTATTCGGATTAATGTTAAGGCTAAAAGGAAAAAATTGAATTTTGTACGGGACCTTTTTTCTCCATTAATTTCCCTTCTCTAAACTTATGAAAAAATTCAATTTTAACAGCCAAAAATATCACTAGGAAAATAATTAGTTAATTTTAAGATTTTTAATTTTATAAAAAATCTCACGTCATTTAAAATATAAGTAATTTAAAGGAAATTTAAAAAAAGTCAGATAGAATTCAATAAAATACAACAATTGAAAGGGGTTTATAAGAAAAAATACCTTTGATTTAAAGGCTTTTTCTGGGAACACAATAAATAAAATTTTAAATTAAAAGGAACAGAAAATAAGGCAAATAATTATTAAAAGTTGGGAATATAATTAGTGATCTTTTCTCACTCAAAGAGATCACAAAAATATTTTTAATTGAAAAGAATCATTAAATAAAAATTTTTTTATAATTATCTGTGTGGGGGAAATGAATTAAAATTTGTTGTATTATTTAAATCTGTTCGACGAAAAAAACTTTTTTGTGTATTAGATAAAGAAGAAGAATTTTTAATTTCCTCTGAAGGTGGTAATTGTTGTTGTTGTTGTTGATTATTTGGTGTTGAACATCTATTACTACAATTATTATTGTCAATTAATGAAGAACGCATACTACTTGAAATTGATGAACTTGCACCGAAATAATGTCTAGCTTTGAGTAAATCAAGTTGCTAAAAAGGAGGAAGAAAATTAATAAAATGAAAAAAAAAATAATTTGAAAATTGTTTTTATTAATCTTTAAAAAAAATGGTTAATTTTAAATACTACATAAAATACTTCCTCCTCCTTTTTTCATTATTTTATTCCTATTGAAAAATTAAAAAATCAGTTATTAATCCTAATCGTCGTTTCTCTCCTTCCCTCGTTTATATAAAATATTTTTTAAAGAAAATAATATTTTTTATTAATTCATAAATTTGGTAAGGATCTCATTTATTTTTTATTATTCTTATCCCCGGGATTTAAATAAAAAATTTTTTATATTACAAAAATTCCCTTACAGATTGATACCAATGTTGTGTAATTAATCTCTGTTCTTGTGTAGCTTCATGTCTTAATTGATCCATTTTAGACAATAATCTTTCATTTTCTGTTTGTAATTTATTTATTTCATGTTTTAATTGTAAATAATCGACAGCAGAAAATTGTTGTTGTTGGTCTAAATAAGAATTGGAATATTCTGAAATTACTTGGGCTGCTTTGTCTATTGAATCTTCTAATTTTTTAATTGAAGTTTTGAGTTGACTATTTTCTTCTGAAAAAAAAGAAAAATTTTAAATGATTCTTGGAGTAAATATTGAGAGAAAAATAGAAAAATATTTTTAAATTTTTTGTAGACTAAAATCTGTAGAAAGATGGTCAATTTTAATTATTTTTTAAAGGACAAAAAAAGACAAATTCCTTTTAAATAATTTTCTTTGCCCCCCCCCCTCATTAAAATATTTCCCATTTTAAAATTAAAAAAAACCTTCAATTAATTTATTCTTTTCAATTAAATTAATTTCTTTTTGTTGCATTCTTTTCAATTCATTTTGATTAGATTCACATTCTTGTTTAAATCTTTCAATTTCCTTTGCTTTTTCCAAAATATTTTTTGATTGAGAATTAGAAAATTCTTTAAATTTTAAACAAAATTCTTTATTTCTTTAAAAAAAAAGAATTTAAATTAAAAAATAAATTTCTTTATTTTTACTCATTTTCCAATTCTCTTTTTTCATATTGAATTAATTCTAAACGAGTTTTTAATTTTGCAAAGTCATCACTTTGTGAAGCTGTTTGGGGGTCAAATGAATCGTTTAAATTGCTAGAAAAAGAATTAAATGAAAATTATTAACAATAAACAATTATTTTTTTGAAGAAATAACTAATTGAAAGGGATGGGTAGTGGGTAAATATTTGAGAGAAATAATTAAAAAAGTAGAGACAGTCTTCAAAATTAATTTTTTTATTTATTTTTAATTGCTGAGTTTGCTGAAAATTTATTAATTTCATTATAAATATACTCGAATAAAAAAATTAATTTAGTTAAAAGGAAAGGAAGCTAGCCAATAAAATCAAAAATAACTTTAAATACCTCAAACTAATTTTAACAAAAAAATTTTTAAATAAAACCTTTGATTTTCTTCAATTTTACAAGAATTTAAATCATCATGAAGAGAAATGGAATTATCTGAATCTAAAATAAAAATAATTTATTAAAAATTTTTTTTTAAAAAACCAGTATTAGAATTAGTGTTGTTTTGTATGTTTATATTATTGTTGTGAAGTCGTTTATATTTAATTAATTCTGTTTCTGCCTAAAAAATTATTATATTTTTAATTTATTGGTGAATTCGAATATTTGCAAAAAAATTGTCAAAAAATTTTATCCGCGTTTTTCAAAAAATGTCCGCAACATATTTGCGGACAAAATTAAAAAAGAATTTAAATTTCCTAAAAGATTTTTTAAAAATTTATTTTACAAAATTAGCTCTATCCAAAGCTTGTTCAAGACCACTTCTTAATTCCCCAATTGTCCCCTGTTGATTAGCTATTTGCTGTTCCATAAATTTTAATTTATTTTCAGAAGAATCTTTTTCTGTTATTTGTTTAACTAAAGCATCTAATCTGTAGAAAAAATAATAATTTTTTTGAATATATTTAAAAAAACCTAATATAAAGTAATTTAACTTCATCTTCCTTCGATTTTAAATCATTTGCCGATTTTTGAAAGGCACGGGAATGTCTTTCATTTAAAGATTTTAATTCCCTTTGTAATTGAGAATTATTATAACGACAAGTCTCTAATTCATCTGTAATTTCTCTTAATTGGATGTTTAAAAGTTCTATTGATCCTTGCTTAAAAAATAATTAATTGGAAAATAAATAAAATTAAAAAATTGAATATTTAAGTAAAAATTAATAAAAAAAGGCTTAGATGGTAATTTTGAGGCGAAAAAACTATTGGAAAAAATAACTTTGAAAGGAAAAAATTTTAAAACAATTTAAAAATATTCAAAAATTAATTTAACTTAACAAAAAATATATCTGAAAAGTAATATAAGCCACAAGGATTCGAACCTGGAAGAACACAATACTACCCAGATTCGCTAACCACTACACCACAGGATCTCACACCAATATAATTAAAAACGAAATACAAACCTTTTCATTATCCGCCTGTTTTAAATTCTCATATTTATTCTCCAAGTCAATAAATTCATTTTGAGCATTTCCAAGTTGTTCATTTAATTTAAAATTAATTGATTCAATTTGATTATATTTAGCTTCTAATTCTGCCGATTTAATTTTATATTTAGATATTTCTTCTAATTTATCTTTTTGATTTTGTGAAGAAAATATTTGGAAATTTGAATTATTTGAAGAATTATTTAAAATTGAAGTAAAGGGTATTGGGGAAAGACGATCAAAATTATCCAAACGTTTTAACTAAAAAATAAAAAAAGATATTTTACAAACAAATAAAATAAGAATTAGAAATAGAGGAAGTTTGTCCGCAAAAAAGGTGGATAAAACTTAAATAGGCTCAATTTGGGGAGACTATTCTCTTTATATTATTTTCATTATAATATTATACATTAAAATTAATAAAAAAATGAGTCTTCTTCGGAAAAATACATTTGCGGACAAAACTTGCGGATGTTTAGAAAATAATTTTTAAAAAATCAAAATTATTACCAATTGTAAAATTTCAGCAGAATTTTTTTCATCCAATTTTCCACATAAATAATCAAATTTTGCCTTTTGATTTTTATATAAAATAAATAAAAGAGCAAATATTATCTAAAAAATATATTAAAATTAAAAATTAAAAGATAACTAAACATTAGCAATTTCCTGTTTATCTCCATTATCAGCATTTTCAGGCTTCAAAAGTTCCACAGATTTTCCCCCCATATCCTTTTTAATAAATTCAAAAGCATCTTTAAATTTAAAGTCAAAATCACTTTTAAAGGTTAATTCACCAGTTTGTCTAAAAATAAGGAAAATATAGAAAAAATTTTAAAAATTAAATTGGGTATAAAACACTAAATAATTTTACAGTTAGGGAGTAGGGAGGGGTTAATTACTAAAATAAAAATATTTTTTTTCATAATTACCCAAATAAAAAATAATTATTACATCATTTTAATAAGGATTGGCAACAAATACCGAACTTCATCAAAAGAAAAAATTTCTTCAATTTGTAATTGTGCCGTCAAAAGATTAATCTAAAATTAAAATTAAAAAAATTAAACTAAAAAAAATACAAATGTCAAAATAATTCCATCAGCATCATTTTCCATAATTTTAAAGGTTAAAAATTGTCAAAAAAATATCTAAAAAACAAAAAATTAATCACCAAAAAATTTTTTTTTAATTTTTTGGGGGTGTAAAGAAACCGGATGTTGTGAGAAAAGTTTATTAGCAAATTAGAGACAATGCGAAATAAAAAAGATTATGGCGTGAGAGAGAGAGAGAGAGTGTTATTTAAAAAAGATACGGTTAGAGAAAAATGATAAAAACATTTGGCTCCGGTACAAAATATGGAATCGTTAAAATATGGAATCGTTAAAATCGCGAATAGGCTAAAAAGGGGTTAAAATACCGAATCGTTAAAATATGGAATGGTTAAAATATCGAATCGGGCAAAAAAGGGTTAAAATATGGAATCGTAAAAATATGGAATGTTTAAAATCTCGAATAGGCTAAAAAGAGGTCAAAATGTCGAATTCTTTTAAAAAGGGTCAGATGAGTGCCGTACGTTGATTATTGATAATTTTATCAGCTTATCAACCTATTGTTGATAATTTGATTGATAAGTTTCGTATGTCGTAGTCCGTCGCAATCTTTTCGGCCTGAGTTCACTGTATTTTACCGAGTAAAACCGGACCGGATAAATCAAGCATAATCGACCTGATCCGGTCCGGAATGATCGTGCGGATCCGGAAAACATAACGCGATCTTGATACGTCAAATTAGAGTGGAGTGCCTAGCTTCTAATAAAACCCGGAATTTTTTAACTGTACCGTATACGGTACAGAATACCGAAAAATACCGATCAGCTTTTAAATTTTATCGGTCGGCATTCCGCACCGTACTAGCGAAACGGAATACCTAAAAATACCGTCGGTATTACGGCAACGCCCGGATTCTAGGTTTTGGCGCCATTTTTAAAAAAAATTCGACATTTTGACCTATTTTGGTCGTGTCGACATTTTATCAATTCTATATTTTAACGATTCCACATTTTGACCCCTTTTTACCCTATTCGAGATTTTAACCATTTCATATTTTAACGATTCCATATTTTAACCCCTTTTTAGCCTATTCGCGATTTTAACCCATTTTTACCCGATTCGAGATTTTAACCCTTTTTTAGCCTATTCCATATTTTAACGATTCGGTATTTTGTCCGGACACGAAACATTTTGACTATAAAATGAATTTAAATTAATTTTAAATTTCGAATTAGGTAAATCATTTTTAATTTTTTTCTTCTTTGTTCTTTTAGTTAAATTTATATAAATTGATTGAATTTTTTTTTATATTTATGGTGTGTTTCGGTGAGTGACTAGTTTTTTTTCCAAATATAATTTTTATGGCTTTATTACCTTTCAATCATTTTTGTATAGGAAGGAATACAATTTATTCTCTTAATTGTCATTGTTTCAAAATGGGGAAAGAATTTTGAGGAAAGAAAATAAATTTCTTTTTTATTTTTAGTTTAAAAAAAAAATTATGCCTAATGCCAATTTAGTTCCACTTGAAAATGTTAGAAGATGGCCAAGAGGTATAGATTCGAATTCTAGTCTACAAAGTTCCTCTAATATATCAACGGAAGAACAAAATGGTTATTTTTCTTTAATTTTTTTAAAAATTAATTTAATTTTAAAGATTTAAAGAAAGAAATTCAACAAACAAATAATTTTCAATTTACTTCTGGTGCTTGTACAAAATGTGGAAATTTCGGTCATTTAACTTGGCAATGCCAACAAAAAAAGAAAACAAAAAATGTTTATATTTCTTCAAATAGTTCTAAAGAAGGTTGGCTTTTTTTTCTTAATTTTTCCCCCAAAAAAACTTTTTCAGAAATTAATTCTTTACTTAAAACAAACGAAAATGTTCACACAAATTGGTCTATTAGCGATTCGTGTATTTCTTTGGAATCACAGAAAGAAAGTTTTAATGAACGTATTCAAAAATTGGAGGTTTTTTTATTTTCTAAAATTTTATTTTTTTGTTTATAGATTGAAAAGGACAAAATGAGTAAAGCTTTTGAACAGCTACTTGAAAAATTTAATGAGGTATGTTGTTATATAAAATTTTGGTGTAGTGGAATAATTTTTGATTTTTATTTAATGACGGTGAAGGTTCGAATCTTTTCAGTGTAAATTTATTTTAAACACTTTTTATAACTAACTAAAGCAATTTGGGCATTCTTTTCAAAATTATAAACGTTCAAAAATTTTATTTTTTCAGCAAAATCTATCACAACATCCATCTTCTACTTTTTCGTCTAAAGAGTTTGTTACTTTCGATGATTTAGAAAATCATCCTTTCATTCAACAAATGAAAGAAAAATTAAAATTATTGGATCAAAAAACGTCTGATCAGGTAAATTAACAGTTTTCAATAAATTTGGATTGTAAGATATTTTTGATCATTTAAAAGGTTTGAGGTCCTCTTGGGCGTATAACAGGGATCTAGCCGACATGAAAATTAAATTCACGTTTTTCGGGAATCCGGTCGGCTAGATCGCTGGTGTATATTTTATATTTTTTTAATTTTAAATAGCTACCTAATTGTTAAAAAATTTTTTTTATTTTTTAGCAACTTATTTTGGAACAAAACCTTAATTTCCAAAAAATATCTTTATCTTCTAATAAAGAAAATAAAATAAATAATCTTGGAATTAAACAACAAAAAGAAGAAAATAACAATTTTGTTTTGAATGATCAAAAAATTAAAGAAGAGCTGGAAACTTTAAAAATTGAAAATAAAAAGTTGAAAAGAAAAGAAGAAATAAATAACAATGAATTAATTAAAATAAGAGAAGAATATCAAAAATTAACAAATGAATTGGTAGCTTCAAAAAATTTAGTATCTTTACTTGAACTTGAAAGAACACAAATTAAACAACAATTTGAAAAAGATATTGAAGTTAGTTTTGAGTAAATATTTTTGGGGAAAAAATTTTTTTGTCAATTTATTTTACTTCTTTTATCATCAAAAATAACAAATTCATATTCAGGGTTGATTTATTTTCAATTTTAACTAGGAAACTATTCTAGTATCCTAATTAAACTTAATTTAAAACGTAATGGTTTGATTCAGCTCGTTGAATTGATTCGAACCATATCAGGGCGTCCTAAATTTGAAAATTATTAACGAAGTTATAGCTTTGCGGTACCTCGGGGTGTACTCCGAGTAGAAATTGTCATTCACAAAACAGACTTCCAGCTTCCTCTGGGATCTTTTTAAAATCCTTTTCTCTCTTTTATTTTAATAAATAAATTTTTAGAAAATTCAAAATGATGCCAATCATTATAAATCGGAAAATGAACGAATAACTGATTTATATGATAAACAACAAGTTAGAAGTAAATCAATGGGTATAAATATTTCAAATTTGAATAGAATAAATCGAAAATTAAAAGAAGAATTAAATATTGTATTTATTTTTAAAATAATTAATTTTTATTTCAATTTTCTTAGTCTAACAATAAAGTAAATGAACTTCAAAAACAAATTAATAAAAATTCTAAAAATGTTAATGAACAAACTGATGATAAATTCAAAGATTTTGGTGGACAAGTTGACATTGTAATTTTTTAAAATTTTATTTTCTATAAATTTTTGTGGGGGTAAATGACAGGGAAAATTTTGTTTTTATAAAAAAATCTCTTTCAATTTTTAGAGGTTCCAAAAAGCTTTTCCGATAAATTGAAATTTTCAGGGAAAAATTTTCGATAGAAAATCTTTTTGTCAAAAATACATTTACTTTTTCTCATTTTAATTAATAAAATTTGTAAAAATTTATTTTTAGAAATTAGAAACAAATTCTGAATTATTAAAAGAACAAAATGACAAAAAAATGGTTTGATTTTTCTTATTAAAAAATTAAAAAATCTTTTTAAGCGTTTTGTAAAAATTAAAAATAGAATTAACAGAATTGATTGTGAATATACTTGCTGTGAAAATAAATGTATAAATTCAAATATATCAAATGGTTTTTGTAATTCAAAAAATGGATTTGTTTGTGTTTTTGATGTTAATAATTGTTGTACAAAAATTAAATATTATTTGACAAATAATAAAAGAAGTTTGTTTAATAATATTTTGAAAATAATGGGAGGATATTTTAATAGAGAAAATACAGGTTAGAAATAAAAGAAATAAAAGAAAGTTTTTGGTTATTGAAAAAAGTTCTTTCAATAAATTTTGGATTTTTTAAGTTAATTACCGAAAATTAAATTTTAGTCTAAAATTTTTTTATTTTCGAAGAGATCTCATAATGAACCAAAAATTAATTTATCTTCCCTTTTATTTAAATTAAAATTAAAAGAAATTTTTTTTTAATAAATTAAGAGGAAAATAAATGGATTAGATTATTTGCACAAAACTCATTTTCCAAAGGTTGTTGTTATGGTAAAGGATATTCTTTATATTATTTTGAACTTACAATGATTAAAGAAGAGACTAATATGTAAGAATTTTTAGAGAATTAAAATAGAAAATTAAATCATAATCTAGAGGGCAAGTCAGAGGGGACTTCCTTCTCTTTTGAAATCGAGAAAAACTTTTAGAGAAAAATGGAGCCTTTTTCCTCTACGGATTTTATTTTTTTAATTTTTAGTTGTTATGCAGGAATTGGTCTTTACAATACAACTGCAAATATCTCTACAGTTGAAAACATACCTAATACAAACACAAATATATTTTTGTGTAATGATGCAACAATTAATTGGCAAGATTTTCAAAAATTTTCCTGGGAAGATGGGGACGTTTTTGGATATGGAATTGTTTATCCTGCTAGGAGTAATCATGTAACGGAACCTTATGTATTTTTTACTAAGAATGGGAGTAAAATTGGTATGTTTTTTAGATTTTGTTTTTAAAAAATTTGAAGAAATTTTACCTAAAATTTAGATAGGAGCGACTTTATCTTTTCCTCGTAGAAATTTTTTCCCTTGTAGGTCTCCAGTTTTTTCCACACTGATAAAAAAGAGGGATTAATTACAATGGTGTCGGATTATAAAAATTTAAACACATAGTTTCCCTAACTTTCCTTTAACATAGTTTCCCTTAACCTGTAATTAATTCTTTAGGTAAAGAGATTTTATTGGATAAGAAGGACGATGTTTTATGTCCATTTATTGGACTGCTTTCATGTTCAGCTGAAATTAATTTTGGAAACGATTTAAATTTAAAACCTTTCCGTTACAATTTAGCCAATAATACTTAATTTTTTCCTGTGATTTTTTGAAATATTTTAATTTATTTTCTCTTTTAAGATTTTACATTCCTTAGTTTTCGAGTCTAATTTGAGCTTTGATTTTCACTTATTTAACGGATAAACATTTAATCTTTTTTTTTAATTTAAACAAGGGGATCTTAATCAGAACCAATTTAATCTGTTGACTTATTCTTAATTTTAAGACCAGAAAATTTTTTAAATGAATTTACTGGATTACTGTTAAAATTACAAGAAAATGGGTTGATATGCAAAATTCAAAATAGCCAGAAAATAAAGAATGTTAATTTTAAAATTCTAAAATATATTTTTAATTTTCTGGCTATTCTTAATTAAATGTCATGGTAATCAAAAATATGCCACAAATTATACACCCGAATTTCTATATTTTGTAAAAAATTATCAGAATTTACAAGTGTCTAAAAATTGGCAAAATAGAAGATTGGAAAAAGAAAAAAGGACTAGCGATTAAAGCCTATAAAAATATTTTTGAGATGAGGAAAGTGAGGTTCTCGTAAATAATTCTACAATTAATGAATACGAAGCCAAGTTTTTTACTTGGATTTCGAAAAAGTAAAATTAAGGCATTGAATTTATTTTGTATTCATTACTTGAGACCTTTACGTATGAGGTGCTAATCAAAAAAGTTATGGGATTTGAATTTCTGGAATGTCAAATGGGTAAAATGATTTTGAAATGAATAGTTGTGTAATGTTTAAAAAATTGGAAAGGAATTTTGGGCAATGGGTCAAATTTAGTAAAATCCCAAATTCTTATTCTATTCCCAGATCTAAAAATTGAAGATCAACCAAAAATCATTCCGAACTACACATTTGGGGAAACTTTCTTGTTCTGGTCTTTTTTGTCATAATACTGCTTTAAACGGATATGCCAGGCAATTGAACCGCAAGCAGATATTGTTCGGAATTGATGACTTAAGATAAATTACAAAATTATTGCATTATAAAAGAAAATAAACTCACATAATTTTTCTTGGCAAAAAGTAAACACAATTCTCTCTCAACTAAAAATATTTTTAAAAATTATTTTAAAATTTTCTAAATATTTATTTACCGAAAATTTTGCATAACGAATTCCTTCTCTCCGTAAAGAGTTTAATTTTGCTTCCTCAACCCATTGTACACATTGAGACATTGGAGGCTCATAAATGTCTAACTAAAAAAATAAAAATTTCCACAAATTTTTAAAATATTAACATACTTGCAGAATTTCCACCAATCTGTCAAAATCTGCTCCGTGAAAGCAAGTAACTTCTTTTACAATTCTTTGTTGTTTTTCTTGGTTATCAATACCATTTGATAATTTATGGCAATCAATCGATTGTAAGATTCCAACTGCACCAGTTTCACTTCTTTCCCCTGTATCTTCTTCAACAACAGAATCAACATGACAAGGTGTTCGATCTTCAAAAAGCGTTTCACGCCGCTCCAGTGCTCTAAAATACAAAAGGAAAAATAACATTTGGTTATACGGTCAGAATTTAATGTATTTTTAAATAAATCGAATTATTAAAAGATTTCCCCAAATAAAATTTTACTTTAAAGGCATTGTTTTATGATGTTGGTACTTCAAAGATGTACTAGCACGTCTCTGCTGTTGTTGATTTGCTTTGGACAAATCATCTGTCCGGATTAATTGTTCTCCTGGACGACACCAATAAATAGGACCATCATCAGAATCTTAAAAAAAATAAAAAAATAATAATTAAAAAAAACCATTTGGTTTCCAAAAAGATTTGACGGAATTCTCACTCCAAGGAAGAAGAAGACGAAGAAATGGGCATTCCTCTAGACGCTCAAGTATATGCTTTAAAGTAGAAATCTTAAATTTAAGTTAAAATGAGTAAACTTCAAAATATTCTCCACATTCTTCTTGCTTCCTGCCAACCTTCAAAAAATTTATTTTGATTTTAGAGTTAAACACATTTTAATTAAACGTTGTCAAAGAGTAAGTTTTTTTAGAAATAAACAAACCAATGTAATATTGTTTAGCGGTCCACAACGATAAGTTCCATAAGAGTAAGTAGACATTACTCTTTCATAATATTCTCCCATTTTTAAGGTTTCAACCATTTGCTTATTATGAAGAGAACCCATTTTGACAGGCAATTTTGGATATTTTGTACCGAGAAATTCTAAAATATTTTCCAAATATTCCATTGCATTGTCAACGATGCAAATAACAAAAAGAGGTACCTAAAATTTGAAATAATTTTTTGAAAGTAAGGCAACAAATTATAACAAATAATTAATCCGAAAAATACAAAAAATTTAGAAAACATTAAAAAAGAAATGGAAGATTGATTGAATTACCTTTTTAATTTCAAAAAACCCAAGCGAAATAAATTGCTCGGCAAATTGTTGTCGTTCCTGAGAAGACAAATTATGTTGCAATTTACGCCAATCACAGCGAAGTAAACTTGCCCCACCATTAGCATGCCTTTCAACATTTATATATTTCCGAAACTTGAAAAAAGTACTTTTATTTTTAAAATTATTTTAGAAACCTTTTCAGAAATTTTGGGAAGTTTAAATGTTTTCCTTTGATTTTTCTGACGAATATTTGAAGTATCTCTTTTTGTCCGTTGTTGAACACTTTTTTCATTAATTCCATTAATTGTTGAAGTAGTCAATAATGTATTGTTGGTGTTCTTTTTAGATTTACTGGAAGAAAAAACATGTAATTTCTGGAGATTTTAAGAAAACAACAAATTACCTATTATTTTCAGTATCTTCGCTAAAGCGAGGCGAGTGTTTATCAACACTCTCTGCCTTTTCCAACTCTTCAGTCTTTTGAATTTTTGTATTAATTGTTAGAGGTAAAATGTTGACTGGATCAGAACGAGCTGCTGTTGGTGGCGGCTCAGATTTTTCAATCTTTGGAATGCGACCAAGAGAAGAAAATGAGGTTTTGTTTACGCTGCAACGTGCTTCTGGTTCTTCTAAAAATTTAAAAAATCTGAGAGAGAACAGTAAAAGGCAAAAAAGCTCCCTCCTCCCCAGCCTCCTGGATACGCCCTCGACAACATATATACAAATTTAGTACCTGTAGTAGTTTCCGAGTTTTGCTTCTTATCTCTTTTAATATTAGCGGGAGGTTGAACTCCATCTTCACGTTTACGCTTATTGTTAGCTTTGGCCTTTTGCAGGTCCATAAGAATTGGATCGGCAGCAAGAAACATTTCAGATGATGTGGAACTCTAAAAAATATTTTTTTCAAAAACAAAAATTCTAAATTTAAGAAAATTTCTGGAAAAGAAATTTCGATATTTACAATTTCCAACCTGTTTTTGTGTAGTAAATGATTGACAAGTCTTTCGATTACTAGCAACAAGAGGTTTTTGTTGATGAGATTCAATAGGAGATACTGCTTTTGTAGACTTTAAAGTTGGCGGAGATGAAGGTGCTGCTATTGAACAACTTTAAATATTTAAAATTTAATTTAAAATTTTAAAAAAACCTAAAGAAATTTTTTTGTTTTTGTTCAAAATTACTTGGGGAAGTTTTAATTTGAGAAGGTTTGTTAATATTTTCACTTTCTGATGAAAAACTAGGTGAAATTTGCTGTTGTTGCTGTTTCTGTTGCGTAGCGACGGAGTCTAAAGGTGAAAATAAAGTTGGCTTTGATTGGTTTTCTGTGTTTTGATTTTTTGTTGAAATAATTGGCGAAGAATAATTTGAAGACATTTTTAATCTTTAAATAAATAATTATTTCAAAAATTTTATTTTAAAATATTTGACGAAATTAAGAAAAAAATTATTAATTAAATGTGTATTTCGGCATTTGTAAGGGCAAAAGTGACGTCATCAAAGTAAAATATAAAAATGTCCATAAGGGGACTCCCCATTATAATGGGAGTAACAAAAAGCACCAAAGTCAAAACACTCATTAGGGAGAAATGGATAAAACACGGCTCCGGTACAAAATATGGAATCGTTAAAATATGGAATGGTTAAAATCGCGAAAAGGCTAAAAAGGGGTTAAAATACCGAATCGTTAAAATATGGAAACGTTAAAATATCGAATCGGGTAAAAAAGGGTTAAAATATGGAATCGTTAAAATATGGAATGGTAAAAATGTCGACACGGCCAAAATCGGTCAAAATGTCGAATTCTTTTAAAAAAGGGTCAGATGAGTGCCATACATTGATTATTGATAATTTTATCAACTTATCAACTTATTGATGATAAGTTGATTGATAAGTCTCTTATGTCGTAGTCCGGCGCAATCTTTTCTGCCCGAGTTCAGTGTATTTTACGGAGTAAAACCGGACCGGATAAATTAAGCATAATCGACACCGGATCCGGTCCGGCATGATCGTACGGATCCGGAAAACATAACGCGATCCTGATATGGAAAAATTATAGTGGTGTGCATTAGTTTTTAGTTAAGACCTAAAGTTTGACCTTACCGTATACGGTATGGAATACCGAAAAACACCGATCAGCTTTTAAATTTTATCGGAAGGCATTCCGTACCGTACAACCGACACGGAATACCGAAAAATACCATCGGTATTACGGTACCGTCCGGATTCTAGTTTTGGCGCCATTTTTAAAAAATTCGACATTTTGACCAATTTTGGCCGTGTCGACATTTTTACCATTCCATATTTTAACGATTCCATATTTTAACCCTTTTTTAGCCTATTCGATATTTTAACCATTCCATATTTTAACGATTCCATATTTTAACCCCTTTTTAGCCTATTCGCGATTTTAACCCCTTTTTACCCGATTCGAGATTTTAACCCTTTTTTAGCCTATTCCATATTTTAACGATTCGATATTTTGTCCGGACACGTAAAACACCCATAAAACGAAGTAGGACAAAACGCCCGCAAAGAAGTGTCAATAATCATAATGCCATAAAAAATCTGTAAAAAATTGTTCAAAAATCAAAACAAAAATAAATTTCTAGTCTTTTTTTTCTATTTGAATCTCTTTTATTTTTTTCCTTTCTAATTTCAGACCTTAAAATTCTCAAAATCTTTAAATACGAAAATCCCTTTATTACGTTTCCATTGATCTATTAATTTCTGTCTGATCCTATTCATCCGTTTAAACATTTATTAACGCGCACATTCATATTTACTAACAGTTCACCACCCATTTTCTTCTCCATAACAAAACAAAAACGTAGCAGCACATTCCTTCCTTCCTCATTTTACAACAACAAACAAATTTTCTCCTTACAGTCACATTCTTCTCTACTTCTTTTGTCCTTCTCCGGTTCGTCCGCTTATCCTTGCACCGGTTCCCTGCCGCTAGTCATTATCGATTTGTTTTGCTTCTTCTGATCTTTCTTCTCTTCCTTTTTACATTTTTTTGTTGTAATTCTTTCAATTCTTTTTTTATTTTTTTCATCCTGAAACCCAAAAAAATTTTTTTTATTCACCTTTTCCCGCTATCCTTTTTTGGTTATTCATCATTTGTGAGAAGGCTTTTTTTAGGCATTAAATGACAAACCAAAAAAAAAGCTAAAAAATATTAGCTAAAAACAATATTTAATTTTTTTTAATTTTTTTAGAAAAAATAAATGTCAATATTGATGAACTCAGAATTAGTACAACGATTAACTACACAATTACTTGATCCAAAATGTGTTCTAAACTTGGATGGATTGTTGGTGGGTTTTTAATTTGTTAATTTTTTTGTATAAATTAGTTGGTTGACGAGATGGGGAATTTTGTAGGGATTACTCAATTTCTAATTAAGAATTATTTAAATTTCAATTTTTACTTAATTTGAAATATTTAGGATTGTGTAATAGCTTTGTTTTATGATTGCAATTACCCTGTCTTAAAAAGAACGCAAAAAACAATCGAAACATTTTTGGACAGAAGTAAGAATTTTTAACCTTTCATTCTTGTCCTTCAAAATTCGTTCGCAATTCTTTTTTTGAGTTTTCTCTAAAAATCTAACAAAAATTTAATTCTTTAATTTTGGTATATTTTAGCGACTTATTTTCATTCCGAATAAGTTGCAAATTTCCATTTTTTCCAAATGTGCTTGGGAAAAATTTTCTGATTATTTTTAATTTAAAAATTAAATCAAAATTTTATTTTCAGATGAGCATCTTGTAAAATCTTTAATTGATTGTCGAATCAGCAATATTAATTTTCGTATTATTAAAGTAATTGGGAGAGGTGCATTTGGGGAAGTTCAACTTGTTCGAAATATTCAAAATAACCAAGTTTATGCAATGAAAATGCTTGACAAAGACAAAATGGTTTTTTTGAAAACAAAAATTATTTTTTGATAATATTTTTTAGATAAGACGTTCTGATGCTGCATTTTTCTGGGAAGAGCGTAATATAATGGCTTATTCAAATTCTGAATGGATTGTTAAATTACATTATGCATTCCAAGATTTGAGAAATTTGGTTATTTTTTAATAAAAATTTTTTTAAAACTAAAGTTCGGAACTGGGTAGTATTCATTTCTTTGTTTTATACATCTTTTATATATTGTCCAAAATGTTGCCAAACTTTTAATTTTTCAGTACATGGTTATGGAATTTATGCCCGGTGGAGACATGGTAAATCTAATGGCCAACCACGACATTCCTGAAGATTGGGCACAATTTTACACAGCAGAATTAGTTTTGGCATTGGATGCAATTCATTCACTTGGATATATTCATAGAGATGTCAAACCAGGTTTTTACATTTTTTTGAATTTTTAAAAATTTAATTTTTAGATAACATGCTTATTTCTGCAGATGGTCATATTAAACTTGCTGATTTTGGAACTTGTATTAGAATGAATAAGGTGAACGTTTTTTTTAATTTTCAAAACCGTTTTTAATTTAATAGGATGGACTTGTCCGTTGTTCAATGGCTGTTGGCACTCCAGACTATATTAGCCCTGAAGTTCTCCGTTCACAAGGAGGAGAGGGTGTTTATGGACGAGAAGTGGATTGGTGGGCTGTTGGTGTATTTCTTTATGAAATGCTTTTTGGAGAAACTCCTTTTTATGCTGAAAGTTTGGTCCAAACTTATTCAAAAATTATGGATCACAACAAACAATTAAAATTTCCTGGAGATGTTAAAGTGACTAGCAGTGCTAAAGATATTATTCGAAGTTTTCTTTCTGAACCTAACATTCGACTTGGACGTGATGGAATTTCTGCGATACGAGGACATGCATTCTTTAAAAATTCTGTTTGGACTTTTGACTCAATTCAAAAATGTAATTTTTTTTAAATTTTGGACTCAATAATATTTCATTTTCACTTTGTGTTTTTTTGGCTTTCATATATTTTTTATTTTCTATAATTTAATTTTTAAATTTAGCAACACCTCCATATGTTCCCGATCTTCTTGGTGATGATGATACGTCCCATTTTGACGATGTTGAGCCTGCGGATCCTGTTGATTGTGAAAGTTTTCAAATTCCAAAGGCTTTTACCGGCAATCAATTGCCTTTTATTGGATTTACTTTCTCCAACGAATTTGGGTATTTACTTTTTTTTTATAAAAATTATACTGTGATAAATAAATATTTTAAGTCCATTGGATTTAATTAAAAAACAACTTGAAGAAGCCGTACTTCAGCCAATTGTAAATGGAAATAATAATTTGTTAGACACTCCTGCAGTTAATGGGAGTTGTGGAGGTGAAAATAATTGTCATTTAGAAGAGGTAAAATTTTCTGTTAAAAATTTTAATTAAATTTCCTGTATTTACATTTGACTTTTGATAGGATTTTCTAATGAGTTAATTCTTTAAAAAATGGTTAATTTTTATTTTAGAAGGTTGATGAGTTAACCAACGAGAATGAACTTCTCCAGCAACAATTAAAAAATATTAAAGAACAATTAAAAATAGAGACAAATTCTGCAAAGGCTGAGGTTTACCTATTTAAACTAATATTTTTACAAATTTAAATTTTAGATTGATTTGTTGGCAAAGGAAAGAGAAATTTTGGAAATGAAATGCGCAGAGATGAAGCAAAATCAAGAAATGATCGAGTCAGAAGTATTTTAGAAAAATAATATTTTAAATTATAATTTTGTTAAAATTGTTATTTTTTAGGTTGATTCTCTAAAACAAGAGAAGGAAAATTTGTCTGGTCGAATAAAAGAGCTTGAAGTAGAGGTTGGAAAGTTGACACCGACACAACAAGAGGTAAATATTAGAACATTTTTTGTAAAATGATTTTTTTTTGCAATTTTGTTTTTTTCTTTCTGTTTTTTAATTTTTTTAAATTTTAGGCAGAACAGTTGCGAGAGACAAATAAAATGTTGGAGCTTCATCTTCAAAAATGTAAGG
The DNA here is from genome assembly GCA_963681835.1 of Meloidogyne enterolobii. Classification (NCBI taxonomy): domain Eukaryota; kingdom Metazoa; phylum Nematoda; class Chromadorea; order Rhabditida; family Meloidogynidae; genus Meloidogyne; species Meloidogyne enterolobii. The sequence continues at coordinate 474,516 of CAVMJV010000004.1, read as the reverse complement.
AACAACTTGAGCAACAGCAGCAAATAAACAACCATCATTTGAATAATAACAACAACAATGCAACTGCAGCACCAGCTGCTCCACCACCAAGACTTTCTCATGAGGTTGGGTTTTTTGTATTTGATCGGATATATTTCAAGTTGCACTAACATAAGGTAAATATTATTTTGAAAATCATGTAAGCTCGAACATTTACACCGACGACCTTTTGTCATTATTTACATATGTTAGTAGAATACAAAATTCCCTTATATATTTATTCCTTTCTAAATTAATTTCTTTTTTTTGTCAGGTTGGAGAATTGAAATATCAAAGACGGGTTCTTGAAAATAAAATTGAAGACCTTCAGGAGCAGCTGGAGGGACAAAGACGACTTTTCTCAGATTGTCAACAAAGACTTGAAGCTGAGCAAAAATTATCTGGACTTTTCAAAGTTGAAATTGAGGCACGGGCAAAGGATAATGAAGAAAAGGAGAAAAAATTTCAAAATATGGGGTAATAAGTTTATAATTAAATTTGGGGTTTCTCCTGTAAATTATTCAAATTCAGTTAGACGGAAAAATATGCCCATTAGTCTCCCCGAATTCGAAAAAATTTTAGGAATCGATGTTCTTATTAAAAGAACTGGATTTTTGACATCTTTAATATTTTAAATTTAAAAATTTTTCTGATTTTACATATTTAATTTAGACAACAAATTGAAGAATTTATGCTTACATTGGAACGGGAACGTGTTTCGCATCAACATTTGCAAAATAGTTTTGTTGACCTGCAAAAAGATAAGTCCTTTTTGGAGACTGAATTGCGTGCAGCAATGCAGAGGCATGAACAAGAATATAAATCGTTGACAGCTAATCTTAATTTGGTTATTTTTATATTTTTTTTTCAAATTAAAAAAATTATTTTTAGGCATCCAAAAAAGAAAATGAATTAATTAGCCAAAATAAACAACTTCAAGAAGAAATTAACCAAATACGTAAACATTCACATGGACCTATGGGATTAGCTCCAGTTTTTGGCGGAACAAATACTTTATCTAGTGCTGTTTCTACTTCTTCACTTGTTTCTGCAACAAATTCTTTTGCTTCAGTTCAATTACACAATAATAATAATTCTATTCTTTCGTCTTCTGGCGAGTTGGAAATGCTCTCTAGAGATCAACTTATTCATCGATGTCAACGCGAAATTAAACTTAAAGAACAAGTCTGTGTTTTTCTTTATAACGTTTTATAAATTATTTCTTTTAAGGTTATTGAAAAGTTGGCTTATTTGGGTCGACAAAAAGGCATTAATGATGATTCTGCTGGACGTGCAAATTCTAAAAAGAAGAAAAAACATGTGGATGAGAAACGTGTTCGTGATCTTGTTGAATTTCAAATGGAACAGGAACGAAAAAAATATCTTCAGAAAATTGCACAGCTTGAAGAAATTATTCAAGATTTACATCAAAATTTGGTTGAAGAGCAAAGAAAGAAGGCTGATTTAATTGATGAAGTGAATCTTTATAAGAAGGGTGGTGCAGAGGTAAAAGTTGATATAAGATAATTTACACTAGAAATCAGCGATGTGCGCTATGGGGTTTTGGCGTGGCGTTTTTGTGTGCTTATTTTATCTAGTAGGATTGAATTTAGCAGATCATCTTACAAAAAGTTATCATCAAAAATCATGACTTTTTGGCACTTTTCCATGTTTAACTTTTTATAATATGATTTGATCAAACTAATCCTTTCAGATAAAATAATCCCTATATCAAAAGCTTCTATTGTTACGATACTAGTTATTTAAATTGATTAAAAATCACAAAGTTATGCCCCGCCTTGAGAATAAATTGACCATAATGAATCGAGATATTCCTTTTTTGATTATTTTTAGCGGCACATTTTAATTATTTGAAAAATTGACGTTCAGCACGTCACGCAAAAATTTCGGCGCATCTCCCTGCTAGAAATCGTTTCTAATTTTTAGAATCTTAGAAGTTATAAATTAAAAGTTTCCCTAAAAGTTATTTTCAATTTTCAGCACATTGACTTAAATTCTGCTCAAACTTTTCGTGATAGACGTATTCCTCGTCGAAGGCAAGGAGGAGGACAATATCAAAATCTTGAGAATGACAACGATCCGGTATAAAAGGAAAATAATTAAGATGACTGCACTTAAATACGTATGTGCCTTAAAAAATGAAGCAATAAAAAGTGACCTTTTGATTTTAACAAACAATGAAAAGTAAAATCCCATATTTAAAATTTTAGTAATAATATTCTCTTTGCAATGCCTCTTAAAAATTGTCAAAGGTCCTAGAAATTTCTACTACTTTTATTCCTATAATTTAAATTATGTAAAAGTGGTACTCACTGTTTTTCCTCGGTTATTAACTAGATAGTACATTGGTATTATAAAAAACTAGCTTTTGAAAATGAGTTTTGGAGGGATTTTGTGGATGTATATTAGGGATATTAAGAGCTTGGAGATATGGAGGTAGTAGGGGAGATGTGGAGGGATCATGAGATAATTGATGGAGCAAGGTGGATTAAGTAGGCATCAGAAATTTTCAATTTTTATAATACTATCTAGTTAGTTAAAACCCTGCTGGAGATAACAGGAAGTACCAAACAAATTTTTTAGTTATTTCCTTGAAATTATAGTTGGGATCGCCTTTGACGATTATATTTCACTTTACAAGACTTCACCGGTACTACTGCCGTCCCCGCTCCATACATGTTTTTGATATTGAGTGGGATAACAAACAAATAATTTTTAACTTGGCTGGCATATATTCGACATAATCACAACGCTATCCTTCTAAACATAATTTCATAACTAATGGTAATTTAGGAAATAACTAATTAATTTAAATATAGAATAATTAACGAAATTTAGTTGGACAAATAAAAACCCCAAAAAATGAATTTCTTTAAAATCAAATCGATAATCTAAAAGTTTGTCTTTTTTACCCCAAAATTGCCAACACCAACATTTGTTTTAACGGTTAAACCGGGAGTTTTTTAAAATATTATTATCATTATGATAATTACCAATAAACTGCAGAATATTTCGATGATTTAATAACTTCATTAATAAGGCTTCTTTAAGTAATTTTGTGCTGTCATTCTGCTGTTTGACAGCAACTTCAGTTCCATTTAATAAAGCTTTACTTACAAATCCGAAGGTTCCAGCCCCCAATGATTTTCCAATTTTTAAGTTATCTCTCGATAATTCCCAACTACTTCTAATGATTGGATTTGTAATTGTTATTGTTCGGATCTGAAAATTATTAACAATTATTATTTAAATTTCGAATCTTAAAAGTTACTCACCAAATTGTTTTTCTTCTTTAATTCCTTATTTATGAGATCCTCTATAGTATTTGTGGTATCAACAATACAAAAAGCTCAACAATTCAATTTTATGTTTAAAGATTTCTCTAAAATAACAATTGTTACCACAATACTATAGAGGATCTCATAAATAAGGAATTAAAGAAGAAGAAAAACAATTTGGTGAGTAACTTTTAAGATTCGAAATTTAAATAATAATTGTTAATAATTTTCAGATCCGAACAATAACAATTACAAATCCAATCATTAGAAGTAGTTGGGAATTATCGAGAGATAACTTAAAAATTGGAAAATCATTGGGGGCTGGAACCTTCGGATTTGTAAGTAAAGCTTTATTAAATGGAACTGAAGTTGCTGTCAAACAGCAGAATGACAGCACAAAATTACTTAAAGAAGCCTTATTAATGAAGTTATTAAATCATCGAAATATTCTGCAGTTTATTGGTAATTATCATAATGATAATAATATTTTAAAAAACTCCCGGTTTAACCGTTAAAACAAATGTTGGTGTTGGCAATTTTGGGGTAAAAAAGACACTTTTAGATTATCGATATGATTTTAAAGAAATTCATTTTTTGGGGTTTTTATTTATCCAAATAAATTTCGTTAATTAGATTTAAATTCCGTTAGTTATGAGATTATGTTTATTAGAAGGATGTCGTTGTGATTATTTATAACGACACATGTTTTTGGGGTATGCTACATGCATGATTAAAACATACTTATGTCATGTCGATATAGTAGTGAAAAATTGCTTATATTCTATTCGGCAAGTTAAGGAGTACTTTTTTTTGAACAACCTGGCCCGTTCCCTGCTGGATAGTAGTAGTACCATTCCGCCAAAATGCCATTTACATATCTTTCCATAATCGTGCCTTTTTGGGGACTTTATTTACACGAAATTTGTTTTACTTAATTTTAAATTCACTTGCATTTTATTAAATATTTGACTTGAAAATTATTAAATTTTAATAAATTTTGTTTTAATTTTTGTTGCAAAAACATTGATTATTTTTCTTATTCTTAGCTTCTTTTTACTTTATTAATTTAGTTTTTATAGTTTTATATTATTTTATTACAAATGGCTTCATCCGCTGATCTCTCAGTAAAACAAAACCGGTCTTTTATGCAATTTGATGCAATGGAAATGAAAATATATACATCAGAAGAAGTTAGGAAAATTAGTGTAATGGAAATAACTAAAGCTGATACTTTTGATGAGGTTTTTGTTTTAAAAAATTTTTTACAAAACTAAAAGAGTTAATATTTAAGGTAGGATTTCCTACGCGTGGAGGCCTTTATGATCTTCGTCTGGGACCTTCTGAGGGCGTTTGTGATACATGTAGATTGTCTGACAATCATTGTCCTGGGCATTATGGACATATTGAACTTGCATTGCCTGTCTTTAATCCACTTTTATTTAGCTTTATAAATAATGTAATTCTTTAAATATGACAATTTTATTTTTCCTTTAATAGATAATGAAGGCTACATGTATACATTGCCATCGGTTTACAATTGACACAAATTCCATACCTACAAAAATTTTAATTGCAAAACTCCGAGCGATAGATTTTGGTTTTTCTGAAATACTTGAAAGCATTAGCGGCGAGATTAAGAATAGAATTGTAAATGGAGAAGCTATAGGTTTTTATTATTATCCCAATTATCTTTTGAACTGTCTATCTTCCGTGTTTACTATTTTATGTACATAGAGGATTTTATGTACATAGAGGATTTTACCAATTTTCATGTTTGACAATTAGGGACTTTGGATAAGCCTGGGATTTTTCCCCAGTTAAGAAACATAGACGTTAACATATAGACGCCCCAACATTTTTTTTATTGACATTCAATAACTGATTTATTTTACATTTAGATTTTATTTTTAGGTGAAAAAATTGAATTATTGGGAGAACAAGCATTTCTTAGAGAAATTGATTCAATCATTGCAAAATTAGCAAATATAGATTCTGCCGATTTTTTGAATTCAAAAAATTATTTTAATCAAAATATTTTGAGAAATGATTTAAATGAAAAAGAAATTTTGATAAAAACTTTTTTAAAAGAATTGGTAGTTTTATTTAAAATTTTAAAAATTAATTAATTTAAAGTTAAAAAGAAAAACTCGATGTCCAATATGTAAACGACCTAATGGGTATTTACGTAATGATTTTAAGAGAGCCTTTTTATTGGATTTTACGAAACAAACAAATGCAGGTTTTTTTGTTTTATTTTTACTAGATTTTTTTTTCAAAAATTTTTAGTGAAAGCTGGACGTTCTCTTCCAAAAATAGAAAACAAAAGGTTTGTTAAAAATTATTAAAAATTACCAGCCTTTTTTGATTTTTATAGTTCACCAACTAAAGGACATCCACAATTACCCCAAGTTTCAATTGAAGATTTGAGACCTGATTTGGGTATTGGAGGAGGGATGGAGTTTGATATAGATTTTGATAAAAAGGTTAATTTTTGAATGGTTAAATTTTTGGAATATTCTTTACTTTTGAGTTTTGTTTGTGAGTAACTGTTGATACATAATTAAATACTTAATTAAAAAGGGCATTTTTGGATACAGAAATTTCTGATTTTTAAAATTCTTTTCAATTTTCTTCTTAAAGTTTCTAAAATTTTCATTTTTTTTTGCTCTTTAAAGTTTGGTTTAACAACTCCAAAATCTAAAGTTTCTGATATTTCATTTACAACATCCTCACTTTGTGATCAATTATTAGATGCTCAATTACAACAAATAATTATTGGGAAATGTGATAAATTAGCTTGGAGAGCATCAGAAGTTAGAGAACATTTTCGTCTAGTTTGGCAGAGAGAAGGATTTTTATTAAAACATTTATTTCCTTTATTTAATGAAAAAGATGAGGTTTTATATATTTTATATTTATTTAAATCTTATATTTTTAAGGGATTTTGTTTTGGAAATTTGCCTTCTATTGACTCGCTTTTTATTGAAACGGTAGTTATTTGTAGAAATTCTTTTCACAAAATTATATTTAAAAGGTGCTGGTTGAGCCTTCTCGTTTTCGCCCAATTCGTTATCTCAATTCTGAAAAATTTGAACATTCTGTTACTTCTAATTTAAGAAAACTTTTGGAAGCTAGTCAACTTATTTTACTCATCAAAATGTATATAAAAACTGATGGTAAAGATAGTGGAATTGCTGCAAAGGTTTTTAATTTAAATAAATTTTTATCCTATGTATTCTTTTCTTAATCGAGTTTTTCTTGAAATTGGGGTTAGTTTTCACCAGTAAAGAAGCTTTTTGGTTTTTACCATTTAAATAAGAAATTTGATTATTTTTATCCTACCAAGAATTTAAGGAAATGATTGAAAGTCGTGTACCAGGCAAAACAATGAATGAAAAACTTCATAATGCCTATTTAGAATTACAAATGCGTGCAAATGTATTGTATGACAAAGATGCTAATAGATTGGACACATCTGCTGGACAAGTTGGTTTAAGGCAAACATTGGAAAAGAAAGAGGTATTGCTAAAATTATTTTTATGTTAAATTTTAAAATAATTTTTGAGGGACTTTTTCGAATGCATATGATGGGTAAACGTGTAAATTATGCTTGCCGTTCAGTTATTACCCCAGACCCTTATTTGGATATTGATGAAATTGGAATACCTGAATTATTTGCAAGAAAGTTAACATTTCCAGAGGCTTTGAATGATAGAAATATTTATGCAATGAAAGAATTAGTTAAAAGAGGTCCTGATAAACATCCGGGAGCAAGTTTTATTGAGGTTTTTAGAGTTTTTGTTTAATTTTTAAAATTTTGTTTGTTAGGTATCTGGAAAGCTTGGAAAGCCACCAATGAGATTAATGCTAAAATCTGGCCCAACTTTTGACAGAGATCGAGGCTTTTATTCTTCTCGACTTCATGCTGGGAATACTCATAGTGTCCATTCAATGCCTGACGTTGTTAGTTTTCTTGTTTTAATTAAATTAATAGTTTGGAATAAGGGGCTGGCATAACTTTCTGGATTGTTCTTAAGTGTGACTAACAAGTTTCTGCTTAGTTTCGTTGCCAGAAATTCAAACATGTAAACTCGTTCAGCTTCTTTTACCATATTTTATTACTCAAAGATCCAAAATTACAATTTGGATCTTTTTATGTCTTTGGGATTGGATTTTAATTATAGTGACAATTTTCTAATTTACCTACTGATTTCATTTAAACTTCTTTCTTCAGGTATTACGGAGCCTTCAGAACGGCGATAGAATGTTAATGAATCGACAGCCTACTCTGCACAAACCTTCAATAATGGGTCATCGAGTTCGTGTCTTACATTCACAAAAAGCATTAAGAATGAATTATGCCCCTTGCAAAGCTTATAACGCTGACTTTGACGGCGACGAAATGAATGGACATTTTGTCCAAAATCGTGTAGCACAAAGTGAAATTGCTGAATTAGGTTTGATTTTTATCTTATTTTTTAAACTTTTATTGAATTTTAGCCGGTGTTGGGAGTAACTTTTTGGTTCCAAAAGATGGCACTCCAATCCTTGGACTTATTCAAGATCATGTTGTTTCTGGTGTCTTGATGACTCTTAGAGGACAATTCTTTAATAAAGAAGATTTTATGCATCTTATTCTCTCTGCATTTTCTCAATATACAGAATATTTGTCAATTCCGCCTCCGACAATTATTAAACCTCAAAAATTGTGGAGTGGAAAACAGGTTAGAATTCGATGTTCTCAAACCTTTTATCCTTTTTTCGGAATTTATTTAAATAATTTAGGTCATAACAGCAATTATACAAAATTGTTGCCCGTCTGATAAACCCCAAATAAATTTATCTGGAAAAGCAAAAACTCCCCTTACTTGTTGGAAAGCTAGAGATCCATTTACTGGAGAGGAAATGAATACACCATCTTTTGAAATGAGTGAATCTAATGTTATTATACGGTATTTTTTGTATTTTTTACAAACTTTTATAGTGAAATAAAAATAAAGGAGAGGACAACTTCTTTGTGGCGTTTTAGATAAAGCTCATTATGGAACAACACAATTTGGATTAATTCATTGCGTTTTCGAATTGTATGGACCCAAAGTTGCTATAAAAATGTTGAGCTGTTTTTCAAGAGTATTTACCACTCATTTACAGGTATTTAAATTCAAAAAATTCTTTTTTAATTTTTCGTAAAATTTTTAAGTTTCATGGCTTTTCACTTGGCGTTTCTGATATTTTGGTTACCAAAAAAGCTGATGCTCAAAGGAAGTCTTTAATTGAAGAATTGAGATTCTGCGGGAATTCTGTTGTTCAAAAAGCCTTTTCCTTACCAGAAGATACTTCATTTGATAAAATTAGATATACATTGGCATCAACTTATAACCACCCAAGAGATCGAGAAATGGTTAAAATGGTTGATTTTTCAATGAAGCAAGCAATAAATAAATATGCAGAACAAATTAATAGGTTTATCTTGTTTTTAAATATCTTTTGGGGGAGGGGGAGACATTCGGAACTTAAGCCCGTTGATTTTATTGCGGACGATTCTCATTAAAGTTTTTAAAATATTGTTATTTGCTCTAATTTTAGCGCGTGTGTTCCTTCCGGCTTAATTAAAGATTTTCCACGAAACTCACTTCAATTAATGATACAATCCGGTGCTAAAGGTTCACTAGTCAATTCCATTCAAGTAATTATAATATTAAGTTGTTGTTTTTTTTATTTTTAAAATTTTAAAAATTAGATAAGTTGTGCACTTGGCCAGATTGAACTGGAAGGTCAACGACCAGCTCTTTCAATTACTGGTCGATCTTTACCTTCATTTAGAAGTTTTGATCCATCCCCTAGAGCTGGAGGTTTTGTTGAACAACGTTTTCTGACTGGAATTAATCCACAAGAATTGTTTTTTCACACAATGGCTGGACGTGAAGTTTGTGATTTATATTTCTTTAAAATATTTACAATTTGAGTGTGATTAGGATTAGGAAACATAGTTTATCTTATTTAAAAGTTATGTTTGTTTTGATTATTTTGTTAAATTTTAAGGGTCTGATCGACACGGCTGTCAAAACTTCTCGTTCCGGTTATTTACAACGATGTATTATTAAACATTTGGAAGGAATTTCTGTTCGTTATGACAATAGTGTGCGGAATTTTGATGATAGTATTATTCAGGTATAAAATTTCGATAGTTTTTTAGGCATCAACTTCTGTTTATATATTTATTAAATTTTTTTAAGTTCCGCTATGGAGAGGATGGTCTTGATGTTGGACGTTCAACATTCCTCACTTCAAAACAATTTCCATTTCTTGTTGAAAATATTGAAGCTATACAAAAATTATTCATTCCATCATTCGATAATCCCGAAGAAGAGGAACACACAAAATGGAATTTATCTGAAACTGAGAAACACTACAAAAGGATATCTAAATTTAAACAAAGAAGAATTCTTGAATTGCAGGTTAATTTTATATTTTATTTGAAATAATTGTGGCGAATCAGGTGTGGATCTAGTATTTTTAGTATATTTTACTTTCCCTTTTTGGCTTCGAAAATTGTAGAATTATCTTTAAATTTAAACAGGATAAAAGTCAAAATGTAGATATTGCGAATATCTGCAAGAATAAACGATTTTCTGCTTTTAATCAATTCCATCAAAGTGTAGATTCAAATTATCTATTAAAAGATTCGTTAGTTGCTGATTGGAATAAATTAAACAAAGAAGAAAGAGAGGTTTATATTCCAAAAGATTTGAAGCCACCAGAGCCTGTTGATGTGGTTAGTTTCTAATAAACTTTTTATTTTTTCTTCTAAAATCTTTTAACAGGTTTTCCATCCTGCTACAAATCTTGGTTCACTTCCAGAATCTTTTTTAAATCAATTAAATAATTTTGCTCAAAAATCTAAATTAGACGGCAATCTAAATTTATTTAAAAGATCAATTTATTGGAAAGGCCTTCGTGCTTATGCTGATCCAGGAGAGTCTGTTGGACTTTTAGCTGCTCAATCTATTGGAGAACCATCAACACAAATGACTTTAAATACTTTCCACTTTGCTGGAAGAGGTGAAATGAACGTTACTTTAGGAATTCCTAGATTGAGAGAAATTTTGATGACACAGGGGAAATCAATTGCTACACCTATGGCTGAGGTAAAAAATTAAAAAATATTTTTGAATTTTTAAAAATTATTCTTAATTCTCATTTCTAGATTTGTATTCGTCCTGAAGTAACTGAAGAACAAGTTCAGCAACTTAAATCAGAATTTAGCCCCATAACTCTTAGACATGTTTTGAAAAATTTTTCGCTTGTTGAAGGAATTGTTGCTAGAGAGGATGGGTAATTAGAATCTTTTAATTGTTAAATTCTTTGAATTTTTAGACTTTGTTATCGTCAATATATTGTTCGACTTGAACTACTTAAAAATAAGAAACGTGATCAAATTGCTCGTCATTTGCGTAGAAAGAAAATAATGCTTGAAATTGAAAGTCGTTTTGTTCCTTTACTCTCTACACATTTAATAAAAAGAGATAAAGATGTGTTTGAACAACAACAGATTCAACAAAGGTTTGAAGAAATTTTTGTCAGAATTTTTTGAAAATTTAAATTTAGAAAAATTCGTGGCAATGATAATGATGCTGGTGGAGAACAAGTAGAAACAAGCAAGAAGGGACAAGTATATTTAATTGATAATAATTTTTTTAGAATTATTTTTTAATTTAAAGGATGAATTCTTAGCTAGCGATGAAGAAGATGCAATGGCTGATTTACAAGGAGAGTTAGATGCACACGAAGAAAGGTTGAATAGACGTCATTTGGATGGGATGGCTGAATATGAGGGTGAAGAACAGGTGTGTTTTTTTATAATTTTTATAAGTCAGAATATTCTGATATTTTTTAAATAATTTTTATATTACTCCTCTCGCTTCCTTCTAAAATTTAGTGATATTTGTTATTAACCTTGGAAAACCGAGTCTATTCAGAAACTAAAAAGCGAAATCTGATCTTAAATCTTAAAAATTTTAATTCTCTAAATAAAAATTTTTAGGATAGAGGAGATTCTGGTATTGTTGATGAATTTGATGATGAACTTATTGAAGCAGAAGAAGAAAAAGAAGATAGTGAAGCTGAACTCGCTAATGATGATGATAAAGATGATAATGAAGAGGAAGACTCAAATAATATAAAAAATGCACACAAATTTATTGTTGACGAGGAAAGGGTTAATGTAAGTTTACAATAATTTAGACTTAAATTTTGTCAAAATTGAAAAAATAAATTTAGACTTGAAACTCGTATTAAAAATCCTGTAAATTCTATCGCTGAACAAGAATAATTAGAAATAATAAAAAGTTTATTTTTTACATTTTTATTTTTTAAGATGGTAACCAAAGGTTGTGTTAGACAATATGTTTATGATGTTCGTAAGGAGCGTTGGTGTTCAATTACTTTTGAGGTAATTTTTAGAAATTTATTTGTTGTAAAATTTATTTAAAGTTACGTCTTCGAAATAAATGTGAAATTGATGTGCCTGCATTAGTTGAAAGGGAAATTGATAAATTTATAGTAACACAAATTAGTAAAGTCGAAAAATGTGTGATTAGAAGTGAAGAACGTAATGGGAAAATGATACAAATACTTCAAACACAAGGAATTAATTTGGAGGTATTTTAAGGGGGGGGGGAATTTTTTTTTGGAAATCATTACGAATCTTTAATTTCTTTTTAAAAAGGCTTTCTACAATCGAGTACAATTTTTGGATGTTAATACAATTTATTCAAACGATATTAATGTTATGCTAAATTGTTATGGTGTAGAGGCTGCAAATCGAACTATTGTTAAGGTGCTAATTTCGAAAATAAATTTGAAGATTTAAAAAGAAAAAAATTTTTAAGGAAATGAATAATGTATTCGGCGTTTATGGAATTGAAGTTAATCCAAGACATTTAACATTAACTGCTGATTATATGACTTTTGGTGGGGATGTCCAAGCTTTTAATCGTACTGCAATGGCTCATAGCCCCTCACCCTTACAGAAAATGACTTATGAAACTACAATGGTTTTTATGCAAAAGGCTATAGTTTCTGGTAAATAATTGTTGAAATATTCCCCAAAACATTAAATTTTTCTACTTTCAGGTCATTCTGACTCTCTCTTTTGCCCTTCAGCTCGTATAGTTATGGGTCAATTAATTAGAGAGGGGACTGGATCCTTTGATTTATTAACATCTCCAGAATATGCTTTATATCGGCCAAACAAAAAAGAATTTGAAGAAAATATTAGACCGATATCAGAAACTAGTAATAAAATTGAACAAATGAGAAGAAAAAGACATAGAAGAAAAACACAATTTCACATAAAAATGTAAATGTTGTTGAGTTTTTTTTAATTTTTGTTAATTTTTTTGTTGTTATTCAATGTTTTAAAATCGAAATTTTTTAATTTTTTTTATGACGCGGGAAAAATTTTTTGAAGGCCAAAATAAATTTCATAAATAATGATCGCCATTATTATTCCCATGTTTAATTGTTTTGATGTCTTATCTTCCTTAACAGGTTTTCAATTGCAATAACTTCATTCATTGACGCTCTACCTGTTGCATCTGTTGAAAATATTGTATATAAATTTCTCTACATTTGTCTAAAGTAGCCGAATTATTGAAATAACCGTAAGTTGAAAGAATGTAAAATGTTGAAAAAATATAATACATTTTGTATTTTTCATAATTTTCGCTTGCGGCGCTAAGAATTTAAGAAATTATGTCTCGAAATCAGAACTATTCCTGGGTAATAATAAATGTATCTGAATAAGGGATTTTAGAAGCCAAATTTTTATTAAATATTCGTTTTTTTCAATATATGTATCATATGCATACATTATAAATATAAAAACACGAATATGTCAAGAAAATAGGGCAATGAGTTAAGAATTAGGATAAATAATGAAATAAGAATTCGGGATAAATAATGAAATAAGAATTCGGGATAAATAATGAAGTAAGAATTCGGGATAAATATTTAGGTAAGAATTCGATAAATATTGGGGTAAGGATTTGAAATAAATATTTAGGTAAGAATTCGATAAATATTGGGGTAAGGATTTGAAATAAATATTTAGGTAAGAATTCGATAAATATTGGGGTAAGGATTTGAAATAAATATTTAGGTAAGAATTCGATAAATATTGGGGTAAGGATTTGAAATAAATATTTAGGTAAGAATTCGATAAATATTGGGGTAAGGATTTGAAATAAATATTTAGGTAAGAATTCGATAAATATTGGGGTAAGGATTTGAAATAAATATTTAGGTAAGAATTCGATAAATATTGGGGTAAGGATTTGAAATAAATATTTAGGTAAGAATTCGATAAATATTGGGGTAAGAATCGGAATTAAAATTGGAGAAAGAATTTATCCTCTTTTCTTCCCTTTCTTTTCTTTATTTGTTGTCTTAACCCGATCCTTAATCATGTTTTCAATTGCTAGAACAACTTCATCCATTGAAGCTCTTTCTGTTACATTTTTGTTGAAAATTTTGTTGATTACAAATTGAGAAAATTCCTTCGGAGTTGAACTATTAAATTCCAATATCTTTCCAGATAATATCTAAAAAATAAAATAAATACTAAATATTGGTTAAGTAAACATACTTGGTTCTTAACTTGACTATTGGTATTGTTGGCATAAGGAGGAGTTTGGCAATTGGCAAAAATTTCCCAAGTCATCACGCCATAACTCCACACATCAGTTGTTTTTCCTAGTACTTTATTTTGATAGGTTTGTGGTGCCAGATATCGGAGTGGCAGATTCTCATTGGTCAAAATATTAACAAAAACCACTCCCATCGGTAAAATTCGAGATAAACCAAAATCAGCAATCTTTACTTGATTGTTGGAATACAAACAATTGCGAGCAGCAACGTCCACATGAATAATATTTTTGTTATGCATGTGAGCCAGTCCAGACGCGACATCAAGACACATTTTAATTTTCGTTCCAGTATCCGTGTAATTTAATTGTAAATAATCACACAAACTTCCATTTAAGCAAAGCTCCATAACTAACATAAATGGGAGAGCATCCAATGTTATTCCTAAAAAAATTAACGAATTAATTTAAATTTAATTAGAATTTATTTGGACAAAAAACCCCACTAATTTAATTTTCTTTAATATTAAATCTGTGAGTTTGCTTTTCCCACCCCGAAATTATCACCACAAATTTTTTGGTTGAACCAGGAAAGTTAGTTTTTTCTAATATTAGCATTATAATACTTACCAATAAATTTAACAATATTTTGGTGTTGTAGTTTTTGCATCAAAATTGCTTCTTGTAATAACTTAAAACTCTCATTTTGTTCTTTAACTGCAACTTTATTCCCATTTAATTCAGCTTTACGAACTACTCCAAAGGCTCCTGATCCAAGAACGATCCCAAATTTTAGACTTTGTTTAGTTAATTCCCACGGATGTCTATTTATTGGAGTAGTGAGAGTTAGGTGTTGAATCTGAAAATTATTAAACAATTATTTGTGAATTTTTTTTTAATTTTAAAGAATATTTTTCAAATTTTACATAGAATTTACCCACCAAATTTTTTTTGCTGCATTTCAATTGTTGGTTCATTAAATCTTCGATTGTTTGTGTAGTAATTATTGTTAATTTTTTGAAATACTTTATTACAAAATTGAATTCTGACCCTTTCTGAATTGTAGATAATATTATCTTCTCTGTTCCATCTGGTTTACTCAATCGCAACAAAAAATCCCCATCATTTGAAAGTAATTTAAATGCTTCGGACCTAGGCAACTGAAAAAATATGTTTTTAAATAAAAATTACAAAATTTTACCATTCCATGGTAGAATTGAACTTCCCATAATTTTTCAACATTCATTATTAACAAAATATTGTAATTATACACAACTAATAATACTTCCAATAGTTCTAATAGTATAAGCCAACAATATTTAAATAATGACGATAAAGAATTAAATAATTATTAAAATTTTTGAAGTCGAGAATGAAGATGAAGAAAGAATGAACAAACTTTTTAGGTTTTTATAGTAAAATATTGACGTCAAAACTTCATATTTAAATATTTTTTACCCTAAATTTAAAGGAAAATTAAATATATTTTGATAATTTTATAATAATGTGTATCAGAGGTGCAGCTCGTGCCACAAAATACGAGACACCAGATTCACGAGATACAGATTCTCAAAAATACGAGAACGAGATAAAACGAGATACGAGACCTCTCAAAAAATACGAGATTTCACGAGATATGAGACACGGGACTAACGCCAGCCTTGATGTGTATATAATATTCTTTAAAACTAAAGAGGATTTAATATTTTTGTAAAATATTATTTAATTATTAAACTATTATTTATTTAAAACTAATAAAAAATAACGAAATAAATAGAAAGTTTAAGTAAAGAAATCATAATTTTTTAAAAATTTATTTATGGTTTTACTTATTTTCTTTGTTAAATTTATTTAATATAAAAATATGTATGATTTGTTAAGCTCGTTTAATTTCAAGTAAATACTCCGAATATCAGTTCCGTTGTTTATTTGCTGGTAGGAAAGGTATTTGGGAAGATATTGAATCCTATGTGTGGATTTTGATTATATTTTAAATAAAAATAAAATTTTTGAAATTTATTTATTTTAATTAAATGTTTTGATTAAATTCTTCAATCATTTTTTAATACCGCCTTATTAAAAATTTACTAAATATTCCTTGAAAACAATTAAAAACAAAGCCTTTTAAGATAAACAAATTTTTCTTTAATAAAAGGATTTCGTCATCTCTTTTAGTACTTTCAATTCTTTTTTTATTTATATAATTTTTTTTTGTTTCCTCCAATATTTATTTATAATTTATTGTCTATTATAAGAGACACATTCATCTTTAGGAAAAAATTTTATCATTCTAACTTTACTCCCTCGTCTTTTTGAAAATTAAAATTTAAAAGTTTATACAATTTTTTAAAATAAATTACCGAAGATTGATAAAAAATAGTCTTTTATTTTCCCTTTATTATTTTATATCGCTAGTTAAAAACCAAAGAACATTTGTTAATTTCTGTTCGAACAGATGAAACAATTTAACTTGATGAAATTTTTCAAGTTTCTGGTTTAACTTTCAACAAAAACAGCAAAATTTGTTCATAAAAAGCAACCTTTAAGAGTGTAAAATAGTTGCGTTTTAGCACGCCTAATAAAGCAAAACTCGCCAAACATTGTTGACCAACTTATAATTTTCCTTAAAAACATCCATAAAATATTTTCTATTTATTCAATCTCAAAGACAAATAGAGGGCAATATTGGAAAAACAAGGAAATATACGCCAACTTTTACCTTTACATCTTAAACGTAAACCTTGTTTACGTGCATATAAATTTGTTTGAATTAAATGTTTTTATCATGTATTAAAATACATTTAAATAAGATAGAATTAAAGAACTTTTTTATCTCTTCGACACTTGATGATTTAATATTTGAATAATATTGAACGGACAACGCGTTTCTTTTCTTCTTCATCTAAATTAAAATAAAAAATATTATTTAGTATCTCTTTATAAATATTTAAAGAAATATCAGTGAACAATAATAAATTTTATAAATTTTAGGTAAAACCTCCCTTATGTTCAATTTTTAATTTATTCTCAAAGTTGTGTGTATATTCAATGATTTTTAATTTTTCTATTCAAGAAAGAACAGAGCCAAAATTATTACTATATTCATTAAACCCCCAACCCGTATTTATCCATCTTTAATTTACCATTCTCACAGTTGGGAATTCCAACAACTTGCCAAAGTCCTCTTTTTGTAAATTGAATATAAAATTTAAAATCAAAATTTTCAATTATTTCATTTTCAAGGTGAAAAGATTTTATAGTTTTATGTCCAAATTGTTTAACAATTAAATTTAATTCAATTTCACACCAACCATTATTGTTGTTTTCTGTTGAATTATTTACTACACAAAACTAAAATTAATGTAATTTTTGAAGAGAAAAAGTACAAATTACCCCTTTAATTTCTTCACGAGAACTTTCTAATGTCAGAGGTTTTGCTTGAATATATTGCCACAAAAGGCAATCAGAATTTGTATTTTCTAAATCTTGTGGCAATTTAGGCAATTCTGGGTCGGGAAATATTAAATTGTCATCAGAATTATTTGTAAGGCGACGAAGACGTTTAATACTAAGTTGGGATTTTGCTTCTGGATATCCAGTAGATGTTACTAAATATAATTGAAATTAATGTTTGAAAATATTAAAAATTAAACTAAAACGATATAATAACCCTGAAGGCAAAATAACTAATCGAATATTTATCTTTTCTATCCAGTATATATTTAGATATTTATTTGTTTATCCTAGTCTTGAAATCTTGTGGCAATTTAGGCAATTCTGGATCGGGCAATTTAGGCAATTCTGGATCGGGCAATTTAGGCAATTCTGGATTAAATTATTATTTCTCTATTGTTTATTAAATCTTTTATTTTATTAAAAAAAACTTTTATATTTAGAAAAGGATCAATGATACTTCCAGTAAATATTAAAATTAAAAATAAGTTTACCTTCATTATGAGGAATTATAGCAAAAGTTACTATCTCCTTAACTAAAATTAGTAATAGAAAGAATTTAATTAAGAACATATTTATTAAAAAAATTTTTTTTTAAATTTTATTTGTAAATTTAAAATAAAAACATAAAAAGCTAGGTTTTATATACTTATAAATCTGTTGTACTTTAAATATATTAAAAACCTTCTGATTCACTTAATGTGTCATGAATTCAAGAAAAATAAATATTGTTTTGCTATATATTTAATTTATCATCTGTGATAACTCATTCAAAATTAAACAAAATGTTTTTAAATGACTCAATTACCTCTAAATATGTATTTTTAATGAGAAACATGAAAATCAAAATTTTAATAAAGGGGGTTATAATTTCTTATAATACCAATTTTTGAGAAGAACCAATTACAAATCGATCGAGCCAACATTTTTTAAAGATCTTTTGGATATAGTGTTCAATAGTGATTATTAATCACCAATAAAAAATTCAGAACAATCCGTTGACGGGAACATAGATAAACTCAAAAAATTCAAGGGGGTGGGGTATATTTTCTTAAACACTATATTTATACAGTAATTTTCTATCGGAAACAAACATTTGGATAGTTGCTCTCTCATTGTTTATTTTAATTTCAACAATTTCTTTTATTAATTTTCCTCGGCTCACTAAAATTATTCTCTTCATTTTCTTTCCACGAATTTAAATATGGCTCAAAAAAGGAAAATGAGACATCTAAAGGAATATGAGACAAGTGGAAACACCTTAAAAATTAACAAATATCTCGAAAGGGATATGTAGGTACTATAAAAGCCTGGAGTAAAAGAATAAAGAAAAATCTAAATTTCCCCAACTTTATTCAACGTCAATTCATTCTCGTCTTCTTTCTATTTCCTAATCGGAATGGTGGTCTTTCGTCTCTTTCAAGGTAAAAACATGCTTGATTTTATTTTTAGAAAAAAATTATTTTTTTTATCAGTTCATCAACATAACAACAACATCAACACCAACAACAACCATATAAATTCTTTTCTTTTGGCATTTCTTCAATTGGTTTTTCTTCTTTCTATGATGACATCAATTCTTTTAATAACATGCTCTAAGGGCAAAAAGAAGAAAGGGAAAGATGCGGCAATTGAGAATCTAAAAGGGAAGAAGGTTAAATCAAAAGAAGCAATACCGCCAAAGAGTGAAAAGAATTCACAACTTGGAAATTTAAATAAAAAAGTAAATTGAGTAATTAACTACAAATATTTTTGTTAATTTTTTAGGACGAAAAGAAGGGAAAAGGACGAGACCAGCCAAAATCTGATAAGGATACAAAACAAGCACAAAAGGTGGGTGGAAGCAATGAAGCGTTAAGAACTGCGCATATGAAGTCTGGAAAGGGATCGACACTTGGAGGGGGGAAGGGGACTAAGACAGCACAGCCATTTGCTACATTTAGAGGGTTTGAAAAACTTAAAAGAATCACAAATCCTTCCCTTTTTTAGCGTTTCAACTGCCCACCGTGTAGACAAATCGAGAGCTTCAGTCAAGGCAGCGCCTTCAGCTACTGCCATCATTCGAAAGGAAATTGCTGTTGCTGGCCCAAAATATAAATTTGTTGGAAATATTGACGACGAAATTGCGCAAAAACCCTCTAGCGAGTTTGTGCAAGGATTGGGACCGAAACATGCTTACGATCGAACATCACAGAAAAATAAAATTAGGAAGCCGGGGACTGGAAAAGGTGAAAATTGAAAAAAGATTTTAAAAATAAATTTGGGGGAGCTTGTTAATTATAACGAAAATATTTTTAATAATTTTTTTTCAATTTTTTTAGTTGTGGAAGTGCTTGAAAAGAAGAATATTCTTTATGTAAGCGTTGATGCGAGTAAAACAAAATCTATGACAAAATAAATATATAATTGAATTGAGATGTAATAAAGATATAAATAATGTAAATTGTAGAGATAAGTAATTATTGTTGTTGTTTATTTGATTGTAAATAAATATGTACATATGTATATGTAGTGGGGGGGGGGGTTTTAGTAAATATTAGTTTTCTTTTTTTTGACTTTTTTTTAAAGAAAATCCCTCAATATTTTTTTAAAAACATTAAAAATATTCGAAAGGCGTTTTCCCTATTTATCTTTAAATATTCCAAGTTTGTTTTAATAAAAAATAGGGAATTGAAGATTGAAATAAAAAAGAATATTAACTAAATTAAATCAGAATTATTTTCAAAAAATATTCTTTTCAAATAATAATTTTAAATAATTTGTTTTTAAAAATGTTAAAAATTATTTTGTTAACATTTTTAATTTCTTTTCTTTTCATTGTTAAAATAAATGGAGAAGGGGCAACATATCAATTTGAAAAACCTCCCACCAAAAATTCTTCTGATTTGGCTAAAAATTCTTTGGTAATTTATTTTTAAAAAATAATAAATTTTTAATTTTATTTTTAGAAAGAAGAGGGAGGAAAGTTAAAAAGAACTAAACGTTCTCCTCAAGATACTAGTGAATGGGAATTTTTCATACTGCCTTTTGGACGATAAATTAATAAATAAAATTATTAAATATTTTAAATTGATATTTAAAAGATTTTGTATAAAATAAATAAATAAAAAATAATTTCTTTTTTTCTTATTTACAAAACATTTTTTAGAATTTAATAATAAATTGCAAAGAATAAAGTAAATATAAAATGTTCAGATTTGCTGCTTTTTACATAAAAAGTTCAAAAATTTAACGAAAAACAATTTCCGTTAGTGGTGCTAAAGGATTGTTTAGAATCGCCCAAAAACATCTTCCCGTCCCCTCCACTGTTACCTCACCAAATTTTCCCCAATCCTTCCCTTATCCGTGTTGAAACAACCAAGCCTGGTTTTTCGACAGAAAGAAATTTTAAATTTATTTTTTAAATAATTTTTATTATATTTTTAAATTTAGCAACATAAATTTAATTATTTATTGTTACAAAATCTTTCAGCAGCTCAGATCCATAAATTAAATCTAAAAAAGTAATTTTTAACTTGTTGGCCACTAAAAAATCAAAAGATTAGCGCCGTGTAGCGCTAAATAAGAAGATTTTTGGCTTAAATTTTCAAACCAAAAAAAATAGTTTAAATTTTCCGATCCAGACTTCAAAGTTTTATATTTCTATGACATGTACCAGGGGTGCCGCTCGTCTCGTATTTTGTGGCACGAGCGACACCCCTGATATGTACTCCTTAATGGTAGTTGTCAATAAGAAATACACAAATATAAATAAATAATGTAAAATAGTAAAATGTAATTATTATTGTACATTTTTTGACTGAAAATTTTTAATAAATATTTTTCTAATATACCTAATATTCTCAATGTTTTTTTAACATTTTTTGAGTATATTTTTGACTGTTTTTAATTTAAAATTTTATTAAAAATATTCAAAAGACGTTTTTCTATTTATTTTAAAATATTCCAAGTTTGTTTTAATAAAAAAATATTTTCTGTAAGGAATTAAAGATTAAAATAAAAAAGAATATATAAATTAAATCAAAAAAGGAATTAGAATTATTTTTTAAAAAATATTTTGAAAATAATTTTAAATTAATTTAAAAAGAAATGTTTAATAAAAAAATAATTATTTTGTTAACATTTTTTATTTCTTTTCTTTTTATTGTTAAAATAAATGGAGAAGGGGCAACATATCAATTTGAAAAACCTCCCCCCAAAAATTCTTCTGATTTAGCTAAAAATTCTTTGGTAATTTTTATTTAAAATAATTATATGTAATTTTTCTAAATTTTTTCAGAAAGAAGAGGGAGGAGGAAAAGGGGGAGGAAAATCTAAACGTTCTCCTCAAGAATGGGACTTGAATGCTTTTGCTTTTAGTGGATAAAACAAAAATATATACATAATTTTAAATATTTAAAATATATGTAAATTGATATTAAAAGATTTTGTGTTAAAATAAATAAAAAAGAATAATTTTATTTCTTTTTCTTAATTACAAAGTTTAGATTTTAAAATAAACTGTAAAATGTCCAAATTTTCTGTTTGTTAAATAGTTCAAAAAACTTAACAACACCAGCTAATAATAGTGTCCCCAGTGAAGAAATATTTTCTTAGGGGATATACAGAGGTTAATTAATTAATTAATTAATTAATTAATTAATTACTCCCTCCAGCGTGAGATCGAAACAATAATTACCCTCTCTCAAATAACTACCCTCTCTAATAATTGCACCCTCCCCTATTTTTCTATACTTATTTTAAAAATATTTATTAGAAATCGTTATAAATTTCAATAATGAAACAAAAAAACTTCCTCCAAAACTTATCAACAGCTATGTAAGTATGGAGCTTTTATGAGAAAAATATTAAAAGAAAATTTTTTTTAAATTTTATCAAAAAATAAAAACATCACCGAGCTTCACTTAATAAATTTTTTGCCCTAAAGAGGGCAGTTTTGGAGAAAGTCTTCAAATAAAGTTGCTTAATTATTCAAAAATGAAGAAAATACATAACTTTTGGGGAAAAGTTATTAAATTTACTCTTGCGCCTACTCGGTCGCGCCTACTTGGACCGCGCCTACTCGGTCTGCGCCTACTCGGTCTCGTTTTTGTTTACCATTTATTTTCTTTTTATTAATTTTTACTTCAAACTTTTCAAATTTTTAGATTTTTTAAAATGATAAATAATTGGGTTGATGATGAATTACACAAAATTCTTGGATATAGTGACTCAGCCACTGTTGCTTTTATTATTGCACAAGCTAAGAAATCGACAGATAATGAAGATTTTATAGAAAGATTGAGAGGATCTTTTGATGAAATTACTAATGATGTTAAAATATTTGCCTCGAAATTGTTAGACAAAGTGCCACGAACTGGTAATTCTTTTTTTTAATTGAGAGATGGAGGAAGGGATTTTAATGACTTTTCTTCCCTTCTGTTTTTGATATCGGAGCTTAATTAACTTCCGAATTTTATTGATTATTTGGGGTAAAAAGTTAATTTAAAAATTAGTGAAGATTTGAGGCTTTTTGCTTTTATTTAAAATTTTTCTGTTGCTTTTTTCTATTTAATCTTCAATTTTTTAGTTAAAAAATCATTACCAAAACAAAAAGGATTATCACAATTAGAATTGGAAAATTTAAATATAAAAAGATTAAATGCAACACTTAAACCTTTGGATGACGAAGATGATTATGAACCTTCTACAAGTTTTGATATTGCAAAGAAAATTGAATCAAGAAAGAAAGGAAGAAGTACACGAAAACGTTGGGAGAGTAGTAGTGAGGAAGAAGAAGAAGATATTGGGGAACAACAAAAGGTTTGTTTTAATTTAAAATGTTTTTAGTTGGAAAATGAATTTTTTGGTTTTTGATGTGTATTTTAGTTGGGGAATATTTTAGTAAATTTGGAATGACTTTTTGATAGTTTTTGGAAAGTTTGACAAATTTATAATGTCAAGCGTATCTATTTCTTTTTTCTTTTTATGACTTTCAAACTCCTTAAAATTTACCTAGTAACTTTTTAAAAATCCTAATTAAAATTTTATTTTTCTAGACTTCTCCTCCTGCCAAGAAAGATATAAAAGAAGACGATAAAAATTCTTCAGAAGAATCAGATTTCGACAAATTAGAAGAAGAAACTCAAAAAGATATAGAGGAAAGGGATGCTCTTTCAAAACGAATAAAAGAAAAGGAAAGTAAAAATACTCGTCATATAATGTCAAAATCTGAGGCTAGAAGTTTTGCTGAAGCACAAAAAAGATTAAAATTAGAAAATGAAAGCAAAGAAGATAAAGAAGAAATGTTAAATAAATTACGTTATGAAAGTAGAAAAAGTTATTTAAATAAAAGAAAAGAAGATAAAAGAATGGAATTGGAGGCACAAGTTAGGGATGATGAAACTCTTTTTGCTCGAGAAAGGTTTGGGGTTTTTTTTTGATAATTTTTTTTGTAAATTTATTTGTAAATTTTTAAAATTGAACGGGAATACTGTCAGGGATTTTTTCTGAATTTAATGAATTTAAAAATATTTTGTCTAAAATAAATAAAAATTAAAATGTCCTCATTTTAATTTTTCATAATCTTGTCTCACATTTTTCTAGTTACTAAACCTAAATAATTAATTCTCGTTGATCTCTTTAAAATCAAATAACAAATTCTTATTCAAAAAGTATTTAAATTTTTTTAATTTTTAGATTAACAAAAAAAGAGCAATTGGATGTTAAATATCGAAAAGAAGTTCTAAATTTCGTTAAAAAATATGATGAAGCTGGGAATATACTTAAACAGAAAAGATATCACGTACCAGATACATCATCCAAAACAATTCCTGAGGATTATATTGAAGAACCAGAATTACCTGGAGGTTCTGGACGTTTATGGGAAGAGGAAAAATTAATGGCTGCTGTTTTTCATACAGGAGCTAAGGATGCTATTAACAAGGTTTTCTTGATTGTTTAAAAATTTATGCCATTTTTAAAGATTTAAAAATTCCTTTTCTCTGATATAAATAATTATCTTTTAGAAAGAAGACTTGGGTTTATTATTGGATGATGAACACATAGATTTTGTTGAAGCTTTACAGCATTTGGAAGGAACAAAAGAAAATGAAGTTTTTTTTACATTTTTTATTTTATTTTCTAAATTTACTTTTTAAGGAAAAAGTTTTGTCTGCAGAAGAAAAATATAAATTAAGTTTGCAAGAAACGAGAAGAACATTACCCGTATTTTCATATAGAGATGAATTTATTGAAGCGGTTAAAGAACATCAAATATTAATAATTGAAGGGGAGACAGGTTCAGGCAAAACAACACAATTACCTCAATATTTGTATGAATCTGGATTTTGTTCAGAAAATAAAAGAATTGGATGTACACAACCTAGAAGAGTTGCAGCGATGAGTGTTGCTGCTAGAGTTTCTGAAGAAATGAATACAAAAATTGGGGCTTTGGTTTGTTTATTTTTTTATAACACCTTTACAAAATTTTATCAAAATTTGAGATGTATTCTGTACATATTTACATTATTTTTCCTTATTAAGTAAATTTTTTTAGGTTGGATATACAATTCGATTCGAAGATTGTACTTCAGAAAGAACAAAAATTAAATATATGACGGATGGAATGCTTTTGAGAGAATTTCTTAATGAACCTGATTTGGCTTCTTATAGTGTTTTAATGATTGATGAAGCTCACGAACGAACAGTTTTTTTTCTTTTAAAATTATAAAAATATTCTTTTTTAGTTACATACAGATGTTTTGTTTGGTTTAGTCAAAGATATTGCTCGTTTCCGAAAAGATCTAAAACTTTTAATTTCATCGGCTACTCTGGATGCTTTAAAATTTTCTACATTTTTTGATGATGCACCAATTTTTAGAATTCCCGGAAGAAGATTTCCAGTCCAAATTTATTATACAAAAGCGCCAGAGGCTGATTATTTGGATGGTATTTATTTTATGGAGTAAAAAACTTAAAAGGGAATAAATGAGGTCTAAAATTTTCGTTTGTAGTGTAGTTGGATAGTATTAGGATTTTCTTTTATTATTTAGGAGGTTCGAATCCTATGGTGATAAAAAAATAATTTTACTACATTTTAGTAAAAAAATATGTATAGTATAAAGTAAATTTTTAAATAAAAAATTCTGCATAATCGAATTTCTTTTATAAAGTCTAAAAACTTAATTTTTTATAAAAATAATTTTTTAGCTGCAATGATATCTGTTCTTCAAATTCATTTAACTCAACCTTTACCTGGTGATATTTTAGTATTTTTAACTGGGCAAGAAGAAATTGAAACTGTTCAGGAAGCGTTACAAGAAAGAATTAAATTACTTGGTTCAAGAATTAAAGAATTAATTGTTTTGCCTATTTATGCTAATTTACCCACAGAATTACAATCAAAAATATTTGAACCAACACCTCCAAATGCTAGAAAGGTTTTTTTTGTTTATATTAGATTTGGTTTTGATAACCTGGAAAAGGAAATAATTGTGGAAAGATAAAAGAAAAAACTTCTTAACTTTTAATTTTCTTTTTAATTTTTAGTGTGTTTTAGCTACAAATATTGCAGAAACTTCAGTTACAATTGATGGAATTGTTTATGTAATAGATCCAGGTTTTGTTAAACAATCTTCTTATGATGCTAGAGGGGGAATTGATCATTTAAATATTGTTACTATATCAAAAGCTGCTGCAAATCAAAGAGCTGGTAGAGCAGGAAGAACTGGGCCTGGAAAGTGTTTTAGATTATATACTTCTTGGGCATATCAGTATGAATTGGAAGATCAACCTATACCGGAAATTCAAAGAATTAATTTGGGAAATGTTGTTTTGATGCTTTTAAGGTTTTAAAATTTTATTTTTAGAAATTCTGTGGGGAATTAAGATCTTGTTTAAATTATTAAATAGACGTGATTTTGGTTTGGGGTATATCTAGACAATTATTTATTCCTTTCTCTTAAAGAGTCTGTAGAATGTTTTTTTAATAAATTATTTTAAGTTTGGGAATTACTGATTTGGTTCATTTTGATTTTCTGGACCCACCTCCATACGAAGCTTTAGCAGCTGCATTAGAACATTTATATGCTCTTGGTGCTTTAAATCATAAAGGAATGTTAACAAAATTGGGTCGACGAATGGCTGAATTTCCTTGTGATCCTGCAATGTCAAAAATGGTTATGGCATCGGAAAAGTAAAGAGAAATTAATTAATTTTTTTAATATTCTTTTTTAAAGATACGAATGTTCAGAGGAAATTATTACAATTGCAGCAATGCTTTCTGTCAACGCTGCAATTTTTTACAGACCAAAAGCAATGGTAATTCATGCAGATACTGCAAGAAAAGGTTTTTGGTCTGCAGGCGGAGATCATTTAACTTTACTTAATGTTTTTAATAAATGGAGAGAAACTAATTTTTCTTTGCAATGGTGAGCAATTTTTTAAATTTAAATTTGGTTAAATTGAAGGATGTTTTTACTAGAGCTTGACATTTTCAACTTGTCTGGCCCGATATTTTGACTTCCAATCCGACCCGGGCTGACTTCCAATTTTGACTTCCAATCCGAATTTTTGACTTCCAATCCGACCCGGGCCGGGTTTTCCGGGCTAAAACCCCGAAAACCTCGAAAAACCGGATTTTATCAAAATACCCGGTTGCAGGGCTACCGGGCTCGGCAAACCCGGTCTCAGGCCCGGCCCGGGTCGAACTCTAGTTTTTACTCGAAAATAAAATTATCATGATGAGATAGTTCGTGTTTATAACTTATATATCTAGGGTTGGAGATCATAGGAAATCTCCTGATATCTGGGATTCGCCAACCCTTTCCAAAATTATCAACGGATTTATTTCAGAAAGTAAAAATATATCCCCATCTTTCTAGGTGTATTGAAAATTTTGTACAACATAGAACAATGAAAAGAGCTAGAGATATTCGAGATCAATTGGAAGGTTTACTTGAAAGAGTTGAAATTGAGCCGGTAAAATCTTTTCTTTTCTAAAAAGAATATATGCCTTTATAAACTTCCAGAAATCTTCAAATAATCCATTAAATATACAAAAAGCAATAACTTCTGGTTATTTCCATAATTTGGCTACTTTAGACAAAGGTGGACATTACAAAACAGTTAAACACAGACATACAGTACAAACACATCCAAATTCTTGTTTATTCGAAGACAGACCTAGATGGGTTATTTATTACGAATTAGTATTTACTTCAAAGGAATTTATGCGTGAAGTAAACTTTTTTTAGAAATTATTTAGAAAATATGTAAACTGTTTTTAGATAATTGAATGTGATCCAAAATGGATAGCTGAAGTTGCCCCACATTATTACAAACAAAATCAACTCGATGACATTGCACAAAAGAAAATGCCAAAACAAATGGGAAAAACAAAAGAAGAATTAACTGGAAGTTGATATACTCTGAATTTTTTGTCCAGTCTGACTGAGTTTATTTTAGTTTAATGTAAAATAATAAAAAGAAATTAATTTTTTGAACTCCCTACCTAATCTTAAAAATTAAGTTTGACAAAAATATCAATTTTATAACAACAAAATCAACCATCTAAACAAATTTTACATTTTTATATGTGATTTTGTTTGTTTTAAAAGTTTCTGATATCTGTCTAATATTTTTTTTCTAATTCTTCAAATGATATCAGTCTATATATTTTTTGATAATCGCTTAAGGAAGGATGATTTTAAGACATTTAAAAACTTTGTTGGGATTCGTGAGAATGCAATTGTAAGATCACTTGCAAATTATGAGAAAATGATCTAGAATATTAGGCCAACTTTTGGTCGGGCCCAAAACTAATGAATTAAGGAGTTAATTTGGTCGATTTTCTCTCGCTTTTTATGAGGCGCTAAAATTTTCCCTTAAATGAATATTTTTTTCAATTCTTCAAATCTATTTTTTTAAATTAACACCTTAACAATAGTTCGATTTGCAGCCTCTACACCATAACAATTTAACATAACATTGATATCGTTTGAATAAATTGTATTAACTCTAAAAATCGTACTTGATTGGAGAAAGCCTTTTAAAAAAATATAAGTTGGAATTCAATTTCTCATTTTCCAAAAATCACATCTTCCCCTTTTTTTATTTTTCTAATCTAAAAAAAATCCCCCTCCAATTACCTCCAAATTAATTCCTTGTGTTTGAAGTACATATTTGTATCATTTTCCCATTAGTTCTTCACTTCTAATTAGGGTTCGATATTACGGGGCGGGGGCTGAGTTTACGGGGTATCTTGGTTTTTAGTCTTGATTCAAGACTTTTTTGGGGCTTTTCTGTCTTGGTTTGGGGTTAAATCTTGGTCTCGACTTTTGTAATCTTTCTAAATTTACACCCTTTAAGACAAGTAAAACAAAAGAGTTGAGCGGAAGTTAATAGGCGTTAGAAGAAATGAATGTCGCTTATTTGTAAATGCGACAATTAGAATTTAATATTTTGGTTTATTTTTTAAAATTAATTTTCTTTAAAATTCCAATCTTTGTTTTCCAATCTAAAATTACTTTTACCGCGCATCTGTTTGTCTAGGAATTCTTTTATGTTTATTCCTTGTTTCTAACGTTTCCACATTAGACACCTTTTGTTCAATTAATCGTAAACAACTTTCTTCATTGGGTTGGGGTCATAAGGGCGCGGGGCCATTAGGGCGCCAGCACTAGAAACTGACACTTATACGAAACCGAAATTTATAAAAATTTTCTCAAATTTCTTTAACATCATTGACTACCTCCTCAAGAAATTTCAGAATTTTTCATCGAATATTTCTGGAGTTATAGTCGATAAACCGCGAAAAATTAGGGTTTTTTCGGAAAATCAACATTTTTGGCCACAATTTCCGAAATTCCTGATCAAAAATTCTGAAATTTTTGGAGAACGTAGATAAAGGCATGAGAGTTATTAATGCAAAATTTTATCTTTTTTGATAAGCAATTCACTGTTTTATAAGCTCGCGCCCTAATGGCCCCGCGCCCTAATGGCCCAGTCCCTCTTCATTTGCTAATGTAATCTATTTTCTGATCTGCCATTTATCGGGTGTACGGAATTTTCGTCTCTGGAACTTTTGTCTCCAAGACTTTTCGGAACTTTCGTCTCCAACATTTTCGGAATTTTCGTCTCCAACGGAATATTCGTCACCAAGGAAATAAACGGAATTTTCGTCTCCGCAATTTTCGTCTCCGCTAGGAATTTTCGTCTCCAGAAAAAATGATCTGGTCCGTCAACGGGGATGTTGTTCCGTCAACGGAGGAAGTTGTCCGTCAGCGAGGGATAGTGTTTCTTCAACGGGGATGTAGTTCCGGCGACGGGGGAAGTTGCCCGTCAGCGGGGGATAGTGTTCCGTTAAGTTGTTCCATCAGCGGGGAAAGTTGTTCCGTCAGCGGGGGATAGTGTTTCTTCAACGGGGATGTAGTTCCGGCAACGGGGGAAGTTGTTCCGTCAGCGGGGGAAGTTGTTCCGTCAGCGGGGGATAGTGTTTCTTCAACGGGGATGTAGTTCCGGCAATGGGGGAAGTTGCCCCTCAGCGGGGGATAGTATTCCGTTAACGGGGCAAGTTGTTCCGTCAGCGGGGGAAGTTGTTCCGTCAGCGGGGGATAGTGTTTCTTCAACGGGGATGTAGTTCCGGCAACGGGGGAAGTTGCCCGTCAGCGGGGGATAGTGTTCCGTTAACGGGGCAAGTTGTTCCGTCAGCGGGGGATAGTGTTTCTTCAACGGGGATGTAGTTCCGGCAACGGGGGAAGTTGTTCCGTCAGCGGGGGAAGTTGTTCCGTCAGCGGGGGATAGTGTTTCTTCAACGGGGATGTAGTTCCGGCAATGGGGGAAGTTGCCCCTCAGCGGGGGATAGTATTCCGTTAACGGGGCAAGTTGTTCCGTCAGCGGGGGAAGTTGTTCCGTCAGCGGGGGATAGTGTTTCTTCAACGGGGATGTAGTTCCGGCAACGGGGGAAGTTGCCCGTCAGCGGGGGATAGTGTTCCGTTAACGGGGCAAGTTGTTCCGTCATCGGGGGAAGTTGTTCCGTCAGCGGGGGATAGTGTTTCTTCAACGGGGATGTAGTTCCGGCAACGGGGGAAGTTGCCCGTCAGCGGGGGATAGTGTTCCGTTAACGGGGCAAGTTGTTCCGTCAGCGGGAGAAGTTGTTCCGTCAGCGGGGGATAGTGTTTCTTCAACGGGGATGTAGTTCCGGCAACGGGGGAAGTTGCCCGTCAGCGGGGGATAGTGTTCCGTTAACGGGGCAAGTTGTTCCGTCAGCGGGGGAAGTTGTTCCGTCAGCGGGGGATAGTGTTTCTTCAACGGGGATGTAGTTCCGGCAATGGGGGAAGTTGCCCCTCAGCGGGGGATAGTATTCCGTTAACGGGGCAAGTTGTTCCGTCAGCGGGGGAAGTTGTTCCGTCAGCGGGGAAAGTTTTCCTCTGGAGACGAAAATTCCTAGCGGAGACGAAAATTGCGGAGACGAAAATTCCGTTTATTTCTTTGGTGACGAATATTCCGCTGGAGACGAAAACTCCGAAAATGTTGGAGACGAAAGTTCCGAAAAGTCTTGGAGACGAATGTTCCAGAGACGAAAATTCCGGCACTCATTTATCGCACCTGCATTTGTTTTATCCTTTCTAAATTGTTTATATCTTTTCTAATCTTTCTAAATTATTTTTTCTAACCCATTTCCGGCTTATTTAAACTCTTAATTTTCATTCGGGGCTTCGGTTCGTTTTCGTTGGTCCGTTTCATTGGTTCTGTTCCGTTTCTTCGCTCTCTGGCTTGCTTTTCTGGTTCTTAACTTTTTGTTGTTGGCTTATTCTTTGGCTCGCTTATTTATTAATTATTGAACTTATTTAATTTGGAAAATAAATATTTTTAATTTGATTGGAAAAAAAAAGAAAGAAAAAGCTAAGCTATTAGAATTTGTCCCTAGGCTTTTATTACAATGAAAGAAATTAAGACAGGTAAAAAAGATTTTCCTTTAGTCTTATTTACAGTGAGCTATGGTTGGCTGGATAGTGTATTAGGTTTATACTTTGGCCAATAGATAGGTGCGGGAGTAGTTAACCCACAGTCGGTGTCGTGGCTTTTTACTAATCCACTACCCGTCAAGTGGTGGAGGGGTCCGACAAAAACCAAAAGGGAGAGGGAATGCAGCGGTAAAGATCAAAGGGAGTGGACACTGTCGTGGGGAAGGAGGGGTCCGATAAAAGGAAGAGAAGTGGACACCCAAAAAGAAAGAGGAGAAACCAAAAGAGGGAGTGGGTAATTTGTAATAAGCTGGTTAACGTCGCGGCTGGCAATAACACGTAATCATGTAGAACGAAATGAATGAGTGATTAATTAGTAGAGATGAGCAATTTACAAATCTTCAATGTCGAGAATTCGTATATTACTAGATTAAACCTTGTAATCCACTTCATATCAATAATGAAAGTGATTACCCAGATTGATATCTCAAGTGATTACTATACAGTTCGATTATTATGTTTTGTATCGTTAATAATGATATGATAGTGAAAGTGATTATGTTAATTAAAGTGATAGCTGATAATTTTTTACCAAATTAAAATTCTGTATTTTCAATCCCTAGTCTTTTTTTTTGCTCCCTAAAAATTTTGCCTTTGTTTTTAATACTTTTGTTTTCAGATAATGACCTTGACCTAATTAAAATTTAACTTTAATCCCTTTTTTATTGAATTTCTAAATTTTTTATTTTCTCTTTGATGTTGCCGATATTTTAAATTTATGCAAATTTTTATTTTAAAACCTCTTTGAAGATGCCGCCTATATTTTAAAAATTTTAAAAATTTATTTTTCTTAAATTTATGCAAATTAAACTTTTAAAACCCCTTTGAAGATGCCGCCTATATTTCACAAGTAAAAGTTTTGCCAAAAACTTTCATATAAATACAACGATTTTTAAAATTTATTTCTCATTTGTATTCACTTTAAAAATAAAAAAACAATTTAAAATATTTATTAATTTGCTCCTCATTTTCTCTATTTTCAATAGGAGCTCTTTTTGCTCCCCATAAATTTTTGCTCTTTTTTTCATAGGAGCTCTTTTCTCACACGAGCTTTTTTTTCAATAATGGACTATATTCCTCCAACAAAACGCGCAAGAGCGTTCTTTATTGATAACCTGCTCTCTATCAATCAATCAGGAGGAGATGCTTTACAATATATTGAGCAGCTTGAAAATACTACAAAATACATCAATAAATTCAAAATCACCAAAAATTACACAAAATTCCTTATTCAGAATATTCCTTCCGACCCTGAGGCCTTATTATCAGGAATATTCCAGCACTGTTTCAACGAAGCCATGAACAACGCAAGAAACAATGGACTTGAACCGGAGGAGCTGAGTTGCACAGTAACAAGTGAGTTATTAGATTCTGATATTTGGATACCCCTTAGGCCCTCATCACAAAACACCTTTAATACCCTGCTTAATCAATTTAATAAGGTTTCTCAAAGTAAAAAGCAGGCCGGAGTTACACTTTGGGGAAAACCCTTTTCAGTTAATGTTATGGTTGTTGATAAGAAGAATTTGGTCAATGAGAGTAACATTATTGGAGGAGCTCCCCGAAAAATTGCTCCTATTCATCACCAGATCAAGGAGAAGAATTTAATCAAAATAAACAACAACAACGATGGTTATTGTTTATTTTATTCTTTATTAGCAACACTTGTGCGGCTTATTGGAAACATGTCTCGTTCTCAATTTTACGACTATATACATGGGAGGTATGGATCATGTGGACAATTTAAGAGAGAGACACTGGAGCTGATGGAGCAAGTTGGAGCTCCTCTTGGTCGAGAGGAGTACAACGCTGAGGAATGGGTTCCTCCCGTGGTTGACTTTTGGAATGGAATGTATTCAGGCCAGTTTTGTTTTAAAGTTTTCATTTTTGATTGTTTGGGGCACTACAAACCCTGCTTCAAATATGGTCCCAACAATTATAATTCCCCATTGCTCCTCTATTTTGATGGCTCACATTTTAATGGTGTTACGAGTACAGGAGGGCTCTTTGGACAACCTTATTGTTTGGAATGTGAAACAGTATATCAGCGTCCACAACAACATTCTGCTTCATGCCGTGCACACTGTCTAAATTGCTCACGTGTTGGCCCACTTTACCCCTGCCCTCCTAGGAATAATTTTTCCAAAAAATGCAATGGGTGCTCCAAGAGCTTTAACAATGAAAATTGCTACGACCATCATCTGAGTTCACGATTTTGTCAACAGTCCAAACGCTGTGAGAAGTGTGGAGTAATTTGGGATACAAAAGACAATACAAGAGGAGGCAGGAGCGGCCACATTTGCAATGAGAGGTATTGTTCAACTTGCTCAGGATACCACGACCCAAAGCGTGGATGCTTTATTAAGCCTTTGGAGCCCAAGGAGCAAAAGCCTTACCGATTTGTAGCTTTTGATCTGGAGACCATGCAACATGTATCAGATGGAAACAACAAGAGAAATCACCAAGCAAACTTTATCGCAGCGAGAGTAACATGCCCCAAATGTATTGAGGAGGAGCAGGAGCAGTGTAAGATCTGTGGGAGCAACAGACTTGTAACCTTCTCGGAGCGCCCATTTTACAGAACACGCGTGGATCTACAGAAAGTCACCGAGGATCCAATCATCTCCTTTGTAAAATGGATAATCGAATTAACAACAGACTACGACACCATCGCCTTTTCACATTTTGGAGGAAGGTTTGATATGGTAATAGTTTTCCGGGAGCTCTTTCTTATGGGTTTTACTCCTGAAATGCTGAAGAGAGGAAATAAAATGTATGAGATGAAAGTGAAAATTGGGAAGAAGAATATGCTTATCTTCAGGGACAGTTTCAACCTGATGCCAATGTCTTTGGCATCTCTTGTCCCAGCCTTTGCTCTCGAGGTTGAGGACAAACCTTTCTTCCCCCACCTCATCAATCAGCCAAAGAATTATGGAAAGGAAGTGTTTCCCATCCCCTCAGACTACTTCGCAGATGGGATGATGCCAGAGAAGAGAAAAGAATTTGATCGATGGTATGTTCAGCACAAGGAGCTCCCTTTTTATTTGGACGAGGAGCTGGCATCATATTGTACAAATGATGTGGAAATTCTTCTAGCTGCTCTTATTGCATTTCGACGCGAGTTTATGGATGTTACAAAGAGAGCTCCTTATCAAAGAGCAGCGTCTTCAAAAGCTCACGGAGGTATTGATGTTTTAAGGGAATCAATGACCATAGCTTCTGCCTGTATGAATCATTTCAGGACAAATCACTTGAAGGAGAACCACCTAGCACTTGTTCCGGAGAAAGGCTACGATAATGTGGATAATCAGAGCCGACTTGCTCTGAAATTTATGAAATGGTATGAGGAGGAGCATGGAGTGAGAATTCAAACTGCTCATTCAGATGGAGGGGAGAAAAAAGTTGGGAATTACAAGTTGGATGGCTGGATTGAGGAGGAGCAATTAGGAATAGAGGTGAATGGTTGTGTGTGGCATGGGTGTGAGCGATGCTACCCGGAGGACAACATAGTGCTCCCAAATGGAATTTCAGCCGGTAAACAAAGGGAGAAGGATGCAAGGAGGATGGAGTACATCAAAAGTCAAGGAGTAAAAGTGCAAGTCTTTTGGGAGTGTGAAATTAGAAGTATGCTGGAAAAAGACAGGGAGATGAGGAGCTCCTTCAAAAAGTATTTGGATGATGGTCCAATTGATCTACGGGCATGCTTCTTTGGTGGTAGAACAGGACCACTTCAGCTTTTCTACTCACCAAAAGATGGAGAGAAAGTATCATACTATGACGTGACCTCCCTCTACCCGTTTATCAATGTATCTACAAAATATCCAGTGGGGCACCCGAAGGTCCATATTCTTAACGAAGAGGTTCACTGGAGCAAGCCGGAGGACAACATATATGAATTAGCAATATTGAAAGTTTTTGTTATCCCTCCGAGGAGCATTGATATTCCTGTGCTCCCAATGAAAGTAGGAGAAGATGATGAGAGGTTGCTCTTTCCTCTCTGCTCCCAATGTGCAAGGGAGCACCCTGAAGGAGGAGTAAATGAAAATTACTCCTGCCCGCACTCAGACCAGCAACGTGGATGGGTAAGTACATGCACATCACTCGAATTGAATGCAGCTCTTCAGGAAGGATACATCGTCACCAAAGTGTTCAGAGTTTTACAATACGACAGCTCCGACGACAAATTATTTGCTCCATATATTTCTGAATTTATGGCAGCAAAAATACATTCATCTGGATTTGATAGCTCTATGAAGGGGAATTATGAGGAGGAGGAGAGTTTCATAAAGGAGTGCAAAGAGAAGTTTGGAATTAATATAGAAAGGAGCAAGATGGGGCCAAATAAGGGGAAACGCACACAGGCCAAGTTAATGTTGAATAATTTATGGGGGAGATTTTCTTTAAGGAATTTTGGTCTCTCTCAATGTGCAATTACAGACAATCCAGCAGAGCTACACAAATACTACAACGACAAATCGATTGAAATCACTGGCTTAGATGAGCTCACACCAGATATTCTACTCATCTCTTACATAAAAAAGAAAGATTGGATTGAGGAGCACAATTGCTCCAATGTTGTCATCTCCTTATGGACAACTTCAGCTGCGCGAATTCATTTGCTCCGAGCAATGCAAAAAGTTGCTCGTTCTCCTGGGTGCTCTTTGCTCTACACAGACACCGACTCCCTAATTTTTGCTCATCCTACAAACTTATGTCCTCTTCCTTTGGGCCCTCACCTGGGAGATTTAACCGATGAGTACCCCTCTCACAATATATTGGAATATTGTTGTGGAGGAGCAAAGCAATATGGTCTCAAACTTCAACGCAAAGGACAAAAAGAAGCTGAATATGTTTTAAAAGTCCGCGGAATGACTCTAAACTACGATGTGATTCAAAATCAAGGATTACAATACAACACATTCAAGGAGCAGGTAATTAATTATGCCAGAACAGGAGAAATTAAACCAATTGATATAATTTACCCCAATTTTTTGAGACCATCAATTAAAGATGGTCGTGTCACTTCACAGCCCCAACATAAATTGTATAAACCTGTAGTCAGTAAGGGAATTATCCGCCCTTCTGATTTTTCTATTCTCAATTATGGATTCATAAATAATCGCCATCCTCGTATTTCTCCTCCATAGTTTTTTTTTGTCATTTTGTCACAATATTTCTTGGAGCCGGAAAGTAGTCAGGGGTACTCCTTATCTTCTCTATACCAACCATTGTTCAATGAATATCAAGTGTGCCATTCACACGTTGTGAGGTCGTCCTCTCATTGTTTACGATGATTATCAACATGTGCCATTCACATGTTGTGAGGCATACCTCTCATTGAGATACAGTGGTAGCGGACTTAGTAATTCTAACATCCCTGGTCGAGTTAGATGAAGGAGTCGAATGGCGAAGCCGGTCTCCTCCCCTCCCTCACATTTTTTCAATTATAATTTTTATTGTTTTTATTTTGAAATAAATTTTTTTATAAAAAACTTGTGCAAATTTAATGTTTCAAAGTTGTATATTTTAGGGGTAAAAGTGCATAATTAAGATTAGATTAGCAAAGTTTAGAGTTCGAAATAGGTGATTTTAGGGGGAAAAGTGCATAATTTAAGTGAAAAAAGTTGCAAAAAAGCAAAGTTTGCAATTTTAAATAGCTGATTTTAGGGAGAAAAGTGCATATTTTAACAAAAGAAGATACAATTTTTTAATTTTATTGAAATTCATGAATTTTATGTATGCGTGCGTGTTTTTGGCATGCGCGTGTATTTCTTAGGTGCGCATGTATTTTTGACTATACAAAATTTTTATTCAAAACTAAATTAATTACAATTAATTACCAAATATCAATATTATTGTCTTCATCTTTTTTCAAAATAATTATTGGGCTTTTTGGCTCCTCTGATATCGTTAGTTTGTTTGATATATCATTGGAGAGATGATTCAACCATTTTCTTGCCAATCGATCCTCCTTTTCTTCCACAAATTCAAGCAATTCCAAAGGATAAAAACGATCCTCTCCTCCAAATGGAATACGCTCAATAATGCATTGTAGGTATGGGTAACGTAGGCGAATCCGGTGACGAGAATAAAAGTGAGCAGCAACACTCACATTATATGGGAAAGGTAACCTCCCATAAGCTACAAGAGAATTTCCTCCATGTCGAGTAAGGCCATCTATAAGAAAAGTTTTCTTAAAGCCATTTTTATCTTCATAGGTCGTTTGAACTTTACGACCAAGGAGCTCCTTTAGAATTAGCACATGGTTATCAGGATGATTGAGGTGATCTCTCAAAGATTTTATAGAGCACCCCAAAATTCTAGTGCACTCGTCAATTACTTTATTAGATGAGGAATGAGAATTCATTTTTTATGGAATGATTTTTTATTAAAAATTCCTCTCCTTTTATACCCCCATTTTTGATATTTTGAAAGTTTACATTTTGATAAATATGTCAAATTTTTTGATTTCCATACATTTTCTCTAATCATTTTAAAAATTTTACAAAAATGAGCTCCTCTCCTGAAGAAGAATTTATTAAGTTTATGCACGGAACTTGTGAATATAGAGAATTTCACAAGAGAAAATATATGAATGGATTGAGTCAGGCTATCAAAGATGGCGCTCAACTTGACTTTGGAGCAAGACTAAGTGTACTCATAAACTACTTCAGAGCTGGAAAATGGTGCCATGATTGTCTAAAGTTCGTTTTGAGTCGTATGCAGTGCGAAATGATAGTACCAAAAAATGACCATAATTTTAAATATGAATTTTATCTTTGTCCAGATTGTTTTAAAATTACAAAAAGTTATCTTGAAATACATAATAATTAATTGTTTATCATTTTATTTACAATTTTAGATGCAAATAAATCTGTATTATTGATTGACTCTAGTAATGTTAAATATTTGGGAAGGGAGTATCCTCGAGATAGAAAATATATTAGGGAAATACAGTGGTGAGCACAAGTCTTTGAGAGTGGTGATTGGTATGGGTTAGAATTTCTTTTTACATTTTTAAAATTTTTTAGGAATGAGTTAACAATACAAGAACTTATTGGTAGTGCAAGACTATCAAAATAAAATATTTGATCTTTTTCTAAATAAAGTGTAATCCAATGTGAGCCATCTTTATCATGAGAATCCAAGTTGACAATAAGAGCTGTAGGGCATTTCAAACTATTAGGAGAAGGGAGCAAGTCACAAGGGAAGCACCCCTTGAAAATTTTGCTCGTCTTTGGGTTTGATCTCAAAATTTGAATTATCTGGCTGCTGTACATTTCTTCGCAAAATATTTAATCTGACCCAATGTATTGATCGAAATTGATAAATTACAAGACTTATAATAAGAAGAATGTACATACAAATCATTCCCCAACAAAATATATGTCCATATATATCTTGCGGTGACTCCTTACTTAGTTGAATTTGAGGGAGACTACCAAAAGGTTGAGGAGCAGCAGGAGCGGATATATTCGGAACAGTTATGTTCCTCTTTGGGGGATATCCCATTCTTTGTAAATATTCCCTATATTCTGGAAGGTTTTGAACATCTACGCTCCCGTCAGTACTTAGAGTATTAACGCAAGGAGTAAAAACTCGAAGAAAAAATAAAACTTTTGCAATATTTTTAAAAAACATTTTTATTTAAAATGAATAGAAAATGAACAATTTTGAGTTTATATAGTGGTATCACTTGTTATTGATCGATTTTTGTCTAACATTATTAATGCATCTGTTTCTCCCATTACTATGAGCATCACTCCTCCTTCTGGAACAGCCTGACTAAACTTAATATTTACAGCTGTTGACCCATTCTTTATTAGATCAAATGTCCCGCCATTATCCTCACCACTATTTGTAAGATTAAAGACATAGATACAGTGAGTTCGCCCATATTGCTGGTATGTTATCCCATTGTTATCCGGTGTACCAGAAAATCCTATAGCATCATTCATGTCATGAAATGCTCTCACATATCGATTTGACCCATAGTCAAAATCATATGGAGATTGAGGAAATGAGCGTCCATTCGCTATAATACTAATTTCTCTAACTCTAAAAGGTTGAAAATTGAAGGGGCTCCGCTCTTGTGTCCCTACATAGTCAGAGTTTGCAACTAATCCTAAAGTAATACGACGAGGGATTTGATCCATAAACAAATTAGCGTGGAACTCATATCTTCCTTGACTGATAAATAACGGTTTCATCATTGTTTTTCTAATTGCATATCGAGCAGGTTTAACATCAAGTCTCCTAGCGATATCTAAAGCAAGACCATCCATCAAGTCCAACTTTTTTACATATAACTTACAACTTATCACTTCGAAAATATAACGTGTAGGTTGAGCTCCGACAGGAAGAGGAGCAATAAGAATAAATTTTGGCTCATTGGGCAAAATTTCTATATCAACCTCACAATGGTTTACCAAATATTGAGGCTGATTGAAAAGATCAGCATCAAGTTTTGAAATAAACTGTGCTGTTCGGCTATTAACAAACAAATTTTTTCTTGAATTAAAACTTGCTCCGGCCTCTTGTGATACACCTGAATCGTAATAATACCCGGCAGAATTTAAATGAGAGCTTTTTGCTCCTAACGAATAAGAGAGCTCATGGGAAAAATACGTCTTATAGGCATAAAGAGAGTTTGAATTGAATATTTCGCGCCCATTTATACTTATTCTCATATTATTAATAAAAGTATTTCCAATCATTTGTATTGGAGCAACATTTTCATCAAGAGTAATATTTACAAGTTGTCCATTCGCATTTTCTTTGCGAATTCGAAATTCGGTGAATAGGTAACATTTGGATAAATCAATAAAATTTTCACTCGAATGAATTTTAAAATGAAAGGGGGTGTCGGTTAATGGATTACTAGGAAGTATTTCAAATGTTTTTGAGGATGAAATGGTAACATTGGTAGGAGGAACTTGAAAAATTTCTACAGCATTTGTAATTGTATCAAGGCTATCTCTATCAATCTTTTTAAAAGACATATTTAATAAAATCCAAAAGCGTCTACACGTTTTTTCTTTTTACCAATAAATGTTTGATGGGAGGGCAATTTAGTCCTTTTTATACTCTTTTTTCCTGTCCCAAATTGTTTTGGCAGTCCTCCTTTCTCTAAAATTGTATCGATTCCTCTTTTTCCTTCATTCACAAATGCCTCCTTTATCGGCTGACCTTGGTTAACTCTTTCAAGTAAGCGCTGTCCTGTATTAAGTGCCTCAGCAGATACTGTACTTCCAACTTTCCGGATAATTGGGAGAAAAAATCTCCACAATCCTCTCATAATATCCCCTACTCCTGCTCCTCTTTGCCCATACCCTCTCTGGTATGGCGATGCTCCCTTAAAATAATAATTTTCCGCGCCACTCCCACATTGATCTAAAACAAAATTGTACCCTATTGAGTTTGTATCAAATTGAACATGAACCATTTTTATCAATAATAAAATAATTACAACATAAAACGAGGGTTTATATAGTCTCAAAAATTTATCACTTTTTTAAAAATCAATACTATGCTTACTGTACCATATGCAAATGGTACAAGTCTCCCATTATCCATCGTTCTTAATTCAACTTCAATCTCATTAACTTCTCTAGGGAGCACTCTAACATAGATGGGAGAATCATAAATTTTCTCATGGTACTCTCCAGGTATTGCTCCTGAGACAGAAACAATTCGAAGTAGAGAACTTAGAGAATTTCCAACGATCATATTTTCAGTAAGTCCCTTTGCATAGATTGCAAAACTTGAAAATCCTCCTCTTAAATCATAAGCATATTTTGCAATTTCATTATTTTGTACATGTTGTGAATTTGCAAAGCCAAGAACATATCCCAATTGTGGCGAAAATGATACATATTTGATACTAGAATGAGTAAAGGACAATTTAAATCTCTTAAAGTCAGCGAGATAATTGATCGATATTGAATCAATAATCTGTTTTAGAAGAGTAGCTGTATATGGCGTTTTCCCCTTTCCCAGCAATATATCAAAAACATCTTTTTTCCCCTCTTTAGGTTTTAACCCAATAGTTTCTAATAGTGGTGATGGTGTTTGAGTCCATGATTCTTTTCTTTCCAATCCTAAAGCACTTAAAACACTCGGTGTCTGTGTACTATTATCTTTTACTCTAGTATCATTTGATTGCTCTTTTCTTTCCTTCTTAGGAGGTGGTGGTAATGGTTCTTCTTCCTTGTATGGAGAAAGTTCTCTTAGAACTTCCTTTTTCTCTTCTTTCTTTCCCAGTCCTATTGCACTTAGCACATCTTCCGGTTTCTCTTCTTTCTTTCCAACTCCTAAGGCACTTAGAACAGGCGTATCTTTCGGTTTCTCTTGTGTTATCTCTTCTTCTTTCTTTCCAACTCCTAAGGTACTTAGAACAGACGAGTCTATCGGTTTCTCCGATGGTTTCTCTTCTTCCTTCTTTCCTACTCCTAAAACACTCAAAACATTTTCTTGCTCCTTTTTATGTTCCTCTTTTGGCTTCTCTTTTTCCTCCACCTTTGTCTGCTCTTTTCCCACCTTATCCTCCTTTTTCTTTTCCTCCACTTTTGACTTTTCCTTTTTCCGTTCCTCCTCCTTTTTAATCTCCTCTCTTGGCTTCTCTTTTTTCTTTTCCTCCACTTTTTCCTCCACTTTTTTCTGCTCCTGTTCTTTTACCTTCTTATCCTCATTTTTCTGTGCCTTCGTTGACTGCTCTTTTTCTTCCTCACTCTCAGACTGTTTAGTTAAATTAATTTTATTCTTTTGTGGTGGTGATGTTTCTTCGACATCCTCCTGATAAGGAGAGAGAGACCTTAAAGATTCATTCTCTTCCTCATTTTCATTATATGGTGTGAGGTCCTTTAGTTCCTCATGTTGGCGTTTATTTCTCCTATGAAGAACTGACTTTTCCTTTTTACAATGAAATGATAATATGATAATACAATGAAATCAAAAATCAAAGAATCAAAAACAATGAAATCAAATGATAATACAATGAAATCAAAGAACCCTTCAGATGACTCTTCAAGAGCTGTGTTATCAAGAGCTGAACTTTGATGTCTCAAAGTTGAAATCAAAAATTGTAAGATTTCTTCAGGTGTATTATGTGACCCTTTTGGGACTGGAATTCGTATAGTTTGTCCCTTCTTATTATTATCTGTAAAATTAATATCAATCCATTGCTCGTCAAGTGTACCAATGGTTGATGACCATGAATATGGAT
The DNA here is from genome assembly GCA_963681835.1 of Meloidogyne enterolobii. NCBI lineage: Eukaryota > Metazoa > Nematoda > Chromadorea > Rhabditida > Meloidogynidae > Meloidogyne > Meloidogyne enterolobii. Next base: position 431,870 of record CAVMJV010000004.1, on the reverse strand, counting down.
AACTTATGCTGTGTACACCGCAAACCCAATCACCAGAAAAATAAAGGGGTTTAGGTAAGTGGACCCTAAATTTATTCGGCTGGTTATCAGGATAATCAGACACATTGCTCAATAAACAAACATAAAAACTATTCGACATTTTTATTCAAATGAGGTAAATACAATGAAATGAACCCTCTTTTATACAAGTTGGGTTTCGTGGATCCATTCCCTTTCGGGATATCCTATGAATTTTACTAAAATATCATATGTACCATCTGCTCTCTTTTTCTTTCTTATAACCTTCTCTATTCTATACTCTGTATCTGCATCTTTCTTCACACGTGCCAACTCCTCTCTATAGTAATACCCTTTAAATTTGTCTCCCTTATCATTAATAATTTTATATCGAACAGGATAAAATTGATCCTGAACTTTATCCACTCGCACAATTTGGTCTCCCCAATTCGGAATATATCCCTTTTCAAAAGCACTCTTTCCAATACTCATGCGAACAAAATCTCCTTCTTTCAATTTTGACTTTCTTTTCTTTGAAATCTCATTACCGTACATTCTCTCCCACACTTCCTGGGCATTTGAAAAGTCAATATCTATAGGTCTTAGTCCATGCACTCTACTCTTTGACTTATTTATTCCATCTAAAATTTTTTCCAGAATATCAACCCAATTAAGTGACTTATTTTGAGCAAAGTATCTATATAGTCTTTGCTTTACATTTCTTATAGCCCTTTCAGCCACAGCAGCTTTGACTGTTGAATGAGTAGCCTCTAATTTTTGAATCTCCTCTTGATCAAAATATTCTCTCACAGTTTTATTTTTAAATTCTAACCCTTTATCGGAGAATATCCTATGAGGTTTCATAGGCATTTGACCAATTAGTTGTTTAAATGCATCTAACATATCCTTTGAACCCTTTGATTTAACTGGGACACCAAAGAGTCGTTTGGAGAGAACATCAACTCCTAGGAGAATATACTTATTTCCTTTGTTATGTCTAGAGAGAGCCTGCATGTCAGCTAAATCTACTTGTACATCTGTCATAAAACCTGCCGCTATAGTTTTACTTCTGGGAAAATGTATTCTTTTTGGACGCAAAAGAGTATACGTCCTATGTCCTTCCAAATAGTCTTGCACAACTTTTCTAGGTAACTTTTTAATAACTTTTCGTGCCTCATACCATAACCTATCAACTCCAGAAAAGGCAGCAGGTGAATCTGGATTATTGTAAAGTCGATGTAGTAGTTGTGTGGGGTCTGCCATTTTTACCAAAGTGTTGGTTTGAATCTTTTTATACCAGCTTCTTTACGTTTAGCTTTTATAAGTCTTAGCATCCATTCTCTACCGGCTTTTGCTGATTGTATTTTTGTGACAGGTTTTACTTTTTTCAGGGCAATTAGAGGACTTTCGTCTGGACCTTCCCATTTTCTTTTTAATTTTAGACGTCTTCGAATATCATCGTCCTTACGAGTTTTAACTAGCGCTGATTGATCAATTGGAACCCTTTGCTCTCTAATATTTAATTTTCTTTCTAAATATTCCCTTCTTTTCTGTTCACGTTTTAATTTTGCTTCATGGTGTTCATCATATCCTTTCTTCCATCTCTTTGTACCTTCAAACTCTTCTGACTGTCCCCTTTTTGTAATTTGTCTAGTTGGAGGAGAGTCAGATACAAGGGGAGCATCAAGACCTTCAGGAATAGTTGGGATGGGAGGAGATGGAGGAAAATCATCATCAACAGGAGCATTATATTCAGGGGTATAAGGAATTCTCCAATTTTTCAACATCTTTTTCCTTTCTAAATTCTGCTTTCTACTCCTAGCCTTTTCAGAAAGTTTCATATACTCATCTCTTCTCTCATTTTTGTAATTACTCAAATGTCGTCTCTTATTTTGTCCATAATCATCCTCCTCAATTTTTCTCTTGATTTTTTGTCTAAGTGTAGGAGGAGTGGGGGAAATTCCGCTCCTTAATAATTTTCTACCTCTGGGATGTACTTGCTCATTTGGAGAATTTGACAAAGGAGGAACAATATTATATGATAAGGCTGGCGGCTCTTGTGGGTACGCTGAATAAGAAAAATCATCGCTCATCCATAAATCATCGTTATCGTCTGTAATATTTGTTGCGGGTCTAATAACATCTCTATTCATAATTGCTCCTTTGGGGTTAGCTACCATTTCAACTCTAACAGGTTTATTCTCACTTTCATTCCTTAGTTTAAGATATCGTCTAAGTTCTTGGTTATAATGAATATTTTTGGCAGAGAGGTTTTCTTTTTTACTTTTAGCATTCTCCACCGCTCTCTTTGTGAAATCTAAATTTGGGTCCCCATAATTATTTGAAGTAAGCCCTCTATAAATCTCTTCTGGAACAAGAATTAATTTTTTTGCCATTTATGATTGATTTTAATTATTTTGATAGGCTTTTATATTAATTGCTCGAGCTAGTTCCATTAGAATAGGAGTGAGGAGAGCAGCAAATACTCCTACTCCTTCACCTTTTTGCCTCAAAACTTTTCTTGCTCCCCGTTCACTCCTAGCACGACTCAATTTACGAATAAATTCTGCATATGGTAATAAACGGTTCTTTTGACGAGTGTTAAGATTAAAACGCGATTTTACAATATTCAAACAAATTTCAACAATGGATAACAACTGACTAGTATCAGCCTTCCTTAAAAGTTTTTTATATCTCCTTTCGGATTTTGTAAGCGCTAAAGAGCGTAAAAAATCTTTATTCTCACAAATTAATTGACTAAACATTTTTGGAAATGAAAATTATCTTCTCTTCGTCGTCCTTAAATATACGGGTACGGAGTCTAAGCGCAGTGTCTGAGGATGCATGCAAATCGATGAGCAAATATCCATAAGGCTCATTAGTTGCCTGTTTATACGCATCAAGGAAATAGTCCAACTGACGAGGAAATAGTTGTACTCCAATATTTCTCACAGATAGTGCAGAATTCGGTGACCTCATCAAGACAATATATTGGGCATTTTGACGGGCGACCTTAATCTTTTTCTCAAATAGGTTTTGGGTAACAAAAACAACTGCAAAATTTTGATGGTGGGACTTTTTAGTGAATAATTCTGACAAATACTTTTCATCTATAGACAGGAGCAAATCGTCTAGAATTAGGAGCAAAGGTTTTGAATAGCTTTTTATTAGCTCCTCTGGGGGAACTCCTGCATATACATTAACTCCTGACTTTTGAAGAATGGGGATATTATCGTTCATCTCCCCAAAACAATAAAGTACACTTTTTGGAGGGGGATCGATCAAATCTTGGGAGTCTGCTATAAATTTTAATAGGAATGAGCTCTTCCCACTAGAGCTTGGACCAGACAAAATCATACCAAAAGGTAATTTAAAATACAAATCTTTATTAGTAAATGATTGCGATTCCATTATTAAAAAATATTTACGTTAAAAAACTAAAGTTTATATAGGAACATTTTTATCATCCTTTTTCTCTAACTCTTCAATCTTCTTCGGCGATGAAGTAAATCCGGTTGTAGCTGCCATTAAACTATCATAAAATTCTTGGAGCTCCTTCTCAAACTCTACATTATCAGGAGGAGTATCAGGACGAGAGGTATTGGAAATAACATTTGGACAATCAGCTGGTGGTACAAGAGGAGTAGGGGAAATTTGAGAAGACAAATTATTAGTGGGAGCAGTTGTAGGAGGTAATTCATCCAATTTCCTTTTCCCTTTCTTTGGATTTTGATGGATAATCTGTTGTTGTTGTACTCCATGAGGGACATTGAAAACTCTTCCCTTATTTTTGATTTTGAAAAAGCAATGAGTAGGTAAATCATAAACTGTATCGAACGGAACAAATCGAGTACCTGATCCAATTCGTGTACAGTAGATGGTAATCCCTTCCTTAGTCACAATAAAGTCAATTTCCACTTCAGTGCTCTTACACTCCTTACATCTCCCTGATTGATCATAAGGAATAAATCGTGGAGTGGTAAGTCGGGAACTTAGGACGGTAATTCCACTCGAAGAGATATGGAAATCAACTTCAGGGAGGATTTGGGAAAACAAATTTTGGCCCATTTTAAAATAATGATACTAGAATCCAGAATTTCCACCCTTTTATACCTGGATTTTCAGTGGATTACACCAAAACGTGCACGCCCCCTAAAAAACACAAACATCCCCAGAGCACGCACATACCTAAAATGCTTTGGTTTTAATAAAAATTAAAAATTTGCATTTTCTTTTTCCAAAATTTGCATTTTTCTCCCTAAAATCTAGTACTTCATAAGTTTAAAATTGTACAAGTTTTTTAATAAAATTATTGATTAATAAGGTTGTAAGTACATGATTACTACTTATAGGATTATTAACAGACAAGCAAGATTTTATTGCCAGCCGCATGTTTTAAAATTACCCACCCCTCTTTTGGGTTTTTCATTCTCTCCCCACGACACTGCCCACTTCCCTTTGATCTTTGCCGATGCACTCTCCCTTTTATCGGACCCCTCCTTCCCCACGACAGTGTCCACTCCCTTTGATCTTTACCGCTGCATTCCCTCTCCCTTTTGGTTTTTGTCGGACCCCTCCACCACTTGACGGGTAGTGGATTAGTAAAAAGCCACGACACCGACTGTGGGTTAACTACTTGCGGGTTCGAACGTTTTTTTAGTTCGAACGTTTTTAACAAAAAAACAGGGGGAAAATACAAAAACAAACAACACAAAATATCAACAATATTATCACATTTACTTGCCCCAAATCATCATGTCACTTCAGGTCTTCTTAACTTCATTGGTCCTCGTAACGTCGCGCTGGAACTGTCTCGTCTGTTCTGATGCATCCTTCGACTTCAATCTAAAATTTTCAAACATTTGACTACGAATCGAACTTTCCTTAGTTCTTAGACTATCTCTTGAAATTGACTGACTTCTAAATGACTTCATCGACTCTAACTTTCTAAGGTCCCATTCTTTTCTAGTGACTATCGTATTCAACTTCGGGACTCCGACTTTACACATTTCTCCGACTTTACACCGAATTGTCCCTGGCAAGCAGACTGTTTTGCCATTTCTTTTCCTGTTCAAGACTGACTTCATCGTTTTCTTTCAACTGACTAGACATTCTAATGAGTTAGAATGTAATGAGTTAGAATTATAAAGATGTAAATATAGTGAAAATAGAGCTCAAGAAAATCCTGATAATAAACATGTAATGAGTTAGAATTATAAAGATGTAAATATAGTGAAAATAGAGCTCAAGAAAATCCTGATAATAAACATGTAATGAGTTAGAATTACAAAGATGTAAATATAGTGAAAATAGAGCTCAAGAAAATCCTGATAATAAACATGTAATGAGTTAGAATTATAAAGATGTAAATATAGTGAAAATAGAGCTCAAGAAAATCCTGATAATAAACATGTAATGAGTTAGAATTATAAAGATGTAAATATAGTGAAAATAGAGCTCAAGAAAATCCTGATAATAAACATGTAATGAGTTAGAATTACAAAGATGTAAATATAGTGAAAATAGAGCTCAAGAAAATCCTGATAATAAACATGTAATGAGTTAGAATTATAAAGATGTAAATATAGTGAAACTAGAGCTCAAGAAAATCCTGATAATAAACATGTAATGAGTTAGAATTACAAAGATGTAAATATAGTGAAAATAGAGCTCAAGAAAATCCTGATAATAAACATGTAATGAGTTAGAATTATAAAGATGTAAATATAGTGAAAATAGAGCTCAAGAAAATCCTGATAATAAACATGTAATGAGTTAGAATTATAAAGATGTAAATATAGTGAAAATAGAGCTCAAGAAAATCCTGATAATAAACATGTAATGAGTTAGAATTATAAAGATGTAAATATAGTGAAAATAGAGCTCAAGAAAATCCTGATAATAAACATGTAATGAGTTAGAATTACAAAGATGTAAATATAGTGAAAATAGAGCTCAAGAAAATCCTGATAATAAACATGTAATGAGTTAGAATTATAAAGATGTAAATATAGTGAAACTAGAGCTCAAGAAAATCCTGATAATAAACATGTAATGAGTTAGAATTACAAAGATGTAAATATAGTGAAAATAGAGCTCAAGAAAATCCTGATAATAAACATGTAATGAGTTAGAATTATAAAGATGTAAATATAGTGAAAATAGAGCTCAAGAAAATCCTGATAATAAACATGTAATGAGTTAGAATTATAAAGATGTAAATATAGTGAAAATAGAGCTCAAGAAAATCCTGATAATAAACATGTAATGAGTTAGAATTACAAAGATGTAAATATAGTGAAAATAGAGCTCAAGAAAATCCTGATAATAAACATGTAATGAGTTAGAATTATAAAGATGTAAATATAGTGAAAATAGAGCTCAAGAAAATCCTGATAATAAACATGTAATGAGTTAGAATTACAAAGATGTAAATATAGTGAAAATAGAGCTCAAGAAAATCCTGATAATAAACATGTAATGAGTTAGAATTATAAAGATGTAAATATAGTGAAACTAGAGCTCAAGAAAATCCTGATAATAAACATGTAATGAGTTAGAATTACAAAGATGTAAATATAGTGAAAATAGAGCTCAAGAAAATCCTGATAATAAACATGTAATGAGTTAGAATTATAAAGATGTAAATATAGTGAAAATAGAGCTCAAGAAAATCCTGATAATAAACATGTAATGAGTTAGAATTATAAAGATGTAAATATAGTGAAAATAGAGCTCAAGAAAATCCTGATAATAAACATGTAATGAGTTAGAATTACAAAGATGTAAATATATTGAAAATAGAGCTCAAGAAAATCCTGATAATAAACATGTAATGAGTTAGAATTATAAAGATGTAAATATAGTGAAAATAGAGCTCAAGAAAATCCTGATAATAAACATGTAATGAGTTAGAATTACAAAGATGTAAATATAGTGAAAATAGAGCTCAAGAAAATCCTGATAATAAACATGTAATGAGTTAGAATTATAAAGATGTAAATATAGTGAAAATAGAGCTCAAGAAAATCCTGATAATAAACATGTAATGAGTTAGAATTACAAAGATGTAAATATAGTGAAAATAGAGCTTAAGAAAATCCTGATAATAAACATGTAATGAGTTAGAATTATAAAGATTTCACTTTACACCGGAGACCAATGAGGGTTGAGACCAATGAGGGTTTCTTTTCAATGGAGACCATTTCCAATTGGGCGTCTACTTAGAAGATCATAAACAAATCCTTCGGGAAGGGTACGGCCTTGAATCTATGTTAGAGCAACTTGTTGTCTCGCCAATTGTTAAAAAGATGGGAATCGGCGTATCGCTTGTGCAAAACCTATGGGCATCGGCAAGGAGCTTGTGCAAAACCCGCGCTTCGCACGGGGTCTTACCGCTCTTTCTGTCGTTTCTAAATTGCAATTTAATAGCTGCAAATTGTGTGAAAGTAAAAACGATTTTTTTGCTCCATATATAGGTCCTTAATTTATGTTTAAGGGGTACGTGTACAAATAATGTTTTTGAAAACTTATTTTGATATGATCAATTCATTATAGGTATAAATTCATAGAAGTTCGATCGAAAAAATAAGAACCGTTTTTTTAATATTGTTATGCCGGATTTAGGGTTTTAAATTTTTTTAAACCTTTTTTTTGTCATAATACTTTAGTAAATTAAACTAAGTCCATTTACCGGACCGCATTTTTTAGGCAAGACATTTTTTGCACGTTCCTTTCTCCAATGCTAGGGTTTTTTTCTAAATTATTTCGCATCTATGTATATATCACACCAAGCTTACATTTTTAAACAACTATTCCTGAATTTCGTACACGCTGTCTAGAAAAAAACATTAAGCTAATTTCTTTGAAGAAATTTACTTAGATAAGGTAATTTTTTGAGTAAAGAAAATTTATAAAACCAAATTCATCTCTGAAAATTTTCAAATCTTCTCTATGATAATAATACAAATTTCCTAGAAGTCTTTTTATACTTCAACCCTCTGTTTTTCATTCAAACTCGACTGATATGCTTAAATCTCCTTAATTTTTCAAAACCCTTTGATATAAGTACAATCAATCCACGGTTATTCGCTTTAGTTCTCTAAAACCTGGGAGCAGGCCAGTATACCGCGAGCACAGTATACCGCCGGGCTATAACTTCGTTCAAAATTGTCTAATCCGGGAGGCCCTAGTATGGTTCGATTCAGCTCGTTGAGGCGCATCGAACCATACCAGGGCCTCCCGGATTCGACAATTTTGAACGAAGTTAGCACGGCGATATACTGAGCTCGCGATATAACGGCTGTACCCCTAAAACCTTTGTTATTACTTTAAATCAATCTTTATCTTTGCTAACCACTTTTTAATATCAAACTTTAATATTCATTCTAAATCACTGTTATTCGCCTTAATCCTTCAATATCTGAAGTGAACAAACTCTTGTGATATAAAATTATCTTCTCCTGGATTGGGCAAATCCTTATATCTCAGCCCAAACTTGTCCTATCACAGTGATTTTGATGTCATTCGACTCAGCTCGAGGAGTGGAACATAACAAAATATTTTAAACAAGGTTAATTGGCACTGTTTGAGAATTAGATATTTTAGGACCAGGGACGTCTTCCCTGGGGTGTATGTAAGGTTGGAGGTGTAATGATGGACATTATCCAAAAGGTTAAAGGGCAAAGTTAAATCTCACATTTTCCCTTTTCAATAAATACATTTTCGCCCGTATTATTCACCTATTTCAGTCTAAGTTAGCACATATTTTATTAATTATATTGCTTGCTTTTCCCTATGAATAGAGACGCTTGATATCTCGCGTGTATTAATATCTGTGCCTAGGCAAGCCAGAGGATCTGATCAACCCTTGGGGCTTCCCGATAGGATTTAGGTTTCTCTTGAATTGAATCCCATCAAATTCACCAAATAGAGTGGCCCATGCCAGCACGTACCACAAAAAGCGTGCTGTGTTATTAATTATATCAACCCCCAAAAAATTTTCAGCCTTTATAAACGATAATGTTTTTAGTCCCAGTGTCTGAAGTATTTAATGGAATTGAAAACTATTCCAGCCCCTTCTACTAGAAGACGTATTTGATTATATTAAAAACGTATTTGATTTTGAATATAAAAGCTAAACAAATATAAACTAGCTAAAATAAATGGAGGAATCGTTAATCCAGTTAGATAAATGGTTATTCTAGGAATAAATTGCGAACGCTTTTAATTTTTATTTAAAAGTTTAAGAATCGAAATTTTGGCCCAAACTCGATTAATCTTTAGTAACTTTATTTGGCTGCACTCGTTTTATAGTATTTGACTTTTTCTTGTAGCAATTTAATTTTCCATCATTATTAAATATCAAAACAAAATTTTTTTTAGGTATTTTTAATAATTAATTAATTTTCACAAGCTTTAATTATCCTTCCCAATGTTCTATAATTTTTTATGTTTTTAATTTTAAATAATTTACTATTACAATTATTATTTTATTTTTTTATTTTTTATTTTGTTTTTATTAAAACCCAAAAATTACCATCAAATATTGCAAAATCTTCAAATCCTTGTGCAAATAAAGGACGTTTTTTGAATGCTTATTGTTTGGCTGATTATAATTGCAATAATTTAAATAATAAAAATATTATTAAAGTAAAATAATTAATTAATTTAAAAAAATATTTTTGTTTGAAAGGTTTGTATTCGGGGCCTTTGTTGTACACAAACAAAAATAAAAAAAGAAATGGTTAATAAACAAACTTTTGAAGATAGAGGGAAGTTAAAAGTTTTTATTTTGATTTTTTGTTTTTTCGTGTTTTCATTCTTAATTATTTTGATTCAAAAATTATTAAGCAAAATTTTAGTAAAAATTTTAATTAATTTTAGGTTGTCCCAAAAATACATTTAATGTCGGAATTAAATGTTTATCAACTAAAGACTGCCAAATTAAAGCAAATTTAAATTTAAAAGTTCCATTATCTTTGCTAAAATGTTCAAAACAGATAGGAATGTGTTGCACAAATGAAAATTATTTAAAACCTTTGACGAAAGGCAAATGGTGTTTAAATTGGGGAAAGGCTTTGGGAAAGGTAGAAAAAAATTAAGAAAAAAATTTTAATTCAGAAATTTGAAATATAAATCAGAATTGTAGTAAAAGGAATGGGCGAAATTAAAATTAAAAATCAGAATTTTGAACTCTAAAAATAAGAAGGAAATCGAAATTTTAATTTAGGTTTGCACTACAAATAATGAATGTAAAAGTTTAAAAAGGCCGCAGGCTTCTTGTGTGGATGGGGAATGTTGTACTCGTCCGAGGGAAATAATTGAAGAGGAGAAGGAGGAAGGTGAAAGTGATTTGATTTTGAAAGAATCAAGTGAAGAAAGTGAGGAAAATGAAAAAGAAAAGAAGAAAAATAAAAGTAAAGAGGAGGATGGAATGGAAAATGAAGAAGATAAATATGAAGAGGATTTTGAGGATTTTAAAAGTTTGGAGTCTGTTGAAGAGAAGGAAGAAGATATTGATAGAGGTGAAAAGTTTTTAAATTTTAGCAAAATTATAAATAAAATTAAAGACAAAAATGATGATATTGATGTGAATAATCAAAATAAATTTATGAGAAAAGAATTAAATGAAGGACAAAGAATTTGTAGGTAGGTTAAATTTAAATGTTTTGAGTAATAAAGGATTATTTTTAACAAAAAATATAGGTAATTGTAAAAAAATAATTAATAAAAATTTATTTTCTTGAAGGGTGGGGGGATTAATGAAAAATTATATGCTTAGTGTTAATAAATAATATTTTTTAAATATAATTTATACATATGTACATATATTATTTATAGAATCACTATAGAATCACCAAAATTTTTTGTATTTGACCAGCCCCTAGAAAATACTTTTTATATAAAACTTACACAACAGGGAATAGGCCACAATTTATTCTAGTTAATTTCCACCTCTTTTTCAAGGAGTAAAGGTTTTCTCTACAAAAAAGTTCGAAGATGTTCTCCAAATTTAACATGTGGAAATAAATATATATTTTTATGTATTTCTGGTCATTGTTGTTTAAAAAAAGAGGAAAATTATGAGGAGGATTTAAATGAAGGTAGATTACCTTTTGCCCCCTTCGGTTTTTGTCTTTTAACAAGAAAATATCGACGATTTATTGGAAGATTATGTAATAAAATATCAGATTGTCCCAAAGCTTTTGATGTTAATAGAAAAAGAGTGCCGATTCGTTGCTTGAAAGGTTTGAATTAAGTAAAAACTGGACTTTTTAGGGATTGGTAGTTATGGAGAGGGAGAAATATAAATAAATTGATCTTAAGAATCTCCTCTATTTTTGTAATTAAACAGTCATAGGGATCATTTTTATAATCCAAATTTCCTCGTTGCCAAGCATACCCATATTTACTAAATACACCGGGCAAATCTTAGATAAATAATATTTTTGGGGGGAAATTTTTTATAAATTAAACATCAATTTTAATATCTGGCAATTATATTTTAAAGAATTCTCAATTAATTATTAAATAATTTAAATTAATAATCCAATAAAAAATTAATTTTTAGGAGCATGTTGTGCTTCTATGAGTCAAAATAAAAATGTTTGGAATAAAAAAAGTAAAAGAAATAAACTTGGAAATGTGGTGGAAGAAGAGGACAGTTGGATACTTCCACCAAAACAAAAAAATAATGGTTAAAAATATTTAATTTAAAAATAATTTAAAAAACTGACACCCATGTAGTGTAAATAAAAAATATTTAAATCAAAAAATGATTTAATAAATTTAAAAGGTTTTTGTTTTGACGGAACACCAAGCAGAACACAATGTATTAGTCAACGTGATTGCCCAAACTATAATAGACAAATATGCGAAAATGGAATTTGTTGTTCCCCAAATATTGATCAAAAACAATGTAAAAATTAATAAAAAAAATTCCAAAAAAATTCCTTTTTATATGCCTGTGGTGGTTTGCCGAGTTCTGGTCAATGCAACAATCTTTTAGTGGGATTATCTGCAGGTGCTGGTTGTAAATTGAATTTTTATTGTGTTCCGCCCGGTGTTTGTTGTGAATGTAGATTTGGAATGCCTCAAAAAGGGATTAGAGGGTGTACTGATAATAATCAAGTAAATTAAATTTTTGAATTTATTTTGCATGTAAAAACAATCAGAAAAACAAAGAAACAATTAAAGAAAACTAGAAGTTAAAATAGAATTTACTATAACAGATTTTTAAAATTAAAAATAATAAATTTAGGACAGCATTTCCGTTAAGGGATTTATTTTTTATTTAAATATTCCTTCAACTTTTTCAGTGTAAATCCGGCTATAAATGTGAGAAACGAAATGGATTTTGCTGTCCACGATGTCCGGAAGGAAGAATGCCTTTTGGGAGTTGTTACAAAGGAAAATGTGCAAAGAATTATTTTTGTAGCGTTGGAAATATTTGTTGTGAAAGAGAAGAAAATTAATATAAATATTTTTAAAAAATATTTAATTAGAGATTAGCTTGAGAAGATTAAAATTCAAAAAATATTTTTAAACAACAAACAATTTTCTCGGTCCAATCTCTAAATTAAAGAATATTTTTATCGTTTAATTTCCTTCCAATTTTGTATAAAACATTCTAATAAATTCCAAAACAACTCCGTTACTCCATCCAAAACCCGACTGAGGGGGATATTCCCCTCCAAATCCAGTTTGGCCATCTTCAAACCGAACATCATATTTCTCCCACATTTGGGCAGGCTTAAAATTTATTTAAACTTTTTATTTTTAGTTTTCATTGATCAAAAAACCTTTCCTTTTTTTGGATTAAAAAATCCATTAAATGTTGTCGTTAAAAATCCATTAACTATTTTATTTGCAATATCTTTAGCTTTTTCATTGTTTTTACAATTTAAAAGGCTAACAACAAACAAATGTTGTTGTGGAGCCCATCCATTGGGGAAGTCCCATTGCTCACTAGAATTACGTTCCATAGATGAAGGAATTCCTCCTAAAATTTAAAAGTATGGGGTTGATTTTCTGGATAGAAAGCTGGTTTCCCTTCTAATAGGCTCCCCTCACAAGGAAAGTAAAAATTAAGCAAGTCTCATTTTCCCCCCTCATAAATTCCCTTCCCTCATTTAAACCTTTAAATTCAAGTGCTCCACTTTTGTACAAATAATTAACAATTCGATCACAAACATCATTCGGCCTATTCTCCAAAAGAAGGGGGTAAATATTGCTCGGGTAAAATTTATCCCTCAATTTTTTCTCAACCAAATCCAAATCATACCAAACTCCATCTTCTTTGCTATATAAGACTTGATGAATTGAATCAGTCAGATTCTGTGCCATTTCTTGATAATATTTTGCTTTTCTGATTTTTTGTAAATTAAATTTATATTTTAATAAATTTTGTCGGAATTTTTTTTGGACGTTAGCAAAGCTTATTAGAAATAATGGAGGCAATGTTCTGATTTTTTATAAATTTAAGGTGATTCTTTATTAATTTTCACATAACTTTTTATAAAAACTTTGTTAACATGACTAAAGAATCAAATAATTTTTTAAAATTGACACTCGTTATATTTGTTATAAATACTCGGTGTCGAAAACTTCCAAGGGACCATTCACTATTTAATTTACTTACTCATTCTGTCCAATTTCTTTACTTAAATTAGCCATTGTCCAATAATTCATAGCAATAAAAACATTTAAATCTACAGGCAAAACTTTATTTGTTGAAGTCCTAACTCTACTCATTTCATTTCCCCCTCCTCCTTCCACCCTTACATTTTCTGTATTATTCTTCCAATTATACCAACGAGAAGAAAAGTCAATTCCAGATTCACAAGCACTTGCTGTTGAAGACCAAAAGAATAAAGGCTGTTTACTTTGAATTCCAAGTTGATAATCTTCCAAAAAATTTTCTGAACGAGGACAATTTGTTTTTGTCTAAATTTGAATATTCAAAGATTTTTTTAAAAAGTTATTTTTTCCCCACCTTATATTGAAACATTAAATAATTTTTCTCTTTAAATTCAAAAATAATTGAACGATTCTGATTCCACCATTTAAGCTCTTTTTCGGCTAGAGGTAAAAATTCTTGAAGAAAACTTTTATTTTTTGTTATGTCAAAATAATCTTTAATCATTTGAGTAAAAAATGGAGGTTGGCTTCTTCTCGATAATCTTTTTTGTTTGAGAAAAAAATTAAATTTTTAAATTTAAGAAAGTAATTACTGAATATTTCCTGAATTTGGAATAAATCCATGATAATTTAATATATGAGCAAAATTTTTTAAAACACCATAAGAGGTTTCAATCAAATTTGAAAAGTAAAGACCTTAAATTATTTTTAAATTATATAAAAAAATTTTCTGTTTAAAGTTATTCTGATTATATGAGACCCTTTTAAATATAGTAGCAACCCGAAACCCCGACCCTAACAATTTTTTGTCAAAACCCCGACCCGAGCCTCGAACTACACCGAATTTCGATGGTATGGGGTTGTTACCCTACTTTTAAAAAACCGATTTTCTTTGTATACCTAATAATTATCTTTATTTTTATTTAAAAGTACCTTTCAATATCCAGTAAGTATCCCAATAAAAGAAAACTTTAAAGAAACCACCAGGTACTAAAAATCTGTTTGGAACAGAAAGAACAGGGTAAAAATGTTGATTTTTGTGAACATCATCAATGAATTCTCGTGAAAGTAAAGGCCAAATTTGATGTAAAGCAACAGCAAATTTTCTTTATTTTTAAATTAATTAATTAAAAATTAAAATTATCTATTTAATTACTTCCATTTAGGGTCATTAATTAATTCAAAATTTTTAGGATTTGGTTGCCAATCAGTCAAATTGGAAGGTTTTATATAATCTGTATTTGCAAAATTTTCTTCACAAAATTGCATAAAATCTCCTTTTTTGATTACTTTTCCTCGAATAATTCTTTAAAAATAATTTAAATTATTTTTAATTTAAATAATTAAATGTTGAGTTATTTAAAATATTTAAATGTGTAGAAATGTTCAAAACTAAAAATTTTCTGAGAGAAAAAATATATAATTAATAAACTAAATTCTAAGTGAACTAAGGAAATTTTCAGCAATTAACTCCCGTTTATAAGCCCATCAGAAGATTATTCAAATTAATTTCTTAACAAATATTTTGGAGATACCATAAAATTCTATATGTCTCTTAACAAATATAGATTACAAACTTGCGGAAATTTTTAAGAATTTCATTTGGTTCAAGAAGAAGTTTTGTGCCAGGGCATTGATGTTGTACTCCAAAATACCAAGCCGAACTAATTAAAGGACCTGAACAATAAATTGGGGCTAAAGGCCCTTCACAAATTGGTTCTGAACAATTTGTAATAAATCCAGGGGAAGGCTGTTGATAATTATTTGTTTCTTTTATTGTAAATTGCTGAGGGAAAATATTTTGTTTTGAAATATATTTTTCAAATAAATTATAATTAATTTTATTATTATTATTTTTGTGGAGGGTATTAACAGGGAATATTAAAAGAATATTTAAATGTAAAAATAATAATAAAAAATAATTAAAAAATATTTTTATTTGAGACATTTTTTTGAAATAAATTAGAGATAATAATTTCTATATTTTTAGGGAAAACAAATTAATTATTACGGGGTTCTTTGATAAAATTGATAAGAAAGTTAAATAAAAACTGTGTGGACTTTAATTGTAGAGAAAAAGGAAGTTTTTCCATTAAAAATATTTTTACACGAATTTGCTTTGACATTTAAAATTTTTTGAACAAAAAATGAGGGAAAAAGCCCCTTCGATTGAGGCATACCTTTGCGTCATAAATTTAGGAAAATGATTGGGAAAATATTCCAGATGAGGAATGTTTCCCCAATTTTTTTGGTCAATCCTAATGTTTTTATGTTTAATGAGAGACGACTTAGTCACATTTTTTATAACAAATGTAGCTGAATCCCAACAATTTTTTTAAATTTAAAAATGTACCTTTTCCTCAATACTAACAAATTGTAAAGTAAATTCATTATTATTATTTCCCAAATAATTAATGTAAACTTGCTTAATTTCAGATTTTGTTGTAAAAATTCCAAATTCTTTTCCATTTTTCCATTTCAAAAAATTAATTAAAGCAAAAATAAAAATTAAAATAAAAATAAATCCTAAAATAATATAGAATAATAGCCAATGTTTTTTTCGTAAATTTATTGGCTGAATATGCATATAATGATGACCTTAAATGTTTGAAAAAATTAAAATATGAAATTATTTAAGGGCGTGTTAATTAAATTATTTTTCCAGTTTTTGAGGAAAAACATGAAAAATTTATTAATTTATCCGTTTTTTCCTCTTACAAATTAATAAAAACCCGTTCTTTAATTGAGGAAATTGTGAAGAACCCCGTTTAAATAATTTAATTAACTCTTTTCCAGTTAATTACTTCCTCAACACTATTTTAGTTAATTTAATACTTTTTTTAAATAAAAATTTTTCTTATGAAAAATTTAAATAAATTTATATATTTAAGAGGGGAGAATGATAGAAAATCAATTTAAAATTTATATGACGTGGATATTTAAAATAAAAAAACTTAACATTTTTTTGTTTTTCGCTGAATATTGTTGTTGGCTATTAAAAATAAATCGAAGAATTTTTAGTAAGATCAAAAACATTTACGTAAAATTAAAGAATAAAATTAAAAAAATAAATAAAAATAAATTTAAATAAAAAAGCAATTCACAAAAAATTGTTGTCGAAATTTGCTTCTGTAAAACTGAAATGGAGATTGATAATTAAATAAATAAATAGCTAATTGTTAGAATATATTATGCTTTTGGAACAAAACAGATCCCGAAACCGTAAATTTATTTTTCATGACAGCTACAGTGGCGGAAATTTAAATAGGGAAAAATATTTTTAATTTTATTTCTGAAAATTATTAAGCTAATCATTTATCGCGGACCTACACTTTTATATAGTTTTGTAGCTTTGTTTATAAGCTATCAAATGACTACAAATCATTAAAAGAAAAGTTTTCACTTAAGCTTAAAAAAACATTTATCTATGTTAACCTTAAAAAGTGCGCGGAAATTTAAATAGGGAAAATTTTTATACATAAATTTTTATGGAAAATCAAAATAGAAAAAATTTGAAAAAATTTCTTAGACCTTCTCTAGCGATATGATAAAGAATGGCAAAAAATCTTAATTTTAACCCAGCTCCATCATCGACATCTCGAGGTCCAAAATCAACAAAAATGAGGGTGATTTGGAGGTGATCTGATTTAAAAAAGTTCAGCGCATCTGACACAGATAAAATTTTTCTTTTTTGATAATCTTAGAGCCCATAAAGTTTGCTACAAAATAGGCTTTATATCATTTCTTCAAAAAATTTTTTCCTCGAGATGAATACCGAAGATTTTATAGTTATGAAATTTATGACTGATTTAACACATTTTTCCCAAAATTAAAAGGTTTCAGCCTATATCTCGAGGAAATTATTTTTTGAAGAAATGATATAAAGCCTATTTTGTAGCAAACTTTATGGGCTCTAAGATTATCAAAAGAGAAAAATTTTATCTGTGTCAGATGCGCTGAACTTTTTTAAATCAGATCACCTCCAAATCACCCTCATTTTTGTTGATTTTGGACCTCGAGATGTCGATGATGGAGCTGGGTTAAAATTAAGATTTTTTGCCATTCTTTATCATATCGCTAGAGAAGGTCTAAGAAATTTTTTCAAATTTTTTCTATTTTGATTTTCCATAAAAATTTATGTATAAAAATTTTCCCTATTTAAATTTCCGCGCACTTTTTAAGGTTAACATAGATAAATGTTTTTTTAAGCTTAAGTGAAAACTTTTCTTTTAATGATTTGTAGTCATTTGATAGCTTATAAACAAAGCTACAAAACTATATAAAAGTGTAGGTCCGAGATAAATGATTAGCTTAATAATTTTCAGAAATAAAATTAAAAATATTTTTCCCTATTTAAATTTCCGCCACTGTAGATCCCTGATATATGTACGTACATACATACTAATAATATTTATTTCATTAATTATATGTATTTTTCTGCCAGCTTTAATTTTTTATATATCCAACATTAATTCTTGTTTGCCATATAATTATTGTTTGCTATATAATAAATATTGACTATTTTGCTATCTTTATTTTTCTACATATTTATTTATTTTCCTCATTCTTTCCTTTTGATCATAAATACACTTACTATAAATATAAAAAATAATTCTTGTTCAAGATTAATTTTATATTAATGAATATTATTATTCCAATTAATTTTTCTTATTTATTTTTCAATTTATTTCTCCTTCTAAATTATATTAATTGTTTAAATATTTTACAAATTGTGCCGGGCTTCACAAATTCTCATGTTTTATTTAATTATAGACTTGAGGAAGAACTGACTAAATTAGGGCATTCTGTTGTTTTATGGACACAAATGGAAATGAATATGGTGTAGGTTATTCTCTTAAATTGAGAGAAGAATTATTGTTATAAATAAAATGGAAGTTTGTAGGGATAGGGTTATAATAAATAGATTATGGATGTCTCAAGACGTTAAATAATCCTTCTCTTATTTCAGTTTTACAGGAGACTTTAAATTGCCAGATGGTGTTAACGAGTAAGTTTATATTAAATATTGGTATTGTTTTTAGTATATTATAATATTATAGAATTCGTGAGTCTATTCAATTCAAGGATAAATTGAAAGTTGAGGGATTAAAGGTATTTATATAATAATTTACTTAGTAGGTATAATCGTTTTGACATCTACAAAATAAATATGTATACATATTTGAGAATGATTAACACACAATTTTAAGCTATTTTCAATGCCTTACTACTTTTAATTGCTAAAGCCCTCTATTTGTTACTTCCGTTATTTTAAACATGAGAGATATACATATAAACATTTAAATAAAGTTTATAAATTTTTATTATAAAGGTATTTCAAGAAATGATTTTCCAGAGTGGTACTCCTTATGAACTTTGGTGGACCGGCAGAGAATTTAAAGTATTAACAAATAAGACTTGTCAAAATTATAAGAAATTGTCAGGAAATGCGTTTAGAAGCATGTGAACAAATGCTTGGAGAAGGACGTGCAAAATTGCTTTCCTCTGTAAAATACCAAAAATTTGATTTGGCAATTGGGCATTTTCATGATTTGTTTGTTGTTTTTAATGACAAAGAATTATTATCTAAATTTTGTTAAAGTTGTCCAGTAGCTATGGCTCGTTCTGTGGGAGTTTATAGAGTAAATTATAAGTATAAAATGATAAAAGACAATTTATTTTATTTTTCACAGATAATTTGGATCACTCATGGCCCTTCTCTTTATGATTTTACTTCTTTATCTGTAATCCTCCCTTCCAACGTTTAATTTAAATATTCATATTTTCAGTTTGGTCTACGAACATTTCCTTCATTTGTTCCACACCCTCTTTCCTTCAATTCAGACAGAATGGTTTGAATATTTATTTTGGAATTAAAGTTTTATTTTAAGAATTTTTTACAACGTTTAATTAATGTAATTTGGCATTTTTCTGGTATAGAATTTGTAAATCTTCCAAATGGTTTTATCATTTAAGATATTTTAACTATATATTTTTTCAGTTTTACTTCATGAAGAGAATTCCTTATACAAAAAATGTTTTTTCGAAATTATATTTTAAAAATTTAAATATTTTTAAAAGTTTTTCCAAAATCTAAAAATCTTTGGACTATTGGTCAACAAGTTTCTGTTCTTTTATTAAATGGAGAACGTTTCCTAGACTTTCCGAGGCCATTACCTACATTTATTTTAAATTTGGGTTCACTAGCTTCTAAACAACAAAAGTTAAACAAATTAAGTTTGGATCCAGAAATCGAGTATATTTATTCGAAGAAGGAAAGTAAAGGTTGGTTAAGTAGATATGTATGTATGTAGGTTCCCCTCAGAATATCAATGGGATATATTTATTAACACATAGATAGAGTACCTTAGTTGAGTTATTCCTTCGTGTGTATTTTTAACGAGAGTAAAACAATCCTTATTTTAGGTGTTGTCATCTTTTCAATGGTTTCTATTTTGTGTTTTACATTATAATTAAAACTGGAATTTTTAGTCAATTAAAAACTACAAATAGTTGGGTAAAATAATCACAAAAATCCAAAAAAAACTTCCTTTAACTAAAAATTCCATCCTTAATTACAATTAACTTTTGGCTATTAATAAAAGGGAACAGTATCAAACACAACAAATATGCCTTTGCGAATGACCAAAAGTTTTTTGAATGCTTTTGGTCGAATTTCTGAATATGATTTTTTGTGGAAGACTGAACAAACAGAAATTGAAGGGATTGAGGGATTTAAGAATGTACATTTACGTCGATGGATTAATCAAAAAGAATTAATTAGTTTGTTAATTAATTGTTTAAATCTCCCTCACAAAGTAACAAATATTTTAGGAGATTTTCTATCTGATTTAAGGAAATTTTTTATTCGGGCAGTTCATAATTATCGAGTAAATCTTCGGGTATTTTTTGAATTGTGAATTTGTTAATTTGGGATACATTTTTGTTTAAATCCGTTATTATTAGGAAGACTTTAGAAAGTTAAATTAATTTCTCTAAATTAATCTCTCTCTTTTCAAAAAGAACATCCAAAAACTCGTCTTTTATTTGCCCATGGAGGTTATAGCAGTTTTCTTGAAGCCGCAAAGGCAGGAATTCCTATTTTGCTTGTCCCTCTCTTCGCCGATCAAGGCATTAATGCAAAACGAGCACAACGTTTTGGGATATGTGAAATTCTTGACAAAAAAACTTTAAATGATAAAATTGTTGAAGAATTACTTCGAAAAATACTTAATGATGAGCGGTTAAAAATTTTTGTATTTTTGTTATTTATTAAAATATTTTTTCAGTTATTATAGAAATGCACGCAAACTTTCGGTATTTTAAAATAATTAATTGTTTAAGGAATATTCACATAAATTCTATTTTTCTAGGCAATGCTTGCAGACAACCCCCTTTCTTCCTTTTCAATGCCTTCCTTAGAATATGGTTTAAGGTTGGCAGTATCATCAAAACCCGATTATTTTTCTCTCAAATCAGCCCAAAAACTTGGATTTTTGGAACATTTTAATTTTGATTTAATAATTATTATTTTTATTTTAATTAATTTTTTGACTTTTTGAGATTAATTTACAAAAAAATATAATTAACAAAAATTATTTTGTAAGAAATATTTAGTAATATGTATTTACAATTTAAATTACAAATAAATATTTAATTTAAATTTACATTTTTGTTCTCTCTTTCAATAATTCATTTTGCTTATCATTTCAGTTAATTTTAGGACTGAGCAATTCCTTCGGGTCTAATCTTGTTTCTAACGAGTCGGTTACTGAATAAATTTTTTTATTTTTAATAAAAGATCTTGTGATAAAATTGTTCTTTAGGGGTTATTTTGCCAACAATATTTTGTAATTTTCCCCTCTTGAAAAGTTAATAATTGGCAGACTTGCTTCCTTCTTTAATTTCATTTTATTTTTTTATGGCATTCATTTACTCAATAAAATTAGAAATTTGACACATAAAAAATAAAAGAAATATCTTTATAAAATAAAACAAACAAAAATTTTATATTTCCCATCTAAATGAAAAATCCTTGCAAATAATTTCTGATTTGCAGGGATTTTCTTTTTCTAATCCTTTATTGAGTAATTAAATGTCATAGGAAAATAAAATAAAATCGAGGAAGAAAGTTCGCTTTTTGAGAAAGGATAACAAAAAATAACCGGCATAACGGAAAATACTTTTTTATATTTATGTGGATCGAAATTGTGAGTTTATTTTTTTTGAGAGGGATTTTTACTTTTAGGCATTTACATATCCTTCCATTTTTTAGATAAAAAATTGTTCTTTTTGTTTTCTAAGCCGAAATTTAAATATTTAAAAAATCAAAACCTAATTGGTCGATTTTTGGCCCCAAAGAAAGTGAAAGAACAACCAAAACGATAGCAAGTACCTTAAATATTTAATTAATTTAACGTCCATTTTGATCTTTCTAAAACTTTTTAAACTTAAGAACTAATATTTTCTTTTTTTTATTAGAGCCAGAACTCTTCAAAAAAAATTTTTTTTGGTATAACCAATGTGTAGCGAAGTCACCTACATAATAGAACAATTTAAGTTTTTCAAGGGAATTTGGTCATAATTTTGTTTAGAATGATCGTATTAATTTAAGCTTGGTTCAGATATACAATAAATAACAATAAATTTCACGTTTTTTAAGCTCGAAAAAAAGTTATAGTGAAAACAAAAAGTGTTCTATATTTTATAAAAATTAAAATTAAATACAAACCGTTAAAAGAACTGTTACAAAAATAATTACACGTTTAAGAATTAAATTATTTTCATTTATTGTTGTTGGAATTTTATCCATAAAATAAATACCGTATATACTGTATTTATTACCCTCCCTCAAATAATTACCCCACCTGCTTTTATTACCCCCTCCAGAGAGAGATCGAAACAATAATTACCCTCCCTCGAATAATTACCCCCTATTTTTCCTACTCTAATTTCAATATTTATTAAAAAATCATTATCAATTTCAATAATAGAATGTTTTAAGGATCAATGTAAAAAATAAATCAAGAGATAAAAGTATTTGGAGAGGATATCGCGGAATTTATGAGAATTAAGGGAGATTAAGAGGATTTGGGATCTCCGAGAAAATTCCTCAAATCTATCTAAATTAACCTTTTATTTTTTAAGCATTATTGGATTAATATCGAAAAATAATTTCTTCTTCAATTGTATTAAAGAAATTATACTGACTCTTCTCCTTCATATTCGGCATCGGCCTCTAATTCGTATTTTCGATTGATTAGGTGACTTTTTATATCAGAAGACGGAATTATTGTTGGTATGGCCCCACTTTTAGAAATTATATTTAGAGAATGTAGGGTATATCCCCTAAATAGGAATCATACATACTTGTATACCTCTCAGGTGTCTTTATATATCCCAGGAAGGAAGCATTGGTGTTATTGTACCATCTTGGGGTACATTACATATGAAAATATTAAGGGACTATATTTAGAATATCTCTAAAAATCTAATATTTATCTCTAAATTCGATAACATATTGTATATCACTGTTCATATCTATGAATAAATTAAAAAATTTACAGGTCGAAATAATAATTACCCTCCCTCAAATAATTACCCCGCCTGCTTTTATTACCCCCTCCAGCGAGAGATCGAAACAATAATTACCCAGGGTAATTAATACAGTATATACGGTAAAGATAATTATTGTGTGAACAATTTATTTTAAATTTTTATGAGTAAAGAATTTTTTTAAGCTAAATAAAAAAATTCAAAAAAATTTTCTCAGAATATTTAGTAAATTAAATTTTTTATAAATAAATTTGCTTGTTTATGTCAGAACTTTTTTTCTTTGCATATATGTGCCAGTTGAATAACTCAAAAGCTCTACACAAATATGCAGAATTTATGTATGAACTTTACATTTAAAGTTTCCGCTCTTGAATTTTAAAGTTTTTTACGGTTGATTTAAATATAGAAAAAGGTTAATGCTTAAAAGGAAGAGCACAAGAAAATATAAATTGAGGTAAGAGGAGTGAGTGAGTATTTGATAAATACATTATTTATGGAAAAGAGGGGAAAAGTGTCTGAGTAAAAATAAAATTAAATTAGAAATTGACAGAAAAGTAGTAAATATTTTTATTTATTTATTTGCCAGCTTCTTTAAACAAATTTCATTAGCTTTCTTTATGTTTATTCGAGAGGAAAAGCGCCGCTTTTAAGAAAAATAAGAGAGGAAAGTTAGCTTTGTTAAAAATTAAATTTCTTTCTCTTTTTTCTTCTCTTATATTTACTAGTTCTTATAAATTATTTAAAGGTTATGGCATCAGTATGGATGTCTTATCTTCTGTCTAAACACGCTACGTTGACTTTTTTGGAATTTGTAGTTTAATTACAATAAAAATATTTCAAAAAATTTTTTATTTTTAATGTTCACACAAATTACATTTACAGTTAACGAACAAAAATAAGCATATAGGGAACAATAGCAACAACAATACCTAATTTAGAATATCTTTATATTTTATTTATTTATCATCTCCTATCCTATCTTCCTTCCTCTTTCTGCCTTCTTTTGTTTATGGCTTTTTCGACGATGGGCCAGCACAGTACGCAGACACATTGCAGATACTTCCAATCAAGAGGAAACTTTAAAAAAGAAAAGAAAATTATTTCTTCCTTAAAAATATCTCAAAACTTACGTTCCCAACACCGCTCCAAACCCAACAAATCCAGAGATGGCATAGTGCTTAGTTTGGAACTCGCAGTCATCGGCAGAGACAAGTTGAAGGAGAATAGCAATAGTGACCACAACCATTAGGGACACAAACTTTCCTTGCACCATTGTAGTAGATTCCCTTTTGTTGTTGTCGTCGTTGAGCGAATAGAGAATACAGCAGCACTTATACTTTTGAGGCTTTGGATTAATTAGATACGCTTTTATAGTTTTTGTAAGCTTGCAGTTTTATAACACTGGAGAACTTCCTCACCGTCAAACGGGGAAGGTGTTAATTTCTCCAAAATATAGGTAATAGGTAACTCAAATTAAAAATAAAATTAATAGTTTTGAGCATCGAGTAGTTCAATAACCTAGTAGCTCAACAATGTTCAGCATCGACTAGACAAGCTAAGCCAAAACTTGTTCGATCATGGTGATTCTGTTTCGTTCTACTATATTAAAATTATTTTTTATTTTTTTTCAATAAAAATAAAATTTATTTATTTGATTTTTTTTAAATATTCACAATCAGTTTTTAATAAAAATTCATTTTTTAAAAATGTGAACGAAATATAAAAATTTATAGAAAAATTTTTAAAATAAATAAAATGAAATCATTTTATTGTCAAATAAATAATTCTTAATTTAAAAATTCGGAAAGTTTATAGTCAAATAAAATCAGAATTTATAAAATTAAATTTAGAAAATCAGAATTTTTTTTTAATTTCAGAAAATAAACTTTAAATGACAAATATCAAAATTATTCTATTTTTGATATTTAATTTAATATTAATTATTAAAATAAATGGAATTGAGGAAAAAGAAAATTCTCTTAAAAATTTAGACGGAAAATATTTTTATTATGAAGTAAATTTAAATTAATTTTTTTAATTATTATTTTAGACTGATATACCATCTAAACGATCTAAACGATCACAAAAAGTATACAAAAAAGCTGAAAGAGAGTATCGAATTAGAGGTTTAATAATTTTTAAAAATAATTTAACAAATAATTTTAATAAAGATATGAGCAGTTCACAGTGGCAACAACGGCAACGCGGCAAAAAAGTACCTAAAACTGTTTGGGATCCATAAAATAATTAATTAATGATTACAAAATATAATTATTAAAATTTATTTAAAAATATAAATGAATAAATTTATTTGGAATATTTGTGTGTGTTATTATTTTTGGGTAATCATGTAAAAAATTAAGAAATAAAAGGATTTAAATTTATATGAGTCTAAAATCTAAAATTAAATCTAATTACGAAATTTACCAAAAATTGTTTGTTAAAATTAGATTCTTTCAAAATTAAAAAACCTTCCGACTATGTTCTTTCTTTTTCTTTAAATTCCTTTAAAATTTCTTTGAATTATCTTTGGAGAAACTCCAAAAATTCTACTTGACATGTACACATATTAATACAAAAATTTTGTTCTTATTTTCTGTCTAATAAGAAGACAGAAAACTAAATTTTATTAAAATACCTTATTTTAACCCAAAAATATTTTTGACATTTTCAATTTTTAATTTTTATTTATTTGCTTTTTCACTTTTATTTGATATATTTTTTAATTTATGCGAGCGATGGAATCAAATTAATGCAAATAAAAAAAATAAATTTTAAAAAGCATCCAAATCATTTTTTAAAAATTATTTAAAATGGAATTTATTTATTTTAAAATATTTTTAACAAAAATAATATTTTTTGTTTTAATTAATTTTACATTAGAACAAAAAGAAATTAACAATATATCGACACCGGTAATTTTAAAAATTAATTTTGATTTCTAATTAATTTTTAAATTTAAATTTAAGTCACCACCACCATTTAACACATTTAATTCATTACAATTAATATCAAAAAATCTTTCCCAATGCCACATTTTGTTAGAAAAAATTCCTGAGGAATTAAAGGAATATAATAAACAATTGGAATATGCATTGAAATTGGCAAATAATATTTCGAGTGAAGTTGGGGAAGTTTTGTTGATTAATGAAGAAAAAGAACTTCCTGGACAATTACAAGACCACCATCGGGAATGGACAATAAATGGGGATATTGTAAGTATTCAAATCAAAATTATATCTAGTCTGTAAGATAAACGTTCAAGCAAGTGCCTAAATTCTATAATTATATTATGAGCGAATATTAAATATAATATTTAATTTTTAATAAAAGGAAATTGAAAATGAACCAGAAATTCTGAGAGGCAATGATGATGGCATAAAAATTTTAAAAAATAATTTCTTTGAATTAAACAAAACAGAATTGTTAACTTTGGAAAATATTGATAAATATTTGGAAAGACAGCTTAGACAAGCAAAAAATAAGTAAAAAAAATATTTGAAATAACTAAATATTTTTTTATTCTAAAAAAGGCATTGTCTTCTATCATTAGTCAATAAATTAGCCAAAATACAAAAATCAACAGTTAATTTTAGAATTGAAGCTACAGGATTAAATAAAGTTATTTTTTTAATTTAAATATTTTTTAAATAAAAATTTAAAAGGAAATAAAAGAATTATTAAATAATTCTTCCACAAATTATTTAGAATTAGCTAAAGCAGAAATTAAATTAACTAATTCTGATAAAGATGTTAGTTCTAGTATGGATATTTATGGAATAATTACTGGAGGAGACAAACAAAAGATTTTTTATGGAATTTCGGCTGTAAGTTACTGAATTATTTAAAAGAGGGTTTTTGAGAGAAAATAAAATTAAAAATAATTTTAATTAAATTGTTTTTAATGTTTTTACCCCCTACAAAACTTATTTGGATTAAAAATTTGGATTTAAATAATTAATTAAAGTCTTGTTAAACAACCCTAGTTTTACTAAAAAATTTAATTATCAAAAAATTAAAAAATAAAAATATTTTATAGACAAATTTTCAAAATCGTGCAAAATCTAATAAACCTCCAACAAGTGGATATAATGTAAATAATTAATAAATAAATAGTTTTTTTTAATCTTTTATTTATAGTTGTTCTCGGGCATTTTAAATTTTCTAAATAATATCGGATAATTAATAAATGAATTTTATGAAAAGAATAATATAAAGATTTTATTATATTTTTGTTTAATTTTAATGTTAAATAAATTAAATATTTTATTCAATAAAATTATTTGATTTTATAATCTTTGTTATTTGGGTTGAATGTATTTTTATATTTATTATTGAATATTTCTTTTAATTTTTATCCAAGAAAATTTTTAAAAAATCTATCATGACATTTAATTTTAAATACAAAAATAATAAATTCTTCAGTTAAAAAGTGTATTCTAAATATCGTAAAATATTAATTAATATTTGTAAATTAATTTTTAATTAAAATTGTTCAAATATTATCTTCACTGTAATATTATTTTATTAAACATTACAAAATTAAGAAATCTTAAAATAACCGTTCAGAATTAATTTTTATTTAAATATTCTCTTACTTGTTTTTATTTATTTTGATCACAAAATATATTTTATATTTCCATATTAAATTTATGCGAGAAAGGAAGAATTCTTAAATTTAAAAAGAAATAAAATTCTGTTCAATTTCAAATCATTTTTATTTTTTTCAAACAAATAATTTTTAAAAAAATATTTAATCATCTCCAAACATTTCCTTCCAAAATGTATTTTAAAATAATTCTATTTACTTTAATTATTTATATTATAAATCAAGTAAAACTAACAGAAACTGCTCCTTTAAATGAAGAAAGCAGCACTTTAGAATATTTTTATAATAAAAATTTGGAATATTTAGAGATGGAGGCTAATGCCGAGTTTTTAAAGTCAACAACTTTACCATCTTTGGATGAGGTAGTTGATAATAGGGAATATATAAATTTAATTTAAAAAATTGTTAAATAATTGTTTCCAGGCAAAAATTAAGAAACGTTCAAAACGGATGCTTGCACCTACGGTTGCTTTACCTCCACCGTATGTTCTCTCATTAATTTAAATTTAATCATTTTTAATCATTAAGAAGTGAGAAAAGCTCAGAAAATGGAAATGGGTTTTTATTTTTTAATTTAAAGATTATGGCGATTAAATTTTAAGTTTTTATTGAGGGATATTAGAAAAAATCATAATTTAAAAAATTCAAATTAAATAAACTTTTAATCGCCATTTTGTAAATATTTTTGTATCTTATTTTTAACCTTTAGATGTGTATTTTGTGGCAATCAACAAAACTTATGAACTTGATGAATATATAAATTTTTGTGATAAATAAATATTACATAAACAAATTTTTATACTTTATTAAAAATTTTAAAATTAAAATAACTAGTGAATGAATAGAAGATAAATCAGGGATATTGCTTCCGAGTCCACCTAATTCCATATTGTTGACTTTTTTTGTTTCAGTCTCTGGCTCTCTTACGCCAGAATTTATGAGTGATTAATTGAGGGCGTGTTTACTCAGTTTTTATCATGGAATACATATTAAAAAATCATAATTTAAAAATTGTTGTGTACTTCAAATATATCTTATAAAATTCGAACATATAGGAGAAACCTAAACCTTTTGGATTCCTCAATTATGTAATCACTCTCTCTCTCGGTTATTTACTTCCTTTACTAAAGAAAGTAAAACAATTAAATATTACACTATTATTCTAGCTAGTTTTTTCTTAACTGTTAGGAATTATGATAAAAGTTCACAACCAAATAATATACGCCCCTAAGTATCAAATAGAAGACAATGTAATTCGAACAAATAAGAGAAACTTCAACCTTAAACGCTTTTTTAGTTTGAGCTCCTAAAATTCATTAACGCCAAATAATCTGCGCCGAAACGTCAAATTCAATTCCCCTTATAAAACCTATACCTTTTGGCTTCAAATTTTTAGTTAAAACTTGAATCCAAAAGGTTTAGGTTTTGTAGTGGAGACGGAAGAAGACAAATCGGCGCCGATTGTTTGGTGTCAGTATTTTCGTTCCTAAAAAATTTTTTCTATAGCTAGTCTATCCATTTTGTTAAAATTCCCTGTATCGTTAACCTTCGAATGATAAAGATTTGTTAATAAAGTTTGTCAAATTTAAAAGTTTTGGAGGAAGAAATAACTTTGGCGCCAAGTTGCTAGCGCCAAATTGTCTTTTTAATCCAAAAGGTTTAGGCTTCAATAGGTTTAGGCTTTAAATGAACTTTTCGGCGCCGCCAAGTTGGCGGCGCCTGTTTTTTTTGTTCTATAAACCTTAACGCGCGTTACTGTTCGTGGGCATTTTTTGGAATTTATTTTTATTATAAAATGGGATGAACAAAGTATCGGATAAAAAAAGTATTTATTTTTATAACTTGATTGCTCAAATTCATTTTTAATTTTGTATTTTTCCAATTCTCAAATTTTTTGAAAGGCAAATAAAGTTACAAATTTTTGGACTTTTCAATTAATTTTTTCTTTTTTTTTTATTTTAGAATTTAAAAATGGAACAGTCTTCTAAAAATAAAAACAGTGAAAATATTAATTCGCAGAAAAAAGCTCGTC
The DNA here is from genome assembly GCA_963681835.1 of Meloidogyne enterolobii. Classification (NCBI taxonomy): domain Eukaryota; kingdom Metazoa; phylum Nematoda; class Chromadorea; order Rhabditida; family Meloidogynidae; genus Meloidogyne; species Meloidogyne enterolobii. Next base: position 402,036 of record CAVMJV010000004.1, on the reverse strand, counting down.
AATTTGACTTTGATTTACTTTTCGCACAAACAATTGAATCAAAACAAACAGAACAAGAATCTGCTGATTTTAGTCGAATTTCATTGCAGGGAAGTGTTGATGAAATAACACAAATTAACAGAAATGTTGCAGAAAATACACAGGTAAAATAAAAAATATTCAACAAAAATTTGTTTAGAATTTTCGTGTTTTTTCTAGAGAGCGAGCTGGATCTGGATCCAGACCTTGGTTTTTCCTTGACTCAAGGTCAAGAATCTGGTCAAGGTACCCAACCAAAATCAAGGATCAAGGTTAAGGTTTTTTGAAAATCTCGCTCTCTAGTTTTTTCCTACATTTACTAGTTTAGTAATTTAATTAAAGAGAACTTTTCTAAATTTTCTTTTGCCGTAATTCATTTAAAAAAACTTTAAAAATTAGGAAGATGATTTTGTTGGTCCACCTATTCCAGAAAATTTAAAGAATTCAAAATCTGATCATGAGGACGAGGAAGTAGTTGGACCTCCGCTCCCTTCCGATTTTGTGTTAGACAAGAATGTTTTAATTGAAAATGCAGATGATGCTGGATTTGACGAGGATGAGGTTAGTAAATAAATAAATTATTTTTTTAATTTCTTTATAGATTAATGTATCAAGTGTCATTCCCGCCTCTTACGAAGTTTCGGTCAAAACTGACACAACAAAAGCAATAACGGCCTTAGCATTTGATCTCCAAGGGGCTAAATTTGCAATTGGAACTTATTCTTATTCTGTTAGTATTTACGAATTTCAACGAATGGATAGTTCTATGAGTTCTTTCAGACAAATTTATCCTTGTGAAAGGTTTCTTCTTTAAAATTATTATTTTTAAATTATTTTCTCGAAAAAATTGGGGAATTTTTTATTTCGATTTTTACGTGTGTGTTAAGTGTTCCCCCCTACCAATTAATTTCTTTTTCTATTTCAAAAACTAGTCATGTAATCAATGATTTGGCATTCAGTAACAATGCAGAAAATTTATTAGTTGGAAGTAGCAGTCCAATACTCCGATTGCTTGACAGACAAGGTTCTCAATGGGCAGAGACTGTCAGAGGTTTTATTAATTTAAAAAATATTTTTTGTTTAATTTTAAGGAGATCAATATTTGGTAGATCCAGCAAATACAAAAGGACACACAGCAGCAATTAATTCTGTTTGTTGGCATCCTTTGAGTAAAAATGAATTTTTGACTTGTGCGAATGATGGGTTTGTTTATTTTTTATTTAAAATATTCTTTAAATTATTTTTATAAAAAAGTAAAAAAATGATTTTTAATCGTCATTAGCCTTCGTTTTTCGATTAATCTGGAGGTGAATTTCTCACAAACCGCATTTCTTATTTTTAGATAAATTTTATTTTAAATAATTGTCTTAACCCAAGTCTAAAATTATTTAAAAAAATGTTTCAGGTTGTGAAAATAAATCTAAATTTTTTTTTAATTTATACATTTAAATTTCTTTTTATTTTTTAGAACTTTACGTATTTGGGATATTAATGATTACAAAGATGTAACAAAATGTATAAATACTCAACGTAAATTAATTAAAACAAAAAATTCAACGGGTAAACGTGCATTGGCTACTACTTGTTGTTATTCTAGAGATGGGAAATTAATTGCTGCGGGGTGTGATGATGGGTCTATTCAAATTTGGAAAAATGGAAAACTTTTTGTAAGAAATTTTTAAAATATTTTTTATTGAAACCTGGCGGGTTTTAATTTATATTTTGGTATTTTTGAGGAGTTATTTTTTAAAATTATTTTTAATATTCAAATAATTTCTTTAGGTAAACACAACATATTTGTGTAGAACTGCCCATTCTGGTTTAATAACTCGATTACAATTTTCTCCTGATAATGAAAGAATTATTTCTCGTTCAAGTAAAAAATATTTTTATTTTCTTAAATTTATTTATTTTTCAGTGGATGACTCTTTAAAGTTATGGTCCTTAAAAGACTTCAAAAAACCTTTAAAAACAGCAACAAATTTAAAAACAATATTTTCCCAAACAGATTGTGGTTATAGTCCTCATGCAGAATTTATATTTACGGCAACAAATGACAAAACTAGAGAAGGAGGAGAAAATGGTTCTTTATTGTTTTTTGATTCTGAAACACTTGAATTACTTTACAAAATTGAATATGAAAATCAGGTTTATTTTTTGAGGAATTTTGAATTCCTTTTCAATTTTATAGTTGTGGGGATGAGATTTCATAAGAATTTTAGGGATTTGTTCGGAAATTCTAGGCGATAAAAGGGATTTTTAGGATTTACAGGGCTGTGATGTTTTGAACTAAAGCCTCGTCATATGATATAAATCAATTCCTCACACACTCTTCTTTGGTTTTTCGAGTTTTTAAATTAATTTTAAGGGTTGTATTCGAGCATTATGGCATCCAAAAATTAATCAAATTTTTGTTGGATTAAGTGATGGAACTTGTAAAATTTATTACGATCCTTCAATTAGTGTTCGTGGTGCAATTCAATGTGTTGGTAGACCAATTAAACGTTCAAGAGAAAAAGAAGTTGTTAAAGAAGAATTAATATTATCACGTTAGTTTAAACAAAATTTTTGAAAAATAAATAATTTGTTTTTAGCATTAACTCTTGAAATGTTCCAACCTCGTGGTGAAGATGGTGAAGAACGTGAAGTAACTGAATGGAGATTAAGAAAATATTTAAGAATGCAAAGCAAACAGAAAAGGCCCCAATTTAGACAACCTGCCGCTATGCCTATGTCTGGTCCAAGTAAATTTTTATTTTTTAATTGAATTTTAATTAAAAGGAAATAATCTTTTAATGATTTAAAATTTTTTCAAGAAAATTTTGTTAATTTTTTGAAATTAAATAAAATGTTTTTCCTATTTTTTAGGCACTGGTGGTCGAATACGTCCACAGGGCGGAACTTTGCATGGCTTTATAGCTAAAGAAATGGGATTAGTTAGAAATAAAGAATTTATTGATGATGAAGATATTCGTTCAGCAATTCTTCGGCATGCTGAAGAGGTGAAAGAAAAATATTAAATTTATTTAATTTTTAAATTTATTTAGGCTGAAAAAGATCCTCAATTTATTACAAAAGCCTATACTTTAACACAACCAAATCCTGTATTTCAAGAATTAACAGAAGAGGAAAAGGGAGAGGGGGAAGAAGATGAACCTGTTTATAAAGTACCCAGATTGGGGTAAAATGAAAGGGGAACATTTGGGGATTTCTTTTTGGAGTTTTTTACAAATTATTAAATAAAATTTATTTTAAATTTATTTGCAAATTTAGTAATTATAAGGTTGGAAATAGAATTTTTAGCAGGTGTTTAATTATATACATTTATTCCAATAAAAATTTATTTTTACTGGCAACTTTCAAAATTAGAAGAAAAAACGTCATAAATGAGTGAAACACTTCAAAATAAAAATTATTAAACAAAAAATATTTTTTAATTTAAGATGAGAAATGTAGAAGACCTAGATATGTATTTTTTAATTCCCAAAAGTTTAGGATTTATACGTGAAAAAAAAATTTAAAAAAATTTAATCATCTTAATTTTAAAAATTAAAAAAAATATTTATAAATTATATACTATTTATTCTCTTAAAATTTTATATTTAATTTTTCTAGTAAAAATTTTCTAAAGGTGTGTCATTTACCTCATTTATTTTCCCATTCTTTAAAATTACCACACTCTCTATGAATTGACAATAAATTAGCTATTTGTTAAATTATTAAAAAATTATTTTTTAAGTACAAAATACTTGCTTTAGTTTTTTTAATTTTATTTTGTTAAAAAAATTATTAAATTATTTTTATAAAATTTATTAAAATTTTATTGATTTTTAACCCTTAAAAAACAATTTTTGAATTTTTGTATTACGTTTAAGGATATAATTTTCATTAATAAAAAAATAAAATAATTTTCTTTAAAAAATATTTCGGCACTCTTCATATACATAACACCAAATAACGTTCATCCCTAAATTACTATACCCAATTTCTTTATTTTCTATCACTTTTTTAATTACATACACATTTTTGAACGGAAATAATTTTAAGGATTTAAACAGTTGAATATTTATTTATAATTAAACAATGAATAAATAAAATATTCTTTTCATTTCCCCTCGTTCATTTACGCAAATGTCTGTACATTTTTCTAAATAATTTTTTAAAATTAAATCCCAATTGTATATTCTCTTTTTATTCTTTATTAATTGCTGTTTATTAATAATTATTATATCTAAATGGAACTCAATCCGAAAATAATTATATTAGATAATCTTAGAATTGAGAAATTAGAATTGAATAACTTAATATTATTATTGTCGAGCTTGAACTTTTTTTTTTGAAAATCTCTAAAAATTTATCATGTTTTTAAAAATTCTTTTTATATAATCAAAACTTTATTTTTTTATTTCTTATTTTTTTATAACACTTTCATTTAATTTTCTTTTATTCCAAAAGGTCTAAATTGTCGTTTGGTTTTACACGGTTATAGAGTTTGGACACCATTTATCTATTACAACACTCTCTTAATCCCCATTTCCTCTTAACAATAAATCCGGAAATATTTTCCCTTTTCCCTCTTTAACTTTTTTTAATTTACCTAAACAATTTAATATTTTTATTTTTCTTTTTTTTGCTCATTATTTTTATCCATATTTTTTGTTTTACCTTCATTTATATTCCCTCGAGGATTTAAATGTCCAAATATAAAAATAATAATATTCATAACTTGGAAAAAGTTATTGAAGAACTTTTTTTAAAGGAATATATTTTTGGGGAATATATTAAATAAAAACAAATATTCGTTTAACATTCCCCCAAAACTTTAATTATTTTTAAAAATTAATTTAAAAAAACATTTTTAGTGAAAATTTAGATGATTAATTTATCAATTTTTCAATTCCCTCCTTTCTTCTCCCCTTTATTTTTCCAATTATTTTTTAATTATTTCCACTTTTCTTCTTCCAAACAATTAAAAATCAAAAATTTAAAATTTCCAACAATTTTATTATTTTTAATTTTAAATTTTTCTTTTTATTGTTATGCTGATGATTTAACTAGTAACAATACTTTAACAAACCAAACAGTAAGTAAAGAAATATTTTTGACATAAAAAATATTTAATTTTTTAACCAAAAAGGATGCCGGTAATGGGACAACAATACCTAGCATTCAAACAACAACAATTAATTGGTTTGTTTAAAATAAATTGAGGGGGTTTGGTAAAAATTCTAGCTTGAGAAAGATGACACAAAGCAAAAACCTAGCGATAGAGAAGTCGGCTTTCCAAACCTCCCCCCCCTCCCCCCAATCCTCGAAAATTTAACACTTTCTGCATCACAAGAATTACTTAGTATTACACAATTTGGACGAAACTTCTTATTAATTTGATAAAAATTTTCTAAAAAGGTGGGGCTCAATGGCAGTAACACAGCCAGATTCTTATGTAGCAGATGATTCTACTGTAATAAATACAACAACAGATAGTAGTGGATTGGTAAAGAATTGTTTAAAAATTTGAAAAAAAAAATATTTTTTATCAGAATGGGTCAGCAAGTCAAGATTCTTCTTCTAATACTTCTACAGATACTTCAACTAACTCAAATTCAACAACAAAAAATAAAGCAATCTCCTCTAAATACCAAAAATATATTTTTGTAAATTTAATTAGTATTTTATTTTTTGGGATATTTTTATATTTAAATTGAGATGAATTACAGACATGTGATTAAATATATTTGTATTTAGATAAAAACTTTGATGAAAATTAATATTTTTTATAATTTTAATACAAAAATAAAAATAATATAAAGAAAAATTAAGAGGATTGTGGCTTCAACAAACTAATTAAGAAGGATGTTAACTAGAAGGAAAGAGGGGAAGGGAGGAGGTTTTGTGAGGAGATTCTTCAAATAAGAAAATTTAAGGAAGGAAACCCTATTTTATTATTGATAAATAGTAGACATTTTATTTGACAAAATAATGGGGATATCAAGCAATTTTAAATTTCAATGTTCAGTAACCAAAATACGAACAGAAGGAAAAGGCCTAGGCAATGGTGGAGTTATCTTTAAATTAATATTTTAGTTTTTTAAAAATTTCAAAAAAACAATTTACCGGTTCTTGTGTTGGAAGCAATTTTGCAAAAATTGGAAAGAAACGTTGTGCTGTATAACGAATTGGAGCAATAAGGATTAATGAAAGTATTGGATGTAAGAGTGAAATAAATAAAGGTAAGGTTGTAAAGGGGAATTCGACGGCTAATTGAGTACACTAAAAAATTATTTTCTTTTTTAAAATTATTCAGAATTCTTTGAAAATAAAACGTATTTTTATCCTTACTTTTATGTTATGCCTTAATAATCTAGTTGAAACTGTCCCAAGAAAACTGTGGGGAATATACTATGTAAGTAACCGAAATAATAATTTTATGAATTAAAAACTCGTTCTAATTCCAACTGCTCTGGTATATTTATTAACATATTATAATCATTTTAACAAAAAACCCCCTTCAAACTTTTTATCAAAAAATTAATTTACTTTATTGCAAGGACTAGTCAAAACATATTGTTGAAATAAAGCAATTCCAGTTAATAAAGCTACTAACGACCACAAAATTGCCTCTATTAAAAATAAATCTCTACACGAAAAAACCAAAAAATCAAAAATTGAAGAGTGTCGATAACTGACAGACTTTTTTTGATAAAAAATAATTAAATAATTTATTTATTTAGAAAAAACCTTTTTATTATTTTTAATTGTTTTGAGGGGAATAAAATACCAAACTAAAGACTGTAATAATTGAGATATTAAAATTAATGAAAGCAATCCAAAAGTCAATCCTTTTTGGCGAATAGCCAAAGTAATTGAACACTTAAAGGGAAGATTTTTTTAAGTTAGAAAAAAATAAATTTATAAATTAATTAAAGGGAAGGGGATTATCTTTTCATAAAAAAAGATTACATTAAATTAACAAAATTTCAAAATAAATTTTTAGAATTTCTAAAATTAGATTTGATGGATAAATGTAAAGTTGACCTTCGTTATACTTTAATTCCAAAGGGACCGACAATTTTTGTGGTTTAGTGGAGTTATCCCACTCACTTGGAAATTCCAATAAACGATATTTTAGAAAGATATTTCATTTCGTCTTAGTTAAAACAAAATTTTAAACCTACATTAGCCATTCTTTTCCGTTTTAAGGACATTTCATCCCATCTATCAAAAGAAGTAAAAAACAAAGTTATTCCACAACAAAAAACAATTAAAATAATTTGTTTTGTTGAACATAGCCAATAAGGGAAAGGAAAATATTTTTGTTGTTTTTTAATTATTTTCCATTTTTTAAATTCTGTTTCGGAAATATTGGAATGACGAAAATCTTCTATTATATTATTATTGTTGTTATTTTGAATTATTAATTTTTTGACTCTTGAAAAGATTTTAATTAAATTTTTTAAAATTTATTTGAATGTTTGGGGAAATCATGTAGATACTTTGAACCCCTATAACTTTTCGAAATGGAGGTCAGGGCCAAGAAAGCAAAAAACTGGAAATAGGTTATCGACCCTGCTCTACACGATGGTGCAAAAAAATACGAAATAGTCACATACAGTTCGGGATGTTCCCTTGTTAGATTTAATTTTCTTTAATATTTTCGAAGGAGCGAAACAATCAGAATTATCGAAAATCGTAATTCTGATGCACCTCTGAATAGTCCTGAGAATTCCCTTATATCTCTTGTAACTTTTCCCGTAATTTATATATTTCTTTATCAAAATTAAACAAAAAACCTTCTAGACTGTCTACTACTATTTTGTATAATTATTTTTCTTTGATTATTAAAATTTATAATTTTTTCTTCTTCTTTATTTTTTCTAAACCATCTTTTAAAGGCCATTTGTAAAGCAAAAATTAAAGGTAAAATCATTGAGTAAATATAAATAAAAACTAAAGGAAATTCTTGTAATTTACAAGTTGAAGAAGTAAATGTTGGAATACAATGACCTTTTGGATTAACAAAAGAAAAATATAACCAAAAACATTTTTTAGTTAATAAAATAGAAGCTAAGAGAGCATAATTGAGGGAAATTGATGACTAGAAAATTGAAAGAAAATGATTTTTTTGAAAAAAATTTTACTAAAAATCGTCTTGTCCGAAAAGGTATAGGCCTAGCATTAAGTGAAGATGGAATTAATAATGAATTTAAAATAATTGCTAAAATTGCTAAAACAATATCCAAAACTGTCACAAACCTATTTAGAAAATTTATTATTTATTTTTTAATTTTTACAAAATAAATTTCTCTAACCAAATAGAAATTTGTAAAAATTTTAAAGAACAATGACCACCATTAAAATCATTTTTAGTTAATTGTTCATTAAATAAAAATAAATTATTATTATTTTCTTTATCAAAATTATTTAAAATAAATTGTTCTTCCATAAATTTTTTTGTTTAATAAAAATTAAAAAATTATTTTTTAATTATTAAATTTTATTTTTTAGTTTTTGGTAAAAGTTCGAAATACGAGAGAAATTTTTTTTATAAATAATAAAGGATAAAAATAAGGGGAAAATGTTTTTTTTTTCGTTAAAAATAAACTAACTTCTCAAAATAAAGTCAATATAAGTAAATAAAGTTTTAGAATTTTGTTTAGATTAAAAGCTTCTAAATAAAAATATTTTTCTAAAAAAGTCTTCTTTCCTCACGCAAATTAGAAAAGCATAGAAAGTTAAAAGCAAAGGGCTTTAAAGAAGAAAAAAAATTTTTTGATGATGTAAAAATAAATCTTTTTTAGAGAAAAGTAAAATATCTCTTGAATATTTAAAAAATTAATATAAAAGTAAAACTAAGAAAAATCGGGAGTAATAAATAAAAAAGATTGTCTAAACCAGGGCCTAAGTACACTTTACCGGGGGATTTTATATTTGAACAATTTATGTGTCAATCAAAAGAGCTCGTTTAGGAAAAATTTTTTTTATTTTCTGAACAAATATAAAAATGTAATAAATTATTTTCCTAATTTACAGTCAAACAATAAATATTTAACAACTTTTGTCTATTAAAATTTAAGAAATTTAAATTTTTTCACATTTTCTTTAAATGCCTCCTCCTGTTTGGTCAGCATTTTATCCCATTCCTCCAAAACTGAATTTTGATTGTTGAAATCGCACGTCTAAAATTTACAATTGTATAAAATTAATAAAAAAATTAATTAAACACCTGTCTAATCTTATCCGGCAAAGGCCAAAGTATAGTCGGCTGAGGTTCTAAAGGTCTATATTTCTGCCAAAATTGAACAACACGAACACGAAGCTAAAAAATTTTTTAGGAATATGGACCCGAAATTCTAAAATAAAAATAAACTTACACTTTCAATTTTGAATTCAATATTTTCTTTTGACTTAAAATAAGTAGCCATTGAAGTAGGATTTGCATTTGAAGGCAACAACAAACGATTATATTCAGTCATTAAAGTCTCTGATTCTTTCAATAAATGTTCCAATTCTTGTTGCTCGTTGTTTTTCTCATTACAAATTGAACAGACATATGGATCGTTTGAGAGTAATTTTTTCTTCTAAAATTTATCATTTTTTTTAGAAATTTTCCTATTTTTTTTACCTCTAAGGCATTAAGACGTCGAATTTCTTCATTCATCCTGCCCAAAGTATTATTATTATTTATTGCTAAAGATGTAGAAGTCAACGGAGTTCTAATATTTTCTTCCATAACACTTAGATTTTGCTCATCTGCTATCACGATTTTTTGTTGTTGTTTTGGAGTTGAGGTAGTTTGTTGCTGATTCTTTAAATTCTAAAAAGAATAATTTTATTAATTAAAAAAAAATAATTTTTAATATTTTATTTCTTAATATTTTGTCAGAAATTTAATTCTTTACAGAAAGGACAGAATTCTTCTCTTTAAATAAAAACTGTCTCGACACTTTTTATCAAATTATTTTTACATTAAAAGAGATCACCGCAAAAAGGGCCTTTTTTGAAAATTCTCTTGTCAATTCCAAAGCCTTCTCACGTTCCGCTCGTGTATCAGCCAGTTCAGATTGAAGTTGAGTCAATTTAAGTTCATAATCACTAAAAATATATTTGAAAATATTTTTAAAATAATTATTTTTAAACCTTTTCTTTTGCTCCAAATCATTACATAATTGTTCACATTTTGTTTTAAGTTGTTGAATTTCAGCCTTTAAAGCAGTTCCGGCCTCATTTTCTGAAAGTTTCTTTTCTGCCATATCTAGACGAATTTTAATCATGCTGGCCGATTCTTCTCTACTTTTAAGTGCAGATTGTAATTTCAAAAGTTCATCATCTTTTTTTGAAAGCTTAAAGAAATAAATTTAACAAAAATTTAAACATCCCAAAATTTAAATAAAATTAAATTCGGATTAAAGAAGGGTAGACTAGTGACAGTCAAAAGTCGAAATTCTGATAAAGAATTCTTTATAGACTTTGCTCAACAAAAAATCATTTTTCTCAATTTTCCCAAAAAGATAATTAAATAAAAATTCTTTACAAACCTGCCATCTTAAACTATCAGCCTCAACAATATCTTTTTTACGCAACTGAGCACGATTGACAAGTGGAGGAAAAACATCATTATTCAAAAATTGATTAGAATTTTCATTTGGACAAATTTCCATTGAAGAATTCTCTAATGATTCACCAAGGCCTTGTAAAACTGCTTTGACAGATTCCAATAATTCACTAAAATTGAGTTTTTAAAAAATAAAAAAATAATAATTTTTACAAAATTTGTGCACAAGCTCGTTTTTGTCCATCAATTTGCCCAACAAATTTTTCAACAGAAGAAAATACAAAATCAAGCATTTGTTGAGAAGGTAATGCTTCAGTGTCTACAGTTCCCAATTCAGATGTTGCCATTGAGCAAATTTGATTTATAATACAACCACACTTTTCGAGAGTAGCAACAGCCATACAAATTTGATCATTCAACTTAAATTGAAAAAATGAGAAAAATTCAAAAGGGGAAAGAAATGAATTATATCCAAGACAAAAAAAACTTTAAGCAATCCTACGATTAATAAGTAAACAACCTCATTAGGCAATAAAAGCTCATTTTCTTTCGGAATTCTATTCATTGCCCTCATTGTCATTTTATCACAATCTTCCAATAATTGGTTAACTTGATCAACAAAAGAAATAAATTCAACATTGTCAGTCCCTCCATTTCCATTATTGTTAATGGAACTTTTGGTCATTAAAGAGGAAGAAGTCACTGAAGTTGGCGATGATTGAGAGTCGGAAGTAGTAGATGAATCCTTTAAATGTGAAAATTTTGTAATAAATTTAAAAGTTTAAAGGAACCGAAAAGAAATATTGAAGACGCTGTCCATTAAATCTAATCCAAATCAAAGCTTTCTTGATTTGAGCAAGAGTGTGTTGCAAGTCTTGTTTGGCACTAAATGGTTCTGTGCTTAGATTGGCAGAAAAAATTCGCTAAAATTTTTAAAATTAATCTTAAATAAAATATGGCAAAAAAAACCTCAAAATATTTAACCATTTGTTCAAGCACTTCAATTGAAGTATTTTCATCAAATTTATTTTGTTTCAATAATTTAAAGTAATCCTCCAATTTTTGTTCTCTTTGGCAAATTTCTGTTTGTTGTACAGCAAGACGAGATAGAGGGTCAGAAAGACGATCATTAAATGAACAATGTTTGAAAACACTAAAAAGTTTAAAAAATATTTGAAAAAATAGAAATGAAAATTTTTAAATCACTCATTAATTTAAGAAAATAATGAGGTTATTGGGGTGTAACGATTAATATACTGATTATTAAAAAAATGATTCTATCCATCACCTGCACTATATTTTCGGGTTAAAAAATGTTAGTTAAATAAAATTTTGAAAAATCAGAAGGTTAACCATCCATTTAAATAAAATAAAAGCTTACGCAACAAATTTTTGTAAAACCGTATTCAACTTTTGTAATTGATAACCAAAATGCCGAACATGTGCCCATTGTTCCCCTTTATGTGAAATTGTAACATGTTCACGTTTAAGTCCATCAGGTGGTTGCGGATATTTTTGAAACAAAAGTTGTGACAGGCAAAGTGCTTTGGAAGAAAGACGAGGTAGAAGAACACAAAGAATTAAACAATCGTTGTCACCTAAAGAAGAAAGTACCTAGTTTTATTAACAAAAAGTTTAAACCTCCAGCTTTCATAAACTTGTCTGGAATAAAACTTCGTAAATAAGAAATGTTTCTTCTTGCCGATTCCAGTTCAATAGAATTCAATTGAGCCTCGACCAACTATTTGAAAAATAATACTTAACAAAAAAATTAAAGAAAACCTCAGAAAAATCTCTTTTAACATTTGCCATTAAAGAAATTTCAGCACCAGCAGCTCTAGCCTTTTCATCATCAAAAGCCCTCATTGTAGACAAATCATCTTCCAAATTTTGAACTTTTTCTTTAAGCTCGTTAGTCTTTTGACGAAATTTGTTGATTGCATGTTCATAGTCTATAGCACGGTCCTCTGATTCCAACAATTGGCGTTTCAACTGAAATAAAAAAATTTATAAGTCGAAAAACACCAAATAGAAAGGGTTTAGCAAAAGCTTAGCCTTCGGACAGGATTCGAACCTGCGACGTCCTGACAGTCGTTAGGTTTTTTCAAAAGCCTAACGACTGTCAGGACTGTCTCTACCACTGAGCTACCGAGCCACCAACTCTGCATTCTCTTTTATCCTTTTGAATAGATCGTTTAAACCCCGCCTAAGCGTTTTAAATGCTCTGAGCAAATCATCCTTAAAATTTAACCAAAAAATTAAACAAAAACCGTAGCAATTATAAGCATCTGTTCTTCATTTCCTTGGAGCAATTCCTTCTCAGTCTCTTTCTGTGTGTCAATAATTTCATCTTCCATAAGGTGTAATTGCTCCAGTTCATTGAAATCAGCTTTTAATTGTCTAAAATTAATTTAAAAAACTTTAACAATCAATTCTTAACCTATATTGTTCTTCCAAATCCAGATTCTTGCTTGTCAAATCCGCAATGATTGCATCAGAACTCATTTGAACTTCAATCTAGAAATGTTGAATAAATTGAAATTTATTAAAAAAATAAGACAGAAAAACATACTCTACTTTCCAATTCACTTATTTGTGTGTTCATCTTTAAATAATAAAAAATTTCGAAAAAATAAAATTAAAACAAAACCGTAGCAATAGTCAAAGCCAATTCCTGGTTTTTAGTCTGCAACTCCTTTTCCGTTTCTTTCTGCATCTCGATTATTTCCTCATCCATTTGATGCAGTTGCTCAAGTTCGTGAACATCCAATTTTAATGTTCTTAATAAAATTGTTTTTTGTAAAAAATAAAAGAAAATGAATACTTGATTTGCTCCTCCAAGTCCACATTTTTATTTGTCAAGTTGTTTATAATAGCTTCAAAGTTAAGCTGTTCAGTCATTTTCAGGTCTATAATTGAAAGATTAACTAATTTTTTTATTAAAATGAACAAATTTAAAAAATATTGGAACTTATAAGGTTTGGGTATGCTATTTTAGCAACGCCCTTTTTCCTTTTCAATCATCAACCAAACTTAATATGGACAGAGGTCTTCCTCAAGTTCTTCCCCCCTTTCTTCCTCAAGTTCACTCAATTTTCCTGTAAGAAAAAAGGATCGATTGAAAAAGGAAAAAAAGGATTGACAAAAAAAGGATTGATTTTTCTTTCAAATGTCACCAAAATATGTAGAAATTTACATTTGAATCAATATTCTTATTTTACTAAAAATGGCAATAAGACTGGTTCTTATTGTTAAAACTATGATCGGTATTTTTTCGTACTTACAATTAGAATCAAAACCATATAATAATTGAAAAAAGCATACCCAACCTCCAAATATAAAAACACAAACGATTAAAAAAAAATAAAAAATAAAGTCAACCTAACACAAAATAAAAAAGTAAAAAAAATACGGGTACAGCCCAAAACGGCGCGCGGCCATAACGGCGCAAATCCATAACTTGCATCAAAATTTCCCAATCTTACCAGATTTAGCATCAAACGATTCCTCTCATCGAGATAAAGAGATTGGTAACAAAATTGATAAGGGCCGGAATTTTTCTAGCAAGTTATGGCCTTGCGCCGTTATGATCGCGCGCCGTTTTGGGCGTGTCCCAAAAAATAGTGTGGTTAAAATGAAGAGGCGACAGACAATCAGACGTTTCACTTTTAGCGTCAGTTTGGGTGCTAGAAATGATTTGAACTTTGATATGGTAAATAAATAATCTTTTTTAAATAAATAATGCTTTTTTAAATTTAATTTTAATATTCTTATTAATTTTAATATCGAAAAGTATTTTTGGTAATCTGAAAAGGAAGTGGTGGCGATAAAGATATTACATAATTAACTATTTCCTACATTAACCAGGCCTGACAATTTTTTTTCAAAGTTTAACTCATTTTAATCATTTTTATTCATTAATTACTTAACTACTTTATATTTATTTTCAACAATTATCATATTATTATTATTTAAAGCTTTCTTTTCCCAAGAATTTGTTAACATTTTTATTTGATCAACTGCTTCATTTTCCTTTTTCAAATAAATTGTCATATTTGTAGAACTGTCGGTTATTCTATTTTTTATAAAAATTTTCTTTAAAAGCTGTGTAATATCACGACGGATGAATGGGTGGAAACTAAAAAAAAATAAAAATATTTTTATTAAAAGGGGGGCAGATTATTTTAAAAGAAAATGAATTTACAAAAGTTTTTTCTTCGAATAATTACCCCTTGAATAATAATTAGGTATTTCAATCTATTACTGAAGCGTGTACATAATTATTAACGGGGGAGGACGATAGAAAAAATAAGGTATTCTAGTATAAGATAAAGATCAGCGATAATTTATAATGTTGATTATTTTTTAAATTAATTAATTTACATAATAACACAAGATTCCGCTAGCATTGAAAAAATAGCGTCACACAAATTATTTGCTTGAATCTAAAAATTTAATTAAAGTTTTTAAATTTTTTAAAAATAAACTTACAGCTAATGCTAAATAAAATTTGTCTGGTATCATTTCAAAAACTACCCAAGTTTGTGCTTGGGCTAATGCTATTGTAAACAATAATTGGCATATTAAGGTTGGGATTAATTGTGAACCAGTTCTGACATTTTCCAAATGCTTTAAATTAATTTTCTAATTCAATACTATTAATGTTAATAGGGGAGATTTAAAGCCTTGTTCAACTTTCTGATTAGCTGCTTTATACTTATAAACAACGACTTGATATTATATAGCCGTTTGGCTCCCGGTAAATCAACAGTTCTCAGATAAGGAAAATTTCGAACATCCCAAGATTTCTTATTACTCGAGAGAATATACACTTACATATATCTCAGGGACATTAAAACATTTATTATTTATGAATAGATCCCATAATTAAAAAGATATTTGATCATTTATCCCGACTTTTGGCTGGTGATTTCCTTTCCATCTTTATTAATTAGGCAGCAAGGAAAGTTATCCTGGATCTTGTCCAGTGAACAGAGGCTAGATCCTAGCTTTACTAACAATCTGTAAAACTTGCCTGGTATCTTTCAGTAAGTTTATAATTTCCAAATTTTTCTTTTTCTTTTGCCGCAATTAATTTCTTTTTATTATATCGTAATAAAAGAATAAATAACTTCAAAAAATATTTAAAAACAAATTTAAAAAACTATATCAAAATTATCTACCAAAAATTCAATAAATGATACAATCAAAATAATATACGAGCTTGTTGCTGTAACTATTGTGGCACGTGCTCCATTATTTCGGGTTGTTAATTGCTGAGAAATTGCGTTGCAAAGTACAACAAATATCTAAAAAATTGTTTAAAATCTTCTTTCGCCTAAAAGTTTTTTGGAAAAATTAGGTAACTTGTATTACAGTAATCAAAGATTTCGTGATAAAGATGGGGAGGGAGTTTGATTTGTGAGATAATTTTAGAAGCTTAATTTTCCATTAGAAGTATTAGATAATAAATACATTTTAATCCAAGGACCTTTGCCTACAAGAGATATATAATTTTAAAATCCAAAAATTAAGAAAAAATTTTTTTTACTCACCGCAATAGAAAACCAACAAATACTAAAAACTTTACTTTTTGATTTTTCATATTTTCTTGCAAATACAGTTGCCATAGTTCTCTCCAATAAAATTGTATGACTCAAAAATGTTCGAAAACAAACATTTGAATAAAAAAGAAAAACAGTTATCGGATTCTCAGATTCGTGCCAAAGAATAAATGGGCCAAATAAACGTATAGGGATTGCAATAAATAATTTAATGATAAAACGCATTAAATAGGCGCCACTTTGACATAGGAGAATAAATTTTAGATTCCAATGAATTAACTTTAAAAATGTGAGGAAATATTTAAAGTTACAAATAACTCTTCTCATAACCAGAGGTGGGTCGAAACAGTCGGAAGTGTCGGAAATCGGAACTGGCTCAAAAGTCGGAACTCGGAAATCGGAAATCGGTTGCTCATAACCTCTGCTCCCAACCCCTAATCGGTACATTACATTCCGGTTATTAACTACAAGGATTGTATTATATACAAAATAAAATCAACAACATTTAATAATCAACTGTCGAATATTCTCTTTGGAAGGGATTAAAATGGAAGTAAACTGATCTTGGAATTTTTAAAAATATTTCAACAAATTTTAATTGTTGGAATTTTATAAAAAAAGAACTTTAGGAAAAATAAAAATTTTCCTTACCGAAGTTCTACTAATTGCGTAAAAATTTAACGAAGAGATAGGCAATCCAATTAAATCTATAAATAATTCAAAAAGAACAATAGTGTAAGCTATTGTTAGACCAAGTTGGTCACCTTGTGAATTATTCATTTTATCCTAAAAATTAATTTAAATATTTATTTTTAGCTTAATAAAAGAGATCAAATTAAGAAAGTATTTTTTTGCAAAAAAAAACTTTAATAAAATAATAAAATAATCTAATAAATAATTAAATAAAATAAAATATTTTATGGGTGTGGCTGTGTTTTAGTGTAAAACTTAATTATCGAAATTCTATATAAATTCTAATTTAAATTAAATTTTGTAACAAAAAATTGTTTAATAAATAAATTTAATAAATAATTTTTAATCGAGTAATAAAATTTTTAATCGAATAATTTTTAACCCGGATCTGGCTCAAAATACCCTGATCAAAACCAACGGATCCCGAAAATCCGGTTGAGATCCGGTCCGGATTTTAACTCTACTATACATACATGCAAACGCAATCAAAGCCAAGCCAATATGTCTCCACTTTCTAATTCTTATTCTATTAACGACAAACGTCAAAAATTAATCGATCAAATAACTGCTTGTGATTTTAACAACACAGCAGCAATCGATTCCGACTCTTCTATTCCTGACTACGCAAAAATTTTAATTAAACAACTCGGTGGTCTTCTTCAGACAGCAGTGCAACTACTCAATGAACAACCATCAGCAAAAGACTACTACGAAGAAGAACGTCGACAACACACTATAGTCATCACAGGTCTTCCAGAATCTATTGACAACACTCCAACAAAACGTGCAGAAAATGACATCAAAACAGTTCATTCAATGCTCGATACAATTGGACTGGATAGTGAATTGCCGACCAATGTTTTCAGAATGGGAAAGAAGAAGGACGATGGGAGCAGGTTATTAAAAGTTGAATTTCCGACGAAGTATGCCACTAGATTTTTTTTGAAAAATAAACATAAGATTAAATCGATCCCAAGTTTTAAAAATGTCAATATCCGTGAGTCTTTATCACGGTCCCAACTTGACGCGCGCCATAAACTCATTGCGTCATGCAATGAGCAGCGCAAGGCAACAGGCAAGGATTTTGTTGTCTATGCGGGGATGGTTGTCCTTCGGGACACCATTCCTGCAATTAGACAACAAAGTTCCTAGTCTGTTGCCGGGGGAGCCACACCGTATTTAATTGACAAAAGCTATAGGATGTTATTAGATTTTTATAAGAATGTTTTTAGTCTTTTTAAAAATGTCTTTTTTCACCCTCCAGTTAATAACCTAAATCATAAAACTTTTCTAGATTCCAATAAATCTGTTACAGCCTATTTTATTAACTCTCGTTCAATTTGTAATAAACGTGATGAGCTATCTACTCTGCTTTTGAACTCTTCTCTTGATATTTTACTTATAGCCGAAACCTGGCTTCGAGACGCTGAACAAATTTCTTTTGACCCAGTAATAAATTCCAGGTTTACTTCCTTTACTTGTAATAGAAAAAATAGAATTGGTGGGGGCACTGCTATGTTAATCTGTAATGAGTTAAAACCTAGGCTTGTTTTTTCTGATTCTATTGGTGGTTGTGAAATATTAATAGTTAAAATCTCCTCCTTTAATATCTTCTGTATCTATCGCCCACCTAATATTGGAATATCTCATACTAAGCTGCTCTTCAAAACTCTAACTAGTAAAACAGATAAAAATTCCATTATTTGTGGTGATTTTAATTTTTCCAATAAGGACGTTATATGGACAAATTCTATCCCTTTACCTAAATCCGCAACTGGGGAACTTTTTGTCTCGTTTTTCAATAAAAACTGTCTTAAATTACACACTACTTCACCCACTCGCGGCCATTCATGGCTTGATCTTGTAATGTCTAATTGTAAAGACAGTATTACTAATTGCCAAACTTCTGATTCCATTCTCTCGTCTGACCATGCTGCTATTTGTTTCGATCTTTGTATTAATAAACCTAAGACTAAACAACCTATGATCTTTTGTAGAAAATATGACAAACCAAATACAAGGCTATTAAATATCTATTTGTCCTCTATATTACCATCTACTTCTACTAGCAATTATACTATAGAGGACAAATATAATTCTTTTATTTCCAACATTCTAACTGCTAGAGATCAATTTTTACCTGGCACATATATTTCTAAATTCACTCCTAGATATCCAGCCTCGCTTAAAGCTTCTATAAAAGAAAAAGCACGTCTCTGGAAAATTATCTCTAAAGGTAAATCTGATTTAATACCACGTTACAATAGTCTAAATCTTCATGTTAAAATCCAAATAAGAAAATTTTATGCAAAACTTGAAAAAAATTATATTGAAAAAGATCCACTCAATATCTTTAAATATATTAATAGACATTCTAAAAACAACAATACCATTCCATCCTTATTAGTAGATGGTGATTATGTTTATGATGACAAACACAAATGTGAAATATTTGCTGGATCGTTTTTTCTAGATTCTGATACTAACTTTATTATTCCCGAACTAATTAATATTAATCCAAAATTCATCGATGATATTGAAATTGATTCCAGTAAATTATTAAAATTGTTAAATTCACTCCCTAACAAGGAAGGTCTATCACCTGATTTTATATCCTATAGGTTCTTAAAGAATTGTTCTGTCTCTTTAGTTTCTTATATATCTGAACTTTTCAGAATTTCCCTTGACTCTGCTATACTTCCAAATATCTGGAAGGAATCTATAATAATTCCACTTTTTAAAAAAGGAAACAAGGAACTAGTTTCTAACTATCGTCCAATTTCTATTACTTGCTCACTATGCAGAGTAATGGAAAGATTTATCTTTAATGGAATCCTAGAATTTCTTTTAGAAAATAATATTATATCTCCTCATCAATTTGGATTTCTCCCAAGGAGATCCACTACTACACAACTGATCACTACCTTAGAAGATTGGTTCGATGGAATATTTTCTAATAAAAACATAGATTGCATCTATTTAGACCTTAGAAAAGCTTTTGATTCTATCCCACATGACTTACTTTTATATAAACTCTATAAAATTGGTGTTAGGGGTAAAATATACAATTGGATTAAAGAATTTTTAACAAATAGAAAATACCGTGTAAAAATTAATGATAGTTTTTCATCTTATTACAGTGCACCTTTGGGTGTACCACAAGGCTCTGTCCTTGGACCCTTATTATTTATCATTTATATAAACGATCTTCCAGATATTATTCCAAAAGGCATATCTGTTAAATTATTTGCTGATGATATTAAGATATATTTAATTCATGATTCATTAAACCAATGTAATATACTAACTGAAACGATCACTAATATTGAACTTTGGTGCAATCAATGGGGTATTAACATTTCCTCAGATAAATCTTATGTTCTCTATCTTGGTAAAAATAACCAAATGCACAAATATAAAATTGGAGATAATATTATTATGGGTTTAGATTCTATAAGAGATTTAGGAATTATAATTGATAATAAATTATCCTTTCAAAAACATTTTGACACTATTGTTCGAAATGCTTATTATCGTATGAAAATTCTATTTAAAACTATCAGATCTAGGAGCATTAGAACTTGGACATTAGTGTATAAATCTTATATCAGACCCATACTTGAATATGCACCTGAAATTTGGAACCCTCATTTCAAAAAAGATATAATACAAATTGAAAAATGCCAAAAATTCTTTACATCTATTGCTCTCAAAAAATGTATGTTACCTAAAATTCCTTATCCTGAAAGACTTCAACTTTTTGGATTGCAATCTCTTAATACCCGCAGAAAAATTTATGACCTCGTAACTGCATTTAAAATTATTAAAGGTTTTACCCATTTAGATCCTACTCACCTATACCGATTTTCCACTCATCCATCTCATAAGCAATTTAATAGACTTATGTTTAAATGCAGATCCTCAAAAAACGCTCATTCCTTTGTTAATAGAAGCTCTTCACTATGGAATACTCTAGATAAAGTTACATTAAACTCCCACTCAATATTGTCCTTTAAACACAGAATTACTCAGCTATTTATAAACGAAATATAAAAAAAATATAGACTATAAAAATAAAAAATATGGTAATTTCCCCAAAAAAAAAAACATTTACATAAAAAATTTCTACATAAAAATCTAATAACTTAAATTAAATTTTATGCTTACTACACTAAATATCTATACATGTGTGGCTTCCCCAATACTCAATATAGTTAATTTTTTTATACTAAATTCTAACTGTCAAATAATTAGAAAAAAATTATTACTTTTACAAATTATTATTATTTTTTACTATTAAACACACACCAATTTTTTTCTATTATTTTACAGTTGGAAAGACCTATCACAATATGTTTTTTTATTTATTTTTTATTATTTACAATTTATGTTTTGTTTTTATACATATCCTTTGACCTCCCATTTATGACTTTTTTTTTGACTTAAACTTTATTTAAATTTATCCGACAACGATGTTAGTGGATTCCCTTTCGTTGTATATTTTTAATTTTTGAATAAATAAATAAATAAATAATATACAAAATAAAATCAACAACATTTAATAATCAACTGTCGAATATTCTCTTTGGAAGGGATTAAAATGGAAGTAAACTGATCTTGGAATTTTTAAAAATATTTCAACAAATTTTAATTGTTGGAATTTTATAAAAAAAGAACTTTAGGAAAAATAAAAATTTTCCTTACCGAAGTTCTACTAATTGCGTAAAAATTTAACGAAGAGATAGGCAATCCAATTAAATCTATAAATAATTCAAAAAGAACAATAGTGTAAGCTATTGTTAGACCAAGTTGGTCACCTTGTGAATTATTCATTTTATCCTAAAAATTAATTTAAATATTTATTTTTAGCTTAATAAAAGAGATCAAATTAAGAAAGTATTTTTTTGCAAAAAAAAACTTTAATAAAATAATAAAATAATCTAATAAATAATTAAATAAAATAAAATATTTTATGGGTGTGGCTGTGTTTTAGTGTAAAACTTAATTATCGAAATTCTATATAAATTCTAATTTAAATTAAATTTTGTAACAAAAAATTGTTTAATAAATAAATTTAATAAATAATTTTTAATCGAGTTGGAAATTAAAAATTGAAAATTAAAATAATATAAAAATCTTCTAAAAAATTAATTTATACCAAATAATTGTTACTTTATTTTCTTGTTTTTTATTTTTAACCAAATCTAATTTATTTTCTATTTTTATATCTTACAATTAATTATGTAATTGCTAGAAATTAATAAAATAAAAAATAATTTATTTTAAAATTAATTTTCAATTTATAAGCAAATTAATATTTTACATATGTAATTTCTGCGTTTTTGATTCTAAAATAGAAAATAATATTTTAATAATATGTTTTAATTTATATAAAAAAATTTTATTTTAAATTTTGTTTTGCAACTTTTTTTTGGAAATTGTTAGTTAAAAATTATTGGAAATTTTGAAAAAAGAATTAGAAATTCTCAACAGAACAAAAAAGTTTATTTCAAAAATCAACGCAAGTGTATTTGCATAATGCATAATTAACAGTTCCAAATTAATTTTTAAAAAATAATTAAACAAACGAGGACAAAGAAAAATAAAAAATAAATTAGATAAAATTATTTTTAAAAAATCCCCAAACTCCCCTCCATTTAAATACAATTTGTAGTGTTTCATATACAATCTTCAATATCCCTTTTTTATTCCCTCAACATCAGAGCATATCGGAGAATAACTTTGAAGAAAATATATTTTTGTAATAAAAAAAGATGAAAAGATTAATTTGCCGGAAAATTATATATTTTTTTGTTGGAAGAAAAATAAAGGTCCTCCTCTCCATTCTCTTCCTTTCCTCCTTTATAGTGGTGGTTAACATCATGAACTAGTCTTTGAGGGAAAGGATAAAAAAACATTTTTTCCTTTTCTTCGATAAAAAATCTGTGTGTAACCGCCATTGATTCTTCTTGTTCTTCTTCTTCTTATACCTTGGTCATCTCCATTTACTTTTTATTTTTCTTATACCGCAAGTGTTTTTAATAAAATAAAAATTTTAAATGATTAAATTTAAATTAAATTTCAACCAAAATTCACATAAAAAGCTTAACATTCCCTAAAACCCAAAATAGTGTCCAGTCCGTCGGATAAGTAAAAACGGTATCACGACTTTTGCGCCGAGAACATTTGCGCCGCGACTTATGCGCCGCGACTTTTGCGCCGGGCGACTTTTGCGCCGCGACTCTTGCGCCGCGACTTTTGCGCCGGGCGACAAATGCGCCGCGACTTTTGCGCCGGGCGACTTATGCGCCGCGACATTTGCGCCGCCATTGTTTAAAAAAAATAAAATAATAACTACAATCGGACCTCACTTTAGTGTATCACTTGGGGTTAAAAAATGGTATCCAGGAACTGAAGGAAGTCCAAGAAGTACAATAGGGGTCCGGTACTGAGAATTAGGTCTGGACCATAAATGATGAATTAGGTCTAAATTCCCTGAATTAGGTCTAAATTCACTGATCCGATATCCCAAATGATTTCTGATTTGCTGACTTTTTCGGATCAGGACATTTGGATTTGATAACCCTATTCCGGTATGATTTTCAGTCCCAAGAGTGTGCATTATAGCGTAGGGTTGTCGTATCCGGAACCGAAAAAGGCCGGATATCCGAAATTTTCAGCTTGGATATCGGATCCGGATATCCTAAGATTTCCAACTATCCGACAACACTACTATAGTGAGGTCCGGCTGTAGTTATTTGAATATTTTTAATGATAGTGGCGGCGCAAAAGTCGCCCGGCGCAAAAGTCGCGGCGCAAAGGTCGCCCGGCGCAAAAGTCGCGGCGCAAAAGTCCCCCGGCGCAAAAGTCGCTCGGCGCATAAGTCGCGGCGCAAAAGTCGCGGCGCATAAGTCGCGGCGCAAATGTTCTCGGCGCAAAAGTCACGGAACCAGTAAAAACCACAAAGAATTGAACAGAAATTTAGGGTGAGGTTTTGGTAAAACGAAGTTCTGTCCGACTGAGTTTTGTCGGTCGAAGTCGTGTCCGTTTGAAGAATTGCCCTAACACGGAAATCTAGGTAAACTTCAAAAATTGTTTTTTAGTAAAAATAACTGCCCTCTTTTAACACAATTTTCTAATATTTTTTATAGCTGAATCAGCTTTGTTTTTATAAATAAATATTTTTAGTTTCCCTATTATTTCAGTTTAAATTACAAAAATGTGTTTATTATGTTGGAGGACTTGCAGAGTAAGAGGAACATCAATCTTCTCCCCTTTCCCCCTCATCACAGCATGAACTCTTCCTTCTATTTTCTTTTTATTCTTCATTTATTTTATCGGACAAGGCTATTTTGGTCGCTCAACTTAAGTCTTTAATTTTGTTTTAGAAACTGAGATTGAATTTATAAAAAATAATTATTGAAATTTTAATGGATTTTTAAAGCCTCTGTTTATTACCTCAATTTTAACAAAAATAATTAATTTGACTTTAATAACCCCCCATATTTTCATCAGCCTTTCATTTATCTTCTCAAAATCTTCTTCTTCCTCCTCTTCCTCCTCCATCTATTTTCTGCCCTTGGCCCTTCTTAGTGTTGTAATAGTAGTCATTATTTCTATTCAGCTGTCAATAAAATCTAAAATACAAACCACTTCTATATTTATTTTAAATTTGTCATTCTTCCAATTAATTTTAAACTTTTCATTTTCTAAATAATTTTCTAGATCAACAATCAAAAATCTTTTAAAATTTAAATATTATTCAATTCCCCTATTTATTTTGTCCTCTATTTTATTCTTTTATTTCTGCTTGGGGCGACACATGTGAAAAAAATAAAAAATTTCCTTAAAATAATTGTCCAACACCCTACGGGCAAAGAGAAAATCTCAAAGCTATTAAATGCTAGAAGAAAAAAACAAAACAAAAAATAAATGCGCGTTTAAATGTTTGTGGACAGATGTTTTTAAAAATATTTTTTTTTTCTTTTAATTTTAACAAAAAAGAGAAAATGATACTTATTATTTCTCTTAAAGGATTATCTTAAATAATTTTTAACCTTAATAATCAGCCTTTTCTTAAAATAATTTTTTTTAAATAAAATACCCAAAAAATATTTTAAAAAATATTTTATTTAATATAATATTCCTTCCTTTATTTTTTCTTTCACCAATTAATCAATCTTTTTTAGGCCTTTTGTTCTTTTCTAAAATATACATAAAGTCATCTATCATTTTAAGAAAAAAAGAATTTTAAAAATATATTTAAATATTATTCATTGTTTTATTTATATATTTTTTGTTGTTTATTAATTTATCATTTTTGCGCATTTAAAGAAGAAAAAAGAAAATATTTCCTTATTCTTCATTAAATTCCCAAATGAATTTTTGGGTGTGACTTTAAAATTTATTATTTTTAAATTATTTTTAATTTTTAGAAATTTAATCTATTTTCTTTTTATTTAAAAATAAAGTTTTTTTTATTTTTTTGTTGTTTAAAATAATTCTTTTTTGAAATATGTATATTATTTATCTACTATTCCAACACAATTTTAATTTACTTTTTCGACCATAATTTAAAAAATTTTTAAATATAAAATTAAAATAATGCGAGGCATAAAAGTTTTTTTTTGTAAAGAATTTTTCCTTTTCTTCCACTTTTCTTCCAAATTTTTTTAAAAATAAATTCTAATTTATGTATATAATTTTTTATTACATTCAAGAAGGGTTTTCTTTCCATTAAGGATAATTTAAACATAAAGATCACTCATCTTCGCGCAATCCCTGTCCTTCCTCACTTATTTTTTGTACTTTTAATTTCCTCACTGACCTCATTTTTTTATAAAATTCATCTTCTTCTTCATTCCTTTTTAGTTCAATTTATATATTAATCTACTCTCAAAAAATCCCTTTCTCGACAGAATGTCAATGTCATCCTTTTTCCATTTCTTAAAATAATATTTTTTGATCCCGACCCTTTTAGAGTCAAAAATTTGTTGAGAAGTTGTTTATCCTTCCCTAAATATTCAAACTCTAATTTCTAATTATATTTTTTGTGTGTGCACTTACCCAAATAAATTTAAGTAGTAATTTTTTGTTCGAGGCTATAGAGGGGAATGGAAATATGTGATTGGAAAATTTAGATAAATAAATATTTATGTATTCATTACTAAATTAAGTTTGGTATTTTTATATTTTACGAAAATATTTTCTCTTTACTATTTTATATTCTTGTAAATTTTATGAAAATATTTTTTAAAGAAATTATTAATTCAATCGAAAATAAGTACTAATTTTTAAAAATAATTTTAAAACCAATAAGTTTTTTTAGATTTCATAACCAAATTATCAAATAATTTTAAATTGTATGTATTTATTACCCCTTTATTTACCTTTCTTTTCCCTTCTAAAATATATTTAAAAACAACATTATATTTTTAAATCCCTTTCTTGTGTACATTTCCCACATTTTAACTTTATTTTTTAGCCAATTTACACTAAAAAACACTTTTCTTTTCCTTTTATTTCCCCGTGTCTCGCTTTTATATTTTTGGACTTAAAATGACCATTAAAAGTATTTTCAAGCCTTTTCTTATTTTTTTATTTTAATCCTTTACTTTTAAATAAAAAATATATAGTATAATGGTTAAATTTATAAAATAATTATAATAGTATCACTTCAATAGATATTATATTTATTTAGTTTGAAGACTACTGATAAAAAAATAATTAAATATGTATTTATTCTAAAATACACTATTATCTCAATAATAACATTGCCTGAATCTTCCCTTTTTTCAACAATTTTCTTAAACTTTTTTTTTGAATCTTAGGTCGTATATATTTAGAAATTTTATAAAAAATTTCTTTTATTCCTAAAATTTTTTAAAGTTTTTCTTTATTCTTCATTAAATTTCTACATTAATTAATTAACCTACAAATAATTAATAAATAATTTCTTTTATTCATCCAGAATTTTTCCCTAATCATTCAGACGAAAAAACATTAAAAAATTTGCCTGAATCTTTCTTTTTTCCTCCTCCATTGTTGTCCTTCTAAAACTTTTTATATTTATTTTCATTGTTTTAATTTTTGGATAAATAAATTAATTAAAAGAAAATATGTATGTATATACATGGGAAATCATAATTTTTTATTTATTATTTTATGGAAAGAATTTAGCTTTTTTTTTTATCACATCCGTACTTTTGATTTATATAGTTCATGAAAAGCCAAAGGAAACTCTTCTTGAAATTTATTTCTAATCTCATCATCTCTCAAATAATTACCCAGGGTATTTAATTTAGTATCAACGATAACAGTCAAATTTTTCTTTGATTATTCATTATTTTTTACTATTACTCTGTCAAATTTTCAGAAATTTTAATTTTTTTAGATTTTTAATTTAAAAGAATGGGTATAATTAGACGTTTTTCTTCACTTTCCTCAAATAATAATAATATAAAAAATAAAAATTTAAATTCAACAAATACTTCAATTTACCCTTTAAAATCATCTTTTGATAATGAAAATAATTTAAAAGAAGAGACTTCCTCTTCCTCTTCTTCCAATTCTTCTTCTTCAAAGACAACAGAAAAAGTTGATAATTTAAATAAACAAACATTTGATATAAATGCAAATTTGGAAGCTTATAAACAGAGATGTAAAGCTTTGGAAGTGGAAAATAAACGTTTAATGTCTAATTTGGGAATAATGATTGAAAATAACAATAAAAATAAAGAGGTGTGTTTTTTATAAGAAATTAAAAAATTTGAGGTTTTTTCCATGCTTCGATTTCTCTTTAAAATTAAAAAATCTTTCCCAAAACTTACTGAATTTTGAAAATTTCCAATAATTTCCCAAGTTCTTTCATGTTTATCCAATTTTTTTATTTTTTTACTAAATATTTTCAAGGACCTTGGAAGCCCTTAAAAGTAAAAACAAGCTTTTTGAAGCTTTACACAATTGAGTGGGTGGCGCAAAAATACTTAATAAATATTAAATTATAAATTTATATAAATTTAAAGTAATAAAAGTAATTTTAAAATAATTTTGTGGAGAATTTATTGAATAATCTTTTGAGTTTAAACAAATTTTAATTTAATTTTCAAAGGAACTTAATCAATTAAAAGAACAAATGATGCAACAAAATAATGAAAAACAAGAATTACTTAATTTAGTACAGAGATTAAATGCTGATTATGAAAAAGAACGGGAATTGGCTAGAGAACTGCAAAGAGTGGGGCAATTCAACAATAAAGTTATTCAACGAGTTTGTTTAGAAATTAAAAAAATTTTCGTAAAATATCATGGAATTAATAGATAATAAGAAAGTTTTATTGTTGATCACGCCCTCATACTACTATAAAACTTTTCACCTATACATTTAAATTTTCAGGATATTCAACGTTACCAATCAAGAATTGAAAGATTGGAACAAAAATGTGCCAAAATGACTTCTGAAAGTGTTGAATTAAAAAAGCTTTGTCTCTACTTGAGTAGACAACGACAAGCCCTTTGGGCTCAATTATCTAATATTGAAAAAACAAAAAATAATAGTGAAATAGAGGGGGATATTAATAGTAGTAATACTTATAAATCTACTCATGATATGATTGAAAGTTGTAATTCACAATTTCAGCTTGATGGAGTTAAAGTGAGTTATAGTTTAGTAACTTTTATGAATATTTAATATTTTCAATTCTTAATGTTGAGGTATTATTAAATAAATTAAAATAGTTTTTGGGAGAGTTTTCACAGATCGAATGCCTTATTTACTCGTTAATTACCTCCTCCAGCATGAGGTTCAACAATAATTACCCAGGGTAATAATTCGAGAAAATATTGTAATTATAAATGTTTCTGTCTTATGTAGAGGCAAACTATTTTCAGTCAGCCCAAAACCCAAAAAGCAGTGATATTAAAAATTTCCCTCGATTTTTCAGGAAAATGCTCTTCAATTAATTTATTCTGATATGCAAAGTTCTTATCTTCTTGCCCAATTGGAAGCTGCTCCACATCGAAAAGGACAACAGCTCGAAAAAGAGGAAAATGAATATTCAACTATTCCTTGTTTTTGTTCCTCAACCGCTTCTTCAACATTAACAAATACAACCAATTTTGGTTCTTCTTTTGGTTCATCATTTTCGGATGATACAACTACAATTTTTGTTTTAGATAATGATGGAAGGGAACAATTTAATAATAAAATTGGTAGTAAATTAATTTTTGACGTTAACTAGCAACTACATATGTATTAGCATAGAGAATCTTAAAAATATATTTATTTATTCCACTTTTAAAAGATAATTAAGGGAAAAATATACGTTAAATTCCATATTTTTAAGATTTAAACAACATAATTTTGCAATCATTACCTCAATTACAAGTTCGCGAGCTTTGTACAATAAATGAAGAAAAAGAGTCAGATAATGATAATAATGAAGAGACTAATGAATATTTAAATATTCAAAATAATTGGAAATTTAAAGAAAATACAGAAAATATTTTGAATGGAAAAAATAGAGAAGAATTAAAACTTGAAAATTTTAAAAATAAAAATAATAATAGAAATAGTAGTACTTCAACAACTTCATCATCATCTTCTTCTGGGGCTTTTTCTGCCACTAGTAGTAATGGAGATGAATTTAGAGGTGGAAATGAAGATAAAAGAGAAGAAGATGAAGAAGAAGAAAATGATTATTTACCCCCAGAAATGCCTTTATTAAAACAGGTAAGTAGGTGCTCTGAATAAAAGATACATTTTGGTTGGAAAAACATTTTTCGACACCCAAAATTTTGTATTCAATCTAAAATACGCTGTTAAAAACTTTCTTGGATTAATTAAAAAATAACACAAAATCCCCTTTATATTATCAACTTATCTTCATTTAATATTTATTTAAGGAACCCCAACAACGTTCATCTATTAATACCTCAACAATTTCATTAATTGGACGGCCATCTTCTTGTATGGAAACAAATAATATTTTAAATAATTTTGAAGAATACCAATTAAATACTACTAGTAGATCAACACTTCCACGTGTTAATAATAATAATTCTTCAAATATTTTCCCGTTAATTGGAACTAAAGGGCGATTATCACCTCCTCCTAGACGTAAAATGGAGTTTTTGCCTAATGAACAACAACAAAAATTATTACTTGATGGGTAGGGAAATTTATTGAAAAATTTTTGTTTTTAATTAATAATTTTTTAGTAAAATACTTGGAGGCCCTCCTATGCGTATTAGAATTCGCCCTCCACCTACAAACTCAACAATTCAAATGCCACAACTTATTAAAAAAGATTTACACATATCTAATAAAAATAATATTATAACGGCATTATAAATAATACAATGAAAATCTAACAAAATATTAATAAAATTAATGTAACTATCTGGGCAAAAAAAAATTTTTTTTAATTTCTGGTAAAATATTTTTTGTGTCGTTTAAAAAAAATAACCGGAACCAGGGTCACCAAAAATCCTAAGCCAGAAATTCCGAGAAAAACAGATATAAAGCGATAACCCTAAATTCCATCCAAAAAATGCTGTTTGATAAAACTTAACAATATAATTTATACTAGTAAATGCACCGGAGTATTAAGTACAAAACAATTTATAAAATTTTAATTTAAAAGAACATTTTCAGCATAACCATGTAAACATTTCCCTCCTCCATCCCAAAAAGCATAAATATTATTTATTCTCAATTCTTTTTTGTTTGTATGTGCTAATTTACAAAGATCACAAAAAGGTTGTAAAGAAGTACAAAGTTTACAATTTGGATTCCAAAATTCTTTTGCATATTTTGTTCGTTTAAATTTTTTTGTCCAATTAAAATAACTGGAATTTAATGTTTGATATATGCAAATAATTAAAATGTAAAATAAAATTATAAAGCAACATTGTAAATTTATTTTTAAAAAATTTTCTAACATTTTTGGACTAATTTATGTTTTTGAATTTGTAAATTTAGATATGTTTACAAACTTTTTGTTAAAAAAACATTTGCTAAATGTATTTTTTCTGTTTTATATTTCTTTAAAATTTGTTTTAAAATCTTTTAATACATATAGCCTTGTAAATTTTTCCAAAAATTGTAAAAATATTTTTTAAGTTTAGCTCGCTTGCCTGGATTTTTCGAATAATTTTTTACCTTTTATAACGATTTTTATCTGCTGCTACATCTTCCAGAAATTCTGCTAATTCTTTTGGACTTTTAAAATCATCTGCTGCAATAAATGAGTCTTTCGGAATAGTTTTGTTCTTAAAAATTTTTCTTGACAAAACTACAGGGACAATCAAATTTTTAATTCTCCAAAACTTTTCTGACAAATATTCATCACAAACAGAATTCTCGAAGGCCAAATAAAAATAATGGGAATCTGGAAATGTTTTTTAAATAAAAAACTATAATTTTGTTAATTTTGTTTCTACAAAATATTTTTCTTAATTCATTAAAAATTATATGTATAAATTATATTTTTATCAATATAATTATTACCAATTAATTTATCCTCACATTCACGCCCACAATCATTTTTTCCAACACACCCACCCATTTGTGTAATTTCTGTATATTTTTTCAATTCTTCAATATATTTTTCCCGTTTTGAATTTGTATTGCAATTTGTAACAAATTGTAAAGTTAGCTTCTCTTTTTTATTTATTTTATTGTCAATCTTTAAAAGAATTTAATATACAACGAATCTCACTATGATACATATGTAGGTATACCCTTTTAAGATTGGAAAATCGTTAGCTAAACAGTACAATTGTATACTAAGTGTAGGTAGTAAGGTTTGTCTATTAATAAGATTTTTGACGAAATTTTTAATAAATACTTATTAAATTAATAACCTCATCCTCAGTCCAAATGTCATCTAAACTCATTGTATAATCGTCCAAATCTTCAAAATTATAACTTTCAAACATATCATAAGGCACATTAACATCACTATCAGATCTATATGTCATTGTAATATTAAAAAAATTTGGCTCTAAATATCTTCCCATAAACCATGTATGGACTGGAGATTCGAGTACAAAAAATGTGTATAATTGGTGAGGTTTTCGATGGCTTGGCAATGGATCTATTTTATCACGAATGTGAAAGAATAATACAGATGCATTATTTTCTCTTGAAAGTTAAGGCAATTTTTAGCAATAATTATCAGATTTTAAAGTTAATATAAAAAATTATAAGGTTAAGATTGATTCTTTTTATAATTTATATTTAAAACTCTCACAAAGTTCTATCATCGCTATAACGACATTTATAAAGACATTTTGAAGAATAATTATTTATCGACCAATATCTTAAAAAATTCTTTCCATAGAAAGTAGTCCAAATAAGAATCAAAGGTGGTGGAGATTTTATAGGAATGCTCTAAACGGAAAATATTTTTTAAATTAATTTAATTATGTTTGTTAGAAAATTATAATTTGAATAAAAATTAATTTATAGAGATCATTAATTAAATCAACACGGTCATGAAATCACTAAAGTACATACATATTTGCTGGACTCCTCTCTCGTTTTGTGTAACCTAAGCAGTGCTGCCGAAAATAAACCGACTCGGTCCGAAAGATCGAGTCGGGCATGATATTTGGCCCGAAAGTACACGTAAAATCAAACCCACAAAAATCCCAACCTTCCTTTTAATCCATTTAGGATTTTTAAGTAAATAATTCTCCCATGGTGGAAATATTATTTGATTACAATAGAGAATATATATTAAATAAAAAATTGATAATAAAAAAGGAATAATAATCAAAAATTTTCTATTAAATTGTACTAAATTATTCACAATAATTTTAGTCATTTCTTGTAATAATTATTTATGTATTTATTAAAAACAATTTAAATTTTATTTTAAAGTAAAATTGAATTTATTTAAAAATAAATATATTCTTTTAATGTTTTGAATATTAATATATTTGCTGTCTATGAATATTAAAAATTTTAAAATATAAAATTTAAAAATAAATAAAATTTTTGTAATTAAATTATTCATCTTTTTAAAAGCTGCCAAATAAATAAAAGGCTAAAACAAAATAAAAAGAAGAAATCATTAAATATTTTTTAATTAAAATTTAGTTAATTTACATATAAAAATAACAAAAATATTTTTTAGCCATTTTTCTGTTAACTTTACAATTTGAACATTTATCTCAAACATTTCCTCCCAACAATAATTTAAAATAAATATAATTGAATAATGAAATAAATAAAATTAATTAATTAAAATTAAAAAAATTAAATATAAATAATAAAAAAATGTTTTTATCAATTAGAATTTTAAAACTTTATTTATCTTTTGTACAAACATTACGAAAAGTTGAGAGAATATATTTAAAAAATGAAAGTTTATAGATTAAAGATGAAGTACTTAAAGCAACTTAAAGTTATTTTTTAAAAAATTATGTGAATGAAGGAAGCATTTAAATGTCATAAATAAATGGATATAGTAGAAATATTTACAATAATAAATAAATAAAATATAAAAATGTTTTAGAAATCTCTATTAATTACCCTTGGGTAATTATTGTTTTGACTCTCTCTGGAGAGTGTAATTGATAGAGAGGGGGGGGGTAATTAATTTATAAATCATTATTTTAGGAACTATTCTTAATGAAGTAATTATTGTTACAAAATTACGCTGGAGAGGAAGAAAAGAATTAGTATAAATAATTGTGAATAAAATCAAACATACTAAATTAATTTTGAATAAGAAAATAAATAATATCTCGATCTAAAAACTTAAAAAAGTAATCATGTCACACCAAACTTGAAGTTTGGTGTGCGAGTGCACCGGAGTATTTCATTAATGTATTTAAAAAACAATTTATAAAATTTTAATTTAAAAGAACATTTTCAGCATAACCATGTAAACATTTCCCCCCTCCATCCCAAAAAGCATAAATATTATTTATTCTCAATTCTTTTTTGTTTGTATGTGCTAATTTACAAAGATCACAAAAAGGTTGTAAAGAAGTACAAAGTTTACAATTTGGATTCCAAAATTCTTTTGCATATTTTGTTCGTTTAAATTTTTTTGTCCAATTAAAATAACTGGAATTTATTGTATTTAATATTTCTTCCTAATATTTTTTGTTTGTTTAAGAATTTAAACTTTGCAAAATAATCTCATATTATTTCGACTTGTTTTTAGCTTTGCATTAATTTTTAAGGTTTATTTAAATTATAAAGACTATAAACTTAATTGTCTTTAAGGAGGAATAATTATTAAACCTAGCTTTACCTTTTATATAATTTTTTATCAGCTGCTACATCCTTTAAATATTCTATTAATTCTTTTGGAGTTGCAAAATCATCTGCTGCAATAAATGAGTCTTTCGGAATAGTTTCATTCTTAAATATTTTTCTTGACAAAATTACAGGCACAATCAAATTTTTAATTCTCCAAAACTTTTCTGACAAATATTCATCACAAACAGAATTTTCGAAGGCCAGATAAAAGAAATGGAAATCTGGAAATTAAAAAGTTGAAGGTATTCAGATATGGTGTTGAATAATTTTATATATTTTTTTTAATTTTATATATTTATATTATACCATCATATTTTTTTATACCATCAAAATTTTTCTTGACAAAACTACGGGGATGGTCGATTTCCTATATCAAATTTAAGGTCTTTTTGCTCCGATTATCAAGTTTATAAGATTTCTTTTTTTATTTTAAAATTGGTCACAAACATCCAAACTATTAAATAAATATTTTCCTAATTAACAAATTATAATTTTAGTAAATTTCCACATACATACCAATTAATTTATCCTCACATTCACGCCCACAATCTTTTTTCCCAACACACCCACCCATTTGTGTAATTTCTGTATATTTTTTCAATTCTTCAATATATTTTTCCCGTCTTGAATTTGTTTTGCAATTTGTAACAAATTGCAAAGTTAGCTTTTCTTTTTTGTCTATTTTATTGTCAATCTTTAAAAGAATAAAAAATTTTAAACTAAAAATTATTTGTAAGTTAAAAACATTTTTATCAATCACCTCTTTCTCAGTCCAAATTTCATTTAAATTTATTCCTCCATTTTTTACATCTTCCTTATTATAACTTTCAAACATATCATAAGGCACATTAACATCACTATCAGATCTATATGTCATTGTAATATTAAAAAAATTTCGAGGAAAATATCTTCCCCAATCCCAAGTGTGAGGCGGAGATTCAATTACAAAAAATGTGTATAATTGTTTTGGTGATCGTTGTTTGGGCAAAGGATCAACTTTGTCACGAATGTGGAAAAACAAAACTGTTGCATTTCTTTCCCTAAAATATATTTAAAAAATACATTTACAATTCTAAACTGGGCAAATCTATTATTTAAAAATAAACCGAATTGGAACCGAATTAAATTTTCTCGGAACCGGATTTCTCGGAACCGAACTGAACTTTTGAATGAAAGTGAGTTTTTATGGATTCGACTTTTTGTGTGATAAAATTATCGTCTACACCCAAATTATTTCATACATTTTCTTAAAAACTCACAAGTTTCTATCATCACTATAATGACATTTATAAGGGCATTGTTCAGTTAAATTGTTTATTGACCAATACTTCAAAAAATTTTCACCATAATAAGTATTCCAAATAAGAATAAGTGGTTGGGGCCATTTCATGGGAATGCTCTAAAATAAATACACTTATATGTATGTATGTATTTTTTATTAAATTAGGTTAGTTAAATTGCCTTTGGTTATAATTTTTTAATTGAAAATTTATATAACTATCAGTGATTTTTGTAATAAATTTTACAGACTTTTTAAATATTTTTTTCTGGCTGTAAAAATTCGGTAATTTTTAATTTCGTCTCTCCTTTCTCCCTCCATTTTCAGGTTTTTTTTATATTTTTGGTTAGTTTAGGTGATATGGGGGTATGTGGGATTTTTAATATTTGTCTAGATTTTTTCATAAAATTGTTTACCTCTTTTTTAAGCCACCCAGGTTTTGAAGATAAATATTCTTCTGATGTGAAAATTAATTGATTACAAAAAAGAATGTATAAAAAATATGAAAGAGAGATTAAAATAATTATTAAAATACAAATAATTTTGCCGGATTTTCTGCCATTTTCAACGTTTTTAGTCATTTTCTAAAAAGATTTTAATGAAAGCTTTAAAAAATTGTTAGAAAAAAATAATAATCATACATAATTAGAAAAAAAGATGAAAATGTTAAAAATGATTAAACAAAAATTAGTTGTGTGGTCATTAAAAGGCGCTGAAACTTTTTTATCTTTTTTTAATATCTTGTCAAATCATGAAGAAAAATTTAATATAAATAATCGTTACTTTAAAAATCAAAATTTATGTGTGTGTTTGATATGATATGTGTGTAAAGGATGTGCATGATATGTATAGATTTTAGAAATTTATATATGTATATAGATTCCTATATAAATTTTTTCGTGTCTAAATTGACAAAAGAAATTTGAGTGGTTTTTTATAAAAATTTAAAAAATTTGTGAAAAATACGAATAAAACTAGTAGGTGAGAATACAATTTATTAACATAAAAAGAATATTTTTTAAAAACAAAAATTGTATTATAATTTAAATTCTGTCTATAAAATAAAATTTAAATTCGATTTAATGAAGTTTTTATTTATTTCACAAATAAAAAGAAAATAATGATGATATTTAGTGGTAAGTATATTTATTTGTTTATTAAACAATAATAACGTGTAAAATAAAGCTGCAAAAAATTTTTGGATAACAAATATTTCATCTTTTTAATTATTAAAAAATGGATAAAAAATATTTTTGTTTTTTACTTTTTGGTTTTTCAGAAAATATAAAATGGGAGTTTTTCCTTTTTTTTGATTTACGAGACTATGTTATTGTAAATATTTTAGAATATAAAAACTTGAATTAAAATACTATGTTTTATTAGAACAATATGTTCTAATAAAATGTCACAAAAAATTTTCCAGAATACAAATTTGTTGTAATATATATAAAGTTTAGAAAACTGTCACTGCAATTCAAGTAATAATAATAATAATTTTAAAATATAATCTAATAAATTAATTAAAAATTTTTATGGAAATATGCTTGATAACTTGACCATATTTTTGACTGCTGTAGCTCAAAATCATGTAACTGGTTTGACCTAATAATTATTTTAAAAATGTCGAATGTAAAGTTGAAAATAAATATTATTTTTAATGTAAAAATTAAATTCCCTAAACAACCACCTATTATAATGGAAAATGTTTGATTGGGAATAGGTTCTGTTTTTAATAATAAAGGAACCGAATGCCCATTCAGTTATTTGTTAAGGCTGAATAAATAAAAATATTGGAAATAATTAAAACAAATAGGTAAAAAATTGGATATAAGAATCATAATAAGACTAAAATATTCAATATTTTTTAAAATTAGATAGGTAAAAATTAAATTCTCACATAAAAATGAATTAGATATTTAATAAAAGTTCATCATTTTAAATAATTAATATTTAAACAATTTTGTACTATATTAATTGATTTGTGAAAGGAATTTAGGTAAATTTTAATGAAATTTTGATGATTTTTTAATTAAATATTTTTTATTGTTTAATTGTTTAGTAAAGCACACATAAACTGGGAAAACTTTTTTATTATTGGGGAAATTCAAATTTTCTCTACAGAGATTCCTTCCCTTTGAAATGCACCCACTTAATGCTCTATCTCGTGAAGATAGCAGAGAACTTTTATTGTGAAATCAAAATATATTTAAATAAAGCAATTTTTATTTATGAATTAACCTCCATAGATTTATAAAAATATCTTCATATATACAACCGGATATGATTTTAAATATATCTTTAGTTTTGATAAAAAATTATTTTATTCAAACTCTCTTCCTATTTCTTTTACCTTTTTTCCTTTTCCTTTGTGTTTTCTTTTTATTCTTTTTATTATTTTTAGATCTTCTTTTTATTTTCTTTTTATTTAGTTTATTATTTATCTCATTTTTATCCCATTCTCTCAATTCATTTTCTAAACTTTTTTCTATTAATTCTAATTTGTTTGATTTTGGAGTTTTGTGATGGTGATGGTGGTGATGATGTTTTGATGGCTAAAAATTTTAGAGAAATATATAAAAATACATATTTAAATATACATATTTTAGTGCATTAATCTTTTAATCTTTTAATTATTTTTTTAGGAAAAAAAATTTTCTTTTTTTTTTGTCAAACACATATTTTATTTTCTAATTTATGTATATTATTTAATTAAATTATTTTTTAAAATTAATTTTACTTTAGTAAAGTAATGTTTATCAACAAAATTGTCGACCATTTTTTCAACATCTGGACAATTATAAAGCAGATTAACCAATAAAAAGTCTAATTCAGAAGCATGTTCATGTGTTCCCATTCCTAGCTGTTTTTATATTTTATTAAAAAAAGAATTTTATTTTGAGAGATTAAAAATGAAAATATTCCTTTAAAAATCACTTACCTTACATGAACGACTACCATTCTTTATTTTTATAGTTAAATCTATATAATTTTTATTTTTATTTATTTAAAATTATTTTTTTTTACTTTTAGGATTTTTAGCAAAAGCGTTTACTCGATAATTCATTATTGACTACAAAAAAGATTTTTAAATTAAAAAATTTTTTTAAATTTTATTACATCATAATTGTAAGGTAGCCCCCATGTTACATCATTTTCTACTTTAACAAAATTTATTTTTTTATCTAAAATTTTTTTAAAAATATTTTTAAATTTCTAAACAAAAAGAATAACCTTTTCGAATATTTTTATAATTTATTTTTAAATATTTATCTCTATCAGAACGTTGATGCTTTAATTATAATAAAAATACATATTATAAAATAATTAATTTAAATACTTCGTGGAAAAGTCCGAGAAGATGAAGTAACTAAAAAATTATTATTTTTTAAATTTTATTTATTAAAATGCTTAAAGGACTTTTGGATTTTAAAATATCCTAAAAAATTTATTTAAATTTATTTTATAATTTTTTGGCAACAAACTTTTAAAATATTCTTGTTAACCAATATATATTAAATAAATAATTTACTTCGTGCAAAACAATTCGGCGTTTAACACACGTTTTTCTAATCAACATTTTCGTTTTTGGATTCAGCTTTATTTGTCCCAATTCTAAACGTAAAAAATTTTGTCCTGGATTTCGACCGATAGCTGAACGACAACTTTAATTTTTATTTAAATTTGATTTTTAATTTATTTTTGAATTTTACCCAGGTGCATTAATAATAGTTAAATGATCCTTAAAAATTAAATTAAAAATTTTTTTTCTAAAATTAAATACCTTTCTATTATATTTTTTAAAATTTTTATAAATATTAACGAAGGAAACACATGTTCTTTAAATTAAAAAATATGTAATAATTTTTTAATTTTAATTATTTACTTTTTACTGATTAATTCCATTGCATCCAATACTGTTTTGAATTTATCTTTATCTAATTTTGATTTTATATTTTTATAAATAATATTTATTTAATAAATATTAAATAAAATAACGTAAATTTCCTAAATTTTCCAATTATTATTACAATTATTTTGATACATTCCGAATTTATTTTTATAAAAAAATTCCGGGATTTCCAAAATTTTGGAATATTCTGATTTCAAAATAAATTTCGTTTTCAATCAGATTTACAGATAAAACAGTTTTCATTTATTAGTATAGAGACCGGACCTAGACAATATTTTGATCAAAAATCTCGGTTATCGGGAAGAGCTTTTTAGTGATACCGATCTCGTCTCTCGTAGGACACATCCAGTCCGCTTTTTAATTATTAAAAATACTTACCATATTTAGAAATAACTTTATAGGGTATTAAATATTTAAATGTCTTCTTGTTTTTGTTGATCAACTTTAAATTGTTCCAAATCTTTAAAAAATATAATTTTTGTTTTATTTCGTATTAGGGATTCTGCCGTTCCAACTCTTGAAAATCGGGAATTTATTTTTTATGTCGGCAGAATCCCTGATATATTTTTTAAATCCAAATTATTAATTACTTTAATTTTTTCATCGACAGTTGATCTTTTACTTCGAGAATATTTTTTTCTTCGTAGAGATTTTTGTCTTAAATATTTAAATATATATCTTTATTTTACTAATACATATTTAAAAATTTATATTTTAATTATTATTTTTTCTTAAATTCTTACTCGTAAATTTTATTTTTAATTTCATTCTTAAGTTTTGATTTTTGTTTTGCTGTCTTTGAAATAAAAATATTTTTTTAAATTAAAATTATTATTTTTTTAAATTTCTTTTCCACCAACCAAAGATTCAACTTCGCAAAAAGGAGTTTGTAGTTCTCCGTCACCTCCATCGGGGATTCCTTGTTGTATTCTATTGGGTACTGATAAAGTTATTTTTGAATTATTTAAAGTAAAATAAGTAGCTGACTTTGTTTATAAATTAATTTAAAAAAATGAATAATTTTATTTCGAAATGTGAAAGTTAAAACAAATTAGGGGTCTGAAATTCCACAGAACCTTGAGTATTACGTTTTTCAACTTATGGAAATTTTTTGGGTAAGTAAAACTAATTTATGTAATAAAAATAAATAAATAGTACTAAAACCCTACATTGTAATTGAAGTTTATCTTTTATTTTAATAAACATCAAAAGTAAAAAAATAAAAAGTTTCATCATTTAACAAGTTGGAATTTACATACTAGAATGTTCATGTAGCAGAAATTTTTATAAGAATTTGAGAATTTATTAACAAAGGAATACTATGTAAATAAATAATTAACAAAGAAATATATAAAATGGAAAGCAAAGACAAATAAAGGATGTAATTGATTATTGGATAAATTGCCAATAATGATAGCTGACATCTGACAAAAATTGATTTTTTTTGTCTGATTTTAAACATTTTAAAATATTATTTAAAAAATATTTTTTAGGAATATAGTTTTTAAACAAAACCTTTTAATATAATAGAGAGAATACTACAAAGAAAAAAAATTACTGGGGGGGGGGGGGTCATGTTTAGTGAACTTGTTTTATTATTATTTTTTCTATTTTTTTAACCGTATTTTTAATTTTTTGTTTCTTTTAATTAATTTCTCAAAATTTTTTTATTAGTTTTAAAATTTTAAAATAAACAAGTTATAAAATAACAATTAAGTTACTATAGTAACCAAAAGGAAAAAAAAAGTATATGTATTTTCTTGTATTCATTAAATTAAGTTTAGGTTACTACACTCCTCCACAAAATTATAGCCCCACCTATATTTTCCTCGGTTTCAGTACTGTAACCGTTGTTTTTATTTCTAGACTTTTTTGTAATACTAACTAGTGGTCTTAAATTAGGTTTGTAAAAAAATTTTGTTTTCAAATCAATTTTTTCGAGAGTTATAGCAAATCTCCAATTTTAGGGTTCCACAAAATTATAGCCCCACTTTGAAATTTCGAGTTTCTAATAATAGGAAAAATTTACAAAAATTTGAGCAAGCATATCCATTGATACTAAGAAAAAATAAAAAAGAATTAGACCCGTATCTCACTTCAGTGTCGAGATCCAGATACCTCGAAAATCAACGTAAATGGGGGGTTAGAAATATAATATTTAGTTATTTTAAGAAAAATAAACCTTTTTATTTACATACATATTCTAAAATATTATTGAATGATATAATTTTCAGTTTAAATTTAGTCCTTTTTTATTTAAAAATTCAAAAAATGAGTGAAGCAAATTCTGTAGCATTAGCACAAATTCACTATTGGATCCGTGAGGATTATTTTGGCACTGCTCTGCGAAAAATGGACGAATTTGGTGATAGGGAAGTTGGTAGAGAGGGTGAATGCCATTGGAAAACTTTAAGAGCATTTTGTATTGTTAGGCTTGGTAATTAAAATATTTAAAAAGTTTTAACAGTAAAATTTCTAGTTCATTGTTTTTTAACTAAAATTATACAGACCCATATATCCAAAATAGAAAAATGCCAATTTCTGAAAATTTGAAGCAAATCATTTAACATTAATTGTAAGGTATTTTCAGGTCGCTCTTCAGAGGCCATGCGTTTGTTAAATACAATGCTAAGGGATGAAAGCATGGCAGAATATAAACTGTCGACATTACACGCCCTTAGAATTGCTCATTGTAGTGAAAAGAAAATTGGTTGGTTTTGA
This sequence comes from Meloidogyne enterolobii, assembly GCA_963681835.1. NCBI lineage: Eukaryota > Metazoa > Nematoda > Chromadorea > Rhabditida > Meloidogynidae > Meloidogyne > Meloidogyne enterolobii. The sequence goes on along the minus strand of CAVMJV010000004.1, from coordinate 360,021 downwards.
AAGTTAAAAATTTTTATTTATTGGCCAAAAGGAAGGCCACATAGCAGTTTATCGTTATCAGTATTTGGAAACTTGTTTCAAAGTTTACAGGCCATATTGTGTATTAGAAAAATGTGTTAACTAAATTTTTAATAAAAGATAATTTGAAAAAATTTAAAAGATCGAGAAGCATTGCGAGAATTGGACAGACAAATCCAAACTTTATGGTCACAACAAATACCCGAACGAGGTGCATTTACTGCTACAACACTTTTACTTTTAGATAGGCAATTTGAAAGAGCACGTCCCCTTTTGGATAAATTGTCTTCTCAATCGAATTCTTCGGTTAAATTAAAATTTAAAATTAATTAAGTAATTTTATAGTTCCTCACACTTCGAGGTTGGTTAGAATTATTATCAGGAAAAGTCTCTCAATCAACTTTGGAAAATTTTGATAGAGCTATTGCCTTAGATAAAAATGTTGAAGCATTCCTAGGCAAAGCTCATCTTTTTAAAATAAGGTAATATAATTTTCTGAGATGATTGGAAAGAAATATTTAAAAATTAAAGGCAAAATATAATTGATATGGAATCTACTTTAAATTCTTTATTGAATGCAAATTCTTCAGTTTTACCTGCTTATGTTGAGTTGGCCAAAGCATCAGCAATGAATAGGCATTGGGAAACAATGGCTGAAATTTGTCAAAAGGCAGCTCTTATTCAGGTAAAATATTTGAAATTTCAATAGTATAATAAAAAATTTTATTTCACAGAGTGATTGTTTGCCAATACTTCTTTTAGATTTTATTTATTCCTATTTAATACTTGGTGATATCCAAGGAGAACAAATACTTGCTGAATTTGTTGATGCAATGCTTTTAACTGAAGCAAGCAACCAAAGTCTATTTCTTCGAATTGGAAGTCTTTTGGCCTCTATTGCTTTAGATAGGAGAAATATTACTACTCAGGCGAAGTAAATTGTTGGGGGATATATATGTACCTATATTACTATGAAAGGGGAAGGGGATTTCTTTTATTAAACTGAAGATAAATTAATTACAAAAAATTAAAAAAATTAATTTTGTAAAGGAGATTGGTTGATGCTGCACTCGGAATCCGTCAGAACAGTCAAGCCCTTCTCCTTAAAAGCAGTCTTTCATTAGCAGAAGGGGATATAAGACAAGCTTCTCAATTAGCTTTACGTGCAGTCGAATCAGGTAGTAATATTGAAAATGAGAAAGGATTAAATAATGAGGATAACCAAAATGGGGAAAGGGCCGTTCTGACAATGATACGTTGTCAATTAGCTGAACAACAAAATGATAAACAATTAAAAGAAATAAATCAACAATTGGAATTTTTACAACAAACACATTCTGATGTTAAAGAACAATCAGTTATACATACAATTTTTTAAAATTTTATTTAAAAATATAATTTTGAAGCTATTCCACTTCCTTCTAGCATTATTAGCCAAACGTGAAAATAAACCGGATGAACAAGTCTTTTCACATTTAAATATAGCTGTAGATGTTCACTTTGCTTATAATCAAGTAAATAATTTTTATTTTGATTTCATTATTTATTTACAGTATACAATCTTCTCTGAAGAGAATTTAATCTCTTTGAATCCATCCATTTTAGTGGAAATAGCCGAATTAATATTAAAATCTGCCGATTCTGTTGGGATTCCAGCTATCAGAGTAGCTGATCGTATTTTAAGTATTGTTCATCAAAACTGTCCAGGCAAACAATTTTTTATTTAAATTACTTTAAAAATTGATTTTTTAAAGGTTTAATTAAGCCAACTTTTTTATTGGCAAAGACAAAGTTAGGAGCTAATGAAATGTCCGTAGCAGAACAATTACTGCGTGGATGTGTAAATAAAAGTAGTGATAATGCTGAGGCTTATTTGCTTTTAGCACAGGTAATTAATCAAAATATTAAAATAAATTAAAAAAAATGTGCCAAATAATCTACGCCGACTGGATTCAATTTCTAAAATTTAATAAATTAGAAAATTATTAACAAAATACATTATTGCTTATTCTAAACTTTAGATACTCGTGCAGAAAAATGAATTGGATGAGGCTGACAAATTATTAGATATAGGACTAGGATTTAACTTTCGTGTGCGTGAACATCCTCTTTATTTTTTAACTAAAGCTCGATTAGAAAAACGTGCAAATCGTGTAGACCAGTCGATAGAACAATTACGAAATGCTTTGGATTTATTTGCTAAAAGTTTTTTTTTGATATTTTTCTCTCAAAAATAATTTTAAAATTAATAACTAACAAATAATTTTAAAATTAAATAATTTTTTGGAAATTTCAAAATTATTATCGAATTAATTTATTATCTTAAGAAGAATCAGAACTTGAATTAGCTGAAGCTGAAAGGATTGCAATTACTCTCGAATTAATAGATTCACTACAAACAGCCAATAGAATTGTTAGTAAAAATAAATATAATTTTAATTTTTCGTTGAAAAAAACTATCAATAAAGCTTTAAAATACAATAATTAAGGAAGAAGCAGATTCTTGTATGTTAGAAGCAGCTGAGCGTTATAAAGGCAAACCTTTAGAAGAACAACAACTTGTTTTAATGAATGCTCAACTTAGATTACAGAGAGGAAATGTTGATGGGGCTATAAAAGTATTACAAGCAGTCAAGCCTGATCAACCAAATTATCGTGCCGCGCGTATAAAAATGGCACAGATTTATTTGGAAGAAAAGCATGATAAACACCGTTTTGCTCTTTGTTACAGAGATTTACTAGAGCAAGATACTAGTCCCCAAATTTACGAATTACTTGGTAGATTAAATAAAAGGGGGGATTATTTAAAAACATATTATTCAAAGGAGATGCTTATATTTCAATTCAAGAGCCTGAACTTGCTATTGACGCTTATGAGACAGCAATGCGTCGAGCGCCAAAAGATTATCAATTAGCGGAGAAAATAGGAAATGCTTATGTAAAATGTCATCTTTACAATAAGGTGAAATTAAAATAGATATTGTGAGCAGCAAAATTAGGAGAATATATTAAAATATCTACTTTTTATTTTAATTTTAGGCAATTACTTTCTATGAAACAGCAATGAAAAGTAGTGGAAGGCAAAAAATTTTACGAATTAGTTTCGCTGAGCAGCTATTTCAAATGGGCAATTTTGATAAATGTAAACGTGTTTTAAAAGAAGTACTCGATGCAGAAACTGATCCAAGTGGTTGGTAAATTCTATAAAACTCCTGGCAAAGACCAAAAATATAAAACCATGAGAAAACTTTTTAGTCAAGATTTAAGTCAAAAAGTCATTGAATTGTTTTAAAAGAATTTTCTTTATATACTAAAAATATTTTTATATTAAATATAAGATATTCAAACAATTCGAGAACACGTTTCTTATTGGATGCTTATTTCCCGTCTACATATGGAAACGAGTGAATGGGATCAGGCATGCCGGGATTTGTTGAAAGCACGCCAACTGCAATTAAGAATTGTTGGAAACGGTGGTAGAGAAGGATTAAATATTGCTGAAGAGAAGAAATTGGCTGCTTTGTTTGTTTTTAAAATTATAAAGGGATATGTAGTATGGTTCCCGACTTTACGTCATCCCATTTTGTGTGATGCCGAAAATAATACTTGAAAGAAATTTAAAAAATTCCCAATAATTATACCTCTTTTTATTTATTTTATTACTTATTTTCTCAAGAATTTGTCAACAACTTGCTGAATTATATGCAAATAGTCGTGATTGGAATAAAGCAATTGAATTATTTAAAGAAGCAATTGGACATAATGAACGTGACACTAAAGTAATAATTAAATAAATAAATATTTCTTTTTTAAATTTATTTATTTAGAGTCATTTATCCCTTGCTGGAATTTATGCCTCTCTTGGAAAATTACATTTTTGTGATCAACAATGTCAACAAGTTTTGAATTTTGATCCAAATAATAATGATGCTACTTTGGTAAATTATTAATATTTAAAATTAAAATGTGGGAGGATTTTTAATTTTTATTGAACGGAAATGATGTAAAGGGAGGGAATATTATTTTCTCGTAACATTTTTAATTTTTTAAAAATTAATTTTTATGGGATTAAAACACTTGCAATATTTAAAATAGAAAAATTAATTTATATCTTCTAATGGATTCTAAAATATTTTGTAATTTATTTTCTCTTTAATCTTTATTTTATAATTTTTTTTCATTTTCTTTAAATAAATTAATTTATTTTTAGAAAAATGTTTTGATCAAAAATTATTTCCTTAATTTTTATTTAAGAATATAATTAATTAATTTATTTATTAAAAATATTATTCTTTTATTATAAAGGAGTGGTTTATTAAAAACTTTTAAAAATAAAACAAAATATTTATTTTTCATTTTATTTTTCTAATTTTGAATAACAAAAAACAGAAATACCTTTATGCTTTAAAAATAAATTATTCTATTTTTTTTCTTAAAACCCAAAAATATCACAAAATGAATAACCATTCTTTCCTATTTTTTCAACACATTCCAATGATTTTATAAAAAATAATATTTAAAATTTTTAGTAGTATTTACAAAAAAGGTTATTAACTAAAAGAGCTCAAAAATTGCGTAATTATAAATTTAAAAAAGAAAATCTAAAAATAATATTTGGTTTTTGTATTTTTTCTGACAAAAAATGTGACGTCGATTAAGGATAAAAATAAATGTATTTTTAATTATTTACTTCCTTTATCTTCTTAAAATATTTTTGGAATTTTTCTTAACATTTTTCTCAGGCTACGTATTTATTAGCATTAGATACTAATTCTCAGATTTATTTAACTTTCTTAATATTAAACTTTTTAAAAACATTCTTTTAAATTTTTAATATAAAATTAAAATTGTTATAAAATAGTAAATATTATTTTTAAATAAATAAATTATCAAAAACCTACCTAAAAATTACCAAAAATGTTTTATTTTCCAACTAAAACTTTTTATTAATTTAACAAAAAAATTTGTTTTCTATTTTATTTTATAGAGAATTTAATTCTCTATTTAATGATATCAATTTATTTTTTAAAAAATATTTATTATCCATTCTTTAGTTATAAAGGATTTATTAATATCCCTCTAATATTTTTTATTATTTTCTTTTTCAATTTTCATCATTTGTCAAATTAATCCCTTCGGATTTTTGAATATGACGAGTTTCCCTTTCCTCAATTTAATAAATTAATTTTAATTTTCGTTTTTAAACAAATGAAGATTTAGCAAGGAATCCATAAAAATATTTTTTTGAAGGAAAAGGAGAGAGAGAGGATATGCATATTAAATTTTCATTTAAAAAATATTTTTTGACATATCCCATATATCCAAATAATTACCCTCCCTCGATTAATTAACCCCTCTAGTGAGAAGTTGAAGAAATAACTACCCTCTCTCAATAATTTTAAAAGCTTATCACGTTTCCAAATTTCCATAATTTTTTCTTTTCATAAATACTTTTAAACTTTAAGAAATAAAAATAATAAATAAATTCACTTTCTTGTACTATTATAATTTCTATACAAAAATGCAACTTCAAGTCTCCCATTGGAATAAAATAAATTTGCAACAAATTGCAATTGTAATATAAAAAAATATACTATATTTCTTTTAATAAACTTAAAAATTAATTTTTATAGTTATTGGCTGATTTAATGTATCAGAAAAATGAAGGAGAAGAGGCTATGAAACACTTTGCACAATTATTGGAAAGAAATCCAAGTTAATAAAATTTTTAGAATAAATTTTTAAAATTTATTTTCAGGTCATTATCATGCCTTAGCCCGTTATATTGAATTATGTTGGCGTCGGGGAAATATTGAATTAGGTGAAAAAATGTTGAGGAATGCTTTAGAAAGCAATCCTAGAGCTACAGTGGATGCTGGATTTAATTTTTGTAAAGGCCTTATTGAATGGTATTTTTCTAAAAAAATTCGAGAGAAAATTTTAAATAATTTTAGGTATACAGGAGAACCAAATTCAGCACTTCAAGCATTTAACCGTGCTCGCCGTGATTTGGAATGGGGAGAGAGAGCATTGTATAATATGATTGAAATTTGTTTAAATCCGGATAATGAAATTATGGGAACAGAAAATAATGAACATCAATTAACTGTGGAAGAGGCAAATGAAGCTAATGAATCTTATAGAGCAGCAGACCGGTTTTTCCACGAATTGAGACATAAATCTATGTTGGATAGAAGATATAAACTTATTGAGAATTTTATTCTTTTGGCTAGTCCAAATAGATCGAATATACAGAGAGCTTTAAATAATTTTTTGGAAATGGCCAAAACTGATGGAACACAAGTAAATTTTAAAAGAAGGTATAAGAAAAAATCTTCTTTAAAAGGAAAGTGAAGCAAATGTTAGCGCCGGTGCAATCCTTGGATCAGCTAGAGCTATGTTAATGATGAAACAAACACAAAAAGCTAAATTACAATTAAAAAGAGTTTTAACCCATGCTTGGAGTTTGGAAGAGGCTGATTATTTACAGCAATGTAGAAAATATTTTTTAATTAAATTTTGAAATTAAAATTTTTTAAAGGTTGGCTTTTATTAATTGATATTTATATAAATCAAGGAAAGAATGAACAAGCGAGTAATGTACTCAGAACTGTTTTACAACATAATTCAAGTTGTAGTAAAGCTTATGAATATATGGGATTTATTTGTGAAAAAGAACAAAAATATTTTGATGCCGCGGCTAATTATGAGGCTGCTTGGAATGTTTGTAAAAGGCGTAACCCTGGAATAGGTAAATACTTAAATAATTTTTGAGAGGCAGAAAATTTTAAAAATATTTATTTACAGGTTACAAACTTGCATATAATTACTTTAAGTGTCGAAGACTGATTGAATGTATAGAAGTAAAATTTAAATTTTTAAACAAATTAAAGAGAATATTTTAATTTTTTAGGTCTGTCATGCAGTATTAAAACGTTATCCAACTTATCCAAAAATTAAAAAAGAAATTTTGGACAAGGCTAGAGCAAATATAAGAATGTGAAGAAATTTTTAAATAATTCTTAAAAATTACCAAATTTTAAATTAATTTTGAATAAAAAATTTATTTTTTATTTAATAAAGGAAATAATTTTTTTTATAAATTTAATAAATAATTAAATAAATAAATATATTATTTAAATAATTTTTTAATATTTTTTTAGATAAATTTACAATTTAAAATCAATTATTTATGGACGATTATTTTAGTTATTATTTACATCATTCCACGTTTCCTTTACAAATAAATACATGTAAAACATTGATTTAAACATCTTTTTAATATTTTTTTTTGAAATTTTGATTAAAATTATTTTTAAATAATTTAAATTTATTTTATAAATTACTCTCTTTTCTCTAATTAAAATTATTTAAATAAACCTTTTTTTCATCTTTATTTTTTAAAAATAATTCCCCAAAGTTAAAACAAAAAGACTATTTGCTTTTAGTCATCAATTGCAAAAGAACCTCTTTTTTCCTTATTTTTAACGTCTGATATTTTATAATTTTTTTTTATTTTGAAGTTAGTAATTGTTACTGCATAATCATGTAAATATTTTGTTGATTTTAATTAAGTTAAAATTTTCGATTCGAGTTAACGTTCGAGGCATTTATTCGAGCTTGATTCTATCGATCAGAGTTTACAATATAAAAAAATTTTTTTTAACTTTACCTTCTTTCTTTTTTATTCTTTTTTATTATCAAATTCTAATGCATAAACTTTTTCAAACCTTTATATTTTTTTATATTTTGTAAATGTTTATTCTCTCAACACTTCACAATGCACTTTTTTACAATGAACCTTTTGACAATAAATTAATATTTTTAAAAAGAATAAAAGCATTGATCATATGTATTCGAGGAAGATACTTGAGCGGCATATTTAGAGTTCATCTGGTAAGTTAAGCAACATCAGAGAAGTGTTCGATTGGAATATTCGACAGGGAAGGATTCAAAACTTTTTCCGGTTTTGAGTTAACCCTGTTTTCAATTCGAGTCAACAGTTCTATTTCCTGCCTTTATTTACCGCCTAAAAGACTGCTAAATACATGCCTAGTATTTTTGCTCGAATGTTTTGCCTTTTTTTTCAACTGATTATGATTGATCTTTTGTCATTTGAAAAAAGGTTAATTTTTAGTAAAAACGTCTCTTGTTGAATGGCGAAGCTTTGTGTAGCCCTTCAATCAGCTATTAAATATTTTTTACACGTACTAAATACTATTTATGTATGTATGAATAGTTTAGAAAAATTTATTTATTTTATTTTTTATCTTTTTTTTCTATTATTTTTTTATTTGTAAAATATACATATTTAGATATTGATTTAAAATATTTTTTAAATTTTATTCAAATTTAAAATAAAATTTTTTATAAAATACTTTCCACCCATTTTTTAATCTCCTTTTTTATTTGACAATAAGATTAAAAAATAATTGATTAAATAAAGAATATTATTTTTATTCTTTTATTTATTTTTTTTTAAATTTTGTACATTTATGTATAAAAAAGTACACAAATATTTAAAAAAATATTGTTTAAATCTAAAGTTTATTTTTTACCTCAAGAAATTTTTGAAATATAACTTTTATTTGTAATTTTTCTTAAAAACAAAATCTTTAATTTATCTTTGTGATTTTTTTGCAAAAATTTTTTTTCAAAATTTAAATTTTAGTTTAATTAAAAAATTAATAAATATATTTTTTTAATTTAGCAGGTGTTTAATTTTATTTATAAAATCAAACTCAAATTTATCCAAAAATAAATTTATTTATTTTAAATTAAATTGTAAATTTTATATCTGTGTATATTTATTTCATTTTTTAATATAATCTTCTCTTCAATTTTTATTCAATCGTTTATTTTAAATTTTTATTAAATACTTGTAAATATTCTCAACTTCAATTCCCCCCCCCCACTCATTTCTAATCTCTAATTTAAATAAAAAAATATATTTTTAATCAACGATTACTTACATATCTACCCATTTATCACAATTTTAAAAAATCATTTTTTGCTGTAAAGTGTAGGGCAAATTCATCGCACGCTTTGTTTTTGCCATAAACTTTTTTTTAAATTTCAATAAAAATCGTTAATTTTTTATGCGATTAAAAACAATTTTTGCAATTTATATTAATAACAATTAATTTTATCCTCTATCCATTTATTCTGTTAAACAATTCCCCGTAAAATAAATCAAAATTTTGTGTTCTTTTTTTGGCTTTTTTTAGTTGTGTCCTTTTTTTTAGCTATTGCAAACCATAATTTATTTCCTTTTTTATAAATAGGCGACTTAAGTTTTTATTGTGACAGTTGTACTTATTTACCTATTTGTGTTTTTTTCTTTTATTTTTAAAGAACATATTTCTAGTCTTATTGTTTGTCTTCTATTTAACTTATATACATTCACAATTATATGTATTTTACTTGTTTTTTTTTGTAGACTCCTTTTTAGTACATAATAAGATAAATAAATAGAAAAAGACAAAATAAAGCAAATAAACTGGAAAAAGTTATTCAAAATTTGTAATTGTTTTTACTAGAATTTATATTTTAAATTATTTTAGTTTCATTTAAATTTAACGTGTAAACGCAAAAAATGCAAAGAAAGGAATGAGAAATGCGGTTTCTCTTTGCAGACAGGTGGGGGAGCCAAACGTATATTAACTAGCTAAATAGCTCTGAATCGGATAAAAAACTGAGTTTAGAAAAGTTATGGCACAAAACGGACAACGAATATACTCTGCACTCCGTAGAATAATTATTTAAAATTATTTATGTCCAATCATCAAAATACAAAAAATTTTAATTAAAATATTTTATTAGTCAGCAATTACGACTAGCCATTTACTTTACTTTTTCGCTATCAAAATTAAAAATCTCTCTTTTTCTGAATAATAAAATTCTACTAGTAAATCAAAAACACTAACTTTAATCTCATAATAATTTACAAGTTTGTGATTTTCGGTTCTAAAAAATTGTTTTTGAAATATCCGGGGTACGAAATAATAAATGAAAATTATTTTGGCGAAATGTACATAAATTCAAATACCCACCGATTTTCAGTTTCAGTTCTGTTAACCGACCGCCAACATCTCTAATTACTAGAGATGTTCGAGAGCTCAAAAATCCGGGAAATTTCCCGACTCAGGAACCGAGACCGAGAGTCTCCAACTACACCTAATTACTAGACTTTGAGATTTTATTTACCTAAGTATATTTTCTTTTTCAGGTTTTTTTTAAAAATGTTAGAAAATACTGTTATTTCAAAAAGTAAATTTATTTTTTCCATTCTTATTTTCCTTTCAACTTTTCTTTATTTTTTGTATATATTTGTTTTCAACCAAATAATATTTCCAGCAAAAGATGGTGATGATAAATTACCTGGATGGCTTAAAAGAATGGTAAAAAGATAATTTAAAATTGAAGAAAAAATATTTTTTTAGAGTGTCCCTGTTAAATGGCCTCCCCCAACTATTCTTATGTGGAATAAAATGTTTGGTGCTTCTTTATCAGAAAGTTTAATTAAATATAATAACAATAAACAATGTTCTTATAAATGCATTTATACAGATAATCGTTCTTTGTATGTTTTTCTTTTAAACTTGAAATTTATTTAAAATTATTCACTTATCCTAGGCAGAAATTATACTTTCAATTTCTGAAAGTCCAAAACACCGTCGGTAATCCCACACTTGTCAGATAAATAGTTTTGTATTTCTGTTTTTTAAAAATATTTCGACTATCTTAATAGAGAAATTCAGATATATTATTCCCCAAATGAATACCATCCAAGTAGGGTTGTCGGTTTGTCTCTCTATATCTTTTTTTTAATTTACTAAAAAATGAAATTTATTTAAAATTATCCAAGGACCGACAATCTTACATCCAAGCATTTATATAATTTATGGCTAATTCCTTCCTTCCTTTACTATTAAAAACTTTTAAATTTATAAAACTCTTTCAGAGAACAACAAGCTTCATTATTAGTTTTCCACATTCGTGACAATCTTGATAAAATGCCAGAGCATCGAACACCTCAACAACTCTACACATTTTTTATTCTCGAATCTCCGCCGCATACTTGGGGACTAGGAAGGGATGTTCCTCCAGATTTTTTTAATATTACAATGACTTATAGAGTAGATAGTGATGTTTATTATCCCTATGATATGTTTGAAGAATATACTAAAAAAGATTTAGAAAATGGGTTAGTCACTTCTGATCAGATTTGGACTGAAAATGAGGTGAATAATTGATTGGTGATTGATTGAAAAAAAAATTTTTTAAAGATTGAAAAGAAACTTAAAGCAAAAGATAAACTTGCTTTACAATTTGTCTCAAATTGTAATACAAAATCGCTTCGGGAATTATATGTTAACAAATTGAAAAATTTAACACAAATTACACAAATTGGCACTTGTTTAGATGGAAAACGAGTTTGTAATGAAGAATGTGCTGATAAATTAATTGGTAAATAAATATTTTAATCACTTAATAATTAAAATTAAATTTGGAAAATAAAAAAAGTTTTTTGATATTTATTTTTTCGAAATTAAAAATTAATTTTAACAAATTTCTGTTTTGTAAAAATTTTTGGATAAGTTCTACCATGTATTTTTATGAAATTGTGTAGACCTTGTTTCAAAACTTTTCAAAAACTTCTAAAAACTGGGGTTGTTCACTACCGGTTTTAGAACCAAAAATTTTGATATTTCTTACCAAAAATTAATAATTTTATGAAATTTTAAAAACAGGAAAAAATTTTAATAATTATTTTTAAAATATTCCGTTTAAATAAAACCGGTATTCGGTTAAAACTCAATACCGAAAACCAAAGGTACTGGTTAATAACCGTTAGTGTCCAACCCTATTTTAAACTTTAAATGTTTTTTTAAATTCGCGTTAAACTAAATTTTACAAACTTTATTTTTAAGATTCTCATCATTTTTATTTTGCCTTTGAGAATTCCGTTTGTGTTAATTATGTAACAGAGAAATTTTGGAAACTTAAAAAGTTAATTGTGCCTGTAGTTTTGTCAAGGAAAATATTTAAAGGATTAAATATTCCTGAGGATTCATTTATTGCAGCAGATGATTTTAAAAGTCCAAAAGAATTAATTTCTTTTTTAGAAAAATTAGCAGCAGACAAAAAACGATATAAAAGGTGAATGAGGAATTAAAAATTAATTTTAAAAATTTCTTTTTCCAGTTATTTTAATTGGACAAAAAAATATAAAAAAACAGAATTTTCAAACGATATTTCTAATCCTCTCTGTAATCTTTGTAAAATTGCACATATACACAAAAAAGAATTAAAAATAAAAAATATTTATGATTTTTGGAATGGAGGGGGGAAATGTGAACAAGGATTTGCTTTAAATATTTTGCTTGGTTAATATTTATTTTTAAATGATTCAAATATTTATTATCTATCTCATTTTATTTTTTTAAATCCTGTGATTATTTTAAATATTTTTATCCTTTTTTTTTCTCTTTTTGTGATATTAAAGGAATAAAGTATTCCCCCCATCCCCCTAAAAATTAATTTCGATGTTCTAGATTAATATCCAGATAACTGAATTTTAAACAAATCCGCCTGTCTTAAAAATTCCAAGGATCCCAACAGAAATCTGAATGATAGAAATTAAAATATTAGCTACAAAAGTTTTTGTAAATGATTAATATGAAAACGAGACAAAAATAAATTGATAAACCCGTAGGGGGTTATTTTCGAAGAAATACTTTATTTAAATAACGATAATATTTATTTCAGGGTTTATTTTTCTGTTCTATCTCATTGTAATTTTCCTTTTATTCAACCAAATTTTTGATTTTTAATACTTTAATTTTCCTTTACTTTAAATTTTATTTTTCCTTACTTTTTCTCATCAGATAAAATTATTAAATTTTTTTTTCAAAAATAACCAAATAAAATATATTTCAGACAACATTTAACGAATTTGTTACTATTATGTATTGCCATGATTAATAAATTGGCGATATTATATATTGTAAAATTAATTGTTGGAATATTTCAAGCTACATATTTCTTTTAATTAGAGTTCAGCGGGATCGGGATCCCGGTCGGGATCGGGCGGGATTATCCCGGGTTTTTCGAATCCCGATCCCAATTTTTCTTATCCCGAGCCCGAAGTATATATACCGATCCCGGTCAATCTCAATCCCGAGCCGGGATCCGGGATCGGGATGTGCATCAGATCCCGATGCAAATCTCGACTTTATAAATTGACTAGAAGTTTGTGAAATAAAGTTAACAGAAGAGGGCCTTTACAATTTAACTGCCTTTACAATTTTAACGAAATATTGAGTGATTTGGTGTGATATCGAGGGATCAAGAGGGATTGAGAGGAGTATCGGTGGATTAGGAGATAGAAGGATATCGGTGAATTTACAGGGATTAAGTTGTATTTGAAGAGAAATCGAGTACTACATGAATATATCACTTAATCCCTCAATCTCAGTTCTTAATCGTCCACATATGAACGTAACGCACTTAATCGTATAGACTTGAACGTTTAGACCTAAATGCCCTTGGCCTTCCAAAATTAAAAAATATTGCCTGCGGCGCTTAAAAGGGGGGAAACCTGGCACCTTGGCCTTCCAAATTTTTCAAAATTTTTTATACGGCGCTTAAAATAGAAGAAGCCCAATCCCATTTATTCTCCCCATTACCTTATGCCCTCTTAATCCCCTAAACCGGAAAGTAAATTATGCGTCTATGAGACTTAAACTTAATATTTCAGCACCGCAGTGGCAATTTTAGAATTATACTGAGTCGTATGTGAAGAAAATAAAAATTTAAAAATTTTTAGTAAATCCCGATCCAGATTTTTCCGATCCCGGTCCCGATTCGGGATCGGGATCTCCAGTCCAAATCCCGATCCCGGTCAATCCCGATCCCGTGTCGGGATCCGGGATCACCATTCCTAAATCCCGATCCCGGGTTTTTCTCTAAATCCCGATACCGCTGAACTCTACTTTTAATGCCTAGTTTTATTGCTGATTTTTCTTAAAAAATTGAAGTGTTAATTTTCATTGTAACCAATTTATTATCTCTACCCTTTTACTACAATCGACTAAAACTCAATAAATTATTTGATTAATTTAAAAAAATTTTTTGTTAAAGAATCTATTACTCATTTAAAAATAAAAATTAATTTAAGTAAATATTACTTTCTATTTCACATTCAGATACATATGTATTTGATTAAAAATTGACAAATTAAACAAATAATAAGAGAATACATAAGTTTAGTCAAGGAGATATGTATTTACTAACATAAATATTTATTTATTAGTGGACCAATTAAAAAAGGTAAAAGAATAAACGCAAAAAGAAAATAAAAGGATAAGGAAGCTTTTGATTGAGCACCATTACACAGATTTGTATTGCAGCAACATACTTCCCCCCATTCACCTTTATATTCCCCTTTACCACAAGCATTCTTCAATGGCTTAAAAATTAATTTAAAATTATTTTAAAAAATTTTAAATAAATATTACGCAAAGATTTTCAGCAAGACAACCATAAGCAACATCCTTGTTGTTTCCAGTATGTAATGCTTTGATGAAAGTATTATTACTTTCTAGAAAATTTTGAAAAATTTAAATTAAAATTTATTTAAATTAATTACCTGTATGATTTAGAGAAGCAGTAAAATTAAGACAAACAGTATTATCAGTACAATCTATAACTGTTTTCCCATTGAAAACTCCAGCACCTCCACCAAAATGACATCTATAAAAATTAAAATTTATTTTTAATTTAAAAAATATTTAATTAACTGTACACTAGAATTATTGTTAACATTTTTGCCTTCTTCAGTATTTTCGTCAGCTTTTGATTCAATTTTATTATATTCAAACGAAAGACAAAGAGTACAACGAAAAGAGTTATTAATAAAAATTAAAAAAATAGATGCTAAGCATATTTTATTCATTATTTTATTTTAATCTAATAAATAAATAAATTATTTTTAAATAATTATAAATTTAAAGTAATAGCTTTCTGTAAAAATAGTGTCAAATTTAATACTATGATACCAAAATTTATTTTGCTTAAAAATAAATTATAGATAGAAATTTGATTGAAATTTTAGGCAAATAATAAAACAAAATAATGCAAGGGTTGGGGATATTTTTACAAAAATAATTATTTAAAAATAATTTATTTTATAAAATGATTTTTTAAAAGAAATTTTGAACATTTTATAAACGGGGTTTTTTTTCTTTTTTATTTTTTATTCAAAAAATAAATGTTGAATAAAAATATCACTCCTACGAGATTCTTAATCATCTCTTATGTTAGTAATCGTTCCTACACTTTATATTTAAATATGTATATTTTAAACTTTAAAAGAGCAAATATTTTTTATGATTAATTTTATTAAAAATATTTGGACCGACAAAATGTTAAATGTTATTTTTGATGTAAATAGATTTTAAGAAAAAATTAAATTAATAATTGATTTAAAAAATAATTTGGAATTTATATCAGAGATTTCCTTTCCTACATGAAATGGCGCTTTTTAAACTTTTTCGAGTTTCCCATTTCAAATAAAATATCTGGGGAGTATTTGCAAATAATTCATACTTTGACTTTGTCGAATTGTTATAATAAATCATTGTTAGATTGACCTTTTCTTAAAATAAACAATTATTTCTTCAAAAAATATTTTTTTAATAATTTATTTAAATATGTATTTTTAGACAAATTAATTAATTATTTCACGTGAAGAGACATTTTTATTAATAAGATTGATTAGCGGTATTTTTAAAAGAGAAATTGTTTATTGGCACTTTGATTTCCTTTAAGAAATAACTTGCACTTAAATAAAAATATTTTTAAATAAAAGTCTATATAAAATAGTTAAAATCCCCAAAAATTTTAAAATTAATTTTAAGAAATATTTTATTGTTAAAATAAAATTTTGTAATAATAATATTGACTTTCTCTGGAAACATACTACTGTTTCAATAGAATTAAGAATTATTAGGTTACAAAAATTTATTTAAAATTTATAAAATGAAAATTCTTATTATGAAAAACAAATATTATCTCCTAATTATTGTATAATAGTTTAAGATGCCCAAGACCGGAAATTTTCCATGACTTTAAAATAAAACCGAAATGATGATAAATTTCCCTTGAGCGTTGTTACCTTTGTATTTACTATAAAGGGATTTAATTTTCAGATTAAAAAGTATTTTCTTTTAATTAAAATGTTTTTTGATTTAATTTTAATTTTTCTTTTAATTATTTCAATTGCAAATGGAACGTTTAAAAGAAAATTGGAAACTATTGTTGAAGAAGAAGATTTACTTGAAGAAGAACCTCTGTTTAAGAAAATAAATAATTCTGAAAAAAATAAAATAACTAAACGAGCATTGGTTATTTCAACGAATTTTGATTCTAATAATTTTAAAATGAACACAATTTTGGCAAATTTATTGACAAAACATTTTTTTGTTGTAAGTAAAATATAAATATTCTTTGGTTGATATTTTAACTAAATTAAAATGACGGACACATATTAATAATAATCATAAATAGGGACCGGATTTTTAGGTTATAACCTATTTTTTCTGCGAACTAGTTATGATGAATTGAGCTCAAATCCGTTGTTATTTTTTGAAAATCTTTTGTTTACGCGGACTTATATCACCTATTGGTACCTATTTTGGCGTTTTGAAACCTAAAATAGGTTGTATTTAACCTATTTTGAAGATTTTTGCGTTTTTGTCATCTATTTTGGATATTTTTAAGGAAAATATGATTTTTTATCAAAAATTTCAAAATTTTTTGTAAAAACTTAAAATTTTTTAAAAATTTTGACAATTTTTCTTATCACCCAAAATTTTTTCAATTTTTGGAAAAATATTTTTTTCCAAAAATTTAAAAAAATTGAAATTTTTTGCCATTTTTATTATGAAAATAGAATTTTTAAACGGAAAATATAAAATATTCATTATTTTTGCTTTTTTTACCCCATATGTCGACCTTTTTTTGCAACCTATTTTCTATTTTTGTCACTTCTTTTCGAGTTTTTGTAGCCTATTTCGGGATTTTTTACAACCTATTTAGGTACCTATTTTAAGGTTTTTACAACCTAAAAATCCGGTCCCTAATCATAAAGCATTATTTTAGAAGCTTATAATTTTTGAAAAAAAATTTTAGTTTAAAATAATGACTTATAAATGTTTACTTTAAAAATCAAACTTTTTGTCAAGATTGAATAATCTCCTATCAATTTTTGGGATTATTTATTTAAATTACTTTGTTCAGTTTGGGAAAACTTTTAAAATATTAAATAAAAATTTTCGACAATTTTCTAACTTAAACTGATTCTAATAATTAATTGTATATTATCCTCAATCCAACTTCACATTAATTTTTAAATATTTTTTTAGCATTATTTAATTATAAATACAAAAGAAGATGACTTTAAATTTGAATACGAAAATTTTTCAACAATTTTGAACAAAAATTCGATTGAAATAAATGAAGAGAAAAATACTTTTGAAATTTTTAATCTTTCGCCTAAATTAAAAAAAGATTTTTCTAATTATGAATTTTCAAAATATTATTTAGGTGGGGGGAATATTCAGGAAGAAAAAATTAAAAATCAAATTGAAAGAGAGTCTTTTGATATATTTAGAGGTTGTAGAAAGTAATTTCTTTTATAATTTTTTTAAATTTAGAAATATTTTATCTTGGAAGAAATATTATTAATCGTTCAAAAAATTTTAATTTGGGGTTATTTGATTCAAATAATATTGGAGCTCTTTTTATTTTCCATGCTGCTGGAATTAAAAATGTTTTTTGTATAAATAATACTCCATTAAAGACTTATCAATTTAAATATGCTGGGAAGGAATTTCCAAAAAATATTCCTGGTATTTTTTGAATTTTTTAGGTAAATTTAAATTTTGTTTAGCTAATCTTGGTAAAAGTAAATTGAAAGAAATTTTGGAACATAAACAAAAACAAAAAGGAATTGATGATCATATAAAGAACGAAGAATTATACGAAATCCTTCATGAGAAAATGGTTATTAATATTTTAATATTATTTAATTAATAATTTTATAATCTAAATTCGGAGATAATCTCTACTACCAATTAAGAGAATTACAAAAATGAAATTGAAATTAAAAAATAATTAACTTATATGTATATTTTATTTACATACAATACTTCTTAACTTATTTATATAATAGAGTAGACTACTTTTTGAATCGTAACTAGGTTTTAAACTAAAAACTTAACTAAGAACTTAAATAGAATATGTATAACTTAGTTCTTAATTAAACTCAATTTTTATACCAAACATTTTATTTTTTAAAAGGAAATGCGTGATACAAAACCAGGCTTAAACAATGTTTTAAAATATTTTTAAACAAAGTTATTTAAGTTACGGGTTAACTTCTACATAATTCTTAGAATACGGCCTCCGAAGTTATTCTTAGATTATTAGATAAAATAAATTTTAATTTCTAATTTAATTTATATTTTAACAAATTTACTTTAATAATAGGATAGCTATTTCAAATTTCGTTTCTCAATAGCTAAAATAGACGAGAATACGCCATCATTAAAAAATCTTTATTCAAATATTAAAGCAATATTTTTGAATAATGATGAATTGACAGACTTTCCTTTAGGAGATTCTAAACCAGAAAATTTATTTTATGTTGGAGGAATTCATTTAATTGGATTAAAAGAAATAAAAAATAAATTGGTTATTTTAAATTATTTTTTAATTAAATTTAATTAAATTTAGAAATTTAAAAAAGAAAAAGAACAAATAATAATAAGTAAAGAAACTTGTAAATTATTTAACGATCTTAGAGGTTTGGAAGTTTGGAATTCTCTTCGGGAAGTGTTAAGATCGTTTAAAGACAAATTTTCATTTTTGTATGACTGTAATAAAGACCAATTAATTAATTGGAGAATTAATAAAATTGGGAGCGAGACATTTAAAGATATCCCAAATATTTATGAGGAATTGGGTTTGTCTAAATTTATTTTTTTAAATTTTTAAAAGTTTTACCTAATTAATAAAAGGGATTTGGATAAATCTCCTAAATTTTCTGTTAGTAATTACCAAAGCTTTTATATATTTTAGACTAATTGAAAATAAAACCTCGCTAACTGAAACATCATCCAAACATTTAATATTATTTTTAAATTGGAAGATTTGACTCAGAATATAGCGTCAAGGAATTAGTCATTCCATTAACATTCTTAATTGTATTATTATATTCAACACCCCCTCCTTTCTCCAAATTTATTCTAATTTAATTCTAAATTTTCATTAATATTTTTTACATATATTTTCTAGCAAAAGGTGACACAAAACTTTTAATTTCTACTTGCAATAATTATCAAGTAATTGAAGCCTTTGCCTTCAATGTTGGAATTATTTGTATTCCTTATAACGAAAATCAATTTTATATAGCTAGAGCTTTGTATATTGATCACCCCGAACTTGAGAATATCAAAATTGGAAATAAATCTACAGAATATTTTAAAAATTTGTTTAACAGAATGGGGACTTATTTGAAAGGAAATACTTCTTCTCAAGTCTCTCCACGCCGTTCTCAAACAGAAAATAATAAAGAAATTTTAAATAAAAATATTTTAGTTAAAATAATTATTTATTATGAAGAGAAATTTGATGTTAAAAAACTTTTTAGAATTGGATTGGGAAAAATTTTGGAGAATGATAATTATACGAAAACAGTGGAAAAAGCTTCTATCTATTTGCATGAAAAATGGGAAAAACAAAATCCACAAAATGTTTTTATTAATAAAGTGTTGGAGAATTTGGAAAATTAAAAGATTTCGGGAAAATAAACAAAAAATTAAATAAAATTTAGAATTTTGGGATTTAAATTTAGAAATTAAAATTTATTTAGTTATTCTATCTAGTGCAATTCATAATTTAATTATTTTTAAAGAACGATGTTTTCTGTTGAAAATCAAGATTTTAATGTTGAAACTTTCTGATTTTGTTCTTTTTATATTTCTAATTGATAAAAATGTTTCATGGTTGAAAAAGTAAAATTTTTAGGTGGATTTTTAGGTTTCTTGACATTTATTTGTGTAAAATAACTTGAGAAAAGAATATTTTTTAAGAATTGTGAATTACATTTTTAGGATAATAAATTTCTAAGATTCAATTCTACAACTTAAACATAACAAAATACAAGGTCTTAATGTAGTATAATTTCTTAACAAAACAGCCAAATTGACTTTGGACAAGAATTTAATTTGGCCGCCTACACATATTAATTTCATTCTACATGTAATTAATTCATTAGCACAAATAAATAATTAAATTAATTAAAGCAATTATGTACCACATACAGATTCTCTTAAATTGCAATCCACCTTTTCTCTTTTAATTTTCTACAATGAGGCTAAACTACCGCCACGGTGTTTTAACAGACGACGTTTTATCTCTCATCTAAAAGGAATAAAAGTAACTAAAAAACCCTTCACTATCTTCCAACTACTCCTCAACCTCTCTCTCTACCTCTTCACCCATTTTTCAATAAAACCCTCCAAAATCCATACAATTCAATAAGATCGATGAATTGATTCTCGAAGCTACTGGCCATCCAGCCATCCACTTTTAGTCGATTAATCGACCCAAATTGACTATTCTTTTTCCTTCCACACACTTCTTATATTTGATGTAATACATATTTTTCTAACTAAAAAGTAAGAGAGAGAATTTTGTCAGCTGGAATTCTATTAAACAATTTAAAATTTTAATAAAATTTTATTACAAAAATAAAAAATAAAATATTAAAAGAAAAATAAAATAAATATTAATTTTAAATGTTTTTGCATTATTACAATAAGAAGTATCTGAACAGCAACACATTTCACCCTCTACACCTTCAAACTCCATTTTTGTGCAGCCTTCCCCAAGAGGCTTAAATTTATTTTAAAATATTTCAAATTAAAAACTTACAGTACAAAACATTACTGAACATCCACGCTTCACAAATTCAGTTCCCCCTTTTTTATTAATTTTTAAATTAAACAAAAATATTACCTACCAGAATTACTAGTAAATTTATAACAAAATTTATCCATTCCCGCACTTTTTTCAAGAAAATTTCGTTTACAGCTAATATTATCGTCAATTTCTTCTTGGCCAATTAAATATTTAATTCCTCGATAACACCTTTATTTTTAATTTTTTTTTAATTAAAAAAATTAAAAATTGAAAACATTAAAGGCCTATCAGGATCTTTATCATTTAAAAATATTTTTTCTTCATTTTTATTTTCTTCCACAATTTTTTCAATATCCTTTGAATCAGTAATTGATGAAAAAGAGAATGAATAACAAAAATAATTATTAAAAATAATTAAATAAAATAATAATTTTAAAAAGCACATTTGTGTTGAGTGTAATAAATCCTAAAATAATTTTTAAAAAATTATATCTAGATATTCTGGAAAATTGGTCAAAATAATGAAAAACAAAAAGCAAAAATTGTAAAAAAAATTTAAAATGTTTTAAGAAATTACAAAAATTTTTCCAATGGAAGTTTTTAAATTCTTGGCTTGATTTTTAAGTTTTCGACTATACAAGAACCTAAAAAGTTAAAATATATCCATCCCTCCTGAATACAATTTCTGACAATAAATACACAATTATGTATGTTGTGTTTGTGTTAAAATTTTGAAAGGAAACATATGTAAGTATTTGTAAAATAAATACAAAAAATAAATTTAAATTTGTAAAAGAACAATTAAAGAGTTTAATTTAATTTGTAATTTTTTTATTTTTTCAATTTTGACAAATATAAAAATTTACGAAATTTTGTTTGAATCATCGCTTTTCTCAACAAATTTAATTTAAAGTGAACTTTTCTTTTATTAGAAAATAATTTTAAATAAATTTTTTTTAATTTTTATATAAAATTATATAATAAATATTTAAGTGAAATAAATAAAAATTATTGAGTGATTATTGAATGACATTTTTCTAAAATTTTCTTTTCATTTAAAATTTATTTTTTTAATTTTTTGTTGTTTTCATTTTATTTATTGATAAAGAGAATTTTGATAAAAATTTAACTGAAAAATTTGTTATTGGGAGGAAGATGGAATTAAAGACGAATATAAAGTGGAATATTTGATCACGGTAGGACTAAAATTGTTGATCGGGAATGTTACAGTGGAATTTACCTCCGGTTGATGGTTAGTTAACCAGGTCACCTAACCACAAGGTCATGGTTAACCTTACGACCGTCTTGTGATACCGGATAAAACCGCCGGTTGGTGGTCACCTAACCAGCAACTGAGTTCTTATGATACGGGCCCTGGAGTTATTTATTAAAAAGTTTTCTAAAATTACAGTAATTTTCTGAGATAATCATACATAAAAGGACATTTTGTACATATGTACTTTTATTTATCATAAAAAGGGCAATTTAAAAAATATTTTTATAAAGGGCAATTTTTATATTTATTCGGCATTAATAAAGAATATTGAATGCGTTTATTAAAGTGCAGTCATATGTATTATTATGTAATATAAATTGACCAAACTACACATTCCCTATACATTTGAATCGCACATGATAGTCATGGCTAAATAAAGTTGTGAAATGAGATCTTACAGTCACACCGTGACTTTGAGATCCGCTCAACATGACTGGCCTCCATTGCAGTAGCAGTAACATTTCACTAAGAAAAAAAGTTTTTAGGGTTTCGAGTATCGGGTTGAGTCAGTTCCCTTAAATTCTCCTTAATATTCCAAACCTCTTTATAACCAATTCAAGTGTTGTAAATAATATCAGGGAATTTGAAGACGGGATTAAGCGGGAATTGAGAAATTAAAATAATTTGGGTAATTTTTTCGAGCATTTTGGAAGGTCAGAAGCCAGATTTTTCCCTTTTATTGAAAACTTTTTCAGTGAAAATGTCGGATTTCGGGTAAAATGTCTTTTTTTCTTTTCTCTATGTCTATACGAATGTCTATTTTTACATGTCTATATTTTACTGCATGTCTATTTTTTTAATAAGGCACGAGCATGCCCTTCCTCCACCTCTTAATAAATAGACGACTAAATTAAGCGATGGCAATCAAATTATTTTAATATTTTTTAATAAAAAATATTTACATTAAAAATAAATTTTTTTTATTTAAAAATTTTTCTTTGTCGGACTTATAAATAATTATTTAAGTAAAAATATTAAAGATCGCCTTGAAGCTGCCTAAAGAAAAGTTTGCTTCCTGAGGTGGCTGAAATGTTACTCATTCTCAATCACAACTTAAAAATTTATGCTTTTTGTATTAATAAAAATTTTGTTTTAACTTTATTTTTCCAAAACTAAATTTAAAAAAAACTAAATTTTTAAAATGGGTTATGTACATCCAAGTTTTCTATTTTCCATTACTTCTCCACTATCCATACTGTTTTCAAGGAGTTAAGGAGAAAAAATACATATATTTAAAAAATTTAGCTTAATTTTAACCAATTGGCTTTACAAGTTGATTTACAACACTCCCACCTAATCTTATCTCCAATACTCAGTTTCATTTCATGCCATTTTTACTACAACGCAAATCGTTTCCAAATTATGATGCCCTTGTTTCCTCGATGTGGGGAAACTTTACAGGCCTAACAATATATTTTCATATTTTTTAGATTATTTAGATTAAATAACATTCATTTACAAAAATGAGAACTTCGAATTATTTCATCTTATTAAAATTCATTTTGATTCTTGATTATTCATTAGCTATGTACAGAATCCAGGTATGAACAAATGATGCAAGTTTAAAATTTATTTTTAAAATAAGAATTGAGTGAATATTTTTCTGAATTAACTAATTTATGTTTTAAAATCTAATACTAATATAGTACACATAATTTAGCATGGTACTTCTGGAAATGGGATTAACAATAATGGGAATGAATCAGATGGAAGTCGATCTGAAAATGGATCGGATGTAAAATATTATATTTAATTAAGTAAAGCTTTTTCCAGTTTCCCAGTGCCTTTTAAATGGGGTTATTAGATTGGAGTATCGCATGCGTCCATGCGTGAACTCTGCAGATTTATAAGCAAGCGCAGTATATTGGAGAGTTTCGGATTGGGAGACGCATTCCGTCCGGATGGATTACTAGACTATCTGACGTATAAAACTTCCTTCACAAGCAGGTGGGCTAATTCATAGAAGAGAGGACTAGTGACCTTATTTTCGCTGTTTTCTCTAAGCTTTTATTGCTTGCTCACTTGTTCCTAGAAATGCCTCAAGGCTAAGTGCTAGTGGCTTATATGATCAGATAAGTAAGCTTATTTGTTTTCTGGGAAAGGCCGTCTGTGCTAAATTTAGGACTTTTCTGTGAACGTCCGTTACTTAGTCCAAACTTTAGAGCGATATTATTCTTCAATTGACTTAATGATGTTCTCGGTATAATTTCACATAAAATCATAGTCTCAGTTAGAAAATAAAAAGTTTGTCTGGTAATTTAAAATTCTATTTATATAAAGACTTATTTTATTTTATAATAATATTTTGTTAATAATTAAGCTTATCGAAATTAACCTTGACAATGTGAATTCCGTACAGCATTATGAGAATCACAACGGTCCAATTCAGCAACTCAACTATCACTTGGTGATTTTTATAAGAATTAAATAAAAAATTAATTTAATAATCTGAAATAAAACTCCAAGTTTTAACACCGAGATAGAGGTTATAAGCTTACTTAGGTTTCCTATAGTAAATATTATTTTTGTTTAGGTTACAATCTTGGTGTCTATAATATTCTTTTATAATCTATTTAGCTTTATATCTTATATAATCTAGTTTTTAGGACGATATTTTTTACCGATATATCTAGGTATTTTCTAGTATTTGAAAGATTTATAAATTTTCTTCATTTTTTTCTTATTCTTTAAATTTTTGTCTATAACTCTAAAATGAGTGCTAAATCATTTAGATTAACTGGTCTGTTAAATGGGAGGAAGTGAGATTAAGTAAGAAACTTTTAGATTCAAAGTGAATAATTCTAAATAGGATTCGGCATTTAATAAAATCCGCATTATGTATCTCTAAGTCAATATTACCTTGAGAGAAGATTAGGAGCCTACAATATCAATCTAGATAAATAATATTTTAAAATAATAATTTCGGTAAATTTATTTAAATAATTAATAGACCCCTGACCAGTTGATAGATGAAGAGTTACAAAAGAAAAAGATAGAGGAACAGATCCGCAAAGAGCACATGGAGAAAGAAACTAAAAAATTCAACAAAAAACATGCTCGTCATAATAATGAGTGCTGCAATATTTTGTGAAGAATATTTGAAGTTTATTTAAAAACTAAAAAATTGTATATAGTAGTTGGTAGAATTTCGACTAAAATTAAGTCGTTTAAATGATTATTTTTATTTAACCATATTTTTTCCCAAACAACCTATTTAGTAAATAGAAAATTCTTTTAAAAAATTCATATGTAGCTTTATTTAAGCTAAAACTTTTGCAATTGTATTGAAATATAATTTTATTAAAATAAAAATATATTATAGCATGCAGAAATTAACGTGATATTATTAGTCTTTTATATTTAAATTTTAGTAGAGTAAATTTTATACAATTAATATTTGTTGTTAACTTTATTATTCGTTATAATAGGTACATATCACAAGAAATGAAATTTTCTAATATAAGTTTGCAAAATTTGAATATCCGGAACCGTAAAATGACTGACACATCAAGATTTTTGATTTAAACCCGACTAAGGATATTCGGATAAGCGATGGTGATTCTTTAAGAACCGCCAATTCCTTACAGAATTTATAATTAGTAATAAATGACTTCGTTAACAATTAACAAGATAATTTACTTTATATAGAAAATTTAAGGACTGTTTACATGGGAGTAAATAACGTAAAATTTTATAGAATAATTCATATCTATTTAATTTTTGGATCTTTAGCATCCTTTGGTGCTAAACAAAGTCCAGTCTTTACTTCACATTTTGAATTTTTATACCAAGTACATTCAGAATCTTTACGGCATCGCTGCCCTTTCTCATAAATAAGTATATTTCCTGCATCATTTGTTCTTTAATTTAGAAAAAAGGATTTTAAAAGTAAATTTAATTACTCTTACGGATTATAATAATTGCATGAAATAAGTGTTGTATTATAACAGGGAGGTTTCTGTAATATTTTAATATTATTAATTCAATTTATAACATTTAACATAAATTTTAGCTCGTTTTTCAGAAATTAAAATATTTATTCCACAATTAATTTTTGTTTTGATTACTGTGATAATATGGAGGATATTACTGAATTAGAATTTTTTGGCTAAATTAGAGAGTTATACCAATTCAAAACAGATAGACTCATTCCAGCTCTGTTCTGGCACCGAACACTGCTAATTAAAAACTATATATTAATTACCCAGCTCGAACACCAAGATTGTGGCGGACAAAGTTGAACACCACAAAATATTTCCGTCGTGTGAGACCAAGCCATCTTAATAAATTTAATTAAATCTAGATAAACAAAAAACATACAGGAACCCAATGTCCACATTTATCAAATACTTTGTCAGTAACTTTTAAATTGTTTTCATTTATAGGACAAACATTCTTTTCACCCCACCAGCCATTTGCTGCACCAACCATAGCTTCGGCTTTAAAATTTTTTACTTAATTTGAATATTAAATTTCTTTTAAATTATAAAATAAATTTTCAATTTTTAATTAACATATAATAACTATATTAAAAATTATTTTGTTCAATTATTTTTTAGACAATCTACATATCGTTATCTCTCCATTTTAAAAGGGATGTAAAAACTTACTCAAATTATCCATAGCCCAACTGTTTGCATACAAATTTTCGCCATACCCAACAGTACCAGGGTGTTCCATTTTACAAATATTTGCTGTTTTTTGAGCAATATATTCTTTATTTTTGTTGTAACTCTAAAAAGAATTTTCTTTTAATTTTCTAAAAATATTTATTTTTAATACAAATTTATATATATTTTTTCCAGTCGGCAAATTTCCTTTAGCATCTTTAACTTTCCCGTTGACCAATTTTATACGGAAATCGTTGTGAGCATTTAATATTACATTTCTAAGTTCATCAGTCATTTTAGCCTGATTTAAGCCTATTTTTGCCGATGAAATTTTTGATAATTGAAGGCATACTTAAATTTTAATAGACTAAATAAGTTTTTATCAAAATTTACTTAAAGAAGAATTTATTTTTGATATTATGATAACTCTAACTAAGGGCCCTTAGTAATTATTTCTTTAACCTGCAGGGGATATTTAATTAATTTTTAGAGAGCGAGAAAGCGTAATTAATATAGAAAATATAGAAAACTCCGAGATTATATTTAAATTTCTACTATTATTTTTTATAAATAGGAGAATATAAATAATTTTTAATAAATTTAAAATTAAATTAAAAATTTGAAGGAAATAAAAATTTCACGAAAAAACAATTTCAATTTTTTGACTACCTGTAAAGAATAGAAGAGCAATGCTTAATATCATCATTGTTTTATTTTAAATTATTTTATTTAAATTTTATTTTAATATTCGTTAAAATCTATATTCTTTATATATGCCCGAATTATTTAAATAGATGCCGGGTTTTATAAAATATTATAAAATAAAAATCTTCTCTCTATTAACAGTAGATTTTATATTTAGTGACAAAGACGGAAACGTTAGACGTAAATTTTTTAAACACATTAGAGTTAAATTTTATTCTATCCAACCATTTAATCCAACTAACTAACTAACAAAACTAACAAAATTCCACGTTTTTCCAGACAAATCCAAAATTTTATAAATTTAAATTATAAATTTTTAAACCATAAAATATTCTAGAATTTTTTAAACAATTTATAAGTTAACTACACCTGCTCTTATTGTACTTAACGTTGATGGGATTTTAAGGATTACAAAGAAGATTTTTTCCTCAGGATATGCAGGAGGTGGGATGATATAATGGATAAGATCAATCCGATTAAATGAAGATGCTTGTTCGCTCCCAGTCACCGAATTGAAGTAGCTAAAGGAAGAAACAGACCTAGTTCAGTTTCAGTGTATTTTACTACATAAATCCTTTTTAGTGTTTTTTTTTAAATTCTTTTTATTAAATTAAGAATTTTAAATATGTATGTGACTCAGATTTAAAAAAAAATTAATTATTTAACAATAAATATATTTTATTTAACATTTAAAAATTATTTTATTAAATAGTCTTTTCATTTAAAATTAGGTACACAGTCCATATTGGCATTTTAGCTGTCCATTCATATCTACAGGACATCCACTACACACTGGACCTGGCTCATATATTTTTTCATTTACATTATTTCCTCTAAAATTAAAATTTATAGTTAATGGTATTTTATTTTAAAATTACGGAAGATTATATTTGCAGAAAACATGAGTCGGATACATGCTATTAGGACAGTAGGTTATCCCACAACCAACTCTTATAGTGTTTGCCCATGCCATCTAAATTTTTTTGAATTAAAAAATTAATATTATTTAAAATTATTTTAAATAATTTAAAAATGTACTTAAGATACTATAATTTTACTGAACTAAACTTCTCTATTTATCATATCAAGTTTTTCACCTGACTAAATCTTATCGGATATCGGCCTGTTGTTGTCATTATTAAATTCGTAGGTACTCCATATTCTATTGCCTCTGTCCACCAATTATCTAAGCAAGTCTTGAAGGCTTTCGCTGCTTTATTGGTTAAATGATATATTAGATTAAATTAATTTCCTTTTAAATTTTCATACTATATGTCTCATTCCATCCCAAAAAACATCCAATCTCTGTTTCATTATTAGCAACAAGGCACATATCACTCCGTGCTTGGGCACTAGCCTCACAAGTAGGGCAATATAGCTAATTTATAAATTAATAATTATAAATTATTAATTTAACCATTGTCCACATATTTTTAGCAGTTGGCAAGAATCCTGTCATGTTATGAGTATTTCCGCCTGCAAGTTGGGATCGTCTCCAATTGTGAGTGTCTTGAATGAATTGTTGATCGCTAGCTGATAATGCATATACTTAATTAGAAAAAATATGTTAAATTAGTTGTAAAACAATAATTTTTAAATTAACAAATTAATTAGTATTAATTTACAAAAGGAGGGGAGGGATGAGGGATAATTAACTTCTTTTTCTTCAGAAAGAATTTTCTTCACGTTTCTTCAGAAATGAAAATAAGGCTGTACTTTAGCCGGTGGCCCACTCAGAAACAGGTCAAATTATATACCATTCGATTCGTCTCAGCGAGCTGAGTCGAATGGTACCACTCTTTTTTTGCGGAAATTCCTTCGAGCCGAGATATAAGTCCTTGAAAACCGAAAAACCAAATGGGGGACCAAGCACTTTTTTGGGGCGAAAAATTCGAATATGCAAATAATATCTCATTCGAAAGAGCTCTTCGAGCTGAGTCGAAAGACACCAAAATCAACGAAATCCGACTTGATTTGACAAAGTTATGATCTTTTATTTTAGCTCCTTACCTATGGCATCTGTGGAGATTTTTGCTGCTACGGAGGCCCCAAATACGTCCAGAGCAAGGGAGATAGGAATAGGTTTATGTTACGAGCCCAGACCCAACGCCCGTAGACTCCCCGCGAGGCGTGTGCCGCAAAACCCCGCGCGAAGCGCGGGGTTTTGCACAAGCGCCTCGCCTATGCCCTATAGGTTTAGGTTTTAGTTTTTCTATCGTAACTTTGTCCAAACTTGTAAAATCACGATGATTTTGGTGTCATTCAACTCAGCTCGACGAGCTCTTTCGAATGAGATATTATTTGCATATTCGAATTTTTCGCCCCAAAAAAGTGCTTGGTCCCCCATTTGGTTTTTCGGTTTTCAAGGACTTATATCTCGGCTCGTAGGAATTTCCGCAAAAAATGAGTGGTACCATTCGACTCAGCTCGCCGAGACGAATCGAATGGTATATAATTTGAACCGTTTCTGAGTGGGCTAAAGTATATCCGAAAAAGTATATCCGAAAATAATGAGCTAAAGTATATCCGAAAATAATGAGTATTATTTAGCAACAGAGTTATTTGTCAACATTTTCCTAACTATATATTATGAGAAATATTTACCTTTATTATAATTTAACTTACTTGGATTTATGAGGTTATTCTGTGAAATAATCACAGTAATTAGTAAAGAACTCAAAAAATACATCAAAAATAATAAATTAAAAATTGGAATAATAAATAATAAATTAATAAGAGTAAAGACTTAAAGGAACGTTGAAAAATAAAACTTTTAAATTTAATTTTTATTTAATTTTTAATTATAAAGGAAAGTTGATAGAAACTTTTATATCAATTTAGTAGACATTAAATACAAATAATATTTTTAATTATTTAAATAAAAATATTTACAATTTTTAAATTATCTCATTAAATATAAAAAATAATATTATTTTAATTTAGTTAGCACTTTATACACCTGCGTATTTTTCAAATATTTTTTTTCATCTAATTATTTTAAATAAATATTTTTAAATTTATTGGAGACATTAATGCTAATAATATTTTTAAGTTAAAATATTTTATGGAAAATTTAAAAATAATAATAATAAATTTTTTCAATTTTATTAATTAAGTGCAAGTTTAAATTAAATAACTCAATCTCAGTTTGTTTTTTTACTCAATTTATTTTCTTTTATAATTTTATGAAGAATAAAAAATTAAGAATACACAATAGTACATCGTATCAGGCTAAAACACCTAACAGAAACACCTTGTCAAAATATCTTCTTAATAAATAGGCAGAATGGGATATCATGCAAGATTCTACAGGACTTCTCTCGGGACAGACGGTGTTTTGATCGGAAGGTGTCAGTCTAGAAAGTGATTTGTCTGAAGGTTTTAGAAAGTTATTTATCACTTTACATCTATGTAAATTATCAAAGCAAAAACATCCTTTTCACTTTAAAATTATTTTAAGATTGAACATTTTGTATAACTGGATGGACTGTCGGTGTTTGTTGAATTCCAAAACATTTAATTAAAATTGACTTTTTAATTAATTTAACTTCTTTTTTGTATGCCTCTTTGTAATCGGTACTGAAATAAATTTAATAATCAATTAAGTATATTGTTTTTAATCGAATCCCTGTTAGAAATTGAAGAACATTGATAAGGATACTTATAGTCACAAAATGAAAACCCATATCTTTTAAATCCTAAATCTATTATTAGCCAGTCTTAAACAATTTTTACCTGTTAATATAAAGAATTGGAGCATTTGAAGCACTTCCAATATTTACCAATACAGCATTAAGTATTCCAATAAAATTCGAATTTCTTCCAATAAAATCCGAATTTTCAGCAGGAAAGATTAAACTATTAATATTTTTAATGATGAGTCCAAGAGTATAACAACCAATATTAACAAAAATGATTAAAAAGAGAGATCGGTAAACTTTTGATATACTATTTTGATCAGAAGGAGCTAAAATTATTATTAATAGTATATATAAATTTATTATAATTTAGAAGCTTAAATAGAATGATCTGACATTCTATCGTGGTATTCTCCACCAAGGAATTCTCTTTAATTAATTTTACATATTTTTAAATTATAAAAAAAGAATAGCTTCTTTATATCTTCAAGTATTTAAGGTATGTGTAAATATGTATCCCATGGCTGTGCGCCAAAATTTTCGCGTGGCGCGCCAAACGCCAAAATTTTTAGAGTCTATAAAGACTTGAAAACCACTGTTCATCTCATTTTAGCGCCGCAGGCGAAATTTTTTGAATTTTCAAGATTCCCAGAAGCCAGAATTCATCCTTTTTTTTCATAAATTTTTTAAAAGGACCTTCTCTATATTTTAATATTAAACCAATAGCAAAATAAAGGATGATTGAAGGAAAATAAGTTAAAGTTGAAATAGAAACGGGAATTCTCATGTCGTTAAATATCACATTGAGAGAGGTAGGTATATTTCCATCAACTGGCAAATCATAAAAAAATAAAGCTGTATGTAAAATTTTATAAAATATTAAGCAATCAAATAATAGTATAATAGAAAGGTGAACACAAATATATTTCCTCTTTTTGATGCATTGATAACTGAAAAGTTTGATAATTATATAATGGACTGGTCTGTTTAGGTAAAGTACGGAGGGCATTTTAGAAAGCTTAGTTAAGTTTATGAATAAAATTTTAGAGAACAAAATTTATCTAAAAAGTCCTTTTAGAATTTTTGGTTCAGTATTCCACCTTTATTTTTTAATTATTTAAACTTACTATATTGGAAATGCTGCAGCCAAAAATCTGTCAAAACTTAGAGAATTAAACATTAGAAGCGATGACGTATAACCAATAACACTTTGTGTGTTGAAATAAACTGATTTTCCAAACGGAATAAAGTTTTTCCCACTCAAAGCTAAAAATAAATAGAAAAAATGTCCAGATTGGTGAAGAATTTCAAAAAATGAATAAAATAAAATTAAAATAGATGTGTTGCTTCGAAGTGCTGAATATTTCTTTCTAAATAAATACCTATTTAAATTAAATATTTCTCTTAATAATTTTAAATTAAAAATCTTCCTAAATTAAACATTTTTATAATTTATTTTTATAGCATTTCACAACTCCATTATTACGTATACAGGTAGCCTCACTTGTATTTAACGCACTTCACGTTACTCTCACATTAACACTATTATTTGATTGTCAATTGGAAGGTGTTACCTATGTAATATGTACTATCAATTACATCCTGCTAACTATAACTTTCATTTGTCTGCCATCTTATCAAATTTATTTACGTTCCCGGATAGTTAAAAATCTTACGTTAATGTGAGAGCATTGTACTAAACTGCATATATTTTAGAGTAAGTCGAGTACCGAGTAATTGGGAAAAAACCGAGCTCGAGTAATCCGAGTTTGAAAAACCCGAGTTCGAGCTCGAGCTCAACTTTTTAGGCCGAATTCGAGTTCGAGTAGTCGAGTAATCGAGTATTTTTTATAAAACAGTATTTTAAAATAATTTCAATAAAAACAATACTTTTACTAAAGACTATTCATCCTCAGTGCCGTGTTTTGAGCATTTATTGGCAGTAATGCGTTAGATCTTCATCCAAATCCCAGTTATTTTCGTTAATCCGTCTATATCCCTCTTAATCCGCAAAAATTCCATGATATGCAGACGATCAATGTTGAATCGGGCTCCGGGTTGAACATCAATGGATAATATTATTTCGGGAATTCGTGTAGATTAAGAAGATATCGAATGATAACAGATGAATGAGATGGATATCAAGGGATTAAGCGGGATTTAGGCCGATTATAGTGAGATTTGGGTGTATTAAAAGCAAAATCTTGGAAATTCGGGAGATTAATTGGGATATCGTCGGATTAGATATATTGCCGAAAGGTGATCATGAGATACGTTGCTCTATCCCTCTCTTTTCGCGCCGTTGGCTTAAATTTTGAGAATTTCTGAAGGTCAAGTAGGAACACCAATTCTCAGAAGGCCAGATCCCTCGCTATTCTTTTAGATCCCTTGAAATATCCGGATATCAAGAAAATCCACTTAGCTTGATTGAATCCTCCGATATACATAAATCTTCCTTTTTCAGCGCCGCAGCCAAAAATTTCGAGAATTTTGGAAGGCCAGAGAGCAAAATTTCTTCTTTTAGCGCCGCAGGCGAAAATTTTGAGAAATTTGGAAGACCATCACACTAGATTTCTTCCTTTTTCAGCGCCGCAGGCGAAAATTTTGAGAATTTTGGAAGATCCTTAAGCTAAAAATCTTCCTTTTTGCGCCGCAGATGGGGGCATAAAAATACTCGGTTTTAACCGAGTACGTCGAGTAGGAAGTTTCCGAGCTCGAGTAATCCGAGTATTATGATCCCGAGTTCCGAGTCGAGTAATTACGCAAAAAACCCGAGCGGTCGAGTCGAGTAACTCGAACTCGCTCGAGCTCGACTTACTCTAATATATTTCACTTATTTCATTCCCCTTTATTTAAAAAAATTCTTTATTAAAAATACCTATATTTAATTGTTATATAGCAAACACTAAAATTTAAAGTTATTCCAATTAAAGCAATTGTAGAAAGGATTAGCGCAGGTATTAAAAATAATGGAAATACACCAGCATCTTTGTATGTCAAATAGTTACTCTTAATTTATTTTTATTACTTAAATGATAAATGGGAGGAAATTAATTGAAATTAAAGAAAAATTGATTTCAATTAATTAAAATGTTAAATTTAAAAAATATATACATTTAATCCTGCAGATATATTAGTAGAAACAGTCTGTGTAGTATTCATATTTTAAAATAATTTCCTTTTTAATTAAAAACGGTTGTTAAATCTCTAGATTAAAAGAATTTTATATAATAAAATTAAAATTTAGTCAAATTAATTTAAAAGAAGAGTAAATGTTATTAAAATTCCCTATAAATTAATTCGAATAATATTAAAAATTTTATGGAATTATAAAATGCATGACGATATTTAAAAAGAAAAATTTGTAATTCATAAATATAAAAAAAGTTTAATTGTAATTCACATTCTTTAATTTTAACAAAAAATTAAAGTAATTTTTTTGTTATTCATTTAAAAGCAGATGTTGAATTATGTACATACATAATTTAAATACATATTTATTAAACTTTTATTTACTCAATTTTTCATTTTCAAAGTAATAATTTAAAATTAAACATCTGCTTAATTAAATGTTACATATAAATATTTACTCCACTTAAATGAATTTTTGTTATTTAAAATTTTCTAATTAATGAATTAAATATATGTACCTAGGTATATTATTTTTTAAAAGGTCAATAAAGTCATTTTTAAAAACTTTATTGATAAATAAAATTTTCTAAGGAAGGATCGAGACTGTAAAACTTAAAAATACGTATCTAGATAGGTATGTTACAAAATAATGGTCAATTAGATTACAATAGGTGACCTTACTTATTTTTATTTTAGTGAAATATGTATAGTTAATAATTCATAGTTAGAATTTAATCAAAATTTTTTATTGAAGACCCTAATTTGTAGAAAATTTATTTACAAACGACAGAAATATTTAATAGTGAAGATTTTACAAAAAAACGACTTTAAACCAGGGCTTCGATTTCTGCGGATTTTTCCTCATTTTGTGGTTTTTTGTCAGGGCGATGAGGATTATTTTTAGAAATGCGGATTTGCGGATTTTTGTGGTCTTTTGAAGATTATGAGGATTTTTTATATTTTCTTGTGGGTTTTAGCATAAAATGTCATTATTTTTTGCTAAGACCTTCTAAAATCCTCAAAATTTTCGTCTGCGGCGCCGAAAATGGAAGATTTTTGGCTTAAGGATATCCAAAATTCTCAAAATTTTCGCCTGCGGCGCTGAAAAAGGACGATTTTGGCTTCTTGGTCTTCTAAAATCCGAAAAATTTTCGCATGCGGCGCAAAAAATGAAGGGTTTTTCGAGTAAGCAATTCACTACACCTAGGGACGGTGAAAGCATTGTCTTAAGTCAACTGTAATTTTTTATTTAATAGTTCGGATTTTAATAAAATAGTTATTAGTAGTGAACAAATTGCTCAATTCAATTTTTGTGTTTGATAATTTTTTTGCGGATTTTTCATATAAAATGCGGATTTTTTCGATCGAAATTGCGGATTTTTAAAAATTCGAGATCGAAGCCCTGCTTTAAACTATCAAAAAGAAGAATATAATGGATTTTGAGTTAAATTAATTAAATTATTATTGTTTAATGATTGATCAACTATTTTATTTTTCTTCCCTTTTAAATTTTTATTTTCTTCTTCATCTTCAGATAATGAACAAGAAGAACAATAATTGTTCTTCGGTTGTTCAAAGTTTGTTAAATTAGATGAAATTTGAGAAGGAGATGAGGAGGATACTTGAAATGAATAAAAATTAATTTTTATATTAATCTCTTTAAAAAATTACAATAATTTATCGGCTCATAATGCACAGTCTCCACAAAATCGCTTAATGGTCTACCATCATGTATACTGACCAGACGTGATTTTTTAATAATTTTTTTCATTGCTAGAGGATTTTGAATATTATTTGGTAAATAATTATTTTTATAGAAATGTTTATTTTGCTCTGCTGGAACAGTAATTTTAGGAGATATTCTTCTCTCATTACTTGAATTAATTTGTTTGGATGGACTTAGTCTTGGCAACTTATTTAAAATAATTTTTATATAATTTTATATCAATTTTCTTTAAGAGAAGGGATTTACGTATTTCATTTTGAACACAGTGTTATTTAACTCGGTTATTTAATCCCAAATTTATTTAGCGGGTCCATGGGAAAGGAATTTATTTATAAAATTTAATTTTAAACACAAAATTCCCAAAATTTATTTGAAATACTATATTTAATTCTTACCCCCTCTCTTTCATTCTTTAAATCTCTACTAATATCATCATCACTATCAAAAACATTCCATTCATTATCATTATGCATTGGATGAGAAAATGGATCAGAATTATCGTAATTGTGACTAATTGGATGGATGGGTTCTAAGGCATTTTTGTTTCGGAATCTACTAAACAGAAGTTGTAATTTTACTTTTAAAGATATTAAATTTGATTTAAAAAATTTTATTTTGTGTTTTATTGTTTATTAAAATTTGTAATTCAAAATTTAATTATACATATTTAAGTGAAAATCAGAAAAATTACTTGTCTTTCCTATCGTTGTCCTCACCGTTTAAAGAGCATCGCTCTCCATAAGTTCGACAAGAAAATTGTTCACGTTCAATCTTTAATAATTTTATTATAATAAATATTATTTAAATAAATAATCAGAATTTTGGAATGTGCAATTTAAACATTCTGAATAAAAAGTTTTTTGTAGCTACTTAAAAATACCTCATTAGGGGAGTAATGTAAGTTCCTCTCAAAGCTCTCCTTTCCATAGGTAATTTCGTTTGCCTTTCTATTAGCTGACTAATTAAAAAAATGTTTTATTTTTAAAATCTAATTTAATAAAATATTTTTTTGTAATTTTAAGATTAAATAATATTTATTTTTAACACTAACTTGACTTCTATTATTATTTTCATTTCCACGAGAATGTAAAATTTCATTATCAAAATTGGAAGGACTCTTCCTTCGTTCAACAGTTCCATACTCTGATATAACAGAGGAAGGAGTTGTAGATCCAATTAATTTTATTTTGTGTTCGATTGTGCGCGGCATTTTAATTATTTTAAGAATTTAGATGATTTTGAGTAGTTAAAAAATAAAAAAATTAGAAATTTTTATCAGATACTTTAATACATAATACATACAAGCATCTCTTTTAGAAAAACCCTTTCTGTTTGAAATTTAGAATCTGATTTTTAAAAATTATTTTAAAAATCCAGAGAGAGTTAGCTTGCTTTCACTCTCTTATGTATTACAAAAGAAAAGAAGAACGTAAAAGTAAAAAAAGCTAATAATAAATAAAAACGAGCGTTAAGTAGTCTCCAAAAAATTATTGACAAAAGCTTTATCTTGTTCAGTTAAATTTTAGTAGAATGGAGATAAAAGAATAAAAAAAGTAAATAAACAAAGATTATTTAAGAAAGAAATATATTTGTTTAAAAAAATAAAAGCTTGAATACTTGTAGTAAAAAAATAAATTTTAAAGAAAAGATAGATTTTAAAATATAATTTTTATTTTCAATAATTACGAAATTGAATGAACGGCGTAAATAGAAAAATATAAAACAAGCTAGGCAAACAAAAATAATTTAAGTAAAAATTAAAGAGAATAATAATAAATATATTAAATTAATTTTGATAGAAAATTGTTAAGCATGGGCTTTAAATCAGCCAAAATAATTTAAGAATGTATTGCAGGGTAATTAATTGTGTAGGGTAAATCAAACGAGAATATATATTTGCCAGATTTTTTTAATTTCCGCTCGGACCAAGATTCGTAATTCGTACTTGGTACAAATTACGAGAACGGGCAAATCTGAAATTTCGATACACTTCTTCACAAACAAAGAATTTTATATTTGGTTTTTGCTCTGTTTTTGGAGTAATATTTTTTAATATTTTTTAAATCAAAAAATCTTCCTAATTTTTTGTTATATATCCAAGCCTCTACGCTAAATCTTAAATGTTAAAACTAAAGGCGTCAATTCGAGCTCAGGAAAATTCTTAGTTTGAATAAATTAAAATTAAAAGTTTTTACATTCACAAACTCTTCTAAAATTAATTTTCAACAAAGATCCCGAATTATTGTTTATTTTCTTCTAATTTATTTTATTCCCTACCAAAAACTATAAATATTAAATAAATATTTAATTATGTACATAAAAATATAATTAATATTTAGTAAAATTTAATTAATTAATTAAAGGTCCCAAAGT
This sequence comes from Meloidogyne enterolobii, assembly GCA_963681835.1. Lineage (NCBI taxonomy): Eukaryota > Metazoa > Nematoda > Chromadorea > Rhabditida > Meloidogynidae > Meloidogyne > Meloidogyne enterolobii. The sequence goes on along the minus strand of CAVMJV010000004.1, from coordinate 321,552 downwards.
ACTTCTTTGTTTCTTTTCCTCCTCAATTTCCTCAATTTCTTCAATTAATTTATTAACAATTCTTCTTTTTTGTTCAACAATTCTTTTTAATTCCTTTAAATGTTCCTTTTTTATTCTTTCATCATTTTTAATTAAATTATCTATTTTTATGTCTTCTCTCTGTAATTCTCGAATTTCTTGCAAAGAATTTTCTTCTTCCTCCTCAATTTTATTTAAAATTTTTGTTTTTTTATTTTTATTTTTTAATTCTTCCATTTTTTCAATTTCTTCATTCAATTTTTTAACATTTTTCGACTTTTGTTTAATTAATTCCTTTAATTCTTTTAAATTTTCTTCTTTCTTTTTTTGTTTATTTAATAATTCTTTATTTTCTTTAATTAATAGAGGAGTTGTTGTTTCTTCATTATCTTCCGTATTTAAATTAAATTGTTGTTTGTCTGTTGTGGTAGTAAAAACTGAAATTTTATTGTTAAAATTAAAGGATTAAATAATTAAAAATTAGAAATAGGACTAGGAATAGGTCTGGGAGATGTATCTCGAAAAATATAGATTCTCGATAACCGAAACTTTTGTTTCGATATCGTGTCTTGATCTCTTTAATCAAAATAATTTTTTAACGAAAAATTTAAAAATTAATTAATTACTTTTCTCATTTTCTTTTATTGAATATGATAAAGTTGTTTTATATTTTTCTTGGTTATTTTTATTTCTATAATTTTCATTCAATTTCTTTTTATATCCATCCTCATCATCTACTTCCCCCCATTTAATTGGTATTTCATTTGGAGGGACTGAAATTTTATTTAAATTAAAATAATTTTTTAATTTCTCAACCTTCTTCAATTCCTTTATTTGTCACTGTAGAATACAGAAAAGTTGTTGTAGAAGTATTCTCTTCTTCAATCTTCTCGGAGTCTTGAGAATTTTTAGATTTTTCCTTCTCTTCTGGATTTGAAGTTTCATCCAATCTCTTTTTGTATTCATTTTCATCATCTACTTCCCCCCATTTAATGGGGATTTCGTTTTCAGGATTACCGTCTTTAATTTCTTTTGTAATTGTAGAATAAGTAACTGTTGTAGAAGAAGTATTTTCTTCTTTATTTTTACTTTCTTCATTTTCAATTAAATTAAGCAATTGTTCTTCTGTTGTGGTAGAAACTAAAATTTTTATTTAAATTACATAATTATTTTTTAGAAATATTTTTTAATTTAAAAAAAAATTATTCAAGTAAAAATTCTCACCGACTGTTGAGGAGGTTGTAATTAAATAGCACAAACCACAAGATTCGGGGCATAACATTGCCTTTGTCCAATCAGAATAATTAACATGTTTACAAAGTCCACTTGAAACCCAAAATTTACATCTAAAATTATTTTTAAATTCAATTGACTCTATAAATTATCTCAACTGTTTATAATTATCTGTGCATTGTGAAACAGTAGAGGCAATAGTTGTGGAAATAATTTGAGTTGTTGAGATTGTTTTTGTTGTTTCTGGGTTGAAATGTGGGCCTATAATTTATTTTCTTTTTTAACTTTCTTAACAATTTTTTATTCTAAACATTTAAATTTTTATTTAAATTTAAAGAAAATTAAAATTTAATAAAAAATATTATTATTAAATTAACAGCAAAAGAGGTAAAGTCCATGTTGTTCACACCCCATACTTGTATTCCATTGGCATATTTTTTGTTGTTGGAAACAAGCTGTAAATGTTATAAAATTATAATTGAAAAAAACTGTAATCGAAATCTTAATGAACTCTGAGCCAGATTTTCGGCTAAATTTTGGAAAAAATGAATTAGTTAGTTAAAATTCTGTTTTATAAAATAGGTAATCTAGACTAAAAACACTTATGAACAACCCCCTAATAAAAACACTTATCTAAACTAAAAATGCATAAGAAATAAATTCTTAAGAATTTTGATTAATTTTAAAAATTATTAAACAAAAGAATTAACATACGATAAGACAAAGGTGTTATTCCATCATTACATAATTCAGTTTTACTTAAACCTACTTTTATTTCAAAATTTAAAATAAAAAATATAGAAAAATAAAATTTAATTAATTTCATTTTTAATTTAAATTTAAAAATATATTTAATTGATTGAGATTTATTTTTTATATTTTCAAGTTGGAAAATATTTATTATTAATAAAAAAAAGTATTTAACAGCTATTTAAATAAAATTAGAAAATTTTATTTGAGTTATTTTAGAGAAATTTATTCTAAATAATACATATACATGTAAATACTTAAAACTTAAGATTTATATAATTTAAGAAAGTAATTTTAAAAATTATTTGACAAAAAAAAGTTGCAAAGGTTTTGCAACATGATGGCATTTAAAGTAAATATGTAAATAACATTAACAAATAAATAACATTTCATTCAATGATTTTTTTAATTTCGTGGAGTCAATGTTTAAACAATAAATTATTGAAATCAGACGACGTCTTTAAAATACCCGAATTGATAAAGCAAAAGCCATTCTTGTTTGCAATAAGAGATAAACTTCCTTCAGAGATATCTCAAATTCCTATTCGGTCTTATATTTTTCTTTTAATTTTATGTTTTCCTTTAGTAGAGAAATAAGATCAGCATTTCCTTTTTTAACCTTTGTTTGCTAATGTTGGCCTACATATTTTGCAGGTTTTTATTTGATGATTAATCTTAGGGTTTATATTTTTGAGAATAAAAGTTCAGTCAATATATAATAAAATGACCTTTGTGATGAAAAAAATTATTTAGCATAACATTAATATTTTTAATATGAACTCACAAATCCTAAATATCAAAATATTTAACATTTACTTTATCAATAAAGCAGCAAATGTTATTTAATAAACGTTCATGCATAAATGCTAACGGAAACATACATATATAAACTGTTACAGTTTTGCCTCATAAATCGAGTTAAAGAACCGTTCAACCTCTTATTTCTAAGTTTACTATTATTTTTTAATTAGAACATTAAATGACCTTAGATATGCCAGTTTGGACAAAGACTGGTGGGTCTGGATATTTGATCATGAGAAATCCAGGGATTTCTCATGATCCGCAACCAGAATTTATATTTTTTATGAATTATTAAGACAAAAAGCTTTCCTTTACTTGTAAAACCTGAAATAGATATATAATATAGCCTTTCAATTATATTCAGAATATTTAAGGCTAAAGTTAAAACAACATCATGCTAAAATTAGTTATTTTAACGATTTTCTTCTATATTAGCCTTTCTTTTTGTATCAAATACCAATCAAAGGTATTTGCTTATATCTATTATAAATTACATTTTATTTAATTCTATAGTATGCTCCAATTCGTCTGGATGAGTATCACTTACCGAATTCTGTTGGAAAATTTCATTTGACTGGTAGACTCTTAAGATTTATTAATTTAATTTGATGTATTAAATAATCAAATTAGTATTTAAAATTTTTTTAAGAAAAACAAATTAATGAAATTGATAACTATGCCGCTTACAATGAAGAGGTTAATGAATTACTATATTTAAAAGGTATTTACATCTGTAGAATTATACATACATACTTTATCGTTTCTTAAATATTATTAATATTGTTCTAAAATAATCAGATAAAAATGTTGAAAAAATGCGCTCTGATGACAGTATAGAATTCCGTGTTCAAGATGGCGAAGATGCAAATATATGGGACACTCTTTGGTTTGCGCAGCTCAACAACCTGACAGATATGGGAGTAGACTAGTATTTTTATAAAGCTATCAAATTCTGAAAAATTCTAGTTATGCGGTGGATTTTCCATCGCAGAACGTTTTGTGTTGACATCGGCACATTGCGTGCTTGATGTCAAAAATCTGGATCCGAAGTTGTTTCATGTTAGAATTGCTTCTAACATACCGTTTGACGGTCAATTTATCCGAATTAAAAAAGTTAAAAAACATGAACAAGTAGATCTGGCTATTTTACTTACTAAAGAAAAAATTAGCTCTGGAAAAAGAATTATGTTATCGGACAGAAGTGAAATAGCCGGAGAGCGGGCTAAGTTTTATGGTAAATATAGAACGGTTTTTAACGCTAAATATTTTATTTTGAGGGTTCGGTGCCATAGGATATAACAACGGAAAGCCTATATACCCTGATGTTTTGCAGAAGAAAACGGTTAAGATATTACGACACAAATTTGAAAATTTTGAATACTTATTTTCAACAACCGGTGTATTTGAGGGCGGCGATAGTGGAGGAGGTCTGACATGGAGGGAAAAGGGAAAAACGGTTGTTGGGGGTTTATACAAAGGCGTATATACGTTCGAGAATGGTGAAAAGATCAACCTTTTTCTGAGAATTAAAGATTTTCACGGCTGGATCCAAAACCAAATGGCCATGATGTTGTAAGTTACAAGCTTTTCTTTTATATCATGACTTGAGGCTTTTCTACTCACGGTTAGGTTGGCGCTCTCGAGAATCATACGTTATTAGGTTTTTGGTTTAGAATTTAGCTTATCCGAAATTAAAACTGAATAAAATACTAATTAATAATTTAGACGTGATGAACTCTAGTTTCATGCTTTTCTACTGATGATGAGTGAATGAAGAATAATAAAGAAACAAAAAATTGATGCGAAATAAAATTTACACTTAAAAAACTAATGAATAAATATTAAGCATGTTATTAAAAGCAATAGCTTTTTCGAGAATGGTGATAAGATCAACCTTTTTCTGAGATTAATTTCTGATTAATTACGCCCTCCAGCGGAAAGACGAAACAATAATTACCCATGGTAGTTAATAAAGGTTTTACGGTATTTAGCATTTAAGTTTTTCGATTTATAACATTTCGTTCAATGAATTATTAGATAATTCAATTGAGTTATGACAGGGTTTCGATATGTGCGGATTTTTCCTAATTTTGTGGTTTTTCTTTATGTCAATGAGGATTATTTTTTAAAATGCGGATTTGTGGATTTTTGTTGTATTTTAAAGATTATGAGTTTGTAGTATTTAGGATAAAATGTTATTTTTTTCTCTTACGACCTACCAAAATCCTCAAAATTTTCGTCTGCGGCGCTGAATAAAAGATGTTCTACAAGGATTTTGGCAAATAGATTCTTTAGAAATTGGTCTTATTTTTCCCCTTATTAAAAGAAAAATCTCTTTTTTTTTGAGGGCGACTCAACCGCTCCAAAAGTCGAAAACTTTGAAGCCCTATAACTTTTCGAAATGGGGGGTAGGGCCGAAAAAGAAAAGTACTACAATATGGTTTCGACTATGCTCTACACGATGGTATAAAAATTATTACGAAATTTTTGGTGACAGTTCGATATTGTTCCTTGTTAGTCACAACAAAATTTTACCAAAAATACTGTATGAATTATTTAAAAAATTTCAATTCTATTTTACAAATTTACATAACTCTTTTCCACAAACTCTTTTTTCTAATAAGAAGCAAGTGAGGTCCATTGCATTCTCTCTCTCTCTCTTACTTTTCTTTCCTCCTATGCCAATTCTCAAATTCAATATATCCTTCCATTAAATATCGTTAATGTTCAATAAAGTCAATTTGAATCAATGAATTGATTCTTAACGATTGGCCCTTTTCGGATACCAACTAGCTAGCGCAATAAAGTCGATGAGAATCGATGAAATTGACAAAATGTGGTTAGCGAGGAAAGTAAAATCAATTTATTGAATGAAGGAAATACTGGCTACTAACTAACTTTGTATTTCTCATAAAATATTTCTTTGCCTGAAAATGAGGGAAGAGTTTGTATGTATGTTGAGTTTGTTGTTGGAGAAAGGTTTAAATGAAAAGTTATGAATTATACGTACAATTACTAGTTGTGGTGGGATTTTAAAACAACTAAAAGATTTCCGAAATAAATGTCTTAAGTTTATACTTTTCTAAAAGAAAAAAATTTTTACTTAAATTTTCGTTAAAATAATGCAAATAATAATATTTACATAAATACATTTGTGTCTAAATTTTTTAAATATTTTTAGGAAATTTGTACTAGTATTACATATTATTTTAAAAAATTCTAAATAATGACATCAAAGAGTAATCGACATAATATATTTGATACTCCAAGTACATTTTCTTGCCAAAGTTGGCTAAATACAAATCCGAGTTTAAGAGGCGAGGAAACTTTTAAAAATTTAATTGAAAGTATATTATGTATTTAGATGAAAAATCCTCCCAAAATTTTGGTTCAGAAAAAACCAATCAAAATAATAAAATCGATGATTGTTCAAACAATAATTGGACAAATGACTGGTCAAATGCTAATTCAATAAATAATTTTAATTCTGCTAATAATAGCCAAACATTTCTTGGAAAAATTGAAAATAAAAGAAATGTTGGGAGTCAACGAAATGAGGTTTTTGGATGGATTTTATCAAAAATTATTTTTTAGTTTGGTACTTTTGCTCCTCGATTTATTTCAGAGAATAATTCAAATAAAGAAAAACCCCAAAGTATTTATTTAATTAAAATATTTTTGAAAAATCTTTGAAATTTTAAGCAAAAAGGGAAAAGTTTTTGCCGCCTAAAGCAGAGGAATGGGAACTTTTTGATGAAAATAAACAAGTAAAGGAAGGGGAAATGTTTGATGAAATTTGTGAAGTTTATGATGAAGCTACGGCTGTGTTAAATTGTGACGGAACTGATGTTCAATTCGAGTAAAAATATTTTCCAATAAAATTCCCTTTTTGTGAAAGTTAAGAATTTCTTGGAGAATATTACTTTCTGGAATAATTGAAGAAATATTTAAATTTCGAAAAATAATATTCTTTAGAGGATTTTACATTTCTTAACAAATAATCAAAATCTATTATCTTTACGAAAAAAATAATTTTAGTATTAAAATAATTATTCTAACGATTGTAAAACATTCGTTATGTTCCAATAATATTACATAATATTAGGGGGGATTATTATACATTTAAGTATACACTCTCCCCTAAATATTACTTACATAATTCGTTTCGGACAGATATTCCCATTATTAATTTATTTTAAAAAATAAATTAAAAAATTTTATAGACGTATAGAAAGCTTCGATCAATGTAGTTTTAGTGCCGAATTAATGCTTAATGTTCAACTTAAAAAATTGAAGAAACCAACGCCCGTTCAACGAGTTGTTATTCCTCTTATAACGAAAAAGAAAAGTTCACTTTGATTATTAAAATTAACAAAAAATTTATTTTTTAGATGATTTATTGTGTCATGCACAAACTGGCAGCGGTTAATTAACCTTTAATTTTTTAAACAAAAATTCTCTCAGGAAAGACTGCTGCTTTTCTTTTACCAATTATCAGCAGATTACAACATTTTTCGAGAAAACGGGGATTTGATACAAATAGCTATACTCCTTATGCTATTATTGTTTCTCCAACAAAAGAATTGGTTAAACAATTATATGATGATGCTTGTGCTTTTTCCTTAAGTAAATTAATTACTTAAATGGATATAGTTTAGTATACCGAGTTTTAGTTCCGATACAAGACACATACCATCGAATTGACTCAGCGAGCTGAGTCGAACGGTACCACTCTTTTTTGCCGGAGATGCCTGTGGATCGAGATATAAAATCGAAAAACCAACTCCCCCCTACGGTTTTTCGATTTTCGGGGCCCTATATCTCGGTCTCCGGCAAAAAAGAGTGGTACCGTTCGACTCAGCTCGCTGAGTCGATTCGATGGTATGTGTCTTGTATCGGAACTAAAACTCGATATACTAAACTACAGCCACTTAAATAAAATTTTATTTTTTGAAGGAACTGGAGTAACTGTTTCTTATACTTTTGGGGATATTGTAAGGAATTTTGAAAATTTTTAAAAATATTTTTTTTCAAAAAATTTTTAAGCCAATGAAGGCAAGTGTAGCTGGGTTAACTAATGGTTGTGATATTTTTATAGCAACTTGTGGAAGACTTTCTCAATTTGTTGAAGAAAAATATGTTTGTTTAATGGGATTTTTGAAGGGAAAAAAATTAATTTTAAATTCAGATATCTTTGGAAGAATTGAGATTTTTGGTATTAGATGAGGCAGACAAACTTCTTAAAGTTTAAAATAAAAAAAATAATTTTTGTTTAATTTTATATTTTTAGGTTGATAATTTTTATAGCTGTGTAAAAGAAATTAAACAGCAAAAGAATATTGTAATTTATTTTTTTAAATTTAATTTTATTTTCTCGGAAAGCTTTAAATGTTTAATACATCCAGGAAAATTGGATGGATTTCGATAATTAAATCAAACGCAAAGACTGTCTATGAACTTAATAGGGGGAGTAAGGATAACAGTCTTGGTAATGGATACAGATAATTTTAAAATGCCTGCGGATATCCACATGTATCCGCCGTAAATATACGGATACTAAACCCCATGTCCATTACCAAGTCTGGTCAAATCTCTTGTAAATCTCGAACCTTGCTATCTCGAGATTTACCAGCAAAGCTAGACCCGATTTCCTCCCCCACTCGAAGCGTGTACCACCTTTTTAAGTGCTATACAGGGGCTACACTAAAGCAGCCACTACTGACGCCAGGCATCGAACCATAGTCTCCTTAAGTACAAGTATTTTTTCGGAGAAAACGATTAAAATAATTTAAAGTTTTCCAAAATTTTATTAAAAATAATTTTAATTCAAATTCTTATAAAAATTTCAAAGTACCCAACTCATCGTGTATTAATGTTTTCTGCAACATATGAACATTCAATTAACGATCTGGTTCAAAGTTTTCTTCGTGACGATTTTGTTCAGATTCAAATTGGGCAGGTTAACTCTGCTGCAGATACTGTTGAACAGACTTTTTTGAAAGTTTTTTAAGGAAGACTTTTAAAGAAAAATATTTTTATTTAAAAAAGGTAAATAAACACACATTAAATGGAATTAATGGAAAACAAGATACTTTACTTGAATTTTTGCTTAAACATGAAAAAACACGTCTTGTACCACAACCTAATGGGGGTACTTTTTAAAAAGAATTAATTTAAATTATTTAATTTTTACATAGATGATTATTGGAAAGTACCAAAAACAATTATTTTTGTCGAACAAAAACGCCTTTCATATCGTTTAGGGTTAACTTTAAATGATAACAATATACGTGCCTCTAGCTATAATTCGTAATTAATTTTTGAAAATTAATCTGAGAATTGATTAAAATTAAAGGGATTTAACACTTAAAATGAGATATCTAGCAGTTAGTAAATTTGCTACTGATCAATGTGACGTTTTGGTAGCTACGGGTAAATTTAAGGGGGATATTGAGTAAATAATGTATTTTAGATGTTGGGGCTAGGGGCCTTAACTTTCCAAATGTTCAATATGTAATTAATTATGATTTGCCGTCGAGGGATCTTAGAGGTTTTATTTAAAAAATTTTACTTTTTTAAAAATTTTTTATTAACTTTAAGGATCACAAAATGAGGTAATATGTTTGAAATAATTATGGAAAATTTTGATCTTTTCCGGAAATTATATTTTTCTATGCAAATTGGGTCTTAATTTTTATTTAAATTCTTTCTGGAAAAATTGTACTTGCTAATTCCGGAAGGAAATAAATTTTTATTTTAATATATATACGGATGAAAAATAAATTTTAATTTCTCACTATATTTTAGTCCGAGAGATTAATATTCTTTACGGAAATTCTTAATTTAAAAGAAGCGTTTCCGGAAAAAGTTCTCTGATTTATTTTATTTCCGGAAACAGAAAATATTAATGTTTTTTCAGTACATTCATCGAATAGGTCGTACAGGGAGAATTGGAAATGTTGGGGCAGCAATTTCTTATTTTGACCCATCAAGTATTAATGATAAAAGAAATGCTAGTTATTTTGTTAAAGTGAGGGGGAAATTGTTTAAAAATTAAAAACAAAATTTTTTTTACAGGTTTTGCAAGATTCTAGACAATCTGTCCCTGAATGGTTGTTGGAATTTGTAGAAGAAAATGAAACATCAATCAACAATTTGAGTAAGGATGCTTTTAGCAATTTTGAGGGAGAAAAGAATTAATTTTTGTTTAAAAATTATTGTGTTTTGACAAAATTTTGTTGTCTTTTTAATTTATTTTAGGGAATGTTCTTATGTTTTTAATATTTACTTAATCATAAGATTTTCTTATTTTGTGTTTAATTTGTCTTTTTTCTTATTAATTAAGATTATAAAATTATTAATTTGATTATTCCAAAGTATTTACCGTAAAAACTATTAGTTACCCCCTCCAGCATAAGGTTGAAACAATAATTACTCCCTTAAAAATAGTTATAATTAGCCTTTCTAAAATAACCTCTATTAATTACCCCGCCTCTATTTATTATCCCCTCCAGCGAGAAATCGAAACAATAATTACCCAGGGTAGTTAATAGTTTTTACGGTATTTATTCATTTTTAAGTAATTCAAAAAATGTATTGAATATTTATTAGGTGAATAAAAATGTGTTTGAAGCTAGTTTTACGGTTTTAAAAATTATAGAATTTAATTATTTTAGTTTCAATATCTGTATTTGTCATTAAATTTTAAAAATTATTTAAAATTATAGTTTTCAATTTTGATCCGATTTAATAATTTTTAATAAAAATAAACACCAAAAACCATTCGGGCTAACACAATTTATTTTTTGACTTTTATTATTAAGAAGAAATAGAAGAAAAAAATTTAGATCAAATTAAATTTATTTTATCTTATTTCCGAATATTTTTTTTCATTTTTCAATAAAATTTATATATGTAGGTACCTATATTTTATTTATTCAACTTGTTTTGGAAAAGAAAAGTTTTTTATCGTCTTTTATTATAATAAAAGCATTAATGCCTCAATATCCATTCATAAAAACATTAAAAAAAGCTCAAAGGGCGCAGCCACAAAAATTGCTAAATTGGAAAAAGAAGAAGCAAAACAAGATGTTTAGGGCAAAAATAAAAGTTTTTGTGGAATGACTCAAGTGGGAAAAGTCGCGTGCTGCGCAACTTTGTTAGTTAATATACGCACAATTTCTTTAATTTGTTAGCTATTTTGTTTTTATTTTTTAAAGAAAAATTAAAAGAATACAAATTTAGAAAGGAAAAGGAATTTACGAAAAATTTTGATATTGACTCAATATTATTGAGGGATTTAATAAAGTAGATTAAATGGAAAAGTGATGCATTTAAATTTAGGTATTTTTGTTCAGCTGATTGTTCGTGCACAAATGACTAGATTATAAACTCCTTTATGGCTAATAATGCCATTTTTGAAGTTGTTTTATCAAGATATAGAGATTTTTATTAAATTTTAAAATGATATACCTATATAGAATTTGGTTTTTAAAGAGCCAAATAGAGATAATATTTGAAGTTTTGTCTTTTAATCATATAAAGTCCCAAACAATTTAAATTTTAAATACTCAACGCTTCAAATTAAAAATAATTTTAATTCCCAAGGAATTTACAATTACATATCAAATCCTGCTTTTCCCCATTAAATAATAAATTTCTCTTTTTTGCAAACTTTTTTTTTTCATTTTTGAAAGAAGCGCAAGGAAGAAAAAATATTCATCGAATGCACTCCTCTGAAAACTGGCCTAGACTTTTTGGCCAAATGGGGAAGAAAATAAGCATCAAAGGTAAGAAGAATATTAGACAAAGATGCGTGGAAGTCGTAGAAAAGAAATAAAAGCAAAAAAATAAATAAACATCAAAAGCAACAACAACCTTAGGGTTAAAGCACTAGTCTTCTCTTTTTTTCCTTTTTTTTGCTGCCGATCAACTTATATGGCCCCAACGACCTGTCGCCCCCCGCGGCTGTTGTTGCTACTCTTCGCAATAATCATCCACTCACAAAACAACAACAACAATACATACCAACTTTCACTTTTTTCTTATTTTCTTCCAAGAAAATTGAAAACTTTTAAAGAATGGCCACACAGTTTCTTTCAAAATAAAATTTATTTGCACTTCTAAAAAGCCTGAGAAGACTAAAATGAACAAAATTAAAATTGAACGAATCGAAGAAACTTCAAATTGGACTTCTACCACTAAAAATGCAAAAATAACAGAGGAGCAAATTCGAAGGAATTGTCGGTGTTTAATTGATACAAGCTCTCCAGCTGCATTGGAACGTGATTTTTATGCCTGGCTTAATGTAAGGAATAAACATGAAAGTTTAGCAGCTCATTAATACCTTTTAAAATTAAATTAAGGGTATTGAGCCTGATACAGACATTTCTCGTCCATGCCTTTTTGCAACCAATTCCTCTTCCTTTCCCTCTACAATTTCATCAACAATAACTCCAATAGAAGAATCACCAGCATTTTTAATCCCAATGGAATATTCAGCCTCAATTCCATCTACTATATATTATTCTTCTTCCTCTTCATCCTCATCTGCCGCCTCTTCTTCCTCAATAAGCCCGGGGAACTCTAATATTTTTTGTAATAATTCTTCAATTATTTCTTCTTGTTCGCATCAATTAGGATTTTATAATCATTTAATATTAAATAATAATAATCAACAACAACAACAAGGTACAACAGTAAAAAGGGCAAGAAATAATCAGAATAATTACAAAAATGAATGTAGTAACAACAATAAAGTACGAAGAAAAAGAAATGTTGACAAAGGTGGTGTTAATTAAGTTATTATTAGGTTTATATTGATGGGCCTAGGCTTGAATTAAAAGGGGCCTTGAATTAAAGTAATTATCGTAAATAAGTGAAGACATAGTTTTATACTGACAGCCAAACTCCGATGATCCCTATGTATAAGTATTATGTCTGTATTTTTGTGATACCCTAAAATTTAATAATTTAAAATGCTTTCATGAAATCCGATAAATTCTTGTACCTTATGTTTTATTATTTAATTAATAAACATTTTATTATTCTTGCCCAGCATCTGGCCGAGGTACAAATCTCTACGGAAGGTCCTATTGTCCAGGTATTTTTTGTAGTGTTTATTTTATAAAAATAATTTCTATATTATTTTTAGGCCGTCCATTAAGTATGGAAGAAAGAGCAAAAATAATTCAGCTTTTCCATGGTGGTATGAAAGTTAATGCTATCTCTAAGCAATTGTGTATATCACATGGATGTGTTTCAAAAATTATTACAAGGTATTGAAATTTCAACCAAAAATATTCTTTTAATAATTTATTTAAAGATTTAGAGAGACGGGGAATTTAATGCCTTCATCTCATTCAGAATGTCGAAGACGTAAACGACAACAACAAATGCAAGTAAAGCATCAAACAATAAAAACAGAAATGGAGTAAAATAAAATAAAGTTTAAAAGAGAAGTTATGTAAAACAAATATTCCCAGTGATATGTTTATTTAAATAAAAATAAATAAAATTTAAAAGGAAATTTCTTACTATAAAACATTTGTAGTAAGAGAGTGGTAAAGCTTAGTCTCGAACAGGCATTGATGATCCAGCAATGGCAGTTAATGCAAGACACTTTTCCTCTCTCCGTACAGGTGCTACCAGGGTGGCCTTTTTACCCTATTTATAGAGGATTTTCCCTATTTTTGATCTTTTCGCACTATTTTCCCCTATTTTGTACATTTGCCATATTTTGCCCTATTTTTATCAATTTTTAAAATTTCAAGATGGTGACAGTCATCTTGACGTGTTCGTGGTCGACGACCGTGGTCGTGGTCGACGACAGTCATCTTGACGTGGTTGTGGTCGTCGACAGTCATATTGACGTGGTCGTGGTCGACGACAGTCATCTTGACGTGGTCGTGGTCGAAGACAGTTATCTTGACGTGGTCGTGGTCTACGACAGTCGTCTTGACGTGGTCGTGGTCGATGACCGTGGTCGTGGTCGACGACCGTGGTCGTGGTCGAAGACAGTCATCTTGACGTGGTTGTGGTCGTCGACAGTCATCCTGACGTGGTCGAGGCCTACGACAGTCATCTTGACGTGATCGTGGTCGACGACAGTCATCTTGACGTGGTCGTGGCCTACGACAGTCATCTTGACGTGATCGTGGTCGACGACATTCAACTTGACGTGGTCATCTTTTCAGGCCAACTACCAGAGCCCAACCTACCGCCGAGGCCTGGGTGTCCCTTTTGCCTTATTTACCTATTTTTGATCTTTTCGCCCTATTTTTTCCCTATTTTGTACATTTACCATATTTTGCCCTATTTTTATCTTAACTTTATAAATTCTCAAAATTTTCGCCCGCGGCACTGAAAAAGAGACTGTCGGTTTATTATTAGAGTTAGATTTCGCCCTATTTTTGAGTACCTGCGCCCTATTTTAGTGGTTTGGAAAAGGCCACCCTGGGTGCTACTTTCATCTTCTCCTTATCAAGATCTTAAATCATCGCCTAGTAAGCGTTTCAAAAGATAGTTGCTAGATCCCCCTTATTCCTTACAATATCTTACATATTTCAAGTGGACACCAAATCAAAAATTTAATTATTAATATTTAAAAGATTCTCTTCGTTTTTAATTAAAATCTTGCACGTTAAATATTTCTACATAAAATTTAATACATAAAAATTTTAATTAAATTAGCCAATAATAAATTATTATTTTTTCCTTATCAGTCTTGTGTATAAGCAAAAAGAGGATCATTCCCACCTTCAGTTACTTGAGAATGATTTGTTAATTGTTGTAGCTTTGCTTGTAAATCCAATTTTTGTTTAGTCAATTCCTTTATTTTCCCACCCATTTCCTCAATTTTTGCCTCTTTTTCAGTCAAAAATTTGTTAAATTTATTTTCCTTAAATTTAAAAATTAAAATTAATTTAATATTTTTTAACCTTTTCATTAAATTTTATTTTAATTTCTTCCAATTTTTTGTCATTTTCCTTTTCATTGATTAACAATTTTTCGTTCAACTTTTCATTTTCTTCTTTTAATTCTTTAAATTTATTTTCAAGTTGGTCATTTCTTAAATTAAAATAATAATTAATATTTTTTGTAAAATTGGGTTTTCTTTTTTTATTCTTGCTTATACATATTTTTGTGGATCTTAAGTTTGCAGAAAAAATATAAGAAATTCAGCTAGGTTATCAGAATTTTTTTATTTTTCAGAAAATGTAGCTTAATTTAGTGTTAATTAAGCTTTATCGTTATCGTTGATCTCCTAATAGTCGAAGCCCTGGGCGTTTATTTTAAATATCTCTCACTGAGTGAACTGCTAATAGGGCATGGGCTTCTATTGGGGATGGGCTTGTATTAGGATATTTACTGTAACTGGAAGATTTCTGGAAATTGTGTTTTCATTAAGAACCAGTATTAAATATTTATTTACATCTGATATAGTCTAGTATTATCAGTCAACAATTCATTTTGTATTCTCTCACGTTCCTTAAAGCGACGATTAAATTCAATTGCTTCTCCATTTACTTGTTCCTCCAATATTGTTGTTTTTCGTTGTAAATCAGTTTTTTCTCTTTGCAATTTTTTAAGTTGCTCTGTTAATTCTTGCACTGCCCATGTTGATAATTCACTTCTATTTTTTTTTGATTTTAATGGCTCTTATTTAAGACCCTATGGAATTTAGACATCCCTGATTATTTTTTTAAATTCACAAAGTGTTTAATGCCGTTTTTGCCCAAATCTTTCATTTTAAGAATAAATAAGAAGATTAATTTCAATCAGAATTTTTGGGACCCTTATATAGACAAGTGCCATTTTTAATAAAAATTTATTTTTTTCTTTACTTTTCTCTCCAATCCTGAGCATCTTTTTGCCATTTTTTCAATTGTAACTCCAATTCTCCTTTAATTTTTTCCCAAGCTTCCCTTTCATTATCTATTTGTACTGACATTTCAGTTATTTGTCCTTGAAGGAATTCTTGATCTTTACCCAATTTTCGCATAATTTCCAACTCTTGTTGTGCTGCCGCCCATTTACTGTCCCACTCTAATAACTCTTCTTTCCATTTATTTCCTTCTAACTTTAAATAAATATAAGAATTTAATTTAAAGTCAGAATAAATCAGAATTAATTTCAAAAAACTTGTTTAATTCTGGTTCTGATTACCAACCTTAATTCTTTCCAATTCATTTTTTGTTTCTTCTAATTCCATTCTTTGTCCATCAATTATCGAATCCTTTCCAGTACATATACGAGCCAAATCAGCAAAATCCTTCTCTAAACTTTTCAATTCTCGAGAAGTATTTGCTTTAGATTCGTTTAATGTTTCAGAATTTTTACGTGATTTTTGTTCAGAATTTATCTAAAAATTTTTTTATTTTTTAAATTAAAGAGGTTAATTATTAACTTTTTTAGTCAATTCAATATTATTTTGTCTTTGTCCATCCAAATAATCACTGTCATTAAATATTTGGACTGTTTTAGATATAGGCGATATTACTCCCATTTCCTCGTTTGTAATATTATTTCTGTTTTCAAAATAAGCAGAATCGTCTTCTGACAATCTTGAAATATCTGAAAATTAAAAAATCAGAATATTTTATTTGTTTTTATTTATTTAATTTTTATTTCAATTCTGATGCTTATTCTGATTTTATAGAATGTTCAGATTTAATTCTGGTTTTTAATTCTAGTTCCTTTATTAATTTATGGTTGTTTTGATTTCAGATTCATGTTTTATTCTGGTTTTGTATTCTGATTTGAATTTTTCATATTTGTTTCTGTTCTTTATATAAATACTCAACCATTGTTAACATGTTTTTGTCCATTAGCTTTAATTGAACATCCATTCATCATTTTCTGAACTAAATTAACAGAACGCTCAAATTGTTTTGAGGCATTTTCATAACTTCCAAAAGGGAATGTTGAATGCCTACTAACACCTTCAAAAATATTTTTTATCTCCTTTCCTTCACCCTTCCCCCTACACTAACCCCCCATTTCAACAAAATATTCAATTCCAGATTTCCACCCTCCACTTGGAGGCATAAATCGGCGTCCATCAAATTTAAGCATTGTTCTACATTCCTTTCCTTTAGGTCTATAATATATCCCTATTGAATTTGGGAATGCTGATTGAATTGTTGAGAGTAAAAGAGAGCCATCATTTTGTTCTAATTCTACTTCAACAGTCTCAACTCCCAATTTAATACTTGATAGGGGTAAAACTGAAAAATAATTAAAAAATAATTGAGAGTTGGAAATGGCTAGTTCAAAATTCTAGAGTTCTAAATTTAATGTCAATCAGGCTTTCAGAATAAATATGTACTGAAAAATTCCATCCTTGTGAGGAGTTTGGTTATAAGTCACAGCATGTGCCGACATAAAAAATAAATTCCAAATTTATGGGAGTCGGAATTCCCTGCCCAAAAAACGTTCTCGATTTTCGGGACTCAGAAATCGAGAAAGCAGTATCCCTAGTTTAAATATTTAAATAAATAAAATCCAAACTGTTGGCAATGTTGTCGGCCATTTAAATTATAAATGTTTAATTAAATTAAAATTATTATTTTTTATTTTAGAGATTAACTCAAATAATATCTAATTATAAAAAATTGCGCGCGATAAAATTAGCAAATAATATATGTATTTAGTTTTCAGTGTTGGAGAAATTTGCGATGTAAAAATGAAAAAAAGGAAAATTGATTGAGAATATTTTCAGCTGAATAAATAAAAATAATTTTGGAGTTTTTTTATTAAAAAATAAATTTTTGATTGAAAGTTCGAGAAAGAGACGGGAGGTTTAAATTAAAAACCTTTAAAGAAAGACTAAGAAAATATTTAAATCCCCAAATATTTTTGTGAGAAAGAAAATACTGAAAATTTTATAAAATATAGAAAATATAGAAAATAATAAAAACGTGGCTTTCATTTTATAAATTAAAAAATCATTCGTTTTTATTTGGAAAAAATGCAAACGTGGCAAATTTTTGCTTTTCTTTTAATGCTTGTTTTGTTGTTTGTTTGTTAATTGTAAAAAGAATTTGTAATTAATTTTTATATTGAATGATATTCACGTTAATATTTTGTGAAAATTGATTGGAAATAAATATTTATGTTGGATATTTGAGGATTAAATATTCTGAGTTAAGCTTTTAATTTTTAAATTCTGAATATTTTGATTATAAATTAATGATAGGACTACAAATAAATTAACACCCAGAAACAATAACAGATAATATGGGGATAGACAAAGTTGAAGATGAACAGTATTTCAAGAGTGGACAAAAATAAAAATTAATGAATGATGGCTGGTACCTAAATTTTTCTTGAAATTTTTTTTATTTTTGGTGTTTGTTACTTTTATTTTTGATTTTTAATTTTATTTTAAAATGTTTCAAATGTTTTTCAGCATTTCAAAAACTGATTAATCGATTAAAGGCTGTCAATAATAAATTAAATATTCTTTGTAAAATCACATTCATTTTTAACCTTTATTTAATCTATTTTCAATCTATTTTTTATTTCCTTTTTATTCATTAAATATTTATTTGTTAGCTAAAAAGGTACATACAAACTTTTAGTTTCTTCTCCCCCATTTTCTCTCCTCCACTGACACAAATCCAATGCCCTAATTTTATTTTTCTTCACGGATTTAATAAAAACAAATTTTCCTTTCAGATCTAAAATAATCCGAGAAATTTATTTATTTTTATTAAAATTATTTATTATATTCCCATTTTCTTTCTAAAAATTTATTTTAAATATGGAAGTTATTCAAAATAATATTAGTCTTTCAATAAATGATAAAGATTTAGCTAATATAAAAAAGTTGAGAGAATTAGTTAAAGAGGAGGTACAAATTACCTAGTTATTTTTAAAAATTTATTTTCAATTTAAAGTTAACACCTTACTATGATACAGACTTTAATTTGTTGCGTTGGCTTCAAGGCCATCACAATAATTTTGAAGAAATTGTTCCAAAACTCAAAAGTCATTTGGCAATGAGAAAGTCTAATTTTAAATTGGATATTATTGCTGACGGTGAATAATTAAATTTAATTAAAAATTAGTTTTGGATATAAGGGCATTTTTGATATATAACAACTGATATTTTGCGCCGTTTCATAGTTTTCTAAGCAAAATAAAAGTCTGGAGTTAGTCAGCTTTCAGTCTGGAGTTAGCTTCAGTGTTGGGTATTGGGAATTTCGTGGCTCCGGTTGCGGAGGTTTCAAATTCCTAGCTCTGGATGGAGCTGTCTTCGAAGTTAGCTCTCGAGGCCATACCCAGCACTGGTAAGCTCTAATAAATGTGTATATATCTAATAATTTCTTTGACATACCCCAATGCATCATAATATATTATTTTTTTAGGCCCTCGTAACAATCCTGTACATTCCTATTGGGAGGTGAGCATAAAATCCTTTTATTTCTCCAATTTCACAAAATTAATTTTAAAGTCTGGATTGACTTGTGAGGCAGAATTAACACCAAATTGTATTGTTAATGTTGAGCAGACTGGCGCTAACGATTATTGGGGAATTTTGCATAAATTCTCACTTAATGAAATTCTAATGGCGAGGATATACGATTTGGAAACAATGTTAAGAAAAATAATGGAAAAGGAGAAAGAAACAGGTACTTATAGTTTAATTAATTTTTAAAAAAATATTTAAAGGTCACCAACATTCAATTATGTATATAATGGATTTGAGTGGATTACACTTTGATTCTAATTTAATTACAATGCTTAGAGGGGCCCTTCGTTCACTTTCTACATTTATTACAGAACATTATGTTGAATTAATTAGGTCTTTTGTTCTCGTTAATGCTCCCGAATTTATTAGTATGATTTGGTCTATAGCTAAACCTTTATTACCTGAAAAAACGAGACAAAAAGTAATTATTATGGGAGCTTCACATTGGCGAAGAGAAATTCTTGAAATGGCGACTCCAAAAGCATTACCGGCATTTTGGAATGAATCGTGTGAAAATAGGGTAAAAATTTAATTGAAATTTGTTTGTTAGAGTTCGAAGAAACAGGGTCGGTCAGGGAGCAGGGCTAACTCCTGAGGTCCGGGTCCATGTAAAAATAGAAACACTTTGATTTGAGGGCCGGGAATTTGAAAAATTCTTTAAATAAATGTTATGGTTTTTCATTTTTTTAGTATTCTATTTTTGTTTATATGTATTTAGGTAATGATTTTAATGATTTTCAAACTGAAATATTTTAATACATATTCCTTTATAAAAATTTTATTTAAATTATTAGGTATTTTTAGCTGAATTAAACCGTTCAAAGCCAGTTGACCGAAATTCACTTTACAAATCTGATCCAAAAGAAAGTGTTGCTTCTGGTTATTACAAACAGTTAAATGTTTCTCCAGGCAAAAGTTCTTATGTAGATTTAAAAGTGGAGAAAGTAAATTAGTTTTTTAAATTAATTTAAATAATTTTTTAAATTAATTTTATGACGATTGGGTGAATTGGAAGTTTGAAACAGATGGGCATTTTTCTTTTGGCTTTTATTTTGTGGAGGATGAAAAAAGTAATCAGTGGAAAATGATTTATCCAAGACTTAATGTAATTAATTAATTTAA
Organism: Meloidogyne enterolobii; assembly: GCA_963681835.1. Lineage (NCBI taxonomy): Eukaryota > Metazoa > Nematoda > Chromadorea > Rhabditida > Meloidogynidae > Meloidogyne > Meloidogyne enterolobii. The sequence continues at coordinate 301,151 of CAVMJV010000004.1, read as the reverse complement.
TTATTTTTTTGAAATAATTTTACCGATGACCAAGACTGGTCGGTTTTAATCACCAGTTTTCAGTTATCGCAAGGTTTTGACCTTTGGTTTCGGGTTCGGCCAATTATTTTTAAAAATCCCTCTATAACGACGTCTCCGAGCGTGTTTCTAACTTTCCTTTTCTCCACTCCAAGAATGGCTGGGCAGAGAAAAAGGTCGAGTAAGATTTCGGATAGGGTTTTTGAAATTTTCTAAATCGGATTTCGGATAACTAGTCCTAGCCCTTTCCCCTTCATTGTCACTTCCCTCTTACTGAAGTAAAATTCCTTCAGAATGGTGTTGTTATGAAGAAATTCCACTGAAATTAAATTTTTTAGCACATTCCCGGTCCAACATATGTACCAATGAGTGGCCAACATAAAAGTGAAATGACAGGAATATATCGTTTATTTTTCTCGAATGAACATTCTTGGTTTCATGTTCTAAAAATTCGATATAGAATTCAGAGTAATTTAAATGATGAAGAAGAATAAAAAAATAATTACCTAATTTTTATTTGATTTAATCACAAATGTTAATAAATCTTTTACTTTTCTATTTTTTGTCTAAATAATAATTTTAATAATATAAGATAATATATATCTTAGATATTATCTTATATAAAATACATATAAGATAATATGTATTTTAATTTTGATACTATGAACATTAAATTGTATTTTAAAAACCGAAAATCCACAATAAAAATCTATAACCTTTATGTATTTTTACCTTTAATTTTTAGTCTACTTATCATAAATTTTTACAAAAATGAGCTTTCAAATTAATATTTTTAGAAGATTGCATCATTTTAGCTTTTACAGAAAAGTACATTGGCCAATTCCAATTAATTTTTGTTTGCTTTCAAAGTAGATAGTGTCTATTAAAAATTAACGGACTTTGAACCCGATATAAAAAAGGCTGGATAGAGCAAATAAATTTGGATACATATAAGCTGACACAATTTCAATATTCTCAGTCTTCTTACCAGGGATCATCAAAATTTTGCTTCAATTCGCTATTTTCCTTTCCATTTTTGTTTGCTCAGAAATGAGACGCAGTAAAAATATAGAGCTCTACTCACTTTGGCTTATAGTGCACAAGCAAAATACCGGGCCATTCTATAAAACACAGAACCGGGCATTTATTGTCATAGATTGGACGCATAGACTTTTTATTGGCCATATAAAAAGTTGCTTGACCTAATATGGTTGTTTGGACGTATACTGAGCAAGAGCCAAATTTTACCGATTATCTCTGCTGCCTAGGATCAATTAATCTATATAAGAAAGATCTACAACTGGACTGGGCGAAATCCGAAAATAAAAAGCGAAATGCGGAATGCGAAACTTTTTGCGCTGAAAAATGTGAAATATGCGAAAGATGTGAAACGCGAAATGCGAGCCCTGGTCTACAAGCCCTAACATTAACGAATGTCGTAAATAACATCTTAAACAATGAGGGGGTAATCAAGGCTTCATAATTAACTCAAATTTAATTAACTATCAAAATTATTTTTTTAAATATTCGCGAATTAAAATTTATTTTTTATAAAATTAAGAAATAATTAAAATGAACAAGAACTTAATTAATTTATTTTATATTATTTTATTTATTAATATTATTCAATCTGAAGAAATTTCTGCTAAAGGCATTTCTACTCAAAACAATTGTAATTGCCCATACTGTGCAATATGTTGCCCGATTCCGATATTGGATGGTCAAGTAGATAGATATCCAAGCCTTGGGTAAATATTTTAAATAAATTTGACTTGATTTAATAATGATTGAGAGGTTATTTTACCTTAATTGCCAAAGGCCTTAGAAACACAGGCTTCTTTTGTGAAAATGTTAAGTTGAAGTACAGAGTTGAATTTATAAGTACATAGTAGAAATTTCCCAAATATAAGTACTCTACATATGTAAATACAATTAAAAAATTTATTTTTGCTCAATAGTTCTCTCCAAAAATAGTTCTCTCACTCATAGTTATCTCCAAAATGAGTCTCTTTTAGTGCCACAGGGGAAAATTTTGGAAGACCGAGCACCGGATTTTTTTCCTTTTTCAATGCCGTAGGCGAAGACTTTGAGAGAGTTTAAATTAGTTTTTTAAACAAAAAGTTCATTTGTAACCTACAAATAAGTATGTACATTTTAAATTTCGTAATTACGAAGTTCGGTTTATAAGTACTGTACTTCAAAAATAGTTTTTACCCTATATTTTTACATTTTTCAAGATTTCATATACCGTATTTACTCTGGTAATTCCCCAGGGGGATTATTGTTTCAACCCATCCCTAGGGTGGGGAATTAATAGAGTGGGGTAGAAAGAGGGGGATTATTGTTTCAACCCATCCCCAGGGTGAGGAATTAATAGAGACTGGGGAATTATTAAAGACTGGGGGATTACTAGAGTAAATACGGTAATAATTTAAAATTATAAAATAATTTTTTTATTAAAAAAATTCCTTTAATTTAAATTTCAATATTCAGTTTTTATATAATTAAAATCCATTTCATCTAAAAAATTTTTTATTGTAAAATTTAAGCTGCTGTGCTAAAGGTGCCACGGGATGTAATGGTGGTCGTTGTGTTTACCATTAGTATGTTTATTTTTTATTTAAAAAACTTTATAGACATTTAAAATATTTTGTATAAATTTTATAATTTTAGAGGCAATTTATGAATCAAAACAATGTGAGATGATTTTTATAGGAATAAATGTGTTAAATTAATACAAAAACTTTCCTTTTAATTGGGTATATCTTCCTTTTTTGATTTTGTTTTAATAAACATAACATTCGAAATAAAATTTAATTTAAAAAACAAATTACTTACAGTTTGTTAAAAAATTATAAAATCATTTAATTTTTTTTTTGGTTTAAAAAATATGTACATATCTAACAATTAAAAAAATAACCTATATTTTTAGAAGACAAAAGAATCCTGATTTTAATTTAAAAACATTGAGAATATCCGTAGATTTAAAGTAGCTATTAATTCTTTTAAATTCAAAACTTATTAAGAAAAGAAAATTTTATTCACAAATATATTAAAAACAAAATTTAAAAAAGAAACAAAAAAATTTAAAAAATAGGAATGATTAAATTTAAATAATCTGGGTAATAGGTATAATTATTTATTGGCTAGACAAAAATCTTCATACATATATTTACATATTTTTATTTTTCTTCACTTTTCTGTCCATTTGAAAGAAATTCTAACTGATCTTCAACTGTTTTCCATTTAATTGAGTAATGACTTAAATTGGAATAAATAGCTGAATGGTCGCTGTTCGGAATTAAAGAAGTCTGTCGGCCCCAAGCAAAGTTGGTTTTGCCGAGAACAGCATCACCGTCAGACCAAATACTGACCTGAATGTTTGGAAAACAATAAAACTTGATTCCAAGACTTAAAAAATTGATAATAAAATAATATATTTAGAGGAATTCTAATTTTAAATCCTGCCCTCACGACTAAAAATTATGGTTTAACGAGAGGTTAATAAACATTGTAAATGAGAGAATAAATTTTAAAATAATAATTTATCTCAACATACAACATAATGGGCATCTTTAGGTCTAGTAGGCATATTCAAGCGTTTCAATGTTGCCGAATAACGTCCATTACTGTGACAATGTGATCTACTTGATGTTGGACTCGTTAAATGACATTCATCAATCGGAGCATTCGGGCAGCCTGAACCAGCCCAAAATCCAGTCTTTTTACTACAAGCTGGTGCTGTCTCTGCCAACTTTTCATCAGAACAAATACAAATTCCATAATTGGCACCAGAAATGCCAATAAATGTATGGACTTTTTGTCGAAGTGAAGGACCCAAATAGCATTGCTCCAAATCTTCATCAGCACTTAAATCTTCAATTCCGCGACCTTGGATGATTTGTCTAGCTAGAGTGACACCCATAGAGTGGGAAACAATGTCCACTTTTTGGGCACCCGTATATTGAAGAACTGACTCTAAGAAGCGTCGTAGGCGTATAAGGGTTTCACAGTCGACAGTTCTAAAAATTATTAAAATTAATTTAAATTTTATTTTTCTAAAAAAATATTTCACACCTTTTTAATGTGTTAGTAAAGTTTCTGTCTCCATATGTGACAGCATAAAGTTCGGATGTTGAATATCCATTGGCTAACAAATGAGAGATTGTAGCACTCCATCCTTGTGCCCATTCCTCTTCCCCCGCAGATAAAGCTCCGTCAGAATTTCCGTGAATGAAAATTACTGGACGCTTTCGAACTTCTTCTCCGTGAAATTGTTTCCCTCCAAAGCTCGCCTGGTGGCCAATTTCGGGTGAATCAAATTTGTAGATGCCGTAATTGTTTCTATATAATTTTTAGAAAATAATTTCTGAATTAAAATGTGTTTGAATAAAATTTACTCAAAAGGAATAGGCAGTACCCAACTAGTAGAGGTGGAGGTTCCTGGGTATCTTCGGATACACAGAACCGCTCGTCTTATACCCAAACAATCCCTAGATCACTATCTACATACTCCCAAATATCATAAAAATTTTTAAAAAAATTAATCAACTTACGATTTCAACCATTCATTAAAGTGCCATGTGAAGGGACCTCTTGCTTTAGCAGTCTTTAATATAGAAGGGTCTATCTGAGCTAAAGAATGGCCAATAAGCCAGAAGGAAATTAAAAAATTTAAGGGTAAATTAAAATTATTCATTTTAAGATTTTTTGAGAAGCTAAAAAATTTTTAGAAATTTATTTTTTAGGGAAGGAATGGATATTAAAGGCTTTTTCTAATTTATTTTATATTAAATTATTTAAAAAGGCGTGGCTAAATAAAATGCCATAAAATGTTATTTTAAAAGGAACTGTAAAAAAGGAGAACGTTTTTGTTTAGAAATATGTATATGTGAAATTTTATAAATTAGTGTTAAAGAATTATAAAAAAGGAAACGAAAGAGTGTTAATAATGAGGATTAAAGCTGTTTTTTAAAAAAAGACGATTTAAAAATATTTAAAGTAATAATTATTTATTTAGAAATTCGAGTTTAAATGATGTACATTTTGTCGTTGAATGATTTAATTCAGGAACATTTAAATAAAACTGGATTTACTTTCTCTAAGAATTAAAATACTAATTATATTTTTTTCCTAAAATTTATAAAAATTAAATAATCAAACATAATTTAGGTATAAAAATTAAATGCTTGATGATTATGAGAAAATTTGGATTTCTACTTTTTCCATAAAATATTTTTTAGGTTAAAAACAATTTTTGAATAGCTATTTCGTTCGTATATAGTATTAGTATATGACTAAAAGCTTGATATCTGAGCTTTGTATCAATATCTACGAATTATTTTTCCCAAAATGTCAAAACAAAGCATAATAGGTATTCTCTCAAAAATTTATATTTTTTCTTAACTACCCTTAGAAATTTAAATTTTAGAAAATGAGTTATAGGCTTACAAGGAACCACCGCGAACTATCACCAAAATTTCGTTAAGTAACACACATAATCTGTATAGCGTAGTTGATTTACTATTGCCAATTTTTGATTTTTTTGCTCTGACCCACATTTCAAAAAGTTATAGGGTTCAGATCAGATCAGAAAATGTTCAGACAGATTGTCTTCAAATGTTGAGACTTTCAATTAATATAAAAATTATTCGAATAATTTGAATAGAAAAAAGATATGACTGTATCCAATGAAAGACAAAAAATGAATAAACAATTTCAGAAAATTTAGATTCCGACAGGTTGGGACTTACCGATTTTCGTTAACTGGGAATCGGGACGGCTCATCCCCTGCAATATATTTAATTGGAATATTAGGTAAGTTATTTAAACACAAATTTTTATTTAAAGATCTCAACAAAATTATTTTATAAACATCTTAAAAAATATACAAATATACCGGAAATACTTTAATATTAAATTATTTGTTTTTTTCTATTTTAAATTTATTTTTTATTTATAAAAGCTTAATAAGAATTGTTAAAAATAAAATTTTTTTGTTGTTTATTGTTTGAATTTATATTAAAATATTTTTTTAAATAATATTTTTCTTGGAATATTAATACATTAATTAATTTAAAAATTTATTTTCTTTGTTTTAAAATTCATAACTATTTTTAAAATTAAAATTTTGAATTTTCTTTGTTTAAATTTTTTTTAAAAATAGATATAACAAACTTCAATACACATTTTTAATTTAAAAATATTTTAGCTATAAATTTATGTTATACTAAATAATTATTTTTCTATAAATTTTCTTTGAATAAATTTTTTATAAAAAATATTTTGCGAATTCTGAGCTTAAATACCTATTAAAAGTCATAGGAGGATAAAAATATTTTTTATTAAAAACTTAAAAAACCCCTAAAATATAACTAGTCAAAACTTTAAATAATTTTAGACAAAATAATATGAAAGTGAAGAATTATGGAACAACATTTTTGTAATATGTAATTATGTACATACGGTGTGTTAAAGGAAATTTTTATAAAAATTATAAAGAATTTCTAATATAAAAAACTTTTCTTAAGGAGGAATTAAAATTTCTTAACATCAATATTTGAGAAAAACCGATCAAGTCAAATATTATTTTAAGATTCTGTGGATATAATGTCCAATAGTGTTTATAAATCACATATAAAAATTTCAGATTAATTGGACAACTGGAACCCAGAAAAACAGAAAAAAATTAGGAGGTTTTATAATTTCTTATTATTTCCAAAATTAATAAAATATTTAAAAGAAAATGTCAAAAATAATTTTATTTCTTTTATTAAAATTATTAGACTAATTTTTTAATATCAAAATTAAAGAAATTATTGTTTTAATTATTTTTAAAATTAATTTTTGATTTCTGAGGTTTCTTGGAACTTGAAAATTTATTAACAAAAATGTATATATTAACTAAATATGTATATAAAATAAAATATGTTAACTATATAAATTTATTAAAAATTTCCGTTTATTTTTATACGTATTGTTTATATTAAATTAATGTTAAAAATATTTATAGAAGTGAAATGTCAAAAAATATTTATTTAATTTAATTGTTTTTAATTTAAAGAATATTTTTTTAATTCTTAGAAAAAATAAAATATATTAACTAGAAAAATATAAAAAATGTATAGAAATTCATATACGTAAATTAATTATATGTATATTATTAAGTAATCAGTATAAAATATTTTTTTGATTAGTCCCTCGATTAATTATCCCCTAAATGAGTAAAGTAGTTAGAAAATAATTTCCAATTTAATCGTTCAAAAACTTGAGATGTTTAGGCCTTCTATATTATTTAAGTTTACCGTGTGATTACCAGAAGCAATTTAAACCCAAAAAATTTAAATTGGAAAAAACCAGTCAAAAACAAGACACAAAATTATAAATAAATAAATATTCTTTAATATTTCTCAAAATTTTAATTTAAAAAATTGTGTCTTGAACATAATAAAAAAGTTTATTATTTTATTAAAATATTAAATTTTATTGTATTATTAAAGGAAGTAATAAAAAGAGAATAAATTAAAAATATTACAAGAATTAAATAAAAAAATATTTTTTTATTTAAAACAAATAAATTTATTTAATAAATATTTTTAAATATTTTGGCACGCTATTTCAGAAAATTAAAAAAATTTTAATTTTAATACAATTCTAAAAACTACAAAAATAAATCAAAAAATCATAATTTAAACAATTAAATTAAAAGGAAATGTATTTTTAATTTAAGAAAAATTCAAAAATAAATAAATTCTTAGAAAGGAAAAGTTGACTCAGAAACATTTTATAAATTAATAAATATTTTTATTATGTATCTAATAAAAAAATAATAATTAACTAAAAATTTATAGAGAAAATTGAATATTAGAGGAAATTAAAATAAAGAAGTTTTGTTTAACTTGATTTATATAATAAATTAGTCAAAAGTTTAAATACTCGAAAGTTTGAAGTAGACTTCGATTAATCACAATTTACGAAGGAGAATATGTTGAGGGTGTCCGTGTGACTTCGGCATAAAATTTAGCAGAAGATAGATAATATCCTACTTTTACTGAGAAATTTTCACATTTTCCGCTGAATAGTACCGTGGATCGAGATATAAGCCTTCTCCCCCCCCCCCCCCCCCCAGTTTTCTTTTTCTCATATAAACAATTTCTTTTTAATTACAAATGTGTTCATCGGTGATACAGTGGAAAAAAATATTTAAAATTCAGGTGCCGATTTTTAGGGTTACTGTTTAATCCAAAAATATGTAATATCAAACCACGAACTTTTTTAATTTACGTATATTTTTTTATTTCAAATAATTATTTTTAAAATAAAAACAACCTCATAACCTTTCAAAAAAATAAAAAATTTTTTAATAAAATAAAAGATTAAATTCAAAAAAAATTTTTTTAACAATAAATTAATTCTATATTTAGCGTTAATTTTCCAAAAATTAATTTTTTATTGCATAAATTTTAAAAAACAAAAAATTTTTTACAATGGTAGTAGCTAAAAAAATAATTTTTTAAAAATTACAATATTTCTATGAATCTAATAAAATATTAAAAATAAAATATATCAAAACACACACGCGGAAACAAAAAAATGTAAATTTTTTAACAATTTTTGAGTTTAGAAAAAAACAAAAAGATTCTACGAAATAATTTCTATTTTTGTTTTAAACCTAATAAGGAAAGTTGATAAAAAAATAAAATTTTATTTTTAGAATTTCTATTTAAAAATTATTTTAATGTGTTTTGATTATCAATTGTTAAATTGAAATTAAATATTTTTTAAATAAATTAAGCAAATACATGTGTAGAAATAAATATCGGAATTTTAAATAAAAATTAAAAATCAGACTTTTGACCGAACCAAATAGAAATCAGACTTTTAATATTCATGATCAAATTCTAAAAATCAGAATGTTTGTAACTACACTAAATATTCGTAAGAAATTTAATCCTAAAATTAAGGATCAAACAAAAGAACAAATAAAAATTATTGAATAAATAAAATTTAACTAAATTTAATATTGAAATAATTTGTTATTTAAAAAGGTTCTTATCGGAATTATTTCGTAAAACGTGAAGGATATCTAATATGAACAATTGTAATGTGGATTGTAATGTAATGTAATGCTTTGTAATTAAAGGACATTTAAAAATATTTAATAAACTTTTAAGAGAATATTCGTTTGTAATTTTCTCAAAACTACAATTTAATAATTCTCATTATTAACTACAATTGTTTAGAATTAAAACACACATTTTATACGCCTACTAAATGCTCACGCAAACGTTCAAATTAAATAACAAGTACAAACAAAAAAATAATATTTGTTTGTTATATTTATTAAGTTTTTATGTATGTACTATTCAGGATAGATTAAAGTACATTAATTATTTTTTGTTATTAATTAAATAAAAATTATTTTCTTTTAATTTTTGAATAAATAATAAAATTTTAAACTTTAAAAAAATAAATAATTAAATATTTATATTTTATAAAAAATATATAAAAAATAATTTTTAAAAAGCATTTTTTGTCACAAAAAATGCAATTCAGCAAAAACAAGGATCGGGGCTGCTAACAAGTTGACAACACAAAAAAGTGCTGGCACTTTAAGCTGGTAAATAAAAATAATATTTTGTGTTGTTTAGCTTTTGCTTCCCCCTTCCCCTAAGTTTTGTGTACATTGACAATCAAAACACACATACAATCAAAAATATTATTTTTCTATCACTTCCTTTTGAACACTTTTGTGTTCAGAAAATTAAAGAAAATACAAAATTATATCAGAATTTTGTAAATTATTTTTAAATTTAGAAACACAAAAATCAGAATTATATTGTCTGAACTGTAAAAATGAAGAAAAATCAGAATTTTATTCTGATAAAAAATCAGAAAATTAATAAAGATTCTGATAGGGATAATAAAATTAAGAATCAGAATTTTTTTATTATTTGCACAAAATTTCAGAATTATTAAATATATTTAATAAAATACAAATCAGAATAATTTTATTTTTAATTAATAATATACCTAATTAAAGTACTTAAAATCCTCAAATATAAATATTTGTATTTGCGTAGTAATCTTTTAAAATTTTTGTCTCTTATTAAAGGATTAAAGGTACTTTTAATTTAAAATAATTATTTTTAGAAAATATATTTAAAAATAATTACTGTAAGCTATTAAAAAATTTTTGTGTTTTCCTTCCTTATTTGGCATAAATATTTATTTATATTTATTTTAAACAAAAATTAATTTGTCTAGTAAATAAATTGTAAAATTGCTTTACTTTTTATTAATAAATAAATAAAAAATAAATTAGTTTATAGTAGCACTTACTTTTAAAGCTTGGCAAAATTAATTCATAAACAGGTGAAAATATTAGACAAAAATTTGAAAGAAAATTAAATTTGTAATAAAAATAAGAAAAAATTGTTTATTAGTGCAGGAGTGTGTTATGGTCGGAAACTCTCTCAAGTTTTCGAGAAAATGAAGGAAAACTAGAAAAATATTTTTATTTTTTAATGAAATTATTATAAAATTATTTAGTCAGGGAAATTGTAATTTAGATATTAGTATACAAGTTTGTGAGGTCAAAAGCTCTCTTGAAGCAGCTTCTTCTCTCTTTCATACCAATCATTTCTATCAATATTAAGCCATTCTTTAGAAGCGATAAAACCCGATTTTCGCTATCAAATATGATATTCAAAAAGCCAAAATTCTTGTGATCAGCAATAGCCAAAGTTCATGAGGGTCAATAGACCTTAACGCACGTGTATCAAAGGGACTTTTTACTTTAACAATATCATTTAAATATCCTCATACATCCAAAGAATTTTATAAATAGAATCTACCCAAAAAAACAAAAATACCATTTGCACTTTTAAAATAAAAAATATTTTTAAATTGTTTGTCGGCACTGCCATAGTACAATTTTTAAATTAGTCTACAAATAATAAACAATTTATACTAAAATTGTCATTTATTTATTATTATTTTCTGTCAATTAAATAATTTAATCCATTACGGAAAGACTCAATTTTTTTATTTTTAAACAGGTACTTACTTAGAGCTTTTAGGCACTTTTATATCTTTAAAGATAAATTTAGTAATAAAAATAAATAAATACCATAATTCAGGAAAGAATTAAAAATGGAAATTCTACAAAATAAAAATGAGAAAAAAAAATAAACAAAATTACAGTAATTTTTACTAAAAATTTAGGGTAATTTTTTTAAATTTTATTTTGTCCAATAAAAAAAAGAATAATTAATTTTTTCCTAATTTTTAGGAAAAAATTATAAAAAAATTTTTATTAAAATTTGCAAAAAATAATTATTATTAAATAAAATTAAATGTCAAGAAAAAAATTTTTTAATTTGAAACAATAAAATGTGTAGAAATATATTTAATTATTAAAAAAATGCAACTTGGAATTAAAACACAAAAATTTTATTTCCTTATTTAAGACAAATAAATATAATTTCAATTTAATTTTTATTTAAAATGTAAGAGACAGGCAAGCAAACTACACATGTTAAGTACAAATTAAATTTAAAGAAATTGTTTGTAAATTTATTGGAAGGAAATGAAAGAAAAAGCTATTGGAAAAGGTGAAGATTGTGTGTTGATGTTAATTTTGAAATTAAATTAATTTAAGTGAAAATAATTGAAGGAATGGGAAAAAGAAATGATTAATTAAAATTATCTATTTTTATCTTCTTCCTTTAAAGATTTAGGAGTTCCTGAACCCTCTGCAAGTTGCAGAGTAGACATACGAGCAGACTCGTCTTGTATAAACATTTGCCAAAGTTGGTAAACCAAATCTGTTGTAATTAAATCACCAGCATTTGAGGCTAAAAAAATAAAAGTTTTATTTTGCAATAAAATTTTTAAGATTGACTTAATAAAGTTTGCAAGTTTATTTTAAGAAAATTATTTTTGTGTTTTAAGTTTATTTTTAAAATTTATTTAAAAAAATGTTTTTGTTTGCAAACAAATAATTTATTTAAAGCACAAGCTTGTTTGTTTGTTTTTGCTTTAAGTTTATTTTTAGGCTCGTGATTACTTTTGTGTTTTTGTTTTGTTACTTATTTCTTAATTACCGCATACCGTATTTACTCGATTACATTAATTCCCCTGAGGAATTAATATTTCAACCAATACGTGGGACGGTCAAAAAACAATACGTAATTCTATGTATAGGCAATTTAAATAAGCTTTATGTAAAACTCTTTAACCTATTAATCGTAAAAGAAAAACTCCATCGGATCTCAAATAATGGTGAACAAATTTGTCAACTGCTACAGTCACTAAATTAAAATTATTATCTTTTTAAATATATGTATTTATTTTCTAACCATTTTGATCATCTTGTTTGACAAGATGATATACTCTTAAATATTGACGTATAAATGGAACACTTTGTTTAGGTGTTGTTAGCCAATAAACTAGTGAAAAAAGTGTGGCAATGCCGATAAGAAGAAGCCACCACCAGATAAATAGAAACACTTTTTCGTTAAACTTTAATTTTAATTTAAATTATTTAAATAATAATCTAACCATATTAATCATTAAAACACATTGGACCTAAAAATAAAATAAATTTTATTTTAAATAATTTGTAGAAAATTTTTTAATGCAGAAATGACTCGCCGACAGTCAGGAGCTAAAAAATTTTCAAATCCACACCCCTTGGCTCAAACCTCTCCCAGTTCTCTTTCATCCCTCCTATATCTAATTATCTTGGATTTATTTAAGAGGATTTTTTCAAGGATATTTTATATAGTAATAAAAACACCTACTGTATGTCTATGTTTATTTCCAAGTACTCGAACTTCAAAATCACACATTGTTACCCTAAAATTATTTAAATGATATTTTTTGTCGGCAATCCAGGAGAATTGGGGTCCCTGCGAAAAAAAAGTTTAAAAATAAGAGAAATTATGTTTCTAGGGTAAAAAAGTATGCTGATTACGAATCTGAACTCAGATTTTGAAAAAGTCGAATCCCGACCCGAATATAGGTCCTCGAATATCGAAAAACCAAAGGGGGACCAAGCTGATTTTGGGGTGGAAAATTCGAATATGCAAATTATACCTCATTCGAAAGAGCTCTTCAAGCTGAGTCGAATGACACCAAAATCACCGTGATTGAACAAGATCGGACGAAGTTATACCACAAAAAACAAACAACGTCAACCTATGTTTTTTGTGTCATAACTTTGTCAAAACTTGTCGGATTACGTTGATTTTGGTGTCATTCTACTCAGCTCGTCGAGATCTTTCGAATGATATATAATTTGACCAAAATTTTCCCCAAAAAATTTTCCCCAAAATGTCAAATGTTCGAATTTCGGGTTCGGGATTCGACTTTTTCAAAATCTAAGTTCAGATTCGTAATCAGCATATTTTTTTACCCTAGAAAAATCCTTTTTCTTATTTTTAAGATTTTTTTCCGCAGGGACCCCAATTCTCCTGGATTGCCTTTTTGTCAATATTCTTTAACTAAAAACCTCGGAAAATGTCCACTTTCATGCCATTCCAGCCCCATTGCCAAATCTCTTAAAATTTCAAATCCCCAAAAAGTATATGAAGATCCAAGAAAATTGTTTAAAATAACAAATTGGCAAACAATTTGTAGTAAATATAAAACTTTTACAACCAAATATAAACAATTTAAATAAGTGCCACGACGAAAGAGACCAGCAAAAATGACTTTAATTTATTTAAAATAATTTAGAAATTTAATTTAAAAGGATTTTACATCCTTTGGAGAATTGTTGTTGCATCCGCAATGAATCTCTAATGTGTGTTGCTGCTATCTATAATTGAGGAAAATTAGGAAAAATGATTTTTTTACATTATAAAATTTAATTAAATATTAATTATTATTTTTATTAAAAAATATTTTTTAACCTCAACCGAGCCTTTTCTTTTGTCTACTTGCATGTTACCTACATCTTCACACATTTGGATTATTCCTTTGACTGCCACACCTAGAAGATTTTTTATAAAAATTCAAGTAATGAGATTTTCATCCCAAATACCTGATTGCCAATTAAAAATTCTCCAGACAAGTGATGGCAGATAAAATAACATTCCTTGTAGTCCTAATACGAATGGCACCCATTGGTAATATCCTTATAATAATTGTAATTAAATAATAAAACTTTAGGGTAATTCTTAAAATAATTTTTATTTAAATTTACTAATTAAGAATAAAACTTTAATTCGGGCATATTTTTAATTAATTAATATATTTAATTATTAATTTTTTTTATTTCCCCCACCAATTTCTCTTTCTTCTCTCTGTTCAATGTCCTGTGGAATGTAATGATTCAAGGGAAGAAAATAAGTATTTTGAACAAAACAGTAATTCTCGCTATATTGTTCCTTAATTATTTAATTATTTTCATTTAAATTTCCCCAAAATTCTACCCAAGCACCCGTAAATTGTGCTGGAATCCAACATTGAATTGGTTGCCCAACATATCTACAAAAATTAAAATTAATTTGAAATCCTTTTCTCAATTAACTGTTTAGCAGAAAGTGTTAAAGCAAAAACAATAAAAAGCATTGGAGTATAGTAATAATTAAGTCTGTCTACAACATCGTCGTCAAATTGGGGTTTGAGACCTTGGAGAAATTTGTCGAGGAAAAACATTTTTTAAATGCTTTAAAAAAATAAAAATTAATTTAAAAAATAATTTTCAAATAAAATATTTATTATCGAAATTAATTAATATTAAAAGCTATTTCCAATTAAAAAAATTTATTTCCCCCTTAATTTTTAGTTCCATTCTAGTCTTTACCTCAATTCCAAATTTTTTTATATTTTTTATTAAATTTTATTTAAATCTTTTTTTTTACAAAATGGCCCATTTTTACACTTACTATATATTTACTAATTCCTCCAACAGATTATTGCTACTTATTTAATATTTTTTAAACAAAAAATATTTACATGAATTGGCTGTCCAGTATATTCTCGATCTTGCAAAGCAAATATTTTTTTCTAAAATAAATAAAAGATTATTTTAAAACAAAAAAACAAAAAAATAATTATTGTTTAAATTAACAATTAAAAATAAAATCAAAATTAATTTAGAAATTTATTTATTTGCGAAAATGTTGGGCGTTAAAATGTTTGGAGACAAAAATTTTTAAAGAAAAAATGAAAAAAAAGAATTAATTAATTAATTAAAGTGAAAGATAATAAAATTGAAATTTTAACAATTTTTTTAAATTTAGTTTGTTTTTAATTTTTTTATAAAATAAAGTTTGAATTTTGTTAATTAAAAGAGCAAAAATTGAAAGTTTTAGTGTTAAAGTGTGCAAGCTAAGTTATTATAAAGGGAAGATTAATTAATTAAATTTAAACTTTTAAAACTTTAATTAAGTTTAAATTTGTAATTGAATTTAATTAGTAATAAAAACTTGCTCATTTTAAGTTAAATTAGGGTTGGACAAAGCCAATTTTAAAACCGGAAATTTTGATAGGAAATTTTTGATAGGAAATTTTTGAAAATGAGTGATTTTTTAAAAATTCCCCTAGAACCTGTATTTGACTAAAACTCAAGATCGAAGACCTGGATTTTAAATTCGGATTAACCGAAAACCGGGGGTACCAGTTAGTAACTAACTGGTAGTGGCCAACTCTAGTTTGAACTTAAAGTTTAAACTTAATTTTTAATAATTTTAAATTAAGGAAATCTAATTTTGGCAAGAAATAAATATTTTTAAAAGCTAACAGAATTAAACTAAAAATAAATGAGTTCATCACATATTTATTCCACTTTTTTTGAACAAACTTTAACTTTTCTTTCCATTTTTATTTTTAATGCCTAATAAAGAATCAGGCTCGTTAAAATTTTCTTCCTCAGGTATTAAAGGGTCTATTTCATGTAAACGTTGTTGATAATCTTGCCTAAACCATTTATTTTTATTTAAAATATTTTTAAAAATATTTTCCCTACCAAAGTGTAGCAATTAATCGAGAAGTAATTAAATCTCCACTATTTATTGATATTAATCGAATAATTAAAAGGCCATCTGGACGTAAAGCATTTTCAATAAATCCATTGATTTGTATACGTCTGGCAAGTCCTCTATGGGGAATTGGGTCGATCTTGAAGAATAGATCATTATTTAGATGAAACCGGGTACCTGTTGAAGAAAACCATTAATTAGTCTATAATTACTTCCAATACAAAAAGTTCTGTAAAGCCAAAGGAATAATGAAATAATACTAAATAAAGCAATGAAACAGAACCAGAACCACAGAAAAACAAAAATCTTTTCATTAAACTAAAAAAATGTTAACAATTTTAATTAAATATTTATTTTAAGAGAATTACCATATTAATCATTAAAACACATTGCACTGAATGACGATGGAGATTACCTAGAACACGGACCTAGAAATTAACAAAAAAATTAATTTTAAAACAAATATTCCGTCACATTCACCGAAAAATCGCAGAGAGTAACACGAGGGAAGTTTCCAGTCTCCGGCCATTCCCTACCAGCTATCAAGTCTGAAATAACGTTCCATCCCCAGAAAGGGTCGGGGGCTCCCAACATCCATTTAACAAGCATAAATTGCATTAAAGCATTACAGGCGTAAATTATTTTGGTTGTCTATAAAGAATTTATTTGAATTTTAAGGGGAATATTTTTACAATATAAGCAATTTGAACAATTCTCCCAGCTGCCAATGTTTGTAATTTCCCCCCAACACTTTTTGTTACATCATGATTACAAATTAAAAATCTGGCAATTATTTCCATATTATTGCTTCTCTCCCCAGGCTCCAAATTTGATTTAATACTGCAAGTTTCACAGATTGCTTTAACTTTCATATTTGTGGAACCATAAATTGACCTCCAAATTACCACTGGAAGGAAAAATGTCAAGGCTTGGAGGGCTAATATGAAAGGGACCTTTTGATAATTATATTATTTTTTGTTCTAAAAATTATTTTAAAACCCATTGGTAATATCCAATTTGTTTTTGTTCCCGTTCAGTCCAATTACTGGGGATTGGAATTATGTGTTCAGCAATGTCAAAATAATTATCTGGTTTCATATCAGCAAATTGTACAAAATAAGTATTTTGAACAAAACAATAATCTAAAGCATATTCCATCCACCATCCTCTATAATAAGCTGGGAACCAACACTGGATTGGTTGGCCAATAAAACTTTAAGGAATTTTCGATTAAGACTAAAATGTTCAGAATATGTACCTCCAGCCTGAAACAAATACTGAACATATAATTAAGATTGTAGTTGTATAACAATAATTTAGTCGATCGGATAAATCGCCGTCTGGAAGGGGGGAAATAGCACTGAGCAAATTTTGTACTATGTTCATTTCGACCCTTAAGTTTATTTTTAAAAAGAATAAAATGAAAAATAAATTAAAATAAAAAGAGAACAGAAAAAATAATAATCATAAGTAATATAAATCAGAATTAAACATCAAATACATATCGGAAAAAAATCAGAATTAAAAATAAAATAAGAGTGAATTAAAAGAAAAATAATCAAAATTTCTTATTATTAAGGAATAAATATTAAAATTCTGATTGATATTAAAATAAATAAAATAATCAGAATTGTAATAAGCATAAAAAATTTAATTTAATAATAAAAAATACATATAAAAATATTTAAGAATTATTAGAAAAAGTAAATAAAATTCTATAATTTTTTCTTTAGAATTTATTAAAGAACGTTGACATTAAAGTGTTCGTAAAAAAGAATTTTTTAATATATTTTTGGTTCACATAAAGGTAAAAGGTGTAGAATAAATGGTAATTTATGTATGTAAAGGGGGGTTTGAAGGACACACGCTTGAGAAACAGAGGCGATCGAGGCGATTAGATTAAATCGAAAAGACGAGAGTATTTAGAAAACAAATTGGTATATGTATATTTTTAATGACGAGAATAATAATAAAATTATTTGTAAATATCCGAAAATAAAGGAAGTTAAAAATTGAAAATTATTTTTTATTGGCAAAATAATCTAAGTCTAAGATTTTGAATTAATAATTGTAATTAATATTTCGAAACTATTATTTGCTAATATTTTAACAAAAATATTGGACAGTTCTTTGAGTGATTATTTAAATTATAATTAAATTGTCCGTAAAAGAAAAATTTTAAAGAATGATCTTCGGATATGGTCTTAATAACTAAGATATTTTTAGCTCAAATCCTAATTTAAAAATCGAAATTAATATAAAAAAATATGATGCTGATCTAGTTGACCTAAAATTTAATCAAAAAGGTTCTAAAAAGAAACATTCCCTTTTCAGAGTTAATGATGGGATAGTTACGATATTTAGAACTGTATTATACTATGAATAAAAATCTTAAAAATTAAGAAAAATTCCCAACAATTGAGGAAATAAATAGAAATATCGAAGTATTGACCGACCGTGAAAAATAAATTGAATGTTTCAGCCCTTCAGACGAAAAAAATTCTTTGCCCAACGGGTGCTCTTTCTTCAAGGAGTGAAGAAAAAGGTCATTGTTGTTGCTGTTGTTGCTGTGCTACTCTTCCTTCTCTAAGTCAGTCAGTATTTCGCCGGTTGGCGGATGAGCAAACGGCGACACTTTGAACAGCAACCAAAAATGGGGGGAAATAGGCAGCCGTCTAATGCATGGAAGGAATAAATTTGGAGGAAAATGGAATAAAAAAATGTTAAATGGGAGAGAAGAGATCGAAATAAAAAAAATTTTTTGTTGAGAGTGAGTGAGATGGAAGGGAAAATGAGGGACGTTCAAGGTTTTATCCTTCAGTTCCAGACTCATAATTCATGATTAGATGAACCGTTTGAGGAGTTTTTGATATAATTAAATGAAGAATTAAATTTTCTACAAAATAAGTTAACAAAATAAATTTTTGATTGAAAATAAAAATTTATATGGGTTAAAAATTTAAACATATTGAAAAAAGTGAGGAATTTTGAGACTTTAATTTTTAGCTTCTTTAAATAAAATATTAATTTTTAATTAATTTTTTAATCATTTTAGAATAATTATATAAACTGATTTTTAAAAGGTATATTTATTCACTAACAATCTAACACTCCCGACTGGTATGTATGTACTCTAAATAAGTATTTCCTGCTTCAAAAAATTTTAAAAGGAAAGTGCAAAAAAGTAGAAAATTGTGAACCAAAAATGAGTGAAAAGAAAAAAATCTACACAAAAAATTGTGTAGAAAAAAAAAGAGTAAATCATTGCGCGAGGGAATTACGTGGAAAAGAGTTGCTGCTGTTAATGTGAGGGTGAATGAGCAGAACAATACAACAACCATTTTTTCGACCGGATTCCCACAACAAAAACAATTTTGATGAGATTATCGACAACCATTAAGGGAGGGAAACAAGTTCTAATAAAATTTTAATGTTTTTGACAAAAAAATTTTTTAAAAATTAAAAATAAATTTAAAGTAAATCTTTAAAGACCTGAAAACTTTTCAATTTCCCTCCCTTTCTTAAAACACGTTGGGGGACAACCAGAGAGGACGAGGAAGTACCTACATAATAGAGTTGTTAACGTTTGAGAAATAACAATTTTGAGGATATTAATTTATAAATGAAATATTCACCTAAATAAATACGTAAAAAACAATTTTAAAAATATAGACTGTTCTTAGAAAAAATAATTTTTGGAGGAGGAACGTCATTTTCTGCAATTTTTGTTTGATTTTATGAGCGTTGCGCGTAAAGGAATTTTTTATTATAATTAATTTGAGAAAAAACAATGAAAAAAGAATATTAAACATGCGACAAAAAATTATTTTTATTTTGATTTTTGAATAGAAATGAAAGAAAAATTGATATTTTCTTAGTAAAAATGCTTAAAACAATGAATAATATATGGAAATATAAGGAATTTTGTTTTTGGAAATTATTTTATAAGAATTTATAAATTAAAATCAATTTTTGATTTTTTAGAGAAATAATATTATTTAAAAAGATTTGTGTATATTTTCAAAAAAATTTATTATAACTAAACTTTCTCTCGACTAATTCAAATAAAACTAAATAAATATATTTATTTATGTTTGTGTGTTGTCTTGTCTATTTATAATTCTTTTACACACTCCTTTTACTACCAACCTTTCCAACTTATTCAAACTTGCTCGCGATCAATTCCAACTTTTATGTTTTGCATATTTTTGTGTATAAAATAAATAAATATATTTAATTTTTAACGACTTCGATTCGTAAATTTTTGATGGTTGTCTTTGATATACAAAAAAACTTTCAAAAATTAAAAAATTATTTAATAATATATTTTAAATTGAAAAAAAAAATTATTGGAAATAATTGGAATCTAGTGATTTTGAATGATATATCAGAGTAAATTTTACCTGAATCGAAAATTTATGTATTATTTAACAAAAAATCACTCATTATTGGAAAAACAAAGGAATTTAAAAAAAAATAAAAAAATATTGGAAGAATACTAGAATTAATTATTAACCTTATAGTTTTTTAAATAAATAATGACTGATCATTAAAAAATATTTTATAATAATATGGAGTATTTGACAGATGATTAATTACATGTTCTTTTTCTTTGTTTTGTTGCCAATTGCGACATTTTAGTCGGTGTTTTTTTAATCTTTGTTCACCCAAAAAATGGATCATTACATTCCAAAACATAAATTTCAGGACACCATCGTATTGTAAGGCGGATATCATCCTAAAAACACGTGAAGAGCAATGTCGCTCTAGTTAACGGAAGTTTGCAGGAAGGTGCAGAGAATATTACAAACGGCCATTCCCAGAGCGCAATTAGCCACCTATTATCTAAGTTTATTATCGCCACTAACTTATCTCTGGGAAAGCAATAAGGAAGTTGGCTGGTGCATATAAGTTCTAAAGGAATAGGCAAAGGTGGATCACTTCTTCATTCATTCAACAGAGTTGCCGGCCGGCCAATCCATCCTTGTAGGGAAGACGTCTCCCTACATTCCCCCACTGCGATTCACTATTTCTATACTCTGCGGAGTTCACACATGTCTGCAGCATGCGCGACTTTGCTTATAACATCAACTAACTAACGAGGCACTGGGGAACGGGACCAACCGCTTTACTGGTAGCACCGGATGGTTCCTCACCTTTTGCCGAGAAAATTTGAGATTGGAATAGGTCGGGGAATTTTTAAAGATGGAAATTTATAATTAGTATTTGGCCTCAAAATCCGCGGTTCGATTTTATTAAATGATTATTTTTTTGAATGAATAAATTTTGCGCTCAAAATCCTAGGTCCCCCATTTTGACATTAATTAATTTTTGAATGAAGAATTTATAAAATATTAGGGGGTAATTTTAAGAGTGATCTATCCTCTGCGGAGGCCATTTATATTAAATTTATTTCTTAAGAGGAAAATATTAAAAATAAAAGGAATTCTAATAATAGAAAAATAAACTAACAAATTATTTTTTTCCTCAGTAACCCCTATTTTTGATATTAAATTAATATTTGAATGAAAAATTTAGAAAATGTAAGGGGGTTAATTTAAAAGTGATATATCCTCTGCGGAGGCCAATTATATTATAAATTATTCTTATCATCAGGACCCCGCTTTCAATAAATTAATTTTTGAATGAAGAATTTAATAAGATATAGGGGGGTTAATTTTAGAGTGATCTATCCTCTGAGGAGGCCATTTACTTATACATAGAATAGGGAAATTAAAAAAAAATTTTTATTAAATAAAGATTATAGAATTTAATGAAAATATTTAACCCTCCGAGGGGGTCATCCAAATAAATTATTTTAGGGAGAAATAAATAAAAATTGCCTCTAGTCAGAAATCCCGTTATATCATAAACCTGTGTTAATATTGGTTAAATGTTTAAAAATGCTGCGGCATTCTCTATCCTCTTTTTATGAACATTTTTTTATTGGACTATTATTTTCTGATAGTTCTTTATTAATCTATTGCATCTGAGCACCTCAAGAATCAGCAAATTCAAGGAATGACTACATATTTGACAACTCAAATAAACTTGCTTTGCATCCCGCGGGATATTCAAAATTTATTATTAATATTTACAAATGATCTTTTCGAAATGGGAATTATTGTTTTCAAAATTTTCAACTTCTTGTAAGTAAAGTTCAGCTTTTTTACGAATTCAATTCGAATTTTTGTGAATAATATTTTTTTTCAAAAAATATAAAATTAAAAAAAGGATTCCAGTAAAAGATTTTTGATTTCCAGAAAAAGAAAATAAAATATTGCTAAGAAAATTTATTTAAAATAATTATTTAGTTTTTAATTACTTTATTACAACGTTTCTTAGCAAAATCTCATTTGTTTGCAAATTGATTTTTACTCTACATTTTTTAATTCACTTCTTTAAAAATATACAAACCCTGAGGGGTTCATCAATTTATTAATTTTAATTTTGTTTTCAAAAATGTTAAAAAAAAATTTTTTTTCTTTTCCAAAGAATCTTAAATACATATTTTAAAATAATTTTGCTCTTAAAAAATTTAATTAAAAATTTCTTTAATAAATCATTCTTTTCAACAAAAATCTTTCATATTAATTTTTTTACTTTCGTCAAAACCCCGCGGGGTACATATATGTAAAATTATCTGAAATAATTTACAGAAAAACAACTATGTTTTAATTACTTGAAACATTGTAGGGATATCTTTAAAAACATAAAAACAATTTTTATTTCTTCCTCTCGGATTTTGTTATCTACTATCTCTAAATTTTTTTTAAATTTTATTTTACAAGCACAAATTGCTTTATACGGATGTTTTTAGTGTAATCTTTCTATTACAATATAATTCTCTCATTTATTCCACTTTTTTTATTTTTGACTGATTTTATTTTATCCCCGCGGGGTACAAAATAATATGAACTATGCTTCTCGATATACTACGGTAAAACTTTCTACGTTTTCCTTTATTTTGATTATGGAATTTGTTCTTCATAAATAAATAGAATATTGAATTTAATTTCTGGAAAATTTTCGTTCTTATGCCAAATATAGAGGTAAAATTAAGTAATTCTTAAATAAATTTTTCTTATATTTCTCGCGTGAGAAATTAAAGTATTTTTTTCTCATTTTTCCTTAATAGATTGTTCTAATCTTTTACTACCCAGACAATTACAATCATATAATTTCAAACAATTAAATCATAATCATAACTCATTTTCCTTTTTTTCAAATTTGCTTGATTTTGAGTTATATGGAAATTCTTTAAAAGTGCCTGATTTCTTATCAATCATTAAACCCTGAGGGGTACTATTATGTTTAAAAATTTTTCTTTAATTTCTGGGGGTAATAAAAATTTTTTTCAAATCTGAAATTAATTGTGCTAAAAGAAATGTAGCCGTGTATAACATAAAGTCTTAAATACCCAGCAGGATTTTAGAAATTTCCATTTTTATTAACTTCAATTTTTACACAATAAATTTATTTATAAAATCCTCTTCTTTCAAATGTTACACAAAATATCTACCACAAAATACAAATTATCAATCATTACCGACAGTTAATTTATGCAAAAACATCTACATTTTCTGTCAAGAGTGATTTCTCTATTTTTTCCTTTTAAAGTCCCACAATAAAATTTCCAATTTATTTTAATAATTTTTTTCGGTTCTCTTCATTTCTGTTAATAATATGTAAAATAATTTCTTCCTGCTAGCTATTATTATTTTTGATGGAGAATCAACTTAAATGTATTCCTAATCACAAAAACTACAAGATATTAATTTAATTACTCATGTTCTGAAAATTTCAGCAGTCTCTATTTACCTACATTTATGGTAATGCAAGTTTAATATTTAAAAATGGGAAATAGAAGATTCTGTTTTACCAGCGATGTTTTATTTAGGATTCAAGTCCAAATTTTAAACATTTTTCCCTAATCTAATACTATTTCTAAAGTTAATCTCATCGCATATATATTGTTCTATTGATCTTTCTATTTGATTACCTCTGCGGAGGCCACTCAAAATACAAAAATAATAAAAAATAAAATAATTTAAAGCGTCTTAAGCAAAAGTAAGGTCCATAAAAGGCGGGAAAATCTCCCAGAAAAATTATTTAAAAGCCCTCTTTTGACTTTTCATCGAAAAAACCACATTATAAGTTGTGGGTTTCATTTTAGAATTCTTTCTAAAACCTAGAGCCCTATCTCAAACTGACAAACATTCTAAGAATCAGCCTTATGGCTCATTTATATTGTTTCATTTTTTCTCGATATTTTTTTACATATATATTTATCTACCACGTCATCTCAAGTCCACTTTCTCATTTCTTTGTTTATAAATTCAAATCTTTTATAAATTTTTTTCGGGATCAGTTCACAGTATTAGTCTCGCGGAAATTCCCATAAAATGATGTGAAAGATAAGTTACTAAAAAAGCTATGGCCTCAAAAATAATAGTAAACTGATCAAATAAACCCATTTCAAACAAAAAATTTAGAATCGATATCGATATTTTGTTTACTTATGAAACAAATCGAAATAAGAAGGCAAGAAACATTTTCTCAGAACACAGATTAAGCTCCATAAATAAAAGAAAATTTTTTCTGAATATAAACTTAGTTTGAAGTTTAAAATTTATTGTTTGATTTGAACTTTAATATTAGACTTCTGTCACAAAATTTTTTTGAAAAGGGAACTCGGAAGTCCAACAATAGTTCGATTCAACAATAATACTTAAGAAAAGTAAATGGAACGAGTAAAATCCTGTTAGTTAAACCACATAAAAATACAAAACATACATTAAGGCAATTCTTAGACAAAAAATGAATAGCTATAACCTGCGGGTTTCATTGAAAGTTCTGAAATTCTACACATTAAATTCTTATTTCTCATATATTTTTTGGTTTAAGTAATATTCTGTAATTATAAGACAGTGTAACGATTATTTGTCTTAATTTTTGTTTAACTCACTTTTAAATAAATATTTATTTTCAGTAAAAAATAATTCTTACTTTTCCTTTTTTTCTTATTTTGAATAAATTTGTTCAATTTAAGAATTAAATTTAATGACTTAATTACGCCTCACCTTTTTTTCAAAAAAAACTTTTAAGATAAATTGTTTGACCTCTTATTTATTAAATATTCATGTAAATCTTTTTCTATAAGAATATTTATTTTAAGTAAAGAAAATTCTCTTATTTCCAGTCTTATATTCGAAATCTAGCGTTATTCTTTACTTTTCGATTAGAAAATATCTTCTAAATTTTTTTCAGCGAAAACTAATTATTATAACTCCTGAGGGAGCCATTAATGATATTGTTAATAAATATCGTGCAAAATAGATAAAATTGTGAAAAAATACAAAAACAATTAAACAAAGCTGGAAAAACTACCAGAAAATAATAATGTTAGAGTTAAAGTTTCTCCCTATGATTTTGAATTTCCAATCGGGGACCCTATTTCAAAATTTCATCACTTGTTTTATTCTTTTCATGAAGAACTTATTTAGATTGAAAGGCCGAAGTAAAAAATTTTTCTCATTTAATTCTAGCGCACTTAATTAATTAATTAAACCAGCAAACAAAGGAAATTATAACCTCTGCGGAGGCCATGCAAAATACTAAAAATTCCGAATTTAAGTCAAATCAAAAGCCAAGATTTTAAAGTTCTCGCTTTTATTTTCCGGTTGCAATTCTAACCTGCGGTTCGCTAAAAAAATTTTTACTAATAAAAGTAACTAAATAAAAAAAAACCGACAATGAGGTCTAGTTTTTATCGATATTTCTACTATTGTCTGCGGAAATTCCAAATTAAAAGAAATTTTTCAAGCAATAATAACTGGGCCTATAAAAAAGGGGATAAATGGATCTGGAAAACGGATCAGATTTACATCCTGGTATGGAACAAAAATCGGACTATGTCAGAGCTAAAATAATATCAAGTTAGTCCGGATTCAGGTCTTACAAAGTATCCTAAATTTTATTAAATTTTATATTATTATTTTACCAAATTTTATCCAAATTATCTAACGGAAAATGTAGTCTTTCATGACCTGCGGGTTTCTTTGAAATAAAAATAAGTTAAGCAAATGAGTTAAGACCTAGTGATACACTTTAAGTTAATTTGTCATTACTCTACAGAGTCAGAAAATTTTTTTAAATAAGACCAAATCAAAAAACTTAAATAACTTAAGATTATAAACTCACCTTACACAAGCAAAAAAAATTTCAAAACATAACTTATGCGGGGGCCTCAAAAAATTGAAAAACAAAATTTTCTCAAAGCACGGATTGGTGGTTATATAAGAAATTAAAATGACAAATTCCTTTTTTTATCGCATGCTCCAAAATTTTAATTCTAATGAGTTAGATAAATTTTTTAACTATAATACAAAATTTTTTTCCAAGAGCAGAGTTGTTGAATTATAAATTATTTCCAGAAAATTCACAAAAATACATGAAAATAGCGGCTCCGACAAAAAGCTTAATAACCTGCGGGTTTCATTATAATTTTAAAATTTGATCAGAATTAAAATCTTTTATCTTCTCTCTCATTCTAAATTTTATTTTTTCAGCACGATTTTTTTGTTATTTTTTCCGTCTCTAAGTACTCACTTGCATAAATTTTCATAAAATAAAATTTTATACTTTTTCAAATTTTTTTCTCTTTTCACTCAATCAAAAATTTTCAAAATAATTTTCAAAGAAAATTATTATTTTCTAGCATAAAGTCCAGAAAGAAAATCTCGTTTTTTTTACACATTTTTGTTACAAAGGATAATGTTTTTATGATTATTTTGTTTCAAAGAATTTTTTTAGTTTCCTTCAACAAACAAGAAGAATCTCCAAAAAGCAGTGAATAAACCCCGTGGGGTTCAATTGAATAATAATTAAAATTAAATGAGCGCAAATAATTTGATTCACTATACATGATGCATGCGACTAAGTACCTAAGTTCTTTTATTAACTAAAAAATAAAATCCAAAAAATACTAGCTTAAAGTTAAGTCCTTTTATCATCCAAATGCTGCACTACGCTTAACGCTTTAATTTTAACAAAAATTGATCTTAACAAAAACCATGAGCCTTCTATATTTCGGCTTCCACAAAAAATTATAGTCTTAAATCTGAATCTGCGCCGCGTCTAGCGCTTTAGAATTTCAGCTTGCGTTAGATTTCCTTAATACAAACCCTGAGGGGTTCATTAAAGAGAATAAAACAAAAAGCTAAAAAAACAACTAAAAATCCTATCAAACAATATATGGCGCAATCCAGAGACTAAATATATCCTTGTAACAAATTTACTTTTCAATACCACAATTAACCTTTAAATTAATGATTATACGGATTAGTGGTTATAAATAACAGCAACAGTAAATTTCAAAATCGAAAATTATCCCGAGGTTTCCTCTCTCTGTCGGTACCAAGTAATTTTGGGGAGCGATATTTTTGCTAGAATCCCACCTATGTACAACTTTTGATTTTCACAATTAGATACTTAAGATCGGAAACCTAATCCCATGGAACATAAGCAAAACTCGATATGCTAAAAATTCAGAGAAAGAAATACTTATAGACCATACATGCTCAGAAAAGGAACCTCAAGAAAATAACAATCCCGAGGCATATGAAAGGCAGGTAAAAATCAGATATGATCTTAGAAATAAAAATCCTGAATACATTTCTGACTAGGCAGCTTTAACTTAAATCCATCTAATAATCTCCGAATATCACCATCTTTCCTTACTAGTTCTTTAAAATTTGTTTATCTCAATGTTAGCAAATTATTAATTTGCTTCAAAATATAAGTCCTGCGGGACTCTCTCATGTAACAAAAAAAACGAATGAGTGTTTTACGAAAAATTAAATCCTGAGGGATTCATTCATGTAATATAAAACATAACAAGAAGTGGACCAGGGACGGTCCATTGGAAGGTTAGAGGTGTAGATGATGGTCAAATCTTAACGACCAGGGACGGTCTATTGGAAGGTTAGAGGTGTAAGGCGGATATCATCCTAAAAACACGTGAAGAGCAATGTCGCTCTAGTTAACGGAAGTTTGCAGGAAGGTGCAGAGAATATTACAAACGGCCATTCCCAGAGCGCAATTAGCCACCTATTATCTAAGTTTATTATCGCCACTAACTTATCTCTGGGAAAGCAATAAGGAAGTTGGCTGGTGCATATAAGTTCTAAAGGAATAGGCAAAGGTGGATCACTTCTTCATTCATTCAACAGAGTTGCCGGCCGGCCAATCCATCCTTGTAGGGAAGACGTCTCCCTACATTCCCCCACTGCGATTCACTATTTCTATACTCTGCGGAGTTCACACATGTCTGCAGCATGCGCGACTTTGCTTATAACATCAACTAACTAACGAGGCACTGGGGAACGGGACCAACCGCTTTACTGTATTTTAGTTCACAAAATTATTTATTTTATTTCCGATGTTTTTTACCTTTATACAAAATATATACAGCATTTATTAATTTTTTTGTTTTTTCTAACAATTATTTCTACACAATAACCTATGACTCTTTATAATTACCTAATTATTATTTTATTCTTTATTTTGACCTTAAATCATTAATTTTATTTTTATGCCATCCTTTTTCATAAAATTATTTTTCAAAATTATCTGAAATAATTATTAAATTTTTATTTTTATTTTGAAAGTTTCAGGGTAGGAAATTTTCTTCTTTTAGATATTTTGAGCATTTATATGTCATTCATCTATTTAGTCTATTCTTATCAATAATGTTATCTTCAGTTATTTTACACGGGTCATTACTTCCACCATATATTTTTTTTATTTATTCCCTTTCATTATTTTTAATTAAAAAACAACCAAAATTTAAATGAAAATTTTATCAATTTATTTTTTAATTATATTATT
This sequence comes from Meloidogyne enterolobii, assembly GCA_963681835.1. Taxonomy (NCBI): domain Eukaryota; kingdom Metazoa; phylum Nematoda; class Chromadorea; order Rhabditida; family Meloidogynidae; genus Meloidogyne; species Meloidogyne enterolobii. The sequence continues at coordinate 272,250 of CAVMJV010000004.1, read as the reverse complement.
TCAATTAACAATAACAAAAGAAGCTAGACAACCTAAATTATTTAAAATAAATTTGGATAAACCACCTAGGGAAAGATGGAAATCTGTTATAGAAAAGTATAAAGATAATGTAATACCTGAAATTGCTGCAATAGCTAGGTTAAAAAGAGAAAAATAATTTGATAACTTACCATTAAAAAAATAAACAGATCCTATATTCCAACAAATTTACGATCTCCAATATTTGGGTTTTTTGCTAGAATAGTACATTTGTTACCACATGACTATGGGGAAGAAATAATAGGTATTATTTAAATAAAAAGAGATTTTTCTTATCAACTTTCTGATAAAAAATCTGAGAAATGTCAAACTTTCAAATATTCCCCGTCTGTGAGTAATAAAGCTAAATTAATACATATTTATAATAGAATTAAGGAATCTAATTGGTAAGGGATAGTTTTTAAATATGTATTATGACAGAGCATTTGACTATAAACTTTTGACATTTTCCGATTATTATCTCTCTCCGTCTCTCATTCCGCCCATTCCTAATAAAACCCAATTTTGTGATACAGGGATGGCTGAGAAATTACGTGATACAGAAGTATCACTGGGAGAATTGGTTGTCTTTAACATCTTATATGATCTGACAGACTTTTCACATGGCCCTTTTCTCAAAAATAATAAATCGCTTAGTCTCGGATGCACATCAATTGTTGCTGCACAAAATAATGGGAAAATATTACATGGAAGAAATTTGGATTATGAAATGACACAAGTACTTAAAGATGCGACTATTTTAGTGGATTTTGTTAAAAATGGAAAGGTCATAAATTAGAATCTTTATTTTATCATTTTATATTAGAAATTAGTATAATTTCAATTACTAAAGAAGGAACAATGAGATATATCCAGCTATCTAAATAAAAAAAGTTTTTACAAAATTTGATCATTTTTACAAAACTAGTGTTAAAAATTACAAATAAATTTCTAATTTTAGGTACATTACACTGCTGTAACATTTGTTTTGGCAGTAGGAATTATTACTGGACAAAAGCCCAACGCCTTCACTGTCTCCCTAAATGCTAGATGTAAGTAGAATTTTTTAAACCAAAAATTAAAATATATTCAAAATATTTTTAAAGATTTATTTATCCCCTTTTTAAAGACAGTGGAGGACCTATACTCAACATTTTGATGGAATTAATTACTCGTTTTAAACACCCCGTTGCTTTACAAATACGTAAAACTTTGGAATTTGAACAAGATTATGTCTCTGCATTGTCTCAGCTTAGTTGGACATATATGATAGCTCCTTCTTATTTAATTGTCGGTGGAAAAGATGGGGATGGTGCTGTTATTACAAGGCAAATACATATTTTTGTTTGGAAAATTATTTGGTTGGACTGATATTTCCGTTGATCCACACTCTTATGTAAAATCTTTGTGAGGTTGAGAGACAAATTATGGAAAAATCAGACAATACCTTTTCGAGATTAAATGTTGGAGATTTTGACATAAAGCCCTTTCAAGGTCATAAAGCCCCCCCTCCTCCCCTCCTCCTTCCCACTTTTTAATCATTTTCCTAAAATAATTTAGAATTTAAAGGGACAGACTAGGCGCTGTTGATGTCTTCACATTAGATTATAGGCATTACCGATGGTTTTTGCTTGAAACAAATTTTGACCATTGGAAAAAATCGGGCGATAATAGAAGGTGAAGAACTCTCTTTAAAATTAAAAATTTTATTCTTTTAATATTTCAGAAAATATGGACGTAAATATATGAAGAAAATTGGAAAAGAAAATTTAACAGCAAAATTAATGTTTGAAAAAGTTCTCAGTAAATGGCCTATTAAGAATGAGTTATATTGAAAATTTAAAAATAATAATTATTTTTTAATATTTTTGTAGATTAACTATTAGCTCAACAGTTATGTCAGCAGAAGACCCTAATTTAATATATAATTGGACCGTTGTTTGGGGGAATTGAAATGATTTTTATTTTTTATTTTGTTTAAATTTTATTCTGAATTTAAATTACTGAGTAAAGTAAATCGGTTTTATGATTGAATAAACCCCCAGTTTATATGTAGACGAAGGGACAGTTCGTGCAACCTATATTTTGGATGTGTGCCTAAACTGATTTTAAGGGGCAAAAGACAAAAGGCTAAAACCAAAAAAGGAAAAAATCGGCGAAAGGCGAAACAGGCATATCCTTGCTATATTTGTTTTTGACGAAAGGAGCAGATTTCAACATTTAGGCTCGTTCCGGTTTCCGACTTTTCCAATTTCCGATACCTCCTAGCATTAGTTAATGATTACTCACCTCTGATCATTTATTTAATTCCAATTTTATATGATGTGTTCGTCTGTGTTTGCTTTAATTTTATAAAATATTCTGAGTCTGCTTCTTTCATATATTCGTTTTAAATCAAAAAGCAGCAGTTTAAAAATAGGAATAAATTAAAAGAATTCTGTTAAATATAAAAATAAAAAATAATTCTTCGTTCTTAAAAAAATTTTCATTTATTTTAACTTATAAAAATATAAAAAATATTTTTTTCGTTTAAAAAAAATAAGAATTTAGTAGATTTTTATTACTAAAATTCGGAAATTCTGACCAAACTTTGAATTTCCAAAAAAAAGATTTCTTAGAGGTTATTTAAAATTCAGATTTAATATTTCATTTTTAAAAACAGATAAATTTTTAAATTAAAATTTCTAAAAAAATGTCCATTATTTTCTTAACTTTATTATTTTCTCACCTTTTTATTGCTAAATTATATGGGGAAGAAGAAACAACAGAAAATCCTTTAACAGATAATTATTTGCTTGATTATTCTGAATTAACTACAAATTCTCCTTTGGAGGGGGAAGAGGAAGTTTATTTTAAAATTAAAAATTATTTTATAATTTCACAATTTTCAGGCTGAAACTGAACCAAGTCGTTCTAAACGGTTAGCACCAGAATTATACAATAGACTTGCCAAAAAGGGATATTTTATTCACTTTTGATGAGTATTTTAAAGAAATTTTTGGAGAAAAATTAATTTTATTAATGAATAAAAAATAAATATATTTGAATTGTTAAACGAGATATACTACTAAATAAATAATAAATTTTTGCCATAAATTTTTTAATTGAGTGCTGCAAAAAGAAAAAATAGAATCCTACGTTTTAAAAATATAAATTTAAGATTTATATTTGTGTTTACTTTAACATAACTTAATATTTAAGTAAATTAACCTAACTTCTTTTATCAAAGAATTCCAAAAATAAATTAAAAATAATTAAATTCTCTTAGATTTTAATGAAAAAATTTATAAAAAATTTGCCCAAAATTCTCAAAAAAATAAAAATTTAATTTTATAAAATTTACTTTTAAATAAAATAAGAATTAAAATATAAAATATTTGACCGATAAAAATACTAAAAATATGCATTTTAAACCTTTCTTGAAAGTACTTGAGTAAAGAATTTACAAGTTTCTCACAAGATATTTTAAATATGTATGTATATTTTTCTTTTGTGTTTTTCGAAGTTTAGATTACCAAAAAAATAGTGGTTATTTTTTCTTTTAAAATAAATAATTTAAATCTGATTCAATTAAATTAAATAATAATCCTAAATGTTGTCCAAATACAATAGATACTTAACTTCAATATTCTGTCTTATCTATCAAGGTAAGATGTCTCTCACCAGTCAGATTAATTTTAATTTATTCTGACAGTTCTTACTTGTTCACCACCCCCACCCAATCCATTTAAAAATACTGAAAATTCACCTACTTACAATCACCAAATATCAAATAAACTTCTTGGGGATAGAACCTACCAACAACAGAATAAAACAGCAATAAGATTTAATGGTAATTAAGCTAATGCACCCCAAAATTTTCTTTTTATTCAAATATAAGATCGTGTCAGTGTTCTCTCAGGCCCCATAAAAATTCCAGAAGAGCTCCATTGCTACGATTTTAACGACAAATGCCGTTGGCGAAATATGGATGGGTTGTTGGTAGATGAATTAGATTGGTATCAAGGTGCTGGATTTTTAGACGAAAATAGACTTAGGTACTTGAACTTAGAGAAATGTTTAAAAAATGTTAATTATAGGCTAACAACGGGAACTCATTTGCTACCTGGTTTTTTATTCAAAAATTATTTCCACATACTTAAATTTTATTTTAGACGGTTTTTATGGTATAGCGGCATCTGACAAAGTTGAACTTCCTGGCACAAAAGCCATCCTTGTTAGTGATGTAATTGGTTAGAAATCTGAACTTAAATCTCCAAAATCATTAATTATTAGAGTGCCAAAATGGACAGGCAAATCTCCGCTTTCAACATTGGACAAGTCCTGAGGTTGGACTAATAATTAACTAAAATACTCTTCCTTTATTATAGGTTAGAATAAGTGAGTTTTCTTTTATTTCAACGGAAAATAATTTTTTTCTTGAAAAAGCTGTCTGTGTAAAGTCTGTTCTCCGGCTTTTTCCATACTTTGATTATTGCAGTAAACCAGTGGAAAACGGAAACGGACCCGTTTTTCTAACACTCCCCGAGTTAAATGCCCCAATGCAGGTAAGTTTATGCTTATTATGGCAATAATATCGGCTTTAGATATTTATTCAAGCACATAATTTTGTGTTTAACAGTGCTGTTTTACATGGAGGTTTTGCAATAATTGACAATTTAGAATATTTTGGGGAGTTTTGTGACCGAGAAAATAATAAAGTTTGGTTAGTAGTATACCTTCATTTATTTTAAAATTTCAATTTCAGCTTCTATTCCCCCCACCAAACAAATCCGGATTATTTAGAGAGAACAGAAAATTTTCAACAGATGCCAAAATTTCGTCAGATAATTCTTCTAAGACAAACGGGGTTCTTTCCATTTTTGACATGATTTTTCGAGGAAATTCTAATAGAGATGTCCAAATTAGTCAAGAAAAAATCCAAAAAGAGATCCTCATTACCCCAACATTACTTCAAACAGTAAATGAAACTCTTAATGAACTTTCTGATAAACAAAGTGATAAACAGCCTACAATCCCTATCCCTCAACATGGACTACGTTCAATTAATATTTTACAAAGAAAAATGCCAAAAGTTTCAGAAAAAGGTAAATGTTAAAGGATAATAATAACTTAAAAAGTATTTTAAAGAATTATTTCCAAATACATGGAGGGATCCTGGAAATTTGAATTCTCGTAAGGCTCAGTTTGATATGGGAATTTTTGAAAGGAGAAACAAGGATTTGTTGGGGCGAATAAAACATCTTTGATAACCCTTAATTTTTAAAAAGTTTATAAATTTATTTTTTGTAAATAAAATAATGTTTGAAAATTATCAGTCTGAAAGTTGTTTGAAAAGTGAAAACTAATTGAAAAGTTAAATTCTGTTCCTGTTTTTTTCTCCTATTCATTTGTTGTGAAACAATCATCCTGACGTCCTTCAGTCAGCATAAAATAATAAAGAATAAGAAATAGAGCAAAACTCAACGGATAAAATACACGGCAACAATTGTCTAGATAACGCCCTATTTTGTGATATTTATCAGCTCTTTCTGACATATCCTCTCGGGCTTCACGGCTTAATTCAAGTGTGCCTCTTCGTTTCTTCTGAGCCCATTTTCTCTCAAATATTTTTAAAATTAAAACGTTTCAATCAAATTTGAACTACCAATTGATTTGCTCGTTTATCAAAACCGATGACAAAAAGTGTTTGTAAAAGGGTGAAGAAAACAAAACCGGTCACAAATCCAAACCATAAATCTATTGCCTTTAAATATGATACACTTGGCAAATGTTCGCGAGCTCCAGCCGATTCAGTAGAAAGTGTTAATAATACCTTGAATATTTTAAGGGAAATTTAAGTAATTAAATCTCTCTCACAGTAATTGCAACACCAATTCTCCCTTCCATAAATTCCTCTGGTAACCAAACCCCTACCCAGGAGAACATCAAAGCAAGTGAAGTTGGAATGTATGTCTGAAGATGGGAGAGTTTTGAGATGTTAGATGTTTTTTTTGGGTAAATTTATTTACTTGAGCGATGTGAAAACCAACATCACGCTTAAGCCTTTAATTTTTGTTAGTTGAAATATTCACGTAAATTTAATGTTCACCTAAAAATTGCACGAAGACAAGCAAATTCTCCACTTTTTCGAGATCTATTACACTAAAAATTGAATATTTTTTAATAAACATCAATTCCAAACCTTTGCAGGCTCGTAATTGTCAATATAAAGTTCTGGAAGTCTAACCTCCGGATTCTTATCAATTGCATTTTTTCTATTAGAAAACCACTCGAAACGAACAGTCGGCAATGGATATGCAACTAAAAATCAGAAATATGTTTAGAAATATGTTTTCATTTTTATGTCTAATATAAGAAGTAACTGAAAACCTACAGGATTTAATTTGAAGCTCACATGTTTGCTTATCTGTAAAATTATTATTTTGATAATTTGATACAAGAAGTACCATGCGGATATTTACAAAGAACTAAATTACAGGCTGGTTTCAGCTTTATTCTGCAAAGATTAAATAAGAATTAAAACTTACATGTCCATCCCTATTTAATTTCATTATTCTTATACTTTTATTACCTCGTTTCGTAAAGAACCAGCCCATCATTAAATATACGCATCAGGAAATTTAAAAAAGTAACTTCATGAAATTCAGCTTCCTTTACATCAAAGAATCTAATTCAAATATTTAAAAATGATTATTTTCTACACTCACGGATCTGGTCTCCATATTTTTTCCAAAATTTCCTCTTCTTTAACTAAAATTGTTGTCAAACTACTCACTAAACGTGGATCTCTCCATGACATCAAAAATTTATTTTTATTTCAGGTAAAAATTCAAAAATCAAACCATTAAGTATATGTCCATGTCATAATCCTTTTTTAAAGTTTTTTTTAAAAAATATTTTTTTAAACTTTCACCATTGTACTTGTCTGGAAATTTGATATAGATTCTATGTAGATCCCAAATCGAACTACTACAGCACTTCCTTGAAAGACAATTGGAGGGGAGAATGGATCATATTGGTTCTTTGTCAAGACCGAAAATTAGATTAAATATAAGATAGTTTAGAAAATAAAATTAAAATCCCCAAGATTAAAACCAAAGCAAATTCAACCCAACCGGAAGAATGAAGCTGCCCCCAACTTGTTTATCCATATCTTTTGTTCTAGAGAGAATATCATCCACCTACAAATTTCTCTACTTTCAGATTTTATCCAATATAAACCTCTGTGTCATTTCTCAATTTTTCCGCTAATTCTGTCAAATTTACACCAGCACTCTCCAGTGCACTTATATTTACCCCTATCGGTCCTTCAATTTCAATACCTTAATTAAAATAAATAAATAAAAATCCGCCTTTCAAACCTTCAAATTCAGATGCGTTGAATGCCTCAATCGCTGTCGGAACATAATCAGAACAAATTCCTTGCAAGGCAAGACCAACTCGTTGATGACGATTATATAGTTTTGTATCAATTTTAAGTCCTAGGGCATTTGATACATCGGCCGAAGAGAATACCAATAATGGACTGAAAGCAACAAACTAATATATTTAATTCAGTTCAAAAGCGACCTTGACTCGTCCGAAATATCCAATTCTATTGGCTTTCTAGATATTCCGTCTGTCGCAGATTCGGTCCGATTTCTGATTTCCTCCTCCATTTCTTCTTCAGTCTTAACAATTTTATCCTCCTTTTTCTCCACAACTTGTCTCGTTTTTATTTTCTTTTTCGCATCATTTTTAGTATTATTTTCACTATAATATTTAAATTATAATCGTTTCGGATCATAACCTGTTTTTGCCTTCAAAGGTATAGTTCCATCCGATAAGTTTGGTCATTCGCTTCTCAAGATTTATTAGCTTTAAATATATTTAATTTAGCAGTTTAATACTAATCCTTACAGTAGGTGTGTCTGGGTGAAGCTCCTTCTAAATTAAAATAAGTAAGGCATTATAAATGATCATACTCTGAATGGTTCACAAATAATAGAATCATTGTCAACTCCTATCGCTTTGGCATCTTCTGGAGATGTATAGAAAAAATCGCGCTCGTGTTCACCACATATCTCCTGCCATAATATACCAATTGCCTTCAAAAAATTGTTAATAACAAACGTGATATAAGATACGCTTAGACCTCGAAGTTTTGATTATCAAAAAGTTCATCAGCTACAGAAGAAGGAATCAAACTCAAAAGTCGATCACCTTTCTCCAAAACTTCATACTCAACCAATTCATTGATAGACCTTCCGCCCATCGTCTGATTCCCAATCTAAAATAGTCCGAACATCTTTTTCGCTCTTCATTAATTACTTGATTCCTTACCTTTAGCAATCGAAATTTCTCTATATTGCTTGAATTATCTTTTGCTTTCCAGAATCGTTGCCATGTGATACATTCAGGAACATTACTCATATTAAGATTCAAATCGACAGCTTTGAATGTGGCATCTACCCAAAATACTTTCTTCCCTTCGGCTTCTAATAAGGACGTTAATGATTTCTGGAAAACAAAAAACCTGGCAATGCGGAGAGGTTTCTCAGCATTTCTTTATCATCAAGATATAGTTCCTGTTCATCTTCTGTAATATTGACAGCACTATCAAGTATTTTCATTGCCATATCTGAGAGATTCAATACAGCAACAGAGTAATTAGTTCATAAGTATACTAACCTTCTTCAAAGTTTTTTACTTCCATTATTTCAGTATTATCATTTAATGTTTCATAAGTAAGCTTTTTCATCTCCGCCGTGTCGTTTTTGATAGTTTCCTGGGAGAAAACAGGTTTCAATACTGATTCTTTAGCCACTTCTTTATCTTCAACAGCTTCTTCTAAAACCAAACCCCCCATTCCAGGTCGCGCTTCAAATTGCCTATTTTTAGAACTAGTACGTCGTTTAGACGAAGTGCTTGAGAATATAAGTAAAATCACGAAAAATTGAAAAATAAAGAACATTTTTTTAAATGTATTTGATCATTTGGAATTAATGAAAAGCTGAAGGATGAAACCAAAAACTGGTTTCGTTGCTGTGTATGGTCGCTATGATAAATTCAACCATATAACCACACGTTAGTTAACTCATGCGCATGCGCAAATGCTCAAATTAAATTGCGAACTCGAATTAAAAATTATAAAGTATTGGGCAACAAGATTATCGATAAAAACTAATCCTAATTGTCCAAAGAAAAAATCCCTTAAAAATCTATAAGAAATGTAATGGATACGGCTCGAAACGCAGTACAAAATTCCGCCGGTGCAGAATTTTGTACAGAATCTTGGTAATAAAATCATATAAATAACCTTATTCTAATGAATTAAACAGAAACCCAAATGCCAAATTTTCCTTCAGCCTTCCATTCCTTAAAATATAGGCGCATTACGTATAAAAGATTCAAAAAATTCTTTTTGCAGTCGTTTGGGATAAATTGTCATTTTAAACAATTTTGGCGTTTTGTATTTAAAAAAGTTCGCGATTATTTAAAGTCGATTATTTTTTAATCGACCCTTTTCTTAAGAAACGTGGATCTGATTTTCGTTGAGTCGTTTTTCTATTCACAGATCAAAGAAAGAAATGTCAACGACAACTGAAGAAATTCAATCTTCTTCCGCTCAAAAACGAAAAGCTGAAGATTCTCCTGATTTATCTCCTAATTCAAACAAAAAACAAATTGAAGAATCTGATATTGTGCCAAAAACTCCAGAAGAATTAGATTCTTTGTTAATTCCAATAGATTATGCACGTCAACTTCTTTCCACACCAAAAGAAAGGTTGCCGTTAAAAAAGCTTCGATTAATTTTTGTTGGCTGTTGGATGCGTTATCAGGCAGTTAGGGATAGATCGAAGGTTTGTTTACGACTTTTATGGCTTTGTTTAGATTAAAAATAACAGTTTTGTTTAGAACCCTTCAGAAATTTTAAAACAAAAATTTTTCTAATTTTTCTATCTTAATTTTATTTTTACTTCTCTAATTAAATTTTTTAAAAATACCTTCTAGAATTCGGTTTATTCTAACACTAAATATTTCTCAATTATTTTTCAGAATCCTCTAACAAGTTTCTTCATTGATAAAGTTATTCACGTAAATCGTGATGGATTGCGATTCAAAAATACTCGCGAAAACAGCTATAGAAGCATTATAAAGCTAAAGGAATGTGTAAATCCATTAGACGATGCTGCTTTCAAACTTTGGTTAGATGATTTGAGTAGCTGGGTTTGTTTAGTTTCTTTTAAATATTTGACGGAGTGTTTTGTATAAATTTTTGTTAGATGGGAGTGTCTAAATATTTGTGAAAGAAATTATGGGCAAAGGGATGGGGCTGATTGTGAGCAAAAGGGTTTCTGACTGACCTCTGAAACATTTTTTCATTTTTTTAATATTAAATTCTTCTCAGAATATTCCTGTCCCTTCCGTCCATGAATTAAAAACTAAAAAAGAAGAAATTGAAAGAGCAATTGAGGAGTATAAATCGGACAACCTAAACAATTCAAATGAAGCATTAGAGGCTGCTAATTGTGAAAAGGAGGCTGAAACAAGAATTGAAATAAAAAATGAAAGTGTTTCTCAAATAAATTCTTCTCTTCAACCTGATGATGGGAAACAGACAGAAACAAATGTTTTGAATGAAAATACTGCTAATTCTACTCTACAATCAACTTCTGAAGAACAAGAACTTCCTAATGGTTTAACAAAAGAAGATATTGCTAAAATGGTTTTTTTAATTTTTTTTATTTCTAAAGTAGTGTTTGTGTTAATCTAAAATAATTAGATTAAAATAATACCTAAAAGTGGACTTTTCTTGACGTTTACTTTAGTCAAATAACTTTTCGTTAACCCTTCTCGGCGGGGTTTTTGGGCTGTTTTGTATTCTTTTAACAAATTCTCGCCTCGTTTCATTTGATTTTCTTTATATTTTCTGTTTTATTTAAGGGTAATTGACCATGTCAATGATAGCTCAAGCACAACAATTTTTCCTATTTTCACTAAAAATTTTCTCTAACTTTTATCAAGAAAATTTAAAAAAAATTTTATTTGAGGTAGTTACAATGGACGATCTAATCCGTTTACTCGATTATGGCAAAGATGTGTTTGAACGTGTGGCCACCGGTTTCTTTGTCGAAATTCGTGCCCCACCTAATCCGAATAATAAAAAAGTTTTTTTTAATTTTATTTAAATTAAATAAATTTCAAGGCAATTTCGCAAGGCAGAGGAAGATTAATAATTTATTTGGATCAAATTATTGGTGTTAATTGGATGGGAAAGCCGTATTTGGTTTTTTAGAATTTTTCTAGTAGAATTTATTTTTATTTAGGTTTACGAAAAGCCAATGACTTTAAGTCTCAGATTTCGCCACTTTAGGGATGAAAAATTGAAGCTGTTACCTTTTAGAGATCGTAACACCTTAATTGATCAAAAAGCAATAGACCAATGGCTATACGATACAGTTGAATGGGTTTGTAAATTTCTAATCGATTTAGATATTTTCAAAAAGTGAAATCATCTAGTCCTTTTGTTTTTTCTGAATTTTAGGCAGAAATCACATCTAGAATTTTTACATATTTCCTTATTTCCCTTTCTATTAAGTTAAAATCTATATTTAAAATCGATTCTAACTTTGCCTATTTTAATTAAAGCACTAATTTTTTATTTCAAGTCTAATATTTATTTTTTTTTATTTTTAGGAAGAAGAATTTCCTACAAAAGAATTTATTGAACAAAAATGCGAAGAACTCAAAAATGTTTTTGCCGAACCACCAAAGGGACCGCCTATTGATTTAATGAAAATGGTTGATGGTGACAACTCGGCAAGACAATTAAGGAAGATTATGGCTTGGCAAAGAGAACAACAGGTTTTTTTTTAAAGAAATGAAAATATATTGAAATTTAAACTTCTTTTGTTAACTGAAATTTCCTTCATTTAGGCGAAATTCTTTATATTAATTTCTCATTATTTAATTTTAAGGATGTTAATCGCCCCAGACATTCATCATACAATCCTCCTCACAATCATTATTCTTCATATTCTGGGCCGTACAATCAACCTCCTTATTCAATGCAAGGACCACATCGTTATCCACAACCTTTGAATCAGGCATATCCGCCAAGGCCGTCTTATGGTATTCCTCCATTGGCTCATAATTATAATCAACCTAATTATCATCAATATGGCCATCCACCAATGGTAACAATTTTTAAAATTTTTAACAGTGTATCTCTGAAAGATTGAGATTATTTGGAATAGAATTTCAATTTTTGAATGATAGAACTTGAAATATTTAAAGAAAACTAATTTCTAATACATATTTTATTTACTTTCAGAACCGTCCTTATTATCCAAATTCAAACCAATATCCAGCTTATCCAAGACAACCCACATATGGACAGCGACAATATTATTGGTGAGAGAAATGTTAGACAAGGGATTTTTTTTGGTTATTTTTTAAATAATATTTGGAATTTTTTGATGGTTATTTTGAATGTTTTTGTGTTTTTGAAGAAATATTTTTTCTAAAAATTTTGTGGATGACAGAAACTGGAATATTATTTTTTATCTTTACATTTTCTAATTTTAATTGCATTTTTATTTAATGTATATTTATTTTTCTAATATGGTTAAAATTATTTTGTTTAGAATTTGTGTTTGTCACAAAATTAATTTTTTAGATTGGGGAGATTTACTAAAATTATACCCTTAAATTGAGAGAAATTATTAAAATAATTTTGATATCCATATCTTATGATGAAGATTTTGTGTGATTTTAGTTGATATTGTAGTGAAAATACATATCTTGGACTATGCCTACTTGAAGGCGTTTGCACTAAGGTTGGCGGTTCCGGGTATCCGGAACCGAAAAAACCTCGGATATCCGGAAATTTTCGGTTCGGATACCGGTTCCGGATCCGGATATCCGAAATCTTCGGTTCGGATACCGGTTCCGGATATCCGAAATCTTCGGTTCGGATACCGGTTCCGGTTCCGGATATCCGAAATCTTCGGTTCGGATACCGGTTCCGGATATCCGAAATCTTCGGTTCGGATACCGGTTCCGGTTCCGGATATCCGAAATCTTCGGTTCGGATACCGGTTCCGGTTCCGGATATCCGAAATCTTCGGTTCGGATACCGGTTCCGGATCCGGATATCCGAAATCTTCGGTTCGGATACCGGTTCCGGTTCCGGATATCCGAAATCTTCGGTTCGGATACCGGTTCCGGTTCCGGATATCCGAAATCTTCGGTTCGGATACCGGTTCCGGATCCGGATATCCGAAATCTTCGGTTCGGATACCGGTTCCGGTTCCGGATATCCGAAATCTTCGGTTCGGATACCGGTTCCGGTTCCGGATATCCGAAATTTTCGGTTCGGTTCCTAGAATTAGGGAAAAATGAAGAAATCTTGCCCAATGGCCTTTCAAACTTTTCAAAATTTTCGCCTGCTCGCCGAAAAGGGAAGAATCCTGGCATAGGGATCTTCCAAAATTCTCAAAATTTTCGCCTGCGGCGCAGAAAAAGGAAGAAAACTGGCTTCTGGACCTTCCAAAATTACAAAATTTTCGCCTGCGGCGCTAAAAAATATAAGAAAATTGACTTAAGGACCTCAAAATTCTCAAAATTTGCGCCAGCGGCGCACAAAGAGGAAGAAATCTGTATATCTGTGAAGAAACCTCTATATCTCTCGTCATTACCAACCTCCGGCTCTTAATCCACCAATATCCCAATGTCTCTATTAATTCCCCAAAATCGCTCATTCTTCACATAAATAACACTGTTAATCATAAATTCCCTCAATACCTCTGTTAATTCCCCAAATCCATTCATATTGATCTTAATCCCTTTATATCATCCATTGGGACTCAACTTTACAGAGCCGCAGGCGAAAATTTTGAAAATAAAAATTTCGGTTCCGGTTCCGGATACCCGAAAATTTCGGTTCGGATACCGGTTCCGGTTCCGGATATCCGAAAATTTCGGTTCGGATATCGGTTCCGGTTCCGGATATCCGGAGATTTCCCAGGAACCGCCATCCTTAGTTTGCACCGTTTTTAATTGCATTTTTGCTAAATGTTTGGTCTGTAAAATATATTTAGATATGCTGAAAATCAAAAAAAATATAAATAAAATGATTCTTTATCGTAATTTTTCTCTGAGCGAGGTCAAATGAGCTTGAACGTTAAGTTGAAGTTAACTCGGCTATATGAAGTTGAATTTTCTAAATGTTACTTTAAAAATCAAGGACTTTATTGCCACATAAGTCACCTAGATTCCCTCATGACCAAATTTCTTAAAATTTTGAACTACTTTCCGAAGATAATGTAGCCAGACTTTCCAAAGAAAGAATATTCCATTGACTTGTTTTTAACTGTAACGGAAGCTTCCATATAATTTCAACAAAACAATATAATTACATATTTATTGAATTAAACAATACAAATTAATTACGTTCCAGACATCAAATAATATTTTTGCCGTATTTAATGTTGTATTACATTTTATATTTTCTTAAAAAATATTGTTGCTGGCTAATCAAACAAAATTGTTTTAATTTCTGCTTGTTTTTATTAAATAACAATAGTATATATAAAAGATAAGATTTAATATTTTTATTTCAAAAAATATTAAATAATAATGAATAATAAAATAAAAATAATTATTATTTTATTTTCCTCTCTTTTTATTTTTAAATCTAATGCTATTTGGTATTGCTACTGTAAGTAATATCTAAAGCTGTGATAGTTAGGCAAGTAAAATCAGTGAAATAGGCGCCTAAATTAGGCACCAAAAAGCCAAAAAAGGCACAAAAATAGGCATGTAAAAAAGGTTATCAGGCCTATAAAATTAAGAAAAAAGCAAGAAAATATCCATTTACTCATCATTTTCTGTAGCATAAACTACTTATTAAACTCTTTTGCCAATTAAACGACATTTTGAATCATTTTTTGAAAAAATGGAGTAAATTTTTTTTAAATGTTGATAATCGACAAAATGGAAATCTCGTCCAACACACAAAACGCCGCACCCCAAAACGTCCCAAAACCAAATCGTCCCAGTTCAAAATGTCCAACAAAGTAAAAATAAACAATTTAACGAACTAAAAATCATTAATGGGACTATGCACTGATTTTTTCCAATTTTGGACTGATTTTTTTAGATTTTGCACTGATTTTTAGGCAAAATTTCGAAAAAAATTGCTAAAAAGGCAAAAATAGTACCAAAAAATTCAAAATAGGCAAGAAGGCACAAAAAGTCCAAAATAGGCAGAAATAGGCAAATTAAAAGTCGTGCTAGACTCTTCGGGCCAAGCTAAAAACACGTTTTTTGAACGTATTACATCATCCCAAGCTTGCATAAAAAATAGGCATTTGCCTATAAATCACAGCCTTAGTAATATCTTATCTTAGATCAGATTTGATCTTAATTTAGAATTTTTTGATTAATAGAAATATGATGGGAGGTCGATATCAGGATCCCGCAAAACCCCCATTACATTAAGCTAGCTGATTAATTTATTTGGCGGTAATCCGTTATCTGTTTTTGTTATTTTTATATTAGAGGGGTAAAATAATTTTAAGATGCCATTAGGATTGTAGATATATGACTCTAGCTCTGAACGATTTTTTCTGCACTGATGGGACGCAAAAGAATGTTTTAGATCCTAATCTTATAAATTTGTTTTACCAATACAAGAATATTTCAAAATAACCATTAAATTTTGGATTTATGTTTAAATGTTTTAAGCACCAATTGGACTCAATACACAAGCAATACAAACAAATCCTCAATCTCAATGTATTTTCCCTACTTTTTGGGACGAAAGTGTTCAGTTATGTTGTTCACAAACTCCAGTATCGGAAGAAAGCTCACTTTTTGTTCAACAATATCAGCAATTGCCTGTTCCTTCTAATCAAGCAATACCTTCACGTTGTCGAAGTAATTTAATTTTTACTTGAATCATAGAGATGATCCTTCTCTCTCATTTTGGAGAAGAGCTTTAAATCTTCTCATAAAATAACCAGGAAATTTTATTGTTTACTATATGTATTAGGTTTTGGATTGACCAAAAAATGGAAAATTTTAATTAAATTCTTTCTATTCTCTAACTAAATTATACCCCCCCCCCCCCCCAACCCCACAATAATTTTAAAAGGAGCCCCACATATCTTTTCTTCAAATCGTTATGAATGTCCAAGTACTATGGTTCTTTGCGAGGCAACGACACCAGAGGCTAACTACCATTTATGTTGCAATCGAGTAGAAGGCCAACCAGATTGCCCTAATTTAAGTGGGCAACATTCTTCTCAAAGCTATACAGGGGTCGGAATTGACTCTTTGGGAGTTCCTTGTACAGGTAGTGAAATGTGAATTAGTAACTAAATAATTTTGAATATTTATGAAATTAAAAATAATTTAAAAAATTCTTCTTTCTAGCCCCAGACGCTAACGGAAATTGCCCACCCGGAAAGGTTTATTTACCAGGTCCAAAATGTTGTATTTTAAGAGGTTCTCAAATATTTTTAATTTATTTCTTAACAATTTAAAGGTTTGGGGTATTCAATGCATTCTTTTCCCTCGTCTGATAAAATTGATGAAGTACACATTCCTTGTATAGATAGGGCTGTGCCTGGTCGGGAATCTGATTGTCCCGCAAATGAGAAACTTTGCAATGATAAAAATTATTTTGATTTGATGACTGTGCAAGTAATGAGATTAATTTTTTGGAGTTTTGTATTGGGTATCACGGAATCGAGGTTTTTGAAAAAACCGATTGGCCTAGGTGAAGCCTCTACTTCGTGTTATTCTATTTTATATTAAGGATTCTTTAATTAAAAAATAATTATATTTAATTAGTGCCCCTTTACTTGTAAACGATGTGGCCAAATACCAGCAAATGCAGTTATCTTCAATGCAAATATTCCACAACTACTTGGTTAATATTTTATAAATAAAATGTCTAAATTGCTCTAAAGGCCGCTTAATTAGCTCAAAATTTAAAAAATTTATTTTTAAAGGTTGCTTTGATCGTGTAGGATTAAACGGCCGCTCTGATTGTCCAGACAGAAAAGCTTATTGTTTATTGCCTATTTGGGATGCCTTTTTACGTTTTGAATGTCCATTTACTTGTGGATTTTGTGGAGATAATTTAATATTTAATAATGAAACTATTAAAAATAATTATTTTCCTTTTAAATTTCCAATTCTACCAAGTTTAGTAAATGTTAGAAATTAGAAAAAAAATTCTTATTGTTAATTAAAATAATGAATAAAAATATTTTAATTTTATTGTAAAAAAATAGAGGAACTTTTCTTAGTCATAAAGTTCGGAATCAACAGAATTACACAAGAAAAATAAAGAAGAACGGAGATCGGCCCGAGTGATGATACAGAATGGGTGTTTTTAACTGTAACGGAAGCTTCCATATAATTTCAACAAAACAATATAATTACATATTTATTGAATTAAACAATACAAATTAATTACGTTCCAGACATCAAATAATATTTTTGCCGTATTTAATGTTGTATTACATTTTATATTTTCTTAAAAAATATTGTTGCTGGCTAATCAAACAAAATTGTTTTAATTTCTGCTTGTTTTTATTAAATAACAATAGTATATATAAAAGATAAGATTTAATATTTTTATTTCAAAAAATATTAAATAATAATGAATAATAAAATAAAAATAATTATTATTTTATTTTCCTCTCTTTTTATTTTTAAATCTAATGCTATTTGGTATTGCTACTGTAAGTAATATCTAAAGCTGTGATAGTTAGGCAAGTAAAATCAGTGAAATAGGCGCCTAAATTAGGCACCAAAAAGCCAAAAAAGGCACAAAAATAGGCATGTAAAAAAGGTTATCAGGCCTATAAAATTAAGAAAAAAGCAAGAAAATATCCATTTACTCATCATTTTCTGTAGCATAAACTACTTATTAAACTCTTTTGCCAATTAAACGACATTTTGAATCATTTTTTGAAAAAATGGAGTAAATTTTTTTTAAATGTTGATAATCGACAAAATGGAAATCTCGTCCAACACACAAAACGCCGCACCCCAAAACGTCCCAAAACCAAATCGTCCCAGTTCAAAATGTCCAACAAAGTAAAAATAAACAATTTAACGAACTAAAAATCATTAATGGGACTATGCACTGATTTTTTCCAATTTTGGACTGATTTTTTTAGATTTTGCACTGATTTTTAGGCAAAATTTCGAAAAAAATTGCTAAAAAGGCAAAAATAGTACCAAAAAATTCAAAATAGGCAAGAAGGCACAAAAAGTCCAAAATAGGCAGAAATAGGCAAATTAAAAGTCGTGCTAGACTCTTCGGGCCAAGCTAAAAACACGTTTTTTGAACGTATTACATCATCCCAAGCTTGCATAAAAAATAGGCATTTGCCTATAAATCACAGCCTTAGTAATATCTTATCTTAGATCAGATTTGATCTTAATTTAGAATTTTTTGATTAATAGAAATATGATGGGAGGTCGATATCAGGATCCCGCAAAACCCCCATTACATTAAGCTAGCTGATTAATTTATTTGGCGGTAATCCGTTATCTGTTTTTGTTATTTTTATATTAGAGGGGTAAAATAATTTTAAGATGCCATTAGGATTGTAGATATATGACTCTAGCTCTGAACGATTTTTTCTGCACTGATGGGACGCAAAAGAATGTTTTAGATCCTAATCTTATAAATTTGTTTTACCAATACAAGAATATTTCAAAATAACCATTAAATTTTGGATTTATGTTTAAATGTTTTAAGCACCAATTGGACTCAATACACAAGCAATACAAACAAATCCTCAATCTCAATGTATTTTCCCTACTTTTTGGGACGAAAGTGTTCAGTTATGTTGTTCACAAACTCCAGTATCGGAAGAAAGCTCACTTTTTGTTCAACAATATCAGCAATTGCCTGTTCCTTCTAATCAAGCAATACCTTCACGTTGTCGAAGTAATTTAATTTTTACTTGAATCATAGAGATGATCCTTCTCTCTCATTTTGGAGAAGAGCTTTAAATCTTCTCATAAAATAACCAGGAAATTTTATTGTTTACTATATGTATTAGGTTTTGGATTGACCAAAAAATGGAAAATTTTAATTAAATTCTTTCTATTCTCTAACTAAATTATACCCCCCCCCCCCCCAACCCCACAATAATTTTAAAAGGAGCCCCACATATCTTTTCTTCAAATCGTTATGAATGTCCAAGTACTATGGTTCTTTGCGAGGCAACGACACCAGAGGCTAACTACCATTTATGTTGCAATCGAGTAGAAGGCCAACCAGATTGCCCTAATTTAAGTGGGCAACATTCTTCTCAAAGCTATACAGGGGTCGGAATTGACTCTTTGGGAGTTCCTTGTACAGGTAGTGAAATGTGAATTAGTAACTAAATAATTTTGAATATTTATGAAATTAAAAATAATTTAAAAAATTCTTCTTTCTAGCCCCAGACGCTAACGGAAATTGCCCACCCGGAAAGGTTTATTTACCAGGTCCAAAATGTTGTATTTTAAGAGGTTCTCAAATATTTTTAATTTATTTCTTAACAATTTAAAGGTTTGGGGTATTCAATGCATTCTTTTCCCTCGTCTGATAAAATTGATGAAGTACACATTCCTTGTATAGATAGGGCTGTGCCTGGTCGGGAATCTGATTGTCCCGCAAATGAGAAACTTTGCAATGATAAAAATTATTTTGATTTGATGACTGTGCAAGTAATGAGATTAATTTTTTGGAGTTTTGTATTGGGTATCACGGAATCGAGGTTTTTGAAAAAACCGATTGGCCTAGGTGAAGCCTCTACTTCGTGTTATTCTATTTTATATTAAGGATTCTTTAATTAAAAAATAATTATATTTAATTAGTGCCCCTTTACTTGTAAACGATGTGGCCAAATACCAGCAAATGCAGTTATCTTCAATGCAAATATTCCACAACTACTTGGTTAATATTTTATAAATAAAATGTCTAAATTGCTCTAAAGGCCGCTTAATTAGCTCAAAATTTAAAAAATTTATTTTTAAAGGTTGCTTTGATCGTGTAGGATTAAACGGCCGCTCTGATTGTCCAGACAGAAAAGCTTATTGTTTATTGCCTATTTGGGATGCCTTTTTACGTTTTGAATGTCCATTTACTTGTGGATTTTGTGGAGATAATTTAATATTTAATAATGAAACTATTAAAAATAATTATTTTCCTTTTAAATTTCCAATTCTACCAAGTTTAGTAAATGTTAGAAATTAGAAAAAAAATTCTTATTGTTAATTAAAATAATGAATAAAAATATTTTAATTTTATTGTAAAAAAATAGAGGAACTTTTCTTAGTCATAAAGTTCGGAATCAACAGAATTACACAAGAAAAATAAAGAAGAACGGAGATCGGCCCGAGTGATGATACAGAATGGGTCGAGTTATCCGAAATCTAATAAACCTCCGATTCGAACCCCGATCTTGCTTTTTTTCTGACCCCGATACCAGTTGTCGACTAAAACTGACAGCTTCAAGATTTCATAAATTATTTCGAATACTTCTTAGCTTACTTATTGTTGATAAGATTTGTGTATAGTAATTTCGTTCTTCTAAATTTTTATTTTTTTTTGACTTCGAGTTAAAAATTTTTTTAGTTAAATATATTTAAAGTTAAACAAATTGTCCCTTTTCTAAAATTAAAATGTTTGTTCTTTGGATCGCCAAAGAATTGTGTCCCCAAAAATATATATTTAATTCTTTTCAAAAAGCTTGATGGACATTAAAAATAAATATTTTTTTGTATTTTTATTGAGGTCAATTTTATTCTACTTTTGTTCAATTTGCGTGCTTCTTGCCAAAAGTTAATCCTTTTCTGTTATTTTTGTTCTTAAAAATTTGTCTTTAATTTATTGTTCATTATTTAATTCCCCCATTTACTTGTAATATTATTTTAGATTCTGACTGACAAATGAGGGTTTTAATTATTTTTAAATTAATCTGACTGAGAATTTGAAATATTTTTGAATTTTTTGAATTTTTAATTTAAATTGCGTAAAACTTAAATTGAAAAGTTTAATACTAGGTAAGGGGAAACAGTAACATTGCACATTAAACTTTATTGGACATTAAAGATTCAAAAATAGTCCTGATTAATGTAGGAATGTGGGGAGAAAGGTGGAAAACGAGTACTACAAATTGGTAATTAAGAAAATAGGATTTAATGATAAATATGTAGATATTTAATTTTAGGACTATTTTTTAGGATATTTAGGATTTTTATATTATGTACTAGATAAAAAAGGCTGAAAAAAGCTATGCTTCTTAAGTGAGCACTGCATTAACAAAGCCCTCTTGTATTAGGAGTAGGATTGTCGGTTTCAAAGAAGATTTTCGGTTCGGTAAACCGAAGAATTTGGCGAAACCCACAATCCTAATTAGGAACTAATTTAATAATCTTTTCTCAATTAATTTGGAAGGCGATGGAAAATAAATTATTATTATATTTTCAACAAAAAGAAAAACAACAAAAACAATTTAATAAATTTTTAAAAATTAATTTCTATATTTATTCCCTAATTAAAACTATTTTTCTATTTATTTATTTTTCAAATTCCTCTCAATTTTTTGTTTCAGCCCAAGATGGTTCTAGCGAATTAATTTCAGAAAAAACACCAGCTACTTCTGTACTAAGTTCTACTAGGCTTAGAGTGCGTTGCACTGATGATAGTTTACGTTTATATCCAGTTGAGAGAAATTAATTATTATATTTTTTTAATTGAAAATATGCAGTCGAACCTCAAAAAAAGATAAACCCTTGAGACTTAATTATATTTTAATAAGGGGCATCTTAAATGAGGGGAGGGGGGTGGTACAGCTTCCTCAACCTAATGGTCAATGAAATTTTAAAGAAATTGGAAGTAGGTTGGCACTACATAGTATATACTAGTAAGTAAAGAAATTGGTAATAGTATTGGGAGTATCTCTTATTGTTTGATTCGATAGTTATAATAATATCATATTAATAATATCATTAATAATATCATATTAAATTTTAAGTCTTATAATTCTAATATGAAAGTAAAGAAATATTTCTAAAATATTTAAATTTTTAAAATATTATCAGAAATTAATTTTCCACTAATTAGAATGCAACTTCTTGTCCGGATGAAAGAGATCCAGAGTCATGCAGGTTTGAGAACCTCTTTTACAAATACTTTTATAACAAATTAAAGAATGATATTTACAACAACCGCCTCAAGTAATCCAGCAACTAGAGATCCTAAATGTGACAATCCTTTACTTAAAGATTTATCTGAACAATGTCGAAGGTATTTGAAAAATGTTTTTAAATTTTTAAATTTAATTTGTAGAACTTGTGCTATTTGTTGTGAAGATTCTTCTTATGCTTGTCAAAATGACGAAAGTAAAAAATAATTTTATACTTTAAATTGAGTACAGTTTATTAAATCTAATGCTATGGTTATATAAAAATCGCATGATTGTGTTTACATAAAATCAGTATCGTAGCTTAACAATCTTAATCATAGCGGATGAGCGGCTGTCACACGCTTCTTGCGATTTTTATGTAGGCATTACAAAGGAGAGTGCCTGGGGTGTCCGTGGGACTTTGGATGAAATCTTGTAGACATTTTAGCAAGATGGTACTGGGGACAATGAAAAAAGGACAATAATACAATAAAAAAATCTAAAATAAAATTGTTGACTGATTAAAAATATTTTTTGAATTTTAAGGTGGAATTGTAAATTGTAATCAAAATACAGAAAAATGTGGAATGTCAGAATTTTCGGCTATGATGGTTAAATTCTGTCCGGCAACCTGTGGCTTATGCCTTACAAAACGTTGTAAAGATCAAATTGATGATTGTGAGGATATGAAAAGTTTATGTACAAATGGTGAATAAATTTTGAATTTCTAAAGAAAAAACTCTTCAGAAATTTATGCAACATTTATGGAACATCAATGTGCCAAAACTTGTGGAAAATGTGGAAATGAAGA
The DNA here is from genome assembly GCA_963681835.1 of Meloidogyne enterolobii. Taxonomy (NCBI): domain Eukaryota; kingdom Metazoa; phylum Nematoda; class Chromadorea; order Rhabditida; family Meloidogynidae; genus Meloidogyne; species Meloidogyne enterolobii. Next base: position 249,228 of record CAVMJV010000004.1, on the reverse strand, counting down.
GGAAGATGGAGGAGATAAAGGGGAAGATTCTGGAGAAGAAGAAAATAATGGAGGAGGGGAATCAAAAGGGGTTATAAAAGATAGGGGAGGTTCTGTTGAGGAATTACCTGAAGAGGAAGTTGATGTTAGTAAAGAACAACAAACAGTACAAATTAGAGGGAAACCAAAAAATAAAAATGGTGAAAGAATTAATATTTTAAAAATTAATGAAAAATTAAGAGACATCTTTGGGGGGTTTTATGTAAAACCAACAACTTTAGTAATGTTTTGGACTCTGAATTAAGGGAGATATTTACATACCCCGAAAGCTCTCTCGGAAAGTGGATTAAGACATTGAAAAAATAAATAATTTCCCCAGCTTCTTATGTTGTTTATCTCCAAGTTTCATTGCTTGGAGTGGAAAATAGAAGAAGTTTACCTATATTTAAAATTATGAGAGACTGAAATTTGGAAAAGGGATTCAAAAAATCGCAAAAAATTTAGAATATGAACTTGAAATTCCAAAACTTGAAAGACTAACTATAGAAATAGTTTAGCAAAAGTTTAGCCACCGGGCAGGACTCGAACCTGCGACCTTCTCATACATAGTTATTGCTAAGTGCTTTCGCTCACCGCATACAGTAGCTCTACCACTGACAATGAGTTACCGGGACATCGACTAATATGTACTTTCTCTTTTTAGGTGAATCATTCTTAAACTATTTGACTTTAAAAAGACGAGAATTAAGCCTTTCTTCCCTTTTTTAAGCCTTCCCTCAAAATAATTATTTTAATTTTTTAAAACAGTCAATGAAACTTGTTTTGACCTTTGGAAAAATTGTAAAAGAAACAAAAAATTTTGTCACCACCCTTCCTATCGAGTTATGATGAAAAAGAATTGTGCCAGAACTTGTGGTTATTGTAAACCTTTAAATGAAAAAGAAAAAATAAATGAAAAACATTCTGGGAAAGAATTAAAACAGAGGGAGAAAAAAGATTGTAGAGATGCCCATCCTTTTTGTAAGGGTTGGGCTAAAAATGGTTATTGTGACAGTGATGAATATTCTGAGGTTATTTTTTGAGGATTAAAATAGCTCTCTTTACCTCACTTCCCAAAAACGTTTTTGGAGGATTTTGATTGTCTATTAGCTAAGGGAGCAACTAGACCATAGAGGGGCATAGACTAATCAAAAATTCGATACCTAATACAAAAAATTTTCGAACTTTTTCTTTACTTAGCCTATCCCTGGTTCAGTTAATCCCTTCTATTTAAAATACCCTCTATCCACTTCAGTATAAGATACAATTTTCAGTTTAATACGGGTATCTTGTAGTGATACCTGTCCTTTAATTTTTAATTTTAAGGAGGAAAAACGTGAAAAATGTTCACATACATGCGGTCTTTGTTGATGTAAAAAAATGAAAATTTAGTGATATAATGAATTTTGCAAAATATTAATTAAGAGTTTAGAATTTGTAATCCAATGTACATATTTGCATGGTTTTCTGCATTTATTTTTAATATTGTAATGAATGTTATTGAAGTTTCTAGTTTCCGAGTAAGGTGTAAAAGGGCTTTTTCTAATTAACCGAACCGAAAACCGTCGAGTAAAGATACGGCCATAACCGAAAATTGGGGAATACCGGTTAGTAACCGGTAGTGAACGACCTTAAGTGTAAATTCTTAATTTTTATTTTATTTAAATAATTATTTTAATTTTTAAATAATAAATTATAAACTATATACAATTTATTATTATTATTATGATTTTTAAATAATTTTTTTTAATTTAATTATTTGATAAGAATATTTTTATCTTTTTATTTTCACTAAATTTAATCTATTAATTATATTACAATTAAATTTTAATTATTTAAAGGACTATTTATTTGTTGCGAAAGAACGAAAATATTTTTTAAATTATTTATTTTATTTTAAAATTTCTTTTAAAAAGACTTTTATTATGGTTTACCTCTTAAAAATGAGGACCGAGAGTTTTAAAAAAATATTTTGAAGCTGAAAACAAGTCCGATGGCTGAAACTGAGTTCCGGAACCAATAAAATTAAGAGGAAATGAGGGGTTGTGGAGTGATATACTTAAATATATTCGAGTCCTTATTAGTAACTATCATTTCAGTTTACACCCAATTTTGTGTAAATTTTGGTATGATAATACAATATCTTCAGTCCTCGAAGGTTCGACTATATTCTTATTTTTTAAAGACAATGGACGCCTTTTTAGGAAACAATTTAAATATTTAATTCTTTTTTTCTAATTTTATTTCTTTTTATTCTTTCAAAACTCCAAAAAAAGATTTCCTTCTTTTCCTTTTATTTCCTTTTCTCAAATTTTCTTAAAACAATAAAAAGCACCAAAGTTTCTGACTTGATTCTTTGCTTCCTTCCCCTTCCTTCCCTTTCTTCCTTTCCTTCCTCTATTCTCCAAACATCAATTCATTTTGTTGAGAGGCTGTCAATATACTTACATATATACTCTTCTCTCCTTTTTTCTCCCAATTTTCTCCTTTTCAAACCCTCCTTCTTTTTATTTTTATTTAATTCTCGACCTTTTCCTATTCATATTATGGCCATTGAGAATAAATATATACATGACTTTAAAGTTTTTCGAAAAAAAAGCAAAAACTATCACAAACACTTTCGTTGAGTGTTTGATAGTTTGCTGCTGCAAAAAAGCAAAAAAATAAAATATAGAAAGGAAAAGTTTTTTTTTCATTCAAAGAAAGTGTTTTTGTGTGTGTGACAGGGAAATGTGTTCAATTTTTTTATTTTTAATTACATAAATTTAAAAGAAACTTTCTTTGTTTGGTTTAAAAACTTTTAACTTTTTTTAAATCTTTTTTTTTAAATTTTTAAAAATTTTTAGATTAAAAAAACTTCCCGCTTTTCAATCCCCAATAGACCAATTTACTACATTGACAAATTTTAAAAAGAAAAATGGAAAGGTGGAAAGAAAAATAGAAAAAAATTTTTTCGAAAAGTTGAAGGCAAAAATAAAATATGTAGATGTTTATATTTTTTAGTTTTTGGTGAGAATGAAAAGTGAAGTGTGGTAGAAAAGTTTTTTTTATTTTTTTTTTGGAAAGCCAACAACCACCTATAACTTTAAATATATTCTCTCTAAAATAAACCCTATATTTTATAAAAAATTTAATTAAATTTAATAATCTTTTTTTAGAATAATTATTATTTTCTTTTTTTCTTTGGTCTTTTTCTACATAGTATTGTTAATTTTTATGCAACAATTAAATAATTTATTTAGGAAATTATCCAAAAATAAATAAATATAATTTAATTAAATAAAATAAAGGGATTAATTTAATCCTGTTAAAAAATTTTCTTTTCTTTTTTTATTAAATAAATTTATTTATTTATTCTTTTATCTTTTAATTTAAAAAAATAAATTTTGATTAAAAATTTTCCTTAATTAAAAAATTAAATTAAAAATAAATATTAAAAAAATAATTTAAAAAAATTTATTAATAATAAAAAAAAATATAAAAAAAATTAAGATAAATTAAAAAAAAATTTTCCTTATAAATTTATATGTATATTTTTTATACATAATTTTTTCAAACAAAAACTTTTGAATTGACTTTTTGTTAATAGAAAAAGTTTTTATTTTATTACTTATTATGTTTTTTACTTCAAAATGTTTTTAATCGCTTTTTATTTTCTTTAAAAATTTATTATTTATTTTATATTTGTTTAAAAATTCCCGCTGTTTAGTTTAATTCAAAAATGGAGAAATTTTAACTTTTAGAGAAAAGTTTTTCTCGAGTTTTTGAAGGAATGTCTAGAGGAGATTATTAGTGAGGGGTGAGGGGATATATTGGATTCGAAATTCTGATTCCGGTTGGCCTGAATTTTCGGTTCTGGCAAGATTTATGGATACTTTCTCTTTTATGTACCTATGGTTGAAATCAGGGCTGTGCGCCAAAATTTTCGCGTGGCGCGCCAAACGCCAAACGCCAATTTTTTAAATTTTAAAAACACGCCAAACGCCAAACGCCAAAAATCGGCCAAAATCAACGCCAAAACGCCAAACGCCAAACGCCAAAATTTTTAGAGTCTATAAAGACTTAAAAACCACTGTTCATTTCATTTTAGCGCCGCATGCGAAATTTTTTGAAATTTCAAGATTCCAGAAGCCAGAATTCATCCTTTTTTTGCCGCCGGAGCGAAATTTTTGAGAATTTTGGAGGCAAAGAAACCGAAATTCATCCTTTAAAAAATTTAAAAAAATAAAAAATTCATAGAACTCCTTGAGATTAAGGTGGATATGAAGGGATAAAGGGAGTAATGAGTATAACAGAGGTCATGAAGAGAGTAAACGATTGACGGGACTAAAGTTTTTTTCTACCATCTATTAGTTTAAAATCCTCCTTTAAGCGCCGCAGGCGAAAATTTTGAAAATTTTGGAAGTCCAAGCAGTAGATTTATTCATTTTTTATGCGCCGCAGGCGAAAATTTTGTAAATTTTGGATGACTGTACGCAGAAAAATTTCCTTTTTTGATAATCACTTTCTCCATTTATTTAAAAAAATTCCATCATTAGGGGTGTATATTTTTGGCGTTTGGCGCGCCAAAATCGGAAAATCACGCCAAACGCAAAACGCCAAAAATCGGCCAAAATTAACGCCAAAACGCAAAACGCCAAACGCCATGACGCACAGCCCTGGTTGAAATATTAATATTTAACTTGAGGAAAATAAATGAGAGAGGAATACTGTAAAGTGAGAGAATAATTATTTTTTAATTTTTATTTAAGATAAAGCACTTTCATTCTAAATTATTTTTTTTTCTCCATTTTCTTTTTTTATTTAAATATTTATTATTTTTTATCAACGTTTTTTTTTGTTAAAACCAATTCCGTTCAGCCTCTCGAGAGAAATTTTCCCAAACATTATTTAATGTTAATCAATTCAAATAATGTGTGCATTGACACAAATTCAATTATTATGCCTGCAGAGCAAAAAGCATAAAATAAATAAAATAACAACACACTTTCCCGGCGAGAATAGTAAGGGGGGGGGGGGGGAAGGGGATAATAAAAATATTTAGGGGAGAATTTTAAAAAATAAAAACAACAATAGCATGCAAAGAGTGACAGAAAATGCGGTGGGCGATAATCACTTGAAGCCAATTGGCGCCTCGAGAATAGGTCAAAAGAGTAAAAAATCAATGGATTTGGTTATTATTTTTAAATAAAAAAATAATTAAATCAAAAAATGCGAGGGATTTTTTAGACTAATTTTTGTTTTAAAACAATATTCTACTAGTATCTTTCCTATTCCCATGTTATTTTTGTTAGGAGAGAGTCTAAACTTCTTTAGGCTATACTTGAATTATTCTCTCTTAATTTCTTTAAATGCTATTTTATTTTCTTAAATTAATAAAAGAATTCCGCCAATCCCAAAAATTGCAAAAAACGGGACCCCTAAAATCCCTACGGGATCCCTAAAATCCCGTATAGGGTTCCATCACACGCTTCAGCTTCTAAATGATGTCGCGATTGTTTTAGATGTTTAATAACCTAACGTCTATTCACAGCAGCTACCATCCATTCAATACTTTAAATGAAAAGCTCGTTTGTACCGTGCTTAGCCATTGATTTAAAAAATTTATATCAATGCCCAGAGTACACCGCGAGGAGGTGCACAGTGGTAAACGGGCAAACCCTGTACTCCACCACTTCCGTAGGACTAGGTTGCCCAGGCCCGAAGCAGGCAGTGGCTAGCGACCTACTCAACCAAGACAACAATTGCAACAATTGTGCCATTGGTTGTAAGAAGCGGGTTAGGTTCAACTAGGTTGCCCAGGCCCGAAGCAGGCAGTGGCTAGTCTAGCCTAACCTAGCCGGGTAATAGCTAGGTTGCCCAAGCCCGGAGCAGGCAGTGGCTAACTATACCCAGCCCTTTGGTTAAGGAAACACCGTCTGCACAATGTGTCGACTAATGAATACAACTTAACACAAAGGGGCCACGTAGCGCAATAGTTAACGTAGACATAGCTAGGTTGACCGAGCCCGGAGCAGCCAGTGGCTAACTAGAACTACGCAACTACTGCTATCAAACTAGGTTGCCCGTGCCCGAAGCAGGCAGTGGCTAGCTTGACCGTTGTCTGGCCAACTAAAATGACATTAGTGGGCGCTTTTATACTAATATTGTATTGCTTTTATAGTAACTCAAAGTAGCATTTTGAAAATTAGACGTTTCGTAATCTTTCTTTCAATGAAAAATCATTTTGTAAAATGTCTGTCCCATTTTTATCTTTCATTGTTTTTGTTATCAATTCTTTAAATTTTATTTTCGGAATTTTAGGAATTTAATAAAATTCTTTTATCGATGCTAAACGTATATATTTATTATTCATAATCAAATTCCGACGTGCTTTTTTTAAAAATAAATATTTAAGTTAAAAAGAGGAGAATCCTTAAATGTTGCTAACTCAAATAAATTTTTGGCAATAAAAAAAGGAGAATACATAACTCATTTTATTTAATTTATTTAAATCTCTTCTTTTTTAGGCCATATATTTTATATTATTAATTTATTTGAGAGGCCTTTCACAATTAAAAGTCATCACTTGCCTGCTTTGTTTTGGTGCCATATTTTTATTTTCTTTGTTTCGCTTCTAAAAAATGGCGGAAAATGATGGAAATAATGTTGCAATTGTTGAGTCCCCCGCAAAGTCGGAATCTCCTTTATCTTCGAGGGAGGAATTTGGAAGAATACAGGTTAATTATATTAAATTTTTTAAATAAAATGTGAATTTTTTTAGAAAGAATTAGCCAAAGAATTAAAAGCAAAAGATGGGCTTGAGAGATTCCTCTCACTTGCTTCTGGCAATTTACTCAACCCTCGGGCTTATACTCCGGATTTAATGGAATATTCAAGAGAACTTTATGAGGAAAGTAAAGCAAAGACAACATTTTTAAGGATGCAATTGGAAAGGTATTTTGGGATTTTTTGTATAATATTTTGGTTTCTAAACTGGGGACATTTATCCATTACGTGGGAATATTGTTTTTTCATTTTTCGATTTGGGGGAATTTTTTCGTTTTGATTTTTATTCTAATTTTTAGATTAAAATTACAAGAACGATCAAACATTGCTGGTAATGGCCGTGAAAGTGATGGAGACAGTACTGAAAACAAAAATGAATCAAAAATTGCTGACCTAATGTATCGATTAAGAAAAGAAGCAGGTTTAAATATTTCTTAATTCTATAAAAATTTTGTTGTAAATTTAGCTCTTATTGCTGGGGCTAATAGTATGCTTAAATTGTTTGGTGAACAAAAGAAACCTGACCAGAAAAGTTTGTTTTTTAATTTAAATTTTGTAAATAAGTTAATCATCATTTTAATCATCATTTTACTTTTTAGGTGTTATGAACGCTCATGAGACCTGTGCTCTAGCAAACGAGAAGCTTGACTTAATTCGCCTTGCGCTTAAAAAATATTCGTTAGTTTTTAATGCTTTTTGACTTAAATTTAATTTTAAATTAATTTATCCCTCTATCATTTTAAGCGAACAATTGCCCCATGAATCACCAAAACGTGAACATGTTTGTCGAGAAATAAACGAATTCTCTGCTTTAGGTCAACGACAATCTTCTTGCGATTCCCCAACTCATGGAAATGCTAATACATTCAATTCTGATAGAAAAAATTCTGTGGACATAGACAACCACCAACAACATTCCTGGTTAGATCAGAGACCACAACTATACACACAGACTCAATATTTGTTGGCTGTTAGTGGGAAACTTGAATTAAGGTTTTTGTTTATTTCATTAAAAACTGAATTATTGCAAACATTTTTAGGTTAATTGGTTGCCAAGATTTGCTTAATAAAATTGATCTTCAAGTGGGGAAAAGCAAATCAATTGGGAAATTATTTCGACAACAAAGGTATTTCTTAAATATTTTAATAAATTTATTTTAATTTTTAGTAATAGTAAAATGATCCAAGCAGAAGAAGTTTATGCCTCTATTCGAATAGACAACAAATTAATTTCGTCAACAAAGTCAAAATTGATGGGTCCAAGTTGTTGGGACCAAAGTTTTTCTATTGAATTGGATCGGGCTAAAGAATTGGAAATTGAATTGTTTTATAAAGATAAACGACAAATGTGTGCATTTGCTGTACTCAAACTTGGTTTGTTTTTAAATTATTTTTTGTTGATTTATAAATTAATAATGACCTTTTATTTTGCATTGGCTAAGGGTGTAATGATCCAAATTTTCTGGATTTGTCACTCATCAGTCCCTTTCACTTTTTAAAATTTTTTCGATTACAGCCATTTTTGCATTATTTATTTATTAAACTTCTCTGGCTACAATATTTTTTTAATGGATTACAATATTTTAAAAATTTAGGTGATTTAATCGACAAAAGCCAAAACGCTGGCAAACACGTTCTTCTTGAACCACAAGGAATTCTCTTTTTAGAACATTTTTATTTGGACCCAACAGTTAGTAGAAAACCTAATTTACAACGACAGAAAAAGATTTTTATGGTTAAAGGTTTTTTTAATTTTTAATTATTTTTTCATTAAAATTTTTATTTTTAGAATTGAAAACAAAAGCAGATACACGAAAACAATTAGGGCCTTCAGTTTTGGGACGTTTGGTTAATAAAAGTAATTCTGCTGCTCAACAATTTGAACCAGTCGTTTCTATAGGACCAAACGATAATGAGACGTCAAGTAAAGGTATTTATTTTTAAATGAAAGGTCCTCCAAAATTCCCACAATTTTTGCCTCCAACACAGAAACTTGAAGTTTTGGCGCATTTGTGCACAAAAATTTACGTTCAACATTTTAGAGAATGGTCCCTCCCTCTTCCCGAAAATTTTGCCTGTCTATGTGCTTATAATAGAAGGGAATATAAAGGGGAGAGAATTTTAATTTAAATGATTTTCTTTTCCTTTGCAATTTTTCCTTCCTTTTTTAAATTTTTAAACTAAACTTTATTTCATTCTAATAATTTTACAGAAGTAGAATCAACAAAAAGATTTGGAGGAAATCATCAAAACAAAAAACATTCTTATACTCCATTGAATCTTCGCGACCATACAAAACAATTAGAAATAATACCTCCACAATCACTTTCAATTGACCAATTTCGTTTAATTTCTGTTTTGGGGAGAGGTTTTTTAGGAATTTTGTTCAAATAATTTTTTTTAATTTTTAGGACATTTTGGAAAAGTTATCCTCTCTCAATATAAGCCTACCAGTGATTATTATGCAATCAAAATTTTAAAGAAAGGAGATATTTTGGCTCGTTATGAAGTTGAGTCTTTAATGGTTGAAAAAAGAATTCTTGAAATTGCTAGTTCAAGTAAACATCCATTCCTTGTAAATTTATTTGCTGGTTTCCAAAGCCGTGAACATGTTTTCTTTGTTATGGAGGTTTTTTATACAAAAATTTATTTTTTAAAAATAAATTTACATTTTCAGTATGCAATGGGAGGTGATTTAATGAGGTAATAATTTGACAAAAAAAAAATTTTTTAATTTAAAAAAATTTTTAGGCATATTCACGATGATATTTTTACTGAAGAAAGGGCTTGTTTCTATGCTGCATGTGTTCTTCTTGGTTTGGTAAGAAATGAGAAAATTAATTAAAATCACTAAATTCTTTTTAAGGAATTTCTTCATACAAATAAAATTGTCTATAGAGACTTGAAATTGGATAATTTAATTTTGGATAAAGAGGGTTATGTAAAGGTTTTTTAAAAGATTTGATTAAAGAATAAAATTTAATTTTGTTTAGTTGGCTGATTTTGGGCTTTGTAAAGAAGGAATGGGCCCAACTGACCGAACTTCTACTTTCTGTGGTACTCCTGAATTTTTAGCACCTGAAGTATTAACTGAAAATAGTTATACTCGAGCAATAGATTGGTGGGGGCTTGGAGTTTTGATTTTTGAAATGCTTGTTGGAGAGGTTAGACAAAATTTTATTAAATAGAATTTTTGGACTTCCCATAATTTTTACTAATAATTTTTAATTAATTTTTTAGCCTCCATTTTCTGGTGCAGATGAAGAGGAAATTTTTGATTCAATTGTTAATGATGAAGTTCACTATCCACAATTTTTGTCAATTGAATCTATTGCAATTATGCGAAGGGTAAAAAATTGTTTTTTAATTTTTAAATTAATTTTTTTTCAGTTAATGCGAAAGAAACCAGAAAAAAGACTTGGTGCTAGTGAGGAAGACGCAAAGGAAATTAAAAAGCAACGCTTCTTTGTGGTTTGTATTTTTTTTAAATTTAATAGAGAAAAATATATTTTTATTTTTTTTCAGCATATTCAATGGGAATGGGAAAAATTATTGAGTAAACAAATTAGACCTAAATTTGTGCCAAGTATTGCTCATCCTGAGGATGTCTCTAATTTTGATGAAGAGTAAGTTTTGATTATTTTTTAAAAAGTTTGGTCGGAAACATAAAAATGTCTTCTATGCTAGAAATTTAGATTTCCGTAAGGGAGTGTTTTAACAATTTTTTATTGTAAAGGGGATAAAGTCAATCCTTTTATTCTAATCAAAATCATTTTTCAAAACTCATTTAAAATTTTAAAGGTTTACCAATGAACATGCTCGCTTCTCTAGTGCAAAATCAAAACGAGAAATTACAGATGCGGATAATGAATTATTCCGAGAATTTGATTTTTGCAATTTGCGTTGTTGACAAATGGTAAAAAACATGGACAAATAAAAAAATATTGGAGGAATGTATGTAATAGTTTGTTTTGTTCAATAATCGACCTCATTCATTCCTAAAAATATGTCCTTCAAGAAAAGGTTGAATTTAGCACAAAGACGTTGAAAATAAAATTTTTTATCAAGTTTATGTCAATCCCCCCTCTCCATTTTCTAAAAGAACGTCTTTGGCTATTTTTATTTTTGTCCTCTCTCTCCCGCTAATTTCTACTTACTAAAAATTGCAGTATCTAAAAATGTTAAATATGTATAAGATTTGGTCTGGGGATTGTAAAAAATATCGGTGTTGGAAGCTGTAAGGGTTATTTGCATGTTTTAGAGTCATTTTTATATTTACTGCAATTTTCCCTATTAAAAAATGTCTTGTGCCTTCACAGATATTGTGGTATTTTTACTAACTAGACATTAATTCTAAATGACAAACTTTTGTTTATTTTTCATTATGTGCTCTCTTTTTCATCTCATTTTTAAGTTGATTTTTTAAGAAAAATAAATTCAGTAAATGGAAAAAATATAATCTACCTAATTTCTCCTAACGATGTCAAATTAAAACAAAAATTTTTATTTTCTAAAAAAACAACTTTAATTGTCTGAAGAAATCAAAATATAACAATTAACGGTCTCGAATATTTCCCCCCATAGCATTCCGAATCTAAAAAATAAAAAAAAAGAATAGTTATTAAATAAATAATTAAACTAACCGTAATAGCCTCCTTTAATTTCTCTGAGAAAATGCTGGCGTTGCCAGATTGGTTTGGACGGGTATAACTTCGTTCAGGATTTTGTTGCTTTAAAGGAAATGTCTTATATAAATAGTCTCTGAATAATTAAAAAATAACCGGGATAGAACGGTTAATTTTTTGATAAAATATTTTTGGTGTTTTATCCAATTCTTTTTCCATTTTTGGCCTATCAAGCCTTTGATCAACAGTTGAAGGGCGATGAATGATTTCCTTAACCACACGGGGTGTATCAAGTGGCGTAGCAAAATAAGAGATTGGATCTTCTTTGTTAAAATTAAAGCGGGGTTTTGGAGGAACTAAAAAAATTGTTTTTAGAGTAATTGAGAAAATCTAATTTTACCTAATTTCTCTTTTTCTTCTTCAGCCTTTTCATGCTTTAAAACCTCATTTGAACTCGACAAAAGTGCATCAATCTTACAAGCCAATTCAAAAATCTTTTTAATTGGCACTTCAATTACAAAAACACCTTGATCCCAAAGATGGTAAATATTTGGTTTAAGAGAATGTTGTGAAATATAAATGAATGGTTTTTTAGTTAATTCTTGCTCGAAAGTGATTGATTCTTTTGAATTTTTGTTGAGTGATGTTTTATCTTCTGAATGGCGAAGAGCCTAGGAAAATAAAAAAAGTGAAGAGTACTTTCCTTATTTAATTTAAAGAAGCCCCCCGTTCCCCCGAACCTTCAAATTTAGTCAAAAAAATTAGAAAAAAACCTTAAATTGTAGAACGCTCAAATAAAACGTTTGCTGAAAATCTCCAAAAAGTATTCCAGGTATTTTATATGTATATAATTGTTGCAATAATCCATTCTCTAATGGAGTTTCTGTCCAACGGTCCATTGAAAGTAATGTTACTAAAAACAAAAATTAAACAAATTTTCTTTTTAAAAACTTACAAGATTTGTCTATCTGAAATTTTATTTCTGATAATTTGTAAATACGTTGAATAAGTAAACGAGCTTGTTTAACTGGCATATGAATAAATCCAAGCCTTTTTTGAAATACAGATTTTTCATGAGGATCATCACTAATTGAGGGCTTCTTAAAAGCAAGAAAAATAAAGGAAAATATTAAACATTGAATTATCTCCCCGACATTTTCTTTTTCTCAACAAAAATTATAGTCAAAAATTTTAATGAAGGGAAAATGCGGCGAGATAATGTGATTTCACTAAAAAATTTTTAAATGTCATTTAAATGTTGCTTCAATTTTTACCATAAAGTTTAAACTGGGTTTGGGGATTAATTTTATTAGTATATCCTTTAATATATTCCCCCCTCTTTCATGTCCCTTTCCTGTATATAAGCTAAATTCGGACCCGATAATTTAAAATATTTTACCAAATTATATTCATCAATATTCAATAATGGTTCTTCGAATCTATTGCCTATTGTCAACTCCAACATTCGGTCATCTAAATAAATAGTAGATTTGTTGCTAGATTGTGGCTGCTGAAAAAGTTAAAAATTTCTAATTTTTATAAAATAGAATCAAAATTTAAAAAATAACAATTTGTTGAACTTCCAATTGTTGACGTTTGTCAATATTCCAAAACGATAAAGTCGGTGGCTTTGACTGCTAAAAAATAAATGGTAAATGCTAAATTAATTTTTTAAATTAGCTCTATAAATTTTAAAAAATATATTAATACCTGTCGGCCTTCATACGGTTGTTTATTTGCATTCAGTAGAGTTGGTGGTCTCTGCTGCTGAAAATTAACAGAATTTTTAGTGAAATGATAAACCTAAATTCCTTGATCGAAAAATATTCAGAAAATTTTACCAATATTTGTCGACGATCAATTGATTGCTGATCCTGTCTGCCTAAATTACGAAAAGATTGTGGATTTGATGCCAAATTTGCATTCCTATTGGGAAGATTAGACTGAAGTCTAATTGAAATAATAATTCGATTGAATTGGAACAACTTGTAAAATAACATAAAATTCCTTTTAAAAAAGAATTAAAATTTAAAAAAGTAATATAAAACTAAAAAAATATTTGAATAAATAATCAAATAAAAATTAAAAACTTTCAAAAATTACAATTTATTCAAAATAAATTAAAAAATGTTAAAATAAAAATTAATTATTCAAAATCAACCGTTGCTTCACTAGTTGTTGAAAAATTTCTTTCAACTTCCTTAATTTTTAATTTTTCTTGTTCCAAAATTACTTTACGTTCATCACACATTGCTACACGAATATATTTAGTTGATTTACAATTCTAAAAAAATTAAAGAAGTTTTACCAAACAATTCATTTTTATTAATTACCAAACAAGGCTTTAATGGCATTTTTTCGTAACAAATTACTCGACGTTTACAGTCCATACATTTAAAGAATCTTTTATCAGCCACATGTCGTTTTATTTGATGTCCCGAAAGTTTGCAATAAGTACTTTGATTAACACTGGTATAATCACACTAAAAGAAGTTTTTACTAAAAGAGATGGAAAGATTTTAGTGGGGAAGGACAGATAATTAGAAAACAAAAAATGATGCTTGTCTGATAAAAAGGAGTAAAAAAGTTCTGGTCTATAGAGAACGAGTGTTAAAAAATTTTGTGATTTAGCTAGGACAAATAATAATTTGATGACCCAACGATTTTCCGAAAAACAACAAGATTTTTAAAAACATTTCCAAAGCAAAATTTTCTATAACCAAAAATCCAATAAATTTTCTTACAATTTAGGGTTAAATTAATTAATATTCTTCATTAAATTTACTTGTGTACACGTAACCACTTTACAACCACGAATTTCCATTAAAGAAGTTGCATTTGTTTCAATTTGTTCTTCGACTTCACGACGATCAAAATAAAGATTTTGGCGATTTAATTGGTCCTTTAAAAAAGAAAAATTAAAAAATATTCTTTAAAATAAAAATCTTAACCTGATCAGCTTCATGTTCATAACTAGATTTTTTATTTAACAAAGAATTTAATTGTTCATCTGTAAAAGTTCCACCCAAAAGAGACCCTCCTTTTTTCTTTATTTGTTGACAAGATTGTTCGGCTGTTGTCTCTACTAAAAAATCAAAAAATATTTTTGATTTAAAAACACAAAATTTCCCAAACATTTTTGACGTTTATTTCCATTATAACTTGCTCCTCCATTTCCCGCTTTAAATATTTCTGCTGCTCTTTTCTTTAAAAATTATTAAATTTATTTAACAAAAAAATCTTCATACCAATTTATTTAATTCATTGGAATTCAAAACATTTTTTGAGTCCGCCAATAAAATTGATTGTTTGTCTCGAGTATTTGACGAACTATTTGTAAGATGAATTGAATTTTGCTAAAAAGGGAAATTAATTTTAACTTAGAAAAATAATTTAAAATTAGAATAACGAGGGAAAAAATTCTATAATAGGATAAAATTTGAGAAAACAAAATTATTTCCCTCAAAGGGAACCGAACCCTTTAAAATGCAATTGAATAAAAATAAAATTTCTCCTATCAAACAAGAATTTTCCCACTAAACCAAAGTGTTTGTTCGACAAAATTTTCTAAAAGCCTATATCAATTTAAAATGCAATTGAATAAAAATAAAATCTTTAATTACTTGAGTTTGAATAAAATCGCGCATTGAAGAAAGTGAACGATTACTGGCAGACTCCGATGGTTTTGCAGCATTTGCTTTTGGGTCAATATTTTCTTTATTTGAAGACTGGGACAATCTTTGTCTCATTATTCGAAGATTTTTTGAGCCAAGATGGAAGGGCTTTAAAAGGAGAAATTTAAAAAGATTAAATTAAAAAAAGAAAAAAACATTTTCAGAAATAAGCTTTTCAATTTGTTTGTTTTGCTTTTCAAGTTCTGGATCAATTTTTGTTAAAGATTCATTTAACGACGTGTTCCTAAGGGAAGCTCTTCTACTTGCTGACATAGGCATTATAAATCTGTTGAAATAAAAGTATCAGAAATTTGTAAATAATTTTGATAATTGGAACAAATTAACCAAAAAATTTACTTACTTTTTGCCCTTTTCTTCAGCCAAAGATTTTCGACGTTTTATCAAAACAAGCTCTGGAGGCGGTCGTTCTTTTTGTGGTGATTGCCCCTTTGATTGAAGTCTATACTCTTTTGTAGGTAAATTGGCTGTACGATTCAATGTCCCTCGTTTGGCAGCAACTTGACGAGCTCGTTGTTGTATATGGAAAGGGCAATAAAGTGAACGAGAAATATTGACAAAATTGGAACACTGATCTCCATCAGATGCTTTTCGGCCCTAAAAATTAAAAGAAAGAATTTTTTAAAATATTCTTAAATAACCTGACACCTGCCAAGATCTGGACAAAAACCAACTTCAATTAACTGACCAGGCTTGAAGAGTTTTAGCGTTACTACAAATTCAAGAGATTAAAAAAAAACTAGAAAACATATACATTCATTTTGTCGAGTAGAAGTGTTATTATTTGCAGAAGGTTCACATACTTGAGGATTATTTAAGAAAAATGTATTGCCCGGTTGTAACTTCCAATATTGTCGAAAACAATCACCAAAAAGAAGAACCTTAAAAAATTGAAAAAGTTTGGAAAAGGGATACCCGTGGCAAGGGAAGTATCTGAAAAACACCAAATAAATTGCTCACCTTAACAGAAACAGCATTCAAATCCTTAAAAATTAATTTATTAAAATTGGCAACTCAATTATGATTAAAGACGTTATTTCACG
Organism: Meloidogyne enterolobii; assembly: GCA_963681835.1. NCBI lineage: Eukaryota > Metazoa > Nematoda > Chromadorea > Rhabditida > Meloidogynidae > Meloidogyne > Meloidogyne enterolobii. The sequence goes on along the minus strand of CAVMJV010000004.1, from coordinate 233,082 downwards.
ATGGGAAAGTCCGAAAAATCAAAATAAAGCTGGGAATTTTTTTATTTGAAGCTAAGCTAAAAACATTTTTTGCAAGTTTCAGACCTCCTTTCAATTCAAAAACAGCCCTGATTAAACGAAAAAAACCTTAAGATCTGACATTCTCCAAATAATATATTCATTTCCATTTCCACTCTTTTTACATCCACTACGTTCAACCATTACAGCCATTGTTGCCCATCCTTCCTCATTTTCATTTTTCTGCATAGACAAAAGTCGGTTTGCTGAGAGTTGACTAAGTCGAAGTTTTTGCATTCCAGAAAAGAATGTATTGGAAGTTTGAAGTGTTAATTTTGGATTACTTAAAATTGAAGAAAAAATAAAAATTAATTAAAAAACCTAATTCGAATTCCAAACAGAGGATCGAAAATTTCTGCTGTTTGTGATTTGGAAGTGTCTTCTTTACATTCTTCTGATGCTGTAGTTGTAAACATTATAAAGATTAAAAAGATTATTCTAAAAATAATTTTAAAAAGAAATAACAAATTCGAGAAAATTCCCGGCTTTGCGCCAGCCGACCCGCGCCAAACTGGTTGCGCCAAACGGCCCGCACCAAAGTGGGCCGTACCAAGTAAAATACGCGCGCGAATTATCCATTTAATTTTATTGAATTTTTCTAGGGTCAAATGTTTCAATTTTTGCATATTTTCCTCGCAATTCCTTTTAATTATAATCAATAGGGATTAGCAATTTTTTATAAAAGGGGAACTTACATATGTGGTTTAGGTACTCTTTTTTTAGCCACACCCCTTTTTTCCTTTTCCATCATTATTTTTAACTCTTTTTCCTTCGAATCATCAATCAATTCTCAGCTAGGTCAATTTTTTAAATGTATACTACAATTTCTTAGGGATGTCACTGAATAAATAGACCAGAATTGGTCCGTGGTAACATAGATAAAAATAAGAAAATTTATTCAAAAGATTTGAAAGATAAAATTAATCTTTTCTTTGTTATTCTCTCATTGAACATGTCACTGGGAAAATTGAGTGAAATTAGGAAGGCTGACCATTCTGTCCATATTAAGGTTAATTGTAAAGGAAAAGGAAAAAAGGGGCGTGGCTAAAAAAGAGTAATTAAACCATATATAAATTCCATAAAAGGCATGAAAAACTTCATTTAATAAGTTTAGATGTTGGTTATTTCATCCTTTCTTTCCCTTAATAATTTATGTTTTAAAATTTCAGAAAATTTCTTTAGATTTGTTAAAGTTTTTAAATAATGTCATCAAAAGATTCTGCGGAATTTGACGAGTCCAATCCTGAGGAAATTAGAGAGGAGCTTAAACGACTTAAAAACCTTCTAAAAAGTGAAGCGTCAAAGAATACCAAACTTGCAACAGACTTGGAGCAATTTCGAGCGCTGTTTGTTTTTTTGGAGTTTTTGTTAAAATTTAAATAAAATTTTTAGTTATGAACGTGAACACCGCAAATATCAACAAGTCACTCGCGACTATGAACAGGAGATGGAGAAGCGCGACAGAGAGCTGGAAAAACGTGAGCAAGAAATTTTCGAGCTTGAAGAACATCGTCAGCGTCTTTTGACTAACAATGAGAATGTTAAGGTTTTTTTGATAATTTGAATATTTTTTGCTAACAATAAACATGACAGACCCCATAATTTTCTCCCCAAGTTTCTTCCTATATGTTTGCAGAATGGTTAGACTTCTTCCTTCAATTCTCCTTACTTCCATCTAAGGGGGAATAAAATTGTTCTGATTGTTTGTAAGCAAAATATAGAGAAGGACAATTGGAATGGAAGAAAGGAAGGCCTGACTGAAAGCCTGACCATTTTTTAGATATATAGGAGTTAACTTGGCGAGGAATGAATGGGGTCTGTCAGTTTCAAACCTATTATTTAAGAGTGAGGTCGCTGCTTTGAATCAACAGAATCGCTTTTTGACTGAGAAGCTCTGTACTGTTCAAAAGCAATTACTCGAGGAAAGGAACAAATCTCTTCCAAATCCTGCTGGAAATGAGACGGCATTATTTGAAGCAGAGTCTAAAGTGGACGAGCTTAAGGCAACAATTGTTTGTTTTTGATTGTTTAAACTTTTTAAAAATGAAAATTTTTAGGCGAGTATGAAAGCTGAAGTTAGCCGCCTTTTGACTATGAATTTTGAATTGGATGACCGTGCAAAGCAATTGGAAGCCGAATTGACTCAAGCAGCTACGGATCAAGAATCAATGCGTGCTCTCATTAAATGTCAACAAACTGACTTGGAAAATTCTCGCGAGAAGATTCAGGATTTGGAGGTTGAGATTCATCAATTGAATTCTCAAATTGCTGGTGATATGCCTGTTGCTGCTAAAGGGAACTCGCTTTTTGCTGAGGTTGTTTTGAATTGTTTTAAAAATTTTGTTTAAGTAAAGGGGATTAGCTGTTTTTAGCCTTCCAAATAAATTCGTTTTGACCATCAACCTTTTGCTTTTTATGTTGTGTTTTTGTCCTTTTCCCGCTTTTTAACATGAGCCATTGCCCATTCTCTGATAGGATATCTAATTTTGGGGATGTATGGTCACATAGGGGTGCATGGTTTTCCTATAGTTTTTTCCTCTCTATTTTAGAATTACCGCCCCTCGAACCCAACAATTTTTATACAAAATTTTTTAAAGGTCATTGATGGTAAGGACCGAGTTGAAAAGGATTTGGCTTTGCTTCACAAAAAGCATGCCCAACTTCAAAAGGAATACAATCGAGTTTCAAAGATTGCTTACAACAATTCAATGAGTAATTCAATTTGTCGTGATGGTTATAAATTGCAAGGACCAACACTTTGTTAGTTTTTCTTTTGTTTTTTAAATAAATTTTTAAAATCATTTAAGCTGTCTTCAAAATGGTTAACAGCGAACTCTCTATGCGATTGGACGAGAAAATGCGTTTAATTGAGAAATGCCATGTTTTGGAAGATGCTGAACGCAAAAATATGATTAAATTTGCTAAGGAGAATCCAGCTGATTTCGACATTTTCCAAGAGCATATGAATTCTATGGTTTTGTAAGTTTTTTTGTTTATCTTTTAAGTTCAAAAAATATTTTTAGACGTGACAAGCAACGTTTGGAACGTCGTGTCATCAACTTGGAATTACGCGAGAGGGATTTTCTGGATGCAATAAATTATGAAAAATCTCGTTCTTCATCTGTTCCTCAATTGGAGCACAAGTTGCAGCAATGTGAACGTTTATTGGCTAATTATGAGACTGCACAGTTGCGTTTGGATGATGATGAGGGAATTTGAAGTGGAAGAATAGAAAAGTATAATTTATATTTTGACAGGCTTTAATTTAGAAAATTTCGCAAATTATTGTATTTATTGACTTTTGGTGTTGAAATAAATTTTTTTACTGATTTTTTATTGGCAAAATTTTTCGAATTTTGGGGCTCAAGCCCCTATGGGTGAAAATCCCACAGTTATTTTTCGCAATTATACTTCTACATAGTTGATCTAAATAGTTTTTGTTATCACAAGATGTCCAAATGTGGGGTTGGGGTCGTTTTGGCGCCGGGCCGTTTTGGCGCGAGAACTAAAAACTGGTATTTAGGCAAGACCTAAATTCATAAAAATTTTATCAAATTTCTTTAACATCCTTGGCTACCTCCTCCAGAAATTTCAGATTTTTCATCGAATATTTCTGAAGTTATAGTCGATAGACCTCGAAAAATTAGGCATTTTTCAGAAAATCAACATTTTTGGCCATAATTTCTAAAACTCTTGCTCAAAAATTCTGAAATTTTTGGAGAACTTAGATAAAGGTACGAGAGTTATTATTACAAAATTTTATCATTTTTGATAATCAACTCGCTATCTTACAAGCTCGCGCCAAAACGGCCCCGCGCCAAAACGGCCCCGCGCCAAAACGGCCCAGTCCCCCAAATGTGACCTTTACATCTGTTATTTTTTTGTTCGCATCGCCAAAAGATACGATTACTACCGAGCTTAACCAGTCAATCACGTAACATTAGCCAGAAATTTTTGCGCCGTTTTGGCCTTGCGCTTTTATGGACGTGTCCCTGATTTTCGGTTTACGATTTTTTCGTTCTTTCCGATTTTTGATATTTTAGAGAATCTAAATGTACATTTTCGATAAAATGTACATTTTAATAATTTTTAAAAAAATTTTAGAAAGTTAACGAATTTTTTTTCTCTTAAAATATTTATTGAATGTTTTCATTTCGAGTTATTCAGGTTAATTTAAAATTAAATTTTAAATATTTATGCATTTTCAGTCAATTTCAAGGCGTTGTTTATCCACTTCTCTGCCTTTTTCTTCAACAAATTTAAATCCAAAATTTAAAGAAGCTTTTGTTGATAAAAATGATGACAACAATTTTGTAATAAAATTAGACAATAATTATTTAAAAAGTCCTGCTGGGAATGTTCTTTTAATTAAATCTGAACTTTTGGCTTTATTAATTTCAAATGAATGGAATTTAAAAAATAAGGAAGGTTTTGGAAGTATGCACTTTACAGGTTTATTTTTTGATTAAAAATTTATTTAATTTTGAAATTTTAGGATTGGCTTTTACTGGTGAGTGAGTAGTTTTTTGAATTAATAAATAGGGAAGTATTGGGTTATTTTTGGTATATTTCTGTAAAAAACTTGAAAATGTTTTACTTTTTGGGGGGTTTTTTAGACTTTTTTCCCTTTTGTGTGGGTTTTAGCTTTTGTCTTTAATAAAAGGCTACGAAACTTTCGAAAGTTAAAAAGCTTCCAGTATTAAATTTTGGGGAATATTTAAAGAGTTAGAAAATGTTGGTTAATGTATTCTAGAACAAATATTAGATGTCTTTCTGGTTTCCTCAATTAATTTTTTTACTATAATTGATATACGTTATACTCCAACCGAATTTTTAAAATTTTCCAAAAATTTTCTGTTTTTAAAAAAATATTTTTAAATTTCAAGCTCTAGACAATCCTCATGGAGAAACTAGTGATTCTCTGATAGAAAAATTAATAGGTTATTTAGACACGGACACTTTACTTTATTTTTCCAATTGCCAAACATCATTATTTGATCAACAACAAAAACAATGGTTGCCAATAATTAATTGGATAAATTTTAAATTAAAATTAAATTTACAACAAACAACAGAATTTTTTGAGCCTCCAAAAATTTCAAAAAATTGCAAACAAAATTTAAAACAATTTTTGTCTTTTTATAAATTTCCTTCACTTTGTGCAATTAATTATGGATGTGAATCTCTAAAAAGTTTAATTTTAACAATTTCGGCAATTGAAAATTATTTGAGTATTGAAGAAGCTGTAAATGCTTCTAATTTGGAAAAAATATTTCAAAGCAAAGTTTGGGGAAGTTTTGAATGGCATCATGAAGTTGAACGATTGGAAGTCTGTTCGAGAATATCTGCGGCTATTTTGTTTGTTTATTTGAATTCTAATTGAATTTTTTTTGTTTAGAAGACTTGACAGGTTTTTTTTAATTTTTGGGGACTTTGTTGAGGGTAAAAAAGTCTGTCTAATTTCTAGAGAATTTGACAGAATTTATTTTTCATCATTTCTTTTTAAATCGAGTTAGTTTTCTAAATATGTATTTTTTGTTATTTTTTTTTGACTATTTATTAAATAAAATTTTAAAATTTTCGACATATTTTTGTTCTAGCATTGATTTAAATTTTGTATATTTATCTTTCAAAAAATTTTTAAATTTATTTTTTGTTTGATGGAACAACAATTTGTTAAATTAAAATTAATTCATTCGGCAGATGAATGTTTTGAATTTGTTTGTTTTATTTTAATTTTCTTATATTTTTTTAAATATTTTTAGTGTCCCAAACTTGTTCCAGGCATCAAAATCGGAGATATTATTAAAATCAAATCTTTAATTTCTGATGATTTTGTTGTCTTTCAATATACACAAAAATGTGCAAACGATTCGAGACTTAAAGATAAAAGTATTGTTGCCTGTTCCAAAGCTTTTGAAAACAAAAAGAAGCAATTCCCAAATCGTTCAAATGTTTTGGTTGGAATTGTGGATAAAAAAGAGGTTTTTTATAAATTTTTTATGATGAAATTATTTTTGTTTAGATTACACTTGACAGTTTGGAATTGACATTTAAGGTTATTTATTTTTCAATTTAGAGAGTCAAGAGTTTTTTCTATTTATCCAATTCTAGTCTGGATTTTTGAATTTTTTATTTCAAAATTTGTTAAGCTGCTATGTCCCCTTTTTCATATTTTAATTTCCTTTTAAGTCATTTCTGAATTTTAAACTAAAATTGTTTCAAAAAAAATTAACCCTCGAAAATATTTTTATTTTTCAGGAATACTACGTCTCTCGAGCTGATATGTGGCGAATTCGAAATTGTTTGGTTGATTCTTGTGTTTATGTCGGTAAAAGAGAAGAATGGCTAGGAATTTTATTTACTGTTAGCGATTTGTGGCGATTGGGGGAAATGGCTTGGAGTGGTTATGTTTCTGATGAAACTAGGTTTTTTTTTGGATTTTTTAATTATTTAAAAAAATTATTTGTAGAATTGTTTTTCGATCATCGAGTTCACAGGTATGTTTTTTAATCATAAAGCTTGAATCTAAAATTGGGTTTTAGTCTACCAAGACATTTGAAATATTTTTAGATTCCCTTTACTGTTTTTTATCAAATTTTTAATCGTTCATTTTTTCTTAAGCCTAGTTCCAATTTCCATTAAGAATTTTGTCCCTTTTGGTTGACTTTTTTCATTTTTTTGAAATATTTATTCCAATTTAGGTATTAATTTTCATTCAATTTGGGACAGAAATGTGTGATATAGATCCACATGGCTATTTATATTTTGAAAAATGTGTTAATGGATTTTTACCAGAATTATTTACAAAATGGAAAGATCAATTTTGTGCTCATTTGGTTTTTTTATTTTTTTTTTAATTTTTAAAAATTAAATAAACAGGTTACATTAATTATTTTTTCTCGTTGGTATTACAAAGAAGAATTACTTGATGAAGAAATGAAAGAAAAATTAAAAGGATGTAGAGATCATCGAGGAAGACATTACCAGGTTTTTTTTAATAAATTGGATAAAATATTTTTTTTAATTTTAGGATTTTTATTGGCTTTTGGTACAAAATGAGCATTATTCTGATTGGACACATGTTTTGTCAAAGGTTTTTTTTTAATTTTTTTCTTCTATAGATTTTGCATTAAATTTAATTTTGGATTTTTGTCCGTCTTTATTTTCCTAAATTAGTAGAAGTTGGTTGGTTAAAGGTTTTAATTAGAGATCGGACTCAGATTATATCTCGAAAAAAATTTCGATTATCAAGATCGAGCTTTTTCGCTATTAATTTTCGTACGACCTCCCCGTCCAGTCTCTAGTTCTAACTTTTAAATATATATTTCCAAACAAATTTCCATTAGTATTCAGTTAATTCTTTTACATCCATAATTTTCAAATTCTTCTCCAAGTTTTTTGGAACTTCTATTCTTTCCATACCTCAATTAATTAGTACCTAGACCTTTATTTGTTACAAAAAGTATCTTAAATATTTACAAAAAATTAAAAAAAATCAGTTCCTATTTTTAATAATTTTTTATTTTAGTTGAAATTAGCCTTTTACAAATACAAAGATTCCATTGATAGATACAATTCAGAAACATTTCCAGTATTTTTTATTTATTTTTGTTTAATATTCTTTTAAATAAAAGTCTTACAAAAAATCAGAACCAGTAAGTATTTGGTCAACTTCAATGGATGGAAACTTTTTGGAGGTTTTGAATATTTCAATGAATAGTTTTGTTGCTTATCATTCTGATAGACGTTTTGAGACTTCTGGACAGCAGGTTTTCATAAAATTATTTTTAAAGTATGTGAACTTTCTGATAAGGACTTTTTTGATGTCATTAATCCCCATTGGTGATTTTAAAAATTAAAAAATTTTGTGTTATTTTGGTTCCCTCTACCACTTTTATTACTATTTCTACTTCACATCCTTCTAAAAATTTATTACTCCCTCAGGAAGTACACCTCAATATTTTTCGCTACTCGTCGGTTAAATCCTACATTATTCATATCTTTCAGTCCCATTTTTTTAAATTTGACCATTAATCAGATTTGTCATTAAATTTATATTTAAATTTCTTTTTTTTCCAGATTATTTTTGTTACTCCTGGTGGCGGTGTATTTAATGTGGATAGAGAAATGGTTAATTTAACCAAGTAATTGAAACTTTTTTTAAGATTAATTTTTCTTCATTTTAAGGCAACGTATAATAGATATGGGAATTTCTTTGGATATTGTTTGTTTAGGAGAACAACCTCTACATGCTGTTCCACTCTTTGTTTTTAAAAGTAATAATCCCCAATGTTCAGATGATTATTTTATTCCACATTGGATGAATTATAGTTATTACCAAATGTCCAAACGTTCTGTTTTTCCAATTAAATTTAAGACGAGAATTAGTTTTCCTGAAGATTTATTGAAGGTTTTTAATTTTTCTTTTGGTTTTATTGGTTTTATGAATTAAAATTATTAATATAGGGGCTTTAATTTTTCACAAATTTATCTGTGGACTAAATTCGAAAATTATTTATTTTTATTTTTTAGAACACAGAAGAAAGCCTTTATATGGAGAAAAGCATCCAAGGCGTGGAGGACACTTATGCTTATGATGAACAAGCATTTAATAACTTTGCTCAAACAAATTTTGGTGCCGCTAATAATTTATTAAATGAATTATATAATGAATTGGCAATAAATAATGATGTTGGTGGATTTTCGGGAAATTTGGAGGTTTGAGGATTTAAAAATTTTTGACTTATAGTTTGGATGGTTAATCTCTTATTTCCAGACCTCAATTCCATTTCTTATTTTCCTTTTCATTTACTTTAATTTTAAAGTTTGGCCGTCCTTCAGTTCTCTCCTCTTCTGGAGAACGAAAAATTACAGGTTCATTTGAATCCCGCCATGGAAGTTATGAGCGAAATAGAATAGAAACTACAAATACACTTCAATTCAGAAGCGGTTAAACCTTCAAACTTTAATTTAAAAGAACATAATTTTAGTATCTCAACGTGTTCCCAAACAAAGTTATCAATTTTTTGATCCAGTCCAAAGAGGATTTTTAAATCCTTTTCGGCCAGAGGATTTTATTGTTAGAATAACTGCTAATAGAAGGAGATGGATTCATGGTTTATTTTTAAAAATAATTTTAAAATAATACCTGATATATTTTCAAGTTTTCCCCGTTGATCGACTCGGAAGAGCGAAGTTAGCTCATCACTATGTTGTTGGAACAAGTACAATGAGTGTATTACAAACTATTGAACCTGTAAAATTAAAAAAAAAATTTTTTTCTAATTTTATGTTTAGGAACCAACAATTGCCAGGCAAGCCAATTCTGTTCATGATTCCTCCACAACAAGACAAGAATCTTCTCCACAAAATCATTTTATTGAGAATAAAGTTACCGGATTAGGTGCTAAAGGAAAAACAATGGTTTGGGCTTGGGGATCTACTGGAGAGGAAAAGTGGAATCCAGATATGGAAGTAGGTTAATTTTGAGAAAAATATTATTTATGGGGGTGGAAGTATCTATTTTAACATTATTCGGTTTCTAAAACATTTTAAAAATACATTTTAAAGATTGGTTGTGATTGGAAATCACTTATTCGTTCAGGCCTTTTACCAATTACAACAGACTTTTTCCCTGATGGATCTTCTTTAAATGATTATATAATTCAAGAACATCATGTTTATTTTGATTATGAAGAAATGAAAAAATTGGTTTCTGAAGAAAATTTTCCAAATCCAACATCTCAACATTTATATTATCTTTTACTCGACCAACTAATTTATCAAAGGTTACAGAGAGGATATCAAATTGTTGTTTTGCCTAAAGAATATATTCATTCAGCTATAAGGTTTGTGTTTAATTTTACTAATTTTGGATTGAGGTTTTCTGTAATTTTTTTTTGGTTTAGTAGGAAATTATAGTTGATTTAATTTCTGGTTTAGTAGATAAAAAACATTTTGAGTTTTGAAAGACATTCAAAAATTTAGAATATTTTCTCCTGGCCGTCATTTTCTTTTTAATTTTTTTTGGTTACCAAACCGGAACACAATTTTCAACACGTTTTTGTACCTTAAATCCTATAGGATGGAATTAAAAATAAATTTTTTGATAACGATTTTTTTATATTTAACAAAATAAATATTCTTTTGCAAATATAAATTAAAATTTGTAAAAAATTTATTAAAAATCATCGCGGGTTGAATTATACATCTAACGCAAAAGGATCTTTCAAAGTCAACGAGACTACCACTGAACTATACAACCCGCGAGAGGATTTAGTTTATAAATTCATTTATAAACTATAAACATTCAAAATTTCGGACTATTAATCCTAATACAAATAATATTTTTTGTTGATGAGAATTATTCTACTTTTCTAAAAAATAATATAAATGAACTGTTTTCAGTTCACTATCGGTTCGGTTCAGCCTTGGAAATAACTATAGTTCAGTTCAAATATTTATAAGTTAAAGTTAAAAATTTAAATATAAGTTCAATACAAGTTGAAAATGAGAAATTGAGGGGGAGTATATATAGTGATCCTAAAGTAAACAGAGATTGTTATTGTGAATTGACAGGTCAGAATTAATTAAATAAAATGGAAAACAAAATATAAGATAAGGATTTTTGGGTAAACATTAAGTCGGGAAAACTCAGTAAACCTTTTGTAAAATTGGAAGGTCAAGAGTTTATCATTTATTTATTTTTATATTTTGGGAAAAAGATAATTTTTAATTTGTTTATTTGCTGATGCGAATGCAGCATCCCTTCCTCCTTAATTAAGATGACGTCCACGTCATGCTTATTAAATTAAACGGAGGAGATTATATTTTAAATTTTTAATTTGTTTATTTGCTACAAATCGCATTTTGTAAAAACAAAAATTTTATGTTAGAAGCCATTTAAGGTTCTATTTTAGCTTTTTTTTTTCTCGAGGGATTTTTTTTTTAGATTTTTTTTTATTCTCCTCTTGTATTATTTTTTTTTAAAATTTTGTTTAATTTTATATTTCTCCAATTATGGGATTGGAATTTTTTTCACTTTTCTCCGACAAGAGTTTAAAGGGATATAGAAAAATTTTTAAATTTGATTACAGACTGGAATGTTTTAAAAAATTAACGGTGAAATTATTTAAGGAATTTAAGTGATTATTTTAAAAGGAAATTGGGGTGGGGAAAATTTTAATTTTTTTTAATGTCCATTTTTAAATTAATGATGAGCACCATTTCTTATCTTCTTTTTACCCTCTGGCATTTGTCCATTTACTTTCCGATTCCATTCCTTGTTTGCTTTTGTGCGTCCTGTCTGTTGTTTTGACGTTGGCAGGCTTATCTTTTGGTGATGGATGTAGTCTTTCTCCGATGGTCCTGCTGTCTTTGTCGATTCTCCCATGTTAAAATTAGGGGGTCTTATCACAAGTTTGTCCTCAACCCACTTTTTTCTTACTTTTTTATTTGTGGGACTGTTTTTCTGATAAGTATGTTTTGAGCTTGGGTTTGTTAAGTTTGTGTCTATTCTCAAGCCACAATTTTTTAGTGAATTATTATTTTTATTTATTTCGTGATTGTTTTTAAATTCAATATTTTCCATTAATTTTATTTTCGCCTTTTCAATATTTTGATAATTTTTTATTAATGTTTTCGCGATTAATTTACCCGTTTGTAAATCTAGGAATAACGGAAGGCTTTTTAGGGTTTCTCTTCCAATAATTACATCATATTTTCCTGTTTTACTAATTTCATTTTCTAATATTACAAGCTTTGTTATAATTTCACAACCCGCTATTTGGAAAATTATTTCTCCTTGGCCAAGTGTGGGTACAATTTTATTTCCTATACCAACTATGGCACTTAATTCAGCGGGAAAGATTTCGTTTATTTCTAATTTTTCTGCAGTTTCTCTACCAGTCAGGGATACATGAGCTCCTGAATCTAATAGGCAAATTATTTCTTTACCATTTATTTTAGTCTTTATTCTAAACCATTCATCACATGTATTGTCATAACCAGGTGCTATTTCTGCTACATTAATTTCTTTCTCTAGTTCTTGTTTGTTTCGCAAAGCTGGCTTTAAAATAAACGTCAGTACACATAGTATAGTACTAGCAAATAGAAAGGCGAGAAATATCCAAATTTGATTTAATATGAGTAAGCTCGCGAAATTTGCGGAAAATATGCTCTCTTTGGGCAATTCTGTCATTTTCCAATTATCGCTTGTTTTTTCTTTAAAGGTAAAGGGTGAGTATACGGGACAATTCATTTCAATTTGTGGTCCATGGCTAGCCAAAGCGGGGCTCATAGTAGCAATAAGTGCAAATATAGTTAATAAATAAGGGCTAGATATTCTTAATGGACTTGCAACTCGGCTTTCACTAAATCTCACTCTTCTGGTGGGTGACCGGCTATAATTATTTGGTGAATTTTCTCTATAATTTCCGTGATTATTGTCATTATATCTGCGGTTATCTCTATTATATTCATTTCTATAATTATTTCTGTTTTCCCAATAATTATTTTGATAATTTCTTCGCTCATAATTATTATATTGGCGAGCTTTATAATTTTTTCTTGCTCTGTTTCGGCAATCCGCTATTATATGTCCAGGTTTATGGCAGTAATAACATAAGCGTCTTGTTTCTCTAGACCGATTAATTGCTAGGGCTTCTACTTTTTTTGCCAAATCAACATATTGGTTATTTTGATATTTTTGGCGCTTTTCGTTTAATAATAATTCAAAATGTTCGGCAACTTCAAATGCCTTAGAATAGTCTTCAGGTCTGGAAGCTTTTACTTCGAATTGAAGGTCTGGCAAAAGCCGATCCAAAAATTCATCTAGCAATCGCTGCTGTATAGTATTTTCTTCGTAACCAATCATTACTGCACGTACTGCGTCATTTAATCGCTGCGCGAATTCAAAAACTCTTTCTCCAGGCGCTTGTTTTATTATAGATAGGGCTTGCCTAGCTACAGTACGAGAATGACCATTTACAAATTTTTCTTGCAAGAAATCTATTGCTTCTTGCAGAGTAGCTGGTTGCGGGACTTTAGCGTCAAGTTCAGCACGAGCGCGACCTCCCAGGCACACTTTTAGACGACTTAGTTTTTGTGCTTCATTAAGAGGGGTAATTATTAAATTTAGAGCATCCATAAATCGTTGGAAAAATTTTGAAAATGAGCTAGTCGGGTTACCGTCATAGACTCCGACTGGTGTCATTAGACCGTTTAAGAATGGGTCTCCGATCATAATCTCAACATTTTCTCCAGTAATGGGTTTCTCAGCAGCTTCCAACGCTTTTTCAGGAGGTTTAGTCTTGCGATTTAGGTCAAACGATTCATTACTTCCGTGACCGTTCCATGAAAATCCGGATCCTCGCGATTCATTTTCTAAAACCTCTACTTTTGCTTCAAGACTTTCAATTTTATCAATTAATTTACGCGCATTTTTAGTAATAATTTCTGCTATTTTCTGCTCACTTTTAGATAAATTATTCTCAACGTTTTCCATCCCTTCCTCTAGGATGTTTAGGCGTTGGATTTGTGAAATTTGTTCTTTTTCTATTTCCATATTTTTAGAGCGCAAAAAGACTAATTCATCTTTTAATTCTCTATCATCCATTTTATTTTCAATTTCCTTCATTTTTGTTTTGTTTAAATCATTATCAACTCCTAAATTAGATATTTCTTCTTTTACAATTTGTTTCAAATTTTTAAATTGATTTTCTAATTTTTCAAATTTTCCATCTATTAAAGCATTTATTTTATCAATTTCAGATGAGGACGAATTTGATGGCAAATTTTGTCCTTCAGAAATTTTCGACTCGATTTTACGGAAGTTTTTGCATACAGCCTCTTCAAAGCTGCGTAATCGAAATAATAAATTATTCCAATGACGACCTTCTTCAGGCGTAAAAAATTTATTCGCAAAATCTGATCCTGTTGTCTGTGTTTGATTTTTATCCATTTCCAAGATACTCCAGAAAATGTTTTCAGGGGCAGGAAATCCTTTATAGAGCTTTTCTGAGAGTGGAAAATCTAGTTCCTCTCTTTTTTAAACTGAGGATTGCACCCAGCAATTTCCTCTACTTTAACCGTTGCACACAGCAGGAGGATAGAGCACCAAGCAGTCTACCTCGTTTATTTTTAAATTAATTACGTGGGGTATTTTCCTCCCACAATTTCTCTCAACACTCTTTAGACCAAGCTCTTTTCAGGATTAGAATATCCTTCAAACAAATTCTTTTTCTCTCAAGGCTTTTACCCGGATTAAGTGGCACCAAAATGAACTAGGTTCAGTTCACTATCGGTTCGGTTCAGCCTTGGAAATAACTATAGTTCAGTTCAAATATTTATAAGTTAAAGTTAAAAATTTAAATATAAGTTCAATACAAGTTGAAAATGAGAAATTGAGGGGGAGTATATATAGTGATCCTAAAGTAAACAGAGATTGTTATTGTGAATTGACAGGTCAGAATTAATTAAATAAAATGGAAAACAAAATATAAGATAAGGATTTTTGGGTAAACATTAAGTCGGGAAAACTCAGTAAACCTTTTGTAAAATTGGAAGGTCAAGAGTTTATCATTTATTTATTTTTATATTTTGGGAAAAAGATAATTTTTAATTTGTTTATTTGCTGATGCGAATGCAGCAATAAATTTTTAAAAATTAAAGAAAAATCATTGGAGATAGAGCTCGTCAACCTGTCCAAAGAGAAGTTTGTCTATCATTCAATCACATTTACCATCGAATTTCTTTAATTATTGAAGATATGGAAGATTTAGTAAATACAAAAGAAGCAATTATTTTAGTTCAACAATTTATTCCAAAACATATGGTTAATCAAGAATTATATAATCCTTCAAAAGTTAACATTTATAATTATTTATTTCAAGTGCCTGATGATACTCGTTATATGGCTAGTACTACTTGGTAATTTTAAATATTATTTGGATATAAATATGTTAGGGTCGAATTTTAATCTCGTTGTTAGATTAATTTAAAAACGGACCTTGTTACCTAACAAATAAGACCAAAATTGCCTACGACAAGTATTCTCCATTTTTGACTTGACCTGTTTATTTTTATAAAATCTTGTATGAAAATCTGAGCTGCCTCAAATTATGTGTAACTTAGATAACAATTAGAATATGGTAAACACAAAAACCCTCTTAAAATTTCGAATTTCTTGGCAGTCCACAGTTTGTTGTTATTTTACACGCCCATCTTTCTCTTTCATGGGGTTGATGCTAATTTATTCCCCCTTTATTTTAACTTCTATAATTTTTACAAAATAATTTGAAGTTTCAAACATCACAATTTGGATAGATTAAATTGGAGTAGATTAGATTCAGAATTACAAACAGCAAATAGATGTCCTCATTTATTTACCGAAAAAATGAAATGTTTTTCTGCTAGGTATTTTTTGTTATTTATTTTTAAAATTAAAAAACAAAATTTATTTAAAGATATATTGTACTTCCTGATACAAGTAGAATTGCAAAAGAAGTTTTGAGCATTAGAAAGGCTGATATTTATCGTCCTTTTGCTTACCCTGAAGAATTGGAGAACAATTTTATTCGTTTTATTGAATGTAAAGTTTTCTATTGGTTTAATTTAGGGCTGACTTCTTTAATTTAAAAAACTATCAAGCATTTATGGATATACATATAGAAGCCTAAAAATAACTGGATTAGTATTTGGTTTTTTCCAGGCCTTGAGTTTTTTGGGTTAGATTTCCTGTGGACTGAAATATAGCCTATCTTTTGGGTATCTCTTTATTATTTGAAGACTTTGCTTAAAAATCTACGTGGATATATTCCAGCAACAGCTATAATTTGGCACATTAATAAGCTTTTTCCAAATAAATTTTCTTAAGCTTTAAACAAACTTAAAATATTTCATAATTTTTCTATAATTCTTAGGTGTAAATCGTGTCCGTAGCAATACTTTTCATTCTCAATGGAGTGATGGAATGTCTTCAAGACCAGAAACCCCATTAAAATATCATTTATCAGATCATCCAGGAAAAAGTTCTCCAACAGTTTTTGTTTTACCTCCAATAGAATTATTAGAATTAGATGTAGATATAGTTTTAAATGCTTGGTTAGAACAAATGGAACGTTTTCCAATATCAATACAGCCAAAAAATACACAAACATTTCCTCCATCAATTTTTATTTCTTATGATTTTATTTGTTGGCTTTTACGTTTTGTTAGTGGAATGGAATGTTTGGATGATGCTATTGGATTTGCAAGTAAATTGGTTAATGAAGGACGGATTAAATTATTACAGACACCTTCAGATTCTGAAAATTTTGGTGGGGAAAATTTTTGTTTTCTTAAAAAGTTTAATGGGTTTTTTTCGGAAGTTTAACTAGATTTAAAAAACCTGTTTGCGAAGTAAGATTTTAGTATTGAGATTTCTCGTGTTTTTGAGTCATCTATTTACACAAAAATATCTAGAACATAATTTAAATTTTTGGTAATTGATCTTTGAAAATTTACCCATTCTCTTTAAATCGAAGTTAGCCTTATCTGGGTATATTTTAGAGTTCACTGACGGTTAATCGAACTAAAAACTGTCGGTCGAAACAGTCCATAAGCGAAAGTCGTTGGTACCGGGTAGCTAACAACTCTAATTTATTTTTCTGTGATATTCTTTGAAAAAAATTCTTTATAAAATTTTTTAGATCAAGAACCTAAAAGAGTTTCTTCTTCAACATCTCATTCAACAGATTCTTATTCATTTCGTTATGGATTTTTCTTTTATTATATAATTAACACCAATTTAAATATCGATATTTCAAATATAGATTTACGTGGAAAGATTTATTTATCAATAGAAAAGCCCTGTTTATTAAATTTAATTGATAAAGAATGCCGTTTTAAACAAAAATCTATTACAATGGAATTTTTGCCTTCATCTTCTTTTGTCATTAAAAATTTGGAGAATCATTTTGTTGAATGGGGAAAAGTTTTTGTTGATAGAGCATATACACATTCACAAGCTTTTGAAATTAATGTAAGGGAAGAATACAGACATAACTTTTAAATAATAATTTTTAAAAAAAAGGTCAAATGGTTTATGGCAACAGGACAATCAGTAGCTGATTTAGTAAATAAACAATGGGCTAGACATGCACAAAAATATTTGATGCATTTCTTTCCGGCGCCAGAAGATGCTTTTGCTGAACCTACAAATGTTTTATCAAGTCCTTTAAGATGCCCAATTTTTGTTGCTATAAAAAGTGGTTTAATACCTGGGGGTTATGTAAGTTTTTCTTGAAGAATTTGGAAATTACCTATATTGTTTTTGGATTTTGTTTAACTTTTCGTTTAACTTAACGTCTTAGAATAATTTAATTATATTTTGGACATGGGAGAAACTTTAATGAAAAATGTTGATTAATATGTCGTTAAGACATCAAGTATCATAAAATATTTTTGGTTAAATCTAGGGTTCCCCTATATCTCCTTAGATTCCCTATTCTGTTTAGCTTTCTATATTTTCTATTTTTAGTTTGATTCAGTTTTGAGAGCAGTATTAGCATCTTTTGGTTTTATTCATTTAAAATGTCCAATACATTATAAAGAATATAAGGGAAAAACATTAACAACAAATATTTCAACAATTAATTTAAATTCCACAACATTTCCACCTATTTTTATTCAACAATTTGTTCATTTATCTGGTGGAATGTTTGTTAAATATGAGCCAGAACAATCTGCTTTTATGTGGGCCTGGAATCAAATGTTAACACAAAAATATAGAACCTCGTAAGAAAAAAATTTTAAATTAAAAAAATATTTGGGGTATTTTTATACTGATATTTTTTGAGAATTGCTGCCCCTGGAGGGGGTAATTCAAAGCTGAATAGAGGAACCAAGGACTTTTCATGTCGGTTCTTGATGGGGGTTTTGACTGATAAAAAATTTTTTAGAATCAGCAATAATCCTCCATATTTTGTAGAGATGTCCGAGACCGAAATTTTTCCAAGACTCAAGACCCAAGACAAAATTTTTTCCAAGACCAAGACACAAGACCAAGACCAAAACTCCAAGACTCAAGACCAAAAATCAAGACCAAATTTTTAAATCCCATAGGTCAAATTTTTGGTTTATTTTTTGTTATTTTGATACGATCACAGTCAACTTCAGCACAATTATCTATAATTTCGAAAAATTTATGCGAAATTCAAAGAATTTAGGGGAATTTATTCTGTGGAAAATCAATAAAATAGGTTATTATTTCAGAGGGTTTGGGTGGATTAACGGGATATTAGTGATATCAAAAGATTAAGAGGGATAGCCGTGGGATTTAGCGCCGCAGGCGAAAATTTTGAGGATTATGAAAGCAAAGAAGCCAAAAATCTTCCTTTTCCTGCGCCGCAGGCAAAAATTTTGAAAATTTTGGAAGGCCGTAGGCCAAAAAAATTCACATTTTCAGCGCCGCAGGCGAAAATTTTTTGAATTTTGGAGCTCAAGAAGCCAGATTTCTTCCATTTTCTGCGCCGCAGGCGAAAATTTTGAGGATTTTGGATGGCCAAGCACTAGGTCCAAAAAGGCCAAAAAACCAAGACCAAAAAATAAAACCAAGACAAGACCAAGACAAACACCCCAAGACCAAGACCAAGACCGAAAAAAAACCAAGAAAAGTCTTGGTTCCAAGACCAAGACCAAGAGTCTCGGACATCTCTAATATTTTGGTTGGGAGTGTAAATATGTAGTTTTTACTTTTTAGGAGTATGAGGGGATGAGATTTTCTTTTATCTTTTTCTTTTGAGTCAATAGATTTGTCATTTCCGAAAATTACAAAATAAAATTAGTATTTTAAATAATATTTTCTTTTAATTTTTAGTTGTTTTTCTGAAGAATTTTTGGATTTTACACTCGAAGATTTTCGTAATTTTTGTGCAGACAAAAGCAATAGATTAAAAAATTTTATTAGTAATTTTATTAAAAATCATCCTTTGGATTAATATTTTGTTATTTTTTTAATTATTTAACCCCCAAATAATTAACAAAATTAGTTGAGATTTAATAATTGTTAATTTTTGGGGGGTTTTTGTATATTAAAGTATTTATTTATTTTTAATATTTTTTTATTTTGTCAATTTTTGTTTAATATTTCTATTAAATATTTATTTTATTTTGCTTAATATATTTAACAATATATTTAGGATTTTTTTGTCAATTCTTTTAAAAATAAAAAAATGAAATATGCCCAATTAGTTATTGGCCCGGCAGGAAGTGGAAAAGTATTTTACAAGGATTAAATATTTTTATTTTTAAAATTTAGTCAACTTATTGTGCAACAATTCAAGACCATTGCAAAACTATTGGAAGAAATATTTTTGTTGTTAATCTAGACCCTGCTGCAGAAAATTTTGCTTATAATTGTGATGTTGGTGAGTTTTGTTTTTAAATTAAGATGGTTATTAATGAGTTTGGAGTGTATGTGTTTGTGGTGTAGTTGGATAAGTGCGTGTTTAGAGAGGAAAAGGTGTTGGTTCGACCCCGCTTTGTGCAGTTCTTTTTTTTTGAAGAAAATGGTCTATAAATTATACCAAATTGTCTTTTAACGATTCTCAAAAAAATTTCAAATTTTCTAAAAAAAATTTTTTTCTCATAGATATAAGAGAATTAATAAGTGTAGAGGATGTATTGGACGATAAAGAAATTAAAATGGGTCCAAACGGTGCTTTAATATTTTGTATGGAATATTTTGTTAAAAATTTGGAGTGGTTAAAAGAGCAATTACAGGAAGGGGAAGATGATTATTTTCTTTTTGACTGTCCAGGCCAAATAGAATTATATAGCCATTTAGATTTAATTCAACAAATTATAATTAAATTACAAGAATGGGAATTTAGTATTTGTAATGTTTTTATTTTGGATTCTAATTTTTGTTTGGATTCAAATAAATTTATTTCTGCAAGTTTTACAGGTAATTAAGAAGGGAAGAGAGTTTATATATTTTGTTAATTTTATGTCTAGTGTCACATCTTTTGGATAAACAAAATAAATCCTTAATAGTGGGGACTAAGGTTGTCTGTTTTTGGAAATTCTTTGGATATCCGGTTCGGTACAGATATCCGGTTCGGTACAGCTTTTAGGGCTTTTTTCAGTCTAGGTCTTGAGCAATGAAGAATCCTTGCCTTTTAGACCAGAAAATATTTATTTGTTCCTTTAAAATTTCCATTCTTGGGCATTTCTACTTGAAAGGGAATTTATATATGACACACAGTTTTTAGTTTATTTCTTAAAAGATGGCTGTTAATTCTTGTCTTTTACCACAAATAAACGGTCCCCATTAGTTTATTTGTGAAAAGTATCAGACGGTTAATTGTCTAAAATATAATTTTTCAGCCTTATCTACAATTGTATCATTTACAACTCCATCCATTAATGTTTTGAGTAAATTGGATTTATTAAATAAGGAAGAAAAAAGTTTTGTTAAAAATTTTTTGGAGGATGAGGAATTACAAAATAATTTAATTAATTGTATTGATGATGGACAAGTAAAAAAAAAATTAAATTTATTTTTTGAATTTAAAAAAATTTCTTTAAATATATTTTGGCCTTTTTTAAAATTAATTTTTAAACAAATAAACTCGTTGTGACCCGAATTGGGGAAATTCTAGGAAATGGATCTAAATAGTGAAATGCCTTAATATTTTATATTTTTCTCCATTAGGTAGGGGCTGATTTTTTAATATGAGGGGGGAGGGGGTTCGAATACTAATAAAAAGACGAATCGTTTTCAAAATCTACCTAGGTTTTTATCATACCCAAAAACAAAAAAAATATAATTATAATTAAAAAACCGTTTTTCGATTAATATTTTTTACAGAAAATATTTTTTATAATAAAATTTTAATTTTTAAAGCAACAAAAAGATAAATGGACAGAAAAATATTCAAAATTAACCCAATCATTATTAATTGTTTTGAATGATTATAGTTTAGTTAAATTTTTACCTTTGGATATTTCTGATGAAGATTCTATTCAAGGTGTTTAATTAATTTTTAAAAGAAAAAAATTATTTTTTTAGAACTTTTATCAGTTATTGATGTAACAATTCAATATGGAGAAGATGCTGATGTTAAAGATAAATTTCCACAATTTGCGGATAATTTGGATGATTATTCTTAAATATATATTTTTTTGTTTTGATAAAAATATATTTAAAGTTTATCTGTTTTTTAAAAACTTTTTTAATCATTTCTAAATAACTGCTGCTATCACACAACTTTTCGAATAAAAATTAAGTTTAGTTATTATTGGTGCTGGTGAACAAGTTTTAGTAATGTAGTGGGGAAGTTATGTGTTAGAGAAACAAATTGTGGGTTCGACTCCATTTGTTTTTAAAAAGAAATGTTAATAAATTACAATAAATTATTTTATAAAAATTCTAAAAAACAATTGTTGAGGATGTGTTATTATGTATCAGGGTTATTATCTCGAATTTTTAAAAACTAAAGGGCGTAGATATAATTTTCGCACACAACAAAATTTCGATTCGCCTCACTGAACAAAAGCATTAATATAATCAAACTCTTAGCGGGCGTTGTAGCTCAATGGTAGTCTGTTTAACTACGACAAAACCACTAGTGCGGGTCAGAACTTTCATACCTAAGTTACTGCAGTTTTTGCTAGCTCAAAAGCCTACCACTGAGCTATAGGCCCGCTACTTTGTTTCAAAATAAATTCATATATAAATTCATTTCTTTGGTTGTTAAAAATATGTTTTTTAAAGAATAGAGGTTAATCAAGATAACTGATATTTTAATAGTCTTAAGAATTATTTTATATGTATCTTTGACAATATTTTAATTAAAAACCTTTTATTTCTGTTCTTTTTAAACCTATCTTTTATTAAACACTAATAAATTTTTTTTAATTTTTTAAATATGTCACGTCCCGAACTTTTACCACCGTTACACACTACACACTGCCTAATTTATCCCTAATTTATTACTGTAGTTTTAGCTAAAAAAAATTCTTCAATAATTTATATTAAATTTCATTTTTATGTAAATATATTTACATCAATTTTTATAAAGAACAAAACCCCTTTAATAATTATATTTATAAATACATTTATAAGCAACCACATCGGTGGGCCTTGTAGTTCAATGGTTGTCTCTTCGACTACAAAAAAACTGGCTGTTAGATGGAAAAGTTTGGACCCGCTAAATTTTTTTCATTCTTTTTTCAAATTTTAATTGATTAATTTTTAAATTAAAATTTCACTTTTAAATGTACCTAAAATAGAGGTTAAAAGTTTAAGTTTTAAAAGTTTTTGACTAAACTTTAATATTAAAAAGGGGGGTATTAAAATAATTATTTTTATAATAAATAACGAAAATGTTTGTTTATATTTTTATTTAATTTTTTTATTTTACTTAAAAAAATTAATTTAATAATTTTTAAATTAAAAAAAGTAGCAAATAAATAATTGTTTTTATTAAGTAAGGGAAAATTGGAAAAAGACTAAAAGGGCATTTTTATTTAAAAAATATTTGCTTAAACTATTTTATTTAATTAATTGATGTCATTTAAATTAAATTTTAAAAATTAATTTTACTTTCAAAATATAATTTAATTAATTTATAAATATTTGTTTGGAGTACTCGGAATTTTTTAAATTTCTGATTTCCGTGACTAATTCCGATTTTCGACCGACTTTTCGGAAGCATTTTTATTTGATTTATTTATTTTTAAATTCAATTAAAATTTTAAATTAAACTTTAAATTAACTGAAATGAATACACTGCGGTGCATATGTTTATGCACACTTATTCAAAAAATACATTCTATAAAGCAATCGAAAGCTCTATTTGTATCTCAGTGGACTTGTTTCTGCATTTTCCATGAAAATGAAAATTGGCCGAGATAATCCGGATCTACCGGATATACCAAATCCCATATCCTCGGAAAAATTTTTCGGAAAAAATTTAACAAACCCATTTGATAAAGCATATTTTTGTGAGTATTCATCACAAAACCGCTTAGAAATATCTTTTTTCGGTCCAGAGATATGACTTTTTGAAAATCGAAAAAACGCGATTTTTTGACGAAAAATGGCAAAAATATGGTGTTTTTTCGATTTTCAAAAATTCATAACTCGGTCGAATCTCGACCGATTTGGATGAATTTTTTGTATTGTATGTAGAATCTGGAGATGAATCACATATATTTTTTACAGACTTCAAAAAAATTTTTCCGAAAAGTTGAAAATGTAGTACCTGTTAGACCGGTCGAAAATTTTTCGAAAATATCAGAATTTCGAAAAATGCAGAAACATGTCAACTGAGATACAAATAGAGCTTTCGATTGCTTTATAGAATGTATTTTTTGAATAAGTGTGCATAAACTTATGAACAAAAAACAAGTGTGCATAAACATATGCACCGCAGTGTAGTGTTTCGTGCATTAGACATTAGGACCTATAATTTTAAAGTATTTATAGAAGAAAACGTCGGAAATCGGAATTCCGATCAACCTCTAGATCCTACCAGACTGACACTCGATTTTCTACTATCATAACAACAATACAAAACAACAAATTTGAATAAATGTTAATTTATTCAAATTAAAGCGTAAAATGAATGTTTTCTTCTTTTAAGGACCAATTAGTATTTTAAATAAAAAAAATTTAGATAATTCCAATAATTATTTTAACAATTGTTTTTTTACAACACAAAATTTTACTGTTTTCTAACAAAAACAACAACTTTCCCTTTTAATGCCTATATGTAGTTTATAAATAAATTTATAAATTATTATTATAGCGGGCTCTATAGCTCAGTGCTAGTCTCTTTGACTAAGAAAGATCCTCTTGAGTTAGATGATATAACACAAAACCACCTAACAATAATTTTAACCCGCGATAATTTTTTCATTTTTTTTTCAAATTATTTATTAAAAAATTTTTTTAAATTTATTTCTATTTGTAAAACAATATTAAATTTTTTAAAATATAAAAATAGAAATTAAAAAATTAATAAATTCTCTCTATTTATATCTCCTGAAGGGATTGAAATTTTCAGTTTCGAGTGTACATAGAATTTATGTTCTAAATTTTCTTAACAAAATTTCTTTGTTAAAAAAGGGGGAGTATTCAAATAATTGTTTTGCATAATATTAATTATTTTATTTAAATTAAATAACGGAAATATTTACTTTTAAAAAAATAAATTTAATAATTTTTAAATTAAATAAAAGTAAGCAAATAATTGTTGTTTGTGGAGCAGTTGAAAAAGACTGAAAAACGTGGGCATATTTATTTAACAAAAATATTTTTCAGAATTTTAATTAATTGATGTCATTTTATTTAAATTAAATTTTAAATTAAATAGTTATTTTACTTTCAAAATATAATTTAATTAATTTGTAACTGTTTGTTTGGAGTATTTAATGAAACTGAAAAAGCTTCTAGAGATTAAATACATATTCACAAATTTTTTAAAAGAAAAATTTAAGCAATTTTGAAAGAATTCTAATAAAAAATATTTTAAAATTTAATTTTTTTCGAAAATTAAAAATATTTATTTCTAAATATTAATTTTAATTTTAAATAATGAACAGAACTGAGGTAACTTTTAAAAACCCCTTTATTTTTAATTTTATTATTTTTATACGTTTAATTCAGAATTATTATTTATTTTCTTTTATTTCTCAAAAAATTCTCAAATTTATGTCTGCCAAAAATTTTTAAAAAAATTTTTCGATCTCGGCTATGACTAATTCCAATTTTCAGACCGACTTTTAGGAAGCATTTTTCTGTTAAAATTTTTTTAAATATAATTTAAAAAAATTTCAATTAAAGATATACTACAAAAATGGCTTCAGTTGGCCTCTTTTATTTAGTACAATTCCAATTATTATTATTTCAATTCCCGGTATTTTAACTAATATTGTTCTTATTTGTGTTACAATTAAAAATAAGTAAATAAACAAAAATATTTTTTAAATAAATTTAAAATAAAATTTTTCTTCAAATTTAAAAATTAATCTAATTAAATTAAAAATTTTTTTTTGATTTTTGACGCTGGAGAGTATTTAATAAAGTTCCTGACTAGGATTGTTGATTCTTGGAAAATCTTCGGATATCCTAATCAAAATTTTCTGGATATCCTAGACTTTTATCAGATCAGATATCCGAATCCCGCCACCTATTCCTAAATTTGCTACCAAAATTTTTAAGTAACAAAAGAATAAATTTAAATAAATTTAAATAGAAAGAAAACAAAATTAACAAAATTATTTTATTAATTTAAAAAAATTATAATTTAAATTTAAGTAGTTTTTAATTTTTAGAGCTTTACACGGAACAACAAATTTCCTTCTAGCCCAATTAGCCTTTTATGAAATAATTCACGAGACTGGTTATTTCGTTGTTCTTTATTGTAATTTAATTGGACTTAATTCTTTAACTTATTCAAAAGCCTCCCGTTTATTTTCTGTTCCTTTATTTACAGTTTTTGGAATTTCTCCTTTAATGGCATTTACAGGGATTGACAGATTACTTTATGTTGTATTCCCTATATCTTTGTAAGTTTATTAAAATATATTTTTATGGAAATAAAAAACATACTTAATAGATAATTAGATTAACCTCACCAAATTTCGAAAAATAGTTTTTTTTTAATTTTCAAAAATATCAGAAGAAATATCAATTTTCCTAATTACATACGAGAGTTGCGTCGTAATTTCGAATTACGATTACGAATTTTTTAAATTACGATAATTACCTCCTCAATAATTTTTTTAAAAATAATTTCAATTCCCAAATTATTTTTAAATTTAATAGTCCAAAGAAAGTTAATCCAACAATTTATTTGGGTGTTTATACTTTTATTTGTGTTATTTATTGTGGATTGATGACTGCCGGATTGATTTGGTTTAATGATGTAAATCCTGATTTGGTGGTATCTGCTTTACTTAGTGACGTTTTAACAGTTGAGAGTTTTAATTTAAAAAATAATTGGATCTCAATATAGGACCGAGAAATCCTATCTTATAGGATACCCAGACTTTTTTCGATCTTATAGTGAGAGGTACCCAAATTTCAGTTAAAAAGATTCACTTAGAAACTCTATCCTGAGAAATCTCCGGATATTCAAAACTGATAACCGACCTAAAAAAGTCCAGATCAGACTTTTTCGATTCCGGAGACGCCAACCCAACTCTCCACCCAATAGTCAACCAACATCCAGTATTGGGTGTATTATGGCCTCTTATGACTTTTCCCTTCAATATATTCTTTATTTAATAGGGATATGTTGGCACAACTTTATATTACAATATAAGCTTTATTTTAAACAATACTACAATAGCTTTGTATATTGCTGTTGGTATTATTGTTAAAATGAGAAAAAGTAAATTTTTTAAATTTATTTTATAAAAAATTTATCCCCTCATTTATTAGCCTCAATTCAACAAAAAAATCGTCGATTAATTCGTGCATTAATTATTATTGTTATATTTAATGTTGGAGGGTTTTATATTGTTAGAATATTTAAATATTTTATATTATCTTATAAACTTTCTGAAATGAATAGTTTATTTATTCGAAAGGCTGTCTGCACTTTATTGTATGTAAGCATTACAGCAAATGCTCCTGTTCTTTATTTTATAAGGTATGTGTAAGGAAAGGGAAGATCCAAACATCCAAAATGTTTGGGGTCAAAAAAAGGAAAATCCAAAAATTAAGATCCAAACGACGTTCCTAAAAAAGCTCAAGTGGAGAGTTAATATCTGCTTAGCTCGATTTTCCTTGTTAGCTCAATTTTTGGATATCTAAAATCATGGGCGACGCATCTAGCATTAGCTGTCAGGAGGTCACAGGCTTCCAGGTTTTAACTAGCTATAATTTTGTTTTCATGAGTTCGTTATTCCTGCCCGGCTTCCAAACCTTTTTAATTACTAGTATTATTCTACATTAATTGCATAATCTCACTCATAAAAACAAAACTCGGAAATAATTAAGAATATTTTTTTTATTTATTTCAGCAAAGAATACAAAGCATCGTTTCGACGCTTTTTTGGACTTTCAACGAATCAGACCTCACCAATTATAATTATCAATAAACCTCCACTAAAGAACAATTTTGTATTAAATAACCCTAAAATATAAAATAAATTAAATATGTACTTTTCAATTAAACAATCATTTCTTGTTTTCAAATAATTTTAACAAAAAAATTATTAAAATTTTTAAAAATATCAAAGTGATTCAATTTTAAATTATTCCCCTCCTCCTCCCTTTTTATTTAATTATTTAAAAATCCATTTCCGATGTCCCCTTTTTATTTTGTGCTTCATACCAACTTTTACGAATTGTACGCTTCATTTCATCATCCCCTTCATCATACATTTGTTTCATCATATTCATTAAACTAGCTTGAGGGTCCTCGTCTTTGTCGAATTTTGGAGTTCTTTTTAAAAAATTAAAAATAAATTTCTTTTTAATTAATTTTGGGAGATTTTCAAGGTATTTTTGCCCTATTCCCCCCTTTAATTTTTAAATATGTAAATTTCTCCTGGATTTTGGAGTTTTTTTTCAAATTATTTTCTTTTCTCTCCTTCTTTACCCCCCCCTTTAATTTTTAAAATTTTTTTACTTTTGTTCCTTCTTGTCAATTTTAAGCAAAGATCCCCAATTTTCATTCTCTCTAACTTTCTTTAACATAACAAGCAATTGATCCCCACTTTTTTGTTTAAAATAACACTTGTTTGGATCAACAGCTAAAATAAAATTAAAAAAAATTATTTTTTGTAAAATATTTAAACAAAACCTTTAGACAATCCACGCACATTTATTTCATAATCCGTCCCATTAACATCAGTACAGAAAATGTCAAAAGAACTGAAAATAAATTTATTTATATATAAAAAACACTTTTTAGGGTTGTTGGCTGAATAGGATTCGAAAAAAGTTGGGATATTGGTTTCCGAATATCTGAAGATCTCCCGAGGTCCACCAACCCTGTTTACACATTTTCAAAAATATTCTAAATGGGTTTTACTCGGAAAATTTCATCAATATTAACAAGGTTGCGAAGTGTCCACCTAAAAACGGTCGAGACCGGGCTCATTCGATAGAATGTGCCCTTTCTAGCAAGGATTTTGTGCCGTTTTTGCCCGTTTTTTGATCTTGCCAAGTCCTTGCTAGAAAGGCACATTCTCTATCGAATGAGCCCGGTCTCGACCGTTTTAGGTTGGACACCTCGCAATCTTTTCTTGTAAATTTTATAAAAATAAGATCTCTAAACCTCTTATTCCGAAAACGAGTGGGTAAAAATCAAAAATAAATTTAATTGTTTCTTAGCTATAATTAAATCTCACAAGGGACTGACAGTTCGTGAGGTTCCCTTGTCAAATAAATTAATATTAAAAAAACAAACTTTTCATTAAATTTTTCTTTAATTGCTGTAACTGGTGTAGAGGAAATACCAGGGATTGAATAATAAATTTTAACAAATTTGCCACTTTCATCAAATCCTTAAAAATAAATAAAAATAAAAGAAAAAATAAAAACAAATAACCATAAGTTGTTAATTTTTTGTAAGGACGAGCAGCAACTCCAATTGTTTTAGGCACATCAGAGGTTATTAGATCGCGACGATTTAACTGTAAAAAAATATTAAAAATATTATATTTTTATTATAAAACATCTTTCATTATTACTACACGGATGGTATAATTTTTAAAAAAATTCTGCCTATAGTTCGGAAGGGTTACTTGTCAGGCACGTAATCAGGGGGAGGTTAGTGGGGGTTAAAAACGATTACTCCACGGGAATTTTCCCTGGCCACGTGCCTGATAAAATTATCTACGTCAATCCAAAATACTTTGAAAATTTTTGCCTATAGCTTGACCATATAGCTTTGTTTTTTAATTACAAAAAATAGAAAAAACAAAAACCTCATCCAAATTAGCCAACCATTTCTTCAATTGTTCATCCAAAAACAACTGGACATTGCTTCGTTTCGCCTGCTTTCGCAAAGCTTGTAACTCATCAATATCACTTTTTAAATCGGAGGCAGAAATTGGCATTTTAAAGATTTTCTAAAAAAATTTCCAAAAAAAATTTTAAAAATTAAAAATATTCTAATTTATAATTTAAAAATAAAATAGTTAAAATTCTTTTAAAATTAATCAGATTTATCTGAAGCAAATAAAACTTGTAAATGTCAAATAAAAATTTAAAATACACAAGGAAAGACAATCAACATGGCTATTCAAAAAATTAAACCAAAAAATTAAAAGTAATTTTTGTCTCTCCCCGGCACTTTAAAATAGTCGTTGAGGTAAAAAATCTATAAAAGGCAAAAAAATAAATTTAAAGGCAAGATTTACATAATTGTAAAAATGATTCAGATGTACTTGCAATTATAAATTTTTCATAAAAGAATTTTTTTTTGGAAAAATTATAAAACTTTCTAGAAATATTTTGCCATTTAAAAAGATTACTGAAAGAATACAATGTCAAATAAAATAAAAGGGACTTAGGGAAAGTGAATTACAAAATATAGAATTCTAGCGTGTCTTTTAATTTTAATAGTTTTTAAAATTTAACATATCTTTTTTAGCAATCCATTCATTCCCCATTTTCCCTTCAGACAAGAAAATCATTTTGTACCCACTCAATAACTGTATCATCTGGCTGAGATATTGAACTTCGCTTAATTTGGGGAAATTTCATTTCCGAAGCCACTAATCTTAAATGCATCTTTCCAACATGAACAACCCAACGGTCTTCTTTAGTAGAACTTTCAGTATTCATTGAGTCAGGTTGTAAATAACGATGAATTTCTATATCGGCTCTAAAATTATAAAAAAAATAAATTTAAAAAATAATCAAAATATCAACTAAAACCGCCGTTATATACAAAATAATTTAATTTAAATAAACCTGTTTCCAATTAAAACTTCATCACTCGAAAATTTAATTCCAGTCGTGTCAATTTCAATTTTTGGAGTACTTTTTTGAACAATTCCTTCCTCATGCACAAGTTTTATAATAACATCCTTTATATAAAATTTATCACCAGTTTCATCATCCACAACTGTTATTTGTACTTTCTTGTCTGTTGAATTTTCCACATCTAATTGTAAATAAGGTTTAAAAAATTAAAAAAAAGGAACCTGATGCAGGTGTTCCACAAATTGCAAATGTAGAACCGCTGTCATTTGTTAATAGTCCCTAGAAATTAAAAAGTTAAACTGAAATAGAAAATACGGGAAAAGGACGAGAAAATTTTGTGATAAAAAAAAATAAAATTGAAACAGGGAACCAACAAAATGCTTAAAAACTCATTAAACATTTAACACATAAGCTCCGTGAAAATTAAATTAAAACTCCGTGAAAATTAAATAAAATTTCCAATATAAAAACATGAAGGATTACCCAATATCCAACAAACCCAAAATATGTTTAAAAAATCACCAAACCTTTAAACTATACGAAGCTTCGTGAAAAGCAAGTCTAGCAATTCCATGCTCAACAATAGAAGTGTTAATACTGTCCATATTTCTATTAAAAAATTAATTAAAAAAAAGAACGAATAAAAACAAATATTATATTGAAAATTAACAATTCTAGAACTTTTAATAGAGAATTAAAAATAATTTATATCCAAATTTATAAAAAAAACTTTTAATTTATTTTTGTCTCAAATTCTTCCTTTAATTGTCTCTGCATTCTTTCATCAATTCTCGATTTATCCAAATATTCAAACTTTTTATCCTTCTTCAAATATTTAGTCTCTACAAAATACCCACAAGTACCAACAACACAGGCAATTGGAAAAACAATCCATCGAACGACTGTAGCCCCTAAAAATAATTTTTAATAATTGAAAATATTTTTAGAGTTAACCTGGACCAAAATAGCGACTAGTTAATTGTAATAATTGTCCTAACATTAATGTAATAATTTGGTAAATCTAAAAAAAATAAGGGACATTATGGCGCGACTGGTCTCGCGCAAGGCCAAAATTTACGAATATTGCAAGTCTTTAGATTTTAATTACAAATTAGGTAAATGCTAGAATTAACTCTGTGTTAGAACCAAAATATGTCAAAAATATTTTAAAATTTAATTTTAAATAAAATTTAATAAAAAATAACAAAAAAATACAAATTTAGAAGACCAACCCGATTTAAAAAGAAATGATAAAAAATAACTTCTGTCAAATTTTCTATAAATTTGACAGATTCTTAACCTCCAAAAAATTATTTTTTAAAAGAAAAACCTGTCAAGTCTTCTAATTTCAAAAAAACAAAAAAATTCAATTAGAATTCAAATAAACAAACAAAATAGCCGCAGATATTCTCGAACACACTTCCAATCGTTCAACTTCATGATGCCATTCAAAACTTCCCCAAACTTTGCTTTGAAATATTTTTTCCAAATTAGAAGCATTTACAGCTTCTTCAATACTCAAATAATTTTCAATTGCCGAAATTGTTAAAATTAAACTTTTTAGAGATTCACATCCATAATTAATTGCACAAAGTGAAGGAAATTTATAAAAAGACAAAAATTGTTTTAAATTTTGTTTGCAATTTTTTGAAATTTTTGGAGGCTCAAAAAATTCTGTTGTTTGTTGTAAATTTAATTTTAATTTAAAATTTATCCAATTAATTATTGGCAACCATTGTTTTTGTTGTTGATCAAATAATGATGTTTGGGAATTGGAAAAATAAAGTAAAGTGTCCGTGTCTAAATAACCAATCAATTTTTCTATCAGAGAATCACTAGTTTCTCCATGAGGATTGTCTAGAGCTTTAAAGTTAAAAAGAAATATTTTTAACTTTAAAACAAAAAATTTTTTGAAAATTAAAAAAATTTTAAAAATTCTGTTGGAATATAACGTATATTAATTATAGTAAAAAAATTAATTGAGGAAATCAAAATAAAAAAAAGACATATTAAGTGATATTTGTTCTAAATTAACCAAAAATATTTTCTGAATATAATTTTAAATCTTCACCAAAATTTATTGTTGGAAGCTTTTATTTAACTTTCGAAAGTTTTATAGTCTTTTATTAAAGACGAAAGCTAAAACCCCCACAAAAAAGGAAAAAAAGAGTTCTGAAAACCCACCAAAAGCAGAACATTTTCAAGTTTTTCTACAAAAATATACCAAAAATAACCCAATACTTCCCTTTTTATTAAATCAAAAAACTACTCACTCACCAGTAAAAGCCAATCCTAATAAATTTTTTTCAAAATTAAATAAATTTTGAATCAAAAAATAAACCTGTAAAATGCATACTTCCAAACCCTTCCTTATTTTTAAAATTCCATTCATTTGAAATTAATAAAGCCAAAAGTTCAGATTTAATTAAAAGAACATTCCCAGCAGGACTTTTTAAATAATTATTGTCTAATTTTATTACAAAATTGTTGTCATCATTTTTATCAACAAAAGCTTCTTTAAATTTTGGATTTAAATTTGTTGAAGAAAAAGGCAGAGAAGTGGATAAACAACGCCTTGAAATTGACTGAAATTATATAAAAATAAATATTTAAAATTTTAAATTAACCTGAATAACTCGAAATAAAAGCATTCAATAAAAATAAATATTTTAATAGAAAAAAATTCGTTAACTTTTTCTAAAAAATTTTTTAAAATTATTAAAATGTACATTTTATCGAAAATGTACATTTAGATTCTCTAAAATATCAGAAATCGGAAAGAACGAGAAAATCGTAAACCGAAAATAAGGGACACGTCCATAAAGGCGCAAAACTAAACGGCGCAAAAATTTCCCAAAATGGCCATTGAATCGATGTCCAGGTTTAGCTCGGATGGTGATCGTATCTTTTAGCGTTGAGAACAAAAAAAAACGGATGTAAAGGTCGGAGTTGGACAACATCTTGTGATAACAAAAACTATTTCGATCAACTCGTAAGTATAATTGCAAAAAATAACTGCGGGATTCAGATAAGCGGGATTTTCAACCCTAGGGGCTTGAGCCCCAAAATTAAAAAAAATTCGTTTATAAAAGATGAGTAAAAAATATTTATTTTAACACCAACCTAATCAAATAACAATTAAAAAGTCAATAAATAATTTGCGAAATATTTTTTGAATTAAAGCCTGTCAAAATAAAAATTATACTTTTCTATTCTTCCACTTCAAATCCCCTCATCATCATCCAAACGCAACTGTGCAGTCTCATAATTAGCCAATAAACGTTCACATTGTTGCAACTTGTGTTCCAATTGAGGAACAGATGAAGAACGAGATTTCTCATAATTTATTGCATCCAGAAAATCCCTCTCGCGCAATTCCAAGTTGATAACACGACGTTCCAAACGTTGCTTGTCACGTCTAAAAATATTTTTTAAACTTAAAAATTAAACAAAAAAACTTACAAAACCATAGAATTCATATGCTCTTGGAAAATGTCAAAGTCAGCAGGATTTTCCTTAGCAAATTTAATCATATTTTTGCGTTCAGCATCTTCCAAAACATGGCATTTCTCAATTAAACGCATTTTCTCGTCCAATCGCATAGAGAGTTCGCTGTTAACCATTTTTAAGACAGCTTAAAAGATTTGAAAAATTTATTCAAAAAAACAAAAGAAAAACAAACAAAGTGTTGGTCCTTGCAATTTATAACCATCACGAGAAATTGAATTACTCATTGAATTGTTGTAAGCAATTTTCGAAACTCGATTGTATTCCTTTTGAAGTTGGGCATGCCTTTTGTGAAGCAGAGCCAAATCCTTCTCAACTAGGTCCTTACCATCAATGACCTTTAAAAAATTTTTGTATAAGAATTATTGGATTCAAGGGTCGGTAATTCTGAAATTGAGAGGAAAACCTATAAGAAAACAATCTACCCCTATTTAAACATTCATTCCCAAAATTAGATATCTTATCAGAGAATGGGCTCATGTTAAAAAGCGGGAAAAGGACAAAAACACAACATAAAAAGCAAAAGGTTGATGGTCAAAACGAATTTATTTGGAAGGTTAAAAACAGCTAATCCTCTTTACTTAAACAAAATCTTTAAAACAATTCAAAACAACCTCAGCAAAAAGCGAATTCCCTTTCGCAGCAACAGGCATATCACCAGCAATTTGAGAATTCAATTGATGAACTTCAACCTCCAAATCCTGAATCTTCTCGCGCGAATTTTCCAAGTCAGTTTGTTGACATTTAATCAAAGCACGCATTGATTCTTGATCCGTAGCTGCTTGAGTCAATTCGGCTTCCAATTGCTTTGCACGGTCATCCAATTCAAAATTTGTAGTCAAAAGACGGCTAACCTCAGCTTTCATACTCGCCTAAAAATTTTCCTTTTTAAAGTTTAAACAACCAAAAACAAACAATTGTTGCCTTAAGTTCGTCCACTTTAGACTCCGCTTCAAACAATGCAGTCTCATTTCCAGCAGGATTTGGAAGAGATTTGTTCCTTTCCTCGAGCAATTGCTTTTGAACAGTACAGAGCTTCTCAGTCAAAGAGCGATTCTGTTGATTCAAAGCAGCCACCTCACTCTTAAAAAATAGGTTTGAACCTGATAGACCCCATTCATTCCTCGCCAAATTAACTCCTATATATCTACAGAATGGTCAGGCGTTTCTTTCTTCCATCCCAATTTCCCTTCTATGTTTTGCTTCCAAACACCCAAAACAATTCATTTAGATGGAAGTAAAGAAGGAAAACGTCGGAACATTCTGCAAACGCATAGGAAGAAACTTGGGAGAAAATTATGGGGTCTGTCAGGTTCAGCAAAAGATATTCAATTTATTCAACAAACAAAACCTTAACATTCTCATTGTTGGTCAAGAGACGCTGACGATGTTCTTCAAGCTCGAATATTTCTTGCTCCCTCTTTTCCAGCTCTCTGTCGCGCTTCTCCATCTCCTGTTCATAGTCGCGAGTGACTTGCTGATATTTGCGGTGTTCACGTTCATAACTAAAAATTTTATTTAAATTTTAACAAAAACTCCAAAAAAAAACAAACAGCGCTCGAAATTGCTCCAAGTCTGTTGCAAGTTTGGTATTCTTTGACGCTTCACTTTTGAGAAGGTTTTTAAGTCGTCGAAGTTCTTCTTTAATTTCTTCCGGATTGGACTCGTCAAATTCCGCAGAATCCTTTGATGACATATTTAAAAACTTTAACAAATCTAAAAAAAATATTTGAAAACTAATTCCAATACAAGAATAAATTCTTAAAGAATGAAAAATAAAAAAAAACATTTGAACTATCTTCAAATATATTTTTTCATATTCATAAACTTTTATCCCTAAAATTAATTCTTACATATTGATTTAAATTAAAGAAATTGTTGAGAAAATAAAAAAATGGAAACATTTGACCTTAGAAAAATTCGATAAAATTAAATGAATAATTCGCGCGCGAATTTTAATTGGTACGGCCCATTATGGTGCGGGCCGTTGGTCGCAACTGGTTTGGCGCGAGTCGGCTGGCGCAAAGCTTGCAATTTTCTTAAATCAATCTACATATTAGAGACC
Organism: Meloidogyne enterolobii; assembly: GCA_963681835.1. NCBI lineage: Eukaryota > Metazoa > Nematoda > Chromadorea > Rhabditida > Meloidogynidae > Meloidogyne > Meloidogyne enterolobii. The sequence continues at coordinate 197,515 of CAVMJV010000004.1, read as the reverse complement.
GGCGTGGGACGGGATCCACGTCCCGAAATCTCGGATAATTATTTTCGGGATTTATCCCTTGGGATCCCGTCCCGGCATCGGATCCCGATTCGGGATCCCAGAAGTTCGATTTTGCCTTACTAAAATAAAATTTTAATAGAAATTTAAAGTCAAAAAATTGTGCTTATATCGCAACACCGTCTTCGATAGCCTTGTCAGAAGCCTGTCTCTTTAAAAGCCTTTCTCAGCGGCCAGTCTAGATAATATTTTTTTAGAATTTAATTAAACATGACAATAAAATTTTAATCGAGATTTAAAGATATTTTTGAGGGTTACCTTTTATTGACATATAAGATCAACAACGTACATATACTGTAGTAATTTAAAAATTATTTTGTCTACGTCGAAAAATTGGGGTCACTTTAGTATGTGGGTGCGGGCTTTAAATTACAAATGTTATATCATTTGAAAGAGCTTGTCGAGCTGAGTCGAATGCCACCAAAATTAGATCTAGGAAAAATTTTTGAACCGAGATACAGGCGATTGAAAATCGAAAAACCATAGGGGGGAACAAACACTTTTTTGGTGTGAAAAATTCGAAAATGCAAATTATACCTCATTCGAAAGAGCTCGTCGAGCTGAGTCGAATGACACCAGAATCAACGAAATCCGACTTAAATGGACCGAGATATAGACCCCTAAAAATCGAAGATCCAAAAGGGCGATTTTTGGAATAAAAAATTTTTTACACAGATAATACCTCATTCGAAAGAGCTCGACGAGCTGAGTCAAATGACACCAAAATCATCGTGATTGAACAAGATTAGACAAAGTTATGATACAAAAAAACCTAAACCTATGAGCGTCGGCGAGGCGCTTGTGCAAAACCCCGCGCTTCGCGCGGGGTTTTGCGGCACGCGCCTCGCGGGGAGTCTACGGGCGCTGGGTCTGGGCTCGTAACATAACCCTATTCCTAAATCCCTTGCTCTGGACGTATTTGGGGCCTCCGTAGCAGCAAAAATCTCAACAAATGCCATAGGTAAGGAGCTAAAATAAAAGATCATAACTTTTTCCAATCAAGTCGGATACCGTGATTTTGGTATCATTCGACTCAGCTCGACGAGCTCTTTCGAATGAGGTATAATTTGCATTTTCGAATTTTTCACCCCAAAAAAGTGCTTGGTCCCCCCTATGGTTTTTCGATTTTCAATCGCCTGTATCTCGGTTCAAAAATTTTTCCTAGACCTAATTTTGGTGGCATTCGACTCAGCTCGACAAGCTCTTTCAAATGATATAACATTTGTAATTTAAAGCCTGCACCCACGTACTAAAGTACAGCCCCTTCAAATGACAAATTATTGTGCCTAGAGGAGATAAATTATTAAAAAAAGAATTCTAAAGCCTAGCACCACCTGGGAATTTAAAAAGATATATAAAGAAAAAAAAGAATTTAGAGAAAGCTATGAGAGGTATTTGACGTGATCCTTTTTTTAATCAAATAAAAGGTTAAATAACTAAAGTTTAGTCATCATTATTTTCCTTCCTTTCATTTTAAATTTAAGTTTAAAACTTTTTTTATTTGATATTTTGAAATGTTTTTTTGTGATTACTCAAATATTTTTTAGACAATTCTTCATTGAAAATTTATTTCAAAATATTTTTAGATAATATCGTATTTACTCAATTAATTATCCAAGGTAGGGAGTGGATAATTAAGGTGATTTTAGAAATGGTGATTATTATAACTTTAAGGGAGTTATTACGAATCCCTCTCTTGATGGAAGGGTAATTAATAGTGTGTGGGGGGGGGGGGGTTATAATTATCTGAGCGAGGGGAATTTGTAGGTACAATGAGTAAGTACTACATACAATACAGTAATTATCTCCCTTCCATATAATCAGGTTTTATTATTAGAATTTTTGGAATATCCGGTCCCTTTTAATAAAAGATATCCTGATCTGTCATTAGCATTTTTATGATTCTTAGTTGCTATGATAATCTTCTTATAAATACTTACAAGATCCTTTTTTAGAAAATACTTTTTTTTTAATTTAGATATTTTTAATGATTTTTTTTAAATTTTTAAAAAATAAAATTCCCAAATTATCCAAAAATCAAAAAAAAAAATCAAAATTAATTAATATCCTCTATCAATCAGTAATTGATCACCAAAAATAACCAATCAACACAAATCGTTGTAATCATCCCTTTTTTCTCTTTAGGAGAGCTTTTCATCGTTATTTAGCTGTTCCCATTACTCTCGACGACGTAAAATAAAATATCGTTCCCCTTACTTTTAACTGACGTTTTTTGTCCTTCGCCTCGTCAAATATTTTTGTTTAATGCAAAAAAGGAAGTTAGCGATATATTTTAGTAAATTACTCTAAATCGACTTTTAATTCTTTAAATAAAAATTATTTTTAACGGAAAACGAAATTTCGGTTTTTGATTTTTGAATAGTTTGGACTAGGGTTGTTTTTGATTCGGTTAACTGAAGAATTTGGTGAACCGGAAACCCTAGGTTGGACTAATATAATTCGAAATAATTAACAAAAAATAAAAACAGGAAAAAACAAAATTTCAACACTAAATCAAAAAGTTTTTTTCTTCTTTTTAATATAAAGTAGAGGTTGGTGGAGGGTGGAGGGAAGAGGAAGGATATATACATACTTTAAAATATTTTCAAAATTGTTTTTTTAGGTTTATCCAAATAGGAAGAGAGAGATTTTTCCATTTTTAATTTTCAATCAAGTAAATGTTACAAAAAAACTAAAATAAAAACAAACAAACAAAAAAACATTACCGCAATACTAAAAACTTTCCCCCTTCCCCTTCCCCCTCCCTCCACCTCCCCCTTCCACCTCCCCAATTCTCTCATTCAATTTGCCTACCTATAAACCAGTATATTCCTCTATTCAAACATAAAGGTACTTCCCGTTAACGCGCAATTTTCTTCAATTTTCATCTTCACTCCTCTTTTTTCCTTTTTCTTCAATTCTCCTTTTTTGTCCTCCACCTCTGTCAAATTAATTATTTTTATTTTTTATTTAATTAATTTCTCTCGAAAATTTATATAGCTATAATATATTTGCATTGGATAATTCTTCTTTAGTCTTTCTTTTTTTAATTTTTGAAGATTTTTTGTAAATTATTACAAAAAATATTTCCTGGCCAAATTTATTTTTTTTGATTAATTTCCACATTAATTAATCAAACTTTAAATGCAAGAAAAATATGTGGACATAAATAATTTAAATATATCCTTATGGGGATATGTAATGGGATATTTAGAATTTCAGACTATTTTTTAACACAACAGGCATATTCCAACTGAAGAATATCCTAAAAATATCTGGTTTTTATGTCTTATCACAAAGTAGAGGCTATCCAATTTTTTTGTGAATACTCCTGAAAATTTTTATACCAAAAAATTAACATTAATTATTGTTTTTCTTTTGGAAATTTTTAAATTAGGGATTAAAAATTTTTTTTAAAGACTCCGAAATTTCAACATTTCTTGTACTTTTTACAAATCTACATATTATTTTAAAATAAATTTTTTTAAATTTATTAGAAAAATGTTTGTACTTTCATTGGGTAAATGGTTTGGCCATTTTGCTGTTAAAAGGAGAGAAGAAGCAGCAAATCGAGAAAAACAAGCTTTATTAGAAAAAGAGGAAAATTTAAATAAAAATAATCAACAATTTTCTCCCGTTAATTTCCAATTTAATTCGAGAAAAGTTTTAAAAGAAAATTTTGAAAAAGAAATTGAGGAGGAGGAAGAAAATGTGGAAGATGAATCAGAATATGAAGAAGTAACAGATAATGAAGAAGAAGTAACAGATGAAGAAAGTTCAATTTCCTCAGCTTTTGCCGAATTTAGAATTGGAGGGAATGGAAGTATTTTAAATGAAAATGGAATGATTGGGGAAGATACTGATGATGATGAATACGAGACTAGTGTAGAAGAAATAATACAGTTAAGGGTTGAAAGTAGGTATATAATAATTTGGAATTAGAGTTGGTAGTTCCGGATATTCGGAAATTTCCTGTTAGCCCGGATATCCACCTCAAATCCGGATATCCAGCGAGTTTCCAGGATCCGCCAACCCTAATTGGAATTAATAAATTGATATTACTATAATTTCTGTTAAAAATTAATGGATGGGGACAAACTCTTCAAAAATAAAACTTCTCAACATCTACTAGTAGATGTTGAAGTATTAATTATTTTTTTTTAAGTATTTTTATATTGAATATATTAGCTATTGGATCTCGATCAAAAATCTTGGTTATCTGTTCTCCTCTATAGTTCGGTCCCCACTATACTTAGGTATACTAAAAACAATTCAATTGTGCTTATTTCGAGCTTCAGACAAATATTTTGTTACGTAAATAAAATAAAATTTACTTCCCCTTAAAATTTAAAATTTTTGGTTTACCTCTCCCATTATTTAAATAGCAATTTTTTAAAATAATTAATTAATCACTTAAAATAAAATAGAGTATCCTGTCAAATCGCCAATAGAAGAGGCTAATAATAACAACAAAAATATATCCTCCACTTCAAATTCACCATTATTAGACCACACTCAGCCACAAGCAGTTGGTGCTACCGTCAAAGCGGTCATTCGTACCATTCTACGGAGTGGGACTGAATTGGCAAGAATTAAACTAAATAATCTGGCCGAGTTTAGAAAAAATGAGGTAAATTTAATTAATATAGGAAATGATTGAAGAGTTGAAGTTAATAAATTACTGTATTTACTGAGTTAATTAATTTGGTTTTTTTTAAATTCCTATTGAGTGGGAAGGAGTAAATAATGACAAAACAATTTTTGTTGAGGGATTTCTGGGGATCCCTTATATTTTCTAAATAACTAAATAATTATTAATCTTCTCCCAGGGACTCTAATAAGCCGAGATTTCTAGCTAAAGCGGTCAGTGTAAAATCCTCTAAAGCTTTTTCTTTATCCATAAGAAGTTAGTAGTTAAAAGTAATATATAGCTTATTTCCAATCAATTGCTATTTTCCTTAGTATATTTTGATCAGTTTATTTTTATTTTTAAAATTTCTTTTTAACATTTAGGAAAATAAAATAATTGAAGAATTAAAGCCAGTAAATTCTTCTGTCCTTTTATCACCAATGGAAAGTGAAGAAGAATTTAGTGAGGAAGAATGGGAAGAAGAAGAGGAAATTAAAGAAGATGAGGAATCTTTGAATAAAGGTTAATAAAAGGAAAAATATTGAAATTTTATTAACTTAAATTAGGCTTAGTTTACTTTGATTGTTAAAAAATATGTATTTTAGGCAAAACATACATGCCATTAAGAATGGGGGAATTCGAGTAATTAAAAATTATTTTAAAAATGCCCTTTAAAATCACAAATAATAAAAATTTAATACTTAGGTTGTCAAATAAGTTTTGAGCCCCCACTTTAGTTAAGCTTATTAAATAATTATTAAAATTTAAAATATTTTTCTTTATGATTCTAAGGTTGTTGGGGGTATATAAGTATATTAATAAAGTATATTAATTTAAAAATCAAAATTTCAGTAAATGAAATATCCAAAATGGCGATTAACAAGCAAATTGATGAAGATTCTATTTCGATTTATAGCGACGCACTTGAAGGGCCGCCAGATTTAATTACAATAATTTCAGTTAAAAATGAAGAGAAAAAAGAAATTATTGAAATTAATTCGATATTAGAGGATAATAAAAGAGATTATTCCTCTCCTTTGCCGATATTGAGGAGGGAAATTAAAATGCCGGTTGAAAGATCTTTAGAGGTAAAATTGAGAAGTGGAAGTGTAAAGGAAGAGAAGAATGGGGAAGAAATAAAAGAAGAGGTTGATGAAGAAGAAGAGATGATGGAAGAGAAAGAGGAAGAGTGGAAAAAAGAGGAGAGTTGTGATTATTTGAAGAATATTGAAGAAGAGGAGAAGAGGAAGAATTTGGAAGAGAACGCAGGAAGGAAATTGGAGGATGAAGAAGAGGAAGAAAAAATAAAATTGGAAGATAAAGAAAAGATAGAAAATGGGTGGATTGAAGGAAGAAAGGAAAAAGAATTTAAAAATGAGGAAGATGAAGAAGAAGAAGAAACAATTATTGTTGAATGTACTGAGAAGGAAGATAAAATAACAAGTTCGGGTGGGGAAATATGCAGCATGGCGAATAGTGAGACAACAGATGATGAAGAATTTGAATATGAATATATTACAGATGAGGAAGGGGAAATAATACAAGTTGAGGAAGGGAGTTTAAAAGGAGAAAGGTTGGAAGAAAAGGAAGAATTGGTAGGAGAAGAATTTGAAGAAGAAGAATATGAGGAGGAGGAAGAGGAAGAAGAAGATTGGGATACTAGATCGGAAATCTCTCAAGTAGAAAAAGAGATTGAGAGAATGAGAAGAGTTAGTGTAGCCTCTTCAATTTCGAGAACCCCTGGCTACAGTAATTCTGAGATTGGAGGTAAACAAACTAATTACCTTAGATTTAGAAAAATTAATCTCTCAAAAGTAGTGTTGGTGCTACCGCGTTACTACTGATAGTACGAATTCGTAAATTTGGGTGCTACTTTGGGTATTACTGGGGCACCTTAAAAATCCATTTACCAAAAACACTACTCAAAATATCACTTGTCATTAATATTAATTAAATTTTAGTTTTACTAAATTCTTCACAAAAGCAATGTGAAGTAACCGAAAATGATGATAATTCACGTGAGAAAACACCAATAGCTTTGGGACAGGAAAGGCAATCTGAATATAATATTGTGGCACACGAACTTGTAAAAAATGTTCAGTGGCCGTCAGTTCAGCGACGTACTGCTTTAGATGAAGTGAGAAAATTTATTAAATCACTAAATCTCTTTATGAGGGCATTATAAGGGTAAAATTATAAGGGTAAAAAGAATACTTCTCTTATAAATAATTTTTCCATACTTTAAATTAAAATAAAGTTAAGCATTACTTATTTAAAATGTTAATCTTTGAAGTTTAAAAGCTAAATAGCATTACTAAATCCCTTTCGTAACGAAAAAGAGGTCAGTTTAAGGATGACCTCTGATCATCTCTCATTAATTAATGTTCAAAACAGAATTTTAAAAGCTGCTTTATTTATTTTTATTTTTTTTCTGTATTCTATTAATCACGGGGAACAAATAAAAAGAAAATAAATTATTCTAAAAATTAGCTATCAATAATTAATTTATTTGTTAATATATTGGTTATTCAAGTCTTTGTCTTATCCAAAAGACTTGGATATAAACGAAGAGACGGGGATATGTGCCATTCAAAAATATATCTTCATCAAAAGTCCTTTAATAGAGAAATATCTAAATTTAAATTCTGAGACCAATTTTATAAATTTAATAGAACGGGGTCTTTAATCTTAAAAAATATTCAAAAATTTATATTTTAGTCTCGAGCTTCATCATCTTCCCTTCTTCATAATTCATTCCAGCCATTAAAAGATCAAGAAGAAACTACCGAATCCTCACAATTAAATTCAAAAACTAATCAAAATACCCCTAAACTATCAACAACAACCAAAATATTATTACCCCCATTACATCCTTCTACTTCCAAAAATTCTTCACCTTCTTTTACTTTCGATTCCCCCTTAAATAAAGAGGATTGTCAAAATAATATATCAAAAAAAGAAATAAAAGAAGACTCGGTAATAAAATCACCAATGATGGATGAAGCTGCTTTTACGCGTTTAACTTCGCCTTTGAGCAAAGAGATAAATTTGGATGTATTTTTTAAATAAAAATATTATTAAGTGAAAATTAGGAGGAGAACCTATTAAAACTATTTATTAAACAGAAAAATATTTTAATCAAAAAATTCAAAAGTTAATCTTAAAGCACGGGGTAAAAAATAGCAGAAAAATTAGCGAAGTCATTAAACTCTTTCATAATAATTTTAAACAATATTTAATACCATTCACCCTAGACAAGCTGATTGGAAAATCTTTTAGATCGGTTTGGGGTCGGAAAAATCCGGGTTCGGGAAACCCGTGACATTCCTGATAATTCAATTTTGGTATCATCTGTTGCTAAAAGATGAGTTAACTCTAACAATACCAAAATTGTTCAGATCTGACTTTCACAAAGTTCTGTAGTTGATAGGGGAGTAATACATAGATGGATGTTTATTATTTTTTAAAATTACCTAATAATCCTTTCGCCTACTTTTTTAAAGGTAAATAAACTATCAAGATCAAAAATTGAAGTATTCGAAAATAGCAATAATAATTCATCTTCCACATATAATAAACAAAAACAGCAACAATTGCCATTTACAAATAAAAGATTCCCTCCCTTACCAAGACATCCATTAATTGCCAAATATTGCCCCGAATTGACAACAAAAAATGAAAATAAAAAAACAAATAAAATTGAAATATTGGAAGAAGAAGCAACAAAAAAACAAAAGAAAAAAATTGAAGAAGAAAATAAACAAAAACTTTTATTGCCCCAACAACCAAAGAATTTTTTAAAAATGGAGACAAGTATTGCAAGTGGTGGGGCTAATTATTTACGTGATCCCTGCTCTCATATGGTAAATATTTTAAAAAATGGAGATGGGCTTTTTCGGGATATAAATCCTAAATGGCCATTACCTAGAGATCAGAAAATTAATTAAAAAATCAGACTGACTTTTTGTTAATAACGGGAGTTACTGGAATACTGTAATAATATCTGAAAAAGTTTCCAAAACACCAAAAAAATTAATTTTAACTAAATAAAATAAAGGATTTATTCAAAATCTCTTTCTAAACACACAAACTACTAGTATTTTTCCAAACTTACACATGGATACGGATACATGCGTGAATATCCGCGGACGGATTACTTATAGTTAACCAAAATCCGTGTCCATTTGCAAGTTTGGTATTTCCTGGTTTTATTTTACTTGAATAGATATTTTAAGTTACCTTGCTTAGAAAAATAAAATTTATAAATAAAAAACCCCAAAAAATCTTTCCAGGTCCTCACAGATGTTAATGGTGACCATGAAGGTAAATAAACAAAAATTATTATCAAATATTTTTTAAAAATTATTAGATCCTCGTGATTATAGAAGAGGAGGTTATCACCCTGTCCGTTTAGGAGAATTATTTAATCGCCGGTCAGATAATTTTGTTTTATTTTTTATTTTATTCTATAAAATTTAGTTATTTGGTACTAAGAAAACTTGGGTGGGGACAGTTTTCGACTGTTTGGATGTGTTCAGATGCTGGAACTACAATCGAAACAGAACGTTATGTAGCTCTAAAAATTGTTAAATCACATAGAGATTTTACTGAAGTAATTGAAAAAAGAAAAGAAAAATAATTTTTTGTCTTTTAAAGGCAGCAATGGATGAAATAAAATTACTTAAAGCTGTTCGAGAAACTGATCCAAGTGACGAAGGAAGGCAAAGAGTTATTCAATTATTGGATACTTTTAAAATTATTGGGGTTAATGGAACTCATATTTGTATGATTTTTGAGGTGAATATTTAATAAAAAATTTAAGAAGGGACGAGGGGATAATTAGAGTTGGCTTGAGTGCTTTTTTGGTTCCGAAAATTGAGCGATTCAGCGAGTTTGGTTCCTTCCATAATGTTTAACGGAACTGAGAAAACACTTGAGTTAGCCTCATAACAATTATTGTTTTGGATCTGTCCGAGATTTACCAAGGTCTGCGATCACAAGCATAACATTATTCAAAGTAGAAAATTACAACCTAGGCGATAAGATGAAGGGGATTAAGGAATTGTCGAACTAGTATGATCCAACTAGACTGACAATGACCCTGGCTTTTACACCTATCATATGTAAATCGACTGCTTATGCATACAGCAACATCATTACACAAAAATAATTATTAAAAGTTCCTCAAAATTTACATAAATTTAGCCTTCAGACTTATAATTTTGCTCTATTTAAGGTATCAGGTTGCAATTTACTCAAATTAATAATTGACAGCAACTATCAAGGACTTCCCTTACGTCAAGTAAAAAGAATTACCAGACAGATATTGCAAGTAAAAGAATTTTTAAACTTTAAAAATCAAAGCCTAAAAATTAATTTTCAAAGAAAATCGGGAATTTACTTGGCTAGATCCCTGGTATCTGTTGCCAAATAAAAGAACATCCCTAATTTTATATAATAATTTTTTTTCATTAGGGAATGGCATATTTACATGATCGTTGTAAAATTATCCATACAGATATAAAACCAGAGAATGTATTAGTAGCATTAAATTCCCGAGATGTTGCTAAAATGGTTAATAGAATAAAAAATAATGAAAGAAATAATTATGACGAAAATTTGGAATTAAATGAATTAAATGTGAAAATTGCTGATTTGGGAAATGCTTGCTGGACTGTAATAATCAAAATGAAAATTATTTTTAAATTAAAAATAATTTGTAGTTCCATCACTATACAGAGAATATCCAAACTAGACAATATCGAGCGCCAGAGGTTTTGCTCGGAACTGGCTTTGATACTCCTGCTGATATTTGGAGTGTGGCTTGTATGGTGGGTGTTGATAAGTATTTGGGTTGACTCTGGATATATAAACTTTCCCCAAGTTGGAATTAAGTACATATTTAGGTGTTGGTTTTGAATTTGTTTTGGGGGTATCGTTAGCAGGACTGTCCACAATCAGAAAATTTCAGTAACCACAATCTGCGGTCTTTAAGTGCAAAACCAAGACAAAACGGCACTTAAGATCATTATTCTATAACTAGAGTCAATTCTAATTCTTATTTTGTTAATCCATCAATTACTCATTTAATTTCCTTTTTATTAGACATTCGAATTAGCAACAGGAGATTATCTATTCGAACCACACAGCCACCCCTTATGGAGTAGAGATGAAGACCATTTAGCCCATATTATTGAGCTCCTCGGGCCTTTGCCTACAGAAGTGTTTAAACGTGGAAGATTTTGGAAAGATTTTTTTCATAGAGTAAGGATTTGTTGTTAACTTATTAATTACAAAATTTTTTCCAGTCTGGTCGCCTCTTACGTATCCCAACTTTAAGACCTTGGCCATTAATTGAAGTACTTGCAGATAAATATTCTTTTAAACCAAAAGAAGCTTTTTCATTTTGTAACTTTTTATTGCCTTTGCTGGAATTGGAACCTGAAAGAAGGGCAAAAGCCGCAATTGCTCAAAATAATGAATGGCTTTTATCATAAAAAATAATGGCAATAAAATTGTATTGTGTAAATGATATAGATATTTATTTTTTGAGAGAGATCTCTTCTGATGAAAATTAAAAATAAATTTTGTTGTTTTTTCTGCGTTTAAATTATTTTATAAACAATCTAGGCGCGGAACCGTTAATTTAAAAAAATTAGCAAAAGCAAGGGAGTAACGGTAATACCTTCAGTTTAGCCCGAAATATTTTTAGAGCGAGGATTTAGAGGAATTTTAGGCTTATTTTTTACCGCAAATACTCGAATAATTACTCTCTCTCAAATAATTACCCTTTTTAATAATTACCTCTTATTTTTCCTACACTAATTTGTAAAAAATTTTTTTGACAATTTTAATAATAGAACATCTTAAGGATCAATATTTATAAAAATAAGATTATGTGAATTAAGAGAGTTGTCGAGGGATTAAGAAGGTTTGGGTATATGTATAATCATCCATGTATACATGGGAGATTAGGAAATTTTAAAAGAACCCTCTGATACTATTCCCTACTAGGGTTGGACACGACCGGTTTTAATGCCGGAATTTCTGAGATATTTTGCCAAAAATTAATCGGTTTTATGAAATTTTAAAAACCGGAAATTTATGAAAATGAGTGATTATTTAAAATTCCCCTATAATAAAAAACCAGGGGTACCGGTTAATAACCGGTTGTGTCTAACACTTTTCCCTACCCATTGAATTTTAAATTAGCGCTTATGAATTTTTCGTCATTCGGATGGGAGATTCTTGATTGAAGATAAAAAATTGAAGGATTAATTTTCTACTAAAATTAATTTTTTATTGCATTATTTTCGGTGGTTTCTCCAACATTTTTCCAACTATTTTCTTTTATTTGAGATAATAAATATGCTAAATATTATCCGTTTTGTCTGATAAAAAAATAAAAAATAGGCAAAGATCGGACGAGTCAAAAAATTTGGTTTACACATGAAATATATTATTGCGATTATTGTGTTTTCTCGAAAGGAGTTGTTGTCTAAAAAGGTGTAGTCTAGAATATCGAGGATATGTAGTCTTTTGAGAAAATACCTGACCTTTGCTTATGAGTTACAGATAAAATGGCGAATGAAAATTTTGAATAATTTTATAAAGATTTAATACAAAGAATCTAATTGTAAGCATTATCAGCTTTCTAAATTTTTTTTAGTTTTATTGTATTATTCTTTTTCTGATTTTTGTTTTGTTACAATTTTAGTAAATTCTGCAGGTTGGTCTGTTACAAAAAACCAAAAGAAAGTATTTGCCTTTAAAAAATCAAAAATATTATTTTTGGTAATTCTGATTAGGGCTGGCAGTTCCTGTCGAATTTCCTGATATCCAGAACCGATAATCGAACGAAACATTTAGGATACCCGTAACCCCTCCCCCCCTCCTTAATTCTAATTTACCACAAAAAGTATTATAGCCATTCCAATAAAAATAATTCTCCATTGTTCTCGATTACTTTCATCTTGAACGAATAAAAGAAATAATAATGGGGAAATAAAAAGTGTGAAAGATTTTTCGAATTGTATACCAGCAACAACAAAATGGGCATATTGCCTAGAAGTTTTTTTTGAAATTTTCTATAAAATATTTTTTATAACCGGCTAATTAAAGTTGCACATTTATAAAATCCCCCACAATTTGCAGAAACAAAAACATAATTTATAGTCATTAAAATAACTGCTAAAAAACGTTTGTCATCTGGAACAAAACCAACTAATGCAAAAGCAACGGCTGAGCCTACGAGAGATATTGAATTAAAAAGGCGCATTCGACCAATTTCATTCATAAATCTGAGAGAAGAATTACTACCGTATTTTCTCGATTAACCCCCCCCCCCCCTCGAATAATTTCCCTCCCTCGATTAATTCCCCATACTAAGGAAGGGTTGAAAAATAATTCCCCAGTAGAATTAATCGAAAAAAATACGGTATATTATTTTAGTAGCTATATTAAACTTCAAATCATGTAGAGATCGGACCCAAAGGGTTATATGAGAATTGAGATCGATAACTCTGAAAATAACGATCTCGCTATGCTAGATTTTATTTCGATAGCTCGTTTCAGTCCGGCTCCAGTAAAATAAAACTTTAATACATATAACATTTCATTCATTACCTCATATTGTCTGATAAATATCCAGAACAAAATCTAAACGGAATAAATAAGAGTGCCGGTAAAGCACTCCAAATACCAGCTTCTCTAACATCATAATGAAGAACTTTAGAAATATAAGTAGGTAAATAGGTCATTGAAAATACGGCCGTGATAATATCCGCAAATGAATTAAGCCAAATAACGAGCACAATTTTATTTGTTAGAATTGCTCTAGAATATTTAAAGGGGAAGGTTTGGGAGTTTTCTTAATTTTTTACCGATAAGGCATAAATCCACTAAGTCCAATTTCTGCCTCAGTTTTGCCTGATAAAATTTGATCCTTTTCACTTTGACTAACACACGAATGAGTATCAGGATGGTCAGTGTAAAGAAATAGCCACAATCCAAAAAGTATTGGAGAAATTAAAGCTTGAACTAAAAATTAAAGAGAAAGTATAGTTTATCTAGATTTAGACTAGAGTTGGGCGGGATCGGGATCCCGGTCGGGATCGGGCGGGATTATCCCGGTTTTTTTGAATCCCGATCCCGATTTTTCTGATCCCGAACCCGAAAGACAAATCCCGATCCCGGTTTTGGCCGATCCAGATCCCGAGCCGGGATCGGGACCGGGATCGGGATTAGCAATCGGATCCCGATGAAATCGGGATTTTATAAATTAATGAAAATATATATTAATGAGCTGAAAAGAAAGCAATTTGGCTTCTACGCCATCCAAAATTTTCAAAATTTTCGCCTGCGGCGCTAAAAATGAAGATTTTGGCTTGAGAATCTTTGAAATTTTTCAAAATTTTTGCCTCCGGCGGTGAATAAGAAGAGACTCATTTATAAACTATCGACGGAATGGATTTGAACGGATATAATGGATATCCTAGATGTCCATCTAGATCCCAATATCTCATTAATCAACGATATCCCTCTTAATCCATCAGAATCACCTTATCGTTAATACTTTATCCCTCCTCCTTAATCCCTGATACGCCAAGAACAAATGCGCGCTGGGACTTAAAATCAATATTTCAGCACAGCAGATGAAAATTATGGAATTATATTGAGGTATATGCAATGTAAATAAAAATTTAAATTTTGAAAATTTTTTTTAACTAAATCCCGATCCCGATTTTTCAATCCCGATCCCGAGTCGGGATCGGGACCGGGATCGGGATCATTATTCCGAATCCCGATCCCGATTTCGTCCAATCCCGATCCCGCAGTCGGGATCGGGACCGGGATCGGGATCATCATTCCAAAATCCCGATCCCGATTTTACGTCGGGATCCCGATCCCGCCCAACTCTAATTTAGACACCAAAAATTACAGTAATAGACATAAGGCCATCCCAATGAAGGAGCAGAACTTATCTATTAATTTTTACAATTAGTATATTATTTAGGTTTTACAATTTGTATTCAAGTCAAATTTTATATGCACGAGCGCGACGATTTTAGATAATAATAATTTGATAAAATAAATTGTGAGAGAATCAATAAATTTATGTACTATATATCTTAAGAGCGGTTATGAGTCAACTAAAATGATCAGGGACTGAAGATATACTGTATTACGTCCGTATCCGCGGATACCCGCGGATATCCGGATATTATCCGTATCCGTGTGCATGCCTGATACTAAGTACATGTTTTGAAAGCCCCTTCCTTATATTGGATTTACTAAGAATTATTGTTTTTAATTTTTTAAAGAAAATTACAAATGCAGCAACTGGATTAGTCAAAGTGACAGAAAGACTGCTAAATGCAGTCTTACAAGCTCTGATTTATAGTGAATTAAAAAATATTTTTTTTAATTTACAAAAAAAATCCATGTTGCTGTAAAGTAGCCCAACGTTGACAAACAAACCCAATAGCTGCAAAATTAGCCCCATAAGCAAAACCCTGAATTAATCTAATCAATGTAAATTCAATCATTCCTTTAGAAGCAGCAAAAGGTAATAATCCCGTAGATATTGTTGAAAGTATTCCAGCTGACAAAAATACAAAACGGGCACCAAATTTTGTATATAACATTGAAAAGGGGAATGTTGATATTATACTTGCTATTCCAACCTTTTTATTATTATAAAAACAAAATTTTAAATAAAGTTTTTGAAAAAATATTTTGTTGTGAAAAAATAAGTTTAATAATTTTCGAAGTCTCAATTAGAGGTTGTAAAATGAGTAATTTTATTAAAAATTCCATCAAAAAAACTTAAACACGAAAACCGGGGTCTTTTCAAATATTGACTAACCAAAACCTGGAGTAGCGGTTATTTCCCGATACAGATTGATATATTTTCCCGACAGAACAATTCAAAATTATTTAAAAGATAAATTTTTATCAAAATTAAATAAACATACAGCATATTGTAATTGAGCTTTTTCTGCTTGACTATAAGGCACATATTTAGGTATAATATGTGTTTGATTAAAGACAACAAAAAAACCTTCTTCTTCCTATTATTGTGATAAAAATAAATTAAAAAAAATTTAAAATTACTTTAATAATTTTAGTTGAAGAATTAAAACTACTAGATATAATTGTTATATTTTCCCAATTTGGTCTTTTCATTAAAATTAAAGTAAAATTAAAAACTATCATATTTGAACAAATTGAAGTTAGGCAGAGAGTCTGTGAATTTCACAATTTTATTTTTTTTTCTCAAAATTTACCGTAATTAATAAAATAATATATCTATATCCACAAAATTTACAAAAACAAAAAATATTTTTTTGTTTTGATTGTTTTTCTTGTTGTTGTTTTAAATTATTTAAATTTTTATTTAATAAATTTAAATGCCCGTCTGTTTCAGACATTTTTATCTCCATTTTTGTTGTTTAAAATAGTTAAACTAAAAAAGAAAAAAAAACAGGACTATATTTATGTCCCGATTTTTGAATGATTAAATACAGTTAAGATTTAATTAATTCAGGGGTTTAGAGGAGGAGGGGAAGGGGAATTATCTCCTAGAAAAACTCCCCGACCCTTAGTAATGGGGAACAATTCCTTCTATATCTCCCTATATCATTTAAAAAAAGATTAATTTTTAAAAGTTTTAAATCATTAAAAATTTTCCCGTCCCATTCCCTCCCTCTGTAAAGCTACTTCCCCATAAAATTTTTTCTAAATTCACCTCCCTAGAAATTTTATTTTCGTAAAATGTTGGCTAATTGTTAGAAATATTAGAGGTCTGAAAATCAATTAATTTTTGTATAATTATTAATTTTATAATAAAAAATTATTTTTAAATTAATTTTTAAAAATAACAAAATAAACTTGTATATACATTTTTACAAAAATAATTGTTTAAAAAAATGTTATATTTATATACATAGTTATAATCGAGCCAAAAAAATGTTGGCTCGATTACAACTATATAAACATATAAAAATTATTTAAATTTATTTTTTCTTCCGTTAAATTATTAGAAAAGATTATTTGAAAACTCCTAATAAAGTTTGTGCTGGGCGAGTGAAAAGTTTGTTGGAAACAGATTTATAACACATAACAGAAGTAAAGACTATATTGACAGTCGATTGTTCCTTCTTCACAGTTGATTATACTTGACTGTGGATTTGTTGTGCAGTGGATTAACTTTTCCCTAGCAAAACAAATATGTAGGTAGTACATAGAACAATTGAATTTTATTTATTACAGCCAAATAAATATGTAGAGAAATATATTGGAGGGGGCAAGTTGGTTAAAAAGGTTTAAATTAATCTGGACGGACGTAAAAACATGAGAGACATATCATATTTACATATTATGCCTAATAATATTTATGATTATTATTTTGTTGCATTTTTAATTATTTTATTTACATATGTAGCATATGCGTAAATCGGTGCATATTTTGGTGCATATTTTTAACATACATATTTAATTTTAATTTTAAATTATTGAGGGAAGTATGTATTTCAAATTAATTCTTAAAATGCTTTTTTTATTATTAGAACGGAACTACAATTTATTTTTTGTTTTTCTTTAAAAGGAAAGAAAGCATTTTATTAATTGCGGCGATGAAAGAAAATAAAAAAAACTTTTATAAAACAAAAAATATTAAAAGGATATATTAAATTAAATAAAACTTGAAAGAATTGGAAAAACAATAAAAATGCTCGAATGAAAAAAAAGAAACGGATTAATTTTTAGAAAAGCAATTAAAAGTTTTTTGACCTTGTAAGCGGTCAATTATGAGAGAAAAGAAAAATTTATTTTTGTTTTCAATTTGTAAAAATGCTTCCTCGAAAAATTTAATATTAAGAATTAATACAATAATATACTGAAAACTATATTAAAATAAATCTCTCGATTAGAATGACATTGGCAGGAGGATGAAATTTAGCCAGAGGGCATTGAATGTCTTATATAACTTTAAACCTTAAAGCCTGAACGATACCTTACTATCGAAGTATTTCTGTGTATTATGGTGCGATAGGAAATTAGGCTTTAGTAAAATAAAAGTTTAATTACAAAATTTGAAAGCTCTATATTGAAGCTTTTTTTGGGATTAGTTATATTTCAGAAATTTGGGCTCTCAAAAGCAAAGGAATTGGGCTCGTATTTATTGTAATAATATATTATGTAATAATTTATTGTAATAAATAATGTAGTATATTATTGTAATAATATATAAAAACAAAACTTGTAGTTCCATAAACACATATTCCAAAAACTTTTGATAATTTAATGGGAAGACTGATTATTTGTTTATAAATTTTATTTAGCAAGAAAATAATGTTAACAAAAAATTATTTACTATTAATTTATTTAATTAAAATTATTCAAATAATTCCAATATTAACTACAAATATTAACGAAAATATTAAATGTCGAAAAGCTGGAGATTTATTTATACAAGACTTAATACAATATGAATGTTCAATTAATAATGGATTAAATTCTAATAATAATATATTAATACCTGACGGGGGTGGAGATGTTAGCTTCGAAAATGGAATTTCTTTGTTTACTAATAATAATTATTTAGTTGGACGTCCTGTTGGTATGTTGATAAAGTTTTATAATGATACCCACCCCTATTGTTTAAAAAAATTACTTCCTATAATGAGGTGTATCATAAAAAAGGGGTAACATTTAGGGAGCTTCTAAAACCCAGTGAACAAGCAAATTTTATAAACGTATTTTAAATTGAGACGTTTCTGTTTACTGAGGGTTTAAGATATGTTTTTATATTACGGGACCTGGGTCATGGGAAGAAATGTAAAAGTAAATTATAAGACGAAAGTGCAATTTCCTTTTGTGTTCGAGTTTTAAACTTTAAATTTTAAAGGTTGCGTTCCTTCAAATAAAACAGACGGAACAGTTATACGTCCAGGTATTGCTCACATATCTCAACATTTTCGTTATGAATGTACAAATGATAGTCCAAATGGAATTTCTTTAAAAGTTACACGTATTTTAAATTTAAATAAAAAAAATTTTCAAAAAATATTTTTCTATAGATTGTATAGATAATGAAGGAAAATTAGTTAAAATAGGTGAATTCTTCACTCAAACAACTCCAGAAAATTCTGAAGGGAAATTTACTTCTGTTGAGTGTGTTGGAAATGAATTTTTGGCTAAAAAAGTAGTACACGAATGTATGGGAATTTTAAAAAAAATTAAAATAATTTTTGAATTTATTTAAGGGGCAAATTGTGAATTACCTAAAGGTGGAAGGTTGGTAGAAGGAGATTTTGTTTGGCAAGATATACCTGCAAATTCAAAGCGGTCTTTACTTCAAAAACAAGAAATTATTGCTTGTTTAAGGGAAGAAAATAATGTTAAACTTAAATGCACAGGCATGTTTTCATTAAATAAAAATATTTAATGAAAAATAAATTTTTTTGTGGATTAAGGTTGTCGGATAGTCGGAAATCTTCGAATATCTTTCCGGATATCTAGTCTTTTTTCGGATCCAGATCCGACAACCTTATTGTGGATAATTAGTATGTAAATTACTTAAAGTAATACTTTCGCCTATTTGTCCTATGTGTAGGGAATTTAATCTATGTGCTTGATAGATAAAACGGATTATAATATAGGTGTAGTTGCCCCTCCCCCCCCCCCCCAACAAAAAATTAAATTTAAATTTAAAATACCTCAAAAGACTACTTAATATCTTAATTAACTCATTGTTTAAAATTTTACTTAAAGGTTGTGTAGCAACAACCGGCCAAGAATTGGTTATTTCTCGATATGCAAATGTAGCCGGTCAATGGACACAATGCCGGCGTTTTAAGGAGGGATGTCGATTAATTAATGTTACTTCTGATTGTATTTTTAATTAATTTAATATTAAAATTAGAAATAAAAAAATAGACATAGATTGTGAATTTGAGGGGAAAATACACAAACATGGAACGACTTTTGAGAGTACTTCGAGACGTTCACTTTATATTTGTAGCCATGGACAGATTATTAAACAGGGTGATTTTAAAAATAAAACGAATTTAAATTTAAACTTACCAATTTAAATTCCTGTTTTCATTAGCTCCAACTTGTCTAATGCTTATGTTAATCAAGAAAAATAATTCCATACTTATATGTTACAATTTAATAATCAGAACACCCATTAGAGATTGTACCAGGACGAAATCTTAAAAATCTCGGTTATCCAGATTTTTTGAATATCAATTTGAATATCAATATTTAAGTTTACATAACGTCGTTTTTAAAAAAAGACAGAAATTTCAATAGATTGTGGGATTCGCATTAAAGTAGTTGAATAGGCCTCTTAAATAGCAATTCTAAAAAATTTTATGTTTGGAAAAAGAAATTTTATTTTCTAGGCTGTTTTATTCAAGGTCAAGAATTAACTTTAGTTGGGGATGTAAAGTATATTGATGGAATTATGCCGGCACTTTGTGTTGAAAATGATAATTTTACAATGTTTAATAGTTTAGGTATTTAATAAAATTATATTTAAAAAAAATTAAAATTAAAAAAAGTTGGTTGTGACTTACCGGATGGACGTTTTAAACGTTTTATGCAGGTTTGGAGTGATGATGATACAATGAAAAGGTGTTCTTGGGCATTTAATTCTGATGGGAGTATTGCAAGAAGTGAAATAAATTCTTTTGGTAATTCTTTTTAAAAGAATTTTTAAAGTTAACCCACAAATTACGGTCAATCGAAATATTTGCTGAAACCCTGACAACACTAGGATTGTTGGGAGGGGGGGGGGGAAACAACACTAGTAATGCCAGAACAAGGTTATTAATACAAAAAAATCCTCCAAGGGGATTAAAACGAGAGAATTTTTAGGCTTTTTGAAAATTTTGAATAATATTTAGCATGTCTAGATGGATCTGAAGAAATTCCTTTAAATAAAATTGTTCAACGAGAGAATGGACAATTTGTAAAATGTGCAACATTTGAGAGTAATAATGACCAAAAAAATATTGGGTATTTTGTAATTTAAAAAAAGGGAAATAAACTCTTTAGAATAAAAAGATCAACAACAACAAACAATGGAGGGAATTTAATTATTAGAAATTTAACAAGAAATGAATTAAAAGAATTAAGTACAAAAAAGGTGTTTAAAATAAATTATTTTATAGTAAAAAATATGTAAAAATATTTTTAGTTGGCAAAACAAAATATTTTTGAATATTTTGGTGTTGGTAGGCGAGCTTTACCTTTGTTATCGTCAAATAAAGCATATACTGGAGGAAGAGCTAAAGCAAATGGTAAATATTTAAAAATTGTTGGAGTGATGTTAACTTTAAAATTTTTAACTTAGCTTTTATTGGGAGGGATTTATGGGTGTTATTACTCATTTATTTTGTAAAAACTAATTTTTATTAATTAAAAAAAGTAAAATTTTCCTATCTAATTAATATGTAGGAGGGACAGCCCCATATTGTGCTGATATGTTACCATTTTGTCAACGACTTTCTGGTTATTGTGCTAATGAATTTTCTTCAGATGCTTTTGAATTAAAAGGATTAAAACTTCATTTTGATCAATTTGAGGGATGGACAAAATTAGGGGGATGTGAAGGTTTTTTGGAAAAGAAAATAATGAATAAATATAAATTTTTTGTTAAAGGGACACTTAACAGTTCATTAAAATTACAAAAACTTGTAGAACTTGTGTGTGCATATTCTTGTAATAAATGTGAAGTATTTGATGGTGAGGATAAACTTTGAATAATTAAAAATTATCTGACACAGAATTTAATGGAATTTAAAATAATAACATCACTGGAAACGTTTTTAGTTAACATAAAAGAAAGAGAGAGAGAGAAAAGGTTCCTTTCCTCAATGCCATATTTACTAAAATAATTACCCCACACTTTTTACCCCTTCCAGCTAGAAATTGAAACAATAATCACCTAGGGATACTTATTTGAGTAAATAAAGTAAATAAATATTTTTGGTACCGACCACCTTCTTAATTTATGGACTTAACTTTTCTTAACTGATACTTTTCTATTTTACTTTTTATGTATTTTAAATTTCAATTTTGCCTTCTATCTCCATAAAAGAAAAAAATAACATTAAAATTCAATTCACATTTTTACAGAAGCAAAAAAAGAATTAATATTGGCAAGTTTGGAAAATAGTTCTCATTGCAAATGATGTAAATTTATTTGAAATAATGAACGATATTCAAATTCGAAATCAGTTTGATAAAAATCCCGTGTCTCGAGCCTCCTCGAGCCATTTAAATTGCATAT
Organism: Meloidogyne enterolobii; assembly: GCA_963681835.1. NCBI lineage: Eukaryota > Metazoa > Nematoda > Chromadorea > Rhabditida > Meloidogynidae > Meloidogyne > Meloidogyne enterolobii. The sequence continues at coordinate 175,526 of CAVMJV010000004.1, read as the reverse complement.
TTTTCTATCCAAATTTTTTAATAATTTTATCAATTTTTATTCTCTTAATTTATTTTATATTTAACATGATTTAACACAAATAGAAAAACAAGCAAATTTTTTAACAAGAAATTTAATATAAATAAGAAAGGTAAATAATGAAATAAAAACGTAGTGGGAATTGGTTATATAAGGTTACACTAAAAATGAAGAGAATGTTTTAAAAGAAGATTTTGAATTGAAATATTTTTTGTGGATTCTTTAAATAATTGAAAATTTTAGTAAAATTAAATAAATCTAGAAAGTTTAATAATGGGTTGTTAGATAAATAATGAGCCCTTTGCGCATAATTAAAACAATTTCTAGTAAATGTAAAATAATTTTAACAAAAAGTCGAATACCTATACATAAAGAAAGACTAAAAATACGAAAAGGGCTCATTATTTATCTAACAACCCATTATTACATAAAAATTTATGCCTGTCCTCTTTTTTTACTTTCCTTTAGAACTTTTTCTTTTTCCTTTAGAACTTCAGATAATTTCTCCTTTCTAGCAAATTTTTGTTGTTTTATTCCACATACATTACATAAACGGTGTTTAAGTTCTGGATGGATACGCCACTGTGTTGTTTGTGTAATTCCACATTCGTGACAACGATTTTCCTTAATTATAGAAACACTAAACAATTCTTAGAAATGTGTTTATTTTTTTCCTATATTGGCATTTCAAAAGCATTTTGTTGTTGCGGCTCTGACCTTTTTCAAGTCCTGGCTTCGGCTCTGGAATTTTCAAAATCATGGCTCCCTACCCGGAGCCCTACACAGTACTGGATACCCAGGACTGCGATAAAGAAATGTTAAGTGAAAGTGAAAAAAGTTTAATTTATAAGTAAATAGTGGAAAAGTTTTCAATTATAAGTTCGCCTATTCCCATAAGAAATTTATTTAAATTCAAATTAATTGGACAATTACAAAGTAGAAAGGCTTTTTTAAGCTTTTAATAAAATTTTTAAATCTATTTATAATTTTTTACCTTATTTTACATTAAGAAATTACTTAATGTAATTTCAAATAATTTCCTTAATTATGGATAAAGATTTTTTAACTTTTGTTTTTAAAAATTAAAATTTTTTTTAATATTTTTAAAACCTTTTTTATAGGTCTAAGTCTCCAATTAATTTGTTTATATAAGTAACATTTTTTGCACAAATAATGTTCTTTTAGGTAGGTATTCCATAGTAATCTTTTTGTAATTCCACAACTGAAACAATGTCGGTTTCTTTTATTAATTCCATCACCTACAACATTTAAGATAAGCATTATTTACCAGGCATGATCATGGATGCGGATTTGGATACAGATAATATCAAAATACCTGCGGATATCCGCCTGTATCCGCCGTAAATATGCGGATACGTATACCAAGATCAGTATCCATGACCATGCCTGTTATTTACTTGGAAATAGGGAGTGTGTAAAGGAATTATTGTTAAGATAATATACCTAGTACAAAAATCGAAAAAAAGGGTAATCTTCTAGTTTACTGGTCCCGAGAAAAAAATTACGAAAAAGTGGTGTTTCGATATTTTTGAGAGTTACCAGTAGGTAATCGAGTGTGCTGAGTCCGAATATGAGCTTAAAATTTGTTTATTTCGAACCCCGAACCCGGATTCGACCAAGTCGAATTAGGAGTAAAAATTCGAAATTAAAAATTTAGGGCTAATCTGACACGACTATTCGAGTAGAGTAGAATGGTATCAAAATTATGATGTTTCGACAACTTTGGAGAAAGTTGTCATGAATTAAATACACACTTGGTGAGAATTCCGTATACAAATCCGACACCATAACTTCGTCGAAAGTTGTCTAAACATCATAATTTTGATACCATTCGACTCGGCTCAAAGAGATGAGTCAGATCAAACATAAATTTTGAAATTACAAATTTTTGCCTCTTATTCGACTTGGTCGAATCCGGGTTCGGGGTTCGAAATAAACAAATCTTAAGCTCAGATTCGGACTCAGCACACTCGATTACCTACTGGTAACCCTCAAAAATATCGAAACACCACTTCTTCCTGATTTTTTTCTCGGGACCAGTAAACTAGAAGATTACCAAAAAAAGATGTACATAAATTAAGGTTTTTATGGCTCCAGCTACTACCATAAAGGGCTAAATTCATAAAATATGAGATTATTAATCACCCGGGCCAGTAAAATAAATTGATGGTTAAACGATCGTGTTATTACACTGAAGTCATTCTAATATCCCTGAGGGGGAAAAAATCAAAAAATTTTATTTACTTATTTTATTGCCAACATAAATAATTCTGTTTTTTAATTCTTCCTTCGAATATTCAACTTTTTGTTTTTCCAATAATTCAATTTTATATCCAATTAAATTAATTTCCGTCCAATAACTTGTTAAAAGTAAATTTTTATAATTTTCTAAATTTTCTTTAAATAAATTGTTTTTGTCTTTAATTAAATTATTATTTATTTTTATATTCTCTAAACTTTCATCTAATATAGAAGTTTGATAATAATTACTCATTTTAATAAAATTATTATTTATGAGCACCTTAAATTTATGAGAAAATTAGTTTATGCATTTAAAACAGGGCAGGGATCAAGTCTGCAATTGCGTGCATCCCTGCCTCAAACCCTTTAGGCTTAATCCCTCAACATTTCCTTTAAGTTGTAAACACAGATTTAGAAATTTTTGAGGATTTTGGGAGGCCAAGAGCCATTTCTTTCTTCCTTTTATGGAATAAAATTTAATGAAGAATGTTGGAGTTCGGGTCGAAAAGAGTCTGGGTTTAGGGCAGAAAGTACTCCTTTTTTGCGTTTTAGGTCTGAATTAAAAATTGAAATATATAAAATACCCGTTTCTCAAATTGAGGCAATAATTTTTGAATAATTTCATTATTGCCTATTTGAATGACAATTTTCTTTTTCAATTGAACTTTCGGGGTATATTTTGAATTAGGACTATGTATTTTTGTAATAAAAATATTTTTATCAATATTTAAATTTAATTTACGCAAATCTTCAACATTATAATTTTGTGCAAAATAAGCACTTTTCCTATTTTTACCAACAGTTTTCATTACAAAACGTTCTTTTAATTTTAATTTTTTTAAATAAATAAATTCTCTTTTTTCCTTCCAATTATCATTTATTTTCAACTTAACCAAGTTTCCGTTGCATTTTAAATTTAAATTAATATTTAAATATAATATAGTAAACAAAATAATAAATTTAAACATCTAAAATTGTTTGAAATAATATATTTGATCAGTCTAAGTTTTTGATTAAATTTCGTAATAAATTTTAATTATTATTATTGGTTGCGCGCCTTCTAAAAAGCCTTAATTACAATAAAATGTTTTAATTTAATCCCATGTTAAGCTCAAAAAATTAAGTCTAAAAATAGGCTTATTTTAAAGGAAAAAACATCAAAATTAGCCAATTCTGAAAAAGTTAATGCAAATAATATGTTTATGGTCAAATTCCTTAGTTTTTAGGCCAAAACCTTACTTCATTGCTATAATTCTTGATAGACTTTATTTAATTTTTCGAATTATTTTTTTGTGAAAATAAATCTTTAATAATTACTCCCTAATTACTCCCTAGTTTTTCTTTATTTAATTTAAAAAAGCAAAAACTGTCATGAGCTATCACTGTCATGTGTACATATAAGTAAAAAAATGAATAAATCGAAAGTGCAAATATAAAAATAAAAATAAAATGCCGACTTTCTTTTTCAAAGAAAAATAATTTTTTTTTTGTAAACAATGATGAAATATTTTAAAAATTCTAAGGGTTTCCCAGGTTCATATTTCAGGTATTTTAAAAATTCTAAGGTTTCCCCAGGTACATATTTCAGGTTCCACAGAAATATGTACAAGTTTCCGCAGGATTAAAAGTAACTTTAAAATTTTTTTATTGGTCAGTCAAAGCTAATTTATCAACTTTCCAGTAAGTCTATTCCTAACATAATGGTTACAGAGACAAGATCTCGAAGAAAAATCTGGTTATCGAGATCAATATTTTTGAGATATCTCGACGATTCTCGTACGACACTCCAGTTCGGTCACTAGTGAATAGAGACCAAAGGTCTATTCACTAGAGACCGAACTTTTTTCCCTTTGAAAATTTTCCGTAGGAAATAATTTTTGAAATCTTCAAAATCGAAAAAATATCAAAAATTAGAAATGAATTTGTAAGTGTTTGGTGATTATGCATTCAGTTGGCCCTTTTACTATAACCAACTCTACTCAATAACTTAATCCGGGTTGGGGTTGTTTTGGCGCCAGGCCGTTTTGGCGCGAGAACAAAAAAGTGGTACTTATACGGGACCCAAATTCTTGAAAATTTTATCAAATTTCTATAACATCCTTGACTACTTCCTCCGGAAATTTCAGAATTTTTCATCAAATATTGCTGAAGTTATAGTCGATAGACCTCGAAAAATTAGGCATTTTGCCGAAAGTCAACATTTCTGGCCATAATTTCTGCAATTCTTGCTCAAAAATTCTGAAATTTTTGGAGAAGTTAGATAAAGGTACGAGAGTTATTATTGCAAAATTTTATCATTTTTGATAACCAACTCACTATCTTATAAGCTCGCGCCAAAACGGCCCAGTCCCCTTAATCCGTGCTATGATACCACACCTAATTCCACGTTATCCTTTTAATCATAGTACCTAATCGCTATAATTCCTCCAAATCACATATATTTCACTTATACACGTTCAAATCCACCGATATATCCCTTAATCCCACCAAATTCCTCGACGCCACCCTTAACACTATAAATCTATCGATATCCTTCTAATCCACCACACAAAAGAATAAATATTTAAAACGATGATAGGTTGGCCTGTTTCCGAAAAAACCCTGACAGATTCTTTCCATCTTTAGTTTTCCGAAAATAGAAAATATCACAAATATTCGAAAATAGGTCTGAAATTAATTTTTTAAATTAACTAAATAAATTTTTATAATTTATTTTCGTCAATATTTTTAATCAAAAAATACAAAGTATTTATTTTTATAAATATTTTCTTTTTCTCTCGGCTGTCTTTAAGATTTTCTGTTTTTCTGCACGACTGTTATTTTTGTGTTTGCTTAAGAATTTTACTTGTACATACTCACTCTACACACTCGTGATGGCTAAAACAAATAAGCAAAAACGCACGAATTTTAAATATTTATTTATTGTTAGAAGGTTATTTGTTATTTATTTTTTGGTGAAAGATTCTAATAACCACAATTTTTTACTTTTCCCTTTTTATTTGCCTTATTGATACTTTTTTGGACAGCACAAAAACTATAAAAAAATTTTTAATTATTATCAATAAAGTTATTGCCCTAATCTTTTTAAAATAAAAAATAGCAGATAAAATAAGTAAGGTTGTCGGATCCGAATATCCAAAGATTTCAAACTATCCAACAACCTTAAAAATAAGTTCTGAAATAATTGCCTTGAATGTCATTGTATAATACTTGAAAATTAATTTGTCTATTCTTTTAGCTTCGAATATCTGTCTCGATATCTAATTACTATGTATGAGTTCTAAAATAATAATTTGATTTCGTTAAAATATTTTTAAAGTAATTTTTTGAATATTTATTTATAATGTAATATCTAAATTTAAATAAAACTTTTTTATTTTCAAAAATTAATTATTAAAGTTCAAACTTTACTAAATTACTAAAATTATTTTTAAATTAATATTTTTCAACAATAATTTCTATTAATTAAATGGTAATAACAAAGCGTTACAATTCTGTAGAACAATCTACATCTATACACCTTTCCTCAACTAATCTTGCTGATAATGAGCAACAAAAAAATCAGCAATTGATTGACTATCAATTAATGCACAGAACCTCGTAAATATTATTTTTAAAATAAGAAAATTAAATAATAATTTAAAAAAATAAAGAGAGAAATATTTTAACTTTATTAAAAATATTTTATTACCTATTTAATTCAAGATAATTTTTTATCTGAAATTAATTATGTACCTAATTAATTTATTTATTTGACTTTAACTCAGTATTATTATTTTTTAACTTTTAATGCCTTCCTTTTGAAATTTTTTATTAAAAATTTAAACAATTCTAGCCCTTCAAACGAGCATTTATTAAAACAATCAACACCTCCCATTAATTATTTAACACCTCAACAATATACACCATCCCCTTTACAACAACAACAACAACCTCAAATACCTCAGAGAGGAATAATGCGCCCAACTAGCCGGCAAGAGGCATATGCCACAAACGAATTTTCACGAGAATTACCTCGTCCTCAGAGTAAAAATTTATTTAATAATTTTAATGTTTTAATTAAATATTTATTTGAATTTATTTTGAGGGAGTTTACTAGTCTTTAATTGTTTTGAATTAAATATATACTATAAGGTTGACTCGAGCATTTTCAACATCGACGGAGAAATATAATAAATTCAGAATTAGCTGATAGAAAACTTTTCCTTATTCTAAACATATCTAGTTTAATTTTCGTTTTAATACAGCCAAGAAATCTAGATTAACCCTTCCTAACCAAGCCAGTTCTAATAGGAAATTTCCCAATTTTTTTAATAAGAATTGTTTAAAAATTGAATAATTTAACAATTTATGTAGCCCCAACATTTCTATCCTTTTAGGTACAATACCTTCAATGCACTCCCCTCGAGCCCAATTTCAACAAATGCCACCAACATTTTACCCATATTCTCCTCCTAAAACGGCCAGTTCTCGGATAGAAGCGCCTATAATAGACAGACGTTCTATTATTCGAAGAAAAGTTCCTGGTCCTCTATTACTTGGACTCTCAGCACTTCAAATAATTATTGGCATTGTTACGCTTCTTATAGGTAATTTAAATTTATAAATTAAGATTTGGCCTCTAATTTAACTGCTAAATTAAAAATTAAATTTTGTGGAATTATCACAAACATTTATCCAACTACACTAAAAGTTTGGAATTTCCATTACTTTTTCTCGAACAGCATTTTTTAACTGGAGCCTTTCTCCCTTAATAATTTTTTCTAAATTTTTATCCTTTCCTATTTAGGAGCATTTAATGCCAGTACCTATAAATGTATGATAGAGCCAAACATTCCAGTTTATTTAATTATTTCTGGCATTTTATTAATTGCTAGTGGTGTTGCGAGAATATTCTTTTGGTTAAGCTCAGATTCATTAACAACTGGAAGAAGAAGGGGAAACAATTCTGGAGATGGTAGTCATGTTTGTGAATATTTAATTGAAGGCTCAATATTATTTTGTATTGTTGTTATCGTTATTTTAGGTATTTGATAAATTTAAAAAATTTTTGCGAACATAATTAGTGGCCGTTTTTTAGATTAAATTTTTAGGAGTGTTGTTTTACAAATATTCCCTGAATACCTACCTAAAAATTCTCAAATGCTGCTATCTTTTAGAAAATACACTAACAAATGATTTGTAATAAAAATAAAAAATATTTTCAATAAGCTTAATTTTAAAATCCAAATTAAAAAACGGCCCCTAATTAGTATATCCGCACCTAATATGTATACTACTAGTAAATAAAAATAGAATTATTGGAAAACATGACATAATCAAAATTTATTAAATCAAAATTATCACAAAGATCTGAAGTCATAAATATTTTTGTTTAAAAATTCTAATAAAAACAAAAAATAGGTAAATTAAATATTTCAGGCTGTTTTTGGGTTTATGGAGCATCTCGATATATGCAAAATCAGGTTTAAGAATATAAATTTTAAAAATTTTATTAAATATAATTTAGCGTTATATGTTTGAATGGCATTATTGTAACCCAACAGTTTATTGGACAGCTTGGTGGAGTGTCACCCTCCATTTGGCATTTTTTGCCCTTCTTTTTCTCGCAGTGGTTATTCTACTTGTGTATGGGGCCCTTCTTGGATAATGAAAAATTAAATTAAAAATTTATTTATTCATATATTAGGGAACATGAATAACATTAATTACGATTTGTATTGAATCGAAGGCTTGATCAAAATCGAGTTTGACATGTTTGAGCGTTTTTCGCAAAAGTCAAAATGCGCCAAGCTATTAGGGATATTTGGGATTTGGTCGGATATTGAAAATCCGTATTTTCGCTGATAAATTTTTATATTAATACTGATTTTCAGATTAATATTGAATATTGAGATTAATACTCAGCAAAAATACGGATTTTCAACATCCGACTAAATCCAAAATATCCCTAATGGCTTGGCGAATTTTACCTTTTGAGAAAACGCTGAAACTTGTCAAGCTAAATTTTGATCAAGTTTTCGATTGATATACAGATCATAATGATGTTATTTATGTTTTAATTTTTAAATTGAAGTGAACGCGAACTTTTGACTCTCCCTAATATTATGTAAATAAGAAATAAATATATTTATGTATGTAACAGAATATAATCACGAATACAAATAGAAAATACAAACAAAACTACAAAATATAAGGCACATTTTTGGGCTTAAATGTGTTCATATGTTTTTCACGTTTTATGGCCATTCCAGTTTGATTTAAATTTACCCAAATTGCTCCCTCTTCAATAAATAGAATTCAATTGTTCTCCTTTCTGTTTTGATAGGGAGAAATTATAACCCACAGCACAACAAACCCGACAATCCACCGACTATAATCGAAGTCAAGGAAGAAATAGTCGACTGTCAATAATCCTTGCTTCTGTCTGTGTTTTATTTGTGTTGCCAACAAACTTTTCACTCTCCCACTACAAACTTTATTAGGGGGTTTTCAGATTATCTTTTCCAATAATTTAACGGAGGAAAAAATAAATTTAAATAATTTGTATAAATAAATAAATCTAATACAAAAAAATACATGCAAATTAGCGAGAATTTATTTATTATTTAAACACTTATTTTTGTAAAAATATACTAAATATGTAAAAGTTTATTATGTTATTTTAAAAAAAATTAATTTTATTAATTATTATACAAAAATTATTTTGATTATCTAACCTCTAACGGTTTAAGCTCCACAAGGGGGGGGGGGATGCGAAAAAATTTTTCATGGTTTAAAACTTTAAACAAAATTAATATTTTTCTTTTAACTAGGAGACAGCTCTCCTCAAGTCTGAGTTAATTAAATAATAATTGTATCTAACCATTCAAGAATCTTTTCATCTTTTTTTCTTTCTCATTTCGGTTCTGGTCCACAAGGTTAACCATTTTAAACAACAAAAATGGAGATAAAAATGTCTGAAACAAATGGACATTTAAATTTATTAAATAAAAATTTAAATAATTTAAAACAACAACAAGAAAAACAATCAAAACAAGAAAATATTTTTTGTTTTTGTAAATTTTGTGGATATAAATATATTATTTTATTAATTACGGTAAATTTTGAGAAAAAAAAATAAAATTGTGAAATTCAGACTCTCTGCCTAACTTCAATTTGTTCAAATATGATAGTTTTTAATTTTACTTTAATTTTAATGAAAAGACCAAATTGGGAAAATATAACAATTATATCTAGTAGTTTTAATTCTTCAACTAAAATTATTAAAGTAATTTTAAATATTTTAAATTTTATTTTTATCACAATAATAGGAAGAAGCTGGCCCTTTTGTTATTTTTAATCAAACACATATTATACCTAAATATGTGCCTTATAGTCAAGCAGAAAAAGCTCAATTACAATATGCTGTATGTTTATTTAATTACTATAATATTTTATAAAAATTTATCTTTGAAATAATTTTGAATTGTTCATTAGCGGTAAATAACCGGTACCCAATTTTCGGGTTTATGTTTTTTGGTGAATTTTAAATAAAATTGCTCATTTATAACTAGGGCGTGTCAAAATATGCACAGAAAATCCTAAAAATATGCGCATATATATGCACCAAATAATCCCAAAATATGCACTGGATATGCATTCATCATTGACTAAATTTACTCAAAAAAATTTGAATTCAAGCAATAAAGGTCTAAAGTGCTCAAATCTAAGTAAACACACTATTTTTGAGCGTTACAGCTCATGACAAAGCTCATGGCAAAATATGCTTTTACATGTTTTAACACACCTACTAATAACCTCTAATTGAAGTTTGTTGGAAATTATTAAACTTTTTTTCATAACAAAATATTTCTTCAAAAAACTTTATTTTTAATTTTATTTCATAATAAAAAGGTTGGAATAGCAAGTATAATATCAACATTCCCCTTTTCAATGTTATATACAAAATTTGGTGCCCGTTTTGTATTTTTGTCAGCTGGAATACTTTCAACAATATCTACGGGATTATTACCTTTTGCTGCTTCTAAAGGAATGATTGAATTTACATTAATTAGATTAATTCAGGGTTTTGCTTATGGGGCTAATTTTGCAGCTATTGGGTTTGTTTGTCAACGTTGGGCTACTTTACAACAACATGGATTCTTTTTGTAAATTAAAAAAAAATATTTTTAATTCACTATAAATCAGAGCTTGTATGACTACATTTAATGGCCTTTCTGTTACTTTGACTAATCCAGTTGCTGCATTTGTAGGTTTAATGCAGAGGTGAATCTGAATTCTGATTTCCGACGTTTTTTTCCTTCCGATTTCCGAAATTTTGGAAAAATTTCCGATTTCCGATAATTTTTGAAGTATATTTCCGACTGAAGATTTTTCCAAAATTTTCCAAATTCTCGCCTGCGGCGCTGGAATAGAAAATAAATCTGGCTACCTGGCCTTCCCAAATTCTTTAAATTTTCGCCTGCGGCGCTGGTAAACGAAGAAGTATGGGATATAGGGATCTGGAGGATATTGTGGAATTTATTGATGATTCGGAGAAATACCAGTGGATTGGGGATAACATGGAGTTGGAGAGGTATCAATTGATTAAGTTTTGGCTCAACATCTCTCTTAATCCCCAAATATCCATCCTAATCTTCAAATTCCTTGATATCCTTTTCAATCACCCAAATTCCACAATATCTCTTTTAATCCCCAAAAATTTGCCTCTCTCGATATCCTATTAAATCCAATTATGGACTATAGCTTGTCCTTCGCGAGTTTGATTGCCAATTTCATTAAAAGTTAGTTGTTAACATTTTTTCCATGTGGCATTTTGTCATCTGGCATTTCCGATTTCCGACTTCCAAAATCTAGGCTGATTTCCGACTTCAGAGCTCCGACTTTTGAGCCATTTCCGATTTCCTATAGTTCCAATTTCCGGCACCTTCGTCATTTCCGATCCACCTCTGATTTAAAGTTGTAAAACTTTATTATTTTTCCAATTTAGATAAGTTCTACTCCTTCATTGGGTTGGAATTGGGTCTATTATTGTAATTTGCGTCTTAAGCTAAATGAAATTTTTTTCTTTAACATTTAGTTCAAGCATTAGTTTCCCCAATAATTTTCGGATTATGGCTATTTCTTTACACTGACCATCCTGATACCCATTCATGTGTTAGTCAAATTGAAAAGGATAAAATATTATCAGGCAAAACTGAGGCAGAAATTGGACTTAGTGGATTTATGCCTTATCGGTAAAAAATTAAGAAAACTCCCAAACCTTCCATTTAAATATTCTAGAGCAATTTTAACAAATAAAATTGTGCTCGTTATTTGGCTTAATTCATTTGCGGATATTATCACATCCGTATTTTTAATTACGTATTTGCCTACTTATATTTCTAAAGTTCTTCGTTATGGTGTTAGAGAAACTGGGATTTGTAGTGCTTTACCCGCACTTTTACATCTTCCTGTTAAACTTATTTCTGGATGGCTATCTGACAATATGAGGTAATGAAAGATTCCTGATCTTAAGTAGAGGACAGATGTCCTCTTAATTTTATTTCCAGAGTAGAAATAAAATTAAGGCAGGTGTTAGGCTGGAATAGACGGAGGGGGTCAGGGCTTAGCCGAGTATGATGCGCACGTCGACATTGGTCTGATCTAGAAAAAAAATCTCGTTTATCGAGATAAATATTTTTCGAGTTATCTCGTATGACAATTCTTTTATCTTGCGAAATATCAATCTCGATTTTTGTACTAAATACCATCCCAGTCAGATCTCTAACATTGAGTTTCTTATCGCTACTAGTAATAATTAAAGATTTATGAGTGAAATTGGTCGAATGCTCCTTTTTAATTCAATAGCTTTAGTAGGCTCAGGTGTTGCTTATGCATTAGTTGGTTTTGTTCCAGATGATAAACGTTTTTTAGCAGTTATTTTAATGACTATAAATTTTGTTTTGGCTTCAACAAATTGTGGGGGATTTTATAAATGTGCAACATTAATTAGCCGGTTATAAAAATATTTTTATGAAAATTATAAAAAAAATCGGCGCTGGTTTAGATTATGCGTCCAATGAACATTTATGCGTCCAATCAACAAAAAATTGGATTTTTCCTTGTATTGCATGCTTGGTTCCAGAACATTTCTTCATATTCGGGACCTACGCCCACTGGGTTCGGGACCATTCCTTACCATATCCCTCGATTCTCTGAAAGTTATAGCCAATTTTTAAAAATTTCAAAAAATTTTTAACTTTCAGAAATTTCTAGGGATATGGTAAGGAATGGTCCCAGACCCAGTGAGCTTAGGTACGGAACATGAAGAAATGTTTTCCAATTTTTTGTTTTTTCCAATTTTTTGTTGATTGGACGCATAAAAGTTCAATGGACGTATAAACTAGACCAGCGACAAAAATTCTAGGCAATATGCCCATTTTGTTGTAGCTGGTATACAATTCGAAAAATCTGTCACACTTTTTATTTCCCCATTATTATTCCTTTTATTCGTTCAAGATGAAAGTAATCGAGAACAATGGAGAATTATTTTTATTGGAATGGCTATAATACTTTTTGTGGTAAATTAGAATTAAGGGAGGGACAGTTACGAGTAGGGTTTGACCCCGACCCCGAACCCGTTCCCGAACGATTTTTTCACGATTCTCCCCGACCCGAACCCCGCCCCGAAAAAAAGTGAAAACCCCGTACCCCGACCCAAAAAGTTTCGGGGTTATCGGAGTTATATATACCCAAAAAATGCCATTTTTGGGAGAATTTTAAGTGAAAAATTTTAAAAATTTCCTCCCAATTTACATTGCTTTTATTATTTTTGAAAGAAAAATGAAAGAAATATCAAAATTCTTTTTCCCACTCTGTTAAGAGACTTGTGGTTGTGTGGTTTAGTTGCAGGTTTAGCCTATATTTCCATTAATATATTATTGGGTTCGGATCCAAATAGGCACAACTGGCTTTTTAGGATTTTTCTTTACAAAAACAAGAGTTTTTTTAATTTTAAAATGTTAATCTTATTTTTAAATATTGTCAACCATAAAAAACAATGCAAGATTTTTTTATTTAGCGTTAAAATTTCAAAAATTTTCGTGCGCAGAGCTAACCCTAAAAAATTCTATAATTTTCGCCTGCGGCTCTGAAAATGTAAAGCTCAGCTATAATGCTATTGAGGGATTAAGGAGGTTATCAGGGGTTAATCCCTCGCCAGATATGTCAGTTAATCTCTTTAAATCTTTCTTAATCCGTCAAAATTTATTTACCTCCCCAGATATTAGTGTTTCACCGGAACCAAAATTTTTACCAGAACCTGGTCCAATTTTATTTCGTATCCCAGAACCGGACCGGAACCAAAAAACGCCGGAACTTCCCGAAACCGGAACCGGAATTTCCGGTGAAACACTACCAGATATACATTTTAAATCAATAAAAACCATTAATCCCACCTTATTCTCATTAATTTCTGAATAAATTAACGAAAATAGACCAAAATGGCTTATTTTTAGAGCATTTTTTTTTAAAAAATTTTTCAGTAAACCCCCGTACCCCGTACCCCGACCCGAACCCCGACCATATTTTGCTCCCCCGACCCGAACCCCGCCCCGAAACATTTCGAAAACCCCGTACCCCGACATACCCGCCCCCGAACGTTCGGGGTCAAACCCTAGTTACGAGTATCCTAAATGTTTCGGTTCAATTATCGGTTCTGGATATCCTGAGTTTGTCAGGAACCGTCAAGCCTAATCAGAATTATCTAAAATAATATTTTTGATTTTTTAAAGGCAAATACTTTCTTTTGGTTTTTTGTAACAGACCAACCTGCAGAATTTACTAAAATTGTAACAAAACAAAAATCAGAAAAAGAATAAGAAAAAAATTTTAAAAACGGATATACACCATAATCGAAATAATATATTTAATTCAACAAATTTTTCGACTCAGTAGATCTTTGTTTATCGATATCGTTCTGAGTCAAACACTAGTCCCTATACTTCAAGACTAAAGGATATGAATCTTTATTGACTTATAATGTTAATATCCGACGATATTTGACAGTTAAAAAGGCAGAATATTTACCAAAAGCGGACAAATAAACAAAAATAATTTTAAAAAATTCGTAGAAACCCCGAAATGATAAAAAATAATTTTAATAAAAACTCAATCCTTCAAATTTATATTTATTATCCACTTTTTCATCTTCAATTAAGAATTTTCCATCTGAATGACGGAAAACGCTAATATTAGTTGCAATAGGCACTCCTTTGTTTTCTTTAGCTTTTACCGCAACAATAATTTCATCATTGCTTTCGGGTAAAAATTGGAAGGCTGTATAGCCGCTTGAACCATCACCAATAGAGCCGATTCGTTTTGTCTTGAAAAATATATAAAGGGATTAATTGAAATTGGATGGATCGAATAATTTTAAATGTACCTCTCCCTCTATTATGTTAATTGTAAAAAAATATTTTTTAGACTTTTTAATGAATTTTTGATATTTTTATTTTTTTATTTATTAAATTATTTTTGGGGTATTATTGCTTAAAAATTAGCCCTTAGTTCTTATTAATTTAACTTTTAAAATATTTAAAATCACCTCAATTTCTGTAAAGTTTTCATCCGCAATTATTAATAAATTTGTTCCATAATTTTCACCTTCAACATCTTTGGGAGAAACATTCGAAGCAAATCTTAAATAAATAAATTATTTAATTGGAAATTTAGACAAATAGATTGAAATTGGAAAGGTGAAGGAAGCTTTATGATAATTAAATAAAAACCTTGGAAGAAAGAACCATTTCTTATAAAAATCAGACCATTGGACAGCTTCTAAAAGTTAAAATTTTAGATACAAATAAATAATTTTTGAGTTGTTTATTAAAAAATTGCAAGCCAAGCTCTACTAATTTTAATAATTAATTTTATAAATAATTGTATTAGAACTCTGGCCTTATTTTACAAAAACAGGATTTATAATTCTTATTTAATCATCTCAAATCCTATCATTTCAAATATAAATTTTAATTTGGTAATTTTTTGTCACGTTAATTCATTTTTAAATTTTGTTTTTTTTAAAACTTGCCATGAACTAAAAACCCTGGAAATGTTATATTTACAGCATTCCTAAGTTTGTCATAATTTTTAATCCAACTAAATGAAGTAATTTCTCCATTTATGTTGATTACCTTTAATTTTTGAAGAAAAATATTTTTAAAAATTTTTTGGAGTTAATTTTTACTTTAATCCACATTGAATCTTTTATAATTTTCCCTGATTTAGTATGCAATTCTGAAAATAAAATAAAATTATTTTGTAGGAATAATTCATCTTGAAGCATTTTAAGCGGGATTGGAAAGGGAGAAGAGATGATTTTAATATTTACCGTAAATGCTGAAATTTTTGCCTCGTTTAATTATTCTCGCAGGAGGGGGTAATTAATAGGGAAGAGGTTCTGAATTTGGAGTAGATCTAAATGCAATTGAGGCGAAATTACCTAATTTATTTTTCGATATTGATTCTTTAAAAATTCCATTGATTAAATTTGAAAATCATTTTAAAAATATTTTCAAAACTAGTTTAGGAAGAATGTGGGGGGGGGGGGTAATTATAAGAGAGAGTGTGTATTTTTGATAGGGGGTATTTGCTCAGCGTTTAGAGTAGTTTGAATGGGTAAATTATCAAGCTTGTCGCGTTTAGGAAAATTATTTTGAAAATGCCGAATTTTGAAACCCAAAAATTGCTATTTTGCATCTTTTAAAAAACTACAGAATTTTTCTCGAAATATTTGATAGAAATTTAAATTTGCCAGAAGCATTCTTAATAAAAACAATTTTCTAAACATTACCAAACCCTAAACCTCCAACAACCAAACAATCATTTTTTATAGTCATCCATTCCCCTTTAAATTGTTTAGAAGAACCAGGTCCATTATTTAGAATAACCCAAGGAACCAAACTTGTAAAATTGTTAACTATTCTTTAAAATAAAAAAATTATAATATCACATATAAAAAAGATTACTTGTGTACAATTCCTGTCCTGTCATCAACTGTGACCAAATAATTATCAAAAACTGTCATTGCAGATAGCCTTTAAATTTTTTATTGCTTAAATTTGCGTTAAGTCGAATTTAGATCTAAGAGTATTATTTAAAAAATTAAACCCTATATACCGGTCACTCCAGATTGTTTCCCATCAAGCTTAAAGCCTTAGTTGTTTATGTATCCCATGGACCCATGGTCTTATAATTAGAGGTTTTGAATAAATCTAGACATACATATAAACAAGAAATCCACTAGATTTATTCAACAAAACGCGATTAAATTTTAAATATTTATTTTTTAAAATTAACATACTCCATAGCCTTTCCATCAAAGTTTAATTGAGAGTAGAGGACTTTACTTTGATTATTCCAAATAACTGTTGTATTGAGGGATTGTGGATTAAAATATAATTTTCCAGTTAATAAAAAACTTTTCCAAGTATTATTCCTTTCGTTATCCTTACTATATTTGTCTTGATCGGTAATTAAAGCAATTTTATATTGAATATTTCCATCAGGAAAAGTCTTTAAAAATATAGGTAAATGTTTGTTTAAAGAAGATCAAAAAAGTTCGACAAATTAATTGTGTCGGAGAAAAAACAAAAATAATTCCCTTTCCGTTAAGGTTACATACTCCATAGCCTTTCAAAATTTGATTTTAACTTTGCTCAATCACAAATAAGCAATCAAATAATTGTTTATATTTTTAAGTAATTTTTAGTTAATTTATTTAAAAATACAAACAATTCCAATCTTTTTCTTTTGCTTCCTCGTTACACTTTGTGTTGTTGTTGTTGATATAATCTTAAAATATAAGTTTAATTTTTTGGTTATAAATTGAAAGGGTTATTCTATATGAAATAAAAATAACTTTGATGATCTCTTATGATTAGAGCTGTTTCGAAACCCGTTTTAAAGAATTTCAAGTCAAAAATCGAAATTTAGAAACAGATCTACTTGAGGTTATTATTTTTAATTTATTATATTTTACTTTACGTAAAAAATTCCCAAATAATTTCTTTATCATTATTTCCTTAATTTCCAAATCCAACAAGTTTTACACGTTTTACTAAAATAAATTTGTCACATTTTATTAAAAATGCTCAATTAAAAAATAAATATATGTGACTGTCTATTTAAGTAATTGTTTGTTGATCGTGCTTACTAAGCTGGAAATAAAATTGAGATTCTTTTTAAACAATTATTCGAAAATAAATAAATAGAAAATCTCAAAATTTGATTTTAACAGTCAAAAACATTAATTTTATTAAAAAGTTTTTAAACTTATTTTTATTCCAATTAGAGAGACGTAATGCAGGTAATGATTTATAAATTTTAGTTATGTGTTTATTATTATTGTTTTTAGAAAATGAAAGGCATTGTAGTAATTAATATTGTAATTATTATAGTAGGTAATATTCTGCACATTTAACAATGATCTAATTTTAAAAAGACCCCAAGAATTCTTTTAGCAAAAATTTAGTTAGTGAGAGAAACCAGGTATTTTTGTTTCGACTATCATAGATCCCTATCCCTAGACCTCCCGACTTGATAACGAGGCTTTTTTAAATGCTTGCCAATTCTAAATCCTAAATTATTTATTTGTTAAGAAAGAAGTTCACCAAACAAAAATTGTTCTTGCATTTTTTGTGCTATTGTTGTACTGCCAAACCTATTATTGTGATATAGGAATACCAACTCCTCTATGTGGAAAAGGAAAAGTTTTCGCAAAATGTGCCACACCTTGCGAGCCTAAATGTACGGATATTGGACCTATACCTTGTATAAAAAGGTGTGACCCCCCAAAATGTCAATGTCAGAAAGGATATGCTAGAAATAAAAATAATGTTTGTATACCCAAATCTTTATGCCCAAAATATTGCACAATTAATTGTGGATTCTTTCATATTTGTAAAATTATTAATGGGTTACCGAAATGTGTTTCTCGTAGGGAATATTAATAAAAAGGTAATCTTTTGCTTTAAAATTTTGTAAAAAACTTATATCTTTAGAATATATCTGATTATGAAGAACTTGGAATAAACACTGACAGAGATAAAAATACTAAATAAATAATTAAAGCTAAATAAAGATTTTTAATGTTAAATTGTGGTTTTAAATTGTGATATAAATATTTTGTTAATTGAAGAGATGATTGAATTAATAATAAAAATTTAAAAAAAAGTTCAGACATACATATAATGGACACATTAATTTATTAAAATTTATTTTGACGCGAGATTATCTTCTGATCATTAAGATATTTACAATGCTTCTCAGAAATAAACATTAAAAATTCATTTCGTTTAGACTTATTGACAGAATATTTTTCATGACTCCTTTAACATACTCTTTTCCAACTCTTATTTCATAGAATTTTGAGTTTTGGCAGTAAATTTTGTTTTATTTTTTATAAATTGATATTTTACTAAATCAATTTTTTCAAAATATTAGAATAAAATTTTCCCCTATCCGAACCATGCCCGAAAATATTTCCGACAAGGCCTGAACACGACGGGGCGGATACAACTTAACTATAATTTTCGGGATACAACTCTAACTTGTATAAAAGGTTCTTTTACCTCATTTGTTTGACAGTTATTAACATACGCCCAGAGAAACGTCCGATCCAGAGCTTTTGTTAAACAATTTTGATTGGATACAAACAGAATATCCAATTTTAAAGCCAAAATAGCAACATAATCATCAAGCAATAATTTTGGTTTTTGGCTAAC
Organism: Meloidogyne enterolobii; assembly: GCA_963681835.1. Taxonomy (NCBI): domain Eukaryota; kingdom Metazoa; phylum Nematoda; class Chromadorea; order Rhabditida; family Meloidogynidae; genus Meloidogyne; species Meloidogyne enterolobii. The sequence continues at coordinate 156,477 of CAVMJV010000004.1, read as the reverse complement.
TTTTTTAAGCAGCTCATCGTCAATAGGACTAGCCTTTAAGATTTTCCCTTAAAAATTTTCCTTGAAGGAGGATTTTTAGAAATTAATGTTGTTCAAGATTCTTGGTCAAGATATTTTCTTGGGGTTTTTTTGTCTTGTCTCGACTTTTTGGATCTTTTAGAAACCTTAGGTGATAGTAACTAAAAACTTTAATTTCTATTATTTAGAATAAATCTTAAAAAGTTTGTTTTTCGATTAAATAATTTATCTTTACAGTACTAACTTTTAAGCGAGTTATCCATTCCAAGAAGATAAGCGATAAGTTCCGAGGCTTTAATATCATTTAGAACATACCTCTCGCTGTAAATTTATAGACAATTATTTTTATATTAATTTAAGAAAATTTTTTTATAATAAAGGACATTTCTCCGAAAATGTTGCCTTTACTTTCAATTTATTTTTGAAAATTTTTTTATTAAAGAAAAATTTTTCACTAGAGATCGGATCGAGACGATATCTTGAAAAAAATCTCGATTATTGAGATAGAGGTCGTATGTCCTTAATTTTCCTTCTCTAAGTCCTCCAATCCGTCTCTAATTTTCACCATACGTAATCCTGCAAATCCCATTGTTTGACAAATATTATATTTTTCTTAACTTTAACCCAAACCTTTTAAAAATATCAGCTTCAACTTTCAAACAATTATTTCCTTCCTCAATAACAACAAACCCATGCCATTCAACATTTTTCATTTCGAATGATTTTTCAATCATTTGTTGACATATTTGACTATTCCTTTTTCTTGTAATTTCAAAACGTTTGTTAACTTTCCAAAATTTTTTAGAGAGAGAACTTAGCTGACTTTCATAACAAAATATTATTCTTTAAAATCTTTTTAATTTTATAAATTAATTTAAAAAACCCAGAACAGCCAGTTATATTCTCTAAAGGAAATTTAAATTTTGTTATATCTTTTTCGGTAATAATATTTATATTTTCAATTTTGGATATTTTAATTTTATTATTTAAAGAACAGCTAATAATAGAAGAATAATTGAAAGAAAAAAATAATAAAATTGTTAAGATTAATTTTATAATCATAATTTTATATTTTAAATAAATTTTAATAAAAAATATTTGAAAATGAAATGAAAAATCAAAAATACATATAATTTAAAATAAAAAAGATTTTAAACGATGATTCAGTTATTATGTGAAAAATAAATTAAAATTATTATTTCTTCATTTTTTTTGCTTGTTATAGAGTATAGACTGGGAACGATTGAGAATAAAAAAATATAAAATTAATTTTAAAAATAAGAAAATTCGAATTTACATTTTTAAAAGCAACAGAGAATATATTAGAACTACAAGATACTAAATAGGAATGAAATTAGGTAATCGGCAGGTAAATCTGCAACTCTAATACAAAATAAATTTTTATTCATTAAAAATTTTGATGAAAAAATTTTTTCAGGGTAAAATGACAAAAATTTATTCAAAAAACACTCCTTAATTTTAAAAATTTTAAATTTGCTGGAAATTGTTATTATCAGTTAAAATAAATTGATTCCAGATAGGTATATGTTATTCTCTCGTTTAACCAAAATTCTTGACAATTCTCTAAAGCTTCTAAAAATCGAACGGTTTCGTAGTTTAAGTTCCTGGCGGTTGCAAATAAGGTAGTTACATCAAAAAATATTTTCAGAGTAAATAAACTAAAAATAAAGACATAATGATAAAAATTAATGTTAAAATTTTTCTTATACCAGCAAGTTTAATTTTGAATCATTTATTTTTTAAAAAATATGTATAATATTGATAGAAATGGCGTTAAAAATTTTAAAAGAAATGCTATTATCTTCATTAAATAAAAATTTGTTAATCCTTTCCGTCTTCATTATTCAATTTTTTCAAAATGTGCATCAAATAAATTGTTTAAATTAAAAGCTGTGTCAGATACTCGAACACCTACATATTTAATTCAAAAAAATATATATAGCTTTTTTAAAGTTAATATTTAACCTTTATTTGATGTTGGACTGTCGAGCAATTTTGTTAAAGTTAATGGTGTACATTTTCCTGCGATTAAGCAATCAACAACCGCACTTAAAATTTTATCTTTTATTTTTATATCATTATTAAAGTTGAAATCAGTTTTAAATATGTATGACAGGTTAGGTAAATATATTCCAAAAATGTTTATAAAGTTTATTTTATAGAACTGTTTAGTTTAGGTATGGATCAGGGATGTCACGGGTTGAGAAAAATGTCGGGTCGGGTTTCGGATCGGGTTTCCAAAATTTTTCTCGGATCGGGTTTCGGGTTTCGGGTTGAGCAAAAAGTCGGGTCGGGTTTCGGATCGGGTTTCCAAAATTTTCTTCGGATCGGGTTTCGGGTTTCGGGTCAAAAAAAAGTCCCTTTTTCAGCGCCGCAGGCGAAAATTTTTGAATTTTGGAGGTCATTAAGCTAAAAATCTTCCCTTTTTCAGCGCCGCAGGCGAAAATTTTCAGAATTTTGGAGGATCATTAAGCTAAAAATCTTCCCTTTTTCTGCGACGCGGGCGAAAATTTTGAAAAAACTCGGGTCGGGTTTCGGGTCGGGTTTTGAAAAATAAAAATTCTCGGGTCGGGTTTCGGGTCGGGTTTTAGAAAATTTCTCGGATCGGGTTTCGGGTATCGGGTCGAAAAAAAGGCCGGGTTTCGGGTTTCGGGTATCGGGTTTCGGGTAACCCGTGACATCCCTGGTATGGATGTTCCCTCGAGAAATTATATGTATATATCCTTTTTTTTTGCAACCTTTAATAATTAAGTAAAATTCCTACTCAAAACAAGCACAGGCCCCAATTACATACACATTCATCTTTCGGCGAAGAACATTTTGAATACATTTTAGAACACGGTCTTTCAATAAAATTCATAGGATAATTTTCTTTTGTACACGTTCCTTCAGTTATTAATGTCTTTAGACATTTAATTAAATTATCCTTTGTACATCTTTTAATTATTATTATTAAATTAATAAAAATATTTGAGAATTTTTGTTTTTAATAAAAACATAACTCGTGCAATCTCTAATGTAAACATATAGCTATTTAATTCCTAAAATTATGCTGAAGATGGCGTAGTGTATGGATAATGGACATAAGTCGAGTTAATTAAAGCTGCTGATTAGCTCCCAGCAACCGATTAAACTATTGCATTAGCTAAAGCCCCCACTCAGCTAAGGCCCCGTTCAGCTTTACTAAACTAACATACATGCAAGAATCATCTACACGATATTCCATCACAGTGTCGCATTGTTCAATTGTTGATTTTTCACCGTTTGTGAAATAACAAAAATTAATCAACAAAAATGGAAATAAAAGAAAAAAATTCATTTAATTAATTATTTTTAATTTCAAAAAATTTTTTAATTAATGAACTCTTAAAACTTATTTTTCTTCTTTATTTATAATGAAATAAAAAAAAATATTTATATTAATTAATCAAAATTTAAATTATTTTTAATTTAAGTCTCAGTTTTAATAAAAAAATAAAGACAGGTTTTTAAAGTAAACATGAAAAAATTATTTAGTAATTTGAACTAAAATATATACATAATGAATATTTTTAAATATATTTTTGATATAAATATTAATTTTTTACTATAACCTCCAAACGCCCAAACACATTCGTATTTCCCCCCAAAAAAAATAATGATTTTCAGTAATCTGCACGGTGCAGAATCCCTGATATAATGCTTTAAAAACATGCATTAATTTAAATGAAAGCCATAGCGAAAAAGCTAGTCTATTGTCTTTGGAGTTGCACTGAAACCGAGGAAATAAACCTAGACTCGAGTTTTTTCTAAAAAATGACCCGAGTTTTTTAAAGTATTTTGTAAGTGCTGCCCTACCGAGATTTTTAATTTAGTAAGCTTTTAATGAAAAAATTAATTTATAAATAAATTTTATATAAAATTCCTAAACATAGAAAAAACAATATTTTAAAAATATGTTTAAATTCAAAATTTAAAATAATCTTCAAAATTCTTGTTGCCCAAAATGTTGTTAAATTCCATTTAAATACTTGTTTTTTAATTTTCTAAAAATAATCAAAACCCATAAAAACCCTCCAAACACAAAAAAGAAAGGCTTTAAATAATTTAGTAAAGAATAATCCAAAATTCTCTTTCAAAAATAAATTTCTCAACAATTTTGCATTTGCCAAATTCTGCTAACTAATTAACTCGTTAATGTCCACTTCCACTTCCACCATCTCTTCTACCACGTTGACTTGGTCTATCTCTCCCGTTTCCTCCATTTCCACCGTTGCCATTTCTACGACGACGACGTGGTGCTGGTCTTGGTAGATCAAACTTAATTAATATAACAATTTTATATACATACTATATCATAGCAATTTTATTAATTGGTTATCACAAACATTGAGGTATCCAAGATATGATTAAAACGAGATTACTTAAATCAATACCCCTCTAAGTTTTATGTTACACAAAGAAATGTTAATAGTTCGGATGAGACCCCCCTCATTTTTCTCATTCGAGAAAGCTCATTCGAGAGAGCTTGTCGAGCTGATTCGAATGACATAAAAATCAACGTAATTAAGCAAGATTTGATTTTGGTGTCATTTGACACAGCTCGACGAGTTCTATAACCTAAGACTGACTGACCATTTTTTAATACTTTTAGAAAGGAAAAAGGAGGGGGGTCTCATCCGAACTATTACCAAAGAAATAATTGTCGAAAAATAAAGAATTCAATCATTAAACCCTTCTTAAAGCTTTATATAATCAACCTGACGAGTTAAAAGTTCTGGAATTTTTACTTCATATTCTTCCCCCTCATACAAAGTAATTAATTCAGTTGAAGCGTAGTTATACACAATATTCCCTCCCATTTGATTAATCAAATAAGGATTTATCAAAAGTTCCTGTAATCTTGATTGAAGATTTTGTCGAGTTAAAATATATTCTGAATAGAAAAGTCTATATAAATCATCTTCAACATCAATATTATTCAATTCTGCCAGTTCTTCATTTGTTATCACCGCATTATCGGCGGGTCCTTAAATTGTTATGTTAATATTTAATTATTTATTTATTAAGTGTATAATATATATAATACATATATAATATATAATTATATACTATAAATAAATAATTTTATTAGAATTTAAACAAAAATTAAAATTTGGTTAAATTCTTTAGAATCCTGCAAAATTGATATATTTAGTAAGTCACCCTTAATATTCACAATATTTGAACTTGGTTTAAGCTTTACCAGAATTTATATCAGAATTCAGGCATAGTGAAATCGATCCCGATTCTGGATCGGAAAGAAATCGGATTAACTAATAAAAAGTTTTTTAGATGTATCCTTGATTATTAATGATTTTGGTCTATTAATTAGCCTATTAATTAATAAATCATTTCCATAACTTTTTCATTTTACATACTTTTAGAATTTGTAATTTGAAATGAGTGACAGATAAAAAGAAAAATAATAATTACTTGTGAACGTAAATATAATCTCTTCGTAACGTTCTATTGTATTATAATTTTCATGACTCCGATCTCCTCTAAAATTTACCGCATATTGGTGGGTTATCTCAGCTTCTACCTGTTCCAAAGGTTTCACTGCATTCACATAATTAACTGACAATAAAATAAAATATAAAGCAAGTTTGATAATTAGAAGGAAAGACTAAATATGTGGAGGATAGGAGAGTGTTATTTTGAGTGGGGGTGGGAGGTAGGGGGGGGGAGATGTTTAGGATATATTATATCTTTGTTAGGATAAACAAAATATTTTACTGCATAGAGATTTATATTTAATCCATGTAAGCATTATAAACAAGATTTAATACAAGATTTATTAATCTAGTAAATAATTAATTTACCCCTGACACCATCATGGATTACGTCAAAATTACTCCGTTGAGTAAAAATATTATTTAGATCCACTAGATGGATATGAAGTTTGTTTGTTTGCACTTCAAAAACATCATAAGGTTTGACGTAGCGAATCAGTGAAATACTTTTCCTAAATTTCATTAAAATTTAATATGTTTGCGTTGATAGATATTAATACACTGCGTAAAAAAAGATGGCACATCGTGTTTTTCGACATAACTCAAAGGAAAAGTGTCCATTTCGTTTAAAATTTTTTTTGTAATTAGGTCTGATCAATATAATGCTATTAAGATGACAAGAGCGGAAAAAATCTAGTAGTCCTAGATTTTCTGTGGTTTAATTTAGTACCATAGTAAAAATACAAATTATATTCTATTCGAAAAATAATTTTTCTACGTCACGATCGTTGACTCAGATTCATTTCCCTCTATACAATTTTTGACTATTTTGAGAATCAACTTCACAATTAGTTAATTTTTAAAAATAATAACTTCATTTTAAACATACTCACGCAGTATTTTGTCTGAAAAGAGTTGTATATGTAACAAAATAATTTGATTGGAAAAACATTCTGATAAGAGTTCTTGCTAAAGCATACAAATGGTAGAGCAAATAAAAATTCTTTTCATTTACCCCAATTTCTTGGCCCAAAACTATTTCGTAACCAGCAATTATTCTTTCATAATAATTAATGACCTTTATTTATTTAAAGTTTTATTAAATTTAAAAAAAAACATAAAATTCTCTCACATTGTCAAGTTTTATTACAAGACATTGAAGGAAGTAATCATCAGACAAGTTATAATTTCGAAGTATTCCTTCCCCTATTCCAACAAAAATATCTAAAATTTGATCATCATTCGCGTAAAATTCATCAGGCACAATATTCTCTAATATTCGAATTAGAAAAGAAAGCTCTACTAGAGAATAACTTTTAACATTCCCATTTGGGTTGTAATAATGGCATCTTCGAATTTTTTCTGTTTAAATATAGTAAAAATTTTATAAAATTAAATCTTGTAAATATAAAAAAAAGGCGAGAGGTTTTAATGGGTGTTATAGGTTATTGTGAAAATTAGTTATTGTAGTGTTCTGCCGGAACGTAAATTTGGTTGGGACCTGAATATTGTAAAGCATATGGCTATTTAATTCCTAAGGCTGTGCAGTAGGCGGTGTAGTTTAATAGCTAACACATCTTCTGAAGATGCTGGTTCGCTCCCAGCGCCGAATAACCTTTTGCACTAGCCAAAGGAGAGAAATAGCTATAGCCAAGCTGCTTTACTATATTAAGCGCGCATATGTAAAGCAGGGCTGTGCGTCATGGCGTTTGGCGTCTGGCGTTTTGCGTTTTGGCGTTAATTTTGGCCGATTTTTGGCGTTTTGCGTTTGGCGTGATTTTCCGATTTTGGCGCGCCAAACGCCAGAAATATACACCCCTATTGATGGGAATTTTTTAAAATAATTGGTAGAAGGGACGATCGAGAAAGGAAATTTTTCTGATTACAGTCTTCCAAAATTCTCAAAATTTTCGCCTGCCGCGCATAAAAATGAAGAAATCTACTGCTTGGACTTCCAAAATTTTCAAAATTTTCGCCTGCGGCGCTTAAAGTAGGGAGCTCCTATCTAAAACTAATACTTCATCATCAACCATTTACTCACTTCAAGACCTGTGTTATTCTTATTACCCACTTCTTGTCTTCATATCCACCTTAATCTCACGGGGTTCTACCCAAATTTTTTCCTTTTCCTCATTTCGGGAGATAGGAATTCTCCCCCATTGGCTAGGGCCTGTTTCCTGGTCTTACTTAATTCAAAAAATTTTCAAAAACTCTTCAAAATTTCGCATCCGGCGGTAAAAAAGGATGAATTCTAGCTTCTAGGAATCTTGAAAATGAAAAAAATTTCGCCTGCGGCGCTAAAATGAGATGAAAAGAGGTTTTTGAGTCTTTATAGACTATAAAAATTTTGGCGTTTGGCGTCTGGCGTTTGGCGTTTTGGCGTTAATTTTGGCCGATTTTTGGCGTTTTGCGTTTGGCGTGTTTTTAAAATTTAAAAAATTGGCGTTTGGCGTTTGGCGCGCCACGCGAAAATTTTGGCGCACAGCCCTGATGTAAAGGACTTAAGCGATGCGTAATTATTTGTATAAATAATAGGAAAAGCTAAAGTTACTTTTTAAAGAGGATTGGGGACTATTTATGTATTGGGAAGATAAGTTATGAAAAAGTAGAAGATAAATTTAATTTTAAATTTATAGAAGCTTGGTATAATTTAATTAATATTTCAAAATGAAAAAGGGATGATGAAGGAAACTTTTTTTTTATAATTTTTTGCATAATTTTCACTACTTAAATTGGGGCTGAATTTCTCCAAATTGTCTAATCGATGTTGGTAATACAAAATAAATTTTTATTTTCAAAATTTAAACTTACCAAAGCTACTTCCCGCTCCTCTAACAAATGGTTGAGGTAAATTTGTGAAAAACACAACCAAAAAATATGTTAAAAATAAAATAAATTTCATTTAAATAAAACTATTCGGAAATTTAGGGAAAATAGTTTTTCATCTAAAAATTAAAAAAAATTATTTATGTGAAAATTAAAAAAAGTATAAAATATTCTAACAATCAGTCAGTAAAATAAAATTTTAGAAGTGTTCAAATTAAAAAATTAATTTGATTTCCAAATTCTGCCTCAGACCAGCTTTAATTTGGCCAGCAAATTTCAATTCATTTTTCGAAAAATTTGTTAAAAAAATTTTTAAAAATTATTTATGGGAAAATTAAAAAAGTTTTCGGTTTAAAAAATTAGTTTTGGGGGTTTTTACAACTTCGGAAAGCTGGCTAACTTAAATTTGGATTGAATTTATTAAAAACATTTAAATAAGAAAAACTTAAATTATTTATTAAATATTTATTATACAAAAATGAATATTTTATATTAATTAAAATAAATTTTTAAATAAAAATCTATGTATGTATATTATGAAGAGGAGAGGCATTCATTGAGAATTTTACATATGTAGCTACTCTTATGTATTTTTGCAAAAATTTAAATATTGATTAATCAATAATTACAACTTCCGGCCATAAAGCAAAAATGGAAGCAAGACTTAATAAAATATTTAATATTAAATGCAAAAAAAATAGAAAATAATAGAGGAAAGTTTTATAAATTATTAAATTTTATTTTAATTTAGAAAGAATATTTTTATAAATTTTTATACAGAAATATTGTTTATTTTTGTAAATGTAATATGTATTTTTTATAAATTTTTAATTTTAATGCTTTTATTAAATTACCTAGTTGTCTGCATTTTAATTCCGTTGCCCTTTAATTGAATTAATGCAATTACATTATTACCATTATTAAGGCAATAACAAATTTTACTATTACTATAGCTTTTTTCCCAAGAATTTCCACTAACTCCTTGACAAAATCTTCCTTGAACAGTTAAATTTTTAAATAATATTTTTTATTACTTCTTAAAAGTCCTCAAAATGTTCTTTATTTAACATTTGCAAAAATATTCTATAAATTAGCAACGTAGGCGACAAAAATTTGAATATTTAGCGCTCCTTTTTATTGGAAATTTTTAGAAAATACTGGGTTTCGAATTGGGGTTAGAAAACAATTGAAGGTTAGGTTACAATTTACTGAATTAGCAAGTTGAGCGAAGACGCCTTTACCATTCAAAATGTGTGCAGGTCTGAAAGGAATTATAGATATTTTTTTAATTTCTATAAATTCCAAATACGAGAAAGTATTTTTAACTTTTGAATTTTTCAAAAAATTTTTAAAATCATTTAATTAAAAATATCATAGGTAATATTGTAAAAAAGGTGCTGCTACAACTTTAAAAGAAGTGCTACAATGTTCATTAATCTAAAAATTCGTTAATCTATTCTAATTTTCTTTATTCAATTTTTTCAAAATGTGTATCAAATAAATTGTTAAAACTAAAAGCTGTATCAGATGCTCGAACGCCTAAATATTTAATTTTATAATTTAGAAGTATAAATTAAAATTAAAAATATACGTTTAACTGCTGCTGAACTGCCTGTAAATTTTGGTATAGGTTGACATGTATTTTTGAACAAGCAATCAACAATCGAACTTTAATTTTTATATTTTAAATTATTAAATTAGTACTATTATAAAATAAATTTATTAAAGATTTTTGAAAAAAATGAAGATTTACTGGAGGCTTATTTGTGGAGAAATTTAGGGAATATCGAGAAAAATATTAGATTCCCCTTCCCATTGGAAAATTTAGTCAGGGTGACCCGTTATTATTTTTTAGGTTTTTGTTGAGGTTGTGGAGGCAAATATTAACGGAATCTCTCAGATTCCCCAACTTTTGTTAATATATTCCAACATTTTATTTAATAATTCAAAAAATAGATAGTATTAAATTTCCTACTCAAAGCATGCACAGATACCAGCTTCACATCCATTTTTCGCCGAAGAACATTTCGAATACACATTACTGCACGGTTTTTCAATAAAGTTTTTATTTGGATAATTGTCTTTTGTACACGTTCCTTCAGATACTAATGATTTCATACATGTAGGAAAATCAGTTAAACATCTAAAATTTATTCGTTTATGGATTTTTAAGTCTCACAAAATTCTTATGTATTTCCTTTATTAAAAAGTACTGAGAAAACTTTAAAAATACAAAAATATCGAATATAAAAATAAAAAGAAATTGGATATTAAAGTATTAAATTAACCAATCAAAAGTTTAAATTATTTTATTAATCTCTAAATTAATTGACAAACTTGCAGTCAGCTTTATAATCAGCATCCATCGCATTGTCACATTGTTCAATTGTTGCTTTTTCACCGTTTGTGAAATAACAAAAATTAATTAACAAAAATGGAAATAAAAGAAAAAAATTCATTTTATTTAGTAATTATTTTTAATTTAAATTTTTTTTTAATTAATGAACTCTTAAAACTTATTTTCCTTCTTTATTTATAATAAAATAAAAAAAATATTTACTCTTAATTAATCAAACTTTTAATTATTTTTAAATTTAAGTATCAACTTTAATAAAAAAATAAAACAAGTTTTTAAAATAAAAATAAAAAAATTATTTTAATTTAAATTAAAATAATTGTTTTGAATGAAAGGAATTATTCTTTAATTAATTTTTTTAAAAATAAATTACAACATTTCCATATATTTAATTTTAGCTTGTTTTAAAAATGGGTAGAGGGTTGTGATTTGAATAAATATTTTAAACAAAAAAAAAACTACTAAAATTTATTAAGTAAAATTTCAAACTATAAAGAATGTTAAAAAATAATATTAAAATTTAATTTTATTATAAAGAGATTACAGAGGCGGAAATTTAGTTAAGAAAAAATATTATTAGTACCATTTTTGACAATTATTTTTTCGAACATTAATTTGGAATCCTTAATTTTATTTCATTAACATAAAATGCCGCCCAAGAGATGAACATCCATTTATTGGATTTTGAATAAATTGTAATTAAATATTTGGCCCTATCCCGAAAGAAGGGTCGAATCGTTTTTTTCATTACTTTTTATTTCTTTATAAAAATGGTCAGTTTTCCTTAAAGTTGATGTAGATTGATGTTTGCCTTAAGGAAAAATGGAGAAGGACGGACAATGACAGAAGAACACGAACAGACAAAACAAGGACAGACTAAACACAGACGGACACATGTTCGACCGTTCGTGTCCGTCCTTGTTTTATCTGTCCGTGTTATGTCTGTCCGTGCTCGTCCGTGTTTCGTCTGTGTTCGTCCGTCTTTTGTCTGTCCATGCTCGTCCGTGTTTCGTCTGTGTTCGTCCGTCTTTTGTCTGTCCATGCTCGTCCGTGTTTCGTCTGTGTTCGTCCGTCTTTTGTCTGTCCGTGCTCGTCCGTGTTTCGTCTGTGTTCGTCCGTCTTTTGTCTGTCCGTGCTCGTCCGTGTTTCGTCTGTGTTCGTCCGTCTTTTGTCTGTCCATGCTCGTCCGTGTTTCGTCTGTGTTCGTCCGTCTTTTGTCTGTCCGTGCTCGTCCGTGTTTCGTCTGTGTTCGTCCGTCTTTTGTCTGTCCATGCTCGTCCGTGTTTCGTCTGTGTTCGTTTGTCTTTTGTCTGTCCATGCTCGTCCGTGTTTCGTCTGTGTTCGTCCGTCTTTTGTCTGTCCATGCTCGTCCGTGTTTCGTCTGTGTTCGTCCGTCTTTTGTCTGTCCATGCTCGTCCGTGTTTCGTCTGTGTTCGTCCGTCTTTTGTCTGTCCATGCTCGTCCGTGTTTCGTCTGTGTTCGTCCGTCTTTTGTCTGTCCATGCTCGTCCGTGTTTCGTCTGTGTTCGTCCGTCTTTTGTCTGTCCATGCTCGTCCGTGTTTCGTCTGTGTTCGTCCGTCTTTTGTCTGTCCATGCTCGTCCGTGTTTCGTCTGTGTTCGTCCGTCTTTTGTCTGTCCGTGCTCGTCCGTGTTTCGTCTGTGTTCGTCCGTCTTTTGTCTGTCCATGCTCGTCCGTGTTTCGTCTGTGTTCGTCCGTCTTTTGTCTGTCCGTGCTCGCTTCGTCTGTGTTCGTCCGTGTTTTGTGTCCGTGCTCGTCCGTGTTCGTCCGTGTAAATGATACAAACGAAAACAAGAAAAAAATATAAAAATTTAATCTCTTTCACCATTTTCCTTAAGGCAAACATCAACCTACATCAACTTTAAGGAAAACTGACCATTTTTATAAAGAAATAAAAAGTAATGAAAAAAACGATTCGACCCTTCTTTCGGGATAGGGTCAAATATTTTTCATTTATAGAGTGCCAAATATTATTTTTATTGTTTTTAATGGAAAGAAAGTATGAGAATGTTTAGAAACAAGAATATTTTTTGCTTAAATTTGACACAAATGATTAATTAAAATTGTTTTTTATTTAATCATATTTAATCCTAGTCATTTTCTTTTACTTTATAAATAAACATTTTACAAAAATACCGCAGTTTCCGGAATACCGGACCCGGAAACCCCAGTCATGAGCTTTCTTGTGAGGAGACTTCTTTTTTTCTATTTTACCCTTCAAAAATTCATCATGAAATTCGGTCACCTGATGGAATAGGCCAGACTTGAAAAATAAAAGGCGGAAGCTTTATAAAAAGTATAAGGGAAGTGAAATAATAATTGACAAAAAATTAAAACGTGTCGCTTGATAGAAATAAAATTTTAAAAAATTTACCCAATACTTATTGGGAATATTCTAGAATTAAAAAATGTTACAAACCACAACTTTTAATATCTCGAACCTTCTTTTTAAATTTAATGTTGGGGTATTTTATTTAAAATAAATTATTATATTTACTTAGCTTAGAATATCATGGCAAGCTTTAGTTTAAAGCATCTTTTATCATCTCCATTAATTTAATTTTTAATTTTTTAAATTTAATAATTCTAAAATATTTTATTAATTCTAAAATTATGATAAAAGTATTATTTTTAATTTTTATTGCTTTATTTATTCTTGATGGAATGATAAAAATGGAAAATCAACGAGGGGTTTTGGCACAAGATAATGATGATGATGGTGGTGGCTTTTGGTCTGAAGTGCCATCACGTAAGGTAAAGATTAATTTATAAATTTATATAAATTATCTAGTGGCAATTAATAAATTAATTTATATCATAAAAATTGGAATAAATAAAATTGGAAAAAATACTTAAAAAGTCATCGGAAATCAGAAATTTGATCAAAATTTCGAAACTCGGAAATCGGAGGGAAAAACGGCGGAAATAGGAATTCTGACCGACTTCTGATTTATACATAAATTTTATTTAAAAAATGTAGTATCAGCCCTATAAAATTGATTACAATTTTTGTGACAAAAAATTTCAGTGTTCAAATCAGAAGTTATTGATTATGTTAAGTTCAGAAAGGTATTTTAGATAACTGGAAGGATTTTAATTTAAAGGCTAGGTAGGGTTAAAGATTTTTGAAAAATAAAAAATTGAGGCGTTATTTCTGGGGGTTTTTGATAATTAATTCTTTGAAACATATATAAACTGTTCAAGAATAAAAATAATTTTCTTTGATTTTTAAATTTATTTTAATATTTAAGGATATTTTTCATTCTAAAATATAAATTTGATTTGGTAAAGGAAAAATATTAGAATAAAGTATTTGAAAAGGGTGTCAGTAATGATAATCATTTTTACTTTTCAGAAACGTAAAGCAAATAAAAATAAAAAGAATGACAAAAAAAGTAAAGAAAAAAGTATTGAAGCATCGACACGTTGGTACAAAGAATACTATGCTTATTAAATTATAAAAATTTTAAAGAATAGTTATGACGATATACATATGTATAAGTTGTAAAATCGTGTATTTATTGTAAAAGAATAAATCTTTTTTTAGTTTTCGAGAGTTATTTATACAATAATTTTATTTAGATACTAAATTTAAATTTTTAATAATTTTTGTTTATGTATAATCTCAATTTTTCCTTCTTCTCATGCGATAAAAAATAATTCTAAATTAAAAGAGATTAAAAAATAGTATAAAATTTTTAAATGTTTATTTAAAAATAATTATTTAAATTTTGTATTAATAATTATTTACTTTGATTTTTTACCCCCAAAACCAAAAACAATTAGAAAAGAAAAACAATCATAACAATAAGAAACTTTGGAATTATATTTTGATAAATATTCTTTGTAGCTTTATTACAAAAATTTGTTGTACATTCGTGACAAGTGCAAAAATGGCCATCTTTCTCAAGAGATTCGTGTTGACAAATACCACAGCCATATATATAACCAGCTTTTTAAACAAATAAAAAATTTCTTAGAAATATTTTTCTTATAATAAATATTTTACGTTACACAAAATATACATATATAATAATTAATTACTTCAAAATATAAGCAGATAATTATAAATAAGGCTAGCCAAAACATGTATCAAAATTAACTTATTTAAATTTCTGATAAAAATTAGTTAATTTTGTTTAATATCTAGCGCACATTTTGAAATATGCGCATCTCTGCGATTTTGTATGCATATTTTGGCCAGCCCAATAAATAAATAAACAAACTCATTCCACAATCAAATTTGATACATTTCACATCAAGTAGGAAATTATTTGTATCACAAGGGTCGCTTTTAACTTTTACATATTTTGAGTCATTACTTAGAAAATTGATTTCATCATAGCATTTGTATGTATCTACGTATAAGTATTTAAATAAACCAAATTACAGTTAGCCGGCCAAATTACTTTGAGTTGCGATTTAGTACAAATTACGTTTCAACTTACATTAATATCCTAAAACACACTATTAGTTTTGTTTTTCTCATTCTCTTATTACTCATCCTTGCAACTAATAGTACTTTTCTTTATCCGGAAATAATTCGGACTAGTTCCGCAATCTAAATGTAATTTGACGGCCAAATACAATTCGTTATCGTACTGTAATTTGGACTGTGACATATACACATTTATATTATTTAATTAATGAAATCTCGTTTGAAGTTCCCATTAATGTAAACGAGTTCCTGGCGATAAGTTTTTAAACAATCCAATTTTTAAAATTAGATTTCACCCCTAAACTTTCTTTTATCAACCCCTACTTTCAATTCCGTCTAAATATAACGTTGGACTATAACATGAAGGACTTATCTCCCAGCATATCTCTCAGCAAGTTATCCTATTCCATCAGAATAGGATTATTTATGTTGCTATTCACTTGTTTTTAGGATTACTTCAGTTTTTCAATGTTTAATAAAATATTTAATTATTTAAAAATACCTCCAAAATCCAAATTAAACGAAATAAATATAATTGAGTTAATTAATAAATAATATTTCATTTTTATTTTTTAATATTTTCCTTAAAATATTTTGTTCGAATAAAATTCAAATTAAATTTTATTTTAAGTAAAATTAATTATTTAATTGATTTGATGATAATAATTTATATATTAAATAATTACAATTTATTTTTATTTTGATGAATCACTATATTTTAGAATAATTTGTTAATTTAACACGATATATTTAAATAAAATTTATTTTACTATTTTAGTAAAGGACAACAGACTTTGTAAATTGAAAAAAACGTCTACATAATTTATTAAACTATTAATTATTTAATTTTCAAAAATCCCGTTATTTCCATCTCGATTCTCACCACATTATACATAATTCCCTAGAATCTATAAAAATTAATAGATCCAAGGAATTTAAAGAATTATCGAAATGTTTACCAAGTTTTAAGTTAAATTTAAAAGACATAACGTTAAATAAAAAAATTTAATATAAAGTTTTTGTATAAGAACGAATTTAAATTTTTTATTTTTAATATAAATTAAATAAATTTTACGATTAAAATGTTGAAATAAAGTTGAAATTAAATTAAAATAATTACTAAAAGAAAATTATAACCCAATCACTTTTATGTTAAATTTGTTTTGTTGTCGCATCCTGCGAATTAACTCCAACTAATTATTTTAAATAACTTATTAAAATTATGAAATATATTAATCACTACTAAAATTTCCCACGCACATATTTTGAAATACATTTCCTCCAAAACCACTGGCTATAAATATATTGTTTCCCTTCCCTTTAAGCATTCTTCAATAAAATAATTATAAAATATATAATTTTCTGCTTTTAAATTAATTGTATTTTTTCTCTTGCGAAATAAACTTTATTGGATTTTGAATTAATTGTAATTGAGAATTAGGATTTCTTTAAATATTAGGAAAAAAACCCAACAGCTCAGCCGGGTTAAAGAAAAACCGAGAAAATGTCAGCCCCTTTTCGTAACCAAATTCGGTTGTTGGCTGAAGAAGCCGATGATATCCTAAATAATCAAAAATCATTTGCCCTCCCTGTCCAAACTGGAAGCATTTCTCAATATCATACCCAAATTCGCACCCTAATTAATTCATTAGATACTGAATCACAAAATGCAACAGAAATTTACAACGATATCAATCGCCAAAATGATCTTTGGATGGGTGTCAGAACGTCAATGACGGGAGCCGAACGAATAGCAGATAATCCCATATATGATGAATTTGTACAAGATGTGCCCTACCCAACTACAATCCGTAAGTTAAAGAAATATATTAACAAACTACGCACAGAAAAGGCAACTTTATCTGAAAACCTTCCCGACCCTTCCAAATCCACTGATACTTTATTTCATCTACCCAAACTATCACTTCCCAAATTTAGTGGAAAATGTATCGAATTCACCTCCTTTTGGAACTCATTTCGCGTTGGGGTCCATGATATTCCAAATCTTTCAGACGCTGTTAAATTTAATTACCTCAAGGAATGTCTGGATGGACCGGCACTTTTATTAATAAAATCCCTTCCATTAACTGATGCTTCTTATCACGAGGCAATTCGACTTTTACGGGAAAATTATGGAAATGCCAATGAAATTAACAGAACCCTTCTGCATTCAATACGTAAATTGCCCATAGTTCATTCAAATAATGGCCCCGAAACCCTTTGTATGGAACTACGAGCTTTCGTAGACCAATTAGAACTATTATATTTACAAATGCTTGAACAAGAATTTGACATAAATACCCTTTCCGTGCAAATGGAGTTAGAATCAAAACTCCCTCCCCTTATTTTGGAAGAAATTTTTAAGGCTAAGGATGAATATGGAGATGAATGGCAGACTGATCAACTTAGGACAACGCTAAAACAAATATTGAAGCGCAAAGAAGGCATAAAATCATTAAAGGATCAAAAGAAAGAATTGAATATACCAGAAGCAACACGTTTTTCACCCAGATCCCCAAGAAACAATTGGACTAATGAAAGTTCACCGCCTCACACCCCTAATTCCTCATTAACATTTTCTACCACCCGTAACAACATGCCGCCTAGATCAAGATTTCCATGCGTATTTTGTAACCAATTTTCTCACTTCTCGAACGCATGTACACAATATCCCAACCTTCAAACACGTACATCCCGTTTGCGAGAAAAAGGACTGTGTTTTAAATGTTTTAAAAATAACCACCAATCAATAAATTGTCCCAGTCCTATTAAATGCAGTTTCTGTCAAAATAATCATCCAAGAGCTATTTGTCGAGCTTTATTTAATTCACCTCAAAATAACACAAACACCTTTAATAATTCACGGTACAATACCAATAATTCAAATCGTACCAATCCACAATTTCATTATCAAACTAATTATTCACAACCCCAACCTTCACAAATACCATCACTATTTGATAGCACACCTTCACAAAATTTTAATGAATTTCCCTCATGTCAAAATCATTCAAAATATAAAAATGAACAAAAAAAGCCATCACCAAACCCAGAAACAAAAACTATTGGCCCCGCCCAAATAAATACTTCATCACGGTATGTTTACCCTCGAAAACCAAATTCAAGCCCACCGATACTGCTTAAATGTATTAGAGTAGAGTTCTTCAATCCGACTTACCCGTCGAAACGTAGTACAGGCTTTTTAATGTTAGATGATGCTAGTACCCACTCCTATATACAAAAGTCCGAAGCAATTTCATTAGGATTAAACATGAAACCCACCACAGTCAATTTAGGAGTATTCAGTAATCCCTCATGTCAAACGACCACCACCTTTTCTACCGAATTTGGCCTAAAACTTATAGACGGCAGATCAATTTACATAAATGCTTGTACAATTAACCATTTAACACAACCCACAAAGTATATTCCCCCTTTCTTTGAGACAATAAATAGCACTTCCGAATTTTTGCCTCCAGCCGAAATAATATACCCAGTAATATTGTTAGGAAGTGACTACTATTATGATCTTGAACCCACCCCAATAAAAAAGCTTCCATCTGGATATACTCTAGTTAGCACTCTTCTTGGCCCTATTGTGGCCGGTAAACCGTACTCACCTAGTAATAGTCTAATCCACAATACTAATTTTTGTTCACAAATAGATGACCAAATACAACAATTTCTTTCCCTGGAAGGAATCGGCATAAAAGAGGATCCTGGGGAAAATTCTGAAGACAAGGTATCAACCCAATTTGTTAAAGATATCAAATTTGTCGACGGGCGTTATGAAATAAAGTTCCCGTTTAAAACCGATCCAGCCCACTTGCCAATACCAACGAATTTTCCTCTATGTTACGGACGCTTGCGTTCTGTATTAAATTCCTTGAAAAATGATAAAACGCTTATTTCTAAATACCAAGAAATACTCACGGAACAGCTCCAACTGGGAATTATAGAAAAGGTTCAAAATTCCAACCAAAATTGTGTACCACTCCATTACCTTCCCCACCACCCAGTAATACGTCAGGACAAGAAAACGGTTCGGATAGTTTACGACGGTTCCGCAAAATTAGGAAAGAACCTGTCACTTAACGAATGCTTATTCTCTGGACCTAACCTTCTGAATGACCTTGTCGGCCTTTTATTTAAATTTCGCCTCCCTAAATACGTAATCACGCCCGATATCCAAAAGGCCTTTCTCCAAATTAGCATAAACCCTTCCAATCGTGACGTAACACGCTTTTTGTGGCTAAAAGACATTTCACTCCCCCTCTCCTCGTCCAATATCCAAATTTACCGATTTGCCCGTGTACCCTTTGGACTAATTTGTTCACCATTTCTTCTGGCAGCAACAATTCGCTACCACCTTTCAAAAAACAAATCCGCTCTATCGCAAGAATTGGAAGAAAACATTTATGTAGACAACATACTTCTTACCGCCTCCTCTATAACAGAAGGAAAATTAAAATGTCTTGAGGCAACAAAGCTTTTTGCAACGGCAAATATGAAACTCAGAGAATTTGTAAGTAATTGCCCTGAAATTATACAAGATGTCCCAGAAGAGGACAAACTCCCCAGCTCAAAAATTAAATTTCTTGGTATTAAATATTGCCCAATCGAAGATAAATTTAGACTTAACTTACCAAACCCACCTGAAATCTCCAACCCAAAGAAATGCGACATTCTTTCATTTGTTGCATCAGCTTATGATCCATGTGGGTTTTTATCACCCATTTTACTCCCTTTAAAATTGTTTTTTCAATCTTTATGGCTAAATAATCTGAAGTGGACCGATCCCGTGCCCGAAGAAAAAGTAAATGAATGGAGGCAATTATTTTCCGAGTGGAAAGACTTAAATTTTTCAATTAAAAGATGTATATGTCCCGACCCCATAAATATAAAACAGATCGAATTACATTGTTTTAGTGACGCTTCTTCACAGGCCATGTGCGCCGCTATTTATTTACGTATCCACCTTCCCCAATCAATCCATTCAACTCTTTTATTTAGTAAAACAAAGCTTAAACCCGTTACAAAGAAAGGTCAAAAATTCACTATACCAAAAATGGAATTGGTTGCAGCTCTAATTGGGTTAAGAGCCCTTATTTATGTAAAATCACAACTCCCTCCTTCAAATGTGGATGAGAACCTGACCCTTTGGGTAGATTCATCCGTAGTTATTGGTTGGCTAAATTCCCGATTGCCAATTAAAGACATATTTATTTACAATAGAATTAAACCGATAAGAACCACACCCAATTTAAAAGTCTGCCACATACCAGGAAGTCAAAACCCCTCAGACTTGGGCACACGCGGAATCACAAAACCAAGTGAATTGTTTAAAAATGATTTATGGCTACATGGACCAAGTTGGTTGTCGTGTGCAACAAGTTCCTGGCCAAAAGAAAATGCCGAAATTCCAACATTCTCATCGAATGACTACAACCCAGTACTAGAAACGAAAGAAACACAACCGATAATGACATTCCACACTACACAAACAAAACTGACACCCCTAATGGAAATAAATAAATTTTCTCGTTTGCCAAAACTCCTTCGTGTTACTGCGTATGTTTTGAGATTTATTGCTTATAATGGACACCCTTCAATTTCCCCATTTTTGAAAAAATACCCAAGGATTAAGAATTTAAACATATCCATCCGAGAACTACGCTCGGCTTTGAAAATAATCATTAAACAAGAACAAGATTATTACCCTCCAACCGAACAGGAAGAAAATTCATTAGGCTTATTTAACGATGAAAATAATTTAATTAGAGCAAATGGCAGGTTAGGAAATAGTAATCTCCCACAAAATACAATATTGCCATTATTCCTTCCAGCCAACTCCCACCTTACAAAATTGCTAATTTATGAAATCCATATTTTAAATCATCATGCAAGCCCTCTTTCAGTACTCTCAATGATTAGAAGAGAATTTTGGATACCACGTGGCAGACGGGTCGTACAACACACTCTATATTTAAGTTGTCTACCCTGCCGCAGATTTAATTCTGTGCCATTTAACCGACCACCTTTTCCACAACTCCCAGAAGACAGAGTGACACCATCCCGTCCATTTTCCGCCATAGGGTTAGATTATTGCGGACCACTACGTTTAAAATATGCTGATATAAATAATCAAAAATTTTACATTCTTTTGTGGGTTTGTCTAACAACCCGTGGAATATGCTTAGACTTAGTCCCAAATCAATCCACCCAACAATTTTTACTGGCTTATCGTAGATTTTCTGCCAAATTTAGCCCTCCCACAGTCATTTATTCAGATAGCGCTCCAACATTTGTCTCGTTTAAAAATTCCCTAAAAACTTACCCACCAACTTGGAACCTCCGAGTACCATATGCGGCTTGGAGAGGAGGTCACTATGAAAGATTTGTGGGTCTAATAAAATTTCACCTCCGCCGCACCCTATCAACCGGAATTATTCCAAAAATTTTTACTTTTGAAGAAGCGCTAACAATAATAGGAGAAATTGAAAATATTATAAACCACCGGCCAATAACCTTCGATTCAACCGACCCAAATGAAATACGGCCATTACGTCCAATTGATTTTATACGTCCCCTAAACAAAAATATTTCCCCAATCTCCAATTTATGCCCACAACCCCACCCTCTCGAAATAAACAGTAACACAATTTCCCTTCAAAAATTATGGAAAACTTTAACAAAAACAAGCCAAAAATTTTGGAAACAATGGGCCCAAGAATATATATTATCACTCCGGGAAAGGTATAAAAAGTTGACAAATAATTCAAACCGGAGCCCCATCCCAGGGGAACTAGTGATCGTTGTTGAAAATTCCCCCGTCTCCGTTTGGAGAACGGCAATAATTGAGAAAATACAGTGTAATAAAGATAACATTCCCGATATTGCAACCATTCGATTCTCATCCGGCCGAAGAACAAATCGTTCCATTAGTCATCTTTGTCCTTTAGAAACAACTGATGAAATTAATAATAAAATAAATCTCACAGCTAATCCCACAAAAGAAAATAAAGAAATTACAACGACACTTTCCCAATAAACATAAATACAAACAATTTCTAACACTTTCCCAGGATTTTTTGTTAAAAATTTTTTCAATCTTTAATTTTATTTATATTAAAAGGGGAGGAGAGATTTATGATTTAAGCATATAAAATTGCTTAACCTTTCAATTAAATTATTATTTTTTTAATAACAAATTTCTTCAATTAATTATGGGAAACATAATTTCTATTAATATTTTTTCTTTGGATTTTTCCGCTTATTTCCAACCAACTAAACCTGAAGGCCCAAATTGGGCATATTACTCATTTTTCCTAATCCTTCTTGTATTAATAGGCTTAACAATAAATTATGTCTACAAACATTTAAAATTCGTCCATAAACAAAACCATAGGCAAACCAACAAAAAATCCAAAAGCCCTTCCACTCATACAACAAATACTAAGCCTGTTAAAACATTAATAAAACAATTTGAATTGTCTTCAATTTGTATAATATTTTTCCTCATTTTATTCTTACCACCCCCTGCCCTCCCATCTCCAAAAAGAAAAGGAAAATACACAATAAGTAAAATCTTCAAAACGGTTGGAAAACCAACCGCAAAACTTTCGCTACCAATTTTGGCTAGCTCGGCCCTCTATTTTGGTATGGAATCCCTCTCCTCATTTATCCAAGAACACCCAGAATCATCGGCAGCCATATTTTCCCTTTTAGGCTGCTTTGTCTCATTATTTATACTGCTTATTTTAAAATTAGCTACTTTATTACATAAATATTTTTCTCGGCCCCAATCCCCTCAAATTGATCAACCGATAGAAATGTCGGAAATTAGAAATAATTTAGAAGAATTAATACTCCGTAGCGACCCTCCCCGCCCTCCTACCTCTCAATAATATAAAATAAATTTAGATGAAAACGAAAAATATTCGAACCCCTATTCCCCAAAACGAAATTTATAAATTACGAAAATATTTAAACTTTACTATTAATAATAATTCATCTAATTCTTCTCCCGAACCAATGTCTATAAATACTAATTTGGTGGCAACTACCGAATCCTCACTTCAGGCGGCCCCCACCGCTGAAATTTCTTCTAAATTTTCAGAAATATCAATTACTGCTAAACCAACTGCCCATCCACCAATCCTTCCTCCATCACCAACACCCCCACCAACCAACATGCCTGTGGATGAAATCCCACTGCCAATTCAACCACCACAATCGCTTGCGTCTCCGGAACTGAAAATGATTTTGGATCCCCCACCGCCTCCACCCAGCTCTCCCATCAAGTTTCCAATCAGCCGTGTACGTGTGCTCCCTTCTGGCTTTGTTGAACGTCTCCCAGCATCAACCATTTCAAAAAATCAATTGGCCAAATTGCGAAAGAATAAGAATAAGAAATTTATGAAAAGAAACATTTCACGCATTCCCCCATTAAACTCATTAAAATTTACGGTTCCCCCTGTTGTTGGGCGAAAGCCCCATATCATAACCAATTATAACAATTTAAACCCCAACTGGCCCACCCAAACCAATCAAAATCAATTTTCAGTTCCGAGAACCCAAGCTCCACCACAAAATACTATTGTTACTAACACCATGGTCCCCATTGTTTATTTGCCTAACAATCTTCTCCCCCTATTTAATGTCCAACCCATTCATTCAATTTTCGCCGCGGGACTGTCGCATCCTGCGAATTAACTCCAACTAATTATTTTAAATAACTTATTAAAATTATGAAATATATTAATCACTACTAAAATTTCCCACGCACATATTTTGAAATACATTTCCTCCAAAACCACTGGCTATAAATATATTGTTTCCCTTCCCTTTAAGCATTCTTCAATAAAATAATTATAAAATATATAATTTTCTGCTTTTAAATTAATTGTATTTTTTCTCTTGCGAAATAAACTTTATTGGATTTTGAATTAATTGTAATTGAGAATTAGGATTTCTTTAAATATTAGGAAAAAAACCCAACATTGTTTTTTCCGAATTTATAGTTTAAAATTTTATTTTCATCTCATATTTCTTGATTGTTTGAATATTAGTTTGACACCCGACGTTTTTGTTTAGGTCTTTCTTCTTTCTCTTCTATTTGAATATTATTTAGGGATTTGATAAGTAAATAATTATCAAATATTGCAAAATTTTCCTAAAATTTTATAATTATTTTTAAAACTTTAAATAAGGAAAGAAGACAATTTTGGAGTTAATTTTGGATAAAAATACTGAAAGATTCTATTATTAAACGAAAAATAGTGTTACAAACAATTAATTATTTAGATAATTCCGGGGGCTTTCTAGAATTTTTAAAAAAATTTTAAAAAATTACGTCTCTCATTTGATCCTGTCCAATAAAGGAATTATTTGAAATATGGGTTGGTGATGATGGTAAACTATTAGGATTTATCCCTTTATTTCGATGTACACGAATAAATGGCTTTCTTTCATTATTCAGATTATTATTTAAAGAATATTTTGTTGTTTCGTTTAATTCTTTTTCTAAATTTAATTTAGAATAAGTAGATACTTGTCGGGAAGTATCCATAAATTCATTATCAATATTATTAAATTTCTAAAATAATTATAACAAAAAAATTTCAGATATTAATTACCCTCTTTTTTCCTTGCTTTATAGTTCCGTTAATAATTTGAATAAAAAATATAAATACTAATAATTTAAATAAATATTTTAAATAATTCATTTTTTAAATTACAAATTGGTTATTAAATTAAAAATTATTTTATTTAATTAATTAAAGATTAATATTAATTAAAAAATTATTTTTTGGCCAATTAAATAAACATACATATTTATTTTGCCGTACATTATTGTTTAATTATGTAAATTTATTTTGAAATAAGAAAAATTATTTAAAAAAAGACATTCCGAGTGCAACACGTGAATATCCTTAAATGCCCTTTAATTTATAAACAAATTTTATTTTACGTCATTTAATGTTTAAATATATAAAAAAATCTGCCGTCTACGTCTGGCCATCATCTTTCGTAATATTACTTTATAAAGAAAATAAAATTAATAAATATAAAAATTATTTAAATTTTAAAAAGTCAAACAATCAGAAAATCTGAAATTATATTGGTAATGTAAGATGGTTTTACAGGGTGACCCAAAAGAAACCGGGCACGCTATTTTTGGCATAACGCTATTTTTGGCATAACCTAAACTTACATAACTTTCTTAATCCTTGATCAAAAAATCTTTAATTTTACTATATGATAGAGAAATAAATGGGCTACAAAATTAACTTGAAATTATCTAAAAATGATATGAACAAAAAAAGTTATAAAGGATAGAAATGTGTCCGGTTTCTTTTGGGTCACCCTGTAGTAGAAAAATATCATAAAAAAATATAGGTATGTACTATTTACTGAATACCTATAATATTTAGGTTTTGTTTTCAATTCTTTCCACAAAATTAGTTAGGCCTAAACACATATGTATATTTTATAACTATTAATGTATTGCTAGCTAATTCTTTTGAGTAAATGCGGTTATATATCTTAATAGATGCAGAAACAACATGATAAATAAAGCCTCTATCGGGGGCGCCTCGCCGACGCCCCATAGGTTTACGTTGTTGCACCAATTTGGTCGAGTTTCGGGTTGGAAAAAAGTCCGGGTTTCGGGTAAGCCGGCCCATCCCTAGTTTGGTTGAGTACTTAACCCTATTCATTGTAATTAACACTAAGGAATATTGACACTTTCTAGTTAATCCAAAGAAAGAAGAAAAAATATGAAGGCACACTTCATTTCAAATAGTGCCAAACCTTTTATAACTATAGATACATGTATTAGTGATGCTCGGGTATCCCGATCCCGACTCGGGAAAATTTCCCGAGTTTTTTCCTTAATTCTTAAAATTTTTACCTCCGGAGAAAAAATAGAAATTTTTGGCGCCGAAGGCGCCAAAAATGTTGAAATTTCGAATCACTGGTCATGACAAGAGCGTGTTTTTAAAGTTTTTACCCGTTTTTATGTCAGCCTAGGATGATATAAGTCGAAAGAACTGTTTCAAGTTACTTAGCTAAAAGGTATTCCGGTTTTTAAGTCATAAACCTTTTCGGCCTTTTTTGGAGTTTTTGAACTTATTTTAAATACCCAAAAACACTCTCCGTTATGACTATCTAAAAAATTAATAATCACGAAAACATATTTACAAATCTGTGGGGTAACGAATAGTAGAGACGTCCGAGACTCGTTTTGATTATTTACATAAAATTTTCTTTGGGGAAGGGGGGGGGGGGGGTTGGTCCTGATATTGAGGTTATGTGATCCCAACTTTTGAGACTTCTATAAATACACCTTAGGTTAGGTAATATATAAGTCTTTACTTTTACCTATCTTCAAATTTCTTCTGTAGCGCTAAAGTATAATAAGTTTAGAAAATATAGTTAGATTAGTTGAACTTTGAAACAAGCCTTGTAATTAACTTTGTAATTAAAATTTTTGTCCTTGAGTCATAACATAGTCTCGAATCTTGAACTTGGAATATACTCTTGGTCTTAATGTTCTCAGACGTCTCTATTAACTAACGTTGTGATATTTTTAATATTTAAGCTACAAATAATAGTTTTTTTACTATAATCAAAAACTATTTGAACAAATTAAATCAGGTATTAATACAAAAAGGCTCCAGGTTTCAGTTCAGGAAATTATCAAAAACGCAAAATCTTCGACAAATGGACGCCTAGAACTTCAAAAATTTAAACAGATTACAGAAACACAAACCGGCTAAACTAGACTAATCGAAATTAGAATCCCATTCAATGAAATAAAACTTTCTAATTAATAAGACTGGACAACCTGCACTATGAATAATAGAGACCGGAGCGAGACTCGGTTATCGAGATCGAGAATTTTTCGAGATCTCGATTCTCGTACGAAACTCCCAGTCCTATCTCTAATGAATATACCTGTTAAATATAACACAACGTTAATTATACAGGGCGGTGAATATGTACATATGTTTAGAGAATAAACGAGGTAAATGTGTTTAAAATATTCAAAAAAATGAAATAAATAAAGATGTTTGTTTCTCGTTTTCAAATAGTATATACAAGGTAGGTATGTACATTCTTCCTAAATTATAAGTTTTTAAATTATATATTGACAGTCAGGCATTAGTTTTAAATCATCCAAATTTAAATAAATACTCCTAATTTACTCGCACGATTCTTATTTTGTTTGACTACTAAATGAGGAGCGCCAAAAACTATTTTAAACCTATGTATGTAGGGCCGACTGTTTATATTTATTAAAACCTACTCTTTGGACATTCTTTCAATTTGCGATTTGTTTTCTTTTTTACAAGGTCAATTCAAGATCTAAAATTTTAAATTCCTTAATTTATTTTTAGGGAAATTTATAAAAAAAGATTTTCCGCACGAATTAACTAAATTTACTAAAATTGCCACAATTATTTTGAATATGGCTGTTAATTCTTGAAAACTCTTCGAATATCTGAAGAAAAACGTAATCGAAAACCCTTGTTTCTTCGGTTTGATTCTGAACAAGAACCCTATTCCGGAAATATTGGCAAAATAAAAACAATAAATATAACGACGAAAACATATACGAGGTAAATTCTTACCCTTTTTATGTGATTCTTCGATATGTTTATCCTTAGCATGTTCCGAAAACAAATCTTTAACAAAATTAAATTTTTTGATTAAATAATTTCTAATATTATTCTAAAAAAATTATAAACTCCCCCTCAATTTTCGATAGTTTATGGATTTACCCCCCCCCCTATTTTGCATCTCAGAATTTTCCTTCATATGTACAAAATGGACGGACTATCTTCATTCCTCAATTTTAACTTATTTCCCTGTGACATATTCAAATGAAAGACATTAATAAAGAGACCAAACTTAGTTTTAAATTAGTTTTAAATTACTTAGTTTTAAATCATCCTCTTTTTTACTCATCTCGTTGTTGTCCATCATTGACAAGAAATCTTAAAAAATATGTTTTAACTTTAGTTTAAGCCTAACACTTCTGGTGTGATAACTTCGCAGCTGAGTAAGTCGGGATTATGAAAATTCGGGTATCCAGTTGTTGCTGGAAACAAGTATCATGGAAATAGAGGGGTACCCTCAGGTTCTTTATTTAAATTGGATTATATAGGATTAGACTGAATTAGATGAATTTTTAAATATCAAGAATCAAAAAGCGTTCTGACGAGAATTTTTGAATTTTCCGATGGTTAAAAAGCTTAAAAATTAAAGCTTTTTGGGTTGTTATAAGGGTCCTTAATCCATAAATAATGGAGAAAATGTTGAGTAAAAAATGATAAAAAATAACAACACGTTACTTATTTCCTCGGGATACTTTTCTTCTTCATCATCATCAAGATTAATAATCTCAATTCCTTTATGATATTTCTTTTGATTTTCTAAAATTAATAATTTTTTTTGAATTTAATTTAAATAATTTTGTACATCTTTCATTATAAAAATATTTACCTCCCAAAACTTAAATATTTATTTAAAAAAATTCTTTTATAAAAAACTACCATGTTGAAGCGATGGAACATTTTGCTAGAAATTATAAAATTAAAAGAACCTGAAGCTTTTTGTTTTATAATAAATAGGGGTTTACCCCGTCCCCGAAAGCTTTTAATTTTAAATATGTGAAAATTAGTGAAAGGGGGGTTCTCGTCTCGAACAAATTTTTGGCTTCTTGGCTCCCGAGGTAATCCAAGAAATTATAATGCTTAAAAATCCGTGCTCCAATTTTAACAGAATATATTAAAGATAAAAAAATTATAAAAAATAATATAAAAAATAAAAAAATAACAAAAATTTATTTATTAAAGATAAAAAATTATATTTACATTTTTTCCTGGAAAGTCAACAAAATTTTTTCCCTTTCCTTGAATTGCTTCGGTATTCTGTTTGTTTTTCCCAATAGTAGAATTGTATAAATCAAAACATTGTTTAAATAAAAAAATTGTTTCTCCATTCTTAACTTTCTGCGAATATTTTGCAAGTTCTTTTTGGGCTTTTTCCATTTCTTCATCATTTTTCTTTCCTTTAAGCTCAATGTATTTTCTGGTCCATATTTTTGTTGCGAAAAAATTAACTGTATATTCTTTAATATCGTCACCAATCCGATGTTTTTGTATAAATTCAAAAAAATTAAAAAATAATTTTTATATTATTAGTTCATTAAAAATGCTTTACATTAATTACACTATACCAACTTTTTTTTGCTCTTTTCTTTAACAACGTTGCATTAAAGAAATACTTAGAATAATACAAGAGACGCAAAAAACGAGAGAAAAGAGATTTCTTGAGATAAAGGAAATTTTAGCTCTACTGCAGTTTATGAGTCGAATCACACTCATAAAGTGTGATTGGACTCATAAGGTTCGCCTCATAAACTGCAGTCGAAATTTTTTCTTCTCTCCTAACTCCTTTATTACCTTCTGCATTCTTTTGATAACTAGCTTCATTTATTTTTGAAAAAAAATCTTTGATTACAGAAATTATCTCTTCTTCTTTTAAAATGCTGCTTTTCAAAGATGTTTCAGCAAGAATTTTAATTTGTTGTTCGACAGTAATTTGTTTTCCTTTAAAAAAATTTTAAATTAATTTAACAGTGGAAACATTTTAATTAAAAAATCGCAATTTAAAGAATTATTCTTACACAATTTTTTAAAATCTTTTTACCTTTTAATGTTTGTATTGAAAATATTTGGTATATCTGTAATTATTTAAAAATATGTAGGTATATTTGTTACAACTAATACACTTAGTTGTACTTGTAGTATATGTAGGTTGAGATTAAAAAATAATTTGATAATCCTCTTTTATTACACTTGTTTAGGAATGTTTAATAAAAATGGAGTATATACTCAAGATCGGACAGAGACGAGATTTCGATCAAAAATCACGGTTATCAAGATCGAAATTTTTTTGAGATATCAATCTCAATTCTCGTACGAGCTTTGCAGTCCGGTCATTAGAATTTATACTACAAATATTTATTTAAAATAAATAGTTGTACCTTATATTATAAACTCTAGTCTTAAAAAATTTTTAATGTTTACATTGTTTCCATTTTCATAAAACTTTTTTTGGTTTTCTTCTAATTTTAAATATTTATTTTTAACTTTTTTATCCATTCCATTAACAAAATTCTTCACTACAAGATTTACTATTTCCCTTTTTTTCAAATAATTAAGATAAAGAATGAAGATTTTGTTTAATTCCTGTCGAATACTTCCCATTTTTGTTTGATTTTTCATTTTATCTTCCTCGTTTTCAGCCAAGCTTTGCTTTAATTCAAAATATGATTTTACGTTTATCTCTATTTTTCCTTTTCTCTCTTCATAATATTTCATAAATTTCTCCAATTGTTTTAAATCTGTTTTATATTGAATTAATAATAATAATTAAAGGTATAGTATTTATGTATTTTAAGCTTATTTTTAGCCACATTTTCTTTCTTTTCTCCTTTTTCTTAATTTGATCGGCTATAACTTGTTTTGTGCTAGATCCAATTCCGATGGTTCTTATATCATTTGAAAGCTCTCGATAAACGCTATCTTTTTCCTTACTGGATGGATTTGTCTAATCGCCTATTAAAAGGTTACAAGTCGTCAATTGTCAACTCAGGTTTAGCTTAATTCGACTCACGATTGCCGAAGATACGGCCCCGCCTAAGCTTATAAATTAGCTGTGAAGGCCTTATTATGTATATACATAAATAAAAATTAGGGATTTATTATAGACAAACACTATGTGACCGGAAAATAGGGATTAAGTATATGAGAGTCAACTACGGTGTACGGAATTTTCGTCTCTGGAACATTCGTCTCCAAGACTTTTCGGAACTTTCGTCTCCAACATTTTCGGAATTTTCGTCTCCAGCGGAATATTCGTCACCAAGGAAATAAACGGAATTTTCGTCTCCGCAATTTTCGTCTCCGCTAGGAATTTTCGTCTCCAGAAAAAATGATCTGGTCCGTCAACGGGGAAGTTGTTCCGTCAACGGAGGAAGTTGTCCGTCAGCGGGGGATGGTGTTCCGTCAACGGGGATGTTGTTCCGGCAACGGGGGAAGTTGCCCGTCAGCGGGGGATAGTGTTTCTTCAACGGGGATGTTGTTCCGGCAACGGGGAAGTTGCCTGTCAGCGGGGGATAGTGTTTCTTCAACGGGGATGTTGTTCCGGCAACGGGGAAGTTGCCCGTCAGCGGGGGATAGTGTTCCGTTAACGGGGAAATTGGTCCGTCAACGGGGGAAGTTGTTCGATCATCGGGGGAAGTTGGTCCGTCAACGGAGGAATCAACGGGGGAAGTTGCCCGTCAGCGGGGGATAGTGTTTCTTCAACGGGGATGTAGTTCCGGCAAAGGAGGAAGTTGCCCGTCAACGGGGGATAGTGTTTCTTCAACGGGGATGTAGTTCCAGCAACGGGGGAAGTTGCCCGTCAACGGGGAAAGTTTTCCTCTGGAGACGAAAATTCCTAGCGGAGACGAAAATTGCGGAGACGAAAATTCCGTTTATTTCCTTGGTGACGAATATTCCGCTGGAGACGAAAATTCCGAAAATGTTAGAGACGAAAGTTCCGAAAAGTCTTGGAGACGAATGTTCCAGAGACGAAAATTCCGGCACTCGTCAACTACAGATATACATATTTATTAATTTTAAATTTTATTATAAATTAAATTCACGGCCTTCAGTTATTTTATGGCCTTCATTGCTATTGATTTTTCCAACATATATTTTCAATAAATATTGAAATTCATAGGGCTTTAAACTTTTGCATTCATTCAAAAGTCCAAGTTGCTGTTCGACAGTAACTATTAAATAATTATTTTTAAAGTTAGATGTCAAATCATATACCTATGCCCAAGTATCGGTGATAAAAAATATGCTAATTTCGCAGCGCGCGATATGGGCACCATAATTCGTTACAGAACAAATTTTTGACACAAGGACAGTTAGCATAAAACAATTCAAAGGCTAGGGTTATTCACCGTAAGTTAATCACCCTATGAACGATTTATCATACGACCCGGACTTTTTTCAAGTTCGGATTTCTGTATCTGTTAACTCATAGTTGAAAAGTTATTTAAGTATAATTTAAAAATCTCAAAATCATACTTGTGTAAACATTTTTTGTACTTTTTCCAGTTTTCTGTTTTTTTGCAGTTTGGAAACTGATTAAATTGCTTGGTTCTCTTTCTTTTCGCTTTGATGTTGTCCCTGCATTTGTTTGATAAACAAAGCAAAAGAACAGAATCAAAATTTTCGATAAAATCAGAAACTTTATCTTTTTAATATTGCGCATTTTTAGCGCAATATTTACCTAAATTATTGAAAGATAAGTAAATTGTATATAAATTGAGATTATAATTTTGAGATTATCACCTAATTTTGAGAGAGTAACCCCCCAACCTCTCAGTGATCAATCAAATTAAAGAAAAGTTATTAAAAATAGAGTTTTGAATGTATACGTATGTCGTCGGCCAAATTAAATTCTTGTCTAAATTCAATTTGGCCGTCTAATTGGAGACTGAAACTCCTAATTTCGATGTTTCTTTGTGCTTTAAAATTGGATTTGTGTAATATAAAAGTTCTTCATGTTCGTTACCTACACCCACTAGGTCTGGGACCGTTCCTTACCCTATTCTTCGAAATTTCAGGTAGTTACAATCGTTTTTAAGAAAATTTTTAAAAATTACTATAACTTTCAAAAATTTCTAGGAATAAGGTAAGGAATGGTCCCAGACTCAGTGAGATGGTCACGAACATAATAGACTGCTAAGGATCCCAATTTAAACATATAGAAACATCGAAATTTGAGTTTCCGTCTCCAATTGGCCGGCCAAATTGAATTTAGACAAGAATTTAATTTGGACGTCGACATGCTATTTATATGATGTATAAAACAGTCGGACTAATTTTATAAATAAAATTTATTTAAAAAATTTTTTTCATTAAATCAGACTTATGTAAGCCCCGCAAATATATTTGCGGATTTAAGTTTTTTTATTTAATTTAATTTTAAATTAGAAGAGAGTTTTTCTCCCCCATATACATTCAAATAAATTTTTTTGAATGAGAGGGGGAGTTGAAGCATTCATTGAATATATTCTCGCTAACTCAACACGCGACGCTCAAAATTTTTAAAAATTTAAAATATTGATTAATCAATCGAAAATTCATATAGCCTCTCTATTGTCGCAAATATATTTGCGGATTTTAGTTAAAATTTGATAAACATAAGTTATTACTTTAAAAATTACTCAAAATAATAAATAAATTATACGTAGTTGAGACGTATTTTTCTTTCCCACCTTAAAGGATCGCTCTAATGGATAGGACCATTCAACTATATAAGGCCGCTCAAAGAAAATACGGTATAAATAATCCAAAAATTATATTTTAAAATATTTATCCTGAACTCTCTTGTTTATTTTCTTGCACATTGTGTAGCATATAAGACAAAAATTACACTGTGTTACAAAAGTATACGCGCACCTAAATTTTTCAATTTTTCTGCATTAATACTTATGCTAATATCTTCTAGATTTTTTATAATATATAGATTAGCTAAACAAGAAGATCCATGGACAATTTTCTTGAAAAATTTAATAAGTTATTTTTATTTTTAATTTTTTCCCAAAATAGGGTATTCATAAGTATACGCGCACAAGATTATAGACATTAAGGATGGTTCGAAAAATCCACAAAAATTCCTGTAAACATATTAAGTGATATTAAAAGAAAATACAAAAGAAATGAAGTTCCAGTCAAGTCTCATAATCGATATCTCGAAACCCGAAAATCAACGGAAAACACGGGGTAAACGTGTTTGAAAAATATTTTCGACCCCTTACAGTTAAAACAAAAATTTCAGTTTGGGCTTATTTAAAAGCCCTTGAAATTTGCTACAAGATAGCATGAATCTTATTTTCCGAAAAAATTTACATTTAAGACATAACATGTGATAAACTTTCAGGTCACCAAAATCACTCAAACGCCTCCCAAAAAGTGATGAAAATGTAACTCATAAACTTAACTCATTATTTCTCAAAGAAAAATTTTTTCTAGAATATGAGATAAAAAATATCTTGTAGCAAATTTCAAGGGCTTTCAAATAAGCCCAAAATAAAATTTTTATTTTACCTGTAAGGGGTCGAAAATATTTTTTAAAGACGTCTACCCCGGTTTTCCGTTGATTTTCGGGTTTCGAGATCTCGATTATGGGACTTGACTGGAACTTCATTTCTTTTGTATTTTCTTTTAATATCACTTAATATGTTTGCAGGAATTTTTGTGGATTTTTCGAACCATCACTAATGTCTAAAATCTTAAGTTATATAAGTGCGCGTATACTTATGAAACACCCTATTTTGGGAAAAAAATAAAAATAAAAATAAATTTCTAAATTTTTTGGGTAAATTGTCCATAAATCTTGTTGTTTAGTTAATTTACATATTTTAAAAAATCTAGAAAATATTAACATCTATATTAATGACAGAAAAATCAAAAATTTTAGGTGCGCGTATACTTATGTAACACAGTGTATACATAGAATATTTAAAATTAAAACTCAGAATATAAGATATTGAAATTCCGCTACAAACAATGTTTTTAAAGGCACGTTTTGCGGATAAGATTTGCGCACTTTTATAAAATTTAAATTGCCGCAACGCTTCACGCGTTTATAGTCTGTTTATAGTCTATGAATAAAATTTTTTGGCATTGTTTAAAGTCTCGCTTTCCCCCTCCATTCACGAGTTATTGAATTTAATTTTTGTCAAATGCCATATAGCATTCATATGATAAAGTGCTTTTGGCAAGCATGACAAGGGCATAGACTTTAATAATTCTGTCGGTAATTTCAATTAAACATCGAAAACTTTTTTATCTTCAGTTTCAGTTTAATCTGTGTTATATATAAATATAGGCTTTAGATTAAAATAAGGAAATAGACAACAGATTATATTTAATTCTTAATTTATCCAAAGTTTCAGTGAATTTTTATATTTAAAGTAATTTAAAAAAATTATATTTTGTTTAGACACAATTTTATCAACATTTTATTACAACTTTAGCTTTTTACAGAATAATATTTAAAGTTTTCTATTTGCAGAATTACTTGCCATTTGTTTAACATCCCTAGAGAGTTGGGCAGAAATTTTTTTGGCATTGTTCTCAAATCTGCCCAACCTAGAGGGTTGGGCAGATTCAGTTGCCGGTCGGAGTTCGAATAGGATCAGATGAAAATTTTGGAGTAGGCATAAACATTATATACATTATAGTATATTTTAATTTTAAAATTATGAAAATTTAGAAAGTCGCGAGATATCTTTTTTATGGAAAAAGTCTGATATTTTAAACTTTTCTGGCAGTTTCGAGCTGAAATAATAATAATATTAATATATGTAAATCTGATAATCGGACCCACAGAAAAAAATTAATAACAAAAAAATACATATACTTATCAAGATGTAATCATTTATTATTCTATAATTTTATTAAATTATAATTAGTTTTTAATCTTTAATTTTAAAGTTTTTCACGTGAATTTTTCTGTTTTTATTAATTTAAAAAAATTTTTTTTTTATTTTTTAATTCTAAATAAATAAATATATTTTATTGGGAAATATCAGAACACAATACACAAAATATTTTAAAGTTTTATTTTAGGGTTTTAGCAAAAATACAATGTGTTTATTCGATATCAGTTGATGTAAAAATCTGCTTCTTCAAATCGACGTTTAGATGTCATGAGGGGACATAAATAAATAGAATCACTTTAAAAATTGTTGGTTCTATCTAGAGGACAAGTTTTGTATTTATTCTGGTTTTCAACTGTTCAAGAAATAGAAATAATTATTTTTTAGCCAATAATTATTCTGTTTGTCGTTTCAGAAACAAATAGAAAAATACTTATGTAATGAAAATTTTGAGGATGTTATCGAGATTCTGTTATTGTCTAAAAGATATAAAATAAGACAAAAAAAACAAAATTGACTCAGGGATTGCAATGTAATGATGACTGTTCAAGGAATATAAATAACCGAAATTACAGGGTGGGGCAAAAGTTCGGCGACAAATGTTTTTAATAAAATCTATTGTAAAAAATTTTTATTTAAGATTAAAAAATGATAAAATATAATCAATAGGATATAATAATGATTTTATTAAAGTAATTTCTCAAAATGACCGACCCTGACTGAAATACACGCATCCAAACACATACGGATGTTACTCACAATGGTCGCGCATTGTTCATCGGTTATTTCGTTCCAGGCTCACTCCAAAACCGTGGCGCGACATTTGGGGATCGGTCTTTTGGGGACCCGACAGTTGGGGACGACTTTTGGGGACCCGACTTTTAGGGACCCGACTTTTGGGGACCCGACTTTTAGGGACCCGACACTTAGGGACCCGACAATTGGGGACCCGACATTTGGGGACGAAATAGAATTTTAAAAAAATTTGAAAATCTACCTAAAGCAAGTTTATAATGCATGGTCGGATTTGAACAACACATGGTCATTGACTCAGCTCGATGTTTGAGTCGAATGAGGGTGAAATCCAAGCGCGGAAGTTAACGATCAAGCGCGGGGGTCAACAGCCCGTGCTTGATCGATAACTCCCATGCTTGACTCCCTCGACATTTGACTCCCGCACTTGGTTTTCACTCTCATTCGACTCAGACATCGAGCTGAGTCAATGACCATGTTTTGTCCATATCCGACTATGTATTAAAGACCCGCTTTAGGTAGATTTTCAAATTTTTTTTAAATTTTATTTCGTCCCCAAATGTCGGGTCCCCAATTGTCGGGTCCCTAAGTGTCGGGTCCCTAAAAGTCGGGTCCCTAAGTGTCGGGTCCCAAAAGTCGGGTCCCCAAAAGTCGTATCCCCAAAAGTCGTCCCCAACTGTCGGGTCCCCAAAAGTCTGATCCCCAAATGTCGGATAGCCCTCCAAAACAACATTAGTTCCTCCGATGTTGCGTATCGGATTCGGCATACTTTTTGCTCCAGAAATCCCCAAATAGAATAATTCAATGACTTAAATCCAGTGAGTTTGAAGCCTTTAAATCTTTCCCCCAAGAACCAGGAAACAGCTCCCCACAGAGCTGGATTGTCGTTTTGGCTCCATGCGCGGGTGCTCAAACCTGCTGAAGCGAGAATAGGTTTTCTCCGTGAAGCTATAATGCCATGGATGCTCAATCCCCCTCAGAATGTCATTTTTTAGACTGTAGCATTAATTTTTATAGTCATCACTCTGTTATGGCGACCAGCTGCGACCAGACGTTTAATGCTTCGACATTTCTGAAGCCTATTCGATCGATAAAGAAATATGTGCGGCTGATCTTGTAGCTTCGAAGTCTAAGCTTCACTCTGAAAATTCTTAGGGGGCTCCTCGAGCTCATTCCGAGATCTGAGGCCGTTTTTCACATCGATTGTTCAGAAAAACGGAAAATTCGGTGTTTTCAGTCGTAACTTCGGTTACCGGCCGGCCACTACTAGGACGGTCCTGAGTATTTCCAAGCTCATGATATCGTTTTATTGCTTTGGAAACCAACATATGAAAGAGATCGAGCCGTCTAGCGATGCACATTTTCGCCCATTTTTTAAAATACAAAGAAATAATAGAAGCACGATTTTTTAACATTCAGTAAAATTTTTATTTTATGAGATAGGAAAAAATTTTCAAGATAAAATTTGTAGAGCGCGAATCATAGAATATGGGAAAACTAAACAAAATGCAAAATATAAAGTAAATTTTAAGATAGGACAAAATAAAATTTGTCGCCGAACTTTTGCCCCACACTGTATATTCCAGCATCGAATTTAAGTCTTCTGTAGGTGAAAAACGAAATTTTTTAACACATACCACCATTATAAGTTTATCTTTTATACGTGTGTTTGATTATAAATAAATTAGATATCTATCACGTCAAAAGACATTTGATAGTAGAGCACATCACAAACGTTCAAAAACTGATTCGTTCCAAAATAATACCGATTTTGTCAAAAAATCACCCTGGGTACTTGTTGTTTCAATCTCTCGCTTACTTAGGTAATTATTCGAGTAGAAACTATTAAAACAAGGATATTCGAATTGTTTTATTAATTTTTAGCTAATTTATAAAAATTTTCTTCTTCTAAATTTATTTAAAATAAATTTATAAAAAATAAAATAATTTTTCTAAAAATATAAATTTATTTTTTTTTGTTTTGCAAATTTTATTTTTAAATTTCATTTTAATTTTAGCAAGAAAAAATTCTAATTTTCCAAAATCATAAATTATATTTGCATGTTTTGTTTAATTGGCAATTTAAATTTAAAAAATTTAATTATATATAAATACATATTTACATATAAATAAATATTATTTAATTTTTATTTAAAAAATTTTTAAATTTATTTTCATATTATTAATTTTGAGAAAAATTCGGGACCGTTTTGGTTTCTAATGATAAGGAATAATTAATTCTTGTTTCATTCATCATTTAAAAATCTAGAAAAATTTAAACTAGGAGGAGTGTCCGAGCCATACAAACTTCTTGAATATTTTAAATTTTCTGTAATTTTCTAACATACATTTTTCTATTTATTATTCGTAATAATTGGCAGAAAAAAAAGATTAAAGTTTATTTAAGTTTAAAGGTTAATCCTTGTCTTTTATATTTTTAAAAAGTGTTTGTCTCAAAAAGAATATTTAAAAATTATTTAAGAGCAATTTTAGTGCATCTGTTAACTTTTAAATGAAAATTTATTTATTTTTATTATTCTCTAATTATATTTGAATAAAATAAAATTTAGAAATTATTTTAATTAATAAGATTATTTCCTAGTTTTTCTCGAATAATTAAATAATTATAAGGTCTGTGAAGTCTTCAAGGCCTAGGATATTAGAAACTATTTGGTAGTGAATTAATCACACTATATTTATTATTATTTTTTGTGATTGAATATCTGGATATCCGAAATTTTCTGTTTGAATATCAGTCCGACAATCCTAGTTTAGACCTGACCCAGCGTTGAATAATTCAAAATAACATGAAAAATTAATTTAAATATTTAGGTAATTAACAATAGATGTTAGTTTAAACATTGCCTAAAATTGCTTAAATTATTTCCCAGAAAAAAATATCTTTTTAATTTAATATTTTTAAAATATTTTTTAATTATAAAATTCAGTATATTTTTTACATAATAATTACTTAAATTATGGATTATTTACTCAATATTTTACCAAGAATTTTTTTATTGTCCCTTTGCCTTTCAATGTTTACTCATTTGTTTGCAGCCGATCCTCCATTTGGAAGACTTAGTGTACGCCAGAGCCAATTAGTTGATTCTTTTGGGAAACCAGTTATTTTGCGAGGGATTTCACTTTTTAATAGTGAATGGCAACAAGAATTTTGGACATCTGATGTTGTTAGAGCTGTTAAATGTTATTATAATGCTAATGTTGTGAGTATATGATTTTGAAGACTTTTATTAAATATTTAAAAATAAATTTAGAGAAAAACTTAAAATTATAAAGACTTTATCAAAAGTTTAGCTATCGAGTAGGAATTGAACCTATGATTTTGCTGACAGCTCCTATCGGGATTATTCATATACCCTTGAACACTTATATATCTCTATGACTGACTTAGCTACCGGGATAACCAATAATTTTTTATTTCTTAGGATTTTAACCTCCTGCCTAAGCGATTTAGAAAGTTGCTAAATAAATTAATTACTTAAATATTTAATACATACATATTATGTTCTATAAAAGATACGTTTGGCTGTTGGTACGGACCATCCTTGGGACGATATTGATAGAATAAAGGATGTTGTAAACGCTTCAATTGAGGTAATTATTTGAATGCTTGTTAAGGATTTCCAATTAATTGTTAAACTTTGATTATAGGGAATCGATTATAAAGAGAAAATGGTAATATGTAAAATAATTAAATTGAGGGAACCAACTCAAAAATTTCTATTATCGAAGTCGAGATTTTTGGAGATATTTATTTGGAATCTCGATCCATTCTCAAATCCCATCTCACTCAATAATATTTTTAATCCGTATTTTAAAATACAATTATTTAATTATTAACTTCATTAAAAAATTGCAGAATGGAATTTATCTTTTGCTTGACTGGCATAATGCTGGTGATGGTGGTTATGCTTTTGGAAATGGCATACCCGATTTTAACGCATTCATTTCTAATGCGATTGATTTCTTTGATCATATGTCTAATTTATATGCCAACATTCCTAATATGCTATACGAGATATGGAGTGAACCTGCTTGGCTTGAGTGGCGTATAATAAAATATTATCATTATAATGTAATGAAAGTAAGATTATTTTTAATTATTATCCAGTATAAATATCAAGGATGGGCCCTGACGCATTTTAATAGGCTAAAGGCGGAAGCTGAAAACAGTATAGCTGTCCGAGACTCTTGGTCCTGAGTCTTGAATCCAGACTTTTAGCTTTTTCGATCTTGGTCTCGAGTATTGGAAAATTTTCGGTCTCGACAGCTCTAGAAACAGCATATTCATGGTAACAAGGAAAGGAATCGGGCAAAACTAGGCAAAGAACTTTTACAAGTATACCCTAAGCTAGGTATCTGCAATAAATTTACAATACATCGCTGTCCGGTCTAACCATATCCAGGACTTAAGATAAAAAACTTATGTAGCCTGTGATTATTTTATAATTAAATGTTGATCATATAACAAAAATAAAAGGCAATAAGATCCAATGATAAGCATGCAGTTATAATTGGAGGAACGCCTGATTGGTCAACTGGGCCTAATTCTGCTGTATTAACCCAACCTATAATTGGATACAATTTTTTGTAAGTTACTTATATATTTATTTATCTACTAGCAATCATTTTTAACGTATTAAGAATGAAAAAGTTCAAAGGAACTTAGTTCAATAAATAGTAAATGCTTGTAGCGTGCTATTTAGTTTAGCCTTTTATTTTTTATAATTAGTTTCGGCACTTTGGTAAAAAGCTTTGGAATGTACCAAGTCCATATTTAAATAAATTTGTAATCCTAAAGATATGCTTTACATTGGTATGCCATTCCGGACAATATACATCATACTCTTCAACAAAGAATGATTCTTAGTGCAAAAAGGAAAGGTTTAGGAACATTTGTAAGCGAATATGGAACGACAAGTCTAGAAGAACATGCGCCAATAGAATATGATATGGTTAAATACTGGTTAGATACAATTAATTAAGTCCCTAGGCCTAACTCGTGAAAGTAAAACTGGGGGTTTCGAGAAGGATTCTAGCCAAAAACCTCGGTCATTAAAATATTCTAATGAAAAATTAGTTGAAAATTCCTTCTCTGAAAATAACTTGATATAATATGTAGTACCTATTTTGGCTAATTCAAATTCTGCTTATTCCGATAATTTAATTTTTTTCCGAAATACCTACTTTAAATTTATATAATATTAAGGTGGGGTTTTCTGGAAAGACATCAGGTTTCTTATATTGTTTGGTCTATGTCTAATAAAAACGAAAGTACTGCAATAATAAAAGCAAATTGTACTGCAGCTCAAGTAACCCAAGTAGAATGCATTAGTGAATCTGGAATTTTTGTTCGAGATCATTTATGGAGTTTTGATAATGGTATTATTTATTAAAAGTATAGCTAGTAATTTGTTAATATTCCGCCTCTCCTAGTCGAGTTTCAATTTTTTTATCATTGATATTTTTCGTTTCCATGTCGAACACTTATTACCTCAAGCAATATAGGGGGAGATAATGTGTAGATGCCCTTTTAAAAAATCTGACCCCATTTTAACTACCACACCTGGATAGTACATTGCCTTGTCTATCCCGCAAGGAAATTTTTAAAGAAGTACAATTATGCTAGCCGATAAAGCAGACTCAGGACTACAAGGGGGGGGGAGGGGTTCTTCTGTAAACTTTATTTCACAGACTTCTAGTCAATTTATAAAATCGGGATTTGCATCGGGATCTGATGCACATCCCGATCCCGGCTCGGGTTTGGGATTGGCCGGGATCGGGATGTATATTTTGAGTTCGGTATCAGAAGATTAAACAAAAAGACGAGTTTAAAGACGAGTAAAAACTCGTCTTTAAACAAAAAGAAGAGTTTTTACTAAGTACGAGGATCGAGTG
This sequence comes from Meloidogyne enterolobii, assembly GCA_963681835.1. Lineage (NCBI taxonomy): Eukaryota > Metazoa > Nematoda > Chromadorea > Rhabditida > Meloidogynidae > Meloidogyne > Meloidogyne enterolobii. The sequence goes on along the minus strand of CAVMJV010000004.1, from coordinate 114,132 downwards.
CAAATTGTATGCAAACATCGAAGCACTGCCTATGATTTTTACGTAATTGATGATTTTTACGTAATTGAAAGTTTACGTAATTGATTTTTTAAAAGGAGTCTTAAAATGAGTTTGAAAATTAATCGAATTTTCAAAATCAAAATCCTTACCTTTTCGCTTATAGCTCTAACAATATTATAAAATATATTTAAATTTTACTAAATTTTTTTTACATTTTTAGTAGATAATTTATTTACTTTTAAGGTGTTAAATGCTGATTTGGAATATTTGGTGTGAACTTAAATTTTTGAGCAAAATTTATTAAATTTTTAGTGAGTTTTATATTTTATATGAAAACAAGTATATTTTGAAAATTAATCGAATTTCTGAAAACCTTGTCGATAATTTATACCACAACAATCAACAATATTTTTTATGCCGGATTAGACTCATTAAATTATATCTTCCTGATAAGTTTTTGTCTGATCTTTACCTGATTATTTGTTATTAATTCAAAAACATTCATTAAAAATTATTTAAGTATTTTTTTTCTTTTACATTGCGCATATGTATATCCTTCCACGGCATTCCCCAAACAATCGTTTAAATTTCTTCTTTATATTTAAATATTTTATCTCCATGTTGAACTTATTTCTAGCACCTACATAAAACATAAATTATAAAGTACATATTAGTTTAAAGTAATATTGTGAACGCACTGAAATATCTTTAATTTCCGATTAAGAAATAAGTCTAAACATATTTAAAATAAAGAATGGGAAAATTGAGGAGGAAATGTATACCTCATTTCAGCCAATATGGTATTAGACTAATTTTTAGAATTTATTACCTAATTTATACTTCAATATAATGTAAGTCCGTCTAAGTTTCCTCACAGCTTAGCAAATAAATCAAAAATGAAATCGATCAGTCGATGACGTGATGGTTATTCAGTTAACAATCATTAATCTGAGAGCTTTCAGGATCAAATCCTACATATCCATAAATTTTCTGGGATGGGTTCAGCCTTTTAAATGTAAATTTATATTATAGGACCTTATATTTAACTCTACCCCTAAATATTTTTATTATTATTTCACAATTTATTATTTAAATAAAAAGTGCAAATTTTTGACAAAATAAATAAATAATATTAATTTGTCTGTCTCTTCATAAAATTATTTTTGCACTTTATTTTCAGCCCTTTTTATTATTTGATTTAACCGACTTTCACATGCACTTTTAAATTTATTTTTAATTTTATTTTTTATATTTCGCAACATTGTTTGTCAATTTGCCCTTTTTTAAAGAAAAAATTAATTTAAATTTTTTTATTATTTTTTATTCATTTTAATTATAAAAATTTAAATTTCTCAAATATTTTTTATCATTTAAATAAAAATTTTTAATTGAAAGTCTCCCCCTCTCTTCCCTCCAATTGAAAATTGTTTTCCCTGTGGGGACAGGGAAAAATCCGTTTTGAAATCCGTTCCCGACTACCTGCGCGGAACGGATTTTAAAAACGGATCCCTCTGATAATGGTCTCACCCTATAAACAATAATAGTACCTAGTGTGAGAAATCGGATGATTATGGTAGTTGACTATTAATAACATTTCGATTGCCACCCATTTAAACAGTAAAGTCGAATTTCTACTAAATAGTTGAAATAACCCAAATAATTTAAATTAAGATAAAAAACAAATAAATTAAAAATTTCCAACAAATACCTCAACAGCATGAACAAAAATTTATTAATTTTTTGTTTACTTTTAATTCTTTTTATGATATTGAAAGTAAATTCAACACCTAATAAAAATTTTAAAAAAATATGTGGTTGCGTGCTTAAGACAAAGGTTCATAATAAATCTTTAGATAAGGTTAGTTTTTCATTTATTCCAAATTAGCTAAAATTTCCGAAATTTCGTGGATGTCGAAAAACCCATTGATTTTTAGGATATAGTGTAGTGTACCGGTGGTAAAAGTTCGGTACGTGACATATGTCATTCGATTCGTCTCGACGAGCTGAGTCGAACGGTACAACTCTCAACTTTAGGAAATGATTCTGGGCCGAGTTATAGGTCCCGAAAAATTGAAAAACCATAGGGGGGAGTAAGCTCGATTTTGGGTTGAAAAATTCGAATATGCAAATAATAGCTCATTCGAAAGAGCTCGTCGAGATGAGTCGAATGATACCAGAATCATCATGATTGAAAGAGTTTGGATAAAGTTACAACAAAAAAACAATCAACATAAACCTATGGGGCGTCGGCGAGGCGCTTGTGCAAAACCCCGCGCTTCGCGCGGGGTTTTGCGGCACGCGCCTCGCGGGGAGTCTACGGGCGATGGGTCTGGGCTCGTAACATAAACCTACTCCCATCTCCCTTGCTCTGAATGTACTTGGGGCTCCAGTAACAGCAAAAACCTCCACGTAGACCAAAGGTAAGGAGCTAAAACAAATGCTCATAACTTTGTCAAATCAAGTCAGATTTCGTTGATTTTGGTGTCATTCGACTCAGCTCGACGAGCTCTTTCGAATGAGCTATTATTTGCATATTCGAATTTTTCACTTCAAAATCGAGCTTACTCCCCCCTTTGGTTTTTCAATTTTTCGGGACCTATAACTCGGTCCAGAATCATTTCCTAAAGTAGGGAGTGGTACCATTCGACTCAGCTCGTCGAGACGAATCGAATGACATATGTTACATCCAGAACTTTTACCACCGGTACACTACACTACAGCCGATTTTTATATTGTCATGAAAATCCATACTTTTTCGAATAAAGAATTCGCAACCCCCAAATAAACAAAATATGATTAATATATCAGAAGATTTTTTATTATTATCTTAAATAAAAATAGTTTTTAATTACCCAATTTAGTAGGTACATAATCTATTAAAGTTTTCATAAAACAAGAAATTCTTACATTTCGATTACTGATGAACGGTTGGCAAAGAAGTTTTTCCCAGTTTAAGTAACAAGAAAATGTCAAAACTTATAAAATTTGATTTGTGTCAGTTAAGCGGATCACTTTCCTAAAATCTTTTCGAAATTCTTTGATGGGTTCGGGCAATTTGCTCAAATAAATTTTCCCACAAATTTTCCTTTATCTTTTTATAACTAGTCTAGGATTAACTATGTAGTAATTAAAAACTTCAATTTAAAAGGGTTCGAAAGGTTCAAGTAGTAAGAACCTCTTAGATGGGTGTAACAGTGATTGTTCTAATCAAAAAGTTGATGAGGATGAAATAAAAGAATCTAAAAAATCAAAGAAAAAAATTGGGCGAAGTAAATCAGAAAAAGATGCTATCGAATCAAGTAAAATTGAAATCGAAGACCTTAAAAATAAAAAGGAGGAATTAGAAAAGGAATTGTTAAATTTAAAAAGTGAAATAATAGAAATAAATGAAAATAATGAAAAAATTGATTTAAAGGGAAAAAGGCGCGTTAAATCATTTAATGATTTTTATCCGATCCCGGCTGATCGAAGAATTAGGTAAATTTTTGTAAAAATATGTTTAGATATAAATATATTTCTCTTTATATTTCCTATTTTTCCTTCAAAATTTTTTTTTAATTTTAGTTTTCATAAAGAAAACGCTAACAATGTTGGTGAGAGTATATTGAAGAAAAGCAAATATGATATGAATATGGGCTATTATGAATTTGATACAAGTCGACGTTCAGAATTATATCTAAAAGGTTTATATAATTAACCAATAAATCTTTTACATCCACTCAATAAAAGATATAATAAAGTTGGAATGGACTAGCTATCTCTCTTTCAGCTAATTCAAAAGTTTAGACAGCTGGTGCGAAATATCTTTCCTTGATCGGACCGGTGTATTACCTAGTATACAGCCTCTTACATACATAAACTTAGGATAAAAAAATATGTTTTACAATATATAAAATTTATTATTTATCATTTATTCTAAGGGAATTATGTCAAAAACAAAAAATAAAGCAAATTTATTTTTAAATTTAGAAGCAGCTGAAAGACGAAAAAAGAAACAATCATCTAGAACAAACAGTGCAAGTACAAGTAATTCAAATACAAAACCTTCAACTTCAGCGAATACTGAAAGCGATAAAGCAAATTGTAGTAAAAGCAATGAAATTGAAAATAGCGGGGAAATTACTGAAATTCTCCCTGGAAATTGCGAGAAATATTTACAAAATCACCATAAAGCAACGTTTGAAATTGAAACAATTTCTGAAGAAATACCTGTTGAAATTAATATGGAGAAAAAGAAAAAGGAGATTAAAGAGGGTAAAAAGATAAGAGCTTCTTTATCGGATTCTGGTAAAATTTATTGTTTTTAAATATTTTTTGTTTAAAATAATGTTTGGGGAATAAAACTCAATTGTCGTTTATATTTGGGATTTTTATATTTATGTGTTCTTTTATCCGAGACTACGACACGGATCCTGTACCCAAATGCTATCTCTATGAAAACAAAAGCTTTTTCATACCAAACATGTAAAGGGCTTCGCTCAAACAAAACAAGGAAATTTACTGTTAATATGCAGAACAAAATAAATCATAACCTTTACATAAATTGTTGTTAATTTCTTTAAAAAATATTTTTTAGAAATAGAGAAACCTTCAAATAAACATAAAATATTAAAATTAAACAAACATTCTAAAGCTTTAAATGATTTGAAAGAAAAATTTATAAAATTAAAACGTTTTTCGTCATTAAAAAATTTTTCATCTAAAGAAATTAAATTGGGAGGAAATAATAAAAAAGAAAAGGTTGAAACTGAACAAAGAAGCTTTTCTGAAACAAATTTAAAAGAAAAATATTTGGAAGAAAATAAATTAATTGAAAAAGGATCGTTAACTCCACTTGCTGAACACTATATTCTTTTTCCAGAAACACGCAAGTTTTTAGTTTTTATTGCTCTTGTTTTAGGGCCCCACACGCCCGAATATTAAACAAAAACAATTAGACATTTTTTATGTTATTTTGAAAAAATTGGATAAAAAATCTTGAATGAAAATTTATTTCGAGTTAACGTGGTTATCTAAAAAAACCACGATTTTAACGTGGTTACTTGTATTAATAAATATACATAAAGGAAGAACCCGATTAGGTTTAAGTCAACAAAGTGTGATGTTATATCTTAACGGGCTATTTTAATTATAAAATTTAAAAATAATTTTTAGTAAATCCATCTCCTTTAAATTATTCAGCAAAACCAAAAAAGAAAACTCCTTGGCAGATGGCTGTTGAAGCTGGGCGAAGAACTTTGGCTAAACAACGATCAAAGGAATCACAATCTTCTTCAATCGGAACTGTTAATTCTAATAATTTGGAGACTTTTGAGACCGAATCTATGTATTTTACACCTGTAACTAAATTTGACGACGATAACGAAGAAAATAATACAAAGGAAGGAAAAAAAGAAATTAAATAAATAATAAAATAAAAAATTATTAGAAAAAGATGGGGATAAATAGTTCAAATGGAATTAAAAAATAAATAATTTTTGATTAAGGACGGACAATAACTATTATAACAAAATATTTGCAAATATTATAGTTGTGGAGTGTTCCGACATAAAATTATTCTCCGCCCGACCTATCAAATTGAATAACCCCAAATATAGCTGCTGGAATATCGGCCCCAAATGTCGGCTGATCATTTTATATTTAATAAAAGAGTCTGATAATGTTTTAATAGCTAAGTCTCAGTTTAACACCTTTAAAACAAAGTTTTTTTATGGTTATTGTTCAGATATCTGGATTTAAAACACAATTATTGTCGAGCTCTTCTCCCTCACCGAACATTCTCATTAATTTAATATAAATATCGGATATGGGTACCAAAAAATTTGGATCCAGTTATCCGGGAGTTCCCCTAATCCATCAAAAATAATTACCACCTAACCCTTTTATTTATATTGTGTAACTCAATTTATTTAAAAAAGATTAATATTTCCATAACAATTGTTTCACTAAAATATTGTCAATAATTTTTTGGGCAAATTTAAATTTTATATTAATTATCTCTAATTTTAAAGAAATTTTATTTATTTTAAAATATTTCAAATAAAAGTTTATTCATTTAATTTTTAATAATAATAGATTTTAGGGTAAATTAAAGCACAAATTTGTATTTTTATTAATCACAATCTTTAACCTTAAATTCTGTATTGTACATTGATGCGCAATGCATTTGTTAAAATCTAGAATTAATTAAAATATATGAATTACTCTAGAGGAAAGATATAAAATTTTGTAAATAACTTTTACAAAAGGAAAAAAGGGAATTTTCTTCCAATTTTAGAATTTTAGTTCGAGAGTATTAAGTATTAGTGTAAATATTGGTAATATGATAGAAACCGATCCCTAAATTATGACAACACACCTCAAACTTTCAAGTTTTATCAAAAATATATTTTTAATTAAATGTTTACCTTTAAAATCTTAACGAGCTCCATTTGTACTTCCCTCTATTGTTGTGTCCTCAACTGTACTTCCCTCGTCTGTACTCCCTTCATCTGTGCTCCCTTCCGTAGGACTTTCGCTAGTATTATCCTCAATTGTAGTTTCTTGAATTGTAGTATCCTCGACTGTAGTTCCTTCCTCTGTGGTGGTTTCAATTTCAGTTGTTTCTGCCGGTGTAGTTGTACTTTCTACAATAATATTAAGTAAGAAATGTTTAACTGTCAGTAGTTTACGGATTCCTTTTAAGCATGGTAACTAAACTTGTTTAATTCTAACTAAGATATTAGTTTTGGCTAAAGCTAGTAACTCCTAGAAGTTAACAGCCATTGTCATCATCTGAGACTGTATGGAAATTCAGATCCGACAAATATAAGTAGAGAACAGGAAAAGATTCAAAACTAAAAAATACATGAAATTGAAAAAACCTAAAGTTCTCATTAAACTCCCATTTTTAAATACATAAATACCCAATTATATATTTAAAACAAAACCAGTTGAAGTTGAGGTTGGAACAGTGGGAGGAGGGCAAGGATAATATACACCACAAGGTTGAACTACAGGTACACGATAAGCATATCCTTGTGCAATTCCAGGATTTGCCTGTTGATATGTTGGGACTTAAAAATTTAAATTAAAATTTTATTTAATTCATAAGCATAAATCGTATATTTTTGAAATTACTCTGGGAACCTAATTTTTCTGTAAAGTGAAGGAGTACCGAGCACTTAAACGATTACGTTTAATAACGATTAGATCTCAATTCAAAATTTAATTTATCAATATATCTTTTCAAATCCAGCTCACAAGAGCACATAAGATTATTAATAATTTCGAAAATAATATGTGATTACTAACATAAGCTAGATTTAGTTCATCTGACTTAAAATCAACTTACAGCTTAATCACCCCTACAGAAGGACTTTCAGTTTTTATATTCAAAAATTAAATTTTTTTTAAATTTCTAAACCTTTTTGATGTCCCCCACCACCTCCAAGTCCATACTTATAACCACTACCTCCATAGCTTCCCCCGCCATAACTCCCTCCGCCATAACTCCCTCCGCCATAACTCCCTCCGCCATAACCCCCACCACCATAACCCCCATAACTTCCCCCTCCATAATATTCCAAGGAGAAAGGAAATATAATTGTCAAAATCATTGAAATGTAAGTAAAATAATTAGGCATTTTTAATTTATTTTAATTATATGTATTATTTTAACAATGTTAGCTAAATATAAAAATTATAAAAAACATTGACCGAGAGAAGAGGAATTTTATGAATTTTTGTTTAAAATTATAAGAAATATGTCGATTTAGAGGGGGAGGCACAGAGGGGAGGCTTTCTAGAGGGAAGCTGGAATATTTCTAAAAAGTGAACAATGCCTAGATAAATTCCAGATTGATTTAAAAACTGAATATCTACACAGTTTGGCAAGAATATTTATATATCCAAGAATAGTGAAAATATTTGACACTTAAACATATTTATGAGTAATTTTTTTAAGAGAAATTTTTTGTCATTTTACTTTTTTTAGAAAAAAGTTTATATTTTAAAATATTTTTCTTAGTCATTTCAAAAAAGTTGAAAATTATTTTTGTGTTATTTTAATCAAATAATGACATTTATGAATAAATTTTTTTAATAAAATTTTTTTTACAAAATTTTCATAAGTGACTATGTAGTAGTATGTACATATATGTAAATTAATCATCCTTGAAAATTTAAAAAATTAAAAAGTCATATTTTTCTTAAAAAATATTTTTGTTTCTTTTATTTTTATCTAACATTCATAATTAGAGCTAGGATTTTAGGCAAAATGCCTGTTTTTTTCCTAGATAGCCCTGATGCTGAAACATCCCACTCAGGTGATATTTTTTATGAACTCTGCTTTCAAACAACTTTTATCGTTGACTATAATTGCCTATTTTAAATTTTTCCGGCAAAAATCCCTATTATGCCTTTTTTAGACTATTTTGCATATTTTTACTAAAATTTATGCATATTTGGGCATTTTTTGAGGAATTTTTGTCTAAAGATTATTTTTTGGTGAAATTAATTTTTCAAAAAAAATTTTTCTTGAAGAAATTTTTTGTCAAAATATTTTTATTGTAAAAATATATTGAAATTATTTTCGGAAGCAAAATAATTAATATGAATTCATTTATAATTGTATTTCTTATCGTCAAAATTAATTTATTTAACATTTTATTGCTTAGATTCAAACTTTTTTATAGATTTTAGTCAATTTTTTGCAGATCTAGTGCAGATTTTAAGAAATTTTGCAAATTTTGCTTGCCTATTTTGGCCTTTTTCGGAGTTAGGTGCCTATTTTCGCAGTTTTTAGTGCCTTTTAAAAATCCTAGCTCTAACTATCATACATATATCACATCATTTTAGAGTAAAAATAAATTTAAAAAAGTTTAGTTAAGCAACTAAAGCATAAAAATTAAATAAATAAACTTTAATTTTAAACATTTTATGAATTCGCGCCCAATTTTTAATATATTTATTTGCAATAGTTAAATAATTTTTTACATTTAAAAAGGTTTATTTTAAATTTAACTGCTTTCCACATAAAAATTTTGAGTTACTTAAAGGATTTTTATGTAAGGTCTTGAATTATTTGATTTTAAATTTAAATTTTAGAGACGAGCCAAATTAATCAGTCAATTTTAATTTTCAAAAAATCTTCTCTGATTTTCAAAATTATGTAGATCAGTATTCCAGAAGATGCGTAATTTGAAATATTACCCATCGAAAATCGAATTTCGGGGCAGCCCTGTTTTCATTTCTTCAACATTACTTAATTTAATTGTCCGTTATACATATGTATTTCTCTGACAGAAATAAAATTTCGTTTATATTTAGGAGGAAATGAATAACTTTCTTTCAAATAAAACTACCAAGAACTACAACAATACTGTTAACGAAGAAGGTGAAGACACGAGTGACACAGTATCAATTCCTGATGTGTCTGAAATTTTAAAAGCAGCTGAAGCATTGAGGAAGGAATTGGGAACTAAAGACGTATCAGGTCTGTAAAGAGGAATCATACATAAGCATTAAAAATAAAATTTTGCTGTTTTTTACAGTAACCCCAAATATTCAGATATTAAACACTAAAATATTTAAAATATTTTTCTTAATTATTTCAACAAAACTGTTGCTAATTGCTCCCTAATCTATATTAACAGGATTAAACAAAATAAAGAAATTATTTATTAAAGTTTTTGTATCTTAATTTAAGAATTATGTCAAGACAAATATTCTTGCTATAGACAAAGCAATCTTGGCGATCGTTATTATTTTTGTATTTATTGCAAATTTGACTTTGCTCGTTGTTATGTTGATAGACATTTAAAGCGAAAGAGACATTCAATAAATAAAAAGGCTTTTGAGGGTTTGTTTTTAAATATTTTCGTGTATTTGTTGTCTAGCTTTAACATTTATTTTTAAATTTTTTGTTAACAAATAATGATTTTAACAAACAAAAAATTTAAAAGATTTGGAGGAGGAATAAAGCCAATATTTTCAGCTTATCCAGCAAATTAATTCAATATTTTTTATAATATTTATTTTTCAATATTTTCTAGACGCTGATAAAGGAGATATTAATGTTAATTCAAACTTTGTGATTAAATGTAAAGACACTGACGGATGTTTTACAAAAAGTGTTCAATTTAAAAATTACGTCTACTGTATTTATTGCAAACGGAGTCTAATTAATAAATCTAGTGTTCTTAATGTACATCTACAGTCGATATCACATTTAAACCATAAAGCTATATTTAAAGGTATTTTTGTAATGGAGAATTAGAGTGTTCGGGAATTTTGAATTTTTATAAAAATTCGTGAATTCAAATTTATAGTCGAAAATTTTAAATATTCAAAGAATTTAATTGAATAAACGATTCAAATAATTTAATAAATCTTTTGAAATTTTATACTGCAAAGGATGTATGTAAAGCTTAATTTTTGTCAATTTCATTCGTTAGGAGTTCAGGTTCTAAGTTTAAGCGTAGTGCTATGCATATTAGAGAGAAGTTAATCAATTTTAAAATTTTTAAGAAATAAAAGCCAAAAAATTCTAATAAAATGAAAGCTATTTTAATTTATATTTTTGTTTTAAGGACAAAATGATCCAATGAGTATTCCAAAAAATAATATTTCCAAACCAATAAGCAACGTTAATTTAGTTCATTCATCATCTGATGAAGAAAATAGAGAAAATAGTATTTGCAAGTTTTAATTAATTAATACTTTTATGTATATCTGAATTAAATTTATTTAAATTAGAATTTAAAAATTAACTAAAATTTTGATTTCGACATTTTGGGATTTTGAATTTTTTATATTACGTTATTCTTTACTAATCAAAAATTTCAGCTGAGCTTGATTTAGCTCAGAAATTAAGAAAATCAAACAATGACTTTAATATGTCCTTACCAGGAATCGCACCGACATGAAAACAAAATTTCCGATTTTGAGAAAGAATTCCAGATTTTATTCAATTCTCGATTCAGGGAATCAAAAATTCCCTACCCAGAAAACGTCGGGAATTTCCAATTTTTGTGAACTGGGAATTTTTTCGGTGCGATCCCTGGTCCCTACAGACTCAGCTATGTAAGATTAGAAATCCTTAAATAAAATCACAATATTTATTAGTTTCATCAAAATCAAAGGTCTTGAAGAATGGACAATCATTTACGCGTTATCTTAATCTTAAAAGGAAATATAAAAAACTGCAATATTGTGTTTACTGTAAACAACATTATAAAGGTTCTTGTGTTAAGGATCACTTAGGAAGAAAGAAACACAAAATGTTGAAAAGGGCTTTTGAAGGTAATAAATTTCAGTATACTATTATTATGTTCAAACAAATAATAGTGATTATTTCAATATCCTTTTAGACAATTAAGATTTTTAATAATAAACTTGCAAAATTTTTTTAAAATCATTATTAAACTCTATATAATTAAAACATATTCATGATTTTAAAATTTAGCAAAAAACATCGTCAATAATGCTGAGAATACAAGTACACAAACAACACAATTATTACAAGAAACAAATAAAGGTGGAATTTAAAAAAACAAATAAAGTTGAATTTCTCTAGCGCCCCTATCCCTCTATAGGGCGTTAGAGGGATAGGGGCGTTTTAGTCCCTAGTGTCATTTGGCTTTAAATAGTATTTTACAAAATTATTTTAACTATCTTTATTTCAAAAGATATTATTGTTTTTCAGAAAATCAAAATTCAACAACAAATACAATAAAAGCTAAAAACAATTATTATTGTATTTATTGCAAACGTTACTATCCTAGAAGAAGTATGAGATATCACGTGAAAACTTTCAAGCATATCAGACTGAAAAAAGCTTATAAAGGTTTAGCTTTTTGATTTATTATTCGAAAATCATTTAGTCTCTTTTACGAATTAAAGATATCCAATTTTATGTTTTATTTGAAAGATAATTCTTTTGTCACTTTTGTTGGTCAGAATAATTTTTCATATATAAAAGTAGATACAAATAATGGAGTAAATTTGCAAAATTAATACTCCAAGCAATTTTTATAAAGCTGCGTTTAGAATAAATTTTCTGCTTATTTTCAGAGTGCATAAATGATAAAAATATTCTAAAAAATAAAGAAAATGTTGAAGAAAAATATGAAAAAATGATTGAATCAACTGGATGCTTCAAGAAAAGCTCATTAGGAAATAAATATGCTTTCTGTGTTTATTGTCAAATAGATATTTCCTTCTTACGATTAATTAATTTAGAATATCATATGAAAACAACCAAACATGCTTTGGCAAAAAATGCTTTTGAAGGTAAATAAATAATGTAAATTAATTGAAAAGGTTTAAATTTTAAATCGGTTTTTTTTAATTTTTTTAAAATTTTAGATTTAAATAAAGTACAAATTTAATTTCGTAAGTACGGAAGTCGAGGCAAATGTTCAGTTAACTGTCTATCTGTCCGCAAAGCGAATCCGCTCTTTTCATTCATTTTCTTGTATTTTTTGCGTTGGGAGAAGTGCACCCCCTCATTTTCCGTTTTTAGCATTTTTCCTTCTCAATACATTATGTTTTCCTTTTCCTGCTTGCAAAATAAATTTTAAACATTTTAAGAGATAATTTAAAAATATTTTTAAAATTACATTTATTTTACAAATAATTAATAAATAAAATAATGGTACTTTCCTGTTATCCATTTTTTCTTCCTTATTTCTCAGCCTACTTCTGTACAGAATGGTCAGATTTTCCTTCTTTCTCAATTGACTCCGTTTCCCGGTGGCAACAAAGAAAAGAGTATTTTTTGCAAAGAACAGATTAATTTTTTTAGTCTGTTTTCTCCAACTATCTACTATTTCTCCAACTATGGAGAGATCTTGTTACAACTGTGGGGATGTTGCTTACGTGAGCGGGGATGTTGTTCCAACAGAAGTTGTTCCCCCATTTTAGAATAGAACAACTTTCTACATTTACAGGACAACTTCCACGTCATAGGGATAACTTCCCCTTTTGACAATTTATGTTTTATCTTTTTTGATTTTGAATGTTTTAAAAAATTAATCTGTTCTTTGCAAAAATGCTCTTTTCTTTGTTGCCACCGGGAAACGGAGTCAATTGAGAAAGAAAGAAAATCTGACCATTCTGTACAGAAGTAGGCTGAGAAATAAGGAAAAAAATGGAGGGCCGATAACAGGAAAGTACCAAAATAAATATTTAAATATGCCACTTTGATATTTTATAATTTTGGTGTATTTTTATAATTTTAATCTATTTTCAAATAATTCCTCAGTAGAAAAATTATGGATCCCATTGTTTGACGATCAAGCTCTTGATCAAAAATTTGATCAAAGAAAAAATCCCTATTACTAGTTCTTGAATATCTACATGGTTTCCAATTGTGCTATTTGAGAATGTTATCCAAAATTTATTATTGTAAAATAAATATATTTTTAAAAATTCTTTTAAATTATCTTTTAAAATTTTTAAAATTTATTTTGCAAGCAGGAAAAGAAAAACACACACAAAAAATGCAAGAAAAAGGAAGAAAAGAGCGGATTCGCTTTGCGGACAGGTAGACAGGACGTTTGCCGGAGGTCGATTTTAAAGTACAATACTTTCAAATAATGTACGAATCCGAGCCCTGGGCCATGTTAAATTTTCATATTAAAATACGGCTCTATCTTAGGACATGCGTCCCATGCTCATTTATGCGTCCCATGAAAGTTTATGAGTCCCATGGAGGTTTATGCGTCCCATGAAAGTATATGCGTCCCAAAAATAGTAAAAGCGTCCCTTCAAAATATATGCGTCCCAAAATTAATATAAGCGTAAAACAATTCGAGAACATTTTTTAATTTTATTAATGAAAATAAATATTAGTCCTTGAAAAGGTGGATTAAACAACATTCAGCAGGTTTAGACAACCTTCAGCGATACATAATAAAATATTTAAATTTCATTAATACAATTTAAAAAAGTTTACAAAATTCTCTTTCGCTTGTATTAATTTTAGGACGCATATAAATTCTCGGGCCGTAGCCGTGGCGCGACACTTGAGGATATGACTTTTGAGGACCAGACACTTGAGGACCGACTTTTGAGGACGCGACCTTTGAGGACGCGACTTTTAAGGACGCGACCCTTGAGGACGCGACTTTTGAGGATCAGACATTTGAGGATACTCTAATGTCAAAAAAAATTAAAAATGTTAATTTTACATTAGAAAATTTAAATTTTATAATTTTATGGCTTGCTCAAGGCCTAGCGAGCAAATAGTGATCGTTATTAAATATAATCATTTAAGTTTTAGAAGTAGTCCGTGTCCGTACGTGTTTTGTGTGTCCGACAACACAAAAACAAAACAAAAAAAAGTAATAATTTTTTGCTTTTAATCCTTTCTCTATCATCATTTGAATAGACAACAGGGAAATTAATTGAACGTATTGGCCTTACAAAACTTGGCAATTCCTATCTGACCTTCAGAAATTTTCAAAATTTTCGCCTGTGGCGCCAAAAAAGGAGAGATCTGGCTCATAAACCTCCAAAAATCTCAAAATCTATTAGTTTGTTATTCCAAACTTCTAAATCCTCTTTAAAGCCCCGCTACAATTCATATTTCTCATATTTTTCCAAAACTTTCTTAATCCTATATTCTTCCAGACATCAAGGTATTCTTCCGATATCCATTCGAATCCGCTGATATCGTTATTTGGGCGTGATATCGGAAGATCAATAGGTTAACCTCTTTTGTAAGGTTAACAAAAACTTGTCAAAAAAACTTTGTCAACTTTAACCTCTTAACCACTTAAGTCACGTACATAATAATGTAAGGCGGATATCATCCTGAAATCACGTGAACAATAATGTCGCTCTAAACTGTGCTAAGTAACGGAAGTTCCCAGAGAAAAGGCAAAGAACGCCACAAACGGCCATTCCCAGAGAGTTATTAGTCGCCCATTATCTAAGCTTAACATCGCCACTAACTTATCCTTGGGAAAGCAATAAGGAAGCAGGCTGGTGCATATAAGCTTTAATGGAATAGGCAAAGGCAGATCACTTCTTCATTCATTCAACAGAGTTGCCGGCCGGCTAATCCATCGAGTCTTATAGGGAAGAGCTCTCCCTATATTCCCCCACTGCGATTCACCTATTTCTATACTCTGCGGAGTTCACACAAGGACGCTTGCGAAACTCCTATTTAACAACCCCATTTAGAAGGCACTGGGAAACGGGACCAACCGCTTTACTATAATAACAATTAAATCCGCATTGATCAGACCACTTTTATCACCCGATATCTCCTTAACCCCAAAAAAACACGCGAATCGTAAAGAAGAAAACGGTTTCCGTCGTGTTCATCTAAATATCTGGAAAATTCACTATTTGCTCGCTAGACCTTGAGCAAGCCATAAAATTATAAAATTTAAATTTTCTAATGTAAAATTAACATTTTTAATTTTTTTTGACATTAGAGTATCCTCAAATGTCTGATCCTCAAAAGTCGCATCCTCAAAGGTCGCGTCCTCAAAGGTCGCATCCTCAAAGGTCGCGTCCTCAAAAGTCGGTCCTCAAATGTCTGGTCCTCAAAAGTCATATCCTCAAGTGTCGGGTAGCCGCCGTAGCAGCTTTCATAGGACGCATATACTATTTTTGGGACGCATATTAGAGCTGTCCGAGACCAAAATTTTTCCAAGACTCAAGACCCAAGACAAAATTTTTTCCAAGACCAAGACTCAAGATCAAGACCAAAACTCCAAGACTCAAGACCAAAAATAATACAAGACTCGAGACAATTTTTAGGTCCCATAGGTCAAATTTTTGGTTTATTTTTTGTTATTTTGACACGATCTCAGTCAACTTCTCAACTTCAGCACAATCACCTATAATTTCGAAAAATTTATGCAAAATTTAAAGAATTTTGGGGAATTTATACGGGTGGAAAATCAATGAGATATATTATTTCAGAGGATTTGGGTGGATTAATGGGATATTAGCGACATCAAAGGGTAAAGCCAAAATTTTGGCGACACCCAACGTTAGCCCTCTTTGAAACCGACCCCCTGGCCACGCCCTTGGATTAAGGAGGATATTGAGGTTTAAAGGGGAAAAAATCATCTCATCCCAGCGCCGCAGGCGAAAATTTTGAGAATTATGTAGACCACGAAGCCAAAAATCTTCCTTTTCCTGCGCCGCAGGCGAAAATTTTGAGAATTTTGGAAGGCCGTAGGCCAAAAAAATTCACTTTTTCAGCGCTGCAGGCAAAAATTTTGAGGATTTTAGGTGGCCAAGCACTAAGTCCAAAAAGGTCAAAAAACCAAGACCAAAAAATAAAACCAAGACCAAGACCGAAAAAAAAACCAAGAAAAGTCTTGGTTCCAAGACCAAGACCAAGAGTCTCGGACAGCTCTAACGCATATACTTTCTTGGGACGCATATACTATTTTTGGGACGCATAAACCTCCATGGGACGCATAAACTTTCATGGGACGCATAAAAGTTCATGGGACGCATGTCCTAAGATAGAATTAAATATTAGTCCTTGAAAAGGTAAATAGGATTTGTTTTTTTATAATATGATTGCGAGTTTTGTGTGGGAAGTTCGAGGTATATTTATATTTTTCTAGTCCTGACATTTATCGTAGTATATGAAACAAAGACATTCGGAATTATGACACACTCGAAATTATATGTTTTTGATAAATTCTAGTAATTTTTTAGCTATATGCAAAAATGATGTCAATAATACTGATCGTGATAACGAAGACGAAGTATTCAAAAATCGCAACAAGATAAGAAAAAAGTACAAAAATAATAAAATATTTGAAACAAGAGAAATAGGATTGTTTTATGAAAGTGATTCTAGTTTATCTTTAGACGAAGAAAGCAATGCAGCTAAAATTGCCTCGCTTATGAGCCAAAAAAGAAAAAGAAAAGTGCATAATTATTCAAACTTTTGATTTTAAAAAACGGAAATGTGATACAAAATTCTGATAAAACTTTATGAGTAAAATAACGCATCATGTTACTTAAGATTTATTAGTTTAAACAAAACTTTATGAATTGAAAACTTATGAGTCCAATAAAGGCTTGTGTCTTTATGAGAACCAAACTTTGTGGATGGTACTATGGAAATCACTCTCTCTTTTACGTTTCAAATTTCCATGTCCATTTAAGCTTTTTCTATTTGCTTTTTTCTTAATATCCATAAATTTGTATCAAAAAACGTATCAAGCATTGGAAATCTAGCCATTAGTTCAAAGCTTGTTCCAGAGTGTTTCATTGGTTTTCAAGAGTGTATAGAAGTAGAAAAGAAAAAGAGAATGTGAAATACAACACATTTTCTCTAATGAATGAAAAAAATTGATTAAATTTTAAATCCCATCAAAACTTTTTAAATTTTATGGACATTTTGTCCGTCTATTTTCCAATTCCTTGGTTTAATTACCCAAGTTTAAGGTATGTAATCAATACTTACTTGGGATAAATTTTGGAAATGTATTTCGAAAGAAATACTTAAAATTGATTGAAAAATTTAAAAAGTTTTTAAAAACTTTCATCCAAAATTTTGAAAATAAACTTTTTTATAAAAGTATTTTCTATTATGTATAGAAGTAGAAAAGAAAAAGAGAAAGTGAAATACAACACATTTTCTCTAATGAATGAAAAAAATTGATTAAATTTTGAATCCCATCAAAACTTTTTAAATTTTATGGACATTTTGTCCGTCTATTTTTCCAATTCCTTGGTTTAATTACCAAAGTTTAAGGTATGTATTTCTATACTACTTGGGATAAATTTTGGAAATGTATTTCGAAAGAAATACTTAAAATTAAATTAAAATTTAAAAAGTTTTAAAAACTTTAAGCCAAAATTTTGAAAATAAACATTATTATAAAAGTATTTTCTATTGAGTATTGAAGAAGAAAAGAAAAAGAGAATGTGAAATACAACACATTTTCTCTAATGAATGAAAAAAATTGATTAAATTTTAAATCCCATCAAAACTTTTTAAATTTTATGGACATTTTGTCCGTCTATTTTTCCAATTCCTTGGTTTAATTACCCAAGTTTAAGGTATGTAATCAATACTTACTTGGGATAAATTTTGGAAATGTATTTCGAAAGAAATACTTAAAATTAAATTAAAATTTAAAAAGTTTTAAAAACTTTCATCCAAAATTTTGAAAATAAACTTTTTTATAAAAGTATTTTCTATTATGTATAGAAGTAGAAAAGAAAAAGAGAATGTGAAATACAACACATTTTCTCTAATGAATGAAAAAAATTGATTAAATTTTGAATCCCATCAAAACTTTTTAAATTTTATGGACATTTTGTCCGTCTATTTTTCCAATTCCTTGGTTTAATTACCCAAGTTTAAGGTATGTATTCTATACTACTTGGGATAAATTTTGGAAATGTATTTCGAAAGAAATACTTAAAATTAAATTAAAATTTAAAAAGTTTTAAAAACTTTAAGCCAAAATTTTGAAAATAAACATTATTATAAAAGTATTTTCTATTGAGTATTGAAGAAGAAAAGAAAAAGAGAATGTGAAATACAACACATTTTCTCTAATGAATGAAAAAAATTGATTAAATTTTAAATCCCATCAAATCATTGTAAATTTTATGGACATTTTGTCCGTCTATTTTTCCAATTCCTTGGTTTAATACCCAAGTTTAAGGTATGTATTCTATACTACTTGGGATAAATTTTGGAAATGTATTTCGAAAGAAATACTTAAAATTAAATTAAAATTTAAAAAGTTTTAAAAACTTTAAGCCAAAATTTTGAAAATAAACATTATTATAAAAATATTTTCTATTGAGTATTGAAGAAGAAAAGAAAAAGAGAATGTGAAATACAACACATTTTCTCTAATGAATGAAAAAAATTGATTAAATTTTAAATCCCATCAAATCATTGTAAACTTTATGGACATTTTGTCCGTCTATTTTTCCAATTCCTTGGTTTAATACCCAAGTTTAAGGTATGTATTCTATACTACTTGGGATAAATTTTGGAAATGTATTTCGAAAGAAATACTTAAAATTAAATTAAAATTTAAAAAGTTTTAAAAACTTTAAGCCAAAATTTTGAAAATAAACATTATTATAAAAGTATTTTCTATTGAGTATTGAAGAAGAAAAGAAAAAGAGAATGTGAAATACAACACATTTTCTCTAATGAATGAAAAAAATTGATTAAATTTTAAATCCCATCAAATCATTGTAAATTTTATGGACATTTAGTCCGTCTATTTTTCCAATTCCTTGGTTTAATACCCAAGTTTAAGGTATGTATTCTATGTATTTCGAAAGAAATACTTAAAATTAAATTAAAATTTAAAAAGTTTTAAAAACTTTAAGCCAAAATTTTGAAAATAAACATTATTATAAAAGTATTTTCTATTGAGTATTGAAGAAGAAAAGAAAAAGAGAATGTGAAATACAACACATTTTCTCTAATGAATGAAAAAAATTGATTAAATTTTAAATCCCATCAAATCATTGTAAATTTTATGGACATTTTGTCCGTCTATTTTTCCAATTCCTTGGTTTAATACCCAAGTTTAAGGTATGTATTCTATACTACTTGGGATAAATTTTGGAAATGTATTTCGAAAGAAATACTTAAAATTAAATTAAAATTTAAAAAGTTTTAAAAACTTTAAGCCAAAATTTTGAAAATAAACATTATTATAAAAATATTTTCTATTGAGTATTGAAGAAGAAAAGAAAAAGAGAATGTGAAATACAACACATTTTCTCTAATGAATGAAAAAAATTGATTAAATTTTAAATCCCATCAAATCATTGTAAACTTTATGGACATTTTGTCCGTCTATTTTTCCAATTCCTTGGTTTAATACCCAAGTTTAAGGTATGTATTCTATACTACTTGGGATAAATTTTGGAAATGTATTTCGAAAGAAATACTTAAAATTAAATTAAAATTTAAAAAGTTTTAAAAACTTTAAGCCAAAATTTTGAAAATAAACATTATTATAAAAGTATTTTCTATTGAGTATTGAAGAAGAAAAGAAAAAGAGAATGTGAAATACAACACATTTTCTCTAATGAATGAAAAAAATTGATTAAATTTTAAATCCCATCAAATCATTGTAAATTTTATGGACATTTTGTCCGTCTATTTTTCCAATTCCTTGGTTTAATTACCCAAGTTTAAGGTATGTATTCTATACTACTTGGGATAAATTTTGGAAATGTATTTCGAAAGAAATACTTAAAATTAAATTAAAATTTAAAAAGTTTTAAAAACTTTAAGCCAAAATTTTGAAAATAAACATTATTATAAAAGTATTTTCTATTGAGTATTGAAGAAGAAAAGAAAAAGAGAATGTGAAATACAACACATTTTCTCTAATGAATGAAAAAAATTGATTAAATTTTAAATCCCATCAAATCATTGTAAACTTTATGGACATTTTGTCCGTCTATTTTTCCAATTCCTTGGTTTAATACCCAAGTTTAAGGTATGTATTCTATACTACTTGGGATAAATTTTGGAAATGTATTTCGAAAGAAATACTTAAAATTAAATTAAAATTTAAAAAGTTTTAAAAACTTTAAGCCAAAATTTTGAAAATAAACATTATTATAAAAGTATTTTCTATTGAGTATTGAAGAAGAAAAGAAAAAGAGAATGTGAAATACAACACATTTTCTCTAATGAATGAAAAAAATTGATTAAATTTTAAATCCCATCAAATCATTGTAAATTTTATGGACATTTTGTCCGTCTATTTTTCCAATTCCTTGGTTTAATTACCCAAGTTTAAGGTATGTATTCTATACTACTTGGGATAAATTTTGGAAATGTATTTCGAAAGAAATACTTAAAATTAAATTAAAATTTAAAAAGTTTTAAAAACTTTAAGCCAAAATTTTGAAAATAAACATTATTATAAAAGTATTTTCTATTGAGTATTGAAGAAGAAAAGAAAAAGAGAATGTGAAATACAACACATTTTCTCTAATGAATGAAAAAAATTGATTAAATTTTAAATCCCATCTGTGGGCGAGGGATTTGTTGTCGAGGAACACAGGTCCGTTGAGGTCAGACCAGCCACGCGTTGTTCCAAGTTCCCTCGGCACAAAAAGGAAAGAGTTGTTTCGGCACGTGCAGTCGACTGTTGAACGGTCGACCAATTGTCCTTTCGGTCAATTGTAGTCGACTGCGAACAGTCGATTGTGTTGTTGTTGAAAGGGCGATTGCACAAAGAGCACGGCCAAAACTAGTCGACGGCCAAATAGTCGACTGTTGTTCGCTGGAAGGGCGATTGTTGAAAGAGCAGGCCAAATGTAGTCTGCTGAAGGTCGATTAAAATTTAATCGACCGTTGTCACCAAAAGCACTTGCAGGGCGATTGAACAAAGAGGAAAAGGGCGACTAAGCTCAAAGAAATAAAACAAGCAGCGAATAAAAATATTTATTTTCCAAAGGCAGCCAAATAATAATAAAAGCGAACGAACACAAATAAATCAATCGGAGGGGCAATAAAATAGAGTAAAAGGCACGTACAATTAGTTAAAGTAAAAGGGACACAAATAAATGTAAAACTGGGAGCAATGCGAACGAATGAACTGAACTGAATATAAGGTAAAGGCAAGTGCTTAAATAGTAGTCGGCTGGTCTAGCCTGGGGTGTGGCTTGTATTCCGACCAGCCGAAGAGAAAAAATGGGCGTGGTTAAAATGAGGGAGAAAGTTAAACAAAAAATAAAATAAAACCCAGAGGGGCCAAAAGATCAACGGAAAAAAGTCGCCTGTCGGCGACACTCCCCCCCACAAAGGTCGACTATTTAGTCGACTCCTTCTTTAATTCTTCTCTTCTTCTTTCTCCATAATCGCACTTGCAAAACTTGGTCGAAGAGAAAGCAATCCCTCGAAACGACGCACATTCTTCACAGACATTTCGTAACCGTCAAGCAACGCTGCTGATGTTGGTGACAAACTGTTTCGTCGTTTGTTTGAAGTAAGTAGTCGCCTGGCACTTTTGCTGAGTAATTGGTCGTCGATGACGATAGCTTTTATTGGTTGCTGAAGAAAGTTGTCGCAACGAATGAAGAAACGTTCTAATTCTTGTGTTGTCCATGCACGGTGCGGGGCTCGTTTTTTATCGTCGTTTGGCAGTTTTTTGATGAGTTTGCCTGACTTGGTGTTTTTCTCCTTCTTTTGTTGTTCGTAGATTTCTTTAACAAGCTGCCACGTGTTGGGATGAGCAAGGTGAGATGATTGAGAGACGTTCTTCACGTGATTTACATTTCCATCCAAAAACATTAAATAGTCTTGCATTTTTCCAACACGTTGCTGCATCATGGTGCGCCAATTCTTTAAAGTCAAAGGTCGCTGCATCTCCATTTCTTTTAGCTTTTCTTTAGTTAAAGTTTTTCCATCATATTGCAATGAGTCGGGGTCGAGCACAGAGCAATAGTCATTGGCAAGCGGACGTGCTATTGGTAGACCACACAATTCTTTTTCATAGAAAGCCACACTTTTCGCACGTGCTGTTTTCTGCTGAGTTGTTGCTGCAAATTTTGACACCATTTCCTCCATCATTTTCTTTGGTGCTGCTTTCTCAGTTATTGTAGGAGCAACAAACAACGTTGTCGTTTTTTTTAACTTTTTAGTTGTTGGTTGAATTGTTGTCGGCACTTGCTGATTGGCTTTAACAAATGTTGGCAGCAGAAAGTCGTCTGTAATTTTGCGACGGGCAAATTGAGGTGCACATGCAGGTGATGGGCTGCGTGGAGGTGAGAGAGATACGGTACTCACTTCCTCTGTTGTCTGCACTGGTGCGGTCGTTGTTTTAACAATTGCTGAGGCAGTGATGATTGGTTGCTGCTTGCTTTCACTATTGGTTGTTGTTTTAGGTGTAGTAATAGTAGCAAGACGTGCTGTTGTTGTTGGGCAGAGTCGTTCTTTTCCCAATTTTTTTATTAGAGCAGCTTTTGCGCGACGTGCAGCCAGTTTGTCTGGTAGTCCCAATTTTTGACGCCAAGTCTTTCGTTTGTATCCATCATTGTAGAAAGGGCACATGCTGTCTCCAGGGCGATGTCCAATCGGGTTGCTTCCTTTGCTGTCACACACGATGCAAAGTGATGGAATAGGCATTAATTCTAATTTTAATTTCTTTCGCTCTGAAGAAGAAAGTTTTTCAATTTGTGCTTGTGCCATTATTGAAATGTCAAAGTTTAAAGTAATTTGAACGTTCAAAGCGCGATAGTTGTGAGGCGGAGCCCAAAGTTCGATATCAAAAAACATAATAGGGGTGGCGCAGGCAACGTTGCAGCAAAATAAAGATAGCACAATGCCGATAAAAATTGAAATTGATGAACACATCTGGCTTGGCCTTTCTTTTGTTTTTGTTATATGTTGAGTGGGCGGCGCATGTCGTTCAGAGAAAGATAGAGTGTGTGGCCAATGTTGAGTCTGAGTACAATGGATCGAAGAGTGTGTAGGCACATGTTGAGTCTGTGTGCGACGAGTAGGAGAGTATGCAGGCACATTGCTAGCATTTTCGTTAGTAGGCACTTGCTGATGAATAATCGACCGCGGGCGATTATTATGAACAGTCGACCGTGGGCGATTGTTGTTTATAGTTGACCGTGGGTGTGTAGTCGATTGTGAATGATTGTTTTGAGTAGTTAACTGCGGGCGATTGTTCATTCCACGGCGGGTAGTCGATTGTGAGTTCCTAGTCGGCTGTTGAGTAGTTGACTGAGCATTTCGGCGCACGTTGCGATTGGCGTTGCGATTATTGAATAAAGTTGTTCCAGCCATAGGTTCTGTTGGTACAGACGAGTCCAATCGGTTAAATCCACCATTATCAAACGGTTCAACGTTGTTTCTAGCTTTTCGATATACCATAACCGGTGAGATTGGTATTGTTGGTAGTTCTCGGGTCCCACGTTCATTTCGTATTGGTGTAGAAGTTCTATTAGTTGCCGACAGTGGAGTAGCATGTCCTCCACCAAACGTCCAATCAGACCAAGTGCCATGTTCCGGTTGAGCACTAACATCTTCAGAGTGTTGCTCACTTTCACGTGCTGTTTGATCAGAGTTGACCCAATAAATTCTTTCTGGTGGGATAAGTTCATAATGTCGTTCTCCTTGTCTCCAGCATGCTTTCCCACGGTTGCGACGTAGTGATTTAGCACTTGATCCACGAAATCCATGTCGGTTCTCACGTTCCAGAGGGTTTCCAAAAAGCATGCAGGGTAGATCTGGTCTGATCAATGTAACACCTTTGTTCCAGTAGTGACGGTAGACGGTGCAGTTGGGCATTATCAGTTCCTTGTTGGCAGGTAGCTCAGTAAATCCTGCAAGTCCTGCTGGTCGTCGCAAAGTTCTTTTAGCAGTTAACACCTCAAGTCCGGCATTTCCGGTTTCCATAAGTTTGGCAATTGCTACTCCTGCTTCGAACTGAGTTTTGTCGTCGCAATTCCATCCAAAATGGTGATAGTCCAACCAACGGTCCAATCGGGCTGGAGTTGTTTTGACGTTGTTGTGAAGGCGCATCATATTGATTAGTAGTTTTTCCAAGTTCTCCAAGTTGTTGAAATGATTGATGGATGGCATTCTGAGCTGAACTTTTATAGCCAAAAAGGGGCGTGGCCATTGATAAAAGTTAGTCGTTGTTAAGTTGGCAAGCAAAGTAGGCGGTGCCAATTTTTGTAAGTGGGTGTACCAAGCTTTCACATAAGTTGTTCGAGACTCGAGACAAGAAGTCGAGGTTGTCGAGACATGCATATTCTTCCATCTTCTAAGTCGAGATTCGAGACCATAGTTCACATAAGTCGAGGTTTGCATATTCTCCCGTCCGTAGGGCCCTCCCGGCGCCTGAGTTGCGAAGCAAAGTGAAAATAGTGTGATGAGTAGCACGAGTCGAGCTGCGGCCTTCCAGGCTCGAAATACTGGGTTGAGGCGCACAAAGAGATACAGTAGTCCAATTCCAATAATGAGTGCGAGTAGTAGGGAGGTGATGCTTGAGAACGAGGTCAAGAGTGTTGCCGATACTCTTGGGTCAAATCCAGTGTCCCACCAATTGCCTGAGGGTAAATCCAGTGTTTCTGAGTCTCGGTGTCCATGTTGAAATCTTCTCTTGATTGGCACGTAGTAAAGGTCTCCAATGAGTTCAAAGTTAGTTTCTCCTGCAGGGCAGTCAACACGGCAATTGGTCCGGATTTGAAAATGGTCAAACGGTAGATTCTCTTTTCCAATAGTTCCATTTGGTGAGCATCTTGCTGAAAACACAGTTCCATCAGCACATTCAATGTTAGCAAGTGCATTTCCACGGTCTGTTGAACAAGTATATTGTAGCTGGGCTCCACTTTCACATTTGTAACATCCAGTGAGGTTGTGAACTTGAACAATACAGTGCGAGTCTTGAAATTCCAATAGTAGTTCCAAATGCTTCATTTGCACATGTAGTTGTAGCGGTGAGTATCCATAGTCCGCATAAACGTTTCCTCTCTCGTTTCTAAGTTGTAGTCTTGCCACACTGAGTGGTAGTCTCACTGTTGAGTCATGTAGTATTCTCTCAAAGTTCAAGTCACGGCAGCTGCAGGCGACAGCTCCAGAGTCATGGTCGAAGATACAGTCGACGCAAACTGTATTCGATATGCTGCAGTTAAACATTCTAGCGTCTGATTCAGTTGCACAATCCAAGTCTCTCGGTATATTCTCCACCATTGCCACGCTGGTCCCATCAGTGATGAATTGCCGGTTCAAGACTGGTGCCGGGGGTGCAGCGACAGCGATTGGTGTCACAGAAACGTTGTTCCAGTTAAAAGTCATTCCAGGGTGTAGCACAATTGAGTCCATGAGAGGTTTTTTGCCACTGACCTCTAGTTGTAAACTTGCGTGTATGTTGAACTCCCATGTCGGACAAGTGATGAGTTCAAAAGTGTTTCCAGTAGTTGGACGAGCAAAGGTCCGGTAGAACAGGCATGCACTCGTAGGTAGGGCGCATCCTTGAAACCAAAATGATGAGCTTGGTTCACATCGCGAAATTCCAGGTAAACTGTTGACTTCTCGTAGTTCTGGTATAACTGTTGACGGTCTGACTGTTGCACAGTAGTTTTCTTTGCATGATCCACTAGTAGGACATCTCTTGACAGCAAGTGTTTCCATAGTGTAGCTCCGGTACCATCCCTCGGATTTCGGCACACAATCCATCGTGAGGGCATCTACTATAATACTCAAAGTTCCCAACGCAATTCCATGTTCGTTCCTAAGTAACAAAGTAGTTGTTTGGCCTTTTGGTAGCAAAGTTAATGTTGTGGCATAGTTGAGCACACAAGATATTCCTGTCGGTCCTCGTCGGCAGCTTTCTGACTTCGTTGTAACTGCCACGGTATTGGAGGAATAAGTTTGACTGGCCAAAGTGAGTAGCACGACCAAAGGTATCCAATTTGAGGGTGCGGGTCGTCTACCAAGTATCCGGTCCAGGTGAGCACGTCTCCATTCCTGTCCGGTCTGCTGTAAGTTGCGGCTTGCTAAGTTCAATTGTTGTCTCACAATTCGAGCCCTTGCTGCGATTCCTGTAGTTCTGGCTAAAGTTTGAGCTTTCTGAGTAGTTTTCCTTGTACAAAGTGTTCCACATCCCACTATACAGTAACATATTGACATAAGTGCACGAACATTAAAGCTAAAAATTCTTAGTAGACATAGTAGACATCCGCAACAGCAAATAGTGAAGCTCATGACAAGTCCTGTCAGAAATGCTGCCCATCTTGGACTGCATGTTGGGTTGGCGACGTGGTCAATACAGAAGAGACAATCGATCAGTGAACAGTCTCCTATTGCTGGGCAAGTAGTGTGGACGGCACATGTCTCGCTGGTAGTCGTCCAGAAGTAACTCTTGCAAGTGTAAGCTTGTAGTAACATTTCCTGCGGCAGTTCATAAGTCACGTTCGGTGAAGCTTGTCGTATTAAGCAATCTCCTTCACAGCAAATTTCCATTTTCGTTATTTGTGGTGGTGTGCTGACCAAAATTCCTTTATTCGAACAAGTTAGTAGACATTTAGAGCAATCCACCAAAGCTGCGACTGGAGCTAGCAAGTTGAGTACACAGATGATTGCCAAAATCCATGGTGTAATAACAGTCAAAGTTGTTTTCTGTTTTGCTCTCGGTCGAAGATTCCACGTCTTAGTGGTTAGTTGTGTAGTTGGCTTTGCCTGTTGATCCTTCTGATGATCAGTTGACTCTAGTTCCTCAAGTTCTTCCATTTCAAGTGCTTTGTCTCCAGGTTGTCTCTGAGTAGTTTCCAATTGTTCTGTTTCATGTTCTGGCTCTTCTGAAGTTTCTTTCTCTTGATGAACCCGTGTTGAGCATTCCAGTGGGTAAAGCTTCGAAACTGGTCGAGTAGTGATGTGACCATTCGGTAGGCGGAGTTTCACACTTCTAATGTTCGGTGTTGTTCCATTTAGTTCTGTGACACGTGCTAGTTGCCAAATATTGCGTGGATGAAGTTCATCTCCAATGAGCACCACTTCTCCAATTGATGGTGGTCGGCATTGCTTGAGGCGAGGTCCTTTGTGTTGCCAAGCTGATCTTTCTCGAAGCATAGTCAAATATTCGGTGTGCCATCGGTCCCAAAACATTTCCACTGCTTCTTGTGTTGATTTCCACCAAGATATAATTTTGTCCTCTGGCGGTGCCTTGCGGTCATGTTCGTTGTAGTCGACTTGAGCAACTGGTAGATCAATTTGAGCACCAGGTTGAACAAGGTCGATGGGTCTGAGTGGTCGAGGTGCATCCATTTCCTCTGAGACATAAGCAAGTGGCCGATGGTTGATGACTGCTTCCACTTCCGCAGTGAAGGTTGATAGTTCGTCGTAAGTGAGCACACGTCTTCCCAAAGTTCGCATAAAGCAGTTCTTGACAATAGCCACCAGGCGTTCATAAAATCCCCCCATCCAAGGGGAAAGTTGCGGGATAAAGAGCCATTGAATCCCTCGAGTGTTGTTATCCATTTGTTCAGCTTCTTGATCTGATGGCGGTGGGCAAAGACGAAGTAAAGCTTTGTTGGCAAGCACGAATTGTCGTCCGTTGTCGGAGATTATTTTAGACGGGCATCCTCTTCTGCTTACAAGTCGTCGAAGAATGTTGGTAAAGGATGCTGCTGTAAGGTCCATTGTTGGTTCCAAATAGACTGCACGAGTAGACAAACAGGTGAAGAGCACAATCCATACTTTCACAGAGCCGTTGCCCAATTTTGCTTTGGTTGGTCCTAAGTAGTCGCATCCCACTGATGAGAACGGTCGTAGACGGTTGACACGATCTGCTGGTAGTGGCGGCATGCCCGGTCGGGCATAAGGGTAAGAGCACATGCGAGCACATTTTGGGCAATTCCTAATCACTTTCTTCACTAGTCGACGTGC
This sequence comes from Meloidogyne enterolobii, assembly GCA_963681835.1. Taxonomy (NCBI): domain Eukaryota; kingdom Metazoa; phylum Nematoda; class Chromadorea; order Rhabditida; family Meloidogynidae; genus Meloidogyne; species Meloidogyne enterolobii. The sequence continues at coordinate 85,763 of CAVMJV010000004.1, read as the reverse complement.
ATGTGGTGTCCAATAAGTTCGTAGAAATTCTCCAAGAGTCCAGTCTACACCCATGTGCAGTAGACGTTCATGTATTTGGTTGACCATCAGCAATGTTATTTGTGCTCCAGACGGTAGTATGATGGGGTTGACCAAGTCGGGGTTGCCCTTGTGATTGATAATTCTAGTTGCAAGCCGGTAGATTCCATTGTCGTCAATGTATTTCCTCAGATCACCTAGTTGATCCATGTAGTGTTGCTGAGCTTCCTTGATGAGTAGTAGACGAGCACTCCCCAGGTCAGACACGGTAAATTGCCCTCTCTTAGTAATTTTTCCCATAAAGCGAAGAACATAAGCTGCGACTCTAGTTGCTTTGTCCATAGTTGAGTACCGGCTAAGATCAATTGTAAGTTGGTTCCTTTGAGTCTGATTTGATGCCAAATAAGTTCCTGAAGTACACACATCTAATTCTGGCAGCGGCGAGTCCACTTCGGTTGCCACTTGGAAGGTCAACTCCTCGGGCCATTCCTCAGGCAAGCGCACGAGCCAATCAGGTCCCTTCCACCAAAGTTGACTTGCTGACAGTTCTCTTGGATTGAGTCCTCTAGTTGCCAGGTCTGCTGGATTTTCTGAAGTCCGAACGTAGTGAAAAGTACAATCTGTGTGTTGTCTGATTTCCTTGAGTCGCCGTTGAACAAAGACTGGTTGTTGTTCCTTCGATTGTAGCCATGAAAGTGCGATTTGACTGTCACTCCACACGTGACATTCTGAAATGAGTCCTTGAAGTTGTTTTTCCACAAAAGTTTTAGCGCGAACTCCAATAAGTAGCGCAAGTAGTTCAAGACGTGGCACAGTAAGTGACTTTCCAGCGGCCTTAGGGCATAGTCGTCCCTTTGAGAAGATGAGTTGACAGTTGACCCAATTTCCAGTAGTAGTTCGCAGGTAGACGGCAGTTGCAAAGGCTAATGTTGAGGCATCCGCAAAAATATGTAGTTGACAAGTTCTTTCTGCTCCTTGAGTACATCTGCGGGGTACATGAATTGTTTGACCCATCCAGGCATTAGTGATATTCTTCCATTCCATAACAAATTCTTCTGAAAGTAGTGAGTCCCAAGTAATTGATTCTTGCCAAAGTCCTTGAGCAAACAGTTTAGCACGGAGCAGACAAGGTGAGATCAGTCCAGCAGGGTCGAAAATTGAGTGAACCACTGAGAAAATCATTCTGCGTGTTGGGTGTCCACTTGGTAGTTGCGGGAAGTCAAACACAAATTGATCCTTGTGAGTGTCCCATTTGAGTCCCAAAAATTTGTTGACTGGTCCATCCAATTTGTCCTCTTCTGGTAGTTGATTATTGACTTCGGTTGAGTTCGAAACAAATTCTCTGATGTTCATTCCTGCCTGTTGATAAATTGCTTTGACTTGATGATATTTGTTGATTGCTTCCTCAGGTGAGTCGCATGCTAGTAGTTGGTTGTCGACGTAGAGGTTGTCGATCAGTGAGTTGGCAAATTCTCCACAAGATTGTAAGTGATGGCGAACAACTGCTGCTAAAATAAACGGTGACGAGATGACTCCGAATCCAACAACAGCATATCTTCGGATAAGCAAATTGTCTGGGCTAAGTGGTTTGTTGATGTCCTTGAGCCAAAGTATTTTGCACACTTCACGGTCAATTCCAGGGTCGAGGTAAATTGACATGAAGGCCTTTTCGATGTCTCCAACCAGAGCAATTGCTGGTAGTCTAAAGCGAAGAAGCACTCCAACAAGGTCAGGTAGTAACACTGGTCCACGGTATAAACAGTCATTAAGTGATGGTTGTCCTCTAGGATGAGCACTTGCATCAATCACAATTCTCAATTTGTGGGTGATCACTGGGTGATGAGGCAGAAAACATTCAATTCCTTCAGGGTTGCGTCTTGCTGGTTCCAGCATTCCTCTCTTGACTTGGTCCTCGAACACTTCGTTGTATTGTACCAAAAGGTCTGGTCGTGCTTGGAGGTTGCGCAGTACAGAAGATAGTCGGCTGTATGCCATTCTGAAGTTTGATGGTAGCTGCGGGTTGGGGTCCACCCACGGCCATTTGACTGAGTAGTGTCCATCCGGTCGTTGATGGATTGATTGTTCGAAGAGAATAACTGCTTGTTCGTCGTCGTTCTGAGTTGGGTCCTCGCGAATTCCAATTCCCTCGAGACCGAGCCATTCTTCCACTTGGTTCTTTGATGGCACTTGCTCTTCGTTGCTTTGATGTACTGCTATCATAGACACAGATTTGTTCAGGTTGTTAGTTCTAAAAGTTGATTCTCCTCCAAGCATTTTGCCAAAGACGGTTTCAATAAGGTAGAGTCCAGGTGATATTGATTTCCAGTTAATAAGATACTTCCAAAATTGACGGATCCCAATCATAATTGCTGGAGCCTCGTGCGAAATTGTTACGGCGTCTTTGAAGTCGGCCCCAGGCATAAATTCCTTGCTGTCATCCCAGTGAACAGTATTGAACGGGTTGGTTATCTCTTGAACACGGTTGAGCACACAATTTTCCCATGTTCCATCTGAACGTTGCATTCTAAGTTCGTACATTGGCGAGTGAAATTTGAGCGGGTCATTCATTGAGCCTCCAAAGGCTTCAACTTCCATTTGTTCGGCACCAACGCGCGGCGGGTGCAGTTCATCCACAAGAGCCTTTGTGATGTAACTGGCCATACTGCCTGGGTCGAAGAGTACACAAACTTTTTTCTTTGTTCGGCGTCCACGTGATGTAACCATTATATGACGAGTAAGTAAAAGAGCATTCTTCTTTGCTGGACCACTTGTATGAAGACTGAGTGTTGAGGCTGGTTCCTCTAGTTTGTTCTTGTTCTGTTGTGCAACTGTAGTTTTAAACGGCTTTAGTTTAGTAGGCGAGCTCCGCGCCTTGATCATTCTGTCCTGTTGCGGTAGATTGAATTGAACACTTCTCTTTGCCTGTGGTGTCCATTGACGATTCTGGGTTGCTGCTGCTTGTTGGCAGACCAGAAGGTGATGAGGTCCCTTGCATCTGAAGCAGGTCCTTCCAGTTTGACAGTTGCGTGCATGATGTCCATCCCTGAGGCATCTGATGCATCTATTCATTTCTATGAGTCTTCTCAGTCGGTCCCTTGTAGTTGGGTAATTGCGGCAGCGGCTGGGCAAATGTCCTTGTTTAGCACACAGTGAGCATGTTCCTCGGTTGTATTGCCTTTGTTGATTCCATCGAGGCTGTGTAGCTGCGGCAAAAGATCTCACAATATCACGGGGTGGTGTCTGTTGAGGTTTCCTTTCCCTCTTGACATGAGTTGAATCATCCATTGAGTGTACACAGTGCAAAACTTCCTCCTTGAGACTGATGATTTCTTGCAGTTGCTTCAGTAGATCCTTGTGGGTCCATGGCCGACGAGATTCCTTTTCACGCGTTAGTAGTTCTCGCAGCACGCCAGAGGGTAGCTTGCTTCGGATCTGCAACATAGTTTGAGTTGAGTCAGGCGATTGTCCCTGCGACTCCAATTGATAGCATATTCTGTCCACTGTGTCCATAAAGTTGCGTAGTGATGATGATGCATCCGTTGCCCTCGGTAAGTGCATCAGTTCTGAGTACAAGTTGTCGATAAGTCTCTTTGAGTCTCCAAAACGGTCCTTCAAAATGTTGAGTACGTGCTGGTAGTTGGCGTCCGACGGTTCATAGTGTTCAATAGCTTTTCGTGCTGGTGAGTTGGCTGGCAGACACATCAGTAAGTAGGTGTGCTTCTGGAAGGTGGACAAAGTCGGTTGCTGATCAACTGCGACTGAAAATGCATTCCACCATGTTCTGTATCTGTGGGCTTCTCCGTCGAAGCGCGGTAGTTCCAATGTAGGTAGTCGGACGGCTTGTTGTACCACATTCGGTTGATTCACTTGTTGTGTGGGCAGCTGCTGGCCCTGGTGACCCTCCATAGTCAGGTTGATTAGTTCCACAATTCCTCTTGCTCTCTCGTGTAAGTCCATAAAGTGTTCATGCGGCAAATCCTGTTCAGCCTCAGGTTGCGGCGGAAAGTTGTCATAAAGTTCCTCTTCTGCTTGTAGAGCATTTTCTTCCAAGTTGTCCATGTGTTCCAGCCAACGAGTATTGAGTTCATTCACACGTTCCATTGACGATTCCAGTTGAGTTCTGACCACGCGAAGTCCATTAGTTGTTGCCTGATTGATCACTGGTTGATCCAAAAGTCCATTAGCATCTGTAATTCTGTCCCTCATAGTTCGCAAAACAGGAGCAATAGCACGGCGGATTGGTCCTGAAGACGGCATTTCTCTGCTGGTAGTCGACTGCAGTAAGTGGGAGTCGATTAGTTAAAGTAGGCTGCTGACAGTTGATTAGAGTCGACGCTGACAGTGGTCGATTAGTTGTCTCACACAGATATAGTAGTTGACGGTCGATTGCAGTTAACGACGGTCGATTGTAGTTTGCCCTGACGGTTGATTAGTTGACGGCTGCAGTGCCAACTATCGGTCGATTGCACACACCAGTGAAGTAGACTGATGAGCAAATTGAGTTGAACACACCAGTGGAGTGAAGCACCAAGCAAGTGATGAACACCCAGCAACTGATGTACAAATTGAGTTGATTGGCGACGGTTGTTGTTGTTGACCCGAGCTGCGCACTGACAATTGATGTGGGCGCAATTCCCGGCCGTTGCACCAATTTTTGTGGGCGAGGGATTTGTTGTCGAGGAACACAGGTCCGTTGAGGTCAGACCAGCCACGCGTTGTTCCAAGTTCCCTCGGCACAAAAAGGAAAGAGTTGTTTCGGCACGTGCAGTCGACTGTTGAACGGTCGACCAATTGTCCTTTCGGTCAATTGTAGTCGACTGCGAACAGTCGATTGTGTTGTTGTTGAAAGGGCGATTGCACAAAGAGCACGGCCAAAACTAGTCGACGGCCAAATAGTCGACTGTTGTTCGCTGGAAGGGCGATTGTTGAAAGAGCAGGCCAAATGTAGTCTGCTGAAGGTCGATTAAAATTTAATCGACCGTTGTCACCAAAAGCACTTGCAGGGCGATTGAACAAAGAGGAAAAGGGCGACTAAGCTCAAAGAAATAAAACAAGCAGCGAATAAAAATATTTATTTTCCAAAGGCAGCCAAATAATAATAAAAGCGAACGAACACAAATAAATCAATCGGAGGGGCAATAAAATAGAGTAAAAGGCACGTACAATTAGTTAAAGTAAAAGGGACACAAATAAATGTAAAACTGGGAGCAATGCGAACGAATGAACTGAACTGAATATAAGGTAAAGGCAAGTGCTTAAATAGTAGTCGGCTGGTCTAGCCTGGGGTGTGGCTTGTATTCCGACCAGCCGAAGAGAAAAAATGGGCGTGGTTAAAATGAGGGAGAAAGTTAAACAAAAAATAAAATAAAACCCAGAGGGGCCAAAAGATCAACGGAAAAAAGATCCCATCAAAAAAATAAAATAACAAAAAAAATAAAATAAAACCCAGAGGGGCCAAAAGATCAACGGAAAAAAGATCCCATCAGATTTGATGGGATCCCAAAAAGATCCCATCAAATCATTGTAAATTTTATGGACATTTTGTCCGTCTATTTTTCCAATTCCTTGGTTTAATTACCCAAGTTTAAGGTATGTATTCTATACTACTTGGGATAAATTTTGGAAATGTATTTCGAAAGAAATACTTAAAATTAAATTAAAATTTAAAAAGTTTTAAAAACTTTAAGCCAAAATTTTGAAAATAAACATTATTATAAAAGTATTTTCTATTGAGTATTGAAGAAGAAAAGAAAAAGAGAATGTGAAATACAACACATTTTCTCTAATGAATGAAAAAATTGATTAAATTTTAAATCCCATCAAATCATTGTAAATTTTATGGACATTTTGTCCGTCTATTTTTCCAATTCCTTGGTTTAATTACCCAAGTTTAAGGTATGTATTCTATACTACTTGGGATAAATTTTGGAAATGTATTTCGAAAGAAATACTTAAAATTAAATTAAAATTTAAAAAGTTTTAAAAACTTTAAGCCAAAATTTTGAAAATAAACATTATTATAAAAGTATTTTCTATTGAGTATTGAAGAAGAAAAGAAAAAGAGAATGTGAAATACAACACATTTTCTCTAATGAATGAAAAAAATTGATTAAATTTTAAATCCCATCAAATCATTGTAAATTTTATGGACATTTTGTCCGTCTATTTTTCCAATTCCTTGGTTTAATTACCCAAGTTTAAGGTATGTATTCTATACTACTTGGGATAAATTTTGGAAATGTATTTCGAAAGAAATACTTAAAATTAAATTAAAATTTAAAAAGTTTTAAAAACTTTAAGCCAAAATTTTGAAAATAAACATTATTATAAAAGTATTTTCTATTGAGTATTGAAGAAGAAAAGAAAAAGAGAATGTGAAATACAACACATTTTCTCTAATGAATGAAAAAAATTGATTAAATTTTAAATCCCATCAAATCATTGTAAACTTTATGGACATTTTGTCCGTCTATTTTTCCAATTCCTTGGTTTAATACCCAAGTTTAAGGTATGTATTCTATACTACTTGGGATAAATTTTGGAAATGTATTTCGAAAGAAATACTTAAAATTAAATTAAAATTTAAAAAGTTTTAAAAACTTTAAGCCAAAATTTTGAAAATAAACATTATTATAAAAGTATTTTCTATTGAGTATTGAAGAAGAAAAGAAAAAGAGAATGTGAAATACAACACATTTTCTCTAATGAATGAAAAAAATTGATTAAATTTTAAATCCCATCAAATCATTGTAAATTTTATGGACATTTTGTCCGTCTATTTTTCCAATTCCTTGGTTTAATTACCCAAGTTTAAGGTATGTATTCTATACTACTTGGGATAAATTTTGGAAATGTATTTCGAAAGAAATACTTAAAATTAAATTAAAATTTAAAAAGTTTTAAAAACTTTAAGCCAAAATTTTGAAAATAAACATTATTATAAAAGTATTTTCTATTGAGTATTGAAGAAGAAAAGAAAAAGAGAATGTGAAATACAACACATTTTCTCTAATGAATGAAAAAAATTGATTAAATTTTAAATCCCATCAAATCATTGTAAATTTTATGGACATTTTGTCCGTCTATTTTTCCAATTCCTTGGTTTAATTACCCAAGTTTAAGGTATGTATTCTATACTACTTGGGATAAATTTTGGAAATGTATTTCGAAAGAAATACTTAAAATTAAATTAAAATTTAAAAAGTTAGTAGTAAGTATCCACCCCATTTCGGGGGGAGGGGTCCGGTCAAACCAAAGGGTGTAGGGGGTTTCCGCCTAATTTTCTTTGATTTTGCCGACATTATCCTATGGGTGTAGGGGGTTTTCGGGGGATTTCCTTTGATAATTAGGCTGACTAATTGACCAATTAACACCTATTGAACAAATCCCTTTGTACTTTGCCGATACATCGAAGTCGGGGGAAGGGGCTAATTGACCAATTAGTACCTACTAATTAGTTTTCTTTTATATTAACGATGAATCGAAGGCGTGTGGGGGTAAGTGGTATACAAATTAGTGAATAATTAATTACTTTGTGCTAGACGATGGGCAAAATGGTCAACAACAACAACTTAAACCCATACAACTCTCTTTAGAGCTTTAAACTTAATAAGCGAAACGAGACAATGGCTAATTGTTTAAATTTTGTATAAATATTTTAAATTGTAAAACTTTTTATTTGGTTATTATAAACTTTTAAATTAGTAATTGTGTAATTTAACAGAGCCCTCTTTAATGTTGCCGAATGAAGTGCGCGAAAAATACAGTATTTTTTCCTTTATTTTAAGAAGAGAAGGTTAGAGACGCAGAACAGCAGTGTGACTCTATTTATCTCTTATATTTTATATAAATACTCAGTTCTCTTCTCTGTCTTGCAGTATTATGGATGGTCTAACAAGCCACTTGAGTCTGAGAAATAATTCAATAAAAAATCGTCACGGAGGGGTTTCGTACCTCAACCTTTGCAACATAAACCTTCAATCTAACCCAAACTCTTCCGAATGAGCTACCGCGACATGTAATAAAACCTCTGATATTTCGATGTGACTCAAGTTCCGAAGAAAATGATGAAGAGGAACTTTCATTGTGTGAGCTTAGTCTAGGTTGGTAATACACACACATCGGTACACACACCCTCCTAATACACATACCTAAAATATTTACTCTTAATTCAAAAGTTAAAATTTTTGATAAATTTGCTGCTCCTTTTTCTTAATTATGCTCTTTTACCCTAAAAATGATAGCTTCTCTTTTTTAAATCTGTTTTCTTTTAAAAATTGTAGCTTCTATTTCTTAATTATGCACTTTTACCCCTAAAAGTGACAACTTCTAATTCTTAATATTACTATTGATTTTTCTCTTGTTTAATTATGCTGTTTTACCCCTAAAATTGAACACTTTGCTCTCTTAATTTTGCTCCTAATTTTCGAAAAAAATAGAAATTTAAAATTTATTGCAATAAATAAAAATGAAATTAAAATAGTAACAATTATAATTATTAAAATTAGATATAAATTACAAAGGAGGCGAAATACGGGGACGAGTAGGATTTTGAATATGGCCAAAGTTTAATACAGAGAGAGTAGAAGGATTTACAATACCTTTACAAACAATAGGTTTATAAGATTTAAAAGAAGGCTGAGAGAAAACAGAGCCTAATTTAATAGAGGGTCTGATAGTATTAGGATATTTTATAATTATAGGATCAAAATCACCAGTTTTTCCAAATTTTAGCACTTTTTCTTTAAAAGTTTCATAGCGTAAGTCTTGGTTCTTCATGACGTCCCAGTTAAGAGTCATACCTCTAACCTTCAAGACATACTCAGGCTCAGTTTGTTGTTGTCCTTTCCTCCTTAGCTTTAGCCCATATTGCTTCGATCCTCCACAGCAAAACTCCATGATGTCGTGCGACGGGTACTCATCAGTAAACTCGCCAAGATGAGGGCCGAGCTGAAGAGGGCATGTATCTTCAGGATGCGAGAAGATGAGCGAGTCGGTGTCTAAAATTTTAAAGTATAAAGAGCAAATTTTATTGTAAAATACCTGTATAAAGAAGTGAGCAACCTGGACTGCGCACCACTTTTTGCATTGAGCGAAGCAGGTGAATTCTAGCAGCTGATGTCGTCCATAAAGACACAACTAAATTTAAAAAATATAATAATTCACAATTTTAGTTAAGAAAAGTTCACTTACCAACGTTAGAGCAGTCGTGCTCTTCGATCCAGTCCTTCTTTTTGATGTAGCGGAGAAGAAGAACACCAGGCTTAAGCTCATCAATGCTAGAGATGTCGATTGATGGATCATCTTTATAGCGGCAGTACTCAGCAAGATCATCAGTCACAAGGCTCTGTGAAAGCCCAAAATTTCTCAAACTGAATCTACCCCCTGAAATATAAAAATATTTTTTTGCTCCCAAGTTAAAATCTAAAGACATACAGAGATTGTTCAACATCAGTTTAGCCTGCGTCCGCTTGCCTTTGTTCACAACCATTTTGCTCCGATCAATGTTGATCCCAAACATCTCCTTGCACTCTTTGATGAATTTTTCCTCTTTCTCCTCATTTCCTTTAATGCTCCCATCGAAACCAGAACTGTGGATTTTTTGAGCCATGAACTCGCTGATATACGGTTGGAAGAGTTTGTTGTCGAAGGCGGTGAACTCCAGGACTCGGAAAAGTTTGGTGATAATGTATCCCTAAAATTAAAAAAGTTAAATGTTAAAATATTTTAAATTAGACCTCCTCAAGAGCTACATTTAGCTCCAGGCTGGTACAAGTTGAAACCCATCCTCTTTGTTGTTCTGTGTGGGAGCAGCTGTAGTTGTTGACCACCTCTCCAGTTGGATATTTCCTGGCGCATGCTGCACAAAGTGTAAAAAGGAGTCGTTCATCATCATCTAACTTCATAGGAAGAACAGGTATATCAATTGTTGTTGGAGGAATTACAAAAACCTTAATTAAAATATTTAGTTTCCAATATTTTAAAAATTTTTAATTACCTTCAAAATAGCTAGCTCAAATTTATTATCTGATGGTTTTGTCCAACACACATCCTTGTTGAAAATATGCACTGTTGGGTGGCCGATCGGATATTTAGTTATTACATTAATGTATGGGTAGAGAGAAGTCACGTCGTAGTATGAAATCTTCTCTCCCTTGGATGGAGCGTAAAAGAGCTTAAGAGGACCAGTTCTTCCTCCGAAAAAACAGGATCGAATATCGATCGGTCCTCCATCCATATAGTTGTTAAAGCTCCTTTTCATTTGTTTATTACCAGATAACATATTTTTGATGTCACACTCCCAGTAGACTTCAATATTAATATTGTGTTGTTTAATGAAATCCATTCGTTTCATGTCGAGCTCTCGTTGTTTTCCAGCTGATTTGCCATTTGGAAGCATGGTGTTATCATGAGGGTAGCAGCGGGAGCAGCCGTGCCATGCACACCCATTTACTTCTATTGCCAAATGTTGCTCTTCGATCCAGCCGTCAACTCTGTAGTTTCCAATCTTTTTCTCACCTCCTTCCGAATAAGCTGTTTGAATATTAACGTTGTTCTCTGTTGCGTACCAATTCAGAAACTTAAGAGCAAGCTTGCTCTGATTGTCGGCGTTGTCATAGCCTCGCTCTGGTACAAGTCCTAAAATTTTCAGATATTAGTACAATTTATAAAGTTAAAAATTAACCTAAGTGATGCTCCTTGAGATGGTTGGTTCTGAAGTGTCGCATACAAGCCGACGCAATTGTCATTGCCTCTCGAAGCACATCAATACCTCCATGAGCTTTATTCGATGCTGCTCTCTGTCCATCTCCTCTTTTTGTCACCTGAAATTTCGCAAAATTATTATTGCTCCTTAAATTTATTGCTCCTAAGTAATTGCTCCTGCTCCTAATTTGCTTATAGTATTGCTCCTCCTATATTGAATTTCTCCTTAAATTTATTGCTCCTTAAATTATTGCTCCTTATTATTATTGCTCCTTAATATTATTGCTCCTTAAATTGCTCCTTATTATTATTGCTTCTTAAATTATAAAATTATTATTATTATTAATTACCTCAAGAAATTCTCTGCGAAATGCGATAAGAGCTGCCATGAGTATCTCAACGTCGTTGGTGCAGTATGCAGCTAGCTCCTCATCAAGCAGAAATGGTTTTTTGTTGTTCTCTTCGTACCACATATCAAATGCTCTTCTTTTTTCAGGCATCATTCCGTCCGCAAGGTAGTCTGATGGTGATGGAAATATTTCTTTGCCGTAGTTGTCTGGTCGATTGGCAAGATGAGGAAAATAAGGCTTATCTTCAACATCTAAACCAAATGCAGGGACCAAAGAAGCGAGGGACATAGGCATTAGATTGAAACTGTCTCTAAATATTAATGTGCTCTTTTTCCCAATTTGAACCTTCATCTCATAGAGCTTGTTGCCGTTGTTAATCATGCTAGGAGTGAAACCCCTATTGAAGAGCATTCGAAATACAATCACCATATCGAATCTCCCACCAAAGTGTGAGAAGGCTATAGTGTTGTATTCGGTTGTTATTCGAATGAGCCATTTAACAAATTCTTCTAAAGGATCTTGTGCGATAAATCGGCGATCAACTGTTGTTTTGACGAATGGTCGTTCAGAAAATGTGATGGATCGCTCCTCTCCGAAAATTTTACAATCAAACGTGTAGTTTTCAATACATTTCGGACATGATATCTTTGCTCCTATAAAATTTGGCATATGTCTTCTTTTATTGTTATCATGCTGCTCCGGGACGTGTTGTGTAGTTTCTAGATCAAAGGCTACAATGCGATAAGGAGCCTGCTCCTTCGGTTCAAGTGGTTGAATAAAACAGCCGCGATTTGAATCGTGGAAGGATTGGCAGGTTTTGGAAGGATTGGCAGGCATTGTAGCCTTTTCTAGATCAAAGGCTACAATGCGATAAGGAGCCTGCTCCTTCGGTTCAAGTGGTTGAATAAAACAGCCGCGATTTGAATCGTGGAAGGATTCAACTTGCAAACGTGTCCTTTTCTTTCATTTCTGGTGTTAGCTTTAACGTCCCAAATTACACCACATTTTCTACAACGTTTGGAGATGGAGCAAAAATTGGAGCGAAGATGATGTTGGAAGCAATCTTTGTTGTTAAAATATTTGGAGCAAAAGTCGCAGAATTTGAAAAATTGTGCTGCAGGCTCACACGGATATTTAGGCCCTATTCTAGAGCACTTGATGCATCGGGCTTTACAGCTGCTTAGATGTCTAGATGCTCTATCATAAACTCGCTCACAACTCAAACAATATCTCTTTCCAAACAATGCTCCTGCCTCTTTTACACCATCAAAATGATCTTCGTTAAGGTAAAGGATTAACGGTGTGTCGAAATCTGCTGATCCGTATTTAAAAAGAGGTTCATAGCTCCCAATTGCTCCAAAAACAAAGGCTTTAAATGAAAACTGGCCTTTATACTCGTTGTTCCAAAGATCAATGATGGGTGGAATCCATTCACGGGCATCATAAGAGCCCATATTGAGAGGTGCCTTGATTCTGATCATAAGTTGTTTGGTCTCATGTTCAAATTTTCCTTTCCATTCATTATAACGACCTTTTAAATATTCATAAAAGTCGCGGCTGTCAAATTTCTTGATGTTGAAGAATAGAGTGGCCAGAAGAGCATAAAATAGACAAAAGTTGTCAGAATTGTTGATCTAAATATTCGGAAAATTATTTAAATATAACAGCTCCTTGAAATAAACCTTGATCAAACTACGCTCCTTTATTTGATGCTGCACCGGAACTAGCTTTCGTTTAGTTCCTCCAATCAATCGTCGTGCCTCCATTACACGAGTTTTGTCCAAAACAGTTGTTATGATCGAGAACGGCTTTCCCCATAGAGAGCTTCCCGATTGCTTCTTGCTCTGGCTGACTTTCAAGAACAAGTTCAAGATCGCGTCAACGCTGTTGGAATTGATCTCCCTGAAAAAATCTAGGTTTTAGTTGAGTTTAAGAGCATTTAATATTTTAATAGAATTTAAAGTTTTTTAGCGCACATAAAAATGTTAAGAGCTTTTAAAAAATTTATGAGCAAATTTTAAAGCAAAAAATTTAAATTTCTTATTTAGAAGATATGTTAATTTAAAAACCCCACCTTATCGGCACCCAAATGTCCGATTCTAGCAGCTCGCTTGTGATGGTACATCCCAACTTCTCAGGCTCAAGTCCTTTGTTGCGGCTCTCATTTAGAGCCTCATCAATACAATGTTGGAATATTGATGAGACCGCTCCCTTGTTGTTGTTGTTGAGCTCCGAAGAGTAAATTTTCAATAAAATAATTTCTGGAGAATTTTCTAGGAATTGGAGAAGGAGAAATATTTTTGCGCTTTCGTGGATTCATTTCAACTAAAATTTTTAAAATTTACTCGATAAATATCAATATTTCTAAATAAAAAGAGCTTTTTTTAGATTGATATTTAAGGAGAAATTCATTTATAGGAGAAGGAGCAATACTATAAGCAAATTAGGAGCAGGAGCAATTACTTAGGAGCAAGAGTGATAAGGAGCAAAAGGATTAAAAATAGAATAAAACCAAAATTAACTAGATTCAATAATAAATTTGATAATAATATCATTTTAAATTAAATTCTTTAAAATTAAAAAATTTTTATTTAAAAATGGCAAAAGAGCAGAAATGAGAGCATCGAATAATAAGTTTCAATTCTTAAATATTTTTAATAAATTAATTTAAATTTTGAATTAGTTGATATTTAAGGAGAAATTCAATATAGGAGGAGCAATACTATAAGCAAATTAGGAGCAGGAGCAATTACTTAGGAGCAAGAGTGATAAGGAGCAAAAAGGATTAAAAATAGAATAAAACCAAAATTAACTAGATTCAATAATAAATTTGATAATAATATCATTTTAAATTAAATTCTTTAAAATTAAAAAATTTTTATTTAAAAATGGCAAAAGAGCAGAAATGAGAGCATCGAATAATAAGTTTCAATTCTTAAATATTTTTAATAAATTAATTTAAATTTTGAATTAGTTGATATTTAAGGTTAAATTCAATATAGGAGAAGGAGCAATGCTATAAGCAAATTAGGAGCATGAGCAAAACTAAGAGTAAATTAGGAGCAGGAGAAAAACTATAGACAATTAGGAGCAGGAGTAAAACTATAAGCAATTAGGAGCAGGAGCAATTACTTTGGAGCAAGAGTGATAAGGAGCAAAAAGGATTAAAAATAGAATAAAACCAAAATTAACTAGATTCAATAATAAATTTGATAATAATATCATTTTAAATTAAATTTTTTTAAATTTAAAAATTTTTATTTAAAAAGAGCAAAAGAGCAGAAGTGAGAGCATTAAATAATAAGTTTTTAATCAGTCGGAAAAATTTAGTTGAAAAAATTAAGGAGCACAGTACGATAAATAGAGCAATATTTAAAATATGTAAAAAATTTTTTTTTATCAAATTAAATTCTAAAACTTTATAAATTATCCACCTGATAATATTTCTTTCCTAAAAACAAGATATTTTTAATTAAAAAGTTTAAATTAGGTATCGAAAAAATGAGGAGCAAGTAGGTAAAAAATAATAAGACTAAGAGCAATTGGGAAATGAAAAGCAATAAAAAAATTTTATTTTAGATAAATGTAAATTTAACTGTAAATTTAAAATATTTTTCAAATAAAATACTAAAACTTTAAAAATTACCTACCTGATAATATTTTCTTTCCTAAAAACAAGATATTTTAAATTAAATAGTTCAATATAAGTATAAAAAAAGAGGAGCATGTAGGTAAATAAGAGAACTAAGAGCAACTGGGAAATAAATAGAAAAATTTATTTAAAATAAATGTAAATTTATTAAATTCAAAAAATTTTGATAAAAAGTTAAGAGTAAGGAGCAACTTGTTTTAATGTATTTAAAAATAATATATGGTTATATAGTTAAAATAATGATAAAATATGAGGAGCAAGGGATACGGAGCAAAAGTTAATCAGCAAAGACAAAGAGAGCAATGAGGAAAAACACTAGAAAATAATATTAATTTAAAAAATATAATCTTTTATTTGAAAAATTTTAAGTATAACTTTTAGCTAAAAAACAAAAAATTTTAAAAGATTAAATGATATTCAGATAATCTTTAAATTTGATAAGATAAAAGTGCTATGATAATTTGAATTATAAAAATTAAAATTTATTAAGGATGGAGGATGGCAAAATTTAAAAAAAAATTAAAAGGATAAATAAACCCTAAAAATATACTTAATGAATATCGATTACAATAATGAAAAGAACAACAAGAGAAAAGTTGCCACAACCAGCCCCCCTCCACTATCTTCCCTCTCTTCTTTTGCCAGCTCTGCGCACACTTATTTTCTTTTCTTTATTTGCCAGTCACTTCCTTTCTTTTAATGAGTGCCGCTTCTCAAGAAAAAACAACAGATGGTGTTTTGGCGGGAAAATTAAAATACTATTTTTTCTATCTTATATTTAAAAAAAGCAAAGCCAAAAATAAATTCAAATTTTTATTTAATTAATTAAACTACAATTCACTTGAGTATAAATAAATTAAAGGGACCGAACAATAAAAAATATTTTAGAAATGGAAAGTTGCATATTTAATAATTTGCGCACAATCTTTGCATACCAAAAATTTATAAGTATATGTATTTCCTTCAATTTTTATAATTTCTTCTTGCTTCATTCCAAATAGCGTCTCAAAGCATTGATTACACCAAGTTGAGAGCTCGTAGTTATGGTCCAAGAATCCTAGAAATGTGGAGTAGTCCAATTTCTCTCCATTTTTTAACATTTGATTGACTTCCTTTGTCAATGGATGCCAAGAGCAGTCCCAAAATTCTGCTGCTCCCTAAATAATTTAAGTTAAATTTGATTTTTTCGAAACATTTACCTCCAAAACTCTTTGCTCAACAGCATTTTGAGGCATTTCAGTCGGAGAAGCGAAAGTATGAGCCAAAAATGGCTTAGCTCCCTAAAAATTTCCATGAAAAATTTAAGATTTTTAAAATTACCTCTTGCTCAATATCCTTAATATTTAAAAAACTGGCGAAAGTTTGCTCCATAATTATTATTTTAGCTAATTTCTAAAGTTCTGGAAAATAAATTATTAAAAAATTAAGTAAAAAATGAGCAAAAAAATATTTAGGAGGAATATTAGTTGTGTAAATTATTGGAGAATGAGCGCAAGCGCTCCTCCTATATCTTTTTTGAGAGCTTATGCAAAGTAGCCCTCCCCTTAGCTCTATATACCATAACCTCCCTCTATTTGAAATCCTATTTTTTAATAAAATTGAAGCCAAACAAAATTTAAATTTTATTGATTAATTAATTTATTTACAATTTTTGTGACAAACAAGTCAGGGTTAGATTGAGAATCCAACAATTTAATATATTGTGGGAACGAATAATTTAGAGAAAGAAAATATACAAGGGAAATACAGTGGTGAGAGCAAGTTTTTGCTAAAGGAGATTGATAGGGATTTACATTTTTTAGAATAGAAAAATTTTTCAAGAAATGTTTAGATATACATTCACTAATAGGGAGAGCTAGGCTATCAAAATAAATCACTTTTCTTCCTTCTGTGTATATAAGAGCAATCCAATGTGATCCTCCTAAATTTTGAGAGTCCAAATTTATGATGAGCACTGAAGGGTGCCGAGCAATTTGTGGAGGAGGCCTGTCACACGGAAAACATCCCTGAAATAGTTGGCTCGTTAAAGGGTTTGAGTTCAAAATTTTCAATATTTGACTGCTGTACATCTGTATTATTATATCTTTTTCTTTGAAAAATTACCCAAAAGAAGGATCGAAGTTGATAGACAATGAGACTTAAAATGAGCACAAAATAAAGTCCAATCATTCCCCAACAAAAGATGTGTCCATATATATCATCTCCCGGGCTCTCTTTGCAAAGTTGTATTGTTGGAAGATTTTTATTCGGAAATCCTATTATTAGAGGTAAAGAAGTAGTAGATGGTCTAAGTTGTTTAATAAACTCTGAATATTCAGGTAAACTTTCCAAATTTACATCTGTATCTTTAAATAAAGAGTAGGAGCAAGGAGCAAAAATTAGAGTAAAAATTATGAATTTCATTTTAGCTAAAAAAATTTTTAAATAATATCAAATGGTAGTATCACTTGCAATAGTTCGGTTTTTATCGAGCATAATAAGAGAGTCAGCTTCTCCCATTACAATAAGCATTGCTCCTCCTTCTGGAACGGCCTGGCTAAATTTAATATTTACTGCAGTTGTTCCGTTTCTTATTAAATCAAATGAGCCTCCTTGTTCATCTCCACTATTAGTAAGATTAAAGACATAAATACAGCTACTTTGACCAAATTGTTGATAAGTAATCCCGTTGCTCTCACATGAATTTGCAAAACCGAGAGCATCGTTCATATCATTAAACGCTCTAGCATATTTATAATTTCTATAATCTAGATCATAAGGAGCCTGAGGATAAGACCTTCCATTGGCAATAATACTAATTTCTCTGACATTGAAATGCTGAAAATTAAACGGACTGCGCTCAACTGTACCCACATAATCCGAATTTGAAACGAGACCTAAAATTATCCTCCTAGGGATTTGATCCATGAATATATTTGAATTAAATTCGTAACGACCATGGCTTATAAATAACTGTTTCATCATTGTTTTCCTGACAGCATAGCGAGCTGGTTTTGTATCAAGTTTTCTTGTAATATCTAAAGCCAGTCCATCCATGAGCTCAACTTTTTTAACATAGAGCTTGCAGCTCACTACTTCAAAATGATAATTTGTTGCTTGAGCGAGAGCTGGAGGGGTAGGAGGAGCTATCAATACAAATCTATTATCATTCGGTAGAATCTCAATATCAACCTCACAATGATTAATTAAATATAGTGGTTGATTAAAGATATCTGCGTCTAATTTTGAAACAAACTGGGCCGTTCTGCTGTTAGTAAATAGACTTTTCCTTGAATTAAAAGAGCTCCCTAACTGCTGATTTGTTCCAGGTTCATAATAATAGCCAGAAGAATTTAAGTGAGAGCTCTTTGCTCCTGCTGAGTAAGAGAGCTCATGAGACAAATAGGTCTTGTATGCGTAGAGTGAGTTTGAGTTGAAAATTTCTCTACCATTTACACTAACTCTCATATTATTAATAAAAGTTTTACCAATCATTTGTATTGGTGCCACATTTTCGTCTAGGGTTAAATTTACAAGTTGACCACTAGCATTTTCTTTCCGAATGCGAAATTCAGTGAGTAAATAACATTTTGATAAATCAATGTAGTTTGAACTCGAATGAATTTTAAAGTGGTAGGGAGTATCTGTGAGAGGGTTACTAGGAAGAATTTCAAATACTTTGGAGGAGGAGATGCTCACATTTGTAGGAGGAACATGAAAAAAGTCGAGAGCATTAGTTATAGAATTGATACTTTCTCCGTCAATTTTGTGGAAAGCCATAATTATTTTAAATAATTTTTAATAGAGACCAAAAGCGTCTTTTCGTAATCTTTTTCTTTTAATAAATGTTTGATGAAGTTTATCTAATTCTCGTTTCCTTTTTATACTCTTTTTTACTCCTGTTCCAAACTGTTTAGGGAGACCACCTTTCTCCAACACAGTATCGATTCCTTTTCTTCCTTCACTAACTAATGCTTCTTTTATTGGCTCTCCCTTGTTAACTCTTTCTAAGACTCTCTGTCCTGTGTTAAGAGCTTCCGCAGATACAGTACTCCCTACTCTTTGAATAATAGGGAGTATGAACCGCCAGAGACCTCGCATCACATCACCAACGCCTGCTCCTCTTTGACCATAACCCCTTTGAAAGGGAGGAGCTCCTCTGAAATAATTATATTCGTCTGAAATACCGTGTCCAATCATCTCATTGGGCAGGAAATTATCGTAGGATACCGTACTTGTATCAAAAATAATATGAACCATTTTTAAATTAATTTAAAACTAAAAATGAATAAATTTTAAAAATGAGCTATTTATATAGAAATGAAATTCGAAATTAAAAGTTTATCACTTTTTTAAAAATTAATACAATATGAACTGTTCCGAAAGCAAAAGGGACTAATCTTCCATTATCCATAGTTCTTAATTCAACTTCAATTTCATTAATTTCTCTAGGGAGCACACGCGCGTAGATGGGTGAGTCATAAATCTTCTCATTGTATTCTCCCGGCACTGCACCTGAAATAGAGACAACTCGAAGAAGAGAGCTGAGGGAATTTCCGACAATCATGTTTTCTGTCAATCCTTTGGCATATATGGCAAAACTTGAGAACCCTCCTCTCAAATCACAACCGTACTTTGCAATTTCATTATTATAAACATTATTAGGATTAGAAAATCCTAAGACATACCCAAGTTGAGGGGAGAAAGAAATCGATAATATGCTTTCGTTTTTAAAAACTGCCTTGAAGCGAGAAAAATCCTTGAGATACTGTAATTCAATTGAATCTATTATATTTTTTAGAAGAGTAAGATTAGGTGTTGCTTCCTTCAGTTTATAGTCTTTACCAAATAGAACTTCAAACAATTTGTCAGCTCTTGAATTGTATTGCTCCTTCCTAGAACCCTTTAATCCCATAACTTCTAATACAGTAGGCGAAGCTGGAGGTGTTGTCTGTGTCATATTGTCTTTCTTTTTAGCCAATCCTAGTGCAGACAAAACGGTAGATGAGGGTTTTTGTAATTTCTGCTCATCTTTTTTCTCCTCTTTTTTCGAGCTCCCTAAGCCTATACTATCCAATACACTCGCAGGACGTTTTTGTGATTTTTTCTCCTCCTTTTTATTGCTCTCCAACCCTGCACTACTTGAAACCGATGATTTTTGTGTACTATTTTCTTTAGGTTTCTTCTCATCCTTTCTTGATAAATCTACAGCACTAGGAGTAATAGAGTCTGGAGATTTTTGTGTAGTACTAATTTGCTCTTTTTCAGGTTTTAGAGATGGAGTTTTATTATCTTCCTTGTACCTTGGAGGAGACTTTAATTCCTCTCTAGGAGTTTAATCCTCTCAGCTCTCGGAGGAGATGAGAGCAGAGAAGGAGGAGGAATAAATGCTCCTGGTTTTTCAACAGAGTCTATAGCATCAGACTGATGTTTAAGTGTTGTGGATAAATAATTTCTGAGAGCTTCAACACTATTATGAGATGCTGCAGGAACTGGTACTTGGAGAACATTTTTCTTCAAATTGTCATCAATAAAATGTATTTTCAACCATTGCTCATCAAGCGTACCAATTGTTGATGGCCAAGAGAATGGGTAACTTATACTATGTACTCCGCAAACCCAATTACCTGAAAAATACAAAGGCTTGGGGAGATGGACTCGAAATTTATTTGGCTGATTATCTGGGTAATCTGTAGTATTGCTTTCAAGAAATACAAAGAAACTATTTGACATTTTTATTTATAGAAAATTTTTTTACAAATAGATGAAAAATTATAAATTGATAAACAATGAAACAAATGAATGTCTTTTATACTAATTGCGACTCTGAAATCCATTCTCGTTCTGGATATCCTATATATTTTACTAACAACTCATATGTTCCATCTGACCTCTTTCTCTTTCTATAAACCTTTTCAATTCGGTACTCAGTATCTGCATCTTTTCGCACACGAGCCAGCTCCTCTCCATAGAAGGAGCCTTTGAATCTTTCACCTTTCTCATCTCTAACTTTGTATCGAATTGGTTTGGCCTGGTTAAACACCTGATCAACTTTTAAAATTTCATCGCCCCAATTTGGAATATACCCTTTTTCAAATGCTCCTTTCCCAACACTCATCCTTACATTCTCTCCTTCCTTGAACTTTGGTTTGCCTTTTGTAAAATCAAATTCTCCATAAATTTTCTTCCATACCTCCTGAGCGTTCTCGAAATTTACATCGATAGGTCGCATCCCATGTACTCTACACTTTGACTTATTGATTCCTTCAAGAATTTTCGGCAAAACATCAATCCAATTGAGTATTATGTTTTGAGAAAAATATCGATATAGTCGCTGTTTAACATTTCGGATTGCTCTCTCTGCTAATGAAGCTTTAACTGTTGAGTGGACGGGTTCAATCTTTTGTATCTCTTCTTTTTCAAAATATTCTTTTAGTAATTTATTGCGAAACTCCAAGCCTTTATCTGAAAATATTCTGTGTGGTTTCATGGGCATTTGAGTCAGGAGGAGCTTGAATGCTTCGACCATATCTTCAGCTTTCTTTGCTTTGACAGGGACTCCAAAGAGCCTTTTTGAAAGAACATCAATTCCTAGCAGCAAATATCGATTGCCTTTATTATGTCTGGAGAGAGCTTGAAAATCGGCCAAGTCTACTTGGACATCTGTCATGAATCCTGCTGCTATTGTTTTACTTCGAGGAAAATGCACCCTCTTTGGTCGCATTAGAGTATAGGTGCGGTGTCCTTCCAGAAAATCTTGTACAGCGCTCCTCGGTATATCTTTATTAATTTTTCTAGCCTCATACCATAGACTATCGATTCCTGAAAACGCTGAAGGCGATTCTGGATTATTATACAATTGTTTTAAGAGTTTAATATAATCTGTCATTTTTCTTAAATTTACCAAAGTGATGGTTTAAATTTGGAAGAATTCGCTTCTTTACGTCTAGCTTTAATAAGGTTTTTTGCCCATAAGCGGCCCGCCCTTTCTGATTGGCTTTTTGAAACAGATCTTCTCATTCGTTTCTCCTATTTTTCTGGAGAACCCTCCCTTTTCCGTTTAAAAAGTTGTCGCGATATAGGAGGTGAGGGAGATCTACCGTCTCTAAGTATTCTATGACGTTGTCGAGATGGTTTGGCTCTATTCAGTAGCTTTGCCACATCATCACGACGCATTTGTTGTAATGCTCCATGATCAAGTGGTGCTTTAACGTTTTGAGCAGCTTTCCTTCTTTGTAATAGCTCTTTCCTTTTTTGAATTTGCGCTGTTTCTATTTGTCTAGTCCTAATTTCTTTGTTTTCATATGTATTCTTTCTTTTTTTAACCCCTTCATTGTTATTTGAATCTTGCTCTCTCTTTTTAGTTTGGAGAGGAATAGGAGGAGAAGGAGTCAATGGAATATTTTCATTAGTAGGAGGAGAAGGATACAGTGGAATATCTTCATTAGTATTGCTCTCATTTTCAATATAGGAAGAATATCTGGCCTTTCCTTTCTTCTTTGGTTTCTTACTCTTTTTAATATTTTTTGAAACATTTCTTAACTTCTTAGAATTGATATTATATTCAGGTTTAGAAGTACTTGGTTGTGTAGGAGAAATAGGAGGTGAAGGCAATTGAGGAGCCTCGTAATTTTGCTCGGATGATGGAATAGAAGGAGGAGGAACGAGATTATATGCTCTATTAGGAGGTTGTGCTGGATAGGACGAGAATGAAAGATCATCGCTCATCCACAGATCGTCATCATTTTCATTGATATTTGTTGAAGGATGGACTAAATTTTGTCTCATGATAGCTCCTTTTGGAGAAGCAACGAGCTCTACCTTAACAGGGCGATTCTCTCGCTCATTCCTCATACTTAGATAACGCCTCAGCTCCTGATTGTAAAGAATATTTTTTACTGAAGACCTATTCTTTTTACTTTTGGCTCCTTCAACCTCTCTTCTTGCAAAATCAATATTTGGTTCGCCAGTATCATAAGTTGTAAGTCCTCTATAAATATCTTGAGGGACGAGAACAAATTTATTTGCCATTATTATTATTATTATTAAATTTTAAAATTAATTTTTGCTTTTTATAGTAAATGATCGCGCCAATTCAATAAGAATAGGAGTAATGAGCGCTGCAAATGCTCCTACTCCAAACCCGCTCCCTTTTTGATTTAAAACTTTTCTAGCTCCTCTCTCGCTCCTGGCACGGCTCATACGCCGAACAAAATCTACATATGGTAAGAGACGTTTCTTTTGACGAGTAGAAAGATTAAATCTTGATTTGACAATATTTAAGCAAATTTCTGCTAAAGACAAAAGATGTTGAGAATTTGCCACTTTTAAGAGTCTCCTGGTTTTTTGTTGGGACTTTGTTCGAGCAAGCTTTTGTAAAAATTCAATATTTTCTTTTACTAAATTACTAACCATTTTAATAACCGTTTTTAGGAATGAAAATTGTTTTTTCTTCGTCCTCTTTAAATATGTTTGTCCGAAGTTTCAAACTAGGATCTGAAGAGGCGTGCATATCGATAACCAGATATCCATAAGGTTCATTAGTAGCTTGTTTATAAGCGTCAAGAAAATAATCTAATTGACGAGGAAAGAGCTGTACACCAATATTACGGACAGATAAAACAGAATTTGGAGAGCGCATTAACACTAAGTATTGAGCATTCTGGCGAGCAACCTTTATCTTTCTCTCAAATAAATTTTGCGTGACAAATACGACTGAAAAATTTTGATGATGCGACTTTTTCGTAAAAAGCTCAGACAAATATTTTTCATCTATCGAAGTGAGCAAGTCATCGAGGATAAGGAGCAAAGGTTTTGAAAATTTTTTAATAAGCTCCTCTGGAGGAGCACCTGCATATACACTTACTCCGGATTTTTGAAGAAGAGGTACAATATTACTCATTTCACCAAAGCAGTATAATATAGATTTGGGTGTGGGATGAACTAAGTAAGCTGTTTCGGCAATAAATTTTAATAAAAAAGTGCTCTTTCCACTAGAGCTCGGACCTGAAACAATCATACCAAAAGGCGATTTAAAATTCAGTTCTATATTCGAAAATGTGATAGATTCCATAACAAACAATTTAGGAAAATAAAATTACAATTAATTGAAAATAATAAATCGAAAAATTTTTTAAAATGATTTACTGAATTGAAGCAATTGCTTCCATCTCTTCTTTTTCCATCTCAGCCGCTTGCTCCTTCAGAGCTTCCAATTTTTGCGCCTGAGTTGGGATCCCTGCTGTAGCAGCCGATAATTTGTCAAAGAATTCATTAAGTATTCCTTCTTCAGCAGTAGAAGGTGTGGGAGGTTGTGGTTCTAATGGCGGAGAGACTGGTGGAGTTGCTAATGGCGGTGAAAGAAGAGGAGCAGGGAGTGTAATTGGAGCTTGAGTCTTAGGAGCTGAGAGAGTAGCTTGGATATTAAGAGAAGGAGCATGAAGAGCTGAAGGTGGTGGAGGAGGAGGAGGAAGAGCCGTAGTTGCTGGAGGAGGAGGAAGAATCGATGGTGGGGGTATATTTGTTTTCATATCCTTATTTTCCTCACAACATTTGACGTCGCAAAAACTGCCATTTATATTAAAGACTCTTCCTTTATTACGAATTTTAAAAAAGCAATGACCAGGTAAGTCGTATATTTTGTCAAATGGTACAAAACGGCTCCCTGAAAAGCGAGTACACCATGTTGTTACTCCCTCCTTGGTGATTGCAAAATCGAGCTCAACCTCTGTGCTCTTGCATTCACGACATTTACCAGCTTGGTCGTAGGGAACAAAGCGTGGTGTGGAAATGCGGGAGCTGGAGAGAGTAATTCCTATTGAAGTAATACTAAATTCGACCTCTGGAAGAATTTGGGAGGCAAGGTATTTCTTGTCGCTCATATTTAATGCCATTTTAAACTATTCTAAGATTTCAAAATTAAAATAATTTGGATAATGAAATTATTAAAAATGAATTTATGAAATATGAGGAATTGCGGCTAACTAACAAAATGGTGCTAATATTTACAAGCTCCGCCCTTATTAATTATTAGTCACATTAATTTAATTAATTGAAATTGCTTAAAGGATTTTTAATTATATTTGAACATTAGACTCTGGTGTTATGTTAGACCGTTGCTCCTGGTTTATATCAGAGAAAGGAATTTAATGTATATATAAAATAAAAGAGGAATTTGAGTCACGTTACTATTCTGCATCTCTGACTTTTTAATTGAATTATTTCTCAGACTCTAGTGTATTGTTAGACCGTGCATGCTACTACAACACAGAAATGAATTCAGGATTTCTATAAAATAAAGGAGAGGATTAGAGTCACATTGCTGTTCTGTGTCTCTAACCTTCTCTTCCTAAAATAAATGAAAAAGTACTGTACCTTTCGCGCACTGCCATCGTCAGATTAAAAGGGAATCCTTTCCTCGCTGTTATTTAATTACCCTTTAAACAAATAAAAAATAAAACAAAAGTTTCACAAATTAGAAGTTTATTCAAAAATTAAGCAATTAGTCAATGTCTCATTTCACTTATTAAATTTAAAGCTCTAAAGAGAGCTGTATGGGTTAAATCATTGTTGTTGACCATTTTGTCCATTGTCAAAGTACCACTGTCCATTGTCCAAGTAACACTCACCCCCACGACTTCAATTTGTCGGTAACATAAAAGAAACCATTTAGTATTACTAATTGGTCGTCTACACCCTAATCCCTGTGATTTGGTCAGTTAGTTACCCTAACACCCAATGTAATTAATTATTCACTAATTGTTATACCCCTTACCCCACGACTACGATTCGCTGGTTAGATTCAGTGAAAACCAATTAGTAGGTACTAATTGACCAATTAACCCTTCCCCCGACTTCGATGTATCGGCAAGTTCAAAGCGATTTGTTCAATAGGTGCTAATTGGTCAATTAGTCATACTAATTATCAAAGGAAATGTCCCGAAAACCCCCTACACCCATAGGATATTGTCGGCAAAATCAAAGAAAATTAGGCGGAAACCCCCTACACCCTTTGGTTTGACCGGACCCCTCCCCCCGAAATGGGGTGGATACTTACTACTAAAGTTTTAAAAACTTTAAGCCAAAATTTTGAAAATAAACATTATTATAAAAGTATTTTCTATTGAGTATTGAAGAAGAAAAGAAAAAGAGAATGTGAAATACAACACATTTTCTCTAATGAATGAAAAAAATTGATTAAATTTTAAATCCCATCAAATCATTGTAAACTTTATGGACATTTTGTCCGTCTATTTTTCCAATTCCTTGGTTTAATACCCAAGTTTAAGGTATGTATTCTATACTACTTGGGATAAATTTTGGAAATGTATTTCGAAAGAAATACTTAAAATTAAATTAAAATTTAAAAAGTTTTAAAAACTTTAAGCCAAAATTTTGAAAATAAACTTTATTATAAAAGTATTTTCTATTGAGTATTGAAGAAGAAAAGAAAAAGAGAATGTGAAATACAACACATTTTCTCTAATGAATGAAAAAAATTGATTAAATTTTAAATCCCATCAAATCATTGTAAACTTTATGGACATTTTGTCCGTCTATTTTTCCAATTCCTTGGTTTAATACCCAAGTTTAAGGTATGTATTCTATACTACTTGGGATAAATTTTGGAAATGTATTTCGAAAGAAATACTTAAAATTAAATTAAAATTTAAAAAGTTTTAAAAACTTTAAGCCAAAATTTTGAAAATAAACTTTATTATAAAAGTATTTTCTATTGAGTATTGACGAAGAAAAGAAAAAGAGAATGTGAAATACAACACATAATTCTCTAATGTATGAAAAAAATTGATTAAATTTTAAATCCCATCAAATCATTGTAAATTTTATGGACATTTTGTCCGTCTATTTTTCCAAATCCTTGGTTTAATACCCAAGTTTAAGGTATGTAATCAATACTTACTTGGGATAAATTTTGGAAATGTATTTCGAAAGAAATACTTAAAATTAAATTAAAATTTAAAAAGTTTTAAAAACTTTAAGCCAAAATTTTGAAAATAAACTTTATTATAAAAGTATTTTCTATTGAGTATTGACGAAGAAAAGAAAAAGAGAATGTGAAATACAACACATAATTCTCTAATGTATGAAAAAAATTGATTAAATTTTAAATCCCATCAAATCATTGTAAATTTTATGGACATTTTGTCCGTCTATTTTTCCAATTCCTTGGTTTAATACCCAAGTTTAAGGTATGTATTCTATACTACTTGGGATAAATTTTGGAAATGTATTTCGAAAGAAATACTTAAAATTAAATTAAAATTTAAAAAGTTTTAAAAACTTTAAGCCAAAATTTTGAAAATAAACTTTATTATAAAAGTATTTTCTATTGAGTATTGACGAAGAAAAGAAAAAGAGAATGTGAAATACAACACATAATTCTCTAATGTATGAAAAAAATTGATTAAATTTTAAATCCCATCAAATCATTGTAAATTTTATGGACATTTTGTCCGTCTATTTTTCCAATTCCTTGGTTTAATACCCAAGTTTAAGGTATGTATTCTATACTACTTGGGATAAATTTTGGAAATGTATTTCGAAAGAAATACTTAAAATTAAATTAAAATTTAAAAAGTTTTAAAAACTTTAAGCCAAAATTTTGAAAATAAACTTTATTATAAAAGTATTTTCTATTGAGTATTGAAGAAGAAAAGAAAAAGAGAATGTGAAATACAACACATTTTCTCTAATGAATGAAAAAAATTGATTAAATTTTAAATCCCATCAAATCATTGTAAACTTTATGGACATTTTGTCCGTCTATTTTTCCAATTCCTTGGTTTAATACCCAAGTTTAAGGTATGTATTCTATACTACTTGGGATAAATTTTGGAAATGTATTTCGAAAGAAATACTTAAAATTAAATTAAAATTTAAAAAGTTTTAAAAACTTTAAGCCAAAATTTTGAAAATAAACTTTATTATAAAAGTATTTTCTATTGAGTATTGACGAAGAAAAGAAAAAGAGAATGTGAAATACAACACATAATTCTCTAATGTATGAAAAAAATTGATTAAATTTTAAATCCCATCAAATCATTGTAAATTTTATGGACATTTTGTCCGTCTATTTTTCCAAATCCTTGGTTTAATACCCAAGTTTAAGGTATGTAATCAATACTTACTTGGGATAAATTTTGGAAATGTATTTCGAAAGAAATACTTAAAATTAAATTAAAATTTAAAAAGTTTTAAAAACTTTAAGCCAAAATTTTGAAAATAAACTTTATTATAAAAGTATTTTCTATTGAGTATTGACGAAGAAAAGAAAAAGAGAATGTGAAATACAACACATAATTCTCTAATGTATGAAAAAAATTGATTAAATTTTAAATCCCATCAAATCATTGTAAATTTTATGGACATTTTGTCCGTCTATTTTTCCAATTCCTTGGTTTAATACCCAAGTTTAAGGTATGTATTCTATACTACTTGGGATAAATTTTGGAAATGTATTTCGAAAGAAAGACTTAAAATTAAATTAAAATTTAAAAAGTTTTAAAAACTTTAAGCCAAAATTTTGAAAATAAACTTTATTATAAAAGTATTT
Organism: Meloidogyne enterolobii; assembly: GCA_963681835.1. Classification (NCBI taxonomy): domain Eukaryota; kingdom Metazoa; phylum Nematoda; class Chromadorea; order Rhabditida; family Meloidogynidae; genus Meloidogyne; species Meloidogyne enterolobii. The sequence goes on along the minus strand of CAVMJV010000004.1, from coordinate 57,487 downwards.
TCTATTGAGTATTGACGAAGAAAAGAAAAAGAGAATGTGAAATACAACACATAATTCTCTAATGTATGAAAAAAATTGATTAAATTTTAAATCCCATCAAATCATTGTAAATTTTATGGACATTTTGTCCGTCTATTTTTCCAAATCCTTGGTTTAATACCCAAGTTTAAGGTATGTAATCAATACTTACTTGGGATAAATTTTGGAAATGTATTTCGAAAGAAATACTTAAAATTAAATTAAAATTTAAAAAGTTTTAAAAACTTTAAGCCAAAATTTTGAAAATAAACTTTATTATAAAAGTATTTTCTATTGAGTATTGACGAAGAAAAGAAAAAGAGAATGTGAAATACAACACATAATTCTCTAATGTATGAAAAAAATTGATTAAATTTTAAATCCCATCAAATCATTGTAAATTTTATGGACATTTTGTCCGTCTATTTTTCCAATTCCTTGGTTTAATACCCAAGTTTAAGGTATGTATTCTATACTACTTGGGATAAATTTTGGAAATGTATTTCGAAAGAAATACTTAAAATTAAATTAAAATTTAAAAAGTTTTAAAAACTTTAAGCCAAAATTTTGAAAATAAACTTTATTATAAAAGTATTTTCTATTGAGTATTGACGAAGAAAAGAAAAAGAGAATGTGAAATACAACACATAATTCTCTAATGTATGAAAAAAATTGATTAAATTTTAAATCCCATCAAATCATTGTAAATTTTATGGACATTTTGTCCGTCTATTTTTCCAATTCCTTGGTTTAATACCCAAGTTTAAGGTATGTATTCTATACTACTTGGGATAAATTTTGGAAATGTATTTCGAAAGAAATACTTAAAATTAAATTAAAATTTAAAAAGTTTTAAAAACTTTAAGCCAAAATTTTGAAAATAAACTTTATTATAAAAGTATTTTCTATTGAGTATTGACGAAGAAAAGAAAAAGAGAATGTGAAATACAACACATAATTCTCTAATGTATGAAAAAAATTGATTAAATTTTAAATCCCATCAAATCATTGTAAATTTTATGGACATTTTGTCCGTCTATTTTTCCAAATCCTTGGTTTAATACCCAAGTTTAAGGTATGTAATCAATACTTACTTGGGATAAATTTTGGAAATGTATTTCGAAAGAAATACTTAAAATTAAATTAAAATTTAAAAAGTTTTAAAAACTTTAAGCCAAAATTTTGAAAATAAACTTTATTATAAAAGTATTTTCTATTGAGTATTGACGAAGAAAAGAAAAAGAGAATGTGAAATACAACACATAATTCTCTAATGTATGAAAAAAATTGATTAAATTTTAAATCCCATCAAATCATTGTAAATTTTATGGACATTTTGTCCGTCTATTTTTCCAATTCCTTGGTTTAATACCCAAGTTTAAGGTATGTATTCTATACTACTTGGGATAAATTTTGGAAATGTATTTCGAAAGAAATACTTAAAATTAAATTAAAATTTAAAAAGTTTTAAAAACTTTAAGCCAAAATTTTGAAAATAAACTTTATTATAAAAGTATTTTCTATTGAGTATTGACGAAGAAAAGAAAAAGAGAATGTGAAATACAACACATAATTCTCTAATGTATGAAAAAAATTGATTAAATTTTAAATCCCATCAAATCATTGTAAATTTTATGGACATTTTGTCCGTCTATTTTTCCAATTCCTTGGTTTAATACCCAAGTTTAAGGTATGTAATCAATACTTACTTGGGATAAATTTTGGAAATGTATTTCGAAAGAAATACTTAAAATTAAATTAAAATTTAAAAAGTTTTAAAAACTTTAAGCCAAAATTTTGAAAATAAACTTTATTATAAAAGTATTTTCTATTGAGTATTGAAGAAGAAAAGAAAAAGAGAATGTGAAATACAACACATAATTCTCTAATGTATGAAAAAAATTGATTAAATTTTAAATCCCATCAAATCATTGTAAATTTTATGGACATTTTGTCCGTCTATTTTTCCAATTCCTTGGTTTAATACCCAAGTTTAAGGTATGTAATCGATACTTACTTGGGATAAATTTTGGAAATGTATTTCGAAAGAAATACTTAAAATTAAATTAAAATTTAAAAAGTTTTAAAAACTTTAAGCCAAAATTTTGAAAATAAACTTTATTATAAAAGTATTTTCTATTGAGTATTGAAGAAGAAAAGAAAAAGAGAATGTGAAATACAACACATAATTCTCTAATGTATGAAAAAAATTGATTAAATTTTAAATCCCATCAAATCATTGTAAATTTTATGGACATTTTGTCCGTCTATTTTTCCAATTCCTTGGTTTAATACCCAAGTTTAAGGTATGTAATCAATACTTACTTGGGATAAATTTTGGAAATGTATTTCGAAAGAAATACTTAAAATTAAATTAAAATTTAAAAAGTTTTAAAAACTTTAAGCCAAAATTTTGAAAATAAACATTATTATAAAAGTATTTTCTATTGAGTATTGAAGAAGAAAAGAAAAAGAGAATGTGAAATACAACACATAATTCTCTAATGTATGAAAAAAATTGATTAAATTTTAAATCCCATCAAATCATTGTAAATTTTATGGACATTTTGTCCGTCTATTTTTCCAATTCCTTGGTTTAATACCCAAGTTTAAGGTATGTAATCAATACTTACTTGGGATAAATTTTGGAAATGTATTTCGAAAGAAATACTTAAAATTAAATTAAAATTTAAAAAGTTTTAAAAACTTTAAGCCAAAATTTTGAAAATAAACATTATTATAAAAGTATTTTCTATTGAGTATTGAAGAAGAAAAGAAAAAGAGAATGTGAAATACAACACATAATTCTCTAATGTATGAAAAAAATTGATTAAATTTTAAATCCCATCAAATCATTGTAAATTTTATGGACATTTTGTCCGTCTATTTTTCCAATTCCTTGGTTTAATACCCAAGTTTAAGGTATGTAATCAATACTTACTTGGGATAAATTTTGGAAATGTATTTCGAAAGAAATACTTAAAATTAAATTAAAATTTAAAAAGTTTTAAAAACTTTAAGCCAAAATTTTGAAAATAAACATTATTATAAAAGTATTTTCTATTGAGTATTGAAGAAGAAAAGAAAAAGAGAATGTGAAATACAACACATAATTCTCTAATGTATGAAAAAAATTGATTAAATTTTAAATCCCATCAAATCATTGTAAATTTTATGGACATTTTGTCCGTCTATTTTTCCAATTCCTTGGTTTAATACCCAAGTTTAAGGTATGTAATCAATACTTACTTGGGATAAATTTTGGAAATGTATTTCGAAAGAAATACTTAAAATTAAATTAAAATTTAAAAAGTTTTAAAAACTTTAAGCCAAAATTTTGAAAATAAACTTTATTATAAAAGTATTTTCTATTGAGTATTGACGAAGAAAAGAAAAAGAGAATGTGAAATACAACACATAATTCTCTAATGTATGAAAAAAATTGATTAAATTTTAAATCCCATCAAATCATTGTAAATTTTATGGACATTTTGTCCGTCTATTTTTCCAATTCCTTGGTTTAATACCCAAGTTTAAGGTATGTAATCAATACTTACTTGGGATAAATTTTGGAAATGTATTTCGAAAGAAATACTTAAAATTAAATTAAAATTTAAAAAGTTTTAAAAACTTTAAGCCAAAATTTTGAAAATAAACATTATTATAAAAGTATTTTCTATTGAGTATTGAAGAAGAAAAGAAAAAGAGAATGTGAAATACAACACATAATTCTCTAATGTATGAAAAAAATTGATTAAATTTTAAATCCCATCAAATCATTGTAAATTTTATGGACATTTTGTCCGTCTATTTTTCCAATTCCTTGGTTTAATACCCAAGTTTAAGGTATGTAATCAATACTTACTTGGGATAAATTTTGGAAATGTATTTCGAAAGAAATACTTAAAATTAAATTAAAATTTAAAAAGTTTTAAAAACTTTAAGCCAAAATTTTGAAAATAAACATTATTATAAAAGTATTTTCTATTGAGTATTGACGAAGAAAAGAAAAAGAGAATGTGAAATACAACACATAATTCTCTAATGTATGAAAAAAATTGATTAAATTTTAAATCCCATCAAATCATTGTAAATTTTATGGACATTTTGTCCGTCTATTTTTCAAATTCCTTGGTTTAATACCCAAGTTTAAGGTATGTAATCAATACTTACTTGGGATAAATTTTGGAAATGTATTTCGAAAGAAATACTTAAAATTAAATTAAAATTTAAAAAGTTTTAAAAACTTTAAGCCAAAATTTTGAAAATAAACATTATTATAAAAGTATTTTCTATTGAGTATTGAAGAAGAAAAGAAAAAGAGAATGTGAAATACAACACATAATTCTCTAATGTATGAAAAAAATTGATTAAATTTTAAATCCCATCAAATCATTGTAAATTTTATGGACATTTTGTCCGTCTATTTTTCCAATTCCTTGGTTTAATACCCAAGTTTAAGGTATGTAATCAATACTTACTTGGGATAAATTTTGGAAATGTATTTCGAAAGAAATACTTAAAATTAAATTAAAATTTAAAAAGTTTTAAAAACTTTAAGCCAAAATTTTGAAAATAAACTTTATTATAAAAGTATTTTCTATTGAGTATTGACGAAGAAAAGAAAAAGAGAATGTGAAATACAACACATAATTCTCTAATGTATGAAAAAAATTGATTAAATTTTAAATCCCATCAAATCATTGTAAATTTTATGGACATTTTGTCCGTCTATTTTTCCAATTCCTTGGTTTAATACCCAAGTTTAAGGTATGTAATCAATACTTACTTGGGATAAATTTTGGAAATGTATTTCGAAAGAAATACTTAAAATTAAATTAAAATTTAAAAAGTTTTAAAAACTTTAAGCCAAAATTTTGAAAATAAACATTATTATAAAAGTATTTTCTATTGAGTATTGAAGAAGAAAAGAAAAAGAGAATGTGAAATACAACACATAATTCTCTAATGTATGAAAAAAATTGATTAAATTTTAAATCCCATCAAATCATTGTAAATTTTATGGACATTTTGTCCGTCTATTTTTCCAATTCCTTGGTTTAATACCCAAGTTTAAGGTATGTAATCAATACTTACTTGGGATAAATTTTGGAAATGTATTTCGAAAGAAATACTTAAAATTAAATTAAAATTTAAAAAGTTTTAAAAACTTTAAGCCAAAATTTTGAAAATAAACATTATTATAAAAGTATTTTCTATTGAGTATTGAAGAAGAAAAGAAAAAGAGAATGTGAAATACAACACATAATTCTCTAATGTATGAAAAAAATTGATTAAATTTTAAATCCCATCAAATCATTGTAAATTTTATGGACATTTTGTCCGTCTATTTTTCCAATTCCTTGGTTTAATACCCAAGTTTAAGGTATGTAATCAATAGTTACTTGGGATAAATTTTGGAAATGTATTTCGAAAGAAATACTTAAAATTAAATTAAAATTTAAAAAGTTTTAAAAACTTTAAGCCAAAATTTTGAAAATAAACTTTATTATAAAAGTATTTTCTATTGAGTATTGAAGAAGAAAAGAAAAAGAGAATGTGAAATACAACACATAATTCTCTAATGTATGAAAAAAATTGATTAAATTTTAAATCCCATCAAATCATTGTAAATTTTATGGACATTTTGTCCGTCTATTTTTCCAATTCCTTGGTTTAATACCCAAGTTTAAGGTATGTAATCAATACTTACTTGGGATAAATTTTGGAAATGTATTTCGAAAGAAATACTTAAAATTAAATTAAAATTTAAAAAGTTTTAAAAACTTTAAGCCAAAATTTTGAAAATAAACTTTATTATAAAAGTATTTTCTATTGAGTATTGAAGAAGAAAAGAAAAAGAGAATGTGAAATACAACACATAATTCTCTAATGTATGAAAAAAATTGATTAAATTTTAAATCCCATCAAATCATTGTAAATTTTATGGACATTTTGTCCGTCTATTTTTCCAATTCCTTGGTTTAATACCCAAGTTTAAGGTATGTATTTCTATACTACTTGGGATAAATTTTGGAAATGTATTTCGAAAGAAATACTTAAAATTAAATTAAAATTTAAAAAGTTTTAAAAACTTTAAGCCAAAATTTTGAAAATAAACTTTATTATAAAAGTATTTTCTATTGAGTATTGAAGAAGAAAAGAAAAAGAGAATGTGAAATACAACACATAATTCTCTAATGTATGAAAAAAATTGATTAAATTTTAAATCCCATCAAATCATTGTAAATTTTATGGACATTTTGTCCGTCTATTTTTCCAATTCCTTGGTTTAATACCCAAGTTTAAGGTATGTATTTCTATACTACTTGGGATAAATTTTGGAAATGTATTTCGAAAGAAATACTTAAAATTAAATTAAAATTTAAAAAGTTTTAAAAACTTTAAGCCAAAATTTTGAAAATAAACTTTATTATAAAAGTATTTTCTATTGAGTATTGAAGAAGAAAAGAAAAAGAGAATGTGAAATACAACACATAATTCTCTAATGTATGAAAAAAATTGATTAAATTTTAAATCCCATCAAATCATTGTAAATTTTATGGACATTTTGTCCGTCTATTTTTCCAATTCCTTGGTTTAATACCCAAGTTTAAGGTATGTATTTCTATACTACTTGGGATAAATTTTGGAAATGTATTTCGAAAGAAATACTTAAAATTAAATTAAAATTTAAAAAGTTTTAAAAACTTTAAGCCAAAATTTTGAAAATAAACTTTATTATAAAAGTATTTTCTATTGAGTATTGAAGAAGAAAAGAAAAAGAGAATGTGAAATACAACACATAATTCTCTAATGTATGAAAAAAATTGATTAAATTTTAAATCCCATCAAATCATTGTAAATTTTATGGACATTTTGTCCGTCTATTTTTCCAATTCCTTGGTTTAATACCCAAGTTTAAGGTATGTATTTCTATACTACTTGGGATAAATTTTGGAAATGTATTTCGAAAGAAATACTTAAAATTAAATTAAAATTTAAAAAGTTTTAAAAACTTTAAGCCAAAATTTTGAAAATAAACTTTATTATAAAAGTATTTTCTATTGAGTATTGAAGAAGAAAAGAAAAAGAGAATGTGAAATACAACACATAATTCTCTAATGTATGAAAAAAATTGATTAAATTTTAAATCCCATCAAATCATTGTAAATTTTATGGACATTTTGTCCGTCTATTTTTCCAATTCCTTGGTTTAATACCCAAGTTTAAGGTATGTATTTCTATACTACTTGGGATAAATTTTGGAAATGTATTTCGAAAGAAATACTTAAAATTAAATTAAAATTTAAAAAGTTTTAAAAACTTTAAGCCAAAATTTTGAAAATAAACTTTATTATAAAAGTATTTTCTATTGAGTATTGAAGAAGAAAAGAAAAAGAGAATGTGAAATACAACACATAATTCTCTAATGTATGAAAAAAATTGATTAAATTTTAAATCCCATCAAATCATTGTAAATTTTATGGACATTTTGTCCGTCTATTTTTCCAATTCCTTGGTTTAATACCCAAGTTTAAGGTATGTATTTCTATACTACTTGGGATAAATTTTGGAAATGTATTTCGAAAGAAATACTTAAAATTAAATTAAAATTTAAAAAGTTTTAAAAACTTTAAGCCAAAATTTTGAAAATAAACTTTATTATAAAAGTATTTTCTATTGAGTATTGAAGAAGAAAAGAAAAAGAGAATGTGAAATACAACACATAATTCTCTAATGTATGAAAAAAATTGATTAAATTTTAAATCCCATCAAATCATTGTAAATTTTATGGACATTTTGTCCGTCTATTTTTCCAATTCCTTGGTTTAATACCCAAGTTTAAGGTATGTATTTCTATACTACTTGGGATAAATTTTGGAAATGTATTTCGAAAGAAATACTTAAAATTAAATTAAAATTTAAAAAGTTTTAAAAACTTTAAGCCAAAATTTTGAAAATAAACTTTATTATAAAAGTATTTTCTATTGAGTATTGAAGAAGAAAAGAAAAAGAGAATGTGAAATACAACACATAATTCTCTAATGTATGAAAAAAATTGATTAAATTTTAAATCCCATCAAATCATTGTAAATTTTATGGACATTTTGTCCGTCTATTTTTCCAATTCCTTGGTTTAATACCCAAGTTTAAGGTATGTATTTCTATACTACTTGGGATAAATTTTGGAAATGTATTTCGAAAGAAATACTTAAAATTAAATTAAAATTTAAAAAGTTTTAAAAACTTTAAGCCAAAATTTTGAAAATAAACTTTATTATAAAAGTATTTTCTATTGAGTATTGAAGAAGAAAAGAAAAAGAGAATGTGAAATACAACACATAATTCTCTAATGTATGAAAAAAATTGATTAAATTTTAAATCCCATCAAATCATTGTAAATTTTATGGACATTTTGTCCGTCTATTTTTCCAATTCCTTGGTTTAATACCCAAGTTTAAGGTATGTATTTCTATACTACTTGGGATAAATTTTGGAAATGTATTTCGAAAGAAATACTTAAAATTAAATTAAAATTTAAAAAGTTTTAAAAACTTTAAGCCAAAATTTTGAAAATAAACTTTATTATAAAAGTATTTTCTATTGAGTATTGAAGAAGAAAAGAAAAAGAGAATGTGAAATACAACACATAATTCTCTAATGTATGAAAAAAATTGATTAAATTTTAAATCCCATCAAATCATTGTAAATTTTATGGACATTTTGTCCGTCTATTTTTCCAATTCCTTGGTTTAATACCCAAGTTTAAGGTATGTATTTCTATACTACTTGGGATAAATTTTGGAAATGTATTTCGAAAGAAATACTTAAAATTAAATTAAAATTTAAAAAGTTTTAAAAACTTTAAGCCAAAATTTTGAAAATAAACTTTATTATAAAAGTATTTTCTATTGAGTATTGAAGAAGAAAAGAAAAAGAGAATGTGAAATACAACACATAATTCTCTAATGTATGAAAAAAATTGATTAAATTTTAAATCCCATCAAATCATTGTAAATTTTATGGACATTTTGTCCGTCTATTTTTCCAATTCCTTGGTTTAATACCCAAGTTTAAGGTATGTATTTCTATACTACTTGGGATAAATTTTGGAAATGTATTTCGAAAGAAATACTTAAAATTAAATTAAAATTTAAAAAGTTTTAAAAACTTTAAGCCAAAATTTTGAAAATAAACTTTATTATAAAAGTATTTTCTATTGAGTATTGAAGAAGAAAAGAAAAAGAGAATGTGAAATACAACACATAATTCTCTAATGTATGAAAAAAATTGATTAAATTTTAAATCCCATCAAATCATTGTAAATTTTATGGACATTTTGTCCGTCTATTTTTCCAATTCCTTGGTTTAATACCCAAGTTTAAGGTATGTATTTCTATACTACTTGGGATAAATTTTGGAAATGTATTTCGAAAGAAATACTTAAAATTAAATTAAAATTTAAAAAGTTTTAAAAACTTTAAGCCAAAATTTTGAAAATAAACTTTATTATAAAAGTATTTTCTATTGAGTATTGAAGAAGAAAAGAAAAAGAGAATGTGAAATACAACACATAATTCTCTAATGTATGAAAAAAATTGATTAAATTTTAAATCCCATCAAATCATTGTAAATTTTATGGACATTTTGTCCGTCTATTTTTCCAATTCCTTGGTTTAATACCCAAGTTTAAGGTATGTATTTCTATACTACTTGGGATAAATTTTGGAAATGTATTTCGAAAGAAATACTTAAAATTAAATTAAAATTTAAAAAGTTTTAAAAACTTTAAGCCAAAATTTTGAAAATAAACTTTATTATAAAAGTATTTTCTATTGAGTATTGAAGAAGAAAAGAAAAAGAGAATGTGAAATACAACACATAATTCTCTAATGTATGAAAAAAATTGATTAAATTTTAAATCCCATCAAATCATTGTAAATTTTATGGACATTTTGTCCGTCTATTTTTCCAATTCCTTGGTTTAATACCCAAGTTTAAGGTATGTATTTCTATACTACTTGGGATAAATTTTGGAAATGTATTTCGAAAGAAATACTTAAAATTAAATTAAAATTTAAAAAGTTTTAAAAACTTTAAGCCAAAATTTTGAAAATAAACTTTATTATAAAAGTATTTTCTATTGAGTATTGAAGAAGAAAAGAAAAAGAGAATGTGAAATACAACACATAATTCTCTAATGTATGAAAAAAATTGATTAAATTTTAAATCCCATCAAATCATTGTAAATTTTATGGACATTTTGTCCGTCTATTTTTCCAATTCCTTGGTTTAATACCCAAGTTTAAGGTATGTATTTCTATACTACTTGGGATAAATTTTGGAAATGTATTTCGAAAGAAATACTTAAAATTAAATTAAAATTTAAAAAGTTTTAAAAACTTTAAGCCAAAATTTTGAAAATAAACTTTATTATAAAAGTATTTTCTATTGAGTATTGAAGAAGAAAAGAAAAAGAGAATGTGAAATACAACACATAATTCTCTAATGTATGAAAAAAATTGATTAAATTTTAAATCCCATCAAATCATTGTAAATTTTATGGACATTTTGTCCGTCTATTTTTCCAATTCCTTGGTTTAATACCCAAGTTTAAGGTATGTATTTCTATACTACTTGGGATAAATTTTGGAAATGTATTTCGAAAGAAATACTTAAAATTAAATTAAAATTTAAAAAGTTTTAAAAACTTTAAGCCAAAATTTTGAAAATAAACTTTATTATAAAAGTATTTTCTATTGAGTATTGAAGAAGAAAAGAAAAAGAGAATGTGAAATACAACACATAATTCTCTAATGTATGAAAAAAATTGATTAAATTTTAAATCCCATCAAATCATTGTAAATTTTATGGACATTTTGTCCGTCTATTTTTCCAATTCCTTGGTATAATACCCAAGTTTAAGGTATGTATTTCTATACTACTTGGGATAAATTTTGGAAATGTATTTCGAAAGAAATACTTAAAATTAAATTAAAATTTAAAAAGTTTTAAAAACTTTAAGCCAAAATTTTGAAAATAAACTTTATTATAAAAGTATTTTCTATTGAGTATTGAAGAAGAAAAGAAAAAGAGAATGTGAAATACAACACATAATTCTCTAATGTATGAAAAAAATTGATTAAATTTTAAATCCCATCAAATCATTGTAAATTTTATGGACATTTTGTCCGTCTATTTTTCCAATTCCTTGGTTTAATACCCAAGTTTAAGGTATGTAATCAATACTTACTTGGGATAAATTTTGGAAATGTATTTCGAAAGAAATACTTAAAATTAAATTAAAATTTAAAAAGTTTTAAAAACTTTAAGCCAAAATTTTGAAAATAAACTTTATTATAAAAGTATTTTCTATTGAGTATTGAAGAAGAAAAGAAAAAGAGAATGTGAAATACAACACATAATTCTCTAATGTATGAAAAAAATTGATTAAATTTTAAATCCCATCAAATCATTGTAAATTTTATGGACATTTTGTCCGTCTATTTTTCCAATTCCTTGGTTTAATACCCAAGTTTAAGGTATGTATTTCTATACTACTTGGGATAAATTTTGGAAATGTATTTCGAAAGAAATACTTAAAATTAAATTAAAATTTAAAAAGTTTTAAAAACTTTAAGCCAAAATTTTGAAAATAAACTTTATTATAAAAGTATTTTCTATTGAGTATTGAAGAAGAAAAGAAAAAGAGAATGTGAAATACAACACATAATTCTCTAATGTATGAAAAAAATTGATTAAATTTTAAATCCCATCAAATCATTGTAAATTTTATGGACATTTTGTCCGTCTATTTTTCCAATTCCTTGGTTTAATACCCAAGTTTAAGGTATGTAATCAATACTTACTTGGGATAAATTTTGGAAATGTATTTCGAAAGAAATACTTAAAATTAAATTAAAATTTAAAAAGTTTTAAAAACTTTAAGCCAAAATTTTGAAAATAAACATTATTATAAAAGTATTTTCTATTGAGTATTGAAGAAGAAAAGAAAAAGAGAATGTGAAATACAACACATAATTCTCTAATGTATGAAAAAAATTGATTAAATTTTAAATCCCATCAAATCATTGTAAATTTTATGGACATTTTGTCCGTCTATTTTTCCAATTCCTTGGTTTAATACCCAAGTTTAAGGTATGTAATCAATACTTACTTGGGATAAATTTTGGAAATGTATTTCGAAAGAAATACTTAAAATTAAATTAAAATTTAAAAAGTTTTAAAAACTTTAAGCCAAAATTTTGAAAATAAACTTTATTATAAAAGTATTTTCTATTGAGTATTGACGAAGAAAAGAAAAAGAGAATGTGAAATACAACACATAATTCTCTAATGTATGAAAAAAATTGATTAAATTTTAAATCCCATCAAATCATTGTAAATTTTATGGACATTTTGTCCGTCTATTTTTCCAATTCCTTGGTTTAATACCCAAGTTTAAGGTATGTATTTCTATACTACTTGGGATAAATTTTGGAAATGTATTTCGAAAGAAATACTTAAAATTAAATTAAAATTTAAAAAGTTTTAAAAACTTTAAGCCAAAATTTTGAAAATAAACATTATTATAAAAGTATTTTCTATTGAGTATTGACGAAGAAAAGAAAAAGAGAATGTGAAATACAACACATAATTCTCTAATGTATGAAAAAAATTGATTAAATTTTAAATCCCATCAAATCATTGTAAATTTTATGGACATTTTGTCCGTCTATTTTTCCAATTCCTTGGTTTAATACCCAAGTTTAAGGTATGTAATCAATACTTACTTGGGATAAATTTTGGAAATGTATTTCGAAAGAAATACTTAAAATTAAATTAAAATTTAAAAAGTTTTAAAAACTTTAAGCCAAAATTTTGAAAATAAACTTTATTATAAAAGTATTTTCTATTGAGTATTGACGAAGAAAAGAAAAAGAGAATGTGAAATACAACACATAATTCTCTAATGTATGAAAAAAATTGATTAAATTTTAAATCCCATCAAATCATTGTAAATTTTATGGACATTTTGTCCGTCTATTTTTCCAATTCCTTGGTTTAATACCCAAGTTTAAGGTATGTAATCAATACTTACTTGGGATAAATTTTGGAAATGTATTTCGAAAGAAATACTTAAAATTAAATTAAAATTTAAAAAGTTTTAAAAACTTTAAGCCAAAATTTTGAAAATAAACTTTATTATAAAAGTATTTTCTATTGAGTATTGACGAAGAAAAGAAAAAGAGAATGTGAAATACAACACATAATTCTCTAATGTATGAAAAAAATTGATTAAATTTTAAATCCCATCAAATCATTGTAAATTTTATGGACATTTTGTCCGTCTATTTTTCCAATTCCTTGGTTTAATACCCAAGTTTAAGGTATGTAATCAATACTTACTTGGGATAAATTTTGGAAATGTATTTCGAAAGAAATACTTAAAATTAAATTAAAATTTAAAAAGTTTTAAAAACTTTAAGCCAAAATTTTGAAAATAAACTTTATTATAAAAGTATTTTCTATTGAGTATTGACGAAGAAAAGAAAAAGAGAATGTGAAATACAACACATAATTCTCTAATGTATGAAAAAAATTGATTAAATTTTAAATCCCATCAAATCATTGTAAATTTTATGGACATTTTGTCCGTCTATTTTTCCAATTCCTTGGTTTAATACCCAAGTTTAAGGTATGTAATCAATACTTACTTGGGATAAATTTTGGAAATGTATTTCGAAAGAAATACTTAAAATTAAATTAAAATTTAAAAAGTTTTAAAAACTTTAAGCCAAAATTTTGAAAATAAACTTTATCATAAAAGTATTTTCTATTGAGTATTGACGAAGAAAAGAAAAAGAGAATGTGAAATACAACACATAATTCTCTAATGTATGAAAAAAATTGATTAAATTTTAAATCCCATCAAATCATTGTAAATTTTATGGACATTTTGTCCGTCTATTTTTCCAATTCCTTGGTTTAATACCCAAGTTTAAGGTATGTATTTCTATACTACTTGGGATAAATTTTGGAAATGTATTTAGAAAGAAATACTTAAAATTAAATTAAAATTTAAAAAGTTTTAAAAACTTTAAGCCAAAATTTTGAAAATAAACTTTATTATAAAAGTATTTTCTATTGAGTATTGACGAAGAAAAGAAAAAGAGAATGTGAAATACAACACATAATTCTCTAATGTATGAAAAAAATTGATTAAATTTTAAATCCCATCAAATCATTGTAAATTTTATGGACATTTTGTCCGTCTATTTTTCCAATTCCTTGGTTTAATACCCAAGTTTAAGGTATGTATTTCTATACTACTTGGGATAAATTTTGGAAATGTATTTCGAAAGAAATACTTAAAATTAAATTAAAATTTAAAAAGTTTTAAAAACTTTAAGCCAAAATTTTGAAAATAAACTTTATTATAAAAGTATTTTCTATTGAGTATTGACGAAGAAAAGAAAAAGAGAATGTGAAATACAACACATAATTCTCTAATGTATGAAAAAAATTGATTAAATTTTAAATCCCATCAAATCATTGTAAATTTTATGGACATTTTGTCCGTCTATTTTTCCAATTCCTTGGTTTAATACCCAAGATTAAGGTATGTATTTCTATACTACTTGGGATAAATTTTGGAAATGTATTTCGAAAGAAATACTTAAAATTAAATTAAAATTTAAAAAGTTTTAAAAACTTTAAGCCAAAATTTTGAAAATAAACTTTATTATAAAAGTATTTTCTATTGAGTATTGCCGAAGAAAAGAAAAAGAGAATGTGAAATACAACACATAATTCTCTAATGTATGAAAAAAATTGATTAAATTTTAAATCCCATCAAATCATTGTAAATTTTATGGACATTTTGTCCGTCTATTTTTCCAATTCCTTGGTTTAATACCCAAGTTTAAGGTATGTAATCAATACTTACTTGGGATAAATTTTGGAAATGTATTTCGAAAGAAATACTTAAAATTAAATTAAAATTTAAAAAGTTTTAAAAACTTTAAGCCAAAATTTTGAAAATAAACTTTATTATAAAAGTATTTTCTATTGAGTATTGACGAAGAAAAGAAAAAGAGAATGTGAAATACAACACATAATTCTCTAATGTATGAAAAAAATTGATTAAATTTTAAATCCCATCAAATCATTGTAAATTTTATGGACATTTTGTCCGTCTATTTTTCCAATTCCTTGGTTTAATACCCAAGTTTAAGGTATGTAATCAATACTTACTTGGGATAAATTTTGGAAATGTATTTCGAAAGAAATACTTAAAATTAAATTAAAATTTAAAAAGTTTTAAAAACTTTAAGCCAAAATTTTGAAAATAAACTTTATTATAAAAGTATTTTCTATTGAGTATTGACGAAGAAAAGAAAAAGAGAATGTGAAATACAACACATAATTCTCTAATGTATGAAAAAAATTGATTAAATTTTAAATCCCATCAAATCATTGTAAATTTTATGGACATTTTGTCCGTCTATTTTTCCAATTCCTTGGTTTAATACCCAAGTTTAAGGTATGTATTTCTATACTACTTGGGATAAATTTTGGAAATGTATTTCGAAAGAAATACTTAAAATTAAATTAAAATTTAAAAAGTTTTAAAAACTTTAAGCCAAAATTTTGAAAATAAACTTTATTATAAAAGTATTTTCTATTGAGTATTGACGAAGAAAAGAAAAAGAGAATGTGAAATACAACACATAATTCTCTAATGTATGAAAAAAATTGATTAAATTTTAAATCCCATCAAATCATTGTAAATTTTATGGACATTTTGTCCGTCTATTTTTCCAATTCCTTGGTTTAATACCCAAGTTTAAGGTATGTATTTCTATACTACTTGGGATAAATTTTGGAAATGTATTTCGAAAGAAATACTTAAAATTAAATTAAAATTTAAAAAGTTTTAAAAACTTTAAGCCAAAATTTTGAAAATAAACTTTATTATAAAAGTATTTTCTATTGAGTATTGACGAAGAAAAGAAAAAGAGAATGTGAAATACAACACATAATTGTCTAATGTATGAAAAAAATTGATTAAATTTTAAATCCCATCAAATCATTGTAAATTTTATGGACATTTTGTCCGTCTATTTTTCCAATTCCTTGGTTTAATACCCAAGTTTAAGGTATGTAATCAATACTTACTTGGGATAAATTTTGGAAATGTATTTCGAAAGAAATACTTAAAATTAAATTAAAATTTAAAAAGTTTTAAAAACTTTAAGCCAAAATTTTGAAAATAAACTTTATTATAAAAGTATTTTCTATTGAGTATTGACGAAGAAAAGAAAAAGAGAATGTGAAATACAACACATAATTCTCTAATGTATGAAAAAAATTGATTAAATTTTAAATCCCATCAAATCATTGTAAATTTTATGGACATTTTGTCCGTCTATTTTTCCAATTCCTTGGTTTAATACCCAAGTTTAAGGTATGTAATCAATACTTACTTGGGATAAATTTTGGAAATGTATTTCGAAAGAAATACTTAAAATTAAATTAAAATTTAAAAAGTTTTAAAAACTTTAAGCCAAAATTTTGAAAATAAACTTTATTATAAAAGTATTTTCTATTGAGTATTGACGAAGAAAAGAAAAAGAGAATGTGAAATACAACACATAATTCTCTAATGTATGAAAAAAATTGATTAAATTTTAAATCCCATCAAATCATTGTAAATTTTATGGACATTTTGTCCGTCTATTTTTCCAATTCCTTGGTTTAATACCCAAGTTTAAGGTATGTATTTCTATACTACTTGGGATAAATTTTGGAAATGTATTTCGAAAGAAATACTTAAAATTAAATTAAAATTTAAAAAGTTTTAAAAACTTTAAGCCAAAATTTTGAAAATAAACTTTATTATAAAAGTATTTTCTATTGAGTATTGACGAAGAAAAGAAAAAGAGAATGTGAAATACAACACATAATTCTCTAATGTATGAAAAAAATTGATTAAATTTTAAATCCCATCAAATCATTGTAAATTTTATGGACATTTTGTCCGTCTATTTTTCCAATTCCTTGGTTTAATACCCAAGTTTAAGGTATGTATTTCTATACTACTTGGGATAAATTTTGGAAATGTATTTCGAAAGAAATACTTAAAATTAAATTAAAATTTAAAAAGTTTTAAAAACTTTAAGCCAAAATTTTGAAAATAAACTTTATTATAAAAGTATTTTCTATTGAGTATTGACGAAGAAAAGAAAAAGAGAATGTGAAATACAACACATAATTCTCTAATGTATGAAAAAAATTGATTAAATTTTAAATCCCATCAAATCATTGTAAATTTTATGGACATTTTGTCCGTCTATTTTTCCAATTCCTTGGTTTAATACCCAAGTTTAAGGTATGTATTTCTATACTACTTGGGATAAATTTTGGAAATGTATTTCGAAAGAAATACTTAAAATTAAATTAAAATTTAAAAAGTTTTAAAAACTTTAAGCCAAAATTTTGAAAATAAACTTTATTATAAAAGTATTTTCTATTGAGTATTGACGAAGAAAAGAAAAAGAGAATGTGAAATACAACACATAATTGTCTAATGTATGAAAAAAATTGATTAAATTTTAAATCCCATCAAATCATTGTAAATTTTATGGACATTTTGTCCGTCTATTTTTCCAATTCCTTGGTTTAATACCCAAGTTTAAGGTATGTAATCAATACTTACTTGGGATAAATTTTGGAAATGTATTTCGAAAGAAATACTTAAAATTAAATTAAAATTTAAAAAGTTTTAAAAACTTTAAGCCAAAATTTTGAAAATAAACTTTATTATAAAAGTATTTTCTATTGAGTATTGACGAAGAAAAGAAAAAGAGAATGTGAAATACAACACATAATTCTCTAATGTATGAAAAAAATTGATTAAATTTTAAATCCCATCAAATCATTGTAAATTTTATGGACATTTTGTCCGTCTATTTTTCCAATTCCTTGGTTTAATACCCAAGTTTAAGGTATGTATTTCTATACTACTTGGGATAAATTTTGGAAATGTATTTCGAAAGAAATACTTAAAATTAAATTAAAATTTAAAAAGTTTTAAAAACTTTAAGCCAAAATTTTGAAAATAAACATTATTATAAAAGTATTTTCTATTGAGTATTGAAGAAGAAAAGAAAAAGAGAATGTGAAATACAACACATAATTCTCTAATGTATGAAAAAAATTGATTAAATTTTAAATCCCATCAAATCATTGTAAATTTTATGGACATTTTGTCCGACTATTTTTCCAATTCCTTGGTTTAATACCCAAGTTTAAGGTATGTAATCAATACTTACTTGGGATAAATTTTGGAAAAGTATTTCGAAAGAAATACTTAAAATTAAATTAAAATTTAAAAAGTTTTAAAAACTTTAAGCCAAAATTTTGAAAATAAACTTTATTATAAAAGTATTTTCTATTGAGTATTGACGAAGAAAAGAAAAAGAGAATGTGAAATACAACACATAATTCTCTAATGTATGAAAAAAATTGATTAAATTTTAAATCCCATCAAATCATTGTAAATTTTATGGACATTTTGTCCGTCTATTTTTCCAATTCCTTGGTTTAATACCCAAGTTTAAGGTATGTATTTCTATACTACTTGGGATAAATTTTGGAAATGTATTTCGAAAGAAATACTTAAAATTAAATTAAAATTTAAAAAGTTTTAAAAACTTTAAGCCAAAATTTTGAAAATAAACATTATTATAAAAGTATTTTCTATTGAGTATTGAAGAAGAAAAGAAAAAGAGAATGTGAAATACAACACATAATTCTCTAATGTATGAAAAAAATTGATTAAATTTTAAATCCCATCAAATCATTGTAAATTTTATGGACATTTTGTCCGTCTATTTTTCCAATTCCTTGGTTTAATACCCAAGTTTAAGGTATGTAATCAATACTTACTGGGGATAAATTTTGGAAATGTATTTCGAAAGAAATACTTAAAATTAAATTAAAATTTAAAAAGTTTTAAAAACTTTAAGCCAAAATTTTGAAAATAAACTTTATTATAAAAGTATTTTCTATTGAGTATTGACGAAGAAAAGAAAAAGAGAATGTGAAATACAACACTTAATTCTCTAATGTATGAAAAGAATTGATTAAATTTTAAATCCCATCAAATCATTGTAAATTTTATGGACATTTTGTCCGTCTATTTTTCCAATTCCTTGGTTTAATACCCAAGTTTAAGGTATGTAATCAATACTTACTTGGGATAAATTTTGGAAATGTATTTCGAAAGAAATACTTAAAATTAAATTAAAATTTAAAAAGTTTTAAAAACTTTAAGCCAAAATTTTGAAAATAAACTTTATTATAAAAGTATTTTCTATTGAGTATTGACGAAGAAAAGAAAAAGAGAATGTGAAATACAACACTTAATTCTCTAATGTATGAAAAAAATTGATTAAATTTTAAATCCCATCAAATCATTGTAAATTTTATGGACATTTTGTCCGTCTATTTTTCCAATTCCTTGGTTTAATACCCAAGTTTAAGGTATGTAATCAATACTTACTTGGGATAAATTTTGGAAATGTATTTCGAAAGAAATACTTAAAATTAAATTAAAATTTAAAAAGTTTTAAAAACTTTAAGCCAAAATTTTGAAAATAAACTTTATTATAAAAGTATTTTCTATTGAGTATTGACGAAGAAAAGAAAAAGAGAATGTGAAATACAACACATAATTCTCTAATGTATGAAAAAAATTGATTAAATTTTAAATCCCATCAAATCATTGTAAATTTTATGGACATTTTGTCCGTCTATTTTTCCAATTCCTTGGTTTAATACCCAAGTTTAAGGTATGTAATCAATACTTACTTGGGATAAATTTTGGAAATGTATTTCGAAAGAAATACTTAAAATTAAATTAAAATTTAAAAAGTTTTAAAAACTTTAAGCCAAAATTTTGAAAATAAACTTTATTATAAAAGTATTTTCTATTGAGTATTGACGAAGAAAAGAAAAAGAGAATGTGAAATACAACACATAATTCTCTAATGTATGAAAAAAATTGATTAAATTTTAAATCCCATCAAATCATTGTAAATTTTATGGACATTTTGTCCGTCTATTTTTCCAATTCCTTGGTTTAATACCCAAGTTTAAGGTATGTAATCAATACTTACTTGGGATAAATTTTGGAAATGTATTTCGAAAGAAATACTTAAAATTAAATTAAAATTTAAAAAGTTTTAAAAACTTTAAGCCAAAATTTTGAAAATAAACTTTATTATAAAAGTATTTTCTATTGAGTATTGACGAAGAAAAGAAAAAGAGAATGTGAAATACAACACATAATTCTCTAATGTATGAAAAAAATTGATTAAATTTTAAATCCCATCAAATCATTGTAAATTTTATGGACATTTTGTCCGTCTATTTTTCCAATTCCTTGGTTTAATACCCAAGTTTAAGGTATGTAATCAATACTTACTTGGGATAAATTTTGGAAATGTATTTCGAAAGAAATACTTAAAATTAAATTAAAATTTAAAAAGTTTTAAAAACTTTAAGCCAAAATTTTGAAAATAAACTTTATTATAAAAGTATTTTCTATTGAGTATTGACGAAGAAAAGAAAAAGAGAATGTGAAATACAACACATAATTCTCTAATGTATGAAAAAAATTGATTAAATTTTAAATCCCATCAAATCATTGTAAATTTTATGGACATTTTGTCCGTCTATTTTTCCAATTCCTTGGTTTAATACCCAAGTTTAAGGTATGTAATCAATACTTACTTGGGATAAATTTTGGAAATGTATTTCGAAAGAAATACTTAAAATTAAATTAAAATTTAAAAAGTTTTAAAAACTTTAAGCCAAAATTTTGAAAATAAACTTTATTATAAAAGTATTTTCTATTGAGTATTGACGAAGAAAAGAAAAAGAGAATGTGAAATACAACACATAATTCTCTAATGTATGAAAAAAATTGATTAAATTTTAAATCCCATCAAATCATTGTAAATTTTATGGACATTTTGTCCGTCTATTTTTCCAATTCCTTGGTTTAATACCCAAGTTTAAGGTATGTAATCAATACTTACTTGGGATAAATTTTGGAAATGTATTTCGAAAGAAATACTTAAAATTAAATTAAAATTTAAAAAGTTTTAAAAACTTTAAGCCAAAATTTTGAAAATAAACTTTATTATAAAAGTATTTTCTATTGAGTATTGACGAAGAAAAGAAAAAGAGAATGTGAAATACAACACATAATTCTCTAATGTATGAAAAAAATTGATTAAATTTTAAATCCCATCAAATCATTGTAAATTTTATGGACATTTTGTCCGTCTATTTTTCCAATTCCTTGGTTTAATACCCAAGTTTAAGGTATGTAATCAATACTTACTTGGGATAAATTTTGGAAATGTATTTCGAAAGAAATACTTAAAATTAAATTAAAATTTAAAAAGTTTTAAAAACTTTAAGCCAAAATTTTGAAAATAAACTTTATTATAAAAGTATTTTCTATTGAGTATTGACGAAGAAAAGAAAAAGAGAATGTGAAATACAACACATAATTCTCTAATGTATGAAAAAAATTGATTAAATTTTAAATCCCATCAAATCATTGTAAATTTTATGGACATTTTGTCCGTCTATTTTTCCAATTCCTTGGTTTAATACCCAAGTTTAAGGTATGTAATCAATACTTACTTGGGATAAATTTTGGAAATGTATTTCGAAAGAAATACTTAAAATTAAATTAAAATTTAAAAAGTTTTAAAAACTTTAAGCCAAAATTTTGAAAATAAACTTTATTATAAAAGTATTTTCTATTGAGTATTGACGAAGAAAAGAAAAAGAGAATGTGAAATACAACACATAATTCTCTAATGTATGAAAAAAATTGATTAAATTTTAAATCCCATCAAATCATTGTAAATTTTATGGACATTTTGTCCGTCTATTTTTCCAATTCCTTGGTTTAATACCCAAGTTTAAGGTATGTAATCAATACTTACTTGGGATAAATTTTGGAAATGTATTTCGAAAGAAATACTTAAAATTAAATTAAAATTTAAAAAGTTTTAAAAACTTTAAGCCAAAATTTTGAAAATAAACTTTATTATAAAAGTATTTTCTATTGAGTATTGACGAAGAAAAGAAAAAGAGAATGTGAAATACAACACATAATTCTCTAATGTATGAAAAAAATTGATTAAATTTTAAATCCCATCAAATCATTGTAAATTTTATGGACATTTTGTC
Source organism: Meloidogyne enterolobii (assembly GCA_963681835.1). Lineage (NCBI taxonomy): Eukaryota > Metazoa > Nematoda > Chromadorea > Rhabditida > Meloidogynidae > Meloidogyne > Meloidogyne enterolobii. Next base: position 35,185 of record CAVMJV010000004.1, on the reverse strand, counting down.
CGTCTATTTTTCCAATTCCTTGGTTTAATACCCAAGTTTAAGGTATGTAATCAATACTTACTTGGGATAAATTTTGGAAATGTATTTCGAAAGAAATACTTAAAATTAAATTAAAATTTAAAAAGTTTTAAAAACTTTAAGCCAAAATTTTGAAAATAAACTTTATTATAAAAGTATTTTCTATTGAGTATTGACGAAGAAAAGAAAAAGAGAATGTGAAATACAACACATAATTCTCTAATGTATGAAAAAAATTGATTAAATTTTAAATCCCATCAAATCATTGTAAATTTTATGGACATTTTGTCCGTCTATTTTTCCAATTCCTTGGTTTAATACCCAAGTTTAAGGTATGTAATCAATACTTACTTGGGATAAATTTTGGAAATGTATTTCGAAAGAAATACTTAAAATTAAATTAAAATTTAAAAAGTTTTAAAAACTTTAAGCCAAAATTTTGAAAATAAACTTTATTATAAAAGTATTTTCTATTGAGTATTGACGAAGAAAAGAAAAAGAGAATGTGAAATACAACACATAATTCTCTAATGTATGAAAAAAATTGATTAAATTTTAAATCCCATCAAATCATTGTAAATTTTATGGACATTTTGTCCGTCTATTTTTCCAATTCCTTGGTTTAATACCCAAGTTTAAGGTATGTAATCAATACTTACTTGGGTATATATCAATACTTACTTGTAGCTATTTTAACACTAAATCCAATAAAAGCGGCAGAAGTTTATACCCAAACACAATTTGGTTACGAACTAATCATTATTGACATCATCAGAAAAGGTTACCCAAACACACGCCTTATATTAATATACTTTCCGCCAAATTTAACAAAAAACTCTAACGAAAAATTAATAAAAACACTCACAAAATACTATACTCCTAACACTATCATTTGTGGCGATCTAAACAAACCTAAAATCAATTGGACCTCACATTCTTGTTCAGTTGCCATGGACGAATTACTTTTAGATTTTATAACTAACTATGGATTTAATCAGCTTATTAAAGATCCAACACACATTTCGGGCTCTATTCTTGACTTAATCATAACTAACCAAAAGGAATTAGTAGATAATATCCAAATTAAAGATGGATTTTCAACCTCTGACCATTTTCGCATAAACTTTGAGATTAATATCACAACAGAACCTACACAAAACAACAATTATCGTGCTTTTAATAAAGCCAACATTAACAAAATAAAACCAATTTTAGCTTATAACTTTTACCTAATGGAAATAATCCCAAACATAACTAACTCTGTTAGCACTAAATTTGAGAACTTTTACAAACTTGTTCAATCAATAATTGAAGAAAATATTCCTGTCTCGCACAACAAATCCCAATTAGGCCTCAAATACCCTGTTTATATACAAAAAGCAATTAGAGATAAATATAAACTTTTCAAGCGACTTAAACAAAACCCCACACTAAGAGTCGAATACAATAAAATGTCCAATAAAATTAAATACTTAATCAGAAATTATTTAAATAAATCAATGTCTAGAATTTCCAATAATAAAAATTTGATAAATAAACAAATAAAAACATCCATAAAATCTAAGCAAACTATCCCAGTACTAATCAGTAACAATGAATACATAATAGAAGATTCAAAAAAATGTGAAGCTTTTGCAACCTATTTTTCTGAATTATTCAAAAACATACCCAATAACCATCAAAAACTAACATTCACTACAGCTTGTAAAAACACACTAGATGATATAGATTTTGACATAATAACCATTGCCAACACACTTAAAGCACTACCTAACAAAAATTCATCCACGCAAGATGATATCCCTTATAAAATATTTAAGAATCTTCATGACATAGTTGCCCCTAGCTTATGTGAAATCTTCCGTATTTCTTTAGATACGGGAGAAATCCCAGAAAAATGGAAACACTCAACAATTATACCTATATTCAAAAGTGGAAACAGATCAGACCTTAAAAATTATCGACCTATATCACTCACCTCTACTACTTGTAGAATTTTTGAAAAAATAATCTATTCAGAAGTGATGAAATTCCTACTCGAGAACGATTTACTGTCCAAAAATCAATTCGGTTTCCTACCCAAACGTTCCACGATAACACAACTAATACTCACTCTTAACAAATGGTATGAGGGCCTACTTCATAGAAAAAATATAGATGTAATATACATCGACTTACAAAAAGCATTCGATAAGGTTCCCACACAACACCTACTAAACAAACTATATGCGTACGGAATCAGAGGTAAAATACACAGATGGATAAGCAATTTTCTTACAAACCGTACTTTTGCAGTGCGAATAAATAACGAAGAGTCAAGCATATTTCCAACATTATCAGGAGTTCCCCAGGGATCAATTTTAGCACCTTTATTGTTTACAATATATATAAATGATCTCCCGTCAAAATTAGGAGAAAATATATATGCATCGCTATATGCCGATGACATTAAAATCACCCATATTTACAATACACAAAACACTATCATGCAGGAAAAGATCGATATCCTTAACTCATGGGCAATAGATTCGGGTTTAAATATATCACTTAATAAATCTTTTATATTCAATCTAGGTAATAAAAATCCAAAAATACCATACAATATCCTAGACAATGAGTTACAACATGTCGAAGTAATAAAAGATCTAGGCATACACATAGACAATAAATTAACCTTTAAAAAGCATATAAAAAACATATGCAAACTTGGATTTTTAAGATCCCATCAAATACTACGAAATATACATACATCCGATCCTAAAATATGGGGTAATCTTTTTAAAACATATATTCTCCCTACACTAGAATACGGGTCCCCTATATGGAACCCAATGTCTAAAGAATTAAATAAAGATTTAGAAAGGGTGCAAAAATTCTTTACTAAGTCAGCCCTTTTGAAATGCAGAAGAAAAAATCTTAAATACACTGACAGACTAAAATTATTTCAACTCGAAACCCTACAATTCAGAAGGTACTATATAGACGTGATAACATTGTATAAGATACTATTTAACCATACCAGTTTAATCCCAGAAGAGCTATTCACATTAAATACACGTCCAAGTAGAAAGCATGATTTTATCATTCAGGTCTCAAATAAAAATGCCAAAACAATCAATTCTTTCATTAACCGGACAGTAAATATTTGGAATCTAATCCCAAGAAATATATTCATAGGGCATACATTAAATAGTTTCAAAACTAATTTAAAACATAGCCTACCGCAAATTCTGTTAAAATTAAAAATACTAACTTAAATTCAACAAACCAAATTTCAAACCTAAACACTAAAGAATCCCTGAATTAATCCCATAATTTGACTAAAATTATGGGTATATTGCCTTTAACTTATTTACTCATTCACTTAGCAAAATGAGCGTTTTAACCTTTTCTTCACTCATCAGTTTATTTTTAAATTCACGCCTTTTCCAAACCCCCCACCCCCAAATATATATTTGTCAAAACATTAATTTTTTAGTTAGTTCATATATTTTTCAATACCTAATTTATTTTTTTTTATCATTCATATTTTTTTTCTTAGTTGACATACTTTTTTTTTTTACAATTTCTCTTTTTTAAGCAAAAGTTAATTTAAAAAAAAAACATTTTTAAGCAAAAAAAGTTAAAATATCTCCTAAATTAACTTAACTACTTGTGCCTATTTATTTACTTTGAAATGTCTAAAACTCTTTATAATTCAAATCCCACATTTATTTATACACACTCAACCATTTTAGTGGTATATTGTATACCCTTTGGTCTGAATAAAATTTATTTATTTATTAAATTTTAAATCCCATCAAATCATTGTAAATTTTATGGACATTTTGTCCGTCTATTTTTCCAATTCCTTGGTTTAATACCCAAGTTTAAGGTATGTAATCAATACTTACTTGGGATAAATTTTGGAAATGTATTTCGAAAGAAATACTTAAAATTAAATTAAAATTTAAAAAGTTTTAAAAACTTTAAGCCAAAATTTTGAAAATAAACTTTATTATAAAAGTATTTTCTATTGAGTATTGACGAAGAAAAGAAAAAGAGAATGTGAAATACAACACATAATTCTCTAATGTATGAAAAAAATTGATTAAATTTTAAATCCCATCAAATCATTGTAAATTTTATGGACATTTTGTCCGTCTATTTTTCCAATTCCTTGGTTTAATACCCAAGTTTAAGGTATGTAATCAATACTTACTTGGGATAAATTTTGGAAATGTATTTCGAAAGAAATAATTAAAATTAAATTAAAATTTAAAAAGTTTTAAAAACTTTAAGCCAAAATTTTGAAAATAAACTTTATTATAAAAGTATTTTCTATTGAGTATTGACGAAGAAAAGAAAAAGAGAATGTGAAATACAACACATAATTCTCTAATGTATGAAAAAAATTGATTAAATTTTAAATCCCATCAAATCATTGTAAATTTTATGGACATTTTGTCCGTCTATTTTTCCAATTCCTTGGTTTAATACCCAAGTTTAAGGTATGTAATCAATACTTACTTGGGATAAATTTTGGAAATGTATTTCGAAAGAAATACTTAAAATTAAATTAAAATTTAAAAAGTTTTAAAAACTTTAAGCCAAAATTTTGAAAATAAACTTTATTATAAAAGTATTTTCTATTGAGTATTGACGAAGAAAAGAAAAAGAGAATGTGAAATACAACACATAATTCTCTAATGTATGAAAAAAATTGATTAAATTTTAAATCCCATCAAATCATTGTAAATTTTATGGACATTTTGTCCGTCTATTTTTCCAATTCCTTGGTTTAATACCCAAGTTTAAGGTATGTAATCAATACTTACTTGGGATAAATTTTGGAAATGTATTTCGAAAGAAATACTTAAAATTAAATTAAAATTTAAAAAGTTTTAAAAACTTTAAGCCAAAATTTTGAAAATAAACTTTATTATAAAAGTATTTTCTATTGAGTATTGACGAAGAAAAGAAAAAGAGAATGTGAAATACAACACATAATTCTCTAATGTATGAAAAAAATTGATTAAATTTTAAATCCCATCAAATCATTGTAAATTTTATGGACATTTTGTCCGTCTATTTTTCCAATTCCTTGGTTTAATACCCAAGTTTAAGGTATGTAATCAATACTTACTTGGGATAAATTTTGGAAATGTATTTCGAAAGAAATACTTAAAATTAAATTAAAATTTAAAAAGTTTTAAAAACTTTAAGCCAAAATTTTGAAAATAAACTTTATTATAAAAGTATTTTCTATTGAGTATTGACGAAGAAAAGAAAAAGAGAATGTGAAATACAACACATAATTCTCTAATGTATGAAAAAAATTGATTAAATTTTAAATCCCATCAAATCATTGTAAATTTTATGGACATTTTGTCCGTCTATTTTTCCAATTCCTTGGTTTAATACCCAAGTTTAAGGTATGTAATCAATACTTACTTGGGATAAATTTTGGAAATGTATTTCGAAAGAAATACTTAAAATTAAATTAAAATTTAAAAAGTTTTAAAAACTTTAAGCCAAAATTTTGAAAATAAACTTTATTATAAAAGTATTTTCTATTGAGTATTGACGAAGAAAAGAAAAAGAGAATGTGAAATACAACACATAATTCTCTAATGTATGAAAAAAATTGATTAAATTTTAAATCCCATCAAATCATTGTAAATTTTATGGACATTTTGTCCGTCTATTTTTCCAATTCCTTGGTTTAATACCCAAGTTTAAGGTATGTAATCAATACTTACTTGGGATAAATTTTGGAAATGTATTTCGAAAGAAATACTTAAAATTAAATTAAAATTTAAAAAGTTTTAAAAACTTTAAGCCAAAATTTTGAAAATAAACTTTATTATAAAAGTATTTTCTATTGAGTATTGACGAAGAAAAGAAAAAGAGAATGTGAAATACAACACATAATTCTCTAATGTATGAAAAAAATTGATTAAATTTTAAATCCCATCAAATCTTTTTAAATTTTATGGACATTTTGTCCGTCTATTTTTCCAATTCCTTGGTTTAATACCCAAGTTTAAGGTATGTAATCAATACTTACTTGGGATAAATTTTGGAAATGTATTTCGAAAGAAATACTTAAAATTAAATTAAAATTTAAAAAGTTTTAAAAACTTTAAGCCAAAATTTTGAAAATAAACTTTATTATAAAAGTATTTTCTATTGAGTATTGACGAAGAAAAGAAAAAGAGAATGTGAAATACAACACATAATTCTCTAATGTATGAAAAAAATTGATTAAATTTTAAATCCCATCAAATCTTTTTAAATTTTATGGACATTTTGTCCGTCTATTTTTCCAATTCCTTGGTTTAATACCCAAGTTTAAGGTATGTAATCAATACTTACTTGGGATAAATTTTGGAAATGTATTTCGAAAGAAATACTTAAAATTAAATTAAAATTTAAAAAGTTTTAAAAACTTTAAGCCAAAATTTTGAAAATAAACTTTATTATAAAAGTATTTTCTATTGAGTATTGACGAAGAAAAGAAAAAGAGAATGTGAAATACAACACATAATTCTCTAATGTATGAAAAAAATTGATTAATTTTAAATCCCATCAAATCTTTTTAAATTTTATGGACATTTTGTCCGTCTATTTTTCCAATTCCTTGGTTTAATACCCAAGTTTAAGGTATGTAATCAATACTTACTTGGGATAAATTTTGGAAATGTATTTCGAAAGAAATACTTAAAATTAAATTAAAATTTAAAAAGTTTTAAAAACTTTAAGCCAAAATTTTGAAAATAAACTTTATTATAAAAGTATTTTCTATTGAGTATTGACGAAGAAAAGAAAAAGAGAATGTGAAATACAACACATAATTCTCTAATGTATGAAAAAAATTGATTAAATTTTAAATCCCATCAAATCTTTTTAAATTTTATGGACATTTTGTCCGTCTATTTTTCCAATTCCTTGGTTTAATACCCAAGTTTAAGGTATGTAATCAATACTTACTTGGGATAAATTTTGGAAATGTATTTCGAAAGAAATACTTAAAATTAAATTAAAATTTAAAAAGTTTTAAAAACTTTAAGCCAAAATTTTGAAAATAAACTTTATTATAAAAGTATTTTCTATTGAGTATTGACGAAGAAAAGAAAAAGAGAATGTGAAATACAACACATAATTCTCTAATGTATGAAAAAAATTGATTAAATTTTAAATCCCATCAAATCATTGTAAATTTTATGGACATTTTGTCCGTCTATTTTTCCAATTCCTTGGTTTAATACCCAAGTTTAAGGTATGTAATCAATACTTACTTGGGATAAATTTTGGAAATGTATTTCGAAAGAAATACTTAAAATTAAATTAAAATTTAAAAAGTTTTAAAAACTTTAAGCCAAAATTTTGAAAATAAACTTTATTATAAAAGTATTTTCTATTGAGTATTGACGAAGAAAAGAAAAAGAGAATGTGAAATACAACACATAATTCTCTAATGTATGAAAAAAATTGATTAAATTTTAAATCCCATCAAATCATTGTAAATTTTATGGACATTTTGTCCGTCTATTTTTCCAATTCGTTGGTTTAATACCCAAGTTTAAGGTATGTAATCAATACTTACTTGGGATAAATTTTGGAAATGTATTTCGAAAGAAATATTTAAAATTAAATTAAAATTTAAAAAGTTTTAAAAACTTTAAGCCAAAATTTTGAAAATAAACTTTATTATAAAAGTATTTTCTATTGAGTATTGACGAAGAAAAGAAAAAGAGAATGTGAAATACAACACATAATTCTCTAATGTATGAAAAAAATTGATTAAATTTTAAATCCCATCAAATCATTGTAAATTTTATGGACATTTTGTCCGTCTATTTTTCCAATTCCTTGGTTTAATACCCAAGTTTAAGGTATGTAATCAATACTTACTTGGGATAAATTTTGGAAATGTATTTCGAAAGAAATACTTAAAATTAAATTAAAATTTAAAAAGTTTTAAAAACTTTAAGCCAAAATTTTGAAAATAAACTTTATTATAAAAGTATTTTCTATTGAGTATTGACGAAAAAAAGAAAAAGAGAATGTGAAATACAACACATAATTCTCTAATGTATGAAAAAAATTGATTAAATTTTAAATCCCATCAAATCATTGTAAATTTTATGGACATTTTGTCCGTCTATTTTTCCAATTCCTTGGTTTAATACCCAAGTTTAAGGTATGTAATCAATACTTACTTGGGATAAATTTTGGAAATGTATTTCGAAAGAAATACTTAAAATTAAATTAAAATTTAAAAAGTTTTAAAAACTTTAAGCCAAAATTTTGAAAATAAACTTTATTATAAAAGTATTTTCTATTGAGTATTGACGAAGAAAAGAAAAAGAGAATGTGAAATACAACACATAATTCTCTAATGTATGAAAAAAATTGATTAAATTTTAAATCCCATCAAATCATTGTAAATTTTATGGACATTTTGTCCGTCTATTTTTCCAATTCCTTGGTTTAATACCCAAGTTTAAGGTATGTAATCAATACTTACTTGGGATAAATTTTGGAAATGTATTTCGAAAGAAATACTTAAAATTAAATTAAAATTTAAAAAGTTTTAAAAACTTTAAGCCAAAATTTTGAAAATAAACTTTATTATAAAAGTATTTTCTATTGAGTATTGACGAAGAAAAGAAAAAGAGAATGTGAAATACAACACATAATTCTCTAATGTATGAAAAAAATTGATTAAATTTTAAATCCCATCAAATCATTGTAAATTTTATGGACATTTTGTCCGTCTATTTTTCCAATTCCTTGGTTTAATACCCAAGTTTAAGGTATGTAATCAATACTTACTTGGGATAAATTTTGGAAATGTATTTCGAAAGAAATACTTAAAATTAAATTAAAATTTAAAAAGTTTTAAAAACTTTAAGCCAAAATTTTGAAAATAAACTTGGCTCCTATACAAAGGATCGTTTTTACAAAGGATCGTCCTGTTAAAGGATCGTCACGGGCAAAAACTATTAAAGGGCCGTTCATTAAAGGATCGTCCATCAAAGGATCGCCAAGAGTAAAATCGTTCAAAGGATCGTCATTTTTCAAAAATTGAATAAAGCCAGTTCAGTGCCAACAGTTTGAGCGCAGTTATATGCCGCAGTCTGCTAACGGTGATTAAGACGGAAAAGTCAGTCGAGTCTGAACATAATTATGTATTACCAACAGAATCTTCGCTGGAAAAACTGTTTTTGTGCTGCTACGGAGGGTAGGCCGGGCATGGTCTTCGCTACACGATGGCCGTGCTTCGCTGCGGTCGTGCTCGCTTCGCTCGCGGCGACCGTAGCGAAGCGGCGGCCGTCGTTCCGCTCGACATGCCCGGCTTCCTCCGCAGCGGCAAAAACTTTTTTCCGCGGATTGCTAGACTCTTTTAACCCCTTTTGGCCGAATCGAAAAGATATACGGGACTCAAACGTCTTCTTTTGGGTGGGTACTCAAAAAACGATCCTTTAAACGTTTTTACCCATGGCGATCCATTGATGGACGATCCTTTAATGGGCGACCCTTTAATACTTTTTGCCCGTGACGATCCTTTAATTGTTTTTAGACGTTACGATCCTTTGAACGTTTTTAGCCGTGTCGATCCTTTTATGTTACGATCCTTTGTATGGACACGATAAACTTTATTATAAAAGTATTTTCTATTGAGTATTGAAGAAGAAAAGAAAAAGAGAATGTGAAATACAACACATAATTCTCTAATGTATGAAAAAAATTGATTAAATTTTAAATCCCATCAAATCATTGTAAATTTTATGGACATTTTGTCCGTCTATTTTTCCAATTCCTTGGTTTAATACCCAAGTTTAAGGTATGTAATCAATACTTACTTGGGATAAATTTTGGAAATGTATTTCGAAAGAAATACTTAAAATTAAATTAAAATTTAAAAAGTTTTAAAAACTTTAAGCCAAAATTTTGAAAATAAACTTTATTATAAAAGTATTTTCTATTGAGTATTGACGAAGAAAAGAAAAAGAGAATGTGAAATACAACACATAATTCTCTAATGTATGAAAAAAATTGATTAAATTTTAAATCCCATCAAATCATTGTAAATTTTATGGACATTTTGTCCGTCTATTTTTCCAATTCCTTGGTTTAATACCCAAGTTTAAGGTATGTAATCAATACTTACTTGGGATAAATTTTGGAAATGTATTTCGAAAGAAATACTTAAAATTAAATTAAAATTTAAAAAGTTTTAAAAACTTTAAGCCAAAATTTTGAAAATAAACTTTATTATAAAAGTATTTTCTATTGAGTATTGACGAAGAAAAGAAAAAGAGAATGTGAAATACAACACATAATTCTCTAATGTATGAAAAAAATTGATTAAATTTTAAATCCCATCAAATCATTGTAAATTTTATGGACATTTTGTCCGTCTATTTTTCCAATTCCTTGGTTTAATACCCAAGTTTAAGGTATGTAATCAATACTTACTTGGGATAAATTTTGGAAATGTATTTCGAAAGAAATAATTAAAATTAAATTAAAATTTAAAAAGTTTTAAAAACTTTAAGCCAAAATTTTGAAAATAAACTTTATTATAAAAGTATTTTCTATTGAGTATTGACGAAGAAAAGAAAAAGAGAATGTGAAATACAACACATAATTCTCTAATGTATGAAAAAAATTGATTAAATTTTAAATCCCATCAAATCATTGTAAATTTTATGGACATTTTGTCCGTCTATTTTTCCAATTCCTTGGTTTAATACCCAAGTTTAAGGTATGTAATCAATACTTACTTGGGATAAATTTTGGAAATGTATTTCGAAAGAAATACTTAAAATTAAATTAAAATTTAAAAGGTTTTAAAAACTTTAAGCCAAAATTTTGAAAATAAACTTTATTATAAAAGTATTTTCTATTGAGTATTGACGAAGAAAAGAAAAAGAGAATGTGAAATACAACACATAATTCTCTAATGTATGAAAAAAATTGATTAAATTTTAAATCCCATCAAATCATTGTAAATTTTATGGACATTTTGTCCGTCTATTTTTCCAATTCCTTGGTTTAATACCCAAGTTTAAGGTATGTAATCAATACTTACTTGGGATAAATTTTGGAAATGTATTTCGAAAGAAATACTTAAAATTAAATTAAAATTTAAAAAGTTTTAAAAACTTTAAGCCAAAATTTTGAAAATAAACTTTATTATAAAAGTATTTTCTATTGAGTATTGACGAAGAAAAGAAAAAGAGAATGTGAAATACAACACATAATTCTCTAATGTATGAAAAAAATTGATTAAATTTTAAATCCCATCAAATCATTGTAAATTTTATGGACATTTTGTCCGTCTATTTTTCCAATTCCTTGGTTTAATACCCAAGTTTAAGGTATGTAATCAATACTTACTTGGGATAAATTTTGGAAATGTATTTCGAAAGAAATACTTAAAATTAAATTAAAATTTAAAAAGTTTTAAAAACTTTAAGCCAAAATTTTGAAAATAAACTTTATTATAAAAGTATTTTCTATTGAGTATTGACGAAGAAAAGAAAAAGAGAATGTGAAATACAACACATAATTCTCTAATGTATGAAAAAAATTGATTAAATTTTAAATCCCATCAAATCATTGTAAATTTTATGGACATTTTGTCCGTCTATTTTTCCAATTCCTTGGTTTAATACCCAAGTTTAAGGTATGTAATCAATACTTACTTGGGATAAATTTTGGAAATGTATTTCGAAAGAAATACTTAAAATTAAATTAAAATTTAAAAAGTTTTAAAAACTTTAAGCCAAAATTTTGAAAATAAACTTTATTATAAAAGTATTTTCTATTGAGTATTGACGAAGAAAAGAAAAAGAGAATGTGAAATACAACACATAATTCTCTAATGTATGAAAAAAATTGATTAAATTTTAAATCCCATCAAATCATTGTAAATTTTATGGACATTTTGTCCGTCTATTTTTCCAATTCCTTGGTTTAATACCCAAGTTTAAGGTATGTAATCAATACTTACTTGGGATAAATTTTGGAAATGTATTTCGAAAGAAATACTTAAAATTAAATTAAAATTTAAAAAGTTTTAAAAACTTTAAGCCAAAATTTTGAAAATAAACTTTATTATAAAAGTATTTTCTATTGAGTATTGACGAAGAAAAGAAAAAGAGAATGTGAAATACAACACATAATTCTCTAATGTATGAAAAAAATTGATTAAATTTTAAATCCCATCAAATCTTTTTAAATTTTATGGACATTTTGTCCGTCTATTTTTCCAATTCCTTGGTTTAATACCCAAGTTTAAGGTATGTAATCAATACTTACTTGGGATAAATTTTGGAAATGTATTTCGAAAGAAATACTTAAAATTAAATTAAAATTTAAAAAGTTTTAAAAACTTTAAGCCAAAATTTTGAAAATAAACTTTATTATAAAAGTATTTTCTATTGAGTATTGACGAAGAAAAGAAAAAGAGAATGTGAAATACAACACATAATTCTCTAATGTATGAAAAAAATTGATTAAATTTTAAATCCCATCAAATCTTTTTAAATTTTATGGACATTTTGTCCGTCTATTTTTCCAATTCCTTGGTTTAATACCCAAGTTTAAGGTATGTAATCAATACTTACTTGGGATAAATTTTGGAAATGTATTTCGAAAGAAATACTTAAAATTAAATTAAAATTTAAAAAGTTTTAAAAACTTTAAGCCAAAATTTTGAAAATAAACTTTATTATAAAAGTATTTTCTATTGAGTATTGACGAAGAAAAGAAAAAGAGAATGTGAAATACAACACATAATTCTCTAATGTATGAAAAAAATTGATTAATTTTAAATCCCATCAAATCTTTTTAAATTTTATGGACATTTTGTCCGTCTATTTTTCCAATTCCTTAGTTTAATACCCAAGTTTAAGGTATGTAATCAATACTTACTTGGGATAAATTTTGGAAATGTATTTCGAAAGAAATACTTAAAATTAAATTAAAATTTAAAAAGTTTTAAAAACTTTAAGCCAAAATTTTGAAAATAAACTTTATTATAAAAGTATTTTCTATTGAGTATTGACGAAGAAAAGAAAAAGAGAATGTGAAATACAACACATAATTCTCTAATGTATGAAAAAAATTGATTAAATTTTAAATCCCATCAAATCTTTTTAAATTTTATGGACATTTTGTCCGTCTATTTTTCCAATTCCTTGGTTTAATACCCAAGTTTAAGGTATGTAATCAATACTTACTTGGGATAAATTTTGGAAATGTATTTCGAAAGAAATACTTAAAATTAAATTAAAATTTAAAAAGTTTTAAAAACTTTAAGCCAAAATTTTGAAAATAAACTTTATTATAAAAGTATTTTCTATTGAGTATTGACGAAGAAAAGAAAAAGAGAATGTGAAATACAACACATAATTCTCTAATGTATGAAAAAAATTGATTAAATTTTAAATCCCATCAAATCATTGTAAATTTTATGGACATTTTGTCCGTCTATTTTTCCAATTCCTTGGTTTAATACCCAAGTTTAAGGTATGTAATCAATACTTACTTGGGATAAATTTTGGAAATGTATTTCGAAAGAAATACTTAAAATTAAATTAAAATTTAAAAAGTTTTAAAAACTTTAAGCCAAAATTTTGAAAATAAACTTTATTATAAAAGTATTTTCTATTGAGTATTGACGAAGAAAAGAAAAAGAGAATGTGAAATACAACACATAATTCTCTAATGTATGAAAAAAATTGATTAAATTTTAAATCCCATCAAATCATTGTAAATTTTATGGACATTTTGTCCGTCTATTTTTCCAATTCCTTGGTTTAATACCCAAGTTTAAGGTATGTAATCAATACTTACTTGGGATAAATTTTGGAAATGTATTTCGAAAGAAATACTTAAAATTAAATTAAAATTTAAAAAGTTTTAAAAACTTTAAGCCAAAATTTTGAAAATAAACTTTATTATAAAAGTATTTTCTATTGAGTATTGACGAAGAAAAGAAAAAGAGAATGTGAAATACAACACATAATTCTCTAATGTATGAAAAAAATTGATTAAATTTTAAATCCCATCAAATCATTGTAAATTTTATGGACATTTTGTCCGTCTATTTTTCCAATTCCTTGGTTTAATACCCAAGTTTAAGGTATGTAATCAATACTTACTTGGGATAAATTTTGGAAATGTATTTCGAAAGAAATACTTAAAATTAAATTAAAATTTAAAAAGTTTTAAAAACTTTAAGCCAAAATTTTGAAAATAAACTTTATTATAAAAGTATTTTCTATTGAGTATTGACGAAGAAAAGAAAAAGAGAATGTGAAATACAACACATAATTCTCTAATGTATGAAAAAAATTGATTAAATTTTAAATCCCATCAAATCATTGTAAATTTTATGGACATTTTGTCCGTCTATTTTTCCAATTCCTTGGTTTAATACCCAAGTTTAAGGTATGTAATCAATACTTACTTGGGATAAATTTTGGAAATGTATTTCGAAAGAAATACTTAAAATTAAATTAAAATTTAAAAAGTTTTAAAAACTTTAAGCCAAAATTTTGAAAATAAACTTTATTATAAAAGTATTTTCTATTGAGTATTGACGAAGAAAAGAAAAAGAGAATGTGAAATACAACACATAATTCTCTAATGTATGAAAAAAATTGATTAAATTTTAAATCCCATCAAATCATTGTAAATTTTATGGACATTTTGTCCGTCTATTTTTCCAATTCCTTGGTTTAATACCCAAGTTTAAGGTATGTAATCAATACTTACTTGGGATAAATTTTGGAAATGTATTTCGAAAGAAATACTTAAAATTAAATTAAAATTTAAAAAGTTTTAAAAACTTTAAGCCAAAATTTTGAAAATAAACTTTATTATAAAAGTATTTTCTATTGAGTATTGACGAAGAAAAGAAAAAGAGAATGTGAAATACAACACATAATTCTCTAATGTATGAAAAAAATTGATTAAATTTTAAATCCCATCAAATCATTGTAAATTTTATGGACATTTTGTCCGTCTATTTTTCCAATTCCTTGGTTTAATACCCAAGTTTAAGGTATGTAATCAATACTTACTTGGGATAAATTTTGGAAATGTATTTCGAAAGAAATACTTAAAATTAAATTAAAATTTAAAAAGTTTTAAAAACTTTAAGCCAAAATTTTGAAAATAAACTTTATTATAAAAGTATTTTCTATTGAGTATTGACGAAGAAAAGAAAAAGAGAATGTGAAATACAACACATAATTCTCTAATGTATGAAAAAAATTGATTAAATTTTAAATCCCATCAAATCATTGTAAATTTTATGGACATTTTGTCCGTCTATTTTTCCAATTCCTTGGTTTAATACCCAAGTTTAAGGTATGTAATCAATACTTACTTGGGATAAATTTTGGAAATGTATTTCGAAAGAAATACTTAAAATTAAATTAAAATTTAAAAAGTTTTAAAAACTTTAAGCCAAAATTTTGAAAATAAACTTGGCTCCTATACAAAGGATCGTTTTTACAAAGGATCGTCCTGTTAAAGGATCGTCACGGGCAAAAACTATTAAAGGGCCGTTCATTAAAGGATCGTCCATCAAAGGATCGCCAAGAGTAAAATCGTTCAAAGGATCGTCATTTTTCAAAAATTGAATAAAGCCAGTTCAGTGCCAACAGTTTGAGCGCAGTTATATGCCGCAGTCTGCTAACGGTGATTAAGACGGAAAAGTCAGTCGAGTCTGAACATAATTATGTATTACCAACAGAATCTTCGCTGGAAAAACTGTTTTTGTGCTGCTACGGAGGGTAGGCCGGGCATGGTCTTCGCTACACGATGGCCGTGCTTCGCTGCGGTCGTGCTCGCTTCGCTCGCGGCGACCGTAGCGAAGCGGCGGCCGTCGTTCCGCTCGACATGCCCGGCTTCCTCCGCAGCGGCAAAAACTTTTTTCCGCGGATTGCTAGACTCTTTTAACCCCTTTTGGCCGAATCGAAAAGATATACGGGACTCAAACGTCTTCTTTTGGGTGGGTACTCAAAAAACGATCCTTTAAACGTTTTTACCCATGGCGATCCATTGATGGACGATCCTTTAATGGGCGACCCTTTAATACTTTTTGCCCGTGACGATCCTTTAATTGTTTTTAGACGTTACGATCCTTTGAACGTTTTTAGCCGTGTCGATCCTTTTATGTTACGATCCTTTGTATGGACACGATAAACTTTATTATAAAAGTATTTTCTATTGAGTATTGAAGAAGAAAAGAAAAAGAGAATGTGAAATACAACACATAATTCTCTAATGTATGAAAAAAATTGATTAAATTTTAAATCCCATCAAATCATTGTAAATTTTATGGACATTTTGTCCGTCTATTTTTCCAATTCCTTGGTTTAATACCCAAGTTTAAGGTATGTAATCAATACTTACTTGGGATAAATTTTGGAAATGTATTTCGAAAGAAATACTTAAAATTAAATTAAAATTTAAAAAGTTTTAAAAACTTTAAGCCAAAATTTTGAAAATAAACTTTATTATAAAAGTATTTTCTATTGAGTATTGACGAAGAAAAGAAAAAGAGAATGTGAAATACAACACATAATTCTCTAATGTATGAAAAAAATTGATTAAATTTTAAATCCCATCAAATCATTGTAAATTTTATGGACATTTTGTCCGTCTATTTTTCCAATTCCTTGGTTTAATACCCAAGTTTAAGGTATGTAATCAATACTTACTTGGGATAAATTTTGGAAATGTATTTCGAAAGAAATACTTAAAATTAAATTAAAATTTAAAAAGTTTTAAAAACTTTAAGCCAAAATTTTGAAAATAAACTTTATTATAAAAGTATTTTCTATTGAGTATTGACGAAGAAAAGAAAAAGAGAATGTGAAATACAACACATAATTCTCTAATGTATGAAAAAAATTGATTAAATTTTAAATCCCATCAAATCATTGTAAATTTTATGGACATTTTGTCCGTCTATTTTTCCAATTCCTTGGTTTAATACCCAAGTTTAAGGTATGTAATCAATACTTACTTGGGATAAATTTTGGAAATGTATTTCGAAAGAAATACTTAAAATTAAATTAAAATTTAAAAAGTTTTAAAAACTTTAAGCCAAAATTTTGAAAATAAACTTTATTATAAAAGTATTTTCTATTGAGTATTGACGAAGAAAAGAAAAAGAGAATGTGAAATACAACACATAATTCTCTAATGTATGAAAAAAATTGATTAAATTTTAAATCCCATCAAATCATTGTAAATTTTATGGACATTTTGTCCGTCTATTTTTCCAATTCCTTGGTTTAATACCCAAGTTTAAGGTATGTAATCAATACTTACTTGGGATAAATTTTGGAAATGTATTTCGAAAGAAATACTTAAAATTAAATTAAAATTTAAAAAGTTTTAAAAACTTTAAGCCAAAATTTTGAAAATAAACTTTATTATAAAAGTATTTTCTATTGAGTATTGACGAAGAAAAGAAAAAGAGAATGTGAAATACAACACATAATTCTCTAATGTATGAAAAAAATTGATTAAATTTTAAATCCCATCAAATCATTGTAAATTTTATGGACATTTTGTCCGTCTATTTTTAATTCCTTGGTTTAATTACCCAAGTTTAAGGTATGTATTTCTATACTACTTGGGATAAATTTTGGAAATGTATTTCGAAAGAAATACTTAAAATTAAATTAAAATTTAAAAAGTTTTAAAAACTTTAAGCCAAAATTTTGAAATATTATAAAAGTATTTTCTATAGAGTATAGAAGAAGAAAAGAAAAAGAGAATGTGAAATACAACACATTTTCTCTAATGAATGGAAAAAATTGATTAAACTTTAAATCCCATCAAAACTTTTTAAATTTTATGGACATTTTGTCCGTCTATTTTTCCAATTCCTTGGTTTAATTACCCAAGTTTAAGGTATGTATTTCTATACTACTTGGGATAAATTTTGGAAATGTATTTCGAAAGAAATACTTAAAATTAAATTAAAATTTAAAAAGTTTTAAAAACTTTAAGCCAAAATTTTGAAATATTATAAAAGTATTTTCTATAGAGTATAGAAGAAGAAAAGAAAAAGAGAATGTGAAATACAACACATTTTCTCTAATGAATGGAAAAAATTGATTAAACTTTAAATCCCATCAAAACTTTTTAAATTTTATGGACATTTTGTCCGTCTATTTTTCCAATTCCTTGGTTTAATTACCCAAGTTTAAGGTATGTATTTCTATACTACTTGGGATAAATTTTGGAAATGTATTTCGAAAGAAATACTTAAAATTAAATTAAAATTTAAAAAGTTTTAAAAACTTTAAGCCAAAATTTTGAAATATTATAAAAGTATTTTCTATAGAGTATAGAAGAAGAAAAGAAAAAGAGAATGTGAAATACAACACATTTTCTCTAATGAATGGAAAAAATTGATTAAACTTTAAATCCCATCAAAACTTTTTAAATTTTATGGACATTTTGTCCGTCTATTTTTCCAATTCCATGGTTTAATTACCCAAGTTTAAGGTATGTATTTCTATACTACTTGGGATAAATTTTGGAAATGTATTTCGAAAGAAATACTTAAAATTAAATTAAAATTTAAAAAGTTTTAAAAACTTTAAGCCAAAATTTTGAAATATTATAAAAGTATTTTCTATAGAGTATAGAAGAAGAAAAGAAAAAGAGAATGTGAAATACAACACATTTTCTCTAATGAATGGAAAAAATTGATTAAACTTTAAATCCCATCAAAACTTTTTAAATTTTATGGACATTTTGTCCGTCTATTTTTCCAATTCCTTGGTTTAATTACCCAAGTTTAAGGTATGTATTTCTATACTACTTGGGATAAATTTTGGAAATGTATTTCGAAAGAAATACTTAAAATTAAATTAAAATTTAAAAAGTTTTAAAAACTTTAAGCCAAAAATTTGAAATATTATAAAAGTATTTTCTATAGAGTATAGAAGAAGAAAAGAAAAAGAGAATGTGAAATACAACACATTTTCTCTAATGAATGGAAAAAATTGATTAAACTTTAAATCCCATCAAAACTTTTTAAATTTTATGGACATTTTGTCCGTCTATTTTTCCAATTCCTTGGTTTAATTACCCAAGTTTAAGGTATGTATTTCTATACTACTTGGGATAAATTTTGGAAATGTATTTCGAAAGAAATACTTAAAATTAAATTAAAATTTAAAAAGTTTTAAAAACTTTAAGCCAAAATTTTGAAATATTATAAAAGTATTTTCTATAGAGTATAGAAGAAGAAAAGAAAAAGAGAATGTGAAATACAACACATTTTCTCTAATGAATGGAAAAAATTGATTAAACTTTAAATCCCATCAAAACTTTTTAAATTTTATGGACATTTTGTCCGTCTATTTTTCCAATTCCTTGGTTTAATTACCCAAGTTTAAGGTATGTATTTCTATACTACTTGGGATAAATTTTGGAAATGTATTTCGAAAGAAATACTTAAAATTAAATTAAAATTTAAAAAGTTTTAAAAACTTTAAGCCAAAATTTTGAAATATTATAAAAGTATTTTCTATAGAGTATAGAAGAAGAAAAGAAAAAGAGAATGTGAAATACAACACATTTTCTCTAATGAATGGAAAAAATTGATTAAACTTTAAATCCCATCAAAACTTTTTAAATTTTATGGACATTTTGTCCGTCTATTTTTCCAATTCCTTGGTTTAATTACCCAAGTTTAAGGTATGTATTTCTATACTACTTGGGATAAATTTTGGAAATGTATTTCGAAAGAAATACTTAAAATTAAATTAAAATTTAAAAAGTTTTAAAAACTTTAAGCCAAAATTTTGAAATATTATAAAAGTATTTTCTATAGAGTATAGAAGAAGAAAAGAAAAAGAGAATGTGAAATACAACACATTTTCTCTAATGAATGGAAAAAATTGATTAAACTTTAAATCCCATCAAAACTTTTTAAATTTTATGGACATTTTGTCCGTCTATTTTTCCAATTCCTTGGTTTAATTACCCAAGTTTAAGGTATGTATTTCTATACTACTTGGGATAAATTTTGGAAATGTATTTCGAAAGAAATACTTAAAATTAAATTAAAATTTAAAAAGTTTTAAAAACTTTAAGCCAAAATTTTGAAATATTATAAAAGTATTTTCTATAGAGTATAGAAGAAGAAAAGAAAAAGAGAATGTGAAATACAACACATTTTCTCTAATGAATGGAAAAAATTGATTAAACTTTAAATCCCATCAAAACTTTTTAAATTTTATGGACATTTTGTCCGTCTATTTTTCCAATTCCTTGGTTTAATTACCCAAGTTTAAGGTATGTATTTCTATACTACTTGGGATAAATTTTGGAAATGTATTTCGAAAGAAATACTTAAAATTAAATTAAAATTTAAAAAGTTTTAAAAACTTTAAGCCAAAATTTTGAAATATTATAAAAGTATTTTCTATAGAGTATAGAAGAAGAAAAGAAAAAGAGAATGTGAAATACAACACATTTTCTCTAATGAATGGAAAAAATTGATTAAACTTTAAATCCCATCAAAACTTTTTAAATTTTATGGACATTTTGTCCGTCTATTTTTCCAATTCCTTGGTTTAATTACCCAAGTTTAAGGTATGTATTTCTATACTACTTGGGATAAATTTTGGAAATGTATTTCGAAAGAAATACTTAAAATTAAATTAAAATTTAAAAAGTTTTAAAAACTTTAAGCCAAAATTTTGAAATATTTTAAAAGTATTTTCTATAGAGTATAGAAGAAGAAAAGAAAAAGAGAATGTGAAATACAACACATTTTCTCTAATGAATGGAAAAAATTGATTAAACTTTAAATCCCATCAAAACTTTTTAAATTTTATGGACATTTTGTCCGTCTATTTTTCCAATTCCTTGGTTTAATTACCCAAGTTTAAGGTATGTATTTCTATACTACTTGGGATAAATTTTGGAAATGTATTTCGAAAGAAATACTTAAAATTAAATTAAAATTTAAAAAGTTTTAAAAACTTTAAGCCAAAAATTTGAAATATTATAAAAGTATTTTCTATAGAGTATAGAAGAAGAAAAGAAAAAGAGAATGTGAAATACAACACATTTTCTCTAATGAATGGAAAAAATTGATTAAACTTTAAATCCCATCAAAACTTTTTAAATTTTATGGACATTTTGTCCGTCTATTTTTCCAATTCCTTGGTTTAATTACCCAAGTTTAAGGTATGTATTTCTATACTACTTGGGATAAATTTTGGAAATGTATTTCGAAAGAAATACTTAAAATTAAATTAAAATTTAAAAAGTTTTAAAAACTTTAAGCCAAAATTTTGAAATATTATAAAAGTATTTTCTATAGAGTATAGAAGAAGAAAAGAAAAAGAGAATGTGAAATACAACACATTTTCTCTAATGAATGGAAAAAATTGATTAAACTTTAAATCCCATCAAAACTTTTTAAATTTTATGGACATTTTGTCCGTCTATTTTTCCAATTCCTTGGTTTAATTACCCAAGTTTAAGGTATGTATTTCTATACTACTTGGGATAAATTTTGGAAATGTATTTCGAAAGAAATACTTAAAATTAAATTAAAATTTAAAAAGTTTTAAAAACTTTAAGCCAAAAATTTGAAATATTATAAAAGTATTTTCTATAGAGTATAGAAGAAGAAAAGAAAAAGAGAATGTGAAATACAACACATTTTCTCTAATGAATGGAAAAAATTGATTAAACTTTAAATCCCATCAAAACTTTTTAAATTTTATGGACATTTTGTCCGTCTATTTTTAATTCCTTGGTTTAATTACCCAAGTTTAAGGTATGTATTTCTATACTACTTGGGATAAATTTTGGAAATGTATTTCGAAAGAAATACTTAAAATTAAATTAAAATTTAAAAAGTTTTAAAAACTTTAAGCCAAAATTTTGAAATATTATAAAAGTATTTTCTATAGAGTATAGAAGAAGAAAAGAAAAAGAGAATGTGAAATACAACACATTTTCTCTAATGAATGGAAAAAATTGATTAAACTTTAAATCCCATCAAAACTTTTTAAATTTTATGGACATTTTGTCCGTCTATTTTTCCAATTCCTTGGTTTAATTACCCAAGTTTAAGGTATGTATTTCTATACTACTTGGGATAAATTTTGGAAATGTATTTCGAAAGAAATACTTAAAATTAAATTAAAATTTAAAAAGTTTTAAAAACTTTAAGCCAAAATTTTGAAATATTATAAAAGTATTTTCTATAGAGTATAGAAGAAGAAAAGAAAAAGAGAATGTGAAATACAACACATTTTCTCTAATGAATGGAAAAAATTGATTAAACTTTAAATCCCATCAAAACTTTTTAAATTTTATGGACATTTTGTCCGTCTATTTTTCCAATTCCTTGGTTTAATTACCCAAGTTTAAGGTATGTATTTCTATACTACTTGGGATAAATTTTGGAAATGTATTTCGAAAGAAATACTTAAAATTAAATTAAAATTTAAAAAGTTTTAAAAACTTTAAGCCAAAATTTTGAAATATTATAAAAGTATTTTCTATAGAGTATAGAAGAAGAAAAGAAAAAGAGAATGTGAAATACAACACATTTTCTCTAATGAATGGAAAAAATTGATTAAACTTTAAATCCCATCAAAACTTTTTAAATTTTATGGACATTTTGTCCGTCTATTTTTCCAATTCCTTGGTTTAATTACCCAAGTTTAAGGTATGTATTTCTATACTACTTGGGATAAATTTTGGAAATGTATTTCGAAAGAAATACTTAAAATTAAATTAAAATTTAAAAAGTTTTAAAAACTTTAAGCCAAAATTTTGAAATATTATAAAAGTATTTTCTATAGAGTATAGAAGAAGAAAAGAAAAAGAGAATGTGAAATACAACACATTTTCTCTAATGAATGGAAAAAATTGATTAAACTTTAAATCCCATCAAAACTTTTTAAATTTTATGGACATTTTGTCCGTCTATTTTTCCAATTCCTTGGTTTAATTACCCAAGTTTAAGGTATGTATTTCTATACTACTTGGGATAAATTTTGGAAATGTATTTCGAAAGAAATACTTAAAATTAAATTAAAATTTAAAAAGTTTTAAAAACTTTAAGCCAAAATTTTGAAATATTATAAAAGTATTTTCTATAGAGTATAGAAGAAGAAAAGAAAAAGAGAATGTGAAATACAACACATTTTCTCTAATGAATGGAAAAAATTGATTAAACTTTAAATCCCATCAAAACTTTTTAAATTTTATGGACATTTTGTCCGTCTATTTTTCCAATTCCTTGGTTTAATTACCCAAGTTTAAGGTATGTATTTCTATACTACTTGGGATAAATTTTGGAAATGTATTTCGAAAGAAATACTTAAAATTAAATTAAAATTTAAAAAGTTTTAAAAACTTTAAGCCAAAATTTTGAAATATTATAAAAGTATTTTCTATAGAGTATAGAAGAAGAAAAGAAAAAGAGAATGTGAAATACAACACATTTTCTCTAATGAATGGAAAAAATTGATTAAACTTTAAATCCCATCAAAACTTTTTAAATTTTATGGACATTTTGTCCGTCTATTTTTAATTCCTTGGTTTAATTACCCAAGTTTAAGGTATGTATTTCTATACTACTTGGGATAAATTTTGGAAATGTATTTCGAAAGAAATACTTAAAATTAAATTAAAATTTAAAAAGTTTTAAAAACTTTAAGCCAAAATTTTGAAATATTATAAAAGTATTTTCTATAGAGTATAGAAGAAGAAAAGAAAAAGAGAATGTGAAATACAACACATTTTCTCTAATGAATGGAAAAAATTGATTAAACTTTAAATCCCATCAAAACTTTTTAAATTTTATGGACATTTTGTCCGTCTATTTTTCCAATTCCTTGGTTTAATTACCCAAGTTTAAGGTATGTATTTCTATACTACTTGGGATAAATTTTGGAAATGTATTTCGAAAGAAATACTTAAAATTAAATTAAAATTTAAAAAGTTTTAAAAACTTTAAGCCAAAATTTTGAAATATTATAAAAGTATTTTCTATAGAGTATAGAAGAAGAAAAGAAAAAGAGAATGTGAAATACAACACATTTTCTCTAATGAATGGAAAAAATTGATTAAACTTTAAATCCCATCAAAACTTTTTAAATTTTATGGACATTTTGTCCGTCTATTTTTAATTCCTTGGTTTAATTACCCAAGTTTAAGGTATGTATTTCTATACTACTTGGGATAAATTTTGGAAATGTATTTCGAAAGAAATACTTAAAATTAAATTAAAATTTAAAAAGTTTTAAAAACTTTAAGCCAAAATTTTGAAATATTATAAAAGTATTTTCTATAGAGTATAGAAGAAGAAAAGAAAAAGAGAATGTGAAATACAACACATTTTCTCTAATGAATGGAAAAAATTGATTAAACTTTAAATCCCATCAAAACTTTTTAAATTTTATGGACATTTTGTCCGTCTATTTTTAATTCCTTGGTTTAATTACCCAAGTTTAAGGTATGTATTTCTATACTACTTGGGATAAATTTTGGAAATGTATTTCGAAAGAAATACTTAAAATTAAATTAAAATTTAAAAAGTTTTAAAAACTTTAAGCCAAAATTTTGAAATATTATAAAAGTATTTTCTATAGAGTATAGAAGAAGAAAAGAAAAAGAGAATGTGAAATACAACACATTTTCTCTAATGAATGGAAAAAATTGATTAAACTTTAAATCCCATCAAAACTTTTTAAATTTTATGGACATTTTGTCCGTCTATTTTTAATTCCTTGGTTTAATTACCCAAGTTTAAGGTATGTATTTCTATACTACTTGGGATAAATTTTGGAAATGTATTTCGAAAGAAATACTTAAAATTAAATTAAAATTTAAAAAGTTTTAAAAACTTTAAGCCAAAATTTTGAAATATTATAAAAGTATTTTCTATAGAGTATAGAAGAAGAAAAGAAAAAGAGAATGTGAAATACAACACATTTTCTCTAATGAATGGAAAAAATTGATTAAACTTTAAATCCCATCAAAACTTTTTAAATTTTATGGACATTTTGTCCGTCTATTTTTCCAATTCCTTGGTTTAATTACCCAAGTTTAAGGTATGTATTTCTATACTACTTGGGATAAATTTTGGAAATGTATTTCGAAAGAAATACTTAAAATTAAATTAAAATTTAAAAAGTTTTAAAAACTTTAAGCCAAAATTTTGAAATATTATAAAAGTATTTTCTATAGAGTATAGAAGAAGAAAAGAAAAAGAGAATGTGAAATACAACACATTTTCTCTAATGAATGGAAAAAATTGATTAAACTTTAAATCCCATCAAAACTTTTTAAATTTTATGGACATTTTGTCCGTCTATTTTTAATTCCTTGGTTTAATTACCCAAGTTTAAGGTATGTATTTCTATACTACTTGGGATAAATTTTGGAAATGTATTTCGAAAGAAATACTTAAAATTAAATTAAAATTTAAAAAGTTTTAAAAACTTTAAGCCAAAATTTTGAAATATTATAAAAGTATTTTCTATAGAGTATAGAAGAAGAAAAGAAAAAGAGAATGTGAAATACAACACATTTTCTCTAATGAATGGAAAAAATTGATTAAACTTTAAATCCCATCAAAACTTTTTAAATTTTATGGACATTTTGTCCGTCTATTTTTCCAATTCCTTGGTTTAATTACCCAAGTTTAAGGTATGTATTTCTATACTACTTGGGATAAATTTTGGAAATGTATTTCGAAAGAAATACTTAAAATTAAATTAAAATTTAAAAAGTTTTAAAAACTTTAAGCCAAAATTTTGAAATATTATAAAAGTATTTTCTATAGAGTATAGAAGAAGAAAAGAAAAAGAGAATGTGAAATACAACACATTTTCTCTAATGAATGGAAAAAATTGATTAAACTTTAAATCCCATCAAAACTTTTTAAATTTTATGGACATTTTGTCCGTCTATTTTTCCAATTCCTTGGTTTAATTACCCAAGTTTAAGGTATGTATTCTATACTACTTGGGATAAATTTTGGAAATGTATTTCGAAAGAAATACTTAAAATTAAATTAAAATTTAAAAAGTTTTAAAAACTTTAAGCCAAAATTTTGAAATATTATAAAAGTATTTTCTATAGAGTATAGAAGAAGAAAAGAAAAAGAGAATGTGAAATACAACACATTTTCTCTAATGAATGGAAAAAATTGATTAAACTTTAAATCCCATCAAAACTTTTTAAATTTTATGGACATTTTGTCCGTCTATTTTTCCAATTCCTTGGTTTAATTACCCAAGTTTAAGGTATGTATTTCTATACTACTTGGGATAAATTTTGGAAATGTATTTCGAAAGAAATACTTAAAATTAAATTAAAATTTAAAAAGTTTTAAAAACTTTAAGCCAAAATTTTGAAATATTATAAAAGTATTTTCTATAGAGTATAGAAGAAGAAAAGAAAAAGAGAATGTGAAATACAACACATTTTCTCTAATGAATGGAAAAAATTGATTAAACTTTAAATCCCATCAAAACTTTTTAAATTTTATGGACATTTTGTCCGTCTATTTTTCCAATTCCTTGGTTTAATTACCCAAGTTTAAGGTATGTATTTCTATACTACTTGGGATAAATTTTGGAAATGTATTTCGAAAGAAATACTTAAAATTAAATTAAAATTTAAAAAGTTTTAAAAACTTTAAGCCAAAATTTTGAAATATTATAAAAGTATTTTCTATAGAGTATAGAAGAAGAAAAGAAAAAGAGAATGTGAAATACAACACATTTTCTCTAATGAATGGAAAAAATTGATTAAACTTTAAATCCCATCAAAACTTTTTAAATTTTATGGACATTTTGTCCGTCTATTTTTCCAATTCCTTGGTTTAATTACCCAAGTTTAAGGTATGTATTTCTATACTACTTGGGATAAATTTTGGAAATGTATTTCGAAAGAAATACTTAAAATTAAATTAAAATTTAAAAAGTTTTAAAAACTTTAAGCCAAAATTTTGAAATATTATAAAAGTATTTTCTATAGAGTATAGAAGAAGAAAAGAAAAAGAGAATGTGAAATACAACACATTTTCTCTAATGAATGGAAAAAATTGATTAAACTTTAAATCCCATCAAAACTTTTTAAATTTTATGGACATTTTGTCCGTCTATTTTTCCAATTCCTTGGTTTAATTACCCAAGTTTAAGGTATGTATTTCTATACTACTTGGGATAAATTTTGGAAATGTATTTCGAAAGAAATACTTAAAATTAAATTAAAATTTAAAAAGTTTTAAAAACTTTAAGCCAAAATTTTGAAATATTATAAAAGTATTTTCTATAGAGTATAGAAGAAGAAAAGAAAAAGAGAATGTGAAATACAACACATTTTCTCTAATGAATGGAAAAAATTGATTAAACTTTAAATCCCATCAAAACTTTTTAAATTTTATGGACATTTTGTCCGTCTATTTTTCCAATTCCTTGGTTTAATTACCCAAGTTTAAGGTATGTATTTCTATACTACTTGGGATAAATTTTGGAAATGTATTTCGAAAGAAATACTTAAAATTAAATTAAAATTTAAAAAGTTTTAAAAACTTTAAGCCAAAATTTTGAAATATTATAAAAGTATTTTCTATAGAGTATAGAAGAAGAAAAGAAAAAGAGAATGTGAAATACAACACATTTTCTCTAATGAATGGAAAAAATTGATTAAACTTTAAATCCCATCAAAACTTTTTAAATTTTATAGACATTTTGTCCGTCTATTTTTCCAATTCCTTGGTTTAATTACCCAAGTTTAAGGTATGTATTTCTATACTACTTGGGATAAATTTTGGAAATGTATTTCGAAAGAAATACTTAAAATTAAATTAAAATTTAAAAAGTTTTAAAAACTTTAAGCCAAAATTTTGAAATATTATAAAAGTATTTTCTATAGAGTATAGAAGAAGAAAAGAAAAAGAGAATGTGAAATACAACACATTTTCTCTAATGAATGGAAAAAATTGATTAAACTTTAAATCCCATCAAAACTTTTTAAATTTTATGGACATTTTGTCCGTCTATTTTTCCAATTCCTTGGTTTAATTACCCAAGTTTAAGGTATGTATTTCTATACTACTTGGGATAAATTTTGGAAATGTATTTCGAAAGAAATACTTAAAATTAAATTAAAATTTAAAAAGTTTTAAAAACTTTAAGCCAAAATTTTGAAATATTATAAAAGTATTTTCTATAGAGTATAGAAGAAGAAAAGAAAAAGAGAATGTGAAATACAACACATTTTCTCTAATGAATGGAAAAAATTGATTAAACTTTAAATCCCATCAAAACTTTTTAAATTTTATGGACATTTTGTCCGTCTATTTTTCCAATTCCTTGGTTTAATTACCCAAGTTTAAGGTATGTATTTCTATACTACTTGGGATAAATTTTGGAAATGTATTTCGAAAGAAATACTTAAAATTAAATTAAAATTTAAAAAGTTTTAAAAACTTTAAGCCAAAATTTTGAAATATTATAAAAGTATTTTCTATAGAGTATAGAAGAAGAAAAGAAAAAGAGAATGTGAAATACAACACATTTTCTCTAATGAATGGAAAAAATTGATTAAACTTTAAATCCCATCAAAACTTTTTAAATTTTATGGACATTTTGTCCGTCTATTTTTCCAATTCCTTGGTTTAATTACCCAAGTTTAAGGTATGTATTTCTATACTACTTGGGATAAATTTTGGAAATGTATTTCGAAAGAAATACTTAAAATTAAATTAAAATTTAAAAAGTTTTAAAAACTTTAAGCCAAAATTTTGAAATATTATAAAAGTATTTTCTATAGAGTATAGAAGAAGAAAAGAAAAAGAGAATGTGAAATACAACACATTTTCTCTAATGAATGGAAAAAATTGATTAAACTTTAAATCCCATCAAAACTTTTTAAATTTTATGGACATTTTGTCCGTCTATTTTTCCAATTCCTTGGTTTAATTACCCAAGTTTAAGGTATGTATTTCTATACTACTTGGGATAAATTTTGGAAATGTATTTCGAAAGAAATACTTAAAATTAAATTAAAATTTAAAAAGTTTTAAAAACTTTAAGCCAAAATTTTGAAATATTATAAAAGTATTTTCTATAGAGTATAGAAGAAGAAAAGAAAAAGAGAATGTGAAATACAACACATTTTCTCTAATGAATGGAAAAAATTGATTAAACTTTAAATCCCATCAAAACTTTTTAAATTTTATGGACATTTTGTCCGTCTATTTTTCCAATTCCTTGGTTTAATTACCCAAGTTTAAGGTATGTATTTCTATACTACTTGGGATAAATTTTGGAAATGTATTTCGAAAGAAATACTTAAAATTAAATTAAAATTTAAAAAGTTTTAAAAACTTTAAGCCAAAATTTTGAAATATTATAAAAGTATTTTCTATAGAGTATAGAAGAAGAAAAGAAAAAGAGAATGTGAAATACAACACATTTTCTCTAATGAATGGAAAAAATTGATTAAACTTTAAATCCCATCAAAACTTTTTAAATTTTATGGACATTTTGTCCGTCTATTTTTCCAATTCCTTGGTTTAATTACCCAAGTTTAAGGTATGTATTTCTATACTACTTGGGATAAATTTTGAAAATGTATTTCGAAAGAAATACTTAAAATTAAATTAAAATTTAAAAAGTTTTAAAAACTTTAAGCCAAAATTTTAAAATATTATAAAAGTATTTTCTATAGAGTATAGAAGAAGAAAAGAAAAAGAGAATGTGAAATACAACACATTTTCTCTAATGAATGGAAAAAATTGATTAAACTTTAAATCCCATCAAAACTTTTTAAATTTTATGGACATTTTGTCCGTCTATTTTTCCAATTCCTTGGTTTAATTACCCAAGTTTAAGGTATGTATTTCTATACTACTTGGGATAAATTTTGGAAATGTATTTCGAAAGAAATACTTAAAATTAAATTAAAATTTAAAAAGTTTTAAAAACTTTAAGCCAAAATTTTGAAATATTATAAAAGTATTTTCTATAGAGTATAGAAGAAGAAAAGAAAAAGAGAATGTGAAATACAACACATTTTCTCTAATGAATGGAAAAAATTGATTAAACTTTAAATCCCATCAAAACTTTTTAAATTTTATGGACATTTTGTCCGTCTATTTTTCTAATTCCTTGGTTTAATTACCCAAGTTTAAGGTATGTAATTCTATACTACTTGGGATAAATTTTGGAAATGTATTTCGAAAGAAATACTTAAAATTAAATTAAAATTTAAAAAGTTTTAAAAACTTTAAGCCAAAATTTTAAAATATTATAAAAGTATTTTCTATAGAGTATAGAAGAAGAAAAGAAAAAGAGAATGTGAAATACAACACATTTTCTCTAATGAATGGAAAAAATTGATTAAACTTTAAATCCCATCAAAACTTTTTAAATTTTATGGACATTTTGTCCGTCTATTTTTCCAATTCCTTGGTTTAATTACCCAAGTTTAAGGTATGTATTTCTATACTACTTGGGATAAATTTTGAAAATGTATTTCGAAAGAAATACTTAAAATTAAATTAAAATTTAAAAAGTTTTAAAAACTTTAAGCCAAAATTTTGAAATATTATAAAAGTATTTTCTATAGAGTATAGAAGAAGAAAAGAAAAAGAGAATGTGAAATACAACACATTTTCTCTAATGAATGGAAAAAATTGATTAAACTTTAAATCCCATCAAAACTTTTTAAATTTTATGGACATTTTGTCCGTCTATTTTTCCAATTCCTTGGTTTAATTACCCAAGTTTAAGGTATGTATTTCTATACTACTTGGGATAAATTTTGAAAATGTATTTCGAAAGAAATACTTAAAATTAAATTAAAATTTAAAAAGTTTTAAAAACTTTAAGCCAAAATTTTGAAATATTATAAAAGTATTTTCTATAGAGTATAGAAGAAGAAAAGAAAAAGAGAATGTGAAATACAACACATTTTCTCTAATGAATGGAAAAAATTGATTAAACTTTAAATCCCATCAAAACTTTTTAAATTTTATGGACATTTTGTCCGTCTATTTTTCCAATTCCTTGGTTTAATTACCCAAGTTTAAGGTATGTATTTCTATACTACTTGGGATAAATTTTGGAAATGTATTTCGAAAGAAATACTTAAAATTAAATTAAAATTTAAAAAGTTTTAAAAACTTTAAGCCAAAATTTTGAAATATTATAAAAGTATTTTCTATAGAGTATAGAAGAAGAAAAGAAAAAGAGAATGTGAAATACAACACATTTTCTCTAATGAATGGAAAAAATTGATTAAACTTTAAATCCCATCAAAACTTTTTAAATTTTATGGACATTTTGTCCGTCTATTTTTCCAATTCCTTGGTTTAATTACCCAAGTTTAAGGTATGTATTTCTATACTACTTGGGATAAATTTTGGAAATGTATTTCGAAAGAAATACTTAAAATTAAATTAAAATTTAAAAAGTTTTAAAAACTTTAAGCCAAAATTTTGAAATATTATAAAAGTATTTTCTATAGAGTATAGAAGAAGAAAAGAAAAAGAGAATGTGAAATACAACACATTTTCTCTAATGAATGGAAAAAATTGATTAAACTTTAAATCCCATCAAAACTTTTTAAATTTTATGGACATTTTGTCCGTCTATTTTTCCAATTCCTTGGTTTAATTACCCAAGTTTAAGGTATGTATTTCTATACTACTTGGGATAAATTTTGGAAATGTATTTCGAAAGAAATACTTAAAATTAAATTAAAATTTAAAAAGTTTTAAAAACTTTAAGCCAAAATTTTGAAATATTATAAAAGTATTTTCTATAGAGTATAGAAGAAGAAAAGAAAAAGAGAATGTGAAATACAACACATTTTCTCTAATGAATGGAAAAAATTGATTAAACTTTAAATCCCATCAAAACTTTTTAAATTTTATGGACATTTTGTCCGTCTATTTTTCCAATTCCTTGGTTTAATTACCCAAGTTTAAGGTATGTATTTCTATACTACTTGGGATAAATTTTGGAAATGTATTTCGAAAGAAATACTTAAAATTAAATTAAAATTTAAAAAGTTTTAAAAACTTTAAGCCAAAATTTTGAAATATTATAAAAGTATTTTCTATAGAGTATAGAAGAAGAAAAGAAAAAGAGAATGTGAAATACAACACATTTTCTCTAATGAATGGAAAAAATTGATTAAACTTTAAATCCCATCAAAACTTTTTAAATTTTATGGACATTTTGTCCGTCTATTTTTCCAATTCCTTGGTTTAATTACCCAAGTTTAAGGTATGTATTTCTATACTACTTGGGATAAATTTTGGAAATGTATTTCGAAAGAAATACTTAAAATTAAATTAAAATTTAAAAAGTTTTAAAAACTTTAAGCCAAAATTTTGAAATATTATAAAAGTATTTTCTATAGAGTATAGAAGAAGAAAAGAAAAAGAGAATGTGAAATACAACACATTTTCTCTAATGAATGGAAAAAATTGATTAAACTTTAAATCCCATCAAAACTTTTTAAATTTTATGGACATTTTGTCCGTCTATTTTTCCAATTCCTTGGTTTAATTACCCAAGTTTAAGGTATGTATTTCTATACTACTTGGGATAAATTTTGAAAATGTATTTCGAAAGAAATACTTAAAATTAAATTAAAATTTAAAAAGTTTTAAAAACTTTAAGCCAAAATTTTGAAATATTATAAAAGTATTTTCTATAGAGTATAGAAGAAGAAAAGAAAAAGAGAATGTGAAATACAACACATTTTCTCTAATGAATGGAAAAAATTGATTAAACTTTAAATCCCATCAAAACTTTTTAAATTTTATGGACATTTAGTCCGTCTATTTTTCCAATTCCTTGGTTTAATTACCCAAGTTTAAGGTATGTATTTCTATACTACTTGGGATAAATTTTGAAAATGTATTTCGAAAGAAATACTTAAAATTAAATTAAAATTTAAAAAGTTTTAAAAACTTTAAGCCAAAATTTTGAAATATTATAAAAGTATTTTCTATAGAGTATAGAAGAAGAAAAGAAAAAGAGAATGTGAAATACAACACATTTTCTCTAATGAATGGAAAAAATTGATTAAACTTTAAATCCCATCAAAACTTTTTAAATTTTATGGACATTTTGTCCGTCTATTTTTCCAATTCCTTGGTTTAATTACCCAAGTTTAAGGTATGTATTTCTATACTACTTGGGATAAATTTTGGAAATGTATTTCGAAAGAAATACTTAAAATTAAATTAAAATTTAAAAAGTTTTAAAAACTTTAAGCCAAAATTTTGAAATATTATAAAAGTATTTTCTATAGAGTATAGAAGAAGAAAAGAAAAAGAGAATGTGAAATACAACACATTTTCTCTAATGAATGGAAAAAATTGATTAAACTTTAAATCCCATCAAAACTTTTTAAATTTTATGGACATTTTGTCCGTCTATTTTTCCAATTCCTTGGTTTAATTACCCAAGTTTAAGGTATGTATTTCTATACTACTTGGGATAAATTTTGAAAATGTATTTCGAAAGAAATACTTAAAATTAAATTAAAATTTAAAAAGTTTTAAAAACTTTAAGCCAAAATTTTGAAATATTATAAAAGTATTTTCTATAGAGTATAGAAGAAGAAAAGAAAAAGAGAATGTGAAATACAACACATTTTCTCTAATGAATGGAAAAAATTGATTAAACTTTAAATCCCATCAAAACTTTTTAAATTTTATGGACATTTTGTCCGTCTATTTTTCCAATTCCTTGGTTTAATTACCCAAGTTTAAGGTATGTATTTCTATACTACTTGGGATAAATTTTGGAAATGTATTTCGAAAGAAATACTTAAAATTAAATTAAAATTTAAAAAGTTTTAAAAACTTTAAGCCAAAATTTTGAAATATTATAAAAGTATTTTCTATAGAGTATAGAAGAAGAAAAGAAAAAGAGAATGTGAAATACAACACATTTTCTCTAATGAATGGAAAAAATTGATTAAACTTTAAATCCCATCAAAACTTTTTAAATTTTATGGACATTTTGTCCGTCTATTTTTCCAATTCCTTGGTTTAATTACCCAAGTTTAAGGTATGTATTTCTATACTACTTGGGATAAATTTTGGAAATGTATTTCGAAAGAAATACTTAAAATTAAATTAAAATTTAAAAAGTTTTAAAAACTTTAAGCCAAAATTTTGAAATATTATAAAAGTATTTTCTATAGAGTATAGAAGAAGAAAAGAAAAAGAGAATGTGAAATACAACACATTTTCTCTAATGAATGGAAAAAATTGATTAAACTTTAAATCCCATCAAAACTTTTTAAATTTTATGGACATTTTGTCCGTCTATTTTTCCAATTCCTTGGTTTAATTACCCAAGTTTAAGGTATGTATTTCTATACTACTTGGGATAAATTTTGAAAATGTATTTCGAAAGAAATACTTAAAATTAAATTAAAATTTAAAAAGTTTTAAAAACTTTAAGCCAAAATTTTGAAATATTATAAAAGTATTTTCTATAGAGTATAGAAGAAGAAAAGAAAAAGAGAATGTGAAATACAACACATTTTCTCTAATGAATGGAAAAAATTGATTAAACTTTAAATCCCATCAAAACTTTTTAAATTTTATGGACATTTTGTCCGTCTATTTTTCCAATTCCTTGGTTTAATTACCCAAGTTTAAGGTATGTATTTCTATACTACTTGGGATAAATTTTGGAAATGTATTTCGAAAGAAATACTTAAAATTAAATTAAAATTTAAAAAGTTTTAAAAACTTTAAGCCAAAATTTTGAAATATTATAAAAGTATTTTCTATAGAGTATAGAAGAAGAAAAGAAAAAGAGAATGTGAAATACAACACATTTTCTCTAATGAATGGAAAAAATTGATTAAACTTTAAATCCCATCAAAACTTTTTAAATTTTATGGACATTTTGTCCGTCTATTTTTCCAATTCCTTGGTTTAATTACCCAAGTTTAAGGTATGTATTTCTATACTACTTGGGATAAATTTTGGAAATGTATTTCGAAAGAAATACTTAAAATTAAATTAAAATTTAAAAAGTTTTAAAAACTTTAAGCCAAAATTTTGAAATATTATAAAAGTATTTTCTATAGAGTATAG